>JALGPY010000002.1:100038726-102924487 GCA_023055425.1 Linanthus parryae
ACCAGATGATTTCGAGATGGTAGAGAAGCTAGATTTATAGCAATTTGGAGGTGTTTGACAATATGTCTGTATTCATTATTTATATTAGAATATTGGTCATGATATAAAGTATTATTTTCAAATTGAGAGTCAGGTACCGCTCTATCAGATTTTATGAAGTAAATGAATATGTTTTTATTCAATCATAATGTTCTATTTGGTACCCGAGCGGGTGGCTGAGACGATACATGTTTGGCAGAAGATTCTTTATTTTGGTACCCGCTGGAGTCGCAGGTGGTGCGCGTTGGATCGTCGTGCCGGTTTATATTTGTCAACATTTTATCCTATAATTTACCCCTGGGTTCTAGGGCGTCACAACATGGTATCAGAGCACGGTAACGCTTTGTTTTGGGATGTCAGGCTAGTATGGGTTTTACTACGCTGTATTTCTAATAATTTTGAGTTGTAGATCCGATGACAGAGCTCTACTAAAGCGGGAAATGGAGTGGACTTAAAGCTTAGTTGTGGCTGTTGAGTCTTGACTCGGTTTATTGCTGATTGTGATATCAGCTGATTAGAGATTAGGGTTGTGCAACTAAGGCTGCATGTGACACATTCGCCAAGTTGGTACAAGTTTGTCTGATGTGATGACTCAGGTACGTGACCGATCTTAAATAGAATCTCTGAGTTTATTTTATATTTTGAGGAAAAAATTTCTTTAAGGAGTAGAGATGTAATAACCGCATTTTGTGAATCTTACATTCCTTCAGTGAATTTCATGTTTAGGCACTTAGCATATTGATGAATCCATATCTACCAATCTATAATAGTTAAGAACGTCTAGAAATACACCAGAAGTCCTAATATCTTCTTTAATCGCTAAATTAAAGATAATTTTATTTATGGGATAATTAGTACTAATCATTTATTTAAGTGTCGATTAGATTAGTTAATCATGATTAGTACATAATGACAGGTGTTATAGTGTGTGTTAGCTTGTATACATGTTAAACTGTATGCGTGACACGTAGGGGAACACGTGTCATGCTACTGGGTCTTATGTTTACATGAATGACACGCAGGAGGACATGTTTCATGATCTGGTGTATTGTTTTGCATGCATGACACATAGGGGTCGGTGTGTCATGACTTAGTGACTTGCTTTGCATGCTTGACACGTAGGGGGCATGTGTCAGTGTGTGGCGTCTCTTGCGCTGCATGAATGCCACGTGTCATGATGAATCGTCGCAACGTGATTGGTCGCCTACTTCTATAAATAGGGTTCAGTTCTATAGTTGTTTCTCATTCTAGATTCAATTCAAGTATTGATAAGTAAGAGAGAGAGAGATAGAGTTACTCAGGATATTCTCAGATATTATTTTGGAGCTACTCTCATCTTTTCAAAGCTATTGTGCGGATGCTAATATTAAGGTAGGGGAATACTCGTTTTTCACGTATATTTGAAGTTAAGATTATACGCGATATTGTGTGTGTTTGAATGTTATTTTGGAGTTGTTGATACATGATTTTGGTGGTATATGATTGTCTATGTGGTAGTTATTTTGGAGCTATTCGAATTACGGTATCATGTCTATATCTGCTACATTGTAATTGTATGCTTTGCAGCTACGCGATCCCTACTGGGCTGTTTAACTCACCCTTTTATTTTGCCGGATTGAGACCAGATGATTTCGAGATGGTAGAGAAGCTAGATTTATAGAAATTTAGAGATGTTTGACAATATGTCTGTATTCATTATTTGTATTAGAATATTGGTCATGATATAAAGCATGGATTTTCAAATTGAGAGTCACGTACTATCAGATTTTATGAAGTAAATGAATATGTTTTAATTCAAATATAATATTCTATTTGGTACCTGAGCTGGTGGCTGAGACGGTACATGTTTGGCAGACGAGTCTTTATTTTGGTACCCGCGTGAGTCGCAGGTGGTGGCCGTGGGATCGTTGTGCCGGTTTGTATTTGTCACCATTTTATCCTAAAATTGACCCCTGGGTTCCAGGGCATCACAGTAACTTTACTGTTGATTCTTCTAGATCCAGTTATGATATGTACTCTATTTTTGACTCATTTCTAGATCCCTCTCCCTTCAGAACAAAAATTCTATCCGTCAGTCTACTTGAGTCAAGATCGACAATAGATTTTTTTTTATATCTATTAATCTTATTCATTAGATTTTGTTTTGCGTCAGAATTGTGTTTAAGACATCCTCTTCCTATAGGAGTCTGACAGATCTTGAAAACTATGATTGTCTTTCTCAGTTAGTTCAACCTCATAGGTCCCCAAAATGATAGTGAAGTGTTTTAGTCTCCAAGAGTATTCCTCTAATGTATCCAAGTATTGTTTATCTAAATCTGTAATAACATAACTCTAATTTATTAATTATGAGTATTTTATGTTACGTGTTCGAAATCTGTGTTGATTTTTGATGGATCTATTGAAGGAAAACCCCAGTGTATTTATCTTGAGCTGTTATCTATTCAGTGCTTCAGTTCTGACTTTATAACCTCACTTATATGGTCGTTTAAGTAGTTTTGTTGCTCATAGATCGTATTTTTGAGTTAATATTTTTGCATGTAGTTCTAGGATCCTTAGCATTGTGTAGAGTATCCCTATTCCTAAATGTTCTGCTATATTTTTTCTTACACTCCTATCTTATAAAGTCATTCAATCTGCAACCCGTTCTCTTCCACACTAGTCTAAGTTTATCATCCTAGTGACTGCTAGTCCAAATTCCTACTTCTAACACAGCCAGGTAAAAAGGTCATGAGAACTGAATTCAAGTGAGGCTCCTTGTGTTAATAAAATTTTCCCAACTAGTGTCTTAGTTGCCAACTGAATTCAAGAAGTTCTTTGATTTCGAGCAATTGGGATGCTACACAAGCTTCTAGAAGCTATACAAGTAAAATATAGAGGTGCGTAGCTTTTTGTGTTATACCTCTATATATCCGTATCAAACGGTTTCATGAAATATATTCGTCTAGAACTAGTTGGTGTTACTAGATGAAATTTTTATCCTCACTCGACTTCTCTGTGGAGATTTTCAAGATTTTTTTTCCACAATAAAAATATAGTGTGCTATAACTATCTATTTTAGTCAGTCAATTTACATTTATTATTTTAATTTACAGTTACTGTTAGCATCATTGATGATATTTATGTAGGGTTTTTTAATGGATAACGAAGAGGAATTAAACTAGAAAAAGATCCACACAAGACCCTCCAAGGATCACAGGAAGTAATTCATAACGATAGTAAATGATTCGTAATAATCACCTTGTAGGTCTCCTGTGATGACTTCAAATGCAAATAATATTGCGTCTCTACGATTGATGCACGCATAGAATTGAGATCTAGATCTTCTAAATCCTTGTGCTAGCTAGGAAAGATGGAAGAGGAAGAAGAAATCACGCAATGGAGACCAAAGAGGGGATCAACCCTCTCTCTTTAGCCGACGGGGTAGGGGGCGGACGATACAAGGGGGTTCGGCCTCTTTTGTTATCTTTCTCTCTGTCATTGCTTTCTCTCCTAATCAAGTAATGTTATGAGCATTATTTGTAGGAAGGAAGCTAGGAACATCCTTTATAAAGTCCAACAACTCCTTCTTAACTAAATAAAGGACCTCTCCTAATCCTACTCAAGTTCGGATTAGTCCCTCTTGTAAATTAGTCCTACGAAGTTTGCAAGTAGTTGCACATTGATCATTCTAATTAATTAATAATATTAATTAATTCCCATGTCTGGTTCAATCCATATGGTATGTGACCCCATAGGTTTCTACTTAGTTGGTAGTAACTATTTACTAACATGGAGCGGCCTCTAGCAAGACATCCATGCCCCCAAACTAATAGAAATAGTCATCTGACAAACCTTGTGCAAGTATTGTCTTATCTGTTTGTCTCTATATCCGGATTGGACACGAGACATACAAGTCACACTCGTATATCCAATCCATAGGTTCTCGATCTCAGGATTAGTCTCATCCATGAAGATAACATCAATATCCCATATTGATTTTTCTGAGTCTTGCCAGACATTATATGAGCACCATCCCCCGAGTGGTGGTGGATATCTATTCCCGTTATTTGGGATGGACAAATCCTATCTACGCCACTACCATCTCTGTTTGCTTATTTATTTTATCCGACGAACGCCTTCAAAATACAACAATCCGCAACTAGAGGATCAAGCGAATTCAAGTCCATTGATGACAATACTGTTGTCACTACGAGAATCACTTGTGATTTTACATAACTTGTATGTAGCCTTCTTGTTCTGGCTCAATCCAGTATGCTTTTACTCCTAATGCATACCCATGTGTTGGATCGTGATATCTCCATATCAATCCAACCCCATACTAGTCTATAGTTGATCGTCTTGTTAATAAATATAATTGACTAGGGATACTTAAGATAAACAACACATTTGCAATCTAAGGACTTCATTATATTAAATATCTCCATAAATAATACAATGAATATTCTAGCCAAAAGTAATGTTCATACTAAATAAGATTTCCTCTAGGGAATCTATTCCAATAGTCTCCTACTTGCACTAGAGCCAATCTGGTGCATCTAGTATGCCAATGCTCCTAGTGTTCCCTTCATGCTTGCGCTAAACAAGCGGCTTTGTAAGTGGATGTGACAGATTCTTATCTGTAGGAATATTCCATATCTTCACATCTCCTCTATCGATAATATCTTGAATGAGATGGTACTTTCTGAGCACGTGTTTGGATTTCTGGTGTGACCTGGGTTCCTTTGATTGTGCGATCGCCCCAGTGTTGTCAGAGTACAACTCTATTGGATCCACAATGCTAGGAACCTGACACGATTTCTTACGTGTTATCGCAAGTGCACGGTCAAGTAATATAGGGGTGGTATTTCAACCCCGAGTTATCGATCCCACGAGGACAAATAGTATGTTTATTGTTAATTAGAGGTTAAAATCTAAAGAGTGTAATTGAAATAACACGAGGAGTGTAGTTTGCGTGATTTGTTCCTAACTAATAAACTGTAAGTAAGTAATTAAAGATACGATATTTTTGTGTGACAATTTTCTTGGTACTAGGTCGCCTACGGATCCCCTAGGGTAACTTCAATTTCCGGAATTATGTTTTGAAACACAGATAATGTTTTGATTTGACAAACGAGCAATAATGCTAACCGAGTTACCAAGCTAGCTTTCTATGCCTAGTCAAATTACAACCGAGTTACCAAGTTCTAATTATCCCTAAAACATACAATGACGATCATCTAATTCTACTCAACGTTCACAGCCTGTGGTTGATTTCTCTAACCTACGACTGTAGGGTTTTGATTCATGGATGCGCAACGGAATCACAAACAATCATAACCCATGCAAAACCCTACAAGGATCACAATTCAAGCGACATAACGATGGTAAAGGAAGAAATCAATAACACACCTTAGGGTTCTCCTTTGACGACTTCAAACGCGAATTATGTCACGTTCTCTATAGTTGATCCACGCCTAGAGTTGATTTCTAGATCTTACAATCCTTGGTGCTAGCCCGAAAAGAGGAAGGGGAAGAAGAATCACGCAAAACAAGACGAACCAAGGAGGTTCGGCCTCCTTGTGGCCGACGAGGACGGGCGGCGAGCAAGGGGGGGGCTCCTTCTTTGCTTGCTTTATCTCTCCTTTTTGTTCTCTCCCACTCAAGTTATGATCATTAATGTCATAAGTGTGGGAAGGAAGGAAGGAGTGTCCTTTATATAGTCCAACAAATCCTTGCCAACTACCTAAAGGACCTATTCTAGTCCTACTAGAATTCGGTTTAGTCCCTTCCTTGCAAATTAGTCCTTACTAAGTTTGCAAGGTATTGCAAAGTGATCCTTCTAATTAATTAATCCTATTAATTAATTCCCAAATCTAGTTCAACTCTATATAGCGTGTGAACCCATAGGTTCTATCTAGTTGGTAGCAACAATTTGCTAATATGGAGCGGTTTCTAGCAAAACATCCATTCTAGCCAACTAATAGAATAGTCATCTTGACAAACCTTGTAAAAGTAATTGTCTCATCTCTTTGTCTCTATATCCGGATTGGACACGAGACATACAAGTCACACTCGTATATCCAATCCACAGTTTCTCGATCCATGGGAATAGCCTTATTCGTGCAAATAACATCAATATCCAATATTGATTTATTTGAGTCTGGCCAGACATTCTTTAAGCACTATCCCTTGAGTGGCCTAGGATATTTTCTCCCGTTATGTGGGAGGGACAAATTCTATCTACGTCCACTACGATCTCTAAGCTTGCTTCTTATTGTATCCGGTACACGTCTTTATAATTACCCAGTTACGATGTAGCGTTTAACGCTACCAAAATCACAATAATCCACAACTAGAATATCTAGCGACTTCAAGTCTAAGGATGACAATACCATTGCACCACGAGAAGCACTTGTGACTTAACATAACGTGTATGTAGCCTTCTCGGAGATGGGTCAATCCAGTGCGTCATTACCCTTAATGCACACCTATGTAGTGGATCATGATATTTCTACATCAATCCAACCCCATACTAGTCTATAGATGATTGTCCTATTAATCATTATACTGGACTAGGGATATTTAAGATAAACAACACAGTTGTAAATCTAAGGACTTCATTATATTAAATATCCAATAAATAATAAATGAATTTTCTAGCAACAAATAAATTCATACTAAACTAGATTGCCTCTAGGGAATCTATTCCAACAGTCTCCCACTTGCACTAGAGCCAATCTGGAGCATCTCGTATGCCCATGCTCCTAGTGTGCCCTTCATGCTTCCAGTGCGTAAGCGGCTTTGTAAGCGGGTCTGACAGATTCTCATCTGTAGGAATCTTACATATCCGAACGTCTCCTCTGTCGATAATATCTCGAATCAGATGAAACTTCCTGAGCACGTGCTTGAATTTCTGGTGTGATCTGGGCTCCTTTGATTGCGCGATCGCCCCAGTGTTGTCACAGTACAACTCAACTGGATCCGCAATGCTAGGAACCACACCAAGTTTAGAAACAAACTTTTTGATCCAAACAGCTTCCTTTGCTGCGCCATTTGCAGCAATGTACTCAGCCTCTGTTGTAGAATCAGCCACCGTCTCTTGCTTGGAACTCTTCCAGCTCACCGCCGCTCCATTCAGGAAAAACATATATCCCGATTGTGATCTAAAGTCATCTATGACAATTTGGAAGCTTGCATCAGTGTAACCCCTTACACGCAACTCTTCCTGACTGCCAAATATCAAGAAATCATCCTTAGTTCTTCTCAAGTACTTTAGGATGTTCTTGACTGCAATCCAATGACTCTTACCTGGATTGGATTGGTATCTGCTTGTCATACTCAAGGCATATGACACATCTGGTCTAGTACATAACATGCCGTACATGATAGATCCTATGGCCGAGGCATAGGGAATTCTACTCATGCGTTCCTTCTCAATCTCATTGGAAGGACAACCACTCTTCAAATGAGTGATTCCATGTGACATGGGCAAGAATCCCTTCCTGGAATCTTGCATGTTGAACCGTTTCAACACCTTGTCAATATATGTACTTTGACATAGGCCTAGCTGTCTCTTAGATATATCTCTACAGATCTTTATACTGAGTATATTGGCTGCTTCCCCTAAGTCTTTCATTGAGAAACACTTCCCTAGCCAATCTTTAACATATTGCAGCAGGGGAACGTCGTTTCCAATTAGTAGTATGTCATCCACATACAAGATCAGAAAAGCTACAGAGCTCCCACTAACCTTCTTGTAGACACAAGACTCATCTTCGTTTCTGATGAAGCCAAACTCTTTGACTACTTCATCAAAACGTCGATTCCAACTCCTAGAAGCTTGATTCAATCCATAAATGGATCGTTGCAGCTTACAGACTTTGTTGGCTTGCTTTGGATCTTCTAAACCCTCCGGCTGTATCATATACACGTCCTCGAGGAGATTCCCATAAAGGAATGCTGTTTTGACATCCATCTGCCAAATCTCATAGTCATGGTATGCTGCAATCGCAAGTAGGATTCGGATGGATTTGGTCATAGCGACTGGTGAAGAGGTTTCATCATAGTCAATACCATGAATCTGTCTGAATCCTTTAGCCACCAATCGGCCCTTATAGGTAATCACATTACCATCCATGTCGATCTTCTTCTTGAAGACCCACTTGCACCCTATGGGCCGCGCCCCTTCGTGTGGTTCCACCAAAGTCCATACTTTGCTGGTATACATGGATTCCATCTCGGATCTCATGGCTTCTAGACACTTCTGAGAGTCTGGGCCTTACATGACCTCTTCATAGGTATTAGGCTCATCATCTATGAGAATCGTGTCACCAGAATCGGTCACGAGAATTCCATACCTCTCGGGTTCCTGGCGCACTCTACTAGATCTACGAAGCTCTTGTGTTACCTGAACAGGCTGCTCCACAACCGTTTGTGGTTCCTGTTCATGTTCCATAATCGGTTCAGTTATTTGTGGTTCTTGAACCTCTTCAAGTTCTAATGTCCTCCCACTTGCTTATTTAGAGACAAACTCTCTTTCTAGAAACACGCCAGTCCGAGCAACAAACACTTTGTTATCGGTTGGATTGTAGAAGTAGTAACCCTTAGTTTCCTTAGGGTACCCCACAAACTTACACTTATCCGACTTTGGCCCTAGCTTGTCTGATTGTAATCGTTTTACATGGACATCGTAGCCCCAAATCCTCATGAACGATATTGTGGGACGCCTCCCACTCCACATCTCATGTGGTGTCTTCATGACTGATTTAGATGGAACACAGTTAATGGTGAAAGCTGCACTTAATAGAGCGTGACCCCAAAACGATAATCGAAGATCGGTTTCACACATCATAGATCGAACCATATCCAATAGGTTTCGATTCCTCCTCTCAGACACGCCATTACATTGTGGCGTTCCGGGTGGAGTGATTTGGAACAAGATCCCACACTCTCTAAGATAGTCGTCAAACTCTTGGCTCAAGTATTCTCCTCCACGATCCGATCGTAGAGACTTGATACTTTTGCCGAGTTCCTTCTCTACTTCATTCTTGAATTCTTTGAACACTTCAAAGGATTCGGATTTGGCCCTCATAAGGTACACAAATCCATATCTACTGTAATCATCAGTAAATGTAATGAAGTAGACATAACCACCCCTGGCAGGCGTGGCAAATGGTTCACACACATCAGTATGTATGAGCGCCAACTGCTCACTAGTCCTCTCACCTTTCTTATTGAAAGGGGACTTTGTCATTTTTCCCGATAAACAAGCCTCACATGTCTCATATGATTCAAAATCAAATGAGTCGAGTAGTCCATCCTTATGGAGTCTAGATACACGTTTCTCGTTTATGTGGCCTGAACGACAGTGCCATAAATAAGCAAGATTTAAGTCATTTATTTTAATCCGCTTGGTATTAATGTTGTAGACAGGATTGCTTAGATCAAGAAAATATAGTCCATTAAATAATTGTGCACTAAAATAGTGAATATTATTCAAATAAAAGGAACAACAATTGTTCTTTATTGAAATAATAAAACCATCCTTGTCCAAACAAGAAATAGAAATAATGTTTCTGCTTATAGCAGGCACAAAATAGCAATTATTTAATTCTAAAACTAATACTGAAGGCAGAGATAGCCGCACACGCCTACGGCCAACGCAACAACTTTTGCTCCATTCCCAACGCGCAGATCTATCTCCCCTTTAGCCAATCTTCTACTTCTCTTTAGATCCTGCACATTTCGACAAATGTGAGATCCACATCAAGTATCTAATACCCATGATGTAGAGACAGTTAAATTGACATCTACAACAAAAATACCTGGTGGTGATGGAATCACTATTCCAAGCCTCTTGTTCTCCAGATATTTTGGGCAGTTCCTCCTCCAGTGTCCAGGCTGGCTGCAGTAGTGACACTCACCTTTAGTCACACCTTTGGAAATGCCACCAACAGGCTTAAGGGCAGGTTCCTTGGACTTGGCAACTGACTTGCTTTTGCCCTTGGAGGATGAGGCAAACCTTTTGCTCTTTCCTTTCTGCACCATCATAATGGCCTTGCCCTTACCCTTGTTGATGCTTTGTTTAGCTGTCCTCAACATATTGAGCAAATATGGCAGTGGTTTCACGATCTCGTTCATGTTATAGTTCATGATGAACTGTCCATAACTCTCAGGCAACGATTGCAACACGAGATCAGTTGCCAACTCTTGGCCGATCGGGAACCCTAATCGGGCGAGATTCTCCAGGTACCCGATCCTACGGAGTACATGGGGTCCCACCGGGTTCCCTTTTGCTAGATGACACTTGAACAGTGCCTTAGAGACCTCATACCTCTCAACCCTTGTCTGCTCTTGGAAGAGCTGCTTCAGATGCTCGATCATATCGACAACATTCATGTTTTCGTGTTGCTTCTGAAGCTCAGAGGTCATGGTGCATAGCTTAAGGCAGGCCGCATCATTAGCGTCATCAACACGCTTCTGATACGCCTTTAGGGCTGTAGGTGTTTGGTTCTCTGGACCTGCTGGAACATGCTACTCTATTGCGTACAGTTTCTTCTCTTGCTTGAGAACAATTCTCAAGTTTCTGTACCAATCAAGGAAGTTGGTTCCAGATAGCTTGTCCTTCTCAAGGACAGATCGTAGGGAATGTTGTGAACTCGATGAGTTGTTTGCCATTTGGAATTCTACAAAAGGAAAATACGCAAGTTTTAGTATTTGTGAATTTTTGACTATATTCAATAATGGATAGTTTATCAAATATATCTCCCACTATTTTTCTACGGATTAATAACCCTCAAGATATTAATGCAGAAAATATCCTTATATTTTCTAGTGGGCCAAGATCCATGTTTCATCTCCTTATGATCTTGCTTTGGCAAGTCACCCATAATTCGACTACTTTAGGTAGGAACAATTCCTATTGCATCCCTTATGCAACTCTTGGTTCAATTGGGCAAATAACTCCTTATTTATCCATCCATATGGATAATCCCAATTGATTGCCTCTAGGTTTCTTAATCATATTAATAGCCTAGTTGTGTTCAACCTCTTATTTAAACAATTGCACATTACTAGCTTGTGCCATCGCATTCCATCATTATGAACCAAGTCGCCATGCTTTGGCACGCACGAACTTGATAAATCATGATGATAATGAGTGTTTAAATAACGAGAAGGAAAGAACACAATATTTGAATTTTGAGGGATTTTTAAATTCAATTTTAATTGTTTTGTTGATCAATATCAACTAATCTATCTATTTGAGTTTGGGCACATCTCCAAATAATAGATCCGGGTTGTCTAATTATCTTATTATCCTAATTGCATGCATCATCCATACACCAACCACAAAATAATAAGACAATGAAATAAACAGCCACAAAGAAGAAATAAAACGTGATGTGGATATGGCCTTTTCTAGACTAAGATAATTCTAAGCCAATGGAATCATCTATGAACCCTAAAAGCAAACACATCTCCATGCGTCTTGATCTTTTGGTCCATCCTTCATAGTCATGTGGAATGCTCCATGCTCCATGCTCCATCTTTTGTGGATGCTTTTCGCTTTGGGCTTCTTTTCTTCAATCTTGGCTAACAATCTACTTTATCTAGCACTAGCTAACAACTATACTAAATAAAATAAATCTCACAAGTTGAGAAAAAAATGGCTCGCAGGCCATAAAACCCTAATTAATTATTACAATTAATTGATCAGCTCGCAGGCCGTAAACCAAACCACAAAAATTAAACATCCACAACAAACCACATCCTAAGGCCATATCCAATCACCATGCGAATTGCACATAAACAGTTAAAATCCAATTTTAACACGCTTGGTCAATTTTAATTGATTTTAGGATATTCTAGGGTTAAAACGGTCCATGGGGCCCAACAATCTAATTGCCCGGGCCCAAAAGTAGAACCGAAAAGGCCTTGGGCCGGCCGGCCCCTAGGCCGAACTTTGCTTGGGCGGCAAGCAAGGAGGGGCGGTTCCCTTGGGGGGCCGAACCTCCTTTGGGAGTTGTTTCCAAAACAACTCCCTTGCTTGGTGCCCAAGTTTGGTTGTTTCCTTGTATGGAAAGAACTCCTTCTTCCCCAAGGATGCCCAAACCCTAGATCTAAGATCCTAAAAATCTCAAACTCACTAATTCATGCATCCAATGCAAAAACTAGATCTTGTTATGATAGATTATTGACAAATTGCACCATATGCTTGATTTGTCTTGTTTTACACGATAAACAACAATTTTAAGGTGTAAAACTATCAAAACGTAACACATAAACCACGTTTATGCTCTACGACATGTGGCTCTGATACCACGGTAGGGTTTTGATTCATGGATGCGCAACAAAAACACAAACAATCATAACCCATGCAAAACCCTCCAAGGATCACAAGTCAAGAGACATAACGATGGTAAAGGAAGAAATTAATAACACACCTTAGGGTTCTCCTTTGATGACTTCAAACGCGAATTATGTCACGTTCTCTATAGTTGATCCACGCCTAGAGTTGATTTCTAGATCTTCCAATCATTGGTGCTAGCCCGGAAAGAGGAAGGGGAAGAAGAATCACGCAAAACGAGACGAACCAAGGAGGTTCGGCCTCCTTGTGGCCGAGGGGGACGGGTGGCGAGCAGGGGGGGTCCTCCTCTTTGCTTGCTTGCTCTCTCCTTTTTGTTCTCTCCCACTCAAGTTATGATCAATGAGGTCATAAGTGTGGGAACGAAGGAAGGAGTGTCCTTTATATAGTCCAAAAAATCCTTGCCAACTACCTAAAGGACCTATTCTAGTCCTACTAAAATTCGGTTTAGTCCCTTCCTTGCAAATTAGTCCCTACTAAGTTTGCAAGGTATTGCAAAGTGATCCTTCTAATTAATTAATCCTATTAATTAATTCCCAAATCTAGTTCAACTCTATATAGCATGTGACCCAATAGGTTCTATCTAGTTGGTAGCAACAATTTGCTAATATGGAGCGGTTTCAAGGAAAACATCCATTCTAGCACACTAATAGAGTAGTCATCTTGACAAACCTTGTACAAGTAATTGTCTCATCCCTTTGTCTCTATATCCGGATTGGACACGAGACATACAAGTCACACTCGTATACCCAATCCACAGTTTCTCGATCCATGGGAATAGCCTTATTCGTGCAAATAACATCAATATCCAATATTGATTTATTTTAGTCTGGCCAGACATTCTATAAGCACTATCCCTCGAGTGGCCTAGGATATTTGCTCCCGTTATGTGGGAGGGACAAATTCTATCTACGTCACTACGGTCTCTAAGCTTGATTCTTATTGTATCCGGTACACGCCTTTATAACTACCCAGTTACGGTGTAGCGTTTAACGCACCAAAATCACAGTAATCCACAACTAGAATATCTAACGAATTCAAGTCTAAGGATGACAATACCATTGCACCACGAGAAGCACTTGTGACTTAACATAACATGTATGTAGCCTTCTCGGAGATGGGTCAATCAAGTGCGTCATTACCCTTAATGCACACCTATGTGTTGGATCATGATATTTCTATATCAATCCAACCTCATACTAGTCTATAGATGATTGTCCTATTAATCATTATACTGGACTAGGGATATTAAGATAAACAACACAATTGTAAATCTAAGGACTTCATTATATTAACTATCCAATAAATAATAAATGAATTTTCTAGCCACAAATAAATTCATACTAAACTTGATTGCCTCTAGGGCATCTATTCCAACAGCGACTACATGCTTAATTTACTTATCCGGGTAATTTGTTGCTTTCACTAACGTATTACCTATAATCTTCATATTAATGGCCAAACAACACAAAGATAAATTAAGAACGATAATTAAACATAGCAAAAACATTCATAATCTATTAAGTTCAATCAAAGAACGTGAATTTAAATTAACAATCCAGAAACAAAAACATAGCCCTTGGTTCCCCGTAGGAACCTAGCATGTTAATTTACTCAAATATACTTAAAATAGATGCTAACAAGTTCATAGTAACAAGAAAATATAGAAATGATAGGAGGGATAGTCAAACTCGTGACGAAATTCGCGTTTCAGCGACTCCGGCGTCGTTCTCCATGTCCCTCATGCCTCATAGCCTTCTATGATCGTCTCCAGCAGTGTCTCTCTGTGTTTTAGGTCTGAGATCCCGTTTCTTAAGGCCTGGGCACGCTTTTTAATGAAACTTGGCCGAACTTGCACTTCAGCCCCTCTAGTTTGTAATTCTCGGACAGAATTGTAAGCTGATCTTGCGCGGGCCATTACTCTCTCATCCGGACTTGTCTTCAGACCTACCATATATCGTTGGAAAGCTACGGATGTATTCTTTCCAATGCCGCAGGCCTTACTTCCAAAATCTATCTATATTTTCCTTAGCATCGAAAAGAGTGCAGGCTTGTCCTTTGCGGCTTTCCTAACTTTGCTTCGTTTTTGCGTCTTCTCTTCTCCTCTTCATCTAGCTCCATCTCAAGCATATAAAAGCCTCTCATCAGCTCCATTTTACATATTTTTACCTGATTTACATAACACTAAACAACTCGTGCAATTATCATCGCAAATATGACAGAAAACATCCGCAAATAAGCTAGAAACACAACTTTTCACTCTTAGGCTTATAAATCGTTAAATTCACATATTTGTACAAATATAATATATAATCATGAGTAATAACACAAAGATAAATTAAGAACGAGAATTAAACATAGCAAAAACATTCATCATCTATTAATTTCAATCAAAGAACGTGAATTCAAATCAACAATCCAGAAACCAAAACATAGCCGTAGGTTCCCCGTAGGAACCTAGCAAGTTAATTTACTCAAATATACTGAAAATAGATGCTAAAAAGTTCATAGTAACAATAAAAGATAGAAAATATAGGAGCGATAGTCAAACTCGTGACGAAATTCGCGTTTCGGCGACTCCGGCGTCGTTCTTCATGTCCCTCATGCCTCCTAGCCTTCTCTGATCGTCTCCAGCAGTTTCTCTCTGTGTTTTAGTCTGAGATCCCGTTTCCAAAG
This sequence comes from Linanthus parryae, assembly GCA_023055425.1. Classification (NCBI taxonomy): domain Eukaryota; kingdom Viridiplantae; phylum Streptophyta; class Magnoliopsida; order Ericales; family Polemoniaceae; genus Linanthus; species Linanthus parryae. Next base: position 100,053,785 of record JALGPY010000002.1, read on the forward strand.
GCCTGGGCACGCTTTTTAATGAAATTTGGCCGAAATTGCACTTCAGCCCCTCCAGTTTGTAATTCTCGGACAGAATTGTAAGCTGATCTTGCGCGGGCCATTACTCTCTCATCCGGACTCGTCTTCGGGCCTACCATAAATCGTTGGAAACATACAGATGTCTAATTTCCAATGACGCAGGCCTTGCTTCCAAAATATTTTGAGATTTTTCTAATCATCGAAAAGAGTGCAGGCTGGTCCTGTGCGACTTTTCCATTTTTGCTTCGTTTTTGCGTCTTCTTTTCTCCTCTTCATCTAACTCCATCTAAAGCATATACAAGCCTCTCATAAACTCCATTCCACCTATTTTTACCTGAGTTACATAAAACTAAACAACCCGTGCAATTATCATCGCATATATGAGAGAAAACATCCGCAAATAAGCTAGAAACACAACTTTTAAATCTTAGGCTTATAAATCATCAAATTCACATATTTGTACAAATATAATATATAAATCATGTGTAATAAGCCTAATAAAATTAATATGGAAGTATAATAATAAATAATAAAGGAGATTTATCAAATACCCCCACACTTACCTGTTGCTCGTCCCGAGCAAATCACTGTTTACTAGCCGACTCAAGACACAAACACAACTCAATACGACAAGACTATGCAACTACATGAACTAACAAAAATGGAACTCGATTATACACAATGCAAAAATTGAACCAACACAATTTTTTTTCTTTTTACGAGATTGGGCAACCTCTCTATCATAAACCAAAATCATCAAATCCTCACAAGCTCACTTTGAAATTCCACGACACGTAGCAAGAAATGATATATGATGATCGTATGCGCAAACCCACTAAGGCGTCCCCAAACATCCACCAAACCAAACCAAGATACGGCACGTCTTTTGACTCGGAGGGTCTAGGCATCTTAAGTCACTAAGTGGTCTTTCTTCACCAAGTCATTTGAGTTTTTCAGACCCTCTTAGCCGTTATTGCTTTTGAAATGCAAGTTATCCCATTGACGGGAGACACAACTCCTGTGTAATACGGCTTGACTTTAATTTCCCTCTTAAGCTCTACATTGGATTGAATCCAAATTTTCCGCGTGAACGGAAGCACATTAGGTTTTTTCTCCTTGAAGCTCATTTTTTTTCCAGATTTTTTATTTTATTTTCTTTCCTCCTCTGTTTTTACAACCGTGCATTAGAGCTTAAGAGTGTGGGATATTTAGGATTTTCTCTTGGAACCACCTTAAGGGATGGTGGTGTACGCTCCCCGACTTCGCTTAGGCCGAAGACTCGTACCACATGAAACCGACTCTACACGAAGGTCCACCCCATATTCTAAGAGTCCACAAGTTTCCACGGGAAACGGATTATTCAACCACCTAGAGACAAATCCTCCTAGCACACTAAAGAATTCAAAAGTATGCCTGTAGTCTACTTTCACTATTCTCGAATACATTGGACATCCTGTCGTGAGACTTGCGCACAAAATACTAGAATTAAAGTATCCCTACTACGGTGCTTCCTACTCTCATAAGCTCTTTCACTGGATTCTCTTCGGTTTCTAGTTCCTAAGTTTCCCTTTCTCAAATTTTAAATTTTTAGGATTTTTCTATTTTTTATTTTTTTATATTTTTTTTTCATTTTTTTTCTAACGCTATATGCATTTGGCCAACTCGATTAACCAACACATTTGGGGTAGGAGGAATCAATAAATAAAAGTGCAACAATAATATATACAATGCAATAAATTAAACGTGCAAATGCAAACTGAACGGTCTGACACCTACGTGCAAGACCGACTCACTAAACTATATTCTAATCTTAATGTAACCGGTGATGTAAGACACGGACATGGCTAGCAAATATCTAAAAATCCCCCCACACTTGAGCGCTTCGTTGTCCTCAACGAATTTAGAGATCAACCAAGAAGACTCGGCATTCAAATGCGAGGGGCAGTGATTCTACTCGGAGTCAAAGTCATGGCACAAGAAGGTAGTTCAACAAATTTAGAGCTAAAACGAACTACGTGCACATGACAAGTTGTGTGTACCGAAATTAAGCAAGTACTCAAGCATTCCCTAGGATTCTAATAGCTAATCCAAGTGGCGACTATGCACCATGACAAAGTAGTAAAAATAAAATCCTAGAGCAAGTACGATGTGCCTAAACGGTATGTAAAGAGAGAGAAAAGAGTACTCACAGCCGACACAAGGTCGGGGACGAAATCCAGATAGGTGCTGACTGAGATAGCAAGAACAATCCCCAAGTAAACATTGTGCGCACTAATGCTAACTCCCATTACGGTCAAGTGTGAAACACACCGGGGTCGATTGATCTGTTGCTGCTGACGAAAAAGTTGGAAGAATCCCCGAACTCACATTGCGTACGAAAATGCCAACTCCCGTGATGGTCAAGTGAGCGGTGGCACACCAGGGGTAGATGTCCTTGTCGAATTTCTCGGTCTTTTTCTAATTCTCTGACAAAGAGTATTAGTTGCTCTGTATTGTTCTCTCCATCTCATTGGAGTATCCTCATATCAAGTTAACGATCCACTCAGGTTGCTTCTTGATACAACTCACAGAGAACCATATAAATCATTCAAAATTCAGCATCTCGTGGTCTCAAACAATAAGTATCCCTCCCACTCTGAAACAACGATTGCTACATGAGAAACAGGAAGCTCCAATTACTCAATTTTCCATGTCATATTCATGCTGTTCAACAATTTATTTCGCCACATCAGTCACCGCTTTGTCAAAAAACCACATAGAACTGTAAATCAGCCCAGCAAGCACGGAATTCAGCCTTGAAACTTTGATCAATAGCCTGATACTTCAAAAGTGGTTTCAAGATCTTTAATTTTCTCGGATTCGGTCAAAATCAATGGCTGATTGGGTTTTGAATTGTACAACAGAGAAGGGTCGGATGGATTTCTGGGTTTTGGGCTTCGATGGTGGACACGGTGATTTCACGAGGAAGATGGTGGTGATGGGCTGGAGGTTGCAGAGTGCTTCAAATAGGATTTAATGGAGGATAATGGTGGTTGGGTTGGCGGCCATGGGGGTTCGTCAATCGGGGTTTGGGGTTTGGATTTATTTCTTATGGGTTCATCGGTGTAACCGGGAATTCGGGAGAGGCGGTGGAGGACGATGGCGGTGGTTGTAAGCGACAGGGGCAGAGAGGTTGAAGGAAGGGGTTCTGGTTTTAGGTTCGCCGTGGTAAGAATCGCCGTCGTCAAGGCGGGACAGAGGCTACTGGGTTATCAGGTCGGAGATGGGAGAAGGATTCTGTTGTAAACGATGGCGGTGATTGCTGCCGGTCGATTGATTGGGCCGAGCTTTTGGCCGGCTTCAATGGTGGACTTTGCGTCTACCATGGAGATTGATCGGAGAAGATGGGTTCCGATTGGCGATGGGTGGTTCTCTGATCCGAGACAGGGGAGAGGTGGTGGATGACAGGGTCGGTGAAGAGAAAGAAGGGAAGCGATGGTGGTGGGTTTCGGTCAGTTCAGAGATTTTGAATTGTCTTGCGGTAGCTTTTTATCGGAGAAGAGAGAGATCGACGACGGTGGTTGGGCTTGTAATAGGTGAAACGGATGCAGTGAGAAAAGGGACGGACGATGGGGAAGAAGAAGGTTATTTTTTCAGAGGTCTGGTTATTTTCACTTGCCTCCCCCAATGCTAAGAAGCAAACCACAAGGGTACTGGACATTTTCGGAAACCACAAACAGCACCCCTGCTGCTAGAAAATACACTTTTCTCACCATTTTTTCTTCTTCCACCATTTTTCTCTTCCAATTTCTTCTCAATTGAGCACAAACAAACTCTCACATGGATCGCAAATCTCAATAATGACGAACTTGGATTGCCGAAGTGGAAGTTCTTCGTAAACTTTTTCTTCTTCTTCTTCTTCTTCTTCTTCCAATTCATGATAATTGTCATTATAACGATTTCACAAATAATCTCAAGTCTTCCATGTCGTGAGAAGAGATTGATGTCTCCGATCGTCTTCTCAATTTGAGACATCTTCATTGAAGTTTCAAGAGACAGCTCATAAACAGTGATTGATTGAATTTCGTCGTCTCCTTTGTTTCAAGCACCCGAATCATCAACAAATTCAATCTCGACATATTTTTCATCTTCAATGATCTCAAACTCGAGATGATCCATCAAATTTGCGACCGGAGTGTCAAGATCATAAACATTGATTCCTTGAAGACAATTTTCAATCTCAATAAAAACCGCATCATGCTTCTCCCCCATACTTGACTCGAGCCATGATTCTATGTTTGGACAAGTTGGGATACAAAATGGCTCATCATGCTCTTCTATAAGTTTTGTGAAGGTTGGAGCATCTTCTGCATTCGAAAAGAGACCGAGTTGTGCGTCCACATGTGTCGTCTCCATTCCCAATTTTGTTGCTCGTTGCTTCCATTCTTCAACATTTGGGATGATCTCCTCGAGCATCCAACCAAGAAAGAACAATAACTCAGTGAGAGGGGCCGGGTCATTAGGACAAATTTTATAACGTTCTATCTCCATGGCTACCCTCTCTCTAGTGCCATCCACATGGCCCTCCTTCACGATTTGCCAACCCGCAAGGTTGCATGCTTCAATTATGCTTTCAAAACGACAATATTTCTCATCCTCCATGCTTGTAGTAGAATTCCTGCACATAGAAAATCTCAAGAAATACCGTGAGATAATAATAATAATAGATAATAACAATAAAAAAAATAAACTCTCTAAACAAATTTCTAATTAGCAAATAAACCATTGTCCCCGGCAACGGCGCCAAAAACTTGACACGATTTCTTAAGTGTTATCGCAAGTGCACGGTCAAGTAAAATAGGGGTGGTATTTCAACCCCGAGTTATCGATCTCACGAAGACAAATAGTAGGTTTATTGTTAATTAGGCATTAAAATCTAAAGAGTGTAATTGAAATAACAAGAGGAGTGTAGTTTGTGTGATTTGTTCCTAACTAATAAACTGTAAGTAAGTAATTAAAGATACGATATTTTTGTGTGACAATTTTCTTGGTACTAGGTTGCCTACGGATCCCCTAAGGTAACTTCAATTTCCGGAATTAGGTTTTGAAACACAGATAATGTTTTGATTTGCCAAAAAAGAAATAATGCTAACCGAGTCACTCAACTAAGTTTCTATGCCCAGGTCAAATTACAACCGAGTTACCAAGTTCTAATTATCCTTAAAACATATAATGACGATCATCTAATTCTACTCAACATTCACAGCCTGTGGTTGATTTCTCTAACCTGCGACTATGTGCTTAATTCACTTATCCGGGTAATTTGTTGCTTTCACTAACGTATTACCTATAATCTTCATATTGGTGGCCAAACAACAAAAAGATAAATTAAGAACGACAATTAAACATAGCAAAAACATTCATCATCTATTAAGTTCAATCAAAAAACGTGAATTCAAATCAACAATCCAGAAACCAAAACATAGCCCTAGGTTCCCCGTAGGAACCTAGCAATTTAATTTACTCAAATATACTGAAAATAGATGCTAACAAGCTCATAGTAACAAGAAAATATAGAAAAGATAGGAGGGATAGTCAAACTCGTGACGAAATTCGCGTTTTGGTGACTCCGGCGTCGTTCTCCATGTCCCTCATGCCTCATAGCCTTCTCCGATCGTCTCCAGCAGTGTATCTCTGTGCCTTAGGTGTTAAATCCCGTTTCCCAAGGCCTGGGCACGCTTTTTAATGAAATTTGGCCGAACTTGCACTTTAGCCCCTCCAGTTTGTAATTCTCGGACAGAATTGTAAGCTGATCTTGCGCGGTCCATTACTCTCTCATCCGGACTCTTCTTTGGGCCTACCATAAATCGTTGGAAAGCTACGGATGTCTACTTTCCAATTCTGCAGGCCTTGCTTCCAAAATCTTTTCAGATTTTCCTAAGCATGGAAAAGAGTGCAGGCTGGTCCTGTGCGGCTTTTCCAACTTTGCTTCATTTGTGCGTCTTCTTTTCTCCTCTTCATCTAACTCCATCTCAAGCATATTCAAGACTCTCATAAGCTCCATCTCACCTATTATTACCTGAGTTACATAACACAAAACAACCCGTGCAATTATCATCGCAAATATGAGAGAAAACATCCGCAAGTAAGCTAGAAACACAACTTTTCACTCTTAGGCTTATAAATCGTCAAATTCACATATTTGTGCACATATAATATATAAATCATGTGTAATAAGCCTAATACAATTAATATGAAAGTATAATAATTACTCATAAAAGAGAGTTATCGGAACCACACCAAGTTCAGTGATGAACTTCCTAATCCAAACAGCATCCTTTGCTGCGCCACTCAGAGCAATGTATTCAGCCTCGGTTGTAGAATCAGCAACCGTCTCTTGCTTGGAACTCTTCCTGATCACGGCTCCTCCATTCAGACAGTACACGAATCCCGAATGCGATATGAAATCATCTCTTTCGGTTTGGAAGGTTGCATCCGTGTAACCCATTACATGCAAATCTTCCTCCCCTCCAAAGATCATGAAAGCACCCTTAGTTCTTCTCAATTACTTTAGGATGTTCTTGAACACTAAATGACTTTCACCTGGATTAAATTAGTACATGCTTGTCATACTCAACGCGTATGACACATCTGGTCTAGTACATAACATGGCGTACATGATAGATCCTATGGCCAAGGCATAGGGTATCGTACTCATGCGTTCCTTCTCAATTTCATTGGAAGGACAATCACTCTTCGAAAGAGTGATTCCATGCGACATGGGCAAGAATCCCTTCTTGGAATTTTGCATGTAGAACCAATTCAACACCTTTTCTATATATGTTATTTGACTTAGGCCTAGCAGCTTCCTCGATCGATCTCTATAGATCTTGATACCAATTATATAAGCTGCTTCCTCTAAGTCTTTCATTGAGAAACATTTTCCTAGCCAATCTTTCACGGATTGCATCATGGGAATGTGTTTTTTCAATGAGTAGTATCTCATCCACATACAAGACCATAAAAGAAACAGAGCTCCCACTAACCTTCTTGTAGAAACAAGACTCATATTCATTCTTGATGAAGTCAAACTCTTTGACTGCTTCATCAAAACGTCGATTCCTAGAAGCTTGCTTTAATCCATATATGGATCGTTGTAGCTTACATAAGTTATTTTCATTCTATGGATCTACAAAACCATCAGGTTGTGTCACGTACACATCCTCGAGGAGGTTTCCATACAGAAACGTTGTTTTGACATCCATTTGCCAAATCTCATAGTCGTAGTAAGCTACAATAGCAAGTAAGATTCAGATGGATTTGGTCATTGCGAGTGAAAAGGTTTCATCATAGTCTATAGCATGAATCTGTCTGAATTCTTTTCCCGCCAATCGACCCTTGTAGGTAATCACATTTCCATCCATGTCGATCTTCTTCTTGAAGACCCACTTGCACCCTACGGTCCGTGCCCTTGGGGTGGTTCCACCAAATTCCATACTTTGTTTGTATACATGGATTCCATCTCCGATTCCATGGCTTTGCACCACTTATGAGATTCAGGCCCTTTCATGGCCTCTCCATACGTAGTAGGCTCATCATCAATGAGCAACGTGTCGTCAGACTCAGTCACGAGAAGTCCAAACCTCTCTGGCTCCTGGCGCACTCTACTCGACCTACGAAGCTCTTGTGTTACTTGAACAGGTTTCTCCACAATATTTTGTGGTTCCTGTTCACGTTCCATAGTAGGATCAGCAGTTTGTGGTTCTTGAATTTCTTCAAGTTCTACAGTCCCCCCCACTTGCTTTTATAGAGACAAATCCTCTTTCTTGAAACACGCAGGACCGAGCAACAAACACTTTGTTCTCAGTTGGATTGTAGAAATAATACCCTTTAGTTTCCTTAGAGTATCCCACAAACTTACACTTATCCATCTTTGGCCTGAGTTTGTCTGATTGTAAACATTTACATAGACATCGCAGCCCCAAATCTTCATGAACGACACTGTAGGACGCCTCCCACTCCACATCTCATGTGCTGTCTTCATGACTGATTTAGATGGAACACGGTTAATGGTGAAAGCTGCACACAATAGAGCGTAGCCCCAAAAATAATAATGGAAGATCATTTTGACACATCATAGATCGAATCTTGTCCCACAGTGTTCGATTCTTCCTCTCAGACACCCCATTCCATTGTGGCGTTCCGGGTAGAGTGAGTTGAGATATTATCCCAAACTCTCTAAGATAGTCGTGAGTCAAGTATTCTCCTCCACTATCCGATCGGATACTTTTGCCAAGTTGATTCTCTACTTCATTCTTGAATTCTTTGAATTTTTCAAAGGATTCGGATTTGGCTTCATAAGGTATGCAAATCCATATGTACTGAAATCATCAGTAAATATTATGAAGCGACATAACCACCCTTGGAAGGTGTAGAAAATGGTCCACACACATCAATATGTATGAGTGCCAATTGCTCACTAGTCCTCTCACCTTTCTTATTGAAAGGGGACTTTGTCATTTATCCCAACAAAAAAAGCGTCACATGTCTCATAGGATTAAAAATAAAATGAGTCTAGAAATCCATCCTTATGGAGTCTAGATACACGTTTCTCGTTTATATGGCCTAAACGACAGGGTCATAGATAAGCAGGATTTAAATCATTCATTTTAATCCTCATGGTATTTATGTTATAGATAGGATTACTTTAATCAAGAATATATAATCCATTAAATAATTATGCACTACAATAGTGAATACTATCAAAATAAATGGAGCAACAATTTTCCTTTATTGAAATAGTAAAACCTTCCTCGTCCAAACAAGAAATTGAAATAATGTTTGTGCTCATAGAAGGTACATAATAGCAGTTATTTAATTATAAAACTAATCCTGAAGGTAGAGACATCTCGTACACGCCAAAGGCCAATGCAACAAACTTTGCTCCATTCCCAACGCGCAGGTCAATCTCCCCTTTAGCCAATCTTCTAATTTTCTTTAGATCATGCACATTTTGGCAAATGTGAGATCCACGTCCAGTATCTTATACCCAAGATGAAGAGATAGTTAAATTAACATCTATAACAAAATTACCTGGTGGTGGTGGAATTACTATTCCAAGCCTTTTATCTTCCAGATACTTTGGGCAGTTCTCTTCTAGTGTCCAGACTGACTACAGTAGTGAAAATCACCCTTATCCAAGACCTTGGCAACGAAACCAATGGGTTTAAGGGCAACTTCCTTGGATTTGGCATCTGCATTGCCTTTTCTTTTAGAAGAAGAAGCGGCAAACCATTTGCCCTTCCCTTTCTGTACCATCATTATGGCCTTTCCCTTTCCCTTGTTGACGCTTTGTTCAGCTGTCCTCAACATATTGAATAGTTCTGGCAGAGGTTTCACGATCTCATTCATGTTATAGTTCATAATGAACTGCCCATAACTCTTAGGCAGCGATTGCAGAATCAGATCAGTGGCTAGCTCATCGCTGACCGGAAATCCTAGAAGTGCGAGATTCTCCAAGTACCCGATCATACGGAGCACATGAGGTCTCACATGGTTTCCCTCTTGATAGATGACATTTGAAAAATGCCTTGAAAACTTCATACCTCTCAACCCTTGCCTGCTATTGGAAGAGCTGCTTCAAGTGTTCGATGATATCGACCACACTCAAGTTCTCGTGTTGCTTCGGAAGCTCAGAGCTCATATTGCAAAGCATAAGGCAGACTGCATCATTAGCATCGTCTACATGCCTTTGATGCACCTTTAGGGATGCAGGAGTATTGTTTTCTGGACCCTCATGAACTTCCTCCTCTAGAGCGTACAGTTTCATCTCTTGCTTGAGAACGATTATCAAGTTTGTGCACCAATCTAGAAAGTTTCTTCCAGAAAGATTGTCCTTCTCAAGGGCAGCTCGTAGGGAATGTGATGAACTTGATAAGTTGTTTGCCATCGGAATTCTACAAATGGCAAATATACAAGTTTTAGTATGTTGTGAACAAACGACTATATTTAATAATGGCTAGATTATTAAACATAGCTCCCACTATTTTTCTCGGATTAATAACCCTCCATATTAATGCGGAAAATATCATTATATTTTCTAGTGGGCAAAAGATTCATATTTAACTTATTTGAGCTTTGCTTTGGCAAGTCACCAAAAAATCAGCTATTTAGGTAGGAATAATTCCAATTGCATCTTGGTTCAATTGGGCAATTAACTTCTTATTTATCCATCCCATGGATAATCCCAATTTTTTGACTCTAGGCTTTTAATCCTATTTAAATCACCCAGTTGCGTTCAACCTCTAACTCAAACGATTGCACATTACTAGCTTGTGCCATCGCACCACATCATGATGAATCAATTCGCCCTGCCTGAGCACGCACGAGTTTGAGACATCATGGCTATGATGACTGTTTGAATAACGAGAAGGAAAAAAACGCAATATTTTAACTGAGCGATTTGATTCCAACTTCAAATTGTTTTGTTGATCCATATCAACTGATCTACTTATTTTGAGTTGGGCTAACTCACAAATAAAATATACGGGTTGTTAATTGTCTTATTGTCTATTTTGCATGCATCAACCATACACCAACAAAAAATAATAAGACAATAAAATAAACAACCACAAAAGAAAAATTAACGTGATATGGATATGGCCTCTAATCTAAGATATTCTCAAGCCAATGAGAATATCTATGAACCCTAAAATAGCAAGGTCAGCTCCATGTGCCTCTATCTTTTGGTCCATGTCCATAACTCTTTTGTGGATTGTCGCCTTTTGTGTGGTTTCTCTGTTTCTTTAGGATTCTTTCTCCCCATGTCTTGACTATAATCTATTTTTATCTAATTCTAGCCTCTAGGCTAAATAAAAAGATCTCACAAGTTGAGAAAAATACCGGTTCGCAAACCGTAAAACCTAATTAACTATTACATTAATTTGATCAGCTCGCAGGCCATAAAAAAAAACATTCACAACAAACCACAACCTAAGGCCATATCAAATCACCATGCAATAAGCACATAAATAGTTAAAATAAAATTTTAACGTGCTCGGTCAATTTTAGTTGTTTTTAGGATCACTTGGGTCAAAAAGGGTCCACGAGGGCCCACCAAGCTAGTCGCCGAACACCTTGGAGCCGCCCGAGCCGAGCCTAGACCTGTCGGTCCAACCCGTGGGGCCGGCCAAACCGCCTAGGCCTTCGGCCTTGTTGGGTTGGGAGGCAAGGCAACATAGGGGCAGTCCCAGGGGGCCCGATACTCTGGGTAGTTATTTCCAAAACAACTTCTTCCTTGTTCCCTAAGTCCGAAAAGTTTCCAAATTGAAAACCCCTTCCAATTTGTGCCCAAAACCCTAGAACTATGATCCTAAAATTTCTGAAACTCACTAATTCCTACATCCCATGTAAAATTGGTTCTTTTTGGGTTGTATTATTGACAAATTCAATCAATATGCTTGATTTGTCCGTTTTACGCTATAAACATCAATTTAAAGTGTAAAACAACATAAATCGTAACACATAAACTACGTTATGCTGTACGACACGGCTCTGATACCAGTGTAGGGTTTTGTAACATATTATGCAGAGGAATTAAACTAGAAAAATATCCGCACAAGACCCTCCAAGGATCACAAGAAGAGAATTCATAAAGATAGTAAAGAATTCGTAATAATCACCTTGTAGGTATCCTGTGATGACTTCAAATGCAAATAATGTTTCGTCTCTATGGTTGATCCATGCCTAGGATTGAGATCCAGATCTTCCAACTCCTTGTGCTAGCTAGGAACGATGGAAGAGGAAGAAGAAATCACGCAATGGAGACCAAAGAGGGGATCGACCTTCTCTCTTTAGCTGACGAGGTAGGGGGAGGACGACACAAGGGGTTCGACCTCTTGTGTTGTCTTGCTCTCTCTCCTTGATTTCTATCCTTATCAAGTAATGTTATGAGAATTAGTTGTAGGAAGAAAGCTAGGAACATCCATTATATAGTCCAACAACTCCTTATTAACTACAAAAAGGCCCTCTCCTAATCCTACTCAAGTTCGGATTAGTCCCTCTTGCAAATTAGTCGTACTAAGTTTGCAAGTAGTTGCAAATTGATCCTTCTAATTAATTAATAATATTAATTAATTCTTAAGTCTAGTTCAATCCATATGGCGTGTGACCATATAAGTTTCGACTTAGTTGGTAGTAACTATTTACGAACATGGAGCGGCCTCTAGCAAGACATCCATGCCCCCAAACGAATAAAAATAGTCATCCGACAAACCTTGTGCAAGTATTGTCTCATTCCTTTTTCTCTATATCCGGATTGGACACGAGAAATACAAGTCACACTCGTATATCCAATCCATAGTTTTTCGATCTTGGGAATAGTCTCATCCATGCAGATAACATCAATATCCCATATTCATTTATCTGAGTTTGGCCAGACATTCTATGAGCACCATCCCTCAAGTTGTCGTGGATATCTACTCCCTTTATGTGGGAGGGACAAATTCTATCTACGTCACTACCATATCTGATTTTGCTTCTTTATTGTATCCGACGAAAGCCTTTATTACTACCCAGTTACGGTGTATCATTTGACGATGTCATAATACAACAATCCACAACAAGAAGATCTAGCGACTTCAAGTCTAAGGATGACAATACTGTTGTCACTACGAGAAATACTTGTGACTTTACATAACTTGTATGTAGCCTTCTCGTTATGGGTCAATCTAGTATGCTATTAGTCCTAATGCATACCCATGTGTTGGATCCTGATATCTCCATATCAATAAAATCCCATACTAGTCTATAGTTGATCGTCCTGTTAATCAATATAATTAACTAGGGATATTTTAGATAAACAATACATTTTCAATCTGATGACTTCATTATATTAAATATCTCCATATATAATACAATGAATATTCTAGCCAAAAGTAATGTTCATACTAAATAAGATTGCCTCTAAGGAATCTATTCCAACACTTTATGTAATACGTCTTAGCTGAGATTGTTTAGATCTTATTGCCTTGTTAATAATATATTTTATTGAGTAGCTCGACTATTCTTTGGCTCTAATTTTTATTAGTATCCGCTGTGCAAATTAGTGGTGGAATGACATGCACGTTCATAGTCGCGTGCGCTCAAATATTCTTTCGGACTCTATATCTACTTTCTTACCTGGATCTAGCCATTGTAAAGTAGCATGTCGTTCATTCATTGAAAGAACATAGGGATTCAATGGCTACAATTATGGTTTTAGGCACACACCCGAATCAATCAGCGAAGAAAAATATGATTTATTAGGTGTGAGTTATGGTAGAAACAATCATAATCTTTAGCTATTTTTATTACACTAAAGAAGAAAGTAGGGATTTCACATTTTTAGATACAACTGTAATTATTAAAAAAGTAAGGATCACATCGTAAACTAATTTGGATAAAACTAAATTAGCGGTGTTCTTACTCCATTGATTAAAGTAGAATCATGCTCTTAATATGATTTCTTAGAATTTGTCATCGTTAATTCAGTTAAGATAATCTGAGCATGGATTCGTTAGTTTAATTATTTACTTTTACTTTCACACCTTAGAAATAGAAAGTATAAACAAATATCTTCACACTTCATGTATCTATAAGCTAATTAGTATACCAAGTCCTTTTCGATTCGTGAACACTTGGGGCTTTACAAATATTACTACAAAAATTGACAATCATGCATCTGCAGTTTAAAGTCGATCACTAAGCTAAACAGAGTTCTTTTTTCTAATTAGGAGAGATAAAGACTGGGTTGAAAGGTTGTTAATTTATCTAAAAAAATCGTAAATAAAATTGACCTAGTGTTATAACTACTAAGTACGAAGATAAAACACTAAATAAATCAAAGTAAGCAGTATGTATTCACATGAAATGACATGTTTCTGACTATCTGGTTTGAATCCAGTGATTTGTTTTTTTTTCTAATTGAGGAACAATATTTTAGCATTTGTCGTGCCAGGTCTAACTTCAACCATCAACCTCCCACAAGTTTAGAGAAGCCTTATGGGGGTCATCCCAAAATATACGTGTGTTAAAATGAAGCTATATTGCTATTACATCCTCTTCACAATAGAGAGCTGTCCAATTGGGTGAAGTGAAATTCGTAACTATCTATCACACATCAGTCATAATCACGTGAGGTACATAAGTAACTCATTGATTTGGTCGATACATCAAGTAACTATTAAAGATCAACCAAGTTCCAGACGCTAATGGAGAATTAAGAATACATAATGATTAAATAAATTCATAATATGATTTAAATTATCATAACCTCAAATTGTCATAAAAAATAATTAGGTAATGTTATCCTTAATTAGAAATTGAAGAAATAAAATAGAAATAAAGACATACTAAAATAAGAAGAGTGCTGAAACAAAATTATGGCAAGTGAAGTCTCAATTTACTTACCCACGAGCAACCGTTAGATCTCCTATTTTGAAATGATTAAATGTGTGATCTCACAATTATTTGAAATCCCCATAATAGGGAGATTACTCTCATTAAATAGGCAGCCTGGATTTGTTCATGATGTGCTGAAAGTTGAGAGGAAGTAGTGGGGAGTAGTGTTAGTAGAGTAGTGAGCCTAAGGGGGTGAATGGTCACAATGCCTTTCCATGTTGCAATATGGTGTCGCGGTACGGAAGGTTGTTTAACTCCCATGTTTTTCTCAACCACGTCAAGAACATGGTTTTAAGTCTGTAATGCTCTTCCACTTCATCAGCTCCCATTTTCTCAAAGTTTCCTAGTAGTATTCCAAACTTTCATTTTATTCCATATAATAAGGATTTAAATAATAAAATTGCATGAAAGTACTTCATTTAGTACAACTTAACAAGTTTTACTATATTTATTCACAACACTTGTCAAAAATATTACATTGAAGATTTTCTTTTACATTATTAAAAAATTATAAAAGTAAACCTTGAAGGGTAATATAAACATGCCATCATTGGGCAAACAAATCGCACATAACTGATCGTCACCACGAAAAAAAACTTCATACTGCGAATCCCAAATTGAACTCGGGAACACAAAAACTCAATTTACGATTCCTTAAAGGTTAACTAAAATAACTCATTGAACATCTATATATCAACATATGACAGCATTTTATTGTACAAATGTGCAATGTTGGTTTCAATATCACCATTAGATCCTTTTGAAATCAAGGGGTGAGAATTTATTGAAAAAAAAGATTCTTCCTAATTAATACTCTGCCGAAGTTTAATTTTTGTTGGGTTGCCTGCACATTTTTTTCTCCCTCTCTCTATTTTTTTATTTATTAAAATAAAGTAATTGCCACTTGATTTAGAAAAATTATTTGTTCATAATTATATTGTTACAAATATCTAATGTAGGAGCGACTTATTCATTAAATATGGTAATTCTCAACCACTAAAACAGTAGTGTACACACACACACACACACAAAAAGAGAGAGAGAGAGAGAGGTAAATTTCGATGATCTACCGAGAACGATTGTAAGAGTGATCATTTTTTTTTCATTGTCTTCTTCAAATTAGTTTTTCATTGTCTTTTTTCTTTCTTTCTCGTTATCTTTATTTTTATTTATTTTCACATTTTGTTGTTTTTTTTGTGTTCATCTCTTTACAACGTTATTGTTTGGACAATATTTTATTTTTATTTCTAATACCCGTAATATGGTGCACTCGATGTTTGCCTACTTGTTGATTAGATTGAGATGAATAAATAAGATTATTAGTGTTGGTAAAGCACATCATCAATCCTTGGAAATGTGTCTAGCAGATAAAAATAAATAAATTCAACAAAATTTGAAGTATAATAGGGAAATGCTTATTTACTTAGACCTGTGAAACAATCTTGACTCAAAGTTGTGCACCCTGTTACATGAGTTAAAGAAATAAAATTTTCAGTAGAGAATTTAAACAATGGGTTAAAGAGAGTTTTCTTAATACTGGAAAAGTTAAAGTTTTTGACAGATAATGGGGTATTTTGGAAGTGAGTGTATGTGACTTGTTAGGAGGAACATGTAGTTGTGGGTTGAATTGCTGCATTTCTTGGTTTATAAGAACAAGCGTCAATTTTATAGTTACTTAGTTAGTCTTCACGTAACACACATTAGATGGTTATTGGTAGGGATACATTTGAATACTTATAAATATGACAGACTTCACTTTTTTATTTCACCAAACTCGGCATCAAGTTTTTATATTCTTATAGATTATACACGCTTTAAAAAAGAGAGATGCAAATATTTTATCACCAAAATGGATGTTGCTATGTGGTAGTCGTGGTGTATGAAGAGTATGCCGTTAGCAATAAGACTTTTAACAAAGGATCAAATTGGAACATGCCATATATTTTTTCCGGGTGGTGATTCTTACACGATTCAAAAAAGTTCTTACACTACTCATTTTTTATTTTATCTTGAGGAGCTTTTCACCCTCGTACGACATTGGAAATCAGGTCGGGTTGATATCTTTTCCATTAAATGGAGTATTTTGTTCGTGGAACCTAACACAATCATCACCATGTGCCTTTAATTATTCCTCAATTTTCTCCCACCTCTATTTGTTATTTAACAATATAGCAAATATAATAGTCATGTAAAAATTTCATGTAATTATCACTTCTTGTTAACTTAAATTCTCAATTTTTGTTACTAACAATCTCTACACCTATGATGTCACGACCATCAAACTCAGTTAGCTTGAAGGCCGTTAATGGTGGATGATTCCACAAATTATGGAACTAGAGAATTAGATAGGGGGTGAAGAGAATCATAGAGAGAAACGAAGTATTATGTTATTAATTTTATAATCCCACAACCATTTTCGTTCCCATTTTGAAGCTCCTAACTACTAGATTGATGGTTGGTTACAAACTGTTACTTATTACATTATGACCCCAACATCTACTCCTTCAGTATTGCACATTAATCCTAATTTATTATATTTACAATCCAGCTGTAACATATGAATTGTTACTTTGTCGTATAATTTTCATAATACAACCCACCTTCTACTACGTATCTTGTCCTAAAATACAATGTGAAATGCTACATAAATCTTCTTCACATCCTTGGCACTATATGTTCTTTAGGTTGTTTAGACTCTTCCTTTATTTTTCTATACTTTGTACATTTTTTCTTGGGTTCAAATTAATTATCAGTAAAATGATTCAGCTCTTACAGAATTATTCAACGTTATAACAGGAAAAAACTACATCTGAACCCTCAGAAATTTCTCAATTGTTCTTACTATCCACTAACATAATAATTTATTCCACAATCCATTCCAGTCGAACCCAAATATTGACGATTTCTGATTATATTTGTCCATGTAGTTCCTAAATTCTTGTGAGATGATTGAATGCGGTAATCGGGTGCCTAGAAGTATATTCGTCTCGACATGTTTGCTAAAATCTTCTATTGTGTTATTGGTGTTTTTTTGATAGAGAATGAGGGAGGGAAATGAGAGAGAGAAGGAGGTAGGCTATGGCGGGGAAGGAGATTTGGATGAGAGATAGTGAGATGTGTATTAGTAAATGTTTTATTAAATGAGAAAGTGTATATTTGTGGTATTATACGAAGACGTCATCATTATTGTCAAGGGTATAGGAAGCTTTATGGAAAGAAAAATCAAGATTTACTTGGCTTAAAGCTGGGGATAAAAACACGACGTTTTTCTACGAAGTGGTTAAACAAAGGAGAAATCAAAACTACATTGCATGGTTTTTTTATTGATGATCGACTTTGGTGTAGTGACATTGGGGACATCACACATGTTTTCGACCCCTTTTACAAGAACCTTTTCACTAAAGATGATGATAGGATCAATTGATCATGTTATCAATACAGTCAATAGGAAAGTTAGCCATAGTATGAACAAGTATCTGACCCAGAAGTCTACCGATGATGAGATTAAAAGAATAGCTTTGATTTAAACCCTGAAAAAGATCCAGGTTATGATGGTTTCACTGCAAATTTCTTTCAAACTTATTGGGCCTGTTGGTATATGATGTGTGAAAAATTGTGAGGAACTTCATTAAGTTAGGTAAAATGCTGAGAAGTATTAATTTAACTCATATTTTCTAGCACCCCAAATAGAAGAATCCTATTTTGGTGAAGGATTACATGTCCATTAGTCTTTGTACTGTATTGTACAAGATTTTGGCTAAATGTCTTCCTAATAGGCTTGCTGAGATTCTCAAGTAAGTGGTGTCACAGAACCAGTATGATTTTTTTGAAGATGGACTCATTGTGGATGATGTCATGATAACCCAAGAGGTCATCCATCAGATCAAGAATAAAAGAAGAGGTGAAGGTGTAATGGCAATCAAGTTAGCCATGCTAAAAGCTTTTGACAGGGTGAGTTGGACCTACTTGGGAAAAAAATCATGTTAAAGCTTGGTTTTTGCAGAAAATGGGTGGGCTGGATTATGGCTTGTCTAGCATTGTTATCCTTATATTGATCATCAATGGAGAGCTCAGTGAATACATTACTCCCAGAAGAGGTATAATACATGGATATCTTCTCTCCCCAATTCTCTTTTTTATATGTGCAAAAGGTTTTTATTATTTTCTCCATCACATTGAAAAGGATATCGGGATTTGTGCCATTAAAATTTCTAAGTTCAGTCCCCGAGTTAGCCATCTCTTATTAGCAGAGGAATCCGTATTATTTTGCAAGGTCACAATAATTGATTGTTTTGCTTTAAACGCAGTGCTTAAGATGTATGAAAATGCCTTTGGCCAATCAATTAATAGAGAGAAATCTCAACTAGTTTTTAGCCCCAGCCCCAGCACAATGCTAAAGAACTTCTTTCAGTTCTATATTGAGATTGACAAGATTTTCAAGGAGGGTTCTTATTTGGGTCTACCGGCCTTAATTGGAAGATCAAAATTCCAAATGCTGAAATTAATAAAGGAAGGAGTTCTTGAGAAGTTATCCTCTTGAAAGTCCTCATACCTCAGTCCAACAAGTATAGAGGTCCCGATTAATTAAGTTCTTGCAGCCCTCCCATCTTACACAATTTCTTATTTTTTGATCCCTAAGAATACCTGTAATGAGCTCTCTATGATTGCAGGGTTTTGGTGCGGTGAAAAAAATTGGGGGGAAAAACAAATTGCAAAGGAGAAGTTGGGGACATTTATGCAAATCAATATAAAATGGGGGGGGGGGTGGTTTGGTTTCAAGAAATTACACAACTTTAACCTAGCAATAATCGCAAATCACGCTTGAAGACTGTGTTCTGGGGAAAATTTTCTCTTAAAAGTTGGTTTTAGAGGTAACTACTTCACTCGTGGGAATTTATGGAGCTCATAAATTAAACAAGGCTACAACTGGGTTTGGAGGAGTATTTGTGCTGGTAAAAGTATTATCAAGAACGGTGCAAGGTGGATTATTGAATATGGAGCCTCAGTCAAGATGTGGCATGATCTCTGGCTTCCAAGAACTTCTAATTTCTATGTTAATCTGGTACGCCCTCTAATTGCTCTATTTCTATGGTATGTGATCTAATCATACATATAGTAGGTGCTGGAATATTGATTTAGTCAGCGGTTTATTTTCTGAAGAAGAAGCTAAGTTGATCTTATCCTTGCCTGTGGGGAGCAATCTTTAAGCTGATAAATTCATTTAGAATTTTTCCAGTAATGGCTCTTATAAGGTCATCTCTGCATACAAACTTAATGAAAATGAATGTGAAGAAGATATGGATGCTTTTGGTAGTAGGGGTGCTTTATGGAAGAAACGGTGGAAGGTTTGTCTGCATCCAAATGTTATTTTTTTTCTTCTGTAAGTTCATCAATTGTGCTCTCCCAGTTAATGTTCCACTTGTCAAAGTTGGTGTAGTTTATAATGATGTTTGCAGATCTCGTTGTTTATATTATGAAAGCTAAATGCATATGCTATTTAATTTCCATGTAGCTTCCGAGGCTTGGAAATTCTAACCTTTTAGATTTTCGGTCACTAATTTGAATTCTAGTAACCAGCTGGAGTGGTGGGATATGATTGGGGAGCTGGCTCAAGCATCCCCAGATCCTCAATGGTTCTTGAGATTGGTTCTTTGTGTTTGTTTACGTTTGTGGAAGGCAAGAAATGACTTGATTTTTAACCAAGTTCAGGTTGCAAAACCAAAATGCTACTTCGGATTTGAGTGTCAAATCTTCTAAGGTAACCTCTCCTCCATGCCTCTCAGCCTCCTACATTGTATCCACTGGTTCAACAGTTGTCTCCTTAAATGGCAGTGGTGGCATTGCAGTTATTTTGTTGGATTTAGATGGTGTATTTAAATGGTGTTTTAGTGGGATCTTTTAAGTCTGCAGTTCTTAATGTCATTGATCCTACCTTGGGCTATAAGAGAAGCTCTTCTCTGGTGTAAAGCTCAGAATTGGAATTTAATATCAATCTTCTCTGATTGTGAAGTGGTGGTTAATGAGCTCAAATTCTCAGAAAGCTTGTATTGCCAAATAAGCAACCTTGGTGGATGATTGCTCCCACTTAAATTCAAGCTTTTTTTCTTGTTTTTTTCTCTTTAGTTCCCAGATTTTGGAATGACTTGGCTCACAATCTTGCCAAAGACTCCCTTCTGTTGGCATTTAGCACGTGGCTCAGAAATTGAACAGCCACATTTGTCAAAGTTTGGAGCTGTAGCTTTGGTGGATGAGTTATTGCAGATATGGGAGGCTCGATGAAATCCCGAATCACCTTGGATAGGCAAAAGTATTTGGACGGCTCATGAATCGCGGAGGAAAAATCATGTCTCCTCCGTAGTCAATATTGTAGGCTGTGTTAAGTCTATACATTGAGGAACTTGTTAGCAATTTGATATAGCAAGTGAGAGAGTGAGAAATTGCAGTAGAACAAAGTAGCAGAGAGAATTACATAGGTTACCTTGAGAGATTAGTTCTCTATCGCAAACATTGTAATCTTCTCTCATTTGTTTAGTGAAGTAGCACTCTTCGCACCGTGGATGTAGGCTATTCTTTGGGCTGAACCACGTAAATCCTTGTGTTCACTTTCTGCACATGTTATCGCATATCTCAGTGGGTTCACCATAGCGCAAGGAAATTGCCAGATTTCCTAACAATTGGTATCCGAGCCAAAAATTGCAGCTTTCTGGCATCGCAGTCGGAAAATTTTTCCGACAAAGAAGTTGAGAGTTTTCTGTGTCATATTTTATTCTAAAAAGGAAAGTAGGAACATTGAAAATGAATTGCAAAATCAGAGCCTGATTATAATTTTCTGTCGAAGTAGAAATTGTTTTCGGCAGAAGAACTCCAGACGAGAAGTGGAAGAAAAAAAGATACGTACCAGTGGCTGTTGAGCGTACCTCAAGTAACAAACCAAGAAGATCCACTCGGCTGTTCTTGCCGAAGAGAGCTAGGTTGCTTCCTTTGTAGTTCTCACGCAATAGAGAGCATTTGAAGGGGTGGTGTTTTGATTGGAATTCAAAACCCATCTGTTGGAAGTTGAAGATAAGTTTTTGATTAAAAGTCAAAGCTTATGTCACATGCACATGCTTGGGAAACAACCAAATTTGGATCATTTAATGCTTGGTTTCTTATTCGGATCAACATAGCCACGTGAGTTGAATTGGCTGACTTTTCAGTCACTTTAGAAGTTGTTTGGTAGAATTGTTACACCAACTTTGCAGTCCAAATTAGCAACAATTTCGTAGAAAACGCAGCGTTCTTTAAATTTCTCACTCGAGATATTTATCTGAAGTCTCAGAGTTTTGGAGTTTCAAACTCGATGAATCTCAAGACACTGGTGAAGATTGATAAATTGGCCATTTATCAGTCGAGAGGCGAATGTCAGATACAGAAGCAGTTTCAGAACCTATTGCATCACTAGGTTCAGACACACATACAACCACCACGGCGTCATCTGGATCCAAAGCAGGCGGAATGAGAATGGCGGTCTCAAATGCAAAGTTCGAGGTGGAGAAATTTGACGGACGCAACAACTTTGGCATGTGGCATTGCGAGGTCATGGACGTCTTAGTCCAACAGGGATTGCATGTAGCCCCGAAGACAAGCCTGCTGACATAGAGGAATCAGACTGGACGAATTTGAATCGAATGGAATGTGGATCAATTCATCTTTGCATCGCAAAAGAACTGAAGTACTTTGTCATGAGAGAAACCATGGCGAAAGCGTTATGGAAGAAGTTGGAAGAAAATTACATGATGAAAAGCATTCAGAATCGGTTGTAGATGAAGAGGAAGTTGTTACGGTTTCAGTACAAACAAGGTACGCGTATGGTGGATCATCTTAATGAGTTCAATAGGTTAACTGTGGATTTACTTAACCTAGATGAAGACATTAAGGATGAGGATAAAGCAATGGTTTTGTTATGTTCCTTACCCAAAGAGTATGATCACTTTGCAACAACCCTGCTCTACGGAAGAGATTCAATTGCATACAAGGATGTGTCAAATGCATTGATGAATAATGAGTTCCGTAGAAAAGAAAAGGAGATTCAGAATGATAGATCTGAAGTGTTGGTGGTAAGGAATGGATCAGATAACAAGAACCACTCGCATGGAAGAAAATCCCGAGGCGGAATGCTCTCCAAAGATGGAAAAAGAATCCTACCAAAAGACGAGTGTTCCTTTTGTTTCCAGAAAGGGCACTGGAAGAAATATTGCCCCGATCTGACGAATAGCAAGGCACAAGATGCAGACTCGGCGCAAATCGCATAAGATGATACAGACTTTGTGCTTACTACCACAAATGATAGCGCTTCCGACGAATGGATACTCGACTCTGGTTGTTCTCATCACATGTGCCCTGATAAAAGGATGTTTACCAATTTGGAATTGGGTTTCAGTGGTACAGTGTCGATGGGGAACAATATTGCATGCGAAAAGAAGGGAGTGGGCACAATTCAGCTGGAATTGCATGATGGGAAGGTTCGAAAATTGTCGAGTGTATTGTATGTGCCCGAGTTGAAGAAGAACTTGATTTCCTTAGGCCCTCTAGAGGCCAAGGGTCTCAAGATCACTATGGACGCTGGGATTATCGAATCGCAAGAGGTACCCGAATCATATTACAGGGTATTCGAAAGAAGAATTTATACTTTTTGCAGGGAAACACCAAAGTTGATCGAGTAGCAACAATTGGTTCTGAAATTCCCAATGCACTCAGCATTTGGCTCAAGATACTCCATATTGCAGGCGAGGCAAGATTGCAAGGGTTGGAGACGCACGAGCTCTTCAGGGCTGCTTAGAACTAATAGAAGATTGCACATATTGCATATTGCACAACAACCCGCCTTTTTTGGGCAATTAGCATGGGTTTGTTGACCACTACTCTAGAATATTGCAGACTTGATTGCAGAATGTACAAGTCAATGAAGCCCATCGCAGATAGCAGTAATTGCATTTCAGGTGGAGTTGCAAGGAACCCCTATGAATCCACCAAAAGGAATTGAAGCTTTGAAGCAAATGAATCGCAAGGCTATTGAAATTGCAAGGGGATCGCAGGAAATCCTGTGAATCGACAACGAAGAAGTCTCGCCGACTATGTTGATATGAAGCATGTTAGCCTAAATTGCATATTTAAATTGCAGAATTTCATTTTCTCTGTAGGCACAGCGGAGAAATGAATTGGCATTGCAGACTCCGATGGTCAATTGGAGTCAACGCTACCTCTTCGAGGGGTTGGCAATAGCCAAAAGAGAATAGCAGAATATTGGAGTTGTTTTCATCAAGGTGGAAACCTTTGCAAGATGACACACGGCAGTATGTTGCATTGGAGCTAGCAATTATTCGCCAAGGTGGAGATTGTTGGCATTTAGCAGGTGGCTCAGAAATTGAACAGCCACATTAGTCAAAGATTGGAGCTGTAGCTTTGGTGGCTGAGTTGTTGCAGATTTGGGCGGCTCGATGAAATCCCGAATGACGCTTGGATAGGCAAAAGTATTTGGACGGCTCATGAATCGCGGATGAAAAATCTTGTCTCCTCCGTAGTCAATATTGTAGGCTGTGTTAAGTCTATATATTGAGGAACTTGTTAGCAGTTTGATATAGCAAGTGAGAGAGTGAAAAATTGCAGTAGAACAATGTAGCAGAGAGAATTGCATAGGTTACCTTGAGAGAATAGTTCTCTATCGCAAACATTGTAACCTTCTCTCATTTGTTCAGTGAAGTAGCACTCTTTGTACCGTGGATGTAGCCCATTCTTTGGGCTGAACCACGTAAATCCTTGTGTTCACTTTCTGCATTTATTATCGCATATCGCAGTGGGTTCACCACATCGCAAGGAAATTTGTAGATTTCCTACCACCTTATTCTATCTGTTGGGGTTTCTGCCACACATTTGTAATTGTTCTCTCTTTCAAATTTAATGAAGCTTCATTTTCCTGGTAAAAAAAATCATTATTGTTAAGCGTATGAATGTCTTCGCAACAAAGTAGTGGAGTAAGAAGGATTTTTGGATATTGTAAAAAGCACCACCCATTTTTCTCCAACCAATTCCAAAAAGTATCTAAAACTCTAGCCTAATATGAGCATCAGAGCATGCAATATGTTGTAGAAAGTTGAGCGCCATTCGCCTCGTTGTCCTCGTTTTACAACCCCTACTTACAGTTTTCTCATTTGTCTGTTGACTTCCTGATCAGTAGAACCACATGTTCAGATTGTTTCAGTACACGCAATGGATTAGTAAAACAAAATAGAAAAATACATTTATTGTGGTTAGGTTACCAGCATAAAGAACAAAGAAACCTAACAGCAAAATTCAGTCATCCTGATGAGAATACATTATTTAACACTTCCAGGTGAAGTTGAAAAAATGTACGAAATGAACAAAATACAAGCCCCAATTTCTGCAATATCTCATCTCAAGTACTGAAACAAGAATAAGATCATGATTCAACAAGCCCTACATCAAAAAGGTTCGAGAACTCAAAATGATCGATCAACTTATTTCACTAGAGAAAGAATGGCTTAAATGTAGAATACGAACCACCTTCTTCATCCCTTCCACAACCTTCCTCTTGATCCCACTAGCGTTTGCACTGACAATCCCATCATTACCTGCAAGAATCCTGTATTTATCTTTACGAGTAAAGTTCGTGCACTCAAACCCCAATGTTGCAGCCAAGATCCTCTGAACATAGTTAGCGACGTCATGAGGGTTTTTTCCGGATGAGCACGTGGCTTCATGAGGCAACTGGTTCAAGAAAGTGACCTCATAAACTGGTCTAGGGTTCATGAAGAAGAAGATAGGGTCCATACCTTTCCAACCCCGAGCTGTTGTTGCATGAAAAAACCCTACCCTGTAGTTCATAGCAACTGGCACAATTCTATCCGTTAGCTCCGCGAAGAGTGCGCTGAACCTTAAGAGGAATGGTTCTCTACATGTTGTTCCTTCAGGGCACACGACAAGGTCGCCTTCAGATAGCTGTCTCTTGATCATATCTGCATCCACCTGTCGAATTCGTGTCAATCGGATAGTGGGGATTGGTGAGAGGATCTCTGAGAGACGCGAGATGGAGTATGTGACGGCTGGTACTTTGCGTTGAAGGACCGTGGAGAGGACTACGGGGTCCATTAGGGTTCTGTGAGTGCAGACGTAGAGGACACCAGAAATGGAGCCTGTGGAGGGAGGTGGTGGTGGCTTGCCTTTCACGGTTAGTTTGCAGCCGAGTAATCCCGTTATGTAAGGGATCACACGGATCGGAAGTATTATGCCGATGACAATACGTATTGTCGCCAGAATGATGCCAAGGGGGATCCATAAGATGATTAAGAGGGCCGTGGCTGGTGTCGGTCGCATCACAAGGCGGCCGTCGTGGAAGATCACCGGTAAGGGGCGGATGAGCTGGTGGACATCATTGTTCTGGTTCACAAATGGTGGGTGCATTTGCTCCTGCAAAAAGGGTAGAGGTTAATATGACTATATGAGTCATGTACACAATTTCATAAATGCTACTACCAATAATAGTATGGATATTATAAGTCGCGTGTAATACTGTGGTACATCTCAAATGGGTGTGAATAGTTGAAGGAGATGAGACTGACTTGTAAGTTGTCTAACAACTTTTAAAGCATCAAACGTTTTAATTATGATATCAACTAATCTGCAATCTTTACATGAGACAAGTGAATTTAATCTCTACATGAAACAAGTAAAAGTTGGTGATTTATAGAAAACATCACTTGAAGAGTGTCCAAGAAAGGAAAGTTGAACTATATTACAGGCGGGTAAATGTGTTAAAATTAGCAAAGGAACAGTTTTAACCTAGAAATGATTTTTACTCAAAACTCATATCACAAAGATTCATTAAATTAAAGTTGCTTGCCACCTCAAAGTGAAAATGAATGAAAATCTTGTTTAACATTTATTCATTCAAACAAGTTATGAAATCTCAGTATTGCATAGTAAAAAGTTGGTAAGATGTAGCTAAACCTAATCAGAATTCACATAACTTTGGTTGACAGTGCTAACCTTGCACAAACATAGAAAGGAAGACCCGGATAGTGACCTTCCAAGTCCCATGCTAGGTTTTTCATCCTCAAAGACTCCGGCGACGCGGTCCGAGACGGAACTGGCTCCACCCTTTATAAAACCAGTGGCAAACCCAAAGCGGTTCACCGCGAGTTCACTCCCGATAACATGGTCAGCACCCAAATGGTCCTTCACAAACCTCTCCACCATGACTCTTGGGGTCTTGGTCACCACAACTCTTTTTTCACATGAGCTAAAAACCGTCCAAGCATCCATATCGATATCATCAAAGTAAAACTTTGGCAAAACTGCTCTAGCAACTGATTCGATCTCCGATAAACGGATACCAACCGTGGCAACAAAGATGGTTAGTTTCAGCCCTAGATCATCCATCCCTGATAGCTCCAATAACCGAATCAATGGCCATAGTAGTAGCAAGATGGTAAAGCGGATTAGGCCGGAAGCCTCGAATGCTACAAGCATGAAGTAAGAGAAAGAGTCATGGTTCTTCAAGAGAGTCCCTTCGAGCTCAGATACGACGGACTCCATTAGGGTTAGGGTTTTTCCTTGGTTTAGTTTGCAAATCTCTCTAGGTAGCTGTAGGTGTATACTAAGCGTTGAGAGATATGAAACGAGGGTTTATTTTGGGTGGTTTAGTGTAAGATAGAGAATAGAAAGATTGATTGTTTTGTAATGTAAGGAATGGGGCAGCTGATCTGATTACAACCACCATAGGTCTTCACATATTTATAGAAGTCTCTCTTTCTCTCTAATAGTGTTTAGGGTTGATAGAGCTACATGGACTAAGGGGCTGCACGCCACGTTAGCGTGCAAAGATTGGTAACTTAACACCAACAACTTGGTCAATTTTGCACACTTTTAATTTTTGGGGTCCCGCGTATACGATTAACGCGCGTCCGTAGGTTACTACACAATGGCGCTCATAATTTTGAAAACAAAAAGGAACACAAGCCATATTATTAGCTCACCCAAGTGGTTTTTTGGGAAAATTGCGCTAGAGGTGACCATAGTTAGTTTTTTATGTGAATTTGGTACACAAAGTTTACAATTGCGCACCGGTAACGTCCAATACATTTGATGGACCGATTTTTTTTAATTAGGAATTTTACGTCTTTATTTCACACTATGCCATAAATAATTAGCTTAATTACTTAATGCATACCTAGCTTAACTTTGCCGACACTATTACATTGTAATGCCCTCTTCTAAAATTAGTTGATTAGGTGCCCCATTTGCAATGAAATCGTCAATTTGAAATGGTAAAAAAAGGTGGACTCGATGGGATATTCTGATAGTTTACAAACAAGTCATTATTTAATAGAGGGTAAAATGGTGAACTCGATAAACGTATGAATACCACCACAACAAGTTCTATCGCCATCTCAGCCACCGCCGTCACCAATAGTCTATGCCCAGAACCCAACCACAACCGCCATCACCACCACTCTGTACCCAGAATCCGACCGCCGCCAAGCACCAACCCCTATCGAAGCAAACATTATAACTCAACCAAACAGTAGAACCGCCATTATCATATCAAAGCATAAACCTCTTTTCGAGCCACCAATTAAACCAAACTCATCCATTGTAATAACTGACATTCATTCACCTTCCTCCATGCCAAATCCAAAAGCCAACCGTCGATGAAGAAAATTGAGTCATCCCCGTTAACTCGACTTAGAACCAGATACAGACGTGAGACCCGAGATTTAAACTAGAGAAATCATTGTTGGAACAGGTGCCCTAGAGGAAATCTAGTTTAATATGAACAATAAGTTGGCTAGAACCTTCATTGTATTATTTATTGGATATTTAATATAATGAAGTCCTTAAATTTACAATTGTGTTGTTTATCTTTAATATTCCTAGTCCATTATAATGATTAAATGGGACAGTCAGCTATAGACTAGTATGGGGATGGATTGATATGGAGATATCATGATCCAACACATGGGTATGCATTAGGAGTAATGGCATACTGAATTGACACATACAAGTTATGTAAAGACACTAGTGCTTCTCGCGGTGACAACGGTATTGTCATCCTTAGACTTGAATTCACCAGATCATCTAGTTGTGGAATACTATATTTTGGTAACGTCAAACGCTACACCGTGACTGGGTAGTCATAAAGGCGCGTATCGGATATAATATGAAGCAAGCTTAGATATCACAGTGATGTAGGTAGAATTTGTCCCTCCCATATAGCAGAGCAAATATTCTAGGTCACTCGAGGGATAGTGCTTATAGAATGTCTGACCATAATCAAATAAATCAATATAGGATATTGATGTTATTTTCACGAATAAGGCTATTCCCAGGATCGATGAACTATGGATTGGATATACGAGTGTGACTTGTATATCTCGTGTCCAATCTTGATATTGAAAAAATGGGATGAGACAATACTTGCACAATGTTTGTCATGATGACTATTTCTATTGGTTGCCTAGAATGGATGTCTTGCTAGAGGCCGCTCCATATTAATATATAGTTACTACTAACTAGATAGAAACCTATGAGGTCACATGCCATATAGGATTGAACTAGACTTGGGAATTAATTAATATGATTAACTAATTAATTAGAAAGATCAAACTGCAACAACTTGCTAATTTAGTAGGACTAATATGCAAGTTGGACTAATCCAAACTTGAGTAGGATTAGGAGACTTGTTAGACTATATAAAGGATGCTTCTAGCTTCCTTCCCTACAACTAATGCTCATAACATACATGGAGTAGGAGAGAAGTAAGGAGAGAGCAAGACAACAAGGAGGGCCGAACCCCCCCCCCCCCTTTCCGTCCGCCCTACACGTCGGCCAAGAAGAGAGGGCCGTTCCTCTCTTTGGTGCTCCGTTGCGTGATTTTTTCATCCTCTTCCATTCTTCCTAGCTAGCACAAGGTGTTTGGAAGATCTGGATCTCAATCCTAGGCGTGGATCAACCGTAGAGACGTGATACTTTTCGTTTAAGAAGTCATCAAAGGATACCTACAAGGTACATAACACGTATCCTTTACAATCGTCATGATTTCTCTTCCTGTGATCCTTGGAGGGTCTTGATCGGATAAATTTATTGTTATTCCGCTGCGTATCCATGATCAAAACCAAACAGTGGTATCAGAGCCACAGGTCGTAGAGCATAACGTGGTTTATGTGTTACATTTTTTGTTGTTTTTCACATATAATTGTTGATTATTGCGTTAAAATGACAAATTTAGCCTATTAGATGCAACTTGAATTTGATTCAAGAAAAACAAGTACTAATTTAACATTGGATGTGAAGATTAGTGAGTTTCATCACATAGGATGTGAGTAATTTTGGATCTAGGAGCTAGGGTTTGGGCACATGCTTTGAAAAATAGTTTCGATTCATATTCAGGGTCAACCATGTTAGGTGGTCTAACCCCTTTAGGAACTCAAATCTTTCTAACTTGTCCTTTAAGTTGGAATGGAAAAGTATTCCTCATTATTTGAGGGTCTCTTCTTCTAAAAGGACAAGTCATCTTGACATGACCAATTCTATTGCCGTAATGGAACTTAGGAGAAGTTAAGTTACTAGCGTTCACAAATATGGTGTTGTTTTTCCTAGGAATGTTTGGATTGTAGCCAATACCAGTTTTGTGGACACACTGTAAGATTCTTCCAAGAATCAAGTTCATATTGTGTTCTGAGCCTGTAAGCTTTGTCATAGCATTCTTAGCAGCTTGAAGTTTCTCAGTTAGCGTAGTCTTTTGTTCCTTCAACTCATCTCAATGATGTCTTAGAGAAACAATTTTGTCACTCAAAAGACAGTTCTCAGTGACTAATTCCTTGACTTGAGTTTTCAAGGCCTTGAAACTGGTTTCCATGGCTTTGAAATCTCTATCAGACTTTTCTGAGGAATTTCAAGGCTTTAATTTTGAAAAACAAGTTCCAAGTTCTCTTTTTCTTGCTAATGAACCTTTTCTTTCAATGTTCTAACCTCTTTCATATAGTCCTCTTAATTTAAAAGCACTGTTCTAAGATAATCAGTGAGGAAATCTGTTGGTTTAAAAATCAGACAATTTACCATTACCTCAATGTTCTTTTCAGAACTTTCATCTTGCTTGGACATAAGGCATAGATTTGCTTGTTCTTCTTCAGATTCAGAATCACTAGAGAAATAAGAAACACTCCAGGAAGCTACCATAGCTTTCTTTTGTCATTGTCTTTCTTCTGAAAGTGTTTGCTTTTCTTATGTGGACAGTCTCTGATTAAGTTTCATGCATCACCACGCTCAAATAACTTTATTAGCATGAGAGATAGATTTACCTTTGTAGTCTCTGATACTGGCGGATCTTTGTTTGTCCTCGCTGAAGTCTTTATTTCCAAAGTCCTTCTTCATTTTTAGAATCCTGGTCAAGGCTTTGGAAATGAGAGCAAAAGGATCTTCATCATCATCTTCTTCTTGTTCAAGACTTTGAGATGATTCACTCTCCTTGGCATTGAGAGCTAAGTTCTTAACACTTTCTGGTAAATCTCCATCAGCTTCATTCATAGAGATCTCATGTGTAAGCAACTTTTATTGCAAGTCATCAAGTTCAAGAGATGATAGATCTTGAGCTTCTTCAATGGCAGTAGTCTTTGGTTCCTATTTTTCTTAGGAAGACTTCTCAGAATCTTTCTAACCTTTTCTTCATTGGAAGTGTGATTTTCCAATGAATCAAGGTTGTTAACAATATTAATGAATCTTTTGAACATGTCTCTGATTGATTCATCTCCATTCATCTTAAACATCCCATATTGCCTAAGGAATATGTTGATATTGATTTGCTTGACTTGGCTAGTTCCTTCAAAGGTCACCACAAGCTTATCCCAGATCTCCTTGGCAGTCTTGCAACCTGAAATCCTGTTAAATTAATCGGCACTCAAAGCACAATATAAGAGATTTATAGTTTTGTAATTCTTAGAAAATTGTTCTAATTCAGAGGCAGAAAGTGTATCCTCATTTTTGGGAGTTCTCATCCCATCTTCTTCAGTCTAGAATACATGAGGAACCTTCTCAATGATAGTCCATAGTTCCATATCTTGATCAATAATGTACATTTTCATCAAGGCTTTCCAGTGTAGAAAATTGTTACCACAGAACAAGGGAGGTCTATTAGCAGCTCTGCCCTGTGAGAAATCGTCATCTCCTACAGTACTCATAATCCACAAGATGGTTAGATCTATGCAGTGATACAAGCTCTGATACCAATTAAAGGACAGTACAGTAGGAATAACTACCTGATCAATAATCTAGAAGGGAGGGGGTGAATAGAGTATGGCAACTTTTGCAACTTTTGCTAAAAGAGTGGTTTCAAATAAGTTTGTAAAATGCAGCAAGTATTTCAAGGCCTTGAAATGAGTTTCAAGTCCTTGGAATAAAAATAGATAGTAAAGAGAAAGATGATAGTTTTCAAGGAATTGAAATGAGGTTCAAGCCCTTGAACTGAAAACCTATTTTGAGCAAGTTGTAAGCTAAGTAATATGTAGCAAAGTAAATGCAAGAGACACAGAGATTTATAGAGTTCAGTCCACTTGGACCTACGTCTCTACCTCATGGAATTGATCCCTGCAGGATTTTCAACTCAATTCTTATTAATCAAAAGCTAAGCCCTAGATCTCAAGCACAGAGAGATGCCTTACTCTGTTACAGCTTGTGGTTCTCACTAACCAATCTAGTACCTACTCTAGCTAACTGGTTAACTAAGAACTTTCTATTGTTCACTTTGAACAATCCACTAGAATAAGAACTGGAAGTAATATACAAATGATATACAATTAAAGATCAGAAGAGAAGAACACTGAGAACTAATTCTTCAGTGAGAATGAAATGTTCTTCAGATGATTGGATTGAGTGATGTAGATATGCTTCTTGGTTTCTTGTGAATCCTCTGTAGTGTTTGAATGTCTTTGTATGTTGTTCTCTGTTGTGTCACGAAATCCTTTATTCAAAATCACTTTTATGCAACTTGTTTGAATTGAAGATATGGAGGAATGCAGGATCTTCATTAACAAAATTTCCTAAATTCAGCTGCACGCCTTTGACTCTTCTCACAGCTCTCCCAACGGCTAGTTGCTCGGTATCTTCAAAGATACTGTCTTGATCTTCTTTGTTGGAGGGATGGGAAGCTTTCGGTACACCAGATCAATGTGCGTAATAACTTTGACATATTGGTTTCCATCCTGCATTCAAATAGATTAGGAAGCAATCCTGCAAAATAGGAAACTAAATATCCCTGCGCCAACTGAGTCAAACAAATAGATTAATCACAATTTATAGTAAATAAATGATTTTTCTTTCATCATCAAGTAACATATAATGAATTATAAGAGAGTAGGAGTTGGAATAAGATCATCAACTCCCCCTAACTTCATGTCAGAATCTGCAACGTTAGTTTCAGACCCTTGAAATCAGTTTCAAGGCCGTGAGACAGACAAGCTATTTCAAGCCTTTGAAACCGGCTGAACTTACAATATTCCCTCTAGGACATCTACTCCAACAGTCTCCCACGTGCACTAGATCCAATTTGGTGCATCTCGTATTCCTATAGATCTAGTGTGGCCCTCATGCCTTCGCTGAACAAGAGGCTTTGTAAGTGGATATGAAAGATTATCATCTGTCCGAATTTCGCACATCTTCACATATCTTCGATCCACGATCTCTCGAATAAAATGGAATCTCATGAGTATGTGTTTGGATTTATGGTGTGACCGGGCTCCTTGGCTTGTGTGATCGCCACGTTTTCCCACAATACAATGCCATGGGATCCACTATGCTAGGAACCACACCCAATTCAGTGATGAACTTCTTAATCCAAACATCTTCCTTTGGTGCACCCGATGCAGCAATGTAATCAGCTTCAGTTGTAAAATTAGCGACTGTCTCTTGTTTGGAACTCTTCCACCTCACAACTCCTCCACTCAGAAAAAAACACATAACCGAATTGCGATCTGTAATCATCCTTGTCGGTTTGGAAGCTCACTTCAGTGTAACCTACTACACCGATTTCTTCATCCCCTCCATATATCATAATGTAACCTTACTCATTCTCAAGTACTTAAGGATATTCTTGACAAAAATCCAGTGACTCTCACCCCAATTGGACTGATATTTTCTTTTCATACTCAAAGCATAAGAGTAATATGGTCTAGTACATAACATGACGTACATGATAGATCCAATAGTCGACGTGTATAGGATCTTACTCATTGGTCCTTCTCAATTTGATTGGAATGACAGTCAGCATTCGTAAGGGTGACTCCATGCGACATGAGCAAGAACCCTTTATTTTATTCTTACAAGTTGAACAGTTTCAACACCTTGTGTACATATGTACTTTGACTTAGGTCGAGCAGCTTCCTAGATCTATCTCTATAGATCTTGATACCAAGTATATAAGCAGCATCCCCGAAATCTTTTGTTGAGAAGCAATTCCCTATCCAATATTTAACATATTGCAGGGTAGGGACATCGCTCCCAATGATTAGTATGTCATCCACATAGAAATACTTTAAAGGTCCCACTAACCTTCTTGTAGCACAAGATCCATCTTCGTTCTTGATAAAGCCACACTCTTTAATTGCATCATCAAAACGTAGATTTCAACTCCTAGAAGCTTGCTTCAATCCATAAATGGATCGCTGCAACTTGCACACTTTGTTGGCATGCTCTGGATCCTCAAAAACCTGTGGATGTGTCATGTAAACATCCTCAAGGAGGTTTTCATACAGAAACGCTGTTTTGACATCCATCTGCCTAAGCTCATAATCGTGATAGGCGGCAACAGCAAGCAAGATACGAATTGATTTGGTCATCACGACTTGGGAAAAGGTTTTTATCATAGTCACTACCATGAATCTGTCTGGATCCTTTTTCCACCAATCGGCCCTTACGGGCAATCACATTGCCATCAAATGTCGGTTTCCTTCTTAAAAACTCAGTTACACCATATGGGTCGAGCCCCTTCGGGTGGTTCCACCAAAGTCCATACTTTGATGGTATACACGGATTCCATTTCGAATTTCATGGATTCAAGCCATTTCTTAGAGTTTGTCCTCTTTAGGGCCTCTCCATAGGTTGTAGGCTCATCATCCATGTCTAACACGTCACCTGGCTTAGTTACGAGAAGTCCATACCTCTCTGGCTCCTGACGTATCCTACTCGACCTGCGAACTTGTGCTACTTGAGTAGGTTGATCAAAAACATCTTGCAGTTCCTGCTCATGTTCCATTGTTGGATTAGTGTTTGGTGGTTCTTAAATTTCTTCAAGCTCTACCGTCTACCCACTGCCTTCTTTAGAGACAAAATCTCTTTATTGAAACACAGCGGTCTGAGCAACAAACACTTTGTTCGCTGTTGGATTGTAGAAATAATATCCATTCGTTTCCTTAGGATGTCCCACAAACTTACACTTTCTGACTTGGTTCTGAGGTTGTCTGATTTTAAACACTTCACATAGACCTCACAACCCCAAATTTTCATAAACGACATTATGGGATGCCTCCCAGTCCATATCTCATATGGTGTCTTCATGACTGATTTGGTTGGAACACGGTTAAGGGTAAAAGTTTCAGTTAATTGAGCATGTCCTCAAAAAACTATTTTGGAAGATCTGTTTGACACATCATAGATCTAACCATGTCCAACAATGTTCGGTTCCTCCTCTAAGACACACCATTCCATTGTGGTGTTCCGGGTAGAGTGAGTTGGGACAAGATCCCACACTTTATAAGATAGCGTTAAACTGCTGTACTAAGTATTCTCCTCCACGATCTGATCGTAGGGCCTTAATACTCTTGCCAAGTTACTTCTCTACTTCATTCTTGAATTCTTTGAACTTTTCAAAGGATTCAGTTTTTGTCTTTAAAATATATAACAATCCACATCTATTGAAGTCACCAGTATATGTAATGAAATAAAGATAACTACCTCTGACAGGCATGGCAAATGGTCCACACACATCAGTATGTATGAGTGGCAATAGCTCACTAGTCCTCTCACCTTTCTTCTTGAAAGAGGACTTAGTCATTTTTTTCTCAATAAACAAGCTTCTCATGTCACATATGATTCATAATCAAATGAGTCTAGGAATCCATCCTTATGGAGTCTAGACATGCGACTCGCATTTATATGGCAGGATTTAAATCGTTATTTTAATCCTATTGGTATTTATGATATAGAAGGAATACTAGATCAGGGATATATAATTCATTAGACAAAAGTACATTACAACAATGCATACTATCAAAATAAATGGAGCAACACTTGTCCTTTATTGTGACTGAAAAACTTATTGTCCAAACAAGAAATAGAAATAATGTTCCTACACATAGCAGACACATAATACAGATTTTCTAGTTCTAAAATAAATCCAGAAGGAAATATAACTCATAAACACATATGGATAATGCAGTAACTCGTTCTTCTAGCTCCCCTTTAGCGAGTCGTCTGCTTCTCTTTAGATCCTACACTTTTCGACAAGTGTGAGATCCACATCCAGTATCCAATACCCAAGACGAAGATATAGACAGGTTGACATCTATAACAATCACTATTCCAAGCCTTTTATCTTCCAGATATTTTGGGCAGTTCCTCTTCCAGTGGACAGTTTGACTACAATAGTGACATGTGCCCTTAGAGGTGCCATCAGTAGTCTTCAAGGAAAATTTCTTGGTTTTTACAAATACATTTATCTTCCATTTTATTGACCATCATTATGGCATTGCCTTTACCTTTATTAATTCTCTGTCCAGCGCTCCTCAAAATATTGAGCAAGTTTGGCAGAGTTTTGTTGATCTCATTCATATTGTAGTACAAATTGTCCCGAAACGATTGGAGGATGAGATCAGTAGCCAACTCTTGGCTGAATGAGAAGTCTAAACTTTCGAGATTATCTAAGCATATGATAATACAGAGTACATGAGGTATGCCTAGGTTCCCCACTGGGAGACTGCAGTTGAACAATGCTTTAGAAACTTCATACCGCTCATGACTTGCTTGCTCTTGGAAGATCAGTCTCAAATGTATGATCATATCATACACCTCCATGTTCTCTTGTTGCTTCATAATCTCAAATTTCATTGTGCAAAGCATAAGGGAAGTCACATCTGTAGATTCATCAACGATCTTCTGATGTGCCTTCCTTTTAGCAGCAGTAGCATTAGCAGGTGGTGCCTCTGGAACAGGCTGCTCTAGAATGTACATCTTCTTTTCTTGCTAGAAAACAATTCTCAAGTTTATGTACCAGTCTAGAAAGATGATTCGAGGTAGTTCGTCATTCTCAATGGCATAACGCAACGATGGAGTCGATTTTTTTTGTTGAATGTTTGCCATTGGACTCTAAAATATGAGAAATATGCAATTTTAGTATTTGTGAACAATTAACTACATTCAACAATGCTAGATTATTAAATATAGCTCCCACTATTTTTTTCGGATTAATAGCCCTCACCATTAGTGCGAAAAATATCATACATTTCCAGTGGGCCGAGATCTATATTTCACCTCCTCTTGAGCTTGCGTTGGAAAGTCACCCAAAATTTAGTAATTTAGGTAGGAACACCTTCCAATTTCTGTTCGAATAGATGCCCTAGAGGCAATCTAGTTTAGTATGAATTTATTATGGCTAGAACATTCATTGTATTACTTATTGGATATTTAATATAATGAAGTCCTTAGATTTAGTCCAGTGTAAATGATTAATGGGACAATCATCTATAGACTAGTATGGGGTTGGATTGATATGGAGATATCATGATCCAACAAATGGGTGTGCATTAAGGGTAATGGCGCACCGGATTGACCCATCTCCGAGAAGGCTACATACACGTTATGTTAAGTCACAAGTTCTTCTCGTGGTGCAATGGTATTTTCATCCTTAGACTTGAAGTCACTAGATATTTTAGTTGTGGATTATTGTGATTTTGGTAGCGTTAAACGCTACACCGTAACTGGGTAGTTATAAGGGCGTGTACCGGATACAATAAGAAGCAAGCTTAGAGATCGTAGTGGACGTAGATAGAATTTGTCCCTCCCACATAACGGGAGCAAATATCATAGGCCACTCGAGGGATAGTGCCTATAGAATGTCTGGCCAGACTAAATAAATCAATATGGGATATTGATGTTATTTGCACGAATAAGGCTATTCCCATGGATCAAGAAACTATGGATTGGATATACGAGTGTGACTTGTATGTCTCGTGTCCAATCCGGATATAGAGACAAAGGGATGTGACAATTACTTGTACAAGGTTTGTCAGATGACTATTCTATTAGTTGGCTAGAATGGATATTTTGCTAGAAACCGCTCCATATTAGCAAATTATTGCTACCAATTAGATAGAACCTATGGGGTCACACGTTATATAGTGTTGAACTAGATTTGGGAATTAATTAATAGGATTAATTAATTAGAAGGATCACTTTGCAGCACCTTGCAAACTTAGTAGGACTAATTTGCTAGGAAGGGACTAAACCGAATTCTAGTAGGACTAGAATGGATCCTTTAGGTAGTTGGCAAGGATTTGTTCGAATATATAAAGGATGCTCCTTCCTTCCTTCCCACACTTAAGAGCCTTTAGTTCATGACTTGATTGGGAGAGAACAAAAGGAGAGAGAGCAAGCAAGCAAGAGAGGTGCACACCCGCCTTGCCGCTGCCCCCTTCCCGTCGGCCCAACAAGGAGGCCGCCCCCTCCTTGTTGCCTTGTGTTGTGTGATTTCTTCTTCCTCTTCCTCCATTGCGGGCTAGAAAAAGGAGAAGGAATATCTAGATCTCAACTCTAGGCGTGGATCAACTATTGAGAACGTGACACAATTCACGTTACAAGTCATCACAGGAGAAACCCTAAGGTGTGTAACTTGATTTCTTCCCTTACCATCGTTATGTCTCTTATCCGGTGATCCTTGGAGGGTATTGCATGGATTT
Source organism: Linanthus parryae (assembly GCA_023055425.1). Lineage (NCBI taxonomy): Eukaryota > Viridiplantae > Streptophyta > Magnoliopsida > Ericales > Polemoniaceae > Linanthus > Linanthus parryae. The sequence continues at coordinate 100,092,217 of JALGPY010000002.1, forward strand.
TATTTGTTTTTCCGCTGCGTATCCATGATCAAAACCCTACAGTGGTATCAGAGCCACCTGTCGTAGAGCATATACGTGGTTTATGTGTTACGTTTTGATAGTTTTACACTTTAAATTTATTGTTTATCGAGTAAAATAAGACAAATCAAGCATATAATGAAATTTGTCAACAATCAATCATAACAAGACCTAGTTTTTGCATTGGATGCATGAATTAGTGAGTTTGAGAAATTTTAGAATCTTAGATCTAGGGTTTGGGCATCCTATGGAAAGAAGGAGTTCTTTTCATACAAGGAAACGACCAAACTTGGGCACCAAGCAAGGGAGTTGTTTTGGAAACAACTCCCAAAGGAGGTTCGGCCCTCTAGGGGACTGCCCCTCCTTGCTTGCCGCCCAAGCAAGGGACGGCCTAGGTGTCGGGGCAGCCCTAGCCCGCGGCCTAGCAGCGTGGGCTAGGAGCCGGCCGGCCCAAGGCCTTTGCGGTCCTCTTTTTGGGTCCGGGCAATTTGATTGTTGGGCCCATGGACCGTTTTAACCCTAGAAAATCCTAAAATCAATTAAAATTGACCAAGCGCGTTAAAATTGGATTTTAACTGTTTATGTTCAAATCGCATGGTGATTGCATATGGCATTAGGATGTGGTTTGGTGTGATTGTTAAATTTTGTGGTTTGGTTTACTGCCTGCGAGCTGATCAATTAATTGTAATAATTAATTAGGGTTTTATGGCCTGCGAGCCATTTTTTTTCTCAACTTGTGAGATTTATTTTATTTAGTATAGTTGCTAGCTAGTGTTAGATAGAGTAGATTGTTAGCCAAGATTGAAGAAAAGAAGCCCAAAGCCAAAGGTAGCCACAAAAGATGGAGCATGGAGCATTCCACATGACTATGAAGGATGGACCAAAAGATGAAGACGCATGGAGATGTGTTTGCTTTTAGGGTTCATAGATAACTCCATTGGCTTGGAATTATCTTAGTCTAGAAAAGGCCATATTCACATCACGTTTTATTTTGTTTTGTGGTTGTTTATTTTATTGTCTTATTATTTTGTGGTTGGTGTATGGTTGATGCATGCAATTAGGATATTAATATAATTAGACAACCCGGATCTATTATTTGGAGTTGTGCCCAAACTCAAATAGGTAGATTTGTTGATATGGATCAACAAAAACAATTAAAATTGAATTGAAAAAATCTCTCAAAAACAAATATTGCGTTTTTGTCTTCTCGTTATTTAAACACTCACCATCATCATGTTTTCCCAAGATCGTGCGTGCCAAAGCATGGCGACTTGGTTACTAATGATGTGGTGCGATGGCACACCTCGTGTGCAGATTGTTTAAGAGGTGGACGCAACTAGGTGTTTAAATGATTAAAACCTAGAGACAATCAATTGGGATTATCCATGTGGATGGATAAATAAGGAGTTATTTTCCTAATTGAACCAAGAGTTGCATATGGGATGCAATTTGAATTGTTCCTACCTAAAGTAGTCAAATTATGGGTGACTTGCCAAAGCAAGCTAATAAGGAGATGAAACATGGATCTTGGCCCACTAGAAAATATAAGGATATTTTCCGCATTAATATCTTGAGGGTTATTAATCCGTAGAAAAATAGTGGGAGCTATATTTGATAAACTAGCCATTATTGAATATAGTCAAAAATTTACGAATACTAAAACTTGCGTATTTTCCTTTTGTAGAATTTCAAATGGCAAACAATTCATCGAGTTCACAACATTCCCTACGATCTGTCCTTGAGAAGGACAAGCTCTCTACAACCAACTTCCTTGATTAGTACAGAAACTTGAGAATCGTTCTCAAGCAAGAAAACAAAACTGTACGCAATAGAGGAGCAAGTTCCAGCAGGTCCAGAGAACAATACCCCTGCAGCCCTAAAGGCGTATCAAAAGCGTGTTGATGACGCTAATGATGCGGCATGCCTTATGCTATTCACCATGACTTCTGAGCTTCAGAAGCAACACGAAAACATGAATGTTGTCGATATGATCGAGCATCTGAAGCAGCTTTTCCAAGAGCAGGCAAGGGTTGAGAGGTATGAGGTCTCTTAGGCATTGTTCAAGTGTCATCTGGCAGAAGGGAACCCGGTGGGACCCCATGTACTCCGTATGATCGGGTACCTGGAGAATCTCGCCTGATTGGGGTTCCCGGTCGGCCAAGAGTTGGCAACCGATCTCGTGTTGCAATCGTTGCCCGAGAGTTATGGACAGTTCAACATGAACTATAACATGAACGAGATCGTGAAAACGCTGCCAGATTTGCTCAATATGTTGAGGACAGCTGAACAAAGCATCAACAAGGGTAAGGGCAAGGCCATTATGATGGTGCAGAAAGGAAAGGGCAAAAGGTTTGCCTCATCCTCCAAGGGCAAAGGAAAATCAGTTGCCAAGTCCAAGGAACCTTCCCTTAAGCCTGTTGGTGGGATTGCCAAAGGTGTGACTAAAGGTGAGTGTCACTACTGCAGTCAGCCTGGACACTGGAGGAGGAACTGCCCAAAATATCTGGAGGACAAGACTCTTGGACTAGTGATTCCACCACCACCAGGTATTTTTGTTGTAGATGTCAATTTAAGTGTCTCTACATCATGGGTATTAGATACTGGCTGTGGATCTCACATTTGTCGAAATGTGCAGGATCTAAAGAGAAGTAGAAGACTGGCTAAAGGGGAGATAGATTTGCACGTTGGGAATGGAGCAAAAGTTGCTGCGTTGGCCGTGGGTGTGTACGAGCTATCTCTGCCTTCAGGATTAGTTTTAGAATTAAATAATTGCTATCATGTGTCTGCTATGAGCAGAAACATTATTTCTATTTCTTGTTTGGACAAGGAAGGTTTTATTATTTCAATGAAGAAAAATTGTTGTTCCTTTAATTTTAATAATATTCACTATTTTAGTGCGCAATTATTTAATGGACTGTATGTCCTTGATCTAAGCAATCCTGTCTAGAACATTAATACCAAGATGATTGAAATAAATGATTTAAATCCTGCTTACTTATGGCACTGTCGTTTAGGCCATATAAACAAGAAACGTGTATCTAGACTCCATAAGGATGGACTACTAGACTCATTTGATTTTGAATCATATGAGACATGTGAGACTTGTTTATTGGAAAAAATGACAAAGTTCCCTTTGAATAATAAAGGTGAGAGGACTAGTGAGCAACTGGCACTCATACATACTGATGTGTGTGGGCCATTTGCCACGCCAGCCAGGGGTGGTTATGTCTACTTCATTACATTTACTGATGATTACAGTAGATATGGATTTGTGTACCTTATGAAGGCCAAATCCGAATCCTTTGAAATGTTCAAAGAATTCAAAAGTGAAGTAGAGAAGCAACTTGGCAAAAGTATCAAGGCTCTATGATCAGATCGGGGAGGAGAATACTTAAGCCAAGAGTTTGACGACTATCTTAGAGAGTGTGGGATCGTGTCCCAAATCACTCCACCCGGAATGCCACAATGGAATGGCGTGTCTGAGAGGAGGAATCGAACCCTATTGGATATGGTTTGATCTATGATGTGTCAATCCGATCTTCCATTATCATTTTGGGGCTATGCGCTTTAAAGTGCAGCTTTCACCATTAACCGTGTTCCATCTAAATCAGTCATGAAGACACCACATGAGATGTGGAGTGGGAGGCGTCCCACACTGTCGTTCATGAAGATTTGGGGCTGCGATGTCTATGTAAACGTTTACAAACAGACAAGCTAGGGCCAAAGTCGGACAAGTGTAAATTTGTGGGGTACCCTAAGGAAACTGAGGGTTACTATTTCTACAATCCAACCGAGAACAAAGTGTTTGTTGCTCGGACTGGCGTGTTTCTAGAAAGAGAATTTGTCTCAAAAGAAGCAAGTGAGAGGACTGTAGAACTTGAAGAGATTCAAGAACCATAAATTACTGAACCGATTATGGAACAAGAACAGGAACCACAAGTAGTTGTAGAACAGCCTGTTTAGGTAACACAAGAGCTTCGTAGATCTAGTAGAGTGCGCCAGGGACCCGAGAGGTATGGACTTCTCGTGACTGATTCCGGTGACACGATGCTCATAGATGATGAGCCTACTACCTATGAAGAGGCTGTGAAAGGCCCAGACTCTCTGAAGTGGCCAGAAGCCATGAGATTCGAGATGGAATCCATGTATACCAACAAAGTATGGACTTTGGTGGAACCACTCGAAGGGGCGCGACCCATAGGGTGCAAATGGGTCTTCAAGAAGAAGATCGACGTGGATGGTAATGTGATTACCTATAAAGGCCGATTGGTGGCTAAAGGATTCAGACAGATTCATGGTATTGACTATGATGAAACCTTTTCACCAGTCGCTATGACCATATCCATCCAAATCCCACTTGCAATTGCAGCATACTACGACTATGAGATTTGGCAGATGGATGTCAAAACAACATTCCTTTATGGTAATCTCCTAGAGGACGTGTATATGATACTGCCGGAGGGTTTTGAAGATCCAAAGCAAGCCAACAAAATCTGTAAGCTGCAACGATCCATTTATGGATTGAAGCAAGCTTCTAGGAGTTGGAATCGACGTTTTGATGAAGTAGTCAAAGAGTTTGGCTTCCTCAGAAACAAATAGGTGTCTTGTGTCTACAAAAAGGTTAGTGGGAGCTCTGTAGCTTTTCTGGTCTTGTATTTGGATGAAATTCTACTCATTGGAAACGACGTTTCCATGCTGCAATCTATTAAAGATTGTCTAGGGAAGTGTTTCTCAATGAAAGACTTAGGGGAAGCAGCCTATATACTCGGTATAAAGATCTATAGAGATAGATTTAAAAGAATGCTAGGCCTAAGTCAGAGTACATATATTGACAAGGTGTTCAAGCAGTTCAACATGCAAGATTCCAAGAAGGGATTCTTTCCCATGTCACATGGAATCACTCTTTCGAAGAGTGGTGGTCCTTCTAATGAAATTGAGAAGGAACGCATGCGTAGAATTGCCTATGCCTCTGCCATAGGATCTATCATGTACGCCATGTTATGTACTAGAACAGATGTGTCATACTCCTTGAGTATGACAAGCAGATACCAATCCAATCCAGGTGAGAGTCACTACATTGCAGTCAAGAACATCCTGAAGTACTTGAGAAGAAGTAAGGATGCTTTCTTGATATTTGGCAGTGAGGAAGAGTTGCGTGTAAGGGGTTACACTGATGCGAGCTTCCAAACCGACAAAGATGACTTTAGATCACAGTCGGGATATGTGTGTTTTTCCTGAATGGAGCAGCGGTGAGCTGGAAGAGTTCCAAGCAAGAGACGGTAGATGATTCTAGAACATAGGCTGAGTACATTGCTGCAAATGGCGCAAAAAAGGAAGCTGTTTGGATCAGAAAGTTTGTTTCTGAACTTGGTGTGGTTCCTAGTATTGCGGATCGAGTCGAGTTGTACTGTGACAACAACTGCATAATCACCAGCAAAAGTGGGGGTAATCCAGGTTGCACCAGAAATCCAAGCACGTGCTCAGGAAGTTCCATCTGATTCGAGATATCATCGATAGAGGAGACGTTCGGATATTCAAGATTCCTACAGATGAGAATCTGTCAGATCCACTTACAAAGCCGCTTGTGCAGTGGAAGCATGAAGGGCACACTAGGAGCATGGGCATACGAGATGTGTCAGATTGGCTCTAGTGCAAGTGGGAGACTGTTCGAATAGATGCCCTTGAGGCAATCTAGTTTAGTATGAATTTATTATGGCTAGAACATTCATTGTATTACTTATTGGATATTTAATATAATGAAGTCCTTAGATTTACAATTGTGTTGTTTATCTTAAATATCCCTAGTCCAGTATAAATGATTAATGGGACAATCATCTATAGACTAGTATGGGGTTGGATTGATATGGAGATATCATGATCCAACACATGGGTGTGCATTAAGGGTAATGGCGCACCGGATTGACCCATCTCCGAGAATGCTACATACACGTTATGTTAAGTCACAAGTGCTTCTCGTGGTGCAATGGTATTGTCATCCTTAGACTTGAAGTCTCTAGATATTCTAGTTGTGGATTATTGTGATTTTGGTAGCGTTAAACGCTACACCGTAACTGGGTAGTTATAAAGGCGTGTACCGGATACAATAAGAAGCAAGCTTTGAGATCATAGTGGACGTAGATAGAATTTGTCCCTCCCACATAACGGGAGAAAATATCGTAGGCCACTCGAGGGATAGTGCTTATAGTTAGTCTAGCCAGACTCAAATAAATCAATATGGGATATTGGTGTTCTTTGCACGAATAAGGCTATTACCATGGATCGAGAAACTATGGATTGGATATACGAGTGTGACTTGTATGTCTCGTGTCCAATCCGGATATAGAGACAAGGGGATGAGACAATTACTTGTACAAGATTTGTCAGATGACTATTCTATTAGTTGGCTAGAATGGACGTTTTGCTAGAAACCGCTCCATATTTGTAAATTGTTGATACCAACTAGATAGAACCTATGGGTAACACGTATATAGAGTTGAACTAGATGTGGGAATTAATTAATAGGATTATTCATTAGAAGGATCACTTTGCAACACCTTGCAAACTTAGTAGGACTAATTTGCAAGGAAGGGACTAAACCGAATTCTAGTAGGACTAGAATGGGTCCTTTAGGTAGTTGGCGAGGATTTTTTGGACTATTTAAAGGATGCTACTTCCTTCCTTCCCACAATTATGAGCCTTTAGTTCATAACTTGAGTGGGAGAGAAAAAAAGGAGAGATAGCAAGCAAGCAAGAGAGGTGCACGCCCCCCTTGCCGTCGCCCCCTTCCCGTCGGCCAAACAAGGAGGCCGCCCCCTCCTTGTTGCCTTGTGTTGTGTGATTTCTTCTTCCTCTTCCTCCATTGCGGGCTAGCACAAAGGAGAAGGAAGATCTAGATCTAAACTCTAGGCGTGGATCAACTATAGAGAACGTGACACAATTCACGTTACAAGTCATCACAGGAGAAACCCTAAAGTGTGTAACTTGATTTCTTCCCTTACCATCGTTATGTCTCTTGTCATGTGATCCTTGGAGCGTATTGCATGGATTAGATTTGTTTTTCCGCTGCGTATCCATGATCAAAACCCTACATTTTCATCCTATGCAACTCTTGGTTCAGTTGGGCAAATAACTCCTTATTATTTATCTATATCATAGATACTCCCAATTGCCTTGCTTCTAAACTTTCAATTCTATTGAAGTAGCTTAGTTGCGTTTAACCTCTTATTTCAACAATCGCACATTAATTTATTGTGCCTTCACACCACATCATGATGAATCAAGTCGCCTTGCTTTGGCAAGCACGTACTCAATTGATCTTGATCATGACGAGTGTTAAGCAATAGAAGGCAAAACGCAATATTTATCATTCAGGGATTTTCTTGTCAATTTTAGTTTGTTGATCATATCAACTGATCCACTATTTGGATTGGGAAATCCCAAATAACGATCCAACCTTTTAATTATTATCTTTTTACGTTTTGCATGCATCAACCATGCATCAAAAATAAATAACAGTACAATAAATAATGAATAAAACGTGGTATGGATGTGTCTCCTCAAACTAATATATTCCCATGCCAGTGAGAATATATATAAGCCCTAAAGTAGCAAGCTCGTCTCCATGTGCCTCCATCTTTGGTCCACGCGTCCAAGCTTGTGGGTCTTCATCGTCTTGTGGTTTCTTTAGTCTTTGATTTTCTTCTCCATGCCTTGACTATATTCTATCTATCTAATTCTAGTTAATATATACAAAATAAATAGAGGTACCTCACAGGCGAGGGAGAAGACGGCACACAGGTCGTAAAATAATTACATTAATTACATAAAAACCAAAACCTAAACAAACCACAAATTTAAACATCCACAACTAAGACCACATCCAACCACCATGCGATAAAATACATAAAGTGTTAAAATCTAATTTTATCGCGCTTGGTCAATTTTTAGTTAAATTGGGACACTGGAGTCAAAACGATCAAATGGTCGCGCCAGTCTTAATGGCTGAACCTGTTTGGACCTGCCCGACTAGCCCAAATCTGTCGGACCAAGCAGCCCGATAGAACCTCCTACTGGCTGAACATGTAGGCCAGTCGGAACGGGTCCACCCGTTAAGGATGCGGGAACGGGCAGCCCGGGGGAACTCCAGAGGGCTAAAAACCAAAAAAAATCAGCCCTCCGTTGTGGGAAGATCCCCTATTGTGGGACAAAAACATCTTTTCCAAATATTCCTAAACTCTAGTTTTACGTCTCCAATCAGTTCATACATCATATGTATACGAACTCACTAATTTTTACACGATATGTAAAATTAGCTTATTTCCTATTGAATCATATTCAAATTTTATCATTATACGAACATCAGTTTCACGGGAACAATACGGTGTAAAATTTATAAAGAATGTAACACATAAATCACATTATGCGCTATGACCCGTGGATGTGATACCACTATAGGGTTTTGATGGTTGATACGCAGTGGAAATACAATTAAAATTTCTTTATCAAATCCCTCCTTGAATCACAGGTTAAGCTCACAACATAGGCAGTTTGTTGCTGAAATTATCTTAAGATTGTGATTTTCCAACCGTTTGAGAAGATGTCAAAGAAGTCAAAATCTGTAACCTATAAAATAGGAAGTTTGTTGCTGAAAATCTGGGAAGATTTGAAGAGCTGTTTGAAGTTTAAATAGAGCTCAATTCTGAAGCAACAACACACAACACTCAACGGGCAAAAATAAAGAGAGTTATGGATTGACTAGCATCAAAGAAGTTCATCATTCTTCCAATCCATTTATAGAAGATCACTGCATACTTCACTGCAATTTCTACACTCTAAGTGCTCTTTTGTATTGTACTTCATTGGTAGATCATTTCTGTATTATTTCTATATCCATTCTCAAGGATTGTTCAAAGTGAAGAATAGAGAATTCTTAGTTAATCAGATAGCTAGAGCAGGTACTAGACAGGTTAGGGAAAACCACAAGTTGTAATAGAGTAAGGAAATTCTCTGTGCTTGAGTTCTAGGGCTTAGCTTTTGATAAATAAGAATTGTGTTGAAAATCCTGCAGGGATCTAATCCCTGAGGTAGAGACGTAGATCCAAGTGGACTGAACTCTATAAATCAATTGTCTCTTGCATTTACAGTTCATTCTTTTTAATAGTATTTGCAGCACACAAAACTGTCTGTTTTTCAAGGGTTTGAACTAGTTTTCAAGGCCTTGAAAAATGCTTACTTGCTTTATACAAACTACATTTCTTCCAAGGGCTTGAACATGTTTTGTGTCTTTACTGGTTTTCACAAGATTTCATCTTCCTAGCAAGTTTTGTAAAAAGTAGGCATACTCTATTCAACCCCCCCCCTTTAGAGTATCTTAGCTGCATTAACACCTGCACACTCACACTCTCAACTTTGTATGTATACCCCAGTATAGTATTATTCAATCCATCCTCACATCATTCAATCACTCATCACTACTAGCTTTCGCACTCTCATTTTTCTTCATCTTTTTATCTTCAAGAACGCTCATACATGCTCTCTTCTCTCTCTGCAAACTTCACCCCGTTTTTTGGTATGGACCTCATGAAATCACCATCAAAACATTATTCTCATGCATCCAAAGCATGAAAAACATTAGTCCAAGGGATGTATGATCATGCGGGGAGATCTTTCACCATCTTTCTCAAGTATTGAAGGTCAATTTCACTCTTTTCCTGATGCAGGAGCAGATGAACCAAACGAGGCCGAGCTGTCAGACGCGAATAATTTGGCACCTCACTATCACGACATGGAAGACAAGCGCAAGAGAAGTGCAAATGGTCACTTTTAGTCACGCCACACTGTTTTGGGCGTAACTTGAGCTACAGGGATCTGAATGCCTATTGTAATATGTTTTCAGAAAGCTCTCGGCGAGACGCACAAGAAGGACGACTGGGGTGAACCCCGTCACGCAAGATTTCTGCCCCACAAAGTGACGTTTGACCAGTCAATGGAGACTTTGAAGTTATTTTTTTACTATTTTTGGCAGTTTTTCAATTTTCGTATTTTGACTTCTTTATTTAGCCCGTTTTGGGTCAAACTATCATTTATGCGTTATTTTCAATAAGGCCAGTAGATTTGGGCCAGTTTTGTAATATTGCTATTTTTGGAAAAATTATGTCTCAGCTATTATACCCGGCTTGTGGGTAACATTCAGACTCAGTTTTGATTATTGAAGAATACATATTCTATAGAGCTTCGTGCCCTAGTTTTACCCCTTTTCTTGTTGATTCTGCTGTGATTCCCCGCTAGGTGTTTAACCTGGCGTCAGGTTAGTATCAGAGCAAGTTCGACTTGGGAGGAAGATCATCATCGACTATGCCTCGTGGAAGTGCTCGTGGTAGTGGGCAGCAGGTTGCTGAAGATGCCCTCCAGAGATAATGTAACCTTGAAGAGCTGACAATGCGACTGGCGGCGCAAGATCTGGATGATCAGAAAGACTCAGACGACGACTCAGTGGCGTCCCTCGAGAACCAGTACCATCGCGAACCAAGAGTTCGGGAGTACTGTGGTCGTGACGATCACTGCAGCGGTCTAGGCTTCAAGGTCGAGATCCCTAGCTATTCTGGTACCCTTCAAGTCGATGGATTCATAGATTGGCTGAACCAGGTGGATCGGATCTTTGAGTACAAGGAATTTTATGAACGCGATAAGGTGAAGTTGGTTGAAATCAAGCTCAAGGGTCGAGCTTCAGCATGGTGGGAGAAGTTGCGACTATCTCGTGAAAAGCTAGGAAAAACGAAGATTGCAGAATGGGAAAAGATGAAGAAGAAGATGAGGGCTCACTTTCTTCCTTTCGGCTATACCCAAACCCTATAGCAGCGTCTCCACACGTTGAGGCAGGGTGTCAAATCTGTTGAAGATTACACAGAGGAGTTCTACCAACTGATCGCTCAGAATGACCTATCCAAAACAGAAGAGCAGCTAGTAGCACGGTACTTGTCAGGTTGCGACAATCACTGCAGGATGTTCTATGACAGCAAAATTTCTGGACGGTTTCAGAAGTTTACCAGAGGGATCTTACTGTGGAAAAGCAACAGAGCAGAAGACTTGCATCGAGGGCCGATCAGAACAATCGATCGACTCGATCTCAGGAGTCCGACCAGCCACCCAGGCAGCACCTGGTGCATCGAGCAGCGGCTTGAAGTGTTACAAGTGTGGCGAACTAGGACACATGGCGACAGAGTGCAAGAAGTCGGTTGTGCAAATGCCGAAGAGTTTATTAATCGAAGAGGGTGCTACTGACGAGGTCGAAGAAGTTGGGTATCAGGGAGACCTTGTATATGATGACTACGAAGATGAAGATGTGCTTTACAGGGATGGTCATGAGAATCTGGTCGTCCGTAAAAACTTGCTAACTCCCAAGGGTGATTCGAAGGATGATTGGTTGAGAACCAATATCTTTCACACTACCTGCACGATTGGGAAGCAGGTTTGCAAGATGATCGTAGACGGCGGAAGTTGCGACAACATAGTCTCTGAAGAAGCTGTCAAGAAATTGCAGGTGAAGACGGAGCAACATCCCGCGCCTTACAAGTTGTCATGGTTAATCAGAGGCTCTGAGGTAACAGTTGATAAAATATGCCTTGTTTCTTTTTCAATTGGTAATAAGTATCATGATAGTCATTGGTGTGATGTGGTAAAGATGGATGCATGCCATGTTTTGTTGGGTCGCCCATGTCAGTATGATAGACGTGTGTTCCATGATGGGTACAAGAATACTCATTCGTTTGTGATGAAGGGGAAGAAAATCGTACTAGCTCTGCGACGGGAGGGTTCCACTCCGGCTCCAACTGAGCCGGCTAACCTGCTTTCTCGGTCCCAGTTCTTGGGAGAGATTCAGCAGGAAAAATTTGTTTATGCGTTGATCGCTTCTGATAATAGTGCCAGTAATGAGGAAGCTGAATTATCCCCTGAGGTGCAGCAGGTTTTTGATGAATTCTCCTATTTGATGCCAGAGGACCTCCCGCCTGGTTTGCCACCAATGAGAGATATCCAGCATCAGATAGACCTAGTTCCAGGTTCTAGTCTGCCAAACAGACCTGCTTATCGTCTCTGTCACAAGGAAGCAGAAGAGTTACAGAGGCAGGTGGTTGAGTTACTTGAGAGGGGTTACATCAGAGAGAGTATGAGTCCTTGCGCAGTACCCGCTCTGTTAGTTCCAAAGAAGGATGGCTCTTGGCGCATGTGTGTAGACAGCAGGGCCATTAATCGCATCACCGTGAAGTACAGGTTTCTGATTCCGCGGCTTGATGATATGCTAGATCAACTGTCCGACTCTCAGGTCTTCTCAAAAATTGACCTCAAGAGTGGATACCATCAGATTCGGATCAAGCAGGGGGATGAGTGGAAGACCGCGTTCAAGACAAAGCATGGGTTGTACGAGTGGATGGTGATGCCTTTCGGTCTCTCCAACGCATCCAACACCTTCATGCGGTTCATGCATCAGGTTCTCAGGCCTTTCATGGGAAAGTTTGTTGTCGTTTATTTCGATGAATTTCTTTTTTACAGACCCACATGGGCTATTCACTTCGATCTTTTGAGAGGTGTCTTTGAAGAATTAAAGGCGGAGAGTTTGTTCATTAACAGGAAGAAGTGTTTCTTTTTCACTACTTATGTGCAATTTTTAGGTTTCATAGTGTCTATTAATGGTATTCATGCAGATCCTTCGAAGATTGAGGCAATTGTGGACTGGCCCAGGCCTCAGACACTCCACGATGTGCGCAGTTTCCGTGGGTTGGCATTAGAGGTGTCAAACGGGCGGGTTCGGGTGAACCCGACCCGTTTATAAACGGGTTTATGTGTACATGGGTCCAACCCTTTTTACCCGTTAAAATGTTGAGGGTTTTATGGATGGGTCATAAACGGGTCAATGTGACCCGTTAACCCATTTCTAACCCGTTTTGAACCAACAAATGATAAAATAGGAAAATATACACCCATATTGTTTCACCTATTTTTTTAACTACCTTCTGCTTTCTTTCTGAAATTATGCACTATATTACTCCAGTAAATTATTTATTAATTTTTCCTGACAAAAAGAAGCAAAAAAAAAATAACAAAAAAGGAAAAGAAAATTTAAAAAGGAAAAGCGAGTACTTGTTCTTTCTCATTTATCACTTCTCATACCTATCAACTACCAGAGCTCTCTCGAGATAAACTCTCTTGCCCAATTCCTTAATTGACGTCAATTACAATCCCACCAACCCATCGCCAGACAAGGTCGCCTCCACACTCGGATCTGAGAATCGCCGCCGCTCGCCGCCCAGACCCACTGGCGAGCCAAGCCTTCTCCTACACCAACATCTCCTTTCCAGATCCGTCCCCAACTCTGCCATGTCCAGTTCAGCGCCGATAGCTCCACGCCGATGCTCTGGTGGCACTGTCTACACCCACGCCGTCCCTTCCACTTGCGAACTCGCGTCGCCGCCGTTCCCGTCGTCGAGGAGTTCATGAGGACGATAAAGATTTTGAAGAGTATCAATATTGATGAATTTGAGGAATTGAAGATTCGAGACACACAATTGGAGTGAGGAAAAGAGTAAAAGAGGAGGCTGTGAACCATCGACACTGACTTTGCCGTGAGAAAACGGGTGTAGCCGGGTTATTTTTTCAACCCGCTTAACCCACGTAACTCAGCGGGTTAATCGAGTTCACGCGTTTCCACTCGTTTAGAATAATTAACAAGACCCAAACCCACTTAACCCGTGCATATACGGGCGGGTTGACGGGTTCGGGTTGAGTTTTCCAGGTCTAGTTGGCATCTTTCTATTGCAGGTTTATCAGGAATTTCAGCACTTTGGTGGCCCCCATCACTGAGTGTCTGAAAGGGCGTGATTTCAAGTGGACGGATAAAGCAGAGGCCAGCTTCAATCAGGTCAAGAAAATGATGAAAGAGGCACCAGTTCTGGCACTACCTGATTTTGACAAGATGTTCGAGGTTAACTGTGATGCCTCAGGTTTGGGCATCGGCGGTGTTCTAAGTCAGTCAGGTCGCCCGATTGCATTTTTCAGTGAGAAGCTGTCCGGGGCCAGGAAGAATTACTCGACGTATGATCTGGAGTTCTATGCCATTGTTCATACGTTGAAGCATTGTCTTCATTACTTAGTGAAGAAGGAGTTCATCATGTTCACCGATCATGAAGCGTTGAAGTACATCAATGGGCAGCATAAGTTGAGTCGACGGCATGCCAAGTCGGTGGCCTATTTGTAGGAATTTACTTTTGCATTGAAGGACCAAGCAGGAAGTTTGAATCGGGTAGCCGATGCCTTGAGTAGACGTAATATGCTTCTTACCTCCATGAGCAAGCAGGTTCCTGGATTTGAAGCATTTGCAGATATGTATGAGGCTGACCCTTCCTTTGGGAAGATTTTTGCTGAGGTAATTTCCGGTCAGCGCCATGATTTTGTTTTGTTTAATGGCTATCTGTTTTGAGGGCGGCGTTTGTGCGTTCCAGATTATGCTTTGAGACAGCAGATTATCAGGGAACTCCACCAGGAAGGGCACTTTGGCCGAGACAAGACATTTTCCCTTGTGTCTGCTGATTTTTATTGGCCAAAATTGAGTGCTGCTGTGGCGCACTATGTTGACCGTTGCTGCGTGTGTCAGCGTTCGAAGGTAGTTCTCACTAATGCAGATCTCTACACTCCCTTACCTGTCCCTGAGGCGCCATGGTTTGATGTTAGTATGGATTTTGTGCTTGGCTTACCCCGCACCCAAAGAGCGGAAAATTATGTCCTTGTTGTTGTTGACAGGTTCTCCAAGATGGCACATTTTGTACCATGTAGGAAGACAATGGATGGCGTGTGGATAGCCCACCTTTACTTCAGATAAATTGTGAAGCTGCATGGAGTACCACGTTCCATCAACTCAGATTGTGACACGAATTTCATGAGTCAATTCTGGAAGAGCCTTTGGGAGAAGTTGGGCACTCAGTTGAACTTCAGCAGTGCGTATCACCCGCAGACCGATGGACAGATGGAGGTGGTAAATCGCAGCCTCGGGAATCTTCTCAGGTGTTTGGCAAGTTCCAAGCCCAAGCAGCGAGATTTGGCACTCGCTCAAGAGGAGTTTGCGTATAACAGATTAGTGAATAGGACTACGGGAATGAGTCCCTTCCAGATTGTCTATGGTCAGAACCCGTTGGGGGTGCTTGACTTGGCTCCCATTCCGCGTGTGGGACGTGTTCATCCTAAGGCTGAGGAGATGGAAGATCATTTGAAGGACATTCAAGACCAAGTGAAGAGAAAGATTGAGGAAAGCAATGGCAAGTACAAGGCCCGGGTTGACAAGCATCGTCGTCAGGTACTTTTTGATGTTGGTGATTATGTTTGGCCTGTTTTGACTCGTGATCGCTTTCCTGTGGGAGAATACAGTAAGTTTAAGGACAAGAAGATTGGGCCTTGCGAGATTGTGCAGAAGATCAATGACAATGCCTACCGGTTGCGGCTTCCAAGTCACCAGAAGACGTCTCACGTGTTTAATGTCAAAGACCTCACACGGTGCTTTGTGGATTCTGAAGACGAGGGAGTGAACTCGAGGACGAGTTCTTCCCAACCAGGGGAGACTGATGCAGGAGCAGATGAACCAGACGAGGCCGAGCTGTCAGGCGCGACTAATTTTTGACTTCATTATCACGACATGGAAGACAAGCGCAAGAGAAGTGCAAAATGGTCACTTTTGGTCACGCTACACAGTTTTGGACGTAACTTGAGCTACAGAGATCAGAATGCCTATTGTAATATGTTTTCGGAAAGCTCTCGGCGAGATAGACGCGAATGGTCACGCAAGATTTCAGCCCCAAAAAGTGACGTTTGACCAGTTAACGGAGACTTCGAAGTTATTTTTTACTATTTTTGGCAGTTTTTCAATTTTCGTATTTTGACTTCTTTATTTAGCCCGTTTTGGGTCAACTATAATTTATGCGTTATTTTCAATAAGGCCAGTAGTTTTGGACCAGTTTTGAAATTTTACTATTTTTGGAAAAATTAGGTCTCAGCTATTATACCCGGCTTGTGAGTAACATTGAGACTCAGTTTTGATTATTGAAGAATACATATTCTAGAGAGCTTCGTGCCCTAGTTTTACCCTTTTTCTTGTTGATTCCGCAGTGATTCCCCGCAAGGTGTTTAACCCGGCGTAATTTTCTCACAATGCTCTTGAATCTGTGGGTAATATTTCTTCTAGCCTAGAATTCATGATTGCATGTCTATATTTAGCATTGATTTATGAAAATTCTTCTTTGATTTCTTCATCTCCATAATTTATTCTTTATTTTCTTGGCTTCATCATGAGTTTGACACTTGAATGTTATCTATTTCATGAAACTCAAAGTAAAACCCATATGCAGTTTGTAAAGTTTTTGGTAGTTACACTTGCATGTCAAGAACACTTCGTTAATTTTTGTCAAGAGCATCTAAAAATCTTATTTCGTGCTTAAAATGACATTATTTGGGTAAAAATCAAGTCTTCATAAGTTGCATATATCATTAGAACCATTCTTGTTAATTTTTGAAAAATTGCATGTTCATACAATCTGACCTGTTTGTGAAAAATATTGATTATCTCCAAATTTTGTCTCTGTGAAATTTTTAACTCCTGCATGTTTTAAAACTAGACTCATAGAGGATCATTTTGAGAAAAAATAATCATCTTCATAGCATTCTTATGTAAGGAGATGGTCATTCGAATTTGCATGTTTTTAAAAAATCTGTTTCTGGACACAGTCTTGCCATATTATTCAAAATGTCATTTTCATAAACTTTTGGTACCTCATCTTTCTAGTGCTGTAACTAGACACATTGAGTATTAATTCTGGAGAATATGGGCATTTGTCCTATTCTCCAAGTTGTAGTAATTGTCTTTCAGATTTCAAACTTCCTGCCAAACTTGTCTCTGCATTGTTTATTTTGTAACATGAGGTTTACAATGAATATTCATGATTTTCTTGATGTTTCTGAAAGTAGACACATGTAGTTTCATCATAAATTATTTCATGATTTATTGAGATTCTTTGGTATGTTAAATATGGCTATAAAGTTAGAGCTATAATTCTGTCCAGAATTGTAGTTTCACATTTTTTTAGAAAACATGAATTTTTGAATTTCTATGTGTTTTGTTGGACTTATTTTGATAACTAAACATCATTATATGTGCATTAGTGACATTGAGGACTATGTGGCATGTAGGTTTGCATTTGTATTTTGCATGTGTAAATATGGTTGTAACGAGTACGTTACACGTGTGATTGTAGACATCGGACTCGTACGAGAGAGTGGTTGCGTTCGAGTGCGAGGCTTACATTCTTGCTTTTGGTTGTGATTCATCTAAGTGGTAAGTACATATGTGAGATCCATACTTATCAAAATGTGAGAATTTGTGTGATTTCTCAAATGAATCTTTTGTTGATTGAAAACGTATGAAAAACATGATTTATACTCGAAAATTGTTTGGATATTCATGAATCCTGTGTGAGAACTTTTGAAATTTACTTGTGAAATCTGATTTGATTATGGTAAATAGAAGAATTAAGATACCTCTAATAGACTCAGGACGATCTACAAAGTTGTGTTATTGATGGCTCCGGCCGGAGGTGCCAAGCGATACACCTGTTACTTGTGGCTACGGCCATTGAAGCAATGCTTCGTATTATAGGATAGAACTTTGTTGTTCACAAATCCTCCCCCGATGAGCCAAAATGTACCAAGGTATTGCTGCCAAGGGGTTTAGCTTATGCATGTAAGGGTCACTACGGTAGAGGGGTGTCGACACTTAAGGCCTTTTAGCTATGAATTGTGAGCGGGGATTGACGTATGGGCTCCCTTAACGCTCGGGTGAAATAGGTTTAATATACCCTAGAAGGAACCATTTATGATTACTTCGTGATCCCTCTGTCTACATCGATTATGCTGGTGGCTCTGGACATACCTCAGCTAAACCTAACAGTTAATTGAAGTTGAATGAACGTTGGTTACTCTACCGATCATGTTTGTGGCTCTGGACATGCCCAACCAAATTAAATGAAGTCCAAAGATATTTAGTACTCGTGAAATGATACGTATTTTTTTCTATGAAACATGATTTGCTCATGTGCGATTGAAATGGTTTAAGAATATCTTGACTATTCGTGATTTTGAAAGCTTTTAAAGTTGAGAGGTTTTGATACACGTTTAAATCTCTTCCAAAATTTACCAACTCTTTTACTATTAGTTTTTCAAATCTCTTGACTTATTTCAACTTATGCTTGTGTGTCACTCGCTGCTTTACATGTCGTAGTGTGTATTTACTCACTTGTTACTGATCATTTTCTTCAAAACAGCGTCGGCTTTTGCCATTTTAAACCCGCATGTCATCAATCAAGGTGGGGGATTGGGCCACTGAGATGAAGACGTTTTGCTTAATTTAGATCACATAGTTTTTTTTTTTTTTTTTTTTAACATATTGATCTTTTAAACTTGTCTTCTCAAAGATTGTTTTATTTATTAGCTAAATTGTAATATTCGTGAACATATTTTTACTTTTGGTTATCAATTGTCTCTTTAACCCTCAACCGAGATTCTGGGTTGTTTCACGAGGGACGCTATCCCATGATCCATGTATACTGACAAGGCATTAGCTGGTGTGCACGAGGCAGTGCTAAGTATATACATGTGAATTACTTGTTGGTCCATGTGACTGCAGACTAGGACTATGTTTTGGACGATGTACATCTTGCTTCTCTTGATGGAGTATTCGCATGACTCTTAGATGATTTTGATCTGAGTGCATCGCCTCATATTGTAATCCAAGATGAGGGTGATATTATGAGTTGTTGGTACGTTCCAAAGTGTGATCCCCACCCACAATTTCTTGTTTGAAATCCGGAAACGAGTGTCGTTTCTTATCATCATTAGAGTGCCATCCGAACATAAGACAAATGTTGTACACCAGGGAGGTGGGATGAGCTAAAATTTGCCTATTGTTATTCGTTCGTGATCAAGTGTCCCATATTGCATGCTGTTTGTTCTTATATATTACACAAAATAGAATTAGAGGTAGAGTGTCCCATACTCTTTACCGTGTGGAATTCATTGAGCCATACCAATGACGGACATATAATATCCTAAGACTATTTATGGTTTCAGGCTTACTCGAAGTGTTGTTGCTAGCTACGTCGGTGTGGTTTTCACATGTCAAGGAGATGAAAATGATGTGGCATACCAAGGGAAACGGTGAAGCCAACTTTGGATGGGATTCGGCAAGAGGATGATTCATGATGCATCACTTTAGGTTTATTCATGTTTAACACTTTTATTGCTTCTATACTTGGCCATACAAGAATAAATATATGTATATTCACCAGAGTCTTGAGCATGGCTCTTAGGGACAGAGTTTCTAGGATAGGTTATATCAATTTGTCTGCTAGGACAGGTGATTTGGATTCCCGTTACCACGTTGACTCTGTAGCTGAGCACCTCGAATTGCAGGTACTCCAAGTAGTCGCACGGCTCATATATCATTATGTTGCTTCTACGTTTGAGGGTTGATGATTGTTGACTTATTACATGAATCCCCTGTGCTAGTGGGAGATGTTAGTATAGTGTGGTATACTCATGGGGTCCCTGTGCAACTGTTACAAACATTAGGGGGCTAACTAGATATAATTATTGAAGAGTCTATCTACATAAAGAGAGTTTTGTACTAATATTCAGTGTTAGACCTTGAGTAGAAGGCAATCTACGTACTGTGGATGAGAGGCACTAGCCCATGAGGTTCGTGTCCAAGGCTATGAAACAGGTCATCGCGTGGAGCACATTCAGATAAGACGGAATGTATGATCGAATTCGATCCACTGCATGTTGAGCTTCAATGTATGATCGAATTTTACTGCATGTTGAGCTTCAATATGTATGTTGCAATTGATTCCCAATGGCTTCTTTGAGCAGGTGCTGCGCATCATGGACTTGAGTCTGTATCCGAGCTAGGTCTTTCTTTGCTCCTTGAAAAATGTTTACTGCCTCATTGCATTCATTACCCGCCCCAAATTAAATTTAACCAGTTTTTTGTGATAGACCACTATGATACCTCTGTATATGCTCTATAACTCAGCTTCCACACTTGCACATCGACCATTGAAGCTTCCCAATGAACTGGTTAGGGAAGCATCAAACAAATATAATGCTTCATATGATGCTTTGATAACCAATTAATCTCATACTTATTCTCTTATTTCTTTTACGATTTAACATAAACCTTTGAAAATAGTTACTCTCTAACTATTGGACAATAATATTTTTCCCTTTACAGAAGTGTTTCATTGTGTACCATTAAGAAAAGCACGTCATGTCGTTTGTTAACGGACAACGTGTCAGCATACCAAGCAAGAATGCGGATCATACAAAAGAATGAAGAAAATAAAATGTGGTGATCATTTTTCTTTATGTATTTATACTTGAAATTTATTATGAAATAAGTATGAGAAAGCCACTTGGCCAAAACTTATTCAGTTACATATCCAACTAATTATGAACCATACAAGTGCAATTCAATGAGGCGTGTCAATGTCACACTGAGCTTCTGTTTTTGTTGTGAGCACAAATTAGAGATATGGTAGGTATGACTTTCTGCATATATATACATATTAAAACTTGAGGTTAACGTGTCATTGCACATGAATTTGTATGAACTTCTCTCTTCTTCCGATAGTTGTATAATCTTTGTTGGGGGACAGTAAGATTACTTGGGTTACTTAATGTTCGTTTTTTGGGCGTTTCCTCACAAGGAATTGCTCCTGTAGCCGCAGAGAGTCTAGCTAACCCTGTGAGATACTTTCGTGTTATCAATGTTATGCATCTTTGGAAGAAATATGCTACATCCTTCACAGAATTTACAAGGTTAGAGTAACAAGAGTTTGCTAAAAAAAAAGTACTATATTGTAAGAGTACTAAAACGCGTATAAAGGATATCCACAGCCCATTGTAACTTTATCTAATGTTGTTCTTACATCTAAAACTAGAATAGGATAACGAACGTTTGCAAAAACTTTCATATTTGACACCCTTACCACTTTCTAACGGTGAAAGGTATGCATATTGGTGATCACCTAGACAAACTCAATACTATTTTGCTCGAATTGAGCAGTAGTGACGAGATAATGAGTGATGGTGATGCGACCTTAATATTGTTGGTGTCTCTACCACCATCTTACGAGGGTTCGGTCCAATCGTTTGTCGTTAGGAAGGAGTTAATAACCCTAGAGGAAGTTCGTTCGGCATTGCACACGAGCGATTTGAGGCATAAGGCGGAAATGATTGAAGATCGTGATGGTTGCACATTCATGGTCAAGGGTGAAAAGGGTAAAGGCAAAAAACAAAAATCATGATCGTGTGAACGACTTGGGCTCCAAGCGTAGGAACATGGGCGCGTGTCTTGTCGCACGCGGTAGGTGGCGCGTTATTGGGCGCATCGCTTTGTTTGGCAGCGTGTTATTGTGCACGCATTTATTGTTGGCACGTTATTGAGTGTGTCTCGGTTTACGCATTGGTGCAGTTCTTTGGTTGCGCAATTGGCATGACATTGATCGATTGATAGGCACTTTTCATCATTAAGTGTCATTGTAATGATTTTGGGGAGATGCATTGTGTCATGGTGCATTGGTGATGTGTTGATTGGAACACACAAGTCTCCGCGTTTTTTTAGACGCGAAAATGCGCTTGTTGTGGCGTATAGTGGATGTATTCCAATACCGCAAATCTGGGAATACGTTCTATCGGTTGATTGGTTTGATAAGAAGCAACAGACTGATTGATAGGGCATTTTGATCAAGGTGTAAATTTCTTATGACTTGGTGATCAAAACTTGTTTTGTAATTGGCGAAGAAACGAGCTAGGAGAGAAGGCAAACAAGTTGCAGGAATTTGAGTTGCCCAATGGTTGTGCGACCTGGATACAGAGGTCGTGCGACCTGGATTGTTTTCGCAGTGGTCGGGTGACCTGGATTGTTTTCTCTAGAGGTCGTGCGACCTGGTTAACCAAGTCGTGCGACCTGGTTCGGGTCTGGGCAACTTTTGAGTTGTTTCCTAATTGGTTTTGGAAACTTTTGGATATTATTTTGGGCACAAGTCTGTAGCTCAGGCCTATATAAGGGTCAAGATTCGTGATTAGGCTTGTGTGGTTGATTGTAATTAGATTCCCATCAATAAATTGGTATCGTTTCGTGGATGTAGCTACTTGTTCTTTTTATTCATCGTTTCTCTCATTCGTAACAAGTGGTATCGTTTCCGCTCTTGTTTTTTTTACAGTTTTGATTTGGACTCTCAATTCAAGCTCTAAACACCCTAAAATCCCCTTGAAATGGCTGTGAAACTGCGTTGTGAAACTCGTGTTCTTCGCTTGTGCAATCTGACCCAACGTTAGAGCTTTGTATCTCTCTTGTTTGTAAACCAAATCATGTATGGTTTAGCTTTCTGGAATCTTGTGGTGATTGGCTACAACTTTCACTTGAATTTGAACTTGCAAATCACTCTCTAAGCTAACTCAATTTGGTATGAAAATTTCTACAAAAACAGCTTAGAAACTGTCAAACCAAAATTTTGTCTAAGTATGTGATTTATTTGAAAGTGCATGAATTTGACTTCCTATAAATCCTTAATTAGTTTGAGTCTCCAAGAACTTGAATATATTCTGGAATCCTTGTTCAACCCTCTTCAAAACCGTATCTCCACTTTCTCCAAATTCTTCCTCAATCGATCATAATTTAGCTTTGAAGTTGGCTCTTTGTGTAATTTCTCTCAAGGTTTGACTTTTCTTTAATCGATCAAAGTGACCTTTCTGGCCTCTATAGCCTTGAACAAAGTTTTTCAAAACTTTTTTCTACATCTTCATGTCAAATTTGACCAAGTTGACCTCAAAATCTGTTTGGCCTCAACTGTATAAGACGGGCAATTTAGAATTTTTCACTTAAATGTTGTGACAAGATGAAATTAATATTTTAGAGTTATCTACGTGAATCACATGTTATTTGGAGTTATAATAAGTTATTTTGGTTAATGTTGACGAATCAACTATTTTGGGGTCTTTTAATAATGTTGTTAAACTACAGTGTCTTATTTTCAATTAATTAAAAATTGAGAAATCATTTTCCCTTGAACCAACTAGTGAATCTGATTCACTTGAGACCGAATAATTTGACATCTAAGGAAGTCTTTAACCCAGCCTAGATTTCTTAAATATCTTGTTAGAATAAAGAACTTGACTGGAATTCTGATGTTGGAAGTAAGGGCAAAACGATACTTCTCTGACCTAGAGTTCTTCACGAAAGATTCTCACAATGACTTCATCAACAAAATATTCTCACAATGACACTTTTTTCTGAGGGTCAAGTTTGACCAAGGTTGACTCTCTAAAATCCATAGTTCAGTTGAGCTGTCTGCAAAAGATAAAACATATTTTCATAGTTTCTTTCAGTCCAACGCTCAAATATGGATGCAGGACATATACTCATGTCTCTGTGACCATTCCATATCACTGGGAATCCAATTTTGCCAGATAGCGCCTTTCAGGAGCTATATATTACCTCCATTTTCCACATTATCACGAGAAATTTGAGCCTAAGGATAGAGAATATGAGTCGTGTTGTTACTTGTTACTTCATATGCGCTACATAGTTCGTCCAGGCGTTTCTATGCATATTTAGATGTTATTTGTCAAATATAATCGCTTGGTTTATTTTTTCATGTTATCTTAACAGGAATGGATGCTAAGCGGTTGATAGGAGGCATGGAACGAACTTCAGATAGAACGGGAGCTCAAGTGGAGTGAAGGGAAGCAAAGTTGGAGGAGGTAGAATGACCAATTTTCACTCATTTGATTATATAAGGACCTATAAAATGATTTTTTGAGTAATGCCGGTGGAATATGAAAGTATACTCAAAGTGCTTTCCAACGATAGGTCACGGAGCTTAATCGGCGATCGGACGAAGAAGTTATGGCCTGGAGAAATCAGATTCCAGATTCCATTTCGCACGAAATGCATTTCGTAAGAAATGCTCATTTCGTACGAAATGGTCTGACGCTGGACAAAACTTTTGGGGTTAAAACACAAATATTGAAGACTTATGATGGGAATTGACTCAAGAACGACCTAGGGGACTGAAAAATTAGTCATTCACGCTCAGAGAAGGCAAGGACAAAGGACGAGACGAAGATTACACCAGAGAACCTAGTTTGATTTTTTCTTCCCATTTATTAATCAAACTCATGGAAAAAACTCCTTGCTATTTTTTATCTTACGATGAGTAGCTAAACTTACATAGCTAGGCATCTCATATGAGATCCTAGGGTTTATGTGGACGATGATTGTTTTCGGATTGAATCTAATTTCATGCTTTAATGATTTATTCTATTGAATGAGTTGTAGTTTCTTGGTTCCTTTAGTAATCCTATTCTATTGACACGATTAGGAGATGGACTAATAATGAATGGACTAGGGTTTTCTACAATAGATGATTCATGCTTAATTGTTAGTGTGTTCTAAACTGATTGTTCACAATCTATGTAGCTAGTGAGTGCACGAAAGTGACTTTAACTAGCTAGGATGATATGGACATCAATCCCAACCATTGAGACCGAAAGGAAATTTTTTTAAGATTGGCCACTGTGGGTTGGATCAGTAGGATTACTCAGTTGTTCTGTGAGACGGTGGACCGATAGGACCCGTTAGCGTAACAGTAGAGAACCTGCTAGAACGTATTAGTAGACATAGGTGGACTTAAAGGACCCTAGGTATACCGTGCGTAAAAGGACCTGAGATCGATAGGAGATGGTCAGTGCTAGTACCCGGCTTAGTTAGAACTGGATTAACGTGTTATTCAGATTATTCGGAAATCGTTTACAACCTGAGGTGATCTACGAGATTGCCTAGTTTCTCCATCGTTGATTAAGAGATCAGTTTTGTAAGTTCAACCTGGTTTCAAAGGCTTGAAATAGCTAGTCTATTTTAAGGCCTTGAATTAGGTTTCAATGCTTTGAAACAGACAACACCGTTTAAGCATGAACTTAGGGGGAGCTTCAGATTCTATTCCAATTCCTATACTCCTATACTTGTTTATATGTTATTTGGTGATGAAATACAAATTATTTTGACACTCTAATCTATGAATAATCCATCTGTTTGACTAATTATTTGCAGCGATATTCCATTTCCTATTTTGCAGTAAATGTTTCATAAACTGTATTTTGCAGGAAAGGAGATTGGGTTGATTAATTGATTATGTGCCAGATCAATCATGTTTGAAGTTTCCAAATAACTCTCTAACAAAGATCAAAGCATTATCCTGAGCAACTAGCCGTTAAGGATTGCTGTTGAAGAGTCAAGATCATATTCATATTTTTAGGAAATTTTGTTACAATGAAGATCCTGAAGATCCTCAATTCAAACAACTGCATAAAGGTGGGAAGGCTTGAAGAAATAACAATGGTACTTCTATAGAAACTCTCAAGCACTTCATAGGGATTGGCAAGCAACAAAGAAGTATATCAAATCATCCAATCTGATCATCTGAAGAGCACTACATAATCACTTTCAGACTCAGTTCTAGTGTTATTCTATTCTGAGCTTTATTTGTATATCATCCTGACAGTACTTCTAGTTCTTATTCTCGTGGATTGTTCAAAGTGCACAATAGAGTATTGTTAGTTCATCAGTTAGCTAGAGTAGGTACTAGATAGGTTAGTGGGAACCACAAGCTGTAAGAGAGCGACTTCTCTCTGGGCTTGAGATCTAGGGCTTAGCTTTTGATTAATAAGAATTTAGTTGAAAATCCTGCAGGGATCAAGTCCCAGAGGTATAGACGTAGGTCCAAGTTGACTGAACTCTATAATTCTTATGTCTCTTGCATTTACTTTTCAGTTCTATACTTAGTTCTTTTCTAGCTGCAAAATAGGTTTCATTTCAAGGTTTTGGAACTCATTTCAAGATCTTGAAATAGACATAGCTTCTATACAACAGTCTGGTTTAGTTCAAAGGACTTGAAACTCATTTCAAGCCCTTGAAAAACTCTTTACTTATCACAAATATTTTTGAAACCACTCTTCTTGCAAGATTAGCAAAAGTTTTCATACTCTATTCAACCCCCCCCCCCTCTTCTAGAGTATTGATCATGTATAACTGCCTAAATTACTGTCTTCAAATTCTTAATTTACTTTTCAATTACTTTTGCAACCACTATAGCCACTTGTTTGGGGGTTGAAACTTAATTAATGTGTTAGTTAAAGCTTGTCCTCGTGGGATTCGACAACCCGAGTATTAAAAATACTCACACTTTATTAATCGGCCATGAACTTGCGTATACACACAAGAATACGTGTCAAGTTTTTGGCTTCGTTGTCGGGGACAACGGTTAACAAATTTTAGTTAGCAATTAGTTTAGTGTACATTTTATTTTTATTTTGTTTACTATTTGTTGCCTCACGGGATTGCTAGTGCTGTTTTCTCAGGAATCGGTGGTAGAGGGACAAGATCTAAGTAGCATTTCCCGTAAATAGATGGAAGCTTTGTTATCTAAGGATGAAGAGCAAGTGTGGATAGCAACATCCTCAATGCCATATAACAGAGTTGGGAAGGCAATAATCAAGGGATTTGAGGTTAACCTGAAAGGAACTGATGCGGGTTTTGTAGTGCAACCAATTCAAGCAGAATTTTTTTTCCTAAAGTTGTAGTAAATTCAATTTGTGAATGGCAAGTTCCCATTCGCGGGAATAGTGGACGAAGACCCTCATGTATTTATTGGGGGATTTGAGCATTACTGTAATTATTCCCGCTCTAAGGGGGTCACTGCGGAAGTACTTAAACTAATGATGTTCCCTTTATGCCTCACGGGAGTTGTTGAGGAATGGTTGGACTCTTTACCATCCAAATCCATCAAAACTTGGGAAGAGTGTGTCTCACAGTTCATGGTCAGATTTTTTCCATTCTCCTGGATGATTCAAATGCAGAACGAGATTTGGAATTTCAGTCAAAGGCAGAGTGAATCATTGGTCCAAGCATGGGAGCACCGCAACCACTTGCTGCATAAATGCCCCAACCATAGAATTGACAAGGGTCACATCATCAAGCTATTCTATGATGAACTTAACAAGTCTAATAAAGACAAACTCGATATTGAAGCTAGGGGTAATTTCTTATTCTACTTTGTTTTGGTGGGCGCATATAAGCTGGTGATATGTGTGGTTAAGAAGGATGATAGCATGAGTTATTCTTACCGCCACCATGTTGCGATGAATCATAACTCAGTAGCCTACAACACAGTTCAGGTGAATGATGTGGAGGTAAAGCCTGGAGCAGATGCTTCAGAGTTGTATTAGCAGCAACTGGCAAAAGCTTCAGAGTTAGCTGAAATGAGAGAGGTATTGAAGATGATGGTTCAGCATATGATGACCATGCAAACTTAGTTCACTACTATTGCAGCTTCATTGCTGGATGCTCAAGCTAAAATCATAGGTTTGAAGAAACATCTTCAACACAAATCAATTTAGAATCTCATGGATACATCCGAGAAACAAGCTCAAGCTATCACCACTCGCAGTGGCACCACGCTGACTAATTCTCCCTACCCGAGTCATGTCGGAGCAGAAGCATCAAATTAAAAGGAGTATGAAATCTTCAATTCTGAGAAGACTCCTATCATGGTCCCCCAATCAAAGGGCATGACTCCGCCAGCTGATATCATTGATAAGGTAACCCCATTACTTTCTTTTTCCAAAGATTTACCATATCCTCTATGCAACATGAAAAAGAAAGATGACTCTAAGGAGTATAGGATATTTTTCTATCTTCTCCAAACTGCATATAAATATCCTACTTATTGAGGCAGTCCAGATGATGCCTAAATATGCGAAGTATATGAAGGATGCAGTGTTGGGAAAGAAGGCAGTGGATGACTTCCAGACTGTAGACATGACTAAACAAGTTAGCTCATGTATGTTGCATGGGTTACCTCAAAAACAGAAGGATCTAGGTAGCTTTGTGATAGAGGCTACAGTAGGTGTAGCATACACTGTACACGCCCTATGTGACTTGGGGGCTAGTGTCAATCAGATGCCATTCTCGGCATTTCACAAGTTAGGTGTGGGGGCGCGGTCCACTTGGATCAATCTGCAATTTGAAGAAAATTCATCAAAGAAATCCTATGGGGTGCTTGAAGATGTATTGGTGAAGTTTAGAGTCTCATTATCCCAGCTGATTTTGTCCTTCTAGATATGCCTGCGGGAGACATTCCGATTATTCTCGGTAGGCTATTCTTGGCTACCCGTCGGACATTGATAGATGTTAAGAATGGGGATTTGATCATGAGGATCAACGATGCATGCGAGACCTTCAGAGTCTTCAATCCTACTCACCAACAGTATTAGGGGCAGTCAGCATTTCCACATGACATGGATGTAGTGCACCAACATCCAGATGTGAAAAAGGAGGATCCACCTGATCCTAAAGTAAAGAACAAGGTTGTTTGGAAGATCTTGCGGATACCCCAAGAGGATGGGGCACGTCGTGCCAATCCACCTTTCTAGGTAAAAGAGGTAACTAAGTCGGGCTGTCGACCTCAAATTACAAGCGCTTCTTGGGAGGCAACCCAATGTAGAGTAGGATATTTTCTATATTGTATTGAGTTCTCCATATTTTATTGTGAGAGATGAGAGGGAGGGTTCTTAAATTGAACTGAGTGTGCATGAGTGAATTGGATGATGGATTCCCCTTCTTGAGGTGTAGAGTGTGCCTCGTAGTTCAGTACTTGCAAAAAAATGCAGAAAAAGAGGTAAGTGTCAGTGCATTTCGTGCGAAATGTCCTATTTTGCACGAAATGGCTGGACACTTAGAAAAAAAAATCGTTAGCATTTCGCACGAAATAAAACTTCCCCTGTTTTGAAAATTGAAATCATTTTGCACGAAATGACCCATTTCGTATGAAATTCATTTCGTGCGGAATGGTTCATTTCGCGCGAAATTATCATTGACACTTGAATTTTTTGCTCTTTACTCCTTGCACTTGAGGACCGTTTCCTTTTAAATTAATTGAGGAAAATGATTATCTCAAGTGTGTGGGGGGTTTCGGGTTTATGTCAACATTTTCTAGCCATGTCTTGTTTTGCATAGCCTTGTTACACGTAGTATTTGTCTTAAAATGTGTAGTTGTGTGAATAGTGTCGAGTTTAGTATCTTGTCGTATTTGGTAGGATTTGTTTAAATTTCTGCGTTGTTGTGCACTTTTAATTATTGAGTCCCCCTACCCAATAGTTGTGTGATTAATCGAGTTGGCCCAAGCATACAGAGTAGGAAAATAGAAAAAAAATAGAAAAAAGATAAAAAGTAAAAAAAATGGAGAATAAGGGCAAACGATGAAGCTTGAAACCGAAGAGAGTTCAGTGAAAGTGTCTCTGAGAATAGGAAGCACCGTAGTAGGATGACTCTAATACTTAGTATCTTGCACACCTGTTCAAAAAGGATGTCCCGGGTATGCTAGGAATGTGGAGAAGACAAGGGCATACATTTGGTTCCTATATTGTGCTAGGAGGATTTAGTTCTAAGGAGTCGAATAGTATGTTTTTAGTGGAAAATTGAGGCCTCTTGAAATCTGGGGTGGACCTTCGTGTCGAGTCGGTTCCATGTCGTGCGCTGCTCTATCCTAAGTGAAGTTAGGGAGTGTACACCACCATATCTTAAGGCGGTTTCAAGAGCTAACCGAAAAAGCCCGCACTTAGTTGCTTTAAATGCACGGTGGAAAAACTTAGAAGAGAATAAAAAACAAAAGAATCAAAATCTTCTATTGGACTAGATACGGTGAACAACCTAATGTGAATCCATTCATTTGTGGAATTAGATTTCAATCCAATTAGAGATTCTAGGGAAAATTAAAGTCTAGTCGTATTACACGGAGTTGTGTCTCTCTCCACTGGGAAAATTTGCATTCAAATGCAAAAATGGCTAAGAGGGTCTTAAAACCTCAAATGACTTGGCGATGAAAGACTACAATATTATTAAGGACTCCTAGACCCTCTGAGCTAAAGGACGTGCCCGGATCTTGGATTGTATTTGTGGATGTTTGGGGACCCCTTAGTGAGCTTGTGCGTAGGATCATTCTATTCCAAATTCTTGCTATTGGTTGTGAAATTTCGAAAGAGACTTGTGAGAGCTTGATTATTTTGGTTAGTGAGAGCGAGATTGCCCAACCTCTACAGAAAAAGAGAAAAAGAAATGCATTGTTTCAAAATTTTCATTGTGGAATAATCGAGTTGAATTGTACAGTTCGTGTAGTTTACATAGTTGTGTGTGTGAGTCGTTGGTGTCACATGACTAGTAAAGATACATGTAAATCATTGGAGAGTGAAGCAAGTTGCTGCTCTGGATGAGCAAGAAGGTAGTGTGGGGGGAACTTGATAGAGCCTTTTAGGAGCTATATATTACCTCCATTTTCCACATTATCACGAGAGATTTGAGCCTAATGTTAGAGAATATGAGTCGTTTTGTCACTTGTTGCTTCATATGCGCTATATTGTTAGTCCGGACGTTTCTATGCATATTTAGATGTTATTTGTCAAATATAATCGCTTGTTAAACTTTTCATGTTGTCTTGACAGGATGGATGCTAATCGGTTGATAGGAGGCATTTAACGAACTTCTGAAACAACGGGAGCTCAAGTTGAGTGAAGGGAAGCAAAGTTGAAGGAGCTAGAATGACCAGTCACCACTCATTTGGTGGTATCTGGAGCTATACAATGAATTTGGAAGTGAGACCGGTGCCATGCGAAACTAGACTCAAAGAGCTATCCCACGATAGGTCAAGGTGCTTAATCAGAGATCGGGCGAAGTATTTATTGCCTGGATAAGTAAGAGTTTAGATTCCATTTCGTACAAAATGAACTATTTCGCACAAAATGCATTTCGCACCAAATGCCTTTTTTCGTACGAAATTCCTTATTTCGTACAAAGTGGTCTGACTCTGGACCATACTTTTGGGATTAAAACGCAAATATTGAAGACTAGTGATGGGAATTGACTCAAGAACGACCTAGGGGACTGAAAATCAGTCATTCACGCTGAAAGGAGGCAAGGACGAAGGAGGATACGAAGATTTCACCATTGGAGAACCTAGTTTGATTCCTTCTTCCCTTTTCTTAATCAAATTCATGGAGAAACTCTTTGCTATGGTTTATTTTACGATGAGTAGCTAAACTTTCATAGCTAGGTATTTTATATGAGATCCTAGGGTTCATGTAATTGATGAATGTTTTCCGGATTGAATCTAATTCAGGCTTTGATGATTTCATCTATTGAATGAGTTGTAGTTTCTAGATTCCTTTAGTAATCCTATTCTATTGACACGATTAGGTTATGAAATAATAATCAATGGACTAGGGTTTTGTTCATTAGATGATTCATGCTTAATTGTTAGTGCGTTCTAAATTAATTGTTCATGTACTATGCAGTTAGTGAGTTCAGGAGAGTGACTTTAACTAGCTAGGATGGTATGAACATCAACCCCAACCATTGAGACCGAAAGGAAAATTGTTAGGATTGGCCATTGTGGGTAGCATCCAGTCGGATTACTCAGATGTTCTGTGAGATGGTGGACCGGCAGGACCCTTAGCATATAAGTAGAGTACCTGCAAGAACGTATCGGTAGAAATACGTGGAATGGAAGGACCCTAGGTGTATCGTGACGTAAAAAGCCCTGCGAACGACAAGAGACGGTCAGTGCTAGTACCTGGCTTAGTTAGGAGGGGATAAACGTGTTATTCAGATTATCCGGAAATCGTTTACAACCTTAGGTGATCTACGAGATTTCCTATTTTCTCCATCGTTGATTAAGAAATCATTCTTAATTTACTTTTCAGTTACTTTTTCAATCACTACAACCACTTTTTTGGGGGAGGAAACCTCAGAATTCTCAACACTTTTTACCGGTTACCAAGTAGACTTAATTAATTTGTTAGTTAAAGCTTGTTATGAGCTATTCCTCGTGGGAATCAACAACCCGAGTATTAAAAATACTCCCACTTTATTACTCGACGGTGCACTTGCTTATACATGTAAGAATAGGTGTCAGTGCCTATCTGGGCCGAAATCTAACTAATCATACTGGAATATGGATTGAAATGTGAATTATTCAAACTATGGGAAATTAGGTAGAGATAACCGAGAACTTCAGACTTACTCTCATTAGGACAACTTGGAGACTTAAAACTCATGAGACTGGCCAATAAGGCATAACTAAGGGGTTCTTGAATAGTCAAGGACTCTACTAATAAGACTTAGAGTTAAGGGGCAAAATAGTTATTTGGGCTAGGCAGCTAGGATGATACTGCATTTTCATTATACCTCATTGATCACGACATGTACTAATAAGTAAATGTACATCTGTATGTGTAGAGGTTGCCATGATAGGGAATCAGCAACGATGTTCAGGAATAGTGGGCATCCAAGCATGTAAGCATAAGAATGCTTATTTTCTATAAAGAGTACTAGATGAGATGTATGCACGTGTCTATGAGTAGAAGATACAAAAATCGTATTATAAAGTAAGGCTTATCTTGGACATCTATACATGCACATAACAAAGGTAAGTATGTGTTTGGTCATGCTGGTCTTGAATACTTGTTTGAGAATTTATTACTGTTACTATAGACCTCTGTATAGTCATTACAGTCTTTGTACGTCTGGCTGCTCGGTGAAGGACACTCATGGGACCCGGTCTACAGGCGATTTTGTTGGTACATTTCTAGCTCCCGACTGTAGGCAACTAGTACTACTCTCTGGACTCAGGCAGATAGAAGTTCTAGTCTGAAGAGAGAGGGATCTAGAACTGACTCTAAACTGAAAAACATATCGTACCTGAAAGATCTAGAAGAATAAAACAACTCCTTAAGAAGATGAATAGACACAAGATTTATAGAACGTGTGTAACACTAAATCAAAACAATAGAGGGGAAATAACAACTACAGGCTGAATCCCTTAGTCTTGGCATGAAACCCAAGAATAACTTTCTCTCTCGTAGCGAAGCACTCTCTGAAGGGTACGCCTAGATAGTCTTCTCTCTCTCTCTCTTTCTCTCTCTCTCTCTCTCTCTATCTCTCTCTCTCTCTCTCTCTCTCTCTCTTCCTGGTTGAGACCCTAGTGGCCAGGGTAGGAATACTCTCTCTATCTCACGCAGGGGTGAAGCATTCTAAAACAACATGAATTCTCTTAAACCATGAACTTGTTCTCCATGTAAGAGATTTCTAGAGAACTGTACAATAAACCTGGACTTTTAGAAATCAAGTAAAAGTAAAACTCTAACTAAAGGATGATTATCATCAATTAAAAGACTTATGCTTATATTAAAATAGTTATTTAAAAATACCAAATGCATAATTTAGTATCAAAAATCATAATTAAAATTATTCCCTCAAAAGGTAATGCTTAATAAAGAAAAATTTAATTGAATAATTAAAATCAATTTACTATGAAACTTTTCTTTATTAATTTCAAAAAAGTAAAACTCTAATTTATTAATTAGGGAATTCTTTACATAATAATCTCTACATATTTCAAAAATATAATTCCAAAAACAAAGTGATGATTTCTTAAAAATAAAGTGATGGAGAGATGATTATCAATTAAAAAAATAGAATTTCCAATTAATAGACTATCCCCATTATAAATTATAATCTATCTGTTATAGTAAAAGAGGCTAATCGATTTTTTGTGGAGGAATTTTCTTCGCTGTCCTCCGTGATTTTGCTCTTTGATTTACCAATTGGCCGTGTTATTTTCTTAATAAGGGTGGTTGTTGTGGTCGTTCTCCTGGGGTGCCTTTGTGGAATGACGATGTTGTCCTTGGGATCCTCTTGCCATTGTAGCTTTGCAGGATGTTAATATGATCCATTGGGAAGGAGTTTTACGTCCCCGTCGATTGGGTGTATTTCGTTTGATTTAGTTGTTATTCTATTTCAGTCACCTGTTTGAGGGTGACAAAAATTTTAATCACGATTCTTTCCTCCCTTTACCGTACTCTAAAATAATGACTAATAAAATAATCTCAAGATTGTCCTCGTGGGATCGATAACTCAAGGTTGAAATACTACCCTATATTACTTGACCGTGCACTTGCGGTAACACGCTAGTAAGTCGTGTCAAGTCTTTGGCGTCGTTGCCGGGGACATCGGTAGATTATTTAGTTAGGCGTTTGTGTAGAGTACTTTTCCTTTAGTTTGTTTTATTTTGTGTCTATCTATGTGCTTCACGGGTATCTTGTGAGTTTGTTTTCGAAGGGACACAGGAAGCAGTTTAGGTAATGAGCATGTGGAGCGACGAGGATTATGAGGGGATATCTGATTACCCCTACTACTGTGCTAGATGCAGAGTTTGGCACACAGATGACTCATGCTCGATGATATGGTTCTGTAAATGCAAGAAGGAGCACAAGTATGAAGATGCATGCATATTCGATCCACCACAGCTTCCGCACCACCAAGACGACTCATAAGAAAGCATGGCATACTTGCACAATGTTATGGGGGAGCTCCAAGCGCGCATCACAAGGATGTCCCTTGATACAGATGAGCCACAAGAGGATCTTGTGCCACATGACATTTAGCCCCTAATCGAGCCTCTATGGTACCATCACAAGATGGTTTAGATGAACCTCATTGGCTATCAGTTGTCCTAGAGTGCAAAGAACACTGATGTCTAGGATAGAGAAAGAACGAGAATCCGAATCGCAAGCTGCATTTATGGAAGAAGAGGTACCGGAGCCGAGCGAAGAGTACAATCTCCATGAACAAGTTGTGAACTTTGCTACTTATGAGGACTCATACTCTTATTCAGACTGGGATGGACTTATTTTTCCAACATGTGAGGAGGCGATACTTTGTGCAAGGGAACCTCCAATTATCTCACAGCCTTGGCATGAGTGGGATGACACCGACAGTGGGAGCTTGCGGTGTGCTGATAATGAAGCTGATGAAGAAATAGTGTCAGTTACAATTGCGGTAAAAGCCCCTACTCAGATTTCTAAAGACTTTTCCATATCTCATATAAATCAAGTCCGCAATGAGTTGAAAAGACTTGTGTGTGGAGAGTCTTTTGGGGAAGAACGTGATTGGAAATTTCCAATTTCTTGTTCTATTGGCTATCCTATTGACGATCTATATGTCATAGTCAAGCTGTTGGAAATCGTCAAGTGTGGGGGTGTGGATGAAATTCATGCGTTGACTGAAGAGCATTTAGCACCGAAGGAGTACTACTGGGATGATTTAATGGCCAGATACTCATTTGAGCCCAATAGCACTTTGTGGAAGTTGATCAAGAGGATCAATTGCAAGATGAAAAGAGTCAGCTTCTATAATCGTTCACCAACTTCTTTGCACATGGGTGCATTTCGTGAGAAAAAGTTTATTAAGAAAAGATGGTGGAAGAAGAAGAAGTGGAGGGATAAATCATCTTCCATGTTCCTTGTAGGTTGAGGTAACTGGGTCGAGCCGTCGACCTTAAATTACAAGCGCTTCTTGGGAGGCAACCAAGGGTAGAGTAGGATATTTTTTTATTTTATTTTCGTATTTAGTTATCCATACTTGATTGTGAGGGCTGATAGAGAGTGGTTTTGATATTTCCTATGAGTGTGCAGGACACAGGTACCAAAGACTACTCTGAATTCCCCTTCTTGATGTGTGTGCATGACTTTGCACCCAAAACGAGGAACAACTGTCTAACCGGAAGAATTTTGCATGATAGAGGAGCTACTCAGGGTTTAGGAATAGCTTATTGTTCATGAGGATCATGGGAGCGAGTTATTACACCGGTTTTGCATGCATCCGAATCCGGAGTGGGGATAGACTTCAAGAGCTTTTGGAAGCAAGATTCTTGCACAAGATAGAGAATTTGAGAAGAAACATTAAATTCCCCGGATTTGGGAATTTTTGAGTCAAAAATGGATTCCTCGTCGAACATGGAGTCCATCGGTGCAAAAATCGCGCAAAACGGATGTCGGATGAAGAAATTAGAGCAAAAACAAAACAGCAAGTTCCAAAGATTTCGGCCACCATTTCGGGACGAAATTGAGGCCGAAATCACCTTATTTCGGGCTGAATAGAAAACAGCCATCTGTTTCTAAAATTTCCAGCCATTTCGGCCACCATTCCGGGCCAAAATCCTCTTGTTTCGGCTACCATTTCAGACCGAAATGGGTCGAGCTTCTCAATAATTGGGGGGTATTTTTGACCTTTTGGGTAGTATTTATGAGCCAAAAACTGGATTTTTGATCCTCTCCACCCCAATTCGGATCAAACAATCCTCTTCTTCATCTTCTTCCTCTCAAACCCTTAATAACACCCACACACCCAAAACTCAAAGCTCATCCAAATCACGAAAATGTTGTTGGGTTTTGCTACTTGCAAACCCAACTACAGCATTCGCTCTTGAGTTTTTGAGAGATAGTGAGCGGTTTGAGTGTGGGGAAATTCAAAGAGGAAGAACTTCAAGAACAAAAAAAAATCGATTCGTCAACTTGGAGTGGGATTCGGCCAAAGCTCCAAGAGGGACTTGCAACGGGAACACCAAGGAGCACAACAAGGTAGTCTTGCTTCGACTTTCAGGAGTTTTCAAAAAATTGGTCGACCAACCGGTCCATTCTCGACCAATTTTTGAAAAATCGGTCCCGTAAGAATGGTTCTCCGGGATCGTAAGTACGTTTTCTTTCTCTCGCTTTAAAATTCCTATCTCGTCACACTAGACGAAGTGCCATGCAACACTTGTCATTTTTGCTATTTACTCCTTACACTTAGAGATCATGTCCTTTGGGGGTACTCTTTGAATTCAGTGAGGACAATGATTATCTCAAGTGTGGGCGGGGGGGGGGGGGGGGGGGGGGGTATGCATATCTTTTCTCGCCTTAACTTGCATAGCCTTGTTACATGTAGATTTGTGAGTCAGTTTGCACATAGGAGTCAGAGTTAGGATTGCATGTGCACGTTTAATTATTGCATTGTATATATTGTTTTTACTTTTAATTATTGAGTCCACCTACCCATATGTGTTGTTAATCGAGGTTGCCCAAGCATATAGTGTTAGGAAAACTCAATTAAAAACAAAGAGAAATTTTTGAGAAAGGGTAATTGAAGAGAGTAAATGTGGAGAGGGCTCAATGATAGAAATTCCCTAGGTATTATGAAAATTTGAGGTGAGGTAGACGCGAGATTATGGAGTAGAAAGGCTATAAGGCCTAGGTTCACTAGTTTCCCCAATTTGATCCATCTACCCCTTTTATTCACAGCCTCTAGCCTAGGAAGTCATTCCTTGTGACTTCATCACTATTTAGAATGGTCCCTTCCTATGCCTCATGATAAGGGGAGTTGAGTTAGAGGTTTGTTGAGGGTGAGCTGATATTATACATCTTGAGTGGATTTTCTCACATGTAATCTATTGAGGGGATGTAAGGGTGAGTAAGAGACGGTAGCATGCTTCGGTGCGGCGGTGAGTGGTGTCCTTACACCACGATCACAGGTGGAGAGCCGTAGTGCGTGATATTCTTTCCGCACGTCATGGGGTGGGGGTCGATTGAGCTTATAGGAGGTCGTGCTTTGTTTTTCAAGTATATTCTCTATATCTTAGGTGATGAGGATGATCGGTTGGAAAATCACGTTTCACATTGACTACCAGGCTGCGAGAGTTGGTTTAAATTGAGTGTGGGGGTGTCGACGATTATTGACTATGTTGTACGATTTGACACATTTTACCCCTACGTTATTTGCTTTGACGGATTGATCTCCTCGGACATTTATTACTATTATGGGCTCCATGTGATTTATTGTGAAAAGGAAAGGAAATGAGGGAAAAAAACAGAAGAAAAAAAATAGAAATTGAAAGTGAATTGGAATAGGCAGCCGTAAATGAAACTTCATGAAGACCGAGGGTATGAGCTATGAGTTTGATCACTTCTTCACGTTCGTGGCCGCGAGAACGGCGTTGCACCAATATTGATGGAATGAGGGCCGGAGTAGTGAGATTCGGTGGGGTTCCTTGGATTTTGGTGAGGAAGTGTGAGAATCGGGTTTTGTGAGATATATCATGATGTCTAGGACTACGCTTCTAAATATCCTATCCTACCCGTCCTAAGTCGTCAGCATACTAACCCGTGGATATATAGCTCGGATGGTAAGTGTTAGGGATACGTTTGATGTGTGTGCGGAAGCAACTTATTTTGTGTTCATGCTCGTTCTTTCTGACGAAACTGGCCGCAAGTTCTACCGATCACCGAAGTTATAGAATCTTCAAGGGAATATGAGAGTCTTATGACATGCCGGTTTTCTTTTCGAGATTGCCTAATCTCTAACTGAAAAAAAAATATATATAGTGTTCTTTACTTTGTTGCATTGTTTATAATCGAGTTTCATTGTTCAAAGTCATGTAGATTGCATAGTCCAGTGTTTGAGTCGTTGTGTCTAAGGCAAAGAAATGATATATGTGAATCTTGGAAGCAAGTGTTGCTTGGGACGAGCAAGATGGTAGTGTGGGGGAATTTGATATAACCTTTTAGGTGCTATATATTATTGCTATTTTCAACATTATCATGAGAGATTTGAGCTTAATTGTAGAGAATATATTGCTTTTATCACTTGATGCTTCATATGTGCTTTATTGTTAGCCCGGGCGTTTCTATGCATATTTCGTTGTTATTTGTCAAATATAATTGCTTGGTATATTTGTTCATGTGTCTTGGCAGGAATGGATGCTAATTGGTTGATAGGATGCATGAACGAACTTCGGAAACAACGGAAGCACAAGTGGAGTAAAGAGAAGCTGAATTGGATGAGCTAGGATGAACAGTTTGCACTAATATGAAGATATCTTGAGTTATACAATGTTTTTTGGAGTGATACAAGTGCCAAATGAATTTAGACTCAGAGAGATTTCCAACGATAGGTCACAGAGCTTAATCTGAGTCCAGATGAGAGAGTAATGGCCCGCGCAAGATGAGATTACAATTCTGTTCGGGAACTACAAACTGGAGGGGCTGAAATGCAATTTTGGCCAAATTACATTAAAACCTTGCCCCAGCTGGTAAAAAGGGGATATAAGAAGTAGAAGGGGTCATTCACGCATACGGAGGAAGATAGAGACGCAAGGGAGCTGAGGAGATCGATTGGGATCATCCCCAAACCGGGGATTTCACCGTTTGATTTCTTTCTCTTCTCATTTCATCAATTTTATGGAGAAACTTGCTTGTTTCGCTACGATTTCAAGTAGAAGCTAGACGATAAGCTAGGCTTCTCTAGAGAGTCTAGGGTGTATGTAGACGTTATGTTTTCCGGATTTTAGACTTGTCTCATGCTTTTGGATTTTGATCTATTGGATGAAGTTTGATTTCATGAACTTTTTAATGAGTGTAGTCTATTGAAACGACTATGTTAGGAATTGATATTCCTCGGAATTAGGTGTTCTTCCTGGATTGTAATATTTCTTAATGTTAATATTTGTTTTAGTTATTGTTCATATGCTATGCTTAATTCCTTGGCAAGAATGAAGTAATTAACCGGACATGTTAATTAGCTAACGAGTACGTGAGAGCGAATTAGACCTAGTTGTGATGATATATGAACAAAAATCCTTAATCACTGAGACTGAGAAGAGAAGTGTGTAAGATTGGCCTTAGTGGGTAGACTCGGTAGGAGATAGTGAGGTGTTCGTGTGGTGGTGGTCTGAGAGGACATCATTCCGTACAATGTCGTTAGCCTACTATAACGGACCAGTAGACGTAGGTGGACCGACAGGACACCAAGTAGACCGTGATGTAGAACCACATGAGACCGATAGGAAATTGTTAGTACCATTACCCGGTTTAACTAGAATAGAATTAACGTGTTACATAGCTAATCCGGAAATCGTCTACAGCCCTAGGTGATCTAGAGATTCCCTAGTTTCTCCATATTTGTTTAATAATTTAAATTTAACCCAAAAATATTAGTTTAGTTGTTATTCTATTTCAGTCACCTGTTTGAGGGTGACAACATTTTTTAATCACAATTCTTTCCTCCCTGTACCGTAATCTAAGCTAATGACTAATTAAATAATCTCAATATTTTCCTCGTCGGATCGATAACTCAGGGTTGAAATACCACCCCTATATTAATTGACCGTGCACTTACGGTTAGACACTAGTAAGTCGTCTCATGAAGCTGTCGTAGATGTTGTTGTTGCCGATGTCAGAAGCCTCTTCAGTTTGAAGTCCCTTCAGGAGGCACGAGTTGTGATAGATGTTCGAGAAAAATTCGGTTATTTTGTTGATAATATCACTTTGCTCTGATAATCAGCTTTGTGTCTGTCCATATGGGATTTGAATCCTTTTTTGAAACGTTTTTAATTTTTTTCGTATACATGTAGCCATTGTTGTTCTTGCAGTGTTGTCAGCCAAAAAGGTGCCTCTCAAGGATAGTAATGGCCGAGCTGATGTTCGTGACATATTTGTGGTGAATGAATCGTGAGTACATCTCTATAATAATTTTATATTGTGTCATCTAAATCAGTGTGTATTTTTTGGGAATGTATTCATGGGTCTGCTTTGTAATTGTCGATATTGTCTGCAGGTTAACTCGTGTTTGTGTTTCTGCTTGGGACGATACTGCTACGGTGGATGGTGGCAGGCTGTCCCTTTTTGCGTAGACGTACCTAGTTATAATTGTGACTAATGTGTCAGCGACTAAATATTTGGGTTTGTTAATTTGTCATTCCGCATGACGTATTTTGATATGCCTACGTTCTGTGTGTATAGCAGTATAAGAAATTTCTTGGATAATTTTATGTTTTTCAAGTTAGTTGTCTAACTTTTGGATGGTTTACGCACATATTTCTCTATGAGGACAAGAGGTTCAACCCAGTTTATGTTTGAAGCATGGGATGCTTGAGTTCATAACTTGTCGGAGTGGTAGGATTCGTAAGTTTTGTGCATTTTATTTTTCCATCGTGGTGGATAAGTTTCCTTATGGCATATGTGCGCAAAGTTTGCAGGCATGATTGAAATTTTAAAAAACTTGAGTCATTAAGTTATCTGAATTTTTTGCTATTAAAAAGCTTTGAACAAACCAAATTCAGAGTTTAGGCTAACGAGAATTGTGGATCTCCAGGCAGTTCCAGTACAGTTTTGTACCCTTATCTTATCCGATTGGTAGCAAGGCTCTGCGAATGTTTATTTCCTTCTGATGTGTTTGCGCATGTAGTGGCGATACGTAATTTATTCTACCTAGGTGCATTTTGGTTATTTATCTTGTGTGATGTTTGCTTAATTGTCCTGGTAGAAGGAGGAGATGAGGATTAACGTTGTCATAACTGCAGCTAGGATTCACAACGCACATGGTACCTTGCGTGCATCTCTTGTTACCGTTCCGCAGGTCATCAAGTTGGGAAGCTTTCCACTGTGGCAGATGCAATAAGGTCGATTCTAAGGTAGCCCTCTGGTAAGTGTCAATATCGGTTTAAGGAATTTGTAATGTAACGAAGATTGCATTTGTAATGTCTGTGGGGGGGTGTTTTTTCTTTTCCTGCTCCATCTCATGAAAATATTTACACTCACTTTTATGCCACGGCTGAGTGTACTGTTGGTGGATGATAGTGGTAAGTTGAATATCATGATGTTTGGGCCACCAGTGGAAGCTGTAATAAAGAAGAGTGAAACAGTTTTGTGTGCCATGACTGCAGAGGTAATCTTATGTCAGTTGTTAGATAATATGGTTAATGTTTTTCTTATTTTGTTTTGGCCTTACAGTTAAGGTCTTGATTGGTTTCACGTATGGATTAGCGCTTACTTATTATTATGTTTATCATTGTTTTTGTTTATATTTATGCTTTGTTTTATGGTATTGTTTCTTTCGCTGGCACTCATTTTGTGACTGTGTTACACATGCACGCTTACATGTTCACAAGTAACTTAGTTTGCACGTGTACCAATATATTTTAGGAGCACAGAGTGATGCTCGAGAAGTTAAACTAGGATGGCAATAAGAAAAGATATTTCCTACATTTTTTTTTCCAGCAACCATTTCAAAAGTGCAGCGAATGAACAGATGGAATGTTACTGACGTAGAAGATGCGTAGTGGTAGAGTGTCGTCGTATGGACGTGCAGTATGATATTGTGGGAAATATGTGTTATGTATGTGTATGAATGTGTATGCTATGTAACTTGAACATGTCGTATATTTATAGGGATGCGTATTGTAAGGTCACAGGTTTCATGGACTTGAAATACAAGGTCTTGAACCAGTTTTCAAAGCCTTGAATAGGGTTTCACAGGCTTGAAGCTATTTCAAGGCCTTGAACCAGGATTCAAAGACTTGAAACTTTATGACATGCATGCATGTTATGAGGGGGAGTTTATCTAAACTCTTTTGATTTAAATTTATCCCTCTCACCCCTGTACTTGATATTTTATTATTTGATGATGAAAGGTAATATACTGTTTTCATATATCTAACATGTTTTAATCTATTA
Source organism: Linanthus parryae (assembly GCA_023055425.1). Taxonomy (NCBI): domain Eukaryota; kingdom Viridiplantae; phylum Streptophyta; class Magnoliopsida; order Ericales; family Polemoniaceae; genus Linanthus; species Linanthus parryae. The sequence goes on from JALGPY010000002.1 coordinate 100,134,760, forward strand.
GTTTGACTCAGTTTAATAGGGAAATTTTATTACCTAAATGTGCAGGATTTTTTTCCTTATCTGGCTTTTGTAGGAAGGATACTTAGTGAAGATGATCCTGTAATCAAATCAGAGACTCATGACAGCTTCTCAGATTGCTTAAAGACAAGATCACAACAATATCTCTGGAGATTGTGATCAACTATCCGTTGGAGAAGGCTGTTTAGAGAGTCAAAGTTTGTTGCCTACAAAATAGGAATTTGTTGCTGACAATCTGGGAAGATTTGCAGAGATTCAAACTGTATAAATGGAGCTCATTTTGAAGCAACAAGAGACAATACTCAACGGGAAAAAAGAGAGACACAATTCTTGATTAACAGGCATCAAAGAAGTTCATCACTCTCACAATCCAACTCACAAAAGATCACTGCATTCTTTACTGCAGTTCTACACTCTAGTGTTCTTCTGTATTGTGCTTTATTGGTAGATATTTCTGTAATCATTCTATATTTCACTCTCAAGGATTGTTCAAGGTTAACAATAGAGAATTCTTAGTTAATCAGTTAGCTAGAGCAGGTCCTCGATAGGTTAGAGAGAACCACAAGCTGTAACAGAGTAATGCAATTCTTTGTGCTTGAGATCTAGGGCTTAGATTTTGATTAATAAGAATTGAGTTGAAAGTCCTGCAGGGAGAAGATCCATGAGGTAGAGATGTGGTTCAAATTGGACTGAACTCTGTAAATCCTTTGTCTCTTGCATTTACAATTTCAGTTACATACTTAGTTTTGCTGCATTCAAACTTGTCTGTTTTCAAGGGTTTGAAACTCTTTTCAAGGCCTTGAAAAAGACTTGTCTGTTTCATTTCAAACTGTATCTCATTTCAAAGGCTTGAACTTGTGTTCAAGGCCTTGAACTCCATTTCTCTTGAAATAAAACGCTTTTCCTACACATGTTTTGTAAAAAATTGGCATACTCTATTCAACCCCCCCCCCCTTCTAGAGTATCTATGCTGCATATGCATCTGCATACTCCCCTTTCAATTGGTATCAGAGCTTGTATCACTTTATAAGATTTAACCATCTGGTGATCATGAGTACTGCAGGTGATGGTTGTTTCTCACAGGGAAGAGCTTCCAACACACCTCCTCTATTTTGTGGAGACAACTTTTATTCATAATGGACCTCACACTTTCTTTACAGAAAGAGATGGGATCAAAACTCCCAAATATGAATACTCACTCTCCTCTTCTGAATTGGAACAATTTTCTAATAATTAAAAACCTATTAACATCTTGTATTGTGCTTTGAGTACAGATGAGTTCAACAGAATTTCCGGATGCAAGACTGCCAAAGAAATCTGGGATAAGCTTGGTGACCTTTGAAGGAACCAGTCAAGTCAAGAAACCAAGATGAACATCTATCTCAGGAAATATGAGTTGTTCAAGATGAATACAGATGAATCAATCAGAGAGATGTTCAAGAGGTTCACAGACATTGTCAACAACCTTTATTCTTTGGAAAACATATTTCCAATGAAGAAAATGTGAGGAAGATACTGAGAAGTCTTCCAAAGGCCAAATGGGAATCAAAGACAACAGCCATTGAAGAAGCTCAAGATCTTTCATCACTACAACCCTGATGATTTACAAGGGAAGCTCCTGACACATGAAATATCCATGAATGAAGCTCATGGTGAGCTACCTGAAGGTGTCAGGAACTTAGCCCTCAAGGCCAAAGAGAATGAGAAAATTTAAAGCCTTGAAACTAAAGATGATGATGATGAAGATCCATTTGCATTGATTTCCAAAGCCTTGACCAGAATTCTCAAGATGAAGAAAAACTTTGGAAACAAAGACTTCAACAGAGAAAGAAACAGATTATCCAGTACCAATGACTACAAGGTAAGTCTTCATCACAAAATAAATCCAAAGTTATGAACTGCTTTGAAAGTGGTGATGCAGGACATTTGATAGAGATTGCCCAAACAAGAAAAGAAAGAACATTCAGAAAGAAAGACCATGACAGGAGAAAGAAAGCTATGATAGATTAATGGAGTGATTCAGACAGCTCCAGTGAATCAGAATATGAAGATGAACATTCAAACCTATGCTTCATGGCCAAGCATGATGAAAGTTCTGAAAAGAACATTGAGGTAATGGTAAACTGTTAGATTTCAAAATCAAAAGATGCTCTTTCATATTATCTTAGAACAATGATTTTAAATAAAGAACATTATCTAAAAGAGATTAGACTTTTGAAAGAAAAAGTTCATGAGCAAGCAAAAGAGAATTTACAACGTGTTTGTCTGAATCAGAATCTTGGAATCTCTCAGAAGAAAACAGACAGTGATTTCAAGGCCTCAAAAAACAGTTTCAAAGCCTTGAAAAAACAATTCAAGGATGTAGTCACAGAGAACTCGTTACTGAGTAACAGCCTTGTTAATCTGAGACATCAGGTTGCTGAATTAGATAAACAAAAGATTACTCTTGCTGAGAAACTTCAAGAATCTGAATTAGTCAAAGTCAAGCTTTCTGGCTTAGAACACAAGCTAAAATTTATTCTTGGAGGAAGTTCAAAGTCTTTTCACAAAACTGGTATTGGATACAATCCAAGTTTTCCAACAAATAACAATACCAGATTTGTGAAAGCTGGAAGCAAAACTTCTCCTAAGTGTCCTTTTTTTAACAAGATTGGTCATATGAAGATGACTTGTCCTTTCAGAAGAAGAGACGCTCATATAATGAGGAACACATTCTCATTTCAACTTAAAGGACAAGTCAGACAGATTTGGGTTCCTAAAGGGGTCAGACCACCTAAAATGGTTGATCCTGAGTATGAGTCCAAATTCCACACTTGGTCTAATAACTGGGTAAGGCAGTGATCGGTGTTTGCAGATTGTCACAAAATATCAAAGAACATAAGTGGTTTATGGATAGTGGTTGCTCAAGACACAAAAGTGGAAAGAGATCTCTATTCTCAGAATTGAAAGAGCAATCTGAAGGTTCAATTACATTTGGTGAAAAAGTCAAATGAAACATTCTTGGTATTGGTAAATTTGGTACAGATTATGAAAATTCTATTTCTGATGGATATCTAGTTGATGGTTTGAAATTTAACTTGCTTAGTGTATCTCAGCTTTGTGATAATGGAAATAAGGTTATCTTTTGATAAAGAAAAGTGTGTTCTTTGTTCTTTTAATGCTTTCATTTCTCTTGTAGAACCCAAAATTGTGAGGGAAGATTTACAAGAAGCATGTTGTATTATGGCTATGAAAGTGAACTCAATGAGTTTGAAAGAAACAAGGTGTGGAACCTAGTTCCTCCACCTACAAACTAGTCTGTCATTGGTACCAGATGGGTATTCAGAAAAAAATTGGATGAGAATGGCAAGGTGATAAGAAAAAAGCAATGTTGGTTGCTCGAGATTACAATCAAGAAGATGTTATTGATTATGAGGAAACTTTTGCTCCAGTTGCCAGATTATTAGCAATTAGAATTATGCTTGCATTTGCACCTTTCAAAACATGAAACTATGTCAAATGGATGTGAAATGTACATTTTTGAATGGCTACCTACAAGAAGAAGTTTATGTTGCACAACCTCCTGGTTTTGAAAGTGATAAGTTTCCAGATCATGTTTATAAACTTGACAAAGCTCATTATGGTTTGAAACAAGCTCAAAGGGCTTGGTATGAAAGATTGTCAAAGTTTCTGCTTGAAAATGATTCAAAACAGGATTGGTAGACAAGACCCTTTTCATAAAGACTCATGATAAATATTTACTTGTAGTTCAGATTTATGTTGATGATATTCTGTTTGGAACTACTAATGATCTTCTATGCATAGAATTCTCAAGTATTATGATCACGGAATTTGAAATGAGTATGATGGGAGAGTTGAACTTCTTCATTGGACTCCGAATACATCAATTGAAAAAGGGAATATTTCTGCATCAATGCAAGTATACTAGGGACTTGCTAAACAAGTACATCATGTCTCAATCCGAAGATATCAAGACTCCAATGAGTTCTACACTGTCTTAAGATAAAGCTGAATCTCGTAAGAGTGTTAATGTAAAAGAGTACAGAGGTATGATTGGATCATTGCTATACCTTACTGCTAGTAGACCAGATATCATGTTCCGTGTATGTATGTGTGCAAGATTTCAAGCTGATCCAAAGGAATCACACTTAAGGGTTGTGAAGAGAATATTAAGATTTCTCAATGGTACCAAAGAGTGAAAAGCAATTCTGGAACTTGCCAAGTCATTGGATCATCTCTGAATTAGTTGGCACTCCAAGAAACAAAACTCAGTGGCTCTATCAACAGCTAAAGCAGAATATATATCTGTTAGAGCATGTTGTTCACAAGTATTATGGATTTCTCAACAACTGATGGATCTTGGATTTGATTTCAGAAGTATTCCCATCAAATGTGACAACACCAGTGCAATATCTATTAAAAAGAATCTAGTACATCATTTAAGAACCAAGCATATTGATGTCAGACACCATTTCATTAGAGATCATGATGAGAAAGGTGATATTGTTCTTGAATTTGTTTCTACTAACATGCATCTTGCAGATATCTTCACTAAACCATTGCCAGATGAAAGATTTTCAGCACTAATACTGGAATTAGGCATGCTAAATAAAGATGCATGGGTTTAGGGGGAGAATAAGGTAAGGAAGGTAAGTTATTATGTGTTTCAAAGGTTTGAACAGATTTTTAAATCCTTGAAAACCTATTCAAAGCTTTGGTCTTATGTGTTTCAGCTTAACAGTGTTTCAAGACCTTGGAGCTATTTTCAAAGACTAAGTATGATAACTGATTAGTGAATAATTTTGATCATTCAGTATTGGGTGCTATCTTTGAAGGTATTTTCTCAACATTGACCCTACCTTTTTTCGAAATTCTTTTTCAGCCAAATATAGTATAAAATTATTTATTTCCAACGGCTTCAAAGATTTGAATCTTTGTTGATCATTACAGATCTTTTATGATTAGAAAAATATTGCCGTTTCCTTTTCAAAAACAAACTCTCTGAGTATTTATCTCCTTCTCTTCTCCTTCACTCTTTATCAAATCTACCTCTCTCTATTCTCCCAAACCCTAATGAGCACTAGAAGAGCCTCAGACAGAATCAAGATTGTTGAAGGATCAAAACCTAGCTCTGAGAAGAAGATAAAGAAAGCTGAGGAAAATGTTCTAACAATCAATGAAGACTCAGTGTCAAAAAGCTTTGCTGATGAAGAACAGGAGTCTTCACCACCTATTAAGATGGTGAAAAAGAACCATATTCTAGCAACTGGAAAGAAGAAACAATCTACAGTTTCTTCACAAGAGAGGCAGAAGGGAATCAATATTGGAAGCCCTAGGAGAGAAAAGAAAAAGATAGCCACAAGAATCAAAGGAAAAGGAAAATAAATTCTCATTCGAGACTCAGACTCAGACACTACTTCAGGATCCTATGGAGTATACTCTGTGTCTAACAAGGGGAGACATGAGAAGGAGCCGTTAAAATATGTAGCTGCATTAAAAACAGGAAAGAAGGATAACAAAATTCCCTCTGCAAAACAAAAGAGGGTGGCTGTGAAGAAGAAACTAAAGCATGGAAGAAAATATTTGGAAGGACTCACCTTCTTGTTCAACAGTGTTACTGAGAAGATCAGGTCTTTGATTGAGGATTTAGATGTGGTTTCACAAGAAGTCCAAGACAATGATGAAGATAGTGAGGAAGAAGAGGGAGATCAGGATGGAGATGAAGATCCAACCCCTTAATATTGCCTATTCTTTCTTTCCATTTATTTTTTCTTTAAGTTTTTATTTTGAAATTTTCAAGACATTGATCCAACATCTTCTCAATCTTTTTTATGAAAGTCAAAAAGGGGGAGAAAAATCTTAGGTTGTTTTGATTTTATTTCTGTTTAGATGACCTATCTTTTGGTCGGTAGGATATTTTGCAACTTACTTGCAGTCTTTGCTTTTGTTCATTAATAAGTTGGATCTTTTGAAATTGCTGTGTTATTATTATTTGGGTGAATTCTGTGCTAATCAGTATTTTTTGCAGAAACTAAGAATCAAACAGTTGAGGTTTTGTCTTTCATCAAGGGGGAGATTGTAAGGTCACAGGTTTCATAGAATTTAGGTATTTCAAGGCCTTGAACCAGTTTTCAAAGCCTTGAATAAGGTTTCACAGGCTTGAAATAGCAGAGCTATTTCAAGGCCTTGAACCAGGATTCAAAGCCTTGAAAATGTCTAACCTGCATGCATGTTCTGAGGGGGTGTTTCTATAAATTATTTTGATTTAATTCTATCTCTCTCACCCCTGTACTTGATATGTTATTATTTTATGATGAAAGACAAACTGTTTTCATATATCTAACATGTTTTAATCTATTAGATTGACTCAGTTTTGCGAGGAAACTTTATTTCCTAAATGTGCAGGATTTGTTTCCTTATCTGGCTTTCGAAGGAAGGAAAATACTTAGTGAAAATGATCCTATGATCAATCAGAGACTCATGACAGCTTCTCAGATTGTTTAAAGGAAAGATCAAAACCATATCTCTGGAGATTGTGATCAACTATCCGTTGGAGAAGGCTGTTAAGAGAGTCAAAGTTTGTTTCCTACAAAATAGGAAGTTGTTGCTGAAAATATTGGATGATTTGCAGAGATTCAAACAGTATAAATGGAGCTGCAACAAGAGATGATACTCAACGGGAAAAAAGAGAGACAAAATTCTTGATTGACAAGCATAAAAGAAGTTCATCACTCTCACAATCCAACTCACAGAAGTTAACTGCATTCTTTACTACAGTTCTACACTCTAGTGTTCTTCTGTATTGTGCTTTATTGGTAGATCATTTCTGTGATACTTCTATATTTCATTCTCAAATATTGTTCAAGGTGAACAATAAAGATTATTTAGTTAATCAGTTAGCTAGAGCAGGTACTAGATAGGTTAGAGAGAACCACAAGTTGTAACAGTGTAAGGCAATTCTTTGTGCTTGAGATCTAGGGCTTAGCTTTTGATTAATAAGAATTGAGTTAAAAATCCTGCAGGGAGAAGATCCCTGAGGTAGAGACGTAGGTCCAAGTGGACTGAACTCTATAAATCCTTTGTCTTGCATTTACAGTTTCAGTTACATACTTAGTTGTGCTGCATTCAAACTTGTTTGTTTTCAAGGGTTTGAAACTCTTATCAAGGCCTTGAAAATACTTGTATGTTTCATTTCAAACTGTATCTCATTTCAAAGGATTGATTTTTTGTTCAAGGCCTTGAACTCCATTTCTCTTGAACTAAAACTCTTTTCCTCAACAAGTTTTGCAAAAAGTTGGCATACCTTATTCAACCCCCCCCCCTTCTAGAGTATTTGTGCAGCATATCAATCTGCATACTCCCCTTTCACATATGTATGATTTATTCTATGTGTGTGTATATAAAAAATCCATATTCGGTTTTCCGTCCTTGACTTTTCTACAGGTGCATGTGTTGTCGTATAATATTTATCTGCAATGTATTGTAATATTGAGGTAAGAGCAAGTTTAGTTTGAAGTGCAGAGCCTTATTTGATTATGTATCTGCTGTATAGTCAAATTGGTCACATCAATGTACATGTAAATTAACATGCAAATCTAACACTTGGCTTCATCAGATGCAGTGTATCAGTCTGTCATTGGAATGATAGATGGACTTTTTTATCTATCAATTTTTAGGGTGTCACAAGGTAAAGTAATGTTTGGAGTTTGAGTATTTCTGCTAACACCATTCCTGAATCATACAGAGTAGCTGATATATTTCTACACCTACAACTGTTTATTTTGTGGATGAGAAGGCCATTTATGGCAGCGACGAGATGTGAGATTTTGGATCTCTATTTTTTCATCTTCCTATTCAGTTTACCATACATTTGAACTCATATGATCACATTGTCCTTGTGAATATTCCGGGCACAAGTGAACATCAGTCTTTCTTCCTGTCTGGTAGTGTGCTGCCAGTGACTAACAGTGTGTGTGATGCGAAGAAGGCTGCTGATATATCTTTCCAACTTCGTGCTGAAACATTTGCAGCTCCAGTGAAGGAGAGTTATCCTTTCTCTCCACACTTGTACAACCATGCATGTTCTGCTGACATTTTTTGTGCATCCATTCCTCAGCTTGAAAACTCAAGTTATCTTTACTCAATGTGTGGCTCCAGCGAGACCATTGACTATGGTTGGCACAGTATGCAGTCTATAAGTGGTTATCTAACCACATATAATTTGGCAGGCGTGTGTCTAATTCATTCTTTATGGTTTCAGGTAATGAGATCTCCATAGCTAATGCCTATGCATCTCCGCCGTTTAACTCCATTGATGTTGTGGACGATCGAGTGGGTGAAATTAGTGTGGTATGTTCTGCTGATTCTGGAATTCATGTAGGCAGGATGATTGACTCGCGTACTGGTCGGCTTATCATTCATTGGCGGCTTCCTTCCAGAGGATATTTGAAGCTGAACTTTGATGGAGAATCCCTTGGCAACTGTATCGAGAATGGAGATGCAAGAACAGTTGCAGCAGGTATTTTTAGAGATAATAGAGTTAAGTGCGTTGCTTCTTTGTTGACATTTTGGATGGTGGAGATACTAAGCATGCTGAAGTTGTGGCGATGCGCAAAGGTGTTGAGATTGCTCTAGCAAATGGGTGGACAAGTTTTTGGGTAGAAGGAGTTGCGAAGAATATTTTTGGCTGCATTAATGATTAAGAATCGTATGAATTTTCTGATGAAGTTGAAGCAAGGATAGGTGAAATCCGACTTTTTCGGAAGGGATTTACTTCATGCTTGGTAAGCTTTATTTATCGAGAAGGTAATTCAGCCGCAAATGAGTTATGTAGGGATGCTTGAAATCATAGGCAATGTCGCATCTATAGTGAATGGGATCTACCGTGGTCTATGAAATAAATAGTTGAGAAAGAAAAATACGACCACAGATATTTCAGATCAACTAAGGATAAAGCGGTGTTGACAGAACTTGAAGCGGAATAAGCTTTCTTACAATCCAAATTCAAATATGCTGGAATAGAATTGTATTTACTCTATGATGTGTCCATGATGTTTCTATGATGCATTCTATTTTCTTATGTTATATATTTCTACCTTGAATATATGTGATGGCTTGGCCAATATGTTGATTCGTTTAATATGATCCTAATTTGTTCATGTATGTAATTTATAACTGTATGAGGGAAACTTATTTTGAGTGTATTTCATATGTCGTATGCCTTCCATGTTGTTTCTTGTCATGTTTATATGGTATGGTGTGTTTGATGATGCTGCCTCAGTTGTGGGTGGATTTTCAGGTGAAAATTTTGGTGTCCCCATGAGTTAATAATGTGCACCCTTTACGAGCTTGTAGATACACTTGTTACTTGAGAACCCAATGCGAGAAGATTGCATTCCCAGATGTATTTATACATTTATTTGTGCATCTTCGCATAAATATATACATTACCCTGCTATCGAAAGAGCAGCAGCTTATATCACTAGAAGTCTATGCTTGATGGTATGAATCATGAGGTGTTATGTACCATGTGTTACAATTCAAAAGAAACCAGTTATAATTGGGGAATTCATGTGTTAACGGATACTTTGTGTGGCAACAATGCAATTTCAACAATTATGCAGAATCCTTAATTTACTAATTTAATAAAGCACATCGTGAAAGAATTTAAGTAGAGCTAAAATAGGCTTTTCGTCTGTTGTGACATCAGCTGCTGGACTTTTTGACCTGTCAGATTTTGCGAATTCGAGAATACTCTTTCTATTATCAAACTGAAACAAATATGTATTTTGGGATAAAGTAGAGCAATGCATGTGGACTAGCAGGGTACATCCTCTTGTTTACTTACTTTATTTTCTTATAAATTTTTGCTTTCCAAACTTCATTATCAAAGAGAAGTCCAGGAAAAGTTTCAAGTATACTACAACATGACCTGCCATGAGTCCCACCATTTGCCAGGTATAATAAACATTTTGATGCCTGTTTGATAGTCATGTTCTTATTTTTCTTCTAACCTTTCTTCTTTTTATCTCACATTTTTTGCATGATAAAAATTATTTAACTTGTTTGCATGTTTTCTATATGCATGTATAAGGAACATAATTCATTGACATCTAATTTATAACAACCCTGTAACAATGTAGAAGGTATATGAAATTTACATCCTGTCTTAACCATGTTATAATTGTGCATGTAGACTTCCAAGGTCATATTCCCTAGTGTGACTCATATTTTGTATGCAAGGGGCAATAATAATTTGAACATTTGAATGATTTGAACTTCTAGATCTCACATAAATGTTGGGAAGAAATAAGGCAATTTACAATTAAAACGTTGAATGGACACGGTCATACTTTAATTTCAGATTACACATTTTGCCAGGACATATACGGAAGTATTCTAACCTACGCAGATGAAGAGGAAGGGTGTGGTAAGCGCTGCAAGCATGGGTACCAAGGCACATCCATTAGTTATTATACATCCCGATGAAAAAATCAAGGAACATTTAGATGCATCAAATAATTCACCCACGCAAGCCTGTTTACCATCATTTGTTACTTCGAAATAGAACTTATTCCCATCATGTTATGATCGGACCGTCTCCCTGTCCGAGGGAAACACTGTAGCTCTCAAAATCTGGCACAAAATTCTTGCAAGTAGCAAAACAACCGAAGAAATGAGAGCAGTAATTAGACGTGAAATTAAACATGTATATCAAGGATTCAGGTATATGGTAAGCTATCCAAGGAAAAGAGACAAGAAATAGCGGTGGAAATGGAATTACTATTAAACCTTCACCATTTGGATGCAAATGTATGCACCTCTGAAGGTGGCGTCCCAATCACTCTGATACCAAAAATGATAGGAGAAGATAAATCTTCGACTATGTCATTTCCTAAGCATCAAAAGTGATGAATTCCTAATCTTGACAAGTGCAGTACTGTTTTCAGCATGTGGTATGGTCGGTTTTGATCTTTTTGGTGTGCACTGTAGTGTATGTATGCATGAAACTATGGTCGCCTTTGGTGTAATATATTGATATGGGCACATGTATACTGCTTTATCGTGTATTAGAATTCTCATAGCCGTTGCATATCTTTGTGATTCATCTCTTTCCCATAATCCTGTCTCACAGTGTATAATCAATCTGACATGACTTTCATTCTATGACTATCGGGGGTTAAACATACAATATAATTTGATGTCCTCAGTTCACGTGATAATTAATATCCTGAATTTTATGTTTGTTACTCCACAACTCCAAATTAGAGGTGAAGGTACCTATGTAGACCGAATTTATTCATAATGTTTATAAATATTTATTTGGTCAGGACTTTGTAAATCATATTGAAAGATCTGGTTTTGCAAGACTTGAAGCTTTACTATTTCAAGGCCTTGAACCATCTTTTAAAGCCTTGAATCAGTCTCAGAGGCTTGAAAATAGTTTAGGCCTTGAAACTAGATTCAAATCCTTGAAACTGCTTAAACCTGTATGCACTCTCAGGGTGAGTTTTCTGCAAACTCTGTGGATTGTTTTACTCTCTATTTCATATGTTTGATTAGTTGTTATAAGATGATGAAAGAAAATTTGTTATAAAATGTTTTTAATCATATTATATCAGCTGTTTGACCATGACAATGCAGGAAATTTTGTTTCTAAGTCTTGCAGGATTGTTTCCTAAACTGAATTGCTGCAGATTTGGAAGTACTTGGACACTTTGATCCTGCGATCAATTAGACGTGTATGACAGTTTCTCATGGTGATTAAATGAAATATTACAACAATATCTCTGAAGATTGTGATCATCCAACCGTTGGAGAAGATTTCAAAGTAGTCAAACTCTGTTGCCTACAAAATAGGAAGGTTGTTGCTGAAAATATGGGGAGATTTGCAGAGTTGTTTAAAGTTTAAATAGAGCTCAAATCCGAAGCAACAGGACACAATTCTCAACGGGAAAAACAGAGAAAGTATTCTGGATTGACAAGCATCGAAGAAGTTCTTCATTTTTCCAATCCATTCACAAAAGTTCACTGCATTCTCACTGCAGTTTTCTACTCTTAGTGTTCTTCTGTATAGAGCTATATTGGTAGATCATTTCTGTATTATTTCTACATCTTTCTCAAGGATGAGAATTCTTAGTTAATCAGTTAGCTAGAGCAGGTACTAAACAGGTTAAGGAAAACCACAAGCTGTAACAGAGTAAGGGAACTCTCTGGACTTGAGTTCTAGGGCTTAGCTTTTTGTTAATAAGAATTGAGTTGAAAATCCTGCAGGGATCTAATCCCTGAGGTAGAGACGTAGGTCCAAGTGGACAAAACTCTATCAATCACTTGTCTTCTGCATTTTCAGTACATTTACTTTCATAGCTTTTGCAGCACACAAAAACTGATTATTTTTTCAAGGGTTTGAACTTGCTTTCAAGGCCTTGATTTCAAGGCCATGAAAAGGCATACTTGCTCTCTACTTTCTGCACCCTCTTCAAAGGCTTGAACTAGATTTCAAGGCCTTGAACTTCATTTTTTGCCCAAGTTTTCATCTTCCTAGCAAGTTTTGCAAAAAGTTGGCATACTCTATTCAACCCCCCTCCCCTTCTAGAGTATCTTAGCTGCTTATACATGTGCATACTCATACTTTCACATATAAAAGAAATTTTTCCTTTTCAGGGGCGGCGAAATTGAGTATCAATGGTTGTTCATTTACTACCCGGTGCGTTGCTGGGATTGGAGGAGTGTTTAGAGTTGGTAAAGGAGCTAGAAGTTTGCTCTCATTGAAAGAATTAATAGATACATTAGTTTGGAAAGTGAATTGTGAGCAATATATTGTGCCATTGATTTGGCTTTAGACAATGACCCAAAAGTCATTGACCTGGAGAGATCCTGTCTGGAAGCATTCTAGATGTTTGCAGGTTTCGGATATGGTCGTCCTTCTATGATTATCGAACTCGCTAAAGGACGAAAAAATGACGAAAATTGCTTTACAACATCAGTGTAACAAACAACCTTGTCTTATGGGAGATGTGTTGGCAAAGAGCTTATTTCATATTGCGGTTTTTCTTTTAGGTGTTTGGACCATGAAGTCTTTTATTTTTTCAAGTATAGCCTCTTTGTTATTCCAAACTTTATTGTGTGATGTGAATTGTTGGGCATACTAATTGAGGCATAACATGTGAATGTTACAGCTTCTGACCAGATGACCTTATGCTAAATTTCAACTCGCGATATGTGAGTTGCTTTTGGTTGTCGTGTTTGTTTGCGAACCATACTTATATTGGTCTGTCGTTGAATGATCGTTAATGTTGTGTTTCTTTAGCGGAAGCACACTGTTTAGATCTCACGAATGTTCTAATTCTTCTTTGTATGTCTTATGTTTTTACGTTAGCACTGATAGTGTTAGGTCTGTGAATGTTTTGAACTGAAGTTGACAATTAGCATAGTACAATTTTTGTTGTTTCTCTGATGGGCGAAGGGGCATATGTGGATTAAATATATGTTAACTAAACCCTAAGAGTGCCGCTAGTTATAGAAGTTAGGTAATTTTCACAATGTTACAGCAGTCTATATATTACGGAGCCATAGAATTGCAAAATTCATTATGATAAAGGATTCAACAATGCATAGAACAAGTGGGACTAATCAAATTGTCCGACTGAGAGGGAATCATGTATGATCATCCAACAGGGCTCAAAAATTCATACCCTACATCCTATAAAAGTTATGTGAAATAAACATGTATGTGTTAGTTACCCGACTAAGTGTTTGTTGGTTCAGATTACTAGGATATGCATTTATCCTTCCGTAACTATAACACAAGACGATTATATATTATATTTCAAACTATAGTTACGTTCTATAGTTTTAGAAAATGTATCCAAATAATTATGTTTCGAAAACATGCAAAACTTAAGTGTGGTACAAGAACATGTAAAATGGCCTCTATCTCTTCATCTATGACGAATCTGTAAAAGTGTTTCCGTCTCTTCGTCTACCCACGCTATTTGCATCTATAAAAGGGCGCAAAATCTATTCCCCCAAGATAATCCCATAAAAATGGCCAAAATAGCCCACCAAAGGAGTTTGAAAGGGAAGTCAGTTACGATGAAGAAAAGGAAATAGGTGAAGAAGAGGAAAGTGAAGGGAAAGATTAAACTTAACAATATGATGCATATGAAAGTGCTTATGCAGCACGAAAGGGTTCGAAAATCACATGGCTCACAGGAGATGGAGAAGACGAAGAGTGGAAATTGGACACAGCTTACCCTTCTTGCGGAGCCATTGAAATGCAGGACGCATTATGATAAAGGATTCAGAAATGTATGTAGAAAGTGGGACCAATCAAATTGTCCGTATGAGAGAGAATCACATACGATTTTAAAGCACAGCTCAAAACTTCAAACCATACCTCGATAAAAGTTTTGTGAATAGACATTTATTTCATAATTACTTGACTAAATGTTTTGTTGTTTTAGATTACTGAGATCTGCATTTTCCCTTTTGAAAATATAACATGAAGCCATTATATTATGTTTCAAAATATAGTTACAGTCTATAGTTCTAGAAAATATATCCAAATTATTATATTTTGAAACTATGCAAAATTTAAGTACAACCCAAGAACCTGTAATAGTGCATCTGTCTCTGCATTTACCCACGAACCTGTCAAACTGCCTCCATCTCTTTGCCTACCAAAAATTCTACATATATAAAAGGGCACAAAATCTATACACCCAAAATCATCTCATCAAAAAATGGCCAAAAGCAGCGACCTACGGAGTTCAAAACAGAAGTCAGTGAAGATGAAGAAAACGAAACAAGTGAAGAAGAAGAAAGTGAGTTGAAATATGAATATGAAGAAGATGATATAGATGAAATTGGATATGCAAGACGAAAGGGTTCGGAAACCACAAAACTCACAGAAGATGGAGAAGACGAAGACTGGAAATGGGACAGGGCTCATTCTTCTTCACCGAAGAAGACGCCATGTCTTCTGTCAGACGTAATGAAAAAAAAAAGAGAATGCGAGATGAGAGTGGCGAGGATTTGAGCCCCGCTGTCTTCCCCTGGGATGAGAAAAAAATATAATAGTTTTTAAGTGTTTATTTAAGTTTCTATGTTAATGAAATGATTTTTTTTCATTTCCTTTACGTCTACTTCAATTACGGTCTATACGTGCTTATCTACTTGTATGTTGATTGTGAAGTTATTGTTTCTTATTTGCATAATGTATAAAGCATGATAATTTTGTGATTCGTCATCGAAGTTACATTTTAATTGATTATTATATTTCTACGCCAGTGGTTAGGCGGTACATACTGAGCTTGTTGCTCACCCTAAAATATCCTTACCGGAGTGATCGAAGACTATAGACGAGCTGCAATTACATCAGATCGAATTAATTGTAATTTATTAATATTCTATTATTTGAGATTTGTACACGATTAGCAATAATATATTTCTAATCTTCCGCTATTTTTAATCGAGAAGCAAAAAAAATCCATTTACTTTCAAGGCTATGCGATACTAATTTTCCAATATCAATAACTTAGGACACATATTTGATTGGAAACTTACACCAACTCGAAATTGATTCAAAGACACTCACCACTTATAGCTTGGGAAAGGACACTCTTACCCCTTCAGTTTGTCAAACTTCGGGAGACCTGCACCCTCCTGATCATGTCATTCCATACTATAAGAGGGAAAATCTGCCCCAAAAATAATATCATTGACAGACACTCACCCCAAGACTAATAGCTTCACAGTTAGGAAGTGTAGGTGTCATTAAATTCGGCGCACTGAATGGGTGGAAGTGTCATTTACCAAACTGGAAGGGGTGAAAGTGTTTTTCTAAAAAAAGGTAACTAGAGATTAGTACTTGTACAAAATATACTCCTATGATTTGTTTTATTCTAATAATCGACCCATCCCATCACTTATAATTTTTTATTCCATTTCACTCATAGTGGGTGCAACCCAGTATGCCCATTTTATCTTCTGCAAGAATAAATGTATGTTCTTCCTCCACTATCACCTCAACTTCTGAGAGAAGGCTCCATACTGATCCACAAAATCGTCCTTCCTCTTACAACTTATTTCTACGTATGTTGATCTTTGAGGTCTTCTTCACAAACCGAATTTACTCTTCGACAGCGCTATCCATCTTCTTCACAATATGTTAGTAGTTTTCTCTTTGAATTATCCACTACATAATCATGTATGTGCTTTCAAGGTCTTATATCTGCATGTTTACAATATAGAGGCATATAAAATAAAATCCCCCAATTCCTAAATCGCGGTTCAAATAAATCAAGTGTAGTCTAGGCTTTTTTTCCATTCTCTTTGATATGTACACGGAAATTTGAGAGTTTGATATGACTAGAGGGTAATATAACATATATGTTTTGAGGGAAAATTTGATATTGAGATATATCCATAGTACTGGCATAATTTTCCACATATATACACTCAAGTCTCTATTACATAGGGCGTGAGAGGGTTATGCTACTATTTTTTTTTTTTGTGCATGGGTATTTTCTGTGAAGACGGAAATTCGTGTTTGGAAAAAACATACTATGTGGCAATTGTAGGGCTTGTGTTATCTGATTGTCACTGATTCAAACTATGTGACTATGTATATTTAATTTATGATTTCATCTAAACAAATATCATTAACTTATTATATGTTTTTATGAAATATACATGAAGTGCCTAAACCTTGTCGAATACGTTATGATTGAGAAGATATCGATTATCTTAATATTATAAAAAAAAATAGAACTCATGTTACCTAGCTCTTAACGATTCAAATAAAATATACTCTGTTCAAACAAGTTGTTCGCAGCGTGTTATCGCGAGACACAACTATGTTTGAGTTGTTACCAATTCCTGCTTCGGCAACACACTGTATTTTGTTAAACTAGCAGTAGTACTTACTGCGGAAAAATAAGTACTCACACCCATACTTAAAAAAATCCCCATACCACTGTCTCTCCTTCCCCCTCCCCCATAGAGTTAATGAATTTCTTCACTTACCCTCTGCTCAATATAACTGAGTAGACCGCACGGCTAGCGACGTATCTGTTTGCATCCATTTGTAGAACATACTAGAATAACCCTCAATGATGCTTTTGTGATTGAATTAATTGATCCTGCAATATTTATATTTAGGGTGATGGTGTTTCATGCATTCCTTTTTCACCAACACCTATTCTAGAATCCAATGGGACAATCGAGTTTGTACTTTTCTATTTGATAATTCAATTTCTCGGCCTTGATGTGAAGTATGAAATGGGGATCTTTATATGAAGATGATGAAAGACACTGAGAACATATGTTCAAGGCTCCAAGACCTTGAAGTTCTACGACTGCATTTATATTGGTTAAGTACAGTTTAACAATCTTGTGAAGGCAGGCTTAGCATTGGATCAGTTGTTGGTTTAATGTGTCTTACAAATATTCTTGGACTATATCTATGTGTTTCTAACACTCACAGGTTTCACAGCTTGATTGAACAAGGATTGGAAAGCTTTAAGATTAGAATTGTAAAGAATGTCACAGAGCTCCAAGGCCTTGAGATTTTCCTAGAGATGCTGACAGTTAGGAGTGCAAGTCGGTCGGCCCAAACCCGGGCAACCCGAGCCCGAACCGAATTGAAATCGGGTCTGGAACACATTTTTTGTTAATTTGGACGGGCTTGGGTCATAAATTTTTGCCCGTATTGATTTCGGGCTCGGGCCCATTAGTGAACAAAAAGAATCATGCTAAACCCGAATTACCCATAAATAGTAGACATATTTGTAATATGATAATTATACTATTATTATATGAAATTATCAATTACGCCGCATTGCCAGGGATCTTCTTCTATTCTTCCCCAAATTGAGGACGAAAATCTGACTTCTACTCTTATCTTCTTCGTTCTTCCCCAAATTGCCAGGGATCTATTTTTACTTTTGAGATGAGTATTCTCAATCAGGGATTCTTACTTTCTCATGGCTTAAAATTCATCTTTGCAATCAGGGATTCTCAATTTAGCATGGATCAATACCCTATCAATTACAGATTGCAAGAGTTGGAGTTTCTCGATGTCCTTTCTGTAATCTCTATATATAGCTGCCACACCTAAACCCTTCAAGCACCCAGCCATATCAACAGGACCATAACCATCGAAGGGCTTCGGTAATAGAGCAAGGTACATCGGTATGATTGTCTCATTTGTTCTTTCTAAATTTATTGTCCTTTGAATCTGAGATTGGTTACTTTCCTCTCAAACTTTGATTTCTTTGTTCTACAGTTGAACTGGGAACTTATCCATTGGACTAGGTATTTTTATCAGGGTATTCCTTTTTTTTTACAATTGATTTTGAATTTGAATTAACAGTGAAATTTCATTAAACTGTGATCTTGTATTTTTCATGTGAGTTGTGAATTTTCAGTAAAATATTGTTATCTTGGAGGGTTGTAGATTGCAATATCATCTCATTTGTTCCTGATGTTAGTTCCTACTTCCTAACAACTTCTTAAAGTTTTAATTCATTTCTTTTCTTATTTCAGATTCAGAAATCAGAATATCATGAATTATTACAACTCTTGTTGTCCCGAGATCAAAAGCAAACCTGCTTTGTTGATTGGATAGTGTGCAGATCCTAGTCCTAATTCAAGCGACAAGGTAAGTTGGTACAAGCAGCAGCAAGATGCAATAACATATGGGGCTATTGAATTTTTGGATATGCAATAACTGACAATGATATACAGGAGAACTTTGCTTACATATGCGGCTAAAAGAGGTGGCATGAAATTAATTCCCTGAGGATTAGGAAAGCTTTGTTGATGCAAAGGAGAAAACTTTGGAGTGAACTGGAACCTGTTGACTCAAAATTTCAAAATTGTGCTCTTAGAGCCTTCAGTTCTTTTCTTTTAGAAGTTCTACTTGTCCTCTTTGCTGGCTGGGCTGTTAATCTTTCTTCAAATGTGTTATTCTGCAACACTATTGTCTAAGGATTTGATTGTGATCCTACAATTGTTTCTGTAAAGTTTCAATTTAATTCAAAGTATTAACAATGTTAGCTAGGAGTAGGAGGCTCTCTTTGTTATAGTATAAGGTATCTTAATCGACAAAAACAATAGTATAAGCTATGAACACTGATAGCATTTCAATAGGGATATCATTGAACAATGTTCACAATTTCAATAGAATGTATTTTATTCATACGAAAAGGAATCTACTTTCTGCTTTTAAAATTCGGGTTGGCCTGGGCAGGCCCGAGGTCAATGTTTATTACTTCGGGTTGGGATTGTACGGGCCTGAGCCACCCATTTCCCGGGTTCGGACGGGCCTGGACAAACTACATTAATATCGGGCTGGGCAAAAGTCGCGAGGTCAGCTCGTCCAGACCGACCGAGTTGCAGTCCTACTAATAGTCTTATTTAGTTTAACTATTTCTTTCTTGCATGATTCTATGTGGAATTGTGATTGGTTAATGACTTGATATAAGTCTTAATCATATTTTTATCATTATCTTTTACATAATATTGATCTGGTTTTTATCTAGTCATCAAATTTGTTGCCCTAGTTTATTGCATAAATTGTTATGCCAGACAGTCAGTAATTTGTTGTTATGTTTTCTTAATTTCGTTTGACCTTGAAATCAAGTTTGTTGGAGGTTTATTCGTCGTCCGAACCCCTCACAACAAACTCTAATGGTTATCCATTCATAGCTGTTGAAAGAAGCATGTTTGGGAGAGGATTTTTAGGGAGGCAGTTCCTAAAATCTCTCATTCAGTTACTATAGCTTGTTATAAGCTTCAGTTTGAATTTCAAAGAAGACAACAGACTGGGAAAGGACTTATCATTCATAAAGAAGAGTGTAAACTGTCGTGGAGATCATACAATCAACTCTTCAATCAAATCAAGCTCTCAACACTGCTGAACAAGAAGATCAATCATCGAGAAATCTGAAGAACACATCCAAGCTTCACTTCTTATTTCTTTTATGTGTTCTTCAATACTTATACTTAATTTGTGTTATCATTCTGATTTCTTAAACCTCACAAACTTAGAAGTTTAACTGTTTAAGTGAACAACAAGAGGTTCTTATTGTTTCAACATATTGTAGTTGTTACAAAATAGGTTGGCTGTATAGGTGTAAGGCAATGCACTTAGGCTTGACATCTAGGGCTAAATTTGGTGGTTTAATAAGAAGTGTTTTCTAAATCCTGGAGGGATTAGATCCCTAAAGAAGAGAATAAGTCCAATTGTGACTGAACTCTGTAAAATCCTTGTGTTCTTTACTTTACTGTATTGCTCTTTTTCACTGCAAATTATCTAGCTCAAAACAGGTTGCTCAAATGCTTCAAGTACTTTACAGCTCAAGGCCTTGAAGCTTTCACTTTTTCTTAGAAAGCTTCCGTCTTTTATGAAAACATCTCCAAGGCCTTGAGATTGAACTGGTGGTTTATCTTAATTTTTTAAAAGACTAATTTTTAGCAAAAGTTTCCATACTCTATTTATCTATTCAACACCCCCCTTCTAGAGTATTTGATCTGTGTTTTATACTTACATTACTGAACTTTAAATTTCTATCTGAGCTTTTGGTCACTTCTAAGGATCTTGACAATGAATAATGTAGGTGATGGTGGATTCTCAAAGGGATGGGAAGCCTACAGACCTCCATTGTTATGTGGTGATAATTCCTTGCATTGGAAGGCTTTGATGAAGATGTTCATCATAGATCAAGACATGGAACTGTGGTCTATCACTCTTAATGGTACTCATGTATATTACACAACTACTGATGGGATTAGAACTATCAAAACTAAAGAGGAACTTTCAGTTACAGAGCTGGAAAAGTTATCCAAAAATTACAAATCCATGAACCTGTTATATTGTGCTCTTAGTGCAGATGAGTTTAGTAGAGTTTCAAAGTGCAAAATTTCCAAGGAGGTTTGGGACAAGATGGTTGTAATCTATGAAGGAACCAGTCATGTCTAGAAAACTAAGATCAACATTCTTTTGAGGCAATATGAATTGTTCAAGATGAACTCAGATGAATCTATCATGGAGATGTTCAAAAGATTCACAGATGCAGTCTCTGGTCCTAAGTCTTCTTGAGCTTGATGATCTACAAGGAAATCTTCTCACTCATGAAATATCTATGAAGTAGGTAGATGGTGACATGAGTGACAACATCAAGAACCTGACACTCAAGGAAAAATACAATGAAAAATCCCAAATCCTTGATCAGGATGATGGTGATGATGAAGAGGCTTTAGCCTTGGTCTCCAAAGCTTTGGCCAGAATCTTGAAAAAGAAAAAGAACTTTGGAAATAAGGACTACAACAAGGAAAAATCTAGATCCACTAGAAGCAAGGATAACAAAGCTAAGTGTTATTCACATTCAAATAAACCTTTTTGTGATGAATTGCTTTGAATATGGTGATGCGGATCATTTAGAAAGGGACTGTCCTCAAAAGAAGAAAATCATAAAACCTCCAAAAGAAAGAAAGTGACAACAGAAGGAAGAAAACTATGGTTGCTTCATGGAGTGATTTTGAATCATCATCTGACTCAGATTTAGGTGAAGAACAAGCAAACATGTGCTTAATGGATGAGCATGAAGAAGAAAAGAGCTCACACAAGCATATTGAAGAGATGGTAAAAAATTTACTTGCTAGTCCTTCTGATGTACTTCCTGAAATTCTCCAAAGTATTTTTTTGAATGAGGAAAGTTATAGAAATGAGATTGATTCTTTAAAAGTGAGGGTTCATGAGCAAGAAAAGGAGAACATAGACTTGATCTTTCAAAAAAAATGTCTTGAAGCTACTAAGTTAAAAATTGACAATGACTTCAAGCCTTGGATAGTAGGTTCAAAGGTTTGAAGGAACAAATCAAAGAAGTTGTTGATCAAAAATCTCTTTTAACTGATAAATATGTTGATCTAAAGAATCATTCAGATGATTTAGAATAATAGAAAACTTCGTTGACTGATAAGCTTCAAGAATCTAAAAAGATTTTATGAACCTTTGCTGGCTAAGAACACAAGCTCAATCTCATGCTTGGATGAAATCTGTAGTCTAGGCATAAAAGTGGAATTGGCTATAATCCAGATTTTCCAAATAAAAGCCAAACTACTTATGTGAAATATGGAAGCAGATATTCTCCAAAATGTCATCACTTTGGAAAAATTGGTCGTGTAAGATTAACTTGGCCATTCAAAAGATCGGAACCTCACATTTTTAGCAACACTTATCCTTATCATCTCAAGGGACAAGTTAAACAGATTTGGGTTCCTTAAGGAACTAGAACACCAGACATGATTGATTCTGAGTATGAATCAAAATTATACACTTGGTCTAATGGCCTGTTGAGGCATTAATTTACTTGTTGCAGGATGTCACCAAGGCCTTGAAGGATCTGAAATGGATCTTGGATAGTGGTTGTTCCACAAATATGAGGGGAACGAAATCTTTGTTCACTGAACTTAAAGAGATATCTGGAGGAACAATTACACCTGGTGACAAATCAAATGCAACATAATTGGTATTGGTAGAATTGGTAATGGTTCTACCGATTATATTTCAGTTATTTATCTTGTTGATGGTCTTAACTATAATTTTCTAAGTATATCTCAGCTGTGTGATATAGGCAATAAAATTATTTTTGACCAGGAGAAATATGGAAATTGCATACTCACTGCTCCCAGATGTTGATTCAAAGACTTTTAAGTGTGTTTTCAGAAGTAACTGTTTTGAGTGATGAAAGACAAACACAAATTATTTCTGAGGCTCCAAGGCCTTGAGATACTGAAGAGAGCTTCAAAGCCTTGAGAGTAGCTTTATTGTGCTGAATGTTCTAACAATCTTCTTTTGCAGATTGGCTATCAGATTATTAAGATCAGAGATTTAATGCAAATACTTATGTTTTATATTCTCTATATAACTAACACAATTGCAGATATCCTGATCTGAGAGAATCATAGAATTTTGGTTTCAACTTTGAAAGAATGTGAAGCATGTTTCATAGCTTCAAGGCCTTGAGATATGCCTTGAGCTGCTGACAGCTTTACAGAGTTAATTTGATTCTTTCTTGCAGGGTTTGATCTTTATTATAGTGATTGTTTAATGACTTCTAAGAGTCTTAAACTAGTTTATCATGAGTTATATGTTTCAGAACTTAATCAGATTATTGTTTTATTCATTCATCCAGTTTTTATTCAGAAACTGGAAATCCAAACAGACTTAGTGTTTTGATATTTCTGGATTTTGTTGTTGCTATGTTTTCATATTGTTGCAGGTTTGTTAAACGTGCAAATGTAATCTGAACAAACTCCAACGGATATCTACTCAGAGCTGTTTGAATTGTAGTTGGAAAGGATGAGGATTTGCAGGATTTGAGATCCTACAATCTCTTATTCAGTTGCAGTGAGAAGATAAAAGATTGGTTTGAATTTTGAAAGAGAAGGAGGCTTGCATAAAACTGAGAGAGGTGTGGAATATTCGTGGGAGATAAAACATTCAAACACACAGACATTCAGGCTTCAATTCCTGCTTTCAGAAGATCAATCATTCCAGTTTCCTGAAGAACACATCCAGACCTTCACAAGCTTATTTTTCTACTGTGTTCTTCTTCTGTTTCGTAATCTGCTTATCTTTTGTATATCTAAAACCTCACTAAACCTAGTGGTTGGTTGTTCAAGTGAACAACAAGAGGTTCTTGTTAGCTGAATAGTTAATAGCTGATACTAGATAGGTTTGGAACCACAAGCTGTATAGGTGTAAGGGAATTCACTTAGGCTTGAAGATCTAGGGTTGTATCTGTGTGAGTAATAAAAAGTGTTTGCCCAATCCTGGTGGGACTAGATCCCTTAGGCAGAGATTAGATCCATTGGGACTGAACTCTGTAAATTATCTTGTGTTCTTTACTTTACAGTTTTGTTATTTTCTATTCCACGCAACTAAAATCAAACTAGGGTTTATAAGCTATTCAGAACTGGTGAAAGTTCAAGGCCTTGAAGCTTTCTAATTTGCCTTTGAAAGTTTCTGACTGTTTTCTAAAATCTCAAGGCCTTGAGATTTGAGTTTCTCACATAGTTAATTAGTTAAAATTTGTGTTTAGTAAAAAGCTTCCATACTCTATTCAACCCCCCTTCTAGAGTATTTAGGTCCTGTATTTAGTCTACATTACACACTTTAAATTGGTATCAGAGCTTGGGTCACTAATATAGACTATGAGTAATGTAGGAGATGGTGAATTCTCACAAGGAAGGGCAGCAAACAGACCTCCATTAGAAAACATTCAGAGATGATGAAACATCTTCATCAATGCCTTCCAGTGCATGGAACTCTGGTGAATTCTTCAGTTAGATGATCTAGAAGGAAAGCTGCTCACTCATGAAATGTCTATGAAGGATGTAGAAGGTGATCTGAGTGAAAACATCAAGAACTTAGCACTCAAGGCCAAAGACAATGAAAAATCTCAAAGCCTTGAGACTGAAGATGAGCATGATGATGAAGAGGCCTTAGCATTGATCTCCAAGGCCTTGGCCAGGATTCTCAAGAAGAAAAGAAACTCTGGTAACAAGGACTACTAGAGAGAGAGATCAAGACATTAAAGCAGCAAGGACTACAAAGGTAAGTCTTCATCACAGTTACATAAAACTAAAGTAATGAATTGTTTTGAGTGTGGTGATGCAGATCATTTAGTAAGGGATTGTCCACAAAAGAAGAAGAGCAGGAACTTTCAAACTAAAGACAGTGACAACAGAAGGAAGAAAGCCATGATGGCCTCTTGGAGTGATTCTGTTTCTTCAAGTGACTCAGACACAGAAGAAGATCAAGCAAATTTGTGCTTCATGGCCAAACATGATGAAGAAAAGTCATCAGACAGACATTTTGAGGAAATGGTAAAAAATCTTCTTGCTAGTCCTTTTGATGTACTTCCTGAAATTCTGAAGAGTGTGTTTTTAAATGAGGAAACTTATAGAAATGATATTTCTTCTTTAAAGATTAAGATTCATGAGCAGGTAAAAGAAAATTTGGACCTAGTTTTTACCAACAAAACTGTTGAAGTTTCTAAGACAAAAATTGAAAAGGACTTCAAGGCCTTGGACAGCAGGTTCAAAGCCTTGAAGGCACAGATAGAACAGATTGTTGATCAAAACACTCTCTTAACTGAAAGATATGCTGATCTAAAGACTCATTCTGACGATTTAGAACAACAAATCTGTTAATTGACTGAGAAACTTCAAGAGTCTAAAAAGGTCCTAGCCAGTTTTACAGGTTCAGAACATAATCTAAATATCATTCTTGGAGGAAGTCTGAAATCAATGCATAAAAGTGGGATTGGCTATAATCCACATTTTCCAAAGAAAACCCAAACTACTTTTGTCAAATCTGGTAGCAGACATTCTCTAAAGTGTCATTACTGTGGAAAAATTGGTCATATCAGATTAACTTGTCCCTTCAGAAGATCAGAACCTCACATTATGAGGAATACTTATCCTTATCACCTTAAGGGACAGGTTAGGAAGATTTGGGTTCCAAAAGGAATTTGACCACCAAACATGGCTGATTCTGAGTATGACTCAAAGTTCTGCACTTGGTCTAACAGCCTGTTGAGGCAATGATTTACTTTTGCAGGATGTCACCAAGGCCTTGAAAGATCTGAAATTGATATTAGACAGTGGATGTTCCAGACATATGAGTGGAAAGAAATCTCTCTTTACTGAGCTTACAGAAAAATCTGGAGGAACAATCACACTTGGTGACAAAGAAAAATGCAATATTATTGGTAAAGGTAGTATTGGTAATGGTTGTACCAACTCTATCTCTGATGTTTATATTATGGATGGACATAAATATAATCTTCTTAGTCTCTCTCAGTTATGTGATAAATGTTATAAAGCTATAATTGACAAGGAGAAATGTGTGGTACAAGATGAGAAATCTGGAGATTGCATACTCACTGCTCCTTGATCATATAATCTATATGATATGAGTACTAACAGTGTTGCAGGTGACAAGTTAAAATGCCTCAAGGCCTTGAAGGAAGATTCAAAGCTTTGGCATAGAAAGCTTGGGCATATTAGCATACAAACCTTGAATAAACTCATCTCAAAGGATTTGGTAAGAGGATTACCATCACAAAAAAAATCAGATGATGAGGTTTGCAAGGCATGTGTACAAGGTAAACAAACCAGAAGCTCATTCAAGCCATAGAACTTTGTAAGTACTTCTAGACCCTTTGAACTGTTGCATATGGACTTGTGTGGTCCTATGAGAGTTCAGACCCCAAAAGGTAAGAGGTATATGCTTGTTATAGTAGATGATTATTCTAGATTTACTTGGGTGATGTTCATTAGAGACAAAACTGAAGCCTTATCTGAGTTTTCTAGATTGTGCAAAGAGCTTAAAACTTTGAAAATTTACCTGTTGCATCCATTAGAAGTGATCACGGTAGAGAATTCGATCAAATTGACTTTGATTTATTTTGTGCAAAGCATGGCATATCACACAACTTTTCTGCACCTAGAACTCCACAGCAAAATGGAGTAGTTGAAAGGAAAAATAGGACACTTGAGGATATGTCTAGAGCCATGCTACTTGAAAGTAATTTTCCAAAGTTCTTGTGGGCAGAAGCTGTTAATACTGCCAATTATGTGCTAAATATATGCTTGATTAGACCTATCTTGAAAAAGACTCCTTATGAACTGTTTAAAGGTAGGAAGCCTAGTGTTTATTATTTCAAACCTTTTGGTTGTATCTGTTTTGTGCATAATAATGGTAGAGACAATCTTGGTAAATTTGATGCTAGGAGTGATGAAGGTGTATTTCTTGGATATTCTCAAACTAGCAAAGCTTATAGAGTTTACAATAGAAAAACCAAGATTGTGGAAGAGAGTATACATGTGTTTTTTAATGAAAGTACTAAGGATTCTCTGAGTGAAAGTTTTGAAGATCTAAATTTGAACAAGCATGAGTCTGATGATGATGCTGTGAAAGAGGACAAAGGCAAAACTAATGTGCAGAATCAATCATTAGAATCTCAAGGCCTTGAACCCCCTGCAGAGCCAAAATCTCAAAGCCTTGAGACATAAACTGAAACTTTTTATGATGCTCCCTCTACTATTACAAGAACCCAAAGCATTGAAGGAACATATTCATGTATACCAAGGAAGAAGTTTAAGTATCTTGCAGATCATCCAGCTGACAATATCATATATGATCCTTCAACTGGAACTCAGACAAGAGGACAGTTGAAGAACTTGTGTGCTTTTAGTGCCTTTGTATCATTGATTGAGACTAAAAATACCAACGAAACACTAGAAGATGCAGACTGGATCATTGCAATGCAGAGTGAGCTGAATGAATTTGGAAGAAACATGGTTTGGAATTTGGTTCCCAGACCAAAACTGAAATCAGTTATAGGAACCAGATGGGTGTTCAGAAATAAGCTTGATGAGAATGGCAAAGTGGTAAGGAACAAAGCCAGACTTGTGGCATAGGGATATAATCAGGAAGAAGGTATAGACTATGAGGAGACTTTTTCTCCTGTTGCCAGGTTAGAAGCTATTAGAATACTTCTTGCATTTGCATCTCACAATCATATAAAGCTTTATCAAATGGATGTCAAATGTGCTTTTTTTTAATGGTTATTTACAAGAAGATATTTTTGTAGCTCAACCTCCTGGTTTTGAAGATGAAAACTTTCCTGATCATGTTTACAAACTAGAGAAAGCTCTTTATGGGTTAAAACAAGCTCCAAGGGCTTGGTATGATAGACTTTCAAAATTTATACGTGACAACAGTTTCAAGAGAGGTCTAGTTGATAAAACTCTTTTTATTAAACATCATGAAAGTGATTTGTTAGTAGTTCAGATCTATGTGGATGATATTTTGTTTGGTGCTACTAATGATACTCTTTCAGAAGAGTTCTCTAGTCTATTGTGCATGGAGTTTGAGATGAGCTTAATGGGAGAACTGAATTTCTTTCTTGGACTTCATATTTTACAAATGAAGAAATGAATATTTGTACATCAAGGAAAGTATACAAAGGACTTATTGAACAAGTACAATGTGTCACAGTCCAAGGTTCTTACAACCCCTATGAGTTCATCACTCTCATTAGACAAGGATTCAAATGGTAAGAGTGTGAATCCAAAGGAATATAGAGGTATGATTGGATCTGTTTTGTATTTAACTGCTAGTAGACCTGATATTATGTTCAGTTTTTGTATGTGTGCTAGATTTCAAGGAGATCCTAAGGAAAGTCATTTAACTGCTGTCAAAAGAACTTTTAGATATATTAATGGAAACAGAGACTTGGGGCTCTGGTATCCAAGGAGATCTAATTTTATGTTGAGTGGCTATTCAGATGCAGATTTTGCAGGATATAAAGTAGATAGGAAGAGTACTTCTGGATGTTGCCAGTTTCTTGGATCTTCACTGATCATTTGGCATTCTAAGAAGCAAAATTTTGTAGCATTATCAACTGCAGAAGCTGAATACATTGCAGTTGGAGCCTGCTGTTCACAAGTGTTGTGGATTGCACAACAACTTAGAGATCTTGGCTATAATTTCAAAAATGTTCCTATTCATTGTGACAACACAAGTGCTATTTCAATCTCCAAGAATCCAGTCTAGCACTCTAGAACCAAGCACATAGATGTGAGACATCACTTCCTGAGAGATCATGCAGAACAAGGTGAAGTTGTTCTATATTTTATTTCTACTTCAA
Source organism: Linanthus parryae (assembly GCA_023055425.1). Lineage (NCBI taxonomy): Eukaryota > Viridiplantae > Streptophyta > Magnoliopsida > Ericales > Polemoniaceae > Linanthus > Linanthus parryae. Next base: position 100,163,508 of record JALGPY010000002.1, read on the forward strand.
TGCAGATTGCTGATATTTTCACTAAACCTTTGCCAGATGATAGGTTTTCATTCCTAAGGCTTGAATTGGGTATGTTAAACAAGGATTCATTGGTTTAGGGGAGTATTGGTACTTACTTGTGTTTATGTGTTGAAATCTCAAAGCCTTGAGATTATACTTTCCAAAGCCTTGAAAGTATAACTCAAAGCTTTGAAACTTCTAAAACTGCAAAAAATCTCAAGGACTTGAGATTGTTCTCCAGGTCTTGAAACATCTGTAATTTTTTTAAAAAATAGATCATCAAATATTATATCTTATCTCTTTAGATAACTGTATAATATTTGAATTACTCGGAGAATTTTCAAAAATATCCAAAAATATTTTCAAAGATTCTTTTTGCATGTTGATTTCAGTAGAGTCCTATTATGACTCATCTTTTCAACCTACTTAAGCTGAAAGTCAGGGCGTATTCTTCTTCATTCTCTCTCAATTCTCTACGTCTCTCTGCTCTCTCTCTCTCTATTTATCTCAATCTCATTCTATTCTCAAAACCCTAAACCCACAATGAAGCGCAAATCAGCCAGGATACAACAACAGGGGAAGCCTTCTGGCATATCTAAGAAGAGGGCAAACAAGAAGGAGAAGATTGTGATCTCTGATTCGGACTCAGAGAACACTCAAAGTTTGCATGAGGACACTCCTCCTGCAAAGAAGATCAGAACAGAAAAGGGAAATGAAGGTTCAAGTATTGATCAACAGAAGGAGACAAAGACTCAGGGTGGGGATCAACCTAGGTCAGACAAGAAGAAAGGGGGAGAGAAGAAAAAGGCTAGTGAAGAAGAAAAGGGGAAATCTGCTCAGGAAAGCAAGAAGAAGTCAACTGAAGGAGAACAAGTGAAGGACAAACCCACTGAGAAGAAAACAAGGGTTAAGCAAGTTGTTGCTGCAACCAAAAAGGGTTATCAAGGTAAAAATGCACTTTCTTCAGATTGGTTTGTTAGTTCTGAAGTTAGGACTGTGTGGATGCAAGGATATGCTTCTTCTAAGGTTGCTTTTTGTAGTATAGTTTCTGAAGAATTATTGGATAAACTGGATATTGATTGTATGAGGAAGTTAAGGGATTCTGCAGTTTGGAAGGTGTTAAATCCTAGTTCAAAAGCTTATCCTAGGTTAACTAGGTTATTTTATTGAATCCGGTTCGAGAAGGAGATGATAAATTGGTATTAACTTCTAAGGTGGCTGGGATAAACTTGAGGCTAGATCATAGGACTTTTGCCAAATTATTGGGCATTCCTAGGAAGTATAATGTTGGTGATTATCCTGATAGGAAGGAGTGTCTAGAAAATGCAAAAGCAATGTTTTTCGTTGATGGTGTTCCCTCTGGTCCAAAACAGTTGACACACTCTGTGCTCAACTGTGAAGCTAAGATTTTGTTTACAATTCTGATGAGGAGTGTTTTTCCTAGGGAAAACTCAAGGGAGTTGGTCATTGATAAAGGCTGAGCTTGAGGAAAAGGAGTTTGTTAAACCCAAGGGGGCTACATCAGCAAAGGGACAAGCAAATGAGGATTACTCTTTTTTGGTTGAGAAATTTGAAGATCAGCAGGTTGAGATTGAAGATCTCAGACAAAGGCTATTTGATCTGTCTTCGGAGTTTAATCAGTTCAAGGGTTAGATGAATGTGATGAATGGAAAATTGGATGTTGTTATCAAAGGTTTGAACTTGGAGAAGATCCCTTCTGCTACTAGTCATGGCACCAGTGTTGACTCAGATGAAAGGCTGTGTGATTTCTTGAAGAAGAAAAAGAAGCCAATTCCAGTGGTGCTCACTTCAAATGATCTATATGAGCAGACTGATGATGATGAAGCTGGTGAAGACAAAGGTGTTAATGTAGCTACATAATGTGATTCAGTGCAGGTGAAGAACAAGAAGGTGGATGAGATCATTGAGGAAGTTGTTGCAGAGGTGGAAGCTGAACAAGATGAAAATTAGTCTGTTGATGATGCCGAAAGTGATGAAGAAAGTTGGAGAAGGCTCAGAGAAAGGCCAGACATCAAAGAAGAAATGAAGATCTGAGAAGACCAAAGCCTTGATCATTTTCTTCTATCTCATTCTTTTATTCTTTTCTGTTCTCATGGCCTTGACATTCAGTAGGATTTACTTTTTTGTTAAGTTTAAAACTCTGAGTAATGATCCAACATTTCTTCACCTTTATTTGATGAAATTCAAAAAGGGGGAGAAATTTATGTGGTATTTGTGGTTACTTTTCAGTGCTTGAATAATAATATTTAGATGTTTTTGTCAATCAGTTGTGCTCTGGTATTATCTGTATTATCTGTGAATTACTGAGTATTTGTGTTAAGTTGGTTTGATTGGTATTACTGTATATTGTCTCTGCAATATGTTAATATGTTGATATCTAATTCTTACAAGGAGTTGCAGGGATATTCACACAAGATTATGGGTTTTGTCTTTCACCAAGGGGGAGATTGTTGACTAAAAGACCTTTAAGTGAGTTTTGAGAAGTAACTGTTTTGAGTGATGAAAGACAAACACAAAGTATATCTGATGCTCCAAGGCCTTGAGATACTTAACAGCGCTTCAAAGACTTGAGAGTAGCTTTATTGTGCTGAATATTCTAACAATCTTGTGTTGCAGATTGGCTATCTGATTATTAAGATCACAGATTTACTGCAAATACTTATGTTTTATATTCTCTATATAACTAACACAATTGCAGATATCCTGATCTGAGAGAATCATAGAATTCTTGGTTCAACTTTGAAAGACTGTGAAGCATGTTTCAGAGCTTCAAGGCCTTGAGATATGCCTTGAGCTGCTGACAGCTTTACAGAGTTAATTTGATTCTTTCTTGCAGGGTTTGGTCTTTATTATTTTGATTATTTAATGACTTCTAAGAGTCTTAAACTAGTTTATCACTAGTTATATGTTTCAGAAGTTAATCAGATTATTGTTATATTCATTCATCCTGTTTTTATTCAGAAACAGGAAATCCATACAGACATAGTGCTGTTATATTTCTGGATTTTGTTGTTGCTATGTTTTAATGTTGTTGCAGGTTTGTTAAACATGCAAATGCAATCTCAACAAAATCCAACGGATATCTACTCAGAGCTGTTTGAATTGTAGTTGGAAAGGATGAGGATTTGCAGGAGCTGAGATCCTAAAATCTCTCATACAGTTGTAGTGAGTAGATAAAAGACTGGTATGAATTTTGAAAGAGAGTGAGGCTTGCATAAAACTGAGAGAGGTGTGGAATATTCGTGGATCAAACATTCAAACACACAGACATTCAGGCTTCACATCCTGCTTTCAGAAGATCAATCATTCCAGTTTCCTAAAGAACACATCAAGGCCTTCACAAGCAAATCTTCTACTGTGTTCTTCTTCTGTTTTATAATTTTCTTATCTTTTTTATATCTAAAACCTCACTAAACCTAGTGGTTGGTTGTTCAAGTGAACAACAAGAGGTTCTTGTTAGCTCAACAGTTAGTAGCTGATACTAGACAGGTTTGGAACCACAAGTTGTATAGGTGTAAGGGAATTCACTTAGGCTTGAAGATCTAGGGCTGTTTCTGTGTGAGTAATAAGAAGTGTTTGCCCAATCCTGGTGGGATTATATCCCTCAGGCAGAGATTAGGTCCATTGGGACTGAACTCTGTAAATTATCTTGTGTTCTTTACTTTACAGTTTTGTTATTTTCTGTTGCACACAACTAAAATCAAACTAGGGTTTATAAGCTGTTCAGAACTGGTTTAAGTTCAAAGCCTTGAAGCTTTCTATTTTGCCTTTCAAAGTTTCAGACTGTTTTCTAAAATCTCAAGGCCTTGAGATTTTAGTTTCTCACATAGTTAATTAGTTAAAATTTGTGTTTAGCAAAAAGTTTCCATACTCTATTCAACCCCCCCCCCTTCTAGAGTATTTAAGTCCTGTATTTATTCTACATTACACACTTTCACTAGATAATATAATTTATATGCTTTGAGTACAAACAAAGTTGCAGGTGAAAAGCTAAAATCTCTCAAGGCCTTGAAGGAAGACTCAAAACACTGGCACAGAAAGCTTGGGCACATAATCATGCATTCTATGAACAAACTCATCTCAGAAGACTTGGTAAGAGGATTACCAACCCTTAAATTTATTGATAATGATATTTTCAAGGCTTGCACTCAAGGTAAACAGACAAAAAGTTCTTCAAGCCAAATAACTTTTTAAGTACTTCTAAACCTTTAGAACTTATGTATGTGGACTTGTGTGGTCCTATGAGAGTTCAAACTCCAAGAGTTAAGAGGTATGCTTGTTGTGGTAGATAATTATTCTAGATTTACTTGGGTTATGTTTATTAGAAACAAAAACTAAAGCTTTACCTGAATTCTCAAAGTTTTGCAAAGAGCTTCAAACTTTGAAAATTTTGCATGTTGCATCTATTAGAAGTGATCATGGTAGGGAATTTGATCAGCTTGATTTTGATTTATTTTGTGCAAAACATGGAATTTCACATAATTTCTCTGCACCTAAAAATCCTCAGCAGAATGGAGTTGTTGAGAAGAAGAATAGGACACTTGAAGATATGTCTAGAACCATGCTACTTGTAGCAATTTGCCAAAGTATTTTTGGGCATAAGCTGTTAGCACTGCCAATTATGTGCTCAATAGATGCTTGATTAGGCCTATTTCAAAGAAAACTCCATATGAATTGTTTAAAGGCATGAAGCCTAGTGTTTCTTATTTCAAACATTTTGGTTGTACTTGCTATGTGCATAATAATGGTAAAGATAGTCTTGGCAAGTTTGATGCCAGAATTGATGAAGGTGTATTTCTTGGTTATTCTTAAACTAGCAAGGCTTATAGAATTTTCAAGAAGAGAACTAAGATTGTAGAGGAGACTATTCATGTGATTTTTTATGAAAGTACTGATGATTCTCTGAGTGAAAGTTTTGCAGATCTCAACTTGAATAAGTATGAGGCAGATTATTATTATGAGAAAGAGAAATGAAGCAAACCTAAATTGCAGGATCAGTCAGAAGAATCTCAAGGTCTTGAACCTACTGCTGAGCCAAAATCTCAAAGCCCTGAGACTGAGATTGACTGAACATATGATGCCCCATCTACTGTGTCAAGTCCCAAAGCCTTCAAGGTCCATATACCTATAAACCAAGGAAGAAGTTAAAATACCTATCAGATCATCTTGCACTCAACATAATCTCAAATCCAAGTACTGGAACTAAGAAAAGGGGCCAGTTAAAGAAAATATGTGCTTTTAGTGCTTTTGTATCACTTATTAAGCTTAAAAATACAAAAGAAGCACTAGAGTATGCAGATTGGTTCATTGCAATGCAGTGAATGAGTTTGAGAGGAACAAAGTTTGGAATTTGGTTCCAAGACCAAAGATTCAATCACTGATTTGAACCAGATGGGTGTTTAGAAAAAAACTTGATGAAAATGGAAAGTTTGTGAGAAATAAAGCAAGACTTGTGGCACCAGGATACAATCAAGAAGAAGGTTTGACTATGAGGAGACATTTGCTCCTATTTCCAGGCTAGAAGCTATCATAATACTTCTTACTTTTGCATCTCATAAACATATAAATCTTTATCAAATGGATGTTAAATGTGCTTTTCTAAATGGTTATTTACAAGAAGAGGTATATGTTGCTCAACCACCTGGTTTTGAAGATGAATGTTTCCCGGATTATGTTTACAAATTAGACAAAGCTCTTTATGGCCTTAAGCAATCTCTAAGGGCTTGGTATGACATACTCTTAAAGGTTTTACTTGACAATGGTTTAAGAGAGGTCTAGTAGACAAAACTCTTTTCATTGAGAATCAAGAAAAGGGTCTGTTGGTAGTACGTATTTTATGTTGATGATATACTATTTGGTCCTACTAATGATGCTCTTTCAAAAGAGTTTTCTAGTCTAATGTGCAGAGAATTTGAGATGAGCTTGATGGGAGAATTGAATTTTCTTTCTTGGACTTCATGTACATCAATTGAAGAAAGTATTTTTTGTGCATCAAGGGAAATATACCAAGGACTTGTTGAATGAGTATAATATGCCTCAGTCCAAGGAAATTAAGACCCCAATGATTTCATCACTATCCTTAGATAAGGATTCAAATGGTAAGAGTATAAATCAAAAAAAATGCAGAGGTATGATTGGTTCTCTTCTGTATTTGACTACTAGTAGACCTGATATTATGTTTAGTGTATGTATGTGTGCAAGGTTACAAGCAGATCCTAAGGAAATTCATTTGATTGCTGTTAATTAAAAGGAATTTCTGATATTTTAATGGAACCGAAGACTTGGGGCTTTGGTATCGAAGAAGAACTAACTTTATGTTGAGTGGTTATTCAGATGCAGACTTTGCCGGTTACACTGTGGATAGAAAGAGTAATTCAGGGTGCTGCCAATTTCTAAGCTCTTCATTGATTAGTTGGCAATTAAAGAAGCAAAATAATGTAGCCTTATCAACTGCAGAAGCCGAATACATTGCAGTTGGTGCTTGTTGCTCTGAAGTATTATGGATTGCTCAACAATTGAGAGATCTTGGATATGAACTCAGGAATGTGCCAATCAACTGTGACAATACAAGTGTTATTTCAATCTCTAAGAATCCAATACAGCATTCAAGAACTAAGCACATAGATGGGAGACATCATTTCTTAAGATATCATGCTGAGAAAGGTGATGTGTCTCTTTATTTTATTTCAAATTCTTTGCAAATAGCTGATATTTTCACTAAACCATTGTAAGATTATAGGTTTGCATCTCTTAGGCTTGAATTGGGAATGGTAAACAAAGATGCATTGGTTTAGGAGGAGTATTGGATATTATGTGTGCTTATTTGTTGAAATCCCAAAGAATTGAGATCATACATTCCAAGCCTTGGAAGTATGATTCAAAGCTTTGAAGTTTCTGAGTAATTGCAGCATTCTTCAAGTCCTTGAGATTATTCTTCAAAGGATTTGATAAATTTGTGCAGATTTTGTTCAATAATTGGATCTCCAAATATTATACATTATCTTATTAGATAATTGTATAATATTTGATTTACTCAGATATTTACTCAAATACCACAAAATATCTTAGAATATCTTCTCAGATTCGATTTTTTCATGCAGATCAAAAAGAGTAATTTTTAAAATATTTTTCTTCAAGTTATTAGCTGAAATTTAGGGATCTTCTTCTCAATTCTCTCTCAATCTCTTCACTCATCTCTCTCTCTCTCAATTCTCTCCTTCTTCTAAAAACCCTAAACCTAAATGTAGAGCACGTCAGCAAGACTTCAACAGAAGACAGAGCCTTCAACAATGAGAAAGAAGAAGAGATCCTACAAGAAAATTGAGGTCATCATATCTGATTCTGGTTCAGAGGGGACACATAGCATGCAAGAGGCATCTCCTCCAGCCAAGAAGGCCAAGCAAGTGAAGGATGTGGAGACTTCAAGAGTATAATCTGAAGAGGTTAAACAGAGTCAAGAACAGAGGGAAGAATTAACGGACACAGAACAATAGAAGGATGATCAAGAGGGTCAATCTGAATCAAAGAAGAAGAAAGGGGGAGAAAAGAAGAAGAAAGGTGTGGAAGACAAACAGAATGATCATACTTCAAAGAAGCCGAAACCATAAGTGAAAGATAATCAACCTTCTGGGAAAAAGGTCAGAGTTAAGACCATTGTTTCCAAAACCAAAAGAAAATGAAGTTTAGGTAAGCATTTACTTGCTGAAAATTGACTTATTAATTCAAAAGTCAAACAAGTTTGGATGAATGGATATGCTTCTTCCAAAGTTGCATTATGTGGTTTAATTTCTAATGATCTATTAGATAAAATGGGCATAGATTGCATCATAAGGTTTAAATATTCATCTGTTGGGAAGATGATAACCCTAGTTATGAGGCTTATCCTCGGCTTACAAGACTGTTTTAATTGAATTTGGTGCAAAAAGAAAAAGAAGAGAGTTATGTCTTAACCTCTTGACTGGCTAGTGTTAATATGAGGTTAGATCATAAATTTACTGCCAAGTCTTGGGGTTCCTAGGAAATACAAGGTGAGTGAACATCCTGAGAGAAAAAATGTTTGGAGAAGGAAAAAGAGATGTTTTTCATAGAGGGCACACCAACTGAACCTAAGCAATTGACACACTCTGTGCTCAATTGTGAAGCTAAGACTTTGTTCACAATTATTATTTTCCCAAGAGAGCATTGAAGGTAGTTTATTACTAATAGAGTGCTTATCCTGATGTTTCTGATCTGTCAAGGGTTTGATATATATCTTCACAGTGTTGTTATGGAGCAAATGGTTTATTTTTCAACTAGGAAAAGGAATCATTATCTTCCTTATGCAAATTTGCTGCCACTATTCTTTAAGAATTTTGGGATATCACTGAAGGATGAGGAGAAAATTGAAGGTGGTTTTGGGTTGGTTGATGAAGCTGCTCTCCAAAGGATTGGGATTGTGCAAACTGAAAAAGGGCATTGGAAATTCTATTCTGAGTTGTCCTTTGCTGAGATGAAGGAAAAAGAGTTCATCAAACCTAAAGCAGCTACTGCTTCAAAGGATTCAGTTGATCTGGATTTTTCTCAGATAATTGATAGGATTGAGGTAATGGAGGATGGAATAGAGGAATTAAGGCAAAGTCAGTTTGATTTGTCTACTAAGTTTGGTAAGTTCAAGGTCTTGGTGAATGGGAAGTTGGACATGATTATCAAAGGCATGAAACTGGAGGAAATTCCATCTGCAACCAGCCAAGATGATAGTGTGACTTCAGATGAAGTGATTGGGGATTTTCTGAAGAAGAAGAAGAAGAAGAAGAAGAAGAAGAAGAAGAAGAAGAAGAAGAAGAAGAAGAAGAAGAAGAAGAAGAAGAAGAAGAAGAAGAAGAAGAAGAAGAAGAAGAAGAAGAAGAAGAAGAAGAAGAAGAAGAAGAAGAAGAAGAAGAAGAAGTTGTTTACAGTGGTTCTAACTTTAAAGGATTTATTTGAACAAACTGATGAAGAAGCTGGTGATGAAGAAGCTGGTGATGAATAAGTTGTTGAGGAAGCTACTGGAAAAGCGACTGCTAAAGTTGATTAGATTATTGCTGAAGTTGTTGCTGAGGTTGAAACTGAGAATGCAGAAGATCAAGATGAAGAGTAAGAAGACTCGGATGGAGATAAAACAGCTGAAGATGAGCAAGAAAAAGCTGGTGATGATGAAGGCAAGGGAAAAAGCAAGGTTTTAGAAGGAAAGAAGACTGCCTAGAAGGATGGTGCTGAATGAAACCAAAGCCTTGAACCCTTCTTTCTCTTCTTTCTGTCTAGTTTTTTTATTCTTTTTCCTTCAAAGCCTTGAAGTTCAGTAAACTGTTTTCTTTTTTTGTTTTTCAAAAAAACTGAGTATGATCCTACATTCCTTAAACTCTGTTTGATGAAAGTCAAAAAGTGGGAGAAGGATATATGTGGATTTCTGTGTAGTAAGTTTGTAAGATTATTCTAGTTTTTATAGGTATATTCTGTGACCTATGACTGTTTATGTGGTTTTATGATTTCATACTTTTTATTTGGTTTCTTTTTGCTATATGTTATTATACTTGAAGTTTAACTTTGTTATTAAGTTGCAGGTCGGTGCTAAGTACATAAGAATATTATTTTTATCATTCATCAAGGGGAAGACTGATAATTCAATTTCTCTGCCTTGATGTGAAGTATGAAATGTAATTGTTTATATGAAGATGATGAAAGACAGTGAGAACATATGTTCAAGGCTCCAAGGCCTTCAAGGTCTATGACTGCATTTATATTGGTTATGTACTGCTTAACAATCTTGTGAATGCAGACTTAGCATTGGATCGGTTGTTGGTTAAATGTGTCTTACAAATATTCTTGGACTATATCTATGTATTTCTAACATTCACAGGTTTCACAGCTTGATTGAATCAAGGATTGGAAAGCTTTAAGCTTAAAACTGTAAAGAATGTCACAGAGCTCCAAGGCCTTGAGATTTGCCGTGAGCTGCTGACAGACTTATTTAGTTTAACTGTTTCTTTCTTCCAGGATGCTATTTGTAGAATTCTTATTGGTTAATGACTTGATAGAAGTATTAATCATAATTTCATCATTATATTTTACATAATACTTATCTGGTTTTTATCTAGTCATCAAATTTGTTGGACTAGTTTATTGCAGAAAATGTTATGCCAAACGGTCACTAATTTTGTTGATATATTTTCAGGATTTTGTTTGATCTTGAAATCAAGTTTATTGCAGGTTTTTTCGTCGTTCAATGATAACTCCATATTTGGAGTTATATTCGTATATGTTTCCTTACCGTTTTGCGTGTATTCCGATGCGTTTTGATGGATTTTGGACCATTTCTTGCTAAAATTGGAGCATGTTGAGTCTTTGCATGTTAATGATGAGTCCGGGCACTTTTTGCATTAATTTTGACTATATTTTATCACGTTTGATCTTCCGGTATGTTTCTCGTGTTGTGGTTTTCAGGAACCGGGAGCTCGGGACGTGGCATTGGAGCAAAAGTGAACTTCGGAAAAGTTGGAGGCTCAAAGGAATGCTCGGGAAGTGAAGACGACGGGAAAAAGAGCAAGAAGATGGAGTTTTGATGGTGGCTGCCCAGAAGTAATGGTACGATTACATGGAGGTAATCGTACGATTACCCCTTAGCCAAAATTTCATGCAGCAAGTAATCTTGCGAAGTAAACACACGAAGTAAACGCAGAGGTAAACGCAGCATGTAATCGTACGATTACATCAAGGTAATCGTACGATTACCTCTGCTGCCAGGATTGGATTTTTGGGGCAATTTTGCTATTTTGGCATAGTTTTGAGATGTTTGAGCCACGGTAGACTTAGGAAACATTGGGGAACGTGTTTGGCATCAGAAAACACATTGGGAGACGTGCTTGGAGAGCTTGGAGCTAGGTTGGAGAGCTTGGATCATTCATTTGGCTTCTAATCTTCGTTTCTTCTCTAGTTTTTGATATTGGATCACGAGACTTTGTATTTTCAACATGTTTATGCGTAGCTAAACGCTTATTTCGGGATATCTCGTAGGAAACTAGGGTTTGATCACTACGTATTGTGATTTATGGATTTGCTTGCATGCTTTCTAGCTTAATTAATGAAGTTTTCTCTAGTTATGTGTATTTTACATCTTTCATCTATCTTTTCTATTAGTAGACGTATTAATAGGATTGTTTTAGGTTGTGAATGATAGAGGAATCTACATTCGTTGCCCGGAAACTTGAAATACACACTAGCCGTATCTAGGGTTGATGAATCTTGCTAGTTAGCTAAGAACAAAGAGTAGAATTAATAACGTAATGCGTGCTTGAACTTGAGTAGGCTAGAGGAATCAGTTATGAGAGTTTAAGCATAGTTATTGGTTGAGACATCTTCAATATAAAATTGCTCGTTTAACTAGAACTAAAATTCATCGTGTTAGTAGAACATAAATCCAACGTAGTGTGAAATACCTAGTGATCCGTAGAGATATCCTGATTTTGACCCATTTTGAGAAACAACCAAATCGACTCGTGCTTATTAATCTTGAAATCATTCTTTGAATTATTTGAGATAATTGTTATTTTTAATTATTAGTAGAAATAAAACAAAACAACTGCGCTTTGCCCACACAAAGAACAAATTAAGTAGTTAATTTACACGAAGTCTCTTGGGTTCGACAACCCGGATTTCCGGAATATTATCACTACACCGATAACTGTGCAGTTGCAGTTGGAGCGTGTCATTCAACCCCTCACAACAAACTCTAATGTCTATCCATTCATAGTTGTTGAAAGAAGCAAGTTTGGGAGAGGATTTTTAGGGAGACAGCTCCTAAAATCTCTCATTTAGTTACTGTAGCTTGTTATAAGCTTCAGTTTGGATTTTGAAAGAAGACAAAAGACTGGGAGAGGATTTCTCATTCAGAAAGAAGAGTTTTAACTGTCTTGGAGATCGTACAATCAACTCTTCAATCAAATCAAGCTCTCAACACTGCTGAACAAGAAGATCAATCATCTAGAAATCTTAAGAACACATCCAAGCTTCACTTCTTATTTCTTTTATATGCTCTTCAATACTTGTACTTAATTTGTGTTATCATTCTGATTTCTGAAACCTCGCAAACTTAGAAGTTTAATTGTTCAAGTGAACAACAAGAGGTTCTTATTGTTTCAACAGATTGTAGTTGTTACTAGATAGTATAGGTGTAAGGCAACTCAGTTAGGCTTGAGATCTAGTGCTAAATCTGGTTTTTTAATAAGAAGAGTTTTCCAAATCCTGGAGGGATTAGATCCCTTAGGCAGAGACTAGGTCCAATTGTGACTAAACGCTGTAAAATCCTTGTGTTCTTTACTTTACAGTATTGTTCTTTTTCACTGCAAACTATCTAGCTCAAAACAGGTTGTTCAAAGGCTTGATGTACTTTACAGCTCAAGGCCTTGAAGCTTTCACTTGTTCTTAGAAAGCTTTTGTCTTTTATCAGAACTTATCCAAGGCCTTGAGATTGAACTAGTGGTTTATCTTAATTTTTCAAAAGACTAAGTTTTAGCAAAAGTTTCCAAACTCTATTCAACCCTCCTCTCTTCTCGAGTATTTCATCCGTGTTTCATACTTACATTACCAAACTTTTACTATTGACACAAACAGTTATGTATTAGCGCTATTGAATATGTTGTTATTTATCATGAATGTTTTCGTCTCACTTTTGTTAAATAATTTATTGCCGGATCACTTCACTCATGCATTGCAGCAATAGTTTGCCTTAAGCGTTCTGCTCTTCAGATTACTGCCTTCGTTGGTAAATCCTCAAATATATACATTGACCAAAACCCCCATCAAAAAACTGCATCTCCTAATATCCAGAAGCACGTTCCCTCTAAAAGAAGTTGTACATATTACAAAGTTTGTATTTATATCGGCGGTAGTTTTTACGTTTAATTACACAATTCCTTTTTATACTTGCAGCTCTCAATTTTATCTTACATGTCTATCTATAAAAAGTAATAGTATCAACCACTTTAGAAGTTGTGATGGGAAGATAGCTTGACAATTAATTGATCAATAATAGTAACTTAGACGGTCAGTTTCAATGCTTCAAATACAGAAAATTAGGAAGCCCGTGTTTACTGCTGTATAAAGAGAAACAAATGACAGCCATTGCTCACGTTCATAAAAAAAAACCAACACTCTATAGAACATCCTGAAAACCCTTATCCTTTCATTGAAACAATGGGATAATAATGTTGGAATTGTGCCCTCGAGGCAATCAATTTATTGTGACAAAAATGTCGATTTACAATTCATTATGTTAACGATAGGGGTGTTCGCGGGGCGGTTTGGGCGGGTGAAAGCCATATTTGTTTCCCAACCCAAATACATCGAGTTCGAAAAATCTCTATACGAACCTAACCAAATAATCAACAAACCCAAACCTAACCAACCATTTCGAATCGGCTCGGTTCAGCTCGGTTTGGACGGTCTTTTCCCGAGAAAATTATAGAAACATACTTGTTACTTGTTAGAATGACGCACACACGTTATGATCATATACTGGATTAAATCAACATTGTATAATGAACTAAAACTATTGCTTATTTAGATGAAATCCAAAATAATTTAAGTTTGAATTTCATATTAAGATGTTAACATGATAGAAATCATATTAATATTGTGTGTGTATGTGAATAAGTTATATTAATTTTTTTCAGTCACAAATTAGTAAGTTACCGCAAATGGGTGCTACGTTAGTGGTAGAGCATTTGAAGTCCCTGCATGAGGTCCCAAGTTCGACCCTGGCTAGACGTAGGCTAGTTTAGGATTAATATGATGTACTAAAAAATTTAGCAAGACACCGATTTAAATATCTATAAATTGTATACCAAAAATTTATTATTTTTCATGTTGGGCGGGGCGATTTGGGGATAAACGGCCACCTTTTTCTAATACCCATAACCAATCAGTAGTGGGCGGGTTGAAATTTTATGAAACCAAAATCAATCATTTTGCCCCGTTCTCTTTAAATCTCGGGTAAGTTCGGTTCGGAGCGGCCGGTTAGGGCGGGTTGCTCGGGTTTTTGAACACCCCTAGTTATCGATATGGAGATATGATAACATGAATGAAGTCATAAGAATATAAGTGTTATATTCTTGAATATCCCTAGTCCATTATAATGATTAAATAGGACAACTATAGACTAGTATGGGGTTGGATTGATTTGGAGATATCATGATCCAATACATGGGTGTGCATTAAGGGTAATGGCGCACTAGATTGACCCATCTCCGAGAAGGCTACATACACGTTATGTTAAGTCACAAGCGCTTCTCGCGGTGCAATGTTATTGTCATCCTTAGACTTGAAGTCACTAGATATTCTATTTGTGGATTATTGTGATTTTGGTAGCGTCAAACGCTACACCGTAACAGGGTAGCTATAAAGGTGTGTACCGGATACAATAAAAATCAAGATTAGAAATCGTAGTGGACGTAGATAGAATTTGTCCATCCCACATAACGGGAGCAAATATCCTAGGCCACTCGAGGGATAGTGCTTATAGAATATCTGGCGAAACTCAAATAAATCAATATAGGATATTGATGTTATTTTCACGAATAACGCTACTCCCAGGATCGAGAAACTATGGATTGGATATACAAGTGTGACTTGTATGTCTCCTGTCCAATCCGGATATGGAGACTTGCACAAGGTTTGTCATGATGACTATTCTATTAGTTGGCTAGAATGGATGTTTTGCTAGAAACCGCTCCATATTAGTGTCGTCCGTCCATCCCATGTCATCGGCCTCTTGTAGGCACGGCCATGGGTTGTTCCCATTGTATGATTTCTTCTACTTCTTCCTCCGTTCCTAACTAGCACAAAGGAGAAGGAAGATCTAGATCTCAACTCTAGGTGTGGATCAACCGTAGAGACGTGACACAATTCACGTTACAAGTCATCACAGGAGAAACCCTAAGGTGAGTAACATGATTCTTCCTTTACCATCGTTATGCATCTTGTCATGTGATCCTTGGAGGGTATTGAATGGATAAAATATAATTTCCGCTGCGTGCCCATGATCAAAACCTAACAGTGGTATCAGAGCCACAGGTCGTAGAGCATAAACGTGGTTTATGTGTTACGTTTTGATAGTTTTACACTTTAAATTTATTTTTTATCGAGTAAAACAAGACAAATCAAGCATATGATGCAATTTGTCAATAATCAAACAAAACAAGACCTAGTTTGTGCATTGGATGCATGGTTTAGTGAGTTTGAGAAATTTTAGGATCTTAGATCTAGGGTTTGGGAATCCTATTGAAAGAAGGAATTCTTTTCAAATAAGGAAACAACCAAACTTTGGCAACAAGCAAGGGAGTTGTTTTGGAAACAACTTCCTAAGAGGTTTTGCCCCCTTAGGGGATCGCTCCTCCTTGCTTGCCACCCAAGTAAGGCGCCGCCTAGGGGCTGGGGGCTGCCCTAGCACACGGCCTAGCCATGTGGGCTAGGGGCCAGTCGGCCCAAGTCCTAGGCGATCCTCGTTGGGGTTCGGGAAATTAGATTGTTGGGCCCCTTGGACCGTTTTAACCCTAGAAAATTCTTAAAAACAATTAAAAATTGACCACGCGCGTTAAAATTGGATTTTAACTGTTTATGTGCGAATCGCATGGTGGTTGGATATGGCCTTAGGATGTATTTTGGTGTGATTGTTTAAATTTTGTGGTTAGGTTTACGGCATGCGAGCTGATCAGTTTGTTGTAATAAATAATTAGGGTTTTATGGCCTGCTACCTATTTATTTTTCTCAACTTGTGACATTTATTTTGTTTAGTATAGTTGATTGGCTAGTGTTATATAGAATAGATTGTTAGCCAAGAGTGAATAAAATAAGCCCAAAGCCAAAGGAAGCCACAAAAGATGGAGCATTGAGCATTCGACATGACTATGAAGGATGGACCAAAAGATGAAGACGCATAGAGATGTTTTTGCTTTTAGGGTTCATATATAATTCCATTGCCTTGGAATTATCTTAGTCTAGAAAAGGCCATATCCACATCACGTTTTTTTATTTTATGGTTGCTTATTTTTCTGTCTTATTATTTTGTGATTGGTGTATGGATGATGCATGCAATTAGGATAATAAGATAATTAGACAAACCGGATCTTTTATTTTGAGTTGTTCCCATACTCAAATAGCTAGATCAAGTTGATATGGATCAACAAACAATTAAAATTGAATTTTAAAATCCCTCAAAAATAAAATATGGCGTTTTGTCTTCTCGTTATGTAAACACACATCATCATCATGATTTCCCCAAGATCGTGCGTGCCAAAGCATGGCGACTTGGTTAATAATGATGTGGTGCGATGGCACACCTCGTGTGAAATTGTTTAAGTAAGAGGTTGGGCGCAACTAGGTGTTTAATAGGATTAAAACCTAGAGACAATCAATTGGGATTATGCATGGGATAGATAAATAAGGAGTTATTTGCCCAATTGAACCAAGAGTTGCATAAAGATGCAATTGGAACTGTTCCTTCCTAAATAACTAATTTTGGGTGACTTGCCAAAGCAAGCTCAAAAGAAGTGAAATATGGATCTTGGCCCACTAGAAAATATAATGATATTTTCCGTATTAATATGGAGGGTTGTTAATCCGTGGAAAATAGTAGGAGCTATATTTGACAATTTAAATCCTTGTTGAATATAGTTATACGTCACAATACTTTGCATAATCCTATTGTTTTGGATGCCCATGGCATTAAAAAAAAACAAAACGCGACTTTATCTATTTTTTTTAGACTGGTATAAAAATCGAGAATTATTCTCAAATAAAAGGAAATTGTTGTAAATCGTAGAACATAAAGCTCTCTTCCCACCAACTACCAAGACACACTAAAAACCTAATGGAAGGAACATCAAAGAATGGTTCTTTGGATTGGATTTGCCTCATGTTAGCTGCCATGAACTCTGAGCTTTGGAAGCAAGATGAGAACATGGAGGCGTATTATATGATCATACATTGAAAGAAGCTCTTTCAAAGAGCGAGCTAGACATGAAAGGTTTTAAGTGGTGCTCCATGTTGTTTTATCTTGCTTAGCACTCGTCATGATCAATATTAATCAAGCTCGTGCATGCCAAAGCAGGACGACTTGATTCGTCAAGATATAACGGGACGACACTAGTTAGCAGTGTGTGACTGCCAAAACAAGAGGTAAAACACAACTAAGTTATTTCAATAGGATTGAAAGCTTAGATTTTGGGTGTTATCTATGTGATAGATAAATAATAAAAGTTATTCAACCAAGTGGACTGAGAATTGCATTAGATGCAATTATAGTTTTGTTCAAACGAGATTTACTCAATATGATTGAAAATCACTAAACAAAACACTCATAATGGGCATGGACAAAGCTGTTAATGGTTAACAGCATGGGTAAGGGCAAATGGTTTGCGCCGACCCCATGGGTATAAAGCAAGCTTGTTGCTAAAACCAAGTTGTCTCGAAGTCCCATAGGTGGTGTAGAGGAAGAGAGACTACTCAAAGTACCTGGAAGTAAGTATTAAAGGAATTATGAATTCCGATTTGGGTATTTTTGTTATAGAAATCAATGTTTCTATCTCATCATCATGAGTATAAGATACTAGATGAGGATCTCACATTTAATGAAATGTGGAGGATCTCAAGAGATGAAGACAATTGGATAAGGAAGAAATAAACCTACACGTGGGGCAATGAAGCAAGGGGTTGCTAAATTAGCCGTAGTGAATTATTTCCACCTTTATGAAATTATTCATGAACTAGACAAAAGTGATTATGTCGCTGCTATGAGTAGGAACATTATCATAATTTCTTGTTTGGACAAGAAAACTCCTTATCATAATAAAGGACAAATGTTGTTCCATTTATTTTGATATGCATTATTGTAATGCGATATTGTCTAAATGGATTGTATATCATTGATCATGATAATTTCATCTATAACATTAATACCGAGAAGTTTGCATATAATGATATGAACTTCACTTTTCTTTAGTTTTATTGTTTAGGCCACATGAATAAGAGATACATATCTAGAACTCCATATCGGTGGATTTCTGGAACTCATTTGATTATTTAATCACATGAAACATGTAAGACTTATTTATTAGGCAAGGATATGATCTTTTGGGAATCATACATATTGATGTATGTAGGCCACTAAGCACAAATACTAAAGGTGGTTTTCAGTACTTCATCATATTTACTGTTGGGATCAGAGAAATATGGATTTGTGTATCTTATGAAGAAACAAATCAGAATCCTTTGAATTGTACAAAGAATTCAGGAATGAAGTAGAGAACCAGCTTGGCAAAAGTATTAGGACTCTACGATTCGATCGTAGAGGAGAGTACTTGAGCCAAGAGTTTGACAAGAATCTAGGGGAGTGTTGGATATGATCCAAAAATCGCTCCACCTAGCACGCCTTATGGGTTTGACGTGTCTAAGAGGAGAGTTCGGACCCTGTAGGACACAGTTCGGTCCCTGATGAGTCAAACAAAACTTCCAGTTCACTTTTGGGGCCACGTTCTAATTACAGCAAATTTCACCCTTAACCTTGTTCCATCAAAACGGATTATGAAAAATACCATATGATATATGGACTAGGAAGTGTCCTAGTATGTCATTCATAAAGATTTTGGGTTACGAAGTTTATGTAAAAGAGTTTACAAATAAACTTGGACCCAAGTCGGATAAATGTTTTGTGGGATATCCTGAAAAAGATATTATTTCTACAACCTAATCGAGAACAAACTGTTTTTTGCACGAACCACAGTGTTTCTAGGTAGAGAATGTCTCTAAAAGAAACAGTGGGAGGACAGTAGAACTTGAAGAAGTTCAGGAACCACAACAGAACATTAATCCTTTCGATGGAACATGAGCAGGATCACAAGGTGCTGTGGAGCAACCTACTCAGATAAAACAAGAACCTCATAGGTCAGGTAGGATATGTCAAGGGACTAGAGAAATAAGGAATTCTCATAACCTGTGATATATTTCTTATCGAGATGAGCCTACAACCTATGAGATGGCCACGTGGGCCATACTCTCAGAAATGGCTAGGAATCATGGGATACAAAATGGAATCCATGTATACCAACGAAGTATGGACTTTGTTGGAACCACCTAAAAAGTGCAAGTGGGTTATGAGGAAACCAACATGGATGGTAATATGATTACCTTTAAGGGACAATTGGTTGGGTAAGGATTTCCTGTGAGTCCATAGTATAGACTATGACGAAATCTTTCCCAGTTGTGATGCTTAAATCCATTCGCATCTTGCTTGTAGCAATTTGTCTATAGATTGAGTCAAGCTTCCTGGAGTTGGATTCTTCAAATTGATGACGCAATCAAAGGAGTTTGGTTCCATCAAAATTGAATATGACACTTGTGTTTACAAGAAGGTTAGTGGGAGCATAATTATGTTTCTGGTCTTGTATATGGAGACATACTAATCATTGGGAATGATGTCCCTACTTGGCAGTCTTACGTAGATTGACTAGGGAATTGATTTTCAAATGATAGACTTAGGAAAAAACAACCTATAAATATATATGGAGGTAGATCATTATGGTTGTGCGGCTTAGGTCATAGTACATAAATTGACAAAAGTGTTGAAATTGTTCAACATGTATAGAATATGGATTCTACCCATGGCACATGGAATTGGTCTTTTGAAGACTAGTTTTCTTTCAAATTAGACTGGGAAGGGACCGTATGAATAAGATTCATGAGATACGCCATGTTATGTACTAGGCCAGACGTTTCATATGGCAAGACACAAAGATACCAGTCAAATCCGGGTGAGCGTCACTGGATAATTATCAAGATTACCCTTAAGTACTTGAGAAGAACTAAAGGATGAATTCTTGATAAATGGAGGGTAGGAAGAGTTTACTGTAAAGGGTTACAGTAATGCGAACTTCAAATCTAACAAAGAATATTTCAGATTATAAGTCGAGCTTTATGTTTTTCCCTAGTGGGAGCGACTGTGAGCTGGAAAGATTCCAGGCAAGATTCAATCACTGATTCTAAACATAGAGGACTGAGTAATTTACTCAATGAGATGTACTTACTCAGAACTCAAACTCAATCAAATTGTTGATGGAGGAGATGTGAATATTTGCAAGGTACCAACAGATGTCTCGCCCCTACGCAGTGTAAGCGTGGAGGGCCACACTAGATCAATAGGCATATGATGCAGGAGATTGACTCTAGTGAAGTGTGTGAGTGTTGGAATTGTGCCCCAGAGGGAATCAATTTACTGTGACAAAAATGTGGATTTACGATTCATTATGTTATCGATATGGAGATATGATAACATGAATGAAGTCCTAAGAATATAAGTGAATATCCCTAGTCCATTATAATGATTAAATAGGACAATCATCTATAGACTAGTATGGGGTTGAATTTATATGGAGATATCATGATCCAACACATGGGTGTGCATTAAGGGTAATGGCGCACTGGATTGACCCATCTTCGAGAAGGCTACATACATGTTATGTTAAGTCACAAGCGCTTCTCGCGGTGCAATGGTATTGTCATCCTTAGACTTGAAGTCACTAGATATTCTAGTTGTGGATTATTGTGATTTTGGTAGCGTCAAACGCTACACCGTAACAAGGTAGCTATAAAGGTGTGTACCGGATACAATAAGAAGCAAGCTTAGAAATCGTAGTGGACGTAGATAGAATTTTTCCCTCCCACATAACGGGAGCAAATATCCTAGGCCACTCGAGGGATAGTGCTTATAGAATGTCTGGACAGACTCAAATAAATCAATATAGGATATTGATGTTATTTGCACGAATAAGGCTATTCTCAAGATCGAGAAACTATGGATTGGATATACGAGTGTGACTTGTATGTCACGTGTCCAATCCGGATATGGAGAAAAAGGGATGTGACAATTACTTGCACAAAGTTTGTCATGATAACTATTCTATTAGTTGGCTAGAATGGATGTTTTGCTAGAAACCGCTCCATATTAGCAACTTGTTGCTACAAACTAGATAGAACCTATGGGGTCACACGCTATATCTAGTTTAATTCATATGATTAATTAATTATAAGGATCATTTTGCAAAACCTTGCAAACTTAGTAGGACTAATTTGCAAGGAAGGGACTAAATTGAATTCTAGTAGGACTAGAATAAGTCCTTTAGGTAGTTGACAAGGATTTGTTGGACTATATAAAGGATGCTCCTTCCTTCCTTCCCACACATATGAACTTATTATTCATAACTTGAGTGGGAGAGAACAAAGGAGAGAGAGAGCAAGACAAACACCAAGGCCGAAGCCCTAGGTGCCGTCCGCCCATCCCATGTCGTCGGCCTCTTGTAGGCACGGCCATGGGTTGTTCCCGTTGTATGATTTCTTCTACTTCTTCCTCCGTTCCTAACTAGCAGAAAGGAGAAGGAAGATCTAGATATCAACTCTAGGGTTGGATCAACCATAGAGACGTGACACAATTCACGTTACAAGTCATCACAGGAGAAACCCTAAGGTGAGTAACATGATTCTTCCTTTACTATCGTTATGCCTCTTGTCCTGTGATCCTTGGAGGGTATTGAATGGATAAAATATATTTTCCGTTGCGTATCCATCATCAAAACCCAACAATTAACATCTAAAAAAAGGTGTCGGTTAAAAATTCCGCAAGTGGTAGACAAAGTATATCCTTGATTTCTCCTAACTATATTCATCAACCTATCTTGTTTTCATTGGTATTTATAGCACTACTCCAGTAATGGTATAACGCTAATTCAGAAATACGATTACATGATTTTCTAATGCAGCTTCAAGACGACAAAGCCACTCCTACCACCGATGACATCCAGAAATCACCAACATCAGAGGATGTACCATTACATGTGTACGCACAACTATCCTCTCAAGAAGCTATCACAAGGACAAGGCGTGAAAGAGAATTCTCTTCCGCTATTGGAAGTGGAACAAAAGGATCGACGTCGAGCCTA
This sequence comes from Linanthus parryae, assembly GCA_023055425.1. Lineage (NCBI taxonomy): Eukaryota > Viridiplantae > Streptophyta > Magnoliopsida > Ericales > Polemoniaceae > Linanthus > Linanthus parryae. The sequence continues at coordinate 100,185,527 of JALGPY010000002.1, forward strand.
GACCCGCGCAGTGTTGCAGGTACATCTGTAGGTACAAGAATATTCTGCTGCATACATGTAAGTGGTAAAACCAATACAGAAATGATGGACAATTGTGCACAGGAAATACAGCGCATCCAAAATGAAGTTGAAGTACTAGAGCAGTTGGCTGGGCTAAGGCGGCATGAACTGCACTTGGAATTACAGTTCATGTTCAAACTCGAAGAACTTAAGAAAAGGGTGGACAGAGAACACTGCAACTGCTCAGGAAACATTTGGTCAAAAAGTCGAAAGGATGATGATCCACCATCACCTCCTGCTTCAAAGGCTATCAACATGTAGAATATTAGTATGAAGAACTTCCATATAAATCTGAGTTATTACGGATCTGTATTTTGGAATTTGGTTTGGGGAACGAAATTAAATTGATCTATAATGTTGGGTGGACTATATGTCGCTGGTTTAACTTCTTGGCAAATGTATAATCTGTCTTGCCCTGCAAATTGATTCTCTGATTTTTTTTCGATTAGTATATAGGTTACTAACAATATTGAATGAGGTCTCCTTGATCAAATCATCTCTAATATTAAAAAATATTTGTTCCAGGGTATCCTCGCAGTGGCATAAAAGATTGCTCCCGTATGTAATTATTTTGTGCACTCCATCTAAGTTGTTATGTTTATTTCCAATATCAACTAAATTTTATGTTCTCATTTCAGCAATCTCTTTTCACATTGGCTCGTAATTATATGACATGCTCTACTTAAATTCCTAGATTGCAACACATATGACATCTATTTTAATAGTAATGCACTGCATTGATCATGTACACTAGATAGTTAAGGAAATAAAAAAAATATAGATACAATACCTCTCTTATCACTGAGTTTCTGATTAAATTGATCACATGTAAATTTCCTCGCGTATTGTTACCGTACATGCTATTGGCATTGACAAGTCATGCGCATATGCCTGGTGAATTGTATTACTGTTAATCCCAACCTATGTGTCTATTACCCAATAAAGTTAGTAATATACAAAATATTCATTACAGTTTCGGGATTTCTTCCCCTACATTAATACTGCAAAAATTATCATTACATTTGTTGGACTCCCCTTGTCCACTTACTACTATGAACCCCATTCTATCTTCGCTTCAACCTAGCATTATAAATTTCAACACATACTCTTTGTTCATCATGTGCAGCGGTCCACTGTAGTGAATCCTTTTGTGACCTCCCAATGCTTGACCTCATGAAAACACTTTGCAACAAATTGGGCATTCATGGTTCTACCATCTGTAAACACGCTACCCTTTTTCCCTAGTTCAGAGATAACAACTGATTTAGACTCCTTTGTTATCATTTCAGGCTGAACTTGGTGATTTTCAGTTTGCACATGACATGATTGAGGGTCGGACTTCATGGCACCACCTTTGGAAGCTTCCAATTCAAAATTCTTATTCATGATCCAAAGCATGGGATCTAAATTGTTAAACTCAAGTCTGTTCCACAGTCACATCATTCGCAGTGGAAGAAACATGACAATGAAAACCCTTTGTTGTCTTCGAAATCGCATGATAATGTTCTGACAATTTCATCATTGGACTATCATTGGTGATGTCTATGGAACCTTTTGACGACATCATTAAACACATAGCAACTACTTCTACTTGTTTAACATCAGAAAGACATGCAGAAATACTGAAATCAAACAAGACCAACTTTATGTTCACCCTGTTCCTGTTTTTTGATCTCTTCCTTCGCACCGACCACAGAATGCCATAATATGGTGGTTTGTGGACTGAGTCACCAAAAACATTACATTTTTTGGGATGATATCTCGTATGTCCATAGAGAGCTTTTAATTGAGTTGAAACTTTTTCCACATTTCTTGCAAACATTAGCTCTTGTTTAGTTTATTGAACCCTTCTCATTCTGATATGCCACTGGATTCCTTTTCTTTGCATGGCATGGTTCTGAAATTCTGCGACATTTTCTAACATTCTCTTTGTGGACATAGCTAGCATCCAAGGAAGCCCGAAGAAGAAACTCTGGGTCATCCAAATCATATGAGGTATTATCGAATCTTCATATTTTAAAGCATCCTCGTTATTATCTCCAACATCGTCTTTAAACACCATTTCTACGGTTATTTGCTGCTCTGTCATCCACTCCAATAACTCTTTCAGATAAAGCACACATGCAATGTAAAACATGCGCTTACTCCACCATGGTCTAAGTCACCGACCTTTACCACCTATGTAATTTCTTATTCAATAATGTTTTTTTCCCTTCTTACATCAATCAAAATCAAATAGCTCTTCTACATAAAGTAAGTACATGCGTGTGAATAAGAAAATGAGCTAAATTTTAGCTGTATCCGTTCTACTTGCTCATAAATTATTCAAATTTTATGTAGTCGTGTCTTTCATAGGAAGTAGACATATGATAGATATGGGGACGTGTTCATGTGAATAAACAACGGGATTAATTCTCCATAGCATCCCTTGGTTGCCGATAAATAGTTACTTGTAATGACTTCCAATCACAAGCAATACAATTTACTAAAGCAATCTTTGCGCTGCAGTAAACATTCTAATACTTGTTTTACATTGATGTTTCTATTCCATTGTATGTTTATATCTATTGCATGCATAAAATCGCTGCCTATATCTATCGCAGTCAACTTTTATTGTTTCGGTGTAGTTCATATCTATGCTACACTAATACCTGATCATCGCCTACCTCACTATATTGCTCCGGTTGAACGAGCGTTTGGCATGCATATGTGTAGATGCATACGTTGTATTATATCCGCATGCATTTATTTGAATAGTCACATATTATGATTATACAGTTTAACTTGATAAATAGTTCCTTTTTGATGTGTTGATTTATAAACTACTCCCTCTGTCCCAACCGATTCTTGAATTTTTATGGCAACTTGCTTTGTTAGAAAATGTATAAAAAAAAAACTAGAATAACCCTTGCATGTTAGGATAGGATGGTATTTTAATTGCAAAATGTTGCTTCCAAAGCTTCCACCTTTGGAAATTTTATATGTATCTATTGCCCGTATTTGACATAATTTGATGTTGTAAAAAAAGCACATATATGAAGATGTTGTGAATAACTGAAGACTTCATGTTTCAATTTGTTTTGCAAATAGATGGGTAGCCAGTACGAGGCCACCACTAATCAGCTTGGCACAAATGAACGTGCGATGCTAATTACGAGTTCCGGTGACGGAGGGACAAGCCAAGTTGACGAATCGGCTGTGAAACCAACTGTGTGCAAGAGTTCGATGGCATTTTTTTCTTATGAGGGTAGATCATCATGATGAAAGAGTGACACACACAATTTCTGTCGCGACAAACTTGCAAGTGGGAATACAGTCGGAAAAATGATCTAAGGAATTAGGAAAAACATTCTGGAAAAAACAAAGGAGTTTGAAGAACTTGAATGAGCTTGCCATGGACAAGCGATAACAAATAAATGTGGAAGCAGAGCATTTGGTTATGCTTAAATGCATTAAAAATGACGATGCCGGCCAAATATCAAGTAATCCAAGCCCAATAAGCCCTAAAAAAGATACATCTTCGTCCGCACCGCGTGTACAAAATTTTGAGTCGTAAGTTAGAATTATAAAGTAGTGATATGATATTGTCTGCGACATATCTATGGTGTAGTTAGGGATGCAACACTTTGCTTATTAATGAAAATTACAATTTTGCATTTCTTAAAATAACTAATAAAATTATGGTAGGTATAATTAGATGTCATAGTATGTCAATACAAGAAAAAAGTAGGGGTAAATTGATCATTTATTGTTTAAGAAGAAAAAAGTCAAAAAAAATCTCATGAAACCCAACATGTTCCATAATTGAGTTTTACACTAGAAAGCCAAAAGCCAAAATCCGTAAGCTTGCACAGAAAAAGTCTTACCAAACATTTAAAAAAAGTATCAAACATATTAAAAGTAAAATACTGAATTACAAGTTGGAAATAAGTCATACCAACTGTGATTTTTAGGTAATCATGGCCTAATATAATATTTATTTGCATTCTCTAATGTCTTCATCTATTATCACATTCATGTCTTCATAATTTTTTTATTGTTAATGTATGATTTTTTGGTGCCTGGAAAACTTTATTTGAAAGACTTGTCTATTATAAATTTTAGTGATTGATTGGGGAGACATAAGGTACTAATTTTATAATAAAAACACCTTTGTCATTGTCAAGTCAGAGACTTTTCCCTTCCACAAATTTGTCATCCTTCACTCAGAAGTTACCTTCCCTACCACGATCCCTTCATCTACCTCCACAATCTTCTCTATATAACTGCATCCTCCGTTCCTCCTATGACGATATCTATTCTTCCCGATCGGTAATTAAATTTGTGGGCGACAACCATCTGCTTTGTTTTGTAAGTACACTTTCTATGTTGTTTATCTGGAAACCTTGCCCAATAGTTTTACTAGTTTCACATTGTATATTTACCGATAGGTGTTGTTGTAGAATCCAAATGAAGAACGGTCCCTTAAAAAACAACCGCTTCTTCAAATCTACTTTCTGTTATTATTTGAAAAATCTTGCAAAGTTCAAAGATCAGCATAATGACCTCATACCTCCGCTACTCGAACTTTTTTGGGTTTTATTGAGTAATGACCTCATACAATTGGGAACTTATATTCCTATGTTCTCTTATTGTGCATTCTCATGTACTAAAAAATAATTTCCAACATTTTTTCTTTGATTCTCGTACGGACGAACCAAAGCTGATGTTGGGCATAGACAAATAATTGATGATTCGAGTCTTCGATGCATATACTCTCTATTTATTATTTGCGGCTATACCTTGATTGTAGTCTTCTAAGTATGGTGATGTCTGGCAGGAAGAATATTTATTAATTACAGACAAATACTTGGAAGTATCGAGTCATTGATTAAAAAAGAAAATTCATAAGTTAATCTTACCAATATAGCAATAATTGTAACTGCTCTCAAAAGGGAATCCTTCCTGCCAAACGGATGCCTAATTAGGAGTCAATGTATATAGCAGCCACCTGCATACGTACATTGCTAACACCATATAAATCAGACATAATTTTACCAAACACATTAGTCTGAAACCCGTAATTGTCCCTCCAATGTTAGGGCGAGAATCGGTTATGCATGTGATGAACAGAATTTAGGCGCGACCACATTTCTCTCAATTTCTTCATCACCCATCAATGGTATTTGAACATGCCATGTAATACGTATTAAGAATGGAGGAAGATCCAGACACAATGCACAATGTGTTACAGTATTTCGTGAAATTATATGTGTTAGGTGAATAAGCTCCTCCTCGGTTGCCTGGGTCCTTGCACACATGCATCATTTACCAAAATAATATTTCCACAAATAGGTTATTTTTTACATACGATTTATATGGTGCCAAATAACCTTAATTTAACATATTAATCCATTATATTAGTAACTACTTTGATGGCCAAAAACAAATGATAATAATTGGGTAGTACTCAAAATTTAAGGGTACACATATAACCTTAGGAAGTTGACATCTAAATTGTCGTGTGCATCCTCCATTCAGAGAATCTACTTATGGCAACGTACATGTCAAAAATAAAGTAAAAATGTGGATGCGTGTGATGCCCCTTTCCGAATACCACCATTATAGTTCTCCAATGGCGTAATTTTATCGAAGTGTATATTTTTTCCCGGTCATGTCGATTTTTCCCAACTCCGTTTTAAATTTAGGATAAATGTACGCATGTGTCTTTCGTTCCACCACATCACTGTGGTCTCCGTACTCTATAGGAGATGTTACTTTAGTTTGTTTTCGAGCAAATTCTCTGGGGTGGGGAAAATTTATCTCGTTCCTGTAATTCCTGTAAGGTAGATTGTGTTTGTTTTTCTGCCCCTACATGTGCTGCTAAATTTTTTCCTGGTCCTGCCATGCTCGTCTGTTCTTCGATACACTTTTTCTATTTATACTGAATTGGCTGATGTGTCTTCCATTGTGGAAAAATCCTTCATCGTCGGTTACGACAGAGGATTCCATATGTTGCTTCTTCGTATTCATTTAATCTTTCGTTATTCACGTTTAATTGGTAGCGACGTATGGCTGAACCAATAGATGTGAATGAGGATCCGCACAAAGCAGAAACTATCAAAATACAATCTTACAATGCCGAGTCGTTCGAAGGGAAGTAATTTCCTTTTATAGCAGCGGAAACATCACGCAAAATAATAACTTTGATGTATGTAAAACTGTACATGTGCCCGAATGCCTACTGGATTTTCTTGTTGTTCATACAGACCTGCAATGGCAAGGGAATACAAAAACACACCTGCACTTGTTATCGTTAACGAACCCTCCCCAACAAGTGTCATTGCCACAAGTGGGGGAGAGACAAATCTGCAACAACAGATTGCTGCTGCAAAATCTTTGGCCGATATGAGAAGGCTCACGGACGAGGAAGTTCAGCGAGCGAAGAGGAAGGTCACACTGTTGCAGAAGGATATCGTTCTGAAACAGGAGGAACTGCAAACAACAAAGAAGAAAGTGCAGTTGTTGGAAAAAAAATTAAATTGGATGAAAAATAAGTTGTTGGGGAGAAGAGGTTGATAGCGAGTATGGAAGCCTGTAAAGAAACATATTTTAAAGATGAGTGAGTACTCCCAGCGAACACCGCTCGCAAAAGAAAAAGAGACGATGACTCTCCTCCTCCCACTCAAGAAAAGATTGTGAAAGAATAGGATTGTATAATGCATCCCCTCTAACCGAAGATAATTATCATAGGTTAACATTTTTTGTAGTATGGATTACAAACAGATGCAAACATTGCAGCTTTTTCCTTTTGCTTTGTTAAATTAGGCCAAATCCCCAGTCACGTTTTGTAAGTGGGCCATATGCTAAATCCCCACTAATGCTTCGTGAGTGGGCTTGATGTAATAGTCTTGGTATGATGTTAGCATTTCACTTTGATTATATCTGTGTGTTTATTTAACGCTGCATATCCTATTTTTTGGAATTTGCGGAGGAATTTCCTTCGCTACCCTCTGTGATTTTGCACTTTAATTTGCGAATTGGCCGTGGTATTTTCGTAATAAGGGTGGTTGTTGTGGGCATTCTCCTGGGATGCTTTTACGGAATGACGTTGTTGTCCTAGGGCTCCTCATGCCATCGTACAAGAAGGAATGAATACAGCGTGTTTTGTTAGCCACTGTGTGATATCAAGTATACTTAGCTATACATTTGTGACCAGTGATATCCGCATGTCAAGACTTTGTGCTCCAACATTATAGCATGTATAACCATGAATTCATTATCACGTAGACCTTAAGCATTCCACTGAAGGCATTATAGGATAACTATCGATATTCGAAGAATATAGTGTAATGCGACGAATTTATCACGCTGCTATCTCGATTTATCATTGATGACGATATACATGTGTTCTTCAAACAACGCTCTTTCGCAACACTGGGTATCCATGGTTCGTATTTAAAATACTTCATTTTCTCACATCACATTCCAATTATCCCCTAATGCATTTTCTAGGCTCAAACATCGGCTATTCTCGGATAGGCGTATCAATTCCTAACATACCGTATCCATTAAACCGTTAATTTTAGAATTGTGTACAGCAGATTATTAGTTTTATCAAGCGATATCTGTTACTTTATTCCAACACAACCTCATGCTTATTTGGTAAGTAAAATCAGTATCAACTTCTATATATGGTTATTTAAACGCGTTGTATTATAAACACTCGCAAGCAAAGTCGGCCTGCGCGGAACGAGCGCAGGGAAAAACTAGTAGATAGTAATAAAGAAAATCATGCTAAAATAAAACTCATATTACTATATAAAATATAGATTTATACTAAAACTCTTCTAATTTTCTTTAATTATAAAAGTAACTTAGAGTCCTAGAAGTTAAATAGGAAAATCATTTTTAATAAAAGATGTGATTAAATCTCTATTGTATTCATACTAAAAGAAATATTTTAATTATAATTAAATCTCTCATATGGAAGAGCAAGTTTAGAAAACATAGAGAATCTATAAAGACAAATTCTAAATTGATTGAACTTCCAGAACAAGTAAGAGATGAAGTTAAGGAGATGAGGAGGGAAAAACTAGTTGTCCCCCACACTGGGCGTGCCCTAGGGCTGTGTGTGAGGCCGTGAGAGCTTGCTAGGCTAGTCGGCTCACTGCTTGTTTCTACTTTCCTCAGCTGTTTATTTATTTTAATCTCTGGATATTGGAAAAATGTTGTACGAATGATCATGGACCTAAGAATAAGGCTTGACACTAGGAAAATACTTGAAAATCCTTTGAAAGATGTCCGGTCTTCAACTTTCTTTGATTAAGAAACTTGAATTACCTGCAAGAATAGGGTTAGCATCACATTAATATCTAAATAAGAGTTATCAAATCATTTTATATCTCATATACATCAAACTACATTATCTGAGGTATTTGACCTAGAATTGAAAATAAACAGAAACATTCAGATTAGCACAAGCTGACACTTCTTGTTAAAAAAATTATTTTGGATGATTAGGAAGCAAAGAAGGACAAGGAGAAGCCAAGAAGTTTCTTCAATTTCACAAAAGCCTAATAGAATTTTTTCGGCCATGGCTCTGCCTCAAAATTTATATTTCTTTCTTGTGGAACGTAAGCTCTTCCTCTCAGGCTACAATGGTCAACCTTTTCAAAGAAAGTGTTCTGAAAATCCCACTTTCCCAATATTCCACAAAGATGAAGAACTGAATAACATCTCGTGTTTGGATGTCCTTGGACAAGAGTTGTATGGTGTGGTAATGGGTTTCCTAATAGTGATACTCATGGAAGACTGTGTAATGTAAAGAAATGGTTGCTTGAGGTCTAATGAATAGAGGGACCAGAACCACATAATATATTTGGAACAATTCATCGTCACTTGTTGATGTGTCTGGCTGCATAGACATGAGGTCATCTTCAATCACTATACCATTTATCCCATTAAAACTTTAAATAAATCAAAATCCTTTCTTGCTCATGTGGGAGAAGCTTTCAAGATCAATTCCTAGCACCCAAGGTTTATAAATCTCATATTTGGAAGGATCCATTAAGGATGATCTTTCAGATGGGGGTAGAATTTTTCGTGATGCTAGCTACTTGGTTTAAATCAAAGAATCTCAGCTTTGCAGCCTGGATTAAAATTGACAGAATGGCGAGGTGATAAATGGAAATTGAAGTAAAAAGAGAGCTGATTTACCATTTTGTAGATGTAGTAACCCTCATATTTATGTTGCACGTTTATATTTTGAGTGATATTAGTATTTTCTAAATTTGTACGTTAAGATTAATATTTTATTAAGAATGCTAGACTTGAAAGAAAGTATTTTAAGTATGTTATTTGTGGCAACTTGTTAGTTAGTATTAAATTCATAGCTTGCCCCAAAACTTATGTATATTTATAATGTGTTCCAAACTTTATGTTTTTATGTATCAACATCTCTATTATTAAATATTACATCATTTACCCCAACTACCATGTCTTTCAATTAAGTTGTAAATCTAAATCCTTCCTCCACTCATGTAGACAACTATGCTACAATATTAAGCTCTTATTATATGTATGGATATTTGTGCCCGCATGTCACATCAAGTCACTCTCTATCACTCATTATGTCTCTCATTCTTTCCACACTCAAAATCATCCTCAAGAACACTATTCCCGGATTTTGGGGTTGACCCTCACAAAATACCCCCAAAACTCAATTTTCTACCTCTCAAATCATGAGAAACTCAAGCCCAATGTTATACTATGCATTATGGGAGTCTTTTCCTTCATCTTTTTCAAGAATCCAAGATTCTCCAACCTCCAAGAACCCAAGAACAATCTCTAGTTCCTCAAGGCTTATATGTAAGCACTCTTTCTTCTTTGTTTGCTCAATTTGTTGATGGTTCATGTTCTTGGTATGAAAAGTGCTTGATATTGAGTTGCATGTGTGATTTGATATATTAATGATAAATTTTGAACTTGACTTGCCTCATCTCCGAGCATGCTTCATCATTCTCATGGCTAGATCATCATATTGGTACTTAAATGTTGCATATTTCAGAAAACCTACATTAGAACATACATGCATGACATCAAAAATAACTTTGTTGCTAGAATCATGTAAGAAATGTTAAGAGTAGTGATATGTACATGATTTATACCTTCTATTAGTTAAATTTCATGTCTTCGTAGAAAATTTCTTGCATGCAACAAGTTTTGAAGTATAGAAGACCATCAAACTCATGTTTTGAGCCTATTTTCACAACATTCAGAAAATACTTAGACATTACAGATTATTATGAAAACTTTATGGTTCGTGTATTTTCACATTCTAATCACACAGTAAAAAAATTAGAGTCATTGGACGCATTTTCAATTTTTAATTCGTCAAAAACTAGGGTTAGTTTGTGAATCTGTCAAACCCAGACCAAAAAACATTTTCATCAATTTTATGGACTTATTATTTTCCAAAGCTTACCAAATTAGGATACGTTGTTCCCATAGAATTAATCTGCTTACGTTTAAAATTTCTTAATTTTCGGAGTTTACATAAATATTTTATGAATTTACCCCCACGACCGCTTGCAGGTGTTGTTTTTACATTCAAACAAATCAAAAAATTAATTGTTTAAAAATACTTATATGTTTTCATAATTTTTCATATTTTTATTTTTTTATTATTAAACCTTTTATCAATGTCATGTAAAAACTTCGAGTCCCAAATAATGATTTTGAGTCATCTATGAATTTTTGTACTAGAGATAGTTACACTTTCCATATGAGCAGAGTATAGAAATTTGTAAATTTTTTTAATGCTAGTTTATGTAAGTTACTTTGAGTTAGGGGTGCAACTTGGGCGGGTTGAGCCCGACCAACACGACCCCAGCCTGAATTAAAATAGGGCCCGAACACATAGCTTTAGTAATTTGGACGGGCTTGGACAGAAACTAAAAATACGATTTGCAATTAGTGTTGGGCTTAGGCACAAATGTTAAACGGCGGGCTAACCTGAATCGCCCGATTTGTATGATCACTACATCTAAATATTATATTCTGATAAAATTATGTAGCGTATCTTCATGAATATGCTACTTTTCATAGATTATTACGGATTTTTTTTAATCATTATTTTGTTATAGAACTAGTTTATTTGGCTTTTTTCATAAAAAATATAATTTTCTTGTGTTTTAAAAAATGTATTAAGTTTAATGTCTTAGCCCGAATTCAGCCCGAACTCGAATTTATTTAAACGAATTTGGGCTCGGACGGGCTGGAAATTCTCTTAACTCGGGATGGGCTTGGGCAGCCTCGACAGAACTCGGGCTTGGCCTTGGACAAGGGTGCCAACCCGTCCAACCCACCCGAGTTGCAGTCCTACTTTTAGTTCATTATATGTCATCATACATTTATGTGTTGCATTATACATGTTATGTGCATCTAATAAGAAGTATAAGGTTCTAGATATAAATATGAGAAAAGTTAGTTCATCTTGCATTCATAAGATTAATGTCATTTAGTTAAGTGATATAGGCATGTGCTATGCATTGATCGAATTCATGCTAAGTGATTATATGTATGATTTGTAGCCTTCTTTTCTATTAATGTGATAATGGAGTTGATGCTCATATGCTTAAAGACGACTGAATTTTGACTAAGGAATGTTAAGTAAATGGATTAAGGTAGCAAGGTGAGTTACCCTACCTCCCGAAGTTTGTACATAACATCAAGTTTCTTAAAAGCTTATGTATGTTCATGTTGTCCCTATTATTATGTATTTATGCATTCTACTTAAGTGAATGTTTTATGCCCCATGGATGCCAAGAAAGATAATGAATGATTCGCAAGATAAAATACTGTTTTGAAAAAGGCCACGGTTACACGGTAAAGCAGGCAACGTGTCGCCTCACTAGCAGTCACGATGGACATGTCCCTACGTTATGTTATGTTAAGTCACGAAGGTTACACGGGACATAAGATAAGAAACTAAGCAAGCATGTTAAGGTTTGATAAGGTCTCTACGTGAGACCAAGCAAGGTTCCTACTTGAAACAATACGATTTCACACGATACAAGTTATGATATACGTTACGCTTTCTTCATGTTACAAGTTACGCTTTATGAATGTCATGATCTTTCATGATCCACAAGTATATGTATGTATGACTATGTCTTATGTTCATGACGCTCCATGGGTAAGTTAACCCCTTTTCGTTTTCCAAACCTACAGATTGGGGTAGATGTAACTCACCGAGCTAGTTGAGCTCACCCTATCAAATTAACTTTCTTTTAAGGTTTTAAGCACACATAAAAAGACAAGAAGTATAAAGGTGTTAAGTTGATATGTGACAATGTGCTTGGTGACGCTTGTGTGCTCATATGTTGCGTATATGTTAGATGACTTGAAGCGATTATGTACATGTTGGCGATTTGTCATAAAAATATATAAGTTATGTAATTATGTATATAAGACCTTGTATGAGCCCTTGTATAATAGTGAGTACCTTTACCGGGTTATGCTCTATTTATGTTATGAGTCGAGAGGGCTAAATGATTATTATTTCCAAGTTCAAACCTTATTTGTTTTGAGCACCTTTTACAATTCAAATTGTTTATCAAGACGACCCCAAGTAAATCGTTAATTACGCTTCCGCAAAGTTTTCAAAAAAAACATTTAACACGACTTTTTCAAATTAAATTAGTTAGCCTCTCGATGAATCAAGGCCTCACCGGCATGTCGCGCCCTCCTCCTGTTAATGCAAAGATTTATCGTCGCCTAATCGGCGTCGGCGGGAGAGGGATGTGACAGTATAATCTCTAAGCCTCAGAAGAATATATGAACAGTGGTACACATACAGTTCTGGCATATTACCCTCTGTTACAGAAAACAAACAGTTAGCAGAGTGTATTACCTCCACAACAATACCCCCTTGGAGTAGCAGAGCCATTGTTGCAGATATTATTCCCATGATGGATCAAAACAATTCCCATGTGAAGTGGGTCAGTAGAAGGAAGAATCCCATCGCTAATTGGGTAGCCAAACAAGATGAGAAATATAATTTCAGGGACAATTGGCCAGTTGGATTTAAATTATGTCAATTTTTAGATATGAATTCTATTTAAGATCCCGGTAGAAGAAAGATAGGGTAATTATATTTACATCTCTCGGTTTTCCCTCATTTTTTCTTTTGGTTAAAAAGGGGGGGGGGGGGTTAATTGGAGTTTAATCCCCCCTTGTGCTTTGGGGTTTGTCCAAGAAACACTCTTAGGGTTTCAAATGTTGCAAACCACCCCACATGGTTTGGTTTTTGTGCGGTTCTGTTAATTTTAACGGTAAGAGAGAGAAGGTAGATGTGGAACAAGAAGAGGGAGGAGGACGAGTAGAAGGAGAATGGATTAAGGACAAAGAGGACAGTGACACCACCGTCGCCGCTCGAGGACGTCGTTGTAGCCGCTTGAGGACGCCGGTCGCGCAGCCTACGTTGGTTTAGGACACCGCTGCCTACACCGGCTGAGAAGGACACCGCCACCTACGCCGTTTGAGGACGCCGACACCGATGGAAGACGATGACCCTGTAGCTGCTCCTCCTCTACTTTTTTTTTTGCTCTCTACAAATCCCTCATCTGAACCCTAAAAACTCATCTCCAAGAGATAGGTTGTGAAGTTTAAGATTCACCCACTAATTTAAGAAGGTATCTTTTGAATCCCTGTCTCCCAGTTACGATGTGGATTTTAATTTCAAAGATTCCAGTTGTTGTCTCAATGCATTTTCATGAGTTTTAGAAAGATGAAATTTCGAAAAAAGATGTATTTTTTTTCGATGTCATTGTACATCAGATTTGTTGATATGTTGTTTGATTTTCGAACTATAATTTTATGTAAATATTGGACATAAAGTAATGAGAAGACAATTTAGTCATAACAAAAGAAGAATCAAGTTGTTGTTATAATGCCTAATTCTTGCATTTATATTGTTTGTTCTTGGATATGAAGATGAAGAAAGAAGGAGAATGAAGAGTTGAAGAAAAATAGCATATAGAGAGAGAGAGTTTGAGAACAGAAAATTGATGATTAGACTATATATAGAAGGGCATTTAGGTCTTTCGACACGAGTTAACAGAAAATCAACCCCCTTATTGAAATAAAACCACAGGGTGTTGGTTTGCAATATTTGAAACCCATGGGGGTTTGCACACAAACCCCTAATTATAGGTAGTAAAATACAATTAACCCTAAAAAATGATGTTCTACTGCTGAAGCCCAACTTTGACACCTCAAAATCAGAAAGTGGTTGGGTCACAAAAGGCTTATTCGTCGATGCTAGTGCGATTTTCAACCTTTGTAGCCCAAAACGACAGATTATTAAAACCGAATGCTTGGTTTCACAATACGGAACTCCGGGCCCTCGGTGTATTACCAGGCGATCTATTTTTATTCATCAGTTCAATTTTGTACAAAGCGATATATTTTGTTTGAATTTTTTTTGTTGAAATCAGTAACTAAGAAGTAATATCATATATATAAACAGTCTCATATCTGCAAGTATGTGGTTTATTATGTGTCTTGAATCAAATCAAGTAAGATTTTTTTTTTTGTTGAAATGTTGAATCGAGTAAGATTATTTTCAATGTGTATAATATCGAATTGCTTTTTTTGGTGAATATGTCGAATTGCTTTGTTGAAGAGGTGAATGTAATACAACAAGAGTTTCCCTAATCTTCTCAATAAGTCAAACAACAACAATAATAATATTTATTATAATAATAATAATAATACGTTCTTATGGTGCACGTAATGCACACCACTATCAGTACAATGGTGATTAGTATCAGTGACATAGTTACGACTGTTCACATCAAAATTTACACTTCCAATAAAAAATAATAAACTATCCTGAATTTACTATAGAAAGGAAAAAACATTTAAAATTATATATATATATATATTCAGAAAAAAAATTATATTTATATCTTAATCATTTACCCACTTCATATTTTTAATCTAGATGAAGTGCATAAGCGTACGGAGCTCATATTAACTTTGTTCGACGGCCTTGAGATACGGACAAGTATGGACCACGGACGGTGGAGATTGATAGACAAAGTCTTATCATCTCACGTGACCTTTATTACCCATTAGTGATTGCTTTTACTTGTGTCTACTACGGTAGGTCTTATCCTTTTTATTATTTAATCAAATTATCATTATTTTCGAGAAAAAAATTAAATTATTAATACTACGAAGTAGTACCACTCCGTCCTGCTCTTTCTTTTCAATTTGACTTTTTGACTCGTATCTGAGTCACTTTGACCGGGTGATTTGGATAGTAAAATAATACGATTTTTTGATAATTTTTTCACCGTATTATAAAACAACTTTTACTCTACAACACTATGAAAAGATTATCAAAAAATTGCATCGATTTGTTATTCAAACCATCAGGAAAGTGACTCAGTGAATAATGACAAAAGTTAAATTAGGAAGAAAGAGCGGGGACAAAGTGGTAGTCGTTTTCATGGAAGAGAAAAGACTTGCATCTTCCACAGCTCTGAAAAATAGCAACACTGCATGTTACCTTGGGGACTTGTCACATTAAAGAATGCAACACATATGTACTACTACTACTACTCTTCACGCACTCCTTGGGAGTCATAAAGGTTGTGAAAGTTATTTTCAACTTTTCTCATTTAATTATCAAATAAATGCCTTAATTAACAATCCTTATAAACGTTGTGAAATTGTAAAATTGTAAATGAACTTCTTTTGCATATTTTCTAGGTGAAAAGGAAACACTGAGTTATTGTTGGAGTGATTCAAAGCTAGCAATGTCTTCGGAGACAACAAGAAACAATTGGAGGAGCTAGGCAAAGAAAAAAGAAGTTGTAGCAACTCAGGATGTTCAGGCAGCTCGCACGAGCTCTGGACCAGCTCACACAAGATGGTTCGGGCTGGGTCTTTGTCTGGTTGTTTTCTTGTTCGTTTTTTGTAACTTTTGGTTGCTTGGGGCTCAAGCATTGTAATATGGGTCAACCGTATACGGGTCACCCGTATTATTCTGGCTAGTTAGCATTATTATTTATTTACTTAATTATTATTAGTGGTTTGTTAGTTATTTATTTAAGTAGTCGTTTATTTAATAATTTAGTGATCAGACTTGGCCCGTTAAGTCTAGGGTTAGGTTTAGTTATCTATTTAAACAATTGGAGTCTTCAGTTATAATCAGAGAATAAGAATTTTTTTGAGTTTATTTTAGTTTATTTTGTTTCGTTTCGTAGTTTCTTCGTAGCCTCACGAACTACTGGTATAGATTCGTAGCCTCAAGCTACTGTTCATGATATTGGTTGTATCAATTTGGTGTTTTCATTGATTTTCACCATCCAGCTGGTGAATCATGACGGAATCGGTACAAGAAATTTGCGCTGAATTCAGGAACGATTTGGCTGAATTCAGGACAGGATTTATGACGGACATAGTTGACTTCAAGAACGAACTTGTGTCGTGCATAGCTGAGTTCGACAAGGGCATCAGCGTGCTTTAAAATATTATCGCTCAATGGCAGGTTGAAGTGCAGCAGCAAGAAGAGCTGCCAGTCACGCCGTCGGAAGAACAGCTGCAAACCCAGCCGCCACCGATGTCATCACAAGAGCATCAGCAGCAGCAGGTAGGGATCGCAGAACCCAGGCCAACCCAGTTGCTGGCCGCAGAATCCGTCGACAAGATCCGTCCACCAATCATGCCATTTGATGTCCTGGACAGAACCCTAGCCGACGAAGGAGGGCAGAGCAAACCCCACCCAGCAGTGAACCAGCTGCTGGAGAATCTCCACGATTCAATCAAGAAACTGCCGCCCTTCATCCTCCAAGACCAGCAAGAACAGCCTTCCATGGCCGACGAACCAGATGCTTCCGGAGTTCCTCCATGGCCGCCGCCGCTGCTTCAATAGCTGTCACCCTCAGTCTCATCGCCCCCACCCGCCTCCGACGGCCACAAACGACCGCCACCCAAACCCCCTGATTTCCCCGACGACGGCGAGATTGAAATACCCTGTTTTGTGACTATGGATATTTTGTGATATTATTATAAGTGTCGGGGATTTAATTGAAATGTCGAGAGTTAATTATAAAGGTTTGCTAGAGTTTAGGGGTCGTTGTGACTTTTATCAAAAGTTGTTAGTACCTTTAATTAAGTTGGGGGGAGGTAGTTATCTTTTTACCTAAAATTGTGGTGGGAAAATGTCTTTACCCACAGATTGGTATTATTTTGACCAAATTTTCTTCCTACGTAAAGTTTCCTATTCAAGAGGGTTTCCTTCCTTATGAGTTCGATTTTTTTCCAACTCTCATAAAACCCTCACTCTCTTTTTTTTCTCTATCTCTCACGTCTCTCTCTCTCTCTCCCGAACCCTCTCCTCCTCACTCTCTCGGTCTCTCTCTCTGACAGACGCAACAGGAGCAGCAGCGGCTCCAACGCCGCCGCCGTCCCTCTCTCTCTCCGATCAGGTAATCTCTCTCACTCTCTTTCTCTTCTATTCTTCTTCTCTTCTTCTCTTTTCTCTATCTCTCCATCCGATTCTCTCTCTCCGTTCGACCTCCATGGGCGTCGGGTTTGGTCTTGTTTTTCTCTTGATTTCTCTTGTTCTCTTGATCTCTTGCTTACGATTCATGTACATAGCATGTAAACCTTATTTTTCATATTTATTATCATCCTTTACTTGGAGTGATTTCATGCTATTCATCATAAATCATCAAAATCATTCATTTTCATGATAACCCATACACCCTAGTTTATGTAGGAGGTAAAGTCAACCCAAAACAATAGGTTTAATTAGAAGTCATCACTTGTTTGATGTGTTGGGTTGGTTAGGTGAATGGTAATCACCGGTTAATTGAATTGGAGTCGAAATCGTGACCGTTGGACACTTAGTTTGATGTTCTAGGGTTAATATAAAATCTGTTCGGTCGCTAAAAGGTTGGAATTTGTCGCTATATGACCTTTTTTGGTCACTTAAAGTTGCTGAATTTGTCATTAATGCTGTTGGGATTATTAAATAGGGTTTAGACATGAAATTAGTTGGATTTTGGGAGTTTTAACACATGTTTTGAAGTCTTGAACCTAAGTACAAGTGTTGGGTGAATTTGTGAGTTGTGACTAGTGTAATGTGAACCTAGTTAGTTACTGATCTCTTTAGTTAGAATTAAATAGCTTAAAGGGGATGTTCATCTTGAACAATGTTAGTAGAATTGTGTGGTTAGCCTAGAGCCAATTGTCCTAACCACTAGTGTATCGGGTTTGATTGGGAATGTTGGGTTGGTGTTAAAAACCTAAACCGCCGAGTTCCATATGCAAGTAGATAGTATATCAATTATATTGCTAGAGTATTATGTTTAATTAGGGTATTGTTACGTGTAGGTGACGACTTCATCGACGATGAGTACAGCGAGTACGTTGACTGATTTGCGGTAGTTGATTTGCTTTGAGGTAAGTAAACATGCCAGGTCTAGTGTTCCTAACTCCTTCGTGTCAAATGAATTCTTATATTTATTTACGTCTCAAAATGAGTTTAAGTGTTATGTGACATGCAATATGCGATTTTTACTTGCTAAATGTCTTTCTTGAAAATATCACCATGATAAAACAATGAACTATAATGTAAAGTGGAAGAGTTATGCGGGGCCATTTATTATTGGTTACTATTGGCATTGGGCGTGTTGACTTCTGTCTCCTGTTCAAGGTTTTTTTTTTTTTTTTTTTTTTTTTTTTTTTTTTTTTTTAATCTGGTTGCAAGTCCCCGGATAGCTCCTTGTACTCACTCCTCTGGCCGCTAGAAGTCTTGGTGGGTGTCGACACTTAAGGTCCTGGATGCTTGCGATATGGTTGGTTTCCCCCGTCGCAAAAAATTATTAATGATGGATTTTTGTTTTGAGTATATTAATGGAAAATGAATTAATATGTGGATTTGGTTTTCCCCAAGTAGAAAGATTATGGAATTGGAAACTCACATGTTCCTTACAAGGGTCAACTATAGTCCGCTGTGTTTCTGAAAAGAACTCTTACTCTCAAATTTATTATTGGCTTTACAACTTGTCTCATCATTTTTTATGCTTGGGTGTTTTCTTACCAGTATTTTTATGCTGATTGTGCTGTGGTGTTTCTTTTTTATTCTGCAACACAGGTCTAGAGGAGGGGAATCTGGAATAGATGGGGAACGCGTTTCAACATTTAATTCATTAGTTTTTTTTCATTTTATATTAGAACAATTTTAAATACTTTAATACTTTAGTTTGCTTTTATGACCGGTTTGAGGCAAGAAAAATTGGATTGTAATAACGATTAGTTTTAATTGCTTAATGGATTGTTTGCTTGATACCCACTTTTAAACGTCCTTGTATCCGGGCTTAGTCTCGGGTACGGAGTGGCACCCCCCGGGTCTCCGGCTTGGTCATTTTGGGGGTGTTACAGAGATAGCCTCACACGCCCTCCAATCGACCAAACCGAGCCTCAGCACCTCCCAACTTCACGACGACCAAGAAACGGTCACCCAATGCCTCCTCTTCCATCAATTAACCATCGACCAGATGTTATGTGTGCCGTCGCGACCACAAGCCGGAGATGCCCAGCTCCGGTTAGCCGTCAAGATAAGAACAGCTCATTCGCGGCTCGATCTAGCCGCCAAGGACACGATGGCTCGGTTACGACTGGAATTAGCTGCACGCTCGAATTCGGCTCCTTTTGAGCCGTCGGCTTCTTCCCGGCTCTACTTAGCCATCGGCTTCCGGTCGGCTGAACCCGAGCCGTCGGTTTCAGACCGGATCCCCATAACCACAAGTCTATTTTTGGCTCCTATTTGAGCAGTGCCTTCAATTTTTTGAGTCACGGGTTCATTCCTAGGGTTTTCAACCTCCCAGGTCCGTTTCCGGTCTCAACTTTTCGAGATTTGGCTTCCAACGTACTGTTCCGAAGGTCCTCCTCCGTCCATTTGATTGGGGCGTATGTGTGTAAGAGATACAAGACGACACGCCTATTTTCAACTAATCCACCTTGAGGACAAGGTGTTTTTCGAGCGCGGGGGAGTTGATCCGGTCAACTGTATCGTACAGGTCAACAGTATTATCATATTTATTAATTATTTATAATTAGTCGTTATTTGTTTATTTTATTTTGTTAATTAGTTTATTTATTTAATTAGTTATTAATTTAATTATGTAGTTGATCCGGGCTTGGCCCGTTAGGTCTAGGGTTTAGTTTAGTTTTATATTTAAATGATTGTAGTGTTCAATTATTGTTATGGAGTGAGAATTGTTTTTCAGTTTATGCAGTTTATTTTCAGTTTTATTCGTTGTTTTTCGTAGTCTCACGAACTACTGGTAGAGATTCGTAGCCTCAAGCTACTAGTAACGATACTGGTTGTATCAATTTGGTGCTTTCATTGATTTTCACCATCCACCTGGTGAATCGTGAAGGAATCGGTACAAGAAATTTGTGCTGGATTCAGGAACGATTTGGATGAATTCAAGACAGGATTCATGACGGACATAGCTGACTTCAAGAGCGAATTTTTGCCGTCCATAGCTGAGTTCCTGAAGGGCATGGCCGTGCTTGAAAACCTTATCGCCCAATGGCAGGTTGAAGAGAAGAAGAAGCAAGAACAGAAGCAAGACCAGCAAGAACAGCCCCTACCCGCTCAAGATCCAGCGAGCAACCAGCAGGAACAACAGGAGCCGCCAGTTGAAACCCAGCGGCAGCAGCCATTGTTGGCCGCCAATCCGCTGCCCAGGCCTCCAACGCCGTCACTGACAGCGTAAATCTATGTGCTTTTTCGCAAGTGTACGATCAAGTAATATAGAGTACGTATTTGTGACTCTGATTATTGAACCCACGAGAACATGACGATTTTTAACTTGGGGAATCATAACTATATGCAAAGCTGTAAAAATGAGGAGAAGTTGTGTGTGATTTACTTAAACTAAATTGCAGTAAATAAAAGCAGTAATTAAAGAAACTATTATTGATGTAAATTTTTTGGGAATTGTTCTAAGTCTGAAAACTGATGAATTAAGGATCTAGGCTCCAAGATCCCCTAAGGTTACTACTCAGCCTTTACAGTTTATCTTGATTTCAGAAACACACAGCGGTATTGTTTATGCCAGCATACCAATTACTGGAATAGATGCCCTAGAGGCAATCTAGTTTAGTATGAATTTATTTTTGGCTAGAAATTCATTTATTATTTATTGGATATTTAATATAATGAAGTCCTTAGATTTACAATCGTGTTGTTTATCTTAAATATCCCTAGTCCAGTATAATGATTAATGGGACAATCATCTATAGACTAGTATGGGGTTGGATTGATATGGAGATATCATGATCCAACACATAGGTGTGCATTAGGGGTAATGACGCACTGGATTGACCCATCTCCGAGAAGGCTACATACACGTTATGTTGAGTCACAAGTGCTTCTCGCGGTGCAATGGTATTGTCATCCTTAGACTTGAAGTCACTAGATATTCTAGTTGTGGATTATTGTGATTTTGGTAGCGTTAAACGCTACACCGTAACTGGGTAGTTATAAAGGCGTGTACTAGATACAATAAGAAGAAAGCTTTGAGATCGTAGTGGACGTAGATAGAATTTGTCCCTCCCACATAACGGGAGCAAATATCCTAGGCCACTCGAGGGATAGTGCTTATAGAATGTCTGGTCAGACTCAAATAAATCAATATGGGATATTGATGTTATTTGCAAGAATAAGGCTATTCCCATGGATCGAGAAACTGTGGATTGGATATACGAGTGTGACTTGTATGTCTCGTGTCCAATCCGGATATAGAGACAAAGGGATGAGACAATTACTTGTACAAATTTTGTCAAGATGACTATTCTATTAGTTGGCTAGAATGGATGTTTTGCTAGAAACCGCTCCATATTAGCAAAGAGTTGCTACCAACTAGATAGAACCTATGGGGTCATACGCTATATAGAGTTGAACTAGATTTGGGAATTAATTAATTGGATTAATTAATTAGAAGGATCACTTTGAAAAACCTTGCAAACTTAGTAGGAACTAATTTGCAAGGAAGTGACTAAATTGAATTCTATTAGGACTAGAATAAGTCCTTTAGGTAGTTGGCAATGAGTTGTTGGACTATATAAAGGACCTTCCTTCCTTCCTTCCTTCCCACAACTTATGCTCATAATTGATCATAACTAGAGTGCGAGAGAACAAAAGGAGAGAGCAACAAGCAAGGAAGGAGCCGACCGCCCCTCCCTTTGCCGCCGCCCGTCCCCGTCGGCCACAAGGAGGCCGAACACCTCCTTGTTCGTCTCGTTTTTCGTGATTCTTCTTCCTCTTCCTCTTTCCAGGCTAGCACCAAGGAGTGGGAGATCTAGAAATCAACTCTAGGCGTGGATCAACTATAGAGAACGTGACACAATTCGTGTTTGAAGTCATCAAAGGAGAACCCTAAGGTGTGTTATTTATTTCTTCCCTTACCATCGTTATGTCTCTTGACTTGTGATCCTTGGAGGGTTTTGCATGGTTAATTATTGTTTCCGTTGCGCATCCATGAATCAAAACCCTACAGTGGTATCAGAGCCACAGGTCGTAGAGCATAAATGTGGTTTATGTGTTGCGTTTTAGTTGTTTTACACCTTAAATTGATTGTTTATTGCGTAAAACAAGACAAATCAAGCATGAGATGCAATTTGTCAATAATCTATGATAACAAGATCTAATTTTTACATTGAATGCATGAATTGGTGAGTTTGAGAAATTTTAGGATCTTAGATCTAGGGTTTGGGCATCCTTGGGGAAGAAGGAGTTCTTCCAAAACAAGGAAACAACCAAACTTGGGCACCAAGCAAGGGAGTTGTTTTGGAAACAACTCCCTATAGAGGTTCGGCCCCCTAAGGGAACCGCCCCTCTTGCTTGCCGCCCAAGTCTTTTCCGCCCTAGGGGCCGGGGGGCCCTAGCCCGCCGCCTAGCCGCGTGGGCTAGGGGCCGGCCCGGCCCTAGGGCCTTGCGGTTCACCTTTTTGGGCCCGGACAATTTGATTGTTGGGCCCATGGACCGTTTTAACCCTAAAATTCCTAAAATCAATTAAAATTTACCAAGCGCGTTAAAATTGGATTTTAACTGTTTATGTGCAAATCGCATGGTGATTGGATATGGCCTTAGGATGTGGTTTGATGTGGATGTTTTAATTTTGTGGTTTGGTTTACGGCCTGCGAGCTGATCAATTAATTGTAATAATTAATTAGGTTTTTTAATGGCCTGTGTGCCATTTTTTTTTCTCAACTTGTGAGATTTATTTTATTTAGTAAAGAAGTTAGCTAGTGCTAGATAAAGTAGATTGTTAGCCAAGATTGAAGAAAAGAAGCCCAAAGCCAAAAGGATCCACAAAAGATGGAGCATGGAGCATGGAGCATTCCACATGACTATGAAGGATGGTCCAAAAGATCAAGACGCATGGAGATGTGTTTGCTTTTAGGGTTCATAGATAATTCCATTGGCTTGGAATTATCTTAGTCTAGAAAAGGCCATATCCACATCACGTTTAATTTTTGTTTTGTGGTTGTGCCCAAACTCAAATAGATAGATTAGTTGATATTGATCAACAAAACAATTAAAAAAATGAATTTTAAAATCCCTCAAAATTCAAATATTGTGTTCTTTCCTTCTAGTAATGTGCAACTGTTTAAATAAGAGGTTGAACACAACTAGGCAATTAATTTAATTAAGAAACCTAGAGGCAATCAATTGGGATTATCCATATGGATGGATAAATAAGGAGTTATTTGCCCAATTGAACCAAGAGTTGCATATGGGATGCAATTGGAATTGTTCCTATCTAAAGTAGTCAAATTATGGGTGACTTGCCAAAGCAAGCTCATAAGGAGATGAAACATGGATCTTGGCCCACTAGAAAATATAAGGATATTTTCCGCATTAATATCTTGAGGGTTATTAATCCGTAGAAAAATAGTGGGAGCTATATTTGATAAACTAGCCATTATTGAATATAGTCAAAAATTCACAAATACTAAAACTTGCGTATTTCCTTTTGTAGAATTCCAAATGGCAAACAACTCATCGAGTTCACAACATTCCCTACAATCTGTCCTTGAGAAGGACAAGCTCTCTGGAACCAACTTTCTTGATTGGTACAGGAACTTGAGAATTGTTCTCAAGCAAGAGAAGAAATTGTACGCAATAGAGGAGCATGTTCCATAAGGTCCAGAGAACCAAACGCCTGCTGCGCTAAAGGCGTATCAAAAGCGTGTTGATGACGCTAATGATGCGGCCTGCCTTATTCTATGCACCATGACTTCTGAGCTTCAGAAGCAACACGAAAACATGAATGCTGTCGATATGATCGAGCATCTGAAGCAGCTCTTCCAAGAGCAGGCAAGGGTAGAGAGGTATGAGGTCTCTAAGGCACTGTTCAAGTGTCATCTGGAAGAAGGGAACCCGGTGGGACCCTATTTACTCCGTATGATCGGGTACTTGGAGAAACTCGCCCGACTAGGGTTCCTGGTCGGCCAAGAGTTGGCAACCGATCTCGTGTTGCAATCGTTGCCCGAGAGTTATGGACTGTTCGTCATGAACTATAACATGAACGAGATCGTGAAACCACTGCCAGATTTACTCAATATGTTGAGGACAGCTGAACAGAGCATCAACAAGTGTAAAGGCAAGGCCATGATGATGGTGCAGAAAGGAAAGGGCAAAAGGTTTGCCTCATCCTCCAAGGGCAAAGGCAAGTCAGTTTCCCAGTCCAAGGAACCTGCCCTTAAGCCTGTTGGTGGCATTTCCAAAGGTGTGACTAAAGGTGAGTGTCACTACTGCAGTCACCCTGGACACTGGAGGAGCAACTGCCCAAAATATCTATATCATGGGTATTAGATAGTGTATGTGGATCTCACATTTGTCGAAATGTGCAGGATCTAAAGAGAAGTAAAAGATTGGCTAAAGGTGAGGTAGATCCGCGCGTTGGGAATGGAGCAAAAGTTGCTGCGTTGGCCATAGGCGTGTGCGAGCTATCTCTGCCTTCAGGATTAGTTTTAGAATTAAATAATTGCTATTTTGTGCCTGCTATGAGCAGAAACATTATTTCTATTTCTTGTTTGGACAAGGATGGTTTTATTATTTCAATAAAGAACAATTGTTGTTCCTTTATTTGAATAATATTCACTATTTTAGTGCGCAATTATTTAATGGACTGTATGTCCTTGACCTAAGCAATCCTGTCTACAACATTAATACCAAGCGGATCAAAATAAATGATTTAAATCCTGCTTATTTATGGCACTGTCGTTTAGGCCACATAAATGAGAAACATGTATCTAGACTCCATAAGGATGGATTCCTAGACTCATTTGAATTTGAATCATATGAGACATGTGAGGCTTTTTTATTGGGAAAAATGACAAAGTCCCCTTTCAATAAGAAAGGTGAGAGGACTAGTGAACAATTGGCACTCATACATACTGATGTGTGTGGGCCATTTGCCATGCCTGCCAGGGGTGGTTATGTCTACTTCATTACATTTACTGATGACTACAGTAGATATGGATTTGTGTACCTTACGAGGGAAAAATCCGAATCCTTTGAAGTGTTCAAAGAATTCAAGAATGAAGTAGAAAAGCAACTTGGCAAAAGTATCAAGTCTCTACGATCGGATCGTGGAGGAGAATACTTAAGTCAAGAGTTTGACGACTATCTTAGAGAGTGTGGGATCGTGTCCCAAATCACTCCACCCGGAACGCCACAATGGAATGGCGTGTCTGAGAGGAGGAATCGAACCCTATTGGATATGGTTCGATCTATGATGTGTCAGACTGATCTTCCATTATCATTTTGGGGCCACGCTCTATTAAGTGCAGCTTTCACCATTAACCGTGTTCCATCTAAATCAGTCATGAAGACACCATATGAGATGTGGAGTGGGAGGCGTCCCACACTGTCGTTCATGAGGATTTGGGGCTGCGATGTCTATGTAAAACGTTTACAATCAGACAAGCTAGGGCCAAAATCGGATAAGTGTAAATTTGTAGGGTACCCTAAGGAAACTAAGGGTTACTACTTCTACAATCCAACCGAGAACAAAGTGTTTGTTGCTCGGACCGGCGTGTTTCTAGAAAGAGAGTTTGTCTCTTAAAGAAGCAAGTGGGAGGACTGTAGAACTTGAAGAGGTTCAAGAACCACAAATCACTGAACTGATTATGGAACATGAACAGGAACCACAAGCGGTTGTAGAGCAACCTGTTCAGGTAACACAAGAGCTTCGTAGATCTAGTAGAGTGCGCCAGGAAACCGAGAGGTATGGACTTCTCGTGACCGATTCCGGTGACACGATGCTCATAGATGATGAGCCTACTACCTATGAAGAGGCCATGAAGGGCCCAGACTCTCAGAAGTGGCTAGAAGCCATGAGATCCGAGATGGAATCCATGTATACCAACAAAGTATGGACTTTGGTGGAACCAACCGAAGGGGCGCGTCCCATAGGGTGCAAGTGGGTCTTCAAGAAGATGATCGACATGGATGGTAATGTGATTACCTATAAGGGCCGATTGGTGGCCAAAGGATTCAGACAGATTCATGGTATTGACTATGATGAAACCTTTTCACCAGTCGTTATGACCAAATCCATCCGAATCCTACTTGCGATTGCAGCATACCATGACTATGAGATCTGGCAGATGGATGTCAAAACAGCATTCCTTTATGGGAATCTCCTCGAGGACGTGTATATGATAAAGCCGGAGGGTTTTGAGGATCCAAAGCAAGCCAACAAAGTCTGTAAGCTGCAACGATCCATTTATGGATTGAAGCAAGCTTCTAGGAGTTGGAATCGACGTTTTGATGAAGTATTCAAAGAGTTTGGCTTCATCAGGAACGAAGATGAGTCTTGTGTCTACAAGAAGTTTAGTGGGAGCTCTGTAGCTTTTCTGGTCTTGTATGTGGATGACATACTGCTCATTGGAAACGACGTTCCCATGCTACAATCTGTTAAAGATTGGCTAGAGAAGTGTTTCTCAATGAAGTACTTAGGGGAAGCAGCCTATATACTCGGTATAAAGATCTATAGAGATAGATCTAAGAGGCTGCTGGGCCTAAGTCAAAGTACATATATTGACAAGGTGTTGAAACGGTTCAACATGCAAGATTCCAAGAAGGGATTCTTGCCCATGTCACATGGGATCACTCTTTCGAAGAGTGGTTGTCCTTCCAATGAGATTGAGAAGGAACGCATGAGTAGAATTCCCTATGCCTCGGCCATAGGATCTATCATGTACGCCATGTTATGTACTAGACCAGATGTGTCATATGCCTTGAGTATGACAAGCATATACCAATCCAATCCAGGTGAGAGTCACTGGATTGTAGTCAAGAACATCCTAAAGTACTTAAGAAGAACTAAGGATGCTTTCTTGATATTTGGCGGTGAGGAAGAGTTGCGTGTAAGGGGTTACACTGATGCAAGCTTCCAAACCGACAGAGATGACTTTAGATCATAGTCGGGATATGTGTTTTGCCTGAATGGTGCAGCGGTGAGCTGGAAAAGTTCCAAGCAAGAGACGGTGGCTGATTCTACAACAGAGGCTGAGTACATTGCTGCAAATGGCGCATCAAAGGAAGCTGTTTGGATCAGAAAGTTTGTTTCTGAACTTGGTGTAGTTCCTAGCATTGCGGATCAAGTTGAGTTGTACTGTGACAACACTGGGGCGATCGCGCAATCAAAGGAACCCAGGTCGCACCAGAAATCCAAGCACGTGCTCAGGAAGTTTCATCGGATTCGAGATATTATCGATAGAGGAGACGTTCGGATATGCAAGATTCCTACAGATGAGAATCTGTCAGACCCGCTTACAAAGCCGCTCACGCAGTGGATGCATGAAGGGCACACTAGGAGTATGGGCATACGAGATGCGCCAGATTGGCTCTAGTGCAAGTGGGAGACTGTTGGAATAGATGCCCTAGAGGCAATCTAGTTTAGTATGACTTTATTTGTGGCTAGAAATTCATTTATTATTTATTGGATATTGAATATAATGAAGTCCTTAGATTTAAAATTGTGTTGTTTATCTTAAATATCCCTAGTCTAGTATAATGATTAATCGGACAATCATTTATAGACTAGTATGGGGTTGGATTGATATGGAGATATCATGATCCAACACATAGGTGTGCATTAGGGGTAATGACGCACTGGATTGAACCATCTCCGAGAAGGCACATACACGTTATGTTGAGTCACAAGTGCTTCTCGCGGTGCAATGGTATTGTCATCCTTAGACTTGAAGTCACTAGATATTCTAGTTGTGGATTATTGTGATTTTGGTAGCGTTAAACGCTACACCGTAACTGGGTAGTTATAAAGGCGTGTACTGGATACAATAAGAAGCAAGCTTAGAGATCGTAGTTCACGTAGATAGAATTTTTCCATCCCACATAACGGGAGCAAATATCCTAGGCCACTCGAGGGATAGTGCTTATA
Organism: Linanthus parryae; assembly: GCA_023055425.1. NCBI lineage: Eukaryota > Viridiplantae > Streptophyta > Magnoliopsida > Ericales > Polemoniaceae > Linanthus > Linanthus parryae. Next base: position 100,214,077 of record JALGPY010000002.1, read on the forward strand.
GAATGTCTGGCCAGACTCAAATAAATCAATATGGGATATTGATGTTATTTGCACGAATAAGGCTATTCCCATGGATAGAGAAACTGTGGATTGGATATACGAGTGTGAATTGTATGTCTCGTGTCCAATCCGGATATAGAGACAAAGGGATGAGACAATTACTTGTACAAAGGTTGTCAAGATGACTATTTTGTTAGTTGGCTAGAATGGATGTTTTGCTAGAAACCGCTCCATATTAGCAAATAGTTGCTACCAACTAGATAGAACCTATGGGGTCACACGCTATATAGAGTTGAACTAGATTTGGGAATTCATTAATTGGATTAATTAATTAGAAGGATCACTTTGCAAAACCTTGCAAACTTAGTAGGGACTAATTTGCAAGGAAGGGACTAAATTGAATTCTAGTAGGACTAGAATAAGTCCTTTAGGTAGTTGGCAAGGAGTTGTTGGACTATATAAAGGACCTTCCTTCCTTCCTTCCCACAACTTATGCTCATAATTGATCATAACTAGAGTGGGAGAGAACAAAAGGAGAGAGCAACAAGCAAGGAAGGAGCCGACCGCCCCTCCCTTTGCCGCCGCCCCTCCCCGTCGGCCACAAGGAGGCTAAAGAACTCCTTGTTCGTCTCGTTTTGCGTGATTCTTCTTCCTCTTCCTCTTTTCGGGCTAGCACCAAGGAGTGGGAGATCTAGAAATCAACTCTAGGCGTGGATCAACTATAGAGAACGTGACACAATTCGCGTTTGAAGTCATCAAAGGAGAACCCTAAGGTGTGTTATTGATTTCTTCCCTTACCATCGTTATGTCTCTTGACTTGTGATCCTTGGAGGGTTTTGCATGGTTAATTATTGTTTCCTTTGCGCATCCATGAATCAAAACCCTACACCAATGACACAATCTCCTCTCAGTCTCATGCATCTATCACTCTCCTGCTGATTTTCGAATCCCTTAGGTTCACCTCAATTTGCAGGTTTTTTCTAAGTCTACTAGGGTTATAGGTTCTCCTCTCGGTCTCCCCCTAAACTTCTAGCAGTTGGGCTAATGCTTTTGGGCTAGCCCCTTGATTCTATTCACCTCTCGGTCCATCAAGGCAGAGGACTAAATCATGTCTTCTCTTCCTAACTCTCACTGGCCACTCTAGCGCACCAGATCCTGTTTGTAGCACTCCTGGGTGATCGGGCCGTTCATGCATAAATATAAAATCAAAGACAAAATAATAAATAATCCAATACTGTATTAAGACTTCAAACTAGTCATGAATATGAGAATGAAAACAAACCAAGTCGCTGAATTCATAAACCCTAGGTTCACCAAGAACCTAGGTAAAAGGTTTAGCTAGCGTACATTATTGAAAGAAAAATTTCATAAAATAAAGAGACGAAAGATCAAACGAGATTATTGCTGAATACATAAATTGCTCCAATCTCTGCTCTGCTCCAAACTTCCGGCTCTGGTAATGTATTTTGTGATGATGATAGGTGTATGTGTAGCCTAATTCTGTGCTGGGATGCCTCCTTTTATACTGCCACAGCCTCTAAAACTGATGCCTGAAATTCATGTTCTGCCCCTGTCTAAACCCGTCCTGGAAGCTTCTGGAAATCCTGACGTCCGTCTGATCGCGGCATCTCTGTGTCTGAACGCACACGTGCGTTTGAACGCACATCCCATGCGTTCGGACGCACAAATTTTGATGTTGACTTTGACTTTCCTTGATGACTTCCTGGATTGTGCGTTTGAACGCACCACTTGGTCTTCTGGTTGAGTTTTTCGACTGTTTCTAACCTTTCGTATTTTTGAAGTCTTCTGCGCTCAAACGCAGGGTGTGCGTCTGAACGCACACACTTGGTCACGTTTCGGTCTGTTTTCTCCTGTCTTCCTCTGCTGCTAACAGTTGTGCGTTTGAACGCACAACCTTAGCTTTTTCTGCGTTTTTTTTCCTTTGACTCCTTCATACGCTGCCTCCATTCCAAGCCTCTCTCATGCATTTCTCGGTACCTGTTTTCTGCAAACCATAACAAGTACCCGCAATCATATCCAAATAAATAAAATTATACATGAAATTGCTCAATTATATCAATTATGCTCTCAGCGTCCTCTGTTTCGTATCTAGTGGAAAACTGACTGAAAACAGGAAAAATCAATCTCACTAGGGTCAGAACCAATAGTAAGAAGGAGTCCTAAACTAACTCCATCTGTGAGCTATCAAATTACTCCCACATTAAACTCTGCTCGTCCCGAGAAGACCCTTGCATACTGCCTTGCAGACCCTGTTTTTGCATACTTAAATTGCATACTTCCCCATCCAACAGATTCATGCTATAGACCAGAAGACTCAACTATTCAACTGAATCAGACAAAGAATATACAAAACTGATATATGCAAAACAAAGATTTTTGGTTGAGATTGGGAAATCTCTAGAATTAAAATTGATGTGTCCTTGAATGTTCACTATAACTCCAGGAAGTGCCGGCTAACATGCGATTGGCGAGTCTGTTTGATTCTCAGGGTGGAAAATAAGCACGGGCTTCCCTTACATGCGATTGGTGAGTCTGTATCCTAAGAAAATCCCTAGCTATCCTACATTCAGAGCTATTTACCATTAGGGGATCCTAAGTCTAAACAGGTAGGATTTTTGTATGTATCAGGTAAGGCCAATCCTACTTGTTATGACATCTCACTGTTCCCACTCACACCCCTCACCAAGTCCCCGAAAACTGTCCAGAACAACTAAGTCCCTGTGTCTCAATTCCATGAAATCCTGGTGCTGATTCGCCGTTCTTGCGGCCACAATTGTGAAGTAGTGTGTAGTCTAAACAGTGTTCCCTGCTCAGCTCTACTTTATTAACTAAAACTGAAAATAACTTAAAACAATGAGTACTTTTTTTCTTTTCCTTTTTTTCTCTTTTTTTTTCTCTTTTTTTTAATAACATAAATAATACACAAATACGAACAGAATAAAAACAAATACGAACTAGCTGAGCTGGGTAGTGAAATAATCCAATCTGTGGGGTACGAAAAGTATCAACTGTCAAAATACCCCCACATTAGTCTTTAAGCGATGATCTCTATAGTTCAGAAAATAACGTGCAGTCCCACCAAACCTCCTCATCACCAAAGATGTAGAAATAGGCACGACCACCCATTAAACTTGACAACCCCGAACCCTAAATCTGTGCGGAAAAGATATCACGCACGCGACTTCTCCTCCTGTGACCTCTGTGTAATGTAGTGATTCATCTCCTGCAAATTAATGATGTCGCCTCTAACTGACCCTATCACACCCTCAAGCTGTCCAAAACTGATCTGAATTGAAGTTTGCATCCATCTAAAACCCTCCCAGACTCACTGACTATGTCATAACGCGTAGTACTAGCCAACTAAACAAGTGATGCAAGTCACAAGGAAGGATTCCTAGGCTACAGTGACTGTGAATGAAGGGGTAAACGGCTGCAAATGGGCTGACTATTTGGCTGAGAAACAGGACGTGAGGTCCGTTATAAGCCAAACACTCCGCTGAAAAATGCAGTGACCGTGCTGGCGCCCGTAGGCAGGTTGTCAACTACCTATATGACGGTGGTGTGGCAACTAGTCGGATTCCTAACTCAGGCTACATCCTACCGGAGAATTATGGGTTGCACTGGGTCTAACCATCTGCAGAAAAACAAAACTCCTACACCTCGGTGTCAATTTTCCTTCCTGTTGGAGATTTAATCACTGAATTCTTCCCAGTTTATAATCCTATTAATTGCCCTTTCTCAAAAGATTTTCTGATTTTTGATTTTTTTTGATTTTTTTAATAATAATAATGCAAGGTGAGAAGAATAGGTAGGTGGACTCAAAAGTAAAAAACGTGCTGACTCAAAAATTAAAATAAAATGAAAAATAAAATGAACCAAAGTATGCAGACATGGCTATGCAGGAGGACCCGATTCCCCACCCCCACACTAGAGGTGGCGCGTCCTCGCGACTCTACTGATCTGGTCTATAACTAGAACCGGTGTTCTCAAGAAGAGACTGGTCAGTCGGCTCAGGAGACGGTTCGGGAGTCTGCCTCCCTCTGGGTCTCTTCCTCGCAACCTGTCTTGCTGCTGATGCTGTACCAGCGTGGCTGGCACCAGGGTGGGCACTGCTGGCTCCTGGGTCTGCATGCTGTCTGGGCGGGTACTGGGTACCAGGTCTGCCGGGGTCACCTACATTGTCTGCGTGTTCTAGGCTCGGGGTGGGGTCATGACCAGAGAAGCTCTCATAGGGCCTGCTATCCTCCATCGTCCAACCGGGACAGTTTTCACTGGAATAGCGGTCCGAGAAATTAAATCTCTTTCCACGCATGTTGCTCTGAATCTCATTGAGGGCAGTCTCATGAGCTCGCAGAGCAGCGATGTTAGCATGGTAGATGTGCTTCAGGGTCTTAAACAGCTTTCCAAGAACCCCGACCATTTTCTTGACCGTCCTCACCAGGTAGTTCTGCATTTTTTCTTGGGTCTTAATTTTCTTTCTGACCCACTCCTCATGCTCTGTCCTCTCCAGGCGCCCAAAATAACTGCGCCTGGCTCCTCTGCTGGACTACCCGTGGTCATACTCAGTCTGCCTGGGTTTACTGGAACTGGCAGACCGGGGCAGTCAAAGGGGACCATGTAAAGCAGCCAAACCACCACCACCAGGTGGCGGCGGTGGCGGCATGTCTTCACCCCCACCATGAGGGGGTGCACCATCATCATCATCGTCCACCTGGACATAGTCTAGAGGCCCATGCAGAGCCTCCTACAACGCACATCTCATCTTTCGGTACTTTTGTACCTGTACTGGTCGGATATCTCTCAGCTCGCCAGGAATTGGCACCAGATAGTCCTGGGCCATTTTGTTCAACATCCCCAAAAAACCCCAACCCTTCTTACTGTTGAACTCCCTCCTTTCTCGAAAAAACTCACAAATAATCTCCGGGAGGCTAACTGGCTCACGGGTCATCAAACAGTACACTAACAATGCGACATTATAGTCTATCCGAGTTATGTGCTTAATGCCCACGATCCGGTTGTTGACCCACTCAATCCACCATCTCGCCTCTCGAATCAAGTAGGTAGCAGGAAGTTTCCTATAGGCAGGACTCCGCTCGGGGTAATACCATGCAGCAACTGGCACACCCGCACACAGAGTATGAAGGATCTGGTCACTAAGCTGTTCAGAGGGGTGACGCCTAAGTTCCTGAAACTAACAGTCGTCCAACACCAAATCCAGACCTAAACTCTCTCGGATACTTTCTTGGGTGATCCTATTCCAAGTATTTCTGCAGTAAATCCATTCTATGGACTGGGCCTCGCTATTCGTGCACTCCTGGAGATTACTAAAAATCTCCTTTGCAAGCACAGAACTAGCCAGTATATTGGTAAATACGGTGAATAATTCCCCAAAGTGATCTTGTCCGGTAAAGTTGAACAGGTTCTCCCCCATAGACACAAGATCACGGGGAAAAGTTCTCTCAGCCGGTATGTCATACCTAATCTTTTTGTCCTGCAAAAAGAAACGGTGGGCTTCCATATTGAAAAACCTATGGTCACAGAAATGATCGACCCTCAATAACCGACAGTCTATGATGTTCAAGGGGGCAATGGTCCTATCTGGACGCATGTAAGGTCTGTCCTCATCCATCTAAGAAATTAAAAATAGAAAAAGAAATATGCAAAGAGAGAGAAAAGACTGAACCAGGGTACCCGGAGTAAATCTTACAGGTATAGATCCGAAAACTATAGTGTGATCTGGAACTGTCTGATCTTTATAGTGTGATCACCCCCACACTGTTTATGGGCAATCTGGCGGTTCTACGGTGGTAACCGGAGTTGACTAGCGGCTGACTGATGCTGGCGGCTGGCTAGGGCAGAGAGAATTTTTTAGAGAGAGAGTGGAAAACTGTTTGACTGAAGTGAAAATGGGTCACTTTTAGCCGTACACTATATATCAGAAAACTTTCAGAAATTGCAGAGTGGCCCCTGGAAATCAAAAATTTTCAAAAATTTATGATCCCGCTCATTGGGCATTTGAACGCACATCCTGCGTTTGAACGCAGTGCTTCATCTTCTGGAATTTTTTTGAATCTTGATGGTGTGCGTTTAAACGCACATCCTGCGTTTGAACGTACACTATTGAATTCTGGAATTTATGGGCTGGTGATGATGTGCGTTCGAACGCACATGATCTGGGTCTGAACGCAGCTCTTTAGTTCTTGATTTTCTGCAGATTTCTGATGATGTGCGTTTTAACGCAGATCCTGCGTTTGAACGCGCATCTCCTCTTTACAAAATTTCTGGAACTAAGTCTTCTGCGTTTGAATGCACATGTTGCGTTTGAACGCACATTCTTTTTTTCTCCATATTTTCAGTCCAAGTCTTCTGCGTTTGAACGCACAACTGTTAATCTGAAAATGTTCTAATTTTGCTGTGCGTTTGAACGCACAACTTCTGCGTTTGAACGCACATGTGTTTGTCAAAATTCTTCCTTGAGTTCCTGCGTTTAAACGCAACCCTTATGCGTTTGAACGCAGGTCTTCTGCGTTTACACGCACAACTCCTGCTTCTGACTGTTCCATTTTTCTGCCAATTTTTGTTGACGTGGCATTCTGTGTTTGAACGCACAACTACTGCGTTTGAACGCAGATTCCAATCCTGCAAAAATTGCTCCTGTTTTACTGAAACACTAAATTCAGCATTAAACCCCTCTTCTCACTTTTCTCTCTTTTATGAACATTTTATTTAAATAATAAATAACTGAATGTAAAGAACTACTCTACGTTGGGTTGCCTCCGAACCAGCGCTTCCGTTTTACAGCCGACAGCCCAACTTTGTTACCTCAGTTTTGGTCAGGGTATGTCGAGGTAGATGGCATCTACCTCTATTATCTCCTAAGGATCTCTTTATGTCTTGATTTTGTTCCCATTCACCTTAAAATGTGTATTTTCGCTTGGGTTTTCCGGCTCCAATACTCCCCAGGATGTAACGTCTTTCACAATAAATGGTCCAGACCATCACGAGCGTAGCTTCCCTGGATAGAATTTCATCCTTGAGTTGTAAAGGAGAACCTTCTTCCCAATTTCAATCTTCTTCGGTAGAATGCGGTTGTCATGCCATTTCTCCATTTTCTCTTTATAGATTTTGGCACTCTCATAAGCTGTTTTACGAAACTCCTCCAATTCGAGCAGTGCCATCTTCCTCTTTTCTCCAAATAAACTGTGATCCATATTGAGCTGCTTGATTGCCCAGTAAGCTCTGTGCTCTAATTCTACTGGTAGGTGGCATGATTTACCAAAAACCAGCTGATGTGGGGACATTCCCAGCGGGGTTTTGTAAGATTTTCTGTATGCCCAAAGTGCATCATCAAGCTTTAAGGACCAGTATTTCCGTCCTGGATTCACAGTCTTTTCCAATATGCTCTTTATTTCCCTGCTTGCCCATTTGCTTGAGGGTGGTAAGCCAGTGACAACTTATCGATAGACACCGCATACTGCTTTAAGATTTTGGCAAAGATGTTGTTAATAAAGTGAGAGCCTTCATCACTGACCATGGCTCTTGGTGTTCAGAACTTGGTGAAAATGTTGCGTTTGAGAAATCGCTCCACTATTGCTGCATCATTTTTTGACAGGCCATAGCTTCCACCCATTTTGACACGTAATTTACTGCCAGAAGGATATACAGATTTCCCAGATAAGAAGGAAAAGGGCCCATGAAATCTATACCCCAAACATCGAAAGGTTCGACCTCTTGCCAAAGTGTCATGGGCATCTCATTCCGTTGGGAAATATTTCCTGTGCGCTGGCAGCTGTCACAACTTTGTGCATAATCATGGAAATCGTAGAAAAAAGTTGGCAAGAAAAAACCTGATTGCAGTACTTTGTGAGTTTTTCTGGGTCCGCTGAAGTGTCCTCCACACTGTGCTGAGTGACAGTGCTGAATTACCTACAAAATCTCGTGACATGGGATAAAACGTCGATGAATGTTATCTGCCCCCTGTTTGAATATGAAAGGATCATTCCAGAAATAGTGCCTGCATTCTGAAATAAACTTCTTTTTCTGCAAAGGGGTGATTTCCTCAGGGAGCTCTCCATTTACTAAATAATTGGCTATGGCATAATACCAGGGTTAACTGTTGACTTTGACATTCATAATATGCTCGTCAGGGAAGTTCTCTTGAATCGGCACTGAATTCCTCTGTTGGGTTCTCCAGGCGAGATAAGTGATCAGCTACCACATTTTCAACTCCCATTTTGTCCCTGATTTCAACATCGAATTCCTGCATCAGTAGAATCCAACGCAGCAGGCGCGACTTTGCATCCTTTTTCTCCAGCAGGTACTTAAGTGCACTGTGATCATTGAAGATAATGACTTTTGACCCTACCATATAAGATCTGAACTTGTGCAGAGCGAAAAACTTCACCAACAGTTCTTTTTCTGTAGTCCCATAATTAATTTGTGCTTCATTTAGAACTCTGATGGCATAATAAATCACACTGCACACTTTATCCTTCTGCTGCCCCAAAAATGCTCCAACTGCATAGTCACTGGCGTCACACATGAGTTCGAATGGGATTGACCAATATGGAGTCGTGATAATTGGTGCGGTGGTCAGCCGATATTTGAGTACGTCAAAGGCTTTTCAGCAGGCTTCGTCGAATACGAATGGCACATATTTTCCAGCAAGTTACATAATGGCTTTGCAATTTTGGAAAATTCTTTGATAAATATTCTGTAAAACCCTGCATGGCCCAAAAAACTCTTGATCGCCTTAACTTCGGTTGGATATGGCAGCTGCTTGATCAACTCAATCTTTGCTCTGTCCACTTCTAAGCCCTTGCTAGAAATCCTGTGTCCCAGCACTATTCCTTCAGTAACCATGAAGTGGCATTTTTCCCAGTTGAGTACCAGGTTAGTCTTCCTGCAGCGGATCAGAACTCTGGCCAGATGATACAAACAGTCATCAAAGCTATCCCCAAACAGTGAAAAATCATCCATGAAAACTTCCAGATTTTTCTCAATCATATCAGAGAATATGGCCATCATGCATCGCTGGAATGTTGCTGGAGCGTTACATAGTCCAAATGGCATGCGTCTAAAGGAAAAAGTACCATATGGGCAAGTGAAAGCCGTATTTTCTTGATCTTCCGGATTAATGTAGATCTGGTTGTATCCAGAGTACCCGTCAAGAAAACAGTAATAGGCATGGTGGGCCAATCTCCCTAGCATATGGTCCATGAATGGTAGCGGAAAGTGGTCCTTTAGTGTTGCGTCATTCAGCTTTCGATAATCCATGCAAATTCGCCAGCCTGTGACAGTGCGCTGGGTGATCTGTTCCTGATCAGCATTCTATACCACTGTAATCATCCCTTTTTTGGTACACACTGGGCAGGACTAACCCAGGTGCTATCTGATATGAGGTATATGATACCTGCTTCCAGCCACTTCATGACCTCCTTGCGAACAACGTCTTTCATGATTGGATTCAGTATCCTTTGATGTTGAATTACTGGCTTCTCTCCCTCTTCGATCCTGATCTTGTGCATGCCGTAGTCGGGACTGATTCCCTTAAGATCTGCAATTGTCCATCCAATAGCTTCTTTATGCTCCTTCATTACTTCCAGCAGCTTTTTTTCTTGTTCCTGAGAAAGAAAAGACGAGACAATTACTGGTAGAGTATTATTTTCACCAATATATGCTTACCTGAGATGGTCTGGGAGGTACTTCGGTTCTAGGACTGGTGGTTCCTTGAGTGATGGGACCAGCGCCATTTTATGCTCGCCTTCTTCATATTTATAAAGATTGGTCCAATCTTCAGTTCTCATGGCCTGCTCATCCTGGTTCTCCTCCTCTTCCTCTGGGTACATTTTTTCCAGCTCTGCCCATAGCTCGTCCATCTCTTCGTTTTCTAGAACTTCATCGATCACTTCCACAGCAAAACAGTTTTCATGACCATAATAATCCGGGAGCTGGAGAGACTTGAAAACATTGAATTTCACTTTTTCTTCGTTAATTTGCATAGATAGATCTCCACTCTTTCAGTTGATAATGGCTTCTCCACTTGCTTGGAATGGTATGCCCAGAATGAGCGGGACCTCCTCTGCCTCCATAATACAGTATCACAAAATCTGCTGGAAAAATCAGCTCCCCAACTTTCACCAGAATATCCTCAATGACTCCATAAGCAGGTTTTACGGATCTGTCAGCCATTTGAAGCATAATTCTGGTTGGCCTAGGGTCTCCGACCCCCAAACTTTTGAAGATGGTTAGCGGCATCAGGTTAATGCTGGCCCCTAAGTCACACATAGCCTTTCTAGTGTAGGCACTTCATAGGGTCACGGGGATCACATAACTACCAGGGTCCTTCTTTTTTAGTGGTAGCCCGTTTTTCACACAACTGCTTGCTTCTGCCGTCAGATTCACTGTTTCGAAGTCACTCATTCGCCTTCTTCCATACAGTATGTGCTTGAGGAATTTAGCATAAGTGGGCATTTTAGCTAACGGCTCGGCAAAAGGTATGTTGATCTGCAACTGCTTGAATACTTCGAGATATCTGGTGTAGTCTTTGCTATCATCTCTCTTGCGTGTCTTCAAAGGTTAAGGCACCTCCTTGGAAATTGGCACTGTTTCTGGTTTACCCTTATCAGTCTGCTCAGCATCCTGTCCGACCAGGCCCTTCGGCTGGCGGCTGACGGTTGAACTGTCTTCCCTATCAAAAACTTCGTGTTCGATATTCTTCGAATTTTGTGCACGTGCGTGACTGGGATATGGCGGATCCTGTAGTGAAATTCCCCTCCGAGTTGTGATGGCATTGATCTGAGCGCGTGGATTGTTCACTGTGTTTGATGGTAGATTCCCTGGAGCCCTTTCTTCCTGGTTCTGTGCGAGCTGCCCATTCTGTACTTCCAAGTTGCGGATTCCAATCTTTTATTGACTTAAATCGGCAGTGAGTGCCTTAACCTGCAAAAATTTGGCTTCCCATTGCTTGTTAAATTTTTCTATGTAGTTCTCAAAATGCTGTATTAATAGGTTAAGTTGTGGTTGTGCTGCTGGTACTTGTTGTGCAGGGACTGCCTGCTGCATCTGTGGCCTGTGCTGAAAACCTGGTGCATAGAGTGCTGCATTAGGATTTTCGTATCGGAATCCAGAATGGTCACGTGTGCCTGGTCTGTAGCGGCTTGGATCCCACTGTTGCTGAACATAGTTGGCATCCTCATTCTGAAGTTCCTGGATTGCTGCATCATAGTCTGGTTCATCCACTGTTGCTACCGTCTTCTTTTCTGTATAAACCTTCTTGACCAGGTCTTGCACCACTTTTGTCAGATTATCAATTCGATCATCAGCCACCGGTTCTACTAGTGCCGGGAGCCTGCAGTAGTCAAGCAGGCGATTGTCCTGTTTGGCCAGTTGCTTCATTAGCTCATAAGCTCCATCTTTGTCCACGTCATACATAAAATTACCACCAGCTTCCCAGTCAAGCCTATCAGCACTCTCCCTGTCTAGAGCATGGTAGAATACTTGCAGAATTTTGCGTCCCCGAATTCGTGATTAGGGCTTCTTTTTACAAGTCTCATCAACCTGTCCCATGCGTCTACCACTGTCTCGCCCATCAACTGTTTGAAAGATAGGATTTCTCTTTGAAGTTTGATAACACAAGAGGCGGGGTAGCATTTTGCCAAAAATTAAGCAACACACCCTTCCCAGGTTGTGATGGATCTCGGAGGTCTGGCTTCGAGCCAGTCCTTTGCTGTCCCGAACAAACAGTAGGGAAACAAGATCAATTTTAGCGTGTTTGACTCAACTCCCCTGTATTTGATCTTGTTTCAGTAATCCTCAAACTTCCCGAGGAAGTAGTTCGGGTCTTCATTAGCTTTCCCATTGAACGGACAATGGGTCTGAGCAATTTGGATAGTGGATGCTTTTAGGTCGAAGTGATCCGCTGTTATTGGAGGAACTACGATGGCTGGTTCATGTCCTCCAGTAGGAACTTCGAAATTCTCCACTATCGCTCTCCCAGATTGGTTGTAGGTTCTCTGATTTTTCCGGCCAACAAAACCTGCTGCTACCAGCTCCTCAACATAAAGAGCCATCTGGGCTGGAGTGCGTTGTTCTGGTTTTGTTGGTGTCTCCTCTCCGTGTTCAGACATCTTGGCTCGGTGTCTGCGTTTTTGTTCTCTGAAAAGTTTGTCTGGATCTTCGAGTGGTGGCACCAGCTTGCGAGGCAATCTGGGCATACACTAGAATGGCTGAAAATCAGAGTTCAAGAGCAATGATATAAGACAAAGAGAAATAGAAAATAAAAATAAGAGGAAAAACTTTGAAACTAATCTTGATTCCTAAGAGAAACCGTCACCAGTTCCCTGGCAACGGCGCCAAAAACTTGATAGTGTAAATCTATGTGATTTTTCGCAACTGTACGATCAAGTAATATAGAGTACGTATTTGTGACTCTGATTATCGAACCCACGAGAACAGGACGGTTTTTAACTTTGGTAATCAGAACTAGATGCAAAGCTGTAAAAAGGAGGAGAAGTTGCGTGTGATTTACTTAAACTAAATTGCAGTAAATAAAAGCAAAAATTAAAGAAAATATTTTTGATGTAAATTTTCTGAGAATATTTCTAAGTCTGAAAACTGATGAATTAAGGATCTAGGCTCCAGGATCCCCTAAGGTTACTACTCAGCCTTTACAGTTCATCTTGATTTCAGAAACACACAGCGGTATTGTTTATTCAAGCATACCAATGACACAATCTCCTCTCAGTCTCATGCATCTATCACTCTCCTGCAGATTTTCGAATCCCTTAGGTTCACCTCAATCTGCAGGTTTGTTCTAAGTCTGCTAGGGTTACAGTTTCTCCTCTCGGTCTCCCCCTAAACTTCTAGCAGTTGGTCTAATGCTTCTGGGCTAGCCCCCTGAATCTCTTCAGCTCTCGGTCCATCAAGGCAGAGGAATGAATCCTGTCTTCTCTTCCTAACTCTCACTGGCCACTCTCGTGAACTAGATCCTGTCTGTAGCACTCCTGGGTGATCAGGCCGTTCATGCATAAATATAAAATCAAAGACAGAATAATAAACAGTACAATACTGTATTAATACTTCAAACTAGTCATGAATCTGGGAATAAAAAAAAACCACGTCGCTGAATTCATAAACCCTAGGTTCACCGAGAACCTACGTAAAAGGTTTAGCTAGCGTACATTATTGATAGACAAAATTTCATAAAATAAAAAGAAGAAAGATCAAACAAGATTATTGCTGAACACTGAAACTGTTCCAATCTCTGCTCAGCTCCAAACTGCTGGCTCAGGTACTGTATTATGTGATGATGATAAGTGTCTGTGTAACCTAATTCTGTGCTGGGATGCCTCCTTTTATACTGCCACAATCTCTGAAACTGATGACCGAAATTCCTGTTACGCCCTTGTCTAAACCCGTCCTGGAAGCTTCTGGAAATCTTGACGTGCGACTGAATGCAGCCTCTCTGCGTCTTAACGCACACGTGCGTTTGAACGCACATCCCCTGCGTTCGGACGCACAACTTTAGATGTTGACTTTGAATTTCTTTGCCGAATTTCTGGATTGTGCGTTTGAACGCACAATGTGCGTTTGGACGCACCACTTGGTCTTCTTGTTGAGTGTTTTTTCCTGTTTCTGACCTTCAGTATTTTTGAAGTCTCCTGCGTCCAAACGCAGGGTGTGCGTCTGAACGCACACACTTGGTCACTTTTCTGTCTGTTTTCTCCTGTCTTCCTCAGCTGCTAACAGTTGTGCTTTTGAACGCACAACCTTAGCTTTTTATGCGTTTTTTCTGCTTTGACTCCTTGATACGCTGCCTCCATTCCAAGCCTCTCTCATGCATTTCTCGGTACTTGTTTCCTGCACACCAAAACAAGTACCCACGATCATATCCAAATAAACAAAATTATACATGAAATTGCTCAATTATATCAATAATGCTCTCAGCGTCCTCTGTGTCGTACCAAGTGGAAAACTGACTGAAAATAGGCAAAATCAATCTCAAAAGATTTATAACCAATAGTAAAAAGGTGTCCCAAGCTAACTCCATCTGTGAGCTATCAGTCACCCGCGCCACAACAGCAGCAAGAACTGCCAATCGACCTCCAGTTGAGGCCAATCGCCAAGACAGAGACCTTCACGTCCGATCAGAAGAACGACGAAGTCGCGCACCAGCCACCGGCGATTTGGCTTCCGGACGTGGATTCTGCGCCATAGTTGAATTCACCGGACTCCATCACGACTACCACCAATCGACCAAAGCCCGCCTCAAAAACCCCTAGATTCCTGTTCCCCAACTACCAGCAGAACACGCCTTTCCCGTTGGACCAAATCCCGCCGCCGCACCAGAACTTCGATTCCGGCGTTTTTCAGCGGCTCCAGACCTTGGTCGGACCGGAAGCAACCTCCGCCGACCAGGCCACGGTCATCACCGGTCTCAGGTGACCCCGGACAACCACCGAACCGATCGACCTCTCGCAGCAGCCATCGCGAGCTGAGGAACCAGGCATTCAACTCAAGTTAGCCGAAACACGGCACTTGGCTCCAAAACGGCTTCACTTAGCCGTCATTACTACAACAGCTTGGCTTGGTGCCGGCTTCCTTCCGCCTCCGATCAAGCCGTCAGCTCCACCCAAGCAGCGAGCTCCACCATGGCTCCACCCAAGTCGTAAGCCACTTTATAGCCAATGTTTGAGCCACATGGTGTTACGTAAGGTTTTTCGCCCTCCCGATTCTGTTTTCGGCCTCAATTTATCAAAATTTTGCTTCCAACGAACTGTTCCGAAGATCATTATCCGTCCATTTGATCCGGGCAAACGGGTGCAAGATAAACAAGACGTTGCGCATATTTTGAACTCATCCACCTTGAGGACAAGGAGTTTTTCGAGCGCGTGGGAGTTGATACGGGTCAACCGTGTACGGGTCACTCGTATTATTCTTTCTGGTTCGCATTATTATTTATTTACTTAATTATTATTAGTGGTTAGTTAGTTATCTAATTAGTCGTATATTTAATTTATTTAGTGATCAGTCTTGGCCCGTTAGGTCTAGGGTTAGGTTTAGTTATCTATTTAAACAATTCTAATCTTCAGTTATAATCATAGAATAAGATTTTTTTGAGTTTAATTAGTTTATTTTTTTTTTCGTTTCGTGGTATCTTCGTAGCCTCACGAACTACTGGTATAGATTCATAGCCTCAAGCAACTGGTAATGATACTGGTTGTATCACATTGTACCCTGGTCTATAATAGATGCTAGGTCGTGGCTTTGAGTCACGGTGATGTAGTGTGGTGTACAAATTAGTAATGTCTCTCAATTATATAGGGTTTGGCCGTGGAGGTATATATGGAATCCGTTAGTGAACCACGTCAAATATTGTCACGTTCTTGTTTTGTTCTTATCGTTTTGTTTGGAATCGTCCCATTATAACAAACTGGTATCAGATTCAGGTTTCCAAGAGGTAGGTGGAGCCAAGAGCTAGGGTTTCACATTTTGGTGAAACTCAAAGCTAGCGTTTCGTGATTCAGATTGAGCAGGCTATCTAGAATAGGTTTTTGAGATTCTGCCAAGGACCATTTCTAGTTCAGCAATAGAGATCAATTTGTTCGTGAGGAGAAGTAGGTTTCGTTCGTTGGACTTCGAAATAGGGGAACAGGTACACCACCATTTGAATCCGTATGGTGGGGGCTATCGAGCTCCAGTTATGGAGGAATTTGGCTCACATTTGATTGCGCGTGCAAGGGATTTGGAAAATCTGGCACGCTATTGTTTACAGCGCGAATCTGGCCGTTCACACGAATGAGGCGTTCTCGCGATTGACCTTCAGGAGCACTCTGGCTCCCATCATGGAGCATCTAGCGTGTGAATCTGATTGTGGCTCATGTGTTGCAGGTATTATTTTGGAGTTGGGGCAACAACATGGAGAATCTAGGGCGTGAAGTAGGTTCTGGAATGCGATTGGTTCTGGCGCGTATATGCACGAGGTTTGATTTTGGTGTGCATCTGTTTTCTTTTTGGAGCGTGTGCCATGACACGCATCTGGCTAGCATCCGGCGCTATTTATTCTGGCGAGCATGTGGCGAATTCGAGGGATTCGGGCGCAATCAGGCCCGAAAAATCAGTCTGGCACAAGTTAGCGCATCTAGAATACATTCCTGTTTCTGTGAATGTATTCGAATCAG
This sequence comes from Linanthus parryae, assembly GCA_023055425.1. Classification (NCBI taxonomy): domain Eukaryota; kingdom Viridiplantae; phylum Streptophyta; class Magnoliopsida; order Ericales; family Polemoniaceae; genus Linanthus; species Linanthus parryae. Next base: position 100,230,279 of record JALGPY010000002.1, read on the forward strand.
TTTCTGGATGGAGTACGTGTTTCTATTTCTCAAGGTGCATCCAAAATTGGCACCTTCGTTGCAGGGACGTCATGAAAGTCGGAGCAACAATTTGATGATTCGGGTTTTTCCCATACAGTTGCAGAAACATTTGGATCTTGGAGGCGTGTTTATTTCTCATTTTTGGAGATGCAGTCTTTTCTGGATTAGAAATAATATTGGTTATGATAGCTTGGACAATGAATCAATGTGGAGATTTGTTGCAGTGATTCAAATCTAGCAATGTATGGCGAGGCAACAAGAAATACTTTACAGAGCAAGGAAAAGGGAAATAGATGGTGCAGCAACTCAGGATGTTTAGACGAGCAAGCTTGCACGAGCTTTGGGCCAGCTCGCACGTGCTGGTTCGGGTTGGGTTGGGGGTCAAGGATTGTACTCTTTGTCTTTAAATAGATGATAGGTCGTGGATTTGAGTCGTGGTGGTGTAGTGTGGTGTAAAAATCATTATTCTCTCTCAATAATATCGTTTTGGCTGTGGAGGTAGCTAGCATATTCGTCAGGGAATTCGTTAGTGAATCAGGTTAAATGTTACCACGTTCTTGTTTTGTTCTTATATTTATTACTCGAAACCGCAAGTTATCACATCTATTGAGATAATTTTGTCAACGGAATTACCATTGGTGTGCCTATGTCATTTTTGTTGGGTTTTGTCAAAGCCCACCAAGGATCACAGGAAGAGACATTCATAACATGGTGAAGGACATAGAAGATGTGTACCTTTTATTTTGGGAGATCACACGATTTATGTCCTCGTCTCTACGGTTGATCCACGTCTAGAGGTGAGATCTAGAACGTCCTTATCCTAGTGCTAGCTTTGACCGGAGGAAGAGGGAAGAACGAATCAAGCAACGAGGGACAAAGACAGGATCGGCCCTCTCTTTGTGGCCGATGGGTAGGGGCGGACGGCTAGGGGCTTCGGCCTCAAGCTTGTCTTGCTCTCTCTTTTGCTTTCTCTCCCACTCACTTATGTTATTAGCATTAGTTGTGGGAAGGAAGCTATAGCATTCTTTATATAGTCCAACAACTCTTTGTTAACTACATAAAGGACCTTCCTAATCCAACATGAGTTTGAATTAGTCCCTTCCTTGCATATTAGTCCTACTAAGTTTGCAAGGTGTTGCAAAGTGATCCTTCTAACTAACTAATCATATTAATTAATCCCACATCTAGTTCAAATCTATTAGATGTGTGACCCCATAGGTTTCTACTTAGTTGGTAGTAACAATTTACTAACATGGAGCGGTGTCTAGCCACACATCCACGCAACCCAACTTATAGAAATAATTCAGTGATCCCGACAAACCTTTGTGCCCAATATCACATATTGCATTATCCCTTTGTCTCAATATCCGGATTGGACACAAGACATAAATAGTCACACTCGTATATCCAATCCATAGTTCCTCGATCCTGGCAATATGCTTATGCAAGCAGATAACATCAATATATCTATACTGATTTATCAGAGACATGCCAGACATTCAATAAGCACCATTCCTCGAGTGGCCATGGATATTTACTCCCATTATGTAGGAGGGACAAATCCTCTCTACATCACTACGATCTCTAAGCTTGCTTCCTATCATTCCCGATAGCTATCTTTATAGTTGCCCAGTTACGGTGTAACGTTTGATAACATCAAAGCATGATATTTAACAACTAGAGTATCTAGTGACTTCAAGTCTAAGGATTGCAATTATATTAGCACTACGAGAAGCGATTGTGACTTTAACATAATCTAATGTATCCATCTCTTCGTGGGGCAATCCAGTATCCCATTACTCTTAATGCATACCCATGTGTTTGAATTGATATCTCCATATCAATCTACACACATACTAGTCTATATTTGATCGTCCTGTTAACCAATATAATGGACTAGGAATATTTAAGATAAACAACACATTGTATCTAAGGATTTCATTATATTAAATATCACAATAATTAATAAATGAATATTCTAGCCAAAACACATTGTTCATACTAAATATAGATTGCCTCTAGGGCACCTATTCCAACAGTCTCCCACTTGCACTAGAGCCAATCTGGTGCATCTCGTATGCCTATAGATCTTGCGTGCCCTTCATGCTTTCGTTGCGCAAGTGGTTTTGTGAGCGTATCTGAAATATTGTCATCCGTTGGAATCTTGCACATCTTCACATATCCTCGATCGATCATATCACAGATAAGATGGAATCTCCTAAGTACATGCTTTGATTTCTGGTGTGATCTTGGTTCCTTATCTTGGTTCCTTTATATCCAAACTGCCTCTGTTGCTGCCTCCGCAGCAGCAATGTACTCAGCTTCTGTTGTAGAATCAGCAACTGACCCTTGCTTGGAACTCTTCCAGCTCACAGCTCTTCCATTCAGTCTAAACACGTATCCTGACTGCGATATGTAGTAATCTTTTTCGGTTTGGAAGCTTGCATCAGTGTAACCAATTACACTTAGCTCTTCCCTACCTCCAAATTTCACGAACGCATCCTTAGTTCTTCTCAAGTACTTTAGGATGTCCTTAACAGCAATCTAGTGATTCTCACCCGGATTGGACTGATATCTGCTCACCATACTCAACGCGTATGATATGTCTGGTCTAGTACACATTATGGCAACATGATGGATCCTATGGCCCGAAGCATAGGGTATCCTACTCATGCGATCCTTCTCAATCTCATTGGAAGGACAGTCAGTCTTAGAGAGAGTGATCCATGCGACATGGGCAAGAATCCCTTCTTGGAATATTGCATGTTAAACCTCTTAAACACCTTGTCTATATATGTACTTTGACTTAGGCCGAGAAGCTTTCTAGATCTATCCCTATAGATCTTTATACCAAGTATATAGGCTGCATCTCCCAAGTCCTTCATTGCGAAACATTTTCCTAGCCAATCTTTAAAAGATTAAAAAGTAGGAATATCGTTTCCAATGATTAGTATGTCATCCACATACAAGACTAGAAACACTACAGAGCTCCCACTAACCTTCTTGTAGACACAGGTCTCATCTTCGTTCTTGGTGAAGCTAAAATCTTTGACTGCGTCATCAAAACGTCGATTTCAGCTCCTAGAAGCTTGCTTTAATCCATAAATGGATCTTTGCAGCTTACATAATTTATTGACATTTTTTGGATCCTCAAAACCCTCCGGTTGTGTCATATACACATCCTCTAGGAGGTTCCCATAAAGAATCGCTGTTTTGACATCCATTTGCCAAATCTCGTAGTCATAGTATGCTGCAATAGCAAGTAGGATTCGAATGAATTTAGTCATGGCGACTGGTGAAAATGTCTCATCATATTCAATACCATGAATCTCTTTATACCCTTTAGCCTCCAATCACCCCTTATAGGCAACTACCTTGCCATCCATATCAGTATTCTTCTTGAAGACCCATTTTCACCCTATGGGCCGAGCCCCTTCAGGTGGTTCCACCAAAGTCCATACTTTTTTGGTGTACATGGAATCCATATCGGATTCTCCGTAGGTTGCAGGCTCATCATCCATGAGTGGTACGTCATTGGGCTCTGTCACGAGAAGTCCATATCTCTCTGGCTCATGAAGTACTCTTCCTGACCTACGAAGTTCCTGTGTTACCTGAACAAGTTCTTCCATAACGACTTGTGGTTCCTGCTCATGTTCCATCATCAGTTCAGTGATGTGTGGTGCTTGAATTTCTTCAAGCTCTATAGTCGTCCCAGTTGCTTCTTTAGAGACAAATTCTCTTTCTAGAAACACGCCGGCCTGAGCTACAAACACTTTGTTCTCGGTGGGATTGTAGAAATAATATCCTTTCGTTTCCTTAGGATATCCCACAAATTTACACTTATCCGCTTTGGGCCAGAGCATGTCTGTTTGTAAACGCTTTACATAGACATCACAGCCCCAAATCTTCATAAACGACACTATGGGACGCCTCCCAGTCCATTATCTCATATGGTGTCTTCATGACTGATTTGGATGGAACACGGTTAATGGTAAAAGATGTCTTCATTAGAGCATGTCCCCAAAATTGATATCGGAAGATCCGTTTCAGACATCATGGATCGCACCATATCCAATAGTGTGTGATTCCTCCTCTTGGGCACGCCATTCCATTGTGGCGTTCCGGGTGGAGTGATGTGGGATACTATCCTACATTCTCTAAGATACATCAAACTCTTGGCTTAAGTATTCTCCTCCAAAATCCGATCGTAGAGCCTTAATACTTTTACCAAGTTGCTTCTCTACTTCATTCTTGAATTCCTTGAACAATTCAAAGAATTCGGATTTGGCCTTCATAAGGTACACAAATCCATATCTACTGAAATCATCAATAAACGTGATGAAGTAGGTGTAACTACCTCTGGAAGGCGTGGGGAATGGTCCACATACATCGGTATGTATGAGTGCCAGTAACTCACTGATAAATCTGTATTAGAGTTATATTTCTTCTACCGTTGTGCATCGTTTTGTGTGAATTTCGGGTAGATTATATTAGAAATACACTATGAACTTGAGGAACTTGAATAACTTTAGCTTTGAGCGATAAATTGTAAATTCGGGCGTTTCTCGCGTTATTTTATGCTATTTTGTCACGTTTGATCGCACGGGTGTGTTTCGTGTTGTTTTGACAGGAAACGTAACTCGGAGACTGAACGAAGAGGAGAAACGAACTTCGAAAATTGAGACAAAGCTCGGGATTGGTCAAGAAAGGAAAAGAGAGGAAGTAGGCACAGAAGAAAGAAGACAAGTTCAGCAGATCACACGATCAGCAAAGCCGAGGTCGTGCGATATGGAGCAAGACTTATAAAAAATTCGGAGAAAAAATTGAAGAACTTACTGTTTTCACGATCTGAGTGGATGATCGTGCGATCAGCTAATCAGGTCGCACGACTTGATATTGCAGATCGTGCGACCTTAATTGGTCCTTAGAAATATATAGTTCGATCTGAGGCAAGAGGAGAAGCAGATCGCACGATCAGCTTTAAGGAGATCGTGCAATCTGCTGAAGTAAAAACTACACGGACGAAGGGAAAAAAAGAGAGGCAAGGGTTGCTTCTCCTACTTGATCTAAACTACGTAGTTTTTGCTTGATTATTTCCTAAACCTAATTGGAAATAATTAGTACCCTACAACTAAAATTAATCAAGGATATTGATTCATTCTACAATTCATCAACGTGAGAAGAGAAGGAGATGAAGGAGACGACATGGAACACGAAGCCACCATTGAAGCTTCTCTGCGTTTGATTTCTTCTACTCTTATTATTCAATTTTAATGGAGAAACTCTTTGTTATTTCATATTTAGTTATGAGTAGCTAAGCACTTTTGCTTGGCATCTGGATTTGAGAGCCTAGGGTTCATGTATCAGATGATATTTTTCCGGATTTGAACTTTGCTTCATGATTTCTTGATTTCTTCTTTTGAATCAATTCTAGTTTCTTGTTTATGTTAGTAATCCTAATTGAGTGACACGATTAGGAGATAAAACTGGGGTTCAAGAGCAAGGGTTTGTTCAATAGTTGATTCAAGCTTAAAGTTAGCAATATTTGAATTCAATTGTTCATGTACTGTGCTTAATACTCAGAGTTAATGAAGTAGCTAACCGGAAACATTGCTTAGTTAGTGAATGCACAACAGTGATTCTAACTAACTAGGATGAGACTGGACATCAATCCCGTATGAGTGAGACTGAGAAGAGACGTGTTAGATTGGCTAGTGTGGGTAGATTCGGTAGGTGAGATTCGACTGTTTCGTGCAACGGTGGACCGACATGACCCGTTTCCGTGCATGTAGTTAGCCTACTACAACGGACCGGTAGACACAAGTGACCGATGGGAGATTGTAGTCTACCGTGAAGTAGAATGACTTGAGACCGGTAGGAGATAGTAAGTGCTGTTACCCGGATTAGTTAGAATATAGTTAACGTGTTGCTCAGATAATTCAGACATCGTTTACAACCCTAGATGATCAACGAGATTTCCTAGTCCTCTCCATTAATTGATTAAGAATTATTCTTAATTCCAGTTTACTATTAATTTTGTTATTGATCGCAGCCACTTGTTTGGGGGGGTTGTAACACCACAATTCACACACTTTTTACTCCGGTTACTCAGTTAACTGCGCTATTTTGTTAATTATAAACTTGTTGCGAGATTGTCCTCGAGGGTTCGACAACCTGGAGTCCTAAAAATACTCCACTCTTACTACTTGACCGTGCACTTACGTAATACGCGCTAGTAATCTGCGTCAAGTTTTTGACGACGTTGCCGGGGACAACGGTCAACAAGTTTTTAGTTAATAAGTTTTTTAGTTTGCTTTTATTTTTCTGTTATATTTTCTATTTTGATTTCTCATTTTTTTCTGATTTTATGCTATTTCAGGTACTCAGTGCATACACAGGATCCCAATAGAGCTTGTGCCCCCTCTAGAAGACCCATAGCAGTTTTTCAGAGACCAAAGAAGAAGACAAAAACAGAGAACCATGGGCGAACGATTAACCAACGCGCAACTCAATCAGCGGGTGGAAGAGCTGTCTAAGCAGCTAAATGATCGCAACTCCCAGACACCGTACAACAAGTCTGGGCAGGCTATTGTGGAGAAGTTTCAGTCGTCCACCTATGGAAACAATCCGACAATTGTAGTGCCAGAGATAAAGGCCGAGCACTTTGATCTTAAGCCTGCGACAATTCAGACGGTGACCAATCAGTTCCAATTCTATGGGAACAGGGATGAAGACCCCAATGAATTTATTGGGAGGTTCAACGCATACATAAAGACTACCAAATACAAGGATGTGAAAGCAGAGGCGTTGAAGCTAATTCTTTTCCCTTACTGTCTAAAGGGTGCAGTTGAGAAGTGGCTTTACTCAAGAGCTCCTGATTCGATCACTGCATGGGCTCAGTGTGTGGATGAGTTCATGGCCAAGTTTTATCCAGTTCAGCGGGTGATTGAGCTACAGGGTGATATTCAAGGGTTTCGGCAGCAGGCCGATAAAACCGTGGTGGATGCATGGGAGCATTTTATGCATTTGATCAGGAATTTCCCAAATCATGATTTTGGGGAATAAAAAATTATGCAGGTCTTCTACTATGGTCTAGAATGTAACAATCATAACTCACAACTCTATGATTCCGGAAGATTATCGGCAATTGCCTGAACCTAAGGATGATGAATGGAAGACTGGGATCAGGAAGATGGTGTCTGACTTAGCCAAGCATGTGTATCGAGATAAGAAGCCAGTTGCAAGATTAGAGGATTAGGAATTTGATTCAGCCTTGGCCCAGATTGCAAGTGAAGATGTGAACTTTGTGGGGGCACAAAGACAGCGGCAGAATTGGAACCAAGGGAACTACAGACCAGGCAAAAGAGATCATCCAGGTTTCAGGTATGGGGATCAGTCTGGGGCTATATACGCACTTGGGTTTCAGCACATGCCACAAGCACCAGGCTCCACCACCGGCTTTTGTAGCGCCAATCCTAGAGATTTTTGTACTTACTAAGGCGTTAAAACAGCTGAGTAACAACATGAACGATATAATGACGACGGTCGATGCTATGCCTTCTGATTTGCAGGCTACAAAGACTTCTCTTCGTTCACTAGAGGTTCAAGTTGGGCAAATTGCAACGCAATTATCTGCTAGAGCATCGGGCTCTCTATCGTCTGACATAGAGAAAGTGCGCCAGGTAAATGCCATTACCACTCGCAGCGGGGTTACGTTGACTTATCCACCATACCCGAGCCATGCCAGAGCTGAAGCATCAAAGGTTAAGGAGCATGAGGTCTTCGATTCTGAGAAGACACCTGTCGTGGTCCCCCAATCAAAGGGGCATGACTCCACACGATGAGGAAAATTCCAATGAGGTATTACCACCACCCTCTTCTTCTAAAGATATACCTTTTCCATTGAAAACTAGAAAGAAGAAGGATGACTCTGAGGAGTACAGGCGATTTCTTAGTATTTTCTCCAAACTGCATTTAAACATTCCTTTGATTAAGGCGCTGCAGAAAATGCCCAAGTATGTACGGTTTATCAAGGATGCAATCCTTGGGAGAAAAGCTATGGATGAATTTCAGACATTAAAGTTGAATGAGCATGTGAGTTCATGTGTCTTGCATGGGCTACCCAATAAAAAGAAAGATCCCGGTAGTTTTGTGAATGAGGTTACACTTGGCGGGGCCTACACAAGCAGGGCTCTATGTGATTTGGGGGCGAGTGTCAACCAGATGACGCTTTCAGTATTTAAAAAGCTAGGTGTGGGGGAGCCTCGAAAAACCTGAATCAATCTGCAATTCGCAGATAAGTCATCCAAGAAGGCCATTGGGGTGGCGGAAGACTTACTTGTGAGGGTTGGTAGTTTTATCATGCCAGCTGATTTTGTGATACTGGACATGCCAGCTGGTGACGTTCCGATCATTATTGGTAGGCCCTTTCTGGTTAACGGTCGGACGTTAATTGATGGAGAGAATGGGGAGTTGATCATGAGTGTCAACGATACTATGGAGACCTTTCGGGTTTTCGAACCGAATCCTCAGTACACTCGTGAGGTGAAGCCAGGATTGCCATTTCCCGTGCAAGTTAGGCGAGGAATTCCAGAGCTGACACAGGAGGATCCACTTGAACTTAAGGGCAAAGCATCGAGTGTGCAGGCGCACGAGGTAGTTATGAGCATCCAGCGCCAGAAGTTGGATGCAGAACGGGCTGCCAAACCACCTTTCTGAGGCTCATGAGGTAACATGGTCAGGCCGTCGACCTTAAATTACAAGCGCTGCTTGGGAGGCAACCCATGTAGAGTAGGATGGTATTTATTTTTATTTTTATTTGTTTACGAGTTCTCTATATTTGACTATGAGGGGCCAGAGAGAGTGGACTAATTTCTCCAATCAGTGTGCAGGGAAAAAGGTAGAGAAGACACACCGGATTCCCCTTCTTGATGTACGTGCTAGAGATCGCAAGAAATTGTGGAAAGAAAAATCCCCACAGGAGTATGCAGAAAAGATATAGAGAATTGCTCGAGGTCGAGGAACAATTCCAATATGTTGAGTGCCACATGCATGAGAGGGCTACAGTTCTTGTCCTAGATGCACATCGGAATCCGGGCGTGTAGAGACTACTCCGGAAATGGTCAACGGTCCACAAGACCCCTTCTTGTTGCAATTAAGTGGCAACGGTGCCCATGTAGGTCCAGGCACCCAGGTACCTGTTATTCTCTCTCTTGTATCCACATTTCGAGCAATAAATAGTGAAATCCACCGCCTGCACATTTAAGCGATGAGTCCTCCTTCATTATCTCTAAATTCGTTAAGGACAACGAAAGGCTTAAGTGTTGGGGGGTTTGTATCTACTTTCACTAGCCATGTCTTTGTTTGCATCGCCTTGTTACATATAGTTATGTGTTCATATTGTGTTGGTTTGTGGTAGGATTGTGTATTTTATGCATTTTATTAGCACTTTTACTTTATTGAGTTCCCTACCCAAAACTTGTGTTTAATCGAGTTGGCCGAAAGCATATAGAGTCTAGGAAAATATGAAAAAAAAAAATTGAAAAATTGAAATTTTTTAAGATAGGGCAATCAAAGAGAGTGAATGTGGAGAGGGCTTAATGATAGAATTCCTATGAAAATATGTTGTGAGGTAGACGCGAGAATCTGGAGTAGGAAGACTTAGAGGGCTAATGCACATTAGAAATGGGAGTAGCTGCCTCTCAGACTAGTTATCCTGCTAGCGCTACACCACTGTCACTTAGGTAGTCGTCAACCCTCCTCGGAGTGGCAACGGAACAGCTGTGCGAGTGATGATAATGGGGGCCTCACGTCCCGTCTCCATCTCCTAGGTCCACTTGTTATCCCTGTTGATCCGTTTACCCCTTTTATTCATAGCCTCTAGCCTAGAAAGCCTTTCATTGTGACTTTCATCACTAGTTAGAATGATCCATTCCTATGCGTCATGATAGAGGGAGTTGAGTTAGGGAGGTTCGATGAGGGTGAGCTGATTTGATACATCTTACGTGGATTCTCATACATGTCGTCTTTTGAGGGGATGTGAGGGTGAGTTAGAGACGGCAGCACACTTAGGTGTGGCGGTGAGTCGTGTCCTCACACCACGATCACAGGTGGAGCGCCGTAGTGCGTGACATTTTTTCCGCACGTCATGGGGTGGGGGTTGGTTGATATTATAGGAGGTCGTGCTAATGTTTTATTTATATTCTCTATATCTTAGGTGATGAGGAGGATCGGTTGGAAAAACACATTTACACATTGACTACTGGTTTCGTGATTTGCTTTGAATTGAGTGTGGGGGTGTTGACATCTATTATATTACATCATTTATTTTAGATATTCCACCCCCATGTTATCTAATTTTTGACATTTGATCGCCTCGGATATTACTATAGTAATATCGGCTCCATGTGTTAATGTTATTGTTGAGGAAAAAAAAAGAAAAAAAAAAAGAAATTGAAAGTGAAAGGGAATAAAGGAGCAAGCTTGAAATTGAAGACCGGGGAGATTATCTATGGATCTTGATCACTGTTTCATATTCGTGGCCGCGAGAATGGTGTTGCACCAAGATTGAGGGAATGAGGGCCGGAGTAGTGAGATTCGGTGGGGTTCCTTGGATTTTGGTGAGGGGGTGTGAGAATCGGGTTTTGTGAGTTATATCATGACGTCTAGGACTACGCTTCTAAATATCCTATCCTACCCGTCCTAAGCAGTCAACAGTTTAACCCGTGGATAAATAGCTCGGATGGTAAGTTCTAGGGATACGTTTGATGAGTGTGCGAAAGCAATGTCTTTTGTGTTCGTTCCCGTTCTGTCTAACGAAACTGACCGCAAGATCTATCGATCACCAAAGTTATAGAATCCCCGAGGGAATATGAGATCCTTATGACTTGCCGGTTTAATTTTTGAGATTGCCCGATCTCTAACTAAAGAAAAAAATATTTGTATTGTTTCAATTTTTTGCATTGTTTGATAATCGAGTGGCATTGTTTATAGTCATGTACATTGAATTGGGTGTGTGTGTTGTTTGTGTTACATGGCTAGTAAAGTTGTATGCAATTCGGTGGATTTAAAACGTAGTGTGAGGATTGATTTTGCTCGTGACGCGCAAAAAGGTAGTGTGGGGGATTTGATAACTCTGTATTAGAGTTATATTTCTTCTACGGTTGTGTATCGTTTTGCGTCAATTTCGGGTAGATTATATTAGAAATACACTATGAACTTGATGAAATTGAATAACTTCAGCTTTGAGCGATAAATTGTAAATCCGGGCGTTTCTCGCATTATTTTATGCTATGTTGTCACGTTTGATCGCACGGGTGTGTTTCGTGTTGTATTGACAGGAAACGTAACTCGGAGACTTAATGAAGAGAAGAAACAAACTTTAGAAATTGATACAAAGCTCGGGATTGGTCAAGAAAGGACAAGGGAGGAAGTAGGCGCAGAAGAAAGAAGACAAGTTCAGCAGATCACACGATCAGCAAAAATGAGGTCGTGCGATCTAGAGCAATACTTAGAAAAATTTCGGAGAAAAAATTGAAGAACTTACTGTTTTCACGATCAGAGTGGATGATCGTGCGATCAGCTAATCAGGTCGCACGACTTGATATTGCAGATCGTGAGACCTGAGTTGGTCCTTAGAAATATATCGTACGATCTGAGGCAAGAGGAGAAGCAGATCGCACGATCAGCTTTAAGGAGATCGTGCGATCTGCTGAAGTAAAAACTACACGGACGAAGGGAGAAAAAAGAGGCACGAGTTGCTTCACCTACTTGACTAAACTACGTAGTTTTTGCTTGATTATTTCCTAAACCTAATTGGAAATAATTAATACCCTACAACTACAATTAATCAAGGAGATTGATTCATTCTACAATTCATTAACGTGAGAAGAGAAGGAGACGAAGGAGACGATGAGGAACACGAAGCCACCATTGAAAGTTCTTTGCGTTTGATTTCCTATACTCTTCTTATTCAATTTTAATGGAGTAACTCTATGTTATTTCATATTTAGTTATGAGTAGCTAAGCACTTTTGCTAGGCATCTCGATTTGAGAGCCTAGGGTTCATGTAAACGATGATATTTTTCCGAATTTGAACTTTGCTTCATGATTTCTTGATTTCTTCTTTTGAATCAATTCTAGTTTCTTGTTTATGTTAGTAATCCTAATTGAGTGACACGATTAGGAGATAAAACTAGGGTTCAAGAACTAGGGTTTGTTCAATAGTTGATTCATGCTTAAAGTTAGCAATATTTTAATTCAATTGTTCATGTACTGTGCTTAATACTCAGTGTTAATGGAGTAGCTAACCGGGAACATTGCTTAGTTAGTGAATGCACGACAGTGATTCTAACTAACTAGGATAAGACTTGAAATTAAATCCCGTATCACTGAGACTGAGAAGAGACGTGTTAGGATTGGCTAGTGTGGGTAGATTCGGTAGGTGAGATTCGACTGTTTCGTGCAACGGTGGACCGACAGGACCCGTTTCCGTGCATGTCGTTAGCCTTCTAGAACGGACCGGTAGACACAAGATACCGATAGGAGATTGCAGTCTACCGTGAAGTAGAATGACTTGAGACCGATAGGAGATAATCAGTGCTGTTACCCGACTTAGTTAGAATATAGTTAACGTGTTGCTCAGATAATTCGGACATCGTTTACAACCCTAGGTGATCAACGAGATTGCCTATTCCTCTCCATTAATTGATTAAGAATTCTTCTTAATTACAGTTTACTATTATTTTTGTTATTGATCGCAGCCACTTGTTTGGGGGTAGCAACACCACAATTCACACACTTTTTACTCCAGTTACTCAGTGAACTGCGCTATTTTTTTAATTATAAACTTGTTGCGAGATTGTCCTCGAGGGTTCGACAACCCGGAGTCCTAAATATACTCCACTCTTACTTCTTGACCGTGCACTTGTGTAATACGCGCTAGTAATCCGCGTCACTCACTAGTCCTCTCACCTTTCTTATTGAAAGGGGACTTTGTCATTTTCCTAATAAACAAGACTTGCATGTCTCATATGATTCCAAATCAAATGAGTCTAGAAGTCCATCCTTATGGAGTCTAGATATGTGTTTCTCATTTATATGGCCTAAACGACAGTGCCATAGATATGTAGGATTTAAATAATTAGTTTTAATCCATTTAGTATTTATGTTATAGATTGGATTATTTAGATAAAGGATAGTGCATCTTATCAAAATACATGGAGTAACACATGTACTTTATTGAAATAGAAAAACCCTTCTCGTCCAAACAAGAATTGGAAATAATTTTTCTGCTCATAGAGCACATAAAATCAATTGTCTAACTCTAAAATAAGTCCATATGGAAAAGATAGTTCATAAACGCCTACAGCTAATGCAGCAACTATTGCTCCATTCCCCACACGCAGATCTATCTCCCCTTTAGCCAATCTTCTACTTCTTTTCAAATCCTGCACATTTCGACAAATGTGAGAACCACATCCAGTATCCAATACCCAAGATGAAGAAATAGAAATATTGACGTCTATAACATAAATACCTGGTGGTGGTGGAATCACTATTCCAAGCTTCTTATCCTCCAGATATTTAGGGCAATTCCTCCTCCAATGACCTGGATGGCTACAGTAGTGACATTCACCTTTAGCCACGCCCCCACTAGGCTTTAAAGCTACCATGGATTTCGCAACTCTCTTGCGTTTTCCTTTGGAGGTAGAGGCAACTCCCTTGCCCTTCCTCTTATTCATCATCATTATGGCCTTGCCCTAGCCTTTTTTGATGCTTTGTTCAGCTTTCTTCAGCATGTTCAACAAGTCTGGGAGAGTCTTGCTGATCTCGTGCATGTTATAGTTCATGATGAAATGATAATAACTGTCAGGAAACGATTGCAAGACAAGATCAGTAGCCAAATCTTGGCTATGTGGGAATCCCAATCTCTCAAGGTTCTCAATGTACCCGATCATTCGGAGTACATGAGGCCCAACTGGATTCCCCTCTGCAAGACTACTCTTGAACAATGCTTTGGATACCTCATACCGCTCATGCCTTGTCTGTTCCTAAAATAACGGTTTCAATTGTATGATCATATCATAGGCCTCCATGTTCTCGTGTTACTTCTGAAGCTTCGAGGTCATGGTGCAGAGCATGAGGCAAGTCATGTCATTAGAATCATCTATATGTTTCTGACATGCCCTTACATCGGCTAGAACGGACTCATCCTGGGGTGGGGCTGGAATTGGAGTGTCCAAGACGTACAACTTCTTTTCTTGCTTAAGGACAATCCTTATGTTTCTGAAGTCAAGGAAATTTGTTCCAAACAGTTTGTCCTTCTCAAGGACAGATCGTAGGGATCAAGTCGATGCGTGATTGTTTGCCATTTAGAATTCTACAAAATGAGAAATATGCAATTTTAGTATTTTGAACAATTTAACTATATTCAATAATGGCTCGATCATTAAATATAGCTCCCAGTATTTTTCTCGGATTAATAGCCCTCACCAATAATACGGAAAATATCATGTATATTTTCTAGTAGGTCCAAGATCCATATTTCACTTCTTCTTGAGCTTGCTTTGGCAAGTCACCCAAGAATTGGTTATTTAGGTAGGAACCATTCAAATTGCATCCTATGCAACTCTTGGTCCAATTACGTGAATAACCCATTATTCTTTATCCTTTAGATAACACCTAATTGTCATGCCTCTAGGTTCATCAATCCAGTTGACTCTTACCTAGTTGCGTCCAACCTCTTGCTTCAGCATACACACATTACTAGCTTGTGTCATCCGCAACACATCATGGTTAATTAAAATCGCCTTGCTTTGTCAAGCCCGAATTTTAATAGACCCTGATCATGAAGGGTGTTTAGGCAAGAGAAGGCAAAACATAATATTCTATTTGAGGGATTTAATAGTCATTATTCGTTTGGTTGATCCCATCAACATGATCTACTTATTTTGATTTGGCAATCCACATTAAAAGAACATATTTGTTTATTATTATCTTGTTAACGTTTTTGCAAGTATCGCCATACACACAAAATAAATAACAAGACATAAATAATAAACATCCACAAAAGAAAAATTAACGTGGCATGGATATGGCCCCTAGACTAAGATATTACCAAGCCAATGATAATATCTATGTGCCTTAAAGTGACAAGCTCATCTCCATGTGCTCCACCATAGCCGCACGCCTAGTCTTCATCGTCTTTTGGCTTCTTGGTTCTCCGATCTTCTTCTCCATGGTCTTGGCTATCATCTAAATATTTCTAATTCTAGCCTAACATCTAGAATAAATAGATAAATAAAACCTCACATGTTGAGGAAGATGATCAGCTCGCAGGCCGTAAAATTAAATAACAATTACATTAATTTCCGTAATCCAAACCACAACAAACACAAAACATCCACAATCTAGGCCATATACATCCACCATGCGACAAAGCACATAATATAGTTAAAACCATTTTTAACGCACTTGTTCAATTTTAGTTGAATTGGGTAATTGAGGTTACAACGGTCCAAGGGGTCCAACCTAAGCATAGGGCGAACCCCAAGGGACTGCCGCTCGCCACCTTGGCCCGACCCTAGGCCGGATGCCCCTTGTGACCCGCGACCATGCTTGGCGCGCAAGGAAGAGGAGGGGGGGGGGGGAGGGGAGGAAGGCTAGGGTTTCGGCCCTAGTCTCATTCACCTTCCTTCCTTGTTTCCCAAGCTTAGTTGTTTCCATATAATTATTTCCATAATTGAAAACCCCTTTTCCAATTATGTGCCCATGAACCCTAATTTTGAAAAACCCAATTTTCACATCCTATGTGATTAAACTCACTAATTTACCCATCCAATGTTAAATTAGATCTTGTTTGTTCTTGAATCAGATTCAATTTGCATATACTATTCTTAAAAGTTTCAGTTTCGCGTAATATGAATATAACGGTGTATAAATTGAAGTCGTAACACATAAAATCATGTTATGCACTACGACCTGTGGCTCTGGTGCCACTGTTGGGTTTTGACGTAGGTAACTCAACGGAATAACAAAATTTAATTCCGACTCAAAGCTCGCCAAGAATCATAGGAAAAGACATTCATAACATGGTGAAGGACATAGAAGATGCGTACCTTTTGGTTGAGGAGAGCACACGAATAATTATTTCCTCGTCTCTACGGTTGATCCACGTATAGAGGTGAGATCTAGATCTTCCTTCTCCTAGTGCTAGCTTGTACCGGTGGAAGAGGGTAGAACGAATCAAGCAACGAGGGACAAAGAAAGGATTGGCCCTCTCTTTGTGGCCGACGGGTAGGGGCGGACGGCTAGGGGCTTCGGCCTCTAGCTTGTATGGCTCTCTCTTTTGCTTTCTCTCCCACCCACTTATGTTATTAGTTGTGGGAAGGAAGCTAGAGCATCCTTTATATAGTCCAAAAAATCCTTGTTAACTACATAAAGTCCCTTCCTAATCCAACATGAATTTGGATTAGTCCCTTCCTTGCATATTAGTCCTACTAAGTTTGTAAGGTATTGCAAATTGATCCTTCTAATTAATTAATCATATTAATTAATCCCAAATCTAGTTCAACTCTATTAGATGTGTGACCCCATAGGTTTCTACTTAGTTGGTACTAACAAATTACTAACATGGAGCGCTGTCTAGAAACACATCCATGCAACCCAACTTATAGCAATAAGTCAGTGATCCTGACAAACCTTTGTGCCCATATCACATATTGAATTATCCCTTTGTCTCTTTATCCAGATTGGACACGAGACATAAATAGTCACACTCGTATATCTAATCCATAGTTCCTTGATCATGGGAATATGCATATGCAAGCAGATAACATCAATATCTCTATATTGATTTATCTGAGTCTGGCCAGACATTCAATAAGCATCATTCCTCGAGTGGCCATGGATATTTACTCCCATGATGTAGGAGGGACAAATCCTCTCTACATCACTACGATCTCTATGCTTGCTTCCTATCATGCCCGATAGCTATCTTTATAGTTACCCAGTTACAGTGTAACATTTGATAACATCAAAGCATGATATTTCACAACTAGAGTATCTTGTGACTTCAAGTCTAAGGATTGCAATTATATTAGCACTACGAGAAGCGATTGTGACTTTAACATAATCTAATGTATCCTTCTCGTCGTGGGTCAATCCAGTATGCCATTACTCCTAATGCATACCCATGTGTTAGACTTGATATCTCCATATCAATCTACACACATACTAGTCTATATTTGATCGTCATTTTAGACAATATAATTGACTAGGGATATTTAAGATAAACAACACATCGTATCTAAGGAGTTCATTATATTACATATCACAATAATTAATAAATGAATATTCTAGCCTAAATACTTTGTTCATACTAAATATAGATTGCCTCTATGGCACCTGTTCCAACAATTCGACAATGGTTATCGATGTTAGGAAATGAGGATGAACAAAAGAGAATTAAGTCCCAATTTAGTCAGTTTCTATGAATGGATGGTCCCTTGAAGTGTCCGTAATTCCTGAAAATGAGAAAGACAGTCAAGCGCCTTCTTAGTGGGCTCATAGATATTCCTATGACCAATTGGATTAAGGTATTAGCAAGAATCTGCATAGACAAAATAGAAAATACGCTCATTTTTGAGCTATCAAGTGTGATTTGTGGGATCTTTGAGGGTGTTAAGAACCTAACCGTGAAATGGAGAATCTTGGAAGGTTCTTACGATATCCATGTTGCTTTACATACGTTTTAGTACTGTAAATTTGGTACCTTTACCCAAATGGATACTCAGGGGAGTGAGAATTGAAGGATTTATAGAGAGAGCGAGAGTGACATTCTTATAAGTAGATCTAATGGAGTAGTAAGGAATTGGTCATCTACCTCTTCACTTTATGACCATTCATATAACTCTTACTCATTTTTCCTCCACGGGATCTAATGTTCAGGTTGAGCTCCATGGGCCACAAAATCAGGGGAGTTCGGATAAATTATTTATTGACCCGCTTTGACCATGTCAAGGGATTATACAAGTTTGTGGAACCTGATTTGACCATGTTCAAGCTTTGTAATGAACATCATGTAGGATAGCTTACATAGATCCTATAGAGATCATATCTGGTTATGATATCGCAGTCTTGCTTCTTTAGATTTCTTTGAGACTGCTAGCTTCGTCATTTTTATAAAGAATCGAGATGCCCTAATTAAAAACTAGAGACAAAGGGCATATCTCCAAGATTTTGTGGAATGAAAATTTGCGAAAAGGATGACTACTATTTTTTTTGCTATACCAAATTTAGGAACCGAGATCTTTTATCATGTACGTGTATTGGTAGGCGCCATCAAGATTTACAAGGCTCACAAGCGAAGTCTGAAGGGTATAGAGAAATCTTGAGCTCTAAAACTCCTTCGATCGTATTCTATCCAAATAGAATGACTTACCTTCCAAAGAAGATAAACATAGGTTTTTCACCCTCCCAATATAGCGATGTCTATCAAGTGATGGTATTTCTCCCCGGTTCTGGTCCTAAATCTATGCTTTTGGGATCAGTCACATGTTAACAATCTAGAGTAGTCTTCTCCATGTCGATGAGCGTTGAATCATGGAACAAGGGCTTCAGAACTCCCCCACGTTAATAGTTTGTGAAAGTGTGAGTATGAAGATGTATAATCAGCTAAGATACTCTAGAAGGGGGGGTTGAATAGAGTATGCAAACTTTTTCCAAAACTTGCTAGGAAGATGAAAACTTGTGCAAACAGTTCAATTCAAGGCCTTGAAAACAAGTTCAAGCCTTTGAAGTAGATGCAGAAAGTATGGAGCAAGTATGCCTTTTTCAAGGCCTTGAAAACAGGTTCAAACCCTTGAAAAATAAACAGTTTTTGTATGCTGCAAAAGCTATGAAAGTAAATGAACTTAAAATTCACAAGACACAAGATTTATAGAGTTCAGTCCACTTGGACCTACGTCTCTACCTCAGGGATTAGATCCCTGCAGGATTTTCAAATCAATTCTTATTAATCAAAGCTAAGCCCTAGAACTCAAGCACAGAGTTCCCTTACTCTGTTACAACTTGTGGTTTTACCTAACCTCTCTAGTACCTACTCTAGCTAACTGATTAACTAAGAGTTCTCTATTTTTCACTTTGAACAATCCTTGAGAATGGATGTAGAGATAATTGAGAATTGATCTACCAATATAGCTCTATACAGAAGAACACTTAAGAGTAGAAAACTGCAGTGAAATGCAGTGAATTTCTGTGAATGGATTGGAAGAAATGAAGAACTTCGTTGATGCTTGTCAATCCAGAATACTTTCTCTGTATTTTACCATTGAGTTTTGTGCCTTGTTGCTTCGAATTTGAGCTCTATATATACTTCAAACAGCTCTGCAAATCTCCCTATATTTTCAGCAACAACCTTCCTATTTTGTAGGCCACATAGTTTGACTACTTTGTAATATTCTCCAACGGTTGGATGATCACAATATTCAGATATTGTTTTAATCTTTCATTTAAACACCATGAGAAGCTGTCATACACGTCTGATTGATCACAGGATCAAAGTGTCCAAGTGTTTCCAAATCTGCAGCAATTCAGTTTAGGAAACAATCCAGCAAAACTTAGAAACAAAATTTCCTGCATTATCATGGTCAAACAGATGATATATTACGATTAAAACATTTTATAAAAATTTGTCTTTCATCATCTAATAACAGAGAATCAAACATATGGAAGAGAGAGAGAGTAAATCAAATCATAGAATTAGCAGAAAACTCCCCCTGAGAATGTGTATTCAGGTTAAGCAGTTTCAAGCCTTTGAATCCAGTTTCAAGGCCTTGAAAATAGCCAAACTATTTTCAAGCCTCTGAAACTGATTCAAGGCTTTGAAAGCTTGTTCAAGGCCTTGAAATAGCCAAGCTATTTTAAGTCCTGCACAACTTGATCTTTCAGTCTCCCCCTTGATGAAAGACAAAACCAAATTCTGTTTGATCCTTAGTCTCTGCAAAATAAACTTATTAGTCCACAATTTAAAACACAGTATTTCCAAAAATATCCAACATATTCATAATACAAAAAAAAAAAACTTAAACAGTTTCAGCAAAATAAAACCAAATAAACCTAAGAGCTAGAAACTAAAAACCTATAATTTTCTCCCCCTTTTTTACTTTCATCAAAAAGATAGAAGATGTTGGATCAAGTGTCTGGAAAATTTTGAAACCTTAAAAAACCTAAATTTAAATAAGAGAGAATATGGTAGAAAGAATATGCAAGTTCAAGGGGTTGGATCTTCATGTTCATCCTGATCTCCTTCTTCTTTCTCATTGTCTTCTTCATCAGTCTTGTCCTGCTCTTCCTGCTCCTCTGCAGTCCCACCTGCAATAGTTGCTTCTTCAGTCTTGTCCTTTTCAGCAGCCTTTGGAGATTTCTTTTTCTTCTTCAGTGTGATCAGCAGTTCATCTGAGTCGGGACTATTGGCTTCATCTTCTGCCTGTTCTGCTACCTGCTTTCCCTTGTCTGAAACTGGAGTAGCTTCTCCCTGGTCTGAATCCTCACTAGGCAAGTCTTTGTCAGAGTCTTCTTTCTTTGTTCCTTCAGGATCCTCAGGAACATAAATCAAATTCATGGTTCTGAAGATACTTTCCACCATGTACTTGACATGCCTCAAATCACTTTCCAGTCCAAAAACAGTTGCTTTCCTCCATGTCTAGCTCCAAACCATCAAGTCTCTGATTGTCTGTAGGCTGAGAAGCCTGACTTGAAGTGGGAGTCAAGGTCTTGGACTTAGAAAAATTATTTGCACCTAGTTCTGCTTCAGTCAAGTCTGAGTAAAGTTTCTAAACTTTCTCTTTTGTCTTCACAACTCCAATGTTCTCAAAGGCTTTCTCATTGAGTTCCCCAAATCCATAAGTGACTGATTCCTCTCCAGTAAATGGAATCTCAAAATTCTCAAAGAACAAAGTGAGCAGGTTTGCATAAGGTAGAGGGTTAGTCCTCTTACTGGTTAGGCTAAAGAGCATGTGTTTAATTACTAATTTTGGAAGATCAATCTCATAGCCATGCATAACTAGATACATGATGTGCAACATTCTCTCAGTCACCAACTCTCTAGAGTGCTCTATGGGAAAGACACATCTCACCAGTATAGTGTGAAGGACATTGGGTTCAACATTCAGCATAGAATGTGTTAACTGTTTGACTTTGAGATGTTGGGAAGAAAGAATTCTGCTTTGGCTAGCTTCAAAGTTTCTGAATTTGGTGGATGGTTGCTAGTATCATATCTCTTCGGACACCCTAACACATTGGCAAACTCAGAGTGATCCAGTTCAATTACTATCCCAGCAACTTTAGATTTGATCACCAAGTGTGCAGTTCTCTTAACTTGGGTTAGGTTCAGGTAGTAGAGTCTAGTGAGTCTAGGGTAGGCTACTTCTCTAGGATTCAGCATACACCACAAAGAAATATTCTTCAACATAGAGATACACTTACGTTTCATGTGTTCCAACACATACTTATTAACCAAATTGCAGAAACCAATAGATCTTGAAACAAAACCATCTAACCATTGACCTTTAGAGATGTTTCAGACAATCCACGTCTCATCTGGTGCTGTGTTCTTTGTTGAGTTCTGTGAATAGATCTGCAATGCCTTATCCATTTGTCCTTCTGGTTGTGCTTATGTCACCTTCCCTTTCCCTTTTTCTGCCTGAGATGCTTTCTTCTTCACCTTCTTTGAACTGGTAGGCTCTGTTTCTGGTTGCTTCTCTGTAACAGCCTTCTGCTTCTTTTGCTTTTCTGAAGAGGAGGTTGTATCCTTCTTGACCTACTTCTTTGGTGGAGGAGGATCTTGGACTGCATCTGCACTGGGAGTTCTGGAGCTAGAGTCTCCACTGACTTCTTGAACCTCTTCCACTGCTGCTTTTCTTTTCTTCTCTAAGACAGGTTTCGAAACTCCAGCCATCTTGATTCTGTCTGAGGCTCTTCTTGTGCTCATTAGGGTTTGGGATAAGAATAGATAGATGTGGAATGATACGGAATGAAGGAGAAGATAAGAGGATAAATACTGAAAGAGTTTGAGTTTCAAAAGGAAACTAGTATCTGTCTAATTCTTAAAAGATTTGCAATGATCAGAGAGATTTCAAAACTTTTATGCCGTTGGAAAAATAGAATAGACTAATACTATTTTTGTCTAAATCATATTTTTAAAAATGGTAGGGGATATATTAGGCAAATATCTACAGAGATATCACCCAACATAGAATGATCCAAGATAATTGACTATCAGTGTTGCAGACTCATTTTCAAGGCTTTGAAAAGGTTTTCAAGTTCTTGAAAAGCTGTAATACTGCAACAAGTACAATTCAAGGCTTTGAATTGATTTTCAAGGCTCTGAAACTCAGTTCAAACCTTTTTAAACACATACAGCTTACATTTCTTACCTGATGCTCCCCCTAAACCAATGCAGTCTTATTTAGCATTCTCAATTCCAATCTTAGAACTGAGAACCTTTCATCTGCTAATGGTTTGGTGAAGATATCTAGAATTTGCATGTTAGTAGCAACAAATTCAATAACAATATCACCTTTCTCAGCATGATCTATGATGAAGTGGTGTCTGACATCAATGTGCTTGGTTCTTGAGTCTTGCACTGGATTCTTTGTAATTGAAATTGAACTAGTGTTGTCACACTTAATAGGTATCCCCTTGAAGTCAAAACCAAGGTCCCTTAGCTGTTGAGAAATCCATAACACTTGTGAGAAAAATGCTCCTGCAGCTATATATTCAGCTCCAGCTGTTGATAGAGCAACTGAATTCTTTTCCTTGCCAACTAATCAAGGATAATCCAATGAATTGACAAGTTCCTGAAGTAATATTCCTATCAACCTTGTAACATGCTAAGTCATCATCTGAAAAACCACTCAAAGAGAAGTTAGAATGTCTTGGATACCAAAGCCCTAAGTCTTTGGTACCATTGAGATATCTGAAAATTCTCTTCACAGCAGTTAAATGTGATTTTGGATCAGCTTGAAATCTAGCACACATGCATACACTAAACATAATATATGGTCTGCTTGCTGTCAGATAGAGTAATGAACCAATCATGCCTCTATACTCTTTTACATTGACACTCTTACCAGATTCATCCTTGTCAAAGGATAGTGTAAAGCTCATAGGAGTCTTGGCTTCCTTACATTGAGCCATGCTATACTTATTTAGTAGGTCTCTTGTGTACTTGCTTTGATGCAGAAAGATGCCCTTCTTCAATTAATGAATTTGAAGTCCTAGGAAGAAGTTCAACTCTCCCATCATGCTCATCTCAAATTCCATGCTCATAAGACTTGAGAATTCTCTGCATGATTGATCATTAGTAGCTCCAAACAGTATATCATCAACATATATCTGAACTACAAGTAAATATTTCCCATGAATCTTAATGAAAAGAGTCTTGTCTACGAAACCTCTCTTGAAATCATTTTCAATCAAAAACTTTAACAATCTTTCATACCAAGCCCTTGGAGCTTGTTTCAAACCATAAAGAGCTTTGTCAAGTTTGTAAACATGATCTGGAAACTTGTCATTTTCAAAACCAGGTGGTTGTGTAACATAAGCTTCTTCTTGTAAGTAGACATTCAAGAAAGCACACTTCACATCCATTTGAAATAGTTTCATGTTCTTGTAATATGAAAATGGAAGCAAAATTCTAATTGCTTCTAAACTGGCAACCGGAGCAAAAGTTTCCTCATAATCAATACCTTCTTCTTGATTGTAACCTTGAGAAACTAACCTTGCTTTGTTTCTGATCACATTGCCACTTTCATCCAACTTGTTTCTGAATACCTATCTGGTACCAATGAAAGACGTGTTTGAAGGTGGTAGGAACTAGTTTCCAAACCTTATTCCTTTCAAACTCATTGAGTTCACTTTGCATAGAAATGATCCAGTCTGCTTCTTGTAAAGCTTCTTTCATAGTTTTTGGTTCTACAAGAGAAATAAAAGCATTAAAAGCACATAGGTTCTTCAACTGTGATCTAGTTTGTTTACCATTGGTTGGATCTGATATGATATTATCAGCTGGATGGGATGAGAGATATTTAAATCTCTTTCTTGGAGACCATGGTTCAGGTTCTCCATAGATCTTTTCTGGTCTTGAAGCTTTAATTTCAAGGCCTTGAGCACTATTTTCAAGGTCTTGAAAATGTCGTCTATTCTCTTCCGAGCCTTTCTTGAATCCAAGTTGATTCTTAGTCTCTTCCTCTGATTCATGCTTCTTCAAATTCAAATCTGCAAAACTTCATCACTTCTTGCATCAAACTTACCAAGATTGTCTTTTCCATTGTTATGGATAAAACAAGTACATACAAAGGGTCTGAAGTAAAAATATTTAGCTTCCTCCCTTTGAATAGTTCATAGGGGGTCTTCTTCAGAATAGGTCGGATCAAGCACCTGTTCAAAATATAGTTTGCTGTATTCACAGCTTCTGGCCAGTAATGTTTTGGCAGTTTGTTCTCAAGGTTCTTGACATATCTTCAAGAGTCCTGTTCTTTCGTTCGACAACACCATTGTGTTGAGGAGTTCTTGGGGCGGAAAGTTGTGAGAAATACCATGATTATCACAGAATAAATCAAATTCTAACTGATCAAATTCTCTACCATGATCACTTCTAATTGAAGCTACAAGTACGTTTTTCAAGTTTTGAATTTCTCTGCAAAGCTTTGAAAATTCAGAGAGTGCTTCAGATTTTTCTTTGAGAAACATAACCCAAGTATATCTAGAATCTACAACAACTAACATATACCTTTTACCTTTTGGAGTGGGAGTCCTCATAGAACCACAGAGATCCATATGAAGTAATTCAATAGGTCTAGTTGTGCTCACAAACGTCTTTGGCTTGAAGGAGCTTCTGGTCTGTTTGCCTTGTGCACAGGCTTTGCACATTTCATCTTCTTTTAACTTGATGGATGGAAATCCTCTTACCAAGTCTTTGGAAATCAACTTGTTCAAAGTATGCAAACTGATATGACCAAGTTTCCTGTGCCAAAGCTTTGAATCCTCTTTCAAGGCCTTGAGACACTTCAAACTGTCACATGCAACTTTGTTAGTCTGAAAAGTATAAACATTGTTTGATCTAGAGGCTGTGAAAATGCAATCTCAGGATTTCTCATTTTGCACCACACACTTCTCTTTATCAAAGATAATTTTGTTGCCATTATCACAAAGTTGAGATAGACTAAGTAAATTAAATTTCAAACCTTCAACCAGATATACATTAGAGATAGAGTTGTTCAAAATTTGTACCAACTTTTCCAATACCAAGAATATTGCATTTGCCTTTGTCACCAAGTGTTATTGAACCTTCTGATTGCTCCTTTAATTCTGAGAATAGAGATCTCTTTCCACTCATGTGTCTTGAGCAACCACTGTCCATGAACCACTTCTGTTCTTTGACATTGGTGACAACCTGCAAACACCAATCACTGCCTTACCCAGCTGTTATACCAAGTGTGGAATTTGGATTCATATTCAGGATCAACCATGTTAGGTGGTCTACCCTTTAGGAACCCAAATCTGCTTAACTTGTGCTTAGAGTTGAAAAGGAAAAGTGTTCTCATTATGTGAGGCTCTCATCTTCTAAAAGGACAAGTCATTTTAACATGAACAGTTTTGCAGCAGTAATGACAATTAGGAGAATTTTTGTTTCCAGCTTTCACAAATCTGATATTGTTTCTTCCTGGAAAGTTTGGATTGAATCCAAGGCCAGCTTTGTGAACAGACTGTGAACTTCCTCCAAGAATCAAGTTCAACTTGTGTTCTGATCCATCAAGCTTGATTTTGACCAATTCAGATTCTTGAAGTTTCTCAGTAAGAGTAATCTTTTGTTTTTTTAAATCGTCAACCTGATGTCTTCGATTAACAAGGCTGTCACTCACTGAGGAGTTTTCAGTGACTACTTCCTTGACTTGTGTTTTCAAGGCTTTGAAACTGGTTTTCAAGGCCATGAAATCACTGTCAGTTTTCTTAGGAGAGATTTCAAGATTCTGATTTAGGCAAACAAGTTGTAAGTTTTCTTTTGCTTGCTCATGAACTTTTTCTGTCAAAAATCTAATCTCTTTCAGATAATCTTCCTCATTTAAAAGCATTGTTCTGAGATATTTTGAAAGAGCTTCTTTTGGTTTTGAAATTAGACAATTTACCATTACCTCAATGTTATTTTCAGAACTATCATCATGCATGAAGCATAGATTGGCATGTTCTTCCTCAGATTCAGACTCACTAGAGCTATCTGAATCACTCCATGAAGCTATCATGGCTTTCTTTCTTCTGTCATGATGTTTCTTTTGAAAGTTCTTGCTCTTTTTGTGTGGACAGTCTCTTATCAATTGTCCTGCATCACCACAATCAAAGCAGTTCATATCTTTTGATTTGTTTAGTAAAGAGGACTTACCTTTGTAGTCCTTGCTGCCGGATGATTTATGCCTTTCTCTGTTGAAATCCTTGTTTCCAAATTTTTTCTTCATTTTGAGAATCCTTGTCAAGGCTTTGGAAATTAAGGCAATTGGATCTTCATCATCACCATACTCAGTTTCAAGGCTTTGTGTTCTCACATTCTCTTTGGCTTTGAGAGCTATGTTCTTGACACCATCTGAGGGTTCTCCATCAACTTCATTCATAGATATCTCATGTGTCAGGAGCTTCCCTTGTAAGTCATCAAGTTGTAAATTTGAGAGATTCTGAGCTTCTTCAATAGTTGTGGTTTTTGGTTCCCATTTTACCTTTGGAAGACCTATGAGAATCTTCCTCACCTTTTCTTCATTGGAAAAGTGTTTTCCCAGTGAGTCAAGGTTGTTTACAATATCAGTGAATCTCTTGAAAATGTCTCTGATGGACTCATCTTCATTCATCTTGAACAGCTCATATTGTCTGAGATAAATGTTGATCTTGGTCTGCTTGACTTGACTGGTTCTTTCAAAGGTAACCACAAGTTTATCCCATATATCTTTAGCGGTTGTGCATCCAGAGATCCTGTTGAATTAATTTGTACTCAAAACACAATACAAAATGTTAATGGTCTTGTAGCTCTTAGAAAATTTTTTTAATTCAGAAGAGAAGAGTGAATCTTCTGTTTTGGGAGTTCGGATGCCATCTTTCTCTGTGTAGAAAGTATGAGGTCCATTTTGGATAATGGTCCAGAGCTCTAGATCTTGAACAATGATGAATATTTTCATGAGAGCTTTCCAGTGAGTAAAATTTTCTCCACAGAATATAGGAGGTCTGTTAGCAGCTCTTCCCTGCGAGAAACCACCATCACCTGCAGTAACCTGCAGTACTCATGATCACCAGATGGTTAAATCTTATACAGTGATACAAGCTCTGATACCAATTGAAAGTGTGAGTATGCATATGTATAATCAGCTAAGATACTCTAGAAGGGGGGGGGGTTAATAGAGTATGCCAACTTTTTGCAAAACTTGCTAGAAAGATGACAACTTGTGCAAACAGTGCACTTCAAGGCCTTGAAAACAAGTTCAAGCCTTTGAAGTAGATGCAGAAAGTATGGAGCAAGTATGCCTTTTCAAGGCCTTGAAAACAGGTTCAAACTCTTGAAAATAAACAGTTTTTGTATGATGCAAAAGCTATGAAATTAAATGAACTGAAAATGCACAGGACAAGAGATTTATAGAGTTCATTCCAATTGGAATTACGTCTCTACCTCATGGATTAGATCCCTGCAGGATTTTCAACTCAATTCTTATTAATCAAAAGCTAAGCGTTAGAACTCAAGCAGAGAGAGTTCCCGTACTCTGTTACAGCTTGTGGTTTTCCCTAACCTGTCTAGTACCTGCTCTAGCTAACTGATTAACTAAGAATTCTCTATTGTTCACTTTGAACAATCCTTGAGAATGGATGTAGAGATAATTCAGAAATGATCTACCAATATAGCTCTATACAGAAGAACACTTAAGAGTAGAAAACAGCAGTGAAATGCAGTGAACTTATGTGAATGGATTGGAAGAAATGAAGAACTTCTTTGGTGCTTGTCGATCCATAATACTTTCTCTGTATTTTCCCGTTGAGTGTTGTGCCTTGTTGCTTCGAATTTGAGCACTATATATACTTCAAACGGCTCTGCAAATCTCCCCAAATTTTCAGCATCAACCTTCCTATTTTGTAGGCAACAGAGTTTGACTACTTTGAAATCTTCTCCAACGGTTGGATGATCACAATCTTCAGAGATATTGTTTTAATCTTTCATTTAACCACCATGAGAAGCTGTCATACACGTCTTATTGATCACAGGATCAAAGTGTCCAAGTGTTTACAAATCTGCAGCAATTCAGTTTAAAAAACAGTCCTGCAAAACTTAGAAACAAAATTTTCTGCATTATCATGCTCAAACAGATGATATATTACGATTAAAACATGTTATAACAATTTTTATTTCATCATCTAATAACAGAGAATCAAACATATGAAAGAGAGAGAGTAAATCAAATCAGAGAGTTAGCAGAAAACTCCCCATGAGAATGTGTATTCAGGTTAAGCAGTTTCAAGGCTTTGAATCCAGTTTCAAGGCCAAACTATTTTCAAGCCTCTGAAACTGATTCAAGGCTTTGAAAGCTTGTTCAAGGCCTTGAAATAGCCAAGCTATTTCAAGTCTTGCACAACCTGATCTTTCAGTTTGTATTTAAATGGTTGGAAGCCTTGTGACAACATTTCCTTGTTCATGAAGGTGTTGTGTATAGCCTCCCCACAGAGAATCCATCTCAAAATTAGTGATGCGGGTGAAGGAAGTGAACATAATCAATTATACTCTAAACACCAAAGCAAGGACTAGGTCAGAGCGATGAAGTTCAACTAAGGATCACATGCTGAAGCAAGCACATATATTGTATAACTAGAATATGAGATTTGTCATGTCAAGGTGTCCATGGTTCCCTTTAAAATTTTTCTGACACCCTCAAGCAAAACGCCCATATTAAATACGACAAGGGATTGATGAGGGAACATGAAGCATTGCTAAGCAATGAGGTAAGTAGGAAAACATTGAAACAATCCAAATTGTTTAACTTTACATTATGTGGGGATAATACTTATGCTAGGATAAGAAGCAAGAAAGTTATGTTGTCTGATAAACCCTAATAAGATACGTTGTCTTTGTTTGAGTTATGTCGAATAAGATGCGGGATATGTTGCAGGGTTAGTGTGAAAACGACCACATTGCCCTACACAGTCGTGATTTTGAATTCGTAGATGTTCATATTATAATTTGACATTAAAACAAACAAATTAACTGAACATATTTTGATAAACTTAGTTAACGATATGTATTGTTAAATAATTTGGTTCACATTAGTGAGTTATGATTCTTCTTTTTATCCAGCCTTATATCTGTGGGGAGGTGGTATAACTTTTCTTCACAAAATTGAAAAAGTCATGTTGGGGGGTATAATTTGTGATCCCCCTTATACCGGCACCCAAACAATGGATACGAATGGGAGCATAAGTTACAATATGTTGCCGCCTTATGCGGCTACCCAAAGGAGACCTGTAGGAATAAATATATGTGTTGCATAGTAAGATGAAGTATAAACGAATATCTTTATTTAAACAAATTGTGATACACGCTTGTTTCTAATAAAAATTGGAAGACGACATGTTACTATATATATACCACCCTAATGGTGGTTATGGAATCTCGTTTGCTCTTGTAAGTGTTTTTGTTGGGATGAAGTGAGTGACGGGGCTATTTATTGGGAGAAGAAGAACAAGAAAAAATAGGGAAGAGGGTAAAGATACAAGTAAATGTTATTTTCACCCCAACATAGAAATGATTGCTCAGTGTATTGCGTAAAATATCTTACCGACACTTGGTAAATAATGGGGTGCTATTTTCATGCCAAGCCACATCCCCTCCCCTACCCCTCCCCCCACGAACTCACCATTTTGCCATCTCCTTCTCTCGAACTACTCCTCATCTACAACCCCCCCCCCCCCCCCCCCCCCACCCCCAACCCAATAAAATTTATATTCAAAATATATAAATTCATATTACAAATATAATAAAATAAAAATAAAATAATACCATATATTTTTACAAAAATAATAATAAAAATAATTACACACACCACTTTTATTCGAAAACATAACGATTATAAGTACCAGAAAATAAGTCTTCGCAACAAAGAGAATTGGTCAATATGTTTTTCAACTATGGTGACGCGCCTAAATTACTCGTATTGCGCAAGTATACAGTCAAGTAATACAATGTAGTATTTGGGACTCTGAGTTATCGAAACCAAGGGAAGGTGCTTACTATTCTACTCTAGAAATTAAATCTAATCTACTAAGTAACCGGTAAAAAGTGTGTGCGATGGATGGGTTGTCACCCTCAATGAAATGACTAATGATCAAAGCTAATAATATAAGCAAAATGATGAAATGTATCAAGATTGAGAAAACTAGGCAATCTTTAGATCACCTTGGGTAGTTTACAATTCTGGATTCATTGTACTAACACGATAATTCTAATGCTTAGCTAAGTTGGGTAATAGCATTGAGAATCACCTTTCAGCCTCTTGTCGTTGTACACACCGGTATCATCCTGCCCCTTTCAGGCCACTCTAGCTACCGACATGTTCTAGTAGGCTAACGATAGTACATGGAAACGATGTCTTTCGGTCCACCACTACACGAACTTATCACTATCTCCTAACGAATATACCCTCTTCTAGCTACTACGACTCAACTCACCTCACGATCTCATTGATTCAAGAATGCACTTGTAAACTTATCCTAATTATGGTAGAGTTGCTTTCACACACTCGATAGTTAAGTAACAAGCTCGGGTCATGACTCCTACCTTGCTAAGAATTAAGAACAACATATAAGTGATTAGCAAACAAGAGTTATCATTTAAGATAGATTCATCTTATGAACTAAAACAATAACCACTAATCTCAAACCTTAACTCCAACATGTAAAGGAAAGATTTCAACAAGATTAGCCAAAAAAAAAAATCATTCAAAAGCAAATCATAAGCGTGAAAGTTCATCTAAATACGGAAAACCAATCAAAACATAATCCATAGGCTCTCCACAGATTCCTAGGTATGACTTTAGCTACACATAACTGAAACGGACATTGTATAATATTCCATACAAGAAAATGAGGAACAAAATAGGTTCAAACGCAAAAAAAGGTGTTATGGCGTCGATCCTAGCTCGTCTCCTTGATCCTTGATTCTCTCCAAGTATTTTCCTTAGCTCTTCAACTTGTTTCTTGCTCTGCTTTTCCGTCCTTTGTTTCCTAGGTCGAAGTAAAGAAGACCAACTCTTGATAATTGCAATATAACCCCAAAATTATGTGCCAGCTCTAGCCTTATTCGTGTGAATACCGACCTATTCGTGTGAATAGTATTCGTGAGAATAAAAATCCTTTTCGTGCCAATATAACTGCAGAATTGTTCTTGAGTTTTCTCTTCTTGGTTCCTGAGCCTCTTTCCTTGCGATTTTTAGCTTCCGAAACTCACGTCCCTGATCCAATACGCTCCTTAAGCCCTGGTTCCTTTCAAAGAAAAAAAACACTATACCAAGCGATTAGATCCATCAATTAAGCATAAATAAACATATAAGACGTGCCCGGATTGAAGTTAAACATATGAAGCAACAAGTGATAAATATGCAATCTTTCATCAATATTAGGCTCTGAACTCTCCCAAAAACCTCTGAATGATGTGGTAAATGCATAATAAATATAGCTTCTAGAAGACGCTATCAAATTCCCCCACACTAACTCTTACTCGTCTCGAGCAACGATGACGATCAACCCCATACAAGAGACATTGCATACATACCATTCCCAACAAATGCATACCGCCACCACTTTGCATACTTTCCATCCACTAGTGAACACGACTCAAGATTAAGTACACAAATAAACGACTATGAAAACTACATGATATATACAAAGCAACGCAAGTATGTACAATGCAACAAATTAAAGAACATATTTTTTCTTTCTAGTTAGAGATTGGGCAATCTCGAAAAGTAGCCCGGAAAGTCATAAGGCTCTCATATTTCCTCTGAGATTCTATACTTTGGTGATCAGTAAAACTTGCGGCCAGTTTTGTTAGACAGAATAGGCACGTGCCCTTAATAGTTTGCTTTCGTACACTTACCAAACGTATCCCCAACACTTACCATCCGAGTTATTTATCCACGGGTTAAAACTGTTGACGACTTAGGACGGTTAGGATAAGATATTTAGAAGTGTAGTCCTAGACGTCATGATATAGTCACTAACCCTGATTCTCACACTCCTTCACCAAACTCTAAGGAACACCACATAATCTAACTATTGTGGCCCTCATTCCCTTGATCTTGGTGCAACGTCATTGTAGCGGCTAAAATGTGAAAGAGTGTGTTCAAGATCCATAGCTAATCTCATCGGTCTTTCATGAATTTCAAAAATAGACTCCTTTTCCCTCCACTTTCTATTTCTGTATATTTTTTTCTTTTTTTTTCTTTCTTTCTCATCAAATATGGAGCCACATGTACTAATAATAATGCCTGAGGAGATAAATATCAAAACAGATAATGTGGGGGTGGAATGTGTCAAATCAATAATGTAATCAAACAATCGTCGACACCCCCACACTCGATGTAAACAAACTCTCGCAACCCAGTAGTCAATGTGATACTTGATTTTGCAACCGATCCTCCTCATCACCTAAGATATAGAGAATGTAAATGAAAAACAAGAACAAACTCTTATAAGCTCAATCACCCCATCCCATATTGTGAGGAAAGAACATCACGTACTATTGTACGCTACCTATGATTGTGGTGTGAGGACACGACTCACCGCCACACCGAAGTGTGCTACCGTCTCTAACTCACCCTCACATCTCCTCAAAGATGACATGTAAGAGAATCCACGTAAGATGTATGATATCAGCTCACCCTCATCGAACCTCTCTAAATCGGCTCCCTCTATCATGACGCAGATGAAATGACCATTATAACTAGTGATGAATTTCAAAAATGAACGGCTTCCGAGGCTAGAGGTTGTGAATAAAAGTTGTAAATGGACAAATAGGGGTAACTATTGGAACTATGATTCAGTTGGAGACGAACATGAGGCCCCCATAAAACATCAGTCGCACAGCAGTTCGGTTTCCACTACGAGGAGGGTTGACGACTACCTAGATGACGGTGGTGTAGCGCTAGAAGGATAACTAGTGTGAGAGGCAGCTAATCGCATTTCTAGTGTGCATTAGCTCTATAAGTCTTCCTGCTCCAGATTCTCGCGTCTACCTCACCTCAAATTTTCATACTCTTAAGGAATTCTTTCATTTAGCCCTCTCCACATTCACTTTTTTCGATTTCTCTTTCTAAAAATATAAATTTTTAGGATCTTTCTGAATTTTTTTAGTTTCTTCTTTATTTATTTATTTTCTTTTTTTCGTAACTCTATATGCTTGGCCAACTCTATTAACCAACAATTTTGTTTAGGTGGACTCAATAACATAATAGTTCAAATAATATATGCAATGCAAAATATTTAAACGTGCAAATGCAGATCTAACAGACTGACCCTACATGCAAGACTGACTCACTAAATTAAAATGTAACAAGGCTATGCAATGCCTAACTAGATAATAGCTAATACTCCCCCAAACTTAAGCGCTTCATTATACTCACCGAAATATAAAGTGAAGTCAAGAGTACTCGTCTGCCTAAGCGTAGGGCCGGTGGGTCTAACCAGGTCTCCTCATCAAGACTCAAATCCTGATATGCATCTGAATGGTAACGGAATAGACCATCAAAAGTGTGCGGGTTCTGTAAAGTGACATCAGCCGCCCTGGCTAAGTTGTGGATCCACCAAGCCTGTTCGACATTCTCAAAGCTCAAATGCTCTAAGCCTAGACCTATCTGGCACGCACTACTCCTAAGGTGTTCAAACTGTTTCCGAGACCTATCTTTGTCTCCGTGTGCCTCATCTCTCTGCTACTCTAGCAATTGAGTGATCATAGCAAGTTGGGACTCCACAGTGAGAGCTCGAGCTACTAGGCTCTTTCCAATTTTTCGTTGGGGATACCATAGGTTTTGGGGCTTCTAGGGGGTAAGGAACCTTATCCCATTTGCGGGGCACACTCTCTTTCACGTCTAACTCCCAGTTCTCTACTATAATTCCACCATTTTGCGCTAGCTTGAGGAGAATGTAAGTGTGCCCAGGAGCTTTCTTGTTATAGCGATTCTTCATCTCCATTATGTATTTATATATGAAGCGAGGGATGTCGATGCGCTTGGCTCTCTACAAAAAATAGGCCATGGTGATAGTCAGAATACCTGGGCTAAGGTGTAATACCTAAGACCCAGTTCACAAGAATCTCGCAAATCCACCTTGCACGTGGAAGAGCGACCTTCCTAGAAACATGTAGGGTTTTGTAACGGATTACGCAATGGAAAAAATAACAATGATCCTCACAAGAACCTCCAAGGATCACAGGAAGAGACATCATAACAATAGTGAAGTTGTAGTAACAATTTCCTTGTTAATCTCATGTGATGACTTCAAAAGAAAAATATTGGCTACGTCTCTGTAGCTAGTCCACGCCTAGGATAAAGAGCTAGATACCTCCACGTCTTGTAATAGCAACCGGTGGAAGAAGGAAGAAGAAGAAGAATCACTCGACGGAGACCAAACGGAGGCTCGGCCTCCTCTTGTGGCCGACGGGGTAGGGGACGACACAAGGGGTTTTCGGCCCTCTTGTGTTTGTTCTCTCTCCTTGCTTTTCTCTCTCACTCATTTTTTTATGAGCATTAGTTGAGAAAATAAGCTAGGAGTGTCCTTTATATAGACCAATAACTCCTTGTTAGCGACATAAAAGTCCCTATCCTAATCCTGTCCATACACGGATTACTCAAACTTGCAAATTAGTCCGACTAAGTTTGCAAGTAGTTGCGTTTTGATCCTTCTGTTTAATTAAACATATTAATTAATTCCGAAGTCTATTTCAATCCATATGGCGGTAATCCTATAGGTTTCTACTTAGTTGCTAGTAACTATGACTAACATGGAGTGGTGTCTAGCAACACATCAATGCCATTCAACTAATAGAAATAGTCATTTCTTTGACAAACCCTGTGCAAGTATTGTCTCATCCCTTTGTCTCTATATTAAGATTGGACACGAGACATAAAAGTCACACTCGTATATCCAATCCATAGTTTCTCGATCCTGGGAATATTCTTATCCATGCAGATAACATCAATATCGTAAATTGATTTATCTGAGTCTGGCCAGACATTCTATTAGCACCATCCCTCGAGTTGTCGTTGATATTTGTTCCCTTTATGTGGGAGGGACAAATTCTATCTACAACACTACCATCTCTAAGCTTGCTTCCTATTGTGTCCGATTAACACATTTATAACTACCCAGTCACGGTGTAGTGTTAGTCGATATAAAAACACAATATTCCACAACTAGAGGATCTAGTGACTTCAAGTTGAAGGATGAAAATATCGTTGTCACTACGAGAAGCACTTGTGACTTTACATAACATGAATGTAGCCTCCTCGTTGTGGGTCAATCCAGTATGCTATTACCCTTAATGCATACCTATGTGTTGGATCTTGATATCTCCATATCAATCCAACCCCATACTAGTCTATTGTTGATCTTCCTATTAATCAGTATAATTGACTAGGGATATTTAAGATAAACAAAAACATTTGTAATCTAGTCCAATTGAATATTCTAGCAAAAAGTAATGTTAATACTAAATAAGATTACCTCTAGGGAATCTATTCCAACAGTCTCCCACTTGTACTAGAATCAATATGGAGCATATCGTATGCCAATGGATCTAGTGCGCTCTTCATGCTTGCGCTGAACAAGCGGCTTCGTGAGAGGATCTGACAGATTCTCGTCTGTAGGAATCTCGCATATTTTCACATCTTCTCTATTGATTATATCTCGAATAAGATGGAACTTCCTGAGAACCTGTTTGGATTTCTTATGTGACCTGGGTTCCTTTGATTGTGCGATCGCTCCAGTGTTATCACAATACAACTGTATTGGATCCACAATGCTAGGAACCACACCAATCTATGTAATGAATTTCCTAATCCAAACAGCTTCCTTTGTTGCTCCATTCGCAGCAATGTACTCAGCCTCAGTTGTATAATTAGCAACAGTCTCTTGCTTCGAACTTTTCCAGCTTACAGCTCCTCCATTCAGGCAATACACAAATTCCGACTGCGATCTGATATCAACTTTGTCGGTTTGGAAGCTCGCATCCGTGTAACCCCTTACATGCAACTCTTCCTCCACTCCATAGATCAATAATGCATCCTTAGTTCTTCTCAAGTGCTTTAGGATGTTCTTAACCTCTATCCACTGAATCTCACCCGGATTAGACTGATATCTGCTGGTCATACTCAACGTGTATGACACATATGGTCTAGTACATAACAATGCGTACATGATGCACCCTATAGCCGAAGCATAGGGAACCCGAATCATGCGATCCTTCTCAACCCCATTGGAATGAAAATCACTCATTAATTCCTGTGACATGGGCAAGAATGCTTTCTTGGAATCTTGCATGTTGAACCGATTCAACACCTTGTCTATATATGTACTTTGACTTAGGCCTAGTAGCTTCCTCGATCTATCTCTATAGATCTCGATACCAAGTATATAAGCTGCATCCCCTAAGTCTTTCATTGAGAAACACTTTCCTAGCCAATCTTTCACATATTGCAGCATGGTAATGTCATTTCCAATGAGGAGTATGTTATCCACATAGAAGACCAGAAATACAATAGAGCTCCTACTAACCTTCTTGTAGACACAAGACTCATCTTCGTTCTTGATGAAGTTAAACTCTTTGACTGCTTCATCAAAGTGTCGATTCCAACAACTAGAAGCTTGCTTCAATCCATAAATCGATTGTTGCTACTTACAGACTTTATTTGCATGCTCTGGATCCAAAAAACCCTCAGGTTGTTTCACGTACACATCCTCGAGGAGGTTTCCATACAGAAACGCTGTTTTGACATCCATATGCCAAATCTCATGGTCGTAGTAAGTTGCAATAGCAAGTAAGATACGGATGGATTTTGTCATCGCGACTGGTGAAAAGGTTTCATCACAGTCTATACCATGAATCTGTCTGAATTCTTTTGCCATAAATCAGCCATATGGGTAATCACATTACCATCCATGTTGGTCTTCTTCTTGAAGACCCATTTGCATCCTATGGGACGCGTCCCTTGGGGTGGTTCCACCAAAGTTCATACTTTGTTGGTATACATGGATTCCATCTCGAATTCAATGGCTTTACGCCACTTCTAAGAGTCCGGCCCTTTCATGGCCTCTCCATAATTAGTACGCTCATGATCTATGAGCAACGCATCACGAGACTCAGTCAAAATAAGTCCATACCTCTCTGGCTCCTGGCGTACTCTACTCAACCTTCAAAGCTCTTGTGTTACTTGAATAGTTTCATCCACAACATCGTGTGGTTCCTGTTCATGTTCCATAGTAGGATCAGTGTTTTGTGGTTCTTGAACTTCTTCATGTTCTATATTCCTCCCACTTGCTTCTTGAGAGACAAACTCACTTTCTAGAAACACGCCGGACCGGGAAAAAACACTTTGTTCTCGGTTGGATTGTAGAAGTAATATCCCTTAGTTTCCTTAGGGTATCCCACAAACTTACACTTATCTGACTTAGGCCTGAGACTGTCTGATTATAAACGTTTTACATAGAAACTCAGCCCCAAATCCTCATGAAGGACACAGTGGGACGCCTCCCACTCCACATCTCATATGGAGTCTTCAAGACTGATTTGGATGGAACACGGTTAATGGTGAAAGCTGCACACAATAGAGCGTAGCCCCAAAATGATATTGGAAGATCAGTTTGACACATCATAGATCGAACCATGTCTAACAGTGTTTCATTCATCCTCTCGGACCCGCCGTTCCATTGTGGCGTTCCGGGTGGACTGAGTTGGGATATTAACCCACACTCTCTAAGATAGTAATCAAACTCTTGGATCAAGTACTCTCCTTCACGATCCGATCGTAGAGCATTAATACTTTTGCCAAGCTACTTCTCTAATACATTCTTGAATTCTTTGAACTTTTCAAAGGATTCGGATTTGGCCTTCATAAGGTACACAAATCCATATCGACTAAAATCATCAATAAACGTAATGAAGTAGACATAACCACCCCTGGTAGGCGTGGAAAATGCCCCACATACATCAGTATCCACGAGCGCCAATTGCTCACTAGTGCTCTCACCTTTCTTATTGAGGGGGAAATTTGTCTTCTTTCCTAAAAAACAAGCTTCAAATGTCTCATATGATTCAGAATCAAATGAGTCTAAAAATCCATCCTTATGGAGTCTAGATACACGTTTCTCATTTATATGGCCTAGGCAACAGTGCCATAGATAAGCTGGATTTAAATTATTCATTTAAATCCTCTTGGTATTTATGTTATAGACAAGTTCGCTTAGATCAAGGATATATATTCCATTAAATAATTGCGCACTGCAATAGTGAATAATATAAAGAAATTTCCTTTATTGAAATAGTAAAACCTTCCTTGTCCAAACAAGAAATGCAAATAATTTTTCTGCTCATAGTATGCACAAAATATCAATTATTTAATTCTAAAACTAATCCTGAAGGAAAAGATAGCTCGTACACGCCTACGGACAATGCAACAACTTTTGCTCCATTCCCAACACCAAGATATATCTCTCCTTTAGCCAATCTTCTACTTCTCTTTAGATCCTGCACATTTCGACAAATGTGACATCCACATCCAGTATCCAATACCCAAGATGAAGAGATAGTTACATTGACATCTATAAAAAAAAACCTGGTGGTGGTGGAATCACTATTCCAAGACTCTTATCCTCCAGATACTTTGGGTATTTCCTCTTCCAGTGTCCAGGATGACTACAGTAGTGACAATCACCCTTCGTCATGCCCTTGGAAACGCCACCAGCAAGTTTAAGGGAAGCTTCCTTAGGTTTGGTAAACGACTTGCCTTTTCCTTTGGAGGTAGAGGCAGACTTTTTGCTCTTTCATTTGTTAACCATAACTATGGATTTGCGCTTTCCCTTGTTGATGCTTTTTTCAGCTGTCCTCAACATACTGAGTAGATTTGGCAGAGGCTTGACGATCTCATTTATGTTATATTTCATGATGAATTGTCCAGAACTATCAGGCAACGATTGCAATATGAGATCAGTCGCCAACTCTTGGCCCACAGGAAACCCTAGGCGTGTGAGACTCTCTATTTACCTAATCATACGGAACACGTGAGGCCCCATAGGGTTTCACTTTGACAGATGACGTTTGAAAAATGCCTTGGAAACCTCATACCGCTCAACCCTTGCCTGCTCTTCAAAGAGCTGCTTCAAGTGAATGACCATATCAAACGCAGCCCCGTTCTTATGTTGCTTTTGGAGCTCAGAGTTCATGGTGCAAAGCATAAGGCATGCCACATCATTAGCATCGTCAACGAACTTCTGAGGCGCCTTTAGGGCTGCAGGGTATTTTTTTCTGGACCTGCAAGAACTTCTTCCTCTAGAGTGTACATTTTCTTTTCCTGCTTGAGAATGATTCTCAAGTTCTTTTACCAGTCAAGAAAGTTGGTTCCAGAAAGCTTGTCCTTCTCAAGGACGACTCGTAGGGAACATGATGAATTCGATAAATTGTTTGGCATTGGAATTATACAAGATGAGAAATATACAAGTGTTAGTATTTTGTGAAAAAATAACTACATTAAATAATGGCTAGATTATTAAACATAGCTCCTACTATTTTTCTCCAATTAATAACCCTCAATATTATACGGAAAATATCATTATATATTCTAGTGGGTCCTAGATCTATATTTCACTTATTTTTTAGATTGTTTTGGCAAGTCACCCAAAAATTGGCTATTTAGGTAGGAACAATTTCAATTGCATGCTTATAAAACTCTTGGTTCAATTGGGTAAATAATTCTTTATTTATCTATCCCATAGATAATCCTAATTGGTTGCCTCTAGGATTCTAATCTTATTAAAATCTTCCAGTTGCGTCCAACCCCTTACTCAAACAATTGCACATTACTTTTTTGTGCCATCGCATCACATCATGATGAATCAAGTCGCCTTGATTTGGCATGCACGATCTTGGTAAAGCATGATCATGATGAGTATTTAAGTAACGAGAAGGAAAAAAGACAATATTTAAATTCGAGAGATTTTTTCTTTCAATTTTAATTGTTTTTTTATCCATATCAAGTCATATACTTATTTTGAGTTGGGCAAACTCAGAAAATAAAAGATCCGGGTTATTGATTATCTTAATATCAATTTTGCATGCATCATCCATACACCAACAATAAATAATATGACAATAAATAAACAACCACAAACAAAAATTAAACGTGATATGGATATGGCCTCGAAACTAAGATATTCCGAACCCAATGAGAGTATCTATGAACCCAAAAAATAACAAGCTCATCTCCATGTGCCTCCATATTTTGGTCCATGCTCCATAGCTTGTGGAATGCTCCATGCTCCTTAGCGTTGTGGAATGCTCCTTCTTGTGGTCCTCTAATTATTTAGGCTTCTTCTTCTCCACATCATATATTTTATCATATATTTTATCTAATACTAGCTAGAATATATACTAAATATAAAGATCTCACAAGTTGAAAAGAAGACCGCTTCGCAGGCCGTAAAACCTAATTAATTGTTACATTAATTTTATCTGCTTGCAGGCCGTAAAAAAACCACAAAATTAAACATTCACAACATCCACATCTAAGGCCATATCCATTCACCATGCAAATAGGACATAAACAATTTAAATTCAATTTTAACGCGCTTGGTCAATTTTAGTTGATTTTTGATGAACTAGGATCAAAAAGGTCCAAGAGGGCTCACCATCACCATGGCCAAACCCCTAAAGCACCGCTACAAGCCTTGGAGCCGGTCGGGCCCTAGCCCACACGGCTAGGCGTTGCGCTAGGGAGGCCTGGCCCCTTGGACGTGGCTTTCCTTGGGCGGCAAGGAAGGGAGGGCGGTCCCCTAGGAGGGCCAAACCTCCTTGGGAGGTTGTTTCCAAATCAAATTCCTCCTTGTTTCCCAAGTTTAGTTGTTTCCAATTGGAAAAACCCCTTTTCCCAACTTGTGCCCAAACCCTAGTTTTCTAGATCAAAAAATTTCACATCCTATGTGATCCAAATTCACTAATCCTTACATCCAATGTAATATTTGTTCTTGTTTGGTTGAATTATATACAAATTGCATGAAATATGCTTGATTTGTCTGTTTTATGCAATAAACAATAATTAAAGTGTAAAATAGACATAATCGTAAGACATAACGACCAGTGGCTCCGATACCACTGTAGGGTTTTGTAACAGATTACACAGCAAAAAAACAATAACAATGATCCGCACAAGACCCTCCAAGGATCACAGGAAGAGGTATCATTTTATCATGTGCTGACTTCAAACGCAAAATATTGTTTCCGTCTCTATATCTAGTGCACGCCTAGGATGAAGAACTAGATTCCTCCACGACTTGTGCTAGAAACCGGTGGAAGAAGGAAGAAGAAGAATCACAAAATGGAGACCAAAGGGAGGCTCGACCTCCTCTTATGGCCGACGGGGTAGGGGACGACACAAGGGGTTTTCGGCCCTCTTGTGTTTGTTCTCGCTCCTTGCTTTTCTCTCTCACTCAATGTGTTATGAGCATTAGTTGAGAAAATAAGCTAGGAGTGTCCTTTATATAGTCCAACAACTCCTTGTTAACTACATAAAAGCCCTTATCCTAATCCTGTCCATACACGGATTACTCCAACTTGCAAATTAGTCATACTATAGTTGTGTTTTGATCCTTCTATTTAATTAATCATATTAATTAATTCTCAATTCTAGTTTATCCAAATGGCGTGTGACCCTATAGATTTCTACTTAGTTGGTCGTAACTATTACTAACATGGAGCGGTGTCTAGCAACGCACCCGTGCCACCCAACTAATAGAAACAGTCATTTCTCTGACAAACCTTGTGCAAGTATTGTCTCATCCCTTTGTCTCTATATCCGGATTGGACACGAGACATACAAGTCACTCTCGCATATTCCATATATAGTATCTCGATCCTGGTAATATTCTTATCCATGCAGATAACATCAATATCCTATATTGATTTATCTGAGTCTGGCCAGATATTCTATAAGCACCATCCCTTGAGTTGCCGTGGATATTTGTTCCCGTTATGTGGGAGGGAAAAATTATATCTACATCACTACCATCTCTAAGCTTGCTTTCTATTGTTTCCGATTAACGCCCTTATAACTACCTAGTCACGGTATAGTGTTTGAAGATATCAAAACAAAATATTCCACAACTAAAGGATCTAGTGACTTCAAGTCTAAGGATGACAATACTGTTGTTACTACGAGAGCACTTGTGAATTTACATAACATGTATGTAGCCTCCTCGTTGTGAGTCAACCCAGTATGCTGTTACCCTTACTGCATACCTATATGTTGGATCGTGATATTTCCTTATCAATAGAAGCCCATACTAGTCTATAGTTGATCGTCCTATTAATCAGTATAATTGACTAGGTATATTTAAAATAAACAAACAATTTTTTAATCTAAGAACTTCATTATATTAAATATCTCCATAAATAATACAATGAATATTCAAGACAAAAGTAATGTTCATAATAAATAAGATTGCCTCTAGGGAATCTATTGCAACAACACCAACCGATGAGGCAAGGTAGATCTCTCTTCCCAACCTGTCCCAACTACCCCCTGGAAACAAAAAGTACTAACGACCTCAACAATGTCCGGACGATGGATGGTCTCATGGTAGGCACAATCCTCCTTCAAAGGCTTAAATTTCATCGCGGCCCCTATAGTCTCTGGCGTGATGAATATATAGGCCCTACGGAAATAGACCTACCTATCATCCTAGATCTCCCCCTCACTACAATAGTGATCATTAAGAATGATATCCCTTGCGAGATTGGAGCTAGATCTACCCTCACATATTTTAAACCATTTCTCTAGCTTTTCTTTGTCAAAGATCTTCGTAAGCTCTTGGGGCACGTTCTTGTCTTTCGGGAAGGGTTTCTAACATGTCCCTTCCCTCTTCAGGAACGTATCCACATACCATTCCCCATGGGAACTAGCACCCGTGAACCTGATGCTACAGAATTTTGTAATGCAGATAGCATCGGGGGTCACCTCAACCTTTGAATTACCCCTCTTCCTAATTGTTGGCATGGGCGGTAGATCCTATCTTAATTCATAGAGAATCGGAGACGGAGGTACCTGACGACGGTTGGCGGAATCGTCTCCCACATCCTCGTCACTCATAATCAC
Organism: Linanthus parryae; assembly: GCA_023055425.1. NCBI lineage: Eukaryota > Viridiplantae > Streptophyta > Magnoliopsida > Ericales > Polemoniaceae > Linanthus > Linanthus parryae. The sequence goes on from JALGPY010000002.1 coordinate 100,273,733, forward strand.
ATCCTCTTCGGGATCAAAAATGGGTTTATCATCGACAACTAAACTCCGTATCCTCTGACCACCACCCGAAGTTGACATTATCAAAATTAAAATGCAAGTGCGCGGTGATGGATTATGTGCACTAGAGCAAGTAACTAATTGACTTGATAGCAGCTAGCGGGCAATCCACACAAGTTGCTTGAGGCCTTCGCAATACATACTTCACTGTTTATATTTTGCGAAAATAAAGACCTTGAAAGTGCTTAAGCAAGAAGTAAAGAAAGAAAATGAGAGATACATGCTGTCCCGGAGTACCGTTCTTACAGGACCGATTTTGCGAAAATCGGTCAAGAAAGGCCAAATCGGTCGACTGACTTTCCAAAAATTAGAACGAAGTGAAGTGAAGTGAAGTAACTACCTTTTGCTCCTTAGTGTCCCCGTCAACTTTGTCTTCTTGGGCTTTGGCCAATTCCAACTCCTAATTCACGAATATGAATTTTTTTTTCGTGAAGCTTCTTCGTCTTCAACTCTCTCCCACACTCAAACTAGGACCTCTCTCACAAAACTCCAAGAGTTAATGTTGGAGGGGAATTAGGTGATTTGGTGTTCTTGAGAGCTCTTGAGAGGAATAAGATGAATAAGAGGGTTCAATCCGAATGAGTGTCTGATGATGGTGTTTCAGCCGGTTTTTGTTATATAGCCCCTCTTGAAAAAGTCTAAAATTCTCGTGTTTAGTAACTTAACTGCCCCTATATTTGTGCGAATAGGTTCCTATTCGTGCGAATACCGTTCGAGCGAATGAACAGGAGGTGCTTCTCAATTTCTGTGAACATATTTTGAAAATTTGGCTAAGTCTTTTATATTCGCACGAATAGACTTTCTATTCACATGAATAGACTTGGAAATTCATGCCTTTTTGCCTCAATGCTTTGTTTGGCCTCCGTTTTCGATGAATCTTGCACCAATGGAATCCATTAACTGCAGGGAGTCCATTCTAGTTGGAAAATTCCCAAATTCCGTGGGAATTTTCCTTTTCTTCTCATTTTCTCTCTTGTGCCCACGATTTTCGCTACCTTTGCCTCGTGATCCGCAATCTCCGCTCTGGATTCCGATGCGTGCTCACGTAATGGTTGCTACATATGATCTCAAATTGATTTGTTACTCCTCGACCTCGAGTAACTTCTTCTTATTGTCTTCTCAAATGAATGGCTAGCGGTTCCTCGTTTTCCTTGCAATCATATGCACGTGCATCAAGAAGGGGAACTCGAAGTGGTCTTCTGTACCTATGTCCTGCAAAATCATTGGAAATATTAAAACCAATCTCTCTCGTCCCTCACAAAACATATATGGATATCAAAACACAAAAAACAACTAAATACTACTCCTAAATTGGGTTGCCTCCCAATGAGAACTTGTAGTTTAAGGTCGACGACCCGACCTAGTTACCTCATAACTCTAAAACGGTGGCTTGGCATCACGTGCTCTCTCGTTCAGCTTTCTCTGCTGGATCCTCAAAATAACTCGATGAACTCTGGCTTTTGACTCTGGTGGATCAGCACTAAACACCTTTGAATTCTCGTGCACTGACTGCACGACCACTGGAATCTGTGTCTGTTTCCCTTGAGATTAATGTGGATTTGACTTGGAAACCCCGAAGGTCTCCCACGCATTATTGATCCTCATGATAAATTCACCATTCTCAACATCAATAAGTGTCAGACTGGTAGCTATAAAGGGCCTACCAAGGATAATCGGAACATCTTCCACAGGCATCTTTAGAATGAAAAATTCAGCAGGGATAATGGAGTTCCCTACCTTAACGAGCACATCTTTGTAGGGTTTTGATACGGATTAGACAACAGAGTAACGAAAATAAAGTTCCGTTCAATACCCTCCAAGGATAACAGGGCTAGAATTCATGAGGATGGTAAAGGATAAGAACATCAACTACCTTAGTTTGTCTCCTCGATGACTTCATGTGAAATAGTGTCCACGTCTCTATGAAAAGTCCACAGCTAATATTGATCTCGGACCCTTCACACCATTGTGCTAGCTAGCGAATGAGGAGGAAGAAGAAGATCACGCAAACGAGACCGAAAGAGGCCACGCCTCGTTGTTCGACAGCGAGGAGGGGCGGACGGCCGGGGCCGGGTTCGGGCGTACTTGTTGGCTCTCTTCTTGCTTTATTCTATATCTCTTGTGTGATGAAAATTATGACACAAATTAAGAGAAATAAGCTAGGAATGTTCTTTATATAGTCTAACAACTCCTAGTTAACTACATATTGGCCCCTCTACTAATCATGTACGTACATGGATTAGTCCACCTTTCAAATTTTTCATACTAAGTTTGCAAGTAGTTGTGTATTGATCCTCATATTTAATTAGTCCACCTAATTAATTCCCAACTCCGGTTTAATCCATAGGGAGTGTGACCCCATAGGTTCCTACTTAGTTGGTAGTAATAATTACTAACATATGGTGGCCCCAAGAAAGACATCTATGCAACCTAACTAATAGAAATAGTCAGTAATCTGACAAACCTTGTGACCAATGTTACCCTATTGTATTATCCATTTGTCTCTATATCAGGAATGGACACGAGACATACAAGTTACACTCGTATATCCAATCCATAGTTTCTCGATCCTGGGAATAGTCTTATCCATGTAGATAACATCAATATCCTATATTGATTTATTTGAGTATGGACAGACATTCTATAAGCACTACCCCTCGAGTGGCCGCGGATAGTTTCTCCTGCTATGTGGGAGGGAAAAATCGTCTCTACATCACTACCATCTCTAAGCTTGCTTCCTATCATGACCGATAACTACCTCTATAGTTACCCGGTTAAGGCGCAACATTTGATAATATCATAGAATGATATACAACAACTAGAGTATCTAGTCACTTCAAGTCTAAGGACCACAAGTTGTCACTACGAGAAGCACTTATGACTTTACATAACTTCTATGTAGCCTTCTCGTTGTGGCTAAATCCAATATGCCATTACCCCTAATGCATACCCATGTGTTAGACTTGATATCTCTATATCAATCTACCCACATACTAGTCTATAGTAGATCCTCCTACTAATCAATATAATGGAATAGGGATGTCTAAGATAAACAACACATTTTTAATCTAAGGCATTATATTAAATATCTCCATAATAACACAATGATTATTCTAGCCAAAAACAATGTTCATACTAAATAATATTGCCTCTAGGGCATCTATTCCAACAGTCTCCCACTTGCACTAGAGCCTATCTGGTGCATCTCGAATGCCTAAAGATCTAGTGTTCCCTTCATGCTTGCGCTGAACAAGCGAATTTGTAAGTGGATCTGACAGATTCACATCTGTAGGAATCTTGCATATCTTCACATCTCCTCGATCGACGATCTCTCGAATAATATGGAACTTTCTGAGTACGTTCTTGGATTTCTGGTGTGACATGGGTTCCTTGGATTGTGCAATCGCTCCAGTTTTGTCTCAATACAACTCTATAGGATCCACAATACTAGGAACCACACCAAGCTCAGTAATGAACTTCCTAATCCAAACAGCCTCCTTTGCAGCGCCCGATGCAGCAATGTACTCAGCATCAGTTGTAAAATCAGCAATCGCCTCATGCTTGGAACTTTTCCAGCTCACATCTCCATTCAGGAAAAACACGAATCCCGACTATAATCTGAAAACCCTTTACACGCAACTCTTACTCCCCTCCATAGATTAAGAATGCATACTTAGTTCTTCTCAAGTACTTGAGGATATTCTGGACAGCTATCCAGTGACTCTCACCCGGTTTGGACTGGTATTTGCTTGACATACTTATCGCGTATGACACATCTGGTCTAGTAGAAAACATGGCATACATTATGGATCCAATGGCCAAAGCATAGGGAACCCTACTCATGCGTTTCTTCTCGATCTCATTGGAAGGAAAATCAGCCTTCGAAAGGGTGATTCCATGAGAAATGGGCAAGAATCCCTTCTTGGAATCTTGCAGGTTGAACCGTTTCAACACCTTGTATATATATGTACTTTGACTTAGGCTTAGCAGCTTCCTAGATCTGTCCCTATAGATCTTGATACCAAGTATATAAGCTGCATCCCCTAAGTGATTCATTGAGAAACACTTTCCCAACCAATCTTTAACATATTGCAAGGTAGGAATGTCGTTTCCAATGAGTAGTATGTCATCCACATACAAGACCAGAAACACAATAGAGCTCCACATACAACTGATCTACTTATTTGTGGTGGGAAATCCCAAGATAAAAGATCCGGGTTGTTTTTATCTTGTTAAAAATTTGCATGCATCATCCATACACCAACAATAAATTACAAGACAATAATTAAACAAACACAAACAATAAATAAATACGATGTGGATATGGCCTCCTAAACAAAGATATTCCCAAGCCAATAAGAATATCTATGAGCTCTAAAAGGTAGCAAGCTCATCTCCATGTGCCTCCATCTTTTAGTCCGTGCTCCTTTAGCTTGTGGAATGCCGCTATCTTGTGGTTCCTTCAATTCTTTACACTTCTTCTCCAAGTATTGACTATCATCTAATCTATCTAATTCTAGCTAGCATCTACTAAATAGGGAGACGTCACAAGTTGAGGAGAAGACCGGCTCACAGGCCGTAAAACCTAATTAATTAATTAATTATTATAATAAACACAAACTACAAAAATAAACATTCACAACATCCACATTTAAGGTCATATCTGTAAGGTCACAGGTTTCATGGACTTTCAAGGCCTTGAACCAGTTTTCAAAGCCTTGAATTAGGTTTCACAGGCTTGAAGGCCTTGAACCAGGATTCAAAGCCTTCAAATTGTCTGACATGTATGCATGTTCTAAGGAGGAGTTTTTCTCAACTCTTCTGATCTGATTCTATCTCTATCACCCCTATGCTTGACGTGTTATTATTTGATGATGAAAGACAAACTGTTTCGATATATCTAACATCATTTAATCTATCTGTTTGACTCAGATTTGCAGGGAAATTTTATTTCCTAAGTTTGCAGGATTTGTTTCCTAATCTGGCTTTTGCAAGAAAGGAAACATCAAGAGAGGATGATTCTGTGATTAATCAGACACTCATGACAGCTTCTCAAATTGTTTAAATACAAGATCATAACAATATCTCTGAAGATAAGGATCAACTATCCGTTGGAGAAGGCTGTTAAGAAAGTTTAAGTTTGTTTCCAACAAAACAGGAAGTTGTTGCTGAAAATCTGGGAAGATTTGCAGAGCCTCTAGTTGTATAAATAGAGCTCATTTTGAAGCAACAAGATACAACACTCAACGGGCAAAAATAGAGACTCATTTATGGATTGAAAAGCATCAAAGAAGTTTATCTTTCTCACAATCCAACACTGCACCCTTCACTGCAGTTCTACACTTCAGTGTTCTTCTGTCTTGTGCTTTATTTGTAGATCATTCTTGTACTAATTCTATATTTCCTTCTCAAGGATTGTTCAAATTGAACAATAGAGAATTCTTAGATAATCAGTTAGCTTGAGCAGGTACTAGCTAGATTAGAGAGAACCACAAGCTGTAACAGAGTAAGGCATTTCTCTATGCTTGAAGATCTAGGGCTTAGCTTTTGATTAATAAGAATTGTGTTGAAAAACCTGCAGGGAGTAGATGCCTAAGGTAGAGACGTAGGTCCAAGTGGACTGAACTCTATAAATCACTTGTCTCTTGCATTTACAGTTCATTTACGTACTCAATTTTTACTGCGTTCAAACTAATCTGTTTTCAAGGGTTTGAAACTCTTATCAAGGCCTTGAAAACGACTTGTCTGTTTCATTTCAAACTGTATCTCATTACAAGGGCTTGAAATTGTTTTCAAGGCCTTGAACTGCATAGAATCACTTCTCCTCCACAACTTTTGAAAAATGTTGGCATACTCTATTCAACCCGCCCTTCTAGAGTATATGTTTTGCATATGTATCTGCATATTCTCCCTTTCAATATCCAATCAGCATGCAAAATCACATAATACAGTTAAAATCCAATTTTAACGCGCTTGGTCAATTTAAATTTTGGATGTAGTATGGTCAAAACGGTCCAACAGGGCCCACCAACACCTTGGCCGAACCCCTAATGGACAGCCACAAGGGCCTTGGGCCGGCTAGCCCCTAGCCCACGCGGCTAGGCAGCGCGCTAGGGCGGCCCAGGCCTTGGTCGTGGTTTCCTTGGCGCCGAATGAAGGAGCGGACATCCCTAGGGTCCTTTCCTTCCTCTCCTTACTTGTTTTGCAAGTTTGCTTGTTTCCAAATTTGGAAAAAACCATTTTTTCCTAATTTGTGCCCAAACCCTAGTTTTCGAGATCCAAAATTTCACATCATGTGTGATCCAAATTCACTAATCTTACATCATATGTAAAATTAGCTCATTATTGTTTTAATCATATTCAAATTGCTCGTTATGCCAATTTTAGTTTTACACGATAATTAACAATCAAGGTGTAAAATTTACATAAACGTAACACATAAACCATGTTATGCTCTACGACATGCGGCTCTGATACCAGGGGTGTAAGCATTCGGTTTGGTGCGGTTATTGCTAAAACCGTAAAAGAAACCGAAAAGACCGTTTTAAAAATTCTCGCACCAAACCGAATAATTTTGGAACAATAAACCAAACAAAACCAAACCAAACCAAACCAAACCAAACTGAAAAATCCGGTTTGGTTCGGTTTGGCTCGGTCGGTTTTTGCTGACCTAGATTACCTAGAAAACTTGAGAGAATGTAGTAAAAAGAAACCTTAGTATAAAAAAGTTGTTCTTATTCAATATAGTTCATAACTTTGTCTCAAACCAAGAAGTTATTAAGAAGAACACATGCTTTAAATGAAGCCCAAATTAAGCTTTAATACACCTCCAACTACAAAATATTCATACCAAGACATTATCATGAAAAAAAATCTGCTATTTTTTTTCAATACTTTAACAATAAAATATTTCTAAAAAGTGGTCTCCAAAGCAAATGTGAAGCAGAAACATCATCATGAGGAAGGAGCATCAAGATCCGATGACAATGCTGCATCAACTTCAACTCAGCAACTCAGCAACATCCAGCGGCAGCATCATCAACTCATCAACCTTTATTCCACTTGAATTGGTGAATGAAACCCATACTAGTACCGTGCATCATACAAAAAGGTAGAAATCTATGAGAAAGATGATGAGACAGAGAGTACCCTGAACCTACGAATTATAAACTGGGAACATAACAGGCAAAGCAATTTTGTAATTGTAAATCAACGAAAAATGAATTCTTACCTTCAAAAGCCTGAACGAGTGCAAGATTGATATTCAATGAAATCGAAACTCTATGGGAGATTGATCTCCAAACCCTCGAAATCAAATAGCAGAGCTTCAAGCACTTTACCGAGAGAAAGAGATTCAAGATCCTCAACGAGTTTGAGTGAGAGGATCATTGAATTTAATGGCTTTTAGAGGAAGAGAAACTGCAATTTTGCCGGAGAAGAGAAGAGGTGAGTGATTTCCTCCTTCTCTGTAGATAAGATTGGAAAGGATTATAGTAAGTTTGACAATTTATGACTATAATTGATATTTTTTATATTACAAAATGGGACCACTGCAATCAAATCATGTATGTATTAAAGACCATATATTATAATATCCATGGCTACTAAACAATAGAACGGCCGGTCGGTTTTGTACGGTGTGACAAGCACAGGAACCAGCTACCAAACTGACTTAGCCAGTTTGATTCAATATTAAACCGCATCTCAACAGCAACAGCGCCTAAACCATCCAAAACCACCTATTTTCGGCCAGGTTCGGTCGGTTGAAGCGGTTTTGGCGGTTTTTGTTACATCTCTATCTGATAACACTGTAGTGTCCACGTCTCTATGCAAATTACACTCTAGGTTTGATCCTAGATCCCCCACACCTTTTTGCTAGCTAGGGAAGGATGAGGAAGAACAAGATCACGCAAAACGAGACCAAAAGAGACGAAGCCTCTTTGGCCGACGGCGAGGAGGGGCGGACAGGAGGTCGGGTTCGGCCCTCCTTGTTGGCTCTCTCCTTGCTTTGTTATATCTCTCTCGCGTGATAAAAATTGCGACACAAATTAAGAGAAATAAGCTAGAAGTGTTCTTTATATAGTCTAACAAATCATTTTTAACTACATATTAGCCTGTCTACTAATCCTGTCCTTACATGGATTAGTCCACCTTGAAAATTAGTCCTACTAAGTTTGCAAGTAGTTGCGTATTGATCCTTCTATTTAATTAGTCCAACTAATTAATTACCAAGTCCGGTTCAATCCATAGGAAGTGTGACCCTATAGGTTTCTTTTTAGTTGGTAGTAACAATTACTAACATAGAGTGGCCCCTAGCAAGACATCTATGCAACCCAACTAATAGAAATAGTCAATATTCCGAAAAACCTTGTGACCAATGTTACCGTATTGTATTATACCTTTGTCTCTATATCCGGATTCGACATGAGACATACAAGTCAAACTCCTATATCCAATCCATAGTTTCTCGATCATGGGAATAGTCTTATAATGCAGATAACATCAATATCCTATATTGATTTATCTGAGTCTGGCCAGACATTCTATAAGCACTACCTCTCGGGTGGCCGCAGCAACTTGCTCCCGTTATGTAGGAGGTACGAAATCCTCCCTACATCACTGAAATCTCTAAGCTTGCTTCCTATCATTCCCGATAACTACCTTTATAGTTACCCGATTAAGGTGCAACGTTTGATAATATCAAAGCACGATATTCCACAACTAGAGTATCTAGTGACTTCAAGTCTAATGACCACAATACCATTGTCACTACGAGAAGCACATGTGAATTTACATAACTTGTATGTTTCCTTATCGTTGTGGGCCAATCAGGTATGCCTTTACCCTTAATGCATACCCATGTGCTAGACTTGATATCTCCATATTAATTAACCCACATACTAGTGTATAGTTTATCGTCCTATAAATCAATATAATGGACTATGGATATTTAAGATAAATAAAACATTGTAATCTAAGGACTTCATTATATTAAATATCTCCATATATAATAAAATGATTATTCTAGTCATAAACAATGTTCATACTAAATAAGATTGCCTCTAGGGAATCTATTCCAACAATCTTCTACTACTCCATAGGCTTTCTTACAAGACTTGTCTGCAAACTGCAGATTGATCCAGATAGAGCGAGTTTCCACACCCAGATTGCGAAAACTGCAAACGGAATCAAATTAACACTAGTACCCAAATCACATAGGACTTGTCCAGTAGAAGTTCCTACAAGATTAGCTTCTATCACTAAGCTACCTGGATCCTTCTGTTTTTTAGGAAAGCCTTGCAAAAGACACGAGGTCACCTGCTCTGCCAAATCCGCAGTCTGAAATTATTTTACTGTCCTTTTCCCCGACACTGCATGTCTCATATACTTAGCATATTTATGAATCATCTTGCCTGCCTCAATCAATGGCACATTTATGTGCAACATAGAAAAGATTGACAAGAAACACCTATAATCCTCAGAGTCATCTTTCTTCTTTCTATCCTTCAAGGGATATGGAAGATCCTTAGATAGAGACGTTGGTGGAATTACCTTATCATCACTCTGCTGAGTCATGCCCTTTGATTGGGGGATCATGATAGGGGTCTTCTCAGTTTCAAATTACTCATGCTCCCTTGCCTTCGATGCTTCAGCTATGGCATTGATCGGGTATGGGGGATCATTAAGCACGATCCCACTGCGAGTGGTAATAGAATTCACCAAGCGCATGTTCTCCGTATCACATGGAAAGGACCCTGGTTCTCATAGAGAGTTGAGTGGCTATATGTCCTACCTACACTTCCAAGTTACGAAATGAGGTCGTAGTGATGTGCATGTTATTCGTCAATGTCTCAACCTGAGAGGTGAAAGAACTGACATTCTTGACCATCTGAAACATCAAGTTCTTTAGATCTACCATCTCATCACTCTGACCCGCAGCTGTTGGCGCCTGAGAAACGGGTGTGGGCGCCTTGTGCGACAATCCAGGAAAATATGAAGCCCCGTTCTGATCCCCATACCTGAATTTTGGATGATCTCTGGTCCCTGGCCAATAATTCCCCTGATTACAGTTCTGACGCTGCCGTAGAGCCCCACATAGCTGATGTCTTCACTTGCAACTTGAGTCAATGCTGGATCAAATTCCTGCTCTTCCACTGCTGTCGTAGTGCCCCGCATAGCTGATGTCTTCACTTGCAACTTGTCTTCGTATACGTGCTTTTCCATGTCATTCACCATCTTTGTGATCCCATATTTCCACGCATCACTCTTCGTCTCAGACAAATTTGAAAACCTTCTAGAGTCATAGAATTGAGCATTTTGTTTGGCGATTTGCTTCCTCAATGCATAAGCCCTGTCCTTATCAACTCAGTAAAGGAAGTTTTCACCTCCTTCTCTGTTGAGAAAATCTTGGTTAGGGCGCTCTAGACTATGATAAAAGACCTGTAGAATCTTGTAGTCACCAAATTTATAATTAAACTTACATATTGAAAGACAATAATGTAGGCAGTAATACATGATCAATACTTTAGATGGGTGCTTTGAATAGATTATGGAAACATTTTTCCAAAAGAGTGGTTCCAAAGAAATTTGCAGAAAGTACAAAGTATTTCAAGGTCTTCAAATGAGTTTCAAGTCCTTGGAATCAAAACAGAGAGCAGAAAAGTCTTTTGATATTTTTCAAGGCCTTGAAATGAGTTTCAAGTCATTGAACAGAAAACGTGTTGTGAAGCTTTGAACAACAGAAGTATAGAACCGAAAGTAAAATGCTAGAGACACAAGGATTTATAGAGTTTACTCCACATGGACCTCCGCCTCTACCTTAGGGACTTAATCCCTACAGGATTTTAAACTCAATTCTTATTAATCAAAAGCTAAGCCCCAGATCTCAAGCACATAGATTTCCCTTACTCTGTTACAGCTTATGGTTCTCTCTAACCTATCTAGTACCTACTCTAGCTAACTGAATCAACAAGAATTCTCTATTGTTCACTTTTATAACTAGAATAAGATGAGAGAAGTATTATCAAAATGATATACAAATTAAGTTATAAAATAAGAACACAGAGAACTAATGAAGCAGTTGAGTATGCAGTGATCTTCTGATGATAGGACTGAGTGAATTGAATCTCCTTATGTGTTGCTTGCCAATACTTGAGAGTGTTTGAATGTCTCTATGAATTTTATCGTTGAATTATTTCAGTGAATCCCTCTTTTATGCTGCTTGTTTGAAATGCAGATTTGTATGATCTTCTGCAAACAGATTTTCCTAAAATCAAGCAGCATATCTTGACTCTCTAACAGCTCTTCCGAACGGCTAGTTGCTCAGTATGTTGCTCAGTATCTTCAAACATACTGAGTATATCTTTTATCCACAAATATGGTAAGAAATGGTTCTATGCAAAGATTAAGCATTAGAGCATAGCAGAACGGTCATAATAATTTTAGATAATAAACTAAAGAAAAAATTAAACTGAATAATCCAACTTATTTACGCGATTAAGCATAAAAAACATCCTACTGATCTAAACCAGATCTCTAATCCAGCAAAAATATCAAAATAAAATATAATACCTAAAATTTCTCCCCCTTTTTTACTTTTATCAAAAAAGAATGAGAAAATGTTAAATCCAAGTTTTTGAAAGCTTAAAAAACACTGTTTTGAAAGAGAAGAAAATTCAAGACTTTGAAGAGAGATTCAAGGCCTTGAAAAGATGAAAAAAAATGCTAGAACCAGGGGGTTGGATATCCATCTCCCTCGGGTTTAGCATCCTCTTCTCCACTATCTTCTTCATCTTACTCATCTTCCTGTTGTTCTTCTTCCTGAGCAACTTCTTCACATGTGTCTGTAGCCACATCTTCCTTAAAAAGCTCTGTAGTAGTGACTATCTCTGGAATGTTTACTTTCTTCTTCTTAAGATCCTTGATTAACATTCCTGAGTTTGTACTATCTTCATTCTCTTGTTCATGTTCTTCATCACCATGTCACCCAGTGTCCTTTACCCCTGTAGCCTCATCTTGAGTAGTATGCTCACTGAATAAGTCCTTTGTTGATCTAGCCTTCTTTGATCCTTCTGTGGCTTGTGAAACTTCTTATTCTCCATGGATCAAATTTATGCTTTTGAAAATACTCTCAAGCATATACCTCATTTTTTTGAACTCAGACTTAAAATCACGCTGATTTTTCTTTAACTCATCCATATCATTCTCTAGGCCATCAAACCATTGAAGCACCATGGAAAGGTCTTGAGACTGGGAGGGTAGGTTTGAAGTAAAGGCCAAGGCTTTGGGTTTTGGAAACTACTTGGATTACAGCTCTTCTGCAGACAAGTCAGAGTATAACTTCCAAGCTCCCTCATTGGTTTTCATGATTCCAATCATTTGAAAAGCTTTCTCATCAAGCATACCAAAACCAGTGGTAATTGTATCTTATCTTTCATTTTGAATTTCGAGGTGTTGGAAGAAAAGTAATAACATGTTGGCATAAGGCAAAGGATGCTTTCTTTCCTTAGTTTGGTAATAACGCATGTGTTCCATCACAATAGTAGGTATATCAATCTCATAGCCATGCATGATCAAGTACATCAAATATAACACCCTGTCAGACAACAACTCTTTTTAATTCTCCATAGGCACTACGCACCTCATCAAGATGGTAAATCTGATTTTAGCTTCAATAGTTAACAAAGAGTGTAGTAACTGATTTGAGGAGGTAGCAGCATTGGGTAAAAATAACTCTTCTCTAGCCAACTTCAAGGATTTAATCTTATTTGGATAGTTGTCTGTGTTATACCTATTAGGACTGCATAAAACATTCCCAAACTCAGAATGATCTAAATCCATCTCTACACCAGCCACTTTAGAAGAAATTGCCAAGTTTAAAGACTTGAATCGCATCATGTTCAGATAAAATAACCTAATGAGCCTAGGGTAGGAAAATTCTGGAGGATTTATAATTTTCCAAAGAAAAATTTTCTTTAACATTTTTATGCACTCCAGATTCATGCTATGAAACATGTTGACACTAATCATGCTACAGTAGGCTATAGGTCTCAAAGCAACACCATCTAACCGCATTCCTCTTGCAACATTACTTACAAACCATTTGTTCGTAATACCAGATTTCTTACAAGGAGATGTGTGCTTCTCAGAATAGATCTGTAGCTCTTTTCTAGTATCCTTCTCTGGTTCTTCATACGTAACATTCCATTTTATTTTGTCAGCTTTTGTAGGCTTCTTCTTCTTCTTATTCACATTCTTTGGGCTAGAAATTTGTTCCTCAGGTGGATCTGGATAATTTGGAGGAGAAGGATCCTTTCTGCACTTGGATTTCTGGAGCTGGATTCATCACTAAGGGCTTGAACCTCTTCTTTAGCAGTCTTTCTCTTCTTTCCAAAACTTTTCTTATAACCTCCAACCGTCTTAATTCTTTTACACATTCTTCTTGAGCTCATTAGGGTTTGAGGGTATTAGAAGAGAGAGGCAGAAGTGATACACGAGAGAGAGAGAAAGGAGAAGATAAATACTGAAGAGTTTGACTTTGAAAAGGAAACAAAATATTTCCAAATATTTTTAAGAAATGTTGATTGAGTGAGATTCAAATTTGTGTGTGACGTGGGAAAGGAAATAGTATAATAATAATTTTAAAAGAAAATACTTTAAAAAGGTAAAAGAAATATTGAGCAATTATCTAGAGAGATAACACCCAACATTGAAAATCCAATTTATTGACTATGTAGCATATATGTTTATTTTCAAGGCCTTGAAAAGTTGTACTGCTGAAGCAAATAAAATCAAGGCTTTGAAAAGAATTTCAAGTCTTTGAAATTCCTTTCGAAACTTTGAAACACGTAATACTTACTTGATAGTCCCCCTAAACCAATGCTTCCTTATTTAGCATGCTCAGTTCTAAACTCGGGTCTGAGAATCTTTCTTCTGGCAGTGGTTTAGTGAAGATATCTGCCAATTGCATGTTAGTAATGTTGGAATAGATGTCCTAAAGGCAATCTTATTTACTATGAACATTACTTTTGGCTAGAATATTCATTGTATTATTTATGGAGATATTTAATATAATAAAGTCCTTAGATTACAAACGTGTTGTTTATCTTAAATATCCCCAGTCAATTATACTTATTAGTAGGACGATCAACTATAGACTAGTATGGGGTTGGATTGATATGAAGATATCATGATCCAACACATGGGTATGCATTAATGGTAATAGCATACTGGATTGACCCACGACAACGAGGATACATACATATTATGTAAGGTCACAAGTGCTTCTCGTAGTGACAACGGTATTGTCATCCTTAGACTTGAAGTCACTGGATCCTCTAGTCGTGGAATATTGTGTTTTGATATCGTCAAACGCTACAGTGTAACTAGGTAGAAATAAAGGCTCCTATCGGATACAATAGGAAGAAAGCTTAGAGATGGTAGTGATGTAGATAGAATTGTCCCTCCCACATAACGGGAGAAAATATCCACGACCACTCGAGGGATGGTGCTTATAGAATGTTTGGCCAGACTCAAATTAATCAATATGGGATATTGATGTTATCTGCATGGATATGACTATTCCAAGGATCGAGAAACTATGGGTTGCCCATATAGGAGTGTGACTTGTGTATCTCGTGTCCAATCCGGATATAGAGACAAAGGGATGAGACAATACTTGCACAAGGCTTGTCAGTGTAATGACTATTTCTATTAGTTGGGTGGCATGGACGTGTTTCTAGACACCGCTCCATGTTAGTAATCGTTACTACCAACTAGTAGAACCTACAGGGTCACACTTCATATGGATTAAACTAGACTTGAAATTAATTAATATGAGTAATTAAATAGAATGATCAATGCCTAACTACTTAAAAACTTAGTAGGAATAATTTGAAAGTTAAACTAATCCTTGTGTGGACAAGATTATGAGAGGGGCCTTTATGTAGATTAACAAGGAGTTGTTGGAATATATAAAAGACACCCCGAGCTTATTTTCTCAATGATTCTCATAACATACATTAAGCGAGAGAGAACAAAGCATGGAGAGAGCATGACAAACCTAGGCCGAATCCTGGACCCGTCCGCCCCCTACCCGTCGGCCACCAAGAGAGGCCGAGCTTCTTATTGGTTCATTTTTTTGCCTGATTCTTCTTCCTTCTTCTACCGGTTAATAGCATAAGACGTGGAGGAATATTGATCTTGATCCTAGGCATGGACTAGCTCTAGAGAAGCAAACAATATTTTGGGTTTGAATTCATCACTGGAGACAAACAAGGTAATTGTTACTAGAACCTTCACTGTCGTTATGATGTCTCTTCCTGTGATCCTTGGAGGGTCTTGTGGGGATCATTATTATTATTTTCTGCAGCGTAATTTGTTACAAAACCCTATAGTGGTATCAGAGCCACGGGTCATAGAGCATAATGTAGTTTATGTGTTACGATTATGTCTATTTTACACTTTAATTATTGTTTATCGCGTAAAACGAGCAAATCAAGCATAATTGATGCAATTTGTATATAATTCAACCAAACAAGGCCTAATATTACATAAATGTAAGGATTAGTGAATTTGGATCACAGAGGATGTGAAATTTTGGATCTAGAAAACTAGGGTTTGGGCACAAGTTGGAAAAAGGGAGTTTTTTTCAAATTTGAAAACAACCTTAACTTGGGCAACGAGGAAGAAAGAGTTGTTTTGGAAACAACTTCCAAAGAAGTTCGGCCCCCCTATGGGACCACCCCTCTATTCCTTGCCGCCCAAGGTAGCCGCGACCAAGGGGCCAGGCCTTCCTAGCGCACGGCCTAGCCGTGTGGGCTAGAGGCCGGTCGGCCCGAAGGCTTGTGGCGGTCCTTTAGGGGTTCGACCACAGTGATGCTGGGCCCTCTTGAACCATTTTGACCCTAGTTCATCCAAAATCAACTAAAATTGACCAAGCGTGTTAAAATTGGATTTTAACTGTTTATGTGCTATTTGCATGGTGATTGGATATGGCCTTAGATGTGGATGTTGTGAATGTTTAATTTTTTTGGTTTGTTTTTAGGGCCTGCGAGCTGATAAAATTAATGTAATAGTTAATTAGGTTTTGCGGCCTGCGAGTCGGTCTTCTTCTCAACTTGTGAGATCTTTCTATTTAGTATAGATGCTAGCTAGTATTAGATATAGTAGATAATAGACAATACATGGAAAAGAAGAAGCCTGTAGAATTAAAGAACCACAAGATGGAGCATTCCACAAGGCCAAGGAGCATGGAGAAATCCCCAAGCTATAGAGCATGGACCAAAAGATGGAGGCTCATGGAGATGAGCTTGCTATTTTAGGGTTCATAGATATACTCATTGCTTGGGAATATCTTAGTTTAGAGGCCATATCCATATCACTTTTATTTTATTTTTGTGTTTGTTTATTTATTGTCTTATTATTTATTGTTGGTGAATGGACGATCCATGCAAAATTGATAATAAGATAATTCACAACCCGGATCTTTTATTTGTAATTTTTCCCAACTCAAAACAAGTAGATCAGTTAATATGGATCAACAAAATAATTAAAATTGAAAGGAAAATCCCTCAAATTTAAATATTGTGTTTTGCCTTCTCGTTACTTAAACACTGAACATGATCATGCTTTACCAAGCTCGTGTGTGCCGAAGCAGAGCGACTTGGTTCATCATGATGTGATGCGATGGCACAAGAAAGTAATGTGCAACTGTTTGAGTAAGAGGTTGGACGCAACTGGGTGATTTAATAAGATTAAAAGCCTAGAGGCAACGAATTGGGATTATCTATGGGATATATAAAAGAGGAATTATTTTCCCAGTTGAACCAAGAGTTTCATAAGGATTCAATTGGAATCGTTCCTACCTAAATAACTAATTTTGGGTGATGTAATGATATTTTCCGCATTAATATTGAGGGTTATTAATCCGAGAAAAATAGTGGGAGCTATGTTTAATAATCTAGTCATTATTAAATGTAGTTATTTTTTCAACAAAATACTAAAAGTTGTATATTTCTCATTTTGTAGAATTCCATTGGTAAACAACTCATCGAATTCATCACATTCCCTACGAGCCGTCCTTGAGAAGAAAAAATCTTTCTGGAACCAACTTTATAGACTGGTACAGGAACTTAAGAATCGTTCTCAAGCAGGAAAAGAAACTGTACACTCTAGAGGAACAAGTTCATATAGGTCCAGAAAATAATACCCCTGCAAAAAGTTATGGACAGTTCATCATGGAATCGTTGCCTGATAGTTATGGACAGTTCATCATGAACTATAAAATGAATTAGATCGTCAAGCCTCTACCAGATCTACTCAACATATTGAGGACAGGTGAACAAATCATCAAAAAGTGAAAATGCAAAGCCAAAATGATGGTTAGAAAAGGAAATAGCAAAAGGTTTGCTTCTACCTCCAAGGGGAAAGGCAAGTCAGTTGCCAAACCTAAGGAAGCTGCCTTTAAACCTACTGGTGGTGTTTCTAAGGGCATGAATAAGGGAAATTGTCACTACTGTAGTCAGCCTGGACATTAGAAAAGGAACTGCCCAAAGTATTTGGAGGATAAGAGGCTAGGAATAGAGATTCCACCACCACCAGGTATTTTTTTATAGATGTCAATTTAACTATCTCTTGATCTTAAGTATTGTATACTGGATGTGGATCTCACATTTGTCGAAATGTGCGGGATCTAAAGAGAAGTAGAATATTGGCTAAAGGAGAGATAGATATGCGCGTCGGAAATGAAGCAAAGGTTGTTGCATTGGCCGTTGGCGTGTACGAGCTGCCTTTGCCTTCAGGAATAATTTTAGAATTAAATAATTACTATTTTGTGCCTTCTATGAGCAGAAACATTATTTCTATTTCTAGTTTGGACAAGGAAGGTTTTTCTATTTCATTAAAGGACAATTTTTGCTCCATTTATTTTGATAGTATTCACTATATTAGTGCGCTATTATTTAATATATTATATATCCTTGATCTAAGCAATCATTTCTATAACATAAATACCAAGAGGATTAAAATGAATGATTTAAATCCTGCTTATCTAAGGAACTGTCGTCTAGGCCATATAAAAAAGAAACGTGTGTCTAGACTCCATAAGGATGGATTTCTAGACTCATTTGATTTTGAATCATATGAGACATGTGAAGCTGTTTATTAGGAAAGATGACAAAGTCACCTTTAAAAAATAAAGGTGAGGGGACTAGTGAACAATTGGCGCTCGTGCATACTGATGTATGTGGGCCATTTGCCACGCCTGCCAGGGGTGGTTACGTCTATTTCATTACATTTACGGATGATTTCAATAGATATGGATTTGTATACCTTATGAAGGCCAAATCCGAATCGCTTGAAAAGTTCAAAGAATTCAAGAATGAAGTAAAGAAGCAGATTGGAAAAAGTATTAAGGCTCTATGATCGATCGTAGAGGAGAATACTTGAGCCAAGAGTTTGACGACTATCTTAGAGAATGTGGGATAATATCCAACTCACTCCACCCGGAATGCCACAATGGAATGGCGTGTCCGAGAGGATGAATCGAACATTGTTAGACATGGTTCGATCTATGATGTGTCTAACTGATCTAGTATTATCATTTTGTGGCTACGCTCTATTGTGTGCAGCTTTCACCATTAATCGTGTTCCATCCAAATCAGTCATGAAAACTCCATATGAGATGTGGAGTGGGAGGCATCCCACTGTGTCCTTCATGAGGATTCGGGGCTGCGATGTCTATGTATAACGTTTACAGTCAGACAAGCTCGGGCCTAATTCGGATAAGTGTAAGTTTATGGGATACCCTAAAGAAATTAAGGGATATTATTTCTACAATCCAACCGAGAACAAAGTGTTTGTTGCCTGGTCCGGCGTCTTTCTAGAAAGAGAGTTTGTCTCTAAAGAAGCAAGTGGGAGGACTGTAGAACATGAAGAAATTCAAGAACCACAAACCACTAATCCTACTATAAAACATGAATAGGAACCACAAATG
Source organism: Linanthus parryae (assembly GCA_023055425.1). Classification (NCBI taxonomy): domain Eukaryota; kingdom Viridiplantae; phylum Streptophyta; class Magnoliopsida; order Ericales; family Polemoniaceae; genus Linanthus; species Linanthus parryae. The sequence continues at coordinate 100,292,784 of JALGPY010000002.1, forward strand.
TTGTGGATAAACCTGTTCTCAAGTGACACAAGAGCTTCGTAGGTCCAGTAGAGTGCGCCAGGAGCCAGAGAGGTATGGACTTCTCGTGATTGAGTCTGGTGACGCGTTCCTCATAGATGATGAACCTACTACCTATGGAGAGGCTGGCCATGAAAGGGCTGGACTCTAAGAAGCGGCGTAAATCCATGGAATCCGAGATGGAATCCATGTATACCAACAAAGTATGAACTTTGGTGGAACAACCCCAAGGGGCGCAACCCGTAGGGTGCAAATGGGTCTTCAAGAAGAAAACCGACATGGATGGTAATGTGATTACCTATAAGGGCCGATTGGTGGCAAATATATGATATAGAGTATGATGAAACCTTTTCACCAGTCGCGATGACCAAATCTATCCGAATCCTATTTGCAATTGCAGCTTACTATGACTATGAGATTTGGCAGATGGATGTCAAAATAGCGTTTCTGTGTGGAAACCTCCTCGAGGATGTGTACATGACACAACCTAATGGTTTTGTGGATCGAGAGCATGAAAATAAATTATGTAAGTTTCAACGATCCATTTATCGATTAAAGCAAGCTTCTAGGAGTTGGAATCAATGTTTTGATGAAGCAGTCAAAGAGTTTGACTTCATCAAGAATGAAGATGAGTCTTGTGTCTACAATAAGTTTAGTGGGAGCTCTTTTGTATTTCTGTTCTTCTATGTGGATGACATACTACTCATTTAAAACGACATTACCATGCTTCAATCTGTGAAAGATTGGATGGGAAAGTGTTTTCCAATGGAAGACTTTTGGGATGCAGCTTATATACTTGGTATCAAGATCTATAGAGATAGATCGAGGAAGTTGCTAGGCCTAAGTCAAAGTACATATATAGACAAGGTGTTGAATCGTTTCAGCATGCAAGATTCCAAGAAGGGATTTTTGCCCATGTCGCATGGAGTCACTCTTTTGAAGAATGACTGTCCTTCCAATGATATTGAGAAGGACCGCATGATTCGGGTTCTCTATGCTTCGACTATAGGGTCCATCATGTATGCCATGTTATGTACTAGACCATATGTGTTATACGCGTTGAGTATGACCAACATATATCATTCTAATCCGGGTGAGAGTCACGGGGTTGCGGTCAAGAACATCCTGAAGTACTTGAGAAGAACTAAGGATGCGTTCTTAATCTATGGAGGGGAGGAAGATTTGCATGTAAGGGGTTACACGGATGCAAGCTTCCAAACCGACAAATATGATTTTAGATCGCAATCGGGATTTGTGTATTGCATGAATGGAGGAGCTGTGAGCTCGAAGAGTTCCAAGCAAGATACGGTTGTTGATTCTACAACTGAGGTTGAGTGCATTGCTGTGAATGGCACAGCAAAGGAAGTTGTTTGGATTAGGAAGTTCATTATTGAGCGTTATGTGGTTCCTAGCATTGTGGATCCATTAGAGTTGTATTGTGACAAAACTGGAGCGATCGCACAATCAAATGAACCCAGGTCACACCAGAAATCCAAACACATGCTCGGGAAGTTCCATCGTATTCGAGATATCATCGATAGAGGATATGTGAAGATATGCAAGATTCCTACAGATGAAAATTTGTCAGATCCTCTCACGAAGCCGCTTGTTGAGCGCAAGCATGAAGGGAACACTAGGTCTATTGGCATACGAGATGCACCAGATTGGCTCTCGTTCAAGTGGGAGACTGTTGGAATAGATGCCCTAGAGGCAGTCTTATCTAGTATGAACATTACTTTTGGCTAGAATATTCATTATATTATTTATGGAGATATTTAACATAATGAAGTCCTTAGATTGCAAATGTGTTGTTTATCTTATATATCCCTATTCAATTATAGTGATTAATAGGACGAGCAACTATAGAATAGTGAGGGGTTGGATTGATATGGAGATATCACGATCCAACGCATGAGTATGCATTAATGGTAATAGCATACTGGATTGACCCACAACGAGGAGGCTACATACATGTTATGTAAGGTCATAAGTGCTTCTTGTAGTGACAACGGTATTTTCATCCTTAGAATTGAAGTCATTGGATCCTCTAGTTGTGGGATATTGTTTTTTGATATCGTCAAACTCTACACCATAATTTGGTAGCAGTAAAGGTGCCTATCGGATACAATAGGAAGCAAGCTTAGAGATGGTAGTAATGTAGATAGAATTTGTCCCTCGCACATAACGGGAGCTAATATCCATGGCCACTCGAGGGATGGTGCTTATTGAATGTCTGGACAGACTCAGATAAATAAATATCTTCATGGATAAGACTATTCCCAGGATCGAGAAACTATAGATTGAATATACAAGTGTGACTTGTGTGTCTCGTGAACAAGGTTTGTCAATGTGATGACTATTTATATTAGTTGGGTGGCATGGATGTGTTGATAGACACCGCTCCTTGTTAGTAATCGTTACTACCAACTAAGGAGAAACCTATGGGGTCACACGCCATATGGATTAATCTAGACATGGGAATGAATTAATATGATTAATTAAATAGAAGGATCAATGCGCAACTACTTGCAAACTTAGTAGGACTAATATGCAATTGGACTAATCCGTGTATGGACAGGATTAGGAGAGGGGCCTTTATGTAGATTAACAAGGATTTGTTGGACGATATAAGGGACACTCCTACCTTATTTTCTCACTAATTCTCATAACATAAATTGAGTGACAGAGAACAAAGAAAGGAGAGAGCAAGACAAGCCTAGGCCGAAGCCTAGACCCATCCTTCCCCTACCCGTCGGCCACCAAGAGAGGCCGAGACTCTTTTTGGTTTGTATGTTTGTGTGAATATTCTTCCTTATTACACCGGTTTCTAGCACAAGACGTGGAGGAATCTAGATCTTGATCCTTGGCGTGGACTACTGTAGAGACGCAAACAATATTTTGCGTTAGAAGTCATCACAGGAGACAAACAAGGTAACTGTTACTAGAACCTTAACCATCGTTATGATGTCTCTTCCTGTGATCCTTGGAGGGTCTTATGCGGATCATTTTTTTCCGCTGCGTAATTCGTTATAAAACCCTACAAGTAGATACAAATTCAAGAGTTATATCACCTTTCTCAGCATGATCTCAGATGAAATGATTTCTAACATCTATGTGTTTGGTCCTTGAGTACTGAACTAGATTCTTTGTAATTGATATAGCACCGGTGTTTTCACATTTTATAGGTATATCACTGAAGTCAAATCCAAGGTTTCTCATTTGCTGAGCTATCCACAACACTTGTGAGCAGCAAGCTCCTGCTGCTATTTATTAAGCTTCTTTTGTTGATAAGGCTACTAAGTTCTGCTTCTTTGAATGCCAGCTGATCAGGGATGATCCAAGAAATTGGCGACACCCTGAAGTGATTTTTCTGTCAACTTTGTATCATGCAAAGTCAGCATCTGAATAGCCACACAAAGAGAATTTATATTGTTTAGGATACGAAAGCCCTAAGTCTTTGGTACGATTGAGATATCTGAAAATTCTTTTGACAACAACCAAGTGTGATTATGTAGGACCAGCTCGAAATATAGCACACATACAAACACTAAACATGATATATGGTCTACTTGCAGTGAGATATAGCAATGAACCAATCATTCCTCTATACTCTTTCTGATTTACACTCTTACCATTTTGATTCTTATCTACGGATAGTGTAGAGCTCATAAGAGTCTTGGCTACCTTAAACTGAGACATGTTATACTTGTTTATCAAGTCCTTGGTGTACTTGTTTTGATGCAGAAAAATTCCTTTCTTCATCTGATGTACTTGAAGTTCAAGTAAGAAATTCAACTCTCCCATCAAGCTCATGTCAAATTCCCTAATCATAAGACTTCTTCCTGGTTGTAGCCTTGAGATACAAGTCTTGCTTTGTTTCTGATTACCTTGCCATTCTCATCTAATTTGTTTCTAAATACCCACCTTATGCCATTGACAGACTGATCTTTAGGAGGAGGAATCGGATTCCAAACCTTGTTCCTCTCAAATTCATTGAGTTAACTTTGAAATGAAATGATCCAATATGCTTCTTGTAATTCTTCCTTCACATTCTTAGGTTCTACAAGAGAAACAAAAGCATTAAAAGAACACAATTTCTTCAATTGAGATCTTTTCTGTATACCAGTGGATGGATCAGATATGGTGTTATCAACTGACTGAGATGAAAGATATATGAATCTCTTCCTTTGTGTCCATGGTTCAGGTTCTCCAGGAAGCTTTTCAGGTCTTTAAGAACTTGAGGAAGTGGCTTGTCCACTTTGATTTTCTTGATGTTCTATTTCAAGGCTTTGAGACCTACTTTCAAGGCCTTGAAAATTTCTTCTGTTTTCCTGCAAGTTTTACTTGGAACCATGTGATTTCTCTGCTTCATCCTCTAACTCATGCTTGTTCAAATTCAAGTCTTCAAAACTTTCACTCAAAGAACCATCATAGATTTCATCAAAAAGGACATGTATACTTTTTTCAAAAAGCTGGGTTCTCTTATTATAAATTCTATATGCTTTGCTAGGTAGTGAATAACCAAGAAAAATACATTCATCACTTCTGGCATCAAGCTTACCAAAGTAAATCTAGAGAATTCAGATAGAGCTTCAGATTTATCTCTAAGAAACATTACCCAAGTAAATCTAGAGAAATCATCTACAATAACTAGTAGGGTGGTCTGAAAAACCGAATACACCGGTCAAACCGACCGAACCAAAAGGAATGTCGTTTTTTTGGACGATTTTTATGGATGTTCGGTTTATAAACGGTTCAAATTTTTCACAAACCGCTCAAATCTGTTTGGTTTCGGTTTATAAAAAAATCACACCGCACTAAACCGAAACGAGTCGATATGTGCCTCATGTATTTTTATTAAAATATATATTGTGTGAAATGTATGAAATAATGTAGTAGAAGTTATATAGGTTCGATTAAAATGATCTTATAAATCTTAATCTTCTTCATTTCTCTCACATTTCGTCATAATTTTCTTTAAAACGATGATAGTGTATGTTTTCTACGTGTAAATTATGTCTTTCTTACTGAAAATTTGAAATTTTTTGACGTATTAGTATTATAATATCCATACAAGAGTGTTTAGGCAAAACGACTGAACCGAAACAAAACCAACCCGAAGATTTTCAGTTTGGTTTGGTTCTGTTTATCATTTCAAATGGTTTGGTTTGGTTACAAAATTAGTAAAACGATATGTTCAGTTTGGTTTATGGTTTCTGAACAAACTGCACAAAACCGAACCGCTTACACCCCTAATAACTAGCACGTACTTCTTACACTTTGGAGTTGGAGTTCTCATAGGACCACAGATATCCATAAGAAGTAGTTCAACGGGTCTAGTAGTACTTAAAAGTTCTTTTGCTTGAATGAACTTTTTGTATGTTTACCTTGGGCACATGCTTTGCAAACATCTTCATCCTTGAACTTGATAGAAAGCAGACCTCTTACCAGGTCTTTAGAAACTAATTTGTTCAAAGTGTGCAAACTAATGTGTCCAAGCTTTCTGTGCCAAATCTTTGAATCCTCTTTCAAGGCCTTGAGGAACTTCATACTTTCTCCTGCAACTTTGTTAGTACTCAGAAAATAAACATTATTTGATCTAGGACCAGTGAGAATGAAATTTCCTGATTTTTCATCTTGCACTACACATTTCTCCTTGTCAAAGGTGACCTTATTACCATTGTCACATAATTGTGATACACTAGGAAAATTAACTTAAGACCATCTACTAGATATACATCTCAAATAGAGTTTTCAGAACTGTTACCAAAATTTCCAATACCAATTATGTTGCATTTGCCTTTGTCACCAAGTGTGATTGTTCCTCCTGCATGTTCCTTTAATTCAGAAAATAAAGAACTCTTCCCACTCATGTGTCTGGAGCAACCACTATCCATGATCCATTTCTGTTCTTTGCTCTTCGTGACAGCATGCAAACACCATTCACTGCATTTCCCAGTCGTTAGACCAAGTGTGGAATTTCGATTCATATTCAGGGTCAACCATGTTAGGTGGTCTAAACCTTAGGAACCCAAATCTGTCTAACTTGTCCCTAACGTTGAACTGAAAAAGTGTTCCTCATTATGTGAGTGTATCTTCTTTTAAAGGGACAAGTCATCTTAACATGACCATTTGTTGCAGTAATGGCACTTATGTGAGTCTCTGCTACTAGCCTTCACAAATCTGGTGTTGCTTTTTCTAGGATAATTGAGCTTGTAGCCAATAACAATTTTGTGAACAGACTGTAAGCTTCCTCCAAGAATCAGTTTTAAGTTGTGTTCTGAGCCAGCAAGTTTGGTCATGAATTTTTTAGAGTCTTGAAGTTTCTCATTTAGAGTAGTCCTTTCTTCCTCCAATTCATCATAGGGATGTTTTAGAGAAACAATATTGTCACTCAAAAGAGAGTTATCGGTGACTACTTCCTTGACTTGATTTTTGAAGGCCTTGAAACTGGTTTCCAAGGCTTTGAAATTTCTGTCAGATTTTTTCAGAGAAATTTCAAGATTCTGATTTTTACAAACAAGATGAAACTTCTTTTTTCTTGCTCATGAACCTTTTCTTTCAAAGTACTGAGTTCTTTCAGATAGACCTCTTCATTTAAAAGCATTGTTATAAGATAATCATAAGGACATTTGTTGGTTTTGAAATCAAACAGTTTACCATTACCTCAATGTTATTTTCATAACTTTCATCATGCTTGACCATAAGGCAGAGGTTGGCTTGTTCTTCCTCAGATTCAGAATCACCTGAAGTGTCATAATCACTCCAATAAGCTATCAAGACTTCTTTCTTCTGGCATGGTCTTTCTTCTGAAATTGTTTGCTTTTCTTGTGTAGATAGTCTCTAATCAAGTGTCCTGCATCAGCACACTCAAAGCAATTCATTACTTTAGGCTTATTACCACGAGAAGAAGATTTACCTTTGTAGACTCTGCTATTGGATGAATTTTATTTATCCCTGCTGAAGTCCTTGTTTTTAAAGTTCTTTTTCATCTTGAGAGCTCTGGTCAAGGCTTTGGAAATGATAGCGAAGGGATCTTCATCATCATCTTCTTCCTTTTCTTGGCTTAGAGATGGTTCATTCTCCTTATCCTTGAGAGCTATGTTCTTGACACTTTCTGGAAGTTCTCCATTAACTTTATTCATGGAGATCTCATCTGTAAGCAGCTTTCCCTGCAAGTCATCAAGTTGAGGAGATGATAGATCTTGAGCTTCTTCAATAGCAGTAGTCTTTGGTTCCCGTTTGGCTTTAGGAAGACTTCTTAATATCTTTCTAAATCTTTCTTCATTGGAGAAGGATTTACCTAATGAATCCTGATTGTTGACAATATCTGTAAACCTCTTGAACATGTATTTGATTGATTCATCTCCATTCATTTTAAACAGTTCATACTGTCTAAGGAATATGTTGATCTTTTTCTGCTTGACTTGGATGGTTCCTTCTAAAGTCACAACCAGTTTATCCCATATTTCCTTAGCATTTTTGCATCCTGAAATCTTGTTGAGTTCATCTGCACTCAAAAGCACAATATAAGAGATTCATAGCTCTGTAATTTTTAGAAAACTGTTCTAACTCAGAAGTAGAAAGTGAATCATCAGTTTTGGGAGTTCTAATCTCATCTTTCTCTGTGTAGAATGTATGAGGACCATTTTGTATGATATTCCACAACTCTATATATTGATCAATGATGAACATTTTCATCAAAGCTTTCTAGTGCACAAAGTTGTCACCCCAGAATAAAGGAGTTCTATTAAAAACTATTCCATGAGAGAAACCACCATCACCTAGAGTACCCATGAACAAAAGATTATTAGATCTATGAAGTGATACATGCTCTGATACCAATTGAGAGACAGTAATTTAGGTAGTAATACAGGATCAATTCTCTAGAAAGGGGGGTGAATAGAGTATGGTAACTTTTTCCAAAAGAGTGGTTTCAAAGAAATTTGTAGAAATCATAAAGTATTTCAAGGTCTTGAAATGAGTTTCAAGTCAATCAAAACAGATAGTAGAAAAGTTTTGTGATATTTTCCAAGGCCTTGAATTGAGTTTTAAGTCCTTGAACTGAAAACCTGTTGTGAAGCTTAAAATCCTGGAGACGCACGGATTTATAGAGTTTAGTCCACTTAGACCTACATCTCTACATCAGGGACTTAATCCCTGCAGGATTTTCAACTCAATTCTTAATAATCGAAACTTAAGCCCTGGATCTCAAGCACAGAGATTTCCCTTATTCTTTTACAGCTTTTGGTTCTCACTAACCTATCTAGTACCTGCCCTAGCTAACTAACTCAACAAGAGTTCTCTATTGTTCACTTGAACAACTCACGAGAATGAGATGATAGAAGTATTATCAAAATGATATACAAATTAAGTTTAGAAAGAAGAACACTGAGAACTAATGAAGCAGTTGAGTATGTAGTGATCTTCTGATGATTGGATTGATTGAATTGTATCTCCTTATGTGTTGCTTGTCAATCCTTGAGAGTGTTTGAATGTCTCCGTGAATGTTCTCATTGAATTCTCTAAAAAAAATCACTCTTTCATGCTGCTTGTTTGAAATGCAGATTTGAATGATCTTCTGTAAACAAATTATCCTAAAATCACACAGCATATCTTGACTACACTAACAGCTCTTCCCAACGGCTAGTTGCTCAATATCTTCAAAGATACTGAATTGATCTTTTATCTGAGAGTGTTAGGAATGTCCTGGCAAGATTGCACAAACACATAATCAATTTGACAACTCTATTTCCTTTCCTTCAAAACACACATATTAGGAAATAGTTCCTGCAAAATAGGTAACTAATTAACAGATAGATTTGCAATGGTTTTGAGTATCATATTGGTTTGTCTTTTCATCATCAAATAGGACATAATCAAGTATAAGATCTTAGGAATCATATTAAAAGGAAAAGGTCCCCCTAAATTATTGCATATACTGTAGTATAGTTTCAAGCCTTTAAAAGTTGTTTCAAGGCCTTGAAACAGTTCAGTTTCAAACCTTTGAAACGTGTAGATCTTACAATATCCCCCTTGATTATAGAGAAACCACACCACAAATCTGATAAGAACAGGTTCTCTACAAAGATTAAGCATTAGAGTATGGTAGAACAGTCATAATAATTTCAGATAATAAACTAAAGAAAAAATTAAACTGAATAATCCAATTTACTTAAGCAAGGGGGGTTGAATAGAGTATGCAAACTTTTGCTAAACTTGTAAGAATAGTGGTTTTAAAAGATTTTTAAAGAGATTCAGGGCCTTGAAATGAGTTTCAAGCCCATGGAATTAAAAACAGTTAGAGTATGAAAAGAATAAGTATATTTCAAGGCCTTGAAATGAGTTTCAAACCCTTGAAATGAAGCTGTTTTGAATGCTGCAAAAGTTCTAAGTATGGAACTGAAAAGTAAATGCAAGAGACACACGATATATAGATTTCAGTCCACTTAGACCTACGTCTCTACCTCGGGGATCTTCTCCCTGCAGGATTTTCAACACAATTATTATTAATCCACAGCCAATACCTAGATCTCAAGCACAGAGAGATGTCTTACTCTGTTAAGCTTGTGGTTCTCAACCTATCTAGTACTTGCTCTAGATATCTGATTAACTAAGAAATATCTATTGTTCACCTTGAAAAATCCTTGAGAATGAGAACTGGAAATATTATCAAAATGATATACAAATGAACTTCAGAAAATAAGAACACTACAACTGAATCTGCAGTGAGTGTGCAGTGTTCTTTTGATGCTTGGATTGAGAGGAATGAATCTGCTTCTTTGTTACTTTTCAATCCTTGAATGTTTTTGAGTGTCTCTGTGAATATCTCCGTGTTGTGTCTTCGAATTTATTCAGCAATTCTCCTTTTTAAACACCCAGTTTGAATTGAAGATCTTCATAATCTTCTAAACAAGCTTTCCTGAAAAACTAGCTTCAAATCTTGACTTTTCTAACAGCTTCCTCCAACGTCTAGTAGCTCAGTATCTTTAAGGATACTGATTTGATCTTGTTGGAAATATTTTTGGAAGATTTTAAACACAATAGACTGATCACAGAATCAAATCATCAATCAGTTTCCTTTTCTACAAAACATAGGCTAGGAAATAGATTCCTAAAAAATAGGAAACACAATATCCATGCAAAACTTAATCAAACACATGATATTAGATGCTATTAAATGTGTCAAAATGCTTTGTCTTTTATCATCAAGTATCATCTAATCATGCACAGGGGTTTAGGAGTTTAATCAAGTAAAGAAACTCCTCATAAGTTCATGCATACAAAGCTCAGTCTGTTTCAAGGCTTTGAAAGTTGTTTCAAGGCCTTGAAATAGCTAGCAATTTCAAGTCTTGAACTGAGTTGAACTAACAGGAAGGAATCACCAAGGATCTTGATCAAATCAAGCGAATCACACAACGAAGGAAGAGGGAGGTCGGGCCTCTCTATGTCTTTGTGTATGGGTCGGGATTGGTCGAGCCTCTCTTGATCTCTTCTCATTGCTCTAATTATTTCATCTGAAATAATAGGCTTGGACTAGGATTTTATAACCAATAACTCCTTATTGATTATAAAATTTCCCCAATACTAGTCTTGTCCATACACGGATTAGTCTAGTAGCCTAATCATGTCCATACACGGATTGGTCTAATAGCAAAATTCTTTCCATGCACGGATTAGACTAATTGCTATTTATTTCAACTAAATATGCACGTTGTTACGTTTTGATCATTGATCATTTTAACTGTTAATTAGTCCAACCAATTAACATGTACATCCAGTATAGTCCTTTTGGTGTGCGAGCCTGCATGTTCCTATTATGTTGTCAGTAACAATTACAAACATTAAGCGGCGTCTAGCAACACATCAATGCTACCCAACTAATAGAAATAGTCAGTAATCTGACAAACCTCTGTGACCAACCTTACCGTGTTGTGTTCTCCCTTTTTCACAATATCCGGACTGGAAACGAGACACAGATTGCACTCGTATGTCCAATCTATAGTTTCTCATTCTTGGGAATAGACTTATCTGAATAGATAACAACAATATCATACATTGATTTTTCTGAGTCTAGCCAAACATTTAATAAATACTACTCATCGAGTGGCCGTGGATATATACTCATGTTATGTGGGAGGTATAAATCCTCTCAACGTCACTACAATCTCTCATCTTGCACTTCCTATCATGTCGAATTAGCATCTTTATAGTTACTCAGTTACGGTGAAACGTTTGATGATATCAAAACATGATAATCCACATTTCAAAGGACTACAACACCATTGTCACTACGAGAAGCACGTGTGACATTCACATAACTCCCATGTAGTCTTCTCGTGGTGGGTCAATCCAGTATGCCATTTCTCCTAATGCATACCCATGTGTTAGACTTGATATCTCCATATCAATCTACCCGCATACTAATCTATAGTGATCGTCCTATTAATCCATATAACTGACCATGGATAATTTTAAGATAAACAACAATTGCAATCTAAGGACTTCATTATATTAATATCTACATATATAATAAAATGAATATTCTAACCAAAACAACGTTAACACTATAAAAGATTGTCTCTAGGGCATCTACACTAACAGTCTCCCACATACACTAGAGTCAATCTGATGCATCTCATATGTCCATTGATTCAGCGCGGTGTTTGACCAAAATAATCCCTAGTATAGGATGTCGTCTCGAGTAATAATATTCGGAAGTCCGGAGTCGAATCTACAAGGAGTGGAGGGTTAGACAATGACTTGCTAAACTAGAATAGAGAGTAGCATACGACTAACTAAAGCAAGTAACGCAAAATTCTCAATGTCCATAAATCTTGCCAAGCTATCAAATCCACCAAAAATAATTTATGGAGCAAGTTGAGATTTGAGAATTCTCTAAACTAAACAACTAAGAAAGAAGTGAAATGACAAGTAGAGAGGGGCTAGGGATCATCGGTTTTTCTAGTGACCCAATCCTCCTATTGGATTCAAGCCCGGTTCTCAAATTACATGTTGCATTCCACAAGACAAGAATGTGGACAAGAGATTGCTTGTTGCACTCCAACTCACCACAAATGAAGTGTGTGATCCTAACAAGCTAATCAAGCACTAAAGAGGCTATTCAAATGATATTTCCAAATTTCAAGTGTTTAAAGCATCAACCATATGTAAACACACATAGGTTTTTTCCACATGAAAGATCAAGCAACAAAAGAGATTTGTAAATTCTCACTCAAATCACCTAACTAGAACTCGATTTCTCAAAGTTAGGATTGACGAGTTCCTGTCACTCAAGTGCAACTTCAAATCAAACTGATTCATAACTCGATTTCTCAAAGTTAGGATTTCTACGGTAACGAACCTAGAATAGAGCACAGCACAGCAGTTCAAGAACAGCTCAAAATAGAGCACTACACACCCGAACAGAGCACTACAGAAGCTCAAAATCGACCCCTCTCTCTCCTTCTCCTCTTATCCTTAGGTGTTCTTTGCCTTTAATTAGCTCAAGAGTGAGCTCAGGAACATAATAGAGACCCTTAATTCAGATCGAAATGAGAGTGAGAGGTCGGAGAAAGAGACCCTTTTCTGAAAATGGTGGAACCGAAGGTGTAAATACCAGAGACCCCCAATTTCTTCAACTTCGCTTTATATAGATGATAGGGGTGGATTTCGTAGCCTCCAAGGGATCATCTCCACCCTTCAATCAAACCCCAAATGCTCTCTATCGTCGATTCCCTTCTTGTTTCATGAACCCTAGAAATTAGGGCTTTCTTGGTTACTTCCTTTTGGGCCGAGTTAGGGGCAAGGTTATGTAGAGAATTAGATGAGGAAGAGATTGGGACCAATTTGGGTGAATTTGGTAAAGAAACGAGACCGGGTTGAGGGTTTGAAGAAGCTTGGTCGAAGCTTCCATGGAGAAACATTTGGATTTAGTCAAGGAGAGAGAAAGAGAGAGATGCGGCTGGTGTAGTGCTAAACTTTTGCCGAAATTGCACTCGGCTCCCCCCACGTTTGCTAGAAGCTTTTAAAATGCCCCCTTGCTGTTATGATCTCTCCAAGCTAGCCCTTACCAACATTGAAAAACTACAATTAGGCCCCAATGCGTTATTTTCTTCATATATTGGCCCTTTTCACCAAATTTTGACTTGCAATTTAACTTCTTGACTTTTTAATCTTCAATATTTTCCATCTATCTTCTCTTGTCCTCTTCATTTAAGCCCTTGAGAATTCTCTTAGCTTGCACATTAGCCATAAAATCTTCAAATATTCTTCAAAGTAAGTCCTCCAAGCCCTTTCTTCATGTCTCCCGGCACCTCTAAAGCGTCTCAATTCATCATTCAAGCTCTCCCAACTAGCCTCTTTTATTCCAAAGGACGTCTTTGCCTACACAACAAGATAAAAACAACCAAAACTATGAGAACAAGCATAAGTCTAGAAAGAGAGATAAAATAGCTAAATTACACATATTAGCAAGTTATTCATTAACATACTAAAACATGCAATTCTAAGTCAATAAAACACCCACCAACTAGCCTTTTGCTCGTCCTCGAGCAAAGAGAGCGATATAAGTAGTAAACTAGTGAATAACCAATCATGAGAGACACACACCCAACTAGACAAGGATTGACTCAATTCTAAACTAGACTCAAATATTTACAAACACACTCACACATTATCTGTCCTAAATGAGAACCCAAAACAAAAATAAAATCCTAAACACTACTAGCTAATTTAAATATTATTTTTTTCAAATAAGCGACTCAACTATAACTTCCTAAGACTCAATAATGCTATTAAAAAATAAAATAAAATCTAAACTCAAGATGAAAGGCTAAAATAAATAAAACTACCAAAGCAAAGAAAAAAATATATGGTTTGACACGGGAAAAGAGTGATGCTTCTCATGAAAGGTTCACACATTTTTTTTCAGTTTTATGAATTTTCTTTTTTATTTTCATTTTTTTTTTAATTTTTTTGTATTTTTCCATGTAAATCAGTAATAAAAGAATAATCATGCAAGTAACCATTTTTGTAAAGCAATAACAGATCTACTCCACCCCCAACTAAAATGTCACATTGACCCCAATGTGTGAGAACAATGGAAGAGCATACAATTTCATATAAGAGAAGAGGGATAGATTGACATCATTTTTGCGTTTTTGGTCACCAAGCACAAGTCATCCTCCAAGAGCAACCTACAAAATGGTAATAAAAAAAATGAAGGAAATAGATATAAACTAATTTATTTATTTACAATTAGGGAGGTGGAACAAATAAATGATGCTATCCCACCCCCAATCTTGGAAATTTCTTTCCATGCCATGCCCCTACTTCATTCTTAGAAAAGTACTTCTCCATTAAAAATTTTAATTCATCAATTAGAATAGAAAGGAGAAGTGGGGGCAAGACACAAAATATGAATAAGAGATGCATGCAAAATCTAACAATAAAGCTAGAGCAAGTAGTTATGTCATGCATCATCTTGAGAAAAAGTTTGAAATCCTCAAACGAAATGAATCATAGAATAAGTCTTCATAAGTTCCCAATTTTGTACTAGAAATCAACACTTGAGAGATGGCGGCAACTTGTGAATCCTCAATCTCATCACTTTCACATATAGCACATGGATTTAGGGATGTTTCCTCACAAGTAAGAGGTAAAAACATTTGAGAACATGAAACCACATCCAAACCCTTAGGCTCATGAATTGGGTCATCGACTTGGTCATCTTGAGCCACTAGTCTCTCATCTTCATCAAAGTTAAATCCATCGTCCGTGAGAATAGATGAGTAGGAAGCTTCACTATCACAAAAAGAATCAAACTCCTCCCATGTATCCTCATCTAATTCCTAAAAAGATGTAGTAAAATAGTCCACATGAATCAGATTATCAATACTTGAACCCCCCCAACTTACTTGAATGTCTTTCCACAATTTCTAGTGGAGGGGATTCTCCTAGAGTATCCTCTAAGTTATCACAAAAGAAGTGATGCCCATGATCATTGGAACTCCGGTGAGCAATAGGCTCTTCATGAGAACAAGACAAAATTTCATTCATGAATGGTAGCATCTAATTTGACTTCTAACTCATCACATGAGTGGTTTCCATTTGGTGAATCCTCCTCACATGTGTCACTATGTGAGTCATCCAAAATGGCTTCACTCATGTCATGGGTTGAGGAGTCATCATCAAAAATATAAATCTCACTACCAATATCCCTATCACAAGCTTCTTTAGAATGTGCAAATGAGAAATGAATACAATCAGCTATCCTAGTAGAACCAACTCCATCATCAAACACATCATCAAAAAAATTGTCATGAATAGGCTCGTGATGTGTGTGAATTGGAACTAGAGACTTTTGTGAGGGTGAGTCTTGTGAAGAGTTAGTACAATATTCAAGAGAATCATCATGCGATTGTGAATATGAGGAAGCCACTCTATCTTCCAAATGAGAAAATGATTCTACTAATTCTCTTCGTGATTCTCTTAGTGATTCCATAATTTCATAATTATTTTGAATAAACTTTTGAACTTTCTCATATAGAGAATCACTTATAGGCCTCTTTAGTTCCTCATTCACACATGATTCCCTCTCAAAATGATTCACTCCTCTTGATTCACAATTCATGTCATCATATTCATAAGCACAAGAATCATGAGAGTTTGAAAACATGTAAGTGTGCGAGGGTGGTGATTGTGCACAGGAGCATGAGATGTGTGTGCATGTGACCTACTATCATGCCAAGAATAATCATTCTTAGGAAAATAATCACCATTATTGTAAGCACGCTCACGTATGGAACGCATTGATTCCCTAGAATGATTTTTAAGACTAGTAAATGCATAGTAGTAAGGATATGAAGGAACGTTAGCCTCTCACCAACTCCAAAATGTTCATGAGACATATTTTCAAGCAAGTAGATGAGAAGTACTTGATGAGAGGTATGCATCACACTTAATCAACCACAAACAACTCGAGAAAATGTCAAAAACAAACTACTAACAAACTAAGAAAGTAAAGCAAATAAAATCTAACACTTAACCTCTCCCCCGCAACGGCGCCAAAAACTTGTTCGACCAAAATAATCCCAAGTATAGGTTATCGTCTCAAGTAATAATATCTGGAAGTCCGGAGTCGAATCCACAAGGATAGGAGGGTTAGACAACGACTTGCTAAACTAGAATAGGGAGTAGCAAACGACTAACTAAAGCAAGTAACGCAAATTTCTCAATGACTTTAAAGCTTGCCAAGCTATCAAATCCACCAAAATTAATTGATGGAGCAAGTTGAGATTTGAGAATTCGCTAATCTAAACAACTAAGAAAGAAGTGAAATGACAAGCATAGAGGGGCTAGGGATCATGGGTTTTTCTAGTGACCAATCCTCCTATTGGATTCAAGCCCGGTTCTCAAATTACATGTTGCATTCCACAAGACAAGTATGTTGAGAAGAGATTGCTTATTGCACTCCAACTCACCACAAATGAAGTGTGTGATCCTAACACGCTAATCAAGCACTAAAGAGGCTATTCAAATGAGATTTCCAAATTTCAAGTATTTCAAGCATCAACCATATGTAAACACACATAGGTGTTTCCACATGAAAGATCAAGCAACAAATGAGATTTGTAAATTCTCACTCAAAGCACCTAACTAGAACTCGATTTCTCTAAGTTAGGATTGACGAGTTCCTTTCACTCAAGTGCAACTTCAAATCAAACAAGTCGATAGTATCCGCACATCTACCTATTCAATGCCTCAAATACTTCAACAAGAGAAATCCAAAAATTACATTAAGCATTCAAGTGAACCCAATTCAACCCATTCATCCATGAAGTTCAACTTGAATCAATAAGAGGATAAGGGCACTAGATAGTCCCAAATCACCCAAGCAAGTTAATTAGCTAAACGTGAGATATTCAAGAAGGCTAAAGAGTAAAAAAAATTCCTTCATCATGCTTGAATTCAACAATTGTTTTCACCAATTCAACCTCACATCTTGATTCAAATACACAAAACTAAGCAATAATCACTTCCAAATACAAAACTAAGCTACCAAAATGAAGAAACTACCAAACTAAGCTTCTAATGGTGAAGAAATTTCCCAAAATGAAATCATCTAGCAACTAAACAGCTTCTGCTGCTGTGGCTACAGTAACGAACCCAGAACAGAGCACAACACAGCAGTCCAAGAACAGCTCAAAACAGAGCACTACACATCCGAACAGAGCACTACAGAAGCTCAAAATCGACCCCTCTCTCTCCTTCACCTCTTATCCTTGGGTGTTCTTGTCCCTTAATTAGCTCAAGAGTGAGCTCAGGAACACAAGAGAGACCCTCAATTCAGATCGAAATGAGAGAGAGGTCGGAGAAAGAGATGATGTTTTGAAAATGGTGGAACCGAAGCTGTAAATCCCAGAGACCCCCAATTTCTTCAACTTCACTTTATATAGATGATAGGGGTGAATTTCGTAGCATCCAAGGGATCATCTCCACCCTTCAATCGAACCCCAAACGCTCTCCATCGTCGATTCCCTTCTTGTCTTCATGAACCCTAGAAATTAGGGATTTCTTGGTTATTTCCTTTTGGGCCTAATTAGGGGCTGGGTTATGTAGAGAATAAGATGAGGAAGAGATTGGGACCAATTTGGGTGAATTTGGTGAAGAACGAGACCGGGTTTAGGGTTTGAAGAAGCTTGATCGAAGCTTCCATGGAGGAACAGCTGGGTTTAGTCGTGGAGAGAGAGACGCGGATGGTGTAGTGCTAAACTTTGGCCGAAATTTCACTCGTGTCCCCCCACGTTTGCTCAAAGCTTCTAAAATGCCCCCTTGCTGTTATGATCTCTCCAAGCTAGCCCTTATCAACTTTGAAAAACTACAATTAGGCCCCAATCCGTTACTTCCTTCATATATTGGCTGTTTTCACCAACTTTTGACTTTCAATTTAACCTCTTGACTTTTCAATCTTCAATATTTTCCATCTATCTTAACTTTTCCTCTTCATTTAAGCCCTTGAGAATTCTCTTTGCTTGCACATTAGCCATAAAATCTTCAAATATTCTTCAAAGTAAGTCCTCCAAGCCCTTTATTCATGTCTCTTGGCACCTCTAAAGCGTCTCAATTCATCATTCAAGCTATCCTAACTAGCCTCTTTTATTCCAAAGCACGTCTTTGCCTACAAAACAAGATAAAAACAACCAAAACTATGAAAACAAGCATAAGTCTGGAAAGAGAGATAAAATAGCCAAATTACACATATTAGCAAGTTATGAAGAGTTCATTAACATACTAAAACATGCAATTCTAAGTCATTAACTCGCGGCCCTCATGCTTTAGCTGAGCAAGGAATTTGGTAAGAGAGTCCATAAGGACTTCATCTATCGGTACTTTTCATATCTTCACATATCCTCAATCGTTAATCTCTCCAATGAGATGGAATATCCTGAGTACGTGCAATTGAGGCATCAATACACTCAGCTTCTTTGATAGAATCTGCAACTGAATCTTGTCTGGAACCCTTTCTAGCTCACAGTTCCTCCATTAAGCAAAACACAAATCTCGACTGCAATTTGAAATAATCCTTGTCGATTTTGGAAGCTCCCGTCAGCATAACCCTTTATAACGAGTTCTTCCTCCCCTCCATATATCAAGAATGCATCATTAGTTCTTCTCAAGTACTTAAGGATATTCTTGACAACAATCCAATGACTTCCACCTGAATTAGACTATTATCTTCTTATCATACTCAAAACGTATGACACATCTGGTTTAGTACATAACATGGCGTACATGATAGATCCAACACCCAACGCGTATGGGATCTTACTCATGCGGTCCTTCTCAATTTGATTGGAAGGATAGTTAGACTTTAAAGGGGTAACTCCATGTGACATGTGCAAGAATCATTTCTTCGATTCCAACATGTTGAACCATTTCAACACCTTGTCAATATATGTACGTTGACTTAGGCCGAGCAACTTCCTTGATCTATCCCTATTGCTCTTGATACCAAGTATATAAGTTGCATCCCTTAAGTCTTTCATTGAGAAGCAATTCCCTTACTAATCTTTAATATAGTGCAAGGTAGGGACATGGTTTCCAATGAGTAGTATGTCATCCACATACAAGACCAGAAACACTACAGAGCTCCCACTAACCTTCTTGTAGACACAAGGTTCATCTTTGTTCTTGATAAAGCCAAACTCGTTTGACTGAATCATCAAATAAAATATACTTAAACCCCTCTGACTGTGTCATGTACACATCCTAAAGGAGGTTTCCATAAAGAAACGATGTTTTGACATCCATATGCCAAATGTCATAGTCGTGATAAGCTGCAATAGCAAGCAAGATGCGAATGGATTTAGTCATTGCAACTCGGGAAAATGTTTCATCATAGTCAATACCATGAATCTATCTGAATCCTTTTTTCACCAATCGACCCTTATAGGCAATCACATTGCCATCTATGTTGATTTTTTTCTTGAAATCCAATTTCACCCCATGGGCTAAGCCTCATCAGGTGGTTCCACTAAAATCCATACTTTATTGGTACATGGAATACATTTCGGTCTCATGGCTTCAAGCCACTTTGAGAGTCCGGCCCCTTTATGGCCTTTCTATAGGTTGTACGATCATCATCATCCATGAGCAGTACGTCACCGGGCTCGGTCACGAGAAGTTCGTACCTCTCTGGCCCCTGACGTATCCTACCAAAAATACGAAGTTCTGTTGTTAGTTCAGCAGGTTGCTTCTCATCTTCCATTATAGGATCAGTGCTTTGTGTTTCTTGAACCTCTTCAAGTTCTACAGTCCTCTCACTGCTTCTTTAGAGACAAATTCTCTTTCTAGAAACACACCGGTCCGAGCAACAAACACTTTGTTCTCGATTGGATTGTAGAAGTAATATCATTTCGTTTCCTTATGATATCCCACAACCTTACACTTGTCCGATTTAGTTCCGAGTTTATGTGACTGTAAGCTCTTTACATAAACCTCGCAACCCCAAATCCTCATGAATGACACACCGAAAAGCCACCCTGTCCATATCTCATTTGGCGTCTTCATAACTGATTTGGAATGAACACAGTTAAGGGTAAAATCAATTTTAATAGAGCATGGCCCCAAAATAAAATTGAAAGATCTGACTGACTCATCATAGATCGAACCATGTCCAACAGGGTTCGATTCCTCCTCTTAGACACACCATTCTACTGTCGTGTTCCAGGTGTAGTGAGTTGGGACAAGATCCCACACTCTCTAAGATAGTCATCAAACTCTTGGCTTACGTGTTCTCATCTACAATCTGATCGTATGGCCTTAATACTCTTGTCAAGCTGGTTCTCCACTTCATTCTTGAATTCTTTGAAAATTTTAAAGGATTCAGATTTTCTCTTCATAAGAGGCACAATCCATATATACTGAAGTCATCAGTAAATGTAATGAAGTATGGATAACCTCATCTAGCGCGTGTGGCGAATGGTCCACACATATCAGTGTGTGTGAGTGCCAATAGCTCACTAGTCCTCTCGCCTTACTTCGTGAAAGGGTACTTAGTCATTATTTCCAACAAATAAGATTTACAAGTCTCATATGATTCATACTTAAATGATTCAAGAAATCCATCCTTATGGAGTCTAGAAATGTGTTTCTGGTTTATAAGGCATAAACGACAATGACATAGGTATGTGGGATTTAAATCGTTAGATTTAGTCCTCTTAGTATTTATGTTATAGAAGGAATTATCTAGATCAAGGATATATAATCCAGTAGACAAAAGATCATCACAATACTGCATACTATCAAATAAACGAAGTAACACTTGTCATTTATAATGACAGAAAAACATTTCTTGTCCAAACAATAAATAGAAATAATGTTCCTACTCATAGCAGGCACATAAATAGCATTTGTCCAATTCACGGATAATTCTAGAAGGTGGAGATATGTGATAAGTCCCTACGGCTAATTCATCAACTTTTGCTTCATTTCCCCACGTGTAGGTGTATCTCTCCCTTATCAAGTGGTATGCATCTCTTGAGATCCTGCACATTTCTGTAAATGTGAGATCCTCATATAGTATATAATATCCATGAAGATGAGATAGACCCATTGACTTCTATAACAAAAATACCTTAAGTGAATTCATAATTCTCTTATTTTCTTCTTCCAGTTACTTTGGGCAGCTCCTCCTCCACTTTAATCTTGCTTCCAAAGATTAGAGTTCATGGCAGCTAACATGAGGCAAGTCACATCCAAAGAATCATCTTTTTATGTTCCTTCCTCTAGGTTTAAGTGGAGGTGGCAGTTGGTGGAGAAGAAACTTTCTGCTCTACTATATACAGTTCTTCTAGCTTGAGAAAGATTCTTAAGTTTCTATACCATTCTAGAAAATTCATTCCAGACTATTTGTCTCTCTTAAGGACCGAACGCAATTATTGATGTTTGTTATTTGCCATTAGAATTCTACAAGTAATGGAAATATGCAATTTTAGTATTGTAAACAATTATACTATACTTAATAATTGCTAGATTATTAAATATAGCTCCCACTATTTTTCTCGGATTAATAGCCCTCACCATTAATGTAAAAAAATATCATATTTTCTAGTGGGCCAAGATTCATATTTCACCTCCTCTTGAGCTTGATTTTGCACGTCACCAAAAATTTGGTTATTTAAGTAGGAACATATTCCAATTGCATCCAATGCAACTCTTGGTTCAATTAGGCGAATAACTCCTTATTCTTTATCTATCTTGAAAGCTCAAGTTGTTCACGAGTCGAAAGAGCTTGGCTATTTCAAGGTCTTGAAACAGCTTTCAAAGCCTTGAATCAGCTTATGAGGCTTGAAAATAGTCGTGGCTATTTTCAAGGCCTTGAAACTGGATTCAAAGCCTTGAAACTATTAAACCTGGAAGCATATTCTCAGGGGGAGTTTTTCTGTTAACTCTCTGATCTAATTCAGTATCTCTCTTGCATATGTTTGATTACCTGTTGTTAGATGATGAAAGACAAATTGTTAAACATGTTTTGAATCGTACTATATCAACTGTTTAACCATGATAATGCAGGAAATATTGTTTCTAAGTTTTGCAAAATTGTTTCCTAAACTGGATTGCTGCAGTTTTGGAAACATTTGAATACTTTGATCATGTGATCAATCAGACGTGTTTGAAAGCTTCTCATGATGTTTAAATGAAGGTTTACAACAATATCTCTGATAATTATGATCATTCAACCGTTGAAGAAGATCTCAAAGTAGTCAAACTCTGTTGCCTACAAAATAAGAAGGTTGTTGCTGAAAATCTGGAGAGATTTGTAGAGTTGTTTGAAGTATTTAAAGAGCTCAAATTCGAAGCAACAACAACACAATTCTCAACAGGCAAATACAGAGAAAGTATTATGGATTGACAAGCATCAAAGAAGTTCTTCATCTCTTCCAATCCATACACAGAAGTTCACTGCATTTCACTGCAGTTTTCTACTCTTAAGTGATCTTCTGTATAGAGCTATATTAGTAGATCATTTCTGTATTATTTCTAAACTCATTCTCAATGATTTTTTCAAGGTGAACAATAGAGAATTCTTAGTTAATCAGTTAGCTAGAGCAGATACTATACAAATTAGGGAAAATCACAAGCTGTAACAGAGTAAGGGAACTCAATGTGCTTGAGTTCTAGGGCTTAGCTTTTGATTAATAAGAATTGAGTTGAAAATCCTGCAGGGATCTAATCCCTGAGGTAGAGACGTAGGTCCAAGTGGAATGAACTCTATAAATCACTTGTCTTGTGCATTTTCAGTTCATTTACTTTCAAAGCTTTTGCAGCATACAAAAACTGATTATTTTTCAAGGGTTTGAACTTGTTTTCAAGGCCTTGAAAAAGGCATACTTGTTCTAAAACTTTCTGCTACACATCCAAGGCTTGAACCTGTGTTCAAGGCCTTTAAATTTATTGTCTGCACTAGTTCTTCTACTTGTTAGCTAGTTTTGCAAAAAGTTGACATACTCTATTCAACCCCCCTTCTAGATTATATTAGTTGCTTATATATCTTCATACTCACACTTTCATATCTTGTAGATAACTTCTCATTGTCTTGCCTCTAAGCTTTCAATCCTATTGAAATAGCTTAGTTGTTTAACCTCTTACTTCAACAATCGCACATTACTTTATTGTGTCGTCGCGCCACATCATGATGAATCAAGTGCCTTGCTTTGGCAAGCCCGAACTCAATACATCTTAATCATGACGAGTGTTAAGAAAGAGAAGGCAAAACGCAATATTTTCGTTGAGGGTTTTTCTTTTCAGTTTTATTTGTTGATCATATCAACTGATCTACTTATTTGGATTGAACAATCCCAAATAAAAGATCCATATTGTTTGATTATTATCTTGTTACCATCTTGCATTCATCAACCATACATCAATATAAAACAAGACTAAAATGTTGTATAGATGTGGCCCCTAAAACTAAAATATTCCCAAGCCAATGACAATATTTATAAGTCTAGTGGACTCCTCATTCCAAGAACCGGTTAGCCCATTGTTATGCTACATTTGGTCTTTCTATTGATAGTCCTATAGTTGGACATGAATAGTTCCAGAATTGGCTAGGATTTATAATGAAACTGATATGGGTGTGTTAAATCCAATTTAAATGAGTGAATATCCTTTCCGGAAGAAGAAGAAGAAGAAGAAGAAGAAGAAGAAGAAGAAGAAGAAGAAGAAGAAGAAGAAGAAGAAGAAGATAATGATGATAAAAAATTTTTTTTTTGAAAATTACATCATATAGTCGAGTTCGAACTGGGGACTTCTTGTAGGGAATGTTCTACCACTTAGCTAGCAATCATTTGCAAGAACCTAGCACACATTTGGAAGAATATAAAATATTTAGACAATGCAAGGTGACATAATGACAAATATTTTCGGAGGGATCGAGTTTGGGAGGGGGAGCAGTCAGTGGCGGACCTAGGCGGGGGGCGGGCAGGGGTCATGGCCCCTGCAAAGTTGCAAAATTTCGTCATTACCCCGCTTTATTTCACAACTTTTTTTTTTCAATTAGTGGAAATTGGCCCCCTCAAAATTAAAAACTATTATCTACACCATCTAATTACGATATTTCTAACTCGATTAATCTTATGATAAGAAGATAAACTGTCACCTTCTCCAAAATCTCTTGACATATCAACTTGCAATTTATAAAATTTAGTAAAATTGTTATAGTATTATCTTAAAAATAGTTAATTATTAAAAAAAAAACAAATTTCTATATTTAAGGCGGCCCCACTTGATCTCCTTCCTGCGTCCGCCACTGGGAGCATTAGGGACTAAAATTATGAGATGTAGGAAGTACAAATGAAAGAAATCGGAACCTAACTCTTCCCGTTGACAAGGTGTTTACACTTTTAACTATGCAAGTTTCTCTTTCTTACACTTGCCAGTTTGGTTGGGGACTTGTGATTCTGGCATGGCAGTTAAATGCACAAGTGCATTGGTGAAGTTTCAACTGCTACAAGATGCCATAAAAATCCAGACACGTGGACTACACAAACATCGCCTAGTGCAGCACCTGTCAATGGTCCTAATAGAATATTGACACCACTCTGGGTTCTTTATATATGACGGTGACGTGTCAGGCCACCCAGAAAATATTATGTTGCTTTAGTAGCATATTCGGTTCGATACTAAAACAGGTTCTTTTTATTCACGACTTCCCCCGTTGCTGCTATTACAACTACATCATATAGATCCGTCCCAAATTAAGTTTCTAAACTGGTCCTAAAAAATATTCGTTTTTTTTAGAATCAACAAAAAATGAAAATAGAAACTGTATACAAATTACACATTTAACTTGTTACATTTTATTTGAAAAAAAAATTATTACATTGTTTTTTAGAAATTATTTTGTCGAAAAAAATTGTTACATTGTTTTTTAGAAATTATTTTGTCGTCAACCAGGTTTGAACCCCAAACCTCATGCAGGGACTTCCAACGCTCTACCACTTGAGCTACCACGCTAGCTACAAACTTGTTACATTTACAATGATGTCATTTTTTATATGAATTTTTTTTAAAGTAATGATCTAAAATAATGAAAGAAAATAAGTTTATATTCGGACGTAGCTAAAAAAAGAACGAAAATAAGTCAAAAGGTAATTTTTTTTTAGGATGATGTTTATGTTATGTTGGGCTATTCATTTGAAAAAAAAAACTGAAATTAAGACTAAAGAACTGTCATAGAATGATTTGGGACACTCGCTTACCCAAATGGCAAATTTCATGAGTTATGGTTGGAATCATGCTATATTAACCTTAGACACCATGTCCACCATCTTGATGTGGGACAATTCGCTCACACATGATACACAACAATCTCCCTCTTCATGTGTGAGCCATTTAACATGTTCCCTCTCGTCCGGAAGCATTCGCCAAATTTCTTAGAATCACCTTTGTGAGAGTGCACCGGGCCACCATTTGCCAGACCACTTCCAGGAGCAGTACATGAATTTGACTGTCCCAGTAACGCCTGGAGCACATGATCTACCATTCATGGAGACTCGTCCATGAGAACACCACACATCTCACCATTCGATTCACCATGACAACGCGCAAGAACCAGGCTCTGATACCACTTGTAGGGTGATTAACATCTGCAAAGTCTCTGCATAAGTCTCAGGCTCACCAGCACTAGTAAATAATATATAATTAAGAGTAGGGAGTAACGCTTTGGGCCTTTTTATTCCTTGTCCACACCAGTGTTCTAATATAGGTCTTCAGATGAGTGTTCTTGTGCTTTGCAGCAGGCTGTGACTCAGTAGTGTCAGACGCACTAGACTGATCCTGCAAAACATCATCACCGGGAGTGACATGCTGAGAATATCAAGACAAACATACGGAGGGGTTGATGGAAATGTATCCTCTGTATCTATAGAAACACTCTTCCTATTGTTATACATCATTTTCTCATTAGAGATCACATCTCTGCTTCTTATAATTATACTTTTATCAGCATTCCAGAGCCTGTAACCAAATTGTGCATCTGCGTAGCCAATAAAGAAATAAATCTTGGATTTTGCATCAAGATTTGTACGACTAGCAACTTCAATATGAAAATAATAAACACAACCGAAAACTTTCATATAACAAAACTAACATCTTTTCCGCTCCATACCTCTTTAGGCAATCTGAATTCCAATGGTACCGAAGATCCACGGTTATGCAATAAAATGCTATGCTAACTGCATTTGCCCAGAAAGTCTCCGATAACCCAGCAAAGCCTCATGGTTCCAGCTCTCTCATTGATGGTCATATTCATGCGCCCATACACGCCATTCTGTTGTGGTGTTAGCAGGGGGTGTGCGTACTATTAAAGCCGATGAATTCACCACAAGTGCACGGTGTCTGTTGTAGTTTCATGATAAGTACCAGGTTTATATCGAACCCACATGACTAGAGTTTGGATTTTAATTGAATTAGAATGAAGATAGTTCTGATTTGTTTGTTTGCTAAGCTACTTTCATAAAAGTAAAATACTGATTTACCATCATTAGGATTCGTGAACATGCCAAGATTCTTAATAATTGATTTACCATCTTTAACACTTTCATGAACGTTGGGATTCCCCTAAAAATTCTCAAGCTAGTTGATTTGTCCAAGTGCCCAGCCCTTCAATGCATCACTCTTAACGGTCGTCAATTCCTTGAGCTACCATCACAGCTCGCTCTGTTCTTCCTAGCCAACGTTCCCGACTGAACTGTATGACAATCCGTTGTAAACACAACTGTTCATACACATTTAATCTATTAAAACTGAATGCAAAAGATCATCCAAATTAATCATTCAAGAAAATGTGTCCATGGAACCCAAATCAGGGCCTAATTCGTCGAGTTTAGCGAATCATGATAGAATCAAATGTAACAAAAATCATAAAGGGGTTCACGGTAGAAACTAGTAGAGGATAGAAATCAAACTATTGATCTTTGCGGTTGTTAAGTCGATAAACTCCTTCGTCGTCTCCAAAATATGCTCCAATCTTCGATATTCCATCTTCAATCTTCAAACTCAAAACTTCATCACTCAGTATCAAGTCAATGAGTAGGAACTCAACAATGGAGGCTAGGGATCATTTCAACGTGAAAAGAAATTGAAGAAAGAAAGATGCTTCATAAAGTTTTCAAAAAATTGCTCTTTAACCCACTCTTTGGTTCCCCACTCGTGTGATGTCGCTGTGGTGGGCCTTTGGCTTGCCGCAGTGCCGGATCTCTCTGCTCGATTAGCGTGTTGCTCCTCTCTGTCACAACGGTGGCAAGGTTCTCCCACCGTGGTGGCAGTTTTCTGTTCAGCGCTGATATTTGTATCACCATAGTGGCATGATGTCGTCGCCATGGTGACCATGTGTTGGCTTCAAAAATTCTTCTTTAATATTCTCCTTAGTTTCTATCTCCATTCCTTTCCTCTTATTTTGATTTGCAAGGCCCGTTTCCATTATTTCACTTTCTACATTATGCTCCTTTTCTCCACATGTATTCTTGAAAGGCATGGACACATACCCGATATTATACGGCAGAAAGAAGTTTACATAAAATAAAGCATGTTAAGCACAAAATAGAGGAAAAATACTAAAACGCTCTCGTACTACCACAAAATGTGAAAATTATGCCAAATGGGTCAAAATTAAGAAAAATGCTCTAAAATCAGGACATAGCCTGCGTAAAATGGGACCGAAAATAGTACAAAATCGGGTGATTTCAAATCACCACACTAAGGTTTTACTCGCCTCGAGCAAACTCTGACGATAATCTGAATCAGGAATAGAATCTAGAGATCGTCTTCCCCACATTTTTCATAAATCATCCTCTGTCCAGGACTGACTCTACTATATATGACTCAACTAACAAAAACATGTAAATGTTTCGAATAAAGGAAAATGAAACTAAGTACACAACTGAATAAAATAAAACTGATATACATTATTTTTTATGAAAAAAAAAATCATTGCTTTGAGATCGGGAAATCTCATAAAAGTTAATGCTCAAAATCATCAAGTCCTCACTTACCTTCTTAGAGATTCATTCTACAACGATTAAATACTTACTTGTTCGGTATCTAAGCTCGTGTTGACTGCTCTCAACCAAGATCCATAACCTTAAGAACACGAGAAATTTCGGTAGCTTAGGAATGACATGATAAAAATTTCAAGGGATAAAATTTTTGACGGCCCTCAACCAAGCTCGTGTTGACGGCCCTCAACCGAGAAATTTCCAGGGATAAAAATTTCGGCAACTTAGGGACGACATGATAAATACTACCTCGGTTTCTTCTCTTTCACCTTACTTCACTTTTTGACACTATTCATTGTGTCACTTTGACTAGGTGATTTGGTTAGCAAAAAGATACACAAATTTTGATAATATTTGCATGACTTTGTGGAGTATACTTTACTCTACAATACTATAAAAAAATTGACAAAAAATTACAACGTTTTGATATCCAAATCACCGAATCAAAGTGACCCAACTACGGGTAAAAAGTCAATCGAAGCGGAAAGAGAAGAAACAGAGGTAGTATCTGGATAGTGGGGCTGTCCAAAACGTCGCGGTCAAATAACTCACATTATCCCATTCTCACAACCCTCACCAAAATTACGGCTAAATAATGATGGTCTCCTTAGAATACGTTATATTCCTCCAAACTCCGGCGTATTAAAACTGCTCAGTGATCAATCATGTGATGAGTCGCCTGACATAATCATCGAACATGCCTTCTCGGTCTCAAGAGAAACTGACTCTCAAAATAAACAGACTACAACTTCTACTTACGGAACAAAGTAAATAACTGAAACAAATTGCTGGGAATAAATAAAGCTACACGTGTCTGTATTTCCTCGGATTTGACATGATTTTTCCAACACGAGGGGCGTACAATTTGTATAACAATGAAAATTTTACTGATAAACTAAAAATAATAAACATTCTCCTAACTAAACTGAAGATAAATCCCAAGAATAGAGTGGCATAACTGAAATCTGTGGGGGTGGAGAAAATCTACAAATCTGATCAAGTTTCCATGTCGACACCCCCACACTCGTCTCTTATTGTAGGTATAATGATAAATTAGCATGTGTCTAACCTTCATAGCCTGCGAAATGTTGGGTTTTAGGCAATCAAACGCAGCGAATATAAGAAAACATTTTCCGAAACCCACCAAGGACCCATGTGAATGAGCATAACTTGATGATATGAGGTTTAAATCATTCGCATCGACCGGTGACGATCACTTGCGCATAGATGAACAGCGCCTCTACGGTATCCGCACAAAAGGATCTATATTGGACCTTTTCTCTTCGCCGGTGCTAGCCTGTTGGGGGAATACGGATGCTTTTGTCTCATAAAATCGAGTGGACTTGGACTGTAACACCCCAATCCTATAGTGCAGGAGAATTACGCTTGGATCCCCCCGACTCTCTGTAGATGCCCTCCGCCAAGCACGGAAGTGCTCAACAAGGATTCTGAACCATACTGTTCTGTTACGAGACAGAATTCAGGAAACAAAAACATAAACAAAACTTAAAACTGTAGTTCTTAAACTCTGATGTGTTAGCTTCTAATTGTTTTCTACTTCCCGGTATCCCAGATACTCACTTGCCAAAGATGGAAAGTAGTGACATAACGATGTCAGGTAGTAATGATTTAAATAAATTTAAGATAAAGTAGATTAACAACTTCAAAAGTGTTTAACCTGGGATTCTAGATCCTCTCCAGCCCACCAGCCTCTTTAGATGGGATCTAGAGCGTCCAATTATGGGCTCAACAAGATGATGAAACGTCACTGCTTGACTTATTGTAAAATCCACACCAGAGTTTTCTACCATTTCATCCTCTGTAAGTCACTAATTTCTCGTCCTCGTCAACATCAAAAACTAAATTGTATCTTTCTCACCGGAAAAATTTGCAAGTCTCATGTGCTTTCTATATGAATCAGACATGCATCCAAAAAGAGAGAAATATTTATAAAGGAGGTCTGGAAAATTGACATCTCTCTACTTGTGTTCTCCACTGTTCGTCATCTGGGTTGGTGTTCTTCACAGTTCTTCATCTGGGTTCTTCAATTAGAAAATCGATATAATTCCCAACAGATTGAGGATCGTCAACTTCCAGTTTTTCTTTTGGTTCATTGGTTCGCTGATGAACGGTAAATCAAAAACTTAAAGGGGGTGAGAGGAAAAAGAAAAACTATCAAGTATGTTGATTGAAAGATAACAGTGGTCATGGGATAAAGAGATAAGGGAGAGAAAAAATTAGAGAGGCGACTTATAGTAGTAATAGACTTTCGAATGATTAACCAAATGATGACGTGGATTACTAACAAGCTTTGTAAAGTTTGAACGGTGCAGATCCACTAGCCGTAGAGGCTGGTGGCTGGAGAAGATTAGAAAATGTAATTGTAATGCGTACACCATATAACCTGATCCATATCCCAGACCAAAGAGAAAGCTAAACTAGTATGTTAGATACAAATTAATACTCAATTATGACATGTCCAACCCATTTCCTTACTCTAGTATCCACTTATCCACCATGAAAATCTAGACCTTAAATGTGCATACCCCTACTGGATCTTCAGTGCAGAGAGTAGTACTAGTCACCTACAAATCGGGAGCTAAGAATGTACCGACAAAGCCCGTAGGCCATGATTGTGAAAATCGTAGACCGGGTCCCATGTGTATCTGCCACCGCAACAGCTAGACGGTCGGAGCCTGTAATGACTATATAAAGGTATGGAGCAACCAAGATATAATTCCCATTCCTGTATTTAGAGACAAACATGTATAAGTTTCCATATTACACTTAAACATTCGAATACAAGCATGTATACTCACAATTTTGAGTGCATACAGATATCTAAGATTCGTTCTTAGCCATTCCGTGATTCATGTTCCTTCTGTAGCCTGCCTAGTACTCCTGATCAGAGCTGTTTATTCTCTATTCTTGTCAACCTCCCAAATAGGTCATTCACGGCAATTTTCAGGCAACTGTGGCTGTCCAGAACCGACATCCTCCTTTTTATGGAGATTTACAGTGCGCTACAGTGCTTCGTGAACGACCTTGGTGGTTGTCTTCGATTTTTCTCTCTCAATTTGGAACAAAAACTGAAATTACGTTTGGGCTACTTATTCTTGTGATGGTGGCTACACCCCATGGTAGCAGGTCGGAAAGAAAAGTGGTGGAGGTGGTGTTTCTGTGGCGTCCTTGGTGGTGTTGTTGGTGGTTATCGAGGAAGTAGTTGAAGGCGGTGATGATGATGATGACCAAAATGCTCCAGATCCAGGCAGTGCGGAAGAAGAAAGAGTGAGTGACACCTTGTAGGGGTATGTCGCACTCATGCACAATAGGGTGGAACAATTGGCACACATGCACTAGGGGGTCAAAGTGTATTTTTACAAAATTTTCGGGTAGATTTAGAAGTTAAGCAAACTCCTTATTTTATGAATATTAATGTATGGCTCCAAAACTCTAGCTTATGTCAACGCTTCTCCCAAATTCTCAGAATTCTCGGAATGCCCAGGATTCAAGCCAGGAACAAATGTTAATATATTGCACTGGAATCTTAGCTTCTCAATATTTTCACAATTTCCCCAATCTGGAGATCACACTCCTGAGATTTCCTGCCTGTACAGTAGTCATCAACCATTGTTGAGCTAGAAATTTACACATATAACATAAAATTTAAATTTATTACACTCTAAGACCTACAGAATTTACAGGGTGTTACATGGACTGCTTCTCTCAAACCCTATCTAATACGACTGTTGCTCAAAAGCATCAATTAATCCTAGCCACGCTGAAGATTTTTTGTAGGGATGAGAGAGTTCGATTTGCCCACTAATCCTAACAGTTAGGATTAGCTTACATTCGAGTCCGAAATCCACAATTTCTCTTTGGTCCAACTAATGAGCATTAATTCCAGTTAAATTCATTCTTGTGTATGACCCTGTATTTTCTTATTACGTTGGCGGTGCCAATTACAAACATTGAGTGGTATCTAGCAATACATCAATGATACCCAAGTAATAGGATTGTCAGAGATCTGACGAACCTCTGTGACCAAAGTTACCATGCCGTATAATTCCATTGTCTATATATCCAGATTAGACACTATGCATGGAGTGTCACCCTTGTTTATCTGATCTATAGCTTCTCGATTCTCTCAGCAGACTTAGACATACAAATGACATCAATATTTCATATTAATTTGCTTGAGCACAACCATTCATTTTCCTAAGTCACACTCATCGAGTGGCCATGGATATTTACTCATGTTATGTAGGAGGGGCAAATTTTATCTACACCACTCACGCGTCTCAGTATGTTTCATAGCATGTCCAATTATGGAACTTATAATAACCTTGTTACAACGTGATGTTTGGCGATATTAAAACATGTACCCCACATTTAGAGAATGTAGTGACTTAAAGTCACATGATCACAACACCATTGTCACTATGCAAGCACTTATGACACTCACATAACACCCATGTAGTGTTCTCATGGGGGGGACAATTCAGTACGCTATTACTCCTATTACATACCCATATTCTAGAGTTTATATCCCTACTCACATACTAGTCTTGATGCATTACAGTCGTCATAATTAAAAATAATACTAGACTAGGGATATTCAAGAATACAACATTTTTTCCAAGGACTTCATTATGTAAACATATCTCTATAGATATAACAGAATGAATAAAAAAGCATTTATATATAAAAGTTCACGATAAATAGATTTCTTCTAGGGCATACTCCAGCACAAACTCTGAAAGATGGAAAATCTGAAACATACACCAATTAACTCATTCTTTCTCACCCCATAACCCATGTGCTATAGATGAAGCACGAAAACACTCCTACTCCCTTCATCACCGTGCGGCGTCGTGATTCACCTTCATGATTTAATTCATCGTCGTCCTCTCTCTCCCATCCTTTCCCATCCCTTTAAATCTAAATGAAACGCAAATCCATGTAGAATCTTTGTATGTTGGATGATGCTCTAAGTGAGTATCCCCCCAAAAAAAATACTCCATCGACCATGACGTGTAGGAATGGGTTAGTTTACTCTACTGATGGACCTTCGTAGTGGGGCATCCTAGGTGTAATTGCTATAAAATCCTTGGGTTTTCCTAAATGGATTTCATATCAAAATGTTGGAGCCGTGAGGGGCCCATAAAATCATTCATGTAGTTGTTCTTTGTATTTACATGAAGACGGGTGAACAACACTCCTCTACCTAAGATAGTTGTCATGCACGGTCGGATACAAGAATTAGCTTTGTGTTTCAAAGCACCGTTTTAGAATTACTCCCAGCCCTGAAACGCTTCCCTAGACATGTCCTTGCAGAATTAGCCTCACCATATGTTTCATGGACAAATTCGGTACTTTCATAGAACTCTCTCCAGCATTTATGCTTTTAAGTAATTGCCCTTACTCTATAACTATTTTTAAATTCTTATATTTTTATATTTTAACTTCAAATTTGACAACTACTCTATGCTAATTTAAATGCTCTTTTACTAACACTAAAATGTGGGTTCACTCAAGATAAATAAAAATATGCTGACTCAAAGATAAAAATTAAACTAAAATAAAAAAGACTAAAATAAAATTACTGAAATAAAATAAAAATGTAAGCCTATCAATGTGCTGACCTAGTGATGCACGACTCACAACCCCTACACTTACGGGATGTCATGCTCTCATGTCATAAACTAACTAGCGAGAGGTACCCCCATCATCATTGCGGTACCCGTTGTCGTGGGATCGACGGTGAAGAAACTCGAGAAATGAAAGGGACAAATCATTCAACGACAGAAGGGCCTGTTGGGTGGATGCGTGGACATCCAGGGAGGTGTCTACAAAGTGGTGATTTGCACAAGCTTCCCAGGCAATAAATAAATGTATGGCTCGCAATTCCCTAATTAGGGCTTCTAACTGGCCTGTCACTAGTCAAAACCTGAAAAATGTATAGGGGTTTGGGAGGGCAAGAAAATGTTCTGGAGTAGCATATGATCCAAAGGATCATCGGCCTGGTGCTCCTCATGCACTTCACAACTGGAGCGGTGGCGGAGCGGGTCGTTATTTGATTATCCTATCTATCCCAGCCACAAACATTGGCCACTTTGCTCGAGGGGAGGTTCAACTATCATCCGAATATTGTCCAATTACGTCATTGGTTAAGAGAAGATGAGAGTTGAAATGAGGAAAAATCAAATGCTTGTTGTTTGACTGCAACTGACTGATCATATCTTGGCTCTAAATAGTAAGAATTTCAATTCTCTGGTTTATCATGAGACAATAAATAATGGTACTCTTGACTGTTAAGGGTTGTGTCATATTTACTTGGCAAAATTTTGTGCTTGGAGAAAGTCTCCAACCATCTTTCCTTGCCATATTTTTACCCTTTCTTAGCTTTTGATCCTTTAGGTAATCACTATTCATGGGTTCCCAGGTAGCGCCTGTAATCCCTTTGGTACGACAATAAAAAAATTCCCAATGTCTCCTTGTCTAAACTGTCATATAGCTCGATAAGCTTGTAAAGAAAACTGGCTAGAAAATAATTTTCAAAGTAATTGGCAAAAGCAGTGGAGCTATCTCTCCCGCTCACAGGAACAACTCTCTCGTTTAGCCTATTCTTGTGGAAAATCCATAAGACATAAACTCTCGCACCGCCTGTGGGGCTGCACGGGTGAGGACTTCCTCAAACATAGCTCCAAAATAAAGTAAGTTCATACTATCTAAAATTTCAAAGGACTTACGTCGGTGAGTCTCCGCTCCTCTCTCTTGGCGCAAACTAGCATTCCCTAGTTGTTTGAATTCGGTTAGGTGTTGGATATGTTTGTTTGGGTATTGTGTCCTGCCAAACTCTTTTCAATCGTATTGCCCTTTTGAATATCTGGACTAGCCACGTAGGACAATCCGAGTTTGGGACGATGAAGTACCAGTGCTGTTAGTCCTCTTCCTAGAATTCATGGTTTCTTCTTCATAAACGAATCGATAACAAGAAATTAAAAAATAAAAATGTAGGGTTTTGATTCATGGACGCGCAACGGAAACAAAATAAACCATGCAAAACCCTCCAAGGATCACAAGTCAAGAGACATAACAATGGTAAAGGAAGAAATCAATAACACACCTTAGGGTTCTCCATTGATGACTTCAAACGCGAATTATGTCACGTTCTCTATGGTTGATCCACGCCTAGAGTTGATTCCTAGATCTCCCAAGTCCTTGGTGCTAGCCCGGAAGAGAAAGAGGAAGAAAAATCACGCAAAACGAGACCAAAAGGGGGCTCTCGGCCTCCTTGTGGCCGACGGGGACTGGCGGCGGCAAGAGGGGCGGTTGGGCTCCTCTTGTTTGCTTGCTCTCTCTCCTTTTGTTCTCTCCCACTCTTGTTATGTTCAATAATGAGCATACGTTGTGGGAAGGAAGGAAGGAAGGTCCTTTATATAGTCCAACAACTACTTGCCAACTACCTAAAGGACTTATTCCAGTCCTACTAGAATTCAATTTAGTCCCTTCCTTGCAAATTAGTCTCTACTAAGTTTGCAAGGTTTTGCAAAGTGATCCTTCTAATTAATTAATCCAATTAATTAATTCCCAAATCTAGTTCAACTCTATATAGCGTGTGACCCCATAGGTTCTATCTAGTTGGTAGCAACTATTTGCTAATATGGAGCGGTTTCTAGCAAAACATCCATTCTAGCCAACTAATAGAATAGTCATCTTGACAACCTTTGTACAAGTAATTGTCTCATCCCTTTGTCTCTATATCTGGATTGGACACGAGACATACAAGTCACACTCGTATATCCAATCCATAGTTTCTCGATCCATGGGAATAGCCTTATTCGTGCAAATAACATCAATATCCTATATTGATTTATTTGAGTCTGGCCAGACATTCTATAAGCACTATCGCTCGAGTGGCCTAGGATATTTGCTCCCGTTATGTGGGAAGGAAAAAATTTATCTCCGTCCACTACGATCTCTAAGCTTGCTTCTTATTGTATCCAGTACACGCCTCTATAACTACCTAGTTACGGTGTAGCGTTTAACGCTACCAAAATCACAATAATCCACAACTAGAATATCTAGTGACTTCAAGTCTAAGGATGACAATACCATTGTACCGCGAGAAGCGCTTGTGACTCAACATAACGTGTATGTAGCCTTCTCGGAGATGGGTCAATCCAGTGCAACATTACCCTTAATGCACACCTATGTGTTGGATCGTGATATCTCCATATCAATCCAACCCCATACTAGTCTATAGATGATTGTCCCATTAATCATTATACTGGACTAGTGATATTTAAGATAAACAACACAATTTTAAATCTAAGGACTTCATTATATTAAATATCCAATAAATAATAAATGAATTTCTAGCCACAAATAAATTCATACTAAACTAGATTGCCTCTAGGGCATCTATTCCAACAGTCTCCCACTTGCACTAGATCCAATCTGGCGCATCTTGTATGCCCATACTCCTAGTGTTCCCTTCATGCTTCCACTGCGTGAGCGGCTTTGTAAGCGGGTCTGACAGATTCTCATCTGTAGGAATCTTGCATATCCGAACGTCTCCTCTATCGATAATATCTCGAATCAGATGAAACTTCCTGAGCACGTGCCTGGAATTCTGGTGCGATCTGGGTTCCTTTGATTACGCAATCGCCCCAGTGTTTTCACAGAACAGCTCGACTGGATCCGCAATTCTAGGGACCACACCAAGTTTAGAAACAAACTTTCTGATCCAAACAGAATCCTTTGCTGCGCCATTTGCAGCAATGTACTCAGCCTCTGTTGTAGAATCAGCCACCGTCTCTTGCTTGGAACTCTTCCAGCTCACCGCTGCTCCATTCAGGCAAAACACATATCCTGACTGTGATCTAAAGTCATCTCTATCGGTTTGGAAGCTTGCATCAGTGTAACCCCTTACACGCAACTCTTCCTCACCGCCAAATATCAAGAAGCATCCTTAGTTCTTTTCAAGTACTTGAGGATGTTCTTGACAGCAATCCAGTGACTCTCACCTGGATTGGATTGGTATCTGCTTGTCATACTCAAGGCATATGACACATCTGGTCTAGTACATAACATGGCGTACATGATAGATCATATGGCCGAGGCATAGGGTATTCTACTCATGCGTTCCTTCTCAATCTCATTGGAAGGACAAACACTCTTCGAAAGAGTGATTACATGTGACATGGGCAAGAATCCCTTCTTGGAATCTTGCATGTTGAACCGTTTCAACACCTTGTCAATATATGTACTTTGACTTAGGCCTAGCAACCTCTTAGATCTATCTCTATAGATCTTTATACCGAGTATAAAGGCTGCTTCCCCTAAGTCCTTCACTGAGAAACACTTCCCTAGCCAATCTTTAACAGATTGCAGCATGGGAACGTCGTTTCCAATGAGTAGTATGTCATCTACATACAAGACCAGAAAAGCTACAGAGCTCCCACTAACCTTCATGTAGACACAAGACTCATCTTCGTTTCTGATGAAGCCAAACTCTTTGACTACTTTATCAAAACGTCGATTCCAACTCCTAGAAGCTTGCTTCAATCCATAAATGGATCGTTGCAGCTTACAGACTTTGTTGGCTTGCTTTGGATCCTCAAAACTCTTTGGCTGTATCATATACACGTCCTCGAGGAGATTCCCATAAAGGAATGCTGTTTTGACATCCATCTGCCAAATCTCATAGTCGTGGTATGCTGCAATTGCAAGTAGGATTCGGATGGATTTGGTCATAGCGACTGGTGAAAAGGTTTCATCATAGTCAATACCATGAATCTGTCTGAATCCTTTAGCCAACAATCGGCCCTTATAGGTAAACACATTACCATCCATGTCGATCTTCTTCTTGAAGACCCACTTGCACCCTATGGGCCGCGCCCCATCGGGTGGTTCCACCAAAGTCCACACTTTGTTGGTGTACATGGATTACATCTCGGATCTCATGGCTTCTAGCCACTTCTGAGAGTCTGGGCCATTCATGGCCTCCTCATAGGTAGTAGGCTCATCATCTATGAGCATCGTGTCACCAGAATCGGTCACGAGAAGTCCATACCTCTCGGGTTCCTGGCGCACTCTACTAGATCTACGAAGCTCTTGTGTTACCTGAACAGGTTGCTCCACAACTACATGTGGTTCCTGTTCATGTTCCATAATCGGTTCAGTGATTTGTGGTTCTTGAACCTCTTCAAGTTCTACAGTCCTCCCACTTGCTTCTTTAGAGAAAAACTCTCTTTCGAGAAACACGCCGGTCCGAGCAACAAACTCTTTGTTCTCGGTTGGATTGTAGAAGTAGTAACCCTTAGTTTCTTTAGGGTACCCCACAAATTTACACTTATCCGATTTCCGCCCTAGCTTGTCTGATTGTAAACGCTTTACATAGACATCGCAGTCCCAAATCCTCATGAACGACAGTGTGGGACGCCTCCCACTCCACATCTCATATGGTGTCTTCATGACTGATTTAGATGGAACACGGTTAATGGTGAAAGCTGCACCTAATAGAGCGTAGCCCCAAAATGATAATGGAAGATCGGTTTGACACATCATAGATCGAACCATATCCAATAGGGTTCGATTCCTCCTCTCGGACACGCCTTTCCATTGTGGCGTTCCGGGTGGAGTGAGTTAGGACACGATCCCACACTCTCTAAATTAGTCGTCAAACTCTTGGCTTAAGTATTCTCCTCCACGATCCGATCGTAGAGCCTTGATACTTTTGCCAAGTTGCTTCTCTACTTCATTCTTGAATTCTTTGAACACTTCAAAGGATTCGGATTTTGCCCTCATAAGGTACACAAATCCATATCTACTGTAATCATCAGTAAATGTAATTAAGTAGACATAACCACCCCTGGCAGGCGTGGCAAATGGCCCACACACATCAGTATGTATGAGCGCCAATTGCTCACTAGTCCTCCCACATTTCTTATTGAAAGGGGACTTCGTCATTTTTCCTAATAAACAAGCCTCACATGTCTCATATGATTCAAAAGCAAATGAGTCTAGTAATCCATCCTTATGGAGTCTAGATACACGTTTCTCATTTATAAGGCCTAAACGACAGTGCCATAGATAAGCAGGATTTAAATCATTTATTTTAATCCGCTTGGTATTAATGTTGTAGACAGGATTGCTTAGATCAAGGACATAAAGTCCATTAAATAATTGCGCACTAAAATAGTGAATATTATTTAAATAAAAGGAACAAAAATTGTTATTTATTGAAATAATAAAACCATCCTTGTCCAAACAAGAAATAGAAATAATGTTTCTGCTCATAGCAGGCACAAAATAGCAATTATTTAATTCTAAAACTAATCCTGAAGGCATAGATAGCTCGCACACGCCTATGGCCAACGCATCAACCTTTGCTCCATTCCCAACGCGCAGATCTACCTCTCCTTTAGCAAATCTTCTACTTCTCTTTAGATCCTGCATATTTCGACAAATATGAGATCCACATCCAGTATCTAATACCCATGATGTAGAGACAGTTAAATTGACATCCACAACAAAAATACCTGGTGGTGGTGGAATCACTATTCCAAGCCTCTTGTCCTCCAGATATTTTGGGCAGTTCCTTCTCCAGTGTCCAGGCTGACTGCAGTAGTGACACTCACCTTTAGTCACACCTTTGGAAATGCCACCAACAGGCTTAAGGGCAGGTTCCTTGGACTTGGCAACTGACTTTCCTTTGCCCTTGGAGGATGAGGCAAACCTTTTGCCCTTTCCTTTCTGTACCATCATAATGGCCTTGCCCTTTCCCTTGTTGATGCTCTGTTCAGCTGTCCTCAACATATTGAGTAAATCTGGCAGTGGTTTCACGATCTCGTTCATGTTATAGTTCATAATGAACTATCCATAACTCTCAGGCAACGATTGCAACACGAGATCGGTTGCCAACTCTTGGCCGACCGGGAACCCTAGCCGGGCGAGATTCTCCAAGTACCCGATCATACGGAGTACATGGGGTCCCACCGGGTTCCCTTCTGCCAGATGACACTTGAACAGTGCCTTAGAGACCTCATACCTCTCTACCCTTGCCTGCTCTTGGAAGAGCTGCTTCAGATGCTCGATCATATCGACAGCATTCATGTTTTCGTGTTGCTTCTGATGCTCAGAAGTCATGGTGCATAGCATAAGGTGGGCCGCATCATTAGCGTCATCAACACGCTTTTGATTCGCCTTTAGGGCAGCAGGTGTTTGGTTCTCTGGACCTTCTGGAACATGCTCCTCTATTGCGTACAGTTTCTTTTCTTGCTTGAGAACAATTCTCAAGTTTCTGTACCAATCAAGAAAGTTGGTTCCAGAGAGCTTGTCCTTCTCAAGGACAGATCGTAGGGAATGTTGTGAACTCGATGAGTTGTTTGCCATTTGGAATTCTACAAAAGGAAAATACGCAAGTTTTAGTATTTGTGAATTTTTGACTATATTCAATAATGGCAAGTTTATCAAATATAGCTCCCACTATTTTTCTACTGATTAATAACCCTCAAGATATTAATTCGGAAAATATCCTTATATTTTCTATTGGGCCAAGATCCATGTTTCACCTCCTTATGAGCTTGCTTTGGCAAGTCACCCACAATTCGGCTACTTTAGGTAGGAACAATTCCAATTGCATCCCATATGCAACTCTTGGTTCAATTGGGCAAATAACTCCTTATTTATCCATCCATATGGATAATCCCAATTGATTGCCTCTTGGTTTCTTAATCATATTAATAGCCCAGTTGTGTTCAACCTCTTATTTAAACAATTGCACATTGTTACGTGCCATCGCATTCCATCATTATGAACCAAGTCGCCCTGCTTTGGCACGCACGAGCTTGATAAATAATGATGATAATGAGTGTTTAAATAACGAGAAAGCAATAACACAATATTTAAAATTTGAGGGATTTTAAAATTCAATTTTAATTATTTTGTTGATCAATATCAACTAATCCATCTATTTGAGTTTGGGCACAACTCCAAATAATAGATCCGGGTTGTCTAATTATCTTATTATCCTAATTGCATGCATCATCCATACACCAACCACATAATAATAAGACAATAAAGTAAACAATCACAAAACATAAATTAAACGTGATGTGGATATGGCCTTTTCTAACTAAGATAATTCCAAGCCAATGGAATTATCCATGAACCCTAAAAGCAAACACATCTCCATGCGTCTTGATCTTTTGGTCCATCCTTCATAGTCATGTGGAATGCTCCATGCTCCATGCTCCATTTATCTAGCACTAGCTAACTTCTATACTAAATAAAATAAATCTCACAAGTTGAGAAAAAAATGGCTCGCAGGCCATAAAACCCTAATTAATTATTACAATTAATTGATCAGCTCGCAGGTCGTAAAACCAAACCACAAAATTAAACATCCCCATCAAACCACATCCTAAGGCCATATCCAATCACCATGCGAATTGCACATAAACAGTTAAAATCCAATTTTAACGTGCTTGGTCAATTTTAATTGATTTTAGGATTTCTAGGGTTAAAACGGTCCATGGGCCCAACAATCAAATTGCACGGGCCCAATAAGGTGAACCACAAGGCCCTAGGGCCGGCCTAGCCCACAACCCGCACGCCTAGGCCGCGGGCTACGGCCGCCCGGCCCCTAGGGCGGCCAATCTTGGGCGGCAAGCAAGAGGGGCGGTCCCCTAGGGGGGGCGAACCTCCTTGAGGGAGTTGTTTCCAAAACAACTCCCTTGCTTGGTGCCCAAGTTTGGTTGTTTCCTTGTTTTGGAAGAACTCCTTCTTCCCCAAGGATGCCCAAACCCTAGATCTAAGATCCTAAAATTTCTCAAACTCACCAATTCATGCATCAAATGCAAAAATTAGATCTTGTTATGATAGATTATTTACAAATTGCATCCCATGTTTGATTTGTCTTGTTTTACGCGATAAACAATCAAATTAAGGTGTAAAACAACTAAAACGTAACACATAAATCACGTTTATGCTCTACGACCTGTGGCTCTGATACCACTGTAGGGTTTTGATTCATGGATGCGTAACGGAAACAAAATAAACCATGCAAAACCCTCCAAGGATCACAAGTCAAGAGACATAATGATGGTAATGGAAGAAATCAATAACACACCTTAGGGTTCTCCTTTGATGACTTCAAACGCGAATTATGTCACGTTCTCTATGGTTGATCCACACCTAGAGTTGATTCCTAGATCTCCAAAGTCCTTGGTGCTAGCCCGGAAGAGGAAGAGGAAGAAAAATCACGCAAAACGAGACCAAAAGGGGGCTCTCTGCCTCCTTGTGGCCGACGGGGACGGGCGGCGGCAAGAGGGGCGGTCGGGCTCCTCAAGTTTGCTTGCTCTCTCTCCTTTTGTTCTCTCCCACTCTTGTTATGTTCAATAATGAGCATAAGTTGTGGGAAGGAAGGAAGGAAGGTCTTTTATATAGTCCAACAACTCCTTGCCAACTACCTAAAGGACTTATTCTAGTCCTACTCGAATACAATTTAGTCCCTTCCTTGCAAATTAGTCCCTACTAAGTTTGCAAGCTTTTGCAAAGTGATCCTTCTAATTAATTAATCCAATTAATTAATTCCCGAATCTAGTTCAACTCTATATAGCGTGTGACCCCATAGGTTCTATCTAGTTGGTAGCAACTATTTGCTAATATGGAGCGGTTTCTAGCAAAACATCCATTTTAGCCAACTAATAGAATAGTCATCTTGACAACCTTTGTACAAGTAATTGTCTCATCCCTTTGTCTCTATATCCGGGTTGGACACGAGACATACAAGTCACACTCGTATATCCAATTCATAGTTTCTCGATCCATGGGAATAGCCTTATTCGTGCAAATAACATCAATATCCTATATTGATTTATTTGAGTCTGGCCAGACATTCTATAGGCACTATCCCTCGAGTGGCCTAGGATATTTGCTCCCGTTATGTGGGAGGGACAAATTCTATCTACGTCCACTACGATCTCTAATCTTGCTTCTTATTGTTTCCAGTACACGCCTTTATAACTACCCAGTTACGGTGTAGCGTTTAACGCTACCAAAATCACAATAATCCACAACTAGAATATCTAGTGACTTCAAGTCTAAGGATGACAATACCATTGCATCGCGAGAAGCGCTTGTGACTCAACATAACGTGTATGTAGCCTTCTCGGATATGGGTCAATCCAGTGCAACATTACCCTTAATGCACACCTATGTGTTGGATCGCGATATCTCCATATCCATCCAACTCCATACTAGTCTATAGATGATT
This sequence comes from Linanthus parryae, assembly GCA_023055425.1. Classification (NCBI taxonomy): domain Eukaryota; kingdom Viridiplantae; phylum Streptophyta; class Magnoliopsida; order Ericales; family Polemoniaceae; genus Linanthus; species Linanthus parryae. The sequence continues at coordinate 100,336,152 of JALGPY010000002.1, forward strand.
GTCCCATTAATCATTATACTCGACTAGGGATATTTAAGATAAACAACACAATTGTAAATCTAAGGACTTCATTATATTAAATATCCAATAAATAATAAATGAATTTCTAGCCACAAATAAATTCATACTAAATTAGATTGCCTCTAGGGACATCTATTCCAACAAAAAATCCTATTCAAGAAGGTCTCACACCCTTCTCCCAGATCTCAACTAACAATGATCACCAATAATCATCTTAATAGAAATAAGCGAGACGAAGTAAAGAGATTACCTCACACTTGGAGTATTCTTACAAGTGCTTACCAAAAAACTTCCTCCAAAACTCACTTTGCCAGTTCGCGATTTCGGTTGATGGGTTTTGTTGGTGAAGTGTTCCCTTTATCTTTAATTCTTTGTGTTTCTTTTAAATGAGAATCCTTTTGCCCGAAAATCTCACATCCTCGTTGAAGGTTTTCTTCTTGATATCTCTGCGGTCGATGATTTTTTGTGGTGATTGATGGTTGGAGTGAGATGCTTGCGCCGAGGGGAGCATTTTGGTTGGTAGCTTGCATGATATGGTGAAGCAATGGTGATATCAGAAAATTAGCATGAGCACTTAAAGTATGGAGGGGGAGGGTTTTTATTATGAAGTGGGTTACATACCCCCCCCCTTCCGTGTCATGTGCGTGTTGGGCCCGATCTCGCCACGGTTGCGTATGGGCTGGCCGCGGTGGGCTGCGTTTATTCTTTTTTTTCATCGCTTTGTTTCCGCGGTGGGGGGGGGGGGGGAGGGTGGTCGCCGCGATGCTGGATGTTTTCGATTTTCTACCGCCGCAGTGGGGCTTCTCGGTCGCCATGGTGGCATCTCCTTGTCTCCGCCATGGGTGATGGCCATGGCGGTGGTGTAATCTTCATTTTTTTTTGTTTCGGATCTCCGAAAATGTGAAGGCCGTAATATTTCTCTTTACCAAGATGAAGTGATGCTTTCTCCGCGGTGAGGTGCTTTTTTAGAGTTAAAAATCTTCTCGTCATCGTAATATATTCTCCCACCATTTCGTTGGCATTTTTAACTTATCATATGCTTTCAAAATTTTCTTGTGCCTTCTTTCTATTGGAATCCTGCACCATGTTTGCTTCTCTAAATATTTTAAAAGGACAGTGTGATCCCCAAACTCGTGGAATGAGTTTCCCAAGCGGGTCAAATTCATAATAATGCATGGGGGTCTATCACTGCAACAACCCCCTTATGCGTCTCGGAAAAGACCGGGAGGGCGATGATAAAAGAATCGACGGACATCGAAAGCAAAACATCCATATGTATTACATCACTATTAAACATGCATACAAGTATTTAGATATTACATGCGTCACTAAGTACTATGGTACTATACTAGCATACTAGATGACTTGTGAAATTTTCATTCAATGTGAGTTTCGTACCCCTCTAATCCGTAGTCCCCATCCCCTAGACCTGCGGTGAGAAGGAAACAAGAACCGCAAGTTTTGAAAGTCAGCAAAGAAATACTGAGTGAGAAACACCCAAGCATGTAAACATGGAAGGATATAATATATAATAACTTAGAAAAACACAGCGAAAGTAAAATACGGTTGAATAATAGGACATTCTCAAGTTATATTCAGAAATTTCAATAACAAGTATTTAATCCATAACCAATATCATATTCTGAAATTCTTTACATCAGTTACAGTAATCAACTTGCATAATTAAATGTCCAAACCAGAAGTTATCATTTTATTCATGAGTTATATGGGAAAAATCCAACAAAATGCATCAAATATATCCCATCACAGGCTTCCAAGACCTTAAGTGTCGACACCCCCCTAACAGGGTTCTTGCGCCCAGAAGGAGTGAGTACAAGGAGCGAACCCAGGGCAATGGCAATCGGGCTAAATAATGATGAGTCGAGTGGCCGTAGTCAACAACGACCAAACCAATTGATAAGTAAGGAGATAAAATGACGTTCCCCGCACAACTCTTTCCACTTTACGTTATTATGCATTTTTGTCTGCGTGTGACAAATTCAAGAAAACGTAACCAAACTCAAGTAAAGCACGTGAAACACAAAACGCATTTTGAGACAAATACTGAAATCATGTTTAGACACGGAAGAAGCTAGGCATGCAACGCTTGGAATGTGTACTCACCTCAATCCTCAGCAGTAGCAATTATAAGCTCCTAGAAGTACACGTCTACGGATTCTTCACCTACAAATTATATTTTCTAAGTCAAACACAAGTTCAAGCGCCAAGATTTACATTCTAACAAACGTCCTATTCGATTGACGAGATCGACCGGTTCCCATCTCATTAATACAACACTTATATTTACCCAGTAACGATATTCAATCTATAATAAAAAAGTTATCGAATAACACATTAGCTTTTAAATAACTTCGCGTAATATAATATTTCAAAAATAGGTTATTTCGTTAGAGAACTTTTCATTTTAAAAGAACAAGTGCTAACTTATACTTTCAAAAATATAGTGGAAGAAATAGTGATTAAAATTATAGAAAATAGTCCATTATTTTCAAGTAAGAATATTAAATTTATAAGAAAAATACTTATAAACATTCTACATATGTTAAACACATTTATTAGCAAACAAATATCATTTTTTACAAGTAGTTGAACCAAACTGAGTTGAAAGCTAGGTATTAAAACACAATGTTTGTTAAATTTTCAGTCAAAAACAACTTGTTTAATTTTCAAAACATTTCAACACCCGAATTACTTTCCCGAAACGAGAACGAAAACTAGTACTTTTAGAAAATATTTTAGTCCAAAAATAACGCTTTTATTTTTGCGTACAATATAGTGTTCAAGTAAAATACATATGAATCCCCCTAGTTTATATTTAAAGGCAGTAAACACCCCCTCCTACTCACAAGACAGATTCTCTAAATGACATCAACCTCCCCTAACAGACTCAAAAAGACACTTTAACCCCCAAACAAAACTCTCAAATGGATCAATCTGAACATGAATTCAAGCATCAAGACATGATTTTGACTATCTAAATCAATTCACGAAGAAGTTTAGAGCCTACCAGAACCAAAAATTGCAAGAAACAGTCGAGTTTTGGGTTGGGTCGAAACTCACGACGGAGGTGACCGGAGATGACTTCAACGCCGGCGAACAAAGGGTTCTTGGGTATGGTTGAGCCTCCTGGTGAACTGGTCGGACCCCAAGGAGTGGAATGGATCCAGGAATAGGCCGTGGGTTGCGCTAGTGGAGCTTGGCCAGAAGTTCCGCCTGCTTTAATGGAGGTCCGGCGGCGATTGGCAGTGTCTTGGTGTTGCGACTTCTGCTGCTGCTACGAATTCCTTTCTTCCACTATTCTGATCGCGACAGATAGGGGGATTGAGAGAGAACGAGACAAAGAGAACCAGAGGTGGGTTACTTCTTCTCGATGGTGGTTTCCCGACGGGGAAAGTGGCGGGCTTGCCTTCCCACTGCTCCTGCTGCTGGGTTCACCGTGAGCAGAGGAAAGAGATGAGAACAGAGAGTTATGGGGAGGCAGAGATAGAGGGAATCGTGGTGTTAATTGAGGTTGAAACGGTGGATATTGTGGTGGTGAAGATGGTTTACAATGATGGTGGTTGGTGCTTGATGTTTGTGGGTGAGTTTTCCGGTGAATGAGGAGGGTGGAGGAAGGAGATGAATCTTATACAAAAAATTTTTGTGGGTTTTGAAGGACAGTACAATAGGAATGATAACATGATCAATACTCTAAATGGGGGGTTGAATAGAGTATGGAAACTTTTGCAACTTTTTTTAAAAGGGTGGTTTCAAAGAAGTTTATGAAGTGCAGCAAGTATTTCAAGGCCTTGAAATGTCTTTCAAGTCCATGGAATCAAAATAGACAGTAAGAGAATGCTGATAGTTTTCAAGGCCTTGAAATGAGTTTACAGCCCTTGAACTGAAACCTATTTTGAGAAAAATATAAACTAAGTAAAATGCATCAAAGTAAATGCAAGAGACACAATGATTTATAAAGTTCAGTCCACTGAGACCTACATCTCTACCTCAGGGACTTGATCCCTTCAGGATTTTCAACTCAATTCTTATTAATCAAAAGCTAAGCCCCAGATCTCAAGCACAGAGAGATGTCTTACTCTGTTACATTTTGTGGTTCTCACTAACCTATCAAGTACCTGCTCTAGCTAACTAATTAAATAAGAATTCTCTATTGTTCACCTTGAACAATCCACGAGAATAAGAACTAGAAGTATTATCTAAATAATATACAAATGAAGATCAGAAGAGAGAAACACTGAGAACTAAGTCTTCAGGGAGAATGCAGTGTTCTTCAGATGATTGAGTTGACTGATGTAGATCTGCTTCTTGTTGGGAATCGTATTCATAAAGCCATATTTATGGTTGAATTAATAATTCTTAATAGATAACTATTTGCATTTAGAAAACACGTGAGTATGAAAATGCAATTTATTATTTTCCATATAAATATGCATTATAAAGTCCAATGTTCCATACCTAAGACAATTGGACATGCAGACGAGTTCGGTTATGCGCGAGATTGATTGTCAGTTATTTATGGAATATAAGTAAGGGTTCACAGTCTAGATGATTTTGGACAAATCATCGGAACGACTGTAGTGTAACATTATAGTGACACATCTCGGTCAAGGAAACGATATAGTTTCAACTTGTTACACTAGCATACTTTGTGTATGTTGAACAGGACCGCTATATGAAATATAATTATCTCAAACTGACTGAAGTGAGATAATAAAATATTTCATTGTTATTGGTAATATTGGAAATTATTGATGAGATCGAAATTGTCAGTAAGAGTAGATCAACATTAACGGGTATCTGTAATCTTAATGTGGGGAGTTATCTGATATTAATAACAGGAGCTCATACATAATGATGAGAATAAATTTCGGAGTGAAATTATAGTTTTATGGTGGAGTAAATTATAATTAATAATTATGTTTGAATTTAATTCGGGGAATTATGAGTTCAAATATATTATTGGGAGCCGATTCATTTATTTTTACGAGAGGTCCCCGACGTAGTCCAACATAAGTGTTATCATGTGATTCACAAGTGTTTTTCGAGTCTCAAGTGTGTGGAATGTAAATTGAGATTATGTTTGGTATTTTATAGTTGTGGGTATTATAAACTATATGATTAGGACTTAATTGCAGCTACATTAAAGTTTGTAGGGAGGGACTTGCTATGTAAAGTTTTCCTACAAGGGACTAGTGTGCAATTATGGGTATTCCTAATATTAGGGTTAGTATTATGTCTCTATAAATAGTCAACCATAATTCTTAAGTGATTATGTCTGTTCATACATCTTTTCAACACTAGAGAGAAAAACCCAAATGTTACATCAAGAGCTTTTCATGTTCGAATCACCATCGCACTTGAATCGGAGCTTGGATCATACGTAGGAAGGTTTCCGGACATACCAGATTATTTTTTTATGTGTTTAGGCCTAGATAACGATCTCGGATCGCTTTTGGTAAAAGTCAAAGGTCGTAGATCTCGGAAAAACGAAGAGACAGGCAGAAACGACGCGTCGATCTGAGTTTTATAACTCCAGATATCGCCGGTCAAAGTTTCTGGTCTGTAGTTGATTTCAGCAGGATCTGAATTCAGTTTTCGGAGCATAACTGGAGCTAAAAATGTCGGATGAAGACAATTCATATATAAAAATCGTGCATCACGACGAGGCGGACGCAATGGACGGTGTCATATTCAAAACAGAGCTTCTTCTGCGGCTGGTCAAAGTCTCGGGATTTGCGTCGTCCCAGTCCGGATTGACTGTGGTAAGTTATATTCCGCAAGCTAACTTACCACAATATTTTTTCGAAAGTCTATGATTAATTCTCTGCATAAATCACGTGGTCCAGGATAAATCTCGTCAAATTTTCCCTTCACTTCTTGGTTGCTTGTCAATCCTCTGTATTGTTTCAATGTCTCTTTGTATTGTGCTCTGTTGTCTCTTCAAATTTCTTCAGTAATTTCATATTTTAAGCAGCCTGTTTGAATTGAAGATCTTCATAATCTTCTCAACAAACTTTCCTAAAAAGCAGCTTCAAATCTTGACTCTTCTAACAGCTTCCTCCAAAGGCAAGTTGCTCAGTATCTTCGAGGATACCGTCATGAATTTTTTCAGGAGTAAGTTAGGAAGGTCCAGATCAGATTTGAGTCAACATAGAATCAAATCAACAACGCAGTTTCTTTTTCTGCACATTCCATTTTAAAAAGTAATTCCTGCAAAATAGGCAACTATATATCCCTGCAACACTTAGTCAAACAAATAAATTTATCATAGTTTAGAATAGTAGAATGATTTATCTTTCATCATCAAGTAACATATAACGTTTTCAAAAAAAAAAATCAAGTAACATATAACAGTCATAAGAGATCAGGAGTTGGAATGAAATAAAAATCTCCCCCTGAGTTCATGCCCTATCCTGCAGTTATTGTTTCAAACCCTTGAAAGCAGTTTCAAGGCATTGAAACAGACAAGCTGTTTGAAGTCTTTGAAACATGCTGAACTTACAATCTCCCTCTTGATAAATGAAAATACCACAATATTTTAGGGACTAGTTTTCTGCAAAAAAATATTGATTAGAGCATAGCAGGAATCATGACAATAAACTTTAGCACAAGATATCCAAGTAATCCAACTTATTCCATCAATGTAAAGAAGCAATTTCTAGAAAACCCTATTGATCTAAACTAGATATCTAAGCTAGATAAAAAGTACTTAAATTAAACAAATAAATACCTAAATTTCTCTCCCTTTTTTACTTTCATCAAAAAATAATGAGAAAATGTTGGATCAAAGTTTAGAAAATTGAATAAAAATGTTTTGGAAGGATATAAATTTTCAAGACTTTGAAGTGAGATTCAAGGTCTTGAAAAAGAAAGAAAGAAGATGCAAGACTTAAGGGTTTGGGTCTCCATCTCCCTTGGGCTCAGCATCTTCTTCTCCACTATCTTCTTCATCATCCCCATCATCTTGTTGTTCTTCTTCTTGATCTACATGACCACTTGCACCACCAGTTTATTCAAAACAGTTGTTCTTCAGTCATTATCTCTAGAATGACAGCTTTCTTCTTCTTCTTCTTGAGATCCTTGATCAACATCCCATAGTCTGGACTGTCAGCATCAGCTTGTTCCTGTTCTTCATCACCCTGTTCCTGAACAACTTCTTTTCCTTTGTCCACCACCCCTGTAGCCTCATCCTGAGTTGTATGCCCACTAAACAGATCTTTAGTTGAACCTTCTGCATCCCTCTTTGATCCTTCTGCAACCTCAGACACTTTTTCTTCCACATGAAGTACATTGATGCTCTTGAAGATACTTTCAACCATATACTTTACTTGCTTTAATTCAATGCCAAACTCATGCTGGTTTTCCTTCAGCTCATCCATATCCTTCTCAAGAAATTCAAGTCTTTGAACCACCATGGAAAGTTCTTGAGGTTGAGAGGGTAGGTTTGAAGGAGAGGTCAAGGCCTTGGGTTTGGGAAACTTCTTGGATTGAAAATCCTTCTCAAACAGATCAGAATATAACTTCCATATCCCATCACTGGTTTTCACAACACCAATTCTCTCAAATGCTTTCTCACCAAGCATGCCAAAACCAGTGGTAATGGTTTCTTCTCTGTCAATAGGAAGGTCAAGGTGAAGAAAGAATGCAGAAAGCATATTAGCATAAGGCAAAGGGTGCTTTCTTTCTTTGGTATTTGAGTAGAGCATATGTTCCATCACAATTTTTGGAAGATCAATCTCATATCCATGCATGATCAAATACATCAAATATAAAACCATGTCCTTCATCAGCTCCTTCGAATTCTCCCGAAGCACTACACACCTCATCAAGATTGTGAACTAAACTTTAGCTTCAACAGTTAGCACAGGGTGTGTTAACTGTTTAGAGGAGGTAGAGACATTAGGTAGAAAGAATTCTTCCCTAGCCAGTTTCAAAGCTTCAACTGTTTGATATAGTTTTCAGTGTTGTATCTCTTGGGACATCCTAAAACATTGGCAAACTCTGAGTGGTCTAACTCCATTGTAATCCCACCAAATTTGGATTGGATCATCAAGTTAACAGTAGTCTTCAGTTGATTCATGTTCAGATAGAAAAGCCTAGTAAGCGTTGGGTAGGCAACTTCAGAAGGGTTTAAAACTTTTCAAAGAGAGATTTTCTTCTGCCTCTTAACACTGGAGATTCAGGGATTTCATCATGTTAACACTAACCATGCTACAATAGGCTACTGGTCTTAAGGCAAAACTATCTAACCACTGACCTCTAGCAGTTTGAGAAATAAACCACTTTCTCGAAAGTTTCTTACCAGGGGACTGAGGCTTTTCTGAATAGATCTGCAGTTCTTTTCCAGTGCTTTTCTCTTGTTTAACCTCTACAGCTTTTTCTTTTCCCTTGTCAGCAACTGTAGGCTTCTTCTTCTTCAACTTATTTGGACTAGCCACTTGTTCCTCTTGCTGTTTCTATGGAGCAGAAAGATATGCCATCTTTCTTTTCATGCTGGAAGTTGGTGTCAGATCTTTCTTGCTCTTCTTATTTGGAGGAGAAGGAGCCTTGTCTTTAGTTGGTGTTCTGGAACTAGAATCACCATTGATAGTTTGAATCACACCTTCTAAAGTCTTCATCTTCTTTTCTAAAACAACCTTTGATCCACCAGCCATCTTGGTTCTTTGAGATTCTCTTCTTGTGCTCAATAGGGTTTGAGGGTGGAGAATAGATAGAAAGGAGTGATATGAAGAAGAAAGAGCGAAACTAATTTGGGATACAAGGCAACCAGAATAGTCAAACTACCTAATATAAAAAGGAAAAAGAATACTCCTCATTACACAAAACACAACTCCTAGCTTAAGGCTAAAAACATAACTGATCTAAAGTGGCTGAAACCTTACCTGGATTCCACAGTGCATGTTTTAAAAAAAGCAAACACGGCATATGTTGGTTCCTTTCCGTGCAGCTGGTAAAGTTATGCTGAGAAAATAGTTGGTAATGGTCTTATGGTTTTCTATCTACTAACTTAAATTTGACAAATTTCCGTTTTGACGCGGGATATAAACCTGTGCTCGTTGAAAAAGACTTGCTTCTTTTGGCAGCACAGCTTCTTTCCGACAGCAAAATCAGTTTTAGAGTATAGAAGAAGATAAATACCATATAATTTGAGTTAGATAATGAAACAAAAATATTTCCAAATCTCTTTAAGATCTTAACAGTTTAAATGAAATTCAAATTTGTGTGTGTGTGTGTGTGGGAAAGGAAATAAAATAATACTTATTTATACGAAAATAAATTTATAAAAGTAAATACAATATTGAGCAATTATCTACTGAGATAGAACCCAATATTGAAAGATCCAATTTTTGACTACATATCATACATACTTATTTTCAAGACTTTGGAAAGAATTTCAAGGCCTTGAAAAGCTATACTGCAGAAACAAGTAACATCAAGGCTTTAAAACGATTTTCAAGGCTGTGAAAATCAGTTGAAAACTTTGAACCACATAAACTTTACCTTAAAACTTACCTGATACTCCCCCAAAACTAATGCTTCCTCATTAAGCATACCCAGCTCTAATCTGAGGGTTGTAAATCTTTCTTCTGACAATGGTTTAGTGAAGATATCTATCAGTTGCATGTTAGTAGAAACAAATTTGAGAATATTATCACCTTTCTCTGCATGATCTCTGTTGAAATGATGTCTAGCATCTATATGCTTGGTTCTGGAATGCTGGACTAGATTCTTTGTAATTGAAATAGCACTGGTATTGTCACATTTGATAGGTATTTCTTTGAAATCAAATCCAAGATCCCTCATTTGCTGAGCGATCCCCGACACTTGAGAAAAGCATGCTCTAGCTGCTATATATTCTGCTTCAGCTGTTCATAATGACACATAGTTCTGTTTCTTTGAATGCCAGCTAATTAAGGATGAGCCAAGGAATTGACAACAACCTGAAGTGCTCTTTCTGTCAACTTTATATCCTGCAAAAAGTCAGCATCTGAATATCCACAAAGAGAGAAGTTAGACTATTTTGGATACCAAAGCCCTAAGTCTTTGGTACAATTTAGATATCTGAATCTTCTTTGAACAACAGTTAAATGTGACTCTTTGGGATCAGATTGAAATCTTGCACACATACAGATACTAAACATAATGTCTGGTCTACTAGTAGTGAGATATAGCAAAGATCCAATCATACCTCTATATTCTTTCTGATTTACACTATTATCAGCTTGATCCTTATCTAAGGATAATGTAGAACTCATAGGAGTCTTTGTAAATTTGGACGGATACATATTGTACTTGTTAATCAAGTTCTTAGTATACAGAATTACCGCCGGACACATCCTCAGAAAGATTCCTTTCTTCATCTGTTGTACATGCAGTCCAAGGAAGAAGTTCAATTCTCCCACTAAGCTCTTCTCAAATTTTCTGCTCATTAGACTTGAGAAATCCTTGAAAAGAGAATCATTAGTATCTCCAAACATAATATCTTAAACATAGATTTGAACTACTAAAATGTCTTTCTCATTAGTCTTAATGGAAAGGGTTTTACCAACCAATCCACTCTTGAAACCATTTTCAAGTAGAAACATTGACAGTCTTTCATACCAAGCCCTTGGAGCTTGTTTTAAACCATAGAGAGCTTTGTCAAGTTTATAAACATGATTTGGAAACTCATCATTTTCAAATCCAGGAGGTTGAGCCACATAAAATTCTTCTTGCAAGTAACCATTTAAAAATGCACACTTGACATCCATTTGAAAAAGTTTAATGTTCATGTAAGATGAAAATGCAAGTAACATTCTAATTGATTCTAACCTTGCAATAGGAGCAAAAGTATCCACATAACCAATACCTTCTTCTTGGTTGTAGCCCTGAGCTACTAGTCTGGCTTTGTTTCTCATTACCTTGTCATTTTTATCCAACTTGTTTCCGAAAATCCATATTATGCCAATGACAGACTGATCTTTTGGTGGAGGAACTAGATTCCGCACCTTGTTTCTATCAAATTCATTGATTTCACTTTTCATTGCAATGATCCAGTCTGCTTCTTGTAATGCTTCTTTCACATTTTTTTGTTCTACAAGAGAAACAAAAGAATTAAAAGCACACAAGTTTTTCAATTGAGATCTTGTGTGTATACCAGTGGATGGATCAGATATAATGTTTTCAACTGGATGAGATGACAGATATTGAAGTCCATGGATCAGGTTCTCCAGGTAACTTTTCAATCCTTTGAGATCTTGAGGAAGTGGCTTGATCACTTTGATTCTTCTGTTGCTCATTTTCAAGGCTTTGAGACCTATTTTCAAGGCCTTGAAAAATCTTCTTGTTTTCCAGCAAGCTTTCCTAGCAACCATGTGAAGTCTCTGCTTCATCTTCTGAATCATGCTTGTTCAAATTCAAGTCTGCAAAACTTTCACTCAAAGAACCATCATAGCTTTCATAAAAAATGACATGAATACTTTCTTCAACAAGCTTAGTTCTTTTATTATGAACTCTATAAGATTTGCTAGTCAGAGAATGGCCAAGAAAGATACCTTCATCATTTCTTGCATCAAACTTACCAGGATTATCCTTACCATTGTTGTGAACAAAACAAGTGCAGCCAAAAGGTTTAAAATATGAAATATTTGGCTTTCTTCCTTTGAAAATTTTATAGGGGGTCTTCTTCAAAATTGTCCTCATAAGGCATCTGTTAAGTATGTAGTTGGCTGTGTTCACAGCTTCTGCCCAAAATTACTATGGTAACTTGTTCTCTAGAAGCGTTGTCCTTGACATATCTTCAAGAGTCATGTTCTTTATTTCAACAACACCATTCTGTTGAGGAGTTCTTGGAGCAGAAAATTTGTGAGAGATACCATACTTAGCAAAAAATAAATCAAACTCAAACCGATCAAATTCTCTGTCATGATCACTTATGATTGAAGCAATTGGTAGGTTTTTAAAAGTTTAAGATCTTTACAAAGATTTGAAAATTCAGCTACAGCTTCAGATTTATCTTGAAGAAACATAACCCAAGTAAATCTAGAATAATCATCAACAATACCAAACATATACTTCTTATCCTTTCGAGTTGGAGTCCTCATAGGACCATGTGAAGTAGTTAAATGGGTCTAGAAGTACTTACAAATTTCTTTGGTTTGAAAGAGCTTGAGCACAAGATTTGCATACTTCATCATCTCTGAATTTCATAGAAGGCAATCCTCTTACCAGGTTGTTAGAGATGAACTTGTTCAAGGTATGCAAACTAATGTGTCCAAGATTTATGTGCCAAAGCTTTGAATATTCTTCTAAGGCCTTTACACACTTCAAGCTTTCACCTGCAACTTTGCTAGTGTGTAAAGTATAGACATTGTTTGAACTTGAGGCAGTGAGAATGTAAATTCCAGATTTCTCATTGTGCACCACACATTTCTCTGTGTCAAAGATAACCTTGTTACCAGTATCACACAGTTGAGATACACTAAGAAGATTGAATTTCAAACCATCAACTAAGTATACATGAGAAATAGAATTTTTAGACTCTGAACCAAGTTTTGTAATACCCAAAATGTTCCATTTTCCTTTGTCACCAAGTGTGATTGAGCTTTCAGATTGCTCTTTCAGTTATGAGAATAAATATCTCTTTCCACTCATATGTCTGGAGCAACCACTGTTAATAAACCATCTTTGATCTTTACTCTTGGTGACATCCTACAAACACCATCACTACCTTACCCAGCTGCTAGACCAAGTGTGGGATCTAGATTCAAGGAGAATATAAGCTAAGTAAAATGCAGCAAAGTAAATGCAAGAGACACAATGATTTATAGAGTACAGTCCACTTGAACCTACGTCTCTACCTCAGGGACTTGATCCCTGCAGGATTTTCAACTCAATTCTTATTAATCAAAAGCTAAGTTGTATATCTCAAGCACAGAGAGATGCCTTACTCTCTTACAGCTTGTGGTTCTCACTAACATATCTAGTACCTTCTCTGGCTAACTAATTAACTAAGAATTATCTATTGTTCACCTTGAAAAATCCATGAGAATATGAACTAGAAGTATTATCTAAATGATATACAAATGAAGATCAGAAGAGAAGAACACTGAGAACTAAGTCTTCAGTGAGAATGCAGTGTTCTTCAGATGATTGGATTGAGTGATGTAGATCTGTTTCTTGGTTGCTTGTCAATCCTCTGTATTGTTTGAATGTCTCTGTGTATTGTGCTTTGTTGTCTCTTCTAATTTCTTCAGTAACTTCATATTTTAAGCATCCTGTTTGAATTGAAGATCTTCAGAATCTTCTCAACAAACTTTCATAAAAAACAGCTTCAAATCTTGACTCTTCCAACAGCTTCCTCCAACGGCTAGTTTCTCGGTATCTTCAAGTCTTGACTTTGTTTAGGAGTAAGTTAGGAAATTCCAGATCAGATTTGAGTCAACACAGAATCAAATCAACAACTCAATTTTCTTTTTTGTACATTCCAATTTAAGAACTAATTCCTGCAAAATAGGCAACTGTATATCCCTGCAACACCTAGTCAAAAAAGATAAATTAATCAAAGTTTCGAATATTGGAATGATTTTTCTTTCATTATCAAGTACCATATAATCAGTCATAGGAGATCAGGAGTTGGAATGAAATCAAAAGCTCTCCGTAAGTTCATGTTGTGTTCTACAGTGATTGTTTCAAACCCTTGAAAGCAGTTTCAAGTCCTTGAAACAGACAAGATGTTTCAAGTCTGTGAAACAGGCTGAACTTACATGAAGAAGATAGGTGGAGTGCTAGAGTGTTACGGGTGCACCAAAGTATAGGGTGATTGGGTGTGACAGGTGTATGATAAATCGCGGTGGTCGCACACGCGCTCCCGAGTAATAAATAGGCACTAGTTAACTAAACTACGAATACTACATCTAATATTTTTTTTTTCAAGAATTGTCACACGTATTTCTTTAACTATAAAAACACAACAACTCACCCAAATACTTTTTCGTGATTAAAATTGTATTTCTTCCTCCAAATTACCATTTTACCCCTAACAAATATACGTTGTATAACATCGTTCCCCCATTAAAGAGAGCTTCGTCCACGAAACTAAACTCGAAAAATTAATCAGATAAACAGTTGTGACGCCAACGAGCAGATCATTCACAAAATCAGATTCACAAAGCTAACAAGTAGTTTCATGCAAGCAAGTAAATAGCGAGTAATCAGCAATTTATGCATGCTATACCATATCCAACACACACAATACTAGGTAGAATCACGGTCCCATTTGGTTACTAAAGGTCAAGGTTAAGCATGACGCAGGGTCACTAAGAACGTAAATGTAGTAAACAGAGGGTTGCATCCTCTCCCCCTTAGAGAGTGATGTCCCAAGAACTCGGTATAATTGGCTACAATGGAATGTCATACTAAGTGGATGCTAGGTTTGAGAACACTTCTAGGAATAGCTCATGAGAAAACCAACACCATGGTCCCCAATTACATATTTAGTGACGGCTTCGAAAATTCACTGACAAATAACACCAGCTATCCGAACCTTCATTCTATATCATAATTAAATAGACAAAGCCTAAACACACCAGATGATAAATTATCGCAATGAAATCCGCCTAACATCTTGATAAACTACTAAAGCTACCTTTATTGCTCATTTGATATTACCAGTCATCCGGAACATAAAACAAGAAAGGAAATATAATACACCTCCATGACCATGACACATAACACATACTTCTATGGGTTCCCTGAATCCAAAGTTAAATCCATACAACAATACCTCATAATAATACGATTCTTCTTACCCATTGGAATGTCGTCACCGACCCAATTACTGAGATATCACCCCAAGATTTCCAGAGATTTTGCGATAATTTGTGAACTATGGTACTGAATACCAAGCTCCCAAGCAATTTATTAATATTCGAACCTCGCGAACCAAACCTAAACCAACTCTAAGTGTGAAAATTTCAAAAATAGAGAGAAACGTCAAAATAAATCTAACGTGAAGAATGCATACCGCAATCAGACATTATCAACGAGACTCCGAACAAAATTGATGTGAAGATTACGCACCGCAATAAAAATAAATCTAGACAATCCTAACTCCAAGAAGCATAAAGACTTATTAATCCACTTAGTGTTCAAAACTTCCCAATCACCGCAATGACCAAATTCTTTAAGGTAGTTGATCTACTGACAATTGAACTCTAAATGGACATCCCCAAAATAACACATCAACACCGGACTAGTCGAAAGTCTCTAAAACTTAGTGGGTTAATCCCTCAATATTAGGTCATATTTCCAACTTCTCCCCAAATATCTTCTGCAATTCCTTGTTACAAGGTCCTCTTATCTTGCCTGTTGATCGTCTGACATTCAGATTTTTTTTTGAAACACATTAATTTATCATAGATCGAACTTGTCTTGCTTAGCCGGTAACGATTTGTCTAAAACTCTGTCATTGGATCCCATTGTTCTAGTTAATACACGTGACGCCGATGTTGTTAAACAAGTCGAATATGGAGCTCGTAGTCCTGACCCCACGTAACGATTATCTCGAAATAGACACTGCTTGGCCCTATGTCTATACTTAAACAAGTATCCAAACATGAGCTAGAATATTCCTCAAGTTTCCAATATGTAACACGGACTCCGAGCTCCCCTAAACTTCTCATATTTTATTATCATTATTTCTATAAAGTTCGTATCGCAACTCATAAGATAGACAACATTGCATCGAAACACTTTGTCAGAACCTCCAAGTGACATACGCGGTTGAACAATTCATATTTGAACACATATCACAATTGTAAACAAAGACATTGTAACAATACTCCAAATATCCCCCACTAGATGAGATAGTTAACCAATATAAGAGATTTCCAATTCCCATAGAAATGTAATAACTCCCTAGTATACATTAAGAAATAGCATACTCCAAATATAAACATAACAAGCTCCAAATATAACTTCAAAATCAGAGTCAAAACTCCAAGATAACACTAAATGTGCAATTTCATAGTAAACCTACCAATCTGTCATAGGGATTATCAGTGAATCTACAGTACATACCTCACGATTTTAACCTCATTCCTCCCAAGCGAGTCCCACCACTCCTAGAGCAATATACAAAGAAATAGACATCCCAACAATCGAGCAACATTTGGGTACCAAACTCCAAGTAACACATCAAATAGTGAAATATCATCAATACCCCTTAACAATTTATGACGAATCAGTCTAGCATAGCCCTCTGGATACAAATTATGAAGATGTACACCCCAATCAACCAGACTCCTCAAATGATTAAGGCTGAGAAATTATAGTTCAAATAGGTCCTAAACTCAACGGGTGGACTTCCGTGAATAACTCTCTTTGATCACCAGAAAAGAATCCCAAATGAATTTACTCTTGACTCCTGATCGTAAATTAACATCTGAGCAGGTACCTCCAATATATCGTCAAAGTCTTCACAAATCCAGTTAATGAATCTAGGGTTCATAATTCAGACATCTTACCGTTCCCCTTACAACTCTTAAGCACAAAATATCTATCAGTCGAAATCATATATTATACTCACAATTCTCATAAGAGTCACGTACCCTAGCAACATCACTATCGAACGAAGATCTGCTCCATGTGACTATTATTCTAAGATGTTTGTTCATGTTGAATTTTTCTGGTGTTGTATCATAATAGTCTGTTATCCACATCCTATCGTAACCATCCATTTTATGCACAATTATCAGTATATACCCTACAAGCAGTATATTATGCATCATATAGAAATTTCACAGTAAAGCACGTATAACTCATGTTTGCAATTAAGATAATATAACGCATCACTGAAAATAAGATAGTTCATCCAGAACGAATCAATTTATATTTCAATCTTTCATTCCATTGGAAAGTAACAATCATCTGCAACCAATAAAACGCATCTCAATTTAAACGAGATACTTCAAGTATCACATAACGTCGTAACACGTAACACATATCGAGACATGATGAGGGTGGGCGGGAGAAATCGAGAACAACACTTAGGCTACCCATAACTCGATGGACTTTTCAAATTTTAACTATCTTACCCTAAGTTAATTATAAGTTTCCCTATAGGTTTTAAACTAAATCACCTGCTCTGATACCACCTACAACAACCCTCTTATCCGGCTCGGACAAGACCGAGAGGGCGATTCTAAAAGAATCGGTGGACATCAAAAGCAAAACCTCCATATATATTACATCACTATTAAACATACATACGAGTATTTAGATATTGCATGCGTCACTAAGTACTACGCTACTATACTAGCATATTAGGTGAGTTGTGACATTCTTATTTCATGTGAGTTTCGTACCCCTCTACTCCGTAGTCCCCATATCCTGGACATGCTGTGGGAAGGAAACAAGAACCGTAGTTTTTAAAAGTCAACAAAGAAATAATGAGTGAGAAACGCCCAAGCATGTAAACATGGAAGGAGATAATTTATAATAACTTAAAAAGCACAAAGGAAGTAGAAGACAGTTGAATAATAGGACATTCTCAAGTTATATGCAGAAATTTTCAATAATAAGTATTTAATCCATGACCAAAATCAAATTATAAAATTCTTTACATGAGTCACAGTAATCCAACTTGCATAATTAAATGTCCAAACCAGAAGTTACCATTTTATTCATGAGTTATACGGGGAAAATCCAACAAAACGCATCAAATATATCCCATCACAAGCTTCCAAGACCTTAATTGTCGACACCCCCCCGCCCCTAATATGGTTCTTGCGCCCAGAAGGAGTAAGTACAAGGAGCGAACCCAGGGCAATGGCAACCGGGCTAAATAATAATGAGTCGAGTGGTCGTAGCCAACATTAACCAAACCAATTGATAAGTAAGGAATTCAAATGACGTTCCCCGGACAACTCTTTACACTTTATGTTATTATGCATTATTATCTTCGCGCAAAAATTTAAGAACACATAACCAAACTCAAATAGAACACGTGAAACAAAAAAACACACTTTGAGTCAAGTACTGAAATCATGTTTAGACACGGAAGAAGCTAGGCACGCAACGCTTGGCATGTATACTCACCTCAATCCTCAGCAATAGCATGTATAAGCTCCTAGAAGTACACGTAACCCTCGTCTATGAATTCTTCACCTAAAAATTATAATCTTCTAATTGAAACACAAGTTCAAGAGCCAACCTATACATTCTAACAAACTTCCTACTCGCTTGACGAGATCGAAACGTTCCAATCTCTTTAATACAACAATTATATTTACCCAATAACGATATTCAAGCTAAACAAAGTTATCGAATAACACATTAGCTTTCAAACAACTTCGCGGCTTATAATTTTTCAAAAAGAGGTTATTTCGTTAGAGAACTATTCATTTTAAAAGAACAAGTGCTAACTTATACTCATAAAAATAGAGTGAAAGAAATAGTTATTAAAATTATAGAAAATATTCCATTATTGTCAAGTAAGAATATTAAATTTCTAAGAAAAATACATCCAAACATTCTACATAAGTTAAAAACATTTATTAGCCGGCAAGTATCATTTTTTTACAAGCAGTTGAACCAAACCGAATTGAATGCTATGTATTGAAACGCAATGTTTGTGAAGTTCTCATTCAAAAACAACTTGTTTAATTTTCAAATCGACATTTCCGAAAACATTTCAACACTTGAATTACTTTTCCGAAACAACAACGAAAACTCGTATTTTTAGAAAGTATTTTTAGTCCAACAATAACAATTTTATTTTTGCGTACGGTATAGTGTTTAATTAAAATACATACGAGTCCCCCTAGGTTATATTTAAGTGCAGCAGACATCCCCTCCTACTCAAAAGACAGATTCTCTAAATGACATCAACCTCCCCTAACATACTCAAAAAGACACTCTAACCCCCTAACAAGGACTCTCAAATTGATTAACCTGAGCATGAATTCAAGCATCAAGACATGATTTTAACTATCTAAATCAACTTACGGAGAAGATTAGAGCATACCTATACGAAAAATTGCTAGGAATGATTGACTTTTGGGTTGGGTCAAAATTCACGACGGAGGTGACTGGAGATGAATTCAACGTCGGCGAAAAACGAGGTATTGGGTCTCGCTGAGCCTCCTGGTGACTTGGTCGGACCCCAAGGATTGCAATGGAGCCAGGTATAGGCTATGTGTGGCGCTGGTGGAGCTTGGTCGGAAGTTTCGATGGCTGTAATGGAGGTCCGGCGGTAATTGGCAGTGTCTTGGTGCTGCGACTTCTACTGCTGCTACGACTTCCTTTCTTCATTTGTTCCGATCATGACAAAGAGGGGGAGTGAGAGAGAACGATACAGAGAGAACCCCAGAGGTGGGATGCTTCTTCTTCGTGGAGGTTTTCCGACGGGGAAAGTAGCGGGCTTGCCTTCCCGCTGCTCATGCTGCTTAGGTTCACCGTGAGCAGAGGAAAGAGATGAGAACAGAGAGTGATGGGAAGGCAGAGATAGAGGGAATCATGGTAGTAATGGAAGTTGCAACGGTGGAGATTGGGGTGGTGAAGATGTTGATGATTTACCATGATGGGAGCTGGTGCTTGATGTTTGTGGGTGAGTTTGCTGTTGAATGAGGAGGGTGTAGGAAGGAGATGAATCTTATACAAGAGTTTTTAGTGGGATTCATGTACTCATATGGTAAAAAAAATGAGGTGATGGTGAAGGTGACTTATTGGCGGTAGGAGGAAGGATCTGGAGAACAAAAATCTTCATGAAGAAGATAGGTATGGGTGGACCAAAGTATAGGGTGATTGGGTGTGACAGGTGTATGATAAATCGCGGTGGTCACACGCGCGCTCTCGAGTAATAAATAGACGCTACTTAATTAAACTACGAATACTATATCAAGGTCTGTTAACGAGCCAAGCTGCTCACGAGAAGATCGGTGTTCGGCTCGGAAAAAGCTCGTTCGCGATCAACTCGAATTTTAAATGAGCCAAGCTTGAGCTTCATTTTTGAGCTCATCTTATAAATGAGATGAACTTGAGAATAGTGATACTCGGCTCGTCAAGAGTCGCAAACTCACTTTTTTATTGACTCGTAAATCGAGATCGTATGATCGTTCATTAAACATGCTTGTAAACATGACTTGTGAACAAACTCGGTTAGGTTCTTGTGAACAAGCTTGTTTTTACATATTATATATATTACTTTTTATCAATTTATAATAAGTTATCAAGACCTAACTAACAATATATATATATAAATATAATATATATATATATATATATATACTGCTTTACTTCTCTTTTAATTTGCCTAACCCTAGCAGCAAGAAAAAAAAATCACCCGTCCATACACTGAGAATCCCGTCGGCGGCCAGTGTGATATCATTCTACAGTAATCATACTGCCTTACACTCTAAGTTTCTCATCTTATACAATATCAATCATTATCTAATCATATGAATGCTTATAGTTATGTTTCAATATCGTATCACTATCAAAGTTTTTCTATAATGTTAGGCAATTCTATGGATCTATTTTTTCTTTGAGCAAAGTCGATGTCTTTTATTAACTAGACTAAACAACATACAGTGATTGAAAGAGACCCAATGGACAGAAACAAGTACGCAAACTATACTTACAAATGGTATTCATATGGGATTTTTGTCAGTATGTCCTAGAAAGAAAAAGAATTAATTGCTCAGGTTCTAAAGGACTATGGAGGTTAAGCAGAGTGTTTTGGACTCCTCATACTCGCTGCCATACAACTTTTGTGTGTCTGTTATATGACGATTTTTAATTGTTTTTTTTTTCACAAATAATATTATTATTTGATATTTATATTGCTTTGTGGTATTAAAAAAACATAAACCTATGTTTAACTTGGTGGTGATATGTAGGCTCCGCTTTTTTCGTCCAATTTTAGGTCACTGTTTTACATTTTTGAAGTCATAGAAAAAATTCTATTTTGCTCCTTTTTCTTAGAACATTTTTTCAGTAACCAATGATATATTTTTATAAGTCTTAAAAAATATTTTTTTCTAACTTCCAACATTTTTTTTTATCTTTTTACTCTTTGAAACTACTTTTTAGGAGATGGAAAGAAGTTAGGTAACCAACCGTTTTATATATATATGGTATTGCTTGTTGGTGTTGGTTATAAAGTAAACTAGTTACTATGTCTACCGACAGTATTTTAACATATTGCACAGATGGCAAATGAGTTCATGCTACAAGATTTGGCAATCGACATTGAAGATTCACCAATAAAAAATGAGGAATTGAGCAATGAGCCTAATTCAACTAAGGTTTATGAAAATGAAAATCCATTTGACAAAAAGAAAAGGAAGAGGACATCCAAAGTTTGGGAGGAGCTCAAAGAAATTACACGTGCTGATTGGACCAAGAAAATCCAATGCATTTGGTGTAATAAAAAATTAGAAGTACTTGAAAGTGGTGCTGCAACTCAATATTTGAGGCATCTGAGAAAATGTTTCGTTGAGAAAGCAAAGAAAGGAGGACAACAACAACAACATGCTTCCGCTATGAATGCCAGTACCGAAAGTTTCAATGTTGTCCAAAATTTCAAATATGATCATGCTAAGGTACGAGAAGTATAATCTCATATGATTATGTTTCATGACCATCCATTCATATTTGCAGAATATGAGATTTTCAATCTTCTTATGAGGACAGCTACCCCGAACTATCAAAGGATTAGCCGTTCGAGAACAAAGAATGATTGTGTTACAAGTTACAATTCGGAAAACCAGAAAGTCAAGGAATTTCTTATAGATGTTTCATGTGTCAGTTTGACCACTGATTGTGGAAATCGAGTGGCCAAAAGGTTCAGTATATGGGGGTAACTTGTCATTTTATTGATTGTAACTGGAAGTTACAAAAGAGAATTCTCAATTTTTGTCATGTCCCACCTCCTCATTCAGGAATTAATACTTGTGATCAGTTGAACAAGTGCATCATGGAAAGGCAGCTATAGGAGAAGATTCGAACTTTCACTGTGAATAATGCCAAGTACAATGATCTTGCGGTTAAGTTACTGAAGAGAATCTTTTGGTGCACGGAAAACTTCAATTGCATGGTAAGTTATTTCATGTTAGATGTTGCGCACATATTTTGAACGTTTGTGTCCAATCTGGTCTTAAGGAGATTGAAGATGACATTCATCTTGTCCGTGAGAGTGTGAACATGTCACTGCATCTGAAGCGCGCTCCAATGTTTTCGAAGAGATTGCTAAACAGTTGCAGTTACCTGCAAAAAAACTTATCTTGGATTGTTGCACATGATGGAACTCAACATATGAAATGCTATCATGTGCTTTGGAGTTCCAAAAATTTTTCCCATGTTACATGCAAAGAGATGATAGGTACAATTTCTTGCCAAGTTCTGACAGTTGGGAAAAAGTTGAGAAAATATGCTCATTCCTTGAAGTGTTTACTGATGTGACTCCAGCTATATCAGGTAGTGAATATCCTACTGTCAATTTGTTTCATCCTGAACTTTCGAGTGTGAAAAAGAAGTTCGATGATGCACTTGTATCCGAAGAGACAATTATGAAAGCAATGGCTCAAACAATGCATTTGAAATGCGATAAGTATTGGGGTGATTGTAATATTTTATTGTCCAATAATCTATTCGGAGGCTGATGTTGTTGTGCAAACCACGATAGTGGTAGAGACTTTATGGAAGATTTTTCAGGAATATGTTAATGCACATGCTTCCAGTGCAGCTGAGAAGACGCAAGAAGACAATCACCATGGTGATTCCATATCAAGTACTGCTGGGATAAAAGATAAATATAATCGGAGAGAAAAATTTGATACTTATATAAGAACAATTGACACTTTTCAACAGGAAAAATCAGAACTTGATGTGAATTTGGAGGAGGGTGTGCATATTGAGGATGATGAAGGCAATTTTGATGTAATAAGCTTGTGAAAAATGCACAACTTGAAGTTTCGAGTTCTTTCTAAAATTGCATGTGATATACTATCAGTTCCAGTTACTACCGTAGCTTTCGAATCTACTAATAGTGCTGGTACTAGAGTCATCGAGCCTCATCGCGCATCTTTGGGAACTGATACTGTATAAATGTTGCTTTGTGGGGAGGATTGGTTCAGAAGTTATTATGGAATTAAAAGAAAAGAGAAAGTATGTATGACCATATGAGTTACCTATATACGATATATATATATATATCATTCTTGGTTACATAATAATATTTTGAATATATTTTTATTATGGAATTAAAAGGAAAAAAAGACATATGTTCTTCCATAATGATTCAAGCTTCAAAGGTATGATGGTCGAAGGTGTAAGTAATTTATTGATAAATGATTATATTTCTCCCTGTCAAGATTTTTATGTTCATAATTTTTTATATTTTACAAAAATAAGAAAATGTTAAAAGCGGATGAAAATAACGCTTCTATGTCATGTTTTTTCATTTACAGAATCGATTGTTGATTACGATTGTGAACTTTTTTGGATACTTGAAATTCACTTGGACTACTCACCTACAAGACTACAAGCATAGCCTTCATCTAAGTATATTATTTATTTTAGAACTAAGACCACTTCATTATAGTATTTTTTTAGCAATTCGTGGTTTGAGATTTTCAATTTTATAAATTTTATTATGTCGGAGGATTATATCTTTGTTGAGTATGAAATTTAAATTTTGAGTATAATTTTTTGATCGTTTAGTTATATCATTGTTTGTTTATTTATTCTTTTCATTTATTTCACAACTTTAAGTTAAGAAAATATCGAAAATACCTGGACTCGATTTCGATATTGAAATCAAGCTCGTCGAACTAATGAGCCAAGCTAAGCTCGAGATCAGCTCGTGGCTTGATGAACTATTAAGCGAGCCAAGCTTGAGCTTTAATTTGTGGCTCGTGGTAAGCTAGAACTCTAACTCGAATTCAAATATAATAAGGCGAGCTGAGCATGAACACCATGAAAACATGCTTGCTCTTGAAAGTTGGATGAGCTCAAATTACCATTTTACCCCTAGTAAATATGCGGGTTATTACAATCACACTACCCAATTATTGAAAACTTGCTTGCTCTTGAAAATCCTCAAGCCTTATCAGGCTCCCTTTCGGGGACAATCATCAGTTGTGGTCTCCTTTTCGTAAAATCACAATAAAAACACTACCATCTCGGTCTCGTTAATAGCATCAAAACCACCTACTTTGACTAGTAGGTTCTCAATCATGCATGTGACTTGTATGGTTGACTGATCAGCAAGTTGTAAGCTCACACTGGAAGGTGTAGGCTTACCTAATCATATGCTTTTAAACAGGGATAATGGCATAATGATTACTCTTTCTCCTAAATCGCATAAAGCTCTAGTAGCGGTTCTACCCTGTTTGGCATGAAACTATGACACTCCATGGGTCTCTAAACTTAGGAATTATTCTTTGAATTAATGAACTACAAGTTTCAGACAATGTTACAGTCCCGCTATCATCTATTTTTTTCCTTGCCTCAAATCAATTCTTTCAAAAATTTCTTATATTTGGCATATAAGTGAGGGCTTCCGCTAACAGAATGTTATACAGAGCTGTTTAAAAATGTCAACAAAACTTCCATAAGATCCTCATTCCCTCTCTCTTAATTCGTGAACGGTAAGGAGAATTTTTAATGTCGTCACTAGTGAATTTTGAGATCATAACTTAAGGATCATTGTCTTGATGTGCCATGCCCTTTGATTGGGGATCATGACTTAATTTATTGGAATGGATTCTAACGTCCTCCTACTCTATTGGAAACATGTTGTCTTCAACCACTTGAATTTTTCCCATGGGAGCTTGGGAGTCAATAGTAGGCTTTTGGCAAGCCTCTTCAAATAAAATTGTAACGGCTTTTACGCTCTCATGTTGAATGGTAGTAGCGCTTAGCAGCGCAACAGGTTCTCTAAGTTTAGCTTGATTAGCTATTTTACCAATAGGGTCTCATGTTTCTTCACCGATACTTTAATTGTTGCCATTTCACTTTCAAGCCTGTCTAGCTTGCTACTGATTTTCACCAAACGACTCATCATGTCAGGATTCTGCCTGCTTTTATGCTTGTAGTTGGAGTATTTGTTGATACTTTTCAGGTACATAAGTCACACTGTTTGGATTACTCCAACTACATTTAGGATGATGTTTTTTTAAAGTAATTTAGGATGATGTTAATTGTTGGGTTGATAGGTGTTGCCCCATTGACTGCCCCCAAATAGTTCACATCTTTAAATGTTGCTTACTTGATCTCACTATCTAGGCATTGATGCTTAATAGTTTTTAACTACTCTGGTACATTGAGGTTGATAGTTTGAAAAATTGTACTATATCTCTGTTCTATTTCGTCAATCGAGGGCGGTATGGATTTCTTGCTATTAGCTATATGTGAGTGCTGCAATCTGCGAATTTAGTAACTCTGACTGATTCACCACTTTTGTCACTGATTGGATTTTGATGTCCGCAAACCATGTAGTCGTATTTCGTCTACCAAGGTTATCAATAATCATATTGGCTTCAAGTAGACCAAGACCCACAAATTACCTCTTTCAAACTAGTCGAGTTCTTTTGATGTGCCTCTGTCGAGGACACTATAGAAGGTGTTGAGAATCTTAAACATAAGCTCCCATGGTTGGGAATCCTCAAAATAAGATTAAGCTTCTCTCAAGCTTCCCCCAAATTCTGATCATCACCTTGTTGAAAGTTGTGAAGCTCGTCCATCAGCTCTACTACTCCCGTGGTGGATGATACTTCCTCCGAAACTCCTTAGTGAGTTGCTCCCATGTGGTAATTTAATGGCTAGGTAAGGTCATAAATCATTTCCTAGCTTTCATGTTAATGAAAAATGAAACATCATGATTTTCACAATATATCCATCCGCTGAGTGAAAGTTCATAGTCTGACAGATTGGAGTAAGTATCTCCAAGTGTGTATTAGGACTTTTGGTCGGCTTCCCACCGAATTAACAATCTTTTTGAACAATGTACATTAATGAAATCTTGATTGATACTTGTTGTGCCATGTTGGGTTCACAATATGTGACCGATAACTTTCCTAGGTCAGCCTGAAGTTCTCAACCATTGGAGCTTCCCCCTCTTGTGCTTGTGCTTGCGCCACTTGTTGCGCTAAATTATGAGGACTCACAAGTGGTCACTGCAGTGGTTGTGGAATCATCCTGACATAAAGATCTTGAACCATAGCTTGCAACTCCTTCATAGAATTTTGATTCTGCTCGCGAAGATCGCGTTCGGCTGCTAACTCGGTTCTTAACCGCTTTCCTGCCTCAACCCTTTACCTCTTTTACGAAACAGTGATTCAGGATCCTCCAATGGTGGTATGAGCTCGCGTGTGTTGCGGGTCATACAACTTCAAAATTGTATGAATAACATATCATCAAAGAAAGAATGAGAACAAAAGAATAAAATGATAAAAAAAAAAAACAAAAAAAGTAAAACTTCCTCTAACCAACTAATTAGTGAATTGCCAGTCCCTAGCAACAGTGCCAGAAACTTGTATGCAGATAGCTGGAGGTGTGCATACAAATTTTTAAAGCTTTTGATTTAACCGTAGGTACATGGTGTCTGTTGTAGTTTTCCTGATAAGTACCAGGTTTATATCGAACCCACGTGACTGGAGTTAGTAGATTAATTTAATTAGAGTAATGATGGTTTTAATTTTTGTGATTGCTAAAACTACTTGCATAAAGTAAAAAAAGAATTTATAGAGTTCATTAAACAGTAAAAGAAAGGTGATTAAGGCGCCTCATTGGGATACTTGAACATTCCATGCTTCTTGATAATTGATTTCCATCTTTAACACTTTTATGAACGTTGAGATTCCCCTAAAAAGTATCATGCTAGTCGATTAGTCTAGCTGCCCTTCACGTCACTACTTTCATTCCTAAGTCGCCAATCCTTGCGCTACCATCACAACTTCTTATGTTCTTCGTTGTCAGGGTTTCCGACTGAACAGTATGACATCCGGTTTTAAATGTTAACTATTCATAAACATTTAATGTACCAAAATTGAATGTAAAAGATCATCCAATTTAATCATTCGGAAAAACTTGTCCAAGGAACCCAAATCAGGCCCTAATCTGATGAGTTTAGCTACTCGTGATAGAATCAAAATACAAAAGATCCATAGATAGATTCATGGTAGGAACTAATTCAGGGAGGAATCAAACTATAGATGTCTCCTATGGATAAGTCGATAACCTCATTCGTCATCTCTTAAAGCTGCTCCAATCTTCGATCTTCAATATTTAAACCTTCAATTTTTCAAACTGTAAACTTTATTACTCGGTACCAAGAAAAAAAAGTGGATACTAAACAATGGAGCCTACGGTCCATTTATTGAGAAAATAAAGTGATGAAAGAAGGAGACAAAGTTTTCCAAAAATCTGTACTCTGGCCCCCTCTTTGATGTGTCGCTATGTGCTGCAGCCGTGGTAGCCTTTTGTTTGCCGCGGTGGTGGTGGTTTTTTCTTGTGATCCATGCGCTGCTCCTCTCTACCTCCATGGTGGTGTGTCCTCCCGCCATGGTGGAGTTCTTTTCCTCTTCTGCGCTACAAATTTTCTCACCATGGTGGTGTGATGCTCACCATGGTGGCACATGTTGCCTTCATAAAATCTTCTTTCTTCTTCTTCTTAGCTCCTAGCTTTGCTCCTTAGCTTCTACCTTTCACCTCCTCGATTCTACTCATTTCCTCCACCTGTATTCCTGAAAGGCACGAACACCTACCCGAGAATATTCGGCGGAAAGAAATTTATATAAGATAAAGAATTTTAAGCAAGTAATAGGAAAAAAATACTAAAAGACACTCTCTTACTACCAGAAAGTGAAGATTATGCCAAATGGACTAAAATTAAAGAAAAATGTGTAGGGTTTTGTAATGGATTACGCAGCGCAATAAAACATAATAAATATCCACACAAGACCCTCCAAGGATCAAAGGACTAGACATCATAACGATAGTAAAGGATTTTGTATCAACTACCTTGTTTGTCTCCATGGATGACTTCACACGTGAAATACTGTCCACGTATCTATGGATAGTCCATGCCTAGGATCAAGTCTAGAGTCCTTCCACGTCTTGTGCTAGCAATGAAACGAAGGTGGAAGAAGAAGATCACGCGAAATGAACGTAAGAAGAGGTCGTGCTTCTCTTGGTGGCCGAAGGGGTAGAGGGCGGACAAGGGGGTTCGGCCCTCTTGTCTTGTTCTCTCTCATTGCTTTGTTCTCTCCTTGTGTTATAACAATTAAGACACTCTTCTTGAGAATAAGCTAGGAGTGTTCATATATATAATCTGAAAATTCCTTGTTAACTACATATTAGCCCCTCTACTAATCATGTCCTTACATGGATTATTCAACAATGCAAATTAGTCCTACTAAGTTTGCATGTAGTTGCGCATTGATCCTTATATTTTCATTAATCATATTAATTAATTCCCAAGTCTAGTTTAATCCATATGGAGTGTGAACCCATAGGTTTCTACTTAGTTGATGGTAATGATTACTAACACTGAGCGGTGTCTAGCAACACATCCCTGCCACCCAACTAATAGAAATAGTCAGTAATACGACAAACCTTGTGACTATATTGTCTCTTCCATTTTTCTCTATATCCGGATCGGACACGAGACATACAAGTCACACTCGTATATCCAATCCATAGTTTCTCGATCCTGAGAATAGTCTTATCCATGCAGATATATCAATATCCCATAGTGATTTATCTGAGTCTAGACAGACCCCCTATAAGCACTACCCCTCGAGTGGCCGCGTATAATTGATCCCGTTATGAGGGAGGGACAAATTCTATCTGTGTCACTACCATCTCTTAGCTTGCTTCCTATTGTGTCCGATAAGCACCTTTTGATAACTCTCTGTTATGAGTTATTATTATACATCCATATTACTTGTATTAGGCTTATTTCACATGATTTATATGTTATATTTTCACAAATATGTGAATTTGACGATTTATAAGCCTAAGAGTGGAAAATTGTGTTTCTAGCTTATTTGCGGATGTTTTCTCTCATATTTGCGATGATAATTGCACGGGTTTTTTAGTGTTGTGTAACTCAGGTAAAATAGGTGGAATGGAGCTCATGGGATTCTTGAATATGCTTGGGATGGAGCTAGATTAAGAGGATAAAAGAAGACGCAAAAACGAAGAAAATTTGGAAAAGCCGCACAGGACCAGACTGCACTCTTTTCGATGCTCATGAAAATATACAAAGAGTTTGGAATCAATTCCTGCGGCATTGGAAATTACACATCCATATCTTTCCAACGATGTATGGTAGGCCCGTAGACGAGTCCGTATGAGAGAGATACACCCCGCGCAAGATCAGCTTACAATTCTGTCCGAGAATTACAAACTGGAGGGGCTAAAGTGCAATTTCGGCTAAGTTTGATTAGAAAAAACGTGCCTACACCTTGAGAGACGTATTCTCAGACCTAAAATGGGGTTGGGCGCTGCTTTTGACGACGGGGAGAGCTAGGGATCACTTGGGAAGCTTGGGAGCGATTGGATCACTTCGTTTAGTTCCTAAAATCTTTCTTCTTGCTAGTTCTTGTTTATGAACATTAAACTCGTCGTTTTGAGTATGATGTATATTAGCTAAACTCTCTTTGTCTAGGAATTCTCATGTGGTAGATAGGTTTTGGTATGAACTTGATTTGAGATTATGATTCACGTTTGGAACTTAATCAATTATGTTTTTCTATTATTATGAGTAGTTTGTTTTAATTTCTATCGTTCTTGCGAGTAGCTGGCGTGGGATCAATCCTAATTGGGATTCACGCCGTAACTCCGTGATTCTTAGTCAGTAAATCAAACTATTCACATAGCTTATAGCATTACTTGGTAACTCGGTAGTGTTGGTTAGGATCGTAAGTAGAATAATACATGTAATGCATGCTTAAAATTGGTTTAGGCTTGGTAACTCGGTTTAAATTGAATCCAGGCATAGACAGTTAGCTTGGTAACTCGGTGAGTTGTGTAGTCCTAGATTAATAATATAAGACATAATGGTGTTTCATGAATCAAAACACGACTCACATCATCTCTAGTGATCCCAAAGAGAATTCCCGGTATTTTCCCTCTTGATTAGTAACATTATAAAACACTCTTTGTAAATCGTGAACCATTCCACTCGATTAATTGAGAATCCTGTTATTTTCAGTTTAGTAGAATTTAGCAACACAAACAATTGCGCTGTGCCCACATAGGGTAAGAGTTATAACTAATTCAGAACGAAGTCTCTAGGATTCGACAACCCAGTTTTCCGGAAATTATTACTTCACACGACAGCCATACACTTATGGTTGGAGATCGTGTCAATTTTTTGGCGCCGTTGTCGTGGACTTCGGCTAAATTAGTTATAATTCCTAGCCTTATGGATTTTACTTTTCTGTTTATATTCGTTACTCACCTACGTTTAGTGTACGATCTGTGATTTTAGGTTAAATTGTACGGTGCATGTCCCGTTTTAGAGACGAACCTTTGCATCCAACACTTGAAGACCCGGAGTCCTTGGTACAAGCACAGCGTAGAGACAAGAGGAAACCAAGCTCAACTACCATGGATGACGAAACTAGATCTGAGTTTGAAAGGATCCGCAAGAATATACACGATGCGGAAGCAACTAGAGTTGCAGCTGTGGAAGATGCAGCTAATCGAGCAAGGGAGGCTGAGGAGCTCAGAGTTCAGTTAACTGAGATGCAAGCTGCAATGGCACACTTGAACCCTCCAAACCCGCAACAACTTCCTGGTGCGGGGGTAGTTGATAGAAACAATGGAGGAGCGAATGGTGGAAACAACGGTGGAAATAGAAATAATGGGGGCAATAATCGGAACGATAATGGTCAGAATGCCGCAGAACACGTCAACAATGCTGAAATTGATGAACGTCCTTTGGTGGACTATTTAAGGACCACACCGGATGGATACTTTCCCACGATAGTTAGACCCAAATCAACGTAGCTCACTTTGAATTGCGTCAGCCGCTGATCAATATGGTTTGCGATGAATGTTTGTTCAATGGAGCTCCTGGGGATGATCCGAATGCCCATCTACTCAACTTCAACCAGATTACCGCCACCATTCATGATCAGAGGGTGCCAGATGATACGGTAAAACCGATGCTATTTCCCTTTTCCTTATCGGGGAAAGCAAAAACATGGCTCATGGAGCTTCCAGCAGGGTGTATCTCTACATGGGCAGAGTGTTGCCAAGAGTTTCTCAGGAAATATCTCCCACCATCAAAGTTTGCACAGCAAATGGATGACATCACAAAGTTCACTCAGCAAGAAGATGATTCTTTGGGGGGCACATGGAGGAAATTCAACCAGCTTCTTCGCAGGTGCCCTACTCATGGGGAGCCATGGTACAAACTAATGCACTATGTCTATAATGGCTTAGACAAGGAGACATCAAATGAGTTGGACATGATGGCTCAAGGAAATTTCATGGGTTTAGGAGTACAAAGATGCCGGGACCTGCTGGATAATGTGGCAAAACGTGAGTCCACGAGGTCTAAGACTCGTAGGAACACGAAATCTGATGGGGCACTGGTTAGTAAGATTGAGTCAATGGTGGAACAGAAATTTGAACACCAGATGGAAGTTATGACTTCGGCTTTCACCAATATGAATCCATCAGCATAGGTGAAATTAGTGGGAGAGATGGTATCATATGCGAATCAGGGATATGAAGATGGTATTGAAGATGTGAACTGTATGGGTCCACCACGACAGCAGGAATGGTCCAACACTTATCATCCTAATAACCTCAATCACCCCAATTTCAGCTATGCCAATCCAAACAGTGGATTATATGCACCCGGCCAAAGGCCAAATGTTCCATACCAAGCTCAAAGACAGGTTCCACAACAGTAGATCCCACAACAAGAAGAGCAAGAGACAAACACATTATTGAGGAAACTGCTTGCTAATCAAGACAGGATGGAGAGCAAGATTGTCTCTATGGAAGCTACAATGAAGAGCCATGAGACGCAGATTGGGCAAATTGCCAATCAAAATGGTATGCTTCCTTCTAATACAATTGCTCCACCTGAGCAGTTGAAGGCTATTACTACTCGCAGTGGAACCACCACTCATGACCCTCCATATCCCACCCACGCGCGAGCTGAAGGAAGAAAGGCAACTGAAAAAGCCTTGGATGAAATTCTCGTGCCTACCATGATTCCCTAATCAAAGGAAACGAGAAGGAAGTCGGAGGAGAAGCAAAAGCCTAAGGAGTAAAGCATGCGTGTGCCATACCCGCAGAGGTTAAAGAGCCAAGAGGATGCTAAGCACTTCAAGAAGTTTGTAAATATCTTCAAGAAGTTGCATATTAATATTCCTTTCACGGAGGCCATATCACAAATGCCGAAATAGGCTAAGTTTCTCAGGACCTCCTTTCCAATAGAAGGAGCATGGATGATTTTCAGACTGTGAACCTGAATGAGGAGTGTAGCGCCGTTGTTCAAAAAGCGTTACCAAAGAATATGAAAGATCCCGGCGGTTTCATAATTCCTGTGACACTGGGAGATGCTTTTCATGGAAGGGCGTTTGTGATCTTTGCGCAAGCATCAATTTGATGCCGACATCAGTATTTGAGCAACTTGGTGTAGGGGATCCAAAACCCACTCGGATGTGCTTGCAGATGGCTGACCGCACCATAAAACGCCCAAGGGGCGTTTTGGAGGATGTGCTTGTGAGAGTCGAAGGACTCATCTTCCCCGCGGATTTTGTGATTTTGGACATGGAGGCTGATGATGATGTCCCACTCATATTGGGATGACCATTCCTTGCCACGGGGAATACGATCATTGATGTTGCCAATGGGGAGTTGACGATGCGGATTAACGACGAAAAGGTGGCGTTTAATGTTTTTGAAGCTATGAAATTTCCTGCGTCTGCGGTGAGTGAGAAGTGTTTTGGTGTGGAGGCATACACACCAGATGAGGAAGAAGACATATTATTGGAGCGGTTATATGAGGAGCTTGCTCTACTTGACTCAAGCGAGAAGAAACAAACTATGGAAGCTCACTGGCGAAAGCCCCTACCCTTATTTGATGAGGGAAGCAGGAAAATTCTTACTGCTTCTCATATTACTGCTCCTCTATTATAATTGAAGCCTTTAACTGTTCATTTAAAATATTTATACTTGGGATCTAACGAGACTTTGCCCGTGATTGTGTCTGCGAGTTTGGACAGGGAACAGGAGGAGCATCTTCTCAAGGTATTGCAGGAAAGGAAAGCAGCTATGGGATGGACCATAGCGGATATCAAGGGGATCTGCCCCACAATTTGCCAGCACAAGATCCGGCTCATGGAGTACAAGAAGCCGGTAGCTCAATTTCAGCGCAGCCTCAACCCTCATATGCAGGAGGTGGTGAAAATAAGGTGCTTAAATGGTTGGAAGCAGACATCATCTACCCGATTTCCGACATCACATGGACTAGCCCGGTGCAGTGTGTCCCTAATAAGGGAGGTATTACTTTGGTGGAGGGGGAGAAAGGTGATTAGATTGCCACTCGTACTGTTACTGGGTGGAGAGTTTGCCTGGATTACCGCAAACTCAATGATGCCACATTGAAGGATCATTTCCCCGTCTCTGATTCATTCTTGAATTCTTTGAACTGTTCAAAGGATTCAGATTTGGCCTTCATAAGGTATACAAATTCATATCCACTGAAATCATCAATAAATGTATTGAAATAGACGTAACCACCTCTGGCAGGCATGGAAAATGCCCCACATACATCACTATGTAGGAGCGCCAATTGATCACAAATCCTCTCACCTTTCTTATTGAAAGGGGAGTTTGTCATCTTTCCTAACAAACGAGCCTCACATGTCTCATATGATTCAAAATCAAATGAGTCTAGAAATCCATCTTTATGGAGTCTAGATACACGTTTCTCGTTTATATGGCCTAGACGACAGTTCCATAGATAAGCAGGATTTGAATCATTCATTTTAATCCTCTAGGTATTAATGTTATAGACAGGATTACTTAGATCAAGGATATACAATCCATTGAATAATTGTGCACTAGAATAGTAAATACTATCAAAATAAATGGAGCAACTGTTTTCCTTTATTGAAATAGCAAAACCTTTCTTATCCAAATAAGAAATCCGAATAATATTTCTGCTCATAGCAGGCACAAAATAGCAATTATTCAATTCTAAAACTAATCCAAAAGGAAAAGACAGCTCGTACACGCCCACGGCCAATGCAGCAACCTGTCCTCCATTCTCAACGCACAGATCTATCTCTCCTTTAGCCAATTAGATCCTGCACATTTCGACAAATGTGAGATCCACATCCAGTATCCAATACCCATGATGAAGAGATAGCTAAATTGACATCTATAACAAAAATACCCGGTGACGGTGGAATCACTAGTCCAAGCCTTTTATTCTCTAGATACTTTGGGCAGTTCCTCTTCCAGTGTCCAGGTTGACTGCAGTAGTGAAAATCACCCTTAGTCACGCCCTTGGCAACGCCACCAACAGGTTTAAGGGAAACTTCCTTAGGTTTAGAAACTGACTTGCCTTTCCCCTTGGAGGGAGAAGCAAACCTTTTGCTCTTTCCTTTGCTCACCATCATTATGGCCTTGCCCTTTTCCTTCTTGATACTTTTTCCAGTTGTCCTCAACATATTGAGTAAATCAGGCAGAGGCTTGACGATCTCATTCATGTTATAGTTCATGATGAATTGTCCATAACTATCAGTCAACGATTGCAAGATGAGATCAGTGGCCAACTCTTGACCTGCTGGAAACCCTAGGTGTGTGAGGCTCTCCAATTACCCGATCATACGGAGCACGTGATGCCCCACATGGTTTTCCTCTGACAGATGACATTTGAATAATGCTTGGAAACCTCATACCGCTCAACCCTCGCCTGCTCTTGGAAGAGCTAAATGATCATGTTAAACATAGTCATGCTCTCATGTTGCTTCTGAAGCTCAGAGCACATGGTACAAAGCTTAAGGCATACTCCATCATTAGCATCATCCACGAAGCAGAATTGTTTTCTGGACGCTCAGGAACTTGCTCCTCTAGAGTGTACAATTTTTTTTCTTGCTTGAGAACGATTCTCAAGTTCCTGTACCAGTCTAGAAAGTTTGTTCCAGAAAGCTTGTCCTTCTCAAGGACGGCTCGTAGGGAATGTGACGAATTCAATAAATTGTTTGCCATTGGAATTATACAAAATGAGAAATATACAAGTTTTAGTATTTTTTAGCAAATAACTACATTTAATAATGGCTAGATTATTAAACATAGCTCCCCACTATTTTACTCTGATTGATAACCCTCAATATTAATGCAGAAAAAATCATTATATATTCTAGTGGGGCCAAGATCCATATTTCACTTTTTTGGAGCTTGCTTTGGCAAGTCAACCAAAAATTAGTTATTTAGGTAGGAACAATTCCAATTGAATCAGTATGCAATTCTTGGTTCAATTCGGCAAATAACTCCTTATTGATCTATCCCATAGATAATTTCAATTGGTTGCCTCTAGGTTTTTAATCCTATTAAAATCACCTAGTTGCGTCCAACCTCTTACTCCAACAATTGCACATTACTTGCTTGTGCCATCGCATCACATCATGATGAACCAAGTCGCCTTGCTTTGGCACGCACGAACTTGGTAAATCATGATCATGATGAGTGTTTGAGTAACGAGAAGGCAAAACGCAATTTTTAAACTTTTGGGATTTTCCTTTCAATTTTAATTGTTTTGTTGATCCATATCAACTGATCTACTTACTTGAGTTGGGCAAACTCATAATAAAATATCCGGGTTGTATAATATTGTTACCAATTTTGCTTGTATTATCCATACACCAGCAATAAATAAAAAGACAAAATTTAAACAACCACAAAAAAAAGCTAAACATGATATGAATATGGCATCTAAACTAAGATATTATCAAGCCAATGAGAATATCGATGAACCCTAAAAATAGCAAGCTCATCTCCATGCGCCTCCATCTTTTAGTCCATGCTCCATAGCTTTGTGGAATGCCTCCATCTTGTGGTTTCTTCTATTCTTGAGGCTTCTTCTCCATGTATTGGCTATCATATACTCTATATAATACTAGCTAGCATCTATACAAAATATAGAGATCTCACAAGTTGAGAAGAAGACCGGCTCGCAGGCCGTAAAACCTAATTAAACCAAACCACAAAATAAAACAAACAACATCCACACCTAAGGCCGTATCCAACCACCATGTGAACATCACATAAACAGTTAAAATTAAATTTTAATGTGCTTGGTCAATTTTAGTTGTTTTGGGTGTACTAGGGTCAAAACGGTCCAAGAGGGCACGCCAACACTTGGCCGAACCCTCAATGGACCGCTGATAGAACCTCTTCGAAGCTATAATTATTTAGAATTTACAACATATTAATAGGTATTTGGAGAGTGATTTGAGCCCACTGTTAGAGAATATGAGTCGTTTTATTATTTGTTGCTCACCATGTGCTATATTGTTAGTCGGGGCATTTTCTATGCATATTTCATTGTTATTTGTCAAATATAATCGCTTGGTATGTTTGTTCATGTTTTCTTGGCAGGAACGAATTCTAATCGGTTAATAGGATGCATGGAACGAACTTCGGAAACAACGGGAGCTCAAGTGGAGTGAAGAGAAGCCGAATTGGAGGAGCTTGGATGACCAGTCTGCACTAATTTGATCATATATGGAGTTCTACAATTGATTTGGGAATGATACCTGTTCTAAATGAAAGTATACTAGATAGCTTTCCAACGATAGGTTACGGAGCTTAATCCGAGTTCGGACGAAGAAGATATGGCATATTGAAGTCAGGAGCAGATTTCAGGTGGCTATTGTGCAATTACTGAAGACTTGTGACGGGTTATGATTTAAGAACAACCTAGGGGGCGGAAAAACAGACATTCACGCATAGAGAGAGCCAAGAACAAGGAGGAAAGCAAGGAGACTTCATTGGGGAACATCATCAAGCAAGGAGAAGCGTCCGGATCGCAAAAAAAATCACGGTTTCTAGCGTTTGATCTATTTTCTCTCTACTTTTCTTGTATGAAATATTTGAAAACCATGTTATCTTTTGCTATGAGTACCGAAGTCATTTATGAATTTCATATTTTCTTACCATGAGTAAGTATCGTGGAACCTTTCAAAACCTTCCATGCACCAATTGAGACTACCACACAGTTACCAACATCATCAAGCTGTCCCATCGATATCAAATTCTTCTTCAGTTCAATAACATGTCTCCAATTACGTAAAGTCCATAAAAAATAGTTGCAAGCTTTACATTAATATCACCCTGACCAACAATATCCAGTGGCTCCTCATCTGCCAAGTACACTTTCCTAAATTGACGCGATTTCCTAACGCGTATGCGCAAGTGCATAGTCAATTAATATAGGGCTGTTATTTCAACCCTGAGTTATCGATCCCACGAGGACAAATTTGAGATTATTTAATTGTACCATTATATTAGAATATGATACAAGGAGGACGAATTGCCATTAAAAGAGTTGCCGCCCCCAAACAAGCGACTGAAATTGAAATAAAAACTAAACTGACAATTTTGTATTTTAAATTTAGAAAACAACGATAGAGAAACTAGGAGATCTCTAGATCACCTAGGGCTATAGAAGATTTTCGGATCAGCTATGTAACCCGTTAACTTTATTCTAGTTAATTCGGCTAATAGCACATACAATCTCTTGTCGGTCTCATGTCATTTATGTCTCGGCTGACTACAATCTCATGTCGGCCTCCTGTGTCTATCGGTCCGTTGTATTAGGCTATCGACTTGCACATCAACGGGTATTGTCGGTCCACCGTTGCACGAAAAAGTCGAATCTCACGTAATCCTACTCACTTCCCCTTTCAGTCTCGATGATTCATGATCGTGTTCATACCTCTTCACAACTAGCCTAAGACATTTTTGTGAACTTGCTAGCTACTTAACAAGTCTTGGTCTCGACTCCATTCTTGCGATGAATTAAACAGAATAAATGAACAATAAACTGGAACAAATATTAACATCAAGCGAGAGCATGATTCACGAATAAACCATAATTCATTGATAGTCAAATCGTAACCTAGACCTGTGAATAGACTAAGTTCATTAACGAGATCAAGAAAATAACCATTCATTCAACGAATCACACCTATGAGCATGAAACAAAGTTTACAATCCGGAATGAACAATCGCCTACATAACCCTAGGTTCTCATAGAGACGCCTAGAAAAACGTTTAGCTAATCGTAATCAACCCAACAATGCTAATAAGTTTCTCCATACAATAATTAATAAAAATAAGAAGATGAAATCAAAACCTAGATCTCCTAGATAGCTCCGCCATTGTGTTCTTCGTCTGCATCTTGGTGCTCATCTTTTTCTCCAAATCGAGTGAATGAATGAATTAGAGATAGTCCCTATTAATTGATGTAGGTTGTATTAATTAATCTTAGGTGTAAGCTCACATGTTTCACATGATTGAAATAGCAGGCCTTGAAACAGTTTTCGAAGCCTTGAATTAACATTCAAAGTCTTGAAACTGTCTGACATGTATGCATATGTTGAGGGGGAGTTCTTCTAATC
The DNA here is from genome assembly GCA_023055425.1 of Linanthus parryae. NCBI lineage: Eukaryota > Viridiplantae > Streptophyta > Magnoliopsida > Ericales > Polemoniaceae > Linanthus > Linanthus parryae. The sequence goes on from JALGPY010000002.1 coordinate 100,374,839, forward strand.
TTATTCTAATTCTCTCACCCTTATAATTGATCCGTTATTACTTGATGATGAAAAACAAAATCTTTGATTCACTTAGACTTCATCTGATTAACCTGTTTGACTTAGTTTTGCAGGGATATTTCATTTCCTATTTTACAAAGTAGGTTTCCTAACCTGAGTTTTGCAGGAAAGGAAATACTCAGAGATTGTGAATAGGTGATCAATAAAAAAATTAATGACAGCTTCTCAATTCATTTAAATACAAGATAAGCTCAATCTCTTTGAAGATCATGATCAACTAATCCGTTGGAGAAGACTGTTAGAGAAGTCAAAGTTGTTACCTAATAAACAGGGAAGTTTGTTGCTGAGAATCAGAAAGATTTGCTGATCAACTGATCAGTATAAATGGAGCTCAATACAAAGCATTTGAAACTCAAATCAAAGGGCAAAAACATAGATACATTCAAGGATTACTAAGCATCATAGAAGCAGATCATTCTCTCAATCCAACTCTCAGAAGGACACTGCATTTTCACTGCAAATCCACTTCTTGTGTTCTTCTGTTCTGTACATAATTTATATATCATTCATATACTACTTCTTGCTCTCATTCTCAAGGATTTTTCAAGGTGAACAATAGAGAATTCGTAGTTAATCATTTAGCTAGAGCAGGTACTAGATAGATTAGTGAGAACGACAAGCTGTAACAGAGTAAGGCATATCTCTGTGCTTGATATCTAGGTCTTAGCTTTTGATTAATAATAATTGTGTTGAAAATCTTGCAGGGAGAAGATCTCTAAGGTAGATACGTAGGTCCAAGTGGACTGAACTCTATATATCCTGTGTCTCTTGCATTTATCTTTCACTCATTTACTTTGGTTTGCACAGCTTTTAAACTAGTCTCTTTTCAAGGGTTTGAAACTCTTTTCAAGGCCTTGAAACAGACTTGTCTGTCTTAATCAAATCAGTTTTCCACTTAAAGGCTTGAAACTTGTTTCAAGGCCTCGAACTTCTTTACTACTTCACAGAAACTACTATTCTAGCAAGTTTTGAAAAAACTTGGCCTACTCTATTCAACCCCCCCCCATTCTACAGTATTTGGACTACATTTGAAATACCCCGTTTTGAGACTATGGTTATTTTGTGATATTATTATAAGTGTTGGGGAGTTAGATTTAAATGTTGAGAGTTAATTATAATGGTTGGCTAGAGTTTGGTGGTCTTTGTGACTTTAATCAAAATTCTTTAGTGCCTTTTATTAAATTGGGGGAGGTAGTTGTCTTCTTACCTAAACTTGTGGTGGGAAAGTGTCTTTCCCACAGATTGGTAACATAGTTTGACCCAACTTTATTCATACGTAAAGTTTCCTACTCAATTGGGTTTCTTCCCTAATGAGTTTGATTTTTTCTCAATTCTCATCAAACTCTCTATCTCTCTATATCCCTATCCCTCTCACGTCTCTCTCTCACTCTCCCGAACCCTCTCACTCTCTATGCCCTCTCTCTGCCCGACGGAAAATAGCAGCAGTAGCGGCTTCAGCCACCGCCGCCGCCGCCGTTTCTCTCTCTCCGTGCAGGTAAATCTCTCTCTCTTTTTTCTTCTTCTCTCTTCTTCTCTTCTTCTTCCCCGTCTGTGGCTTCTCTTTCTTCTTCTCTTTCTTCGGCTTTTTCTTCGTCTCCTTCATACTTTGATTTCTCTTTTCTCTTGTTCTCTTTTCCGGCACCCTTGATCACCATTGCCGCCCTCATCTCCGCTACTTAGTCTCTCAAATCTCTCACGTTCACGTAAGTAGCAAGTTGTTCTTTAAATTCAGATTGTAATCATTCTTTATTTTGAATCGTTATCATGTTATTCTTCATGAGTCATCATAATCTTTCATGTTCATATCACACCCATAAACCCTTGTTTGTATAGGATGTAAAATCAAGTTGAAACAATAGGATTAACTAGACGTTATCACTTGTTTGATGTGTTGGGTTGGTAAGGCGAGTTGTAATCGCTGGGTAATTGAATTGGAGTTGAAATCGAGACCGTTAGGCACTTAATGTGATGATCTAGAGTTGATATATAATATGTTCGGTCGCAAAAAGGTTGGAATTTATCGCTGTAGGACTGTTTTTAGTCGCCAAAAGTTGCTGAAATTGTCACTAATGCTGGTGGATTTTAAATAGTGTCTAGACGTTTAATTTAGTTGAAATAATAAAGTTTTAACACTCGTTTCGTGACCTTGAACCTAAGTACATGTGTTTGAGTGCATTTGTGAGTTGTGACTAGTGTAATGTAAGTCTAAGTTGTTTAGTAACCTCTTTGTTGAAGTCAATTGGCCTAGTGGATGTAAAACTGGAACCGGCTAGTAGAATAGTGTTATTGGCTTAGAGCCAATCATCCTAACCACTTGTGTTTTGGGTAATTTGGGAACGTTAGGGTGATGTTAGAACCCTAAACCGTTGAGCGTCATGTGCATGTAATATAGTTTACTATTTATATTATTAAAGTATGGTAAATTGATTAGAGTATTGTTAACTTGTAGGCGACGAGTTCATAGACGACGGGTACGTTGAGTACTACGATTGAGTCGCCGTAATTGATTTTCAAATAAGATGAGTAAACATGCCAGCCCTAGTGTGCCTAACATCCTTCATGTCGAATGATTTATTAATTTACGTCTCAAAATGAATTTATGTGTTACGTGCCATTCAAATATCTGATTTTACGTGCTAAATGCTTTTCTTGAAAATATCACCAAGATATAATAATGGACGATAACGTAAAGTGGAAGAGTTGTGCGGGGACCTTTATTATTGGTTACTATTGGCATTGGGCGTGTTGATCTCGGTCTTCCGTTCAATTTATTTTATCTAATCCGGCCGCACTTAGCCCCGGATAGCTCCCTGTACTCACTCCTCTGGCCGCTAGAGCCTTTGGGGGGTGTCAACACTTAAGGTCTTGAATGCTTGCGAGATGGTTGGTTTTCCCCCCGTCACAAATAATTAATAAGATGGTTTCAGTTTTGATCATATTTGATCATATTAATGGAAAAAGGAATTAATATGTGGTTTTGTATTTCCCCTAATGGATAATGAATTGTTTTGGAAATATTATCTAATTGGGAACTCACATGCTTTTCTTACAAGATTCAAACTTTACTTCCGATGTGTTTGAAATGAACTCCTACTCGTAAAATGGGTCATTGTTTTATACCTGTCTCATCATTATTTTACATGCATTGGTGTTTGCTTGCCAGTATTTATATGCTGATTTTGTACTGTGGTGTTTCTTTTTATATCTGCACCACAGGTCTAGGTGGTGAGTATTTGGCTTCGGGGGGGGGGGGGGGGGGGGGTTGGGCGGGGGCTTTATCACCAAATGCATTAGTCATTTCATTTTAAATTTGAACTCTTTTAGTATTATAATACTTAGTTTGTTTATGCCCGCGTTTGAGGCACGAATAATTGGATTGTAATAATGTTTTGTTATAAATACTATATGGATGATTTCTTGAGAACCATCTTTAAATGTCCTTGTATCCGGGTTTAATCTCGGGTACGGAGTGACACCCCCCCCCCCCCCCGGGCCTCCGGCTTGGTCATTTTGGGGGTGTTACAGGTGGTATCAGAGCCGGCAATCCAAAAAGAAAATTAAAATCTGTTACGGTAACTAAAATGAACATAGGAAAAGTAATTAAAATTTGACAATCCGTTCGGGATTTCGGTAGTATTGATAGGGCTATTATGTGTGTAAATGTTTAGAAAATAGGATAGAAAGCAAGTATACCCACCCACTCCTAACTAAGAGCTTTGGCCTACCCGAGATACTATGTAATTGGGTTTTGAGGTGTTTCATTGGAGTTCGGGTTAGAAGTCTACTGTTTGGGTGATCAAAGGTTGGGAGTTATTTTCAAAAGTCTTGTGGTTATTAAATTGAAGTCTTGAGAATATTTATTTATTTTATGAGGGTAGTCATTTTGTTTACGTGATATACTTTGCGGAGTAAGAGACTTATGGAGTTGTTTTCTTTTGTAGATGGCTAGAACCAATACAACCGCAAGGAAGCGGGTATTGCAAGTCGAGAAGCACCCGTTTGTGACACCTTGGGTTGAGGGTGAGGATTTCCCTACGTTTCGTGATCGCGTCATTCAGTTTTGTGAGCATAGGTTTGTTGCATTGGAGTTTCCTCGGTACCGGAATCCAGCTTTTCAGACTTATTGTATGGTGAAGGCACTTCCTATGGGACCCATGTTTGGAGACATAATAGCGAAGTATGACAATATTATGGACAATTTCAACCGAACGAATGCCAGGGATTACCTCTACGAAGGTGAATGGAGGGTGAGCGCCGACTTCATATGCAAATTATTAATGGAGGTTCATGTAAAAAGGCAAGTCTACACGGTGATTGAATTAAATCCTAGTGAAGCCAAAGAGGTGATTAACATAGACTCCACTGATGATGAAGATCTGATCGTTATAGACTCTAGTGATGATGAGGAGGTCGAAGAAGATCCCATGGAAGATGATGAAGTTGAGGAAGACCCCATGGAATATGATGAGAGTGAAGAAGACCCAAGTGAGGGTGAAGAGTTCGAGGATGATCCCAATGAAGATGTGGAGGTTGATGTGAGCGATGATGACGAGGAGTAGTCATGTTAAACTTCTTTATTTTCCTAGAATTTGATGCATTTTTGAATTTTATTATTGGTTTGAATAAGGCTATGATGCCAAGCAATTCTTTGAAGTTTCTTGGATTATTTTTGAATAGCCACTTTTGGGCTAGAGTTAAATTCTTAGCGATTTGCTTTAAGGATGATGAATAATGCTCATATTTTGAGGACCCGATTTGAGATTTTAATAAATTTAGTTTTCTGACTTTGGAGCATGAGTTGATGAGTTAAGATTGTATTGTGTTTTATTAACATTAATTAAGTGCATGGAAAGCGTTCATGGAGATAGAACGCAATAGCAATGATTTTTGGTGTTGTTTGATTCTGCGCAACAGTGGGTTTTTGTTGTAGCAGACGTATTTAATTTTGGAGTTAATTTTTCCTGATTTTTTTCACGGAAAGTAGACATAACCAGGTATCTCCCATAAAAATTTCAGCCCTATATGAGTTCTGGAGACTTAGATAAGGATTTCAAAGTTCGTTGTGTAATAGCAGAATTGCAAAGTGACTAGCTGTAGCAATTTTGATGTTTACCTATCTTCCAGACCTTGTTTGGTTCTCAAACTTTTATGCCAGTTAGTAGACACGTATGGCTAAATCTGGGTTAAATACTAGCTCATTTTGGAGAAACTACAGTCATTTTAAGACCTTTAAAAGTCAAATTTTATGTTCTGGTGGTCTGTGACAGTAGCTGTAGTATTCTCTGCACAACTTGAGTTCTACAATTTATTTTGAGTTGATTCTTTTTTATTATGAAAGCAGAATCAAAGAGGTTTTTTAACACTAAAATTCATAATTTTTGCATGTCCGAATTATGATTTTTCCAATTTTTAAGGAAGGATGACAAGATGAGACGTGATCAGCCTATGTGTAAATGCATGTGTAATTGATTAAATGATGATGAATGTGTGACATGACTTGCCTAATTGCGCATTACATGCCGTGTATGCATGCCTACTTGTACTTCATGATGATTTACGAATAATAAAATAATCTATAATGTCGGGATTATGACTGATAGACCACATCAATACTACACCAGGAGAAATCGTCAAGTACCGATGGCAGCCCCAAAAAACAACAACAACATGGAGCAGTTCTTTTCTCAATTTGCTCAAATGGCTCAGAACAAGAACCAGGGAGAGCATAATGCAGCCAACTGGGCGAATAAAGTGGCTGATATGAAGCGTGGGAACTTTACAGTCAATGAGGATCCTGTTGAGCTTGAAGACTGGATCGATGAGATGGACAAGGTCCTTGAGTTGGTTGAGTGCCCTGAAAACCGCAAGGTCGTTTTCCCGGCATTCTACCTGAAGAACGAGGCAAATATATGGTGGAGGAGCACGCGTTAGACCTTTTTGGCTCAACCCAACTTCAATTGGGAGGCTCTTCAGACTGCACTTCGCACTCGCTTCTATCCGGATCATTTTTAGGATCAGAAGTACATAGACTTTGTGAATCTGACGCAGGGGAATGGTTCTGTGACCGAGTACTTTAAGAGGTTCATGGAACTATCCCGATTCGCAGGTCAGCTAATGCCTGATGAGGCGACCAAGGTTAGGGAATTCATGTCAGGTCTGCAACTCCATCTGCAGAAAGACTTGATGTGCAGAGCGTATGATACCCTTCAGGAGGCATATGATAGAGCTGCAGCTGTTTGGCGCATTCAAGAGGCACAAGATGAGAAACAAGGAAAGCGCAAGATTGATAGCGATGGGGGCTATGGCAACAATCAGGTCAGGAACAACCAGGGTGGTCAGGATAAGAGGTTCAAGCCCAACCATGGAGGAGGTAACCAGGGTCAGTACCGGGGTAACAAGCAGAAAAATGGAGATGAACCACCTCGCCGCTACATCTGCAAGAAGTGTCAGCAGAACCATCCTGGAAAGGACTGCCAAGGAAACCTTGTCAATTGCCACAAGTGCGGCAAGAAAGGTCATCGTGCTTTTGAGTTCAGATTGCGACCAACTGGGAACCAGGGGGAACTTATCAAGGAAACCGGCAGTTCAACGACAACAACCAGGGCAGAAATAGAAACTATGGAAACCGCAACAACCAGAATAATGGGGGCAACAATTATGGCACGCAGCAAGTGAACAACCAGGGTAATGGGAGAAACAATGGAGCTCAGAACAGGAATGGGAACAACAACGCTCCAGCTAATGCCAACAACAACAATGGGACTGGACAACTGGAACCGCAACGCAGAACGGGAATGTTGCACGGATTGCTGTGATGAACAGGACTGAGGCAAAATCAGCAAATGGAGTAGTCACTGGTACATTTCTTATCCATGATCAACCAGCATTTACTCTATTTGATTCTGGAGCATTGTATTCATTTATTTCATCATCATTTGTGGAAAATTTGATTCTTAATAAGCTGTCTAGAATATCCATCCCTGTAGCTACCACAACCGGTCATATAACAGTGTGTGACACCATTTTTGAAGAAGTAGAAATCAAGATCCTGGCTAGTACCTTGCCAGCGAATCTAATACAATTTCATCTTGGGGGGATAGATGTTATATTGGGAATGGATTGGCTGGGTAAATATCGACCATTTATAGACTGTCACGATCAGAAAATCAGGATTAAAGGTCCAAAGGGAGAAAAGGTTTCCTACCGCGGCATCACGAAGGAACCACGTATTCGACTAGTGTCAGCACCATAGTCAACCAAGTGAAGAAGGGGAATAGTGCTTATTTATGTCATGTCCAAGACGTGTCTAAGAAGGAGAATGTGCTAGAAGAAATACCGATAGTTAAAGACTTTCCCGATGTGTTCCCGGAAGAGATTCCAGGAATGCCACCTAGAAGGGAAGTTGAGTTCACTATGGACTTAGCACCTGGAACAGCTCCAATCTCAAAGGCGCCGTACAGAATGGCACCGGTGTAGTTGAAGGAACTAAAGGATCAGTTGCAGGAGCTGCTTCAAAAGGGTTAGATAAGGCCAAGTGTGTCGCCTTGGGGTGCACCTGTACTTTTGTGAAGAAGAAAGATGGAAGCTTGAGGTTTTGCATCGACTATAGAGAGCTGAACACCGCAACGATCAAGAACAAATACCCTTTACCCCGAATTGACGACTTGTTCGATCAGTTGCAAGGGACGAGTGTCTTCTCAAAGATAGACTTGAGATCAGGTTATTACCAAATTTGGGTAGCCGAGAAGGACATCCCGATGACAGCCTTTAGAACAACGTATGGCCACTATGAGTTTACCGTTATGCCTTTTGGTCGAACTAATGCTCCCGCAATATTTATGGATCTAATGAATCGTGTTATGAGGATGTTTCTGGATCGGTTTGTGGTCGTGTTTATTGATGACATCCTCGTTTACTCAGAGAGCGAGGAAGATCATCAAGAACATCTCATAGAAGTGTTAGAGACATTGAGACATGAGAAGTTGTATGCTAAGCTCTCGAAATTTAAGTTTTGGCTATATCCAGTTCCATTTCTGGGTCACATAATCTCAAAGGAAGGGATATTCGTGGATCCAGGAAAGATTTTGGGCGTTTAAGACTGGCCAACTCCGAAGAATGTGTCAGAAATAAGAAGTTTTTTGGGATTAGCTGGATATTACAGGCGTTTTATAAAAGATTTCTCGAAGATCGCTAGACCGCTGACTGCACTAACCAAGAAGACGGTAAAGTATTAGTGGGGCGAATATTGTGAAGAAGCATTCCAGACATTGAAAGAAAAGTTGGCTACATCACCTGTGTTAGCTTTACCCAATGATTCTGGCGAGTTTGACGTTTACAGCGACGCATCAAAGAAGGGTTTAGGATGCGTGCTTTGGCAAGAAAGAAGGGTTATTGCCTACGCTTCGAGAAAACTGAAAACTCATGAAGAGAACTATGCTACGCATGATTTAGAACTTGCAGCGATAGTTTTCGCACTGAAGATATGGTGACATCACCTATATGGGTCAGTGTGTAGATTGTATACTAACCACAGCAACAACAGGCAAAGACGTTGGCTGGAGATCATAAAAGATTATGACTTGCGTATCCAGTACCACGAGGGGAAGGCAAACGTAGTTGCTGATGCGTTAAGCTGAAAATCGAGCCATGCTTTAGGTGCTATGCTAGTTTTTCCAGAATGGCTATGCCATGAGTTCCGAAAGATTGAGATTGAAGTGGTGGAACAAGGTGGAGTAAGGAATATCCTTGGGAATATGACAGTAGTGCCAGATGTCTTAGAAGAAATAAGGAGTAACCAGCAAGGAGACGTGAAGCTGGAAAGGATAAAGAAGAAGATGGTAGAAGGACAAGCAAATGATTTCAAGATCCATGAAGATGGAAGTATCCGCTAAAAGGGGAGATGGTGTGTGCCACACAAGTGTGCGGAAACCAAGGAGAAGTTGATGCGTGAAGCGCACAACACACCCTACTCGGTACATCCAGGGGGTGACAAACTCTATAAGGATCTAAAGAAGAATTTATGGTCGCCCAACATGAAAAGGGAGGTAGCAGAGTTCGTGGAAAGATGTCTAACTTGTCAGAAGGTGAAGTTTGAACATTAGAGACTGGGAGGCTTATTTCAACCATTGGATGTCCCAGATTGGAAGTGGGATTCAATTTTGATGGATTTCGTGCCTACTTTACCGACATCGAAGAATGGACGGAATCTGATTTGGGTCGTAGTTGACAGATTGACCAAGACAGCAAGGTTCATTCCGATGAAGGATACATGAAATATGGAACAAAGAGCCGATGCGTATATGAAGAACATTGTGAGGTACCATGGAGTTCCAAGCTCTATAGTTTCCGAAAGGGATCCCAACTTTCTTTCTCACTTCTGGAAAGCACTCCAGGAGGCATTGGGAACCCAGTTGAAATTCAGCACGGCATTCCACCCTGCTACTGATGGACAAACTGAGAGGACGATTCAGACATTGTAGGATATGCTAAGGGCTTGTGTTATGGACTTTCAAGGTTCATGGGTTGATGGATTACCTTTGATAGAATTCTCCTACAACAACAGTTACCACGCCAGTATTGGAATGGCACCTCACGAGGCGTTGTATGGAAGGAAGTGTAGAACACCACTGTGTTGGAGCGACATAAGCGAGACAATGGTAATTGGTCCAGAGCGAATTGAAGAAATGACAGATCAGGTGAGACTTATCCAGCAGCAAATGAAGGCAGCTCAGGATAGACAGAAGTCCTACGCTGATCAAAAGAGGAGACCATTGGAATTTCAAATTGGAGAAAAAGGCATTCCTTAAAGTTTCGCCTACAAAGGGAGTCACGAGGTTCAATCAGAAGGGGAAGTTGAGCCTGAAATGTATTGGACCATATGACGTCATAGAGAAGATTGGCGAAGTGGCTTATCGATTGGATCTACCATCAAATTTGGGTCGAGTTCACAATGTATTCCACGTATCTCAGCTGAAGAAGTACGTGCCTGACCCATCCCATGTATTGGATCCTGAACCAGTAGAATTGGATCCGTCTTTGAGTTATGAGGAGCATCATGTTAAGATTCTAGACACCAAGACAAGGGACACCCGCAACAAGAGTGTCAAGCTTGTAAAGGTCTTATGGACAAATCACCTCACTGAAGAGGCAACTTGGGAAGCGGCGGATGATATGAGGAAGAAGTATCCTCACCTTTTTGACGAGGTACTTTGAGTTCCGAGGACGTCACTCCTATAAGGGGGAGAGGTTGTAATCCTTCGGTTTTTTTTAATACAGTATTCCTTATAGTATATTGCATATCATTCATGACCTTAGGTTTGCATTTAGTAGTTTTACCATTCAGTGGAGGTTCATACCTTATTGGTTGTTGAGGATTTGATTTAAGCTTCGAGTACGAAGCTCTCTTTAAGGGGGGAGGATGAAATACCCCGTTTTGTGACTATGGGTATTTTGTGATATTATTATAAGTGTTGGGGAGTTAGATTTAAATGTTGAGAGTTAATTATAATGGTTTGCTAGAGTTTGGGGGTCTTTGTGACTTTAATCAAAAGTCTTTAGTGCCTTTTATTAAATTGGGGGAGGTAGTTGTCTTCTTACCTAAACTTGTGGTGGGAAAGTGCCTTTTCCCACAGATTGGTAACATAGTTTGACCCAATTTTCTTCATACGTAAAGTTTTCTATTCAATTGTGGGTTTCTTCCCTAACGAGTTTGATTTTTTTTCCAATTCTCATCAAACTCTCTATCTCTCTATATCTCTATCCCTCTCAGCCACCGCCGCCGCCGCCGTCTCTCTCTTCAGCAGCAGTAGCGGCTTCAGCCACCGCCGCCGCCGCCGTCTCTCTCTTCTTCTCTTCTTCTTCCCCGTCAATGGCTTCTCTTTTTTCTTCTCTTTCTTCGGCTTTTTCTTCTTCTCCTTCATACTTTGATTTCTCTTTTCTCTTGTTCTCTTTTCCGGCACCCTTGATCACCATTGCCGCCCTCATCTCCGCTACTTAATCTCTCAAATCTCTCACGTTCACGTATGTAGCAAGTTGTTCTTTAAATTCAGATTGTAATCATTCTTTATTTTGAATCGTTATCATGTTATTCTTCATGAATCATCATAATCTTTCATGTTCATATCACACCCATAAACCCTAGTTTGTATAGGACATAAAATCAAGTTGAAACAATAGGATTAACTAGACGTTATCACTTGTTTGATGTGTTGGGTTGGTAAGGCGAGTTGTAATCGCCGGGTAATTGAATTGGAGTTGAAATCGAGACCGTTAGGCATGATGATCTAGAGTTGATATATAATATGTTCGGTCGCTAAAAGGTTGGAATTTGTCGCTGTAGGACTGGTTTTAGTCGCCAAAAGTTGCTGAAATTGTCACTAATGCTGGGGCGACGGGTACATTGAGTACTACGATTGAGTCGTCATAGTTGACTTGCAAATAAGGTGAGTAAACATGCCAGCCCTAGTGTGCCTAACATCCTTCGTGTCGAATGATTTATTAATTTACGTCTCAAAATGAATTTATGTGTTACGTGCCATTCAAATATCTGATTTTACGTGCTAAATGCTTTTCTTGAAAATATCACCATGATATAATAATGGACAATAACGTAAAGTGGAAGAGTTGTGCGGGGACCTTTATTATTGGTTACTATTGGCATTGGGCGTGTTGATCTCGGTCTTCCGTTCAATTTATTTTATCTAATCCGGCCGCACTTAGCCCCGGATAGCTCCCTGTACTCACTCCTCTAGCCGCTAGAGTCTTTGGGGGGTGTCAACACTTAAGGTCTTGAATGCTTGCGAGATGGTTGGTTTTCCCCCCGTCACAAATAATTAATAAGATGGTTCTTTACTTCCGCTGTGTTTGAAATGAACTCCTACTTGTAAAATGGGTCACTGTTTTATAACTGTCTCATCATCATTTTACATGCTTGGGTGTTTGCTTGCCAGTATTTATATGCTGATTTTGTACTGTGGTGTTTCTTTTTATTCCTGCACCACAGGTCTAGGTGGTGAGTATTTGGTTTAGCGGGGGGGGGGGGGGGGGGGGAGGGGGCTTCATCTCCAAATGCATTAGTCATTTCATTTTAAATTTGAACTCTTTTAGTATTATAATACTTAGTTTGTTTATGCCCGCGCTTGAGGCACGAATAATTGGATTGTAATAATGGTTTGGTATAAATACTTCATGGATGATTGCTTGAGAACCATCTTTAAATGCCCTTGTATCCGAGTTTAATCTCGGGTACGGAGTGACACCCCCCGGGCCTCCGGCTTGGTCATTTTCGGGTGTTACAGCATTTCTACCTGCTTACTCTCCCTTCAATTGGTATCAGAACCTGTATCACTGTATGGATTTAACCATCTGGTGATCATGAGTACTGCAGGTGATGTTGGTTTCTCTCAAGAAAGAGCTGCTAACAGACCTCCTCTATTCTGTGGAGAGAATTTTGTCCACTGGAAAGCATAATGAAAATGTTTATCATTGATCAAGATGTTGAACTTTGGACTATCATTCAGAAGGGTCCTCATACATTCTTCTCTGAAAAGGATGGGATTAAAACCCCGAAGACAAAGGGCTTACTAACTACTTCTGAATTAGAACAATATTCAAAGGACTATAGAGCTATGAACTTATCGTATTGTGCTTTGAGTGCAGGTTAATTTAACAGGATCTCTGGATGCAGGACAGCCAAAGAAATATGGGACAAGCTTGTGGTAACCTTTGAAGGAACTAGTCAATTCAAGCATACCAAGATCAACATATTTCTCAGGCAATATGAGATATTCAAGATGAATGGAGATGAATCCATCAGAGAGATGTTCAAGAGATTTACTGACATAGTCAAAAATCTTGACTCCCTGGGAAAACACATCTCAAATGAAGAGAAAGTAAGAAAGATCTTGAGAATCCTTCCCAAAGCTAAATGGGAACCAAAGACTAAAGCCATATAAGAAGCTCAAGATCTATCATCTCTTCAACTTGATGATCTACAAGGGAAGCTTCTCACACAAGAGAAGCATAAGGGAATCCAGATTGGAAGCCCTAAGAAGGAAAAGAAGAAGGCATACACAGGGATCAAGGGAAAAGGAAAAGATATCTACATTCCAGACTCGGATTCAGATACTACTTCAGGTTCCTATGGAGAATATTCTGTATCTAAAAAGGGAAGACATGATAAAGAACTTCCAGAAACTGAGTCAGAGTCAATTTTGAAAACTGGAAGAAGAGATCCTCTCAAAATATCCTCTGCACTACAGAAAAAAGGTGTATGTGAAGAAGAAACTAAAGCATGGAAGGAAAGCTTTAGAAGGCCTCACCTTTTTGTTCATCAGTGTTATCAAAACGATTAGTTCCATAATTGAGGAAATCGATGTGGTTCAACAAGAAGAACAGGCTAATGAGGATGACAGTGAGGAAGAGGAAGGAGGACAGGAAGGAGATGAAGACCCAACCCCATAAACTCTTGCCTACTCTTTCTTGCCTACTCTTTTAAAATTGCATTACATATTTTCCAAATACTTTGATCCAACATTTTCTCAGTCTTTTTGATGAAATACAAAAAGGGTGAGAAATCTTAGGTTTGTTTTTATTTTTTTAGTGGCCTGTCTTTTTGGTCAGTAGGAAATAACCTGAGACTTTACTTGTTTTCCTGCTTAGGTTGATTGCTAAATAAGTTGAATTCTTTTTTTTTGGAACTTATGTGTTATGATATGTTATGACTCTTTGTGCTAATAAGTATTTTTTTGCAGAAACTAAGCATCAAACAGAAAGTGGTTTTGTCTTTAATCAAGGGGGAGATTGTAAGTTCACAGGTTTCACAGGATTGAAATAGCAAAGATTGAAATAGCAAAGCTATTTCAAGGCCTTGAAATTGTCTGACCTGTATGCATATGTTGAGGGGGAGTTCTTCTGATCTTATTCTTATTCTCTCACCCCTATAATTGATCTTTTATTACTTGATGATGAAAAACAAAAGCTTTGATTCACTTAGACATCATCTGATTTACCTGTTTGACTTAGTTTTGCAGGGAAATTTCATTTCCTATTTTACAGAGTTGGTTTCCTAACCTGAGTTTTGAAGGAAAGGAAATACTCGGAGATTGTGATTATGTGATCAATCAAACACTCATGACTGATTCTCAATTCATTTAAAGACAAGATCAGCTCAATATCTTTGAAGATCATGATCAACTATCCGTTGGAGAAGACTATTAGAGAAGTCAAAGTTGTTACCTAATAAACATGGAAGTTTGTTGCTGAGAATCAGGAAGATTTGCTGATCAATTGAGCTGTATAAATGGAGCTCAATACAAAGCATTTGAAAATCAACTCAATGGGCAAAAACAGAGATGCATTCAAGGATTACTTAGCATCATAGAAGTAGATCATTCTCTCAATCCAACTCTCAGAAGAACACTGCAGTTCCACTTCCTGTGTTCTTCTATTTTGTACTTAATTTGTATATCATTCATATACTACTTCTAGCTCTCATTCTCAAGCATTGTTCAAGGTGAAAAATAGAGAATTCTTAGTTAATCAGTTAGCTAGAGTAGGTACGAGATAGGTTAGTGAGAACCACAAGCTGTAACAGAGTAAGGCATATCTCTTTGCTTGAGATCTAGGGCTTAGCTTTTGATTAATAAGAATTGTGTTGAAAATCCAGCAGGGAGAAGATCCATGAGGTAGATACGTAGGTCCAGGTGGACTGAAATCTATATATAATGTGTCTCTTTCATTTATCTTTCTCTCATTTACTTTGGTTTGCACAGCTTTTAAACTAGTCTCATTCAAGGGTTTGAAACTCTTTTCAAGGCCTTGAAAAAGACTTGTCTGTTTTAATCAAATCAGTTTTCCACTTCAAAGGCTTGAAACTTCTTTACTACTTCACAGAAACTATTATTCTAGCAAGTTTTGCAAAAAGTTGGCATACTCTATTCAACCCCCCCCCCCCTTCTAGAGTATTTGTACTGCTTTTCCACCTGCTTACTCTCCTTACATTACGGTAGGATTTAATTAATCAAAAATACACCGTATTAATAACCGAATTTGCGCCTCTGATTTACTCCGATCATGCGGTCAACTTTATTTCTCGTCAAATCCTCCTTCTGGTTGTGCGACCCAGATTTTGGTCGTGCGACCCTGGTGATTTTGTCCCGATCTTCTTCTCTTCTGATTGTGCGATCAGGTTCTCTGGTTGTGCGATCAGAACTTGATCGTGCGATCAAATGGCCTGATCGTGGAGTACATTGAGTTGGAAGATTATTTTGATCCAAAATTTTACGAAGTGTTGGAGCTCCTTATTATAGGGGGTCCAAGTGTAGTTTAATAAACTTATTAAAACTTTTTGACACCCCTCTTCAACTCTTTTCATCGCTTCTTCACAATTTCTTCTTGTCCTATGCTCCCGCGAATATTCCAAGCTCCGTTTCATGTCAAAAGAACACAAAACAAATCATGCACGATCAACAAAAATACATGAAACAATGCGAGAAATGCATGGATTAACAACTTAACACACAAAGCTAAACTTCTACGTTTTCTCAACATTCCCATTGTACAACTAAGATTATCAACAAGGAAATCACACTAAACGATATAAACACATAAGAAATATAACTCTAATATAGCAACACTTTTAGAAGCATGTTTTAGTTAATTCAGGTACGGGCCATTTCTAAGTTGGCATGGGAGTTTATTTACAATTCCTTGTTTTATAAGAGGGGTGAGACTGAGCAATTGATTGAACGTAGAGTCATTTATGCGCATTGTTGTTTCTTCGTGTTTTCACGTGCTACTATTTTCGCGGCCCTGAAATGGCCGCCACTGTTTGCTCCTTGCAAGTTTAAGGCTTTATTGAAAAAAGAACCCAGACCAGCTAATTGAGACCGTTACCCACTTCAGTATGGGGG
This sequence comes from Linanthus parryae, assembly GCA_023055425.1. NCBI lineage: Eukaryota > Viridiplantae > Streptophyta > Magnoliopsida > Ericales > Polemoniaceae > Linanthus > Linanthus parryae. The sequence goes on from JALGPY010000002.1 coordinate 100,390,810, forward strand.
TGTGTGGGTGATCATTGGATCAAGCACAAGAACATATGTCTTTGGAAAGTTGAGAAAAAGTTATTGCTTCATCAGTCCCGAAGGTTGATTGATTTTGTGGAGTCTTGGGTTATTAGTGTGTCACCCCATGGTAAGGTGGAGTTTGATTGGTGTTTCATGGCGATGTGTTTATACAAGGGGCATATAACCGATATCCCTGATTTTATCCACAAGAGCTTTCAGTCTATACATCAGAATAACAGCCGCAAAGTTCTAGGTTTTTGTTATCTTTTGATACACATAGCGATAGAGGTTGGTGTTGTCTTGATAGGAGAGGATACAGATCATTCCCCGGGTGGGTCAAGGTGTCCAATCCTTTAAATTATCTGGTGATGGCTGATAGTAGCCAAGAACCAAAGAAATGCGGAAAGAAGAAGGGATAGAGTAGAAGAGGTCGTATTAAGGGTAGTGGATCGAGTCAGTCTTCCAGCTTGATTTTAGAATTGAGGATACATTGGTAGCTATGTAGGATCTTATGATCTCAAATGAGAAGAATGCTGAGAGACACAAGGGAGAATGTATATCCACTTGGGCAACAACCAAATTGAGTTGGGTGAGAGGCTATATGCACAAGGAAAGTGGATCGTGCAAAAAGGATAGAAAACAAAACTAACTCTAAAACCTACACCGATCAGTGATAAGTATTCATCTAGCTCTTACTCAGGTGATGAGGAAAACTCCGAGGAGGAGTAGATTCACCGGCCTCACATTTAAATGTTGAATCCTCATGATTGATCTCTAAATTTGTTGAGGACAACAAATCATATTGGGGGGATTTAGCCTTGTACTTGCCAAGTCCGTGTCTGCATAACCAATTACATTTAGGTTGTTTTGTCAGTCAATATTTTTAGTTCATGTTATTTATACTTATATTATCGTATTGTGTTGTGTTAGAGTATTGTTATTATTTACACTTTTAAATATTGAGTCCACCTAACCTATGATGAGTCAGTTTCAAGTTTTCTTTCATGCCAGCCTTACATGTAGACTTTTTGGTATTATTGAAAAATACAACAAAAAATATTTCAAAAATCCATAAAAATTCTAAAACAAACTTGAGAAATGGAAAATAAATTTACTTGAATGTGAAGAGAGATCAATGAAAGTCCCATTAGAGTAGGAAGAGCCACATCGTGGTAGTTGTAGCGAGAATCTTGATATGGTAGCTGATAGAGAGAATGTACATGAGAAATGTGAGTATTTGTATCTAGGACTCATATATCCTGCTAATGCCAGAGCATCGTCACTTAGGTAGTCGTATGGCAACAGAATAACTATGTGAGTGATATATTTGGGGGCCCACTTCCTCGTCTCGAGCCTTAGGTCTACTAGTAAAGCCCTTTAGTCTGTTTACCCCTTTTATTCTCAGCCTCTTAGCCTAGGAAGCCTTTTCTTGTGAATTTCATCACTTGTTAGATTGGTATTTTTTTTCCTTTGTGTTATGAGAGCACCACATGGATGTTATGTGAGTTTACCAGTGCTTCTCATAGTGACTGTGTGTGGTAATCCTATGACTTGAAGTCACTAAATTCCCTAGATGTGGAGTGACATGTTTTAATATCATCTAACATCACTCTGTGACGAGGTGATTATAAAGGCAATAATTGGACATGTTAGGAAACATGCTGAGGGGTGTGAGTGATGTAGATAAAACTTGTTCCTCCTACACAACGGAAGTCAATATCCTTAGCCACTCGATGAGTGAGACTTAGGAAAATGCTTGGTCGTACTCAGATGAATCAATATGAGATTTGATGTCATTTGTATGTCTAAGTTTACTCAGGTAATCGATAAAATATAGATTGGATATACAAGGGTGACACTCCATATCTTGTGTCTAATCTGGATATATGGACAAACGTATTATACAACATGATAGCATTTGGTCATAGAGGTTAGCCAGGTCACTAGGATTCCTATTACTTGGGGTAGCATTGATGTGTTGCTAGATACCGCTCAATGTTTGTAATTGTTACTGCCAACGTAATTAGGAACCCAAATGGTCACGCACAAGAATGCATCAAACTGGAATTGATTGCTCATTAGTTAGATTAAAGAGAAATTCATATTTCAGACTTACATGCAATCTAATCCTAACTTTTAGGATTAAAGAGTAAGTCGAACTCTCTCATACCTATAAATACCCCAGCATCGTGGCTAGTTTTCACAAGCTTCATATCACTACTCGTATAAGATACAAAATAGTTAGGGTTTGAGAAAAGAAGTTCGAGTCGTCCATAATAAGTTGATTTCGTAAGGCGAAATCATGCATCCTCCTCCAGAAGGCTAGCACCGACGAAGAGGGGGTCCAGTTCACATCCGTTCGTGTGGATACCATAGAGGCGTTTCACTTTCAGCGCTTGTGATCGTCACTAATCACTGCGACTTAGGTAATTTCTCAACATCAGATTATGCTCCTTCACAATCTATCCTTAGTGGGTCTTCGACATAATTTTTTTTTTTTTGTATTTCCGCCGCATTGGTACCATAGAGGCGTTTCACTTTCAGCGCTTGTGATCGTCACTAATCACTGCGACTTAGGTAATTTCTCAACATCAGATTATGCTCCTTCACAATCTATCCTTAGTGGGTCTTCGACATAATTTTTTTTTTGTATTTCCGCCGCATTGGTTTGCCCAAAACCCAACACTGTTATGCTAACTCTTTCCGTGCAGGCAATTGAAGTTTCTTGAATCAGTGCAGCAAGTTAAAGTTCAGATTTCGTTCTTATGGTTTTCAAGTATTCTTCCTAGTGTTCAGTATTATTCTTATGTCTAGGAGATTGCACGTTGCATCAATCCAAGAGTCTAGGGACTTAAGTGTCAAAAATGCAGATGAGAAGAAGACCAAAGAGGTAGTTTAGCCTCCCTTGCGCACTAGCAGCAAGGCACACATCCCTATGTGAGTTGTGCACTGCAAGGGGCGGCCAGGTTTAGGCTGTTTGATACTTTGGAATTCCTCTTTAACAGTTTTGGAAGTTCAGTAGACATTCTTCTTTCTAAATTTTCTATGATCTTATTCCTTATATTCCAAGAGATAAAGTTTATTTAGGAATAATTACTTAATTTTACTATGAATATTTTAGTGATAGTAATCACATATCTTTTAAGAATTATTTCCTATTAAAACTCTTTTATTGCTTTAGTTAAAATAAATGACAGTTTTTCAATATAAATCCAAATTGTATACAGTAAACTTATTTTAATTAAGTTGTTTTTATATGTTTATATATTTAATTCATATTGAGTGAATATCTTTTATTAATTAAAAAATATTTTTTATTAATAAGCAATATCCTTTTCTAAATTAAAGTTTTTGAAATTGAATTTGAGATGTTCTCTTTAAGTAAATTTCTAGGTCAAGTTACATGTTGCTTGTAGGTCTAAGATTCGTTTAGTCTTGTCTAGAGTCTACTATTTCTTGCAGGCTACTATTTTCTAGTATCTACCTATGATAGAGTTGTTCACTCACGAATTAACGGTTATAGAGTTGTTCACTTGACGAGCTAGGGTACAAAACGTCATGTACTGCACGCCTAAACAGATGGTTTGCGTGCAGCTCAAGTTGTCAGCTCAAGTCGTGAGTTGGTGTGTTAGTTCCCAACTAGATTAAGTGGAGTACTTGGATTACCGCGCGCGTGGGGGTGCTAAACATGAGATTGCAGAAGCTAAGTCTGTAAAGGTATTGTGGTGGGTAGCAGATCTTTGTGAATAGCTCGTTATATATCTTGTATGAGACAGTCTCTGGCAATAAAGTTGTCTAACACTGGTTGGTGCTAGCAGGTGGGATTTTATCATAACTTTTCTTCTTAGGAGGTGAGGACAATGATGGTGCCCCACAGTAAGAATCTTGTGTGTCGTGCATCTTTACTTTACATATAATTGTTGTGATTGTTTGATTTATGTTATAATTATATCATTGCATCAACAAGTGATCTTTACGCAATCCTTGATTAGAATAAATTATACCTTATCGTCTTGTCGATGGTCTCTCTTCTACTGTTTGGGTAAATGACCGATCTAATTGGCTCTACGAAGTTGTTTTCTACTGTCTCACGATTTGCGAGTCTAGATAAGTAAACGCACTCGTACTCATGTGCTTGTTTGTCGTCTACCGACTCTATATCCACTGTCAGCGGTGATTCTTCATTTGATATCTTTCTCCTTTCTATATAAAATTTCCCATAATACAATGACTTATTTGATGTGTTTAGTAGCATGAGTAGCTAAACACTTTTCTATGGACCGAGTTGGGTTCCTAGGCCTATGAATTTGTAATGAACTTGAATCCTTGATTCATGCATTTGCTTAATAGAAGATTGAGTTTAGTGTCTATAATTTTATCCTTATTCTTCATATTAAGCGAGGTTTGAGTCGGCAAAGACATAACTACTTATTAATCTTCCAAACCATTGTACATTTGATTAGCTAGAATGAGGGATAATAACACATTCCCATATCGTTCTCTAAATCCATGTAGGATGCGTTAGACATGAACTTGGGTAGAAAATAGCTTATTGCTTCACTAGATTCCTCTAAATTTCTTAAGCAATGTAGGGGTCTTGTGCCTCTATGTAAAAACATAATTGTAAAAGAAATGTAGAGGCTTCTATACTAGGTTGGGTGTAACTAAATTGTTGTGTTTAATGAATCAATGTTCAAAAGAAATACCCTTGTGTTTCAACGAAGAGCCCTAGTACTTCTCTTATTCGTTAAATCTTTTGATATTCAGCTTGCTCTAGTTATTTTTAGGTACAATAAATCTCTAATTCTTACCAGACTATTACTCTGATTGGCAACCGTGCACTTGCGTTTCTGAATCGGTCAATTAATTTCTTAGTTTTGAATGTTAGGGACATCTAAGTGCAAATTCTTGCTCGATCAATCTCGACCTTCCTACAACTAGAACTAAAGCAAGGATGGTGGATTCGTAACATCAGTTCCCATTTTCTTATTTAAATGAATAAATAAGGTTTTTGACTCACAAAATGAGTTTGTGTTTAGAATGTTTTCTAATAAACTAGGCTGACCTTGAGAGTTTGTCCAGTTGCCCGGTTGCTATCCTGGGGGTTGGGCTTGAGTTCATATATTTAGAATCTATGTTCGGCTTGACCAGACCTAGCCTAACGCCGCTTGATCCATGGCTATCCCTAGATCATGGTTGTGTGTCTATTAAGTTTTGTTGACTTACCAAAGGAACGAGAAACAATTCATAGATGAACTTTTTTTGAAGGGATACGGATGAATTGATGAAGCATCGAAGTTGCTATTACTTCTACCCGCTATTCATTGAACGAAATTAATAAAAACTATTATGGTGTAAATTTTTTCGGAAACAATCTAAAATTACCATACCATAAAATGACACAAACACACCACCGATAAACGCATACCGTCAACCTAACAACTTAACATCCATTGATCGATGCACGTGTATGATCTTAGGTCACCTAAACTCCATAGAGGGGTTTCGCTTCTGCTCTCAATCCTCGCTCCGGCGCTTTCAGCTCGAATTCCGTGATAATTTACGCTCTCAAATTTTTAAGATGTTTTTTTTACGAACGCTCAATGCTTTATCAACAATTGACCTCAGTACTACGTTACCATGCTTATTTGAAACTAAGCCAAACATTAATTTCAACAAAAGTGAGTAACCAACCCCTTGCCGAGGCATTCAACAATCTCACTTTATGTCAACTTCTCATTGCAAATGCTCGTTCAAGTTGAACTTCCATTCCATTCTTAATATGTGAAGTTCTGGTCCCATAATACAAGCTCTATAGTCATTGTCACAAAATTTAAATTACACAAAACTTCAAACTATAGCACAATTATATTTAAAATAATATTAAATATATAATTTATATACCGCTCTCATCTACAATTTATATATAGAATTTGTCGCTTTCACGCTCCCACTCTTAATCCTGCATCCTCTAGGTGGCTTAGCTATAATCGTCTTTTATCTACATCTTTGATGACAAGAACGAGCTTAAATTACCGCGTAAGAAATTTCACGGCTAACTGATGTTGTTACAGTAAAAATGGGGAGGTTTGCTATGACTTATAAACATCTTATAAGTCAGTTTTGGATTATAAGTTGAAGTCAACTTATAAGTAGTGTTTGGTATGGACTTATAAGCTGAAAAGATTGAGTCCAACTTATAAGTCCATAGTGTTAAATTTGAGTGTACAAAAAGTTGGTGTTTTGAAGCTTTTTTTGAACTTTTGGACTTAAACATCTTTTTCACCAAACACCCCCAATTTTTTTGTTCATCTTTTTTTGTCATGGACTTTTTTGACATCAACTTATAAGTTAAGTTAAGTTGCAAATAAGTCATACCAAACTCACCCAATGTCACTTTCTTTTCTTGTTAACTTGAGTGTTCGAGTCAATTTGCACACACCTCCACTAAATTCAGGAGTATACAAAAGTTTATGTGAAAACCATAGTGGAGCTAAAACTTAATGCATTATGGAAATCAAACTTCTCTCAGTTGAAAGGAATCAAACTTCTATATATGCAGGTAGACCACCCCCCTAAGGATTAAATTCTGTCAATTTCATTCTCCTCCCTCTTTCGTTTTTCTCCTAACTAACAAATGGAAGAATAAACAGAAACAATGCATCCACTTCCAAATTTGATAACAAGGCTTGGTGCTCTTAAACTGGAACATGCCATGACTGGAAAAAGTAGCAAAGGCTTTGTATTTGTCCCAACATATGTAAATTGAGAAAGGGGTACATGCTAATGTTATTATTACTATATTGCAGTGAGAGAATTGTCATTTGCATATCTCATCCATATCATCTTTGGTTAGATTAATTCAATTAAAAATGAAAAATATCCAAACCCAGAATCCAGCATTAAAATTCTAGAAATAAAACCCTAAAAGAGGCCATTGTAAGAACAAAGAACCATCATCGCCGTCAGTCACTCCATCCAACGGCCCAGATCATCCCACCACTCGTGCTTATCACTCCATGCTTTGAGTGCACTGTTCTCTTCTCTCTCACACTCTTTCCCCATTCACTCTCCCCCCTCCCATCTCTCTCTCTAGAAATGGCCATCGGCGATCACCGTCGTTGCTTCTGAAAACGTTTCCATTTCAATCCGATCTCTGTATCCACCACTAAAATCAAAAACCCATATCAGGAACAAATCTTTAAGGGACACCCACCAATTTGGAGCTTTGAATTTAATCTCTTCTCGATTCACTGTTTTTGACGATGAAATCAGTCTAACACAATAAAGATCGAGTCCTTGCAGCTTTCTTTAGCTCCAGAACCAATCTGTTGTTCTTAATCCCAAAGTAAAAAAAAAAAAAGTTTCGATCTTTTTTTTTTTGGTTCTCGTTTTGTTTCGTTTTCGTGAATTTGAGCTTGTGTTATGTGTTGAAAATGATCACTGACAGTTACTCGACGATGATATCCGACGTGGGAATGCGATCGATGCTCCAGAGCAGCAACGACGAGTTAGGAATGTTGCTGAGAGAGCAACGGAGTGATCGGGAGAGGGAGCTGAGTATGTACCGAAGCGGCTCAGCTCCTCCCACCGTGGAAGGCTCTCTGAGCGCAGTCGGTGGGTTGTTCGGTGGCGATTTCGGTGGGGTCTCAGAGGAGCAGCTGAGGTCTGATCCTGCCTACATTTCCTACTACTATTCCAATGTGAATCTCAACCCTCGCCTGCCGCCGCCTCTTCTTTCGAAGGAGGACTGGAGGTTTGCGCAGCGGCTGCAGGGCGGCGATGGCGGTGGTTCTGGGTTGGGAGGGATTGGTGATAGGAGGAGGACCAGCAGAGGCGGCGGCGGCGGCGGAGATGACGGTGGTGGTGGTAACAATAGTAGTTCTCTGTTCTCAATGCAACCGGGCTATAATAGTAATAGTAATAAGGGGAAGAAAGAAGAGAATGGAACGGCTGAGTGGGGCGGCGGACTCATTGGACTGCCTGGGTTGGGAATGGGTAGTAGGCAGAAGAGCTTAGCTGAGATCATTCAGGTGATTTGATTTGATTCTCTTTTGCTTAGATCTCATTTTAATCTTCTTTATTTTCTTCAGATTATATTTTTCATAACTTCATTTTTTGTTATAACAGCTTCTAGGGTTGTTTTTTTGAAAGATATGTCATTTATTCAGTATGATTTAAGTTGGTTGGGTTGTGCTGGTGGTACTTGTTAGACTGATTGGGTTTCGAAGATTTTTTGCTGATGCTGCGAAAATGTGGAATTTTTCATGTTCTCGCATGGTCATCCCTTTTTGCCTCTTGATTTTCTTTCTGTTGATTGCTTCAGATGTTGCTTATTTATCTCAGCTTCTAAGATTTATTCAGTATGATTTTAGTTGGTTGGGTTGTGCTGGTGGTACTTGATATACTTTTGTGACTGATTCGGTATATAAGATTAGATTTTCTATGCTGATGTTGCGAAGATGTAGAAGTTTTCATATTCTGACATCATCATCCTGTTTTGCAACTTCATTTTCTTTCTGTTGATTTCCTCAGAGGTTGCTTATTTATCTATGCTACTCAGTTTTGCTGATTTATGGACTTCAAAAATCCAAGTTTTTGGTAAACCGCACTTAACCTGATTTTTTAATGCGTAGTTTACACGAGACTGTAAATCTGGGATTGTCGATTTTTTTGCGTCTGTGTATAGCAACCTGACAGGATATCTTTGAATAGATACTAACTGAACTCATCTCTGCTGCTGCTTTGTTTACGTGCTACCTAAGTGTGGCTAGATAAGAGCAACTAGATCATGTAGTTCTTCATGTGTCACTGAACTCTCGCACATGTTTTATGTTCCTTCAGTTTTAAACTTTGATCTCCCAAAAAATTTCAAACAGAACGGTTCTCCTCTCACCCACCAATGAGCGTAGGCCAAGTAAAATATTCATTCTTTGTGTTTCAGATAGCTTCGCCTAGAATTGAGAAATAGGAAATTTGATACTTGACACTAATAATACACTATAGTCTTTTTTCTTGGTATAGCTTCTGCTATTAGCCTTGTAGTGCCATGTTTTTCCTGTAATGTGCAAGTTGACAGTACATTCGCTTCTACTCGTATGTATGTAATAATGATTGTCTGTGTAACTATCAAAAGATTGCGCTTTATATGCTGATTTCTAACATGGTCATGGTATATCTTGTGTCAAGACACATTGGCACTAACTATGATACTTGCTAGTTGCTAATCGCGGAGTGGGGATATGAGGATTTGTTTGCAGTGGAGCTGTGAATGGCGGTACTATGATTTACACTATTATCTTCTGGCCCCTTGGTGGTTTTCTTTGAACCAACGTTTACAGCTCTTGGATGTGTCTCTGAGCTTTGAACTTCCTAATCTTTTAATGTTCTATCTAGGGGATGTATGTTCCAGTTGATAGGGTAACTGAAACATATTAGGTATGTAAGAAATTAAGCATATGAATATACTTGAATTTGGTGTAGGAATAGTAGGATTTATACTTCATATGGAAGCTTAACTTTATTTTCTAATTAAATGAGAGATTCAATTTCCTCGATTATTTTTTAGTCCAATGAATACAAGTTTCTGAGTTGGATGAACATGTTAGACATAATCTCATTCTCTTAAGATTTGGTGCATAGTCTTTTAATTGAAGTTATTTTCCAACTTTCTTACTTACCATTTAAATAGTCCATCCTTTGGTTTGTAGTTTGTATATAGGATTTGGTCTAAGTCCATTACATAATCTTATTTTTAAATTTTTGCACAGGATGATATAAGTCAATCGGCATCTGCCTCTAGGCATCCATCTCGTCCTGCTAGCCGGAATGCATTCGATGATAATGCCGAGTTAAATGAATCCCATCTTGCCCATTTGCACCATGAACTGTCAATGGATGCGTTACAGGGCATGTCTGCGGCTCACAATCTTGCTGGATCTGCTTCTCACACCTATGCGTCGGCATTGGGGGGCTCCTTGTCAAGAAGCTCCACTCCTGATCCTCAACTTGTAGCCAGGGCTCCTAGTCCTCGCATCCCAACTGTTGGGGGAGGCAAAACAACTACTATGGATAAAAGAAATATCAATGTTTCAAACTCATTCAATGGTGGTGCTTCAAGTGGTGTGGGCGAGCCTGGTGATCTAGTTGCTGCTTTGTCTGGTATGACTTTATCAACTAATGGAGTGCTAGATGAAGAAAAACATTCAATGTCTCTGATTCAGCAAGAGATGGACGATCATCACAACCTTTTCCAATTGCAAGGTGACCAGAATCCTAATAAACAACGTCCTTACGTCAACAATCCTGAATCTGGGAAGTTTCAGTTGCACTCTCCACAAGCCGCAAAAGCATCTTATTCAACTATGGGTAAAAGCAATGCAGGGAGTTTGAATCTGAACAACTCTTCCCTTATGGGTGACGATCTTCAGAAGCCTGCTGCAAACCCATACTCGCCAGTTCTGAATGGCCGAGGAAACTCACCATCCAACTATCACAGTTTGGATAGTCCAAATTACTATGGCTATAATAATGGCTACGGTGTCAATCCTGGATCACCTTCCATGATGGGTAACCACGCTGCTAACTTGCCTCCTCTGTTTGAAAATGTTGCTGCTGCTTCTGCAATTGGTCTCTCTAGCATGAACTCACTAGGTGGTGGTTTGGGTTTAGGGCCCAATCTAATGGCTGCGGCAGCTGAACTTCAGAATCTGAGTAGAGCTGGTAATCACAGTCCTGGGGGTGGTCTTCAGATGCCCCTTGTGGATCCTCTGTACCTGCAGTATCTGAGGACAAATGAATATGCTGCTGCACAAGCTGCTGCAGGACGGAATGATCCAATGATTGATAGGGAGAGCATGGGAAATTCATATGCGGATCTACTTGGACTTCAACAAGCTTACCTTGGTGCATTACTTTCACCTCAGAAATCACAATACGGCCTTCCGTACCTTAAATCTGGTGGCATGAATAATAATTATTATGGAAATGCAGCATTTGATCTTGGCATGTCTTATCCTGGAAGCCCCATTGCGGGTCCCCTTCTTCCAAACTCTCCTATTGGATTGGGTAGTCCTGTAAGGCATGGTGAGCGCAATATGCGCTTTCCTTCTGGGTTCAGGAATTTGGCTGGAGGCGTCATGGGATCTTGGCACTCGGAAGTTGGTGGCTTGGACGATCATTTCCCTTCCTCCTTATTGGATGAGTTTAAGAGCAACAAAACAAAATGTTTCGAGCTTTCAGAAATCGCAGGTCATGTTGTTGAATTCAGGTACATATACTATCCAATATTCTTGCCATCATCTTTTTGTCTAGGCCATAAATAAATTAATTCAAATATTTCATGAGCAGTGCGGATCAGTACGGGAGTAGGTTTATTCAGCAGAAGCTTGAAACAGCCACCATGGAAGAGAAGGACATGGTCTTCCATGAGATAATGCCCCAAGCTCTTTCCCTTATGACCGATGTGTTTGGGAACTATGTCATTCAAAAGGTACATTCTCCCATTCCTCGATTTGTATCATTGGAGTTATTAGCTGGTTCGTTGCAGCTCTTGCATGCTCTCATATTTAAGTGCAAGAGAGAATAGCTATTCATACCAACTATATGTGACTGATATTTTGTTCTAATTTTCCTTTTCAGTTTTTTGAACACGGAACTCCATCTCAGATAAGAGAATTGGCTGACCAACTCACTGGACATGTCCTGACCTTGAGTCTTCAGATGTATGGTTGTCGTGTAATCCAAAAGGTAAAAAACATGCTTAGTTCATCTGCTTGACATATCTAGTCGTATAAGTTCCGTGGTTACTTTAACTACTATCCCTTTTGGCATGTTCATGTGCTTGGCTCTAATGGTAAAACTTTAACACCCTCCTTCCAGGATTTCCTAACTTGGAGGGATCTTAGAAAACCATCTATAAGCTGGTTCTGACAATTCTGCACTTTTCTTTATGTTTCTAGCAGCTGCTTTAGAATACTATGAATCTTCAGCAATAATAGATGTTTATTTTCTGTTACTTGTTAGATTTTGTAGCCAACCACTCTGCGGGATCTTAAGTTTTTCCCTTGAAGATTGGCTGCTTTCTTATGCCGTCTTTAACAATCTTTGAATCTCAGATGTCTTAATTCTTAATTTTCTTTTCCTTGGCGTTAATTACCGTCTTTCGAATTGTCAAATATACTATATCTTCCTTCCAAACAAGAATACACTTCGTTTGTGAATCATAATTTGGAAAATGCTTATCACTTCTGTGGAGCATATTTGTGATATTGATGGACTGTCTGATCTTTAAACTCTCTTAAATCTATTGTTTGTGTTTTGTATTTAATAAAGTCCTGAATCGGTCAAAAACTGACAAGGATTCTCTGTGAAACGTGACACCTGCGTGAAATCTAATTTACATTTATGGTCAACCAGGTATTAGAGTTTAATTTGTTACTACTATAAGAGAAACTCTGTTGATGTTCTATGCCAAAGCACTAGCGACAAATATGACTCGAAACATTTCATCTTCGAACTTGGGTAGCAAAAATGTAGACACGAAGTACTGTAAGATTTCAAATTTTAAGAATAATTTATTTTCCTTCACATTTAATACTCAATTCGAAAAAAAAAGTCAGAAATGAAATTCATGTAAGGCGATCTTTGACATAGAAATGATCTCTTGAAGACTCGTACGCCCCGTACGTTGCAGATGGGTCTAGAATATGACTTGCTGAATTCTCCAATGAAGGCAACACATATGAGAGGAAAGGAGGGAGAGAGATTTGGAAGAATGAAGCATTTGGGTGGTCAAGCGAGCCTTCCTTTTTTATTCGTGAACATGCCCGTTCCAAAAGTCACAAACTGAGAAGTCAACTATTCAGATTATAAACTCAGTCGTAAATTAACTTCTAAAATAACAATTCGAGTTTGATTAGCTAAACTATTTTGGATGGGGGAAGATACCCTTTCAGAAAAAGCAAAACTGAATTGTCACAACTACTAAGGTTTTAAACTCAGTTAAAATTGTCTTTTAAATTACAATTCCAATTGGAATAGTCATAACTATTTAGGTACGGTGAAGATAACCATTCGAAAACGCAGAAACTGAATAGTCACAACTATTCAGGTTGTAAATTCAGTCAAAAGTATCTTTTAAATTACAATCCTAATTTAGATAGTCAAAAGTATTCTGGTATCAATCGTAAACAATTGTGAATCTGTCAATCTGGCAAGGGTGAATTAGGAAACTAAGTAAAATCTTTGAAACCCTCCACACAATTAGGGGGGTAGTACGTAGATGATATGAGAGAACATGAACTTATATTTCCATGTTCGACACCATTGCTCTTAGTCTGCTGATAAATACTCGGGTACGGTGAACTCAGTCAAAGCTATCTTTGAAATTACAATCCTAATTTAGATAGTCACAACTGTAGATCTGTCAATCTAGCTAGGGTAATTTAGGAAGCAAAGTAAATTATTTGAAATCCCCCCACACATTTAGGAGTAGTATATATAGATAATATGATAGAACATGATCTTATATTTCCATGTTGACACCGTTGCTCTTAGTCTGCTAAAGGAAAATACTGTACTAAAAATGGTAGAAGTTGTACAACATTAATCCTGATATATCCTTATGGGACACATTTCCTTTTGTGATATACACAGGCCATAGAAGTTGTTGATCTCGACCAGCAGACAAAAATGGTTGCGGAGCTAGATGGGCAGATCATGCGCTGTGTACGCGATCAGAATGGCAACCATGTGATTCAGAAGTGTATAGAATGCATACCCCAGGAAGCTATTCAATTCATTATCACAGTATTTTATGATCAAGTAGTGACCTTGTCCACCCATCCATATGGTTGCCGTGTTATACAGGTAAATCAAACAATCTTTGGCTTTGTTTCTTTGTTGGATACTGTTGACGGGATGACAATTGATGTCAGTAATGTGAATCAATACATCTTCATCATGTAACAGAGAGTTCTGGAGCACTGCAGTGACCCCAAAACCCAACGCATTGTGATGGATGAGATTTTGCAGTCTGTTTGCATGTTGGCACAAGATCAATATGGGAATTATGTGGTTCAGGTTTGCTGTGTTCCTCGCACCTTGTTCACCAAAACTCTACATATGCATACTTATAGTTGCTTCATTTGCTAGACGTTTACTATTAGATAATACATTGATAAGTTTAAAGTTGAGCCTCTTATTAAATTTAAGGAATTATTCGATAGACGGTGATTCAGGCAAAAATGGTGTATTGATTCCTTGTTGAGTCTTTTTACCAAATACCGCCAACTGCTGTTCTTCATTCCTTCCAATGTTAAAGCATGTACGTGTATAATTATCCTTTTAACTTTTTGTTTTACTGTTGTACGAATTTATTTGGATTACTCTAACTCAGAGGTTTTGCTTGTGATGCCACTACTAGTAGCTGTAGTTTATATGCTGGTCATTTCGGGTCGGACAGCTAGAGGTGGCTTCCACCTCTATATAATATAGATGCCCCCTTGGGGGACCTGACTCCTTGTGGACCAAGTAATTGTTGTAGACATGTGTAAGGTTTGATTTTCTTATTTAACTTAAGTTAGGACTTTTAGTTGCTCGGCATTTCTTTGTTTCTTCAAACAATAATGTTTTGCAATGATACGAGTCAAATTTCAATGATATTCTGTCGTTCAGATAAATTTTAGGAACCATTTGAGTATAGGAGCACAGTGAAGTAGCTCTATGTCCAAACTTCTTTTTATCTTTTTGTCCATGGCTCCATGCTTTTGAAGATTCGTTTCCTTCACTTCAGAATTTCTTTTGCGTAGAGAGTTCTGATTTAGAGGTAATGTTTGTGTCATGATCAACTGCCAACGCTTTGTCATGGTTTGCATGAACTACCAATTGCAGCATTCTACACCTTGAACTGAAAGATATCATATCCGCGACCTGATTGCATGGATGTTATTTGACTATATTTCTCTTTGCATGGATGTGATTTATACACCTCCCTAGTTATGTATAAATAATGTTGCTTTTGTTACCACGTGAGAAGTCTATATTATCCAGTCCAACTGTTTGTCCTCGGATACCTCTTGGTTGACCCAACCTTTCTAGTTGTATATTGGTTACTTCTTTTTTGTGCTTTCTTCCGGTCATTGCTCCTCTCAATGGACTAACAATTCCTATCCTTATATAGGACATATATGAATAAATGTCTGAATTTGATCCCCTGATTTTACACTTCCCTTCTAATACTTCTGGTTGGTTTTGTCTTCACAGCATGTACTGGAACATGGAAAGCCACATGAGCGTACTGCTATAATCGATAAGCTAATAGGGCAGATAGTTCAGATGAGCCAGCAGAAGTTCGCTTCCAATGTTGTTGAGAAGTGTTTAAGTTTCGGAACTCCTGAAGAACGCCAGATCTTAGTAAATGAGATGCTCGGCTCCAATGAGGAGAATGAGCCTCTTCAGGTTAGTTGCCAAAGGCGATTTATACTGCAGGGTATTCTGAAACATTCTATTGTCTTGTTACAGTACTATGTTTTTTTTACTTTTTTCCTGTCTTCTCTTTGAGCTGCACTAGTGGGCAGTGGCTTCCGGTAAGTTACTGTTTTCAGTTTAGTGGCTTCTGATATGTCATTGTTGTCAGTCTAGTGGCTTCCTGTAGGTTGGTGTTGTTACTTTTTGCTCAATTTCTTTGGCTATAAATTTTTGGGGTCTTTAGTCAACTTCTGTGGTGAGAAAATTATAATCGAGGCACCCTGTATGCATATGACTTATCAATGATAAGATCGATTAATTATTATCAGAGTTTTCATTGCGGTACACTGATTTGATTGTTGGATTCTGTGACCAAACAAACAAGAGACTAAAGGTGGCGAGTATTCTTATAAGAGGGCATAGGACCATTAGAGACTGGGATGATATGAATTAGAGCAACATTTGGAGAAAATAAGAGGTAAAATTAGTAGTCTAGAGAGTCACTGGCATCTGTGCAACATGTTTCATGGATATTTGGTCTTTACATCTACTTTCTATAACTAAGAGAGAGGGGATGGGGAGGACTTATCCCAAGACCTCTCTCTCAACATGAAGAGTCTTTGGCAACTTAAAGATAGCGAGGAGACCATTAGGCCACAAGGCCACTGGTAATTGTTCACCTTCAGTCCATTGGCATCCATCCAAGTTGATTGTGTCCTAATCCGATGGACAAATCCAGTGCCCTTCTCATGAAACTATGCTCGGTTCCTGACAGTGGCGGATCCACATAGGAAGGTGTGGGGGCTATAGCCCCCACTCATTTTTCAAAATTTATAATTTTACCACATAATTTAAGAATTATATGCAACTTAGCCCCCACTGAAATTATACAATAGCCTCCATTACTTGAGTTTATTCATTATAACTTTCTCACATTAGAATTTAGCCCCCACTCACGTGAAATCCTGGATCCGCCCCTGGTTCCTGATAGGGGGTATCATTCCATATGTCAATTCATCCAAGTCCATTGAACAAATGCCTCAAAGTCTTCAACCTTTCTTTGTTCTCTCTCTTAGAAGTGAGTTCTAGTGGATGGCATATTGCTCTCTTCTATTAGGACCGTTGTCATGGTTTTGGGAAATGGAAGGACTTCAAAACTTTATGAAGCAGGTGCAGGCTTTTTAATCTATTTGGGGACGAGTGATTTAGAGTTGTAGCGGGTCTGCTTTATGTCTAAATGTTGTTTACAATTCGCAAAACCAGATATATAGTTCTATTTGCTTATATGTTTGATTATTTATGATTTGTTTCTTTGGTGAGTTACTCAAGTCCCTCTTTTCAACAGGCAATGATGAAAGACCAGTTTGCGAACTATGTCGTTCAGAAAGTTCTGGAGACTTGTGATGACCAGCAACTTGAACTTATCCTTAACAAAATTAAGATTCATCTGAATGCTCTGAAGAAATACACTTACGGGAAACATATAGTCGCCCGCGTCGAGAAACTGGTTGCTGCTGGAGGTAAGCATGCTTTTCTTTCTACTTTAAAGTTAAGGATGCTTTTTATATCCTTCTGTCTTTTGGATGTCGCAATCTTATTGGAAATTGTGGGTGGTAATCTGAATGCATCTTTTTGAAGCTATAACATCCTACCTAATAGATCTTTTACATTTAATTCAAAAATGAAAGATATTGGAACTACTCAGAGCACATAATTTTGAGTACTCTATTCTCTAAAGTAGGATGTAAACTGGAAAACATCATACTAACAAAGTCATTTGTTGTCATGCAGAAAGGAGGATTGGTGCTCTAACTAGCGCATATGCTGCCGCTGCTGCCGCCTCTGCTGCCGCCGCTGCTGCTGCTCAGATGGCATAGGAAAGAAGCTGTACAGATAACTGAGGCTAGTATTCGGCGCACTTTTTTCTTGTTTATTTTTCAGTGTCTAGCTACAGTTATGTCTGTGTTCAATCAGATGAATGCAATCTGACTTGAGAATAAAAAAAGAGAGGAAGTTGTTTGGGGTTGTACCTAAAAATTTGTACATTGCTTAGTTTGAGGATAAAACGTTAGAATCAGGCTTAGCTGAGGCTCATAGAGGTGAAACTCACCTGATGCCCCTGCAGATGAGATATAAAATTACTAGTGTACAAGTTTTTTAAGGGTGTAAAAAAGAGAAGAGTCAGAGAGAATGATGTAGTAGTGAAGTTGTGATGGTGACTTGTACAAAGATGTTTTTTAGGTTTGGGAGAGCCTTTGGTATTTTAGGCGAGGCCACAAATTTTCTCATCATGTACTAGATTTGATAATTTTCGTTGGTTAAAGAACTTTTTTCATGGTTTTATCTGTTTGTCTTTGAGAAATTGATTCTCCATCTTTGATCCTTGGCTGCTCGTTTTGTTGTATCAATCATGTTGCATGCTTTGTCTATTACATTCCATGTGCTGTAGGAACTGGTTTTGCTCCAGATCCTTTTTGGACCCGAAGCTTCTCTTAATTTACTCTTGGCGGGTTAGTGAATATAGGGCATGTGTTGAAATGTTACCGCCACCGTCTTGGTAATTACCAGCTGTAAAATGGTCGGTAAGATGGCAACAGGTGGTGCGGCTGTTATCTTCCAAACCACCACAGAGTCCAATAGTGATGGCCAGATCTTCTGCCAACCACTTGAAAAACCAAACTGGGGCTCAAAATGGTTTTGCATTCGTGCACTACCACTAGTAGAGAGGAAGGGAGTCTCGTTTGCACTTGACGTGGTTGGTGTCCAGTGATAAGCTAGCTGGTGGAGAGATGGAGCCACACTACTCCCCAAAGTGTCATGCTTTGCGACGCACCCGTGTCGGGGGTGCTAGGCGTGCCCTAGGAGGGGGTGCAGAGCATCTCGGTAGAGGTGCGATGGCGGTCCATGCAGTTGGAGCATGGCGGATGCGGCGGAGTTGACATCAACAACTGATTTGGCTGAGGAATTTGCTGGCGCTTGCAGAATTCAAGCCAAGGTGGAGTTTGTTGGGTTTGTCTCGAATTCCGCAAGACGAATCGGTGTACCCGATGCGTCTGATTTGTCCTCTGAGGAGGTGATCTTTGAGGAGGTGATGGCTAGGGCTTGGTGGGCTTTTCCACCTCCTCTATATTAGTATAAATAAAGGTGCTAGCTTTTGTTTCTAATTGAGTCGAGTTGAGAGAGATTGGTGAGAGATATCTTTGAGCGGATGTGTGAGGTTAGGGTTTCATGGTTGTAGGCCATGAGGATGAGAGTACCGCGTCGACGTGGTCCGCGGATTGAGCCGTCTCTCCCCTACGATGTATTCCCTCATTGATATAGTGAAATTCTCCTCCTCCCGTGGATGTAGGCGGTTTGGCCGAACCACATTAATTCTTGTGTTGTCGTTTTTCTTCTCCTATATTGCGTGTGTTGAGTGTGTGATCGTGTGGCGTATTTTTGCTTCCGTTGCGGCGGGAATTCGGATTGACGAATAATTCCCCAACAAGTGGTATCAGAGTCAGGTTCACGATCTGGGTGGAGCACGCATGTGGAAGGACGAAGAATAAACGTTGGAAAAGAATTGAAAAAAAAAAATGGGCAAAAGCGACGAAGATTGATATCGGTGGATTGTTCTTCGTTCGGTGCTACTTCGGATGAATTTCTCAGAGGGGTCATGCAATTTTTGCCGCAAAACTATCGGGGTTGAATTCCCTATTTCCTTGTTAAAATTGCTCCTTGTTTTAAGAAAGAAAAACGATGAGGAAAATATGGAAAGGAAATAAAGTTGGGGTGTTTTGTGAGCAAAGGGTTGGTATGACTTGTGACCCACGTGGGGTACTGCTGCTAGTATGGGCAGCAAAGAGGAAAAATCCGGTGTTGCAGTGGCTTTGTGTACCACTGTGCCGAGCACGCGATCGAGTGGTCCAGATTTGTTTGGGTTGTTCAGAGCTGCCTGTAAGTCTGATTGGACTCGAACAGGAGGTGAACCCTAGGTTTTTGGACGCTCCGGACGCGATGGCGGGGTCAGATTCTGCAAATTGTCGATGGATTTTGCAGAATTCTGACGTGGCAGTTTGCGGTGAGATCCAACGGTCCAAAATTGTTCGGGTGGTTACGGCGTGCCTGTAGATCGGTTTGGGATGAGTCAGGAGTTTAAACCTATGTTTTTGGACGTTGCGGATTCATCGGTACGGTCAGAATTTTGATATTCTGATTGGATTGAGAAGATCGGCATCAACCGATATCGATAGGGAGATCGAAGACGACGGGATGCGATCAGGGTCAATCAAGTTCAAGTCCAATCAGGTGGAGTCAATTAGAGACGTTTTTTCCTAATTGAACGTTCGATTGGCAACCTATGCAGGCTTGGGAGTGTGTTGACAGGTGGAGCTGCTGTTCAACATAGGCAAGAAGCATAGGCTTTGTGTGATTGTGAGCACGGGACGCAACAGTTGTTGAGGAGTCTGGCTAGAGACGTGGGCAACTATTGCAAGGAAATTCACAAGAAGCTCCAGGGCAGAGATTGAGGCGATGGACGCAGTTGACGAGGCCATGGCAGAGGTGGCGTCCTGATATCTCTGCGGGTGATTCGTGACGATAACTCTTGAGCAACTTGAGGCAAGAAGAGAGGTAAGTCGCGACGGGTTCGCAAAGTGGTGGCCTTGCAAGACGTCTTGGTGAAGGCGTAGGATCGAACAGGAGAAGCAACAGCGCAAGGAGAAGCACTCAGGGCTGGCGTGGAGAAACACGTGGTTGACGTGTGAGGACGCTGAAGCATGGAGATAGTGCATGCTATGCAGAAGTTGCAGGTTGTTCGAGACGGTGCTCAAGTGACGAGAACAATGATTGAAGAAAGTAATACTGCAGTAGTAGAGAGGAAGGGAGTCTCGTTTGCACTTGACGTGGTTGGTGGAGAACTCTCCAGTGATGAGCTAGCTGGTGGAGAGATGGAGCCACACTACTCCCCAAAGTGTCATGCTTTGGGACGCACCCGTGTCGGGGGTGCGAGGCGTGCCCTAGGAGGGGGTGCAGAGCATCTCGGTAGAGGTGCGATGGCGGTCCATGCAGTTGGAGCATGGCGGATGCGGCGGAGTTGACATCAACAACTGATTTGGCTGAGGAATTTGCTGGCGCTTGCAGAATTCAAGCCAAGGTGGGTTTGTTGGGTTTGTCTCGAATTTCGCAAGACGAATTGGTGTACCCGATGCGTCTGATTTGTCCTCTGAGGAGGTGATCTCTGAGGAGGTGATGGCTAGGGCTTGGTGGGCTTTTCCACCTCCTCTATATTAGTATAAATAGAGGTGCTAGCTATTTTTTCTAATTGAGTCGAGTTGAGAGAGATTGGTGAGAGATTTCTTTGAGCGGATGTGTGAGGTTAGGGTTTCATGGTTGTAGGCCATGAGGATGAGAGTACCGCGTCGACGTGGTCCGCGGATTGAGCCGTCTCTCCCCTACGATGTATTCCCTCATTGATATAGTGAAATTCTCATCCTCCCGTGGATGTAGGCGGTTTGGCCGAACCACGTTAATTCTTGTGTTGTCGTTTTTCTTCTCCTATATTGCGTGTTGAGTGTGTGATCGTGTGGCGTATTTTTGCTTCCGTTGCGGCGGGAATTCGGATTGACGAATAATTCCCCAACACTTTGCGTATGCCGCTATGTAGTACTACCTCTGTTCTCTATCTATCTTCGCAGTTTGACTTTTTCTTCCGTAACCGGGTTACTCTGACTCGGTGATTTGGTTAGCAAAACGATTATTGTTTTAGGTAATGTAACCATGGTGTTGTAGAGTAAAGTTTGCTCTACACGTCAAGCAAAGATTATCAAATTCTTGCATTGTTTTATTAATCAAATCACCGTATCAAAGTGATCCAGTCAATAGTGGTAAAATGAAAACTGTGAAGATATAAGAGAACATAAGAAGTATATATGCACCATTCACAATAAATTGAATTAAGAAAAATGAACAATAAAATTGGCGATCAAATTACACAATAATAATACCGTACAAGTTCATGAATATAGCATCAACATCGTCAATTGTTCTAATTTTACAAAAAAATGACAATAAAATCATGTCTAATTTGTTCTTGCACTCAACTATTACAAGACCAATTGGCCTTAACTTCGCAGAGCCATTGTTATACGCCAATGATCGTACACACGTTATTAAATTAAACCAATGAATGAACAAAGAATTGGAACTTGGATACCGCGGTCTGTCCTGATTGGTGTGTCTACATTCGCAATTATTAGTACATTTCTAAGCATTTGAACCATTTGTTCCAAAATTGTCACTTCATCTCCTCTCAAATAAGCTCATTCCAACAGCCATGTCTCAATATTTTGCATTGGAAGGAGCAGTTTATTCAGATAACATTTCATAGATGGAACAATTAATAGAAGATTCAATGCAAGTAACCTAAATGTAGGACTCTGTAGCAATCATTCATTCTTCTTCTACCATGAGAAATTGCAAGTTAGACTTTCCATCCATTTTCCTAGAGAAGGTGTGCCTTAAGTAATCGCAGTACTTAACATCTTTATACATCTTAGCAGCACCACATTTTGCCAACACCGATTTCAGTGGGCCTATTTCGACTTCATCGTCGGGCATTACAAATGTCGCAACTGACATCCGTGCCCTTCCCTCATTCGTAACCGCCCTGTGCTCCACGCTTCTGTACATCCCATTGCTCCATCCCTACAAACCAAGAACCCAATTAGAAAATCAAGTTAAAACTATTCGTAATCTAAAACAACATGGGGCAGGTACTTTGAATAGTCAAACTTTTGGTTTCCAGTTTTTTGTGAACGAGTGGTTGTGGTGAGAAGAGAGAGAGTATATTGCTTACTCTCTCGTCACATTCACAAAATTCAAAAACCGAAAAACCAACTTCTCAAATACTGCCACCATTTCTTCTAGAATGTCTTGGTTTGGCTTTTCAACCCGTAACTGAGTCACTTTAACTCAGTGATTTAAATAGCAAAACGATATAATATTTTGACAATTTTTTCATGGAGCTGTAGAGCAAAGTTTACTCTCAAGACCATGCAAAGATTATAAAATTATTGTATCTTTTTGCAAATCAAATAACCGCTCAAGACCATGCAAAGATTACAAAATTATTGTATCTTTTTGCAAATCAAATAACCGGGTCAAATTGACCAGTAAATAGTGATAAAATTGAATTAAACTGTTTCTAAAGTACTCAACAAATCTGTTTAAAAGCACAGTTGCCAAGCAGGCATCTAAGTGACATGCATATTTAGGAAGGAGAGTTGAAAATTGTTTTGTTTTGTAGCTTGCCTCCAATGCATCACCAATGTTGACAACTATCGCGCTAGGGATTGGAGATACTGGAATCCATCTTCCATTGTGGTTAATTTGGAGGCCCGGGATCAGGTCATCTTGCAGAAGCAAAGTGATTGTGCTAGTATCAGAATGTGGACTAACACCAAGTACCAACTCCGGCCTGAGACATCTCGGGTAGTAGTTTAGCCTCATCCCTTGCTTCATCACCCTATGCGAATCCCTTAGACAATTTCTCTCCATGCCCAACAGCGACGACAGGTTTCCCAATATTTCCTCGGTCACCTTCTCAAGCTCTTCAGAGTACTTCTCTATCGCTTCCCTGTATGTTCAACCAAACATCAAATTCTACATAGTTGATGATGGCAATTCATAATTCTTGTCAAAAAAAAAAAAAAAAAAAAACCTGTCGTACTTGAAATGAGGTAGTAGTTTGGTTGGCCAGAACTTGAGGTTCTTGCGATAATTTGGCATTGTGATCAAGAAGAGTAGGTCGTTCCAGTCGAGTTTTTGCAGTTCCGATACTACATAGCCTTGTCCGTATCCTTGTACTCCTCCATCTGCCATTGCGTACTTCATTTTCTCCACCAAAGGGAGGCCGAAGAATTCTGCTACCGAGGCCCTCATGTTATCCAGCACCTCGTCTTTGATGCCGTGATCTATTATCTACAAAGAGAGAGAGACAAAGAGAGTGATTGACTGGTTGTTTACATACTTGGTTCAAAGATATTTGGATATTTGGCAAAAGGTCTAAGGTGTAATCCCCCAAATCTGAACTTTTTCCTATCAAAATCACTGCTGGTGTTAGTGGGAGGGAGGCGGCAGCTAGGCAGGGGTGGTGGGTAGGCAGCAGCGGTGGTAGGAGTGGCGGATCCTGGGCGGAAATGGTTGTGGCAAAGGGGTGAAATTTGAATCGCCTATAAGCAGGGGCGGATCCACAAATATGTTGCAGTGGGGGCAATAATGGAAATTTTAAAAACTAAATATTAAGGGTGAAAAATCAATTTCGGAAAGTTTGAGTGGGGAAGACTATAGCCCCCACAATCCATGGAGTAGATCCGCCCTTGCCTGGAAGGGATAAACTGTAAAAACTCTGGGCTAAGCCCTAGACTACAGAAAAAATATGATAAAATCTCAAGGAAAGCAAAAAAAACTAAGTGGGGGGCTATAGCATCCGCTGTGACTCTATGAATTCAGAAATGCTTTTACTGGAAATTATTCTACTTCCCAAACAAAATAAACCGGCCTCAACTTCAAATTGAAGAATGTTGAGAATTGGGGTTTGTCACAAATCAGGACTCCGATCTGTTTCGGTTGTGCCAAGTAAGATATTTGGACTACTCCGCATGATCCCCAATTGATTTTGAGGTGGAACTCTATAAATTCTTAACAAAGAAGATGACTTAACTGATGACTTAGTACGAATCAGAGTTACCAACACCCAAT
Source organism: Linanthus parryae (assembly GCA_023055425.1). Lineage (NCBI taxonomy): Eukaryota > Viridiplantae > Streptophyta > Magnoliopsida > Ericales > Polemoniaceae > Linanthus > Linanthus parryae. The sequence continues at coordinate 100,415,020 of JALGPY010000002.1, forward strand.
ACCTGAAAGAAGCCCCATTCCTTGCAAGCAAAATCCAGCTTTCTTGTTTCATCTTTGTCTCCGTCAGCGAGCAAAGAGAGTTTGATGACTGGGATATCAGAAGATGATTCAGATTGGCATGGTCTGTTTCGATGATTCTGTATGTATCTTTCAGGAATGCAGTCAGGATTGCTCCTGACTAACTCTTGCACACTCGGCACTGGCAGAGAAGTGCCCCAGCCCCTTGTTCCGTCCCTATCATTGGGTACTATTTCTACATTTTCAACCTGTGAAGCCATTCTCTCTCGGCTCTGGCTGATCACGTACCCTCTTCTCCTCTCATATAAAGTAGTACAGTCAGGGGCGGAGGGACATGGGGGCAAGGGGGTGCAAGTGCAACCCTGAACTTTTTGTTTACTACTAATATACCCCTTATATTCTGGGTTTTTTCAGATATGTCCTTATTTAAATGACAAAAGTGCACCCTAACAAAATTTAATTCGTGCCCCACTTCCAGTACACCCCTGAAATTGTGAATTGTGCCACCCCACTAATCAATTCCTGGCTCCGCCACTAAGTACAATACTACCAAATTCCTTCGTATTGGAATCTTTTATGTTTTTTTTTGGATGAAATATTGGAATCTTTATGTGACACTTCTATTAAAAGATTCCCATTCTCTAGAATTGGAGCTTTCTTCTTGGTTGAAGAAATCATAGACTAATTCAAAAGGAAAGAATAACTAAAAAGAGCATTAGATTATTTGAGATGTATTCATCCCTACAAGTTGCAAGGGGTTGAACCTGTCTGAGATGAACCTGTTGATAACATGACTTGCAAGGATCCAACCTGTCAGAGATGCAATTAATTATCTAAGCTTAAGCAAGACCATTTTAAGCCTACCTAAAAGTAAATAAGGCCGGCCCTTACATAATACGTCACTGATGAAAATGCGTGTCTCATATACTTAAATCACCTGGAACAATGTGTGAATATTTATTGTGCTAATCTAATTATTGTCAAGTCGTATGAATGAAGAGATAAACAATACATCACTGATGAAAATACGTGTCTCATATACTTAAATCACCTGGAACACACACGAAGCGCGAATATTTATTGTGCTAATCTAATTACTGTCGTGTCGTATGAATGAAGGGATAAACGTGCTGAATATATTTAGGAAAATGTGTGGAATGGGGAAATTTTAGGATACTTGCTAATGTAAATACTAGTTGTGGGTAGTATTTTGTGACAGGGATGATAACGTGGATCTTCTTGAAGCCATATAGTGTACAAAACTCCGATTATCTGAGAGTATGAAAACTCAATTCGGGGTTGGACTGAATTCGGGTTAGTATATAAAACTAAATACATTTTTTAAAACACAAGAGAATGATCAATTGTTGGTGAAAAAACAAATCAACTAGTTCAAAAACAAAAATGTGATTAAAAACACCACTAATAATCAAAAGAAAAGTAGTAGACTAATGTTAGATATGTTACATAATTCTCTAAAAAATATAATATTTATAAGTAGTGGTTATGCAAATCGGGCAATTTGAGTTGGCCCGTCCTGTTATCTTTGTGCCCAAGCCAGCCCCGATTTGCAAATTGAGCTGAAAATTTCAGTCCAAGCCTGTGTAAATTACTAAAATTATATGTCCGGGCCCTATTTTAGTTCGGACAGGGCTCGGGTTGGTCGCATATATACACTGTTCATATTTTGTAATGCTGAAGTATGGAAGGAAACAATTCATCTTCTTCCTCTCTTTCTATTTCTGTTTGTCTTCCAAGTATTTATTGATATTGGTGATGGAGCGTAGGTGAAATTGACATACGCAACGGGATAGTTTGGATGGATGATCTTTTCGGTTTCTAGTTTTTCTAGAATTAGTAGTTAAATGAAGGGATAGAATATACTCTGTCATCTCAACTACTCATTCCTAAAATACTAAAAATAAAAAAGCCACCTATCGAGACTATCTCAAGATGCAGTTTATTATGAACAAAAATCATTTCCTTCCGTTCCTGTCCAATTCTGGAATTCAAGTTTAAGGAGATCTAGAGTATTCAAGTCATCTTCGCCCCCTTGTCCTGCTGTGCTCAGTCTCCCGGTCAGCAGCATCACGTAAAGTTGATCTTTGACAGCATGACAAGAAGAAGGTTGAAATATGTTTTTATTCAGTTCCAGTATTTTAATTTAGAACAATTGACACTTAACTACCTTGCAGTTTGACAATACTGACATTTGGTGCTCACAGTTTCAAAATAGACACTTAACTACCATGCAGTTTGACATTATTGACACTTTGGTGCACACAATTTCAAAAGTGACACTTAAGTGCACGCAGTTTGCAAATTACTGGCATCGCGCTCAGTTTTGATGACAATTTCATTGATGTCAGTTGATTTCCAAGTGATAGTCGTCATCGAAATTGGAGCTGGTGATAACTCCACATTAGGAGTTATATTGTTTATGATCCATGACCGTTTTGTGAGCGTTTCGGTGTATTTATGTGAGAAATTGACCAAATCCGAGTTGTTTTGAGCATACATGAGTTATTGAGCTTTATTTCGTAATCCGGGCGTTTTTCATATGATTTATATATTGTTTATCGCATGTGATCTTCCGGGTTGTTTAGTGTTGTGTATCTCAGGTAAAAGAGGTGCAATGGAGCTTATGAGATGCTTGGATATGCTTGGAATGGAGCTAGATGAAGAGGAGAAAAGAAAAAGCAAAGACGAAGAGAAGTTGGAAAAGTCACACAGGACCAGCCTGCACTCTTTTCGATGCCCAGGAAAATCTACATGGAATTTTGAAGCAAGGCTTGCGGCATTGAAAAGTAGACATCCGTAGCTTATCAACGGTATATGGTAGGCCCGAATACGAGTCCGTATGAGGGAGATACAGCCCGTGCAAGATCAGCAAATAATTCTGTCCGGGAATTACAAAGTAGAGGGGCTGAAGTGCAATTTCGGTTAGTTTTCATTAAAACGTGTCCAGCTGGTAAAAAACGGGCAGAGAAGACGTAATAGGAGATTATTCACGTACGGGAGCCATTGGAGAGCACCTAGGAGCTTGGGGATTGCACGGATTCGCCAAAGCTTTGGCGATTTCATCGTTTGATTCTTCTCTTACCCTCTCTTTATCATTCTATGGAGAATACTTGTGATTTTGGCATAACAATGAGTAGATAATTTCTTTGTTAGGCTCTATGGAGAGCCTAGAGTTATGACTTAGACTTATTTTCCGGATTTTGTTGATTGATTCATGCGATTGATCCAATTAATGTTTATTATTCTTCATCTTGTATTGTGAATCCGTAAGCTAAGGCTATTGATACGTGTTAGTGATGAATGGAATGACCATGTTAGATGAAGATGATGAACTAGTTGAATTCATAGCTTAATGTTACAAACTAATTGATTAGAAATCATGATCTAGGCTTAATTCTTAGCAACATGGGAGTCGCGAACCGGAGTTGTTAGTGAACTAGGTGGGTGCTAGACAGAGACTTAACCCGGTTACGAATAAGATCATGTTTTTATTCCCGAATCATTGAGACCGATAGGCAAGATGAATAGGAGTAGTCATGTGTGGGTAGATTCGGTTGAACTAGTTAGGTGAGTGAATCGGTGGACCGACAGGACCCGGTGAACGAAGTTGACTAGCCAGCTAGAACGTAACGGTAGATGGAGGTGGACCGACAGAACCCAAAGTAAACTGTTACGTAAAATTACATGAGATCGACAGAAGATTGTAAGTGCTATTACCCGGCATAATCAGTTAGTGCGTAACGTGTTTCAATACGAATTCCGGAATTGTCTAAAGACCCTAGGTGATTCATTGATCGCCTAGTTTTCTCCATACTTTGATTATATTCTTTTAATTGAAAAATACATAAATATTGTCTCTACATTCATTTTATTCAGTCGCTTGTTTGTGGGCGACGAACCTTCAAATCAAACACTTTTTACCGGTTACTTAAGGATCATATTATTAATTCTTAATTGACTATTAATCGTCTAATTCCCTTGGGTTCGATAATTCGGAGTTGTAAAATACTCCACTTACTACTTGACCGTACACTTGCGTTTAAGCGCGTAAAGAATTCGCGTCAAGTTTTTGGCGCCGTTGCCGGGGAATAAAACGGTTTATTAGTTTAATTAAAAATTAATTTAGGATACTTCTTTTAGTTTTTTTTTTGTTACTATCTGTTTACCTCACGGGTGTGCTAGTGTTGTTTTCTCAGGTAGTGATGGCGGAAGGCCAAGGGCAGATTAGCCTCACCACAGAGCAGCTACAAGCTTTGGTGGCTGAAGCTGTAGAGAAAGCACTGGCAGCAACATCAAGACCGCACCTGACCTCAATGCCATATAATCGTTCAGGGAAAGCAATAATCCACGCATTTGAGGCGGATCTTCAAGGAAGGGAGCCAGCAATTGTGGTGCCACCAATTCAGGCAGAAACCTTCTGTCTTAAGCTGGGCACAATTCAATTTGCGCGGGATCAGTGCACTTTTGCTGGGACAGACGAGGAAGACCCACATGCATTCATTGGGAGATTTCAGAGCCACTGTGGGCTAATCCGATATAGTGGGGTCACATCTGAAGCGCTAAAACTGATGCTCTTTCCCCATTGTCTCAAGGGAGCTGCTATGGATTGGCTGGACTCTATGCCATCCTGTTCAATCAAAACGTGGGAAGAGTGTGTGGCACAGTTCATGAGTAAGTTCTATCCTATCTCACGTGTGATTCAGCTTCAGAATGAGATCTGGATGTTTAGGAAAAAGCATGATGAATCACTTGTCAAAGCATGGCATCGCTTCAATCATTTGGTACGTAGATGTCCCAACCATGGTATCGAAAAGCGACAGTTAATCCAGGTCTTCTATGATTCACTTGGACAGCCCAATAGAGACAAGATGGATATAGAAGCTGGGGGAAACTTCTTATTTAACTGTGATCATGAAGGGGCATATGCATTAATGAGATGCTTGGTTCAGCAAGAAGAGAGCATGGATTACCAGTACAGGCACATGGAACTGGTAAGAGATGAAAAGATGGCTTCTAACACTGTTCAGGTGAATGCGGTAGAGGTAGTGCATGAAGCAAATGTTTCAGAGATGCATCAGCAGCAACCAGTACCACCATTAGAGTTGACCGATGACAGGGATAATAAAGACGATGGCTCAGCACATGACAGACATGTCCACACAGGTCAGCTCTGTAGCAATTGCACTTCAAGCTGCTCAAGCAGAAATAAAAGATATAAAGGAACAACTTGAACAAAGGGCACTGGGTAGCATTGTTGACACATCAGAGGGACAGGCTCAAGCCATCACCACTCGAAGTGGTATTGCACTTACAGATCCTCCATATTCGAGTCATGCCAGAGCGGAAGCCTCAAAGGCGAAGGAACATGAAGTCTTCGATTCTGAGAAGACACCTGTCATGATCCCCCAATCAAAGGGCATGACTCCACCAGACGAGGAGGAGCATACTCAGGTACCACTTTCATCTTCTCCTTCTTCTTCAGAACTTCCATACCCATTACGTACTAGGAAGAAGAAGGATGATTCTGAGGAACAAGCGCTTTTTGAATGTCTTCTCTAAACTGCATATCAATATCTCATTGATTGAGGCACTTCAAAAGATGCCTAAGTATGCTCGATTTATTAAAGATGCAGTTCTTGGAAAGAAAGGGGTGGATGAATTTCAGAGAGTAAACTTAAATGAACAGGTTAGTTCATGTGTTTTGCATGGGTTACCTAAGAAAAAGAAGGATCCGGGTAGCTTTGTCATTGAGGCTACATTGGGTGATTCCTACACTGGAAGAGCTCTTTGTGATCTGGGAGCGAGCGTGAATTTGATGCCGTTGTCGGTATTCAAAAAGTTAGGTGTGGGAGAGCCCCCGAAAACCTGGATAACACTCTAATTTGCAGACAAGTCATCCAAGAAAGCATGTGGGATGGTTAAAGATGTGCTAGTGAGGGTCGGGAGTCTGATCATTCCGGCTGATTTTGTTATATTGGATATGCCAGTAGGTGATGTTCCGCTAATTCTGGGCAAGCCATTCCTGGCAACTGGTCGTACTCTCATTGACGTAGAGAATGGAGAAATGATTATGAGGGTACATGATGACATGGAGACTTTTCGGGTCTTCAAACCGTCACCCCAGTGTTCATGGGAGTACCAACCAGGTGTGCCATTTGCTGTACAAGTGAAGCATCAAATCCCAGAGTTGTCGCTAGGGGATCCACCTGACTACTGGGAAAGAAATAAGCCATCAGCAGTGCATGCACATGAAGCAGTGCTTCAAATTCAGCACAGGAAAGCAAAGCTGGAAGCGGCACAAAGTGCAAGACCACCCTCGTGAGGTGGCATAGGTAACTGGGTCTGGCCGTCGACCGTAAATTACAAGCGCTTGTTGGGAGGCAACCCAACGTATTCTCATGCTTTAGTTTAGAGAGTGTGTTTTTAAATACTGTTGTGTGCGTTTTTAATTCCGTTTTGTTATCTGAGGGGTGAGAGAGCGAGAATTTGACATTTGAATTGAGTCTCCGCAGGATTACAGGTTATTACGCAATTCGGACTCCCCTTCTTGATGTGCGTAGACATGGAAAAGCGCGCATCGGAGGCCGGACGTAAAATAAATGTGGAATTTGAGCAAGATATGATCACGACGAGATTTCCGAGGATGTTGGGAAGCGTGTAACGAAAAATTGGCCCAAGAACAAAAAGAGGAACATAGAATTCAAGTTAAGGATCCTCGAAGATCAAGCAAAGAAAACGGATCCGAAAAAAAAAAAAAATTGAAGTTAGAGTCAGGGGTGTTCGCACGAACACCCCCTGTGTTCGCAGGAACAAAAGGAAGCCAAAAACTCGCTGTTGGATATTAAGAACACGAAAAGTTGCTCACACGAACAGTGTTCGTGCGAACACTATTTTGTTCGCACGAACAGGGGTAAAAAGGGGTATTTGATGGTTTTTGAGGCTGAAAAAGAGAAATTCGGGCAATTTTCTTTGGTTTCATCGGGCAAGCATCTTCTTCCTCATTCACCCCTCCAACACACCCACAAACCCTCAACCTTCCTCCAGCTCTCTGCGAAACCATCGATTCTCCGGCGTCTTTGTTCGCAACTTCAGCGTGTACTTCAATCTCTCACTCCGGCGAATTCCTCTCTTCTCTCCGGCGATTTCCTCTCTTCTCTCCGGCGATTCCAGCACCGGCAGCAATCACCGCCTGCTTCCAACTCTATCTCCGACGCAAACCACCACCACCCACCCTCTTCTCCAACCGAACCCAGACCCAGATCGTCTTTCTCCATCGTTCTCCACTGCCTCCTCCTCCCACGGCAACACAAACCCCCAAAACCAACCCACAATCACCTCCATCCAATCCTCTGTTCTCAGCCAATTGAACACCACGCAGCAGCCGAACCCTCCATTGATTCCGACCGCCGACCCCTCTGCTACGTCCTCTCCACCATAGCCACCATCGAAATTAGAAACCCACCAGATCCACTGCTCATCTTCTTCCCCCATCATCTCCTTCCTCGGTTAATTCCATAAACTCGAAACAAACCCAGCCCTCCGCTGCCGTAACCCACCTCCAATTCACGAAACCACCATCACCGCCTCCTCTCTTCTCTCCGACCAACGAACCACCTCTGCCCCACCTCTGTTCACCGCGGAATCGAAACCCAGAAACCCACAACCTTCTATTCCATCCAATTAAAACCCAACAGCCTCCCTCAATTGTCAACTATCGGATGGTGCTGTGAAGTTGTTGTTTGGATCAGAGGGTAATGGTGATGGCAGGGGCTTGTTGTGGTGTCGGAGAATTGTTCGCTGGTTGGCAGCGGCTGCTGCTGGTTGGGCTTCGGTAGTTGCAAAGATTGCAGTTATGGTGGAGAAGAGTGTTGGGTATTTGAAGAAGTATAGGCAGTGGGTTTAAGTTCATGGGTGGTTCAGGTGATGGTGTTTGTGGAAGATGGGAGCTGGTTTTTGTACTGAGATGGTGATGGAGTGATGAAGGCACTGTGGTGGTGTAATTGGGAATTGGTATAGGGTAATTGCAGGTCTGAATTCAGGTGGGTTTAAGGTTGAAATTGGTGATAATTAGAGTTGATTCATGAAGGTGAAGGAGGTAGACAAGGCTGGTCGTAGTGGCTGAATTGAGGTGGCAGCTTGTATGTTTTGGTTAATTGGGTGTGAATTCTTGTTGGAATTGAGAAGAATTACCTGGTGACAAAGGAGAAACTGACACAGCAACAACTGACACAAGAACGGGATATCTTCTCGGCCAATTTCGACTCAAAGGGACAAAGTAAAATCAGGGCTTTATGCATCTCAATTCTCAATACTGTTATGTTAATAAGAATTCTTAGATGTATTGTTTATGGAATTAAGTGATGGGTGTTGAGAATGAGATGAAGGAAGGAGTTAGTGAGGGTGTTAAAAGGATGAATGACGACAAAAGGATCGAGCAAGCAAACTGAAAATGAGAACGGGGAATTTGTGCTATGGAGGACTAACTTGGAGATGTCATTCAGTTCAACTACAATTCAGCGTTGATAAAAGCGTGGAGCAGTTGAGATGATTTTTCATAGTAAAAAAGGAAACTTGATGAAAATTGGATGAAGACATCGACCCCGGTGTGTTAGTTCGCATTCGACCGTTCTGGGAGCTCACATCACGAGCTTGGGGATTCTTCGTTCCTTTTTCGTCAGCAGCAACGGATCAATCGACCCCGGTGTGTTCCGCACACTCGACCGCAAGGGAGCTTGCATTGTTCTGTACAATGTTTGCTTGGGGATTGTTCTTGCTATCTTAGCCAGCAGCTATCGGATTTCGTACCCGACCTTGTGTTGGTTGTGAGTATTCTTCTCTCTCTTTACTTACCGTTTAGGCACATCGTACTTTCTCTAGAATTTTATTTTTAGAATTCTAGGGAATTACTTGAGTACTTGCTTAATTTCGGTACACACAACTCGTTCACGTGCACGTAGCTTGAATTATCTCTAAATTTGTTGTAGCTACCTTCTTGTGCCGTGGCTTTGACTCCGAGTAGAATCACCGCCCCTCGCATTTGAATGCTGATTCTTCTTGGTTAATCTCTAAATTCGTTGAGGACAACGAAGCGCTCAAGTGTGGGGGGATTTTTAGCTATTGACTAGCCAGTCAGTGTTTGCATCACCATATCTGCATATAGTTGTTCGTGTCGTATTGTGTCTATTTATGTGGTCTGTGTCGTGATATTGTGATAGTATATCATATTGTGACTTGTTAGTTGTGTATATACTTGTTGAGTTTGTGTTTAATATTGCACGTTTTCTTATTTGAGTCTACCTACCCTATCGACTGTTTTATGTAGTTTCGTTCGTGTCGGCTTGCATGTAGAGTATGAATTATATGAAAAAAACCAAAAAAAAAATCACAAAAATTGAAAAATCCAATAAAAATTGAAAAAAAAATTAAAACAATAAAATTTTGAGCAAAGGGCAATCAAAAGAGGCTAAAATTTGATAAATCGCGAGGTGTGAGGATTTTAGGCATAGGGCAAGATTTGCGACCGAGAGTGACGACGTGAGTCCCCCCTAGTAGGTATAGAGAGACTTTCTTTACGGGAGTGCCTACCTATTTCTAACACTTACGTGATTTTCAAAGTCAAAGTGTGTGCCTATTTTCTTACAAGAGCTGAGCTAGGTGTGAGCTAAATAAGGCGAACATCCATGTGTACGTCTTAGGTAGTCGCCAACCCGCCTCGTAGTGGCACACGAAACAGCTGTGCGAGGACGTGTATTAGAGCACTCACTGCTTTTAGAACTCACCTTATAGGACCATTAGACGCCCCAATTTGAATCTTGGATTCTTTGCTAGCCTTCGGACCTAGGGTGACGATTCTTGGCCTTCATCACAAATTGATTAGAATCACCACTTTAGTGCATCACGAGGGGGTTGTGTAGTTGAGGGGGTTCGATGAGGGAGTGATTATACAATTCGTTGAGTTCTACATCTCGATTGCACTTCATTGATTATCTACGAGGGGATGCGAGGGTAAGTGAGTAGGCTTGCGCACTTCGGTGTGGCGGTGTTTCATGCCACTACATCATGGACACAGTTGTGGAGAGCCGTGAGTGCGTGAATCTAATACGCACGGAATTGGGTTGGGTGAACTTAATTGGTGGATCGTGCTAGGTACCGGTTTTGATTACTTTGCTGTAGGAGGATCGGTTGGATTAGGCACGAGATACATTCATCTTCGGGACTACTTGAGAGGGGATATGGTGACATTCGAGTGTGGGGGTGTCGACTTTTGACTCCGGACATTGAGTGTGAGCTTGCGACGACTCCACTCCCACACATGTACTTCATTGATTTAGCAGCTTGGACTTGATATGGACTTAGATTGAGTTAGGAGGTGATGATATTTTTATGTGATATTCATTCATCGATTTACGTGTTTCCTTCTCCTAGCATATTTGATTATTATTTGAAGACCACTAGGATAGTATTGTTGAATTTTGATGGTATTTTTGAGAGAATTGTGAAAAAAAAAACAGAAAAAAAAAGAAAATGAAAAAAAAAATGAGAGAAAAAGAAAAAGGAGAGATGAAATAAAGTTTGAGTTGGAATTGAATTGAAACGAGTGGTGGAGCTAATTTGACGACGACGGTTCACGTTTCATGCACGACAAACGACAATGGCCACGAAGAACACTAGTGTACCGGGGTTTGAGGGAATTGAGGGCCGGAGGTGGTGAGCTTTGGGTTTTGGTTCCTATCATCTTGGTGAGGGTGTGTGAGATGTGGGGATTTGATGTGAGAATTTGATGCTTAGGACTTGATTTCGACTAGATTATCTTTATGTCCCTAAGCCTCATCATGTGAAAACCGTTAGCGGATTAGGAGCTCGGACCTTGGATGTGGCTTTGCCTAGCGTAGTCTCTTATTTCGTGGTACACGCGAAGAGGTACTCTTGTACTTAGTAAAGTTAGGCTTTCTATACTAACTAGGGGAGAGTCTCGTTGTCGAGTTTAGTTTCAACTCATGCTTTGTTCCTAGGACTCTCATCACTTCATGATAATCGATTTAAGCCAATGGAGATTGTCCGATCTCAACCAAAAGATAAAAAATGTGTTTTGTATATATGTGTTTGTGTAGGATCGAGTCGTAGTTTGCATTTTGCATCATATTGTTGCATTGTCGAGTCTTGTGTCGTTATTGAGTCGGCTAGTTAGGATTTGTATGCAACGGTGTTTCTAGTATGTATGCAGTTCTCGACTCGTATCACTTGTGGGGTTGTGTTTCATTGGAGATGTTTTGGTTGGATTGTGGCCGGATTTTGGTTGTACTTTGATTGGATTGCTCGGGACGTGCAATAGGTTAGTGTGGGGGTGTTTGATAACTCTACATTAGGAGTTATATTGTTTATGATCCATGACCGTTTTGTGAGCGTGTCGGTGTATTTATGTGAGAAATTGACCATATCGAGTTGGATTGAGCATACATGAGTTATTGAGCTTTATTTCGTAATCCGGGCGTTTTTCATATGATTTATATATTGTTTATCGCATGTGATCTTCCGGGTTGTTTAGTGTTGTGTATCTCAGGTAAAAGAGGTGCAATGGAGCTTATGAGATGCTTGGATATGCTTGGAAGGAGCTAGATGAAGAGGAGAAAAGAAAAAGCAAAGACGAAGAGAAGTTGGAAAAGTCACACAGGACCAGCCTGCACTCTTTTCGATGCCCAGGAAAATCTACAAGGAATTTTGAAGCAAGGCTTGCGGCATTGAAAATTAGACATCCGTAGCTTTCCAACGGTATATGGTAGGCCCGAATACGAGTCCGTATGAGGGAGATACATCCCGTGCAAGATCAGCAAATAATTCTGTCCGGGAATTACAAAGTAGAGGGGCTGAAGTGCAATTTCGGTTAGTTTTCATTAAAAATCGTGTCCAGCTGGTAAAAAACGGGCAGAGAAGACCTAATAGGAGATTATTCACGTACGGGAGCCATTGGAGAGCACCTAGGAGCTTGGGGATTGCACGGATTCGCCAAAGCTTTGGCGATTTCATCGTTTGATTCTTCTCTTACCCTCTCTTTATCATTCTATGGAGAATACTTGTGATTTTGGCATAACAATGAGTAGCTAATTTCTTTGTTAGGCTCTATGGAGAGCCTAAGGTTATGACTTAGACTTATTTTCCGGATTTTGTTGATTGATTCATGCGATTGATCCAATTAATGTTTATTATTCTTCATCTTGTTGTGAATCCGTAAGCTAAGGCTATTGACACGTGTTAGTAATGAATGGAATGACCATGTTAGATGAAGATGATGAACTAGTTGAATTCATAGCTTAATGTTACAAACTAATTGATTAGAAATCATGATCTAGGCTTAATTCTTAGCAACAAGGGAGTCGCGAACCGGAGTTGTTAGTGAACTAGGTGGGTGCTCGACAGAGACTTAACCCGGTTACGAATAAGATCATGTTTTTATTCCCGAATCATTGAGACCGATAGGCAAGATGAATAGGAGTAGTCATGTGTGGGTAGATTCGGTTGAACTAGTTAGGTGAGTGAATCGGTGGACCGACAGGACCCGGTGAACGAAGTTGACTAGCCAGCTAGAACGTAACGGTAGATGGAGGTGGACCGACAGGACCCAAAGTAAACTGTTACGTAAAATTACATGAGATCGACAGAAGATTGTAAGTGCTATTACCCGGCATAATCAGTTAGTGCGTAACATGTTTCAATACGAATTCCGGAACTGTCTAAAGACCCTAGGTGATTCATAGATCGCCTAGTTTTCTCCATACTTTGATTATATTCTTTTAATTGAAAAATACATAAATATTGTCTCTACATTCATTTTATTCAGTCGCTTGTTTGTGGGCGACGAACCTTCAAATCAAACACTTTTTACCGATTACTTAAGGATCATATTATTAATTCTTAATTGACTATTAATCGTCTAATTCCCTTGGGTTCGATAATTCGGAGTCGTAAAATACTCCACTTACTACTTGACCGTACACTTGCGTTTAAGCGCGTAAAGAATTCGCGTCAGCTGGATGTTAGTAATTTGCATATTGCGTGCACTTAAGTGTCACTTTTGAAACTGTGTGCACCAAAGTGTCAATAATGTCAAACTGCATGGTAGTTAAGTGTCTATTTTGAAAGTGTGAGCACCAAAATGTCAGTATTGTTTAACTGCAAGGTAGTTAAGTTTCAATTGTTCTAAATTAAAATACTGGAACTGAATAAAAACATATTTGTCCCTTGTAATAGCGGAGTACCCGTTTTGCACCAGCAAAGTGTGTATGAGTTGGGTGGTGCATAAATTGGCACAAGTGATTGACGGAGAAAGCAATATCAGGTCGGCTAAAAGATAAGTACTGTAAGGCGCCCAAAAGTTGGCGATAGATAGTAGGTTCAGGTAAGGGAACCCCATCATTGATGTGGTATTTTATCCCCCCATCTAAGGGAGTCGAACATGGTTTACAGGAGCTCATTTTAAAACGATTCAAAATATCAGTTATGTATTTTTCCTGGAGTATTAGAATACCCTGTTGTGTGCGAGAAATTTGCAAGCCAAGAAAGTAGGTAAGTTCACCTAGATTGTTCATGTCAAATTCATTGGCAAGAGTGGTGATAAGAGAAGCAATATAATGACTATCATTACCAGTTAGAATAATGTCGTCAACGTAAAGAAGAAGTAAAGTAATTTTGTTGTTGTAATGTCGTATGAAAAGAGAGCTGTCGGCATATGAAGAGTTAAAACCAAGAGAAAGTAAAAAATTCGTAAAACGCTCAAACCAAGCCCGAGGGGCTTGTTTGAGACCGTAAATAGATTTATGGAGTTTGCATACGTGATTTGGGAAATGGGAACTAACAAATCTAGTAGGTTGCCTCATGTACACAGTTTCTCGCAAAACACCGTGTAAAAATGCATTTTTGACGTCTAATTATTGCAAAGGCAAAGAAAAAGATGCTGCTAGTGCCAATATGCAACGAATAGTGGCATGTTTAACCACGGTGCTGAAGGTTTCATCATAATCTAACCCGGGAGTTTGATGGAAACCTTTAGCCACACGACGAGCGTTATAGCGAGAAATAGTGCCATCATGTCTATATTTAGTTTTGTACACCCATTTATTGCCAGTGATGTTGGCATTGGGTGGTTTAGGAACTAAAATCCATGTATGTTGTTGTGTGAGGGTTCCAAATTCATCAATCACAGCTTTTTTACATTGAGAATGTTGGGAAGCCTCTTTATAAGAAGTAGGATCACAAGTGGTGGTGTGTGAAGGTGTAGCAGTAACATCAGCAAAACCAGAAAATGTAGAAGCATGCCCGACTTACTACGGTCCTGCATTGGGTGGTACCCCTGAGAGGAGGAAGGGGGTGGGGGTGTCATCATCAGGCCTAGGAATTGTGCCAAGCCTATGCTGTGAGCCGGAGTAGTATCTCTTTGTGATGGTGTAGCATATGTGGGGTCATCAGCAGGCTGCACAAGCCCAGAGCCCTCAGTGGGGGGTGTGTGAGTATCAGTTCTTAGGAGAGTAGTATCTGATATGGGGCTAGGCACAGCAGGAGATCTGGAACCAGAGGCAGATCCTGTGTGGGGGCTGGGTCTGGGCACTGGCCCAGAAGGGTGGCTGGGACCAGGACAAGACCCAGGATAAGGACCAAGTATACCTGAAACATCAACACTTGTGTTAGATGATTGAGAAGTAGAAATAGATGAAGCGGTATGATAGGGAAACACAAATTCATCAAATATAACATCACGGCTCACAAAAAATTTATTTAATTTGCGACTGTAACAGAGATAGCCTTTATACCCAGATGCATATCCAAGGAAAACACATTGGTGAGTTTTAGGATCTAGTTTAGATTTGGCAAAACGGCGTAAGTAAGGATAATAAGCACATCCAAAAAAATTCAAATTTTTATAGTCAGGTTTAGTTTTGAACAAAATTTCATAAGGTGACTTGTGTGAAGTGTTTTTGCTAGGCATTCTATTTATAAGATATGTTGCAGTAGCAACTGCATGATACCAAAAAGTGTTAGGAAGATGAGCATTTTGTAAAAGAGTTACAGCAGTTTCTGTAATATGTCGTGTTTACGCTCTGCCACACCATTTTGTTGTGGTGTATAAGGGCAGGACATTTGTTGAGTGATCCCAAAATCAGTTAAAAAAATTTCAAAAAGATAGGCAGTATACTCTCCTCCTCCATCAGACCTTAAAATTTTAATGTGATACCCAAGCAATTTTTCAACAAATAGTTTATAGGAAGTAAAGACAGATTGAACATCAGACTTCAGTTTCAATGGAAATAGCCATGTAAAACGAGAATGATCATCAATAAACAAAATATAGTATCTATAACCAGCAAAGGAAATGGTAGAAGCAGGACCCAAACATCCGTATGTATTAATTGCAAAGGAGCAGTACTATGAGATTTAGATAAACTATATGGTAATCTAGACATTTTCCCAACTAGGCATGCTTCACACAAAGAACTATTTGTATCAGAAATAACAGAACCAAAACAGTTTAGACATTGTGACAGTATAGAGTTTTTATGGATGTCCAAGACGTGAATGCCATAATTTTGACTTGACAGTTTTAACCAAGAAGGGTTGAGGTCCAGATTGAAGAAGATGAGAAGACAGAGGGTAAATGCCATTTCTACTGGGTCATTGGTAAAGAGTTCGTCCAGTTTCCACATCCTGGATGCAGAATGAACTTTTATCAAAGACAAAACGAGTATTGTGTTCTGTGCATAATTCATTTCCAGAAAGAATATTTGCAGATAGATGAGGCACATGTAAAGTATTTGACAATTTAAAGGCATGATTTGAGGTTGAGAGATAGACAGTACCAGAATGGTGTATTGGGAGTGCAGTTCCATTACCAACTTTGACTTGGTCAGTGCTACTGTAAGGTTCAGAGAGCAAGAGATTAATGAAGTCTGTGGTCATATGGTTCGAGGCGCCTGTGTCGGTAAGCCAGACTTCAGAAGAGTACTGTGGGGAGGTTGAGGTTGTAGCCATAGCCGAAAGTTGCTCAGGTGGCATCCTTCCTTGATAGGAGTAGTCCATTCGATGCCAACAATCAAGAGCCGAATGGTAATCGTTGCAGCAGATTTGGCAGGTCACCGGACCGGAGCTACCACGACTCGAACCGTTCTGCCTCCCCCTGGAACCAAACCGACCCAAACCAGGTCGACCCGAACTGGATCCATTACTGTAACCTGATCCATTACCGGATCCAGATCCGTACCCGCCTCCGAAACCAGACCCATACCCGTGGCCTGAACCTGAACCATAGAAGGAAGAGGAACCGGAGCCAGGGCCAGATCGACCGCCACCGGAGTCAAAGCGACCTCCACCGCCTCGGTTACCTGAACGGCCACAACCACGGTTCCCTGAATGACCGCCACCACCATGGCCGCCATGGGTTGTGTAGAAGGCGGTGGGATTGGGGTTGGGATCGACAGTGGAGCGCTGAGATTCATGCATCAATTCTTCATATCGGAGAAGAACATGTAATTCTTCAAACGTTAGAGGATCAGATCTGATGCGGAGAGAGGACCGAAAAGCATTGTACTCCGGCGGAAGGCCGTGCAACGTATATAAGAGCATATCCTCGTCTTCAATGGTGACAGAGGAGACAGGGAGCTTGTTACGAATCATTCGCAGTCGCTGCATGTATAGACCGATGGAGTCAGAACCTTTGCGGATCGTTTGAAGATCCGATTTCAATTGCAGAATGTTTGAACGGGTGAACGAGGCATAGCGACGCTCAATAACAAGCCACACAAATCTGGAGGTTTCAGAACCAATTACTTGCGTCGTCGGCTCTTGCGAGAGAGTGGCGTTTAATATGGTAAGGAAACCTTGGTCCTATAGGATCCAGGCTTGTAAAGCTGGATTAGGGTTTGAAACACCATCGACGGCGATGAGAAATTCATCAGGGCAAGGCAGCGAGCCATCAAGAAACCCATACAGAGAGTGGGTTCGAAAGATGGAGGAGATCTGGTATTTCCATAGGACAAAGTTCGATCCATCTAATTTGAAGGGTAGAAGGTTATGGATATTAGAGAGAAGGTACACCGGCGTTCAAGCCGGTGTAGAGGTGGTGGAAAGGGCTATGTCAAGGCTCTGATACCATGATTGAGTTTTTAGGGTTTCACTGTGGAAACCAGAGGAGACGAAGAACAAATAGAGAGAAGTTTGAGAGAGAGAGAGAGGCGATGAACAGTTGTAATTATTCAATAACCCTAAGCTGCAAATATATACAAAGACCATCAACGGTCTAATTTAGCTAGATGACAATCTAACGGTCATAAAGGACGAGGGTTTACAACAGCTAAAATAACCCTTATAGAAGTGGGTTGCAGTACAATAAATGGACTTCTGAGATGGGCTTCTTAACTAGGTTTGGGCTGCTCCTTATGAGGCCCATATAGTAAATGGGCTTGATCTTCAATTCAGCTCCTAATACATCTCTGATATTAATGAAAATAGTATCTTGATTTCTGAGTGGTGGATCTTCTACTGTAATTGCGGGAAAGTTAATAGAACCGTACATATGAAAATATTGCCTATAACAATATCGAATTATGAATATTTCACAATGCATGAACACACACCATTTTGTCACACTTGCCATCGTGTGCATGCACACACACAAGCAACAAAACTCAAAATGTCAGATTTCGTACTATCAAATAAAGAAGATTATGGAATTTCTGTTAAGGGATGCATACTGATTGGATCGATAACGATTGGGGTTGAAATAAATTCGATCCACGGATTAGTGATCGAAAAAAATCTAGTCCGATCCGATCCACAATTTTGCTGATCGTATTGGATTGATCCGCGAAGTGCAAATCATTGTATAAAAACCGTTTAGTATATTTTCCAGTGAACTTACAAAACATCTTCCTCCATTTATCAAAATATGCATTGCAACAATGATACGTTGTCACATCACTTAGTACAAATTAACATGGTAACAAATCATATCCAAGAATATAGTAAATTTTAACATAATAATAAGTGGTTGGATAGGATTTGATAGATTGACAATTCTTGTACTAATTGATCCATCACAGATCGGATCGTACTCAATCCATCACGGACCTGTACTTGGATTGTCATAGATCGACGGATTGTTTGCGCACCCCTATTCCTATATTAGCATTGACGAATAAGAATTTTCCATGGAGACGCTACATTTGACGATTATGATTTTTTATTGAAGAACGTATAATTAATAACTATTACAAACATTAAGCGATATTTAGCAATACCTATACATGAATGCTACCAAAGTTATAAGAATGCCAGTGATCTGACTACCCTCTATGACCTATGCCACCGTGTTGTATAATCCCGTTATCATATATTCAGATTAGAACACAAGGCATGGAGTGTCACCCTTGTATATCCAACTTCTAGTTTCTCGATTCCCTGAGTAGACTTAGACATACAAATGATATCAATATATCGTATTGATTCATTTGAGCATGACCATGCATTTTCATAAGTCTCTGTCATCGAGTGACCATGGATATTTGACTCCCGTTATGTAGGAGGGACAAATCCCACATACATCACTCACACCCTCATCATGTTTCATAACATGTCCAATTACCGCATTTATTATCACCTTGTCACATAATGATGTTAAACGATATTAAAACATGTCACTCCAAATCTAAAGAATGTAATGACTTCAAGTCATAGGATCACAACACCACTGTCACTATTTGAAGCATGTTTGACACTCACATAACATCCATGTAGTGTTCCCATGGCGGGTAAATCCTTTACGCCATTACTCCTAATGTGTACCCATGTGTTAGACTTGATATCTCATATCAATCTACCCACAAAATAATCTCCATGCATTATAGTTGTCATAATTCACAATAATACTAGACTAGGGATATTTAAGAATACAACATTTATTCTAAAGATTTCATTATGTCAGCATATCTCTATATTTATTAACAGAATGAACAAAGAGCCTTTATAAATGTGTATAGAGAAAGATATGAGGCGGATCCTTGCGTGTACTTGTTAAAAAATAGAAAAACCAACGATACACAAATGTAAAGGAGAATAAGAGAGTAATTAAGCAATAATAGTAAGCCAAGTTTGTTATCTGAGAGAGACAGTAAGCAATAGGGGTGATGATCCAGAAGATCCGACCTCTATAAGAGGATGGCTTTCCTATATATACTAGTCTTAGGAAAACCGTTATGAGTAGTTATAGAACCGCATGGGGCGGTTATATAACTGCCTCGCACACGTAACCGTTGACCGTACATATAGGCGGATGTTTCGCGAGTCTCTCAAATAACTGCCAAGAGCCCCGTTCGGGTATATTCATATCTCGCACGCGACGAGCGTTACTCTAGCCTCCAAGCCACTTAAACCCTTAGTTCCTGTGTGGTTCATATGAGAGGATCCCTATCTCACAGCCCCCATATTGATATGCGAAAACATGATTATAGTTATATGATACTCATGGAGTATTGATATGTCTTATATTTGGATGCCACGTGGACAACAACTGACACATATGAATTACACTATCTACAATAAATAAATGTCACGATAAGATTGCCTCCAGGGCATACACCAACAAGGAAGAGTGTAGTAGTGACATGACGACTTGGCGTTCTTTGGTGGGGGTAAAAAAGCAGCTGAAACATATAGGGTTCGAGTTTGATATATCCAGATGAACCCCATTGTAGACCTTTAACTTTCTCTTGAGAGACAATAATAACCGAAAAAATAGGGCACACATAGTCTGTGGAGAGAATGCTAAAAGCTAGCCAGAGAATAAAAGAATATTGTTAAAGCAGGTGATCTCCAAATCTTTCCCAAATAGGAAGCCGAGATTCACAGGCATGAACTTAAGAGAAGTGACCATGGTTGTTTGGAGTTGCGTTAATGCTTGAGAAGAAGTTAATGCAGTTGTATATGGATAAAAACATAAACGATGTCGGAGAAAAGGAGTGTGAACATTGGAGGTGGAGTAGATAGGGAAGAGAGAGGAAGTTCAGTACTGAACTTGTGGGTGGGTAGGGGGGGGGTGTATTGTGGCACCTTGAAAGGTAAATGGGTGTCTAGACTTATTCTCGGGCATACATAATAGAACAGATATAGTATACCATATATTATTTTTACCCTGTCAAATCTTGCGATATTAGCAATATTGATCTATAGAATTGCGTCGATTCTCCTAGATTGACACATTTACAATCCGTAAGAAGTCTAGATTTTCCTAGCACTGAGTGACATGGGAGGGATGTTTCGTTGTTCTCTGCGACTTCTACTAATTAGCTTGAGGGATTGGACTCCTTTTAGTCTTTAGCCTATCTCCAGTGAGTTGGGTCCCATGACAATGATGGAAGGGATTTAGCTCTCCGGAGCAAGCGCGGTCAGCTCCTTGTCCGTACTACCTGGCTGAATCCAATTAGCGAAGTCTAAGACAATAAGCAATATTGCTCAGTAGATGTGTGATTTTGGCCAAAAGGCCCTTTTCTTCCACTAAATTGGTTAGAAAAGATGTTAAGGAGGTGCCTTGAAATTCAAAGGCAAATTTATAGAAACAAATTTGGCTTGGCTTGAGTTGAAAAGTCAAAAGTGGCAAAAGGAAGGAAACAACTTGGGCGGCAATGTTTTTGCTTCCAAGTTTTTTTTGGAAAGCTTTGGGACGGTGGGTGCACATGCCCATGTCTATCACTATATAAAGACCTCTTTGGGGTCCTAGTTTGTATGCAATACAAGTTGTAATTGTTCCTTTTAAGTGAATAAAGAGTGCTTTTCACCGTGGAGGTAGTTAGCAAATATTTTGCTAGCGAACCACGTAAAATACTCGCGTTCTTCTTTTATTCGTTCTTCGTTTGTGAGGTGGTTTTTCATAACAAACTGGTATCAGAGCTCGGGTTTGGCGGTGTTTCAAGATCAAGATCAAGGCGGAGCAAAGCTAGGATTTCACAACTTGGTGAAATCAAAGCTAGGGTTTTGCGAGCTAGGTGGAGCACGCGATTAGAGTTCAAGATCCACCAAGAACGATGTCCGGATCGATGTTGAAGATTGACAGGTTCACAGGAGGTAACAACTTCAGTCTGTGGAAGATAAAGATGGAGGCTTTGCTCAAATCGCAAGGCTTGTGGGCACCTTTGACCGCGGACAAGGGAGGCATGAATGTTGCATCAGCGGAGTTCAAGGCGATGGAGGAGAAGGCACACGCAACGATTATGCTGTGCTTATCGGATGACGTGATCATCGAGATCGAAGATCAGAAGGAAGCAGCGAAGCTCTGGCTCAAGTTGGAGAGTCTCTACAAGACGAAGAGTCTCACTAGAAAGTTGATGCTAAAGCAAAGACTCTTCACCCTGCGGATTCTCGAAGGTACGTCTCTCAAGGACCATCTTGATCAATTGAACACAATTATGTTAGATTTGCGTAATATTGGCGAGAAGGTGGAGGATGACAATGCTGCACTTTTGTTATTGATCTCATTACCCCCCATCATATGAGAACTTCGTGCAGTCGTTCATTGTGAACAAGGATGACTTATCCCTAGAGGAGGTGAGATCGGCGCTCCATGCTAGGGAACTGCGCCATAAGGGTGCAGGCACAGGTATAGAGGACCATGCTTCCGGACTGATGGCAAAGGGGGGAAGCAAGAAGGGTAAGAAGAAAAAGAATAAGCAGTTCTCAGGTTCTAAGTTACCCAAGGATGTCTGTGCCTTTTGCAAGGAAAAGGGGCACTGGAAGAGAGATTGCCCGAAACGAGGTCAACAGGGGCAGAATGGATCCGTAGCCGTAGCAGAACAAGGTAACTCGTCTGAGGATGATTACGTTCAAATGGCGGATGTTTTCACGCACTCTCAGGATGCGTGGGTGATAACTCCATAATTGGAGTTATATTCTATTGTGATTACTTGTCGTTTCGCGTACTTTCCGATGCATTTATATGTGTTTTAGGTCGAGTTTTGATAGTTTTGAGCATACTTGAGTATTTGGACTTCATGGTGTAATCCGGGCGTTTTATGCATATTTTATGCTTTATTTGTCGCATTTGATCTTCCGGTATTTGTTCGTGTTGTGGATTTCAGGAACCGGAAGCGTGGAGTGCGGATTTTGGAGTGGAAGCAAACTTCGGAAAGAAAGAAACTCAAGGAATGCATGATAGAATATAAGAAGAGTGAAAAGAAGCAAACTCACACGGAAGATCATTGTGATCCTACAAAGGTGATCCTATGATCACAAGATCAAATTGCAAGACCACATAGAAGAGTAGCGTGACTCTACAACTACAAAAGGTGATCCTAGGATCACAAATTGTGATCACAAGATCACATATTGGATCTGACGTGATTAGAAGAGGGGTGAAAGTGTTATTTTTAAAGACTTACAAGGAAGGAACGTGTTTAACTAGTAGGGAACGACCTAGGGCTTGAGGACTCATCATTCTACGCCATTGGAGAGCAAGGAGCATTCTTGGGAGCTTGGAGACCATCGTTTGATTCTCTATCTTCTTCCCCTCTTTAGTTTTTTTTATGATCATTGAAACTCTGTACTTTGATCATGTGTTTTAGTAGCTAAACCCTCTATTCGGGATATCTCATAGGGAACTAGGGTTTTGAACACCATATTTTGGTGATTTATGGATTATGCTTCATGTTTATTGACTTAATTGGATGTTTATGCTTAGTTATGCTTGATTCATATGAGTAATCAAAAGTTATTGCTTGAACTTGAATCTTGCACTAGTCGAATCTAGGGTTGAGGAATCTTGCTAATTAACTAGAACTAAGAGTTGATATCAAGATCATAATGCATATTTAAACTTAAGTAGGCTAGAGGAATCAGGTACAAGAGTTTAAATATAGACTTTGGTTGAGGAATCTTCAAAGTGAAATTGCTCATTTGGCTAAGTAGAAGACATCTGTGTTGTATGAACGTAAATCATAAGTGGTGTGAATTCCCTAGTGAACCCGTAGAGATATCCTGAACTTGTCCACTTGTTAAGTAACTAAGAAATCATTCTTCGTTAATCGTGAAGCTTTTCACCTGATTAATTGAGATCTTTGTCTTTTTATTTCAGTAGGGTTAGTAGAACAAACCACTGCGCTTTGCCCACACAAGGTTAAGAACTAATAGCTAATTTACAAAGAAGTCTCTTGGGATTCGACAATCCGGACTTTTCCGATTATTACTGCACCGACAGCCATACACTTGTGGTTTGGACGTGTCAGTGGGTCCTTGATTCCGGAGCTTCCTATCATATTTGCTCTAACAGGGAGCTATTCTCGACGTACAACCAATTGGATGGAGGGTCTGTCTACATGGCAAACAGAGCCGTCTGTAAGGTGATTGGGAGCGGCTCAGTTAGATGGAAGACGAATGAAGGGAAGTTATGTACTTTAGAGCAAGTCAGGCATGTACCATATATTAAGAAGAATATGATCTCCTTGAGTCTACTCGACAGCAAGGGATACAGTTTCAAAGGTAAAGGTGGAGATCTACAAGTCTGCAAGGGTTCTAAGGTGATTCTCAGGGGAGTCAAGAATGGGACTTTGTAAATGTTGACGATCACAGGTTATGCTGGAGTTGTCTCAGCCGAGATTAAGGAAGCTGATCTAACCAAGTTGTGGCATATGAGGCTCGGTCATATGAGTGAACGTGGAATGCAGGAACTTCAAAAGAAATGCTATCTCACCAGGCATGGGCCCAAGAGCCTAGGGTTTTGTGAGCACTGCGTGTATGGGAAGCTACAGCGTAGCAAGTTCCCTAAGGAGGTTCATAGAACAAAAGGTACTCTTGATTATATCCATTCGGATTGCTGGGGTCCATCTCGAGTTGAGGCGATTGGCGGGTACAGGTATTTTCTAAGCATCATAGACGACTACTCCAGGATGACTTGGATATTCGTGATGAAGCACAAGAGTGAAGCCTTCGCAAGATTCAAGGAGTGGAAGACACTAGTAGAGAATCAGGTGGGAAAGAAGGTGAAGAGGCTGCGCACGGACAACGGCTTAGAGTTTTGTTCATCAGAGTTTGATGGATTCTGCAAGGATCAGGGAATAGCACGCCATCGCACCGTTCGGCACACACCGCAGCAGAACGGTGTAGCCGAGAGAATGAATCAGAAACTTTTAGAAAAAGCAAGGTGCATGCTTTCGAATGCAGGTCTTTCTAGAGGTTTCTGGGGAAAGGCAGTTTCCATGGCATGCTATCTCATAAATCGGAGCCCGCAAACAGGTATAGGATGCAAGATTCCTATGGAAGTCTGGTCCAGTAATGCAGTGGATTACTCGGATTTGAGAGTTTTTGGTTGTGTTGCCTATTACCACGTTGATGATGGCAAACTAGAACCAAGAGCTAAGAAAGGAGTATTCATGGGTTTCGGAACAGGTGTGAAGGGATACAAGATATGGGCAGACAACAAGATTATACTTAACAGAAGTGTAGTCTTTGATGAGACTCATATGTTGATGAACTCCGTGGAAGTGGAGCTTGGAGGTTCAAAGAAGAAGGTGGAGGGAGAGTCGGATCCTATTGATCATAAGGATTCCGAAATCCCTACACCGCCGCCAGAAGCAGAAGAGGAAGAAACAGAAGAGTCTGATAGTGAGGATGTGTCTACACCAGAGGAACCGGTTCATCAAAGTATTGCTGAACGAAGACCAAGGAGAGTCATAAAGCCTCCGGCGAGATACACAGATGATGGTATGGTGGGATATGCATTACAGGTAGCGGAAGAGGTAGAGGACGAGCCATCCTCCTACAAGGCCGCTATATCTAGTTCTTAGTCAGCACAATGGATTGCCGCAATGGGAGAAGAGATGGAGTCTCTTAGCAAGAACTCGACTTGGGAGCTTGTTAAATTGCCAGCGGGAAGGAAGATAGTCAGTTGCAAGTGGGTCTTCAGAATAAAGGAAGGAACTACAGCTGGGGAGGGCATCAAGTATAAGGAAAGGCTAGTTGCAAGAGGGTTCAGTCAGAAAGAGGGAGTTGACTACAACGAGATCTTCTCACCGGTGGTCAGGCATACTTCTATCCGGGTGTTACTAGCTTTAGTGGCACACCACGACCTAGAGCTTGAGCAATTGGATGTCAAGACAGCTTTCCTGCACGGAGAGTTGGAGGAGGAAATATACATGAGCCAACCGGAGGGGTTTCAAGTTCCTGGAAAAGAAGAATATGTGTGCAAGCTGAAAAGATCTCTCTATGGACTTAAGCAGTCGCCAAGGCTATGGTACAAGAGGTTTGACAACTTCATGTTGAATATTGGTTACCACAAGTGCGAGTATGATTGTTGCGTGTATCAAAAGTTGTTGCGAAGTGGATCACGTATCTACCTAGTTCTATATGTGGATGATATTTTGATCGCAACTCAGAACATCAAGGACATTAGAGAATTGAAGAGGTCTCTCAGTGCGGAATTTGAGATGAAGGATATGGGAGCTGCTCTGAAGATATTAGGAGTTGAGATCTATAGAGACAGGAAGAAGAAGAAGAAGCTTTTCTTGTCACAGCAGGGATACATCAAGAAGGTTTTGGCAAGATTCGGGATGTTATCAGCTAAAGCTATAGATACTCCTATGACAACAAATAGCAAGCTAGGAATGTACACCGTTCAGACCGAGGAGGAGGAGTACATGTCCAAGGTTCCATATGCTAGCGCAGTTGGAAGTCTCATGTATGCTATGGTCTGCACTCGACCGGACATAGCATTCGCTGTTAGTGTGGTTAGTCGTTTTATGGCTCATCCGGGTAGGGACCATTGGCAGGTGGTGAAGCGCATATTCAGGTACCTTAAGGGTACGTCAGACATTGGCCTATGCTATGGGGCTAGTGAAGACATCTTGGTAGCTGGTTTCTCGGATGCGGACTATGCAGGGGATATTGACAGTAGAAGATCAATGACAGGCTATGTATTTGCTCTGGGAGCATCTGTTGTGAGTTGGAAGGCTGCGCTACAGCTGACGGTGACTTTGTCCACCACGGAGGCGGAGTATATAGCTCTAACGGAAGCAGCAAAGGAGGCAATTTGGCTTAAGGGAATGGTCAATGATCTAGGGCTACTTCAAGATCAGACGATAGTCTACTCTGATAGCTTGAGTGCGATTTGCTTAACTAAGGACCAGGTTCATCATGAAAGGACCACGCATATCGACATCAGGTATCATTTTCTGAGAAACGAGAGCAGGATCAAGGTGAAGAAGGTGGGGACAGCTGACAACCCCGCGGATATGTTCACAAAGCCAGTTCCGGAGAGCAAGTTCCAGCATTGTCTAGAATTGCTCAACATCTTGAGCCAGTGAGGCCCTTCGGGGCATCTTGAGCCAGTGAGTCTCTGTGACTAGAGACATTTGGTGCGGAGAAGACGTAGCTTTATTTACAAGAAGAGGAGCAGCTGCTGTTGACGAGAGAATTCAAGGCAAGGTAGAGATTTGTTAAGGAGGTGCCTTGAAAGTCAAAGGCAATTATAGAAACAAATTTGGCTTGGCTTGAGTTGAAAAGTGTGGCAAAAGGAAGGAAACAACTTGGGCGGCAATGTTTTTGCTTCCAAGTTTGTTTTGGAAAGCTTTGGGACGGTGGGTGCACATGCCCATGTCTATCACCATATAAAGACCTCTTTGGGGTTCTAGTTTGTATGCAATACAAATTGTAATTGTTCCTCTTAAATGAATAAAGAGTGATTTTCGCTGTGGAAGTAGTTAGCAAATATTTTGCTACGAACCACGTAAAATACTCGTATTCTTCTTTTATTCGTTCTTCGTTCGTGAGGTGGTTTGTCATAACAAAAGAAAGAGGCATATAACTTCTATGGGATCGCACTTTTTTTAAGAGATGACCAGTTAAAGGATAAAAATGTATTTTGACATTTCTTACGATTGAACGATTAGGATGTCACAAGCACTAATTCCGAAAAATATAAAAATTAAAAGTCATCAATCTAATCCATCTCAATATATATGAGAAGGTTGAAGTTGTACTTAATCATACTCTTACTTTTCTTTTACAATTACATTTCTTTTCCAATTACACAGAACATCAATAAATCATAAAATCGTCAATTTAGCCTACATTCAGTAGGGTTTAGACGAGGCTACCAACGACCAGCCATTGAGATAACACCTATTTGCCTTCATACAATCATTTCGAAGGACAAAATGTAATAGAATAAGCAGAAGCCATACAAGTCATAAGCCCAGTAGCGTCATCCAGCGGAAAGCTATATGCCCGAGGGCATAGAGCCTTGAAAATCTGACCGTACACCGATGGCTTACATTTTTTCGGATCCGCATAATCCCCCTCGCAACAATACCGGTCCGATTTGCAAGCCAAACAAGCACTTTTGCAACCAACCACCTTCCCCTGCCTTCTAACCACCAGACTCCAAGGACAACAAACGTTCAAATCCACCGCACACCCCGCCACGCCGCAACCATCGCTGCCAGCACCAACCGGAGCCATCACGATCGGGAGGTTAAACCCGTCAACCAAACTCACATCATAGTAATGCAAAGGCGACTCCGGCGTCCCCAGCGTCATTTGAACGACCGTCGCCGGAGGCCGCCCTCCTTTTCCGCCGCAGTTCAAGAGCCCCGCACAGTCTCCTGTTTGGCAAGTGCCGCGTTTGGTTGTTTCGTCGAAGCAACATCCTTGTCTTCCCCATACTCTGCCGGACCAGCCGTCAGGGAGTCTTATCACGACCTGCTCGCTGGGGTAGAGATGGAAGCCGCCTTCGTTTGGAGTTTGATTCGCGAATGTGCTGAGGATTCCTGGCCATATGTCGTGCTTACAGTTGTTTAAGATTGTGAACTTGATTCCATCTGCAGAAAACATACAAAAGGATGATGATATGTCAGACCCACTTCGAGTAGGAACTGAAATGGAGATAGACTACGCATAAACCTGTAGAGGGAGCAACAATGGAGATTACTAGGATGAAGAGAAGATACGAAGCAGGCATTTGTGTGTGTGTGTGAGAGAGAGAGAGAGAGAGAGAGATGTATGAACTGTTTTGAGAACAAAACCGCTCATGAAGTGGAAGAAATAAGGTTTGAAAAAATAAGAGGGAAAAATCACTCTCAGTATCAGTTTATGGTTAGTGCGTAACTGTCATTTCAGTACTCTGCATTATCCATAAAAACTACCGTATAAACTGAATGTTGCTCCAACTACATCATCAAAATAGTCCAGCAACAATTGTTAATAACCATTCAAATGTTGCTCTAACAATAAAAAGAAAAGAAATTAGAAACCTGTAAAAACACGACTGCAGAATTCCCAAAACTGTATTCATGGTGGAGCAACTGTTTTGACGGGAATCCTGAATGTGTGAACCACAATTCGATCCCGATATGAAATAGTCGGAATGGTTCAAACGAACTGAAAAACACACGACGTGAGAGTCAACCAACCCTAGACCATTCACAACAATTTCACTACTCCGTGCTTACAAGAATCTACCAACATACTCGATTTTATCCAAAGAGATTATGAGTACCTGAATAGTACACCCATTTTGTTTTCATCCCTCCGTGTGACATTTGTGACTTACTACAGTCCTGAAGTGCTTGTGCCAGTTCCATTATTCGGAGATTTAATCGAACAAGGTGCTAGTTTGCCTTCTTCTTCTTTTTTTTTTTTTTTTTTTGTTGTTGTTTTTTTTTAGATGCTAGTTTGCTACAAACCCATGATTTGACTGTGGCAGGAGAACTTTTCCCTGAAGTATGCATATGGAAAAGGGGTTTGTGGGAGGGGCAAAGCCCACTTGGGTCATCTCTACACCTCGGAATGATCAGCATGTCGGCGCAAATCAAAATAAATACTCCATATTATAACTTCTCCCAGAAAGGAAGTTTGATCCTAGCAATATCTGTTGCAACACGCAATTGTCCTCCTAATACCAGCTTGTGAATATCAGGAAAGGAAATGTAGAAATCTTTTAACCTTTTCAGTGTAAAAATCCTATGAATACTTGCCTTTCGAGGAAATGGAAAATACTTTCTTTCTATTCTGTCTGAATTCGGAGAAAACACCAAAAAGCAACAAGACCACCATTTAGATGGTCACCTCCAAATGCATATTGGATGGAACTAAATTGCCACGGAGTTTGATAAGGGCCATAATATTGGGTAGCTCTGGTTGCAACACGTGTTTCACATGGTTGCAACAGATGGGTAGGAAGAATGAGGTGAACAGTGGTTAAAAGCTAAACTGTTCATGAGTAGTGCATAATCCGTGCCCGAGGGCACGACCCCATAGAAGAAGATTTATCTTCAAAATGTTTTAGAATTTTTTAATTATTTTATAAAGTGTTTGGTCTATAGGATATATTGGGGATAAGCTATTCCACATGTCACATTTTGGGGGATAGCTTATTTCCCATAGCAGCTTATTATGTAGATAGGCTATTAAGGCTTCACAGAAGCTTTTCTTGTTATGTGTTTCAATTTTTCCATGATTGAGCAGATCTATAAAATTATACATTTTTTGTGTATCCAAGCGGTTAATTTGGTCCTGGGTGAGTATTTGGGTTGGTTTGAGAGTCGCAAATACGCATCTCTAGTTTCAATACACTTCATATCACAGAATTTGGATTGGGACCTATTTTATCCGAAATATCAATAGCCTCATTGGATGTATTTCGAATAACTGGAAAAGCCCATAAGTTCCAAATTCTTCATTTCCTTCATCAACAGAATGGTCTCATAAAGTGCACACATCACATTGGTTTGTCATCACTGTCTCCACCAATACTTATGGCAAACTTGATTGTGAAAGGGGAGGATCCAGACAAAGAGAATGGGCAACTGCAGAAGGGAACAAGGATGATTGAAGGAGATAGTGTAGACTGTAGACTATGAAAATGATAGGTTCATGGTCGGAACACGAAGAATCGAAGACGGCCACATGCAAGAGCCTATGTTATAAGTGTCAACAAACACTGTTTTTGTTCATATTTCTCCAATGATATAACCCACACAAAACGTGCATCATCTTCAACAAAAGAGTTGAAGCAATGTGATACTCAGAGCAGGTGGTTAACAATGGGGTAGTTTGGATGCTTGGTTTTCTTATTTCAGTTTTTTGCGAATGAGTGGTATAAGAACCATAGAGACTAAATAACAATTACCTAAGACTTAGCTTCTAGTAGCTTCTCTATTAGTCTATAACTTTGGTGGCTATGGATAGAAATGATTTTTTAAAAAACCATGAGCTTGGGCGCCACACTTATTGATTAAACCGCGTCTAGACCTTTCTAAGGATCTGAATGACATTGCCTTATTTAAAAGGTCTAGAATTGGAAATGTCAAGAACACCATTCTCACTAAATGGCTTTGCCCACCTGCAGGTAAGTACAAGTTGAATACTGATGGGAGTGTGGACAAGATGCTAGGAATTGGAGGCTATGGTGGACTCATCAGAGATGACAAAGGAGACTGGGTGAAAAGCTACAAAGGAAAACTTAACACTGAGAACCCAATGGATGTTGAGCTTCAAGCAGTGCTGCAGGGTCTTAAGCTGTTCTATGTTCATAATTGGAGGGAAGTGATCATTGAAACTGATGCCATGGAAGTGGTGAATGCAATCCAGAACACAAATGATGATAATCTTCTTCACAGGGCAGCATTAGCTGACATTAGAAAGCTCCTCCAAAGCACTAATGGAAGAATTCACCATGTTTTTATGGAGAAAGCAATTCATGTGCTGATTGGATTGCCAAATCTGGAGCAAAATGTGACCTTGGTCTCAGCATTATGAAGAAACCAGAGTAGGACCTTGAGACCCTTTTGCACAACCACATAGCTGGCTCTGGTGTGCAAAGGAATGTGGATGACTATCAGTTGGTTTGTGTTTAGAAGGCTCGGCATCTGTTTTCTTTATGTTTCTGTCATTTGGTTGTTGTTGTAATCCTGGACATTTTTAGCTAATCTACTTCTCTTTTGGAGCAAAAAAGAAAAAATAATAAAAAATAAAATATAAGTGAAAATCGATACATGTATTTATAGCTGAAACCAAATAACCAGTTCGGAAGGGAAATTACTGGTTGCCAGCCAGTCAAAGACGCAAGACGGGGTCATAATCACTGGCTCCGAAACGCCGAAACCAAAACACCCTGTTCACCTTCCCCTTAACCAGATCAAGGAATATCCTAATGCAAACTCTCAAGTGTTTGACTGTGATAGACTTATGAGAAACTTTGAGGTGATAGAGGTTGCTCGAATGCTTATGCCGATAGATTAGCTACTTAAGACGCCAGTTCGTGGACCTGTATTTGTAGTTCGTGGATGAGTATCTTCTCATTCTAGCTTAGTATGTAGTTGAAGTCATGTCCAGTGAAGAGGTCCATGGACCATGATTGATCAGTTATTTAGTACTTCTTATTTTTGTGTGTATCCAAGACAGTGAATTTGCGCCTGAATCCATCCAAATCCCACGGTATTCAAACAGACCAAGCGTTGTTTGCACAGCTGGGATTTGGTCCTGGATTTGCATTTGGGTGGCTTTGAGCATTTCAAATATAGGTCTTCTGTTTCGGTACAATGTACTACTTCTATTAAAGAATTTGGATTTAACAACTCCACCTCAAATTCAACAGCTTTATTCATTGGATTTCATATAACTTTAAGCATATGAGTTTGAATTTGTCATACTGTTCCTCAACACAATGGAAGCATAAAAGCACACAAAAAGTTGCTTCGTATCAGTTTGTGACGGTCATCACTGCCGCCGCCACCACCACCACCACCTACGCCACCACTGCAACCTCCACTATAGCCGCCAAGGTGACATGCCTAGGTTCTTCTATCTATTCAAATGACCTAGTTGCTAGCGGTAGCACCTGCTTGGCGTCCCCCAGGCGACATTACCTAGGAAGCTACTAAGCAGGTTCTAGGTGACCGTTATGTGTCAACCAATCTCTCTCAAACACACAACATATTCACTTGTTGTCACAAGGAAGTTCAACATTGCCAATTAACTTCTCCTGCAGTTATGCCAATTCTGGCATACAACAACAGAAGCTGTCGCATGCTGGGAACAACTTCTGCAGTTTCTGGTTTCAATTCGTGGCGTTACTTTATCCAAATAAGGAATTTGAGACTGTTAATTAGGTCCAATTTCAAATACAGTCTCCAAAGTTCGCCCAAAAGTTCTCTAACATAGTCCAAATGATAGCAATAATCTATGTGGTGAAACATACAGGCACCACCAAGTTAACAAACAACATATGAGTAGGATATACTCAAACATATCAATACATTAACCTACAAACACTTTTCAAGAAATTTCTTAGAA
The DNA here is from genome assembly GCA_023055425.1 of Linanthus parryae. Lineage (NCBI taxonomy): Eukaryota > Viridiplantae > Streptophyta > Magnoliopsida > Ericales > Polemoniaceae > Linanthus > Linanthus parryae. The sequence goes on from JALGPY010000002.1 coordinate 100,447,372, forward strand.
TAGCTAATCCAACTGAGATACACCCACGACTCAAAAGTTGACATGCTCAGCAATATGCGAAGTTTATGTACCACATTTACTTTCTTACACATTAACTATCATGTCAGACAATAACCATCTGATACATGTAGAGTTCAAAAGTACAGTCATTGAGCAAATTAAGACCGATCGACATGTACCTAGCTTTGGTTTTTTTTATCATTGACCACCCCAACGAGTGAAATGCCTGATTGAACAACCTTGTGACAGCCACATAACTTCAAGGATAGAGTCTAGACCCTATACTGAGCATCTTGCCCTGTTCGACTACAGCAGTTCAACTACCATGAGGCTACATCTCAGTCTTGCAGTAAAGGACAGTCATGCCAAAAATACCGTGCTCTCCTAAATTTCCTAGTTCCAACCTACAGTGATTAAAATGGGATAGGCGATAGAGTCATGCAAAGGGGATGATTTTGATAATTTTAGATAGATGATGTTGATAGTACATATTTCGCAAGTGCAGCTCAACCGAGGAAAAAAACAACTTGATGTGGAAGAAGAGGATCTGACGGAGTATGAACGCGGTGGAGGAGAGACCTTAACTAATTACGTATTTTCCATCTTTCCTCAGTTTTGTAAATAAATAAATAAACAAATAAAAGCGGCTTTGACCACTTAACTAATTACATATTTTCAATCTTTCCTCAGTTTTGTCAATATTTGTCATCTAATTATGTATTTACGAGAAACTTCACAGTGCTTCAAAACAATGACCTCAATTTATTGGAAATTTAGAGCTGTATTCTTTATGATTAGAAACATAATTCTCATTCAGTGTCCTTAACTTTCACCACAAAGAAAGCTTAGACATACAAACAAATTATTAAAAATACAAATCAACATCATTATAGGGAAAATTGGTCGTCATGCACATAAATCCTCCAACTAATCCTGCAGTACCCAAATATAGCACATCCTGCAATCTGCATCACCCAAACGCAGAGAACAAAACTTAATATACCATCAAACATTCAATCCTGTTGTTTCTTATGATAAGACCTAAAGGTATAAAGAAGAAAGAAAAACTCCTATATATATATGAGAAACCTATCGACTTACTCATATACATGTCCACATGTAGTTTTATTTTCCCACAAAATGGGAATCCCACTAGCGGAACTTCCATAATGCTTGCTAGCAAACTTGCAAAGAATCACAGTCCCAAAAAGAAGTCAACATCCAAACAAACTTAGGACATTCACAGGTGTGCCAAATCAATAGTAGTATCTCCATTGTGCTCCACTTGGAGACTTTGTTCAAATCAGACATGGACCAACACACTTCCAACAACACAGAAAATTCATAATCTCAAAACATATCCACAAAAACTGTTATCACGGCTAATTCTGATATGGAAGGCACGCTAAAGGTCCATATTTGACAAGGAAACACCACAGAGATGACCAGAACCTAAACAAATGCAAACATCTTATCTGAAATTGTCGATTTACAAGTACCTGGACCAAGGCAGCTCTAAAGATACCCTCATGCTCATCGTCTACAGAATCGGATTTGAAGCTCGATTGATTACCTTCGCAACCGAAATTATTATTTCAGGGAAAAGACCGATTTGCCGGTTCAATCGCCGGTTGGCCACCGGTCAAGACGCCCTCACAAACTCACAATCTCCGGCTCTCGAAACGACGAACCCGAAATCACCGGTTCGTCTACCCCAAACCCCGGCCCAATAAGCTTGTTTGACCGCATCCTGACCGGGTCATCCGGTATAACCAATCCGGACTAGTAAGAACCCGCAACCCCCTTACCGGTTCGTCCGGTTAGGCATCGACTCACATCAGTTCTATAAATGAACCCTAATCCACCCAACTCGGTTCTTCCCTTTTCCTCTCGATCGCTCGCTCGACCTTTCTCTGACTCGGACATCAAAATTCAAAACCCGGCCAAGTAAGTTTGATTCCTTCCTTCTTTCGTTTCGATTTTGTACTCGTTTAAGCAAACGGATAGAATTAGAAATCGATTTGGATGTGATATACAATGTTAAATCTATGATGGGTCTGAATTCTGAAACCCTGAATCGATTTTACTAAAATTTCACGACTTGTTATGCGTAAAAGAGGAATAGGGTTTTGAGGAAGGTGTAAAAATGGCTTCTGGGTTTGAATCAGTGCCTGTTACCTCACAAAAACATGACCCAGCTTGGAAACATTGCCAGATGTTTAAAAATGGGGAAAGGGTTCAGCTCAAGTGTCTCTATTGTGGGAAGGTGTTTAAAGGTGGTGGGATTCATAGGATTAAAGAACATTTAGCTGGTCAAAAGGGTAATGCCTCCACTTGTCTTAGGGTTCAGCCCGATGTTCGCCTTCTAATGCAAGAGAGCTTGAACAGTGCTGTTGCCAAGAAGAGGAAGAAACAAAAGATTTCTTCCGATGAGGTTGTGGATTACAATCCCTCAACCAGCGAGATGGATGCTTTCGCGAATCCAGAAGTCACTTTGATCACTGTTCCCGAAACAATTGAGCCGAATTCGACCTTTTTGATCGAGAGAGGTGATGAAACAGTGAGTAAAGCAGCTGGTAGAAAGAAGAAAGGGAGAATTCGGAAGGCATCCTTGGCTATAGCTCCTTGTGGGGTGAGTAATGGTACTCTAGGAAGCTCCAAAAGAGCAAACAGTCAAGTTAGCATGGCTATAGGACGCTTTTTCTACGATGTTGGGATACCTTTAGATGCAGTGAAGTCTGATTATTTCCAACCTATGATTGATGCTATTGCTTCACAAGAGCAAGGGTCCGTAGGCCCTACTTACCATGAACTTCGCAACTGTGTTTTGAAGAACTCACTCCAGGAAGTGAGGAACGAGGTTGATCAATGTATAGGTACGTGGGGGAAGAGCGGTTGTTCTGTTTTGGTTGATGAATGGTTATCAGAGAAAGGCAAAACATTCGTGAACTTTTTAGTCTATTGTCCAGAAGGGATTACATTCTTGAGGTCTGTAGATATATCTGACATTATGAATTCTCCTGATGCTCTTTGCACATTACTCAAGGGCGTGGTTGAAGAAGTTGGAACAAGAAATGTGTTACAAGTTGTAACCAACACTGGAGAGCGGTACGTCGTTGCTGCAAAGAGGTTGTCCGATGATTTGCCCAGTGTGTTTTGGACCCCTTGTGCGTCTCAGTGCATCAATATGATTCTTGAAGATTTCAAAAGGCTTGATTGGATAAGTACAATCATCGAACAAGCTCAATATATATCAAGATCCATTTACAACAACAGTGTTGTCTTGAATATGATGAGAAGGTATACCTTTGGAGTTGATTTACTTGATACGGGTGCTACTCCCTTGGAAACTGACTTTGCGACAATTAAGAGAATGGTACAAATAAAGCACAACTTGCAGTCCATGGTTACTTCTGAGGAGTGGATGGAGTGTCCTTACTCGAAAAGGTCAGAGGGATTTGAAATGTTGGATCATATAAGTAGTCAGACGTTTTGGTCGTCTTGCATCATGATTGTCCAGCTAACAGATCCACTATTGAGGCTTTTGAGGTTGGCTCGCAGTGAGAAGAGACCTGCTATGGGGTATGTTTATGCCGGAATTTTTCGAGCAAAAGAAGCCATTAAGAAACAACTTGTTGATCGAAAGGAATATTTGGTTTACTGGAATATCATCGACCAAAGGTTGGGGCAGTTGCAAAATCACCCTCTTCATGTTGCAGGTTTCTACTTCAACCCCAAATTTTACAATCCTCTTGCAAAAGATGTCAGTCCGAACATCCCATCACCAGTTTTTGATTGCATAGAGAAGTTGATTCCTGACCCGAAAATTCAAGACGAAATAGTGAAAGAGATGGCCTCGTATCGATCTGCCACCGGTGATTTTGGGCGGGAAATGGCAAAGCGTGCAAGAAACACTTTACATCCTGGTGAGGATTCTTTGTTATTGCAAAATGAATCTGTTTGGTTTTCTATCCTGTTCATGTAGAGCTACTAAGATGTTTATACCCTTTTTGGCATTCTTGTGGAAATTCTTAAAATTTGTGTCACCAAGATGCTAACTTGCAATAATCATCTGGATATGATTATCAAATCTGAGGACGATTTTTATCGCCTTCGTTTTCCATGATTTTCGTTATGATACCCTTAATTTTACCTAGCAATTGATGACTGTGCAACTTCTGAGGTACTTGAGTTTAAACTCTGAAGATAACACTATTGGTACATTTCCAATGCAAAAGAAGGAAGATGAAGTTGGATGACAGCACATGTCACTTGTTTTCTAGATTGAGTCACTTGTTTTAGAGTATTTTGAGAGGAGCTTTCTTTGTGTTAACTCGACATATTTTACATGGATGTCCAGTTGTTCATTTATTTACTTAGCTTTATGTAGATTCTGACGAAATTTTGTTTACCAGAGGAGTGGTGGTCAACATATGGAGGAGGATGCCCGAATTTGACCCGTTTGGCCATCCATATTCTGAGTCAAACATGCAGTTTGGTTGTGCCTAAGCCAAACTTTAACACCATTCAACAAATGCATGAAACGAATAACTCCCTCGAGCATCAGAGGCTCAGTGACCTTGTATATGTCCACTACAACTTACTATTGGGGCAATCGTAAGTAACCTTAACAAACATCTTCTAAGGTTTTATTGATATTGTCTGAACTCTGAACGATCTTCCTCTGGCTGCAGGGATCGTAAGAACAGGGAACTTGAAAACCTGGTGGATCCCACATCGCCCGAGAACATGGGTGTTGTTGGAGACTGGGTAGCCGAGAAAGAAGGATACTCAGAGGAGTTCGGGAGCTCAGATTGGATGAGTGTTGACCCACCATTAGGCAACACGATGCTTCTTGGGCTCTCAAGTGACGATATAGAAGACCTAGGTTCAAGTACGAAAAGACACAATTTTCTTCATTTCGCATACTATTTTTACTTTACATGCCATGATCGATGAGCTTTCTTTTCTGAATTGCAGAATTTGAAGATTGTGAAATATTCAACGTAGTGAAAGACGAGGAAGCTGGTGGCGAAGATTTAGCAGAAAATGTTTAGGTTGTACAACGACTCTATCCAAGAGATGAATATAGTTGTAGGTATGTATCTGAAATGAGCTTCTTTGGATCATTGTTACTACCGCAGCAGCTCAGGAGATGCAGCCTCTCTGGTTTGGACTGACGATTGCGTTATCAGAGAAGCCTTGTGAAGGGTTTGGCATCGGAAGACTGCAGTGTAAAAGAACGATCCTGAGGGATATCTGGTAGGAATCGATGAACATATTTTCTTGTAATACCATTGATTATACTCATTTTGTTGTCGGAATGTTTGATAAGAGCTGTTTATAAGTTAGTTATACCAGATTGCTCCAACAAAACGCTGGCAAAACCCAGCAGAGACCCACTTTTTTTTTTGCCAAATACATAGGACATCATATAAATCATAACCAACCACCGGGTCTAGCTGGGCTTGAATCCTGGATTCTTTCCTTCCTTCTCATTGTGCCGGTTGACATAAAACTTGCATCAACATAGCAAACAGTAGCTGAAACTCTCTTTTGTAATTCTGATTTTTGGAAAACAATATGCTATTACCTGAAACTGACAACCCAACACGAAGTAGAGAATCTCCATTAATAATATTCAAACTCTAATATTTTCTAATGCTAATAATATATTTACAATCTTAATAACATCAATATTAAGGATCAGAGCTTGAGATCTCTTCGAAACTCGTGTCTGTGTGACAGAAATAGACGGTTAGCTACCGGACATTTCATGAGCGACCGGCTTCAACGTCGGTACTGCCTTCTCCATCCCCACCCGACGAGGCTGCACTAGCCTCCTTCTCATAATACGATGACGACAAAGGGTACGAATGCACAAAATCCTCAAACTCCAAACCACCAATACCACCACCACCACCCTTCTTCCCTTCATACTCCTCTAGCGGCGACACCACGTCCGGCAACTCCACCTCCCCTTCGAGATACCTCGCCACCTGCCTCATACTAGGCCTTCTCCCCGGAGCATCATTCGAACACATCAACCCGATTTTCAACACCACCACGACCTCGATCTCATCGTACATTCCTCCCAATCTAGGGTCGACGACTTGTAAGATAGCCCCTTCCTTCCAACTCTCCCATACCCAATCCACCAAGATGAGCTCCTCAGGCAATGACTTGGGCTCAATTGGCCTCCTCCCACACACCACTTCCAACAACAATGCTCCGAAAGCAAACACGTCGGAGCTTGCCGTCGGCTTCCCCGTCCGAGTCAGCTCCGGCGCCAGATACCCCAACGTACCCACAACTCTCGTCGTCGACGGATTCGCCCCGTGCTCGTAGAGCTTCGCTAACCCGAAATCCCCAAGTCTGCCGTTCATTTCAGAGTCTAGCAACACATTCCCAGCTTTGATGTCTCTGTGAATCACCGTCTGTTCCCATTCTTCATGGAGATAGAGTAAACCAGAGGCAACACCTTTGATGATCTTCAACCTCTGTTCCCAATTCAAAACCTTCACGGGTTGGTCGAAAATGTACTTGTCTAAGCTCCCATTAGGCATGTAATCGTACACCAGTAACAGATCACTGCGGCGTCGACACCACCCGAGTAGCTGAACTAAGTGCCGGTGACGGAGACGGCCGATTGTGGAGATCTCCGACGCGAATTCCCGCATTCCCTGTCTCGATTCCTGCGAAATTCGTTTCACGGCGACTTGGGTTTTGCCATTGGGAAGTGTTAGTATTCCTTTGTAGACTTGGCCGAATCCACCAAACCCTATAAGGTTTTTCTCTCTGAAACCTTTCGTTGCTTGCTTCAGCTCCTTGTAGGTGAATCTATGGGGTCCAACATCGATCTCCCAATCTTCGACTACGTCGTCGTTTCTCATCTTCCTGATTAGGTAAAATGCGATTCCAACGGCGATCACGACAACGGAAACGGCGGTGACAGCGACGCCGGCGATCATTGGCGTGCGATTCTGCTTCGGACCGGGAAGAGATGGGAGTGAAGAGAGATCTAGGGAATGAGCTTCCCCGGTCATGTTAAAGCTCCATCCATGGATATAGTGGTGGCTCGCCAGCATACCTGTTGAAGCGGAGAAGCCGACGAACATGGCGTTTTCGAGAATGGGAGATAAATCGACGCGGTAAGAGATGATTGAGGAACTGGGTTTTGTTGAGGAGAGAGATAGCTTGACGTCCACTATTTGGGTTTCTGAATTGTAGTCTATCCATGCCTGAATCATCTTCCCATTCTTCAGACTCAGTTCTTGCTTGCTCGAGTTCTGTTCGACGAAATACCCAGCTGAAACCGAATAATTCGAAACCAGGCCATTGATGTCAATACCCACATGATTGTCATTCATGTCTTTGAACTCCAAGTCTTGGACGGTGTCGAATTCAACCGCGAAGAGATGGTTAGAGGAGTTCTCATTGCTGGTGGCATTCACAGGCCCCAGAAACTGCCTGGGGAGAGCTCCGCGGAGCTCTTTCCAGGGAGAAATCGCGAAGGCGAAGCCATGGCCGCCGAGCCTTTTGTATTGTGGGACGATGGAGAAAGCAAAGGCTGTGGAGAAGGAGGAAGCTCTGCCGTCGGTGGAGCGCTTGAGTTTGATCGGAGTTGGGTAAAAGGCATGTCCGATCACCCCGACGGTTTCATTGGTGAGCTTCAGCACACCGCTTTTCTCAATCTCTGCACTGCCGGAGAGACTGATGTTGTTGCTATCAAGTCCCTTGAAACCGTTGTAGACGAACTCATCCTGCTGAGAGAGAATTGGGTTTGCTGCTACAATGATGAAGATCCAAAGAAATTGAATTCCTTTGGCCATTAGAGTGTGTAACAGTGAGGAGGCTAACAACACATAGTGAAGCTTGTTTGTTTCAGAAGACTGTTAGCTGAAACAGAGAGGGGTTGGGGCTGTGGTTGAAGGAGGAAGACAGTGGAGGGAGACTACTGACTTTGTGGAAAGTAAAAGGAAGGTCCAAGGAAGGTGTTTTCTTTAGGGGCGTGTAAAAGTCATGTTCCAGAAGAGTTTGCTCTGAAACAGAGTGGCTGTGAACATTCTTACACATGTGGTTATGGTTGGAGAAGAAAAAGGCAGGGAGAGAGAGATGACAATTTGAGTGAATTTCACATGGGAGGTTGAAGGTATTGAATTGGATTTTGCACTAGTGAAGCAGAAAGAGACAGACCAGAGGCCAGTGAGGTGTATCATCCACCCTGTTTTGAGAAAGAGGTAGCTTATTTATGCTGTTTGGTATCTAGTTACCTAACTACAGTACATCTTCAGTGGCAACTTCGTTTTTTGGAAGGTACCAGTCCAGCTCTTTCTTCTCAATTTGACTTTTGTCACTATTCACTGGGTCATTTTGAGCCGGTGATTTGAATAACAATCAGATGTAATTTTTTGATAATTTTTTCATGGTCTTGTAGAGTAAAAGTTGCTCTATAATATGGTGAAAAAATTATCAAAAAATCGTATTATTTTGCTATCCAAATCATCCGGTCAAAGTGACACAAATACGAGTCAAAAAAAGTCAGATGGGAAGAAAGAGCTGGGACGGACTGGTATGTGTGGTTATATTCACAATTTCATCATCATTTTGTCTCCTGACGTGTGCAACCTTCTTACCAACTAGGAAAAAAATGGTTGCTTCCCTCTTACCACTCTGTCCTAGCTCTTTCTTCCTCATTTATTTTTTACCACTATTTATTGGGTTAATTTGACCCGATGATTTGGATAATAAAATGATACAATTTTTTGATAATTTTTTCATGGCATTGTAAAGTAAAGGTTGCTCTATAATACGGTGAAAAAATTATCAAAAAATCACATCGTTTTGTTATTCAAATCACTCGGTCAAAGTGATTCAGATACGAGTCAAAAAGTCAGGATGGGAAGAAAGAGCTGGGACGGAGTGGTAAATTGTAGTTTTGCCTACGGCTGACACGGACTCGTAGTTGAGAACAGTGGGAGTTGAACTTGTGACCTCATAGCCAGCAATTCTTCTACTCAGCCACCTCAACAAACCTCTTGGAGTCATCAAATCAAAATTCTGGCATCCTCTTTCCCCTTAGGATTAGAATTAGAATGGAGTTCTTCCCACACACATATCTTATTCCATAAACCAATGGTTTGGAGACTGATTTCCTAGTTACGGTACAAGTTGTGAGGTTGGGCTTATGGCTAGTTTGAGAATGTTGTGGCGTTGCTAGAAGCTACTTTGTGAGATTCATGTGGAAAAGCTGATAGGAATTTTAGTTAAAATGACGTGAAAACTACGCTGAAATATAGATAAAGTAATTTTGTGTTCGATAAAGTTAACCTTGAAGCTTTGAAGATGCTGCGAGAGAGTAAAATGAAAAAAAAAAATATATATGACATCTATCAATTCCGTAAGATAAATATTGAAATTTTCAAAAAAAAATTAAGATTAAAACCACTTGTAGATAAATTAATCAAAAGCAGGTTCGGAAAAGCATCCCTCCTTGGTTCCTGAAAGTTGTTGTGAGACAGCAGAAACTGTCTGAAAAGTCAAAAAAATATTTTTACCGAACACATTATGTCAGGAAGCTGCTGTGTTTTCAGAAAAAGCATTCCCAAACTGGCCCTTAATAAGAAGTGCAACCAGCAAGAAAAAAACTGAAATGATTCCTAGCCAATATATACATTTGGTTACATAGGGCCGAGTGGTCTAGAAATTTCATGTCCCATAAGTACCCTTTGGACAGGTGAGGTGTAATAGATTCACTTTCTTTGTAAACTTAGTATCAACGATGCTTAAAAGGATTATTTCAGTAATTCTTTTTCGCTTGCAAACATTTTTTGTTGGTCAAAACATATCAGCGTTGAAGAGCCTCGAGCCTATAGAATGAGTAGAAGTTATCCTTTTAACTCATGAAATATCCGTAAGTGGCGACATATCTGATGAGTTGAGATCTTTTGCTTGAAATTGGTTCAAACTGTTTAACTTAATTAAGGTTAGACGTCACCTCACGGAGAAAACTTCCCATTCCAAGCAGAACCTTAAAACATTCCCAATGTGTTTGCCGATGTCAAAGACATATAAAAGAAGTAATATTGTTCTTTTAAGAAAATATCTTATTCGTCGTTAGAAGCTTCTTTGGTTAAATGCTACAAAATTTGTGATTTCACCTTTCAACAACGGTATATTTTTCTTAAGGTCATTACATAACTCTCTTGATGTGGACTTATGTCAATTTAATCCTGTTCTAGTCTAGAGTCTTGGACCAACATATTCTTTTCACTTTGCATTTCTGTCCATCTGCCTACCTATTTTATGGCTGAATTAGTGGCCAAGTCCAACTAATATTCAATGATTTACAATGAAACAAAAAGTCCAACAACCATGTAGACTAAGATTGCAGCTGTCTACTTGACTGGCTTTATCTTTGCCTTTCTAGGTATAAGAAGACAAAAGAGACATATGAGTTGTATTACTACGCCCGAACCTTAGATACAAATTCGTTCAAATCAGTCTCTTTTGGTGAGTGATCTGTAAAATTTCTGTGCAAACCTTAATATGTAAAGAAGTCCTAAATATGTTGTGACTGTAGACTGGCGTTGTCTTTTCCCTTCTGTGCACGCTAAGTCAAAAAAGTCAGGAGTTGAATTGACTACAAAAGCATTTAAAGAATGCCACACTTATCTACAAAAATTCAAATTGGATTGGTTGTTTCCATAGTTTTTTCTTGGCAAGGGAGTTCTGCTTTCTTGTGGTCAATGATATTATTATTAATGAAGTCTCATAACTACTCCCATTATTAGCTTATCTAGCTTTATTGTAGGCGAAAAATCGTGCAGCATAAGTGTAAAGCCAGCACTTGGGTGACATCCAATGTCACATTAGGCTGTAGACGAATAAATATAGAAGAATACTTGAGCGAATGACAAGTGACATAACTCAACGATCCTGTTCCATGTTTCAGCTTTGGATTACATCTCCCATAGCCATAAATGTACGTAGTGTAGGGCTTACAGTAGGATATTTTTTTTCCTAGGCATAACCTCAGTTTCAGCTTTAAACTTAGAGCCTGTTTGGTATCAGAATAAAAAATCATGAAAATCAGCTGAAGGTGCTTTTCTAAACGAATGTTTTTTAATCAAAAAATATAACAGCAAACCAGACGTGTTTGTGTATTGAATGAAATATGCGTAAAACAGAATTACCAAACATGCACTCAATGATATCGGAGAAAAAGTTCGATTGTGTCCTACGAATCTATAAAAATGCCACCTCCAGAAGCTGCAATCAACTTGTTAGCTTAGTTTTTCCTTTTTTTGTGCTAAAAGGAGAGTACAACTCTCTTACATAACCATTCTGATGACTCCTGGTCCAAAGATATCAATCTGTAGCTGTTTAATACAAAAAGCTGGGGGTGTTTCTAACAAAGTTACACCCAAGCTAGTTTCAGTGTATGATTTTGCCAGAAGGTCAGCACCATGTTCCCTTCTCTATCCACAAGAAGCAAGGAGCCTTCTATTTCTCTAATTAGAACCTTAATCTCTGTGATGTTTGATCTTGAACTGGACCAATTTGCTGGTTGCTGGATCATCTCTAATGCATCTTTGGAATCAGACTCCAAAATAATCGTCTTCAACTTCATCTGAGCTGCAATTTAAAGACCAGTTTGAATGGCTAGGAGCTCACCTTGGCTAGTTCCAGTAAGTAAGGTGCCAGTCCCCCAATAGTAGCAAAATTCTGGTTTGGACTATGGGCAAAATCAACATTAATCTTGATAAAATCTTGAGGTGGTGGCTTCCACTTTATGAGAATAGGTTTTTGCGGACGCCTTCCAACATTAATCAGCTGCATATTTTGTAAAAACTTAACTTCGCTCGAATCTTAATTCTTGTTGGTCGTCATCCCAATTATCTCCCACTGTTAGCTTAGTTTTTTCTATCGGAGATATCTAAGATTCTGATAATCGGCAAGTGGTCCAATCAGTCCACATTAGATTCCACATATTTGATAGTTATTTTGAAAACATCAACTAGCTAAAGAGAAAATTAATCGATAGATTAAGATGATTACAATTGACAAGCACAATTCATGAGTTGAAACAATTCTCCATTATGACACAAAATCACAAGCAGGAAAATAATAATCCACGAAAATACAAAAAAAGGAAAAGAAAGAACATATTATTCGATCCCCCTCAGAACCTCATATTGTACTTTTTGTACATGAAACAAAAGGCCTAGAATGTGTAGGTGCAGCTTCCATCGTCACTCCTGGCCGTTGGATCAAAGTTTGCAGCGTTTCTGTCAGTGCAACCTTCAGGAACTGGTAAATTCACCTGCTGAGCCGCTTTTCCTGCAAATTCACACAAGTGAAAAGAAATGAGCCCGAATCTTAACCCTTGTTGGTCATCATCACTCAGTATGTTACAAGTTGAGTAAGAAAGGTATTATTTAATGCGGTATATGATAATGCGAACCTCCCCATTAGGCCTTTTAGGAGGATCAAGGGGTCTAACCGTAAAAGGTTCCTCTGTCCTGTGCATCCTTGTTAGCATCACCAAGAGCCGCGTCTTTCAAGTACTTGTCAGCCAATTGGACTCTCTTCACGTTCTCCTGTTCCTGGACGAGCATGTGACCGTACTCTAGCAGCTTCTCCACAGTCATTTCTGGTTGCTCAAATACCGGAGGTCCTTCCTTTGAGTTCACCAGCCTCTTGCTCACATTCTCAATTCCAACACCCCCCAGCCATTTCCTCACCTCATCATCGTACACTCTTGCCCTCAAAGCACCAAAGAAATCTGCAACAAAATAAAAATAAAAAATAAATAGAGAGCCAAGTTTAAGGGCTAGTTTTGGGGTGCTGTGCTGGTGCTAGAAGCTGCTGTGTGAGAATCACTATGGTAAAGCTGCTGTGGATTTTAGATAAAAAGTTGTTTGGTAAATATGACGTGAAAGTTAAGGTGAAATATTAATATAACAATTTTGTGTTTGGTAAAAGCAACTGTGAACCTCCCGTGAGAGAGTAAAATGACAAAAACATATGAAATGTATAAGTTCCGTACTGATAAATATTGAAAATTTTAAAAATTGTGAGGTTAAAATCGGTTGTAGATAAATTAATCCAAAGCAGGTTCTGGAAAACATCTCCTCCCTTGCTTCCTGAAACTGTTGTGGGACAGCAGAAACTGTCCCAAAAATCAGAAATTTTATTTTTACCAGACGCACTAAAACTGCTTCTAAAGCAGCTGTGCTGGCAGCAGAAGCATTCCCAAACTGGCCCTAAGCCTGCAGCGAATTGGACAAATATGCATTGGGAAAACGGTGCTTTACCGATGGATTGGCCGGGGAAGGTGTCGACGATCCTGACAACATCCTCGTTGGGGACACCGTCGCTACGGAAGATTCCAAGGCAGACACCGATACGGTCCTCACGTGTGGGAGCCCAGTAGAACTTCTCCATACGTCCGTCACGGATGAGAGGAGCGTACAAAGTTGAGAAATCGTTACCGGTGACAATGATGGGAACCCGGGGGTTATCCTCCTTGTTGTACATACCGGGGAGCTGGACATTGGTGGGGTTATCGGCTATGTTCATGAGGGTGGCGTTAACCATTTGGTTGTTGACGGTGTATTGGGTGGTCCCACCCATACGCCCAGCTCCTGCGTCCAGATCGTTGATGAAGAGACAGCTCATCTTTCCTTTCTTGATGATGTCCGCTGCTTCACGGTACCTTTGCCTGATCAGCTTGGCGGGTTCTCCTGCGTTTCCACTTTCCAATTCTCCGGCACTCATCATGATCGGGCTGAAACATCAACACAAAAACACGTTACATTAGGGTATTATTCCAAAAAAATGTATCTAATCGAGGCATCTTATGTAACCGTCATTTTGGGTCGAAGAACGTACTTAACACCCATCTTGGCAAACACAAGCTCGCACTGGAAGGATTTTCCCTGACCTTTTCCTCCCCAAACACCCAAGATGAGAGGAACCTGTTACAACATTAACCAACTGGTTCACGCAGCTGAAAATAATCTGACGGAAAAATCTAGCTGAAGTGAAAACTCAAGAACTGAAAACATCAGTAAAGATGCAGCTTCGTCTCAACTGGATTAAAATCTTGCATGCGAAATATGCAATTCAGAGTTGGAAGAAGGTTTTTGTTTTTGAATATTTTAAAAATAAGTAAAATCTCAATCTCTTCAAGGAAGAACATTTGAGCGTGTACCAAGTACCACGGGCAACTATTTGTAAGAGAGACTTTCATGATGTGTAATTGGTCGTTTAAAGCTTTGTGGATTGCTTCTTGCTATGGAGATTTGGATCATTTTGGTTTTCAGCGAATCGCGCAACAGAGTTTAATTATTAGGTTGAATTTACCTTAATGTTGGGCAGGGACAAAAAGTTCTTGGTGATGTGCACAACAAGCTTGTCCATGAAGGCAGGAGCAATGTACAAACCATCCATGGTGTTGTCCAAGTTGTACCTGAATAAATAAGCACCAACACATTGATCATAACCGATTCTTCAAACTCAAAACAATGTTTATGGGGAAAAAAGAACAAAAATAAAGATTGAGCTAGTGGGCTGTAGCTTACGTTTTAAGACCGGTGCTGAGGTATTCATAAGAACTCATGATGGCGTAGTGAGTACCGGCTTGCTGAGGAGCTTGGAAGAGTGAATCCACCATACCCTTACCTCTGGTGATGTCTTGTTGGTCGTCTGAAATATCAGTGGCAAGACCTGCCCACCTGTCGCTGGCTGTCTGCTTGTCTTCAGAGACCTCTTTCTCAGCAGCAACAATCTTGAAGCTGTTGATTGACTTTGCCTTGGTGAACCTCGAGTTGACTGTCTTCAAGCTGCTTCCCAAGAAGGCTGAGCTTGGGACTGCAGAGGTACCGCTGGATCCATTCAGGTTTAGCTGCATCCAACAACAACAATAATATATCACCAATTTGTGAAGGCGGATTAAGGGAGACCAGACCAAAACTCATACCAATTGGTTTCATAATAGTTAGGGACTCTAAGTGACAACCTTAACAATGCTATAAGCAATACCATTTCCTTTAGGGTACGTTTGGTTTTTTAGGATTAGTAGTATTAGCTGGGGTTGGACTAAAAATAGTCTAGGTATTAGTTAATACTGTGTTCTGTTGTTCTGGACTAATTTTAATACCGCCATTATATAGTGAATACATGATGTTTAATACCCCAAATTAGTCCCTCTCACATGAGGGTATTAGCTGGATTGGACTATTCGTATCTTAATGTTGAATTAATACTGCACGAAACCAAATACAGTATTATTTATGGTTCAGCTAATTCAATCCAATCCTATCCGGAAAATCTAATCCGGTCCAATTCAATCCGGCTAGTCCGGAAAACCAAACGTGCCATTACATTTTATTTACCCATTTCGCTCTCTTTTACTTGCCTTCCATGTCATTAGGAAGTTACGGGTTTGGTTAAAATGAGAACCTGCAAAGTTTACATGTTCCATATATAGCAACTCTGTGACTCGAGTTTTTTTTAATTCACTCCCACGTCTATATAGGTTACATTATTACCCATTTCTTGTTCTACTGACGTGTTACAACAGGTTAAAGTACAATAATTGTTGAAGCCAATATTCGTTGTTGTAACAATGTACTCAATATTTTACGGAGCAAGTTGTGAAACAAGTACCGGAAATTGAGAAAATATTGAAAGTAAAATATTTTCGTGACATTCAATTGGAGCCTAGTATAGTTCATTCAGTACTCTAATAAGTGTGAGATCAGCAACTTGGGTATGAAGGCAACATAATAGAACATATAACCTAGTATAGTTCATTCAGTACTCTAATAAGTACTAGTAGTAAACAAGAGATGTAAAACCCCAAGTAAAGGACACATTATGTGTATTAACTTGTATAAAGTATTTATCTTCTTCGGCGATAAACTTGTATTATTCTCTAGCTGCTAAGTTCTTTTAACCAAAGTAAACATGTAAGCCTGTCTGTCCAGAGTCTCCAGAAGCATGTTAATACGATTCATGAGCTTAAAAGGAAAATCATTATAGCTGCCGCTGCTTTTTGTTTCTTGGTAAATATCCTAACTGCTTTTCCCCACTGTATGTATATCAGTTTATGTAGTCAATACAGTAGATGGAACACGATATGTAACCGCAAGTGAAAAGACAGTTGTAAGGTTGTAACCCTATGTGGATCAATTTTTTATCTGCTTTTATTACATAGTCCTCCTTATCCTGTGTGAACTAAGAACCCTTTCTATCCAGATTATCCAGAAGCAACATGTTAGAGAAAAACGAAATACTCTCAACTAACTTATGTGCCTTTTTACGAAAACAAGATAGCTAGCACGCCATCAGTACTGAAACATATGCAACACAACGGAGTTAATTCAGTTAACGTATGAACTCATAGCCATAGCTATAATAAGACAGAAACAGAATAGTTAACTTAAGCTTCACAACATGTCAGGCATGTCCTGTGATCTAAGCAGCCGGTATTGTTTTAGAAAAATCCAAAAAACACCCATTTTTTCTTTGAAAAATGCATATTTGCCCCTACATTGGTTCACTATCTGATTTCGTTTACTTAACATGTTCCAGGCGTCTGATCAACAGATATACTACGTGCATACGCTCTTAGTGTGAATTTTTTAGCAATTCAAATCAATTTGGGAAAAGATCAGTTGAGTTTGATAAACCAAGGCATTTCAACAGACAAATGACTAGTCCGGTGAACTATAGAAAGTAGCCGTAGTAAATAGTAATACTAACATAAGAACCAACTTTATACAGGGCATCAAAACTGGCATGATTTTTGAAATTATGACACTCAATTCAAGAAACTACACATAACCCATCAAGAAACATGTGACTCATAGTGTGTGAGAGGAGACAGAGGGAGTACCGGTGCCCGGTTGACGACTCCAGCGGTTGCGACAGCAGCAGCCATTGGATGAGCGAGAAATCCGGAGGCCGAGCTCTAGGAGAAGGAGAGAGTATTGCAAATGATCAGTGGAAAGCTTTGTTGACGAGAGCAGAGATGAGGAAGTGGAAGTCTTTATAGAAGTGACTGTGTGGAACAGAAATAGCAATCCACAAGGATTGGCTTCCAGGTACGCAACGGCCACACAATCAAGATTACCCGTAAGGACACGTGGCAGCTAGAGGTTGCACCTGTTTCTTGGAGTCCTCTTCATTGGTCATCCATCTTCATTCTTCTCCACTTGTTATAACTTTCATAAAACTAAATCCCCATCCCTTTTGTCAGTGTGCAAAAATAATGGTAATGGTCATTGAATGTTCTCTTGTGTGATGAGATGGAAGAGTGTAGAAGGCTAGAAAGTTACACACTCACAGTCCCCTACAAATTGGTTGGGTTAGGTTGGGTTTCAACGCTAAGGTTGCTATCTATTTTGTGTGGATAAATGAAATGTTATCAATTAGGAAATTTCATAAATGGAGAAAATTAATGAAATAGGGTGCTAAGGTATTTTTATTTTATTTTTTGTCAAAGGCTGCTAAGGTATTCATGTTTATCTCTTGCAATTAGGTTAATTATTAAGCATTTGTTTAATTTGAAAAATAAGTTTCATGTCTCGAACCAATAATCCAACGAGTAGAAAGACTGTAACTCATTCATTGCAAAACTGACCCTCGACTTTCTATAATCTTACTTTTATGCCACTGTAGACCATATCCATAATTCCATCAGTTAAGTTTGAATACCCCTAGATTGTGTTTGGATGGAGAATTTCCAAATATCGTAGGAACTTGAAATGACGAGATCTTGATTGATAGGTTTATAAATGATTGGGTTGTTTTTTCACCATAGCATAGAAATAAGCGTCATACAATTAGGGTTCTGGGGGACATATCCCCATAGACATAAGAGTTCAGACATAAGTTAAACAACAAAAGAACGAGACTGTGGCGAGCTAAGGGCAAAACCGAGCATCTTCTTGGGCTGATTTGGCGAGCCCGTGGGCAGCTGAAACTTCAGATCTACCAACTTTTTCTACGGTGCATGAAATTAGGCGATGAAAGCTCTAGGAAAGTCTGGAGGGTGGCATAGTCCTCAAAGGACTCTTTAGAGGGGTCCTGCTGCGGGGCCGGTCAGGAAGGCGCAGAAGACCGGAGCTCGGATCACAGTTGCGCCCAACCCCTCCCCCCCCCAACCCTGACAAGGATCAGGTTGTCGTTTAACGATAGAGTTATAAAATTTCATGTTTGGATAGAAATGTGGGCTATAAGGTTAAATAAATTCCATGGGCCTTAAACTTAATCATCTTGGGCCCATATTTGTTTATTTTTCCATTATTAGCCATCACGAGTTCCATTATCAGCCATCACGAGTTGGCAACACACGAGGAGGAGGTGACACACAACAACGGTGGTCGTTGTTGAAAGGGGTGTACAGTAGGTAGACGAGTTATCTGCATGGATAAGCATATTCCCAAGATCGAGAAACTATGGATTGGATATACGAGTATGACAATTATGTCTCGTGTCCAATCAGGATATAGAGACAAATGGATAACCCAACATGGTAACATTGGGAACAAGGTTTGTCGGGATCACTGACTATTTCTATTAGTTGGGTGGCATAGATGTGTTGCTAGACACCGCTGTATGTTTGTAATAGTTACTACCAACTAAATAGAAACCTATGGGGTCACACACCATATGGATTAAACTTGATATGTGTATTAATTAGTTGGACTAATTAATTGAAAGGATCATAACGCAACCATAAGCAAAGTTAGTATGACTAATTTACAAGTTCACTAATCCATATAAGGACATGATTAGAATTGGGGCAATTATGTAGTTACTAAAGAGTTATTAACTATATAAAGGAACTATAGCTTGTTATTTTCTCAACAAAAGTCATTATTGAGAGAACATAACAAAGCATGGAGAGAGACAAGACCAAGAAGCCGAGCGCCCTAGTCCGTCCGCCTCCTTGCCGTCGGCCACTCCTTGTGGCGCGCGGCTTGCTCCATTTTGCGTGATCCTTTGCCTCCTTCTTCCGTTCCTAGCACTACGCGGTGGGAAGGATTCCAGTCAAGGAACCAATGTGTGGATACTCTTAGAGACGAAGACACAATTCATTGTAGTGATCACAAAACTAAGGTAGACATGTTTCTACCATAATCATGTTATGAATGCTTACATGTGTTCCTTGGAGGGGTTTGAGCAGGATTTAAATTTGTGTTATTCCGCTGCGTAACCTGCATCAAAAACCTACAAAACAAACTCACAAGATATCCGTGAAGCACAGGGATAGAAACAAATAAAAGTACCCTAAACTAACTCCTAACTAAATAATCTGTCGTTGTCCCCAGCAACGGCGCCAAAAACTTGATCCACTTTCTTACGTGTTACCACAAGAGCACGCTTCAAGTAAAATAGGGTAATATTTCAACCTCTTCTTATCGACCCCATGAGGACAAGATTGAGATTATTTAATTAGTTATTAGCCTTGAATATGGTAAAAGGAGGAAATAATTATGATTAAAATGTTGTCACCCTCAAACAAGTGGCTAAAATGAATTATCAAACTAAACTAAAAAAATTTGTATTTTTCTGAAGAATATGGAGAACAACTAGGTTATCTATGGATCCCCTGGGGTTTTAGACAGTTCCGGATAATATACTGAAACATGATATCATCTAATTAATTGTGTCGGGTAATAGCACTGACAATATCATTTCGGTCTCATGTCGTTCTACCTCTCAGTCGACTACAAGTCATGTCGGTCCACAGACGTCTACCTATATGGTTCTAACTGCCTAACGTTAAGCCGATCATTGGGTCCTATCGTTCCACCAATGCCTAACGCTACACAATCTGATCTACCTTCACACGACTAGTCCAATCATATCACCTCTCAGTCTCAATGATTTGGGCTAATTTCTTGTTCTCGTTCATATCTAGGTAAAGTCTATCTTAAGCACCCACCTAGAACGCTAGCCTAACCGATTCGCGACTCCGTTTACGCTAAGTACTAAATCCAAAACAAGGAATACAACTAATACGATAGAAGTATTTATGCTACGATTCATATACCCTATTGATCATCTGCCCAAAGTTATTCTTGTTACCATAGACGTTTCAATAGCCCTAAGCAATCAAGATGTACGATAATCAAAGAAGAACAATATGATTGAATGAATCAAAACATTAATCAATCTTATAAATCCGGAAAGTTGTCCAGTTCATAATCCTAGGTTCATCTCCATAGAACCTAGAAAACAAATCTAGCTATGCATAAAGCAACTAAAAAACAAGAGTTTCTCCATACAATTGATGAAAAGAGAAGAGAAAGAAATCAAACAGGGAAATCTCCAAGCTTTCACGAATCCGTGCAATCCCCAAGCTCCAAGCTGCTCTCCAATGGTGTCTCGTGCGTGTATGTACTGCCTCCTAGGCCTTCTCCCCGTTTTTTATCAGTTGGGGTCGAGTTTTAATGTGATTTTACCGAAATTGCACTTCAGCCCCTCCAGTTTGTAATTCTTGGACATAATTGTAAGCTGATCTTGAGCGGGCCATTACTCTCTCATCCGGACTCGTCTTTGGGCCTACCATATATAGTTGGAAATCCCTGGATGTCCAATTTCCAATTGCGCAGGCCTTGCTCCAAAATTCTTTGTATATTTTCCTGAGCATTCAAAATCGTGAAGGCTGGTCATGAGTGACTTTTCCAACTTTTCTTTATTTTTTCATCTTCTTTTCTCCTCTTCATCTACCTCCATGCCAAGCATATCCAAGCCCCTCATAAACTCCATTGCACCAATTTTACATGAGTTACACAACACTAAACAACCCATACAATTATCATCGCAAATATAAGAGAAAAGATGCGTGAATAAGCTAGAACTACACCTTTCTATCTTAGGCTTATAAATAATTAATTTCACATATTTGTGCACATATATCATATAAATCATGTAAAATATGCCTAATACAAGTAATGAGAAAGTATAATAATAACTCCCAAAAGATATTTATCAGGCCCTCATGCTTTCACTGAGCAAGGGGTTTGGTAAGAAAGTCCGCAACGACGTCATCTGTCGGTACTTTGCATATCTTCACATCTCCTTTATCGATAATCTCTCAAATGAGATGGAATCTCCTGAGTATGTGCATCTGATGCATCATTACACTCAGCCTCTTTATCGAATCGAAAACTGAATCTTGCTTGGAACCTTTCCAGCTCAAAGCTCCTCCATTTATGCAAAACACATAACCCGACTGCGATCTGAAATCATCCTTGTCGGTTTAGAAGCTCGCGTCAGTATAACCCTTTATACTGAGTTCTTCCTCCCCTCCTTATATCAAGAATGCATCCTTAGACCTTCTCAAGTACTTAAGGATATTCTTGAAAGCAATCCAGTGACTCTCACCCGGATTGGACTGGTATTTGTTTGTCATACTCAAAGCGTATGACGCATCCGGTCTAGTACATAATGTGTTGTACCTGATAGATACAATAACCGACACATATGGGATCCTACTCATGAGTTCCTTCTCAATGTGATTGGTAGGACAACCAGCCTCCGTAAGGGTAACTCCATGTGACATGGGCAAGAACCCTTTATTCAATTCTTGCATGTTGAAATGTTTCAACACCTTGTCAATATATGTATTTTGACTTAGGTCAAGAAACTTCCTTGATCTATCCCTATAGATCTTGATACCAAGGATATAAGCTGCATCCCCTGAGTCTTTCATTGAGAAGCATTTCTCTAGCCAAATTTTTAACAAATTGCAAGGTAGGGATATCGTTTCCAATGAGTCGTATGTCATCCACATACAAGACCAGAAATACGACATAGCTCCCACTAACCTTCTTATATACACAAGGTTCATCTTCTTTTTTGATAAAGCCAAAAAATTGACTTCAACATCATCAAAGCCAAGATTCCAACTCCTATAAGCCTGCTTCAACCAATAAATGGACATCTGCAACTTACACACTTTCTTGGCATGTTCTGGATCCTCAAAACCCTCTGGATGTATCATGTACACATCCTCGGGGAAATTTCCATACAGAAACGTTTTTTTGACATCCATCAGCAAAATCTCATAGTCGTCATAAGCTGAAATAGCAAGCAAGATGCGAATGGATTTGGTCATTACAATTGGGGAAAAAGTTTCATCATAGTCAATACCATGAATCTGTCTGAATCCTTTACCACAAATCGACCCTTATGGGCAATCACATTGTAATCCATTAAAAACCCACTTGCACCCTATTGGTCGAGCCCCATCGGGTGGTTCCACTAAAGTCCATACTTTATTGGTAACATGGAATCCACTTCGGATCTCATGGATTCAAGCCACTTATGAGAGTCCGGACCCTTTACGACCTCTTTATATGTTGTAGGATCATCATCATCCATGGGCAATACGTCAGCGGGTTCGGTGACTAGAAGTCCGTACCTCTCTGGTCCCTGACGTATCCTACCAGACCTACGAAGCTCTCGTGTTACTTGATCAGGCTGCTCCACAAAATCTTGTCGTTGCTGCTCATGTTCCATTGTAGGATCAGTGCTTCGTGGTTCTTAAACCTCTTCAAGTTCTAAGGTCCTCCCACTGACTTCTTTAGAGACAAACTCTCTTTCTAGAAACACACTGGTCTGAGCAACAAATACTTTGTTCTCGGTTGGATTGTAGAAGTAATATCCTTTAATTTCCTTAGGATATCAGGTTGTAATTGTCATAAGCCTCAACCTCATTGGCAAAAGTCATTGCCATAACCTCTTCCTATGCTTCGGTCATAGGATCCATCATGTATGTCATGTTGTGTACTAGACCAGATGTATCATACGCGTTGAGTATGTCAAGAAGATATCAGTGTAATCCGGGTGAGAGTCATTGGAAAGCGGTCAAGAGCATCCTCAAGTACTTGAGAAGAACTAAGGATGTGTTCTTGATCTATGGAGGGGAGGAAGAGTTGCGTGTAAAGGGTTAAACGGATGGAAACTTCCAAACCGAAAAAGATGATTTCAGATCGCAGACGGGATTTGTGTATTGCTTGAATGGAGGAGCTGTGAGCTGGAAGAGTTCCAAGCAAGAGACGGTTGCTAATTCTACAACTAAGGCTGAGTACATTGCTGCAAGTGGCGCAACATAGGAAGTTGTTTTAATTAGGAAGTTCATTATTGAGCTTGGTGTGGTTCCTAGCATTGTGGATCCAATAGATTTGTCTCCGGAAAACACTAGAGCGATTGCACAATCAAAGGAACCCAGGTCACACCAAAAATCCAAACACGTGCTAAGGAAGTTCCATCTTATTCGAGATATCATCGATAGAGGAGATGTGAAGATATGGAAGATTCCTACACATGAGAATCTGTCAGATCCCCTCACAAAGACGCTTGTTCAGCGCAAGCATGAAGGACACACTAGATCTATTGGCATACGACATGCACCAGATTGGCTCTGTGCAAGTGGGAGACTATTGGAATTGATTCCCTAGAGGCAATCTTAATTAGTATGAATATTACTTTTGGCTAGAATATTCATTGTATTATTTATGGAGATATTTAATATAATGAAGTCCTTATATTACAAATGAGTTAGTTTATCTTAAATATCCCTAGTCAATTATAGACTAGTATGTTGGTAGATTGATATGAAGACATCAATTCTAGCACATGGGTATGCATTACGAGTAATGGCATACTGGATTGATCAAAACGAGGAGGCTACATACAGATTATGTAAAGTCACTAGTGCTTCTCGTAGTGACAACGATATTGTCATCCTTGGACTTGAAGTCACTAGATCTTCTAGTTGTGGAATATTGTGGTTTGATATCATCAAACGCTACACCATAATTGGGTGGTAATAAAGGCGCATATCGGACACAATAGGAAGCGAGCTTAGAGATGGTAGTGATGTAGATATAATTTGTCCCTCCCACATAACCGGAGCAAATATCCGCGGCCACTCGAGGGATGGTGCTCATAGAATGTTTAGCCATACTCAGATAAATCAATATGGGATATTGATGTTATCTACATGGATAAGCCTGTTCCCAGGATCGAGAAACTATGGATTGGATACACGAGTGTGACTTGTATGTCTCGTGTCTAATCAGGATATATAGACAAAGGTATGAGACAATATAGTCACAAGTTTTGTCGGAGTACTGACTATTTCTATTAGTTGGGTGGCATGGATGTGTTGCTAGACACCACTCCATGTTAGTAATCGTTACTACCAACTAAGTAGAAACCTATGGGGTCACACTCCCTATGGATTAAACTGGACTTGGGAATTAATTAATATGATTATTTAAATAGATAGATCAATACGCAACCACATTGAAACTTAGTAGGACTAATTTGAAATGTGGACTAATTCGTATGTGAACATGATTATTATTGGGGCCTTTGTGTAGTTAACAAGGAGTTGTTAGACTATATAAAGAACACTCCTAGCTTATTTCTCATAAGTGTGTCATAATTGTTATCACAAAATGGGAGAACAAAGAAAAGAGAGAGACAAGACTAGAGGGCCGAACCCACCCCCCCCCGGTCCGCTCCTCTACCCCGTCGGCCTCAAGGAGGCATCCCGCCCCCTTTTTTCTCGGGATTGCGTTATTCTTATTCTTCCTTTTTCATCCCTATCTAGCACAAAGGTGTGGAGGATTCGGAGATCCAAGGAGTGGTCTATCCGTAGAGACGTGAACACTATTTCGCGTTTGAAGTCATCCAAGGAGACAAACAAGGTATTTGATACTATACCTTTACTATCGTTATGATGTCTAGTCCTGTGATCCTTGGAGGGTCTTGTGCGGATCTTTATTTTGTTTTATTCCACTGCGTAATCTGTTACAAAACCCTACAAAACTAATTTTAAAATTGATTTTACGATGGAAGACAAGTATCAGGATTTACTCTAGGATCAGTAGGTATCCACCATTACCGAATTACGTTTTGAAACACAGACAGTGATTCGGCTTTCCAAACGAGCAATAATACTCACCGAGTTGTTGGTGTATGCCAAAGACGTAATTTATTATAGTGTGAACATTGTTTTGGAAAAACTATTCAATTTATTAGATATGGAGATATTAATATAATGAAGTCTTTAGACTGCAATTTTTGTTATCTTAAATTCACCCTTGTCAAGTATAATGGTTACTAGGACGATCACAATGCATAGAGACTAGTATGTGGGTAGATTGATATGGAGAACTCAGGTCTAACACATGGATATGTATTAGGACTAATAGCATAATGGATAGACCCACCACGAGAATGCTACATGGAAGTTATGTGAATGTCACAAGTGCTTCTCGTAGTGAAAATTGCGTTGGGTCCTTTGACTTGAAGTCACTAGATACTCTTGTTGTGAATTATCATGTTTTGATATTGTCAAGCGTTTCACCGTAACTGGGTAACTATAAAGGTGATAATAAACATGATATGAAGAAGCTGAGAGATGGTAGTGATGTAGAGAGGATATGTGTAATACCCCGTCATATTTCTAGGGATAAAGTAGTAATTTAAATAAGAATTTAGTTGCAAAACAAATAAATAAATTGGGTGGATTATTAGCTAAGAAGTTTGCGGGTAAGAATTTAGAAAACGTTAGAAAAATAATCGGAAATTTATATGTGGATGTTCTTCAAATTTTTAGTTAATAACGCGTGAGCAACCACCGCGACGACTCATACACATGTAACACCCAATCACTCTAGCACTTTGTACCTCCCTCACACCCAATCAATTCCAAGAAACATTATTTAATTTTAAAAGCTTTCACCAGCTCACCCGAAGCTTCTTCTCATTCGTTTTCTTCACGGAAAAGAAACTATCACCGCCACCAAAAATTCCACCACCCCACTCTCAACCGCCTCAGCCTCCCTATAAAACCCAACACCCTCCTCCCGCCTGTCACACCCAGCAGCAGCAGCCGCCACCACCTCCTTCCTCGTCATCATCACCACCAACAACTCGTCATCACCACCTTCGGCAAACCCATTGTTAGCTCGCGGCAAAAAGACAACCCATCTCATTCACTCATGCTCTCTGCCTGTTCTCTCTCCCACTCTCTGTTTTGAAGACAATGAAAGCAGCGGCAAGGTTGTGGTGGTAGCAGCCACAACAACGTCCACCATTGTTGTCGGCGGCGACCACCACGAGAGAACCCATCTCTCTCTCTCTACCTTCCCTTATATATCTCGGCTTTCTCTCTGAATCTCCTCTGTCCAGAAACAGAGGACAAACAGAAGCAGCAACATCGTGGCAGAAACCCACTGCCGCCATCCCCGACCTCCATTAAAACCGGCCAAAGCTCCGGCCAAACTCCGGCGAAGTGCTCCAATGCCACCCACCCACTCAAATTGATTCCAGTAGACTCCTAGAGGGCCGGCCAGATCAGTATGAGGCTCAAAAAGGCGGTAGAAGCCATTAAAGCCGGCCACGAAGCTCAACTCCGGCGACTCCGACGTCAAACTCCGACCCGACCCATTTCTTGACTGTTTCCGGCCATTTTTTTGCCTAGGTATGTCCTAAAACTCTTGATTAGTTGTCTTAGATGATCACAGACGAATCTTGCTTGCTCAATCCGAGTTTAGATCGATGAAATTGAAGTGTTGTTGAAATGGGGGTTAAAGTGTCTTTTTCGAAAAGTTTTATAACATTATTCAGGGGGGTGTTCTTGTATTTTTAGAAACTAACAGGTGGGCAGTATGCTTTAATCATTCTGATTTGTGAGTAGTGGGGGGCTCTAGTTGTCTTTTAATATAACTTGGGGGTTTATATGCCTTTTACTAAAACTTCACACTTTTCGTTAAAAATAAAAATAATAATTTTGAATTAGAAATAATTTCTAAATATACTAGTTTTGGTCCTCGTTTCGGAAAAATAATTCAGGTGTCGAGATAATATCTCAATTTTTCGTTAAAAATTAAATAAGAAATGTTTTTATTGAAAAACTTAAATAAAATTGCCTAATCACTTAGTTGATAAATTGAATATCTAACACTTTTAAAATTTGACATTTCACTAGCTTGTTAATACTATAATACTATAGAAATTTTCTTAAATATATTAGTCGTTTAAAGTAGACGCGTTGTTTTAGAAAATTATAATTACATAATAAAACGTTAGGAAAATAACAAGTGGGTATTTGGGTTGATTTAAAAAGAGTCTTGTTAGGACTTATAGTATTCTATTTTGGATTTGTGTTAATTCGTGAGCTACAATTTGTGGGTGCCAATTTTGTAGGCAGGAGCTACTTCTAGAACGTGTTGTCGCTCTTAATAAGGTAAGTGAACACGTCAAGCCTTGCGTGCCAAGCTCCTTTCGTGTCGCAGGTTGATTTTAATAATTTTCTCGTAAAGTGTTTGTTATTTATTTACATGTTTATTTCATATTTGCTTACATTTTAAAGAAGCTGTTTTGCTTGATATTGTCTCACAAACAATAAAAATAATCCGTAATTAACGTAAAGTGGGAAAGAGTTGTGCGGGAGAATCTTATTATAGTCGGGTTGACTTTGTTCACTCGGCCTGTGATTAGATTGGTCGTGTTGGCTTCGTCCACTCGACCCATGTTATTTTTACTCGGTCGCAACCTGCTGGGTTGCTCCATGTACTCACCTCTCTGGCCGCAAGAAGCTTAGGGGGGTGCCGGCACTTAAGGTCTTGGAGTATGCGAGATGGATAGTAGATTCTTCCCCGTATAAACATGGCTAATAACACAGTTTCTTTGAGATTTGAATATTTACAAAAGAAAAGAAGAAAGAGATTGGGACTAATCCTCCCCGTTTGAAAGTTGAGAAAGGTAGATCAAAAGAATGAGAATTTTATAAGTGTTCTTACTGGATGCATCATGTTCACTTCTTACAGTTTTACAGTTTATATTTGAGTTCGTGATTTACTCTGTAAGTTTACATTTTTTTATGATTTATTTTCCTCTGTATATTTGTTATGAAAAGAAAGTTATGCTTCGTCTTCTGATTTACGAGCTTGGGTGTCACTTACTTAGTATTTCCATGCTGACTTTGAAAACTGCGGTTCTTGTTTCCTTCCCACCGCAGGTCTAGGAGCTGAAGACTAAGGGGTAGCCGGGTACAAGACTCACCTAGAAGGATAACGTCACGAGTAGGATCTAGTGTAATTACCCAGAATAATTTAGTAGTTTTGAGAACGCTTGTGTAATATTTAGAGACGTTTGTGATGTTTAATATTATGTAATAATAAAGATTTTGGGATGTTATGCTTTTGATTTCCGCCGTTACTTTAGCATCGCCCTCCCGGTCTTGTCCGAGCCGGATAAGGGGGTTGTTGCAATATGTCCCTCCCAAATAACGGGAGTATGTATCATGGCCACTCAATGAGTAGTACTTAACAAATTCATGGGCAGGATCAGGTAAATTAATATAAAATATTGATGTTTTCTATTCAGATAATTCTATTCCTAGGATGAAAACCAAGGATTGGATATAAGAGTGTGACATATGTATCTCGTGTACAATCCGGATATTGAGACAAAGGGACGATACAGCACGGTAACTTTGGTCATAGAGATTTGTCAAATCACTGTCTATTCCTATTACTTGGGTAGCATTGATGTGTTGCGAGACACTGCTCAATGTTTGTAATTGTTACTGCCAATGTAATAGGAACCTGCAAGGTCACACACCAAAGGATTAGACTGGATGTAGATGTTCATTAGTTGGACTAATTAACAGCTAAAGGAGTCAGGGATCAAAGGGCAACAACGTGCATATTTAGTTGGACTGAATAGAAAATTGGACTAAAACGAAAGTTAATCCAATATTGGATCTAATTAGTAGTGGCGCAATTTTGTAATTAATAAAGAGTAATTAATTATAAAAGACTAGTCCAACCCTAATTATTCATTAGATGAAAAATTAGTCAGTCAGACAAAATGGAGAGAGAGAGTCTGACCTCCCCATACCGACGCCAAAGAGAGGGTCGAACCCTTGCTTCCTCCATTGTTGCGCACCAAGCTTGATTGGATCAAGCTTCCTGACTGCTCTTCTCTTACACTGCTAGCATAAACAGTTGAGGAAGTTCCAGTTGTTGATCCTACGGTGTGGATACCAGCAGAGGTATGGACGTTACTTCTGCGCAGTGATCAGTAAGATTAAAAAAGTAACCCTTCTCCTTCGTCATATGATGCTTCACCTGTGATCCGTTGAGAGTTTTGGGCAAGAATTTTGTTTGTATTTCCGGTGCGTAACTTGCACCAAAATCGTACAGTGGTATCAGCGCCACAGGTTGATAGCGCATAATTTGATTTATGTGGTTACTTATTTTAAGAGTGTTGACCGTATCGGTCAGTTTGACCTTAAAAAATAATAAAACTAATATGTATTATGATACGCCATGAATATGATTCATGTGGAGATTCATTAAATTTGAATATGATGCCAAAAAAAATAGTTTTCAGGTATGTAATTGATATACAAAGTAATTGTTGATGAACTGGGGTTAGGGAAAAATTGAGGAAGAAAATGGGTTTTCTGTCCCACATAGGGTTCCATATGACAAATTACTCTTTTCGTCGAAGTTCGGCACATCACCGATTCGGTTATAAACTGGCACGGATTGTACATACTTGTATGTTTGTGACCAATGCTAATACAACTATTTCAGGAGATGCCGACTTAAATTTTGTTTCATTTAATGCCTTGGATCCAACATATCAAACAATTCCATTGTTGGGGTTGCTATGTGATGGTATTACTACTAAAAAAGCATGTCGTCGTGTTCCTGCATTCCACATATCCTGGGGTTGCTATGTGATACTATTACTACAAAAAAAGCTTGTCACCGAGTTCCTACATTTCACGTATCTCACCGGGCACACACCCAAGAGTAAAATCCAGCATCATTATATAAACTGGCACGAATTGTAACTGATTTAATGTAGAATCCGTGTCGGTTTATACAATGAGTTTCTTCTCACCTCACAGGGCACACGCCCATTGTTTTTTTAGGTTGGGCGCGTCAACATGGTGTTTCATATAAAAGTTCACCATGTTGAAGCGGCCAACTTGTCAAATTTAATTTTCTTGATTATGTTTGTTGTAAGATAGTACTTATTTACTCTTGGGCGTCTGCCCACTATGTTGACGTGCCTAACCTATCAAATTTGATTTTCATGATTATTTTTGTTGTAAGATAGTCCTTATTTTCTTACTAAATTGGTGAAGGAAATACCAAAATTGCTGACAAACACTTGTTTCCTACGTGCATTGTTTAACGGTCTTTCAACCCGAAGCTGGTGAAGACTGTTGTAGTTACATCTTGACGGTGTCATATACCCAGATGATGATTCTACCAAAAGGATTCGTTGTGGATGCCCTTCTCTCCAGCAGCGAAACATAAGAATATATAATTTAAAACTTCTCCATATTGATAAGAATATATAAACATAAGATGATGATTCTACCAAAAGACGATAGTATTCGGGGAAACCTTGGAGGCTCGCATTCTCTCGAATTGTGAGGACTCTGTCTTGTTCAAGATGCAATATTACCATCCAACAAATCCAAAGCGTAAATGTTAGAACTGAGTAAGAGAATCTCGGATAGGTTATGTAAAACCCATATTTATCTATAATTTAGAATTTGGGAGGATAATGAACTCCAATAAGATAGTTAAACCACTATGTACTTCACATAAGTGGGATTGGAGATGCTCTAAGGGTAACGTTCTTTCTATCATTGTGATCCGTGTAACTCTGATCAACAGGTAAGAAACAGCTCTCTCTTTATGTTATTTTGATTATTAGGAAAAATTAATTATGCTATATGTGCTAGCTTAGAACAGAGTATGTAAAATTGTGGCTTAAAAATAAAAACAACCGTAGTTAGGACATCAGTAACTCCAGTAGGATCTTTCCAAAAATAAAATGTGGTGCTAGCATATGCTACATGATATGTAGTCACTGAGTTAGTTGGAGGAAGAGATTAGTGAAAGTGTTTTTTGTGTGGAATAGAAGAGTGAAGGAACACTAGAGAGAGTAGAGTAATGTATGGAAGAAGAGCTTCAATTTTTTCTCGATGCAAAAAGGTGGAATTACAAGTTATTTATAGGTGGATGAGGAATGAATATTCCTAGCATAATTCCTTCCACGAACTTCTTCCACCAAAATATTCATGACCTTCTCTACAATATTCTACATAACATCTTCTCCAAAAACCTCCGTCTAGATACACTGAACATGAAAAAAATATTTTTTCGGGGATACTCCTATGATAATGAAAAATTGTAGAAACTTCAGGTCATGACCAAAATTTTTAAGTAATTAATATCTCATTCGAATCGATGCATGTTGACCAGAGTTACACATATCACAATGATATCACGAACAAAATTAGATGCATCTAGGGTGGTAGCTCAAGTGGTAGAGTGCCTTGGTAAGATTCTTAGATTAAAATTGTTGTTATCTTAAATTCTCCCTACTCAAGTATAATGGTTATTAGGACAATCACTATGCATATAGACTAGTATGTGGGTAGATTGATATGGAGATATCAAGTCCAACACATGGGTACGTATTAGGACTACTAGCATACTGGAGAGACCCACCACGAGATGGAAGTTATGTGAATGTCACAAGTGCTTCTCGTAGTGATAATGGTGTTTGGTCCTTTGACTTGAAGTAACTAGACACTCTAGTTGTAAATTATCATTTTTTGATATCGTCAAGCATTTCACCGTAAGTGGGTAACTATAAAGGTGATAATCGACATGATATGAAGCAAGCTGAGAGATGGTAGTGATGTGGAGAGGATTTATCCCTCCCACATAACTGGAGTACGTATCCATGGCCACTCGATGAGTAGTACTTAACAAATGCCTTGCCAGGCTCATGTTAATCAATTTATGATATTGATGTTTACTGTTAAGATAATTCTATTCCTAGGATCGAGAAACTATGGGTTGGATACACAAGTATGACATTTGTGTCTCGTGTCCAATCCTGTTATTGAGACAAGGGGACGATAAAACAAGGTGACATTGGTCACAGAGGTTTGTCAGATCACTGATTATTCCTATTACTTGGGTAGCATTGATGTGTTGCTAGACACCGCTCAATGTTTGTAATTGTTACTGCCAACGTAATAAGAACCTACAAGGTCACACACCAAAAGATTAGACAGGATCTAGATGTTAATTAGCTGGACTAATTAACAGTTAAAAGAATCAGGGATCAAAGTGCAACAATATGCATATTTAGTTGGACTAAATAGCGAAATTAACTAAAACGAAAGTTAATCCAAGTTTGGATCTAATTAGTAGTTGGGCAGTTTTGTAATTTATAAAAAGTTATTAATTATAAAAGAGTAGTCCAGTCCTAATTATTCATTAGATGAAAAAATAGTCAGTGAGACAAAACAGAGAGAGGTCGGCCTCCCCATACCCGACGACACAGAGAGGGCCAAACCCCTTCCGCCTCCATTGTTGCGCACCAAGATTGATTAGATCAAGCTTCCTGATTGCTCTTATCCTACACTACTAGCACAAAGAGTATAGGAAGTTCCAGTTGTTGATCCTAGGGTGTGGATACCAGCAGAGGCGTGAACATTACTTCCGCGCAGTGATCAGTAAGATTAACAAGGTAAACCTTTGAATTCATCATGTTATTATGCTTCACATGTGATCCGTGGAGAGTTTTGGGCAAGAATTTTTTTCTATTTCCGCTGCATAACATGCACCAAAACCCTGTAGTGGTATCAGAGCCTTGGGTTGATGGCACATAACTTAATTTATGTGGTTACCTGTTTTATCAGCTTTGACCGTATCTTTAAGTTTGACCGTAAACAGTAATAAAACTGAAATGCGTATTATGATACGCCATGAATATGATTCATTTGGAGATTCATTAAATTTGGATATGATGCAAAAAATAATGAGTATTCAGGTATATAATTGATATACAAAGTAATTGGTGATGAAACTATGGTTAGGAGAAATTTGAGGAAGAAAAGGGGTTTTCTGTCCCACATAGAGTTTGACCACCATGGGGAGTTTATTTCTTTTTATTCCACCCCAAGGGGTTCGGCCAAGGTCTGACCGGTTGACCGGTTCGGCCAGTTTGATTGGTCTGACTGTTTTGACTGGTTTGACCGTTTGACCCAGTTATCCTAATTCAATTAAAATTTTCCCAGCGCGATAAAATTAAATTTTTAACTATTTTATGTGTTTTATCGCATGGTGGGTGGATGTGACCTTAGTTGCGTGGATGTTTATTTTATGTGGTTTTGTTTTGGTTTTGATGTATTAATTAGTTTAATTTTATGGCCTCTGAGTCGTCTTCTTCCTCGCCTATGAGGTTCCTCTATTCGTTTATGGATATTAGCTAGAGTTAAATAGATAGGAAATAGTTAGCAGCATATAGAGAAGATGAAAGACCAAAGAGACCACAAGACAATGAAGACACGCAATCTAGGACGTATGGACTAAAGACGAAACCACATGGCAAAACTTGGTCCACCCTCCGATTGGGGCAAATAAAGTTTCCCACTTGGAAGGAGCCATCTTCGCCCATTAATTTTTCACTAACCCAAACTTGACTTGTGTTGAACTAAAATAGTAGGACGATCTCCTCGGTATGAGGTTTCCATTCCTATTTTCTCCTCCAAGAATTTATAACCTGATTCTTCACAAATCATGTCCAAATGCGTCCCAAATTCGAGCTTATGAATGATAAAATTGGATGAATATCCTAAATATCATAAGGATTGAGAGAGACATAACGAAAATGATAATCGAAATAAGATGGTTGTAACACCCCCCTAATTC
Organism: Linanthus parryae; assembly: GCA_023055425.1. NCBI lineage: Eukaryota > Viridiplantae > Streptophyta > Magnoliopsida > Ericales > Polemoniaceae > Linanthus > Linanthus parryae. The sequence continues at coordinate 100,481,178 of JALGPY010000002.1, forward strand.
GGCTGAGAAGAGACAGTGAGAGTGCTACTCGAATAGCGTAAATCGAGAACAAAACATTCCACATATTAACTGAAAACCGACAAGTTATTACACGATTGCCTTTAGGACAATATTATTAAACTACTGTCCTCAACATAGAGTGATGATGTTTAATAGTCTTGGTGAGTCTAAACTCCCGCTACTCCTAGACCCGCGGGGAATGAAACAGAGACCGCATTTTTCTAAAAAGTCAACAAGAAATGCAGAGACAGAGTACTCCTTAGCATGTAAAGCAGGAATGCTAAGAAATGCTACTTGGTTACGTATTCAATGAAGTAACAAAGGAATAACAGAATACGAGTAAAAAAAATATCATAATTTGCATCGTCATAAACGAAATTGTGAACCAATTATGAATGATCCAATAACAAGTCCTTTATGAAAATTCCAACAACGTCCAATGTTCACAATTAAAGATTTCCTCTAGGGTTATATCATTTATTATCGCAATTTACACTTAACTGATTTCAACCATCGTAACAAAGAGTTCATATTATTATCTAGCAATAACCAGGGTAGACAGGGGTAAACTATAACATGTGATACTCCTAACCATTGACAACGTCAAATATTCTAGACCTTAAGTGTTGCATCACCCTACTAAGAGCGTGAATCAAAGTAGTGGTATCTAGATGCTGAACCCCAGCCAACAAGGCGAAGAGTAAGGGAACACATAGTCCCTAAGCCATCCCATGGAAGCAAAAGATCGAAGGGATCTAGCTGGTATCGGTGTTCCCGGTCGGAGCCAATCATAAGTCCAAGTCTTAGAATCCAAGGGGAAATCGCTAGTGTTGGTGCTCGCGGCCAAAGCGAACTATAAATCCAAGGCTTATCAGCCAAGAGGATCTCGCTGGTATCGGTGGTCTCGGCCGGATCCAACTGTAATAACACAAGATCCAAGCCTACAACAAGTACACAAGGGGACTTCTCTAATCTTGTTGTTCCCAGCCGGAGCCAATTAAAGTCAAACACTTGGTTCCGATACATGCGATTCTTTTCAATTTATGTTATTAATGATTTCTGATCAAGTTCAATGAGTTTGCAAGTTCATTTGAAGATTTTAAAACAATTAAAACACATTTGTCAAGTAGGGCATGAAGTGCAACAATTATTGTCAGTTGAACAAGTAGTGGGCACGAAATAAGCTATCACGCAAGGCTAAGCATGTAAAACTCACCGTAAGTCGAAACAAAAATTAGCTCGAAGTAGTCTTTATGGGTAGTCGACATAGCCCTCGTCTATGAAGTCGTATCCTGTAATTCAATCCTCCAGTCACAACGGTAGTATTTCTAAATAAATGCACTCACCCTACATGAATGCTCGGCTACAATGTAAAACAAATTTATACTATAACTATCCCAAAAGAAACCAATCCTTATGTCATATTGTAACATCCCCATCCCTCAGAGCTAGGAAATATACTGGAAGACCCCCAAAACTCACGGGAGTATCCTCCGCTAAAGCATCGGAATGCCCCAGTAAGGAGTCTAACCCTAACGGTTCTATTACGAGAAAGAGTTAAAGAAATTGGAATTTTAGTTAAGCTTAAAACTATACTTTGTATTATTTACAACGTCCTGACGTAGACTTCTAAGTGTTTGACTATATTCCCAGGTCCCCATGTTCTCACCTGAAAAGTAAACAATAGATAGACGAGTAGAAGTTCAAAAAATAGACCAAGTAATATAGTAATTTGAAATTAATTGAGTTTTGAAATGATTTACCTACTTTAAAACTTAGAGACGCCCAAGCCAGCACCCTATCAAATTACCACATATAGAAGAGATAGAGTACTATTAACTTTTAAGTGAGGGAATCCTCAATCATCCTTATCCAACACCACCATTCTAACCTTAAGCGGAGGATTCCAAATCCCACCACCTACAGGGTCGTCAAGACAGATTCATTTTCGAAAAGGAACAAAAATGAATCCACCAAGACAAACTAGACCTTAAGTGTGAACACCCCATACTGAATCACCAGTCAAGAGAGTAGTACTAGATTCCTACATGTCCCACACAAGAACATATGATTTGTTTACTATATATTACCTCATGGGTTTGCTAGTGTTGTGTTCTCTTGTAACAATGGTAAAGGGGTAAGATCCGAGTAGCCCCACCCATGAACAGATGGAAGCTATGTTAGCTAATGACTAAACATCACTCATCCTCAATGCCATTTAACAAGTCTGGGAAAACAATAATCCAGACATTGAGGCGAACCTGAACGAGATTGAACCAGCAATTGTGGTACCACCAATACTGGCGGAAATCTTTTACCTCAAGATATGAACAATTCGACTCGCACAGGACACATGCCCATTTGCAGGTATGGATGAAGAAGACACTCACAACTTCATTGGAAGATTTCAGCACGACAGTGATTGTATCCCCTACAAGGGGGTCCCTCCTGAAGCAATTAAACTACTACTTTTCCCTCCTTGTCTAAAGGGAGATGTTGCGGATTGGCTAGCTCTATGCCATCCAAATCAATCACAACATGGGAAGAGTGTGTCTCACAATTTATGGTCAGATTTTTTCATTCTAACGCATGATTCAACTGCAAAATGAGATCTTGTCATTCGGGCAATAGCATAGTGAATCACTTTTTCAAGCATGGGAGTGCGTTAGTAACTTGCTGCGTAAATGAACAAATCATGGCATTGAAAAGGGTCACATCATCCATGTATTCTATGATGTGCTTGTCAAGTCTGATAAAGACAAGATTGATTAGAAGCTGAGGGTAAATTCTTGTTCAACTGTGATTTGTACTGTGCAGATAAGCTGATCAAATATGTGGTTAAACAAGAGGAGAGCATGTGCAACTCATACGAGAAACAAGAACCGATAAGACACGACTCATAAGCATATAGAACAGTTCATGTGAATTCAGTGGAGGTAAAACCTAGAGCAGATGTTTCAGAGTTGCATCAGCAGCAGTAGGAATTAGTTTCAGAATTAGCCTATATAAGGGAGTTATTGAAGATGATGGGTCAGCACGTCATGACCATAACCAATCAGAACACTACCTTTACAGTTGCACTCTAGGAAGCTTTAGCATAAATTAAAGATCTTAAGAAGCAACATGAACACTAAGCTCTGGACCATACTGTCGTTGCATCAGAGGAGCATGCTAAAGCTATCACCACTCGTAGTTGTAGGGCACTCAAAGACCCTATTGGAATAGATTCCCTAGAGGCGATCTTAATTAGTATGACATTATTTTGGCTAGAATAATCATTGTATTATTTATGGAGATATTTAATATAGTGAAGTCCTTAGATTACAATTGATGTTTATCTTAAATATCCTAGTCGTTTATATTGATTAACAGACGATCAACTATAAACTAGTATGTGGTTAGATTGATATGGAGATATAAATGCATTAGGGGTAATGGCATACTCGTTGTGACAATCATATTGCGGTCCTTAGACTTAAATTCGCTAGATACTCTAGTTGTGGGATATTGTGTTTTCATATCGTCAAACACTACACTATGACTGGGTCGCAATAAAGGCATTTATTGGAAACAATGAGAAGCAAGCTTAGAGATGGTAGTGATTTAGAGAGGATTTGTCCCTCCCACACCAGGGAGCAAATATCCACGGCCACTAGAGTGGTAGTGAATATAGAATGTCTGGCCAGAATCAGATAAATCAATATATGATATTGATGTTGAAAGACAGTAATGTAGGCGGTAATACAGGATCAATACTTTAGAAGGGGAGGGGGTGGTTGAATAGAGTATGGAAAATTTTGCTAAACTTGCAAGAATAGTAGTTTCAAAAATATTTGTGATAAATAAAGAGTGTTTCAAGGCCTTGAAATGAGTTTCAAGTCCTTGGAACTAAACCAGATTGTTGTAGAAGAGCTAAGTCTATTTCAAGTCCTTGATATGAGTTTCAAACCCTTGAAATGAAACTTGTTTTGCAGCAAGTAAAGAATAAGTATAGAATTGAAAAGTAAATGCTAGAGACACACGATTTATAGAGTTAAGTCCACTTGGACCTACGTCTCTACCTCACGGACTTGATCCCTGCAGGATTTTCAACTCAATTCTTATCAATCAAAAGCTAAGCCCTAGATCTCAAGCACAGAGAAGATGCCTTACTCTGTTACATCTTGTGGTTCTCACTAACCTATCTAGTACCTGCTCTAGCTAACTGATTAACTAAGAATTCTCTATTGTTCACCTTGAACAATCTATAAGAATAAGACGTAGAAGTATTAGCAGAATGATATACAAATAAAGCTCAGAATAGAAGAACACTAGAACTGAGTCTGAAAGTGAATATGCAGTGCTCTTTAGATGATCAGATTGGATGATTTGATCTGCTCTTTTGTTGGTTGCCAATCTCTGTGAAGTGCTTGAGAGTTTATGTAAAAGTCCAGTCATTATTTCTTCAAGCCTTCCCACCTTTATGCAGCTGTTTGAATTGAGGATCTTTAGGATCTTCATTGTAACAAACTTCCCTAAAATCTGAATAGGATCTTGACTCTTCAACAGCAATCCTTAATGGCTAGTTGCTCAGGAAAATGCTTTGATTTTTGTTAGAGGGATATTTGGAAACTCCAGACTGGATTGATCTGGCACAAAATCAATTCATCAACCCAATCTCCTTTCCTGCAAAATACAGTTTAGGAAACATTTCTTGCAAAATAGGAAACACAATATCTCTGCAAAATCTTAGTGAAACAGATGGATTAGTCACGGATTAGAGTGTCAAAATAATTTGTCTTTCATCATCGAATAACATGTAATCAAGTATAGGAGTATAGGAGTTGGAATAGAATCAGAAACTCCCCCTAAGTTCATGCTTAAACTGTGTTGTCTGTTTCAAGGCTTTGAAAGTTGTTTCAATGCCTTAAAACAGACTAGCTCTTTCAAGTCTTTGAAACCAGGTTGAACTTACAATCTCCCCCTTGATGAAAGACAAATTAGGACTAGGATTCTGCAAAAAAAAAAAAAAAAAAAGAAAAAATACTCGTTAGAACATAACATAATATATCCAAATAAACTAAAATACATGATATCCAAATAATCCAACTTATTAAGAAACTAAGTTAACAACAAAGTTTCATATAATCCTATTGACCAAAACCAGGTCTCTAAAATAGTCATAAAAGCATATGAAAAACGACCAAAGATTTCTCCCCCCTTTTTTTACTTTCATAAAAAAGAATGAGAGAGTCTTGGATCAAATTTTTGGAAATAACTTAAGAAACTGTTTGAAAGATAGAATATTTTTCAAGAATTTGTTGAAGGTTCAAGGCATTGGAAAAGATAGAAAGAATAGGCAATAGTTAAGGGCTTGGGGTCTCCATCTCCTAGCTGCTCTCCATCTTCTTCCTCACTATCTTCTCCAACATTATCATTATCCTGTTCTTACTCTTGAACCAATTTATCATCGGTGTCACCTTCTTCTTCAAACAAATCAGTTGTAGTCACTATCTCTGGAATGGTTGGGCTTCACCACCTTGTTCTTCAACCACTTTTTTACCGTTCTCCTTCACTGCAGCAGTCTCATCCTAAGTTGTATGGTCACTGAACATGCTCCTTGGTTGATCAAACCTTCTTGGATGCATCTGCATCTTGAGAAACTTCTTCTTCCACATCAAGTAAAGTCATGCTCTTGAATATGCTTTCAACCATGTATTTAACCTGTTTGAACTCAGTTCCAAACTCATGTCGATTCTCCTTAAGTTCATCCATGTCCTTCTAAAGTTCATCAAGTTTCTAAAATACCAGGGAATAGTCTTGAGGCTGAGAGGCTTAGCTTGAGGTAGGAGTCAAGTTTTGAGTACAACTTCCAAGTCTTAGCACTGGTTTTTACTACACCAATTCTCTCAAATGCTTTCTCACCAAGCATACCAAAACCAATGGTAAAAGTTTCTTCCCTGTCAGTTGGAATTTCAAGGTGTTAAAAGAATGAGGAAAGCAGATTAGCATAAGGAAAGGGATGCTTCCTCTGATTGGTTTAGCAATAAAGCATGCATTCCATCATAATTTTTGGAAGATCAATCTCATACCCATGCATAAGTAAACACATTAAGTACAACACTCTTTCATTCAGCAGTTCCTTTGAATTTTCCCTAGGTACCACACGTCTCATCAAGATTGTAAACAAGAATTTGGCTTCAAAAATTAGCACAGAGTGTGTTAACTGCTTGGATGTGGTAGAGGTATTGGGTAGAAAGAATTCTTCCTTAGCCAATTTCAAGGCTTCACTTCTGCTATGGTGATTGTTAGGGTCATCCCTCTTTGGACAGCCTAGAACTGAGAAAATTCAGAACGATCTAACTCCATAGTAATACCAGCAACTTTGTTTTGGATAACTAGGTTCACAGTCTTGAGTTGTTTCATGTTTAGGTAGAAGAATCTAGTGAGTCTGGGGTAGGCTATCTCTGGAGGTTTTAGAACAAACCAAAGAGAGCTTTTCTTCAGCATCTTAATGCACTTAAGATTCATACTATTCAACATGTGAACACTGATCATACTGCAGAATGCTATTGGTCTAGAAGCAAATCCATCTAGCCATTGACCTCTAGCAACATTAGTAATGAACCACTTGTTATCAAGGCCAGATTTCTTAGCAGTGGATTTCTTCTTCTCTGAATAGATCTATATTTCCTTCTCAATGCTATCTTCTGGCTCATCCTCTGTTACTTTTCCATTTCCCTTATATGCTTTAGGAGGCTTCTTCTTCAGCTTCTTAGGACTGGCAATCTGTTCCTCTGGCTGTGTCTCAGGAGCAGATTTGACTGTCTTCTTCTTCTTTCTAGAAGTTGGTGTCCTATCTTTCTTTGCCTTCTTATTAAGAGGAGGAGGAGCAATCTCTTATGCAGTTGTAGTTCTGGAATTTTAATCACAACTAAGTGTCTGAACCTCTTCCTCAGCAGTCTTCCTTTTCTTTTATGTATCAGCCTTTGGACCTCCATCCATTTTGATTTTGTGAGAGGTTCTCCTTGTGCTCATAAAGGTTGGGGAACAGTAGAGAAAATTAGGAGAGATACGAAAGAGAGAGAGAGAGAGAGGTAAGAGGATAAATACTAAAGAGTTTGAGTTTGAAAAGGAAACAAAATATTTTCCTAATATTTAAAGATGTACAGAATCAATTAGATTCAAAATTGTGTGTGGAAATAAATAATATTATACAATTTTGGCTGAAAAGGGGTATTTGAAAAGTAGGGGGTAATATCTTGAAAGGGGACTTACTCATTTTTCCCAATAAATATGATTCACATGTCTCATACGATTCATAATTAAATGAGTCGAGAAATCCATCATTATGGAGTCTAGAAATGTGTTTCTCGTTTATCTGGCCTAAACGAAAGTGCCATATGTATGTGGGGATCTAAATTGTTATAATTAATCCTCTTACTAATAATGTTATAGACAAAATTATCTAGGTCAAGGATATATAATCCATTAGACAAAAGTGCATTACAATTATGCATACTATCAAAATAAACTGAGCAACACTTGTCCTTTATAGTTACAGAAAAACCTTTCTGGTCCAAACAAGGAACTACTATAATGCCCCTATTCACAGTAGGGGCATAAAAGCATTTGTCGAACTCATTGATAATTCGAGAAGGCAGAGATACATGATAAGTTTCTTTCATCTTGATGAACCACGCTGCCTTCGTCTAACGATCCACTAGTAGGGATGATTCATTAGCAGACTCATCGTAACTAGGGGGCTTTTAGTTCGTATAGCCTCCGCAAGCTCGACCAATGCGCAATGTGGATAATGTAGATAGTCCAAAATATAGTCCTAGTCTATAGCCACGTGGACTTATCAGTAGTACACATGTGGCAATTCAACGGAGCTCTAGCACACCATACCATGATATGTCAGCTAGCTAGGACCATGAGACAGGGTCCCTTTGCAGATTGCAGATCGCACGTGAACCAGGGGATCGAGTGGTTTCGATACTTGAATAAGATTTGTTGCAGATGGTTGATGCCCCATCTGTGAACCATGTATGTCATAAAGAAGACTTGTGCACGCCTTCTTGTATACATGACCAGTTCTGAAACGGTTATCTCACGCGGCGGTATCCACAATCCTCTGAGATATATTCTGTTTCCATCTTAATGGCCTTAATGGGGGCGTGATTAACGTTGTAACCCCCATGACCGTTGCTACTGTTTGTATATATGGAGGAGTCATCCTCTGCATAGAGGTTTGGATTGATCACAATTTAGAAACTCTAGCAAGCTGTCTCTCCTCTATGTGACATACATTGCTTATATCTATTCCCCACCATCACTTATCTATCTTTGTTCCCGTACATGATTACTCGTATTGTTGTTTCTTTTATTTCTATTGCTAGAAGACGCTGTCATCATCTCAATCAGCAACCTAAACTTAACAAGTCATATAACGTATACGTCAAATACGCATATTATGTCATTGATCGTTTTATGCAGTTCATAGATATGATCACACATCATATAGAAATCTATTATTGTAATTGAGTGAGTAGCAGTGGCTTCAAGGATGAACCTCTCTCTAAGGGGGGAATGATGAAATACCTCAACTTTTTATAGGGGTAAAATATGAAATTTTTCTTAGTTTGGAGGCTCAGTTTGCAATATTTGAATCATGCGGGTTGTAGTGGTAATTATTGAACGTTTCCCCTAATTTCTAACTTAATTATCCTTAATATTCACTTCCAAAATTTTCTTTTACCCAACAATCATTGGTACTCAGAGAGAGGCCACTCAACTTTGCTATCTCGGAACTTGACTTTCCAACGATGGATGTTTGGGTTCGAATGCCAGGTATCCCCATGGAAGGGTTTTACCATGACCTTGCTAAAAAACTTGGGAAATTTTCAGGAGAGGTCTTGCATGTCGACTGGGGAATCAAGAGTTTTGCTAATATGGAGGAATCCAGGGTAAAAGTGAGAGTCAGGATCGATGAGCCTCTCACACCAGGTGCCTACATCAAACCCATCGACCCATGTCATCCGCCTATTTGGATCTTCTTCAGATATGAAAACATTTTCAAGGTTTTCTTCAAGTGTGGATTTGTGGGTCACTCTAATAGGACTTGCAGAAGAAACCTAGTGGATGTGCTCCATATACTTGAAGATAGGAACCGCAGTTCTCCCTTCTATGAATTCCTCATTTCCATATTGTGGCCGGGCAACCATTGTTCACGGCGAAGTTGAAACTTTCCGTGCGGTGGGAAGCAATCGGACAATAGTGGTGGATCTCACCCGAATTCCGGATGAGTCGGGTGAAGATGACGTAACCCGAATACGTAACAACAATATGGTTCTCTCTTTTGGTGACGGGTCGTCTTCGGAAAGGTTCTTTACACCCGGGTCTTCGTTCAATAATTGGGCACATGGACCTTTCAACCCGTATCCAAGAGGTTTTTTTGGGCCGGGTGAAGGCCCGTTTCCCTCGGGTCAGCTATACAGCCTAAATACCTTTCTTTCTCCGGACCCAACTCTCTCACTCCAAGCGTTTGACCCATTTAACCGGCCCACTTCCGGTCTCCTACCGCAACCCGACCCACTGCAACCTATCTCTCAATCTCTACCTTATTCGGATATATCCTCTCTCCTTCCATCTGTACCCGAGAACCTTGGCGCCTCGTTATCACCAAACCCACCTTCAATCACCCGGCCCATCTCGGAACACCAACCTTGCTTACCCTTTCACGTCTCCGTTTATGAACCCTGCATTAATACCCCACTTTCGTTAAAATCTTTTGAGAGACGCGAACAATCTCTTCTCAAAAATCTAAAAACTTCACCTTCGGATATTGCTATCTCCTACAAAGAATCGATGGTTCTCTCTCCGGTGACCACTCACCTTTCTTGGCGGCCAGAAACCCTAAATTTTCCGAAGAAGATGATGATCATTCACGCTTTATTCAGAACCTACCACCCATTAAAACCTCTTCACCCCATCTGGAAAGTTCAGTTCCTCTTCTCCCATCACCTGTTTCAGCTCCATCGGGTCTGCTCCTTTTGTCGATGCCTTCAGAGCCCATTGAGGTTGAACCACTTCAAGTTATAAAACCACCGGCATTCATCCTTAAGGCGCCTGAGTTTGTGGAGGAGGACATCGACCGTTGCGTCTTAAAAGATGCAAAATCAAACCCTACTGGCTCTTCCCTATGTGGATATGGTCAACTAAGAATCAGTTACTGGTGTGGTGATTGAAGTGGACAAATCTATCAAGTTTGAGAGAGCTCCAAGGAAGAGGCCACCCAAGAAGAGGAATATTACTGATTTTGCCCCATCGGATGATGCATAAAAGCAACAAAGATGTAATAAAAAACTAAAAATTAAATTCTCTTTTCTTTTCAAGTTTCAAACCTCCATGGCTGAGTCCTGTTTCCATGTTATCTTTCAGTCCTTTTCCTCATTTATCTACCGAGGTTTCGATGGTTGACCTATATCAACCATCGCTTTCGCCATGAGCATTCTGGCGTGGAATTGCAGAGGTCTCGTTCAAGCTTCTGCAATTCAAGAGGCTTTTAATTTGACCAAAAATTTTAAACATTCCTTGTTATTCCTCTCGGAAACTAAAAAACCAGTTGTGTGGATTAACAATAAGCTTCGAAATCTAGGTTTTGTTTCATCTTTTGGCGTCGACTCTGTAGGTTCTTCTGGTGGTCTTTGGTTTGCATGGGACAATACTTTCTCTATTCAAATTTTATTTTCTAATCTAAATTTCATCCTTTACTCTGATTTAGACTTTAACAACAAAATTGGTGTATATGTCTTGTTTATGGAAATCCCAATTTGGCTGATAGATGTGTGGTTTGAAACATTATTAAATCTCTTCTCCCTCCTAATCAACCTGTTATGCTGATTGGGGATTTCAACAAATTTCTTTACCCCTATGATACGATTGGACCAAATGCTAACTCCCTTTTGGGATCCAATAATTTCCGGGATTTTGTTGATGATTGTTCTATATTAGAGCTACCTAATTTTGGTCCATGGTTAACTTGGACTAATTATAGATTTTCGTCTAATCCTACCTTTGAGAAGCTCGATCGTGCGTGGTGTAATTCTATTTGGTTTGGTTTATACCCATCTGCATACCTACATAATTTATGTATTACAGTTTCAGATCATGCACCCATTCACTTCTTTCTTAACAATGTGTAGCCCATCCGAAATTGTTGCGTCTTGAGTCTTGGTGGCTTAGGAGAGTTGAGGCCTTAGATTTGATAAAATTTGTTTGGAATCTTCCCCTTATTGGATCACCTTTGTTTAGAGTCGTTAAATACTTATTGCAATTAAAACCCTTCTTTGTTGGAACAAAAATTCTATCTCTCTCACAAAACAGATTGATAGGTGTAAACAAGAGCTTGCATCAATACAAAGCCAAACTCTAAACCCATCAACTTTTCAATGATTTCAAACTCTCCAAACCAACCTAAATGACCTTCTGTTTGATTATTAAACTTTTTTGGGCTCAAAGAGCAAGATGCAAATGGCTTAAAGCAGGTGATGGCAATTCTAATTTTTTCCACAATTATGCTAGTAGTAAAAAAGCTAAAAACAGAATTTATAGTATTAAAAATAATAACGGTATTCTAGTTTCGGATCATAGCGATATTTCTCATATTTTTCTTCAATATTTCCAAGATTTTTACTCCTTACCCTCCCCTTCGTACATTAACTTAGAATCTCTTTATGGTTGCGACTGTGCTTTTGAATTGCTTTTTAATATTGACACTTGTATAAGTAATGAACATCAAATTTTTTTGTCTTCACCATTCACGGCAGAAGAAATTAAAACGGCTGTGTTTAGTATGGATCGTTTAAAGATCCTAGGCCTGATGGCTTTCAACCTATTTTCTTCCAAAATTGTCGGCCCTTCATTTCTACAAAAATTATAACGGCCGTTTTATCCTTTCTCAACTCTGGTCATATGCTCTCTGAACTTTACAACACAAATATAGTTCCCATTCCAAAGATTAAATACCCATCTTTAGTAACGGATTATAGACCTATTAGTCTTTGTAATGTCCTATATAGAATCATCTCAAAGGTCTTAGCAAACTGCTTAAAAGTTGTTCTGCCCTCCTTAGTCTCGGATAAACAAAATGGGTTTGTTCCAAATCGTAATAGTAAACACAATATTCTCCTTGCTCAAGATATTTTGCATAATTTATCAAAATTGACGGATCCTTCTTTACCAAAATATGCGGCTCTTAAGCTTGACCTTTCCAAGGCTTTTGATAGATTAAAATGGGACTTCATAGAAGCAACTCTTCACCAATTTCATTTCCCCCCTTTCTTTACGCGTCTTATAATGCAATGCATAACAACGGTTTCCTATTCTATTATTATTAATGGGTCTCCCTCCTGAAAATTTAACCCCACCGCGGTTTAAGACAAGGAGATACTCTATCTCCATTTCTTTTCATCCTATGTGCTGAAGCTTTATCGAGATCTTTAACTTTTGCGTGTAATTCGAATCTTATTTATGGAGCCCCCTCAACTTCTAGGGTCCGTCTATTTCTCATCTCCAGTTCGCTGATGATAGCATCTTATTCTTTAGAATTACTCCTAGCGTTGGAAACGTCATTTTAAATATTCTTAACATATTTGCTAATCAATCAGGGCAAATTATTAATTTTACAAAGTCCTCAATCACTTTCTCTCCAGATTGCAACCAACATGACATTAGCAATTTGATTTCAACCCTAAATGTTAATCATACTTCTCACATAGGAAACTATCTTGGTTTTTGTTTTGATTCCACGTTTACTCTCTCCAATAATAAAAATGAGACTCTTCTCATTGAAAAAGTTAGAAATAAATGCGCTTCTTGGAAGGACTTGCTTTTAACCAAGATTGGTCGTGCTACCCTTATTAAGTTTATTTTAACTAGTTTCCTAGTTTTACCCCCTTTCGACAATGCTCATATCTTTTGAAACTACTAATACTCTTACGTCTATGTTTAATAATTTATTTTGGTCTGGTAAACCCTCCATAAAGACACTTCACTGTATTTATTGGGACAAACTCTGTCTTAGAATTAATAGGGGGGGGGGGGGGCGTCTTGGATTCAAAAATATTAAAACTTTTAAAAATTTTCTTTTTTGTAAAAGTGCTTGGCACATTATTCAAATCAAAATTCTTTAGCCTCGCGTTTCTTGATTTCTAAATATTGTAAAAGAAATTCTTTTTGGTTGCACAATGATCCTCCAAATGCATCACCGATGTGGAAGGCAATTGTCAAAGGTAAGAACATGTTACAAGGGTGTCTCAAATGGAAGCTTGCTGATGGAAATCATATTTCGATTACTAAGCACCCTTGGGTTTCTGATGTCCCAGGTGACTCTATCAAGAAATTTTTGCTTCCCACCTTGAATATTAAATGGGTCAAAGATCTAACAACCCCTTGTCATGGAGGAGGAGTTTCATGGAATCAATCCCTTCTGACAAATATTTTCCCTTCTTGGCTTATTAATCTTATTCTTAATACCCCCCTTAATTCTACCACAAATGAACCACTATGGATTCTCAATTCCAACCAATCATTTTCAGTCAAATCCCTTTATAGTCATCTCTATAACCCGTTACCTTGTCCTAATTTTAAGTCCAAGCATAATTCCTTTAACCCCAACTTGCTTTCCCTTAAATGGAAACACCTCTCGAAGCTTAAGCTTCCTTTTAAAATCAAATTATTTGCATGGCAGCTTGCTCATCAAATCCTGCCTACGAGAGAATTTCTCAGCTCTAGAGGGATCAATTGTAACCTCAATTGTATTTTTTTTGTCTAAAAAATGAAACTGTTAATCACCTTTTTATGAATTGTATTTTCTCAAAATATTTTTTTTGCTAAACTCAACATAAATATTTTCACAATGAATTTTACTCAATGGCTGAACTATTGGATTAAGAAAACCACTCACTCGCACTCTCAGCACATCTCTTTGATCATGGCTTGCTGGGTCATTTGGAAATAAAGAAATGCAACCATTTTCAGAGGCAGCACCCCTATGATTGGCAACTGCTATTTTGAAGTTATCAATCTAACTGCTCAAATTTCCAATGTCTTCATGTACAATTCCACACAGCAATAGGTCTACAATTAGAGAAGAAGAATAAACCAAAAGCTTCCACTTCTGGTCCTACAATGCGGAGAAGGACTAATGCCAAAAGCACAGACAAAGGGAAGGCACCAATGTTTCAGGAAGGTGAGGGAGAGAAAATGAAGCAAAGAGGTTTTGAAGCGGCTTTGGAGCGTTTCTTGAAAGATAGTCCTACTGAGTACTGGAAACAGAAAGTCAGAGAGGAAGAGAGGAAAATGGAGGAGATAGCTGCCATGTCTAAAGCCAAGTCACAAGGGTTCATTTTATTTAATGGGAAAATGGTGGATCCAAACGAGGAAGCTCTCTTCAAATTTCTTGAGGATAAGTCATGATCGAAGAAGAAGGGGAAATCTGTTTGAAGTGCTGTATATCTTTATCTCTTTGATTATGTTTTTCTATTCTAGTTGTTTTCTTTCTTGAACAATGCTCGTATTGCCGTTCCAAACTTGTTGTTTGATGTGTTGGTATTCGTATGTGGAGGGAGCATGGTAGGATTATGCTCCGTCGTCTATTGCTTTCTTTGTACTTGTATCCTTCGTTTCTCTCAATTGAAGTTCTCGACTTGTTTACGCAAAAAAAAAATCATTGTTTTCTTATAACTCGCAGTTTTATTATTTTATTTCATTTTGTTTTATCGGTTTCTTTTCTAAGTTGTAACCCATTAACCCAATCAAACCCAAATTAATATCATCAATTCCTAAATTAGGCCCCCCAAATTCCCCAAACTATCACTCAATTAAACCGCTCGATTACCTGTAATTAACACTCACATTAACCCCGTAAGCCCTCCTAAGCCATCTCATTATCACAAACACAACCATCACCAAAAATAACTTTAGCGTCCCATTTTATTTGCTCCATTACGCACGGCCAGCCACACAACCCATTAGGCCACTTCCGCCTCACACACCCATTAACTCCAGTGAGGGGTTCTTTCTTTTCATCGTCGTCACCCTCCTCCGTGTAGTGTCTCCACCTCTTCGGTAAATTCTCTCTCACTCTCCGGCTTCTCCAATCAATTTTGATAAATATAATCTGATCTCATGTTAGCTGTCGACTTTTTTTCTTTTATTTGCGTCATAGTTCCGCGTGTTATTGTGAAGCGTATGTAGACTTGGGTTAGTGTGGAGTGTGTGAGTTGTGTGTGCTATGTTCAATGTGTGGGAAGAATGAAAGAACATGAAAACGAAATAAAGAAAAGGAATAAGTAGTCAAGGAGGAGGATGAAGTATATAACAGCATATAGATAGAGTAGTTGGCTAATTGTTGTTGGAGAAGATTAATAGTAGTTCTAGTGTCGGGTAGATACTGTTGCCCTAGCCCTCAGTATAGTGTCTTTCTTTGAAGGTAAGTTTTAAATATCGCACTAGATGCAGTAAAATTTCACTCCAAAATGCATGAATGCTTTCTGTTTTATGCAAAGTCTGTTACCTGATCATGGTTTCCTGGTGCTAGTTTTAGGTCTTAGTAGATCTCTAACAGCCGCGCTTGTTGTATTGACTGTTCTGGTTGGATCAAACTTTGTGAATGCAGTGCTTGATAAACTTAAGTTCCGCGATCCAATTGGCAGAGGAATTGCTACGTACTGCATCTAGGTATGTTGTTTGAAACATCAAAAGGAACACGAAGCTCTCCCACATTGTGGAGTTCCAATAAACACGATTTTTCTTAATTTGTTACAGCACTTACCCTTTTTGTGTTATTGCTTACGCTCTAACTGGCTTATTTGGTTCTCTTATTTGCTCAGTCCTAGCTTTGAGACAGAAAAGCTTGCTTGCGTTTGTCGGTTAAAAGAGTTGGCTTGGCAATTGGAATTTTCTATTGCCATTGTACAAATTGAATTCCAAAAAATCAAAATTGATTATTTTTACATTTACAATAAACAACTGAATTGACCAAAACCCTAATTGAAAATCTCAAGAGGTGTGTAAGAACTGGTCATATCCAAAGATCTCCTGACGCTCTTCCCAAGTCTGTCAAACTTCAAATAATCATCATCATCACTTTCAATCCGTTTCCTTTTTCCAGAAACAATCCCATAATTCTGCAATCCTTTTCCATCTGACATGATTAAATAAGGCTTGATATCATCATCGAATTCGTCGACTTCCCCTGTTATGAACAGCAACATATCAGCAGTCCATCATGAAATCGGATCCCTCAATAAACACTTTCTCAATAAATCTTTCGCAATGCTAGACAACCTAGATGGGATTTGGGGTAATTGTTTAGTATACCCGAGATCGAATAGAATCCCAACAATTCCATCTTTTGGGTTGAACTTCCATGGATATTTCCTTGTAAACATCTGCAAAACAGAGCCTCCCAGAGCCCCGATATCAACCCCACAGTTGTAATCGTTCTGCATCACTGACTCCAGCGCCATGTACATCACCGTTCCCCTGAAACCTGCCTTAGAATCAATCTTTTTGCTCATCCCTTCCTTCCTCATCAGCCCCAAATCCGCAATTTTCGCGGTCATGGTTCCCCTGGTTTTATCCTCCCCTGTTTCTACCAGCAAGATGTTCTGCGGTTTGATATCGCAGTGAGCGTACCCATGTTTGTGAATGTAACTCCGACCCATTAAAACAGAGTGGGTGTACTCTCTGATTTCGTCCTCCGACATGGAATCACCGGCGATTTTGATGCAGTCTGTTGGTGATTTTAGTGTCATCGTCCATTTGTGTAATCGGATTCATTTACGACCAAAATAGACATTGGTATATACGTTGTACACGTTAGGAGGTGTGGAGTAAGCGCGTGCACACAACTATGCTAATATCTTGGAAAACGAACTCCCGGACGACTGCGGAGGTTCGGGGGCGGAGCCCCCAAAGGGGTCCGGGGGCAGCGCCCCTGGTGGGGTCTAAGGGGCAACGCCCCTGGCGGCGGTCCGGGGGCAACACCCCTGGCGGCGGTCCAAGGGGCAACACCCTTAGTTGAAAAACAAACTGAAATCTGGCGGTTGTAACCACCAGATTAACCGGCTTCTCCCTCACTATTTGTCAGTTTGGTCGAATTCAGAAACACAGAGAGAACTGTGAATTCTGAAATCCATAGAAACCATATTCGTTCTTGAAATTCTCAGTTTTATCTGATTATCGATTTCTTGTGTATACCACCGAAATACCTTAATCTGAGAGTGATTCACATGACTCAGAGATTATCCAGGCCTTTGTTTCCGTTCTAAAAACCCAAATTCCTATACAGTCCGCCAAGCTCCCGCCGGAGGCGTACTCGTGGAAGACATTGTAGAATTTCTGGCCGCCTTCGACAGTAAGATCCTCCCCGAAACAGGGGATGATGTTGGGGGCAGGATTCAAGTTTTTGCAATAACAGCTTATCCCGACAGAGGGATGAGGATTGGGACAGCGGCGATGATTTCACAGCGAGGAGAAACGGTGGAGAAGAGATTTTAGCGACGGAGACGACGCCAGAAGCTCCTCTGCCGAGGAGTTTCCCCCTCCTCCACTTCTTCATCTTCCTCGAAGGTTTGATTTGGGGCCAAGTTTCAGTACCGATTTGCTAGTTCCGTGTTCTAAATAGGAAACCATGGAAATCTTCGAAACCTACTGCTGCGTAATGATCATGAGGATTTACTTTGCTACTTACCTTATTTGCTAATTTAAATGGATAAAAGACACTTTCACCCCCTCTAGTTTTATTGAAGAACACTTTCACCCCATCTAGTTCCGAAAAAGGACACTTTCACCCTTTTAGTGTGCCCGAACTTCAAATAATTCACACCCTATATTGTTGCACCGTTAGGCTGGGACTAGGAACTGTTATTAAAAATAAATTTTTGAACAAATTTGTCCTCGTGTTGTGAAAATTGTAAGCATTACCCAATGTTATACTTCTTCTGTAACGCCTCTTCTCTACGTTTTGACTTTTATCACTATTCAGTTGGTCTTTGACCAGGTGATTTGGATAGCAAATCGATCTAATTTTTGATAATTTTTTCGTGGTGTTGAAGAGTAAAAGTTGTTCTATAACACGGTGAAAAAATTATCAAAAAACATATCGTTTTGCGATTCAAATCACCCGGTCAAAGTCCAAATATGTGTCAAAAATTCAAATCGCAGAGAAAAATGCGATACAGAGGTAGTATTAGACTTTTTGCATGACATGAGGTCAGATTAGTCTCTAAAATTATTTTCAGTGACAGGCTCCACTCCAAGACTAAAGACGTCACAGTCAGAGAGTGTAAATTACTTGAAGTTCGGCACACTTGATGTCTTTTACCCAATTTAAATACAGAAACATCCACCACCTTTAGGAAATTACTAATTCACCATTATTTGTGCCACTAAACTAACATAGTTTAATTACTAGCAATACTTTTATTTTTAAGAAATTATTTTTTCGTCAAACGGGTTTGAAACCGAGACCTCAGGAGGGGTTCCAATGCTCTATCACTTGAGCTACCACCCTAGCTACATTACTAGCGATATATTGACATACACGATCAACTAAGAAGTATATGTGTATGCATACACATAATATAATATAATGAAGTAGCATGGTTGTAATATTAGTTCCATATTTTTGTAACCAAAAGAAATCATCCACTTGAGTGCTTTCGAAATTCCAAGTGTTCCGGCTTGTAAAGGAGTGTCTGCATTAAAAAGGACAAATCCATCTTCGACATGTTGAGCCGGCCTCATCCAAGCTGCAGTTGCCTTTGTGCTACTATGCCAAGACGAATCAACAATTAAGGAAGTGAGGTTGGAGTTACTTGATCCAAAATTCCATGTGTTAGAGCTATCAAATACTGGAAAACCCAGCTGTATCTGGAGGGTGTTTAACCAGATTGAAAGCGAAAGACTGACCGAGGGCTGCAAGTGAAGCTTTGGGAGTAAGTAAACAGTTTTTCTTCATTATCACTTCATTTCTATGAAGCCATATGTGTCGCAGAGTGAGGAGAAAATAAATCTTATCCTCGTCGTGAGAAATGGAAAAGAAGAGGCTATGAAGGAAATCATGAAAGGGGGCGACTGGCCAGTCGGAATAATCAATCCAAGTTTAGAACAAAACAAAATAGTTCTAGATAAAGAACAATATAAAAAGCAATGATAAAAAATTTCCTCATGGTTATGTTATCTTCCACAAATAGTCGATGGAATCGGGCACTGTCATTTGTTGAGCACAACCATAGTTGGGAGAGCGTTAAATAGAAGTTTCCAAAAAAAACATAGTTATTTTTGGTTGAAGCTTCAATCCACGTATATATTTCCAGAGTGATAGAGATGAGGTAGACATATATGGGGAAGACATATCCAAGTACTTTTAAGCAAAAGATAACCTGATTTGACGGAATATTCTCCATTCGAATTATGATGCCACACTAATCTGTCATTCTAAAACGACGAAGGAATAAAAGTGTGCCTGATAGTCTCTGTCAGTTGAGGGCCATAGAATTGTTGGAGGATATTTACTCGCCAAACACGAGTATTCTGATCATTAAAGTCACTAACCCTCAGGTTTGGATAAAACTGTTGGAGCTGAGGTGAGAGAACAGTCTTCGAAGTTGGAGTCCAATAGTCTTTGAAGGGATCGATAGTTTCCCCGTTATCGACAGTCCATCGCATTTCTTTTTGGAGAAGACTTGTTCCCTAAATAATGCGCTTCCATCCCCACGAAGACGAAGAGGGGGCCTTTGCATGTAAAAGAGAGGGATTGTGATAATATTTTCCCAAGAGAACTCTTTCTAGAAATAAGCCAGGATTAAAAAAAATACTATTAGTTATTTTAGCTAAGAGAGCCTTATTTTGAATTTGCAGCTCCCGAAACACTAAACCGCCATTTGAAATGGGCTTGCCTAGAAGGGACCATTTCCTCCAACGAATATCCTTACTGTTATCGTTGTACCAAAGAAATCTAGTAATGATTTCCTTGATTTTTTAAAAAAAAGAAACTGGAGCTTTGAAGACAGAAAGCATATATGTTGGAAGAGCTAGTAGAGTTGATTTAACAAGAGTGCACTTACCTTCCAAGGAAAGCGAATAAAGCTTCCAAGCCTGGAGTTGAGAGTAGAATCGATGAATAATACTATCAAAGATTTCTTTCTTTGGCAACGAGAAGTTCATAATGCTTCCCAAATACTTACTTGGCTTGGAGACAAGAGTAATATTCAATATAAGAGAGAGATTTGTTGCATCCTCCATTGACATCCCGGGGCTGAAAATGATATCTGATTTCTGTAGGTTGATTTTTTGTCCCGACTGATGAAAAAAAAACTTCCAAAGCCCATTTCAAAATCCAAGCTCTTGCAAGATCAAATTTTTGGAAGATGAAAGTATCATCGGCAAATAAAAGATGGTTTACCGACGGAGAATGCCGGCTAATGTTGATACCTTTCATGCCGTTGTCAGTAGCCAAGAACTTTAGAAGACCGGTGAAAGCTTTCTGTACCAGAATAAAAAGGAATAGGGATAGAGGATCCCCTTGTCGAAATCCTTCCGAGGGGTCAAAGTAATCTGAGGGTTCATCGTTGATAACAACAGCCGATGAAACCGTAGTGGTGCATGACATAATCATATGAATAAAGGAATTACCAAACCCCATTTGCACAAGGCAGTCTGAAATAAAAGGCCATGAGATTCTATTGAAGGCCTTATTCATGTCCAATTTCAACCCAAAGAACGTGGTTGTCTTGCTTTTACGATTTTTAATTATATGCACCAGTTCATGAGCCAAGAGAATGTTGTCAGAGTTAAGACGACCTTTATCAAAACAATTCTGATTCTCTGAGACCAGACTCGGGAGGATTGATTTAAGTCTGTTGGCCAAAACCTTAGAGATGATTTTTTAAATAGAGTTGCATAAACTGTTGGTCGGAAATCTGAAGCCGTCAAAGGATTCTGCTTTTTTGAGATTAAAGCAATAAGAGTTTTATTGTTTTCTTTAAGGAGATTTCCCGAAGCTAGGGTATGCCTGACTGCCAGAAGAACATGCGATTTAAGATTTTCCCATTGCGATTGATAAAACTCCATGATAATACCGTCCGGACCCGGAGATTTATGCTTGCCAAATTCGAAGACAGCCATAGTAATCTCCTCATCGGAAAAGGGAGCTTATAATTGACTAGCTTGAAGAGCAGTTAACTTCTTATCAATAAGATGTGGAATACTAATATGATCCAATGGAGTATTTGGTTGCATCAAAGGCTGATTGGGTTGCAAAATATGCTTGAAATGCTGAAGAATATGTGGAATAATTTTCCTGAGAAAAAAGAAATCTTCCGTCAACAGTCTGAAGTACAGAGATAAGCTGTCTGTTTTTCCTTATAGTAGCAACAAGATGGAAGAAACGGGTGTTCTTATCTCCAAAGTGCATCCAGTTTTGCTTCGAGCGTTGTTTCCAATAGTGTTCTGCGTCTTGAAGAGCAATATCAAAGTCAAATCTCATAGTTGATTCTTCCTTGACAAGTTCCTGGAAAACTCCATCTGAGGTGTCCGAGAAATGGACCAATTTCTCTTGAATAATAGAAAGCTTGTTTTGAATGACTTTTAATTAATCAATTGGGTTTTGTCGAGTTAAAGAATGCCAATTGATGAGATGCTTCAAAACAATATTTTGTTTGGGAATAAGTTGAAAGATTGGAGAAAATGAAATATCTTGTAACATGACTTTCCGAATAATTTCATTTCCTGTTGGATTAGATAGCCAATAACGTTCAATGCGCTTTGGTCTATATTTTTTTGTTGGAGAAGCCTTGGGTGTCCAAAATAAATGGACTATGATTCGAGCGTTGAATAGGAAAAGTAGTTGCTATGGCGTTCGAAAACATAGTAACCCATTCAGAAGTCGCATAAACCTTGTCAATGCGTTCATAAGTGCGATGAATACCTTGGCGGTTGTTTGTCCAAGTGTAGAAAACCCCATGATTTTCTAACTTAAATAAAGAGTTGTCAATAAGGAAGTTGTGAGACGAGTACATGCCTTGACTTTTCCTTTTTTTGTAGCTATTTTTTCCAAAGGATGAACAATTTGATTGAAAGCTCCAAGAACAACCTTCGGAAGGGAGCAAAGGGAGAGATGTGCTTGAAGTTGTTGGAGCACATCAAAACGGTTGGAGGCATTTGGATGGCCATAAAACAGAAAGAGAACCCATTTGGAACTATTAGATTCTACAACTTCAAGATGTAAGAACCAACTACAAGCATAAACTGTTGATATCATTACATTGCCATTCTAAGCTGACCATAAATCTCTTTTGGAACCATTTGCATCCGACCCAAAAAAAGAAGAGAAACCAAGAGAATTACCAAGAGTAGAGAGGTTGCTAACAGTTTTTTTTCCCGTCAAAAGTATGAGATCATTCTTATTTGTGAGCAAAGATCTCTTGGGGCTTGAATTGTCAAGGGGTTTCCAAGACCTCAACAATTCCAGCATAAGAGTTTCATTGAGATGGCGGAGATTGTTAAACAATCTCCACCTTGCTCAGTTCCAGTTCAACCTAAGCTTTGCAATAGTGCCAAATGGTGTGAAAGATATAACTAGCTTCAAACTCAACCCATTGTTTTTGTTCCATAAGGTAAGACTCCATCAAATCTTCGAAAGGGAGGATGAGAGGGTCAATCGAATCATGTTCTTTTAGCTTGGAAAGGTCCAAATTGTGTTTCTTCAGCGGCAAATCACAAGTCTGATTTTTTTTTTAAGTAATACTCTGCTTGCCAAGAGATGACGATCCATGGGAAATCGAGTTGTTACCAGTAGATCCCGTGGGACTTTTGATTATTCTCCTTGGAATCTCTTGTTGGCACCCACCTCATTAGAAACTCTCCAAGACCTCCCTCGCACAGAGGGGAGAAGAAAATCATCCTCATCGCTATCATCACTATCAGACGGATCAAAATGAGACGGTGACACTTTCCCCTTTCATTTTCCTTCATTTTTTTTTCCCGATGTGTTCTTCTTTTTCTGAGTTTCTGGGTCTGGATCTCTGATATGTAAAGGTGGAAGAGTCAGCGGAGCAGAAGGAACGGGGTTGGGCTCTGGTGGTTTAACCGGCAGTGGCGATTGAAGTGGAAGTGCTGCTTCTAGGGCACTGAAATCAGCAAGAAAATGATCATAATCATATTGAATCAAAGGAGGAGCGACTAATCCAAGAGACCCCATAAAATCAGCCCAAAGATCATGTTGGGCTTTAAGTTCTGCTGAAGTAGGAACGTAACCCGGATCCAAAAGATCAATAAAGAAGTCTGTCGGCTCTCTCGATAACGGGAGAGACATAACCACTTGTGGGCTTGTTTGGTTAGTCTAATCCAGACCTGTTGATCCATCAAATTGGGCCTGGGATGAGGATGGCCCAAACGAAGAAGGGGTTAAATTCACCAGATTTGAGTTCGGGTCTGGTTCTTCAATCGGGGCCGGGTTTGGTGGATGATGATTCCGGTTCAATGGGTTTGGGATATCATCATAATCCCAATATGGATTTTCCCAAGCATGTTCATGAAGAGCTATAAATTCATCCGAGTCTGGTGATGGCAGTGAAACCACCATAGGGGCAGAGGGAGCAACAAGACCTTCAAGATTTGGGGGGGAGAGATCATTAATATGTGAGGGTCGGATGTTGGGTCTGTGATGATGGTTAGGAGGTGGGAGTGGTGGAGGGTAAATGTGGCGGCGTTATGAAAAAACAATCAGGTCAGGTCGGTTTCTTGGATTTCTAGGTGTTTGCTAAATACGAGAACCATACATGCTGAATAGAGGTTCTCCAAGAACACGAGTATTGAATAGAACAGCTAGGTATTGGATACGATCTTCAACCCTTCTGATAGGAAAATTCGGATTGGTTTTGCATTGGGAGATGTTGTGAATGATCACTCCACAAGCTCTACAGATCCTATAAACTCTTTCGGGTTTACAGTCGATCCAGATTGGCTTATTATTGTGATCAAGAATATAGAAGCCTGCAAGAAAAGGCTCTTTCGGGTGGGGGCACGCTTGAACTCTTAAACATCGGTTGGTTCTTCATGAAGCATATTCTGTATCAATCAGTTGAGGAACCCCCAGAATAGAAGCAAATAATCCCCCGACAGCTTGATTGAAGTAGCGCAGAGGTAAACCATAAAGACGAATGCACAGAGAGATTTCAAAAATGACAAGATTCTCAAGGGCTATATCAGGGTTCCAATGGTCAACTATCAATAGTGATCCTTGAGTCGCATAAGAACCACCAGAAAGGACTGCAAAAAGTTCGTCAAAGTTATCGAAGTGAATAAAATAAAAGTAGTTATACCTGTTAATCACTTGGATCTCGAAAGCTGGCTGCCAAAGAGATCTGACCATTTCCAGCACATGAATGGCTGAAAGAGAATGATAGTCTTGGATGTAGACAGTGATATTTTGGTGATAAGGTGGAGTTTGTCGATTGGAGGTAAACTCAGGCATCTCCATTTCAAATCAAAGGCGGGGAAGGTCCGTCGGACGATTCGGGAGGTCTTGACGGCGTCTAATTGGTTGAATAAAATTATATGAACGAAGGGTTTCATGATTGTTGTATGGGGGAAGAGGGGAGTTTGATTCATGAGGGTCAGGTCGGGGTGTGTCGTCTGGTGGTGGAAAAGACATTGAAAGCAGATCTTTGAGATCAGGAAGAAAAAGAGAGTGATTGAGATGAAATTAAGGGTTTTTGTGTTTTTTCTTTTTGAATATGAAGGTTATTGAAGCTATGGCATTCTTGGAGCAAAGGGTTGGATTTAAATCCGCCGAGCACTGACGATTGATTGCACACTTCACGATAGAAATTTAGGGAAAATATTTTGAAGATCGAATGATTGTTGACTGCAAAAATCTATTGTCCAACTACCAACCGCATAGAGTAGTTTCGGAAGAGAAGGAGGCAATTGGGTGAAAATTCTTGAAACCACACGAACAAGGCGTGCAGATCTTTCAATAGCCGCCCGAGGAAGGATTTGAGTGATGATTACCTATACTAGTGAAGGTAAGGCGTAATCAAACCTCCCTGAAGGCTATAGCACAGCGAGAGAGGCTGTCGGAGCTTCACAATTCTGATGAGAAGCTGGGTGGGTTTCACTATGTTCAAGAAACCCCGAAGAACACGGGAAGAAGAGAGAAAAGCTCTCGTCTAGTGAGAGAGATAAAAATCTCAATTGGTCAACACTTTTATGATGGGTGTTTTTTAATGAGTTTCTTTTTATGTTGTCAGTTTACAGCCCGATTTATTGGAAAAACAGACTCCTGTAAAAATATAACTATTTTGAAAATAGGAGAAGAAGTAGATTTCTCGTATGTAACAATAAATCACAAGACTTTTTTTTTTTTTTGAGAATCAAAGCAAGACTTTCAAAAGAAATATTTGGTATGAGTTTCCTTTTGTCACTTTGCTTGAAAATGGATTTTTTTGAGGAAATTAAAAATGGAACTTTGGTAGTAATAATAAAATTTATGTATCGAATAAAACAGGTGGTTCTTTTTTCTAACTAATATTTCTTTATAAAATTATTACGGAACTTTCTCAATTAATAGGTCCTAAAGTAAAAGTTTTCCTCAGAGCGAACGTCACTCTTTTACTCGATTAAACATAACAAATGTCCTCTATTAACATGATGCCTCATTTTTGTAAGAAATGTTTGTGCTTTCTTTGGTTTAGTCAAATGAAATGTCTTTTTCTTTAAATGGACACCCCTGTTGCAACTTGTTATACTAGAATTTCTCTATCTATATCTTTTTCCTCTCTAGAAACCCTAGCAATCTCCCTTTCCTGACAGCGGCTCCTCCTCTTCCATGGAGCTATCGTCGGGCCTTGCCTTTCCCCGCTCTATTGCGTTGAAGTAGCTTCCATCCACCACCCTTACACCTGTTGTTTCGTCGCCTCCACTAGCCTGATGCTCCCCACCGGATCTCACAAGGGCTTTGCTCCTACCGGTTCTCATTGACTCAGGTGCGCCGTCGGGTTTTCGGAATCGAAGTGGGGTTCCTCCTCTTTGATTGTGTTCCCCTAGAGGAACAAGGGGATACCATTGATCATTCCAACTACCCCGTAGCCCCTTCCCAAGCTCAGCCTTCTCCGAACAGCGAAGACGGCATCCCCATCGAAGACCGCCGTGCCGCCCACAGTCGTGCCAGATCTGTAGGTACATCCATCGTTGCTCCACCCTGCTCGCTCCTGCTGTTGCCGCCCTTTCTCCGGCTCTCCAAATCCTCATCTTCCCCTCCACAGGTCACCACGGGACTCACCTCTACATCTTTCAAAATACCTCGTCCTTCTCTTCCCTCCCCCTCCCCCCGATTTTATCTCGCTAGATTGGAGAGCAACACAGTCCTCTTTGACTGATGTGCCTTCGTTTTCCTTCCCGTTCCCCCATCTAGCTGGTTTCGTCGACGAGACGGAATGATGCTGCCCCCATGCCTACGTCGCTGCCAACCGCCGTCCACGCCGCCTCCTCCATCACCGAGCAAGTGCTGATGCATTAGGGTTCATTTTGCAGTTTTTGGGCTGTTCTTTGGGCTTTTTATGTACTGGGCTTTGAATTTTGGTCTCTTGGGCACGCTCTTTTAGGCTTCTTGTCAAGGGCGTAGGAGGCTCTCGATGTCAATGGGCATGTTTCTTTGTTTTGGGGTTTGTTTTGTGGGTGCCATCGAGCATCGCCCACTAGATTTCTAGTAGCTATTTGAGGCATATAGCTTGTTTGTAGGTCTATCGATTGGTACTTTGTAATCGTTTTTATTTTATTTAATGAAAATATTTCATTGCCGGTGAAAAATATGACCACCCCTCGTTTTATGTTAGTTTATAAGTATTCGGGTGGCTATGTAGCGACGTGCTAGAGGGTCGTATCGCGAATGGTGTTTGATTACGTTAAGAGTCATGCATACTTTTTAAGGGAATAAGCATCGTTCTCCGAGCATATCACATATGAGCAACTCCCATGCATATCATTTGGTGAATTGGTAGGGTCTTGTAATCGTAGGCGACGGTTTTGTAGACGAACTATTCTTTACGATTATGAGTTACTGATTGTATTTGCTAGTTTGCTTCGGAGTAAGCGACATACCTAGCCTTGCGTGTCTTTCTCCCTTTCGTGTTAATGTGTTTATTTATTTTACGTATTTACGAATTTTCTGGGTACCTAGTGGAAGAGGATGGGAGAGCAGAGGCGCAGACTATGATACACATGAGTACGAGTGTGTATGCTTCTATACACCCTCAATTCACTACACTATGCGATACATCGCAAGACTACAATCTTAGAGCCAATTGGACCAGTTCTTATATGACATTTTAAATAGATCGAATGATAGACAAAACTAAAAGATAAGATATATTCTTGTTACAAGAGTTGCGTAAAGATAAAGTAGATGCAGCAGTATAACTAAAACGTGGAACTGATCTAACAATTATAACACTTATGAAAAGTAAAAGACAGGGCACATGAGATTTTATTGTGAGAAAACATTCATCGTGTTCTCCGCCTGAGAAGGACAGTTAGAAGAAAACCCCCACCTGCTAGCACCAACCAGTGCTAAAAAATTATATTACCTGAAACTTCAGATGCAAGATATATCACGAGCTATCACACGGATTCAACTACTAACACTATATCTTTATCTCCCTAGTTAATTCAAGGCCTCGTAGCACCCCACACCTTGGCAATCCAAGGTGCGCTTGATCTAGTCTGTGATAGCACACTAACTCCTCAAGCTAGTTACTGAATACACAATGCACCTCGTACAGGCGTGTACCTAAGACCTTTCCTCCCATCATGTGAACAAATCTATCTTCGTTTAGTTCGTGAGTTCACAACTCTATAAGAAAGATTGGATATGCACTTGTATGATAGGAGACTCTAAACAATTCTAACGAATCTTAGACCTAGCATATACACATATACGAACAATACCGTTGACTATACATGTCCCAAAAGAGGATGAACGACCTCAAAGCTGACAGAATCAATATATAACGATCATGATAACAGATCTGGAAATAATATAGACTCTAGGATAGTTTTTTTTAGAGCGACTCTAGGATAGTTTTAAGAAAGAAATCATAGTGTTCAGATTCTGTAAGACGTCTGTAGATAAGAGACAGACTAAAACAAAGATCTGACACAAAAACAAACTAAGAAAAAATTAAAGAACTTTGGTTTAGCATAAAAAAAGAGTAACTCAATTCTAGACACATGTAGACCGACATAATATTGTTCAATATTAATAGAAGATGATTGATCTAAAGACTCAAATAAAAACAAGATAAAAAGTACCTAATTTAATCCTATAAGAGTTTTCAACAACTTATGATAAAGAATCAAAGATGAGGGAAGCTGAAGCGTCGCTGGAGGAGGCAGGGAAGTTGAATCGTCGTTCAGGGGAAGCTGAACTGTCGGACTGAAGCTCTTTGTGCTGATGGCCGAACCTATGAAGAGATCTCTCTCTCCCTCTCACATGTATGAGTGGCAATCATATTGCTTCTAGCTTCAGCTTATTTTCTCTCAACTCTAGCTTTGACCTTATAGAAGAGATTACTTGATAGAATTATAGAGAAAATCAATTATGGATCTAGACTTATAGAAATTGATTTAAAGTCCAATTCTTATTGATTGAAGAATCCGAAGGATAATTTCTCCTACAATAGTAAACACTAGACATTTAATCAGATAGCGGAAGCAATTAAAGGTTTACCTCTTGTAGTGTAATCGTCCGCATACGACATACCAGATCTTTTGTTGTGCTTGTATTCACGTGCTCCAAAGCTCCCGGAAAAATCAATGTGAACCTCGAGGGAAAACACTATGTTTCACACCATGTACCGCCTTTAGATGAATGTTGTAAAGGGAACTAGGGTTCATATGTATGTGCATAAATCACTTTTATGTGAAGCCGTCTCTTTCTATAGACAAACTTAAAGCAGGTTTCAGTCAATTACAAAGCAGCTCCCTGGGCACTATATGCAATTTTTCTAACATAATCAATCAATAAGAAAATAGTTTTACTTATAAAGAAAATGTATTTTTCATCAAGAAATATTCATTCTTAATTTCCAATTCTAAACAAAGTAATTAATATAAAGAAAATAACATTTTCATAAAATCAATTTTAAATTACTTATATTAGAAATTAAGATGCAATAATTCTTCTTTAATAAATATTTAAAGATTTTAATCAATATGAATCAAATCTCCGTAAAATAATTTTAGAAAATAATAACATCAAATAATAATCTCTTGCAAAAATATGAGGAAAAACTAACATCACGGCTATATTTATCAAGAGATATTCAATATTCTTTATGATTTATACTGAAACTCTTCAACCAAACTGTTGGAATAGGTTCCCCATAGGCAATCTATGTTTGGTATGAATGATGTAATGGCTAGAATATTCATTTATCAATTATTGCGATATTTAATATAATGAAGTCCTTAGATACAATGTGTTGTTTATTTTAAATTTCCCTAGTCCATTACATTGATTAATATGACGATCAAATATAGACTAGTATGTGTGTACATTGATATGGCGATATCAGTTCTAACACATGGGTATGCATTAGGAGTAATGGCATACTGGATAGACCCACAATGAGAAGGATACATTAGATTATGTCAAAGTCACAATCGCTTCTCGTAGTGCTAATAATATTGAAATCCTTAGACTTGAAGTCACTGGATACTCTAGTTTTCAAATATTATGCTTTGATGTTATCCAACGTTGTGCCTTAACCGGGCAACTATAAAGGTAGCCATCGGGTGTGATAGGAAGCAAGCTTAGAGATCGTAGTGATGTACAAAGGATTTGTCCCTCCCACATAATGGGAGAAAATATCCACGGCCACTCGAGGGATGGTGCTTATTGAATGTTAGGCCATACTCACATAAATCAATATGGAGATATTGATGTTATCTGCTTGCATAAGCATATTCCCAGGATCGAGAAACTATGGATTGGATATACGAGTGTGACTATTATGTCTCGTGTCCAATCCGGATATAGAGACAAAGGGATGATACAATATGAGATATTGGGCACAGAGGTTTGTCGGGATCACTGACTATTTCTATTAGTAGGGTTTCATGGATGTGTTGCTAAACACCGCTCCATCTTAGTAATAAGTTACTACCAACTAAGTAGAAACCTATGGGGTCACACGTCAAAAGAGTTGAACTAGATTTGGGATTAATTAATATGATTAATTAAATAGAAGGATCACTTTGCAACACCTTGCAAACTTAGTAGGACTAATTTGCAAGAAGGGACTAATCCAAGTTCACGTAGAACTAGGAGGGGCCTTTATGAAAACTAACAAGTGTTGTTGGTATATATAAAGGAGGCTCTAGATTCCTTCCCACTTAATTTTCATTCTCATAACATAAGTGAGTGGGAGAGAAAGCAAGAGAGCAAGAGACAAGCCAAAGGAGGCCGAAACCCCTTTAGCCGCCCCCTACCCGTCGGCCACAAGAGAGGAGGCCGATCCTCTCTTGTTCCTCGTTGTGTCATTTGTTCTTCTCTCTTCCTCTGGTCCAAGCTAGCACTAGGAGAAGGAAGAATCTAGATCTCACCTCTAGACGTGGATCAACCATAGAGATGGGGACAATATTCTTCGTGTGATCTCCCAAATCACAATGGTACACATCTTCTATGTCCGTCATCATGTTATGATGTCTCTTCCTGTGATCCTTGGTGGGATTTGAGTAGGGATAAATTTTGTTATTCCGCTGCGTTACCTACGTCAAAACCCAACAGTGGTATCAGAGCCACAGGTCGTAGTTCATAACATGATTTTATGTGTTACGATGTTATTTTTACACCGTTTTAGTTCATATTATGCGAAACTGAAATTAATTGGCATAGTAGATGCAATAAATAATATCTAATTTAACATTGTATGTGTAAATTAGTGAGTTTCATCACATAGGATGTGTGAAATTTTTGGATGAAGACCTAGGGTTTGGGAACATGCTTGGAAAAGGGGTGTTTCAAGTATGGATACAATTAAACTTGGGCATCAAGGCAAAGGGTGTTTTGGAAATAACCCAACAAGGAAGGAATTATTTTTTGAAACAATTCCATGAGGAGGTGTGGCCCCAAGGGGGACCGCCCACCTCTCCTTGCCGCCCAAGTAATGCACGACCCAAGGGGGGAGGCGCTCCTTAGCGCAAGGCCTAGCCATGTGGGCTAGGGGCCGGCCGGCCCGGGCTTAGCGCGGCGGTTCCTTGGTTGAGTTTCGCCATTCTTTTGGACCGGTTTAACCCTAGTATGTCCAAAACAACTAAAATTGAACAAGCGCGTTAAAATTGGTTTTAACTGTATTATGTGCCTTGTTGCATGGTGGATGGATATGGCCCAGGTTGTGGATGTTTATTGTTTTTGTGGTTTGGTTTACGGCCTGCGAGCCGATCATATTAATGTAATAATTAATTAGGTTTTACGGCCTGCGAGTTGTTTTTTTCCTCAACATGTGAGGCTTTATTTATTTATTTATTTATTCTAGATGTTAGGATAGAATAAGAATTTTCTTACATGATAGCCAAGATCATGGAGAAGAAGACCGGAGAACCAAAGAAGCAAAAAGACGAAGAGGACACCCTACCCTAGGCGCGCGGCTATGGAGGAGCACATGGAGGTGAGCTTGTCACTTTAGGACATATAGATATTATCATTGGCTTGATAATATCTTAGTCTAGGGGCCATATACATTCCACGTTATTTTTATTTTTGTGGATGTTTATTATATATGTCTTGTTATTTATTTTGATGTATGGATGATGCATGGAAAACGTTAACAAGATAATAATAAAAAAAGTTGATCTTTCATTGTGGATTGCCCAATCCAAATAAATAGATCATGTTGATGAGATCAACCAAACAATTAATGAGAATTAAATCCCTCAAGTAGAATATTGCGTTTTGACTTTTCTTGCCTAAACACCCTTCATGATCAAGGTCTATTAAATTCGGGCTTGCCAAAGCAAGGCGATTTAATTCATCTTGGTGTGTTGCGGCGACACAAGCAAGTAATGTGTGACATTTGAAGCAAGAGGTTGGACGCAACTAGAATCAATTGGATTGATGAGCCTAGAGGCATGACAATTAGGAGTTATCTAAAGGATAAAAAATAATGGGTTATTCACCTAATTGGACCAAGAGTTTCATGGGATGCAATTGGAATGGTTCCTACATAAATAATCAATTATTGGGTGACTTGCCAAATGAAGCTCAAGAAAAAGTCAAATATGGATCTTGGACTCACTAGAAAATATAATAAGATATTTTCCGCATTAATATAGAGGGCAATTAATCCGAGAAAAATAGTGGGAGCTATATTTGATACACTAGCCGTTGTTAAATATAGTTAAAACGTTTAAAATACTAAACTTGCATATTTCTCGTTTTGTAGAATTCCAAATGACAAACAATCATGCATCGACTTCATCCCTGCGATCTGTCCTTGAGAAGGATAAACTGTCTGGAACAAACTTCCTTGATTGGTACAGAAACTTAAGAATTGTTCTTGAGCAAGAAAAGAAGTTGTATGTCTTGAACAATCGTATTCCAGACCCACCCGCTGATGAGTCTGTTCTAGCGGACGTAAGGGCGCGTCAGAAACATATAGATGGATCAAATGACGTGACTTGCCTCATGCTGTGCACCATGACTCCGGAGCTTCAGAAGCAACACGAGAATATGGAAGCCTATGATATGATCATACACTTGAAACAATTATTACAGGAACAGGCAAGGCATGAACGGTATGAGGTGTCTAAAGCACTGTTTAAGAACATTCTTGCAAAAGGGAATCCAGTCGGGCCTCACGTACTCCGAATGATCGGGTATATATATCGCGAGACTGCGATTCCCACTGGGCCAAGATTTGGCAACTGATCTAGTCTTGCAATCGTTTCCTGACAGTTATAACCAGTTCATCATGAACTATAACATGAACGAGATCAGTAAGCATCTGCCAGACTTGCTAAACATGCTAAAGACCGCTGAACAGAGCATCAACAAAGGCAAGGGCAAAGCCATATTGACGATGAATAAGAATAAGGGCAAAGGAGTTGCCTCTACTTCTAAATGAAAGCGCAAGAAAGTTTCAAAATCCAATGAAGCTCTTAAGCCTAGTGGGGGCGTGGCTAAAGGTGATTATCATTACTTTAGCCAGCCATGTCACTTGAGGAGGAATTGTCCCAAGTATCTGGAGGGTAAAAGACTTGGAATAGTGATTCCACAACCACCACATATTTTTGTTATAGACGTAAATCTATCTATTTCTTCATCTTGGGTATTGGATACTGAATGTGGATCTCACATTTGTTGAAATGTGCAGGATTTGAAAAGAAGTAGAAGATTGGCTAAAGGAGAGATAGATCTGCGCTTTGGGAATGGAGCAAGAGTTGCTGCATTAGCTATAGGCGTTTATGAACTACCTTTTCCTTCTGGACTTATTTTAGAATTAGACAATTGCTATTATGTGCCTGCTATGAGCAGAAACAATATTTCCGTTTCTTGTTTGGACGAGAAGGGTTTTTCTATTTCAATAAAGGACAAGTGTTGCTCCATTTATTTTGATAGTATGCACTATTGTAGTGCGCATTTTTCTAATGGATTGTATATCGTTGATCTAAATAATTCCATCTATAACATAAATACTAAAAGGATTAAAATAAATGATTTAAATCCAACATATCTATGGCATTGTCGTTTAGGCCATATAAACGAGAAACACATATCTAGACTCCATAAGGATGGACTTCTAGACTCATTTGATTTGGAATCATATGAGACATGTGAATCTTGTTTATTAGGAAAAATGACAAAGTCCCCTTTCAATAAGAAAGGAGAGAGGACTAGTGAGTTATTGACACTCATACAGACCGATGTGTGTGGGCCGTTTCCCACGCCTTCCAGAGGTGGTTACACCTACTTCATTACATTCACTGATGATTTTAGTAGATATGGATTTGTTTACCTTATGAAGGCTAAATACGAATATTTTGAATTATTCAAGGAATTTAAGAATAAAGTAGAGAAGCAACTTGGTAAAAGTATTAAAGCTTTGCGATCGGATCGTGGAGGAGAATACTTGAGCCAAGAATTTGACGAATATCTTAGAGAGTGTGGGATAGTATACCAACTCACTCCACCCGGAACACCACAGTGGAATGGTGTATCCGAGAGGAGGAATCGCACACTATTGGATATGGTGCGATATATGATGTGTCAAACCGATCTTCCAATATCATTTTGGGGACATGCTCTATTGACTGCAGCTTTTACCACTAATCGTGTTCTAACCAAATCAGCCATGAAGACACCATATGAGATATGGACTAGGAAGCGTCCGATAGTGTCGTTGATGAAGATTTTGGGCTGCGACGTCAATGTAAAACGTTTACAATTAGACAAGCTCGGGCCCAAAGCGGATAAGTGTAAATTTGTGGGATATCCTAAGGAGACGAAAGGATATTATTTCTACTATCCAACCGAGAACAAAGTGTTTGTAGCTCGGACCGACGTGTTTCTAGAAAGAAAGCTAGTCTCTGAAGAAGCAAGTGGGAGGATCGTAGAGCTCGAAGAAATTCTAGAACCACGAAACACTGAACCGATAATGGAACATGAACAGGAACTGCAAGTAGTTGTGGAAGAAACTGTTCAAGTAACACAGGAACTCCGTAGGTCAGGAAGGGTACGTCATGAGCCAGAGAGGTACGGACTTCTCGTAACTGAGCCCCATGACATACCACTCATGGATGATGAGCCTATAACTTACGGAGAGGCTGTGAAAAGCCCAGACTCCAAGAAGTGGCTAGAAGCCATGAGATCCGAAATGGATTCCATGTACACCAACAAAGTATGGACTTTGGTGGAACCACCTGAAGGGGCTCGGCCCATAGGGTGAAAATGGGTCTTCAAGAAGAAGACCGACATGGATGACAAGGTAGTTGCCTACAAGGGGTGATTGGTAGCTAAAGGGTATAGACAAATTCATGGTATTGACTATGATGAGACCTTTTCACCCATCGCCATGACTAAATCCATTCGAATCCTACTTGCCATTTCAGCATACTACGACTACGATATTTGGCAAATGGACGTCAAAACAAAATTACTTTATGGGAATCTTCTCGAGGATGTGTACATGACACAACCTGAGGGTTTTGAGGATCCAGAGAATGCCCATAAAGTCTGTAAGCTGCAAAGATACATTTATGGATTAAAGCGAGCTTCTAGGAGTTGGAATCGACGTTTTGATGACGTGGTCAAAGAGTTTGGCTTCATCAAGAACGAAGATGAGCCCTGTGTTTACAAGAAGGTTAGTGGGAGCTCTGTAGTGTTTCTGGTCTTGTATGTGGATGACATACTACTCATTGGAAACGACATTCCTACTTTGCAATATGTTAAAGATTGGCTAGGAAAGTGTTTTGCAATGAAAGACTTGGGAGATGCAGCCTATATACTTGGTATAAAGATCTATAGGGATAGATCTAGAAGGCTGATAGGACTAAGTCAAAGTACATATATAGACAAGGTGTTGAATAGGTTCAACATGCAAGATTCCAAGAAGGGATTCTTGCCCATGTCACATGGAGTCACTCTTTCTAAGAATGTATGTCCTTCTAATGAGATTGAGAAGGACCGCATGAGTAGAATACCCTATGCTTCGGCCATAGGATCTATCGTGTACGCTATGTTGTGTACTAGACCAGACGTATCATACGCGTTGAGTATGGTAAGAAGATATCAATCCAATCCGGGTGAGAGTCACTGGATTGCTGTCAAGAACATCCTAAAGTACTTGAGAATAGTTGAGTGTAATTGGTTACACTGATGTAAGCTTCCAAACCGACAAGGATGATTACAGATCGCAGTCTGGATATGTGTGATTGCCTGAATGGAGGAGCTGTAAGCTGGAAAAGTTCCAAGCAAGGGACAGTTGTTGATTCTACAACTGAAGCTGAGTACAATGATGCTGCAGAAGCAGCAAAGGAGGCAGTTTGGATAAAGAAGTTTATCACTGAGCTCGGTGTGGTCCCTAGCATCGTGGATCCCATGGAGTTGTATTGTGACAAATCTGGGGCAATCGCACAAGCCAAGGAACCAAGATCACACCATAAATCAAAGCATGTACTTAGGAGATTCCATCTTATTCGTGATATGATCGATCGAGGAGATGTGAATATGTGCAAGATTCCAACGGATGACCATCTTTCGGATCCGCTCACAAAGCCACTCGCGCAACGTAAGCACGATGGGCACACTAGATCTATAGGCATACGAGATGCACCAGATTGGCTCTAGTGCAAGTGGGAGACTGTTGGAATAGGTGCCATAGAAAAAATCTATATTTGGTATGAATGATGTAATGGCTAGAATATTTATTTATTAATTATTGCGATATTTAATATAATGAAGTCCTTGGATACAATATGTTGTTTATCTTAAATGTCCCTAGTCCATTATATTGATTAATAGGACGATCAAATATAGACTAGTATGTGTGTACATTGATATGGAGATATCAAGTCTAACACATGGGTATGCATTAGGAGTAATGGCATACTGGATAGAACCACAACGAGAAGGATACATAAGATTATGTCAAAGTCACAATCGCTTCTCGTAGTGCTAATAATATTGTAATCCTTATACTTAAAGTCATTGGATACTCTAGTTGTGAAATATTATGCTTTGATGTTATCCAACATTGTGCCTTAACCGGGCAACTATAAAGGTAGCAATCGAGTGTGATAGGAAGCACGCTTAGATATCGTAGTGATGTAGAGAGGATTTGTCCCTCCCACATAATGGGAGAAAATATACATGTCCACTCGAGGGATGGTGCTTATTAAATGTCTGGCCAGACTCAGATAAATCAATATGGAAATATTGATGTAATTTGCTTGCATAAGCATATTCCCAGCATCGAGAAACTATGGATTGGATATACGAGTGTGACTATTATGTCTCGTGTCCAATCCGGATATGGAGACAAAGGGATGATACAATATGAGATATTGGGCATAGAGGTTTGTCGGGATCACTGACTATTTATATTAGTTGGGTTGCATGGATGTGTTGCTAGACACCGCTCCATGTTAGTAATAAGTTACTACCAACTAAGTAGAAACCTATGGGGTTACACGTCAAAAGAGTTGAACTAGATATGGGATTAATTAATATGATTAATTAAATAGAAGGATCACTTTGCAACACCTTGCAAATCTAGTAGGACGAATTTTCAAGGAAGGGACTAATCCAAGTTCATGTAGAACTAGGAGGGGCCTTTATGAAAACTAACAAGTGTTGTTGGTCTATATAAAGGAGGCTCTAGCTTCCTTCCCACTTAATGTTCATTCTCATAACATAAGTGAGTGGGAGAGAAAGCAAGAGAGCAAGAGACAAGCCAAAGGTGCCCGAAGCCCCTTTAGCCGCCCCCTACCCGTCGGTCACAAGAGAGGAGGCTGATCCTCTCTTGTTCCTCATTGAGTGATTTGTTCTTCCCTCTTCCTCCGGTCCAAGCTAGCACTAGGAGAAGGAATAATCTAGATCTCACCTCTAGACGTGGATCAATCGTAGAGACGAGGACAATATTTTCGTGTGATCTCCCAAATCACAAAGGTACACATCTACTATGTCCCTCATCATGTTATGATGTCTCTTCCTGTGATCCTTGGTGGGCTTTGAGTATGGATACATTTCGTTATTCCGCTGCGTTACCTACGTCAAAACCCAACATAAATTTTAAATATAAAAATGATTCAGTTCATAAAAGAGTACTAACATGAAAATACACTTATTGTGATCATTATCACTAAATATTTTATTTTCATAAAAATATATTTTGCTCCTAATTAAACTCTATAATTGGGGGACAAGAAATAGAATCTCTAAGAAGAACAACTAACTGACTGAGACTGTCAAAAGAGCTAGACAAAAAGTCAAGGAGCCTGCAAAACCCTACCATGGCCTCCCCTAGGCTATGCACAGCCACCTAGAGATCCATGCAAGTCCTTGGCATGCCAGAGGAGAGTTTGGATGCTCTTTGGTCCTTTCTTGTTTACATTGTTGACTGTTTAGTCCAAATACACAAGGATTGATGCTGCAGGAATAATCGTAGACCTAACAATGACTCAAAAACTTTTAGAAATATACACGAAAACCAAAGATCACATAACTGATGATATCTGATGATTTCTTGCTGGACTAGATTCAAGAAGCCTGAATTACCTGCAAGAACATGGGTTAGCATCACAGAGTATCTAAATAAAGAGAATCTGGTAATTTATAATATTCCTATACAATGCACTACATGATTTGAGCTTCCGAGCTCGATAAACATAAGAAACAGTGTGGGATTTTAGATTGAATATATTCTGATTCATTCTGTTTCAATTCCCCCTTTGTCAATTAGGGTACAAATCCTCTTTTGATTTTTTAAAGAAAAAATAAACTATATTAGTATTCATGTTTCGTCATCGACTTGCTTCATGAATGGTCAAAATTTCGTTAACCAGTAATAAATCAACTTTGTCTTCACATCTTGTTTCATTCATCATTGTTCTTTGTCTATATCTTTCATATCAAACACTCTATAAAAAAGACCAAGTGTAATATGATTTTGTAACATATAATCATAAGAACAATAGCAAGCATGCAAGATATCAGTTGAAAGTATACATGATACTGATTGATATGATATATGATGGACGATTTACTTGTTTGTTTCTCATATGCATATATAAAATGAAAAATTCAAGGTATGAATGAGAAATTCTTTAGATCTCTAATCCAATAAATCATACATCATAGTTCAAGTAGCTTAGAGCATTTGGAATAAATTAATATACATCAATTGATTCATCAATGTAAATAAACATCACATGGCTCATAGTCAATTTGAAACATTAATGAGATACAATGAAGAATAAAATAGAAAATTCCCATGAGAAAAACATAATTTTTTTTATTCCACTTACAAAAATTCAGTCAGAAATAAGAATAAATCAACTTCAATTCAACAGGAATAAGATGGACCATACATTACTCAATAAATTATAAATAATTTATATAGCTTACAAAAAGAAAACTACTACAATGCAAGACTGAGAACAGACTCCTCTAATACTTGCTATTTCTCTCTCTGAGATTTCTCTCCGACTCCTTGAATTAAGACCTTCTCCCCTTGCTGATGGTCTTAACCTCATTTTCATCATATTCTATGCGTAATATAATATAACAACCATCTCAATTTTACGTTATTTGATC
The DNA here is from genome assembly GCA_023055425.1 of Linanthus parryae. NCBI lineage: Eukaryota > Viridiplantae > Streptophyta > Magnoliopsida > Ericales > Polemoniaceae > Linanthus > Linanthus parryae. The sequence goes on from JALGPY010000002.1 coordinate 100,520,542, forward strand.
TCCTTATCTCATTAAGCTCCCCTTTCCTCAGCTGAACAAAGTGCTTCTAGTTCAATTGTTGATAGCACCTTTTAGTGTCTATCTATTACCTCCATTTTACCACATTATCACGAGTGATTTGATCTTAATTGTAGAGAATATGAGTCATTTTGTCACTTGTTTCTCAACATGTGCTATATTGTTTGTCCGCGCGTTTTCTATGCATATTTCATTGTTATTTGTCAAATAAAATCGCTTGATATTTTTGTTCATGTTGTCTTGGAAGGAACGAATGCTAATCGGTTGATAGGAAGCATGGAACGAACTTCGAAAACAACGGGAGCTCAAGTGGAGTCAAGAGAAGCCGAATTGGAGGAGCTTGGATGACCAGTCTTCACTATATTGATCCTATCTGAAGTTCTAAAATTAATTTGGGATTGAGACCGGTTCCAAATGAAATTAGACTCATAGAGATTTCCAACGATAGGTCACGGAGCATAATCCCAGTTCGGATGAAGAAGTTATGGCCCGGCGAAGTCAGAAGCAGATTTCAGGGGGCTATGGTGCAATTATTGAAGACTTTTGCGGGTTATGATTGAAGAACGAGCTAGGGATGAAAAAATACATCATTCACGCATACGAGGGAAGGAAGAGAGGCAAGGGATCTGAGGAGAACGATTGGGATCATCCCCAACCCGGAGATTTCACTGTTTGATTTCTTTCTCTTCTCTTTTCATCACTTTTATGGAGAAACTCTATTGCTTTGCTACGATTTCAAGTAGTAGCTAGCCGTTTTGCTAGGCTTCTCGAGAGAGCCTAGGGTTTATGTAGAAGATTATGTTTTCCAAATTTAAGACTTTGATTCATGCTTTTTGATTTGATCTATTGGATGACATTTGATTTCATGAACTTGTTGAAGATCTTAGTCTATCGACACTGCTAGGTTAGGAATTGATAATTCATGAATTTTCGTGTTCTTCATAGATTGTAATCATGCTTAAAGTTAATATTTTTTTTAGATAATTGTTCATATGCTGTTCTTAATCCTTGGCAAGAATGGAGTAATTAACCGGACTTGTTAATTAGCTAGCGAGTGCGTGAGAGCGACTTAGACCTAGTTGTGATGAGATATGAACAACAATCTTAATCACTGAGACTGAGAAGAGAAGTGTGTAGGATTGGCCTTAGTGGGTAGATTCGGTAGGAGATAGTGAGGTGCTCGTGTGGTGGTGGTCTGAGAGGACATCATTCAGTGCACTGTCATTAGCCTACTAGAATGGACCGGTAGATGTAGGTGGACCGACAGGACACCAAGTTAACTGTGACGTAGAACGACATGAGACCGAGAGGAGATTGTTAGTGCTATTACCCGGCTTAACTAAAATAGAGTTAACGTGTTTCATAGGTAATCCGGAAATCATATACAGCCCTAGGTGATCTAGAGATTGCCTAGTTTCTCCATATTTGTTTTCTTAAAATAAAAATCCAAAAATTATAGTTTAGTTGTTTATTTTATTTCAGTCACCTGTTTAAGGGTGACAACTCTTAAAATCACAATTCTTCCTCCTGTTACAGTACTCTAAGTTAATAACTAATTAAATAATCTCAACTCTGTCCTCGTGGGATCGATAAATCGAGGTTGAAATACCACCCCTATATTACTTGACCGTGCACTTGCGCATACACGTAAGAAGTCGTATCAAGTTTTTTGGCGCCGTTGACGGGGACATCGGTATATTATTTAGTTAGGAGTTAGTTTAGAGTACTTTTCTTTTAGTTTGTTTTATTTGTTTCTATCTCTGTGCTTCACGGGTATCGTGTGAGTTTGTTTTCACAGGAACACAGGAAGCAAGAGACGAAATGAGCATGTGGAGCGACTAGGATTATGTGGGGATCTCTGATTACCCCTACTACTGTGCTAAATGTAGAGTTTAGCACAATGATGACACATGCTCAAATGATTTGGTGATACAAATGCAAGGAGGATCACAAGTATGAAGACGCATGCATATTCAATCCACCACAGCTTCATCAGCATCAAGAGGACTCATCAGCAAACATGGAAGACTTGCACAATATTATGGGGGAGATCCAATAGCGCATCACACAGATTTCCCTGGATACAACAGAGCCACAAGAGGAGCCTATGCCAGACATTGAGCCCCTAATCGAGCCTTTATGGTCACCATCACAAGATGGTTTGGATGAACCTCATTGGTTACCAGCTGTCCTAGAGATGCAAAGGAAACTGATGGCTAGGATGGAGAAAGAACGATAATCCGAATCGCAATCTGCAGTGATGGAAGAAGAGATACATGAGCCGAGCGAAGAATGCAGTGTCCATGAACCATTGGTGGACTCTGCCACTTTTGAGGACTCAGACTCTGATTCAGACTGGGGTGGACTTGTGTGGCCAACAATGGAGGAGGCGATGCTCTCTGCAAAGAAACCTCCACTTACCTCGCAGTCTTGGCATGATTGGGATGAAACCAACATTGGGAGCTTGTGGTATGCTGATGATGGAGCTGGCGAAGAAATACTGCCCATTACAATTGAGGTAAAAGCCCCTACTCATATTCTTGAAGACTGTTCCATATCTCATGTAAATCAAGTCCGCAATGAGTTGAGAAGACTTGTGTATGGAGAGCCTTTTGGGGGAAGGACATGATGGGCAACTACCAATTTCTTGTTCTATTGGCTATCCTATTGACGATCTATATGCCATAGTCAAGGAGTTGAAAATCGTCAATTGTGGGGGGTATAGATGAGATGCATGTGTCTAATGAAGATCATTTAGCACCGAAGGAGTACCACTGGGATGATTTCTTGGAAAGAGATTCATTTGGTCCTTGTGATACTCTATGGAAATTGATCAAGAAGAAAAAGTGCAAGATGAAAGAGTTTAACTTCCAAAGCTTTCCACCATGTCCAAAGAGCCTGTGTGCTTGAGAGAAAAATCTTATCGAGAAATGATGGAGGAAGAAGAAGAAGTGGAGAGTTAAGCATCCTTCACTATCTTAGACGGTTGAGGTAACCGGGTCGGGCCGTCGACCTTAAATTACAAGCGCTTCTTGGGAGGCAACCCAATGTAGAGTAGGATATTTGTTATTTTATTTTTGTATTTAGTTCTCCATATTTGATTTTTAGGGGTGAGAGAGAGTTTTTTAATATTTCCTATGAGTGTGCAGGACACAGGTAACGAAGAACCCTTCGGATTCCCCTTCTTGATGCATGTGCACTACATTGCACGCAAAACGAGGCACAACGAGCAATTTGGTAATAGGAGCTCGTAATAGAGGCTACTCGAGGTCGAGGAGTAGCTATTCATTTATTGAGTATATTGGCAGCTAGGTTTGGCCCGGAGTTGCACGCATCGAAATTCCGAAGAGGGATGAAAGAAAACACAAGTTTAAAGGGGCACGATTCTTGCGCTAGGGAGAAATTTTGGATATGAGAATTTGGGAATTTTTCAGTCAACAATGGATTCTACATTCAATTACGAGTCCGTGAGCGCGAGAATCGAAGGAATCGGACACCGGATTAAGAAACTAGAGCAAAAACAAAACCCGGTAAGTCCCAGTGCATTTCGGCCCGAAATAGAAGCCATTTCGGCCCGAAATATGCTTTATTTCGGCCCAAAATGATTTCCATTTCGGCCCGAAATACACTACATTCGGCCCGAAATGGTATGCTACACTTGATTTTCGTCTTCTCTCTTCTTTGCACTTGGGGATCGTTTACTTAGGGGTTCTCCTTAGGATCATTGAGGACAATGAGTATCTCACGTGTGTGTGTGGGGGGGGGGGGGGGGGGGGTTACACATATCTTTACTTGCCTTACATTGCATAACCATGTTACATATAGATTAGTGAGTCGGTTTTGCATATATAGTTAGTCCTTAAGATTGCATGTGCACGTTTCTATATTGCATTGTATTATTTATTTGTGAACGTTTAATTATTGAGTCCACCTACTTAAACGTTGTTAGTTAATCGAGTTGTCCTAAGCATATAGAGTTAAGAAAAAAAACTAAAAACAAGAAAAACCCTAAAAGTTGAATTTTTTTAGGAAGGGCAATTGAGAGAGTGAGCGTGGAGAGGGCTCAATGATAGAAATTCCCTAGAAGTAGGACAATCTGAGGTGAGGTAGACGCGAGAATCTGGAGTAGGAAGGCTATAGGTCCAATGCACTCGAGAATTGTGAGTAGATGTCTCTCAGACTAGTTATCCTACTAGCGCTACATCACCGTCACTCAGGTAGTCGTCAACCCTCCTCGTTGTGGCAACGGAAAAGATGTGCGAGTGATTTTTATGGGGACCTCACGTCCCGTCTCCATCGCCTAGGTCCACTAGTTACCCAATTTTATCCATTTACCCCATTTATTCACAGCCTCAAGCCTAGGAAGCCATTCCTTGTGACTTTCATCACTAGTTAGAATGGTCCCTTCCTATGCGTCACTAGTTAGGGAAAAACCCACATACCACCCCTGTGTTTTGGATAAAGACACTCCGCACCCATTTAACGGAATATTCCGTGGATGCTAAGCACCCTTCTGTTATGTTCCGTTAAAAAAGTGGTTGATTGAATTTTTCGGACCATATTGCCCCTGTGTAACTTTTTTTTGTCTTTTGCCCATGTTTATCACCAAGAACACCACCACCAATGGTGGGTTTTGATTCATGGATGCACAACGGAAACAAAAATAACCATGCAAAACCCTCCAAGGATCACAAGTCAAGAGACATAACGATGGTAAAGGAAGAAATCAATCACACACCTTAGGGTTCTCCTTTTATGACTTCAAAAGCGAATTGTGTCACGTTATCTATGGTTGATCCACGCCTAGAGTTGATCCTAGATCTCCCAAGTCCTAGGAAGCCATTCCTTGTGACTTTCATCACTAGTTAGAATGGTCCCTTCCTATGCGTCATGATAGAGGGAGTTGAGTTAGGGAGGTTCGTTGAGGGTGAGCTGATATTATACATCTTGAGTGGATACTCTTACATGTCATCTTTTGAGGGGATGTGAGGTTCAGTTAGAGACGGCAGCACACTTTGGTGTGGCATTGAATCGTGTCCATACACCACGACCACAGAAGGAGTGCCGCAGTGCGTGCTACTTTTTCCGCACGTCATGGGGTGGGGTTGATTGATCATATAGGAGGATGTGCTTCGATTTGTATGATTATTCTCTATATCTTAGGTGATGAGGAGGATTGGTTGGAATAGCACGTTTACACATTGACTACCGAATTCGCGATATGCTTTACATCGAGTATGGGGGTGTCGACATCTATTTGATTACATCATTGCTTTGACACATTCCACCCCCCACGTTATATATTTTGATATTGGATCTCCTTGGATATTGTTATCATTGGTGGCTCCATGTGCCTATTTGTATGGAATTGAAATTGAAAGAAAAAAAAAAGAAAGAAAGTTGAAAGTGAAATGGAATAGGGACCCGGAAATTAAACTTCATGAAGACCAAGGAGATGAGCTATGAATCTTTTGATCACTTCTTCACATTTGTGGCCACGAGAACGACGTTGCACCAAGATTGAGGGAATGAGGGACGGAGTAGTTAGTTCGGTGGGGTTCCTTAGATTTGGTGAGGGAGTGTGAGAATGGGTTTTTGCGAGTTATATCATGACGTCTAGGACTGCGCTTCTAAATATCCTATCCTACCCGTCCTAAGCCATCAACAATTGAAACCCATGGATAAATAGCTCGGATGGTAAGTGCTAGGGACACGTTTGATGAGTGTGCGGAAGCAACTTATTTTGTGTTCGTGCCCGTTCTGTCTGACAAAACTGGCTGCAAGTTCTACCAATCACCAAAGTTATAGAATCTGCAGGGGAATATGAGAGCCTTATGACATGTCGGTTTGCTTTTAGAGATTGCTCAATCTATAACTAAAAATAAAAAAAATGTTCTTTACTTTATTGCATTATTTATAATCGAGTTGCATTGTTCAAAGTCATGTAGATTGCATGGTCCAGTGTTTGAGTCATTGTGTCTAAGGCAAAGTAAAGATATATGTGAATCTTGGAAGCAAGTGTTTCTCGGGACGAGTAAGAAGGTAGTGTGGGGGAATTTGATAGAACCATTTAGGAGCTGTCTATTACCTCCATTTTACCACATTATCACGAGTGATTTGAGCTTAATTGTAGAGAATATGAGTCGTTTTGTCACTTGTTGCTCAACATGTGCTATATTGTTAGTCCGGGCGTTTTCTATGCACATTTCATTGTTATTTGTCAAATATAATCGCTTGGTATGTTTATTCATGTTATCTTGCAGGAACGGATGCTAATTGGTTGATAGGAAGCATGAAACGAACTTCGGAAACAACGAGAGCTCAAGTGGAGTTAAGAGAAGCCGAATTGGAGGAGCTTGGATGACTAGTCTGCACTATTTTGATCCCATCTGGAGTTCTACAATTAATTTGGTAATGAAACCAGTGCCAAATGAAAGTAGACTGAAAGAGGTTTTCAACGATAGGTCACGGAGCTTAATCCGAGTTCGGACGAAGAAGTTATGGCCCGGGGAAGTCAGGGGCATATTTTAGGGGGCTATTGTGCAATTACTGAAGACTTCTGCGGGTTATGATTGAAGAACGACCTAGGGACGAAAAAAGACATCATTCACGCATACGGGGAAAGGAACAGAGGCAAGGGAGCTGAGGAGATCGATTGGGATCATCCCCAACCCGGAGATTTTAACGTTTGATTTCTTTCTCTTCTCTTTTCATCACTTTTATGGAGAAACTTTATTGCTTTGCTACGATTTCAAGTAGTAGCTAGACGTTTTGCTAGGCTTCTCTAGAGAGCCTAGGGTTTATGTAGACGATTATGTTTTCCAGATTTAAGACTTTGTTTCATGCTTTTTGATTTGATCTATTGGATGACATTTGATTTCATGAACTTGTTGAAGATCTTGGTCTATCGACACGGCTAGGGTAGGAATTGATAATCAATGAATCTTCGTGTTCTTCATAGATTGTAATCGTGCTTAGAGTTAATATTTGTTTTAGCTAATTTTTCATATGCTTTTCTTAATCCTTGGCAAGAATGGAGTAATTAACCGGACTTGTTAATTAGCTAGCGACTGCGTGAGAGCGACTTAGACCTAGTTGTGATGAGATATGAACAACAATCCTTAATCACTGAGACCGAGAAGAGAAGTGTGTAAGATTGGCCTTAGTGGGTAGATTCGGTAAGAGATAGTGAGGTGCTTGTGTGGTGGTGGTCTGAGAGGACATCATTCTGTGCACTGTCGTTAGCCTACTAGAACGGACCGGTAGATGTAGGTGGACCGACAGAACACCAAGTTAACTGTGACGTAGAACGACATGAGACCGAGAGGTTATTGTCAGTTCTATTACCCGGCTTAACTAGAATGGAGTTAACGTGTTACATAGCTAATCCGGAAATCATCTACAGCCCTAGGTGATCTAGAGATTGCCTAGTTTCTCCATGTTTATTTCTTAAAATAAAAATCCTAAAATATTAGTTTAGTTGTTTATTTTATTTCAGTCACCTGTTTAAGGGTGACAACTCTTAAAATCATAATTCTTCCTCCCGTTACAGTACTCTAAGTTAATAACTAATTAAATAATCTCAAGTCTCTCCTCGTGGGTTCGATAACTAAGGTTTGAAATACCACCCATATATTACTTGATCGTGCACTTGCGCATACACGTAAGAAATCGTGTTAATTGTTAACCAGTTGACTTTGTCCTTTGCTTAGCTAACCTCTAGAACCATTGAGTACTCTCTTATCTCTTGCTAGCTCATGCTCCACTGAGCCCTACACTTTACTTCTTTCACTCTTTGACCCCCAGGAGTGTAACAGGAAAGTCCTTATATCAACAATGTTCAACACATGATTAATATTGAACATATTTGTAGTTAAATGAGTGTTTAGAGAGCAATCAACCTAGTGCTAATTACCTTCTATTTAACTTTTGATTTCTGAGGGTACCCTTTACTTCCTCCGTAACGCCTATTTCTCACCGCTTTGACTTTTACCACTATTCACCGGGTCACTTTGACCCGGTGATTTGGATAGGAAACGATCATTTTTTTTGATAATTTTGCATGGTGTTGTAAAGTAAAAGTTAATCTACAATACCATGAAAAAGTTAACAAAAAATTAAACTGCTTCGTTATCCAAATTACGGGGTCAAAAGTGACGCAATTATGGGTGAAAAGTCAAACGATGAAAAAAAAAATGTGTTACGAAGGAATTAATAAATTATGGGTAAAAGACACTTACCACCCCTGGGTATAGGGAAAACCCCACATACCACCCCCTGTGTTTTGGATAAAGACACTCCGCACCCATTTAACGGAATATTCCGTGGATGCTAAGCACCCTTCTGTTATGTTCCGTTAAAAAAGTGGTTGATTGAATTTTTCGGACCATATTGCCCCTGTGTAATTTTTTTTGTCTTTTGCCCATGTTTATCACCAAGAACACCACCACCAATGGTGGGTTTTGATTCATGGATACGCAACGGAAACAAAAATAACCATGCAAAACCCTCCAAGGATCACAAGTCAAGAGACATAACGATGGTAAAGGAAGAAATCAATCACACACCTTAGGGTTCTCCTTTGATGACTTCAAACGCAAATTGTGTCACGTTATCTATGGTTGATCCACGCCTAGAGTTGATCCTAGATCTCCCAAGTCCTTGGTGCTAGCCCGGAAATAGGAAGAGGAAGAAAAATCACGCAAAACGAGACCAAAAGGGGCTCTCGGCCTCCTTGTGGCCGACGGGACGGGCGGCGGCAAGAGGGGCGGTCGGGCTCCTCTTGTTTGCTTGCTCTCTCTCCTTTTGTTCTCTCCCACTCTTGTTATGTTCAATAATGAGCATAAGTTGTGGGAAGGAAGGAAGGAAGGTCCTTTATATAGTCCAACAACTCCTTGCCAACTACCTAAAGGACTTATTCTAGTCCTACTAGAATTGAATTTAGTCCCTTTCTTGCAAATTAGTCCCTACTAAGTTTGCAAGGTTTTGCAAAGTGATCATTCTAATTAATTAATCCAATAAATTAATTCCCAAATCTAGTTCAACTCTATATAGCGTGTGACCCCATAGGTTCTATCTAGTTGGTAGCAACTATTTGCTAATATGGAGCGGTTTCTTGCAAAACATCCATTATAGCCAACTAATAGAATAGTCATCTTGACAACCTTGTACAAGTAATTGTCTCATCCCTTTGTCTCTATATCCGAATTGGACACGAGACATACAAGTCGCACTCGTATATCCAATCCATAGTTTCTCGATCCATTGGAATAGCCTTATCCGTGCAAATAACATCAATATCCCATATTGATTTATTTGAGTCTGGCCAGACATTCTATAAGCACTATCCCTCGAGTGGCCTAGGATATTTTCGCCCGTTATGAGGGAGGGACAAATTCTATCTACGTCCACTACGATTTCTAAGCTTGCTTCTTATTGTATTCAGTACACGCCTTTATAACTACCCAATTACGGTGTAGCGTTTAACGCTACCAAAATCACAATAATCCACAACTAGAATATCTAGTGACTTCAAGTCTAAGGATGAAAATACCATTGCACCGCGAGAAGCGCTTGTGACTCAAAATAACATGTATGTAGCCTTCTCGGAGATGGGTCAATCCAGTGCAACATTACCCCTAATGCACACCTATGTGTTGGATCGTGATATATCCATATCAATCCAACCCCATACTAGTCTATAGATGATTGTCCCATTAATCATTATACTGGATTAGGGATATTTAAGATAAACAACACAATTGTAAATCTAAGGACTTCATTATATTAAGTATCCAATAAATAATAAATGAATTTCTAGCCACAAATAAATTCATACTAAACTAGATTGCCTCTAGGGCATCTATTCCAACAGTCTCCCACTTGCACTAGAGCCAATCTGGCGCATCTCGTATGCCCTTACTCCTAGTGTGCCCTTCATGCTTCCACTGCGTGAGCGGCTTTGTAAGCGGGTCTGACAGATTCTCATCTGTAGGAATCTTGCATATCCGAACGTCTCCTCTATCGATAATATCTCGAATCAGATGAAACTTCCTGAGCACGTTCTTGGACTTCTGGTGCGATCTTGGTTCCTTTGATTGCGCGATCGCCCTAGTGTTGTCACAGAACAGCTCGACTGGATCCGCAATGCTAAGAACCACACCAAGTTCAGAAACAAACTTTCTGATCGAAACAGCTTCCTTTGCTGCGCCATTTGCAGCAATGTACTCAGCCTCTGTTGTAGAATCAACTAACGTCTCTTGCTTGGAACTCTTCCAGCTCACCGCTGCTCCATTCAGGCAAAACACATATCCTGACTGTGATCTAAAGTCATCTATGTCGGTTTGGAAGCTTGCATCAGTGTAATCCCTTACACGAAACTCTTCCTCACCGCCAAATATCAAGAAGGCATCCTTAGTTCTTCTCAAGTACTTTAGGATATTCTTGACAGCAATCCAGTAACTCTCACCCGGATTGGATTGGTATCTGCTTGTCATACTCAAGGCATATGACACATCTGGTCTAGTACATAACATGCCGTACATGATAGATCCTATGGCCGAGGCATAGGGTATTCTACTCATGCGTTCCTTGTCAGTCTCATTGGAAGGACAACCGCCATTTGAAAGAGTGATTCCATGTGACATGGGCAAGAATCCCTTCTTGGAATCTTGCATGTTGAACCGTTTCAACACCTTGTCAATATATGTACTTTGACTTAGGCCTAGCAACCTCTTAGATCTATCTCTATAGATCTTTATACCAAGTATATAGACTGCTTCCCCTAAGTCCTTCATTGAGAAACACTTCCCTAGCCAATCTTTAACAGATTGTAGCATGGGAACGTCGTTTCCAATGAGTAGTATGTCATCTACATACAAGACCAGAAAAGCTACAAAGCTCCCACTAACCTTCTTGTAGACACAAGACTCATCTTCGTTTCTGATGAAGCCAAACTCTTTGACCACTTCATCAAAACGTCGATTCCAACCCCTAGAAGCTTGCTTCAATCCATAAATGGATCTTTGCAGCTTACATACTTTGTTGGCTTGCTTTGGATCCTCAAAACCCTCCGGCTGTATCATATACACGTCCTCGAGGAGATTCCCATAAAGGAATGTTGTTTTGACATCCATCTGCCAAATCTCATAGTCGTGGTATGCTGCAATCGCAAGTAGGATTTGGATGGATTTGGTCATAGCGACTGGTGAAAAGGTTTCATCATAGTCAATACCATGAATCTGTCTGAATCCTTTAGCCACGAATCGGCCCTTATAGGTAATCACATTACCATCCATGTCGATCTTCTTCTTGAAGACCCACTTGCACCCTATGGGCCGCGCCCCATCGGGTGGTTCCACCAAAGTCCATACTTTGTTGGTATACATGGATTCCATCTCGGATCTCATGGCTTCTAGCCACCTCTGAGAGTCTGGGCCATCCATGGCCTCCTCATAGGTGGTAGGCTCATCATCTATAAGCATCGTGTCACCGGAATCGGTCACGAGAAGTCCATACCTCTCGGGTTCCTGGCGCACTCTACTAGATCTACAAAGCTCTTGTGTTACCTGAACAGGTTTCTCCACAACTGCTTGTGGTTCCTGTTCATGTTCCATAATCAGTTCAGTGATTTGTGGTTCTTGAACCTCTTCAATTTCTACATTCCTCCCACTTGCTTCTTTGGAGACAAACTCTCTTTCTAGAAACACGCCGGTCCGAGCAACAAACACTTTTTTCTCGGTTGGATTGTAGAAGTAGTATCCCTTAGTTTCCTTAGGTTACCCCACAAATTTACACTTATTCGATTACGGCCCTAGCTTGTCCGATTGTAAACGTTTTACATAAACATCGCAGCCCCAAATCCTCATGAACGACAGTGTGGGACGCCTCCCACTCCACATCTCATGTGGTGTCTTCATGACTGTTTTGGATGGAACACGGTTAATGGTGAAAGCTGCACTTAATAGAGCGTAGCCCCAAAATGATAATGGAAGATCGGTTTGACACATCATAGATCGAACCATATCCAATAGGGTTCGATTCCTCCTCTCATACACGTCATTCCATTGTGGCGTTCCGGGTGGAGTGAGTTGGGACACGATCCCACACTCTCTAAGATAGTCGTCAAACTCTTGGCTTAAGTATTCTCCTCCACGATCCGATCGTAGAGCCTTGATACTTTTGCCAAGCTGCTTCGCTACTTCATTCTTGAATTCTTTGAACACTTCAAAGGATTCAGATTTTTCCCTCATGAGGTACACAAATCCATATCTACTGTAATCATCAGTAAATGTAATGAAGTAGACATAACCACCCCTGGCAGGCGTGGCAAATGGCCCACACACATCGGTATGTATGAGCGCCAAATGCTCACTAGTCCGCTCACCTTTCTTATTGAAAGGGGACTTTGTCATTTTTCCAAATAAACAAGCCTCACATGTCTCATATGATTCAAAATCAAACGAGTCTAGTAATCCATCCTTATGGAGTCTAGATACACGTTTCTCATTTATGTGGCCTAAACGACAGTGCCATAAATAAGCAGGATTTAAATCATTTATTTTAATCCGCTTGGTATTAATGTTGTAGACAGGATTGCTTAGATCAAGGACATAAAATCCATTAAATAATTGCGCACTAAAATAGTGAATATTATTTAAATAAAAGGAACAACAATTGTTCTTTATTGAAATAATAAAACCAGTCCAAACAATAAATAGAAATAATGTTTCTGCTCGTAGCAGGCACAAAATAGCAATTATTTAATTCTAAAACTAATCCTGAAGGCAGAGATAGCTCGCACACGCCTATGGCCAACGCAGCAACCATTGCTCCATTCCCAACGCGTAGATCTACCTCTCCTTTAGCCAATCTTCTACTTCTCTTTAGATCCTGCATATTTCGACAAATATGAGATCCACATCCAGTATCTAATACCCATGATGTAGAGACAGTTAAATTGACATCCACAACAAAAATACCTGGTGGTGGTGGAATCACTATTCCAAGCCTCTTGTCCTCCAGATATTTTGGGCAGTTCCTCCTCCAGTGTCCAGGCTGACTGCAGTAGTGACACTCACCTTTAGTCACACCTTTGGCAATTCCACCAACAGGCTTAAGTGCAGGTTCCTTGGACTTGGCAACTGACTTGCCTTTTCCCTTGGAGGATGAGGGAAACCTTTTGCCCTTTCCTTTCTGTACCATCATAATGGCCTTGCCCTTTCCCTTGTTGATGCTTTGTTCAGCTGTCCTCAACATATTGAGTAAATCTGGCAGTGGTTTCAAGATCTCGTTCATGTTATAGTTCATAATGAACTGTCCATAACTCTCGGGCAACGATTGCAACACGAGATCGGTTGCCAACTCTTGGCCGACCGGGAACCCTAGTCGGGCGAGATTCTCCAAGTACCCGATCATACGGAGGACATGGGGTCCCACCGGGTTCCCTTCTGCCAGGTGACACTTGAACAGTGCCTTAGAGACTCATACCTCTCTACCCTTTCCTGCTCTTGGAAGAGCTGCTTCAGATGCTCGATCATATCGACAGCATTCATGTTTTCGTGTTGCTTCTGAAGCTCAGAAGTCATGGTGCATAGCATAAGGCAGGCCGCATCATTAGCTTCATTAACACGCTTTTGATACGCCTTTAGGGCAGCTGGTGTTTGGTTCTCTGGACCTTCTGGAACTTGCTCATCTATTGCGTACAGTTTCTTCTCTTGCTTGAGAACAATTCTCAAGTTTCTGTACCAATCAAGAAAGTTGGTTCCAGAGAGCTTGTCCTTCTCAAGGACAGATCGTAGGGAATGTTGTGAACTCGATGAGTTGTTTGCCATTTGGAATTCTACAAAAGGAAAATACGCAAGTTTTAGTATTTGTGAATTTTTGACTATATTCAATAATGGCTAGTTTATCAAATATAACTCCCACTATTTTACTACGGATTAATAACCCTCAAGATATAATGCGGAAAATATCCTTATATTTTCTAGTGGGCCAAGATCCATGTTTCACCTCCTTATGAGCTTGCTTTGGCAAGTCACCCATAATTCGACTACTTTAGGTAGGAACAATTCCAATTGCATCCCATATGCAACTCTTGGTTCAATTGGGAAAATAACTCTTTATTTATCCATCCATATGGATAATCCCAATTGATTGCCTCTATGTTTCTTAATCATATTAATAGCCCATTTGTGTTCAACCTCTTATTTAAAAAATTGCACATTGTTACGTGCCATCGCATTCCATCATTATGAACCAAGTCGCCATGCTTTGGCACGCACGAACTTGATAAATAATGATGATAATGAGTGTTTAAATAACGAGAACGCAAGAACACAATATTTGAATTTTGAGGGATTTTAAATTCAATTTTAATTGTTTTGTTGATCAAAATCAACTAATCTATCTATTTGAGTTTGGGCACAACTCCAAATAATAGATCCGGGTTGTCTAATTATCTTATTATCCTAATTGCATGCATCATCCATACACCAACCACACAATAATAAGACAATAAAGTAAACAACCACAAAACAGAAATTAAACGTGATGTGGATATGGCCTTTTCTAGACTAAGATAATTCCAAGCCAATGGAATTATCTATGAACCCTAAAACAAACACATCTCCATGCGTCTTGATCTTTTGGTCCATTCTTCATAGTCATGTGGAATGCTCCATGCTCCTTGCTCCATCTTTTGTGGCTCCTTTGGCTTTGGGCTTCTTTTCTTCAATCTTGGCTAACAATCTACTTTATCTAGCACTAGCTAACTTCTATACTAAATAAAATAAATCTCACAAGTTGAGAAAAAAATGGCACGCATGCTATAAAACCCTAATTAATTATTACAATTAATTGATCAGCTCACAGGCCGTAAAACCAAACCACAAAATTAAACATCCACATCAAACCACATCCTAAGGCCATATCCAATCACCATGCGAATTGCACATAAACAGTTAAAATCCAATTTTAACGCGCTTGGTCAATTTTAATTGATTTTAGGATTTCTAGGGTTAAAATGGTCCATAGGCCCAACAATCAAATTGCCCGGGCCCAATAAGGTGAACCACAAGACCCTAGGTCCGGCCCGGCCCATAACCCACACGCCTAGGCCGCGGGTTAGGGTTGCCCGACCCCTAGGGCGGCCAATATTGGGCGGCAAGCAAGAGGGGCGGTCCCCTAGGGGGGCGAACCTCCTTGAGGGAGTTGTTTCCAAAACAACTCCCTTGCTTGGTGACCAAGTTTGGTTGTTTCCTTGTTTTGGGAGAACTCCTTCTTCCCCAAGGATGCCCAAACCCTAGATCTAAGATCCTAAAATTTCTCAAACTCACCAATTCATGCATCCAATGAAAAAATTGGATCTTGTTATGATCGATTTTTGACAAATTGCATCCCATGCTTGATTTGTCTTGTTTTACGCGATAATCAATTATTATAAGGTGTAAAACAACTAAAACGCAACACGTAAACCACGTTTATGCTCTACGACCTGTGGCTCTGATACCACTGTAGGGTTTTGATTCATGGATGCGCAACAGAAACAAAAATAACCATGCAAAACCCTCCAAGGATCACAAGTCAAGAGACATAACGATGGTAAAGGAAGAAATCAATCACACACCTTAGGGTTCTCCTTTGATGACTACAAACGCGAATTGTGTCACGTTATCTATGGTTGATCCACGCCTAGAGTTGATCCTAGATATCCCAAGTCCTTGGTGCTAGCCCGGAAAGAGGAAGAGGAAGAAAAATCATGCAAAACGAGACCAAAAGGGGCTCTCGGCCTCCTTGTGGCCGACGGGACGGGCGGCGGCAAGAGGGGCGGTCGGGCTCCTCTTGTTTTCTTGCTCTCTATCCTTTTGTTCTCTCCCACTCTTGTTATGTTCAATAATGAGCATAAGTTGTGGGAAGGAAGGAAGGAAGGTCCTTTATATAGTCCAACAACTCCTTGCCAACTACCTAAAGGACTTATTCTAGTCCTACTAGAATTCAATTTAGTCCCTTCCTTGCAAATTAGTCCCTACTAAGTTTGCAAGGTTTTGCAAAGTGATCCTTCTAATTAATTAATTAATCCAATTAATTAATTCCCAAATCTAGTTCAACTCTTTATAGCGTGTGACCCTATAGGTTCTATCTAGTTGGTAGCAACTATTTGCTAATATGGAGCGGTTTCTAGCAAAACATCCATTCTAGCCAAGTAATAGAATAGTCATCTTGACAACCTTGTACAAGTAATTGTCTCATCCCTTTGTCTCTATATCCGGATTGGACACGAGACATACAAGTCACACTCGTATATCCAATCCATAGTTTCTCGATCCATGGGAATAGCCTTATCCGTGCAAATAACATCAATATTCCATATTGATTTATTTGAGTCTGGCCAGACATTATATATGCACTATCCCTCGAGTGTCCTAGGATATTTTCTCCCGTTATGAGGGAGGGATAAATTATATCTACGTCCACTACGATTTATAAGCTTGCTTCTTATTGTATCCAGTACACGCCTTTATAACTACCCAGTTACGGTGTAGCGTTTAACGCTACCAAAATCACAATAATCCAGAACTAGAATATCTAGTGACTTCAAATCTAAGGATGACAATACCATTGCACCGCGAGAAGCGCTTGTGACTCAACAGAACATGTATGTAGCCTTCTCGGAGATGGATCAATCCAGTGCAACATTACCCCTAATGCACACCTATGTGTTGGATCGTGATATCTCCATATCAATCCAACCCCATACTAGTCTATAGATGATTGTCCCATTAATCATTATACTGGACTAGGGATATTTAAGATAAACAACACAATTGTAAATCTAAGGACTTCATTATATTAAGTATCCAATAAATAATAAATGAATTTCTAGCCATAAATAAATTCATACTAAACTAGATTGCCTCTAGGGCATCTATTCCAACAACCAAAACACATCAACATCTTCCATTTGAATCCCAAACACACTATGAACCCTTATGGTGTCATGTTTTTTGTGTTGATGTCAAGAACACCATGAACATTAACAAAAAAAACCCAACTCATGTCCCCCCCCCCAACTGATTCACCCCTTTTCTGTAAACCCAAGTCATGTCCCTCTCTCTCACATTCTCATTCATCCACAAGACCACAAGAACCCAATTCAGAGAGATTTCTCAGTGTACATCCGAGAGATTTCTAAGGAATCAAACACCCAATTCAAATGTAAAAGAATTGGATAAAGATGAAGTCAAAATCAAACCATGAACAGCAAAAATATTTACAAGCCAGTTTCACATACTCTCATCCACCACATCAAAATTCAGATCTCCAAAAAAAAAAGAACATAGAAGCATAGAGGAAGAAGAAGATGGAGAGGAAGAAAAGGAATATGAACACGGCACCACCGCCACCAGTAGCACCTCCGTCACCGCCACCAGTAGAACCACCGTCAACGCTACCACTACCAGTAGAAACGTACCTCCACTGCACAGAGCTCTCAGCCTCCCTCAACACCTCTTTCTCTCTAACTCTATCTCTCAGAGACAGAGCAACGAACCAGAACAAGCTATGAATCCATCATCAATAATGGCAAAAACTGATCTTTTCTTCACATTCCTCGACCCCAGATCTCTGATACTAGCCCAATTGAGGGAATCGATGATGAGGATGAAGATGTCGAGACAGTACCCGGAAGATCCAGACCCGAATTTGTCTCCGCCGAAGAAGCAAATTTGGATTCACTTTGGACTTCACGACCCAGCAATCAAATTTATGAGAGAGAGGGAGACAGAGAGAGATCTGTGAGAGGGAGAGACAGAGAGAGAAAGAGGGAGACAGAGAGAGACCTACGAGGGATGGAGTTCGACGGGAAGCCGTCGTCGTCTGGAAGCCCTCGTCGAATCGGCTGGCGGAAACGGCGAAACGGAGTCGCCGAACCTGGGTTCGGCTTCGTCGGAGCTGGGCTCGTTCCTCTGGTTCCTGTGGGGATCTGACCTCAATCGCGTTCTGCCACAACAAAGAACAATCGCCGCCGCTACTACCGCCGTTAAGGTCACGAATCCGGTGGTGGTGGTGGTGGACTCTCTTCTGGCGAAGCATAGCATGCCGTTGCCTTTGATCTTCACCGTGTGATGATGTTGCTTGCGGCCGTGTTTTACAGGTGAGAGGGAAGAAGAGTGCGTCCGTGTTTCACAGGTGGAGAGGGAAGAGAGAATGAGGGGGGACAGAGAGAGAGATTAGGGTTAGAATGAGGGAGAATGAGAGACGGGGGTTTTATATATGTGGTATTTTATCACATTTTAGGGGTAAAGTGGTCTTTTCCCCCGCACCGTTAGTCAACTGTTAGCTTCCATCCAAAAAAAGGTGTTGAGTGTCTTTATCCAAAACTCAGGGTAGCGGGGTGGAATTTTCCCTAAACACAGGGGTGGTCAGTGTCTTTTACCCATAAAATATAATAAGAACATTTGGGCCGCGAGTTGACTTTGCATTTAGAGTTTATTTTTTATAATAGGTTAGACCTGAATTTGAATGTTGGCCCGATGATGGATTGGGTTGGGTTTCGGTTAACATTTTCAAATCTCCGGGCTAAATGCCCAGTCTAACCTAACCCACGGTGAGCCCCGTGACAGTCCAGAATTTAGTGTTAAAAAGTGAAAGTCCCTGTAATCATTATCCACTCACGTTGAGGGAGACTATGCCCTCTCTTCTCTCCTAAAAAGAGTATATCTCTTCCATTGGTTTTTAATCTGGCTATCTGTCGGTATCTTCTCCGGCGACCTTATAGACTCAAACGGTTATACATAGCTACTTAGCGGCATCACTCTAGTTTCCACAAAATGGCCACAAATCTGAAACTCGATCTTGATGACGACTTGAAGATGGTCCAACAACTCTGTAATCTCGCCGTAATAGGAAAACTAGTTAAAAAACTTTTGGGAAGAATACAATGAAGAGTATAGCTTCAGGGGTGTCGAATCTCAGGGGAATGGTAGATGTGGACACCACCAAATCAAACATATTTGTTTTCCTTTTCAGGATGATGAGGACTACCATATAGTCAAAACAAAATCTCCTTGGGTTCTGGCAAACCAAAATATACACCTCCAAGAATGGAAGATTGGGAGGAATGTCGATTCACTTGATTTTAAGAGGATCCCTTTCTGGGTTCAGATCACAGGTCTTCCAACCCATAAAATATCAAAAGTAAACGCTGAAAGGATAGGTCCTTTGATTGGAGACGTTATTGGTGTCGACCGAGTGGAAATAGGTGTGGCCAAAATTAGGCCTTTCTTTCGAGTTAGGGTTTTGGTCAATATTGAAAACCCACTTCCTCTTGGTTTCACACTTAACAACGAAGAAGGTGAACCATGGGACAGTTTCAAATTTGAAATACTAGGTGATTCTGCTACAGCTGTGGAAGGCTAGGTCACAGGGATGTCCAGTGCTGCTTTACAAAGTGGGAAGAAGGCATGAAGTCGGAATATAGTTCAGAACTCCGGGCAAGCTTTAGAAACCCGAGTGAAATGGAAAAGCAGAGTAAAGATGTAATTGATCAGATCCTTAAGCAAAAACGTAAAGAAATCTGGGAAAAGATTGGAAGAAAAGCGAAGAACCATATGATGGACATGGAATCTGCAGAAACTCCGATCAGGCTACTGGAAAACGGAGAGGCAGCGCGTGAGGAGCGTGGTGTGACCCGACAGGCAACGCGTGAAAATGCAGAACGTGAAGCAGACGGTGACACGTACTGTACGCTTGTGGCTGGAAAGGAAAATGTCCCAGATCCGGAAGAGAAAGAAGATTCCTCGTCGGTGGGAATATCCGACACTTGTCTCTCGGCTGAGTCAGCAGATGCAGAGAAAATAGCGGAGGGTAGGGTTTCTCTAAAGAATGAAGGTAAGGCCCTAACAGTCACAATTAAAGCCCATCAAATATCTACTTTGTGGAAGAGCCTGAAAGCCCAAAAAAATCAAACGGCCCAGGAAATAAAGATGCAGCTCCTTCAGAGAACCGGGCCTTTAGAGACCCGAATTATAAACCCATGAAGGTGAAGAACCAGAGAAGGCAAACCACAAAACCATACCCAAACCCGGACCCGATCCAAATGCAACTATCTGGAGATGTGCTTGAAGAGGCAGCAGAGGAAATTCCGGGTAACCCTTACTTTTACATAACTCTCTCAGATGTTTTTCATCGATTTGCTCATCTAAAACGAAGAGCAAAGATGTATAGGGATGATGAGGAGATGAAGAAAAGAAAAATATTTAAAAACAATGACAATCTGGTTGAAGAAGAAGAGCTCAGATACCAACCAAAAATGTTACAAGATGCTTTGTATGCTAGGGAAGCAAACATGGTTTGAGATCATCATGGAATCAACCAGACTGATTATAGCTTCAGATTTTTCATAGGATCAGAACAGGGAGTGGCTGAGGTTGGTTTTATAGAACATAGATGAAATAAAGGTGAGAAGGATGAACTGCTGAGTGAAATTCCTTACTCTAGAAAAAAGCTCCATGAAAATTTGTGGCAAAAAGTGGATGAAGAGGAATCTCAAAGAAGAACAGTACAAGAGGCATGTCAAAAACAACAAGAGTCAAATCAGAAGGAAGGTAATTCCCTGGGTCACAAAAGTTATGATGAGTGTATGCTAGAATTTGATGACCAATTTATGGCTTTGCAAGAAAAGAAGAATGGGAAACAGGTTGTGGTGGCTGACCTTAAACAGCCACAAGAGAATTGGTTATTATTAGCTGGAATTTTCAGGGGATTGGGAGACTCGTGACAGTCCAAAACCTTCGAGGGCTGATCTCACCTCATCTCCCTAGTATGGTGTTCGTTATTGAAACAAAAAACAAAAAAGAAATGGTAGATAGAATAAGGAGGATGCAAATGGAAAATATTTTCTATGTTGACCCTATTGGTATTGGAGGGGGTCTTGGTATATGGTGGACATATGAGGTACGTGTGGAAATTGGATTTGCAAACAACATGGTGATACATTGCAAAGTGACAAATAGTGACAACACTATTGAATGGAGAACCTTCATTTACTGTCATCCAAAAGCTTCTAAAATGAAAGCCCTATGGCAAGAGGTGTAGAAGATATCCCTCCACATCACTGATCCTTGGCTCCTAATAGGAGATTTTAATGAGGTTTCAGATTGTGAAGACAAAGTGGGAGGTTCAAACTCTAAAAGTTAGAGATGGAAAAGCTTCAATAAATGGATAGAAGATTGTAGATTGAAATACGTGGGCTTCAAAGGTACACCCTTTACTTGGTCAAATAGAAGATAAGATAATTAAATTTGTGAAAGAATTGACAAAGCTCTCTGCAATAGGAATTGGATGTTGAAATATCTAGATGCTATCCTTACTCATGAATTGCCAATAGGATCGGATCAATGTCCTATCTTACTGAAATGTAAGCCAAACTTTGAAGGGAAAGTTAGAAGAAGCTTCAAATTTGAAAAGCAATGGCTTGAGGTGGAAGGATTCTCTGAAGTGATTACAGCAAGTTGGAGCTCTAGACATTTTGGAACCCCTATGGGTAAGAAAGTGTGGTTTCAACATGACATATTGGAGTAAAAAGAAGATAGGAAACAACAAGAAACAAATTTCCAGAATCCAACGTAGGCTTAGAGATCTCCGAAACCAGATGTGAACCCCCTTAAGGAAAAATGAAGAAGAGGAACTTCTCCTCCAAATTGAACAATGGAAAAGATAGGAAGTTTATTGGCAACAGAGATATAGAATCCTATATTTGAAGATTTGAGACCTCAATACCAAGTTCTTTCACGCTTCTAAACTCAAAGAAGAAGGTGGAACAACATTAAGAACATCAAATCTAGTAATGGTCAGTGGATAAATTCTAAGAAACAAGTAGAGAATGAGGTGGTTAGCTATTTTAAATCGGTATACCAGCACTCTTCTTAGAGCAACATAATTTTTATTGAAGATTGCGTTCAATTTTTTTTACTGAAGATAAGAACCACATGCTTTTCACTCTTCCTTCAAAATAAGATATAAAAAGGGCAATGGACAGCTTAGGAGGCAGCAAAGCTCCAGGCCCGGATGGCTACCAATGTTTCTTCTATCAACTTTCTGGCACTTAATTGAAGATGATTTTTCTGTAGCTGTCCTAGATTTTTTCAAAAATAGCAACATGCTCCCATAATGGAATAAAACAAACATAGCTCTGATCCCTAAGAAACTGAACCCTGAGCTTGCTAGTGATTACATACCCATATCTCTCTGCATCTTCAAATATAAAGTGATATCCAAGCTTCTTGATGAAAATCTGAAGAAAGTCATTCCTATTGTAGTCACAGAAGCCCAATCAGCCTTTATTCCTGGTAGAAGCATACAAGACAAAATAAATGGCAATTGAGGCTTTCCACGTCATCAAACAAAAGGAGAAAGGGAAAGATTGCTATCTTGCTCTCAAATTGGACATTTATAAAGTTTATGATAATCTAAAGTGAGACTGTTTAGAAGGTGTTCTTAAAGCTTATGGTTTTGAACAAAGATGGATAAGAAGGGTTATGGAATGTGTTACTATTGTCAGCTATTCTATTTTGATCAACGGTGAGAATATGATGTCTTTTGTGCCAAAGAGAGGCTTAAGACAAGGAGATCCCATATCTCCTTACCTCTTTGTTCTAGCAGCTGAGCTCCTTTCCAGATTGATCAATATAAAAGTCAACCAATGTGAGATTGAGGTTAAAGATAAATGCGAATTTCCCAATCATCACCGATCTACAATTTGCAGACGATTCTCTAATCTTCCTAAACGCGTCTGTTGAAGAAGTGAATGCATTTCTGAATGTGCTAAAAGCTTTTGAAGATCTTGCTGGCCTCAACATCAACCTCCACAAATCAGGGGCTATCTTATCTCCCGACACCCCTATTGATATGAAGAACAAGATTGTCTCAATTCTTAATGTGCAGGAAATGAAGGAAGAATGTAAGTACCTGGGGGTTCCCCTTTTATGGGGAAGATCAAAGGCTGAGGTCTTTAACTACATTTTGGACCAAATAGTAAAAAAAGAATGCAGGGGTGGACGATGGATTTCCTTTCACAAGCAGACAGAGAGGTAATTATTAAATCAGTGGTTCATGCTATTCCCAGTTATGAAATGATGTGCTTCAAGTTTCCTATAACTTTGTGCAAGAAAATAAGCCAACATGTGAAGAATTTTTTCTCGGGGGGGGGGGGGGGGGAGGACAAGAAAAGAATTATCTGAGCGAATTGGGATCAAGTCTCTAAAGCAAAATTTGAAGGTGGAGTTGGTTTAAAAGATTTTGCTTCTTTCAACTTAGCACTCCTAGCTAAAAGAGGTTGGAGTTTGAATATAAATATCAATCATTTTGTAATAGATGTTTGAAAGCTATATATTTCCCCTCCACAACCTTCTTGAATGCTGATTTGGTAAGAAACCCCTCACGGTCTTGGAGAAGCATTCATTCCACAAAGGATATTATTAAAAAGGGTTGTTGGTATAAAGTTGGTAATGGAAAAAATATCAGATTTGTTCAAGATTTGTGGTTGCCAAGTTAGATAAAGAACCCTAATCTAGCTGATTTTGGATCTCATCAAAATACCACGGTGGAAGCGCTCATCAACCCCACAACCAAAACCTGGAGAGTTGCTTGGCTAAACAATACTTTCAATCTAGTTCTTACAAATGAAATCAGAAGAGTGTTCCTCCCCATTACTGAATTTGAGGATGAAGCTCTATGGCTATTTACTAAAGTGGGTTCTTATACAGTGGAGAGTGGATACCATGTAGCAAATCTATAAAGCCCCAAGCAAACAAAGCAATGACAAATTTGAGAAATAAGGCATCTTCTTCTTTTGCTTGGAACAAAGACTTTTGGAGGTTCATGTGGAGTGTGCAAACTTCCCAAAAGTTAGGTTCTTTTGGTCGAAATTATGTTCTAATGCACTGGCCAAAAAAGTTAACTTACGTAGAAAAAATGTGCTTTGTCTTAGGTATACAAAATCTGCAGCAAGAATGAAGAAACATAAGAGCACCTTCTTTTCACTGTGAGTTGGTTAGAGCAGTGTGGTTTTGCTTCTGGAATTATAGACTCCTCCACTCTTAGAACAATTGGCAACTTCAAACAATGGAGTGTGGATATATGGGAGAAGTGGAAAGAAGGATCTATGAACAACTGATAACTCCGTTTTCGGAGTTATTTTATTGCTTATTTTGCTACATTTTGTGTGCTCATAATGGAGAATGTTGCGTCTTTTCGAGTAAATCATGTGTTTATTTGAGAAAATGAGTTCGTATGCTAAAATGTGAAGTCCGGGCGTTTATTGCATTGTTTTACGCGCTATTTATCTTATTTTGTCACATTTGATCTTCGCGGGGTGTTCGTGTTGTGATTTTCAAGGCCGGAGCACGCGAGAATCAAGTGGATAGAGGAAACGAACTTCGGAAGTAATGCGAGCTCGAGATTTGGGAAGGAAAGCGAGAGTTGATGGATCAAGTGCTAGAGAGGCTCAAGAGAAGATGATACGAGTGTTGAGGCATGAGGAGAGCTCAAAATGGAGGATTGAATGAAGAAACGATGCCCGGGAAGTGATTCGGAAGCAAGAGGAACAAGTGGGAAGAAGATGGAAAAATTTGATGAAGTAACTAGGTCGCACGACCTAATAGTAGGTCGCAGGACCTAGTTGGAGATTTCAGCGAGTTTCAGTAGGTCGCACGACCTACTATACAGGTCGCACGACCTGTTCTGGGCAGCACAGTAGGTCGCACGACCTACTTAACTAGGTCACACGACCTAGTTCGGGCAGAATTTTTTTGTAACTTTTTGGGGTTGCTTTGTAATTACTCCTAACTTGTTCTAAACATTGGGAGAACGTATTAGACTTGGTTAGGGCATGTTTTTGGGGATTATCACGTACTTTATCACGTTGAAGAGAGCTTGGAGCTTAGGAGACGACCAAGGAAGCTTGGAATCATTCGTTTGACTTCTAAAACTCCGTTTCTTCTCTAGTTTTGTTATTTGATCACGAAACTTTGTACGTGAATCATGTTTTTGAGTATCTAAACACTTTTCTCAGGGTATCTCGTAGGGAGCTAGGGTTTAATCACGATATTTGTGATTTATGGATTTGATTTCATGCTATTATGCTTAATTGATGAACTTTTGATCTAGCTATGTGTATTTTATGTGTTTAATTCATCTTTGCTATCAATAGACGTATTGATAGGATAGAGCTAGGTTATGAATGTTAGAGACATCGATATTCATTTCCCGGAAAATTGAAATACACACTAGCCGTATCTAGGGTTGAGAAATCTTGCTAGTTAGCTAAGAACAAAGAGTAGATTAATGATCTTAATGCATACTTGAACTTGTTTAGGCTAGAGACATCGGCTTTGCTAGTTTAAGTATTGGTGTTGGTTGAGACATCTTCAACACATTCATGCTCGTTTAGCTAGAATAATAAATCATCGTGTTAACAAAACATAAATCCGAATTCGCGAGAAATACCTAGTGACCCGTAGAGATATCCTGATTTTGTCAACTTATTGAAAAACTCCTAAGAATCAATCTTTATTAATCGTGTATTAATTCATCGATTTAATTGGGATAATTGTCCTTTTTCAATTCTAGTAGGATTTAGGAAAACAAACAACGCGCTTAGCCCACATAAAGTTAATCATACTAATTAGTTCACGACAAGTCCTTTGGGTTCGATGAACCCGGATTTCCGGATATTACTACACACGACGGCCATACACTTGTGGTTAGATTGTGTCAACAACATTGAGGTAGCTAAAATAATTATTCTGTTAGGGTCTATATGGATACAAAGAAACAAATGTGTTTTTGAGGGGACCACTCCCGATTCTGCAAGAGTGATCTCAGCTTTCAACAAAGTGTGCTCAGAATACCAACCAACAATTTGGGAGAAGGCAATGAAGGGTAGAGCACAAGCTCAAACTGAAGTGAAGAAGTGTTGGACTCCTCCTTCTAGACACAACCAGGTGTGGGTGGTTGGATTTTAAGAGATAGCAATGGTCACTTCAAGGGTGCTGCATGGTTCAGGATGGAGGCCTCTTCTTCTATGGTTGAAGCCAAACTCTCAGAAGAACAGTCCAAGATATGATAATTTTGAATATGATTGGAGTGGAATTGGAATGTGACACTAAATTAGTGGTGGAAGGTGTAAACTCTTCTTTGAGCAAAGCCAAAGAATGCAAAAGTGTACTAGAAGACATTAAGAATCTTCTTACTACACGCCCTTTTCCTCTCAAATGGATTAGCAGAAAAGAGAACAGAGAACAAGAGCGCAGGCCTTCTCACTAGTTTGGCAATGAAAGGGAAGCTCAACTCAAGTTTTTTCTTTGAATCTTCCAGTGATCTCCATTTGTTCTTGCAAAAAGAATGTCCTAGTGGAATAGGCTAGGTCTCTGTTTTTTATTTCCTTGCTGATTCATCAGCAATGGCTCATGTATTTTGGTTTTTGTGTTTTTTTTTTCTCTTTTAATACAAAGTTTTTGACAAAAAAAAAAATGGTCAAAAAATGTACTATATAGGTACACTCATGGGGCAATTGGAAATATGCCAGTTTGTGAATTGGTCTTAGAAAAATGCATTCGGGTGAATTGGTCTTTGAAAAATACCCTCCTTTTTAAACACTAGGTAACAATTGGTTATTACCAGCATAGTGGGGCCATCTGTCTCTCTCGTCTCCATTCTCTCTCTCTCTCGTCTCCATCTGCCTCTCGTCTCCATCTCTCTCTCTCGTCTCCATCTGTCTCTCGTCTCCATCTCTCTCTCTCGTCTCCATCTGTCTCTCGTCTCCATCTCTCTCTCTCGTCTCCAACTGTCTCTCGTCTCCAACTCTCTCTCTCGTCTCCAACTGTCTCTCGTCTCCAACTCTGTCTCTCGTCTCCATCTCTCTCTCTCTCGTCTCCAAATACGGTATGTCTCGTCTCCAAACACAATAGTTAAATGAATCTAAAAACAAACCCTAAAAACGCGTACTCTCTCTCTCTCTCCAACATTGAATTGTTTCTATCTACCTCAACCTACCAAGTACAGTTGAATTTACTCCAACTGTAAACTTTATGAATGTATACCTTAAACTCCTCAAGAATTTGGCTCATTTGTCACTCTCATTGGCTCCAGTTATCCCATAGAAGTATCCCATTTGTCTGTACAAGTCTCTCTCTTTCCTCACTTTTGTTCTTCAGCTACGGTAAAAACTTAAACTCTCATCTCTCTGCTTTTGTCCTTATTATATGTTGATCACAGTACTCTGAAATGTATGGTATTCTCATTTATTTACTTTCATCCTTCCAATATGTTCATCACATTACTCTAAAATGTAGGTTACGTTCGTTATATTTCTGCTATGTTCTTCATTATTATTGGTTTGATGTGTGTTGTTGTATGTGGAGACTGGGACGAGTATATTCATCGTCTTTGTCTTCTCATAGGACTGAGACTGAGACGTGAACTATGCTCGTACCAGTCTTCCCCATGAACAACTGGGAAGAGCAAGGCCTGCCAAACTGGGACGAGAAATCTCTCGTCTGGCATTCAAATCACAGACGAGGACTCGACCCGGTCTGGCATTTGATAGACTCGTGGGACGAGTAATCTCTCGTCTGGCCTTCAAATCGCAGACGAAAGATCACTAGTCCCAGTCCGGGGTGTGATAGACTTGTACGAGTACGATACCCAAAGATGACAGGACAGGGACGAAAGAGACGAGCATACCCTAAACCCTAAACCCTGAAATCCTCTCTTATCATGAAAAAATGGTATTCAATATTAAAAATGTAAATTGTAAGTCCTAAACCATATAATAATGTAATCTAAACTATAAACTCAAAATCATACAATCATCATATTAATCATGTAATGCCTAAACCTTATACATACCATTAAACCAACTATCATCCTCCCAAAATCCTACATTTGTAGACACTAAACACTATAACCAACTAAGTATCATTCCTATAGCCACTAAAGATGTTAATTGTAAGTCCTAAACCATATAATAATGTAATCTAAACTATAAACTCAAAACCATACAATCATCATATCTTAATCATGTAATGCCTAAACCTTATACATACCATTAAACCAACTATCATCCTCCCAAAATCCTACATTGGTAGACACTAAACACTATAACCAACTAAGTATCATTCCTATAGCCACTAAAGATGTTAATTGTAAGTCCTAAACCATATAATAATGTAATCTAAACTATAAACTCAAAATCATACAATCATCATATCTTAATCATGTAATGACTAAACCTTATACATACCATTAAACCAACTAACATCCTCCCAAAATCCTACATTTGTAGACACTAAACACTATAACCAACTAAGTATCATTCCTATATCCACTAAAGATGTTATTAAATAATACTTAACATGAATCCGTAAATCATAGAACATCCAAGCATTTTAAGTAAACCCTAAGATTGTACACCTAAGACTGGGACGAGTATACTCTCGTCCCAGTTGTAAATACAGGGACGAGCATTTACTCGTCTCATTATTCGAAATACTGGGACGAGCATTTCCTCGTCCCATTATTAAAATAAATATGTTGTCTGAGATGGTGGTGGTCCCTCTCCTCCCTGAAAAAAGTACAGAACATTCTGTTACCCATCATATGGTGAGAGAATACCTTTTTTCTTTGTCAGACCAAACCCTAATTTCATCCAAACCCTAAAATCATTCTCTCACTTTCTACTATCCGAACCCTAAACCCTAAAATCATTCTCTCTCTTTCTACTATCCGAACCCTAAACCCTAAAATCATTCTCTCTCTTGACATGTAGAAATGGTGAGAAAATTGATGATCCGTGCTGTTTGGAATGGTGAATGGACGCGTGCCGAAGGTAGACACATATACATAGGTCAGACAGTGAAGAATGCAGTTTTCAAGATAATTCAAGGCATTACCGTGGAATCTTTGGAGCACGAAGTTTCGGTCAGAATGGATACAGATTGTCCGCCTACCAAAAAGGTTGTCTTATGTTATCATTTCCAATTTCCAGATGCTAACCTGATCGAGCCTAATATCCTCACTAAAGATTTAGAAATCAAAGATATCTTTGATACTACGGAAAAGGGATCTATTGTAACCATGTACGTCACGTTAAAGGATTTGGTGGATCAACCATACATTAATGCTGACGTTGCTGACCAGGATTTGATGGATCAAACTGAAACCCTTAACAATCAGTTGGTTCCTTTGAGCCCCCCCCCCCCCTACATATCGCGAGGATTACTTTCAGGGTATAGAGATACTCGCCGAGGATCATGACGAAGACAGGGTAGCATATAACGCAATAAATCTCACTCCGTCTCCGGATCACTGTAACGACGTTGTGCAATTACCAGAAATATTTGCCCTCAATTGAAAAATTAATGTTGTGATAGAAGCCGTTTTTCTTCGTTCTTTGTAATGTAATTCCAAGTTCGCAACCTTTTATGATGATTGCGCAAACAATATATCTTTTTTTTCGATCAATTATTGTGTTTTTTTGAAATGAATATGCATTTTATTACATAAATAAACAATATATCTTTTGTTTGGATCAATTATTGTTTTTTTTTAATATGAATATGCATTTTAATACATAAATAAACAATACATCTTTTATTTCGATCAATTCTTGTGTTTTTTAATATGAATAAATTGTTGTGCACAAGAGATTCCGGCGGGGAGAACTCCGTGTACACCGTAAGTAGAGGATCGGAAATGGCATTTGGGTTGTGTGTAGGGAGAGAGTAAGGCAGTAGTAATGTCTGAGAGAGAGACAGGGGTTTGGCAGAGCTTCCGCGTATGACTAGTGTGTCCTCCTCTGTATGGAAAGGTTAACGTCCTATATATAACGGAGAATGTGACCGTTGCAGTGTGGTTAATGCGCCCATCAATGGCGGTTTAATTAGCTTAATCACGGCAGCACGTTCGTCCGCGTATATAGGGACCGTTACAGCACGTTATGCGCGAATACCGGAACCGTTATGGGGTTGACCGGGTTTGACCGGATTGACTGGGTTTATGGAGCTCGTGCCATAAATCTCTCAAAAGCAGTTACTAAAGGTCGTGCGCGGGCTTGGCTCGCACGTGACAGGACTTACTCTAGCCTCCAAACCACTAAGTCCCTACAAGTCCCGTGCAGTGGTATGCGAGGGCCCTGTCTCGCAGCCCCCACATGGATCAGCGCGGCTGGTGATCCAGTGTGTGTGGAGCACAATATGGTGTGCTGGATGGTTGCCACGTGGCCAAGATCTGTCAGCTCAGAAAGCACTATCTACATTAGCCCCCTTTCTGCGCGTGAAGACTCATAACCGGATAGACTTCCATGCGCGGAAACCAACATACGCGTCGTCGCCACGCACCAATTCAAATATGAATAAGTCCGGCCCCCGTGCGTGCCATTATGACCTAAAACCCTAGAGTCGTGCCGTCTGGCCTTTAGGGTTTTAGGCGTGACGTCAGCTTGTCCTGTGATTGCGCGATTCGACGGTGACGGTTGCGATTCGACTACTGAAAGGACGCAACCCTTCATTGTTTTTGGATAAATATTCTGTACTCTCCATCGTTGCAAAGCATCACTTCTTTCTCTTAAAGTGAATGATACCTGGAAGTCTTCAAGAGCAGATTCAGATAATCAATCACCAGTTCAAAATTGCAAATCGTCTTCTTCAATTGTCTGCATCCAATCGAGCTTTACAGAAACAAGGTTGGCCTTGTTCAATTTTGATTTAATATGCTAGTATATGCTTTGAACTGCGTTGGATCTGCAAACCCGTGACATATTATCTGCTGAAAACTTGTGATGAAGCTCACAATCTTTGAATCCCATTTCGATTTAATCTCCCAATGATAAAGACCTCGAATGTAGGGTTTTTGAAATCCCTGATAATGCAAACAATTCCAATCTCTAATTTCTGAAATTGGTACCAGACTGTTCAACTTTCTTCCAATATATCTTGAATCTCGAAATTCAAACTGAAGTGTGCATATTTCTCCCCCCTTTTTCTTGCTTTTCCGCAGGAATGGCAAAGACAAAAGGAACTAGACCCACCAAGGAGGACGAAGAAATACCTGATCTTCCGCAAGCTCTATGGCGAAAAGCCCCCTATCTGGGTGGCAAAGATTTATACCATGCTAGGGTTAAGGCAAAGAAACTGCCTACCCCTGTCCCTGGTGAGGGATTGCAAACATTAACCCCTCCAGTTAACTCGGCCTTGCTCGAATTGATTGGCTCCGAAGACGTGGTTCGATTGGGAGTCGAAAATGGGTACTTCCCCTGTACTGCGATTTCTACCCAAGCTTTTGTTCAGAAATTGGACTACATGGATGAGTGGATCGACCATGTATTGACTCATCACGCCATGACTCTAAATGAGGCCGGCGTATACTTCGCAGTTCGTGCTATGAAGGGTGATGCCGTGAAGCTGGACCAGTCCATGCTTCTAAACCTTCTTTCCCGCTACTCACCTGCGACTCACACCTTTCATTTTGCTGAGTTCGAGACTGCCCCCACGCTCGAGGATGTGCACATGCTGTATGATCTGTCTCCCATGGGCGAGGTGGATCCTTTGAGTCCCTTGAGGACGGATGCGGAGATTGCTTTGTACACGCAGATGGAGGAGCGCTTGTCAGAAGTAAAGAAAATTTCCACCCGGTGGACCACTACAGAAGTCCTTCCTGACTGGCAGTTGGTCGACACATCTGCGAAAAACACTTGGAACAAGTGGGTGCAGTACTTCTTCCGTGATTATGCGAACAGCAGCATCTCCAAGAAGCTTCTGAGTCAAAACCCAAAGGCTAAGAACAATGTGGATGGCAAGGGTTATCACCTGACCCTATGCGCCTTCCTCTGCGCCTGGCTGTCGAGGTACTTGATCGATGGCCACCCACACGATGGGGTTTTCTATCACGTCCTGCCCCTTGCTGTGAAATTGGCTCTTGGCCAGAAAGTCGCACTCGGACCCTTGGTCTTGGGCACACTGTACTACAGACTGGATCAGCTGGTCGTGGCCATGAAGGAATCGCGTGGCCGCCTCGACATACTGACTTACATTAACATTTCCTTCTTGAAAATGTGGGTCTTTGAGCGATGGCCTTCCTATGCCCCAGTTGCTTCTAAGCCCAACAAGTGGTGTCCCCCAGGCGCGGTGGAGGAACGTAATAGCGGCAGAGCTGCGAGGTGGTTCGGAACAAACAACCCCAAATGCGTCTGGAGCCTGATATGCGACAATCGGCAAGAGTTCATAGCCAGGCCCTATGCCATGCGTATTGAAAACGTGCGATGGTTTCCAAAACTGTATCCTTCTAAGGGTGTTGTCTTCTCAGAAGAGCTCCTCTTCGAAGGTGGAGAGCATTTCCACGAACGTTATCGCGAATTCTTTTGCTGGTGCCTGCGAGGTTCCCTTCCTGCTCTCGCAGAGCATGTTCGTGAGCTCGCGCCGAGTTACGAGAGGATTACCATGGATGTTGATCCCACTCGCGTTTCTCCCCAATTCGGCTTTGATGCAGTGGCACCATCAATATGGCCGCAGTCTATCATCAGAGGCTGCTATAAGCATTTATTGTCAAAAGAGTGTAAAACAGTCTTGCTGAGCAATCTTCCCTTCGAGCAACCTGCAGGTAACCGTGAAGGCGGCTGTTCCAAAAACTGGCTCGCATACTGGATCGCCAAACAGACAAGATTTGAGACGCAGTCAGCCCCCCAGCCAAGCAGAGCTCCTGTGATCAAAAGGAATTCTTTTCCTTTTCGTCCCAATTGCAGCCTGGACGAGTCTGAATATGGTTTCTACTCATTGCTGGATCGCGAGAACCATCTGTGTCCCGCCATCATTCTAGATGAAAAGATCGCTGCGGTCAGAAAAGGTGACTCGCATATCATCAGATATAGCGAAACTTTTGATAAGGTAAGCAACTTCTCTTGCATGCGCTAAGCTTCTTTACTTCAATATATTGATAACTTCATTCTATGCTTCTTGCTGTAGTGCCATGTGCGGAGGTTTGCATCTGGTGAGCGTTCCAAATCGCTGGTCAACACCATTGTTACTACAAGAAGGCAAGGACAGCCGTTTTGGCTAGCATCAAGAATGGATCCCGAGGTCGAGGCCAGGATTCGCGAAGTCATGAATGCTTTTGCCGATTCGCTAATAGACAACACTCCGGCCTTGTCTCCCCCTAGAGATGATCCGTCTCCTCCAGCGACTGCCGCGCCAAGAGCGAAGAGGCCCAGGCAAAGAGAAATTACAATTTCTTCCCCTAGAAGCGCTCCAACTTCCCCTCCTGCGAGGTCCCTTCCTGCCAAGGATAAAGGCAAAGGTCGCATGACCGGTAAAGCGCGGAAGGAGCTCGCAGTGGAGACCTTCGTTCCATTCGGCCAGGAGGAAGAAGAGGAGAGGCGGGAGCCAAGAGAAGGAGATGAAGAAGAAGAAGAAAGAGTCGAAGATGTCAGAGTCAGAGACAAAAGATGCGATACATGAGGAAGAATCAGGAGGTATCTCAATCGCGCTTCCCTTCTCATTATCTTAACTCTTTTGCAATTTGGTTTTAGCGATTCGCTTCATCGTAGATGATGATGATGAGACCATCAGTGGCCTTTTGGCCAAGAGGCAGAAGAGGGGTGCTCATTCTGGTGTTTCTGATGAAACCATAAGCGAGGACATTCTCGCCGAGTCCAGGAGGACAGCTGTGGAAGCTGCTGAAAGGAGAAGAAAGCGAGAAGAGGAGGAGCTCGAGCGTGTGAAGCAGAGGAGCCTAGAAGAACAACACGTCGACGACCTAGTGCGTCCAACCGATGAGGAAGATGTGCTTCCAAAAGAGATGGCTCCTCAAGTGGAAGAGGAGGATGCGGCTCCAGAAGAAGATGCAGCAGCCTTAGAGCAAGCCCAAGCAGATTTTGAAGAAATCGCAGGCGGCAATGAAGGTGAGATTTTTAATCTCGCAGTAACTTATCGAGATGTTATTGTTGGTGCATTAAAGCATGGTGTGTCAAAAGCTGACATTCGCCGTTGGCTAGTAGGCAAGTGTGGTGAACCCTCAGGTAATCACTTCGAACGATATGCGTGAACTAGGCTTAGCAACTCCAAACATAATCATGACTGGTTTCTTCGCGCCCCAGGTCACGCTCATCTTAAAGACATGCTTAGTGAAGACACATTAATAGGGCAAGGTTCCACGTCCTTAGCGTATGACGAGGATACTGCAATCCCACCTTCGCGTGGAGGTGCTTGCTCTTAGCTTAGCAAAGATAGTAAAATAACATACGATACGAGTTACCTCACACCATCGCATTTTGTATCGCAGGTAATGCTGATGAACCCGTGTTGGAGCAAAGGATTCAACCTTCTGCGTCCTATGTCCAGGTGCCGAGTTCTCATACCGAGAAGCCCGTCGCAGCCGCTGGATATGCAGGAGAGCCTCTTGAGGACGTCATCGAACTTTCTGATGATGCCGAGGCTGACACTGTGTTAATGGAGGAAGATACCCATGGTGGTACTGAGGACATAGGAACGAATGTTGCTGATGCTATCGTACCTGAAGGTATCCCTCGTCAAGCTGCAACTTCTGCTGCTACCATGCCTCCAGCAATGACTGAGTCGGCAGCGCCTCTTCCTGCGTGGAACTTTTGGGGTTCGCAGGTCGGGGCTGCAATCGCACCTGGTGCGGCTTATACTCTTCCCCCCAACTATGAGGAGTTAGAGCTCGCAGCTGATAGGAGGGCAATGGAACGAGGACAGTCTACAACTACCCCAGCGATGCGTATCCCTTCTCTGCGCGAAATCCTTGAAGGAACTGGTATGTCGTAATTTGCTGTTCGCATCTTGCATTCTTCATTTGCGAATCTGATAGTCTAACTTGGCTTTGACATCGTTTTAGGTTTGAAGCAAGCCGACGTGGACTGGCTAGTTCGGATGCGCCTCACCTACCCCCAGTCATTTGCGAGGTCTCTGGAGATAGGGCCTTTCGACAGGATGCTATTTCTTACTGAAGCCATCTGGATTTTGGAGCAACTGTCCGCGGCTACACCTGCGACCATTTCTCCTCAGAGTGCCGAATTGCTTTTTGGCATGTGCCAAAATCTCCTTGCCAAAGTTCAAGGCAAGCTGGGTTTCAAATTTCTTACCGTGACTTTGAAACGCGGCCACCAAAACCTCGCAGCTGAGAAGCAAAAGGTAGAGCAGCGAAAGAAAAAGGTTGAAGAGGCTATGAAGCTCTATCATGAGATGAATGCCAAATGCGAGCAATTGAAGCAAGAAGTGGAGCAAGTGGAAAATCTGAGCCGTCAGTTTACTCCCCATGACTCCTTGATCAAGGGTTTATTTTGATTTTTGAAAAGTAGCAGATAAGTAGCTGAAACATTATTGTAATGTTTCTAGGGTTTCTCCCCCCTTTCTTTTTTTCAAAAGAAGAATTGAAATGCCCGTTTTGTCCTTTCCGGGATTTGCTGGAATATCTCTGTGCATATCAAATTATGACGTCAGCAATTGATATTCTGCCTTGATTTTCACGGTAATTACTCATTAGATAAGCACGCTTTCCTCGGGAAGTCCATCCGAATCATGACCATCCGTCATTAATTAGGATACGCAACTAAATCGTCGTAGCCTTTAATAGGGTAATTGATTGTTACCACTTTTCAAGGCGTAAGTGATTGATCCTTACCCTCTTTTCAAATTCTGCTGACTCATCTTTGGCAACTAAAGAGTCTCCACAAGGTCTATATAAACCCTGCCTTTTGCTATTTGGGTTCTTCATCCCAAAATGTAGTTTGCCGTGAGTCCTTACGACTGCTGGCTTCAACGCTTGTTTTTCGTTGATTCATGGCAGCTTCAAGTTGTGAAACCTGAGTTTGTGCTTTGTGCTATAGAAATAGTTTCCAAGATCTGCTTCATAAGGTTTATTGATCTTTATATCTTTCATAAAGAAGATGCAGATAATACCTCATGTTTATTCGAAGAATTTTCTTCGTCTATTATGCTTGCAGGTCATGTTTCCGGCCGCCTCCCGGCGAGGTGCGGCGCCGTACTGACCTTGCTACCGACTCGTAATGAACGGCAGGATTCTCCTCCAGCATGCCCGGAGGAGAATTTCTTGCCCCCACGTTCGTGAGCTCAGGGTGGCGAGCCATTGTGCTCGTTTCCGTGGACAAGGAGCCCATTGCCCGAGGAATAACTGCTCCCCTGTTTTGTATGGCTGCATACGCCGGAACAGGTGGTTCCTCTGGTACATATCTTGATCAGACAGAGGCCTTTTCAGATCCTGAGATCTTGGACGTAGCGTCACTCAGGTCTTGCGGTTGTAGACATAGCGAGTGGCGGGTTGATCTTCTCGCAGGAGCGCCCTACTTGCTACAGATCTTTGGTCGCAGATCTGTGTATCGCATAGCTTGTGCTAGGACCGTTAGGTTCATCCTTTTTCAGT
Source organism: Linanthus parryae (assembly GCA_023055425.1). Lineage (NCBI taxonomy): Eukaryota > Viridiplantae > Streptophyta > Magnoliopsida > Ericales > Polemoniaceae > Linanthus > Linanthus parryae. The sequence continues at coordinate 100,557,007 of JALGPY010000002.1, forward strand.
TAGGATTCCCCCGATGTGTAACTTCTCGTTTGTAAGTTACTTTTTAGATGCATTGTAAGCCATGTTGGCTGCGTAGTTAGCTTGATTTAAGCTTTTCCGCTTGTAAGCTGTTATCTAGACAGATAAATTGTAAGTCTTTTTGACTCATAATGATAAATCGCTTTATATGATCTACTGTCTTGTTACGACAAATTACGATTTTCGCATGCGTATTGGCAAATTTCGCCTTCTGTAGTGCTATATACACATTTTGCATTGTTGCTTATGATTTTCTATCTGCTGTATAAATCAGCAGATATGTTTTTAGATCGTTCGAGATCGTGCTTGCGCAGCTTTGCTATCTTGGTAGATAGGCTTGTTGTTTGTTTCAGATTAAAATGCAAGTGCTATCTCATCAGATAGGCCTTTGTAGATCACTTAATATCATTGCTTTACATAATGCTGCTATCATGGCAGATAGACTTGAGAACGATTTTAAAATTGCATCTGCATAGCGCTGCTATCGTGGCAGACAGGCTTTAAAGATCATTCAAGATCATGTTCGCATGAGCTGCCATCATAGCAGATGGGCTTAGAAGATCATTCAAGATCATTTCGCATGAGCTGCTATCGTGACAGATAGGCCTAGGGGATTAATTGAGATTGTTTTCGCATGATCTGCTATCGTGGCAGATAGGCTTAGAAGATCAATTAAGATCGTTTTCGCATGAGCTGCTATCGTGGGAGATAGGCTTAGAAGATCAGTTAAGATCGTATTTCGCATGAGCAGCTATCGTGGCAGATAGGCTTAGAAGATCAATTAAGATCGTATTTGCATGAGCTGCTATCGTGGCAGATAGGCTTAGAAGATCAATTAAGATCACATTTGCATGAGCTGCTATCACGGCGGATAGGCTTAGAAGATCAATTAAGATCATATTTGCATGAGCTGCTATCACGGCGGATAGGCTTTTGTTAACAGTAATAATGAACTAAATGAAGCAATGAAAACAGCTAGAAGCATAAAGTTCTTCTCATTTGGGAGAAGTCTTTTATTATAGAACTCTCATATGGGAGAGATGAGATTACAGTTCTCTCATATGGGAGAGATGATGTGCGAATCATAGCCATACAGAGCATAAGGCAACGTTGTAATAAAACGCATATAATGAGAGAAGTCAAGGATAATACTTCTTAATCCAGCGCATGTTGACTGAGCTCGGGGTTGAGGTTGTTCCATGTAACCTCCGTATGCTGCAGTAGCCACTGTCAAAGACTTCTGTGACTTCAAAGGGTCCTTCCCAATTGGCTGCGAACTTTGGGTGAGCCGCCTCTCGCATGCAATGGTCAGATGCGCGCAAGACCAAATCTCCAACTGCGAAGTCTCTCCGTTGGACTGTTTTGTTGTACGCACGAGCAATCCTTTCTTGATATCGTTTATTAGTCCTTTTAGCTTGCTCCCGCTTTTCTTCTAGCAGGACCAAGTCATGGTCGCGTTGATTGTCGTACAATGCGTGGAAAGCCAATCTTGCAGATTTAACTTTTACCTCCGCAGGTACCACAGCCTCAGCTCCATAGCATAGAAGGAATGGCGAGACCCCTGTGGGTGTCCTTGGAGAAGTCCGGTAAGCCCACAGGGCTATGCTTAAAGAATCAGCCCACTTCTTGTGGTCATCTGCGACCATCTTGCTCAAAATTCTCAACATCGTCTTGTTGGTCGCTTCTGCTTGCCCATTCCCCTTCGGGTAGTATGGGGTGGAGCATATCTGCCTGATGTTGTACTCCGCTAGCTTCGCAGCCACCTGGCGATTAACAAAAGGAGTGCCATTATCCGAAAGGATGGTATTGGGAATTCCGAACCTGCATGTGATGCTTTCTTGGATGAAATGGACCACAGCTAACGCATTTGCCGTCTTCAGTGGTATCGCTTCTACCCACTTGGTGAACAACTCAGTCGCGGTGAGAATGAAGTGACTCCCATGTGATGTTGGTCGAATGGGACCAATAAAATCCAGAGCCCATGTGTGAAACGACCATGGTGTTCCCAATGCATGTAGATCTACAGCAGGAGCGTGCACCAGATTACCTTTAAATTGACACTCCTGGCAGCGTCGTACCTTAGCGCGGCAATCAGCCTCCATCGTGGGTTAAAAATATCCAATTGAGAGGAGTTGTCTGCATAATTTCGCACCCCCCTGATGTTCCACCTGATAAGAAAGGTCCATCACTTCTTGTGCTTCCCTGCTGTCTAGACATCGCAGCAAGTTGCCTTCATGGCCCCTTCGCCAAAGCAGGTTTTCTTGTACCACGTATCGGGACGCTTTACTCCTTAGTTTCTCAGCTTCTTTTCTTGATTCGGGTACAGTACCCTGGGTGAGAAAATCAAAGAGTGGTCTCCTCCAATCCGCATCATCATCGGTTAAAGCGATGAGTAAAGAATCTTTGATCAGTGCGCAACTCTCGCACTTTCCTTGTATCAGTGTTGCGGCCGTTGACATGTCCGGCCAGTGAATGCCATATCTCTGAGCTTTCCGATAGATTGACACTTTGCTTTCCCCGCAAGCATGTTGATGGATCTTTTCTAACAGCAGCAGTCCTTCTTGCTCGGAGACGCATCGCATAAGTATCCCACCAGGGCCCTTGTAATAGAGCGTGTTGTCATGTATGCAATATCCCTTTTTGGATGCCCAGTTCTCGCTGCTCGTGCCCTCTGCGATGGCCCGTAAGATTGACTTTCTCCAATCCGCATCGTCCATGCATTTATCGTCGCACGCGTCTTCTGTTAACGCCGACGATGTTCGCACTTCAATCGAGATTCTTGCAGGACATTTGTCCGCACTAACCTTGGATCCCAAGGTAGCCAACGCGTCGGCATGCCTGTTATCCGTTCGGGGCTTATGCTCGTACCTAACGTCACAGAATTGTTGCACCAGTTTTTGTACCAATGTCCGGTAGGATAGTAGATTTATCTCCTTCAAGCCGTACTCGCCCGAGGCTTGGTTGACAATTAGCTTGGAGTCCCCCATGACCGTCAAATTACTTACTTCCAAGGCCTTTGCCGCTCGAAGTCCCGCAATGAGAGCTTCATATTCTGCTTCGTTGTTGGTGACTGCGAAGTCAAGCTTTGCGGACATCTGTATGACCTCCCCATCCGTTTTGGTCAAGACTATCCCAATGCCTCCACATTTCCTTGTTGACGAGCCGTCAAAATGGAGCGTCCAATAGGGCAAGTCAACTGTGTAGATCTCAGGTCCCTCGAATTCTTCTTCAATCACAGGCTCATGACTGTTATCGGGGAACTGCGCCAGCAAATCTGCCACCGCCTGCGACTTGATCGCCCGCGGTCGCACGCATGTAATGTCATATTGGGAGACGGTCATATACCATTTTGCCAATCTTCCCCCAGGAGTGGTATGAGTCAGAAGATATCGTATGGGATCACTCTTTGTGACCACCACTACTTTGTGCGAAGCAAAGTAGTGTCTCAACTTCTCTATTACAAAGAATAGGGCAAGGCAATGACGCTCGATGTCCGTGTACCTTGATTCTGCGGGCTGCACAATGCGAGAGATGTAGTAGATGGGCCTTTCTTGGCCCTCGTACTCCTGAGCCAAAAGAGCTCCTATAGACTTTCTTGTTGACGTCAAATACAGCAAAAGTGGTGATCCTAACTGAGGCGCGATCATTATTTTTGAAGACGTCAACAATTGCTTTAGTTTCCCAAACGCAGCATTGTGCTCTGGAGTCCAGCTGTATACGACATCTTTCTTGAGAAGGTCGCTGAAACAGCAGGTAATTTCGGCAATCGCTGGGATGAATCTTCGCAGATATGATAGCTTTCCCAAGAACGTTTTCAAGGCACTTTGGTTATGTGGCGGAGTCATGCCGGTGATGGCTGATACTTTCGCAGGATCAGGCTCGATTCCTTGGCGATGCACTACGCATCCCAAGAACTTCCCTGATGTCACTCCGAATGCGCACTTCATGGGGTTCATCTTCAGTTGAAAGCGTCTGCATCTATTGAACACTTTCCGCAAATCCACCAGATGATCTGCCTCCTGTTTGGATTTAACCACCAGGTCATCCACATAAAATTCCACTTCTTTGTGCATCATGTCGTGGAACAGGGCCATCATGGCCCGCTGGTAAGTTGCACCTGCGTTTTGGAGACGAAAAGGCATCACCGTATAGTTGAATACTCCCACTGGGGTGATGAATGCGGTTTTCCGTGCATCTTCAGGGTCTATCTTGATCTGATTGTACCCGCTGAAGCCGTCCATGAAACAGAACATGCGATGACCCGCTGTCGAATCAATAAGCAGATCAATGTTGGGGAGCGGAAAATCGTCCTTGGGGCACAATGTTGGCCAGCCATGTGGGATGGTGATTCGGCTCTATGAACTTGGCGTCCAGGAGTTTGACAGTCTCCTGCTTAATCTTCACGTTAAGCTCCGACCTAAAGCTTCTTGTGCTCTGCTTTACCGGCTTAGACCCCGGAATGACGTCTAACCGATGCATAGTAACTATTGTGTCCAGACCGGGCATCTCATCATACTCCCATGCGAACACGTCCTTTTACTCAGTCAGGAGCTGTAGCAGTCTTTCCTCCTCTTCGCTTGTGAGGTCCGCACTCAGAAAGACCGGCCTCTTCTTTTCTTCGTTCGGGCTTAGGAACACCTCCTTTAGCTCTTGCTTTTGCGGTCTGGGTTTGTCTTCCATGCATTCGGGTGCTTCTTTGAGCTTCTCTTCTGGGGTGCTCTGCATTGGTCTTTCCGTCTCCACACCCTGCTCGATTTGGTTGATTTGCTCAGGGATATCCCCATGCCCGCGTGAGGACACCCCCGCGCACCTTCATATGCGATAGCACTTCTTCCCGTTGGCGTAGAAACTCTCTATCTCCTTGCCTTCAGGGTCATGCTTTGCTATTCTCTTCAGAGTGTACACGTTCTTTCGCTGGTAGGCAATCCGCGACGCCCCTTCTCGCGTGGGCGGCTTTTCCTTGGCATCCTCCCTTGTCACCATCACTCCCGCAGGTGACTGATCCTTGATATCTTCCCATAGGGGTAAAGGAGTAGGGTTGAACGGTCCCGGTGTTTGCTCATCCGCCATCTCGGTGAACCACACCGCCTCGCTGAGATGTGCTTCATCCATGTTGAATGGATTTGTCGAAGCCGGTATCTCGACTATTCTGTCGTTCCAAATAGCTTTCATCACTTGGTGAGCTGTTGAAGGGACATCATCAAAGCGATGAATCCAGGCTCGTCCTATGATCATGTGATACGTAGTATTCGCATCTATGACATAGAACTTCGCTGAGCACTTGATTTTGCCGATCTGGATACCTAGGCGGATCCATCCTATCGTCATTCTGGAGTCGCTTCCGAATCCCATCAACGGGGATGGACGCTTGACAATCTTGTACTCTGGGATCCCTGCTAGCTTCAATTTATGGAGCGAAACAACGTTAACCGCTGCTCCTCCGTCGACGAACGCTCTTTTGAACTTGACGCCATTGATGATGGCCGTCACATACAGAGGCCTCTGGTGGCTCGCATCTGTCTTCTTGTCGCTGGCGGAAAAGGTTATGATCTTTTCTGTAGAGCGAGATGCCCTAACGACTTTCCCATTGGAGACTACGAGATCCTCCTCGTAGTCTTCTGTTATCCTTAAGATCGCTTTTGTCATCTCCATCCGGCATTTTTTTGAGAAGTTCATCTCGTCGAAGAACCTGCTGAAGCCGTGCGACCCCTTCATCCGGTCGGCACGCTCGTCCTCCGTGTCTATGCTGTAGTCTTCATCATCATGGACTTCGGCAATAATGGGTAGACCATCCTCTGCGACTTCTTCCAGATCCACAATCGAGATCATAGCGACCTCTTTGCCTTTCAATTCTTGCTCTGCATGGGCAGGAAGTGGATTGTTGCGCACATCCTGCCTTTGGTCGCTAACAATCAGCTCGCCATTCTTCATATTTTGGCTGAACACAATCCTGAGCTTCTTACAGTCCGCCGTGGGATGCATGACCTTGCTGTGGTATTCGCACCATTTCGGGTCCCTCACCATCTCCTTGGAGGGTGCCCTCTCGAGCGGCGGTAGGACACCGTCCTTGCACCATTGCCTGCAGAGGTCGCTTGCTTCTTCCACCGAACATGGCAGAGGTGGTGCATCAAAGTTCACAATCTTCACCTGCTTCTGGGGTGAAACTATATTGACTTGAGCTTCGCGTCCCCTCTTGTAACTGAATCTCCCGATCTTGAAAGTAGTAGCGCCTGAGGATCGCTCCGGAGCGCTTCTCTTTTTCTGCCTCTCCACTATAGGCTCGATGTTCTTCGTGCATTCGGTTAGTTTTGAAAACGTAGGCGTTTGCAAGTTGATGAGCATACCTTTGTACTCATCTCGCATGCACTGCAGGCATATCTCCACGAGTCTGCTTTCGAGTATCACATCTTTGCATTCCAAGGACTTGGCCCAGAACTTCTTGATGAAAGTTATTCCGTCCTCCTCGCGCTTCTGGTACATTCGCGAGAGGTGGATCATCGTCACCTTTTCCTCCATCTGGAAGAACTTGGTGTAGAACTTTTGGACCATGTCGTCCCAAGTCTTCACGGACCCGGCTTCCAACGTCCTGTACCACTTGTAAGCTACGTTTCCCAAGGATTTCGGGAACTCCCGCATCAACAGTTTGGGATCAGCTCCATACGGCCCCATGACATCGATGAAACGCATGACATGTTCATGAGCGTTTCCATTGACATCTTCAAACTTGTCCCATTTAGGAGCCTTGTACCCAACAGGGTTAGACAGGAGATAAATCTCTCGCGGGATAGGTGGATCATTGTCTAGCTTTGGGATGATGGTATCCGCGAATGATTGGTGAGCCAGAATGGTGTCTATGCGCCTTTGCAGAGACGTCATACACTCTGGAGTGTTTCCCTCAGTAGCAGGAGGAGGGGTTGCGGCAGGCGGAGGCGACACATATGCCGCAGGAGGACTAGGGACATATTGTGCGTTCACATTGCCCCAGATTGTCGTTGGAGGAGGCAAGGGATACTGCGAGGCCGGATTAGGTACCAGAGCTGGAGGCTGAGGAGTATGAGCAGTGAGGGGCAACATTTGAGCTGTTGACCCTTGAATTGAGGGTAGCTGCGTAGTCACCGGTGGAGTCTGCAGATTAGGGTTGGGGGTGTGGTTGACACTCCCAGTCCTTGAGCGGTAGGGGCTCCTCCTCCATGAGAAACGACGGTGGCTGGTGCAGGGTTTGGTGCAAGAGTCCCCAAGACAGCCATGATCCGTTCTAGCTGCGCAGATTGAGCTTTGAGAGCCTTCGCCTGACTCTGGATGGTAGCGTCCAAGGCCTCTAGCGTCGGAGCTTCACCGGTGGTCGTAGGAGTGCGGCGGATCTCCTCTCCTGAGGCGGCTTCGGTGGAAGGCGATCTGTTACTGACATCATCCTCTTGAGACATGGTTGCTTATGATGGTAAGATTCACGTCGGGTTCACCAAAATGTGCACAAGAGATTCCGGCGGGGAGAACTCCGTGTACACCGTAAGTAGAGGATCGGAAATGGCACAGGAAGAGTTGGGTTGTGTGTAGGGAGAGAGTAAGGCAGTAGTAATGTCTGAGAGAGAGACAGGAGTTTGGCAGAGCTTCCGCGTATGACTAGTGTGTCCTCCTCTGTATGGAAAGGTTAACGTCCTATATATAACGGAGAATGTGACTGTTGCAGTGTGGTTAATGCGCCCATCAATGACGGTTTAATTAGCTTAACCACGACGGCACGTTCGTCCGCGTATATAGGGACCGTTACAGCACGTTATGCGCGAATACAGGAACCGTTATGGGGTTGACCGGGTTTGACCGGATTGACCGGGTTTATGGAGCTCGTGCCATAAATATCTCAAAAGCAGTTACAAAAGGTCGCGCGCGGGCTTGGCTCGCACGCGACAGGACTTACTCTAGCCTCCAAACCACTAAGTCCCTACAAGTCCAGTGCAGTGGTATGCAAGGGCCCTGTCTCGCAGCCCCCACATGGATCAGCGCGGCTGGTGATCCAGTGTGTGTGGAGCACAATATGGTGTGCTGGATGGTTGCCACGTGGCCAAGATCTGTCAGCTCAGAAAGCACTATCTACAATTGTTTATTATATAAATAAACAATTTATTTTTTAAATTTATTGGCAAAGAGGAAAACTATGATACATTGTAAAATTGTTACATGTTTTAAATTTTGATACATTTCTTACAAAAAACTGTTACATTTTTCAAGAATGTTTGAACATTATTACAATTTCTAGAAAACATACATGCATGTTTTCTAGAAAATGTAATAATACCCGGCACATGAACCTAAAACTCTCTCCGTCTCTTCATCTACCCAGGAAGCACTACAAAAGCCACTGTTCTCTCCAAAACTCACCACATTCTGAAATGGCAAAGAAGAAGATACCAAAGGAGTGGGAAAGCGACAAGGAGGAGGATAGTGAAAGGTCCGAAGACGAGGACGAGGACGAGGAAGGGGATGAAGACAGTGAGGAAGACAGTGAAGAGGACAGTGAAGAAACTGACAGTGATGCAGAAATCACAGCAACTTTCAGGGCAAAAAGGGGCTCTGAAACTACTCAGTACACTGAAGATGAAGACGAAGAAGATGATGATGACTCCGTGGATTGGCCGCCATCTCCGCCGCTGAAGAAAAGAAACAGAGACGACAGCAGTGAAGAAGAAGATCCGGAGCTCTGGCCTGGCAAACCCAAAAAACCCAAAAAAATGTAATCTTTTCTTCATGTTTTTAAGTTTTTAATGTAATGAACTCTTCTGTTTCTGAACTTTTTCATGTTTCTGATTATGACTGTTCATCTTTCCGAAGTTCTTCGTATTTTTTTATGGAAAAAACACAATTTCTGTGTAAGACGAGCAGTTGCTCGTCCCAGTGTTGACCTGCTCGTCTCAGTATCAGTATGTCAATATACTTAGACGAGCAGAACTCTCGTCTCAGTATATTGCCACACTGAGACGAGCAATACAAACTGAGACGAGAAACAACTGGGACGAGCACACAAGTCTCACGTCCCAGTTGTTAGAGAGAAGAGAGAGTTTAGTTTTAAAAAGAAAGTTAATCAAAAGATAATTGAATTAGTTACAATGGTTAACCCTAAGTCATGTCAACAAATAAACATAAGTGAGAGACGGGTATTTTTCAAAGACCAATTCACCAGACGGGTAGGACGCCAATTCTTTCTACACTCATCGTGTAATATGAACTCCACCGTGCAAGTGCGCGCGTGTTCTAGTTAGGAGTTACTACGCCAGTACTATTATCCAGTCCGAACCCCGAGTATTATCCGCATACACAGATAGTTGGCTCTCAGACAGGCGATGGCTCTCCTCAACGTCTCCTTCTCTTCCAAACTCCTTCCACTTTCTTCCCCAAAACCTCACAACATCTCAAACCCACATTTCTCTTCTCTATCCCTCAAAACCCACCTCGACCCTCCACAAACCCTTCTCTCCTCTCTCGGAGAATCGGTGGCTAAAGCCGGATTTATCGCTGTCCTCTCTTCCTCCCTCTTCTTCGTCGACCCTGCACTCGCATTCAAGGTACTGAAGAATATCAAATCAATTATTTTTTTTGTTTCAAGTTTGAACTCCCCTTTTGTGGGTTTTCGATAGATTTTGATGATATGTGAAGGGTGGAGGTCCATATGGTTCTGAAGTTACAAGGGGCCAGGATCTCACGGGGAAGGATTTTAGTGGCAAGACTTTGATCAAGCAAGACTTCAAAACGGTATACATATATCTCTGGTAATGCATTCAATTCGAATTTGGTTCAACTCTCCTCGGTGTATAAGCATTTGGGCCTGCTTTATTTGTTTGTTTGTTTTCATATGTTTTATTGTTATTAATTGGTTTCAGTCAATATTGAGGCAAGCAAATTTTAAGGGTGCAAAGCTATTGGGAGCTAGCTTCTTTGATGCTGATTTAACAGGTTGTTCTCTCCTTAATGAATTTGCTTTGATTCATCCGTGTGTGGGTTATAGATGTAAGCAACGGACATTGGTATACACTGCATACTCTTTTACCACAAAAATATAGATCTAGGCATCAATTTTCACACCGATAATACATTCGGTACTAGACAGCTGGGATGACGTGCTTCGCCTGTCAGTAGAATTAAAAGGAACAGACCTCGTCATGCTGTGGATTGATATTTTCTGTCTTCTTTTGCTACCTTGCCTCTGGTATGGTTTCCTTAATCCTTTGTGTGGTAGCATATACCTTACTGAATCGTTATGGCAACCAGGTGTTAATGTTCCGTTACAATCATGAACCTATCTTGAAAAGTTTTAGACGTCTGTTTATTTCAACAAATTTCATATGTTAATATTCTTAGAGGGTGGCATGATAGGAGTAGGGCTCTAAGATGCGGTGCGAATGTAACATGATATTAACAGATTTTTTCACCACAAGAGGGATCATAGCACTTGAACATCTTTGAATTGCGGTAGACTCTAGAAAGTTAGACTTAACTGTTTTAGGTTCGAGCTTATCATGCATTGGGTAGTGCGGGTGAGTAAAGCAAAACAAACTGCTGATGGGAAAGCAGAAATGACTGAACACTAACAAAATGTGGGGTGCGGTTGGGGATCGAAATTGAGCAATTTCAGGAGTACTTTTGTGGTCCCTTATACCTTCACAATAATCTTCATTTTCATGCCTGACTCGAAGCTAATACAGTGACCCAGTTTGTACCTGATGGCTGATATGACAAGTCAAGTAGCAGGAATAGAATTAAACTGAGCATTTGCGAATGTAGATGGATGATATGGTAAGAGTGGATTAGACTCCACTAAATAAGAAAGGAACTCCCAACAATAGCGAACTGTTGAACATCAGAAGATCTGCAAATAAATGAAGGAAATAAGGAAATGAACATGCAAAAAGAAAAACAAATTAAACCTAAGAGAAATAATGAAAACGGAAAGAATGATAAACAGCAGACACAGCATTGAATCAACTTGTAGTGAATTCCAGGAGTGAACCCTAATATATAGGAACGCAAAAAAGTAACAAAAGATAGAAAATATGAAAATCCCCAGAACTGAAAATCAATGGATGACGCTGAAACCGGAAGTGTTTAGGAAAACCATGGATTGAGAAGATGAAGAAGAAGAGAGACGACTGTAGGGACATTGAATAGTGGGGATGTTAGAACTGACCCAAAAAAGGATAGTGGAAAGTGGAAACACCAGTGAGCATTCCAAGTTTCTACTGATTGGTATTCTCTTAAATATAACCTTAAATCTGAATTGATGAAATGCCATGTTACGAAGCAGGAAGTCAGCAACCCTCAGAAACACTGAAACCTGATGGCATACGAAGAATTACCCGTGTTCTTACGACAAAAACACCAAGCATTTTCCCAGTTTAACGAAGGTAGGCTGCATGGATCAAGTTCCTGAGTTGTGTGCGTCCAAACTTATACCCTCACTTAGGTTTGATTTGACTAGTTTGTGTCTATTGTCTCTACCCCCTGTTCTTACCTGTTTCATTTTGCGGTTAGGTCTGTACATAAAATACAAAGTCAAGTACTACTGCTGCAACCAGAAACAGCATAATTGTGTGTTTGATGAGAAAACGAGTAAGAAAAGAACAACATTAAAATGATCATGGACTGCGTAGTACAATTTTAAGATTGTGTAAACCTCTAAAAGATGTTTATATATATGCTAAGTAATTCCATTTGTTGGGAGTCTTATCATGAAGTTGATGTATTATGCTGTATAGAAACATAAAAGAACGGAAGGACATGACGAACAGAAGAGCTTAGAAGTATTCTTTCCGTTGGTCGCTGCGTATTAATAATAGGCATTTGCAACTGGCTTTCAGCATAAAAGTTACAAAAGGTTTCATAGAGATTTTTGAAATTACATAAAGTAAATATATGTTAGATGAGAAAACTCCACCGGAAGTTAGAAGATATTGATTACTCAATTTGAAATTACTTGGTCAAATATAATTTTACGTAGCCTAGTGGTTGCCTATGATGAAGGGAGAATCGAGCTGCCAGTTTGGATATGGTTATAAATTATGAGTATAATTGGAAGTGATGACCCATCAAGGCTTAGTTTATCACCCACACTCATTGGAGAAACCGTTGGTATAGTTCATAGAATTAGGTCCTCTCTCATTCAAGTTGATAAGCGTTACTATGTTGTCTGCATAGTGCGTACTCATTGTGTAACAAAGTATATAATCTTAAAAGTTGTAATGACTGGTTAAAATGTACTAGTCGTCCAGCTGAGGCTAATCATTTAAAGCAGGGGCTATTATGATTTATATTTTTAATCTGTGAATGTAAAAGAAAACATTCAAAAAAGAAATCTGATTCGCGCCATAGTCTTCTGATACGATTTTGCGATTCAAAACCCAGAGATATGCAGCAAATGCGCGATGAAATGGTTAATTTATACCGGCAATTGTATTATGATTACTCTAAGTCCAAGCCTAAACCTTAAAATGGCCTGCATTTTGATGAAACCAGTCAAGGACAAATGGGATTCAGATAAGCTCTACAATTCCATGATAGGGATGCTCCTTCCTCTATTGTTGGTCTGGTGGGGCTATTTTAGTTATCAATATCTGAAGAGGTAAAAAATTTATTTACAGAAATTCTGCAGGATTACCTAGAGTGTCTTTTACATGAGGAACTTGCAGAGTTCAGAACACTTAAATCCATAAAATTCCATGGTGGTGCTTGGCCGGGAATCGCAAGGCCCTCCTTAACAGAAAGGGAATGTTGTTCGAACCTGATTTTTATTTCATCTCATATGGAGTAAGGAAATCCGATGCCCCATTGGAGGATTATTTTCTTTGCTTGGACAGCAAGATGATTTCTTCAATACTGATAATCTGCACAGAGGTTTTCAGTTGCCCAATAGATACATGGTGAAAGAGGGTCAGAGACGGAGTCCCATATCTGTTGCTTGAATCTCGATATGTGTGCGAGGCATTTATAGGAGCTCGTGTCAACTAAGTAAGGGTAAACTGTATTGACACAGATTTCAGTATCCTATTTGAGTTCTAGAATTGAAGGTTCACTTGGTGGGTACGTTATCCTCAACTATGGCAAAGATGGTCGGGGCAAGGCAACAGAGAATATTGAATGTAGAAAGTCCCTTCTTAGGGATATAATTAAAATTCATCCAAAGGGTATTAGAGGCCTAGTGTATCTTTTTCATCTGCTTGATGATATTTGGTTATCTGGTATGTTAATGATAGTGTCTGGCATTATATATGAGTCAGGGTCTGTAGAATCTAAGTGGCCTACTGAATGTAGTGAAAATATATTTGGTTATATGGTATGTTAATGATAGTGTTTGGTATCTGGTATGTTAGTGATATTTGGTCATCACAGTTTGAGTCGATTATTAATTCATGATTTTGTGTGTCGTACGGTGGAGTATGTTTTCACATTTATTTTAACATTTTTCATGTGCTTCAGGAGCTGATCTTTCTGATGCTGATCTCAGGAGTGCTGACTTTTCCTTGGCGAATGTGACAAAGGTGGGTTTCAATACCCTTACAAGTTCAATGTATGCAAAGTCCTTGCTAAGTTTGTTTTCTGTATTAATTACACCGTATACGGGTGCACTAGATAACCTCCTAGATAAGCGTATTTTTTAGGGATTATTACAATTAAGGCACAAAATTTAAAACTATTTAGTATGGAGGCAGAAAAAAGAAATTAATTACTTGAAAATGAACTTTTAGAAAACTGAGCGATTACTATTTCAATACTGAACTTTCGAAAGGAGGCGTACTAATCGGTTTTTGGATGGATCCAAAAACATGTTTTGGCTTTATATTTCCCAACAAGAAGAAGAAAGTTGATGGTCCATTAGATGAAGAAAATCAATATGAGCTTTCTTTGTCTATAATTTGTTGTAGAACATATAACTGGTATTGAATTTTGGGATGAGATTGTCACTCCCAGTATTTGTTCTTATGGAGACCAGATTCTGATCTTGTTTGTTTATTTAGCATGTGCGAGGTCCAACATTTGGTGGAATCCAAGAGAACTATTGTAAGGATATTTTTTTTTAAGGAACTACTCCCCGTTGAAGTACTGCGAACTCCCCATTGTTCAAATATGATCATCACTTGTCTCATAGTTTTCGTAGACAAGTTTATCATAAATTTGTGTCTTTGGACTTAAGGGTAAGTTGCTTCAATAAGAAACAGAGGGTGAGGATTATGGTATAAATCTGTATAAATCTATAACATTATGGATACAATTGTCATTTTAGGTATCAAATTTGAAGTTACTGCCTTGTTAGTAAATAATTTTCTAAAAATACCCCTTTTAAGAATTATTTTTGTTTTACTGCCTTTAGAGTAAATATTTTTTATTTTTCTGCCTTAACTATAATAATCCCATATTTTTAAGTTGAAGAATGGAAATATAGTTGTAAAATATTTTATTTTTATTTTTATTTTTATTTTTGAGAAGCGTTTAAAGTTATTCCAAATGCTTTTAGCATGGTTATCCCAAAAGAAGAAGGTACCAAAGCACCCATGTCCTAGTTCGAGGTACCTACGATTCCTGTTAATTTTAAGACCCCATCTAATCTTCTGTTTACACTGTGGACCTTCCATCAAAATGTGTTAGTCATAGGACTGCTAGAAAATGTGTCAATTCTGAATGCCTGCACAAATCTGAATATTTTTAAATGTTCTTCATTTTTATATAACTCCATTTTTTTCATTAGGTGAAATCTTATATTTGAGGGAGTTAAAATGTTCCCTCATTCTCCAAAAATAGTCGATTTAGGAGCTCTAAAATTTTCAGATAGTTCGGATTAACAGCAGACATTCAAATATCGGAGTCGACATATCCAATTCGGATGCAGTATTACTCTCAACATAACTTCATCAGGACAACTTTGAATTTTGGGGGGCACATTTCTATCATTACATTCCTACCTGAATTTGGGAGCTTGGGATGAGTTACCTATATAATAGATTCAATGCCTTCACTCGGAATGACAATCTAACTTAGTATTTTTCTTTAGAATTTATGGTAACGGTTTATAAATAGAAGAAAACTGCATAGTCAACTAGAGACTTATAGCATTCAACGTCCTATGCAGCTAACTTGTATTGAAAATTTTGTGTTTTTGGCCTCCCACACCAAATCACCAAATCACCAAAAACAAATGGTGATCTTTTGGTAGGCCTCCCGCAGTCGTTGACCAAAAAAATACCAAATCACCAAATCCTATATTTGGTGTAGCTGTTTTGAAATGGTGAAGTGCGTCTCCCACAGTACCCCCAACTCCTATCCATATCACCAAATCCTATATTTACCATCAAATTTGATGGCAAAAATAGGATTTAGCGTATTCTACACCAAATTCTTAATTAGTGTTTAGGGCATGTTTTTAGTTTTAGAGACATAATGTCATATTTTACAAATAATTAGATTTAAAATAACTTTAGACGACTAATATAATTATTCTTAGTGATAGAAAACAAAATATAAACAAAAATGATGACAAGAACAAAGCATTAATAATAAACTCAAAACAATAAAAATAGATCACACTAATAGCATGAAAATAAAATACATGGTTAGACTAAGCAAATGAAGAAAGCAGAATCAAGAACAAAGTAACATAATAATGGGATGCACTATGTCTGTGTGACAATCTAGTTGACATCCTCGTATTGGTAGCTGAAATTGGTATAACTTGCATCTGGGACATATAATTCACCATTACTTCCTCTACTCGCCCATGCACTAAAGTTTTAAGTTCCGTGCTACTCTAGGCATGTTATCGCGCTCAGCAAGTGCTTGTTTCTTGCGAGTCCAAAATTTTAGGTTTTTTGGTGTAAGATTACTCAAATCTTGATTATGAAACTTAACCATGAGGTTGCAAGGGATATCACTAATTCAACACTTATCCAACTTCTAGGTCGATATCGAGACTGGATAAACAAAGGAGCTCATAACGAACTAAGAAGACTTATCACTCACTTATGGGATAGTCATGGTCAAATCGGTTAGACTGGTCAATTAGATTTTTTGAAGTGTTATTAGTTTTTTTTGTGTGTACTATTTTATTATATTATTTTTAAAGTGTTTTTTTAATTGTATGAACAATCTTTTGCCATTTAATCATTTTGTATGAAATTCATGATTTGGTGATAAATTTGGTGATTTGTTGTGGTAGGCCAAAAACACCATTCTCCAAATTTGATGAAATGGTGATATAACTATCTGATGAAAAATTGGTGAAAACTGTGGGCACCAAAAATGCTATGTTTCCACCAAAAATGGTGAAATGGTGTTTTTTAGGGTTAATTGTGGGAGGCCAAACCATTTTTCTCCACCAAATGTAGAATTTGGTGTGAATTTTGATATCAACAGTGGAAGATGCTCTTATAACCCATCACCAATAAAACAAAATAGACATAGTCAGAGGAGAGATGGGAATTCTTTCAGTTTATCCTTCCAATTGTTAAAGAATAGAAGGAGTGTGCAAGAATCCATGGGGTTCCACCTCAAAGCCAATTGGCAATGAGGGGAGTAGCCGAGGATCTTATTAGTTGTAATTTTATTGCATGAATGTTTGAAATTACATAAACCTCGTGACTAGTATATCTGATAATTTTCATGAGTAGGGGTGGAGTGAAGACTAAGAACACAAGCTAATAGGCATTGGATTTAGTAAGCATGATCGATTGGGTTATAAAGGGTATTCTTCCAGGCTGGTTCCCTAAAAGAGGAGCCTCACACATGGATATGTCCCGGATTTTCGTTTTGGATACAAATAGGTCAAAAATGGCATCTATTCTATAAAACAGCATGGTTTAACTAACTTATGGCTTTTCAGCCCTTGGATTAAATCATCCCCAGCCCTTAGATCTCACCTACCACCGACTTAACTACCCATTACTTGAAAATTTACCCTCCCTCTCGGATTAATTTACGTAACTTATCAAAACTGTGTAAGAACATGACTTAATGGATATCATATAAAATTACCGGGGACGTCATTTTCATTTTCTCCTCCAGCAAAATCAATTATGAAACGTGTTTTTTGGGTAGAATCCCCTAGTGTTTGATAGCAGAGAATGATCAATTGTGTCTAACGTTCAAAAGCTGAGGAGTTTTGAAATACCGCTAGGAAAATATATCATGTGGATCTATCTAATGTTTTAAAGTAAATGAGGCGAGAGGTTTCTAACCCCTGACCATAGGATGGGACGAATCTTCACTTCACACGTGAAGCTGAGAGGCCACTGGCTAAAGCTGAGAGTCAGGTAAGATAGATGGTCCATCAGTTAGAGGATTAAGAAGAATAGTATGCAGAAGGTTTGAAAATGAGTTTTTTAATAGTTACGGTGATTAAAGATTGGTTGAAAACCAAGTCAAGATCCGTTTGGCTCAAGGTGTCGGTCGTAATGTTTAGCCATTTCATAAGATAGTGATAGAAGCTCAAAGGAAAATGTTCTCATCTGGGTAAAGTTTTGGTGTCCGGGTGCGTGCCTGAGGAAGACTATTTCATTGGGTATTTGATCCAGAATTTGGACATTGAAAGGCGTATGATCTAAACTGGAAATTCTCAATTCTATCTTTACACAAGACAAATGTGTTGATAAGTCCCACATCAGGAATTCAAGAGGAAAACACAGAATTAATAAGTCTCCTGGGCGACTCCCCTCATTGCCATTCGTTTTGAGGTGGAACCCCATGGATTCTTACAAAATGTTGGGGTAAAATGTTACCACAATATTAGAGCTTGGTTTTGCAGGATGACTCTTCGTTGGCATACTTTAAGATGGATAAGTATGGCTTGCCAAATGAAGATTCAGCTCCGGCTAATAGGTCTAAGCATATTTTGCTATAATCATTATGATTTCCGTTAGAATGCCACCATTCTTTTACTCAGTTTCTTCCGATTGTGGTCGCCTTGTTTGGGTTCCGAGCTCTTCAGGCCTTCTTTTTCTGTTCAAAGTAGTAATCCAGGTTTTGAGGACTATAGGCCTACATGAGTTTGGGGTTTCTTCTGCTGGCATATTTCTCCTTGTTACAGATATGTTCTTAAGAGATACACATCTCCCTGCTACAGTTGCTGGATGATCTGGTTTAGTCTTTGGGTCCTCCGTTTAATGTGAGTTTTTGCCTTTGTTCACCTGAAAGAGTGTATTTTTTTGACAAACAATCTCATTTTCTGCTGTTTTGAATTCCATCTTTTTACCAAGGTGGCATGTAAAGGAGGCAATTACAGACTAAGTACCTTCATCCTATTATTCTGAATATTGTTTGATGGGAAATATAATTTCATCTGAAGATACTTGTTGAGTTGGTATTTGGCATATTGGCCGAGTGTTTTCAGAGCATGGACTCCCTGGATATTTAAGCTATTAGATTTCTTTTTTTTTTTTTTTTGTTCACATCTCCTGAGTTATTACAATCGTACTTTTCATTGAGATATTGGACAATCGTCCTGTATGGACCTATCGTACAAGGTCAATGGCATGGGTAAAACTTGGTGCCCTTGGGATATTTGGCACTTCAATTTTGACAACTCCTGTTTAGAGTCTTCTGGAATGGTGCAGTGTCAATCAGGAATCATTTGAGCCATTCACTATACTCTTAGAACTGATGTTGATCATATGGGGTTGCGTCATCTCTTCAGGCACAGGCCAGTGCCAAATGTTTCATGGTGCTTTCTGCATATCAGCACAGTCTTTCTATGGATGCTACTTTTTGGGAATTTGATGATGGATAAAAGGGTATTTCGGGGTGTGTATCTTTTCCTTTCATTCTTCAAAGCTGAATTTTACATGTCAATCATAATATTGTTCATTCTCTTAGGAGATATGGTTGCTGATGTAATGCCTGCTTAGGGCATATCCATTGGACGGTACAGGGACATTTACCCCTGGGGGTAATTGTCTCAAGCACTTAAGTTCATTTTCATTATTATCTCCACTCTTATTCCCAGGGGTTGCCATCCTTGCACCACTGGGTAGGTTACTATGAACAATGAAAATAAGAGAGAACAGATTTGATTTTCTCCCTTGATTTATTCTGTAAGTATACAGACGATTTATAGAGTAATAAGCAACTTCCTCTCACCATCTAAGTTCCACTAATTGTCAAATTCCTACTCTTGCAAACTGCTAATTTTCGAACTTCCATTAATTTCCTAACTGACCCAAATAATCTGATAAATGTTGAGATAACATTTCTCAGCATCCCCCTCAAGCTACCTCAATCAATGTCTTGAATTCTCAGCTTGTACATAAGGCAATCAAATCACCACTTCACTAATAATTTAATGAAATTGGCACTTCCTATTCCAAAATCTCATGTAGTAGAAAGATGCCTGCCTATTCTTAGTTCCATGCAATTCAGCCGGCATAAGATAAATTTTTCTGTATCAGGAACATCATATGCTGGATCATCCTGCATCAGACCTATTCATTTGATCCGGATAAAGGGTTCTTCAATCTCCTGATTGAAGAATGTAAAATGGCTTCCTACAAGAAGTTCCAGCCACGGTCATTCAAACCAATAAAGAATAAGTATTCAATATTTTCTTTTGGTAAATCTGCAAACACATGGGTATAACTTTGATAATCTGCAACCAGCATCCTCGGTCATTTACTCTAGGTGGCCATTAGACCCTCTCCTAGGTATCAACTCCTCTCATCCTAACCCTGTTGGTTCAATCCCATATGGATCTGATACTTATATGAACAATGATCAGAGAATAGTTCTAAAATTCTCCCGTAAATATTCCTGGTGTGGCTCTGATTCCATTAATTGCCTAAGTGGTAGAGACAACATTTCTCTTAAGTTAATTCAATAAAAAAACATAGATAGAGACTATTATTTTTCAACGGATATGTTTTGGAGTTTACTAAGTTGGATCTCTGCATCCTTCTAAGGGCTTGAGGTAAGGGACCCATCATTGTTAAATTACTTGGTGATTGATTGCTTGATTAGTGATAATTATGAGAAGTGAAATAAGATTTGGTAAGTTTTCTATGTTTGCGACCCCCTACGAACCACACAGAACCGACGGTTTCGTATTCAAGCTAGTGTATAGGGTCGTCGTCAATTTCTAGAAACTAACTAACCTCTGCTGGCCCAGAGTCTCAACCCGAGGTTAGTGTGCTTCAAAGCTTGAATCATATATACTGGGACACGATAAATTTGTCATACAAGGGAGCAATTATCACTATTTAAATATTCTGGTAGTTTGTATGTGTCTAAACATTTCATTGCTCTAATTATAATCTCATTTTTCTTCCTTATTTGGCTCTTATGGCGATCTTTATTACTGCACTTTCTTGTTGCTCATATTCTATCATTGTCTTCATTTTATTCTTATGAATGTTTCAGTTTAATAAACTTTTCCCCCTCATCAATGGTTTACGTTTCGTTAAGGGATTCTCATAGTTTTTTTTTTTTTAAAGAAGCGATGTCTCATAGTTAAGGCAGAAAGTTGAAATGTATTTACTAATTGGCGAACACTAATTTTGGCCCTTAAATGTTTGGGGCTAAAATGATTTTTTTCCCTTCAAATATTTTTGGCAACAATCGTTTTGGCGTACTTAATGAAAACCATTCTGGTACCTGAGGTTAGGGGATCTTGGTGGCTCTAGTGTGCTCAAACTACAAATTCACTCGTAAGAGTAGTAAAATTGAGGTCAAAGATGCTTTGAATGAAATAAAGTGTTATAGGGCTGCCTCTCTGGCAGAAAAGTAGACTATTGGCTAGTGTACATACATATATGTGTATATACAAGTAACCTAATTTGAAAATATAACATATGTAAAATCCCCGCACCGATGGATGTATTTTGGATGCTTTTTAGCTGAGAGACCATTTCCCAAATTTTATCAACATGGTGAATCCGAATCTTTGGATACACACGGGATACGACACCCGCACGGCCGCACCCGAGGCACTAAATGAAGGCCTTTCCTATTCTATCGCCTAAGTAAAAATCATGGCCTCCATTGTTCACCTCCGAGGAATAAAACCAGATTTCCAGTGACTGTTTTCTCATGCATTAATCTCCTCTCAATCACACACTCCCAAAGCTTCATTGTGTGACTCATATGTTTTCATGTACACTTGCAGCATTCCTTAAGCATTTTCTTACACTTCAAAATTTCATTAAACAAACTAGTCAACCATACAACTACATCATTATCACCTAGTGACTTCACACCTCAATACGAACACTATTCCCCTGATAGACGTTGCACCAATAGAAGACAAAAGGAGAGAGAATCGTTTGAGGTGGCTTAGTCATGTGTAATGTAGACTGTCGGATGATCCTCTTGATAGAAGTGGTACTGTCTAGATCAACGGTGATAGACGAGGGAGAGGAGACCAAGACGAATGTAGGTAGAGGCAATAAGACGAGACTTGGTTAGAGTAAACCCAAATGGATCAAACGGCTTTCGACAAACACAACTGGAAGAGTATGGCCCAGTATGGGAAAAGGCTTGTTGTTGGCTACTTATTCATTCGGTTCAGGATAAAGTAAAATAGCATTCCTTTTTACTCTGTTAAAATCTGTGACACATGGCGGTTATAGAAAATTGTGATCTTTTAATTCTTTAACTGTGATTCGAAACGTCTCTTATACTGACAATCTCTCAAACTGAGAATGAATTCAATTCATTTCCCCCTTCTTCACCATTATCAACAAACTGTCAGCACTACTAACAGAATTGACAGCAGTCTAAGTGTCTTCTACATTAATTATATCACGGTGATCCTCAGAGTTTACAACTTCTTCACAGTATGGTCCTTGAGACAGTTTTGTAGTCTTGCATTTTGATCCATAGTGAGCTTTCTTAACAGGGACCCTTTAAACAAACTACCAATTTTACTCGCCACAACTTTTACTCCATCGATAAGTGTGGACAAGAAGATCCTGTAGGGAGGACCTAGATGTACACCTGCAGTAGACAACAAGAACACGGTACGAAGCACAGAGAGATTGAGAGCAAGTGTAGGGGAAGAGTAAGCCTTTGCTAATTGCTCGAGAGAGAGACAATAGGTGATGATTAGCAAAAGAGCCGAACCGATAAGAGGACAAGTGTTCCTATATATAGGGTGTCAGAGTGGCGGTTAAGAGGAGTTACGTGGCCGCATATGACGGCTACGTTCGGTATATATAGGGCACGTTCGTACGTGCGACCGTATATATAGGGCACGTTCGCACGATCGTCCGTATATATAGGGCACGTTCGTACGTGCGACCGTATATATAGGGCACGTGATCATCGAGTCTCTCAGACAATTGACAAGGGTCGCGCGCGAGCGCAGCTACCGCTCGCGTGCGACGTACCTTACTCTAGCCTCCAAGCCACTTGAACCCTACAACTCCCGCGCAGTTAGTATGCGAGGGCGACCCTGTCTCACAGCCCCCATATATGTAAGTGCGAGCATAAAGAGAAAGATATAGATAAGCACGAATATAAAGACAATGTTAGAGTAGTAATTGAGTACCATCAGACCTCTTCGATGGTTGTCACGTGGGTGATGATCGACCTGCCTGGAATGCACTATCTACAATAAGTAACAACGATAGGGCACTCATAAACAAGTGAGGCGGAGAAACAAAAGACAAAGCATGAAGAAAACAAATGACAATGAAAGGAGAAGCAGAGTAAATATGCGAAGAAGAAGAAACATTGAGGAGGAAGATAAGTACTAACACGGCCCCAGTTCGCTGAAGAATGGTTCTAATTTGGTCAATAATCACGCAATGTGCATTATACCATGGATGATGAGTTGGCTGGTTTGGCTGTTAATTGCTCTTGGATTGTTCTACTTCTGGTTTCCTAGTTCCTCTTGAGGCCAATTTTTTTGTTTCATGGAGGTCAAAGAAAGAGACTGGTTTCCATGAAGTTTGCTATTGAAATAGCTACCCATGATATGCTCTTCTTTGGTTTCTCCCATAGCCCTCTGATATGAATCACTCACCTATATAGCTAGCTACTTTTCTGTACATAAAAAAAAAAGTGAGAACATATAAACCTTCACCACCCTTTTGAGTGTGAAAATATGAAGCTGGAACTTCAAAATATCCCTCTTATCTGCAGACTTTCGGACCAGACCTTTGTTACTGCACACTTCAATCTTTCAGCTGCCGAATCCAGGAGTGATCTGAGCCCCCTTTCTCATCCATGTTGTTCAAATAGCATATTATCATGTTCTGTTCTTGTTTTTACCGCAACAACTATCGTTGTCAGGGTGTCTATGGTTGGAGACATTTTGTGGTAAATGGTAGTCTAACAGGGTATAATTTTCATTCTAAACAATGTTTGGTGGAATTATAAACATTGGATTCTCCAATACTGGCACATGTCTTTAATTTTAAGGAGTTGGACGGAAGGTTACTACTTTTAAAAGTTATGGTCCAAATTGTTACTTTCTAAAAGTAGATAGTCTGGTTTGGTACCTAGTACAAATATAAAGGAGCTAAAATGATTTATTTTGCCTAAGAACAGAAAAGGCAATTTAATTACTGATACATGATATATTAGAAAACTATTTATTGGGAAGGGAAAACTTTAGATTAAATAATTATAGTGACATTCATAGTTTCATACCCTTTCATCAGTTTAGGACTCTACAAGGGGACTGTGATTCTCTGCTGTGGCGCCTGACTTCCACTGGGTTGTTCACTGGGCGATCTTATTGCTCTTCTTTGTGTGGGGTACATGTGTCTCCTGCACTGGTTTGGTTGTACTGGTTATATGCACCTGATAGGTCACACTTGTTTGGTGTGGTGGTGTAGGTGCTTTGTGCCTTTGTGGTAGAACAACATTGTCTAGACCTGTGGCATGTTTATCGTGCAGCAAACTTGCAGTGATCCCGATTGAGTTCTCTTTCTGATAAAACCTCTTCTGCAGGTAAATCTGAGCAATGCTAACTTGGAAGGAGCATTAACTACTGGTAACACATCGTTCAAAGGTTCAAATATAACTGGCGCAGGTAAACTGAATTAACTAGTCAATGATGGCTCAGAATTATTAATACGTACCTTGCCGATCCTTCTTTGAGTTCATTATAGCCGCATAGTTGTCACGATATTCTTTAGTTTGTTAAACCATAAAATTATCGTTGTACGTTCAGTTGAAAGTGATCAGGATATAAGGAACATCCTTTGTTACTGTCTTCTTTTGAGAAATTTTGTTACTGTCTTTGTTCCTTTATGGATTCATTGAAGGAACGTTACAAGGAACTGGAAGATCCTAACTTTCTTCATATGAAGCTCACATCATGGATGGTCTAGGAACTTGTGTGTTTGTTTTTATGTTTGATTATCAAACAGCAGTTGTGAGAAATGAAATACTCTAGTAAGGAAATTTTGCTCAGTCTACCTTTCATGTTCCTTTTCATCAGACTTCACGGACGTGCCTCTAAGAGAAGATCAACGGGAGTACCTCTGCAAAGTAGCTGGCGGGTACAGTTCCATCCTATTTCATTTTTAGATAACAGTTAAGTATACGTTTACGACCGAAGCTAACATTTCTTTGTTATCCAGGGTGAACCCAACAACTGGTAATGCAACACGAGACACACTGCTTTGCAATTAGCAAGTTGTACATTTGCCTACGTGTATCATATAAAAAATGAGGTAAAAACTAGCTTTTACTAATTTACTTATTGAAAGTGTAACTACAACAGATTCAAATGTGGGCTGGAATAGAAAGTCAATGATAATACTTTTGACAGTGATTATTGTTTTTCTTTTAGTGATGAAAATGAGTGGAAGAGGTCAGTTTTCCTGTACAGAACGCATTACTGGCCTCACTCAGCCTGCACTAACATTGTGTCCATAAAGCCCTCCTGATTGGTTGGGAAGGCCTAACCCAAAGTGCCCATCATCATCAGCATACTTTTGATACAACCAATTTCTTGAGCTAAATATGAGAGAGAGAGAGAGAGAGAGAGAGAGAGAGAGAATCAGGCAAAAAATTAGGCCCAAAGCAAGGAATAGAGCCTGATATTATTGGTTATAAGACTACTCTAACTTTAGACATAAATATGATTATATACATCCCCATCCATGGTTGAAGGACAAAATCCTAACTCACTGAGTTCTCTACCTACCCAACAGTTTCCAACCGTTTACAGCGTCCGATTCTAACCTTCAAAGTATTTCTCTCTGGCCCATCGATGATCTCACTGCATCGCCTCCGTCGTGCCTGCTCGTTGGTTCACATACATACAATTAGTCAACAATATGACAAAAGTAAAAAAGACGGTACAAGAGTAGTATGTGTAATTATTGTACCTACCGTGTTCCACTCTTCAGTATCCATCTTTGAAGCTAAGACAACAACTCTATCCACATCTACTACCCTGCCACACTTATTTTGTGGCTCATGTACCTTATATGTAGTCTCTGTCTGACCGCCGCCAATGTCCTCAACCTTATCCAGGAAATAGACCACCGGCATTTCACACTTTTCGGGCCTGACGGGCCGGGTATTGAACGTGAACGGCCCGTCACTCCAACTCCTCCATGTTTTGAAAGTCTGCAGCGGTGTCGTTAGCTCCATTGGTGGCAATACGGAGGGGTAGATCTGAACAGTGTAGCCCCATGAGACAGAAACTGACCATTTCCGCTTCTTGTCGTAGCAAATAGTCTGCTGAGCTATCTGGCCGGGGTCAAACTGATATGCCTGAAACAACTTTTGCAGCGAGTCGGGCTGAGATAGGCCTGGTATCAGAGGGTTGACTGCGTCGAGGTGGTGGAGCGATATGAGCGGTGTTACTGGGTGTGCTGCTAGGAGACCATATGCATCTCCTCTTATGTCAATCTGAGAAGTAAAAAGTTGTGACCTTTAAACACTAGGAAACAATACTTATTCAGAAGATGTCTCATATAAAAGGATTCTTGAAACTACATTTCCAACTAGTTTTCAGTAACAATAATGGTTTCTCTTTGTTACTCTAGCCTGAACATATTATGTGTTTCGATCAACTTACTCGTATCCGGCTCTCTGTTCTATTTAGATTACAAGTCGCGACATATATCTCTGTATCTGAATTAAACCAAGAAGAGAGGGAACTTCTCCCATGTATAAACTGTGAATAGCCAATATTAGAACTCAGGGCCTGTTTCGAATCCGGAAAATGAAGTGTGGAAATGTGCATAGGTTTGAATGCCTTGGCGGATATAGTTTCTTTAGGCTGTTAATGGCGGGAGTTATGGATGTGTTGCTACTATTTCCAAAAAGTTTTGAAGTATGGTTGCATTTTTAACGCGAAGGTTTGCACAAGTAGATAAGTTATGTTCAGACTCACATCCTACGCGTAAAATAGCCGTTTACTAACAATTTTAGCATGATAGGTCATGATTAGGGATGGGATAGATTTTCAATGTTATTTGGAAAAGTTTTAATCAAAATAAGTGGATGAAGCAATAGCAGGATAAACCAGTAAAGGAGGAGCACTCGATGGAAAATTTGTGGTTGGCCTGAAGACTAAGACTTCATTTCTGTCAGTAGTTGCCCAAACCCATTAAATGCAAGGGCCGGAACTAGAAACTGTAAATACAATGGGCTTGTTTGGATGAGAGGAAGTAGAGAGAAAATGAAAAGTCAAAAATCCGGAAAAATCGGTCAAACCTCTCCTAACCCATATCCGGATTTTTTGGCGGAAACCCGTTTTTTTGGAAATTTCGAACCTTGAAGTTGATTTATGACGATTTTTATACAAATGTGTGTTAGCTCAGTCTAGGTTGCACAAGTGCGGGTGCATTACATG
This sequence comes from Linanthus parryae, assembly GCA_023055425.1. Classification (NCBI taxonomy): domain Eukaryota; kingdom Viridiplantae; phylum Streptophyta; class Magnoliopsida; order Ericales; family Polemoniaceae; genus Linanthus; species Linanthus parryae. Next base: position 100,583,807 of record JALGPY010000002.1, read on the forward strand.
TGCGGTGCGACAAATTTCCAAAATTCAAGGTTGCGGTTGGTTCGGCAACTTTCTTTTAATATATTTTTTAATTTATATTATTCGCGATACGTTATAGTTTATACCAACATAAACAGGAATATTGGTATACAAATTATAATCACGCAGAAACTCATACATAGATTCAAGGAAACATGGTTATTATAGCAACAATATAATCTCTTCTTGTCATTGTCGTTGTTCCTAACTTTGTATAGACAAGTAATTTATTGGTCAGAAGTGTTCACACAGATGCACCTTTTTTTGGTTAAACTGTAATTGTATTCTAGAGGACCTCTCAAGTCTCAACTTAAACTTTTAAAATGACCCTACAATAATAACGAAGCACCCGCAAAACCCCCCATGAAGCACCCAGAAGCACCCGGTGCGGTTGCGTGACCTTTTAGAATAATTTGTGTAACACAGAGCTCGATATTGGAGTGTTTGATATTTTTACACGAGGTTTTGAGTTCGAGCCTTCCTATGTCAAAAAAATATTATTTTACCAATAATTTACAACAATTTACTCCATCCAAACACTACACATTAAGAGAACATTTAAGTTCAAAATCTCAGTTATTTCAGTTCATCCAAACAGCCCCAATGACACTGTCATACATTTTAGATAAAAGTGGATAATTTTATTTTGTCAATTTTTTGCCATTTTCTTAAAGTGCTCTACTCGCAAATTTTCCAACATTAGGGTAATGAATGTATCCCACGGTGGAGGGCACATGGAGTAGGGATAGTAAAAAGTTAAAAACCAAAATAAGGTGATATGGTGGTGAACTCTACAAGAGTATGTATGTATGCCAACACATAACTACTCTTCAACATTACTCCATACCAGTGCAAATGAACTCAAATTTTGGAGAAGCACTAATTTGGACTGTCACGCTTTTGCTGCTAACTATTTGTGATCCTTACGGGGCTACTACTGATTATCAAATTTGTGCATCAAATGACAAATTTAACATTTACATAATTTACCATTTATGTGACCAGGGGCGGATGCAGAATTCATGACACTGAGACTAAATTAAGAAAAAATAATATCATAAGGGTTAAATTATAATTTTGAAAACACTGAGTGGGGGCTATAGTGGAATCAATGAAGGGGTCAAATTAAAAATCTTTAAAAAAGAAGAGAAAAAATTCAATTTCAATTTTTGAAAATTGATAGCCCCCACGAGTCTTTGTGTAGATTAGCCCATGTCCGTGACTGATTCCGATTGTTTCCTCTCCCATCAATTCACTCCACGAAATCATCAATTTCACTCCACAAATTCCGTTGCGTGAGAAGACTAGTCCCTTCACCCGCAGCTCTTTGCGGTCTGACTCGAGTGGGTACAGCGTGGCTGTCACAATTAATTTGATGATTTCGTTGCGGTGTACATGTATTTTAATTGGCAATCTTTGATTTGGATGGGCATCTTTTATTGCTTCACAAAAAAATGGAAGGAAAACTAATTTTTGGCAATGTTTGGTTGAGATGAGCATCTTTATTGCTTCATAAAAAGTGGAGGCAAAACCAACTTTTGGCAATCTTTGGTTGAGATGGGGTTTTCTTATTGCCTCACAAAAGAGTGGAGGGGAACCAAACCTAGGGAAAATCCTTCCGTTCTCTTTGTTGCTTTCTATTTTAACTTTCACGTGACATTTCGACCTGATAATTTTGTAAACAGAGAATGTAAGAACCCTTCGGGGTGTAGTTGAGTTTGTCGGGTGAATATTCTTAAGACTTTGGACATTTTCTTTGAAGTCTTGAGTTCAAATTTTGGGACAATTCAAAGGCACCCTATTAGCCTTCTCAACAGCGAGTCTGTCAGCCTGGGTTTTCTCAGGTCGGTTTGTTTCTCTAGGGTGGTTTGCAGGCTATTGCACTAAAGGGAGGTTTACCCAGTGCGCACCCGAAGGGTAGTGGATGCGGGTTCGCACGTCATCAAAAAAAAATGTAAGAATTTGACAATCTTGTCATAGTGTTGTAAAATAAACTCTGCTCCACAACACTTTCAAAAGATTTTAAAATCTTGTATCGTTTTGCTTACCCAAATACCAGATGAAGGTGACTAGGTAAATAGTTAAGTAGGAAGCAAAAGAGAGAACGGAGGAAGTAATAATTACGCTTGGTCTTAATTTTTAAGATGGCACTTATGTTTTGTCCAAATAACTATTTTCTTTTCTTTTTCTATAAAACTACAACTATTTATTTCAAGCAAATCAAGAATGCAAAAGTAAAAAATTGAAGTGACTAATCATGAACTTCCCAAACGCAAAATAGATAAATAAATAAATAAATAAATAAAAATGACTCTAATATGTATACGGAGGGAGTGCAAGGTTAAAGAAGAGCTCGGTGAGAATCAGTCAGTTCCCAATATTCTTACCAGATCTTAGAACATCTCCAATGGGTTAGACAGATGAGTGTTTTTAAGTAAAATATAGATAAGATGAGTAAAAGTAGGAGTCCAATGCATTATGCATCATATTATGCAAACGTGAGAATCGGTATCCTCATCGCCAACTTTGGCGATAATTTTTCATTCGCTATCTGGGTTTACTTCCTACATTTTAGGCATTTTCACATATGATTTAGATTGGTCAGATGCAACTGACAATTTACCTCCACGTTTGCTCAAATTTCTCAACCACATTTGATATGATTTCTATGTGATGAGAACGATATCCCTAAATTTTCTCTCCTTCCCCTTATCTAACCTAGCATTTAGGTCTATAATATATTTTAAAATTTAAATTGCCGAACATATGAATAACAGTGTTGGAGTCCAAGGTTACAGCACATGTTGCATAAAATGCAAAATCGTAATTTTAGGCATAAAATACATAATTTTTGCACAATACCAATGGAAATGCTCTTAGTCTACCATTCATCATACATGGCTCTCGGTATCGTTAACGGAAATGAGCTGAAAAATAGTTTCTCACCAAATTTCTTGGTACTACTACTTATTCTAATCTCGTTACAAAAGCTGGTGCGGACATACTACACACGTGTCACTCGAAAACCCAGCAACCACATCTCGTTTCAACTTAAAAAGCCTTAGCTTTTCTTGAGGACTGTTCATGAACTACTATTATCCATGTGGTAGAACAAGTCGTGAAAGTACATAATCATCCAGAGATCATTTCCATTGAAGTTGACTCGGTGAACTCAAAAAATAGTTTTTCTCGCACTAGTAAGCAAACCTTGAACCGATATTTTTAATCAAGTACTTGCATAAATCCAACCATTATATGTTTCTTTTTTTAGAAGAACCATTATATGCTTCAGTAATTAACACTACATACTAAACTACTGCCGCATACATAGAATTGACCGCCTATGTCTTGCTATATTCTTCCTATATTTCTCATAGGAGACAACATTCGATGCTCAAACACCGGTTTAAGTCCAAACCCTAAATACAGTATTACAAAATAATCATGCCTGCGTGGTGGGGTGCGCCATTCATCTTCTGACAAGCATGTAAAATTTAGTGGGTTCCATTTGACTAATGCATATTTGTCAGAATGTAAATGGCGCGCCCCACCACACAAGCATGCCACAGTAGTGGGGCAAGCCCCAATAAATACTTTTTTTTAACATAAGAGCATCTCCAACAATGTTTTGTAAAAGAAATGCAAATTATTCATAAAGTCACATTTTTGAGCATTTTGCATGTCCATAAATTTTATTACCAACTCCAGCAATGCAAGCTAAAACATAGACATATTTGTTTTGTAAAATTATTTATTATTGTTATAATATTAGGACATGTCTACTAAAAAGTAGGAACAAAACAAAAAAATAGGAATACACCTACAAAATAGGAAAACAAATAAGATGACGAGGGATGATTATCGCCAAACTTGACGATCAAGATGCATGACATCCATTTTGCATGAGGGGATGCATGTTCTGCTGGATCGCATTTTTCACCCATGTTCTTTATATTTTGCATAATAAATTGATTTGCATTGCTTGCTGGAGATGCTCTAAGACGCTACTAAATCCGAGGAATAATCCTTAGGAAGTAACGAGTACCAATCATGCCCAAACAACTCCCCAGCAAACAGAACCACGTGTCAAGAACCCTGTTTTAGTTAGGCAGGTGTCACATGAGAATTTATCACATGGTACCAATTATACTACCCTCGTTAACTTTTTTTTATTGGTTACTTACCGGAAAAGTCTTGGACTTAGTGTACGCTCTTTACTCCCACAGGCCGCCACGTATCCAACAAACATCAACAACATTAAAGGCGGAGAAACACAACGTACCTGGTGGAACCCACGGTTTCTAGTGAGTGAAACGCCGATCTCGCTCAAGCAAGCATAGATCCTCTGATCGGAGCCGTACAAATTGTAGTACCGATCCAAACAGCCGTCCAATATCTTAGCAAGTTCCTGCGCCAGGCCGTAGCTGATCGCAAACCCACCCCCACCAAAAGCCATGTCGTACGAGTGCATCATGTCCTGTTCCACGCTCTCCGAACTCCCACCAACATAGTACATCTGACGGTGGTCGTACTGCCGGAGCACCGTAACTAAGTTGTCGGTGAAGAACACCGTATCATCGTCACCCATCACGAACCACCTGGCTTCCGGTAACCCGAGCCGGAACGACTCGAGGACAATCCGGGCGATCCGAACCGCCGATTGCGAGTGGACGTACTTGAACCGGGTCCAATCCTCCGAAACCCTGTACGGCGGCGACTTCTCCGGTAAACCGGGGTCTTTATCGAGCCAGACGTGGCCACGTGTCACATTCGGTTGCCACCAGAGCTCGCTGTACCGCCGGCGAGTTCCCCACGTCTTCGCCGACCCTCCGATGCCGAATATGAGGTGGGTCAAGTTGGTTTCCTCGGTTTTAACGGCGGAAATGGTTGCGTTTCCTCCGCAACCGCCGCCGTCGATTTCGGTGGTCAAGGTTGGGCATTCGGGGCAGCGGAACCACCGGGTCTGGTTGGTGAAGGCCGAGTGGAGGAACAAGGAAATTGACGCCACCAGGAAGACGAATACGGCGGCTTTCAAGGCGGTGGTTAGGTAAAACGTGGTGTTGAAGAGGAACTGCTTCAAGGATTTCAAGGGTTCGTGGGTCGGGCTGCTCGGGTCCCTAATCTGGGACATGATGAAAAAACAGAGCAACCCAGAGAGAGAGAGAGAGAGGGAAAAACAGAGGAACCCAGAGAGTTGTTTCTCTATTGCATGTCAATCCAATGTTTTTGGAGGGTTTTCTACAATGGAGATGGTGTTATCTATCGATTTGGGGATGAAATTTGCAGTTGCAGAGGGTTTTTTTTTTTTTTTTTCTCTGGTGTTTTAGAGAGAGAGGGAGGGGGCGGAGGAATAGGTGATGGTGGTGGTGGTGCAGGTGGGGGGAATGTAAATGGGGAAAGAAAGATCGGTCCCATGTGGCTTTTTTGTTGTGTCCTGCTGTTGGGCTTTTATCTCTATCGGTCGATTACATTTTGCTATCAAGTGTAGGGGGCTATATTTGTGATAATAAAAAAAAAAAAAAAAAAAATGTAGGGGATATTTCTTAGAGATCCCTTGAATTTCGGTTGCTTACTTGACCTGTTTTAGGGAGTGTCAAAGTTTAAAGTCAAGCCTGCCTTTGACCTATAAAATCTATGAAGAAAAATGAATAAAGTGGGACAGATAACCAAAATGGTGCCGTTCGCAGAAAATGAAGAGGTGTCGACTGTCGACATAACCTGTTCTCTGCCCAAGTCAACGATGAAGTACGGGTAGAGATCCCCCTGTTTTGTGAGATATTACTTGCTAATCGTTTAGATACGTACTTGAAGAGCATCTTTTATTGGATATTTAGATGACGACTTATCTTTATAATATAAAAAAAGTTGTGAAAAATGTCGTCTCTAATGTCCTCTCTACTCTGCTCTTAATTTAGCGGATAGTCATCCTGCTCTATAATGTTTTTTTTCAAAACGTGCTCTATATTCTAAAGAATAAAAAAATGTATAGTTAAATTATTTGTGTCTATCTCTCTCATCATTTTATATTTTATCGCGCTCTCTACTTTTAAATATTTAAAAAAAGATTATGAAAAATAGATAGCTATATTTGTTGTGTCTATCTCTCTCCTCAATTTATATTTTATTTATTATTGTTTTGAATTTCTACATACAAGAACAATTGAGGAGAGAGATAGACACAACAAATACAGCTAGTTTTCGCAAACTTCTACATAATTGGAGATCATATGAACTTTTGGAATAGTTAAAACTAGCAATGTGCCCGTGCGATGCACGACATGATGCACTTAAAAATTTCAACCAAAACTTCACTATCTTTTTCTATACATTGTAAATTATAGCTTGAATATCTTTGCAAATTATATACATTTAGATGCTGAAATTCAGCTAGTAAATGACGCTATGATTAGTTATGCGCAATTTTAAAATTCTTCCTCTAGAGTTATCTAGTCCTCCTTCATCATCATTTACTTATTTCAAAAATGAAAAAAAAAAATATAGTATTTCATTATTGTTGGGTTTTGGCGTAGGTAACACAGCGGAATAACAAAATTTTAATTCATACTCAAACCCTACCAAGGATAACAGGAAGAGACATCATAACATGATAAGGGACATAGAAGATGTGTACCTTTTGATTCGGAAGATCACACGAAGAATATTGTCCTTGTCTCTACGGTTGATCCACGTCTAGAGATGAGATCTAGATTCTTCCCTCTCAAGTGCTAGCTTGGACCGGAGGAAGAGGGAAGAAGGAATCAAGCAACCAAGGAAGCAAAGAGGGGTTCGGCCCTCTCTTTGAGCCGACGGGAAGGGGGAAGGGGGACGCAGGGGCTTCGGCCCTTGTGCTCTTGCTCTCTCTCTCTCTCTCTCTCTCTCTCTTGCTTTCTCTCCCACTTACTTATGTTATGACTATTAACATTAGTGAGAAGGAAGCTAGAGACTCCTTTATATAGACCAACAACACTTGTTAGTTTTCATAAAGGCCCCTCCTAATTCTACATGAAATTGGATTAGTCCCTTCCTTGCAAATTAGTCCTACTAAGTTTACAAGGTGTTGCAAAATGATCCTTCTTATTAATTAATCTCATTAATTAATCCCAAATCTAGTTCTACTATATTTGACGTGTGACCCCATATGTTTCTACTTAGTTGGTAGTAACTTATTACAAACATGGAGCGGTGTCTAGCAACACATCCATGCCACCCAACTAATAGAAATAAGTCAGTGATCCCGACAAACCTTTGAGCCCAATATCACATATTTCACTGTCTATTTGTCTCCATATTCGGATTAGACACGAGACATAAATAGTCACACTCGTATATCCAATCCATAGTTCCTCGATCCTGGGAATATGCTTATGCAAGCAGATAATACAATATCTCCATATTGATTTATCTGAGTCTGGTCAGACATTCAATAAGCCTCATCCCTCGAGTGGCCGTGGATATTTACTCCCATTATGTAGGAGGGACAAATCCTCTCTACATCACTACGATCTCTAAGCTTGCTTCCTATCATGCCCGATAGTTACCTTTATGATTACCCAGTTACGGTGTAACATTTGATAACATCAAAGCACGATATTTCACAACTACAATATCTAGTGACTTCAAGTCTAAGGAGTGCAATTATATTAGCACTACGAGAAGCGATTGTGACTTTAACATAAGCTAATGTATCCTTCTCGTTGTGGGTTAATCCAGTATGCCATTACTCCTAATGCATACCCATGTGTTAGACTTGATATCTCCATACCAATCCACACACATACTAGTCTATATTTTATCGTCCTGTTAATCAATATAATGGACTAGGGATATTTAAGATAAACAACACATTGTATCTAAGGACTTAATTATATTAAATATCACTATAAATAATAAATGAATATTCTATCCAATAATATTGTTCATACTAAATATTAGATTGCCTCTAGGGCACCTATTCCAACAGTCTCCCACTTGCACTAGAGCCAATCTGGTGCATCTCGTATACCTACGGATCTGGCGTGCCCATCATGCTTTCGCTGCGCAAGAGGTTTTGTGAGCGGATCTGAAAGATTGTCATCCGTTGGAATCTTGCACATCTTCACATCTCCTCGATCGATCATATCACGAATAAGATGAAATCTTCTAAGTACATGCTTTGATTTCTGGTGTGATCTTGGTTTCTTGGCTTGTGCGATCGCCCCGGATTTGTCACAATACAACTCTATGGGATCCACGATGCTAGAGACTACACCGAGCTCAGAGATAAACTTCTTTATCCAAACTGCCTCTTTTGCTGCTTCCGCAGCAGCAATGTACTCAGCTTGTGTTGTAGAATCGGAAACTGTCCCTTGCTTGGAACTCTTCCAGCTCACAGCTCCTCCATTCAGGCAAACACGTATCTAGACTGCGATCTGTAGTCATCTTTGTCGGTTTGGAAACTTGCATCAGTGTAACCAATTACACTAAGCTCTTCCTTACCTCCAAATATCAAGAACGCATCCTTAGTTCTTCTCAAGTACTTTAGGATGTTCTTGACAGCAATCCAGTGACTCTCACCCGGATTGGACTGGTATCTGCTCACCATACTCAACGCGTATGATACGTCCGGTCTAGTACACAACATGGCGTACATGATGGATCCTATGGCCGAAGCATAGGGTATCCTACTCATGCGGTCCTTTTCAATCTCATTGGAGGGACAGTCATTTTTTGAAAGAGTGACTCCATGCGACATGGGCAAGAATCCCTTCTTGGAATCTTGCATGTTGAACCTCTTCAACACCTTGTCTATATATGTACTTTGACTTAGGCCTAGCAACTTTCTAGATCTATCCCTATAGATCTCTCGTTTGGGTAGAGGATATGGCATGTAGGAATAAGGCTTATGTTGGGATATGAGCAAGGATATGAATGTTGTCTGATAATCTCTGATAAGATATGATGGCTGTTCGTGTTTGGGTGTTGTCGGATATGAAGCAGAATATGTGCCCAAATGGCCGTAATACCCTCAGTGCTGTTATTTTGTATAAAACATTGTATATTTCAAATTGATGAGAAAAATGTATATAGAATGTATTAGTACTTATGTTTATATTTTAATATTCTTTTTTTCTACACAATAATGACGTTGTCAAAATGTATACAAACTGTATATTAATACGCGAAATAAATTTGTAGTAACGTGCAAACATAACAAATATTCATGGATAAAACATGGTCATAGCAAAATATGGAGTATAAATTACTAGTACTTATTGGCATGGTGTTACATAACCTACAATAAATAAGTTCAACTAAACGAACAAAATTTCAGCAAGCACGGTAAAATGTCTTCATATTTATCTCAACTATACATACTCAAATAAAGTTATGCAATCTCAAAATAATAGTTATCAAAATCATGAGGACCTCCTTCAAAATGATAGTTATCAATCTCAAATTAATAGCTATCAATCCCAAAATGATAGGGTTCGGAGACAAGGGTAGGAAATTAGATAGTTTGTGGGGTACTTTTGTCAACCTACTAGCATGCTCATATGCTATATTTTCTTATCCGACCTTATACCTCCACGTTGGTGGTATAAAATTTGTTCATTAAAACCTCCATCAGCATAAGACAACATAACATATCCCCTCTCTTATTCAGTACCCAAACGATTGATAAAAAAATAAGGTATAACTTATCTTATGTTTGTTGGAATAGATGCCCTAGAGGCAATCATAGATTTAGTATGAACAATGTTTTGGCTAGAATATTCATTTATTATTATGGCAATATTTAATATAATGAAGTCCGTAGATAAATTGTGTTATTTATCTTAAATGTCCCTAGTCCATTATATTGATTAATAGGACAATCAAATATAGACTAGTATATGGGTAGATTGATATGGAGATATCAAGTCTAACATATGGGTATGCATTAGGAGTAATGGCATACTGGATTGACCCACGACGAAAAGGATACATTAGATTATGTGAAGTCACAATCGCTTTTCGTAGTGCTAATATTATTGCAATCCTTGGACTTGAAGTCACTAGATACTCTAGTTGTGAAATATTGCGCTTTGATGTTATCAAACGTTACACCGTAACTGGGTAATCATAAAGGTGGCTATCGGGCGTGATAGGAAGCAAGCTTAGAGATCGTAGTGATGTAGATAGGATTTGTCCCTCCCACATAATGGGGGTAAATATCCACGGCCACTCGAGGGATGAGGCTTATTGAATGTCTGGCCAGACTCAGATAAATTAATATAGAGATATTAATGTTATCTGCAAGTATAAGCATATTCCCAGGATCGAGGAACTATGGATTGGATATACGAGTGTGACTATTTATTTCTCGTGTCCAATCCGGATATGGAGACAAAGGGATAATGCAATATGACATATTGGGCACAAAGGTTTGTCGGGATCACTGACTATTTCTATTGGTTGGGTGGCATGGATGTGTTGCTAGACACCGCTCCATGTTAGTAATAGTTACTACCAACTATATAGAAACCTATGGGGTCACACGTCAAATAGAGTAGAGCTAGATTTGGGATTAATTAATATGGATTAATTAATAGAAGGATCATTGTGCAACACCTTGCAAACTTAGTAGGACTAATTTGCAAGGAAGGGAATAATTCTAGTTCATCTAGAATTAGGAAACTCTTTTATGGAAACAACAAGGAGTTGTTGGAGTATATAAAGGAGGCTCTGGCTTCCTTCCCACTACATGAGTTATTATTAGATATAACACATAAAGAGTGGGAGAGAGCAAAAGAGAGAGCAAGACAAAGAGCTAGGGCCGAAACCCTAGCCCCCGTCCGCCCCTCTACCCGACGGCAAAAGGAGGCCGCCCCCTCCTTTGTGCTTTGTTGCTTTGTTGCTTTGATCTTCATCCCTCTTCCTCCGGGTTCAAGCTAGCACTTGTTGTGAAGGAAGAATCTAGATCTCACCTCTAGACGTGGATCAACCGTAGAGACGAGGACATCATTCTTCGTGTGATCTCACAAATCAAAAGGTACACATCTTCTATGTCCTTAATCATGTTATGATGTCTCTTCCTGTGATCCTTGGTGGGCTTTGAGTAGGATTAATTTTTGTTATTCCGCTGCGTTACCTACGTCAAAACCCAACAGTGGTATCAGAGCCTGGTTCGTAGAGCATAACATGATATTATGTGTTTACGATTTCAGTTCATACACCGTATTATTGTTTATTACGCGAAAACTGAAAAATTGGCATAGTAGATGCAATATTGAATTTGATTCAATCAAACAAGACCCAAATTAACATTGGATGTTAGAATTGGTGAGTTTAATCACATAGGATGTGAATAATTGGGTTCTTGAAAAATTAGGGTTCATGGGCACATGATTGAAAAGGGGTTTTCAATTATGGAAACAAAATTATGGAAATAAATCCATATGGAAACAACCTTGCTTGGGCAACAAGGAAGGAGGAAGGGGACTAGGGCCGAAACCCTAGCCGCCCGCCCCTCCCTAGCGCGCCAAGCAAGGCCGCGGCCCCCTAGGCGTGCGGCGGTCCTAGGGTTCGGGCCACTTGTTGGCTTGGACCCTTTGGACCGTTGTGAAACCCTAGTTACCCAATTTCATTAAAATTAAACAAGCGCGTTAAAAATTGGTTTTAACTGTATTATGTGCTTTATTGCATGGTGGATGGATATGGCCTAGGATTGTGGATGTTTATTGTTTTGTGGTTTGGTTTACGGCCTGCGAGCTGATCAAATTAATGTAATAATTAATTAAGTTTTACGGCCTGCGAGTCGTTCTTTTTCTCCTCGACATGTGAGGCTTTTGTTATTTATTTATTCTAGATGTAAGGCTAGAATTAGAAATATTTAGATGATAGCCAAGAACATGGAGAAGAAGACAGGAGAACCAAAGGAGCCAAAAGACATCCCTAGGCGCGCAGCTATGGTGGAGCACATGGAGATGAGCTCGGCACTTTAGGGCAATTAGATATTATCATTGGCTTGATAATATCATTAGTCTAGAGGCCATATCCATGCCACGTTTTTTTTATTTTGTGGATGTTTATTATTCATGCCTTGTTATTTATTTTTGTGTGTATGGCGCTACGAGCAAAACAATAACAAGATAATAATAAACAAGGTTGGTCTTTTATTATGGATGGCCCAATCCAAATAAGTAGACCATGTTGATAAAGATCAACCAAACAAATTAAAAAAAAATCCCTCAATTAAATATTGCGTTTTGCCTTCTCTTGCCAAAACACCCTTCATGATCATGGCCTATTAAAATTCGGGCTTGCCAAAGCAAGGCGATTTTAATTTTTCATTATGTGTTGCGGACGACGCAAGCTAGTAATGCGTGTATGTTGAAAGCAAGAGGTTGGACGCAACTAGGCAAGAGTCAATTAAGATTGATGAGCTTAGAGGCATGACAATTAGGAGTTATCCAATTGGATAAAGAATAAAAGGAATTTATTCACCTAATTGGACCAAGAGTTGCATGGGATGCAATTGGAATGGTTCCTACCTAAATAACCAATTCTTGGGTGACTTGCCAAAGCAAGCTCAAGAAGAAGTGAAAAGGGATCTTGGACCCACTAGAAAGTATAAAGATATTTTCCACTTTAATAGTGAGGGCTATTAATCCGAGAAAAATAGTGGGAGCTATATTTAATGATCTAGCCATTGTTAAATATAGTCAAATTGTTCAAAATACTAAAATTGCATATTTCTCGTTTTGTAGAATTCTAAATGGCAAACAACAACGCATCGAGTTCATCCCTACGATCTGTCCTTGAGAAGGATAAATTGTCTGGAACAAATTTCCTTGACTGGTACAGAAACTTGAGGATTGTCCTCAAGCAAGAAAAGAAGTTGTACGTCTTGGACACTCCAATTCCAGACCCACCACAAGATGAGTCTCTATTAGCAGAAGTAAGGGCACGTCAGAAACATATTGATGATTCCAATGACGTGACTTGCCTCATGCTTTGTACCATGACTGGTGAGCTGCAGAAGCAACACGAGAACATGGAAGCCTATGATATGATCAGACACTTGAAACAATAGTTTCAGGAATAGGCAAGGCATGAGCGCTATGAGGTGTCTAAAGCGTTGTTCAAAAGCAGTCTTGCAGAAGGGAATCCAGTAGGCCCTCATGTACTCCGAATGATCGGGTACATAGAGAACCTTGAGAGACTGGGGTTCCCACTCGGCCAGGACTTGGCGACTGATCTCGTCTTGCAATCGTTGCCTGACAGTTATAATCAGTTCATTATGAACCATAATATGAATGAGATCAACAAGTCTTTGCCAGACCTATTGAACATGCTAAAGACAGCTGAGCAAAGCATCAATAAAGGCAAGGGCAAAGCCATAATGATGGTGCACAAGAAGAAGAGCAAGTCAGTTGCATCTACTTCAAAGGGAAAACGCAAGAAAGTTGCGAAATCCAAGGAAGCCCTAAAGCCTAGTGGAGGCGTGGCTAAAGGTGAGTGTCACTACTGCAGCCAACCGGGTCACTGGAGGAGGAATTGCCCTAAGTATCTGGAGGATAAGAAGCTTGGAATAGTGATTCCACCACCACCAGGTATTTATGTTATAGACGTCAATCTTTCTATTTCATCATCCTGGGTATTAGATACCGGATGTGGTTCTCACATTTGTCGTAATGTGCAGGATTTGAAAAGAAGTAGAAGATTGCGAAAAGGGGAGATAGACTTGCGCGTCGGGAATGGAGCAAAGGTTGCTGCATTAGCTGTAGGCGTTTATGAGCTATCTTTGCCTTCTGGACTTATTTTAGAATTAGACAATTGCTTTTATGTGCCTGCTATGAGCATAAACATTATTTCCGTTTCTTGTTTGGACGAGAAATGTTTTTCTATTTCAATAAAGGACAAGTGTTGCTCCATTTATTTTGATAGTATGCACTATTGTAGTGCGCATTTGTCTAATGGATTGTATATCCTTGATCTAAATAATCCAATCTATAACATAAATACTAAAAGGATTAAAACTAATCCTACATATCTATGGCACTGTCGTTTAGGCCATATAAATGAGAAACGCATATCTAGACTCCATAAGGATGGACTTCTAGACTCATTTGATTTGGAATCATATGAGACATGTGAATCTTGTTTATTAGGAAAAATGACAAAGTCCCCTTTCAATAAGAAAGGTGAAAGGACTAGTGAGTTATTGGCACTCATACATACTGATGTATGCGGACCATTCCCCACGCCTGCCAGAGGTGGTTATACCTACTTCATCACATTTACTGATGATTTCAGTAGATATGGATTTGTATACCTTATGAAGGCCAAATCAGAATCCTTTGAATTGTTCAAGGAGTTCAAGAGTGAAGTAGAGAAGCAACTTGGCAAGAGTATTAAAGCTCTACGATCGGATCGTGGAGGAGAATACTTAAGCCAAGAGTTTGATGAGTATCTTAGAGAGTGTGGGATAGTATCCCAGCTCACTCCACCCGGAACACCACAATGGAATGGTGTATCTGAGAGGAGGAATCGCACTCTATTAGATATGGTGCGATTTATGATGTCTCATGCAGATCTTCCGATATCCTTTTGGGGACATGCTCTAATGACGGCAGCTTTTACCATTAACCGTGTTCCATCCAAATCAGTCATGAAGACGCCATATGAGATATGGACTGGGAGGCGTCCCATAGTGTCGTTTATGAAGATTTGGGGCTGCGACGTCTATGTAAAGCGTTTACAAACAGACAAGCTCGGGCCTAAAGCGGATAAGTGTAAGTTTGTGGTATATCCTAAGGATACTAAAGGATATTATTTCTATAACCCTACCGAGAACAAAGTGTTTGTTGCTCGGACCGGCGTGTTTCTAGAAAGAGAACTAGTCTCTAAAGAAGCAAGTGGGAGGGTTGTAGAACTTGAAGAAATTCATGAACCACAAACCACTGAACCGATAATGGAACATGAACAGGAACCACAAGAAGTTGTGGAAGAACCTGTTCAGGTAACACAGAAACTCCGTAGATCAGGAAGAGTGCGTCATGAGCCAGAGAGGTATGGACTTCTCGTGACTGAGCCCGATGACGTACCTCTCATGGATGATGAGCCTGCAAACTATGGAGAAGCCATGAGTGGCCCAGACTCTAAGAAGTGGCTAGAAGCCATGAGATCCGAAATGGATTCCATGTACACCAACAAAGTATGTACTTTGGTGGAACCACCCGAAGGGGCTCGACCCATAGGGTGCAAGTGGGTCTTCAAGAAGAAGACCGACATGGATGGCAAGGTAGTTGCCTATAAGGGGCGATTGGTGGCCAAAGGTTATAGACAGATTCATGGTATTGACTATGATGAGACCTTTTCACCAGTCGCCATGACTAAATCCATTCGAATCTTACTTGCTATTGCAGCATACTACGACTATGAGATTTGGCAAATGGATGTCAAAACAGCGTTCCTTTATGGGAACCTCCTTGAGGATGTGTACATAACACAACCAGAGGGTTTTGAGGATCCAGAGAATGCCAATAAAGTCTGTAAGTTGCAAAGGTCCATTTATGGATTAAAGCAAGCTTCTAGGAGCTGGAATCGACGTTTTGATGACGCAGTCAAAGAGTTCGGCTTCATCAAGAACGAAGATGAGCCTTGTGTTTACAAGAAGGTTAGTGGGAGCTCTATAGTATTTCTGGTCTTGTATGTGGATGACATACTAATCATTGGCAATGATATTCCTACTCTGCAATCTTTTAAAGATTGGCTAGGAAAGTGCTTTGCGATGAAAGACTTAGGAGACGCAGCCTATATACTTGGTATAAAGATCTATAGAGATAGATCTAAAAGGTTGCTTGGCCTAAGTCAGAGTACATATTGACAAGGTGTTGAAGAGGTTCAACATGCAAGATTCCAAGAAGGGATTCTTGCCCATGTCACATGGAGTCACTCTTTCCAAGAATGACTGTCCCTCCAATGAGATGGAGAAAGACCGCATGAGCAGGATACCCTATGCTTCGGACATAGGATCCATCATGTACGCCATGCTATGTACTAGACCAGACGTATCATACGCGTTGAGTATGGTGAGCAGATATCAGTCCAATCCGGGTGAGAGTCACTGGATTGCTGTCAAGAACATCCTAAAGTACTTGAGAAGAACTAAGGATGTATTCTTGATATTTGGAGGAATGGAAGAGCTAAGTGTAAAGGGTTACACTGACGCAAGCTTCCAAACCGACAAGGATGATTACAGGTCGCAGTCTGGATACGTGTTTTGCCTGAATGGAGGAGCTGTGAGCTGGAAGAGTTCCAAGCAAGGCACAGTTGCTGATTCTACAACAGAATCTGAGTACATTGCTGCTGCGGAAGCAGCAAAAGAGGCAGTATGGATAAAGAAGTTTATCACTGAGCTCGGTGTGGTCCCTAGCATAGTGGATCCCGTAGAGTTGTACTGTGACAACTCTGGGGCAATAGCACAGGCGAAGGAACCAAGATCGCACCAAAAGTCAAAGCATGTACTTAGGAGATTCCATCTTATTCGTGATATGCAAGATTCCGACAGATGACAACGTGTCAGATCCGCTCACGAAACCTCTTGCGCAGCGAAAGCATGAAGGGCACGCCAGATCTATAGGCATACGAGATGCGCCAGATTGGCTCTAGTGCAAGTGGGAGACTGTTGGAATAGATGCCCTAGAGGCAATCATAGATTTAGTATGAACAATGTTTTGGCTAGAATATTCATTTATTATTATGGCGATATTTAATATAATGAAGTCCTTAGATAAATTGTGTTATTTATCTTAAATGTCCCTAGTCCATTATATTGATTAATAGGACAATCAAATATAGACTAGTATATGGGTAGATTGATATGGAGATATCAATTCTAACATATGGGTATGCATTAGGAGTAATGGCATATTGGATTGACCCACGACGAAAAGGATACATTAGATTATGTGAAGTCACAATCGCTTTTCGTAGTGGTAATATTATTGAAATCCTTGGACTTGAAGTCACTAGATACTCTAGTTGTGAAATATTACGCTTTGATGTTATCAAACGTTACACCGTAACTGGGTAATCATAAAGGTGGCTATCGGGCGTGATAGGAAGCAAGCTTAGAGATCGTAGTGATGTAGATAGGATTTGTCCCTCCCACATAATGGGGGTAAATATCCACGGCCACTCGAGGGATGAGGCTTATTGAATGTCTGGCCAGACTCAGATAAATTAATATAGAGATATTAATGTTATCTGCAAGTATAAGCATATTCCCAGGATCGAGGAACTATGGATTGGATATACGAGTGTGACTATTTATGTCTCGTGTCCAATCCGGATATGGAGACAAAGGGATAATGCAATATGACATATTGGGCACAAAGGTTTGTCGGGATCACTGACTATTTCTATTGGTTGGGTGGCATGGATGTGTTGCTAGACACCGCTCCATGTTAGTAATAGTTACTACCAACTATATAGAACCTATGGGGTCACACGTCAAATAGAGTAGAGCTAGATTTGAGATTAATTAATATGGATTAATTAATAGAAGGATCATTGTGCAACACCTTGCAAACTTAGTAGGACTAATTTGCAAGAAGGGAATAATTCTAGTTCATCTAGAATTAGGAAACTCTTTTATGGAAACAACAAGGAGTTGTTGGAGTATACAAAGGAGGCTCTAGCTTCCTTCCCACTACATGAGTTATTATTAGATATAACACATAAAGAGTGGGAGAGAGCAAAAGAGAGAGCAAGACAAAGAGCTAGGGCCGAAACCCTAGCCCCCGTCCGCCCCTCTATCCGACGGCAAAAGGAGGCCGCCCCCTCCTTTGTGCTTTGTTGCTTTGTTGCTTTGATATTCATCCCTCTTCCTCCGGGTTCAAGCTAGCACTTGTTGTGAAGGAAGAATCTAGATCTCACCTCTAGACGTGGATCAACCGTAGAGACGAGGACATCATTCTTCGTGTGATCTCACAAATCAAAAGGTACACATCTTCTATGTCCTTAATCATGTTATGATGTCTCTTCCTGTGATCCTTGGTGGGCTTTGAGTAGGATTAATTTTTGTTATTCCGCTGCGTTAACTACGTCAAAACCCAACAATGCTCCCTCCTTATCCTCTACCCAAACGAGGCCCAAGTATATAGGTTGCATCTCCTAAGTCCTTCATTGCGAAACACTTTCCCAGCCAATCTTTAATAGATTGCAAAGTAGGAATGTCGTTTCCAATGATTAGTATGTCATCCACATACAAGACCAGAAATACTACAGAGCTCCCACTAACCTTCTTGTATACACAGGTCTCATCTTCGTTCTTGATGAAGTCAAACTCTTTAACCGCGTCATCAAAACGTCGATTCTAGCTCTTAGAAGTCTGCTTCAATCCATAAATGGATCTTTGTAGCTTACAGACTTTATTGGCATTCTCTACATCCTAAAACCCTCCGGTTGTGTCATGTACACATCCTCGAGGAGGTTCCCATAAAGGAACGCTGTTTTGACATCCATCTGCAAAATCTCATAGTCGTAGTATGCTGCAATAGCAAGTAGGATTCGAATGGATTTGGTCATGGCGACTGGTGAAAAGGTCTCATCATAGTCAATACCATGAATCTGTCTATACCCTTCGGCTACCAATCGCCCCTTATAGGAAAATATCTTGCCATCCATGTCGGTCTTCTTCTTGAAGACCCATTTGTACCCTATGGGCCGAGGTCCTTCGGGTGGTTCCACCAAAGTCCATACTTTGTTGGTGTACATGGAATCTATTTCGAATCTCATGGCCTCCAGCCACTTCTTGGAGTCTTGGCCTTTCATGGCCTCCTCGTAAGTTGCAGGCTCATCCATCCATGAGTGGTACGTCATCGGACTTAATCACGAGAAGTCCGTACCTCTCTGGCTCATGACGCACTCTTCCTGACCTACGGAGTTCCTGTGTTACTTGAACAAGTTCCTCCACAACAGCTTGCGGTTCCTGCCCATGTTCCATCATTGGTTCAGTGATTTGTGGTTCTTGAATCTCTTCAAGTTCTACAACCCTCCCACTTGCTTCTTTAGAGACAAATTCTATTTCTAGAAACACGCCGGTCCGAGCAACAAACACTTTGTTCTCCGTGAGATTGTAGAAATAATACCCTTTAGTTTCCTTAGGATATCCCATAAACTTACACTTATCCGCTTTGGGCCCTAGCTTGTCTGTTTGTAAACGCTTTACATAGACATCGCAGCCCCAAATCCTCATAAACTACACTATGGGACGCTTCCCAGTCCATATCTCATATGGTGTCTTCATGACTGATTTGGATGGAACACGGTTAATGGTAAAAGCTGCCGTCATTAGAGCATGTCCCCAAAATGATATCTGAAGATCTGTTTGAGACATCATAGATCGTACCATATCTAATAGTGTGCGATTCCTCCTCTCGGACACGCCATTCCATTGTGGCGTTCCGGGTGGAGTGAGATGGGATACTATCCCACACTCTAAGATACTCATCAAACTCTTGGCTTAAGTATTCTCCTCCACGATCCGATCGCAGAGCCTTAATACTTTTACCAAGTTGCCTCTCTACTTCATTCTTAAATTCTTCGAACAATTCAAAGGATTCGGATTTGGCCTTCATAAGGTATACAAATCCATATCTACTGAAATCATCAGTAAACGTAATGAAGTAGGTGTAACCACCTTTGGCAGCCGTGGTGAACGACCCACATACATCATTATGTATGAGTGCCAATAACTCACTAGTCCTCTCACCTTTCTTATTGAAAGGGGACTTTGTCATTTTTCCTAATAAACAAGATTCGCATGTCTCATATGATTCCAAATCAAATGAGTCTAGAAGTCCATCTTTATGGAGTCTAGATATGCGTTTCTCATTTATATGGCCTAAACGACAGTGCCATAGATATGTAGGATTTAAATCATTAGTTTTAATCCTTTTAGTATTTATGTTATAGATTGGACTATTTTGATCATGGATATACTATCCATTGGACAAATGCGCACTACAATAGCGCATACTATCAAAATATATGGAGCAACACTTGTCCTTTATTGAAATAGCAAAACCCTTCTCGTACAAACAAGAAATGGAAACAATGTTTCTGCTCATAGCAGGCACATAAAAGCAATTGTCTAATTCTAATATAAGTCCAGAAGGAAAAGATAGCTCATAAACGCCTACAGCTAATGCAACAACTCTTGCTCCATTCCCAACGCGCAGATCTATCTCCCCATTATCCAATCTTCTACTTTTTTTCAAATCCTGCACATTTCGACAAATATGAGAACCACATCCAGTATCCAATACCCAATATGAAGAAATAGAAAGATTGGCGTCTATAACATAAATACCTGGTGGTGGTGGAATCACTATTCCAAGCTTCTCATCCTCCAGATATTTAGGACAATTCCTGCTCCAGTGAACCGGCTGGCTGCAGTAGTGACATTCACCTTTAGCCACGCCTCCACTAGGCTTTAGGGCTTTCTTGGATTTTGCAACTTTCTTGCGCTTTCCTTTGGAAGTTGAGGCAATTCCTTTGACCATTTTCTTATGTACCATCATTATGGTCTTGCCCTTGCCTTTGTGGATGCTCTGTTTGGCTGTCTTTAGCATGTTCAACAAATCTGGCAGAGTCTTACTGATCTCGTTCATATTATAGTTCATGATGAAATGATTATAACTGTCAGGAAATGATTGCAAGATAAGATCAGTTGCCAATTCTTGGCTAAGTGGGAATCCCAGTCTCTCAGGTTCTGAATGTATCCGATCATTCGGAGTAGATGAGGCCCTAATGGATTCCCTTCTGCAAGACTACTCTTGAACAATGCTTTGGACACCTCATAGCGTTCATGCCTTGCATGTTCCTGAAACAATTGTTTCAAGTGTATGATCATATCATAGGCCTCCATGTTCTCGTGCTGCTTCTGAAGCTCAGCAGTCATGGTGCAAAGCATGAGGCAAGTCACGTCATTAGAATCATCAATATGTTTCTGACGTGCCCTTACTTCCGCTAGAACAGACTCATCTTGTGGTGGGGCTGGAATTGGAGTGTCCAAGACGTACAACTTCTTTTCTTGCTTAAGGACAATACTTAAGTTTCTGTACCAGTCAAGGAAATTTGTTCCAGACAGTTTATCCTTCTCAAGGACAGATCGTAGGGATGAAGTCGATGCGTTGTTGTTTGCCATTTGGAATTCTACAAAACGAGAAATGCGAAATTTTAGTATTTTGAACAATTTTAACTATATTCAACAATGGCTAGATCATTAAATATAGCTCCAACTATTTTTCTCGATTAATAGCCCTCACCATTAATGCGGAAAATATCATTATATTTTCTAGTAGGTCCAAGATCCCTTTTTCACTTCTTCTTGAGCTTGCTTTGGCAAGTCACCCAAGAATTGGTTAGTTAGGTAGGAACCATTCTAATTGCATCCCATGCAACTCTTGGTCCAATTAGGTGAATAACTCTTTATTCTTTATCCCATAGATAATGCCTAATTGTCATGCCTCTAGGTTCATCAATCCAATTGAGTCTTACCCAACTGCGTCCAACCTCTTGCTTCAACATACACACATTACTAGCTTCTGCCGTCCGCAACACACCATGGTAAATTAAAATCTCCTTGCTTTGGCAAGCCCAAATTTTAATAAATCCTGATCATGAAGGGTGTTTTGGTAAGATAAGGCAAAACGCAATATTTTATTTGAGGGATTTGATCATTCTTAATTTGTTTGGTTGTTCCAATAAACATGATCTACTTAATCCCTCCCTCCGTCCCATAAAGATAGTCCGTTTTTGAAATCCAACTTTTTTTCATAGTGGGTTTTTGACATATTATAATAGGCGTGTTTCCAATTTTGCCCTTGCATCAAGTGGGTTGGCTTTCTTGCATTCCCAATGCACAACCATCAAAACTGTTGCTACTATTATTACTCTTCCCCCATTAACTCCTGGGTTTTCTCTAGAATTAGTTTTACTCTGTAATACACATGTTTTACAATTTTGGCAGGTTTGCAAATCTTCTTTCTAAATATTTCTAATAAAAAAATTAATTTTTAAAATATCAAATAATTTGGGAAAAAAGTTCCCTGCGTAAATCCCTAAGATTAAGGTGATAAGTCAAAATTTAGTTTTTTGTTTTTTTTGAGAAAAAATGTAACTTGATTAACTCAAAACTTTGGTAGGTTTGTGGATTTCTTTGTCAAAAGAACAAAAGAATTGGGGGATGTTTAATCCGTAACTCCCTAAAAATTGAGGAGCTAAATCAAATTTTTTGGCTTGATTAACTGAAATTATGGCGGGTAGGTGAAATTTTATTCTCCAAATAATTGGAAACGAACATGCCCATAAGTGCTTATAATTAAGGAATAAATCAAAAATGTTGGTTTGATAGAGCTAAATTTTGGCGGTTGTGGAAAATTTGTTCCTCAAAAATCAAATCTCTTTCTTAAAAGATCAACCGGTGAAAATTTTGGCGAGTAACCAAAAGTTTGGCGCGCTAATTAAGCTATTTTTCTTGGAAAGTCAATTTTTTGGCGGAAGAATATCAAGTGATTAGTTCAAGTTTATCGACAAACTCTATAAATAGGGTAGTGACAAGATGAGGTGTACATCCAATCTTACTTTTTCACCTCCATGATTCCTTTTCACTGTCGTTATCAAATCTTTAGCTTATCACTTTACTGATCAGTTACCCTTCCATATTACCCAACCTTCCTATTCTTTTCATGGCTGAAGGAAGTCGTCTACCACCAACGTGCTTAAACAACGAACAACGCCAAAAAGTTTTCCATATGTTGCTGATGCAGAGCAACTCAGGGAGACTTAAAAGGGGTTACGTTATTGAAGTAGCGGCGCAATTCTCGGGGAGTACAAAAACAGTGTATCGGATTTGGCAACGAGGAAAGGCTTTCTATGCAAGTGGTTCACTCGTCGATGTATCAAAGAGATTGCCGGGAGTAGTTGGTCGAAAACGGATTCACGTTGATCTAAGCAGAATGGCAAGTATTGAGCTCCGTCGTCGAACCAACATTCGGTCATTGGCGAAAGCTTTGAATGTTACCAAATCGACCGTTCATAGACGAATCAAAGCAGGTGCAATTAGAGCACACTGAAGCCACATCTAACAGAAGAACACAAATTGGCAAGGTTACGATTTTGTATATCCATGCTTGAGGAGTCTTCACTCCAAGGCCAGCCTCATTTCAAAGATATGTACAATTATGTGCATATCGATGAAAAATGCTTTTATATGACGAAGGAATCGGAAAAATACTACCTAATTCCCGAAGAAGAAGACCCGATCCGGACCTGCAAAAGCAAACGGTTCATCGCAAAAGTGATGTTCATGGCAACTGTGGCTCGGCCCCGATTTGATTCGGCTCGCAATCAAGAATTTTCAAGTAAAATTGGTATATTTCCATTTATTTTGGCTAGAACATTCATTGTAATTTGAGTAAAACTAATTCTAGAGAAAACCCAGGAGTTAATGGGGGAAGAGTATTAATAGTAGCAACAGTTTTGATGGTTGTGCATTGAGAATGCAAGAAAGCCAACCCATTTGATGCAAGGGCAAAATTGGAAACACGCCTATTATAATATGTCAAAAACCCACTATGAAAAAAAGTTGGATTTTCAAAAACGGACTATCTTTATGGGACGGAGGGAGTAAGTTATATCATTGTAATTTGTGTAAATCTCCATTCATTAATTACATTTTCATTAAAATAAATAAGGGTAAAAATGTAAAGTTGTAGGTTCTAATTTAGAAGTGGACAAGCATTTTGGGACAGACCAAAATAGAAAGATGGACTGTCTTTGCGGGACGGAGGGAGTATTTGGATTGGGAAATCCACAATAAAAGATCATATTTGTTTATTATTATCTTGTTAACGTTTTTCTAGTATCGCCATACACACAAAAATAAATAACAGGACATAAATAATAAACATCCACAAAATAAAAAAAAACGTGGCATGGATATGGCCCCTAGACTAAGATACTATCAAGCCAATGATAATATCTATTTGCCCTAAAGTGACAAGCTCATCTCCATGTGCTCCACCATAGCTGCGCGCTTAGGGTAGGGTGTCTTCTTCGTCTTTTGGCTTCTTTGGTTCTCCAGTATTCTTCTCCATGCTCTTGGCTATCATCTAAATATTTCTAATTCCAGCCTAACATCTAGAAAAAGTAAATAATAATAGCCTCACATGTTGAGGAGAAACGACTCGCATTCTGTAAAACCTAATTAATTATTACATTAATTTGATCACCTCGCAGGTCGTAAAGCAAACCACAAAAATAATAAACATCCACATCCTAGGCCATATCCATCCACCATGAAACAAAGCACATAATACAGTTAAAACCAATTTTTAACGCGCTTGTTTAGTTTTAGTTGAATTGGGTAATTAGGGTTACAACGGTCCAAGGGGTCCAACCCATACATGGGCCGAACCCCAAGAGGACCGCCGCCCACCACGTGGCCCGACCCAAGGCCGGCCTCCCTAGTGACCCGCGGCCTTGCTTTGCGCGCAAGGAGGAGGGGAGGACGGCTAGGCTTTAGGCCCTAGTCTCCTTCCATTCCTTCCTTGTTTCCCAAGTTAGGTTGTTTCCATATGGATATTTCCATAGAATTGTTTCCATAATTGAAAAACTCCTTTTTCAACTATGTGTCCATGAACCCTAATTTTCAAGAACCCAATAATTCACATCCTATGTGATTAAACTCGCCAATTCAAACATCCAATATTAGATTAGATCTTGTTTATATTGAATCAAATTTAATTTTGCATCTACTATGCCAATTAATTTCAGTTTAGTGTAAAATTAATAATACGGTGTATAAACTGTAATCTTAACACATAGAATCATGTTATGCACTACGAACTTTGGCTCTGATACCACTGTTGGATTTTAACATAGGTAACGCAGTGGAATAACAACAATTTAATTCCTACTCAAAGCCCACCAAGAATCACAGGAAGAGACATCATAACATGATAAGGGACATAGAAGATGTGTACCTTTTGGTTTGGGAGATCACACGAAGAATATTATCCTCGTCTCTACGGTTGATCCACGTATAGAGGTGCGATCTAGATTCTTCCTTCTCAAGTGCTAGCTTGGACCAGAGGAAGAGGGGAGAAGGAATCAAGCAACCAAGGAAGAAAAAAGGGGTTCGACCCTCTCTTTGAGCCGACGGGAAGGGGGTGGGGGTGCACGCAGGGGCTTCGTGTTGGAATAGATGCCTTAGAGGCAGTCTAGTTTAGTATGAATTTATTTTGGCTAGAACATTCATTGTATTATTTATTGGATATTTAATATAATGAAGTCCTTAGATTTACAATTGTGTTGTTTATCTGAAATATCCCTAGTCCAGTATAATGATTAATAGGACAATCATCTATAGACTAGTATGGGGTTGGATTGATATATGGATATCATGATCCAACACATGGGTGTGCATTAAGGGCAATGGCACACTGGATTGACCCATCTCCGAGAAGGCTACATACACGTTATGTAAAGTCACAAGCGCTTCTTGTGGTGAAAACGGTATTGTCATCCTTAGACTTGAAGTCACTAGATTATCTAGTTGTGGATTATTGTGATTTTGGTAGCGTCAAACGCTACACCGTAACTGTGTAGTTATAAAGGCGTGTACCAAATACAATAAGAATCAAGCTTAGAAATCGTAGTAGACGTAGATAGAATTTGTCCCTCCCACATAACGGGAGTAAATATCCTAGGCCACTCGAAGGATAGTGCTTATAGAATGTCTGGCCAGACTCAAATAAACTAATATGGGATATTGATGTTATTTGCACGAATAAGGCTATTCCAGGATCGAGAAACTATGTATTGGATATATGACTGTGACTAGTATGTCTCGTGTCCAATCCGGATATGGATACAAAGGGATGTGACAATTACTTGCACAAGGTTTTTCGCATGACTATTCTATTAGTTGACTAGAATGGATGTCTTGCTAGAGACCGCTCCATATTAGCAAATTGTTGCTACCAACTAGATAGAACCTATGGGGTCACACGCTAGATAGAGTTGAACTGGATTTGGGAATTAATTAATATGATTAATTAATTAGAAGGATTACTTTGCAACACCTTGCAAACTTAGTAGGACTCATTTTCAAGGAAGGGACTAAACCGAATTCTAGTAGGACTAGAATAGGTCCTTTAGGTAGTTAACAAGGATTTGTTGGACTATATAAAGGATGATCCTTCCTTCCTTCCCATACTTATGAATTTATTGTTCATAACTTGAGTGGGAGAGAACAAAGGAGAGAGAGCAAGCAACAAGAGGGCCGAACCCGACCCCCTTGCGCCGCCCCGTCCGCGTCGGACAACAAAAAAAGGCCGAAACCTCCATGTGCCTCGTGTTGTGTGATTTCTTCTTCTTCTTCTTCTTCTTCTTCTTCTTCTTCTTCTTCTTCTTCTTCTTCTTCTTCTTCTTCTTCTTCTTCTTCTTCTTCTTCTTCTTCTTCTTCTTCTTCTTCTTCTTCTTCTTCTTCTTCTTCTTCTTCTTCTTCTTCTTCTTCTTCTTCTTCTTCTTCCTCCGGTCCAAGCTAGCACAAAGGAGAAGGAAGATCTAGATCTCAACTCTAGGCGTGGATCAACCATAGAGACTTGACACAATTCGCGTTACAAGTCATCATAGGAGAAACCCTAAGGTGCGTAACATGATTCTTCCTTTATCATCGTTATGCTTCTCTTCATGTGATCCTTTGAGGGTATTGAATGGATAAATTATCTTTTTTCCGCTGCGTATCCATGATCAAAACCCTACACTTCGGCCCTTGTTCTCTTGCTCTCTCTCTTGCTTTCTCTCCTACTCACTTATGTTATGACTATTAACATTAGTGGGAAGGAAGCTAGAGCCTCCTTTATAAAGACCAACAACACTTTTTAGTTTTCATAAAGGCCCCTCCTAGTTCTACATGAACTTGGATTAGTCCCTTCCTTGCAAATTAGTCCTACTAAGTTTGCCAGGTATTGCAAATTGATCCTTTTTTTAATTAATCATATTAATTAATCACAAATCTAGTTCTACTCTATTTGACGTGTGACCCCATAGGTTTCTACTTAGTTGGTAGTAACTTATTACTAACATGGAGCGGTGTCTAGCAACACATCCATGCCACCCAACTAATATAAAAAATTCAGTGATCCCGACAAACCTTTGTGCCCAATATCACATATTGCACTATCCATTTGTCTTCATATCCGGATTTGACACGAGACATAAATAGTCACACTCGTATATCCAATCCATAGTTCCTCGATCCTGGAAATATGCTTATGCAAGCAGATAACATCAATATCTCCATATTGATTTATCTGAGTCTGGCCAGACATTCAATAAGCCTCATCCCTCGAGTGGCCGTGGATATTTACTCCCATCATGTGGGAGGGACAAATCCTCTCTACATCACTACGATCTCTAAGTTTGCTTCCTATCATGCCCGATAGCTATATTTATGATTACCCAGTTACGGTGTTACGTTTGATAACATCAAAGCACGATATTTCACAACTAGAGTATCTAGTGACTTCAAGTCTAAGGATTGAAATTATATTAGCAAGCGATTTTGACTTAAACATAATCTAATGTATCCTTCTCATTGTGGGTCAATCCAGCATGCCATTACTCCTAATGCATACCCATGTGTTAGACTTGATATCTCCATACCTATCTACACACATACTAGTCTATATTTGATCTTCCTGCTAATCAATATAATGGACTAGGGATATTTAAGATAAACAACACATTGCATCGAAGGACTTCATTATATTAAATATCACAAGAAATAATAAATGAATATTCTAGCCAATAATATTGTTCATACTAAATATTAGAATGCATTTAGGGAACCTATTCCAACAATTATCTCTTCAAGCAAATTTCTGGGCTAGTGTGTATGACGAGAGGTGGCTAAAACGAAAAGAAATTACATCAAAATGTTGAGCTAGTCTACGAATATACTGTAGAACGTCTCCAACTTCAGAGATCTGAACTCTTTGAGCCTCCACGTTGGTAATTGCATTGTAAACTCTCTTAGAACCATTTCCGCATCAACTATGCGATAATTGCACTCCAACGCAAGGAGAAGACCATCTCTTATGGCGAGCGCTTCAGCTTCGAAGGTCGTCGTTGCTGTCGGAAATGGGGAAGCTACCGCCGCCAAGACCTGACCCGAGTGATCACGAATAACAGTGCCTCCCGCAATTTTTCCTTCTCCTTGAAGAAAGGCACCATATGATCTTCACCACGCCATTACCCGAAGGTCGCCAACACAAAGACGAAGTCACATCCGCTGAGCCTTTACTGGGTTTGGCGTTAGTCATCACCGACTGATGGGACACCGCCACAAGCGTGGAATTATAAATATCCTCCTCTGAAATAGTCTCTCCTTGAAAATGTTAGAATAGGTGCCCTAGAGGCAATCTATTTTAGTATGAACAATAAATTGGTTAGAATATTCATTGTATTATTTATTGGATATTTAATATAATGAAGTTCTTAGATTTACAATTGTGTTGTTTATCTTAAAAATCCCTAGTCCGTTACAATGATTGATGGGACAATCATCCATAGACAAGTATGGGGTTGGATTGATATGGGGATATCATGATCCAACACATGGGTGTGGATTATGAGTAATGGCATACTGGATTGACCCAATTCCGAGAAGGCTACATACATGTTATGTAAAGTCACAAGTGCTTCTCGCGGTGACAACGGTATTGTCATCCTTAGACTTGAAGTCACTAGATCATCTAGTTGTTGATTATTGTGATTTTGGTAGCGTCAAACGCTACACCGTGACTGGGTAGCCATAAAGGCGTGTACCGAATATAATAGGAAGCAAGCTTAGATATCGTAGTGATGTAGATAGAATGTTTCCCTCCCACATAACGGGATCAAATATCCTAGACCACTCGAGGGATAGTGCTTATAGAAGTCTGGCCAGACTCAAATAAATCAATATAGGATATTGATGTTATTTGCAAATAAGTCTATTCCCAGGATCGAGGAAATATGGATTGGACATACGAGTGTGACTTGTATGTCTCGTTTCCAATCCGAATATTGAAAAAAAGGGATGAGACAATACTTGCACAAGGCTTTTCATGATGACTATTCTATTTGTTGGCTAGATTGGATGTCTTGCTAGAGACCGCTCCATATTTGTAAATAGTTACTACAACTAAATAGAACGTATGGGGTCACACGCCATGTAGAGGTGAACTATACTTGGGAAATAATTAATTAATATTATTAATTAATTGGAAGGATCAAATCGCAACAACTTGCTAACTTAGTAGGACTAATATGAAAGTTGGACTAATCCGAAGTTGAGTAGGATTAGGAGAGGGTCTTTATGTAGTAACAAGGAGTTGTTGGAATATATAAAGGATGCTCATAGCTTCCTTCCCTACAATTTATGCTCATAACATACTTTGAGTACGAGAGAAGGAAGGAGAGAGCAAGACAAACAAGGAGCCCGAAGCCCCCTTGCCGTCCGCCCACCCCGTCGGCCACAAGAGAGGCCGCCCCTCTCTTTGTTGCTCAGTTGCGTGATTTCTTCATCCTCTTCCACTCCTGCTATCTAGCACGAGGCATTTGGAAGATCTATATCTCACCTCTAGTCGTGGATCAATCGTAGAGACGTGATACTTTTCTCGTTAGAAGTCATCCAGGAGACCTCAAAGGTATTTAACACTATTCTCTTACCATCGTCATGATTTCTCTTCCTGTGATCCTTGGAGGGTCTTGATCGGATAATTATATTGTTATTCCGCTGTGTATTCATGATCAAAACCTTACAGTGGTATCAGAGCCACATGTCGTAGAGAATAACGTGGTTTATGTGTTACGTTTTTGTTGTTTATCACCTTTAATTGTTGTTTATTGCATTAAAATAACAAATTAAACATATTAGATGCATGATTGAATATGATTCAACCAAACAAGATCTAATTCTTGCATTGGATGTATGAATTGGTGAGTTTAAATCACATACGATGTGTGTTTTGGATCTTGACGGCTAGGGTTTGGGCATATGCTTGGAAAGATGTGTTTTTTCTAATATGGAAACAACTAAACTTGGGAAACAAGGCAAGGAGTTGTTTTGGAGAGGATCGACCCACCTAGGGACCGCCCCTTGCCTTGCCGCCCAAGCTAGGGCACGACCGAGGGCTCGGCCCGGCCTAGCGTGCGGCCCGGCCGCGCGTGGGGCTTGGCCGACCGGCCCAAGGCCGCGCTTTGGTCCTTTTTGGGCAGTTCGGCTATATTGATAGTGGAACCATGAACCGTTTTAATCCTAGCATATCCAAAATCAATCAAAATTGATTAAGCGCGTTAAAAATTGGTTTTCACTGTTTATGTGCAATATGCATGGTGATTGGATATAGCTTAGAAGTGGTTTGTTGTGAATGTTTATTTTTGTGGTTTGTTTACGGCCTGCGAGCTGATCAATTTGATGTAATAATTAATTAAAGTTTACGGTCTGCGAGCCGGTATTTGTTATCTCAACTTGTGAGATTTATTTTATTTAGTATAGATATTAGCTAGTGGTAGATAAAATAGATGATAACCAAGATTGAAGAAAAGAAGCCCAAAGAATTAAAAGAGCCACAACATGGAGCATGAAGCATTCCACAAGCCTATGAAGGATAGACCAAGAGATGGAGGCACATGGAGATGCGTTTTTCATTCTAGGGTTCATAGATATTCTCATTGGATTGAGAATGTCTTAGTCTAGGAGGCCATATCCATATCACACTATTTACTATTTTGTGGATGTTTATTTTATTGTCTTATTATTGTTGTTGGTGTATTGTTGATGCATGCAATTTAATAATAAGATAATATAACAACCCGGATCTTTTATTTGGAGTTGTGCCAAACTCAAATAAGTAGATCATTTGATATAGATCAACAAAATAATTTAAAATTGAAAGAAAAATCCCTCAAAACAAAATATTACGTTTTTGCCTTCTCGTTACTTAAACACTCATCACAAGATCGATTGATCAAGTTCGTGCGTGCCAAAGCAGGGCGACTTGATTCATCATCATGTGGTGCGATGGCACACATAGTGTGCAATTGTTGGAGTAAGAGGTTGGACGTAACTGGGTATTTTTATAAGGATTAAAAACCTAGAGATAATCAATTTGGATTATCTATAGGATAGATAAATAAGGAGTTATTTGGCCAATTGAACCAAGAGTTGCATATGATGCAATTGGAATTGTTCCTACCTAAATAGCTAATTTTAAGTGACTTGCCAAAGCAAGCTCAAGAGAAGTGAAATCAGGATCTTGGAACCCACTAGAAGATATAATGATATTTTCCGGATTAATATCTTGAGGGTTATTAATCCGTAGAAAAATAGTGGGAGCTATGTTTAATAATCTAGTTAATTGAATATAGTTAATTGTTCACAAAATACTAAAACTTGCGTATTTTTCTTTTTGTAGAATTCCAATGGAAAACAACTCATCGAACTCATCTCACTCCCTACGCTCTGTTCTTGAGAAGGACAAGTTATCCGGGACCAATTTTCTAGAGTGGTACAGAAACTTGAGAATCGTTCTCAAGCAAGAAAAGAAACTGTACGCTCTAGAGGAGAAAGTTCCTGATGCTCTGGAAAACAACACTCCTGCAGCCCTAAAGGCGTACCAGAAGTGTGTTGATGACGCGAATGATGCGGCCTGCCTAATGCTTTGCACCATGACATCTGAGCTTCAGAAGCAACATGAGAACATGAATGCAGTCGATATGATCGCACACTTGAGGCAGCTCTTCCAAGAGCGGGCAAAGGGTTGAGAGGTATGAAGTTTCCAAGGCATTGTTCAAATGTCATCTGTAAGAAGGAAACCCCGTAGGGACGCATGTGCTATGCATGATAGGCTATCTTGAGAGCCTAGGGCGCCTAGGATTTCCGGTAGGGCAAGAGTTGGCCACCGATCTCATCTTGCAATCGTTGGCTGAAAGTTATGGACAGTTCATCATGAAATATAACATGAATGGGATCGTGAATCCTCTGCCATATTTACTCAATATGTTGAGGACAGCTGAACAAAGCATCAACAAGGGTAAGGGCAAATCCATAACGATGGTGCATAAAGGAAAGGGCAAAAGGTTTGCCTCATCCTCCAAGGGCAAAGGCAAGTCAGTTGCCAAACCCAAGGAACCTGCCCTTAAGCCTATTGGTGGCATCACCAAATGTGTGACTAAAGGTGAGTGTCACTACTGCAGTCAGCCTGGACTCTGGAGGAGGAACTGCCCAAAATATAAGGAGGACAAGAGGCTTGGAATAGTGATTCCACCACCACCATGTATTTTTCTTATAGATGTGAATATTACTTGCTCTTCATCATGGGTATTGGATACTAGACTTGGATATCAGATTTTTTGAAATGTGTAGGATCTAAAGAGAAGTAGAAGATTGGCTAAAGGGGAGATAGACCTGCACGTTGGGAATGGAGCAAGAGTTGCTGCATTGGCCGTAGGCGTGTACGAGCTGTCTCTGCCTTCAGGATTAGTTTTAGAGTTAAATAATTGCTATTTTGTGCCTGCTATGAGCATAAACATTATTTCTATTTCTTGTTTGGACAAGGATGGTTTTACTATTTCAATAAAGAACAATTGTTGTTCCATTTATTTTGATAGTATTCACTACTGTAGTGGGCAATTATTTAATGGATTATATATCCTTGATCTAAGCAATTGTGTCTATAACATTAATACTAAGAGGATTAAAATGAATAATTTAAATCCTGCTTATCTATGACATTGTCGTTTAGGCCATATAAACGAGAAACGTGTATCTAGACTCCATAAGGATGGATTTCTAGACTCATTTGATTTTGAATCATATGAGACATGTGAGGCTTGTTTATTGGGAAAAATGACAAAGTCCCCTTTCAATAAGAAAGGTGAGAGGACTAGTGAGCAATTGGCGCTAGTACATACTGATGTATGTGGGACATTTGCCACACCTGCTACGGGTGATTATGTCTACTTCATAACATTCACTGATAATTTCAGTAGATATGGATTTGTATACCGTATGAAGGCCAAATCCGAATCCTTTGAAATGTTCAAAGAATTCAAGAATGAAGTAGAGAAGTAGCTTGGCAAAAGTATTAAATCTCTACGATCAGATTGTGGAGGAGAATACTTGAGCCAAGAGTTTGACGACTATCTTAGAGAGTGTGGGATAGTATCCCAACTCACTCCACCCGGAACGCCACAATGGAATTTCGTGTCTGAGAGGAGGAATCGAACTCTATTAGATATGGTTCTATCTATGATGTGTCAAACTGATCATCCATTATTATTTTGGGGCTATGCTCTATTGAGTGCAGCTTTCACCATTAACCGTGTTCCATCTAAGTCAGTCATGAAGACACCACATGAGATGTGGAGTGGGAGGCGTCCCACAGTGTCGTTCATGAAGATTTGGGGCTGCGATGTCTATGTAAAACGTTTACAATCAGACATGCTAGGTCCTAAGTCAGAAAAATGCAAATTTGTGGGATACCCTAAGGAAACTAAGGGATATTATTTCTACAATCCTACTGAGAACAAAGTGTTTGTTGCTCGGACCGACGTGTTTCTAGAAAGAGAGTTTGTCTCTAAAGAAGCAAGTGGGAGGACTGTAGAACTTCAAGAAGTTCAAGAACCACACAACATTGATCCTACAATCGAACATGAACAGGAACCACAAGAAATTGTGGAACAGCCTGTTCAAGTAACACAAGAGCTTCGTAGATCTAGTAGAGTGTGCCAGGAGCCAGAGAGGTATGGACTTCTCGTGACCTAATATGGTGACACGATGCTCATAAATGATGAGCCTACTACCTATGAAGAGGCCATGAAAGGGCTAGACTCTCAGAATTGGCTTGAGGCCATGAGATCTGAGATGGAATCCATGTACACCAACAAAGTATGGACTTTGGTGGAACCACCCGAAGAGGCACGCCCCATAGGGTGCAAATGGGTCTTCAAGAAGAAGATCGACATGGATGGTAATGTGATTACCTATAAGGGCCGATTGGTGGCTAAAGGATTCAGACAGATTCTTGGTATTGACTATGATGAAACATTTTCACCAGTCGCAATGACCAAATCCATCCGGATCTTAATTGCCATTGCAGCATACTACAACTATGAGAATTAGCAGATGGATGTTAAAACTGCATTCTTATATGGGAATCTCCTTGAGGATGTGCACATGACACAACCCGAGGGTTTTGAGGATCCAAAGCAAACCAACAAAGTCTGTAAGCTGCAACGATCTATTTATGGATTGAAGAAAGCTTCTAGGGGTTGGAGTCGACGTTTTGATGAAGTAGTCAAAGAGTTTGGCTTCATCAGAAATGAAGATGAGTCTTGTGTCTACAAGAAGGTTAGTGGGAGCTCTATTGCTTTTCTAGTCTTGTATGTGGATGACATACTACTCATTGGAAACGACATTCCCATTTTGCAATCTGTTAAAGTTTGGCTAGGAAAGTGTTTCTCAATGAAACACTTAGGATAAGCAATCTATATACTCAGTATAAAGATCTATAGAGATAGATCTAAGAGGCTGCTGGGCCTAAGTCAAAGTACATATATAGAAACGGTCCTGAAACGGTTCAGCATGCAAGATTCCAAGAAGGGATTCTTTCCCATGTCGCATGGAGTCACTCTTTCGAAGAGTGGTTGTCCTTCCAGTGATATTGAGAAGGATCGCATGAGTAGGGTTCCCTATACCTCGGCCATAGGATCCATCATGTACGCCATGTTATGTACTAGACCAGATGTGTCATATGCGTTGAGTATGACAAGCAGATATTAGTCCAATCCAGGTGAGAGTCACTGGATTGCGGTCAAGTACATCCTAAAGTACTTGAGAAGAACTAAGGATGCATTCTTGATATTTGGAGGTGATAGAGAGTTGCGTGTAAAAGGTTACACAGATGCAAGCTTCCAGACCGACAGAGATGATTTCAGATCAAAGTCGGGGTTTGTATTTTGCCTGAATGGAGCAGCGGTGAGCTGGAAGAGTTCCAAGAAAAAGACGGTGGCTGATTCTACAATAGTGGCTGAGTATATTGCTGCAAATGGCGCAGCAAAAGAAGCTGTTTTGATTAGGAAATTGATCAATGAGCTTGGTGTGGTTCCTAGTATTGCGGATCCAGTAGAGTTGTATTGCAACAACACTGAAGTGATCGCGAAATCGAAGGAACCTAGGTCGCACCAGAAATCCAAGCACGTACTCAGGAAGTTCCATCTTATTCGAGATATTGTCGAAAGAGGAGACGTTCGGATATGCAAGATTCCTACAGATGAGAATATGTCAGATCCATTTACAAAGCCGCTTGTTCAGCGTAAGCATGAAGGGCACACTAGGAGCATTGTCATACGTGATGCACCGGATTGGCTCTAGTGCAATTGGGAGACTGTTGGAATAGGTGCACTAGAGGCAATCTAGTTTAGTATGAACAATAAATTGGCTAGAATATTCATTGTATTACTTATTGGATATTTAATATAATGATGTCCTTAGATATACAATTGTGTTGTTTATTTTAAATATCCCTAGTTCGTTATAATGATTAATGGGACAATCATCTATAGACTAGTATGGGGTGGTATTGATATGGAGATATCATGATCCAACACATGGGTGTGCATTAGGAGTAATGGCATACTGTATTGACCCAATTCCGATAAGGCTACATACATGTTATGTAAAGTCACAAGTGCTTCTCTCGGTGACAACGGTATTGTCATCCTTAGACTTGAAGTCACTAGATCATCTAGTTGTGGATTATTGTGATTTTGGTAGCGTCAAACGCTACACCGTGACTGGGTAGCCATAACGGCGTGTACCAGATACAATAGGAAGCCAGCTTAGATAACTTAGTGATGTAGATAGAATTTTTCCCTCCCACATAACTGGAGCAAATATCCTAGGCCACTCGTGGGATAATGCTTATAGAATGTCTGGCCAGACTCAAATAAATCAATATACGATATTGATGTTATTTGCACGAGTAAGGCTATTCATACGATCGAGGAACTATGGATTGGATATACGAGTGTGACTTGTATGTCTCGTGTCTAATCCGGATATTGAGACAAAGGGATGAGACAATACTTGCACAAGGTTTGTCATGATGACTATTCTATTTGTTGGCTAGAATGGATGTCTTGCTAGAGGCCGCTCCATATTGGTAAATAGTTACTACCAACTAAATAGAACATATGGGGTCAAACGTCATATACAGGTGAACTAGATTTGGGAAATAATTAATTAATATGATTAATTAATTAGAAGGATCAAATCGCAACGACTTGCTAACTTAGTAGGACTAATATGCAAGTCGGATTAATCCGAACTTGAGTAGGATTAGGAGAGGGCCTTTATGTAGTAACAAGGAGTTGTTGGACTATATAAAGTATTCTCCTAGATTCCTTACCTATAATTTATGCTCATAACATACTTTGAGTAGGAGAGAAGGAAGGAGGGAGCAAGACAAACAAGGAGGCCGAAGCCCCCTTGTTGTCCACCCACCCTGTCGGCCACAAGAGAGGTCGCCCCTCTCTTTGGTGCTCCATTGCGTGATTTCTTCATCCTCTTCCACTCCTCCTATCTAGAACAAGGCGTTTGGAAGATCTAGATCTCACCTCTAGGCGTGGATCAACCGTAGAGACATGATAATTTTCTCGTTAGAAGTCGTCATGGAGACCTCAAAGTTACTTAGCACTATTCTCTTACCATCGTCATGATTTCTCTTCATGTGATCCTTGGAGGGTCTTGATTGGATAATTATATTGTTCTTCCTCTGCGTATCCATGATCAAAACCCTACATAAAAATACGATTATTTCTAGTGCTCCAAATTCTCCAAAGAGGTGTACAAAAGGTTGCCCTGTCCTTCTGAGAAAGAGAGAGCATCATGCATGGGATCCAAAATGTAACATCACCCACAAAGGAGCTGCTGAATACCTCACAGAGCCGTTCCCATAATCTTTTGCAACACAACACTCCATGAATAAGTGGGTAGCAGTTTCTGGACATTGTCGACACAAAGGGCACTCCACTGAGATACTTTTCTTGAACTTTGCAATTTTCATTCTAGTGGCAAGCGAATCATGCGCCACCCTCCAAACCGTGTATATAAATTTTGGTTGAACTCTAGTTTTCCACAAGGCTTTAAGCCATGGTTTTGAAGTCTATGACGAGGCAGCTGAAGCTTGAGACGAGCACTTTTGATTGCGAATAAACTTATACCCTGAGGCAAACGTATAACCACCATCTTACGAGTAATGTCACCTTAAGACATCTGCTATAGAAGGATGTGGTATATGTACTCGCAAGTTATCATCAATTTCTGACACGAGACCGACTTCTTCGAAAGCTGTAACATCCCATGTTTGGTTTGGTCAGATGAAATCAGCGACTAACCTGTGTTCGGCTAGCCCCGATCGTGTTATAGTGCGAAAGCTTGGTTCTCTTTAGAGCGAAGTGTCGCATGTGATGAAGATATTCCTTCCATCTCCCAATTTCCATCTCATTTCACTTTTGATAAGCTCGGAAGCAAGAAAAATCGATTGCCAAGCATAAGAGCAGTTTTTCTGCACAGGTTTCGAGAGAGAATTAACTCTAAAAGATTATTTGTGCTTAAAAAATCCACTAACCAGCGAATCAGTCGTGAGGATTCTCCAAAGTTTCTTGGCGAGTAAATATTTGTTGAAATCCTCCAATTCCTTAAAGCCAATCACACCCTCTTCTTTAAGCTTCTTCAGTCTCTCCCAAGTTACTCAGTGACCACCTCTTTGATCAGATTGCTTTCCCCAGAAAAATTGGCAAGAGAGCCTTTCTAGCTTTTGGCAGAGTGTGGAAGGGATCATAAAGTAGCTCATAGTATAAACCGACAAAGATTGAGTGACGGATTTGATAAGCACCTCCCTGCCCGCATAAGAGAGATTTTGTTTCCAACCTTTAAGCTTACTAGCATTTTTTTCTGGAAGTTTGCTGAAGCTTGTAATCCTGCTCCTGCCGATAGTAGTTGGGATCCCCAAATATCTTTCATGATTAGCAGATTCTACAATGTCGAGGAGGTTGCAGAAGGATGTTCTATCTTGAGGAGAAAAATTAGACGAGAACACCACTGAAGACTTTAATAGATTAAATTTCTTACCCGAGGCTTTTTCATATTCATGAAGAAGGGAGCGGGAGAAATCAATTTCTGCCGGATTGGCCCTAAGAAAGATGATACTATAATCGGCGATGAAAAAGGGAGAGATATTCGGGCCACCTCTAGAGGCTGAGACCCCATAAAGTTTTCCCTCGAGCACTGCACTAGAGAGAGCCCGAGATAGTGTTTCGCATACACAGAAAAACAAGTAGGGAGATAACGGGCATCCTTGATGTAGCCCTCGTTGGGGGTTTGAACCCTCCCCTAATTTCTACGTGAACTGAGAAAGAAAGGGAGGGCGTCGAAATACATTCATGGACCAAATGAGCCCATCTTTAAATAAAACCCATTCTAACATGGGTAGATTCAAGGAAACTCCATTCCACCCTATCATAAGCCTTAGCAATGTCGATTTTGACGGACATAAATCCAGAGTTTCCTTTCTTGCGAGTTCGCATTGACTGGAGGAGCTCAAAAGCGACTAAAATATTGTGCGTAATCAAACGGCCCGGAACATAAGCACTCTGAAAATCCTAGATGAAACAATCCAACACTACCTTCAACCGGTTAGCTAACATTTTCGTTATTAATTTATAAATAACTGAACACAGGCTAATACGACGTAAATGATTCGGGGTTTCGTACCTGTTTGACCTTCGGAATAAGGGCCAAAATAGTGCTATTGAAGAAACCTAAACTTTCTTGATTATTGAGAATTTAGATGCACGTATTTGTAACTTCCGTACCAAGTATGTCCCAATTCTCCTGAAAAAGAGTGCCGGAAAGCCGTCCGAGCCTGGGATTTTAGTCAGCCCCATTTGGCCGAGCACTGCATAGATATCCTCCCCAGTAAATGGCCGATCAAAAGCCATACGCTGATCGTTGGTGAGGACCGGCTGGATATGTATGAGCATAGGTTCTATATCAGCCTCAGTGGGGTTCTGAAAGGTGAAAATCTCTCAAAAGTGAGTATCCAGTATAGAAACTACATCATCCGTAGAAGTCCTCCAAATGCCAGTAGCATAAAATAGACCACCTATTTGATTGCGAGCTTTCCGAAGAGAAGCTTTCCTATGAAAGAATCTAGTGTTACGGTCTCCATCCTTAAGCCACAGGATTCGAGAGTGTTGTAGCCACATAGTTTCTTCATTGGATAACAAAGAATTGAGTTCAATATTCAGTAGCAAGATATCTTATGCTACTGCATCAATATTATATCTCCCCTGGAGTTCATGGATCCTATGACAGTTAAATACAGTCTTCCTCTTCACATTACCGAACACACTCCGATCCCATTTTTTCAGACGCTTTCCCGTAGCTTCTAGTTTCTGGTTAAGCTCTAAACCATGAAGATCCGCCCCAGTTGTTCTAAATGAAGGGTTTACAATCCTCGTGAGAAAGCCACATAGCTTCAAAATGAAACTGAGGGGATATCTTTTTTTGCCAGGACCCAACAAATTTCAATAGGAACATGGTCGGACACTGCAGCCACCAGGTGAGTGACTTCCGCATTCCCAAAGAGATCCATCCATGCAGAATTCGCCACCACTCTATCTATGCACTCACAAATATGTATGTCGTTCCTTGGATTGCTGATCCAAGTAAATTTATTGCCACTGTAACCCATATGAAATAACTTGTTGGAGGAGAGGGCATTTCAGAAATCCTCCATAAGCTTTCTGTTTGCTGGTCTACCTCCTTGTTTCTTATTCGCCGAGACGTAGGCGTTGAAATCGAGCATAACACACCAAGGAAGTCTATTAGGGTTTCGTAGCTTCCCTAATAACTCCCAAGAATTACTCCTCTGATTACTGTCCAGATCGCCGTAAAAGACAGTGAATTGCCACTGAGTCTGCAATCCATGGTCATAAATCAAACAATTATAAAAAACTAGGAACTATTAATGAAAGATACCTCCAAGCTGTCGTCCCAAATAAGGACCAGTCCTCCACTACGACCCTCTGAGTCAACACAGATACTATTCGTGAAGCCTCAACGGGTCTTGACTAGCTCAAATTCCTCCCCGTTTATGCGCGTCTCCATCAAGAACACAAGTTTGGGAGACTTTCCTCGAATGAGGTTA
Source organism: Linanthus parryae (assembly GCA_023055425.1). NCBI lineage: Eukaryota > Viridiplantae > Streptophyta > Magnoliopsida > Ericales > Polemoniaceae > Linanthus > Linanthus parryae. Next base: position 100,624,126 of record JALGPY010000002.1, read on the forward strand.
TGGAGCTCTAGAATATTACGGAGGTTCCCAAGCCCCCGTATGTTCCAACTGATAGCATTCATAAAGGTTGGCGGGACTGCTCAACAGTCAGCGCCATTGAATCAATTGGGGCCTCCTGGGCGCTCCGTTCCCCTATCGTATCATCTTTTGCTGCCATTGCGATACTGAGACCCTCTTTGTTAGAGTTGAATCTGATGGAACTTAATCGATGATCAACTTGTTTATCCTTCGGATTTGGGCAAAGTATTATCTTCCCAGTCTTCCTTTTATGTTTTCAATGTTGGCGTTTGTAGACGGGGACCCTTTACCAGACCGGAAACTATCCATCGAAGAAGATGATTGAATTGGTGAGGAAAAAACCTACGAGTATCCAGACGTGGGCTTCATTGATGAGGCAAGGGATTGGAGTACATCTTCGCACCTCTCCCATTCTCTGGATTTCGGGGAGAATATTCTGATCGTGTATCCGTGTCCATGCCTGACGAAGAACGAGGTGATGGTGAACAAACTTTACCTTTACCCTTCCAGTTTCGATTTTCCGCGCGTTTACTCGTGTTATCCTTCGGGGTATCATCATCCTTCCTTTCACCCTGACCTCTCTCACTACCAGAATTATCGCGAGGTGGATTCGTTCCCGTATCCTTAGATGATGGATCCTGAGGTATGGAGGAGTCTGGGTTGCTTTTCTCGGCGTCTTTGTAGATCCTCGAAGACGCGGGTCTGGGTTTTTGTCTTAAACAACAACCATTCACCGAAGCCTTCTTCCTCTGCTGCCTTCTCGGTCTCAGTTTTGAAATCACATGAAGCAGTATAATGTGTGATACGACAACACCAAGCACACACACTTGGTATTCGCTCGTAGACATAATCGAGCCATATCTTGTCATCAAGTACTTGAATAACCCCTCCCCGTCATAACGTTTTGGAGATATCCAAACGAACACGCACACACATGTATTCTCCTTCGCTGCTATTCTGTTGACTCAAAGACCCTTGAGATTGTTTTGAGAAGTAATTGTTTTGAGTGATGAAAGACAAAGACAAAGACATAGGCAGCAAAGCATTTTTGGTGCTCCAAGACCTTGAGATACTGACAGAGCTTCAAAGCCTTGAGAGTTGTTTTTATTCTGTTGAATGTTCTAACAATCTTGTGTTGCAGATTGCTTATCTGATTATACAGATCAGGGATTTGCTGCATATACTCTTGTTTTACATTATCTACGTATCTAACACAAATGCAGATGATCAGAACAGGGAGAATCAAAGTTTTCTGGACTTAACTTTGAAAATCTGTGAAGCATGTTCAGAGCTTCAAGGCCTTCAGATGTGCCTTGAGCAGCTGACAGTTTTACAGAACTAAGTTGATTCTTTCTTGCAGGTTTTGATCCTTTTTATTGTGATTGTTTATTTACTTCTAAGAGTCTTAAACTTGTTTATCATGATTTATATGTGTAAAAAGTTAATCAGATTACTGTTCTAATCTTTTAACTAGTTTTTATCAGAAACTGGAAAACCAAACAGTCATAGTACTGTTATATTACTGGACTTTGTTGTTGCTGTGTTTTAATGTTGTTGCAGGTTTGTTAAACGTGCAAGAACAATCTCAACAAACTCCAACGGATATCCACTTAGAGCTGTTTGAATTTCAGTTGAAAACAGAAGGAGGATTTGTAGGAATTGAGATCCTGAAATCTCTCATTCAGTTGCAGCTGGTGGATAAAGAGACAGGTTTGAATTTTGAATAAAGAGGCTTGCAAAATACTGAGAGAAGTGTGACAAATTCGTGGGAGATCATTCATTCAAACACACAGGAAGTCAAGCTTCAATTCCAGATTTCAGAAGATCAAGTCATTCCAGTTTCCAGAAGAACACATCCAGGCTTCACTAGCTTATTTCTTCTACTGTTTTCTTCACCTGTTTTGTAATCTGTGTATCTTTTAAATATCTTAAACCTCATTAAACCTAGTGGTTGGTTGTTCAAGTGAACACCAAGAGGTTCTTGTTAGCTCAACAGTTTGTAGCTGGAACAAGATAGGTTTGCAACCACAAGTTGTATAGGTGTAAGGGAAATCACTTAGGCTTGAAGATCTAGGGCTTTTTCTGTGTGAGTAATAAGAAGTGTTTGCCCAATCCTGGTGGGAATAGGTCCCTCAGGCAGAGATTAGGTCCATTGGGACTGAACTCTGTAAATTGCCTTGTGTTCTTTACTTTACAGTTTTGTTATTTTCTGCTGCTTACAACTCAAATCAAACTAAGGTTTATAAGCTATTTAGAACTGGTAATAGTTCAAGGCCTTGAAGCTTCCTATTTAGCCTTTGAAAGTTTCTGATAGTTTTATAAAATCTCAAGGCCTTGAGATTCGAGTTTCACACAAAGCTAATCTGTTAGAATCTGAGTTTTGCAGAAAGTTTCCATACTCTATTCAACCCCTCCTTCTAGAGTATTTAGGTCCTGTATTTAGTCTACATTACATACTTTCAATTGGTATGAGAGCTTGGGTCACCGATATAGATCTAACAATCTTGTGACTATGATTAATGTAGGAGATGGTGGATTCTCACAAGGAAGGGCAGCCAACAGACCTCCATTGTTCTGTGGGGATAACTTCATGCACTGGAAGGCATTGGTGAAGATGTTCATCATAGATCAAGACATGGAACTGTGGTCAATAGTTCAGAATGGTCCTCATGAGTACTGTACTACAATTATTGGAGTCAGATGTATCAAGTCTGAGGAAAATCTTTCAGTGACTGAACTGGAAAAGGTATCAAAAAATTACAAGGCTTTGAATCTGTTATACTGTGCTCTTAAGGCAGATGAGTTCAACAGAGTGTCAAATTGCAAGAGTGCCAAAGAAGTATGGGATAAACTGGTTGTGACATATGAAGGAACTAGCCAGGTTAAGCAGACCAAAATCAATATACTTCTGAAGCAATATGAGTTGTTCAAGATGAACTCAGATGAGCCCATCAAGGAGCTGTTCAAAAGATTCACTGATGTGGTGAATAATATGAAGTCATTGGGAAAGAAGTTCTCAGATGAGGAGAAGGTCAGGAAAATTCTGAGAATCTTGCCAAAAGCCAAGTGGGAGCCTTCTTCATCTAGATGATCTACAAGGAAAGGTGCTCACTCATGAAATGTCTATGAAGGATTTTGAAGGTAATTTGAGTGAAAACATCAAGAACTTAGCACGCCTTGAGACTGAAGATGAGCATGATGATGAAGAGGCTTTAGCATTGATCTCCAAGGCCTTGGCCAGGATTCTCAAGAAGAAAAGAAACTCTGGTAACAGGGACTACAACAGAGAGAGATCAAGACCTTCAGGCAGCAAGGACTACAAAGTAAACCTTCATCACAGTCACATAAAACTAAACTAATGAATTGTTTTGAGTGTGGTGATGCAGATCATTTAGTAAGGGACTGTCCACAAAAGAAGAAGAACAGGAACTTTCAGAAGAAAGATAGTGACAACAGAAGGAAGAAAGCCATGATGGCTTCCTAGAGTGATTCTGATTCATCAAATGACTCAGACACAGAAGAAGATCAAGCAAACTTGTGCTTCATGGCCAAGCATGATGAAGAAAAATCATCAGACAGACATATTGAAGATATGGTAAAAAATCTTCTTGCTAGTCCTTCTGATGTACTTCCTGAAATTCTCAAGAGAACGTTTTGAATTACGAAAGTTATAGAAATGAGATTTCTGCTTTAAAGATTAAGATTCATGAGCAGGTAAAAGAAAACCTAGACCTAGTTTTTACCAACAAAACTGTTGAAGTTTCTAAGACAAAGCTTGAAAAGGACTTCAAGGCCTTGGACAGCAGGTTCAAAGCCTTGAAGGCACAGATAAAAGAGGTTGTTGATCAAAACACTCTTTTGACTGAAAGATATGCTGATCTAAGGACTCATTCTGAGGATTTAGAACAACAAATCTGTTCTTTGAATGAGAAACTTCAAGAGTCTAAGAAGGTCCTAGCTAGCTTTACAGGCTCAGAACATAATCTAAATCTCATTCTTGGAGGAAGTCTGAAATCAATGCATAAAGTGGGATTGGCTATAATCCAAATTTTCCAAAGAAAAGCCAAACTACTTTTGTCAAATCTGGTAGCAGACATTCTCCAAAATGTCATTACTGTGGAAAAATTGGTCATGTCAGATTAACTTGTCCCTTCAGAAGATCAGAACCTCACATTATGAGGAATACTTATCCTTATCAGCTTAAGGGACAGGTCAGGCAGATTTGGGTTCCAAAATGAATTAGACCACCAAACATGGCTGATCCTGAGTATGACTCATAGTTCTGCACTTGGTCTAACAGCCTGTTGAGGCAATGATTTATTTTTGCAGGATGTCACCAAGGCCTTGAAAGATTAGAAATGGATATTAGACAGTGGATGTTCCAGACATATGAGTGGAAAGAAGTCTCTCTTTACTGAGCTTACAGAAAAATCTGGAGGAACAATCACACTTGGTGACAAAGCAAAATGCAATATCATTGGTATAGGTGGTATTGGTAATGGTTCTACTAACTCTATCTCTGATGTTTATCTGGTAGATGGACTTAAGTATAATCTGCTTAGTATCTCTCAGTTATGTGATAAAGGTTATAAATCTATATTTGAGAAGGAGAAATGTGTGGTGCAAGATGAGAAATCTGGTGATTGCATACTCACTGCTCCTAGATCATATAATCTATATGCTATGAGTACTAACAGTGTTGCAGGTGACAAGCTAAAATGCCTCAAGGCCTTGAAGGAAGATTCAAAGCTTTGGCACAGAAAGCTTGGGCATATTAGTATACACACCTTGAATAAACTCATCTCAAAGGATTTGGTAAGAGGTTTAACATCACAGAAATTTTCAGATGATGAGGTTTGCAAGGCATGTGTACAAGGTAAGCAAACCAGAAGCTCATTCAAGCCAAAGAACTTTATCTAGATTTGAACAAGCATGAGTCAGATGATGATGCTGTGAAAGAGGACAAAGGCAAAACTAATGTGCAGAATCAATCAGCAGAATCTCAAGGCCTTGAACCTCCTGCAGAACCAAAATCTCAAAGCCTTGAGACAGAAGCTGAAACTTTCTATGATGCTCCCTCTACAGTTTCAAGAACTCAAAGCCTTGAAGGAGAATATTCCTGGATACCAAGAAAGAAGTTTAAGTACCTTGTAGATCATCCAGCTGACAATATCATATCTGATCCATCAACTGGAACTCAGACAAGAGGACAGTTGAAGAACTTGTGTGCTTTTAGTGCATTTGTATCTTTGATTGAGCCTAAAAATACCAAGGAAGCACTAGAAGATGCATACTGGATCATTGCAATGCAGAGTGAGCTGAATGAGTTTGAAAGAAACAAGGTATGGAATCTGGTTCCCAGACCTAAAGAGAAATCAGTTATTGGAACCAGATGGGTATTCAGAAACAAGCTTGATGAGAATGGAAAACTGGTAAGGAATAAAGCCAGACTGGTGGCACAAGGATATAATCAGGAAGAAGGTATAGATTATGAGGATACTTTTGCTCCTGTTTCCAGGTTAGAAGCTATTAGAATACTTCTTGCATTTGCATCTCACAATCACATAAAGCTTTATCAAATGGATGTCAAATGTGCTTTTCTGAATATGTATTTACAAGAAGATGTTTTTTGTAGCACAACCTCCTGGTTTTGAAGATGAAAACTTTCCTGATCATGTTTATAAACTAGACAAAGCTCTTTATGGGTTAAAACAAGCTCCAAGGGCTTGGTATGATAGACTTTCAAAATTTCTACTTGACAATAATTTCAAGAGAGGCCTAGTTGATAAAACTCTTTTCATTAAACATCATCAAAGTGATTTTTTAGTAGTTCAGATCTATGCAGATGATATTCTATTTGGTGCTACTAATGATGCTCTTTCAAAAGAGTTTTCTAGTCTGATGTGCAGGGAGTTTGAGATGAGCTTAATGGGAGAACTGAATTTCTTTCTTGGACTTCATATCTTACAAATGAAGAAAGGAATTTTTGTACATCAAGGAAAGTATACCAAGGACTTATTGAACAAGTACAATATGTCACAGTCCAAGGTGCTTAAACCCCTATGAGTTCATCACTCTCTTTAGACAAGGATTCAAATGGTAAGAGTGTGAATCAAAAGGAATACAGAGGTATGATTGGTTCACTTTTGTATTTAACTGCTAGCAGACCTTATATTATGTTCAGTGTCTGTATTTGTGCTAGATTTCAAGCAGATCCTAAGGAAAGTCATTTAACTGCAGTCAAAAGAGTTTTTAGATATTTGAATGGAACAAGAGACTTGGGGCTTTGGTATCCAAGGAGATCTAATTTTATGTTGAGTGGCTATTCAGATGCAGATTTTGCAGGATATAACGTAGACAGGAAAAGTACTTCTGGATGTTGCCAGTTTCTTGGATCTTCATTGATCAGGTTGCATTCTAAAAAGCAAAATTATGTAGCATTATCAACTGAAGAAGCTGAATACATTGCATTTGGATCTTGCTGTTCACAAGTGTTATGGATTGCTCAGCAACTTAGAGATCTTGGCTACAATTTCAGAAATGTGCCTATTCATTGTGACAATACAAGTGCTATCTCAATCTCTAAGAATCCAGTCCAGCACTCAAGAACCAAGCACATAGATGTGAGACATCACTTCCTTAGAGATCATGCAGAACAAGGTGATGTTGTTTTAACTTTTATTTCTACTTCAATGCAGATTGCTGATATTTTCACTAAACCTTTGCCAGATGATAGATTTTTATCTCTAAGGCTTGAATTGGGGATGTTAAACAAGGATGCATTGGTTTAGGGGGAGTATTAGTACTTATATGTGATTATGTGTTGAAATCTCAAAGCCTTGAGATTATACTTTCAAAATCCTTGAAAGTATAGCTCAAAGCTTTGAAGTTTCTCAAACTGCAGAAAATCTCAAGGCCTTGAGATTGTTCTCCAGGTCACATCTGTATTTTTTTAAAAAAAAAATAGATCATCAAATATTATATCTTATATTTTAGATAACTGTATAATATTTAAATTACTCAGAGAATTTTCTAAAATATCCAAAAATATTTTTTCAAGATTCTTTTTGCATGTTGATTTAGCAGAGTCGTTTTATGACTCATCCTTTTCAACCTACTTAAGCTGAAAGTCAGGGCTTATTCTTCTTCATTCCCTCTCAATTCTCTACGACTCTCCTCTCTCTCTCTCTCCCAATTTTCTCAATCTCATTCACTTCTCAAAACCCTAAACCCAAAATGGAGCGCAAATCAGCAAGAATTCAGCAACAGGGGAAGCCTTCTGGCAGATCCAAGAAGAGGGCAAATAAGAAGGAGAAGATTGTGATTTTTGATTCAGATTCAGAAAATACTCAGAGTTTGCATGAGGATACTCCTCCTGCAAAGAAGTCCAGAACAGAAAAGGGAGATGAAGGCTCAAGCATCGACCCACAGAAGGAGACAGAGACTCAGGGTGGTGATCAACCTAAGTCAGACAAGAAGAAAGGGGGAGAGAAGAAAAAGACTAGAGAAGAGGAAAAGGGGAAATCTTCTCAAGAAAGCAAGAAGAAGCCAACTGAAGGAGAACAAGAGAAGAGCAAACCCACTGAGAAGAAAACAAGGGTTAAGCAGGTTGCTGCTGCAACCAAAAAGGGTTATCAAGGTAAGAATGCACTTCCTTCAGATTGGTTTGTTAGTTCTGAAGTTAGGACTGTGTGGATGCAAGGTTATGCTTCATCTAAGGTAGCTTTCTGTAGTATGGTTTCTGAGGAGTTATTGGATAAACTAGATATTGATCGTATGAGAAAATTAAGAGAAACTGCAGTTTGGAAGGTGTTAAAACCTAGTTCAAAAGCCTATCCTAGGTTAACTCGGTTATTTTATCTAAATTTGGTTCATGAAGGTGATGATAAGATGGTGTTAACTTCAAAAGTGGCTGGGATAGATTTGAGGTTAGATCATAGGACGTTTGCCAAAGTCTTGGGAATTCCTAGGAAGTATAATGTTGGAGATTACCCTGATAGGAAGGAGTGTCTGGAAAAGGCAAAATAGATGTTTTTCATTGATGGTGTACCCTCTGGTCCAAAGCAGTTGACAAACTATGTGCTCAACTGTGAAGCCAAAATCTTGTTTACAATTCTGATGAGGAGTGTTGTTCCTAGGGAGAACTCAAGGGAGTTGGTTACTGATAAGGTTTTTATACTGATGTATCTGATATCTCAAGGGTTTGAGATAGACTTGCCAACAGTTGTTATGGAGCATATGATTTATTGTGCAACTAGAACCAGAAACCATCCTCTTCCATATGCCAACCTGTTACCTCTTTTCTTTGAATATTTTGATGTACCTGTGAAAGGATAGGAAAATATTACTGGAGATTTTGGGTTGATTGATGAGACTGGATTACAGAGGATTGGGGTAGTTCAGACTAGGAAAGGACATTGAAAATTCTATTCAGAATTGTCAAAGGATGAGCTTGGAGAAAAGGAGGTTGTGAAGCCAAATGGGGCTACATCAGGGAAAGGACAAGCCAATGAGGATTATTCTTTGTTGGTTGAGAAGTTTCAAGATCAGCAGGTTGAGATTGATGATCTCAGACAAAGGTTATTTGATCTGTCATCTGATTTAACCAGTTCAAGGGTTTGATGAATGTTATGAATGGGAAGGTGGATGTTGTCATCAAAGGTTTGAACTTGGAGAAGATACCTTTGCTACTAGTCATGACACCGGTGTGGACTCAGATGAAAGGCAGGGTGATTTCTTGAAGAAGAAAAAGAAGCCAATTCCAGTGGTGCTTACATCAAAAGATCTGTATGAGCAAACTGATGAAGAAGATGCTGGTGAAGACACAAGTGTTGATGCAGCTACAGAGGGGGATCCAGTGCAGGTTAAGAAAAAGGTGGATGAGATCATTGAAGAAGTTTTTGCAGAAGTGGAAGCTGAACAAGAGGGGAATCAGTCTGCTGAAGATGCTGGAAGTGAGGAAGAAGTTGGAGAAGGCTCAGAGAAAGGCCAGACATCAAAGAAGAAATGAAGATCAGAGATGACCAAAGCCTTGACCTTATATCTACTTCTTTTCTTCTTTTCTGTTCTCAAGGCCTTGACTTTCTAGTAACAAATTTTGTTTAAGTTTTTTTAATACTCTGAGTAATGATCCAACATTTCTTCATCCTTATTTGATAAGGGGGAGAAAGTATGTGTTTGTGTTACTTGCAGTACTTGAATAATAATAATCAGTTGTTTTTGTTAATCGGTTGTGTTCTTATATTACTGTGATTATATGTGAATTGTTTATTATCTGTGTTAGATTGTCTCTTGTATCTGCAATATGTGGTTATCTAATTCTTATAAGGAGTTGCAGGAATATCTACACAAGATTATGGGTTTTTTCTTTCATCAAGGGGGAGATAGTTGACTCAAAGACCCTTGAGATTGTTTTGAGAAGTAATTTTTTTGAGTGATGAAAGACAAAGACAAAGACAAATACATAGGCAACAAAGCATTTTTGGTGCTCCAAGGCCTTGAGATACTGACAGAGCTTCAAAGCCTTGAGAGTTGTTTTTATTCTGTTGAATGTTCTAACAATCTTGTGTTGCAGATTGGTTATCTGATTATACAAATCAGGGATTTGCTGCATATACTCTTGTTTTACGTTATCGACATATCTAACACAAATGCAGATGATCAGAACAGGGAGAATCAAAGTTTTATGGACTTAAATTTGAAAATCTGTGAAGCATGTTCAGAGCTTCAAGGCCTTGAGATGTGCCTTGAGCTACTGACAGTTTTACAGAACTAAGTTGGTTCTTTCTTTCAGGTTTTGATCCTTTTTATTATGATTTTTTATTGACCTCTAAGAGTCTTAAACTTTTTTATCATGATTTATATGTGTCAGACGTTAATCAGATTAATGTTCTAATCTTTTAACCAGTTTTTATCAGAAACTGGAAAACTAAACAGTCATAGTCCTGTTATATTTCTGGACTTTGTTGTTGCTGTGTTTTAATGTTTTTGCAAGTTTGTTACACGTGCAAGAACAATCTCAACAAACTCCAACAGATATCCACTTAGAGCTGTTTGAATTTCAGTTGAAACAGAAGGAGGATTTGTAGGAACTGAGATCCTAAAACTCTCATTCAGTTGCAGCTGGTGGATAAAGAGACTGGTTTCAATTTTGAATGAAAGAGGCTTGCAGAATACTGAGAGAAGTGTGAAAAATTCGTGGGAGATCATTCATTCAAACACACAAGAATTCAAGCTTCAATTCCAGATTTCAGAAGATCAAGTCATTCCAGTTTCCAAAAGAACACATCCAGGCTTCACTAGCTTATTTCTTAAACTGTGTTCTTCACCTGTTTTGTAATCTATGTATCTTTTAAATATCTTAAACCTCACTAAACCTAGTGGTTGGTTGTTCAAGTGAACAACAAGAGGTTCTTGTTAGCGCAACAGTTAGTAGCTGGAACTAGATAGGTTTGGAACCACAAGCTGTATAGGTGTAAGGGAAATCACTTAGGCTGGAAGATCTAGGGCTATTTCTCAAAAGTGTTTGCCCAATCCTTGTGGGATTAGATCCCTCAGGCAGAGATTAGGTCCATTGGGAATGAACTCTGTAAATTGCCTTGTGTTCTTTACTTTACAATTTTGTTATTTTCTGCTGCTCACAACTCAAATCAAACAAAGGTTTATAAGATATTTAGAACTGGTAATATCAAGGCCTTGAAGCTTTCTATTTAGCCTTTTAAAGTTTCTGACTGTTTTATAAAATCTCAAGGCCTTGAGATTTGAGTTTCACACAAAACTAATCTGTTAGAATCCGAGTTTTGAAAAAAGTTTCCATACTCTATTCAACCCCCCTTCTAGAGTATTTAGGTCATGTATTTAGTCTACATTACACACTTTCATATTTAAACTTTCTTGTCCGTTTGCAGAACTTCACCCTGACCACCAATAGTGCTCGGTAAATCCTCCACTGTACGCAGCCAATTAAACTGGAAGATTGAACACTTGTACCCATATATCTATGTGGTTGAAATCTACAAACTTAGTGTTAGAACCACCTACCCAGGGTTCAGAACAAGGATGTTACCATCAAACAACCATGGGCGGCCTTGAAGCACCTTTTCCATGGCTGTTTTAGAGTGAAAACTGAAAACAAAGCTGAAAGTGTGAGTGTGCAGGTGGTAATGCAGCTAAGATACTCATAAAGGGTGGGGGGGGGGAGTTGAATAGAGTATGCCAACTTTTTGCAAAACTTGCTAGGAAGATAAGATCATGTGAAATCCAGTGAAGTTCAAGGCCTTGAAAACAAGTTCAAAGCCTTGGAAGAGATGCAGTTTGTGCTAAAGCAAATAAGCCTTTTTCAAGGCCTTTAAAACAGTTTCAAACCCTTGAAAAATAATCAGTTTTGTATGCTGCAGAAGCTATGAAAGTGAATGAATTGTAAATGCAAGAGACAAATGATTTATAGAGTTCAGTCCACTTGGACCTACGTCTCTACCTCAGGAATCTTCTCCCTGCAGGATTTTCAACTCAATTCTTATTAATCAAAATCTAAGCCCTAGATCTCAAGCACATAGAATTGCCTTACTCTGTTAGAGCTTGTGGTTCTTCCTAACCTATCTAGTACCTGCTCTAGCTAACTGATTAACTAAGAAGTCTCTATTGTTCACCTTGAACAATCCTTGAGAATGAAGATAAAAATAATAAAGAAATGATCTACCAATGAAGTACAATACATAAGAACACTTAGAGAGTAGGAACTGAAATGAAGTATGCAGTGATCTTCTGTGAATGGATCGTGAGATGAATGAACTTCTTTGATGCTTTGTCAATCCAGAACTTTGTCTCTCTTTTTTCTCGTTGAGTGTCGTCCTTGTTGCTTCAGTATTGAGATCTATTTAAACTTCAAAACAGCTCTGCAAATCTTTCCAGATTTTCAGCAACAAACTTTCTATTTTGTAGGCACCATATTTTGAATTATTTGACATCTTCTCAAACGGTTGGATGATCACAATATTCAGAGATTTTGTTGTGATCTTTCGTTTAAACAACTTGATAAGCTTTCATCCAAGTCTGATTGATCACAGGATGAAATTGTCCAACTGTTTCCGAATTTGCATAAGTTCAGTTTAGGAACAATCCTGCATAACTTGGAAATAATATTTCCTGCAATATCAAGTCAAACAGATGATATTCTATGTTCAAACGTGTTAGAATAATTTGTCTTTCATCATCTAATAATAGTAAGACAATCATATCAATGAGGGATAAGAAATCAACTTGGCAGAGTTTACAGAAAACTCCCCCTGAGAATATTCATATAGGTTAGTCAGTTTCAAGACTTTGAATCCAGTTTATTTTCAAGCCTATGGTAACTGATTCAAGGCTTTGAAAGCTGATTCGAGGCCTTGAAATAGTTAGACTATTCCAAGCCTTGCACAACCTGATCTTACAAAAGCGATTTGGGGAAGCCTCGTATATTCGGACGCGATCCCCTTCGAACCATATATTCTTGAGCAGATTTTTCATGCCCCATACGTTAACCCTAAAAGGCAGAAGAAACATACCTATCAAGCTTGGACCAAAATCTTCAGTGGCTTTCCAGCATGTTTCCGGAACGATGACGGTTACTTCTTCCTCTTCCGGTGTCTTGCGAGCAGGCAAATGTTTGGAGGAGCTTGCCATCGTGCAGAAGCAAACGATTCCGGCGAAAACGGTGAAAATTGCCGAACCCTAAATATTTACATGTTTGTGGAATATAAATATATAAACATCATATACATAGGAAATCAAACAAATGAAGAGGTTGAATTAGAATGTCAACTAATTAATCTACTTATAGGGAAAAATCATACATAATAATTAATCACTGACTTCGCGTTCACTCTCAACACTCGATACTTAATGGATATGTGCAATTTTTTGAATATCCATCTTCGTAAATCTTCTAAATGACACATGAAGCTTCAATCATCCACCACTAAAAAGAACTCTCATTTCCTAAAAAAAAAAAAAGCTCCCTGTAAAAAACTACCTTATAAATTATAAAAATACCAAAAAAATACGAATTCGTATGTAAAAGAGATGAAACTTTAATATGATACTAAGAATAAAACATGTGTATGTATAAGAAAAAAGATGACCACAAATGAATTTGTAGGTTTTGACTTAGAGCACAAAAAAACTACATTTTTTTTAACTTCGAGTACAAAGTTTGCAAGGAGTGATCAAAACTCCATTTGGAGTACTTGTATGTACTCTTAAAGTTTCCAATATAATCAGACAAAATAATAAGAATAAGAAATATCAAAAGTGCAAAGCAAGCAAGAACATAAAGCAAAGAAAGCAAAGAAAGAGAGAACTAACCTGTAACTTTTATAAGTATAACTTCGATTCCTAACTATATATAGGAGAATTTCAATAATTTTAAAATTTGTAGATATGTCTATTGGAAAGTAATGTGATTTATAATTTATAGGTAATAATTAGTGTCGTCAATAGAGATATTTCGCAAATAATACCGTAAGTTTAAGGGTATGAGGTATTTTCGAAATAAAAATAAATTAAAATTTATTGCAATAAATGGGATTTAATGTCCAATTTTGATTTATATAATGGGAAATCAATTTTGTACATACCCATATCAGACAATTCAATTATTTCGGTACATCTTTTAGCAATCAATTTTGATCATACCATGAATTTCTCAATAACGCAAATCTTCATCAACTTATATGGATATGTCCAATTCTGAAAAATTGAGTTCACCTCAACCTTTTGGACGACATATAATTTTGAAAGGTTGTGCATATTTAATAGTTTAAATTTGGCGCCATTTTTAAATTTTAAATTCATTTTCAAATTTCAAATTCAACTATTTTTACACTGCAATGCCACGTGGCAATCTTTCAAAGAAACTCATTCTCAAATAGTATATAGTATAGATAAGGAATGAAAATTTACATTAAATTATACATTTTAAGAAAATAATCCACGTGATTTAACTACTAGCATTGGAAATTCTCTCACAATTTGAGATGCCGAGGTCTCCAAAACTAAACTTTACTATTAAACTTTAATTATTTCTCATTGATAAAATTAACTTACCAGCCCTCCTAAACATAAACATGTATTTAAATACTAAAGGCTAAACAGCTAATTACCCAAGACCCTCTTAAACAATTAACTAAAATGATAAAACTCCAAAACAATTAAAATACTCCAAAACTCATAATAATTAAAATAGTGACACGATTACTTAGCTAAGTAGCGTAATCTTCCATCCAACCAGGTGGCCGACGAGTCCGATCCGTATGACAGATCGTGGTCGTGTCCTGACTCATATCAACCTTAGAGGATTTTTTTTTTTTTTTTTTTTTTTTTTTTTTTTTTTTGCGAACAAAGGAAGAAATTATATTATCAAATATAGGTACAACGGTATAACAGATATACGAGCACCAGCACAGGCATAGAGGGACAAGAAGGACATCATCACTGAAAAATAAACCAAACTCATACTAAAGTAAACCAAACTCATACTAAAAATCAAGAACATGGCTAAAATCTAAGTGGGCACGACATAACTACGAAAACCACTCAGACACACTATCTGGGGGCTAAAACACATAGAGCGGAAAAAGAAGCACACTTAAGTTACCATGTTCTTGGAGAAATGGATATTGGCAGCTGGACCTATTTGAAATTGATGCCAAACTGATGACATGAAGACAAACGTAGCACCAGCCGTACGATGGTTGAGTAGATTTCTAATCTGGACCGTCCTTTCATGTTTACCATTGCTTTTGAACTTCTTTAAGTGTTACGTCGTTTTTTTTAGCTTAAGTGTGTTTTAGTTGTTTGAATGGCTGTTAAGTAACGTTAATGTTCCTATTATCAGAACGATGCCGTTCTGATACACGGTGGCATCGTTGATCCTTTTGTGATACGTGGCATGTCATGATTGGGCTTCGATACACCAATCCGTTATTTTTCTTTTTCATTTCTTTTTCCTTTTCCATGAAATGTATTAGGGTGAGATATAAACCCTAGCCCCTCTTTTTCTCTGTAATCTCTGATGAATGAATCAATCTAAGGCAGCAAAGGGTTTTCTCCCCAAATTCTTTGTTTCCTTTCGTTTCTTTATTTGCACGAATAAGGCTATTCCCATGGATCGAGAAACTATGGATTGGATATACGAGTGTGACTTGTATGTCTCGTGTCCAATCCGGACATGGAGGCAAAGGGATGAGACAATTACTTGTACAAAGGTTGTCAAGATGACTATTCTATTAGTTGGCTAGAATGGATGTTTTGCTAGAAACCGCTCCATATTAGCAAAGAGTTGCTACCAACTAGATAGAACCTATGGGGTCACACGCTATATAGAGTTGAACTAGATTTGGGAATTAATTAATTGGATTAATTAATTAGAAGGATCACTTTGCAAACCCTTGCAAACTTAGTAGGGACTAATTTGCAAGGAAGGGACTAAATTGAATTCTAGTTGGACTAGAATAAGTCCTTTAGGTAGTTAACAAAGAGTTGTTGGACTATATAAAGGACCCTCCTTCCTTCCTTCCTTATAACTTATGCTCATTAGTGAACATAACAAGAGTGGGAGATAAAAAAGGAGAGAGAGCAAGCAACAAGGAGCCCGACGCCGCCCCTTGCCGCCGTCCTCGTCCCCATCGGCCAAAAAGAGGCCGAAGCCCTCTTTTGGTCTCGTTTTGCGTGATTCGTTCTTCCTCTTCCTATTCCGGGCTAGCACCAAGGAGTTTGGGAGATCTAGGATCAACTCTAGGCGTGGATCAACTATAGAGAACGTGACATTATTCGCGTTTGAAGTCATCAAGGAGAACCCAAAGGTGTGTTTATGATTTCTAACCTTCACTATCGTTATGCATCTAGACTTGTGATCCTTGGAGGGTTTTGCATGGTTTTATGTTTGATTATGCTTCCGTTGCGCGATCCATGAATCAAAACCCTACAGTGGTATCAGAGCCACAGGTCATAGAGCATAAACGTAGTTTATGTGTTACGTTTTAGTTGTTTTACACCTTAATTTGATTGTTTATCGCGTAAAACAAGACAAATCAAGCATGGGATGCAATTTGTCAATAACTAAGCATAACAAGATCCAATTTTTGCATTGGATGCATGAATTGGTGAGTTTGAGAAATTTTAGGATCTTAGATCTAGGTTTTGGGCATCCTTGGGGAAGAAGGATATCTCCCAAAACAAGGAAACAACCAAACTTGGGCTCCAAGCAAGGGAGTTGTTTTGGAAACAACTCCCATAAGGGGTTCGGCCCCCCTAGGGACCGCCCCCCCTTGCTTGCCGCCCAAGCTTGGCCGCCCTAAGGGGCCGGGCGGCCCTAACCCGCGGGCCTAGCTTGCGGGTTTTGGGCCGGGCCGGCCCTAGGGCCTTATGGTTCACTTTATTGGGCCCGGGCAATTGGATTGTTGGGCCCATGGACCGTTTTAACCCTAGAAATCCTAAAATCAATTAAAATTGACCAAGCGCGTTAAAAATTGGATTTTAACTGTTTATGTGCAAATCGCATGGTGATTGGATATGGCCTTAGGATGTGGTTTGATGTGGATGTTTAATTTTGTGGTTTGGTTTTACGGCCTGCGAGCTGATCAATTAATTGTAAAAATTAATTAGGGTTTTATGGCCTGCGTGCCATTTTTTTCTCAACTTGTGAGATTTATTTTATTTAGTATAGATGTTAGCTAGTGCTAGATAAAGTAGATTGTTAGCCAAGATTGGAGAAAAGAAGCCCAAAGCCAAAGAAGCCACAAAAGATGGAGCATGGAGCATGGAGCATTCCACATGACTATGAAGGATGGACCAAAAGATCAAGACGCATGGAGATGTGTTTGCTTTAGGGTTCATAGATAATTCCATTGGCTTGGAATTATCTTAGTCTAGAAAAGGCCATATCCACATCACGTTTAATTTCTGTTTTGTGGTTGTTTATTTATTGTCTTATTATTTGTGTGGTTGGTGTATGGATGATGCATGCAATTAGGATAATAAGATAATTAGACAACCCGGATCTGTTATTTGGAGTTGTGCCCAAACTCAAATAGATAGATTAGTTGATATTGATCAACAAAAAAAATTAAAGAATTGAATTTAAAATCCCTCAAAATTCAAATATTGTGTTCTTGCCTTCTCGTTATTTAAACACTCATTATCATCATTATTTATCAAGCTCGTGCGTGCCAAATCATGGCGACTTGGTTCATAATGATGGAATGCGATGGCACGTAACAATGTGCAATTGTTTAGATAAGAGGTTGAACACAACTAGGCTATTAATTTGATTAAGAAATCTAGAGGCAATCAATTGGGATTATCCATACGGATGGATAAATAAGGAGTTATTTGCCCGATTGAACCAAGAATTGCATATGGGATGCAATTGGAATTGTTCCTACCTAAAGTAGTCAAATTATGGGTGACTTGCCAAAGCAAGCTCATAAGGAGATGAAAGATGGATCTTGGCCCACTAGAAAATATAAGGATATTTTCCGCATTAATATCTTGAGGGTTATTAATCCGTAGAAAAATAGTGGGAGCTATATTTAATAAACTATCCATTATTAAATATAGTTAAAAATTCACAAATACTAAAACTTGCGTATTTTCCTTTTTGTAGAATTCCAAATGGCAAACAACTCATCGAGTTCACAACATTCCCTACGATTTGTCCTTGAGAAGGACAAGCTCTCTGGAACCAACTTTCTTGATTGGTACAGAAACTTGAGAATTGTTCTCAAGCAAGAGAAGAAACTGTACGCAATAGAGGAGCACGTTCCAGAAGGTCCAGAGAACCAAACACCTGCTGCCTTAAAGGCGTATCAGAAGCGTGTTGATGACTCTAATGATGCGGCCTGCCTTATGCTTTGCACCATGACTTCTGAGCTTCAGAAGCAACACGAAAACATGAATGCTGTCGATATGATCGAACATCTAAAGCAGCTCTTCCAAGAGCAGGCGAGGGTAGAGAGGTATGAGGTCTCAAAGGCACTGTTCAAATGTCATCTGGCAGAAGGGAACCCGGTGGGACCCCATGTACTACGAATGATCGGGTACTTGGAGAATCTCGCCCGACTGGGGTTCCCGGTCGGCCAAGAGTTGGCAACCGATCTCGTGTTGCAATCGTTGCCCGAGAGTTATGGACAGTTCATTATGAACTATAACATGAACGAGATCGTTAAACCAGTGCCAGATTTACTCAACATGTTGAGGACGGCTGAACAGAGCATCAACAAGGGTAAGGGCAAGGCCATTATGATGGTGCAGAAAGGAAAGGGCAAAAGGTTTGCCTCTTCCTCCAAGGGCAAGGGAAGTCAGTTGCCAAGTCCAAGGAACCTGCCCTTAAGCCTGTTGGTGGCATTGCCAAGGCCGTGACTAAGGGTGAGTGTCACTACTGCAGTCAGCCTGGACACTGGAGGAGGAACTGCCCAAAATATCTGGAGGACAAGAGGCTTGGAATAGTGATTCCACCACCACCAGGTATTTTTGTTGTAGATGTCAATTTAACTGTCTCTACATCATGGGTATTAGATACTGGATGTGGATCTCATATTTGTCGAAATATGCAGGATCTAAAGAGAAGTAAAAGATTGGCTAAAGGGGAGGTAGATCTGCGCGTTGGGAATGGAGCAAAGGTTGCTGCGTTGGCCATAGGCGTGTGCGAGCTATCTCTGCCTTCAGGATTAGTTTTAGAATTAAATAATTGCTATTTTGTGCATGCTATGAGCAGAAACATTATTTCTATTTCTTGTTTGGACAAGGAAGGTTTTATTATTTCAATAAAGAACAATTGTTGTTCCTTTTATTTGAATAATATTCACTATTTTAGTGCGCAATTATTTAATGGACTATATGTCCTTGATCTAAGCAATCCTGTCAACAACATTAATACGAGGCGGATTAAAATAAATGATTTAAATCCTGCTTACTTATGGCACTGTCGTTTAGGCCACATAAATGAGAAACGTGTATCTAGACTCCATAAGGATGGATTACTAGACTCATTTGATTTTGAATCATATGAGACATGTGAGGCTTGTTTATTGGGAAAAGTGACAAAGTCCCCTTTCAATAAGAAAGGTGAGAGGACTAGTGAGCAATTGGCGCTCATACATACCGATGTGTGTGGGCCATTTGCCACGCCTTCCAGGGGTGGTTATGTCTACTTCATTACATTTACTGATGATTACAGTAGATATGGATTTGTGTACCTTATGAGGGCAAAATCCGAATCCTTTGAAGTGTTCAAAGAATTCAAGAATGAAGTAGAGAAGCAACTTGGAAAAAGTATCAAGGCTCTACGATCGGATCGTGGAGGAGAATACTTGAGCCAAGAGTTTGACGATTATCTTAGAGAGTGTGGGATCGTGTCCCAACTCACTCCACCCGGAACGCCACAATAGAGTGGCGTGTCCGAGAGGAGGAATCGAACCCTATTGGATATGGTTTGATCTATGATGTGTCAAACCGATCTTCCATTATCATTTTGGGGCTATGCTCTATTAAGTGCAGCTTTCACCATTAACCGTGTTCCATCTAAATCAGTCATGAAGACACCATATGAGATGTGGAGTGGGATGCGTCCCACACTGTCGTTCATGAGGATTTGGGGCTGCGATGTCTATGTAAAACGTTTACAATCAGACAAGCTAGGGCCTAAATCGGATAAGTGTAAATTTGTGGGGTACCCTAAGGAAACTAAGGGATACTACTTCTACAATCCAACCAAGAACAAAGTGTTTGTTGCTCGGACCGACGTATTTCTAGAAAGAGAGTTTGTCTCTAAAGAAGCAAGTGGGAGGAATGTAGAACTTGAAGAGGTTCAAGAACCACAAATCACTGAACCGATTATGGAACATGAACAGGAACCACAAACAGTTGTGGAGACACCTGTTCAGGTAACACAAGAGCTTCGTAGATCTAGTAGAGTGCGCCAGGAACCCGAGAGGTATGGACTTCTCGTAACCGATTCCGGTGACACGATGCTCATAGATGATGAGCCTACTACCTATGAGGAGGCCATGAGTGGCCCTGACTCTCAGAAGTGGCTGGAAGCCATGAGATCCGAGATGGAATCCATGTATACCAACAAAGTATGGACTTTGGTGGAACCACCCGATGGGGCGCGGCCCATAGGGTGCAAATGGGTCTTCAAGAAGAAGATCGACATGGATGGTAATGTGATTACCTACAAGGGACGATTGGTGGCTAAAGGATTCAGACAGATTCATGGTATTGACTATGACGAAACCTTTTCACCAGTCGCAATGACCAAATCCATCCGAATCCTACTTGCGATTGCAGCATACCATGACTATGAGATTTGGCAGATGGATGTCAAAACAGCATTCCTTTATGGGAATCTCATCGAGGACGTGTATATGATACAGCCGGAGGGTTTTGAGGATCCAAAGCAAGCCAACAAAGTCTGTAAGCTGCAACGATCCATTTATGGATTGAAGCAAGCTTCTAGGAGTTGGAATTGACGTTTTGATGAAGTGGTCAAAGAGTTTGGTTTCATCAGAAACAAAGATGAGTCTTGTGTCTACAAGAAGGTTAGTGGGAGCTCTGTAGCTTTTCTGGTCTTGTATGTGGATGACATACTACTCATTGGAAACGACATTTCCATGCTGCAATCTGTCAAAGATTGGCTAGGAAAGTGTTTCTCAATGAAGGACTTAGGGGAAGCAGCCTATATACTCGGTATAAAGATCTATAGAGATAGATCCAAGAGGTTGCTAGGCCTAAGTCAAAGTACATATATTGACAAGGTGTTGAAGCGGTTCAACATGCAAGATTCCAAGAAGGGATTCTTGCCCATGTCACATGGAATCACTCTTTCGGAGAGTGGTTGTCCTTCCAATGAGATTGAGAAGGAACGCATGAGTAGGATTCCCTATGCCTCGGCCATAGGATCTATCATGTACGCCATGTTATGTACTAGACCAAATGTGTCATATGCCTTGAGTATGACAAGCAGATACCAATCCAATCCGGGTGAGAGTCACTGGATTGCAGTCAAGAACATCCTAAAGTACTTGAGAAGAACTAAGGAT
This sequence comes from Linanthus parryae, assembly GCA_023055425.1. Lineage (NCBI taxonomy): Eukaryota > Viridiplantae > Streptophyta > Magnoliopsida > Ericales > Polemoniaceae > Linanthus > Linanthus parryae. The sequence continues at coordinate 100,645,224 of JALGPY010000002.1, forward strand.
GCTTTCTTGATATTTGGCGGTGAGGAAGAGTTGCGTGTAAGGGGTTACACTGATGCAAGCTTCCAAACCGATAGAGATGACTTTAGATCACAATCGGGATATGTGTTTTGCCTGAATGGAGCAGCGGTGAGCTGGAAGAGTTCCAAGCAAGAGACGGTAGTTGATTCTACAACAGAGGCTGAGTACATTGCTGCAAATGGCGCAGCAAAGGAGGCTGTTTGGATCAGAAAGTTTGTTTCTGAACTTGGTGTGGTCCCTAGCATTGCGGATCCAGTGGAGTTGTTCTGTGACAACACTGGGCGATCGCGCAATCAAAGGAACCAAGATCGCACCAGAAGTCCAAGCACGTGCTCAGGAAGTTTCATCTGATTCGAGATATTATCGATAGAGGAGACGTTCGGATATGCAAGATTCCTACAGATGATAATCTGTCAGACCCGCTTACGAAGGCTCTCACGCAGTGGAAGCATGAAGGGCACACTAGGAGTATGGGCATACGAGATGCGCCAGATTGGCTCTAGTGCAAGTGGGAGACTGTTGGAATAGATGCCCTAGAGGCAATCTAGTTTAGTATGAATTTGTATATGGCTAGAAAATTCATTTATTATTTATTGGATATTTAATATAATGAAGTCCTTAGATTTACAATTGTGTTGTTTATCTTAAATATCCCTAGTCAAGTATAATGATTAAATGGGACAATCATCTATAGACTAGTATGGGGTTGGATTGATATGGAGATATCACGATCCAACACATAGGTGTGCATTACGGAATGTTGCACTGGATTGAACCATCTCCGAGAAGGCTACATACATGTTATGTTGAGTCACAAGCGCTTCTCGCGGTGCAATGGTATTGTCATCCTTAGACTTGAAGTCACTAGATATTCTAGTTGTGGATCATTGTGATCTTGGCAGCGTTAAACGCTACACCGTAACTGGGTAGTTATAAAGGCGTGTACTGGATGCAATGAGAAGCAAGCTTAGAGATCGTAGTGGACGTAGAGAGGATTTTCCCCTCCCACATAACGGGAGCAAATATCCTAGGCCACTCGAGGGATAGTGCTTATAGAATGTCTGGCCAGACTCAAATAAATCAATATGGGATATTGATGTTATTTGCACGAATAAGGCTATTCCCATGGATCGAGAAACTATGGATTGGATATACGAGTGTGACTTGTATGTCTCGTGTCCAATCCGGATATGGAGGCAAAGGGATGAGACAATTACTTGTACAAAGGTTGTCAAGATGACTATTCTATTAGTTGGCTAGAATGGATGTTTTGCTAGAAACCGCTCCATATTAGCAAATAGTTGCTACCAACTAGATAGAACCTATGGGGTCACACGCGATATAGATTTGAACTAGATTTGGGAATTAATTAATTGGATTAATTAATTAGAAGGATCACTTTGCAAACCCTTGCAAACTTAGTAGGGACTAATTTGCAAGGAAGGGACTAAATTGAATTCTAGTTGGACTAGAATAAGTCCTTTAGGTAGTTAACAAAGAGTTGTTGGACTATATAAAGGACCCTCCTTCCTTCCTTCCTTATAACTTATGCTCATTAGTGAACATAACAAGAGTGGGAGAGAAAAAAGGAGAGAGAGCAAGCAACAAGGAGCCCGACGCCGCCCCTTGCCGCCGCCCTCGTCCCCGTCGGCCAAAAAGAGGCCGAAGCCCTCTTTTGGTCTCGTTTTGCGTGATTCGTTCTTCCTCTTCCTATTCCGGGCTAGCACCAAGGAGTTTGGGAGATCTAGGATCAACTCTAGGCGTGGATCAACTATAGAGAACGTGACATTATTCGCGTTTGAAGTCATCAAGGAGAACCCAAAGGTGTGTTTATGATTTCTAACCTTCACTATCGTTATGCATCTAGACTTGTGATCCTTGGAGGGTTTTGCATGGTTTTATGTTTGATTATGCTTCCGTTACGCGATCCATGAATCAAAACCCTACAGCAATCATCTCAAGGAGTTTCTAGTGATTCAAATTCAGTATCACCCTCTCACAGCCACCACTCCATCTCAGCTGATAGTCCAATTCATAAATTTGGTAAGAATGATTCAGTGTATGGTCAGCATTTTATGGGATGCGTTTTCAATTATTGTCTTAATTCACTTGGAAAAGGGAGGCCAACTCTTCATGTTTGGATTGTTGACTCAGGTGCAACTGATCACATGTGTTGTGACTTACAGCTAATGACTCATGTTTTTGAAGTTTCTGACACCTATGTGTATTTGCCAAATCCAAAGAAGGTTCAAGTTACAAATATTGGGAATGTGAAACTGAGAGACATACTTGAACTTACAGGGGTAATGTATATTCCTGAATTTAAGTTCAACTTAGCTTCTATGACATAATTGGCAAAGTGACAGAAATGTATCTTCATTTTTGATGATGAGAAGTGCAGGATTATGAAAAAGGACACTAATGAATTGCTTGCAGAAGGACACAAATTCAATGGTCTCTATTTTTTTAAATCTGTGCTACCAAGTTCTCTTGTTTGCCATGCCTTGTCTTCTCCCAACAGTATCTTTTCTGGTGAAATTTGGCAACAGAGACTAGGTCACCTCTCAGATGTAAAGTTAAAGTGGTTGACTAAGATTCTAGACACTCATGGAGTCATTGATAATTCTCTTTGTGAAGTCTGTCCACAGGCAAAACAAAAGAAGAAGCCTTTTCCCTACATTGGCAAAAGAGAAAAGAGTCTTTTCATGTTAGTGCATTGTGATATTTGGGGTCGATACAAGACACCTACTTATGATGGACATAGGTACTTTCTCACCTTGGTTGATGATGCAAGTAGGATGACTTGGGTGTATCTCCTAACACACAAATCAGAAGCTCAGATCCTTATTCCACAGTTCTTCACTATGGTGGAAACCCAATTTGCAGTCAAGGTTCAAAAGATAATAAGTGATAATGCAAAGGAGTTGGCATTGGTTGATTTTATGCTAGAAAAGGGCATTATTCATCTATTGAGTTGTGTGGAGGCTCATGAGAAAAATTCAGTTGTAGAAAGGAAACATCAGCATCTACCAAATGTGGCAAGAGCTTTGAGTTTTCAATCTACATTGCCAAAAAGGTTCTGGGGTGATAGTGTGTTGGCTGCTGCTTATCTCATTAATAGAGTCCCAAATCCTATCTTGGAAAGCAAGTCTCCATATGAGTTCCTATTTCATGAGACACCAGATTACTCTATGCTCAGAGTTTTTGGTTGTTTATGTTACAGTTCCACATTGTTACAAGGCAGAACCAAGTTTGATCCCAGCGCAGAGCCTTGTGTTTTCTTGGGGTATGTGTTTGGCATGAAAGGATATAAGCTATACAACATCAAGGAATGTAGCTTTCACATTTCTAGAGATGTGATTTTCTATGAGACTATCTTTCCATTCTCTTTGCCCAAGTCTGCATTGCCTCATTTCACTGATGATTATGTGTTACCCAATATCCCTGAAGAAGAGACAAGTCTGCATTATGGCATTGCCACTATACATGATGCTACTGGCTTTGACACTTCCTCTCCAGACACTTCTCCACCTTCCGATCATGTTCTTGCTACACAAAGAAGAAGTACCAGGGCACACAAGACACCTTCTTATCTGAGTGATTATGTTATGTCAGTACCAAGAGTAATGTCAGCAGATGCTTCTACAGTTTTCTTTAATTCTCAGTTTAGACATATGGATGCATTCTCAGCTTTTATAGCTACAGTTGATTTCTGTTACAGAGCCTCAGAGTTACAAAGAGGCTAGCAAGATCTCTCATTGGGTACAAGCAATGCAAGCAGAACTACAGGCTCTTGAAGCAAACCACACTTGGGACTTAGCCACATTGCCAAAAGGACATGATCCTGTTGGGTGTAGATGGATTTACAAGGTCAAACTTAAGTCCAATGGAGCCACTGAAAGATATAAGTCAAGGCTAGTTGCTAAGGGGTACACACATACAGAGGGCATAGATTATGTAACACCCCTATTTCTCAAGCGAGCTCTGAAATATCAAGACTTTGGGGGCGAATTTGTAAATAGTATTGCACGGATTTAAAGTTAAGAATTTCGGAGTGTTGGCGATATTCGGAAGTTGTTAGAATGATTTTGAGGCACTATAAATATTGGGGTTGGTTCTGCAATTCTTTGAAATTAAGTAGAGCATCTAATTCTAGTTTGTACCCCAAACTTCAAAAACTACACTTTCACCCCCCCCCCCATGCATGCTCTCCACTTGTCAAAATAGTTTTGACACCTCTCCACTTAGGTGTCAACACATCCCTATCCTCCCTCACCTTCTGAATCCAGTGGAGAATTGAACAAAACACAATTTTCTTCACAACCCTTTTCTCCCTCATGAACATCACCATGAACCACAACCACCACCAACGAAGAACTCCACCTTAAGGCCTCCTCTTGCCGACCTGCTGCTACCACAGATAGCCACAAATTCCAGGAGCAAAACGCACAAATTAATTTCGAAAAAGATGGAGTATCAAGAGAGAAATCGGGTTTTGAAGGTAAGAACCCTAGTTTTGGTTATTCGTCAATTTCTCCATTTTCGTTGCATTTCAGCGCAATTAATCACCATATTCTTGTTCCTTGTGTCGAGGCGAGTCCGGAAAGCACAAGCATGACCCCCAATTCTACAATTTTTGCTCCGGCCACCATGCATGCCGAACCCATCCGCCGCCAAACCTCCATAGCCACCGGATTCTTGGTAAGCTCTCATTTCTTACTCATTTTTGTTGGGTATTGCATCAAAATGATCCTTAGGGCTCGATTAAACCTTCTAGCAACCCCTAATCCGCCCGGAATAGGTTTTGAGTTGGATTTGGTTCGAATTTTTCTCGGTTTTTCATCATTTTCCGGCATGCAAAGCAGCCCTGTTCGCGGGCTTGTATCTCTCTCGTTACTCACTCAAATCCTTCAATCTATATCTTTCTGGAATCCTCAGACAATTGGCTACAACTTTCATGCTTTAAATTTTTACCAATTCGGTCTCTAACCCAGCCAAAAATCGAATTGAAATTGCTGTGTTCGTGCTTGTTCATGCTGAGTTTTTCCCACCAGCATTTTTGACCCAACTTTGGATCTCTGTATCTCCCTCGTTTTTGGTTCGTTTTGAATTATCTTTAGCTTTATGGAATCCTTGGTGAATTGTCTACAACTTTCATGTTGATTTCTTGGTCCAATTCGATCTCTAAACCCCCTGAAATTGGGCTTGAACATGGCTAGTTAGCTAGGTGTTTGATGTGTTCTTGGCTGTGAGTGCTCAAAAATTTTCTAAGTATAGAAGAATATGGTGAAACATCCATTTTTTAATCCTTGTATCTTCTTCAAAACTTAATGAAATTTAGATTTTTTTTCTCCTATGTGTAGCTGGTATATAATACTTCAAATCATCGTCTCTGGGTCATGTTCAAATTTATAACGGATTGCTCACAAAACGAGCCTAAAGTTGCTAGTTTCAACTCATGAGACTTTCTTGAATTTTTCTAAGTGTTGAATCGGAATTTTTGTCCAACTTTGACTAGCGATATCTCTTTGAATACTTGGAGTTCTTAGGAGTTCAAATATGTTATGGAAAGCTTGGAATACCCTCTTCAATACCCTACCTTCATACTACCTCCGTTTCTTCTCTATCACACCGGTTTGACTTTTTGACTCGTATCTGGGTCACTTTGACCAGGTGATTTGGATAGCAAAACGAGGCCTTTTTTTGATAATTTTTTTACCGTGCTATAGAGCGACTTTTACTCTACAACACGATAAAAAAATTATCAAAAAATTGCATCGTTTTGCTACACAAATTACAGGGTCAAAGTGACCCAGTGAATAGTGACAAAAGTCAAAATGGTGTGATAGAGAAGAAACGGAGGTAGTATTTCCTAAACTCTCCATCAATTTACCACAAATCAGCTCCAAAGTTGACTAGTTGAGATGATTTCACTCTATCTTTGACTTTCAATTTTCTCACTCTAAATGACATTTTCGGCCTTAGCGTTCTTCACGGAAGTTGTTCGTATTCATATTCTGAGTCTAAATATCAAGTTTGACCAAGTTTGACTTTTCGAAAACCCTAGTTTGACTGAACTGTATAGGAGGGGCATAATAGTCATTTCACTTAAACTTTTAATTGAGGTTAGTTTAGAAACTTGGAGTTTGTCAGCATGTCTTGTATGCGTTTTTGGAGTACTTGTCTGTAATTCTGGTCTAGGGTTGACCAAGTCAAATGTTGGGGACTTTTTGCAATTTTACTAAACTTTAGGGGCCTAAGTGCAATTTAATGAAAGTTGTAGATTTCGATGCTAAGTACATATGGGGGAGTTTAGAGTCATTCTTACATGTTTTAGGGCCAACATGATTATAATTTGAGGACCGGGCAACTAGACAGTTTTGGAGTATGAGGGGCGTTTTAGTCATTTATCTTGCATGACCCGCATTCCATGACATTCTTGCATACAACCTCATATAGAGGGTAAATGCTAATAGACTATATACTTGACTTGTTTATATCCAGCCGACGTTAAGGATCGTTCGAAGTAGACGTATGTATTGTGTTGCTGCATTTACCGTAAGACCCGGAACCAATATGGGACGAGAGTTGTAGGAGTGCTAGCTTTGCGTTGCGCCTTTCATGACTCAGAGGTAAGTACATATGTACGGCCTTTTCATATCAAAATGTGCGTTTGTGTTTGATGTTTCAAATGAATGCTTGTTATATGAAAATAAAAAAAGTATGAGAATGCATGTTTCCACTCGAATGTTGTTAAACTATTTTATTCATCTCCTTTGAGAACTCTCGGAAATTACTTGTGAAATTTTGATATTCCGATTCTGGTTATGTGAAAGAGAAGAAATAAAATACCTCTAATAGACTTAGGACGATGTAAAGAGTACCGTTATTAATGGGAGGCGTCAAGCGATCCTCCATTTTCTTATGGCTAAGACCATTGAAGCAATGCTTCTTATTATTGGATAGAACGTTAATGTTCAATAATCCGCCCCCGATGAGCCAAAATGTATCAAGATATTGAGGCCAAGGGGTTTATAGAGCTATAGAGTGCTACTTATACTTGTAAGGGTCACTACGGTATAGGGGTGTCGACACTTAAGGCCTTTTAGCTAATGTTGTGAGCGGGGTTGACGAATGGGCTCCCCTAACGCTCGGGTGAAATAGGGTTTGATAGACCCTAGAAGGAACCCTTAGTGATTATTTCGTGATCTCTCTGTTTACATCGATCCTGCTGGTGGCTCTTGACACGCCTCGGCTAAATTAAACTGTTGATTGAAGTCAAAATTCAAAATTGGCTACTTATTAATGTTGTTTGTGGCTCTTGATATGCCCTAATTGATTTGAAATGAATTGTAAATCTTGGCTACTCATGAAGTACTATCGTTATCAGTTCAAATGAACTTGTTTACTCTGGATATTTTACCAACTACTCGTGGTTTCTCAATGTTATTAAATTGAGAGGTTTTAGTTACTCGGTTACTTCAAGTTGATCCAAATTCTCCAATATGATAGTTTTACTGTTTAAATCTTCTGATTTGTTTCAACTCATGCTTCTGTGCCACTCGTTGCTTTACATGTCATAGTGTGTACTTGAAACAACCCTGGAACCTACGGTTCCCTGCTAGTACAACCAAACGATAATCCAAAAGTGCATTTATTAATGAAAACCGGAGAAATCCTCCAACAATAGTTTTGAAAGAAATAAATGACATTGTCAAATCTAAATTCTGAAAAAAAGCTTCATAACATAAATGAAATACTTCCTAGCTGCCTGAGCCTAATCTTCAAATCACGTGTGCGCGTTCCCCCACTTTATTCATAACCTGCGGGTTTTCAAATAGCAACAGCCGACCGCAGAAAACGTTTATCAGTAAAAACTGAGTAAGCATATACCACAACATGTAAAACAGAGTTTTGGCTTAAAGAGTGAATCATAATATAACTGAAGTAACTTCACATTTAATCATTAGTTGAGCTGAGGCATATTAGAGCCCAGCGGGTAACGAATGCCCACAGAGAGGTCACGATGCAATAAATAATAATTAGAGTACCTCACGGGATATCACAGTACATCCCAATTCACCCCTAAACTAACTATGAGACCTTAAGTGTCGACACCCCTATACAGTTGTGACACACACATGCATAGGTAGTACTCTATAGCTTTCACAATAAACATAGGGAATCGCCGACATTCTTCCCTGGCCTTAGCCATAATACAAAGGAGACTCGCCGACATGCGTCTCCGACCGTAGCCTTCACACGCATCCTCTGTACATCGCCCCATATCATTTATTGTTCATTAATATATCACATGATCATTCTAGTAACCACAAGTAACTGCATACTTTTCAAAGATATACTCGCAATAGAGATTTCAAAATTCAAAGTTTAAAACAGTTGCACGATACACAAGTAACACACGCCAAACACATTTTGATAGTTGAAGGTGTTGTGCATATAAACTTACTTGAAATAGAGAGCTCGTCACACGAAAGCAAATACGAAACTACTCGTAGTGTTGGTCCTCAATGAACTCGCCTCCTACGAACTCGGGATCTACAATAGCGATTATCCTAATTAACATTCAATTATCACGACAATAGTGCAACAAAGTCCTATATGCAATGCACATAACCCCTTATTAATTTTCCCAAATTAGCTAAGGTAAAATATAAATATCATTTAAAATATGACTAATATGATACTAGCTTTTGTTAATATGAAGACACACTACAACTAATTATATTTATAAACTCATAAGGTGGTATAATTTAGTTTAGAATAAAGAATCTAATTAAACATAGATAATAAATACTATTTTACAAAAATATGACTTAATTAAAGTATAAACATCATAGGTTCCCCCACAGTTTGGTAAAAGACATTTTGTACCCCCACAAAAGTTTTCGGAACCTTTTACCCAGTTACCCTTCTTATGTTCACATACAAACCCCCACAACTCATGTAACACCTATTAATTAGTCACTAATATTTTTAAATAAACACACAAATATTTAGTTTTGTTTTGAGAAAAAAAACATTATGATTTACTATAAAGAACTAAAACACTGTTTTTTTTAAAAGTGACTATACAAATAGAGTTCAAAAACTAACTAATTAGAATTAACAATTTAGTATACATTGCTAATTACATAACCAATACCAGCCACTAGGAAAGACCCTCAAAAGTCAAAACCATCTTGTCATTAACATGGTACAATCTTCTCCAAAATGAAATCACACTTTACTACTACTCCAAAACCCACCCACTGTAACCAGATAGGCTAACACTCAATACTCATATCTATACTAATATATAAAGGGAATAAGGATTTTGGTGAAGCCTTTTTCACTAGACATTGAATGCCCTTCTCACTAAACAGAAAATAACTTATTGTTGGGTAAAATTGGAAATCACAAGAAACCCATCACTTGGTAACTACCCACTAACCCATTAACTTTTACACACTATTCCTTAACATTTATAATTTTTTAGTGTAATTTTTTATTTTTCAAAAAGCATTTGTGTTTGCACACACACAGGGTGTGTGCCATGTATTCTAGTAATGAATAAAAACAAGGAAGTGAATTTCAAAGAAACAAAACAGTGGTTGGGTTTGTTTACCGTGGACTTGGAAAGAGGGTGAAGAGGACGGCGACTTTGGGAGCTTTTCCGGTTGCTCCTGCTTGGATTCGCCGGACAGCGAGAGGGAGAGCGACGGAGGGAGGCGGTGAAACGGCGGCGAAGGCCAGAGCTGGGTTCGGCGGCGTCGTCGTCAACTGGGTCGGACCCGGCTGGGTCTTCTTCGGAAAATCGAGAGGGAGAGATTGAGGGAGAGGCTGAGAGCTTGTTGATGTGGATTTCTCTGGGTTTTATAGTGGTTTATATAGGCGGAGAAGATGAGAATCCGGCGAAGAGTCGGAGTCCGGCGATGGTGATTTCGATTCCGAATCGGGTCACAATCTTGGGTGAAATCGATTCCTTGGTGCGAAAGTATAGGTCTTTGGCGAAGAGGGACTGAATTGGGTCGGGAATTTGCAGAGGAGGAGGTCGAAGTGGTGGTGTTTGTGTCGGAGACGGCGTCGGAATTGGCGGAGATGAACTCTCCTGCTCACAGGTGGAGAGGAAGGAGATGAAGAGAGCAAAAATCCTTTGTGGCAGGAGCACCAAGCCACGCGGTGGCATGTTACGTAACAACTAACTAAAATGTGACATTTTGGACACGTTAAAAAATGTTATACGACCCACCACTTTTAATAACTAAAAACTTACGTAACTTTTATAACTTTCACTAAAAATAATATATAAAAATAAAAAGTTCAAAAATATTATTTTTCTTATCTTATAATTATATGCATATATATGTATAAAAATAATAATATGTATAAAATCTAAAATTAAGAAAATTACTTTTATAAATCCTTTTAACGGCCTAAAATATTCAATAATTTCCTATAAATACCCCCAAAATTATGGGGTATTACATCACATCTCCCTTAAAACAAAGCTTCGTCCCCGAAGCTTAAACTAACTCCCCAATGCAATGTATGCAGTTCAAAATGCACAAGTAATAGCAAGACGTGTAATACGAAACATGATGGGTATTGAAATGCACGGCTGTTAAATCACATCTCCCTTAAAAGGAGTGACGTCCCCGTCACTCGACTACGCACACACCTATGAATTTGGAAATTTAGTTCATTAGCTAGCAATGACGAGGTGTCGAAAGTGATGCTCCTTATTTAGGCAAGATAAAGCGTTAAGGTAGATAGGAATATACCAGCTATTGTATTGGCCTTGGTTTCCAAATTGGTTGACCTTTTCCTCATTGTAACCTTCTTCGGGGTTTCCTTCTCGGTTGGTCATATATGATGGTAATCTGACCTAGTAAATTCTACGTGTCTTCTCGGTAGTATTCTTTGAATCGTCCGAAAGTAAATTCGAGAAGTCACTCATTAGTTACGAGTACCTCTTCTAGCAGAACCTTTCTTGGACAGGTCGCAGCTGTAACCTAGCTAGCTGGGTTCCCTTCTTCTCACGGGTTCACCATAGGATGAGACACCAAAAATTTGGACAAAATCTTTGGGGTCCATTACATCTTACCCAGCTTGTGAATGACTAATAAGTGAACTATATTACGCCTTACACAATAAAGATAATACATCCCATCCTATATGATGCCTTTGATATTGGCCCAGTTCCTGGTACTAAATCAATTGCAAAGTCTACGGCTCTCTTTGGTGGCATTCCTGGAAGTTCTTCCGGAAAAACATTTGGAAATTCTCTCACCACTGGAATGTCCTCTAGTTTATCCCTTCTTTCTCCTGATCATGGATCGTACAGAGGTATGCCTTATGCCATTTCTTCACATAGGATATGCTGGATAAGGCTGACACTATTTGGATTTTGGGTCCACTGGTTATATGATGAATGTTCACCTTTCGGGCCACGGAATCTAACCTTTTGGTTGGCACATTCTTTGGTTGCCTTGTATTTGCTAGGCCAGTTCATACCTAAGATGACGTCTAGATTTCCTAGATCTAAGAGAATAGGGTCAGAAGGTAGCTTGGATCCTAAAATCTCTAGATTGATTCCAGGATACATGGTATTACAAGATATGACTTCTCCATTAGGGGCAGATATAGAGATAGATATTGGGGTAGGAGTTGGGTTAAGGCTAGGGTCGCTTGTTCCATATTCTGGAACCGAATCGGGTCATACTGTTGAGGTACCGGAACTTGCTGGTTTCCTTGGTTTCCTTGATTCATGGTTCCTACTTGTCTTGAACGACTCCTGGTATAATATTGCATTGTATCTTTAAATATAAATTCACTTAATACAATCCTAAGATATTCACAAACACAAAACATAGGCTTAAGATAATCATGCCATGCTATATGAAGAGTCTCCAAGTCAAAAGGTTGATAGAGTGGTGCGGGTAGGGCGGCATGAGAAGAGGCAAGAGAAGTCTTAGAAGCGTTATAAACCACGTATACACTCGTAATTACAACGAAATTAATCTAAATAATCAAATAACAAGTGTCGGGAAATTATCACAATAATATTTGCACATTGAGGCACACAATATAGCACATAGCAATCTCCAATGAATATCAAATAGTTAACAAGAAAGCTGCTAGACTAACCCACAACCCCGGCTTTTAAATTTTATTTCCAATTTTAGTTAGCCTATGTCCATTTTAATTTTGAAAAAGTTTTATTTTATGTTTATCTTTATTTAATGGAAATCGAAAGGTCGCACTAGCGTTGGGACCGTCGGCTCTGATACCAACTGAAACAACCCTGGAACCTACGGTTCCCTGCTAGTACAACCAAACGATAATCCAAAAGTGCATTTATTAATGAAAACCGGAGAAATCCTCCAACAATAGTTTTGAAAGAAATAAATGACATTGTCAAATCTAAATTCTGAAAAAAAGCTTCATAACATAAATGAAATACTTCCTAGCTGCCTGAGCCTAATCTTCAAATCACGTGTGCGCGTTCCCCCACTTTATTCATAACCTGCGGGTTTTCAAATAGCAACAGCCGAGCGCAGAAAACGTTTATCAGTAAAAACTGAGTAAGCATATACCACAACATGTAAAACAGAGTTTTGGCTTAAAGAGTGAATCATAATATAACTGAAGTAACTTCACATTTAATCATTAGTTGAGCTGAGGCATATTAGAGCCCAGCGGGTAACGAATGCCCACAGAGAGGTCACGATGCAATAAATAATAATTAGAGTACCTCTCGGGATATCACAGTCCATCCCAATTCACCCCTGAACTAACTATGAGACCTTAAGTGTCGACACCCCTATACAGTTGTGACCCACACATGCATAGGTAGTACTCTATAACTTTCACAATAAACATAGGGAATCGCCGACATTCTTCCCTGGCCTTAGCCATAATACAAAGGAGACTCGCCGACATGCGTCTCCGACCGTAGCCATCACACGCATCCTCTGTACATCGCCCCATATCATTTATTGTTCATTAATATATCACATGATCATTCTAGTAACCACAAGTAACTGCATACTTTTCAAAGATATACTCGCAATAGAGATTTCAAAATTCAAAGTTTAAAACAGTTGCACGATACACAAGTAACACACGCCAAACACATTTTGATAGTTGAAGGTGTTGTGCATATAAACTTACTTGAAATAGAGAGCTCGTCACACGAAAGCAAATACGAAACTACTCGTAGTGTTGGTCCTCAATGAACTCGCCTCCTACGAACTCGGGATCTACAATAGCGATTATCCTAATTAACATTCAATTATCACGACAATAGTGCAACAAAGTCCTATATGCAATGCACATAACCCCTTATTAATTTTCCCAAATTAGCTAAGGTAAAATATAAATATCATTTAAAATATGACTAATATGATACTAGCTTTTGTTAATATGAAGACACACTACAACTAATTATATTTATAAACTCATAAGGTGGTATAATTTAGTTTAGAATAAATAATCTAATTAAACATAGATAATAAATACTATTTTACAAAAATATGACTTAATTAAAGTATAAACATCATAGGTTCCCCCACAGTTTGGTAAAAGACATTTTGTACCCCCACAAAAGTTTTCGGAACCTTTTACCCAGTTACCCTTCTTATGTTCACATACAAACCCCCACAACTCATGTAACACCTATTAATTAGTCACTAATATTTTTAAATAAACACACAAATATTTAGTTTTGTTTTGAGAAAAAAAACATTATGATTTACTATAAAGAACTAAAACACTGTTTTTTTAAAAGTGACTATACAAATAGAGTTTAAAAACTAACTAATTAGAATTAACAATTTAGTATACAATGCTAATTACATAACCAATACCAGCCACTAGGAAAGACCCTCAAAAGTCAAAACCATCTTGTCATTAACATGGTACAATCTTCTCCAAAATGAAATCACACTTTACTACTACTCCAAAACCCACCCACTGTAACCAGATAGGCTAACACTCAATACTCATATCTATACTAATATATAAAGGGAATAAGGATTTTGGTGAAGCCTTTTTCACTAGACATTGAATGCCCTTCTCACTAAACAGAAAATAACTTATTGTTGGGTAAAATTGGAAATCACAAGAAACCCATCACTTGGTAACTACCCACTAACCCATTAACTTTTACACACTATTCCTTAACATTTATAATTTTTTAGTGTAATTTTTTATTTTTCAAAAAGCATTTGTGTTTGCACACACACAGGGTGTGTGCCATGTATTCTAGTAATGAATAAAAACAAGGAAGTGAATTTCAAAGAAACAAAACAGTGGTTGGGTTTGTTTACCGTGGACTTGGAAAGAGGGTGAAGAGGACGGCGACTTTGAGAGCTTTTCCGGTTGCTCCTGCTTGGATTCGCCGGACAGCGAGAGGGAGAGCGACGGAGGGAGGCGGTGAAACGGCGGCGAAGGCCAGAGCTGGGTTCGGCGGCGTCGTCGTCAACTGGGTCGGACCCGGCTGGGTCTTCTTCGGAAAATCGAGAGGGAGAGATTGAGGGAGAGGCTGAGAGCTTGTTGATGTGGATTTCTCTGGGTTTTATAGTGGTTTATATAGGCGGAGAAGATGAGAATCCGGCGAAGAGTCGGAGTCCGGCGATGGTGATTTCGATTCCGAATCGGGTCACAATCTTGGGTGAAATCGATTCCTTGGTGCGAAAGTATAGGTCTTTGGCGAAGAGGGACTGAATTGGGTCGGGAATTTGCAGAGGAGGAGGTCGAAGTGGTGGTGTTTGTGTCGGAGACGGCGTCGGAATTGGCGGAGATGAACTCTCCTGCTCACAGGTGGAGAGGAAGGAGATGAAGAGAGCAAAAATCCTATGTGGCAGGAGCACCAAGCCACGCGGTGGCATGTTACGTAACAACTAACTAAAATGTGACATTTTGGACACGTTAAAAAATGTTATACGACCCACCACTTTTAATAACTAAAAACTTACGTAACTTTTATAACTTTCACTAAAAATAATATATAAAAATAAAAAGTTCAAAAATATTATTTTTCTTATCTTATAATTATATACATATATATGTATAAAAATAATAATATGTATAAAATCTAAAATTAAGAAAATTACTTTTATAAATCCTTTTAACGGCCTAAAATATTCAATAATTTCCTATGAATACCCCCAAAATTATGGGGTATTACAGTACTTACTCAGTTTTTACTGATCAATTTTTTCAAAACTGCGTCGGCTTTTGCCATTTTAAAACCGCAGGTCGTCAATCAAAGTGGGGGATGGGAACGCTAGAACGAGACAAAGAAGTATAGCTTAACTTAGACCACTTAGTAGATCACAAATGTTATGTTTTAAATTGTACTTATTATCGAAATTTTGTTATGTACATTAAGCGAAATGTAATCTTAATAGTACATTTCTACTTTTGGTTGTCGAGTGTCTCTTTAACCCTGAACCGAGATCCCGGGTCGTTTCAGATGGTATCAGAGCCTCGGTTCTCCGGTTAAAGTGACTTTTCGATTTCCATTAGTAGAGAATAATAAAGATAAAACGTTTTCAAAATTTAAAATTGGTTAGGATAACCCAATTTGGCAATAAGAAGTAAAGAAGCCGTCGGGGAGTCTGGGTACTTAAGTGTTACTAAACTCGACCTGACCGTATTTATTGATTGAATGTTAATGACTATTTGAGATGTTCATGCAAAATTTACTTGCCTATTTACAGGCGCAATAATTTGTGACATGCCTATTTATACCGAAATGCTTGCCATGGTTTGCGATGCTTATCTTTGACTCTTTATGCTTTTATATTAATTTTTCAGCAAGAGAGTAACGACGCTTTGATTTAGAAGACTATGAGACCATTCATTTTATACCTAGGAGCGCGAGTTCTAAGATAATACGTTGTTTGTTTCATTTGAATTAATTTGACATGGTTATTTCCAAAATTAGAAAGTTTTGATAATAAATTATTTATTACAAAAAAAAAAGGTTTTTGAATGTTATTGGCGTTTCGAGCTACCAAATGCCAAGTGATATGGACCGCTTTGTTTACCAGTCCGCTGGCGCGACTGTTAGTACGACGGTACTATAAGTTGTACCCGCTGTGTAGGTTAAGTTGGAACATTAGAAACACATGCGAGTTGTGATGGAGAGACACGTGTGTGACGACATATAGTGTTCTTTTCCCCCTCGTATGCGTGGAACACTTGATATCATTGGTGTATGTAATCCTCTACAGGTAAGACAACATTTTTTTTTAACTTCGATGGGTCAAGCAAAACGACGTTTTAGTCTTGATAAAAGTATTTCTCTAAAAGTTTTGAGATTTGTATAAATTCTAGCAAATGTCGTTTCTAAAATTGAGAACGTGTATGTTGTTATTGAACTTTAAAAATGTTGTTTCGAACTTTTACTTGTACTAATCATATAAGAAACCCTAATGTGATACATGTAATACCCCGTAATTTTAAGGGTATTTTTAGGAGATTATTCAATATTTTTGGGCGTTAGTAGGAATTATAAAAGTAATTTTTTTTTATGAGTTATATATTTTATATATATATGTTATGAAAAATTATATTTTGAACTTTTTATTTTTATATATTATTTTTAGTAAAAGTTATAAAAGTTATATAATTTTTTAGTTATTAAAAGTTGTGGGTCGTATAACATTTTTAACGTGTCCGAAACGTCACGTTTAGTTGTTTTGTTTACGTGACCTGCCACCGCGTGACCTGTGCACCCTGCCACACGGAATAACTTCTCATTCATCTTCTCCAACTCCTACTGTGAGCAGGAGATGTTTCTTCTCCGACTCCATCTCCAACACCGCCACCTTGCCGCCTCCAAACACCACCACGCAACCCGAATTCCGTCCCGACTCAATCCTTATCGCACCCAAACACGAATTCGACTCTCAAACTCCGAATCTCGCCCAAATTCATGTCTCAATTCGAAATCGAAAATCAACCCGGAAAGTCTCCGATTGCCGCTCGGATTCCTCTCTCTCCGACTATATAGACCCACCTCGAATTCAGAATTTTTCCACACCATTAGCCCTCAATCTCTCTCGCTCTCCCTCTCGCTCTCCCGTCGAATTGCCGGAGACGAACCCGGCCGGAAAAAGCCGAAGCCATCCCCGACCAGGCGACCCAGCGTCCGGCCGAAGCCCAGCTCCGTCGCCCTCGCCTCTTCCCAGCGCCGCCGTCGTCTTCGTCCGTCGGTCTCGCCTCCCCGTCGTCGCCCGTCGTCTCTTTCGGGTACACCCAAAGCAACCCAGTTTGTTTTATTTTAGTTTGTTTTGTTTTCATTATTGATTTGAGAGACTGCAGTGGGTTGTGAGGAAAGAATGGGTTGAAAGATAGTTAAAAGATTTGGTGGTTATTTGTGTTAAAAATGAAACTTCGGGGGTCATAGTTGAACGATCTCAAAACAGAGGGGGTATGGGTTGTATATTCTGAAAAGTAGTTCATTAAGGGAAAAAAAAAACTATGTTCTTGTTACTATTTAATTAGAGATTTTATTTTATATTTCTTTAACAAAGCTTTTGATAATAATTGTTAACCAAAGACTATTTTATTTCTTTATCTTAAAAATAAATGTTATACTTTAATAAATTATATTTTTGTAAAGATAGTACTTGTTAATTATGTTGAATTAGTTTCTATATCCTAAAAATAAAATTATATTATAAGTTTATCAAATTTAATTATATCCTAGTATTTTTTTTTTATAAAAGTAAACGTCAGTTTTATAAATCGTATTTTAAATAAAAGTCGTATGTAGCCTTACTAAAATTTTGGGGGAATTTAATAAGGGGTTATAGACATTGCATATGGGATTCGTATGTACTTTGGCGTGATAGTAGTGTGTAAATTAGGGAATATTTTCTATTGTAGACACCGAGTTCATAGACGGTGAATTTGTGGAGGATCCATACTACGAGTACTAGGAGGTTGTTTGCTTTCGTGTGACGAGCTCTCTTCAAATCCAAGTAAGTTTATATGCACAACACCTTCAACTATCAAAATATGTTTGGCGTGTGTAACTTGTGTATCGTGCAACTGTTTTAAACTTTGAATTTCGAAAATCTCTTGCAAATATCTCTTTCGAAAGTATGCGGTTACTTGTGATCATGTGATAAATTAATGAACGATAAATGATATGGGGCGATGTACAGAGGATGTGTGTGAAGGCTACGGCCGGAGATGCATGTCGGCGAGTCTCCATTGTATTTATATATGGCTACGGTCGGAGACGCATGTCGGCGAGTCTCCTTTGTATTATGGCTACGGCCAGGGAAGCATGTCGGCGATTCCCTATGTTTATTGTGAAAGCTATAGAGTACTACCTATGCATGTGTGGGTCACAACTGTATAGGGGTGTCGACACTTAAGGTCTCATAGTTAGTTCAGGGGTGAATTGGGATGGACTGTGATATCCCGAGAGGTACTCTAATTATTATTTATTGCATCGTGACCTCTCTGTGGGCATTCGTTACCCGCTGGGCTCTAATATGCCTCAGCTCAACTAATGATTTAATGTGAAGTTACTTCAGTTATTTTGTGATCCAGTCTTTTAGCCAAAACTCTGTTTTACATGTTGTGGTATATGCTTACTCAGTTTTTACTGACAAACTTTTACTGCGGTCGGCTGTTGCTATTTGAAAACCCGCAGGTTACGAATAAAGTGGGGGAGGCGACATCATGAGTACGATGGCGGAACTCCGAACCGACTTCTTTTACGGGACGGACGACCCGACCATTCTGGAGAATTGGATCCGCGACTTTCACAAGGCGCTGATTTCGGTGCGTTGCCCAGAGGATCGACGCATAGAAGTGGCGGTCTACTATTTTAAGAAGGAAGCCGATAACTGGTGGACTTCCGCATCAGCTACTTTGCTCGCCCAAGAAGGCTTTGGATGGGAGAAACTAAAGGAAGCTATGCGTGAAAGGTTCTACCTTTGATCATGTGAAGTCTAGGAAGTTTAACGAGTTCTTGCACCTGAAGCAAGAGGGAGATACCCTGACTGATTACTACGACAAGTTTATGGAACTTATGAGGTTTGGACAAGCAATTGCCCCGACTGAGGCAAGCAAGATCCGCAAGTTTGTTGAAGGTTTGAACTTTCAAGTTCGAAAAGCCATAGGGCCTACACGTTTCACCACACTATTGGAGGCCTATGGAGCGGCTCAGGATATGCAGCGCATGCTGGATGAGGACATAGAAGCTAACAAGAAAAGAAAGACCGAGGCACCAGCAGCAACTAGTTTCCAGAACCGTGGTACAGGAAACAATGGTGGGGATAAAAGGTTTCGCCCCAACCCAACCCCACCAACCAGTTTGGAAACCAAGGCCAAGGAGGAAAAGGCCATGTGCGAATCTTCAACTGTAGGCAATGCGACATAAACCACCCAGGAGAGGACTGCCGAGGGAATAAAGTTAACTGCCTCAATTGTGGTAGGCTGGGCCATCGAAGGTATGAATGTCGTGTCAAACCCTCAGGAAGCAACAATGGTGGATTCAACCGTGGAGGCAACAACTACGGTGGAAATAATAGTGGATATAACCAGGGAGGCAATAACAATCGTAGTAACCAATATGGAGGGAACCAGCGCAACTATCAGCAAGGTGGAAGCTATAGGAACAACAATAACTGGAGGAACAACAATGGGCAAGGAGGAAACAACTACAACAACAGGCCACAAGGAAGTGTTGCTGGATCCGTGACGCAACAACAACAGCTCCTACAGCACCAGCTGCCACAGCCCGTAGCGCTGCTGGGACTATCAATGTTATGAATCAGACTCAAGCGGAGCAAGCCAACGTAGTGACTGGTACATTCCTAATCCATTCCAACCCTGCTTTAGTCTTATTTGATTCTGGAGCCACATTTTCATTCATATCATCTACTTTTGCTAAGAAGTTAGACTTGCCAACTCCTACCCCAATTTCTATTACCATCTCTACCCCTAGTGGAGAAGCCATATCCTGTAAAACTATGTATCCTGGAGTCAATTTAGAAATCCTAGGAGCCAAGCTACCTTCTGACCTGATTCTTTTCGATCTAGGCAACCTAGACGTCATCTTAGGTATGGACTGGCTTAGCAAATACAAAGCAACCATAGAGTGTGCTAACCAAAAAGTTAGATTCCGTGGCCCGAAAGGTGAACGTCTATCCTATAGAGGCATAACCAACGGACCCAATATCCAAATCGTGTCAGCCCTATCCATCCTATCCTATGTGAAGAAAGGGCATAAGGCATACCTCAGTACGATCCACGATCAGGAGAAAGAAGGGGAAAAGTTAGAAGATATTCCAGTGGTAAGAGAATTTCCTGATGTTTTTCCGGAAGAGCTTCCAGGGATGCCACCAAAGAGAGCCGTAGACTTTGCAATTGATTTAGTACCTGGGGCTGGACCAATCTCGAAGGCACCATATAGGATGGCACCAGCCGAGATCAAGGAGTTACAGGAACAACTTAAGGAGTTATTAGATAAGGGTTTCATCAGACCTAGTGTATCACCCTGGGGAGCACCAGTTTTGTTCGTGAAGAAGAAGAATGGAAGTCTAAGACTTTGCATAGATTACCGGGAGTTAAATGGTGTAACCGTTAAGAATAGATACCCACTTCCAAGAATCGACGACTTGTTCGATCAGTTACAAGGAGCCGATACCTTTTCGAAGATTGATTTAAGGTCAGGATATCACCAGCTTAGGATAGCTGAACAGGATATTCCTAAAACGGCGTTCCGGAGTCGATATGGGCACTACGAATTTACAGTAATGCCATTCGGTCTCACCAATGCTCCAGCAGCATTTATGGAGCTGATGAACCGAGTCCTTCAGAAGTACCTAGATAAATTTGTTGTCGTTTTCATCGATGACATTCTAATCTACTCAAAAGGGAAAGAAGAACACGAACAACATTTGAGGGAAGTATTGGAAACCCTAAGGGAAGAGAAGTTGTTTGGAAAGTTATCGAAGTGTGAATTTTGGTTGGATAGAGTGCCTTTCCTAGGGCATATCATATCCAAGGAAGGTGTGTCAGTGGACCCAGGGAAGATTTCGGCAGTAAAGGACTGGCCCACACCAAAGAGCGTGACGGAGATAAGAAGTTTCTTAGGATTGGCGGGTTACTATCGGAGATTTGTGAAGGATTTCTCTAAGATAGCGAAACCCATGACGACATTAATGAAGAAGTCGAGCAAGTACATATGGGACAGCAAGTGTGAGGAAGCATTCCAAACTTTGAAGGATAGGTTAACGTCAGCACCTGTTTTGACCTTACCTACTGGAGGAGGAGAATTTGAGGTTTACAGTGATGCCTCGAAGCATGGCCTTGGATGTGTTTTGATGCAAGATGGAAAGGTGATTTCCTATGCTTCCAGGCAACTAAAGCCTTACGAAGAGAACTACCCCACCCATGATTTGGAGTTAGCAGCTATTGTTTTTGCACTTAAGATTTGGAGACATTACCTTTACGGTACGACGTGTAAGATTTTCACGGATCACAAGAGTTTGAAGTACATATTCACGCAAAAGGAGCTGAATATGCGACAAAGGAGGTGGTTAGAGTTAGTCAAGGATTACGATATTAAGATCCAATACCATGAAGGAAAAGCCAACGTGGTAGCGGATGCGTTGAGCCGGAAGACGGATCATACGGTGAATGCAATGTGGGTATTGCCACCTAAGCTTTACGAAGAGTTCCGAAAATTGGAGATAGAAGTTTGCACAAAAGGATCCACGACTAACATGTTGTGCAATTTGACAATAGTACCTGATATCTTCGTGGAAATAAAGGATACTCAGAAGGAGGATGCTTTTCTACAAAAGATTAAGGAGAAGATCATTAAAGGTGAAGCAACTGACTTCAAAGTAGAGGAAGACGGAAGTATAAAGTTCAAAGGACGGTGGTGTGTACCAATGAAATGTGCGGAAGTGAAGGAGAAGATTATGAAGGAGGCTCATAACACGCCCTATTCGGTACACCCAGGAGGAGACAAGCTATACAAGGATCTAAAGAAGAACTTTTGGTGGAAAGGTATGAAGAAGGAAGTAGCGGACTTTGTATCTCGGTGTTTGACTTGTCAAAAGGTCAAATTCGAGCACAAGAGACCCGGAGGGATGTTGCAACCTTTAGAAATACCAGTATGGAAATGGGATTCCATCTCAATGGATTTTGTTACGGCCTTGCCCCTTTCAACAAATGGTCTTAACCAAATTTGGGTGGTAGTCGATCGACTAACGAAGACAGCTAGATTCATTCCCATGAAGGACACGTGGGATATGGAGAAAAGAGCGGATGCTTACATAAAGAAAATTGTGAGATTACATGGAGTACCAAGTTCAATTGTTTCTGATAGGGACCCGAATTTCTTATCTCACTTTTGGAAAGAGTTGCAGAAAGCTATGGGAACAGAGTTGCGATTTAGCACAGCTTTTCACCCAGCAACGGATGGACAATCCGAAAGGACGATTCAAACACTCGAAGACATGCTAAGAGCTTGCATTCTGGACTTTGGAGGTTCATGGGTGGACAAGTTACCACTTATCGAATTCTCTTACAACAACAGTTATCATGCTAGCATAGGCATGGCACCCTATGAGGCGTTGTATGGAAGGAAATGTAGGACACCTTTGTGTTGGAGCGACATTAGCGAGACGGTCATTCTAGGACCTCAAATGATTGAGGAGTCGACGAACCAGATTAGGATGATTCAACAAAGGATGAAGGCGGCGCAGGATCGACAAAAGTCTTACGCGGATACGAAAAGAAGACCACTTGAATTTAAGGTTGGAGACAAAGTGTTCCTAAAGGTCTCACCGACGAAGGGGGTTATGCGGTTTAACCAGAAAGGAAAGTTAAGTCCTAAATTCATTGGACCCTATGAAGTTTTGGATCGGATCGGAGAGGTAGCCTATCGCCTTAATCTTCCTAACAACCTAGGTCGGGTCCATAATGTTTTCCATGTCTCTCAACTCAAACCTTATATCCATGACCCGAACCATATCCTTGATCCCGAACCAGTTGAACTTGATCCATCACTCACATATGAAGAGCAGCCAATCAAAATCTTAGATCGAAAGACTAGGGAAACCCGTACCAAGTCAATTGCGTTGGTTAAGGTTCTTTGGTCTAACCATCTCACTGAAGAAGCGACGTGGGAAGCCGAGGCAGACATGCAAAAGCGTTACCCACACCTTTTCGACCAGGTACGAGTCGAGTGACGGGGACGTCACTCCTTTTAAGGGAGATGTGATTTAACAGCCATGCATTTCAATACCCATCATATTTCGTATTACGTGTCTTGCTATTACGTGTGCATTAGAATTTCATGCATTTCATAGTGGAGTTAGTTTAAGCTTCGGGGACGAAGCTTTGTTTTAAGGGAGATGTGATGTAATACCCCGTAATTTTAAGGGTATTTTTAGGAGATTATTCAATATTTTTGGGCGTTAGTAGGAATTATAAAAGTAATTTTATTATTTTTTTTATGAGTTATATATTATATATATATGTTATGAAAAATTATATTTTGAACTTTTTATTTTTATATATTATTTTTAGTAAAAGTTATAAAAGTTATATAAGTTTTTAGTTATTAAAAGTTGTGGGTCGTATAACATTTTTAACGTGTCCGAAACGTCACGTTTAGTTGTTTTGTTTACGTGACCTGCCACCGCGTGACCTGTGCACCCTGCCACACGGAATAACTTCTCATTCATCTTCTCCAACTCCTACTGTGAGCAGGAGATGTTTCTTCTCCGACTCCATCTCCAACACCGCCACCTTGCCGCCTCCAAACACCACCACGCAACCCGAATTCCGTCCCGACTCAATCCTTATCGCACCCAAACACGAATTCGACTCTCAAACTCCGAATCTCGCCCAAATTCATGTCTCAATTCGAAATCGAAAATCAACCCGAAAAGTCTCCGATTGCCGCTCGGATTCCTCTCTCTCCGACTATATAGACCCACCTCGAATTCAGAATTTTTCCACACCATTAGCCCTCAATCTCTCTCGCTCTCCCTCTCGCTCTCCCGTCGAATTGCCGGAGACGAACCCGGCCGGAAAAAGCCGAAGCCATCCCCGACCAGGCGACCCAGCGTCCGGCCGAAGCCCAGCTCCGTCGCCCTCGCCTCTTCCCAGCGCCGCCGTCGTCTTCGTCCGTCGGTCTCGCCTCCCCGTCGTCGCCCGTCGTCTCTTTCGGGTACACCCAAAGCAACCCAGTTTGTTTTATTTTAGTTTTTTTTGTTTTCATTATTGATTTGAGAGACTGCAGTGGGTTGTGAGGAAAGAATGGGTTGAAAGATAGTTAAAAGATTTGGTGGTTATTTGTGTTAAAAATGAAACTTCGGGGGTCATAGTTGAACGATCTCAAAACAGAGGGGGTATGGGTTGTATATTCTGAAAAGTAGTTCATTAAGGGAAAAAAAAAACTATGTTCTTGTTACTATTTAATTAGAGATTTTATTTTATATTTCTTTAACAAAGCTTTTGATAATAATTGTTAACCAAAGACTATTTTATTTCTTTATCTTAAAAATAAATGTTATACCTTAATAAATTATATTTTTGTAAAGATAGTACTTGTTAATTATGTTGAATTAGTTTCTATATCCTAAAAATAAAATTATATTATAAGTTTATCAAATTTAATTATATCCTAGTATTTTTTTTTTATAAAAGTAAACGTCAGTTTTATAAATCGTATTTTAAATAAAAGTCGTATGTAGCCTTACTAAAATTTTGGGGGAATTTAATAAGGGGTTATAGACATTGCATATGGGATTCGTATGTACTTTGGCGTGATAGTAGTGTGTTAATTAGGGAATATTTTCTATTGTAGACACCGAATTCATAGACGGTGAATTTGTGGAGGATCCATACTACGAGTACTAGGAGGTTGTTTGCTTTCGTGTGACGAGCTCTCTTCAAATCCAAGTAAGTTTATATGCACAACACCTTCAACTATCAAAATATGTTTGGCGTGTGTAACTTGTGTATCGTGCAACTGTTTTAAACTTTGAATTTCGAAAATCTCTTGCAAATATCTCTTTCGAAAGTATGCGGTTACTTGTGATCATGTGATAAATTAATGAACGATAAATGATATGGGGCGATGTACAGAGGATGTGTGTGAAGGCTACGGCCGGAGACGCATGTCGGCGAGTCTCCATTGTATTTATATATGGCTACGGTCGGAGACGCATGTCGGCGAGTCTCCTTTGTATTATGGCTACGGCCAGGGAAGCATGTCGGCGATTCCCTATGTTTATTGTGAAAGCTATTGAGTACTACCTATGCATGTGTGGGTCACAACTGTATAGGGGTGTCGACACTTAAGGTCTCATAGTTAGTTCAGGGGTGAATTGGGATGGAGTGTGATATCCCGAGAGGTACTCTAATTATTATTTATTGCATCGTGACCTCTCTGTGGGCATTCGTTACCCGCTGGGCTCTAATATGCCTCAGCTCAACTAATGATTTAATGTGAAGTTACTTCAGTTATTTTGTGATCTAGTCTTTTAGCCAAAACTCTGTTTTACATGTTGTGGTATATGCTTACTCAGTTTTTACTGACAAACTTTTACTGCGTTCGGCTGTTGCTATTTGAAAACCCGCAGGTTACGAATAAAGTGGGGGAACGCGCACACGTGAATTGAAGATTAGGATCAAGCAGCTAGGAAGTTTTTCATATCGTTTAGGAAGCAGATTTTTCAGAATTTAGATTTGAACAATGTCATTGGCTTTATTTCAAATTGTGGTTGGAGGATTTCTCCGGTTTTCATTAATAAATGCACTTTTGGATTATCGTTTGGTTGTACTAGCAGGGAACCGTAGGTTCCAGGGTTGTTTCAATACAAGTTTAGGTTGGTGTGTAGTAGAGACCCCGTCTTGTTGAGAGTGAGAATGAGGAACTTATTCCCGTTAAGGTATTGCTAAGTGACCAACTAAGAAAGTCATCTTTTGGGAGCAGAACATTCGACGAGAGCGGTTTATGTACTTGTTTGGCTAAGTCAAATAGACTGAGTCACTGTGCTACATTTCATGTGCATTTCTGGAATGAGGGTAAGTATAGTATGAGATCTTCGGGGACGAAGATTCTTTTAAGGTGGGTAGATTGTAACACCCCTATTTCTCAAGCGAGCTCTAAGTGCAATATCAAGACTTTGGGGGCGAATTTGTAAATAGTATTGCACGACTTTAAAGTTAATAATTTCGGAGTGTTGGCGATATTCGGAAGTTTTTAGAATGATTTTGAGGCACTATAAATATTGGGGTTGGTTCTGCAATTCTTTGAAATTAAGTAGAGCATCTAATTCTAGTTTGTACCCCAAACTTCAAAAACTACACTTTCACCCCCCCCCCCCATGCATGCTCTCCACTTGTCAAAATAGTTTTGACACCTCTCCACTTAGGTGTCAACACATCCCTATCCTCCCTCACCTTCTGAATCCAGTGGAGAATTGAACAAAACACAATTTTCTTCACAACCCTTTTCTCCCTCATGAACATCACCATGAACCACAACCACCACCAACGAAGAACTCCACCTTAAGGCCTCCTCTTGCCGACCTGCTGCTACCATAGATAGCCACCAATTCCAGGAGCAAAACGCACAAATCAATTTCGAAAAAGATGGAGTATCAAGAGAGAAATCGGGTTTTGAAGGTAAGAACCCTAGTTTTGGTTATTCGTCAATTTCTCCCTTCTCGTTACATTTCAGCGCAATTAATCACCATATTCTTGTTCCTTGTGTCGAGGCGAGTCCGGAAAGCACAAGCATGACCCCCAATTCGACAATTTTTGCTCCGGCCACCATGCATGCCGAACCCATCCGCCGCCAAACCTCCATAGCCACCGGATTCTTGGTAAGCTCTCATTTCTTACTCATTTTTGTTGGGTATTGCATCAAAATGATCCTTAGGGCTCGATTAAACCTTCTAGCAACCCCTAATCCGCCTGGAATAGGTTTTGAGTTGGATTTGGTTCGAATTTTTCTCGGTTTTTCATCATTTTCCGGCATGCAAAGCAGCCCTGTTCGCGGGCTTGTATCTCTCTCTCGTTACTCATTCAAATCCTTCAATCCACATCTTTCTGGAATCCTCAGACAATTGGCTACAACTTTCATGTTTTAAATTTTTTCCAATTCGGTCTCTAACCCAGCCAAAAATCGAATTGAAATTGCTGTGTTCGTGCTTGTTCATGCTAAGTTTTTCCCACCAGCATTTTTGACCCAACTTTGGATCTCTGTATCTCCCTCGTTTTTGGTCCGTTTTGAATTATCTTTAGCTTTCTGGAATCCTTGGTGAATTGTCTACAACTTTCATGTTGATTTCTTGGTCCAATTCGATCTCTAAACCCCCTGAAATTGGGCTTGAACATGGCTAGTTAGCTAGGTGTTTGATGTGTTCTTGGCTGTGAGTGCTCAAAAATTTTCAAAGTATAGAAGAATATGGTGAAACATCCATTTTGTAATCCTTGTATCTTCTTCAAAACTTAATGAAATTTAGATCTGTTTTCTCCTATGTGTACCTGGTATATAGTACTTCAAATCATCGTCTCTGGGTCATGTTCAAATTTATAACGGATTGCTCACAAAACGAGCCTAAAGTTGCTAGTTTCAACTCATGAAACTTTCTTGAATTGTTCTAAGTGTTGAATCGGAATTTTTGTCCAACTTTGACTAGCGATATCTCTTTGAATACTTGGACTTCTTAGGAGTTCAAATATGTTCTGGAAATCTTGGAATACCCTCTTCAATACCACTACCCTCTTCAATACCACACCTTCATATTTCCTAAACTCTCCATCAATTTACCACAAATCAGCTCCAAAGTTGACTAGTTGAGATGATTTCACTCTATCTTTGACTTTCAATTTTCTCACTCTAAATGACATTTTCGGCCTTAGCGTTCTTCACCGAAGTTGTTCGTATTCATATTCTGAGTCTAAATATCAAGTTTGAGCAAGTTTGACTTTTCGAAAACCCTAGTTTGACTGAACTGTATAGGAGGGGCAAAATAGTCATTTCACTTAAACATTGAATTGAGGTTAGTTTAGTAACTTGGAGTTTGTCAGCATGTCTTGTATCCGTTTTTGGAGTACTTGTCTGTAATTCTGGTCTAGGGTTGACCAAGTCAAATGTTGGGGTCTTTTTGCAATTTTACTAAACTTTAGGGGCCTAAGTGCAATTTAATGAAAGTTGTAGATTTCGATGCTAAGTACATATGGGGGAGTTTAGAGTCATTCTTACATGTTTTTGGGCCAACATGATTATAATTTGAGGACCGGGCAACTAGACAGTTTTGGAGTATGAGGGGCGTTTTAGTCATTTATCTTGCATGACCCGCATTCCATGGCATTCTTGCATACAACCTCATATAGAGGGTAAATGCTAATAGACTATATACTTGACTTGTTTATATCCAGCCGACGTTAAGGATCGTTCGAAGTAGATGTATGTATTGTGTTGCTGCATTTACCGTAAGACCCGGAACCAATATGGGACGAGAGTTGTAGGAGTGCTAGCTTTGCGTTGCGCCTTTCATGGCTCAGAGGTAAGTACATATGTACGGCCTTTTCATATCAAAATGTGCGTTTGTGTTTGATGTTTCAAATGAATGCTTGTTATATGAAAAAAAAAGTATGAGAATGCATGTTTTCCACTCGAATGTTGTTACACTATTTTATTCATCTCCTTTGAGAACTCTCGGAAATTACTTGTGAAATTTTGATATTCCGATTCTGGTTATGTGAAAGAGAAGAAATAAAATACCTCTAATAGACTTAGGACGATGTACAGAGTACCGTTATTAATGGGAGGCGTCAAGCGATCCTCCATTTTCTTATGGCTAAGACCATTGAAGCAATGCTTCTTATTATTGGATAGAACGTCAATGTTCAAAAATCCGCCCTCGATGAGCCAAAATGTATCAAGATATTGAGGCCAAGGGGTTTATAGAGCTATAGAGTGCTACTTGTAAGGGTCACTACGGTATAGGGGTGTCGACACTTAAGGCCTTTTAGCTAATGTTGTGAGCGGGGTTGACGAATGGGCTCCCTTAACGCTCGGGTGAAATAGGGTTTGATAGACCCTAGAAGGAACCCCTAGTGATTATTTCGTGATCCCTCTGTTTACATCGATCCTGCTGGTGGCTCTTGACACGCCTCGGCTAAATTAAACTGTTGGTTGAAGTCGAAATTCAAAATTGGCTACTTATTAATGTTGTTTGTGGCTCTTGATATGCCCTAATTGATTTGAAATGAATTGTAAATCTTGGCTACTCATGAAGTACTATCGTTATCAGTTCAAATGAACTTGTTTACTCTGGATATTTTACCAACTACTCGTGGTTTCTCAATGTTATTAAATTGAGAGGTTTTTGTTACTCGGTTACTTCAAGTTGATCCAAATTCTCCAATATGATAGTTTTACTGTTTAAATCTTCTGATTTGTTTCAACTCATGCTTCCATGCCACTCGTTGCTTTACATGTCATAGTGTGTACTTACTCAGTTTTTACTGATCAATTTCTTCAAAACTGCGTCGGCTTTTGCCATTTTAAAACCGCAGGTCGTCAATCAAAGTGGGGGATGGGAACGCTGGAACGAGACGAAGAAGTATAGCTTAACTTAGACCACTTAGTAGATCACAAATGTTATGTTTTAAATTGTACTTATTATCGAAATTTTGTTATGTACATTAAGCGAAATGTAATCTTAATAGTACATTTCTACTTTTGGTTGTCGAGTGTCTCTTTAACCCTGAACCGAGATTCCGGGTCGTTTCAGATTATACAGAGACATTTTCTCCAGTGGCAAAGCTACCTAAAGTGAAATGTCTTCTAGCTCTTGCAGCTATTAAGGGTTGGCACTTGCTTCAGCTAGATGTCAACAAAGCCTTTTTGCATGGTGACTTAGATGAGGAGGTATAGATGAGTCTTCCTCCTGGATATGTTCTGCCTCTCTCTCCTTCTAAACACTCTGGTGCTGATTTGGTTTGTCATCTCAAGAAGTCCTTGTATGGACTTAAACAAGCATCCAGACAATGGTAAAGTAAGTTCTCCACCACTTTAGTAAATTTGGGTTTTGTGCATTGCAAAACTGACTATAAACTCTTTGTGAAGAACTCCTCAAACTCTTTTACTTGTATTCTTGTCTATGTTGATGACATAGTCCTTGGGGGCAGTGATCTTGATCATTTGAACTCTTTGAAAGAGCTTTTAAACTCCAAATTTCAACTCAAATACCTAGGATTTATCAGATATTTTTTGGGTTTTGAGATAGCTAGAAATGATAATGGCATCACTCTTTGTCAAAGAAAGTTTGCTTTAGATATCTTGAAGGAAAGTGGCTATAATGAATGTAAGACAGCCTCAGTTACCATGGACCCTTTGAGCAAGTTAACTTCAGGTGTTGGTGATATTTTGTCAGAACTTGATGTTGGCATTTACATAAAGCTAGTTGGCAAACTTCTTTATCTCTGCAACTCTAGGCCTGGCATTGCCTATGCAGTTAACAAGCTCTCTCAGTTTGTGGCAAGAACAACAGCTCTTCATCTCAAGGCAGTACACCATCTTCTCAGATACTTGAAGAATTCTCCATCTCAGGGGTTGTTCTTTGCCTCTTCATCTCCATTGAGTCTTGTCACTTATGCAGATGCTGATTGGGCTGGGTGTATTGACACCAGAAAGTCCACCAGTGGTTATCTTGCCTACAATTGCAATTCCTTGGTGTCCTGGAGATCAAAGAAATAGTCTGTGGTATCAAGAAGTTCAACAGAGTCTGAGTACAGGAGTTTGGCATTTGCATCTTGTGAGATTCAGTGTTTTCTCCATCTTCTAGCTGATTTGGGTATTTCTCTCATCAACACTCCTATTCTTCTGTGTGATAGTAGCTCAGCACTTCAGTTGGCCACTAATATTGTTTATCATGACAAGACTAAGCACATTGATGTGGATTGTCATCTGGTTAGATATTTGGTTCAGAAAGGGGTCTTCATTCTGCACCATGTTCCATCTTCTCATCGTTTAGCTGACATCTTGACCAAGCCACTTCATCCAGCAGTGTTCAATTTCTTGTTGTCCAAGTTGGGTGTTAGATTGATTCAAACACCAACTTGAGGGGGGATCTTGGAGAAATGGATATTGTCAGCTGGACCTATTTTTAATTGATGCCAAAGGTGACATGAAGCCAAACGTAGCAGCAGCCGTACGATGGTTGAGTAGATTTCTAATCTGAACCGTCCTTTCATGTTTACCGTTGTTTTTGAACTTCTTTAAGTGTTACGTCGTCGTTTTTAGCTTAAGTGTGTTTTAGTTGTTTGAATGGTTGTTAATTAACGTTAATGTTCCTAGTATCAGAACAGTGTCGTTCTGATACACGGTGGCATCGTTGATCCTTTTGTGATACGTGGCATGTCATGATTGGGCTTCGATACACCTATCTGTTATTTTCTTTTTCATTTCTTTTTCCTTTTCCATGAAATGTATTAGGGTGAGATATAAACCCTAGCCCCTCTTTTGCTCTGTAATCTCTGATGAATGAATCAATCTAGGCAGCAAAGGCTTTTCTCCCCAAATTCTTCGTTTCCTTTCGTTTCTTTAATAGATGTTAAGCAAAATGCACTAACGATGCCAGTCGGTGAGCATCCAGAACATCTTTGTGTTGCACTTTATGTAAAATGCACCTTTCTAAAAGCGAGGCCTCCTACCGAATACTATATACTAGTGGTGCATCCTGATAAGGCCAGTGCTCGGCAGCCTGTAATGTGGTAAAGCAACCAAACTGTCTGAAAAGATATGAACATTCTTAAACTGAAAATTACGATCAATATAGATAGCGAAAAAAAAATACTAAAGAGCTCATTTGAGCAAGAATTGCAGCATAGCATTTGTGCGGATAACAAATTGGGGGGATTGGTAAAGTGTCATGTAAATGCCAATGCCTCCAGTCATGTCGGGCGTCATGCTCCATCCACCTATATAACGACATCATACATTACAGGAGAATTTCTTTCCTGAATAGCATATTCCAGAGTTGCAGAAGGTGATTTTTGAGAAGCCAGTTGGTCAGCTGGCGAAGTGACAAGCGCGGTCTGGAGGGGGCGATACGTCTACAGGTGTAGCAGAGTTTCTTCCGCATAGCTATGGACCCTACATGGGTACCATTGTGTTTGATGGAAGACAACATCACTCCTTGTTTTCCATAAAACTCATAAAGATGCCAATACATGTAAGAAGCTAGTGATATCGTAGTGCAGTATATGTTGTTCAAAACCAGTACATAACAATCGTTTGGGTAGGGGAGGATGAAGATACGGTTGTACTTGTGACGCCAAATTTTCTCGAACGAGGGGGGCATGAGAAAAGAAAGTGGGCAAGTGACACGATTTCTTACGTGTATACGCAAGTGCACGATCAAGTAGTAAGTGGAGTATTTTACGACTCCGAGTATCGAACCCAAGGGAAATAGACGACTACTAGCTAATTAAGAATCAATTAGAAGATACCTAAGTAACCGGTAAGAAGTGGTTTGAGTTTGAATGTTCGTCGCCCACAAACAAGCGACTAAATAAAATGAATGTAGAGAGAATATTTATGTATTTTTCAATTACAATAATTTAATCAAAGTATGGAGAAAACTAGGCGATCTATGAATCACCTAGGGTCTTTAGACAGTTCCGGAATTTGTATTGAAACACGTCACGCACTAAATAATTATGCCGGGTAATAGCACTTACAATCTTCTGTCGATCTCATGTAATTTTACATAACAGTTTATTTTGGGTCCTGTCGGTCCACCTCCATCTACCGTTACGTTCTGGCTGGCTAGTCAACTTCGTTCACCGGGTCCTGTCGGTCCACCGATTCACTCACCTAACTAGTTCAACCGAATCTACCCACACATGACTACTCCTATTCATCTCACCTATCGGTCTCAATGATTCGGGAATAAAAACATGATCTTATTCGTAACCGGGTTAAGTCCTTGTCGAGCACCCACCTAGTTCACTAACAACTCCGGTTCGCGACTCCCTTGTTGCTAAGAATTAAACCTAGATCATGATTTCTAATCAATTAGTTTGTAACATTAAGCTATGAATTCAACTAGTTCATCATCTTCATCTAACATGGTCATTCCATTCATCACTAACACGTGTCAATAGCCTTAGCTTACGGATTGACAATACAAGATGAAGAATAATAAACATTAATTGGATCAAACGCATGAATCAATCAACAAAATCCGGAAAATAAGTCTAAGTCATAATCCTAGGCTCTCCATAGAGCCTAACAAAGAAATTAGCTACACATTGTTACGCTAAAATCACAAGTATTCTCCATAGAATGATAAAGAGAGGGTAAGAGAAGAATCAAACGATGAAATCGCCAAAGCTTTGGCGAATCCGTGCAATCCCCAAGCTCCTAGGTGCTCTCCAATGGCTCCCGTACGTGAATGTCTTCTATTAGGTCTTCTCTGCCCGTATTTTACCAGCTGGGCACGATTTTTTATGTTATTTGGTCGAAATTGCACTTCAGCCCCTCTACTTTGTAATTCCCGGACATAATTATTTTCTGATTTTGCGCGGGCTTTATCTCCCTCATACGGACTCGTCTTCGGGCCTACCATATACCGTTGGAAAGCTACGGATGTCTACTTTCCAATGCCGCAAGCCTTGCTCCAAAATTCTTTGTAGATTTTCCTGAGCATCGAAAAGAGTGCAGGCTGGTCCTGTGTGACTTTTCCAACTTTGCTTCGTTTGTGCGTCTCCTTTTCTCCTCTTCATCTAGCTCCATTCCAAGCATATCCAAGCATCTCATAAGCTCCAATGCACCTCTTTTACCTGAGATACACAACACTAAACAACCCGTGCAATTATCATAGCAAATATGAGAGAAAACATGCACAAATAAGCTAGAAACACAACTTTTCACTCTTAGGCTTGTAAGTCATCAATTCCACATAGTTGTGAAAATATAACATATAAATCATGTGAAATAAGACTAATACAAGTACTAAGAAAGTATAATAATAACTCCTAAAAGAGAGTTATCAAATACCCCCACACTTACCTTTTGCTCGTCCCGAGTAAAACCACTATTTACTAGCCGACTCAAGACGCAAACGACACAAGACTCGACAATGCAACAATATGATGCAAATGCAAACTACGACTCGATCCTACACAAACACATATATACACAAAACACACTTTTTATCTTTTTGGTTGAGATCGGGCAATCTCCATTGACTTAAATCGGGTATCATGAAGTGATGAGAATCCTAGGAACAAAGCATGAGTTGAAACTAAACTCGACAACGAGACTCTCCCCTAGTTAGTATAGAAAGCCTAACTTTACTAAGTACAAGAGTACGCTACCTCTTCGCGTGTGCCAGGAAATAAGAGACTACGCTAGGCAAAGCCACATCCAAGGTCCGAGCTCCTAATCCGCTAATGGTTTTCACATGATGAGGCTTAGGGACATATAGATAATCTCGTCGAAATAAAGTCCTAAGAGTCACATTCTCACATCAAATTCCACATCTCACACACCCTCACCACGATGATAGAAACAGAACCCCGAAGCTCACCACCTCCGGCCCTCAATTCCCTCAAACCCCGGTACACTAGTGATCTTCGTGTCCATCGTCGTTTGTCGTGCATGAAACGTGAACCGTCGTCGTCAAAGTAGCTCCACCACTCGTTTCAATTCAAATTCAACTCAACACTTTATTTCCTCTCTCCTTTTTCTTTTTCTCTCATTTTTTTTATTTTCTCTTTTTCTGTTTCTCTCATTTTTTTCTCTTTTTTCTCTTTTTTTTTCTTTTTTTTTTCCTTTTTTTTTCCACAATTCTCTCAACATCCATCAAAATCCAACAATAATATCCGAGTGGTCTTCAAATAACAATCAAAAATGCTAGGAGAAGGAAACACGTAAATCGATGAATGAATATCACATAAAAATATCCTCTCCTCCTAACTCAATCAAAGTCCATGTCAAGTCCAAGCCGCAAAATCAATGAAGTACATGTGTGGGAGTGGAGTCGTCGCAAGCTCACACTCAATGTCCGAAGTCAAAAGTCGACACCCCCACACTCGACTGTAACTATAATCCCTCTCAAGTAGTCCCGAAGATGAATGTATCTCGTGCCTAATCCAACCGATCCTCCTACACCAAAGTAATCAAAACCTGTACCTAGCACGATCCACCAATTAAGTTCTCCCCACCCAATTCCGTGCGTATTAGATTCACGCACTCACGGCTCTCCACAACTGTGTCCATGATGTAGTGGCATGGAACACCGCCACACCGAAGTGCGCAAGCCTACTCACTCACCCTCGCATCCCCTCATAGATAATCAATGACGTGCAAGCGAGATGTCGAACTCAACGAATTGTATAATCACTCCCTCATCGAACCCCCTCAACTACACAACCCCCTCGTGACGCACTAAAGTGGTGATTCTAATCAATTTGTGATGACGGCCAAGAATCGTCACCCTAGGTCCGAAGGCTAGCAAGAATCCAAGGTTCAAATTGGGGCGTCTAATGGTCCTACAAGGTGAGTTCTAAAAGCAGTGAGTGCTCTAATACACGACCTCGCACAGCTGTTTCGTGTGCCACTACGAGGCGAGTTGGCGACTACCTAAGACGTACACATGGATGTTCGGCTTGTTTAGCTCACACCTAGCTCAGCTCTTGTAAGAAAATAGGCACACACTTTGGCTTTGAAAATCACTTAAGTGTTAAAAATAGGTAGGCACTCCCCTAAAGAAAGTCTCTCTATACCTACTAGGGGGGGGGACTCACGTCGTCACTCTCGGTCGCAAATCATGCTCTACGCCTAAAATCCTCACACTTCGCGATTTATCAAATTTTAGACTCTTTCGGTTGCCCTTTACTCAAAATTTTCTCGTTTTTTTTTTTTTAATTTTTGTTTTGTTTCAATTTTTGATTTTTTTTTTTATATAATTCTTACACTACATGCAAGCCGACACGAACGAAACTATACAAAACAGTCGATAGGGTAGGTAGACTCAAATAAGAAAACGTGCAATATTAAACACAAACACAAACAAGTATATACACGACTAACAAATCACAATACGATATACTATCACAATATCACGACACGGACCACATCAATAGACACAATACGACACGAACAACTATATGCAGACATGGCGATGCAAACACTGACTGGCTAGTCAAGACTAAAACTCACCCCCACACTTGAGCGCTTCGTTGTCCTCAACGAATTTAGAGATTAACCAGGAAGACTCAGCATTCAAATGCGAGGGGCGGTGATTCTACTCGGAGTCAAAGCTACGGCACAAGAAGGTAGCTACAATAAATTTAGAGATAATTCAAGCTACGTGCACATGAACGAGTTGTGTGTACCGAAATTAAGCAAGTACTCAAGTAATTCCCTATAATTCTAAAAAATAAAATCCTAGAGCAAGTACGATGTGCCTAAACGGTAAGTAAAGAGAGAGAAGAATACTCACAACCGACACAAGGTCGGGGACGAAATCCGATAGGTGCTGACTGAGATAGCGAGAACAATCCCCAAGATGACATTGTGCGGAACAATGCAACTCCCTTGGCGGTCGAGTGCGCGAAATACACCGGGGTCGATTGATTCTTGCTGCTGACGAAAAGAGAACGAAGAATCCCCGAACTCGTTATGTGAGTTCCCTTGGGGTCAAGTGTGAACTAGCACACCGGGGTCGATGTCTCCGTCATACTTTTCATCCAATTTCGAACTCGGACAGAGAGCATTATGTCGATCAAATTGCAGCATAATGTGTTTCGTGCTTAGTCCATTCTTGAAGTCCCACAAGCCAACTCTTTATCTTGAAGTAAGTGAGTAACAAGCTGCTGCCTTCAAGTCCAAACAATTCAATACCTCCTCCAACCCCCATTACCAATAAACTAACCACCTGAAACAACTCAAACTACACCTCCAAATAACCTCCTGTAAC
This sequence comes from Linanthus parryae, assembly GCA_023055425.1. Taxonomy (NCBI): domain Eukaryota; kingdom Viridiplantae; phylum Streptophyta; class Magnoliopsida; order Ericales; family Polemoniaceae; genus Linanthus; species Linanthus parryae. Next base: position 100,682,252 of record JALGPY010000002.1, read on the forward strand.
CTCCAATCTCCAATTCAATCCCAACCAACACCACTGCCTCACCACCACAGCCATCTCCCTAAATCCACCAAACAATAACACCTAACCTGCCTACAACCTGAAACCCACAACTCACCAATTCAAATCACCAATTCCATTACCAACCATCAACCTGAACCAAAATTCACCGAATCCTCCACCTGAAGACCCATGGCCGCTGCCAATCACAACAACCCAATACCATTCTTAGCCACGACCATAACCACCTGCAAAACCAATTGACCACCGATCAACACCACAGCCATTCTCTTAGCCACCAAAACAACAACCAATTCGTCCATAATCAACCTCCAATGCAATACCATCCATCAATTAATCACCAATAACCCACCTGAAATCGCCATAGACACAAAACCCAATCCCCAATTCAATCAACCACAAACCCAGTGATGCTCTGTTATGGGAGAAAGTAGGTTCGGGTGATGCAGAGAGAGAGGCGGGGCTGGGTTTAATTGGGGTTCTGGTCTCAGGTGGGTCGCGGGTTTGATTTTTGTCCGAATCAGAGAGGGCTTCTTCTTCCTATGTTCTTGTCCTACGCTTTGCAGTGCTCTGTTTTGCTTCGTGGGTTTCTGATCTGCTGTCGATTCTTCTCCTCCTTTCTCTGTTCACTGCTCTGTTTTACTTCTGCGGTACAGGTGGGTTTGGGTGTTAAAGGCAGAGAGTGGTGTTGCAGTGGTTATTTGGAGATAGTAATGGCCATGGCTGATTGAAGGTGTGAGATCCTGGTGATGATTGGTGGTGGATTGTGGTGAGCTGCTGTGGTAGTAGATTGGGTTTAGGTTCTGTTTTGCTCCTATTGTTGGCAGGGTTTCTTGCGGTGGTAATCAAAAGAGAGGATGGTGGTGGCGACGGCTGGGGTTTACAGAGAGGAGGAAGAAGATGAACGATGGCTGAGAAGTGGACGACATGGGTTATGGATTTCAATTGGGTTCGGTTGAAGCTCGGTTTGCCGTGCGAATTCGGCCGACTTTCTGGGTTTGTAGCCGGCGGCTAGGTCGGGGAGAGAGAGTACGGGAAGAATATGGGTTGCTGCTGCAATTGCTTTGGTCGTCGGAGTGAGAAGAGTCGCCGGAGTGAAAGAAGGCGTGAAGAGCTCGCCTGGTCGCCTGAAAACAACCACAAACGCCGGTGAATCTAAGGGTTGTGGTTCGCGGTGGTGGCCTAGTGGTGGGAAAGCCGTCGGGTGGGAGAGAGGTCGCCGGAGTGAGAAGGGGAGGAACACGCCGGAGAATCGAACAAAGACGCCGGATAATTGGACGGGGAAGAGGGTGAGTTGCAGAGGGGGACGAGAGATTGCAGGTTCGTGAATGAAAAGGGATGAAGATGAACCTCTGGTGTAGCCCGATGGCACAAAAATTTGACCCAAATTTCCCTTTTTACCCCCAAAAAGTCATTGATTCCCCTTTTTAACCCTGTTCGCAAGAACATTAATTTCTGTTCTTAATTTCCGGCAGAATGATTTTGGGGCTTGGCTGTTCCTGCGAACACAGGGGGTGTTCGTGCGAACACCCCTGATTCCAGCTTCAGTTTTTTTTTTCTTTTTTTTTTCGCTTCGTTTGTCTTCTAGATTATGTCTCCGGACTCCGATGCACGCATATTACATACCGTCGGAAAGCTCGTTTCGCGCACGTTCTGATTTCGCAATAGTGACTTCAAATTTTGCGGAGTAAACTTCAGAATTCCTGACCTCAAATTTCGTGATCATTATGTCGCTTTCTCATTTTTTCTGCGTTTCCTCTTTTCACGCATCAAGAAGGGGAGTCCGGATCGCGTCTCCAACCTGTATGCCTGCACGACTCAATTCAAATATAAGATCCTCACTCTCTCACCCCTCATATAACAAAACGGTATTAAAAACGCACACGGCAGTATTTAAAAACACACTCTCTACACTAAAGCATGAAAATACATTGGGTTGCCTCCCAACAAGCGCTTGTAATTTACGGTCGACGGCCCGACCCAGTTACCTATGCCACCTCACGAGGGTGGTCTGGCACTTTGTGCCGCTTCCAGCTTTGCTTTCCTGTGCTGAATTTGAAGCACTGCTTCGTGTGCGTGCACTGCTGATGGCTTATTTCTTTCCCAGTAGTCAGGTGGATCCCCTTGCGACAACTCTGGGATTTGGCGCTTCACTTGTACAGCAAATGGCACCCCTGGCTGATACTCCCATGAACACTGGGGTGACGGTTTAAAGACCCGAAAAGTCTCCATGTCATCGTGTACCCTCATAATTAGTTCTCCATTCTCTACGTCAATGAGAGTACGACCAGTCGCCAAGAATGGTCTACCCAGAATTAGCGGAACATCACCTACTGGCATATCCAATATAACAAAATCAGCCGGAATGATCAGACTTCCGACCCTCACTAGCACATCTTTAACCATCCCACATGCTTTCTTGGATGACTTGTCTGCAAATTGGAGTGTTATCCAGGTTTTCGGGGGCTCCCCCACACCTAACTTTTTGAATACCGACAACGGCATCAAATTCACGCTCGCTCCCAGATCACAGAGAGCTCTTCCAGTGTAGGAATCGCCCAATGTAGCCTCAATGACAAAGCTACCTGGATCCTTCTTTTTCTTAGGTAACCCATGCAAAACACATGAACTAACCTATTCATTTAAGTTTACTCTCTGAAATTCATCCACCCCTTTCTTTCCAAGAACTGCATCTTTAATAAATCGAGCATACTTAGGCATCTTTTGAAGTGCCTCAATCAATGGGATATTGATATGCAGTTTGGAGAAGACATTCAAAAAGCGCTTGTATTCCTCAGAATCATCCTTCTTCTTCCTAGTACGCAATGGAAATGGTAGTTCTGAAGAAGAAGGAGAAGATGGAAGTGGTACCTCGGTAGATTTCTCGGCATCCTGGTGAGTCATGCCCTTTGATTGGGGGGATCATGACAGGTGTCTTCTCAGAATCGAAGACTTCATGTTCCTTCGCCTTTGAGGCTTCAGCTCTGGCATGACTTGGATATGGAGGATCTGTAAGTGCAATACCACTTCGAGTGGTGATGGCTTGAGCCTGTCCCTCTGATGTTTCAACAGTGCTACCCAGTGCCCTTTGTTCAAGTTGTTCCTTTAGATCTTTTATTTCTGCTTGAGCAACTTGAAGTGCAATTGCTACAGAGCTGACCCGTGTGGACATGTCTGTCATGTGCTGAGCCATCGTCTTTATTATCCCTGTCATATCGGTCAACTCTAATGGTGGTACTGGCTGCTGCTGATGCATCTCCGGACCATTTATATCGTGCACTACCTCCATTGCATTCACTTGAACAGTGTTATAAGCCATCTTTTCATCTCTTACCAGTTCCATGTGCCTGGACTGGTAATCCATGCTCTCTTCTTGTTGAACCAAGCATCTCATCAATGCATATGCCCCTTCATGATTACAGTTAAATAAGAAGTTTCCCCGAGCTTCTATATCCATTTTGTCTCTATTGGGCTGTCCAAGTGAATCATAGAAGATCTGTATTAACTGTCGCTTGTCAATACCATGGTTGGGACATCTACGTAGCAAATGATTGAAGCGGTGCCATGCTTTGACAAGTGATTCATCTTGCTTTTGCCTGAACATCCAGATCTCATTTTGAAGCTGAATCACACGTGAGATAGGATAGAACTTACTCATGAACTGTGCGACACACTCTTCCCACGTTTTGATTGAACAGGATGGCATAGAGTCCAACCAATCCATAGCAGCTCCCTTAAGACAATGAGGAAAGAGCATTAGTTTGAGCGCTTCAGATGTGACCCCACTATATCGGATTAGCCCACAGTGGCTCTGAAATCTCCCAATGAATGCATGTGGGTCTTCCTCGTCTGTCCCAGCAAAAGTGCACGGTCCTGAGCAAATTGAATTGTGCCCAGCTTGAGACAGAAGGTTTCTGCCTGAATTGGTGGCACTACAATTGCTGGCTCCCTTCCTTTAAGGTCCGCCTCAAATGCCTGGATTATTGCTTTACCTGATCGATTATATGGCATTGAGGTTGGGCGCGGTATAGATGTTGCTGCCAATGCTTTCTCTACAGCTTCAGCTACCAAAGCTTGTAGCTGCTCTGTGGTGAGGCTAATCTGCCTTTGGCCTTCCGCCATCGCTACCTGAGAAAACAACACTAGCACACCCGTGAGGTAAACAGATAGTAACAAAAATAAATTAAAAGAAGTATCCTAAATTAATTTTTAACTAAACTAATAAACCGTTTGATTCCCCGGCAACGGCGCCAAAAACTTGACACGATTTCTTACGTGTATACGCAAGTGCACGATCAAGTAGTAAGTGGAGTATTTTACGACTCCGAGTATCGAACCCAAGGGAAATAGACGACTACTAGCTAATTAAGAATCAATTAGAAGATACCTAAGTAACCGGTAAGAAGTGGTTTGAGTTTGAATGTTCGTCGCCCACAAACAAGCGACTAAATAAAATGAATGTAGAGAGAATATTTATGTATTTTTCAATTAAAATAATTTAATCAAAGTATGGAGAAAACTAGGCGATCTATGAATCACCTAGGGTCTTTAGACAGTTCCGGAATTTGTATTGAAACGCGTCACGCACTAAATGATTATGCCGGGTAATAGCACTTACAATCTTCTGTCGATCTCATGTAATTTTACATAACAGTTTATTTTGGGTCCTGTCGGTCCACCTCCATCTACCGTTACGTTCTGGCTGGCTAGTCAACTTCGTTCACCGGGTCCTGTCGGTCCACCGATTCACTCACCTAACTAGTTCAACCGAATCTACCCACACATGACTACTCCTATTCATCTCACCTATCGGTCTCAATGATTCGGGAATAAAAACATGATCTTATTCGTAACCGGGTTAAGTCTCTGTCGAGCACCCACCTAGTTCACTAACAACTCCGGTTCGCGACTCCCTTGTTGCTAAGAATTAAACCTAGATCATGATTTCTAATCAATTAGTTTGTAACATTAAGCTATGAATTCAACTAGTTCATCATCTTCATCTAACATGGTCATTCCATTCATCACTAACACGTGTCAATAGCCTTAGCTTACGGATTGACAATACAAGATGAAGAATAATAAACATTAATTGGATCAAACGCATGAATCAATCAACAAAATCCGTAAAATAAGTCTAAGTCATAACCCTAGGCTCTCCATAGAGCCTAACAAAGAAATTAGCTACACATTGTTACGCTAAAATGACAAGTATTCTCCATAGAATGATAAAGAGAGGGTAAGAGAAGAATCAAACGATGAAATCGCCAAAGCTTTGGCGAATCCGTGCAATCCCCAAGCTCCTAGGTGCTCTCCAATGGTTCCCGTACGTGAATGTCTTCTATTAGGTCTTCTCTGCCCGTATTTTACCAGCTGGGCACGATTTTTTATGTTATTTGGTCGAAATTGCACTTCAGCCCCTCTACTTTGTAATTCCCGGACAGAATTATTTGCTGATTTTGCGCGGGCTGTATCTCCCTCATACGGACTCGTCTTCGGGCCTACCATATACCTTTGGAAAGCTACGGATGTCTAATTTCCAATGCCGCAAGCCATGCTCAAAAATTCTTCGTAGATTCTCCTGAGCATCGAAAAGAGTGCAGGCTGGTCCTGTGTGACTTTTTCAACTTTGCTTCGTTTGTGCGTCTCCTTTTCTCCTCTTCATCTAGCTCCATTCCAAGCATATCCAAGCATCTCATAAGCTCCAATTCACCTCTTTTACCTGAGATACACAACACTAAAAAACCCGTGCAATTATCATAGCAAATATGAGAGAAGACATGCACAAATAAGCTAGAAACACAACTTTTCACTCTTAGGCTTGTAAGTCATCAATTCCACATATTTGTGCAAATATAACATATAAATCATGTGAAATAAGACTAATACAATTACTAAGAAAGTATAATAATAACTCCTAAAAGAGAGTTATCAGCAAGTGATTATGTCTCCCGATCATTGCATAAAGGGCATGGTTGCAGGGGACTATGTGTTTTTTCAGTATTAATCGCATTGGAAGACAATAAGTTCCAAACGCATTTCAAGAGAATTAATTTGTATTTTTCATGCAATGGTAAACCTCATAGATTTCCCCATAACTTTTTAGAAGGGGTTGGTATGTAAATGTATCAGCCTGGAAAGAAGACCTTTTGATCCCGATAGTCGAGATACAGATAGCCTGAATGCGCGATATATTCTTCGCTTTTTGTAAATGACCAGACCATGGAATCTTGTATGTCAGCTGATGGGGTTGGATTGAGAGGACCAGAGGTATGAGGAAAGGTGGAAGAAATTATGTGAGTCATTTTACATTCTAGTGCAACTTTCCCTGCAAACCTGACAATAAATCCAACACTGCATAACTTTGGAGTGTAGGGTCTTGGAGGAAAGTGCACAAAGGTTCCATAAGGGTAAGAATCCACCGATGGGTTCCTAAGTTTATAGATTTACAATTCCCCTTCCAATCAGCTCCAGGGGAAGCAGGCGACAACTTTCTGTACAATGTGGATAATGATAGAGCGTATGAGCTGATGAAAGTAGATGGCCAAATAGGTCAGCCGCCTGTTTGATGAACAGAGGTACCATAGTTCAGCGGAGACATTTGCTAACGACGGGGTATACAACTTGTTCAAGGTCATTTCAGACTTGTTCAAAGTTTTTTACAAGGATAAGAAGACCATATCCGCAGTGGAGGAACCATTTTGATGCAGCAATCATCGAAATGATTCAAGAGGAAATGAATTATGTGGAGGCACCGCAATAGCAATGTAAAAACAACAAATATAGGACAATAACGAGGGACCATCTAGGTTTCAACTACGGAAATCCTGCAGGAGCCGCATATGCACCATGTTTTCAGCACAACACAAAGTAGCCCGCACAACAGCAGGTTCAGCAGCCCGGTACTCAGAATTCCACCATCACAGATTGAAGCCATGATTATGTCCATGCACAACAACTTCAATACACAGTTCACTCAGATCGAGAATAACATGAGCATATTCGGTGCTGATCTACATACTACAAAAACTATACTGTGCACCCTGGAAGCACAAGTTGGGCAGAAGGTAGCGCGACAAGCAGAATAGACATGGAACTTTACCTTCAACTACAGTGAACAATATGCGTGCATAGATCAACATCATCATTATCTGAATCATAATTTCACTCTAGCATCCCTCGTATCCCAGTCATGCTCGAGCTGAAGCGTCGAAAGCTAATAAGAATGAGATTTTAAATTAAGGGAAGCAGTCCGTCGTGCATTCCCCATCAATCCGGACCAACTAGGCATGATGAAGTGATAAAACTAGAGGATTATGAGCAGGTTCCTATCTCTAAAGAGATTCCTTATCCTATGAGGAGACATAAGAGGGATGATAGTAAGGATTACACCATATTTTTAGAGATGTTCTGAGGCATTGGCTAAGATGCCCACTGAAGTAAAATTCCTCAAGAATAGTTTGTATGGTCGGGGATGCATGAGTGAATTTGAAACAGTGAATCTGACGGCAGAATTAAGTGTGTGTGTGTGTGTGTGTGTGTGTGTTATGAATAGGCTATCGGGTAATGGGGGACATCATCAATCTCATGCCCTTGTTGATTTTTAGGAGATTAGGGGTCAATGAACCTCACCCCACCAGAAGTACACTGCATATGGAAGACAGGTCCATAAAACCTGTGTATGGAGTGATGATGACATTTTGGTGAAAGTCGGGGAATTGATATTTTGGCAGATATTGTTATTCTGGACATGGAAGCAGGATATGTGCCGGTAATCCTGGGGCGCCCGTTTCTGTCCACAGGAAAAGACATAATCAATGTCAAGAGTGGTGAAAAGTTCATGCAAGTAAATGATGACAAGGTGATTTCAACGTTTTCAAATTAATGAGACTGCCCTACTATTTTGAGCAAGAGGAATGTTTAGTATAGAAGTGGAAGAAGATGGTGCAGAGGATTCTGAATTGGAACTTTTATGGGAGGAAATTGATAAAATTAACATTCTTGCAGATAAAGTAACAAGAATAGGGCACCGTGATGATCAAGAACTGCAAGAGCCAGATTCCACACAAGGCCAGCTGAATTATTTCAAAAGCCAAGTTCTATGATGCTTTTCCTTTGCACAACCCGATATTCCCATTGACATAATATAAATCGTTATGAAAGATTCTTTCAATATGATGAAAGATCTGAAGGCAAAACGGCAAAGTCCTATCTTTTTCGAAACATCAGCAAGTGCAGTTACGAGAAGAGCCAGGAGATACAATCGTTGCAAGAAATGTGGGAAAGAAACCCATGTGAGAATGCAAAGATTTTCCCACCATATCTCAAGCAATTAGATGGATTTAATGAGAATTGGAGACCTCATTTACCAGAAAGAGCAATATGTTCATCCACTCACTAACATTCCAGAGCGAATTGAGGAAGAACTGTCATTCCTTGGAAGGATGAGGGAGGCAGCACTGAAGCAACATTTTGACGAGTATCTGAAAAAGGTCGTGCCACTGTGACTGAAAATAAGCCTCCTTTGAATTTCTACATGCTCTTTACCCGAAGTATTGTAGAGCACAACTTAATTTAGTGAGGTAACTTGGTCGGGTTGTTGACCGTAAATGACATGTGCTTGTTGGGAGGCAACCCAACCTAAGAGTAGTTTCACTATAATATAACTTTATTTGTTGTTTTGTAAAATATTTTGAGAGGAGAGAATTTTCTAATGCTTCAAGTGAGTAATACAGACACTGGTTATTGCATAGCAAATAGTAACTCAATCAAGAAAATCAGATTTTATCTCTAATTGAGTTCAAACGCATAGAGGGCTGCGTTCAAACGCAATCAGGGGAATCCAGTGAAGCACAAACAGCACCGGCTGTCTTCAAACGCAAAGACCCATGCGTCCAAACACGGTCATAAGCTAAAACACAACAAAATAACCATCATGATCACATACATAAATCTTCGCTCTAGCGCACTCAAAAGTGCAGGAGAGAGATAAAAATAAATTAGGATCTTGACCTGCTTTCAAACGCAGAGCCCTGCTTTCAAACGCAACCAGAGAAAATTCCGTTTTCCAAAAAATAGGTCTGCGTCAAACGTAACTCGAGAAATTCGTTACTGAAGTTGTTATTCACTGTATGCGTCCAAACGCAGGCCCACCTGTGTTCAAACATAGCCCGCATGAAACGACATTTTCATTAATCAGGGGCATTTTGGACTTTTTAGGGCTTCCTATATACTCCCTGCGTTCCTCCAATTTCTTCACCATATTTTAGATTTGATTTATTAATAAGCAAGTGGAAATACTATTTTGCCCCTCACTAATTTTATTAATTCCACTCTCTTCAGCTCTCTCTATGTTTATCATAAACAAGATCACAAAAATCAACTGAACAAGAAAGAAATAACATATTTTAAAACACAGCTTTGAAACCAACTACGGTATTGTTTCTCAGATCTTCAAGATGTAGGATCTGAGGAAAGAAGAAGAAATATTTAAGATCTTCAAGATTTTGTAGAGAGATGGAAGAGATGAGAGATGGTGACTAGAGATTCACGCGAAATCTTAACTCGTGTAGCGCAACCGTAGGCTCAAGTATTAAAATGGATTACGTTTCAGACTCCGCTTTATCGAACCCACAAAGAGAGATTGTGATTCACTTAATTAATAACTCGTTTAATGCACTTTAGGTAGGAGTAATAATTGATTTATTGAAGAGTTGTCACCCCCAAACAAGTGAATGTAGATAAACACTGAATTAACAATGCTTTTAGGTTTTTCTAAATTAAACTGGGTTTAATCAAAGATGGAGAAGAAGCTAAGCTATATATGGATCACCTAGGGTCGTGTACATTTCCGGATATTTCCTTGAAACACGAAACAATTAATATGCTCTTGACCACATTTTAACTACTTACAATCTTCTGTCGATCTCATTCAAGTCTAGGCTAAGTTCAATAGTCGTCATATGTTGATCCATAACTGCATCACCTAACAAGGCTTAAGAACAATCCTACATTTCGATCAAAACCCTAACATTTCACCTTCAGGTCCATCATGATATGAGGGTCACTAACATGCCTAGGTTCGGAAGCTAATAAATCTTCACATGTCAGTCCATGATCTTTCACCAGATAGCCATCCTAGTTCATGACTCTAGGGTCGCATGATACTAAGCACAAGATTAATAGAAGAAACATATTCATCATTACATTAAGCAAAAACATGATTAAGCTATTATCTTCCTGTATAATGGTAGTTCCTCCATCACTAAGAGTGTTAATAGCTATATATCAAGGATACACAATATAAGAATGAAAGATAATGAACATTCATCAATCAATATGCATGAATCGATGGGAAAATATCCAGAAGAAAGTTGTCTCATAAACCTAGGCTCTCCATAGAGCCTGGATAAGAATTTAGCTACTCATGTTGATAGAAAAAACTAGACGAGAATGTATGGAGTTCATGATAGAGTAGAGATAGAGAGGTTCAAGAAATCAAAGGAAGTAATCTCGCATTTTTGATCTCCCTCCAAGCTCTATCTCATCCCTTTCAATGGTTTCCAAGTCCCTCTCTCTGTCTTCTATTCTTCAATGAATGTTTTGGGCTGTTAGGTATTGTTTTTGATCTCCTAACGCGTTCCTCAATTAAAAATTTTACCAAATAACAATTGACCCCTCAAAACTACGCTTGCCTTGAGCTTAGGTCGTGCGAACTCCTTTTTGGATCGTAGGATCACCTTCTGATAATGTGATCACAATTTGTGATCGTTTGATCGCCTTTTGTCATCGTAGGATCACAACTACTTTTTCCTTTTAAATCCTTGTGATCGTGCATTCACATTCTTATCTTGCTTCTGATCCTTCCTCTGATTGTGTGATCACAAATTGAGATCCTACACGTCCAGTGAGTTGCATTGTGATATCTCTTGAAAGTTGAGCTAAGTCTTTTTCTCCTCTTGGATTCTCCACTTCTTTATTTCATTCTTTGTTGCATTTCCTTAAGTTCCTTTTTCTCCGAATTTCATCTCCGTGCTCCGCTTCGAACACAACCCGATCATATCTACGTGAAACTATTAAATAAACGCATTAAAATGCCCGGAATTTAATGAATGCTCCAAGAACTAAATTTATGAAAATCTTACTCAAAAAAGCCCGAAATGACGCCAAATTCTCCAATTCACTTCACAAAATGGTAGGAAACGAAATGGATATGTAACTCCTATTCGTAGTGAATGTAGATAGAATGGTGAGGAAGGATGGTTTTGGAGAGAGATGGAGGAGATGAGAAATGGGGAAGACCGGGATGGAGATGACCGGATTAGAAATGAGATGTTGTGGCTGAGTGTGTAGTTGGATAGAGTTAGAGTTTGGGGTGGGTGGGTAGAAACCTCGGTGAGGTTAGTACATTAAATGGTTTAGTTGTAATTATGCTTAATTAATTAGATTAGTTTGTTAATTCTAATTATTTAAGTCCAATATAAATTTGGTAGTGTTTTTTTAATAAGGGTAATAATGCATTTTCACTACGAAAAGTTGACTAATAAGGGAAGTATGAAGAATCTAGAGGAACGTTCAAATAAGGCAAGGGTGAAGAATCTGGAAGAACGGAGGGAGTAAACTTCAGGACGTGAAAGTGACTCATTTTACATTCACAAGCTCAAAATTCTCCCCCCTCTCTCTAAAAAAACTCTCTCAAGCTCTTCATTACCCAAAAATGAAGTTTGTCAAAAATTAAAACCGAATGCGGGGTTTTGTTCAAGACAGTGAGTAGAGCAAGGCTACAATTTTGAATTTCTTTAAATCTGCATGATTCAATGTGGGGTGAAGCGGAGTTCTTGAAATCCTACTCGGTTTTCTCAGATATACGCAAACGGGAAGGGTTTGGGGGCAAAGTGACAAGACGAAATAGTGAATAGGAGATCGTGGAGGCCCAGAACTTCAGTAAACATGTAGATTTTTCGGGGACCGGTAGGTTTCCTTGCCGAAATATTTTGGAATTGCACACGTAAAAAGGAAACTCCGGGTGCCTAGGTCCATATTTTTATCTTTTTTGATTTTCTCGTACTCCGCATCAATTTTGTATTCGAGAACTGATTTCGGGAAAAATCAGCTGGTAGATTCTAGGTGGCTTGCTGCGTGACTTCACAGGTTTTCACGAGCACGTAGTTTCTCATTTTTTTTATGTTTCTTTATTTCCGTGTGTTTTAATGGCTTAACCTGCTAAACTGCTTGTGTCATCGCCTAAGCCTGTAGTGAGGCATTCTAGGAATGACTATCACCATTAATAATCTAAACCAGATCACCCGATACAAATTTTGTAGCTACCGCTAATTGAACTATTATGTCCATGCTTGGACGAGACAGGGTAGGATGAGAAAGTTTCTGGTGAAAGAGGAATTTAGCTACCCGGTTGACACCGAGCACATGCCACGCAACATTTTAGTGGCGTTTTCCAATAAGGAAAATTACGGAACCTTGTTCCAGGGGATTTGACTTTAGTGCAAGTTTAGCTATATTCAAGGAGCTTTATGCCAACTTGACTAAATTTGATGAACCTAATGACGGTGAGGTTTGGAGTGGACTTAGAGCCGAAAAAATATTTTCATCACCGCAGATTCCATTTGGCTGGCCCTAGGCATTTCTAGGATGACCACTCCTTGTGCGTACTTGGAGGCTATGGCCAACCCACTTAGCAACGAGCACCTGTTGCAAGTTTTGTACCCAGGAGTGCGCGATGGCCGATGGTACTGGCCAGAGTTAGGGTCAAATGAGCATAACTCACTAGCTGAGTTTTGGTCTTAGAGGCTAGGTGGTGGATCGAGTGGATCCACAACAGGAATATAGGGATTAAACACCAAACCTACATAGACTACGATGATTGTTTGATGACCTATTTCTTGATGCTAGGGAGGAAGAAAAATATCGTGATGCAGATGTGTATCTACTTCCGAGTGAGGAGAGCGACTGGAAATCGCAAGGGTTATGGGTTAGCTGGACTGTTTCTTAGCCTAGCGGAGTGGGGTTGTGATTATGAATGATTATAAAGACATGGATTTGCGTAAAGTCAGGCAGTACCCCAAGGTCCATTGTGCACTTATCCTGGCTCGTAGAGTTAGGAACCACGCTGGACTAATCGTTGACTTAGATAGCGATGATGCCTTGGAGGAAGAGGCACCCTTAATCACACCAGTTAGATCTACCTTGAGTGGGTAAGTGTGTACAAAGAAATCCTGTGAAGAGATCCAAGTGTACACCTCTAACAGGGTATTAGAACAAGAATAAGAAGAAGAAAACATAGATAGATTGAGGGGATGGCGTAAGGGAAAGAGTAAGCACTTGCTAACTGTTCTTGAGAGAGAGACAGTATAACAATTGGATAGGAGATTCAAGAATTGCCATGGAAGGTTAAAGTTCCTATATATAGTGGGGAAGTGACCGTTATGAGGGGTTAATGCGCCCATAAATAGAGGCTTAATGATAGCCTCGTAACGGCACGTTCGACCGCATATATAGGGCACGTTACACACTCATCCGCATAAGTAGGGGACCGTTATGAGATCGACCGCATTTATGGTACACGTATGCCATAGATATCTTGTACAGTTACCAAGGGTTGCGCACGAGCGTGGCTGTTGCTCTCGCGCGAGGTTCCTTACTCTAGCCTCCAAGCCACTAAATCTCTACAACTCCCGTGTGGTTGGTATCGCGGGTGGCCCTGTCTCACAGACCTTATATAGATAAGTTTGAATATAAGCATGTGATAAGTTATATACGGAGTACCATTAGATGTGCTAGGTGGCTGCCATGTGGACGATGGTTGATCTGTCCTGAATGCACTATATACATTAGCCCCCTTTTGCGCATATGCAACGCGCGTCGTTGTGCAGACGCGCAAAACAAGCCGTGCATGGCCCCATGCAGATCCTTGTATCAGTTTGAATATTATTCGAAAACCCTAGCCCCCAGATATAGCCATGATTTCCTAGGGATTTGTAACGTCGAGTAGTCTTTAATGAGGCGTGGCCGTTGTGAAGCTAACCAGACGCCATCCACATATTTTCGCCGATTTTCAAGGCGAGAATGATTCAAAATGATCTGATACGCCGTCAATTTCGCCAGTTATCGAGGTAATGCTGATTCAGCGAATCGGAACAGTCGCGACTCTTCAGGCTTCAGAACTCTATTTAAACTCTTTGCTGCAACAATTAGAAATTTTCCACCATTGTTGCTACTGAAGTTTTATGAGCCAAAGAGAGAACTCCCAACCGGACGCTCAGATCTTCGATCAAATTCTTAACAACATCACGCAAGCAGTTCAAGCACTCAAGAAACAACAAGGTTAGTGATTTTTCATCCTTCACCTCCCCTTTGAACTCAAATTATTTGTTCTTCATGTTCTTCACTGTTCTTCATTCCCGAACAGGGTATTGATCTTCAAATCGTGTTTTGTACGTCTCTTTTTGTTATAGAAATGGCCCCCAAGAAAGCTTCCAAGGAGGCCGTTGATTTTCCTGAACTCAGCAAGGATCTGTGGCACAAAGCTCCTTATCTGGGTGGTGATGATTTCTTCTTAGCAACTGTCAAAGGGACTACCCTCCAGACATCTCCGTGGATGGCGCCTTGCAGTTAGTATTTGAACCCGAAAGGGTTGACTGGGATATGGCGAGTACTCAAGATGTACAACGCCTTAGTCTCGAAGCTGGTCTGCACCCTTTCACAGAACTTCTCTTTCAATCTTTCATGGAGAAGCTGAACAGGATGGAGGAATGGACAGAGTTTATCCTCGGAAATTATGAGAAGGTACTGACAAAAGCTGGTATCTTCCACGGCATATGCCCAACGAAGGGACTCAACCTCAGGATCGACAGTGATATGCTGAGAGTTATGTTCTCAAGATACTCCAAGAAGACCCACTCCTTTCATCTTGCTACCTCTGAGGCTGCACCCCCTCGAGGATATAGAGATTTTGCGCGAAGAATATCTGGTCAAAATGGATCGTGTATTTCTTCAGAGATTTCGCCAAGCCAAAAGTTGCTCAAGATTTGGCGGAGGAAGACCCAGAGGCGGTAGTTGCCCTCGAAGGAAAAGGTGCTGATTGCACTTTATGTGGTTTCCTCTGTGTCTGGTTGTCGAGCTATCTGATAGATGGGCATCCGCGTGATGGGGTCTTTACTCTTGTGCTCGCGCTTGCGGTCAAACTCTCGCTCGGTCACAAGGTTACTTTGGGGCCCCTAGTCTTGGGTTCCCTGTACCACCTCTTGGACTTGGCTGCGACAAATTTTGAGAAATCGCAAGGCAGAGTTGATGTTTTCTCTTTCGCCAACATCGCGTTCCTGACGATGTGGGTCTTTGAAAGGTGGCCATCATACGCTCCCGTCCCATAAGAAGTAGAGCTTTGAAAAGCTTCTAACGCCAAACATGAGGACCTCTACCCTCGAGCGTGGTGTTGGTGCAGAAAAAGAGTCCCTCGTCGTACCCTCTCTCTAGTGTGTGATGACATTATCTGCTTTGAGGCAAGGCCCTATGTCAACCAATTGGGAAACATCGTTTTCCTAGAAAACATGTATCCAGAGGAAGATACTGAGTACGAGTTTGAGTATATCACCAAGGGGGCCAGGTGTCACAGGAGGTTTGTCAACTGGTGCAGGAGGGGATATTTTCCTGCTCTTCCTGAGTATGTAATTAACCCCGAAACCCCAAGTTATGAACGCATAACGGTTCATTATGATCCGATTAGCGTGAGCCCTTAGCTTGGTTTTGATGCTGTTGCACCTCTATGATCTGATGTCATCAAAGGTTGCTATAATGTTTTGCTGTACGGGAAGAGCAATGATCTACTGATGGCTGAGCTTCCATTAACTCAACCTTCAAGAGGGAGACAAGGGCAAAACACCCCAAGTTGGGTTTCCTTTTGGAATTCGCAGATCCGTCGTCTTGTGAAATCCCAAGCTCAACTTCAGGCCAGTAAAGCTCTCGCGCTTCTGATAACGGGTTATCCATTCAAGTCGAAATGATCCCTCGACGCGATGCAATATGGTTTTTATTCTCTGATGGACCATGACCATCACTTGTGCCCTCAGTTTATTCTTAACGAAAAAGCGGCCATAGTTAGTAAGAAGTCCCCCAAGGCAAGGACTGAGTACGCGGATGACTTCAAACAGGTATGCTAAAGTGCATTTCTTTTATCTTTATAAATAATTCAAACTCTAACTGGACTTCCCATGGCAGCGCAGTTTGAGGTGATTCGCGTCTGGGGATCGCAGCGCAGGCTTCAATGATTACTGCCGCGCGAAGAAGATCAAACCTGAAGTTCCTATTGCTCCGGCGTGGCCAATGGATCCAGAAGTCCAGAAGGTGGTCTCAGAAGCGCTCGAAGCCTTCCTTCCACCCTTTGTCAAATCTTTGAAGAAGAAGAGGGATGCTAATGAGTCTTGAACCAGTGATTTGGTGGCCCGAAAATCAAAACGCTCAAAGAATGATCATGCTCCTTCGGTGCAATCAAAGAAGGGTCAAGCTCCTGCGAAGAAAGCTCAAGCTTCTCCTGATCCTGCGAAGAAAGCGACTGCGAAGAAGAAATTCATTGCAGGAGAAGGTACCCAAGTCATATTCCTGCTTGAGTTATGATAAGTTTTGTCCTGATACTCAATTGTTGCCTTTGTTGCAGGCAGTGATAGACCTGTTGCAGAGGAAGGTATGACTGAAGAGGAGGCAGCCGCAGAGTCCAAGGCTATGGCTGAGGAGAGAGAGAGAGAGATGAAAGAAAAAGAGGAAGAAGATTTCCAGATTCAGCAAACTTTGCATAAAAGCATCAAAGATCAAGAGCAACATTCGCGCTCAACTGCCGATCAGATGCAGCAAGCACAAAAGAACTTCCATGATCTTGTTGATGATGAAAATGAAGAAGGTACTATTTTCAAATTCGCTCTATCAAACCATGAACTTATCTTGCGCGAGTTGTACCATGGGGTATCTAGGAATGATATTCGCAAATGGTTAAGAGATCAATTTGGATAATCCTCAGGTACATCCACCTCCTTAGTGTCGTCATGCTTCATTTTACCCTCTTCAGGAGATGATGAGTGTTTCACATAATAAAAATATTCCACACCCAATCAGGTCACTAAAAATTTAAAGGAATTGATGATAACCTTGGCGCAGATATCCCATATGAAAATGAAAAGAGTGGGTATCGCGGCTCCATAAGCTTTTGGTAATATGCTTTTTGCTTCTTTCCCCTTAAATTAAAACGTGAATTTTGCTTTGTAGCAGAAGCAGAGCCATTGATACAGATATCCCGCCGACTTCGCAGCGCTGTCGTTCGCGTGCCCCCATCTGTTATTGAGGCTAACCAAGGCCAAGACATGACTCTGGGAGGAGCTGTTGTCGTGCCTCAAGCCCCCAGCACTGCTTCGATCAACTCCGAAGAGGAAAGAGCTGCGATCACACCTCAATGACCTAGTGCTGAAGAGCTCAAATCAGGAGAGGAGCGCCTAAGATTCATTGTTGAGCAAGAAGAAGAATATCTCCAATCGGGACGCAAGCCTGATGCTATCCTCAGCGACAACGTTGAGCAGACTGATGCTCTTCCAGAGGCAAGGACTGGTTCTGTTCAAAAAGCAAGTACTGCTCCTGCTGAAGTCCCTCCAATTATCGCACCAGAGAACTCCCCTCCAACAGATACCCCTATGGGAGATCTTCCTCAGTCGGAAGACATTGAGCAGGTTGAGTTACCTCAAGAGGTGGTCCTTCCATCCACTGAGGGTCTCTCCAATGTCGCTTCTGAAAATGTTTCTCCAACAAAAATTGTTGGAAACATTGAGTAGGCTAATACTCAATCTGTAGTACACACTTCAGCTCAAGGAGATCAAGTAGGTGCCACTCCTCCAAATATACTACCACCAGGTGAAGTCAGGAGCGCGTCCAGATCTCAAGAGCCAGAAGCATAAGCAGACTGCGATGCTCACCCTAAGGAAGGTGCCACATGTGTGACTTCAAATGAGCCAACCCAACATGCATCGTCCAGGTCGAACACTCTGTAGTTGGGGGAGGGGGTAGTCAGAGGAGTGCTCAAAGTGAAGACGTTTAACTCTCTAGTTTGCTAGAAGAATCCCGTGGTGAAAATCAAGGGCCCTCTTTAAATTTGGACGCAATCCTTGCTCAGAATCCCTGGGGAGCTTGGTCCACACATGCCTTTGAACCTATCGAGGAAGAAGTGAATCATGCTATTCCTGAGGAGTACTTTGCGCGAGAGACTCTTGTAGCCCAGTGACTGGCTGAGGTGGGAGCTTCGAGCAGTGCCCCAGCTGTGTCGACCCCAATTCCCTCACTTCGAGATATTTTTTCAGGCCTTGGTAGGTCCTCATGAAACCACTTCCAGTTATTTCTTTCTTTTAAAAACCAAGGATAAGTCTCTTAACTTTATGGATCGTGTAGGTGTAAGCGAGTCTTGCCTAAAGTGGCTTATGAAGATTCGTCTTTCATACCCAAAGACCTTTTCCAAGTACCAGGAGATTCCAGCTAAAGACATGAAGTATCTCTTTCAAGAGGTAGCGCGCCTCATGGAGAGGATATGTGAAACTACTCCAGCAACTATTTCTGTCTCGAATGTGCAATATTTTCTAACGATGTGCAGGGTCACCAGATTGCTTCGCAGCAAAGGCTCAACCTTGAATTTTTCGTTGAGAGATTAATGAAGATTAATAATCATGTGAACCTCAAATTCGGCTAATGACACTTTTAGTCTGGTTGTTAAACGGTCCACTATCTGGCTGGTTCTTTCTATCGCTGTTTCTCAGTAGTGGCCTATGATACAGTTGGATGTTAACAATGCTTTCCTCAAGGGCTCTCTCTTTAAGATTATGTATATGCAGCATCCTCCTGGATTTGTGGATCCGGATCGTCTTAGTCATGTGTGTCGCCTGAATAAGGCAATTTATGGCCTCAAGCAGGCCGCCAGAGCATGGTATGCTGAGCTATGACATTTTCTTCTTCAGCAGGGCTTTTTCAACCCTTGGGCGGATACGTCTCTCTTCATATATCGTCGTTTTGGGGTTATCCTATATTTGATGGTTTATGTGGATGACATTGTTATTACTGGATCTGATTCGTCTGCTGTCCTTAAATGTATTTTCAGTGTCTCTATCTTTTTCCCCGTTGTGTTCTCTGTCCAATGCTTCAAACTGAGCTCCTTATATACAGCTCATTTGATCTGCAAATCTCAAAGATTTTCAGCAACAAACTTTGTTATTTTGTAGGCAACAACTTTGACTTCTCTAACAGTCTTCTCCAACGGATAGTTGCTCAGTGTCTTCAGGGATACTGATTTGATTTTGTTCATAATCAAGTTGAGAAGCTGTTACAATCATGCATTACAGAATCAAATCATCTCAGAATTTTCTTCCATGCAAAACTCAGGTTAGGAAATAAATCCTGTAAAATACGAAATAAACTTTCCCTGCAAAACTAAGTCAAACATATGGATTAGATGATGTTTAACATGTCAAAATACTTTGTCTTTCATCATCAAATAATAATAGATCAAGCACAGGGGTTTATGATTTCAAACATAATCAAAAACTCCCCCTAAGTTCATGCATATAAGACTTAGGCAGTTTCAAGGCTTTGAAAGCTGTTTCAAGGCCTTGAAATAGACTATCTATTTCAAGTCTTGAACCTGCATTTGAACTTGAACATGTACTTGACCCGGGTCAGATACTCTGAAACCCGGTACGACGGCCATTTCTCTGGCCATGCGAAGCCCCGAACGGGAACTTCATCGAGCTAGACGTAGCCCCGCGTAACGTTCGGCTTCCACCAGAGCTCGTTGTACCGCCGGCGAGCTTCCCACGTCTTCGCCGCCCCTCCGATCCCAAATATGAGGTGGGTCAAGTTGGTTTCCTCAGTATCGGGGGCAGAACTACCGCGGGTTCCTCTGTAGTCTAAATGGCTGATTTCCTGGGTCGGGTTTCGGCAGTCGGTGGGCCGGAACCACCGAGTTTGATTGGTGAACGCCGAGTGGAGGAACAACAAAACTGAAGCCACCAGGAAGATTGAGACGGCGGCTTTCAGGGCGGTGGTGAGGTCAAATGTGGTGTTGCAGACGAACTACCTTAAGGATTTCAACTGGTCTCGGGTCGGACTGGTTGGGTCTCTTATCTGGGACATGATGATAAAACAGAGGAACACCAGAGTGTTTTTTCTCTATTGCATGGCCATTTGATAGGTAAAATGATAAACCCTCGGGTTTAGCAACCCCAACACGGTGGCTTCTGTACTTACGGAGAGGTTGAGTAAGAAGACTAAAACAGAGTAAGTTCAATGATTTGGGAGAAATCAATAACTCCAGAAACACTACAAAACTTTGAGAGTAAAAGCAAGAGTGCACGAGCACGACATACCTGAAAATCTTTAGTTTCAACTACTAACAGTTGTTGGAAGTTGGAACGTTTCTTGTCTACATATGTTTTTGGTGCACGCAACTATGAATAGAATTGCACATATTCAGAATTTTCCCGAATAAGAGCTGGTAGGAAGCTCACCTGACAAGGCAACTAGAAGTTATAATTTCATCAACTAACATTAGAGCAAGTAATTGTGACGCATACAACTTTCAAAAAAAGTCTCAACTGACATATCTCAATTCATAATAAAGGCCTGTTATGATGAGCTTAATTATGATTTTGAGATTTTAGGTGGTTGAAATGAGTCGTTGAGGTTAAAAAAGTACACTCTCTCTCCATAACTCAACCACTCATTTCAATAATCTACAATCTCATAATTTTAATTAAGCTAATCCAAACATGGCCAATACAGTTACTCAAAGATTGATGACAATTGGGTACAACAATTCTTCTATTCGCTATTCCCTAAATCGCTGAGAAACCGTAGGCAGTCATTCCTCCGTCCACAGAGATAATCTGACCGGTGATGTAAGACGAAGTGGGCATACAAAGGAATGCCACCAAAGATGCTACTTCATTCGGCTCCCCAGGCCGTCCCAGAGGCGTCACCGCTTTTACCTTATTCATAAATCCTTCTTTCTGTAGCAACTGCGTGAAAATATGAGCATTTCTTAGCATTCAGTTGTCAGTTAATGAAAATATGCACCACTTCCTAGCATTCGGTCATTTAACAAGAGTAGTAATGATAATGGGTACACTGATTCTACTTGGTGCATAAGAGTGTTATCGATTCAGTTGGCTAATACTAAATCATTCAATGCTGGTGTGTCCTCATTCAATGTTATTTAAGCATACTCTACACGAGACCAACACACAATCTATATTGTTTTACGCTATCATGGCAGTTATCTAACAAATTGACTTTGATTAAATTGAAGGCAAGCTTTGAAATATCAACACTGACAAAATGGGATAAGAAGAGGGCTATAGACTAAACAAATATGTTATGAACAATAGCCAGCAAAAGGAGAGGAATATTACGGGTTCAATGAGTGGAGATCTTATACAGAATGGTGTTACACAATTGCTTCGGATGTTATCTTTCGCCCATTCACAAGCCAAGTTTTTTGTCAGTTGATTAATCGCCCCTGTGAATAGAAACAAACAACTATCAGCATGTAATGACCATATCATACCACTACGACAGAAAAGATCACGGACTCGCGGAAGCTTGCCTTTGCTTGCTCCATAAAGAGACCCAGAGCCAGTGTGCACCAAACCAGCAACAGAAGAAATAAACACAATATTTCCAACTCCAGATTCTTTCAAAAGAGGATATGAGAGTTGGCACAGATGGTAGGCAGATTCCAAGTTGGTAGCCATGAGAAAAGAGTACAGATCAGCAGTATAGTCGCTTGTTTTCTTAAAGAGGTTCGTCCCAACATTGTTTACCTGGTAGCAGAGGAAATGTAACTGAGAGTGAGTCCTCAATTTTTTTTTTTGTTTGATAGTTAAAATTTTCATGCATCCAATTAAATCTGAAATGATAACGAAGCTTTGATCGGCATTCTTTTATTATTTAACACCATACAAATTGGTTTAAGATTTCTAAGCAAACTTGCCAGAAAAAATAAGCCGAGAAAATTAAAATATCCTCTGAACCTTTCTAAAAGAGCAAACAAACGCCACCATATCAAAGAAAAATTACACTCCATAAGAATAACAATCATTGTATATGTATGTCTGCACATCTAGTGCAGGTGGCGACATGTATAGCAAGAACACAGCACTCAACATCAGGTTGCTATGAAATTGACTTCGAGCTGTGCATCTAATTTTGCTCCACCAATCGGTCAACTTCCAAAATTGCACTTCAAACATTGCATAGACAACACCTTTCTAAATAACCTTCCATACCTTCATTTCATTCTCTTTAATTTTGCAGTATTCTTGGAAATAATTTAGCAAATGTAGTTCTGATAGTGGCAGCCCTTTCTAGCAATTCTCTAACACATCAGTGTTTGTTAATCATAGTTTAATAACAAATGAGAGCACATATCATTGGAGCTCCTGACAACTTTCTCTCCTACTCTCAAAGCTCTGCTTGGTACCTTTATGGAAGAAAAATTAGATATGAACAGAAGAAAATTGGTAGTAAAATTGTAGATACAAACATGATGACTGGTTTTTCCGAGTTAAGCATTCAATTCAAATAACAAGAGCTTAGTCCTTTTCCCAGTAAACCAAACATCCAAGTAACTTCAATTTGCTCTCACCAAAATATCCAGATCCATGAACTCAGAATCAGGAATTTCAGTACGAAGATTACAGCAAGCGTGAGCATCTACATATCATTATGGTACATAACTGAGATAGAACCACCTCATTTCCCTTCAGAATGAAATTCACTTGATTGTTACCCTGACTCATGTACCCCTCAATACCAGACAGTAAAAAACTAGGAAACCAATAGACATCCAAATAAACTCTTTGTCAGGAGGAATCACTAGAAAGTCGTCCATGTTTCTCAAGATCGTGTAGTGCTTGCTCCACAATGTAAGAGTTGTTTCTCTTTTTTAATGCTCAAGCAGTTAGCTTACTGGATTCATTAGTCTCCCCCATATCAGAATAACGTTACAGCTATGGATCTTTTGTAGTTTCTGCATTCATGGTTAAAAAGTTTATGGATTGTTCTCAGGTTAGATGAGGTTAGATTCTACCTATGTTTTCAAGGTAGGTTACGATAACAGATATGATGAAGATTTACCACCTCCTGGATTACTCCAACAACTAATCAGATCCATGTGATATGTTGACATAATTAAACACAACCATTATTATTCGTCCTTGCTAGTCAAATTATTTGACCCACTGCTGCAGTTTGTCACTAGAAAGCAAATACAAGCAATGCAACAGAATGTGTCTTGTGAACTCTACTCACAAGGATATTGAGCTTTCCGTTGAAGATGGAAGACACTTTCTCAAGCAACTCCTCTCGATGTGGCCGAGACGAGACGTCGCAGACCGAACCGGTGACGGAGAAGCCTTTCTCGGCCCATTCCTGCAACCGGCGATTCAGCTCTTCCTCAGTCCGCGAACAGGTGTGTACGGAAACCCCAAGCGCACCTAGTTCTTCCACAATCGCGTACCTGAAAGAACCATTGACCACAGATCGGATTGAATCGAACCCTAAGCGACATTTCAATAAAATTACCAGACGATTCTGTAAATGAAATTTAATGAGGGAGAGAGATGGAGGAACCCGATGCCGCGAGTGCCGCCGGTGACGAGAGCGGTGGTTCCGGCGAGAGACCATCTCGAAGCTATTGAGCTGCTGCTCTCCGCCGTCGCCTTCGCCATGGTCGCTGTTCGTCGTCTTTCTTCTTCCGATGAAGAAACTGCATCTTTTCCGATTACTTTATACTAGTACTCATGCCTGATTTGTGGGGATTCTCTGCTCTCTAGCATTTCAATTTTGTGACATTATTATATTATTATTGTAACATCAGAGATTACATCATGTATGGCTGCTTTGCAACCTCTTCAGTGGATTCCACAGAGTACAACTCACTGTATATCTGCTGAATTTATTCTTGGTCAATTTTTCTCTTGAACCACCTGTGATAAAACCACCTCCATTCCCTCTCCTCCTACTCATTGTGACTTTTTGACTCGTATCTGGATCACTTTGACCAGGTGATTTGGATCGCAAAACGATAAAATTTTTTGATAATTTTTTCACCGTATGATAACACAACTTTTACTCTACAACACAAAAAAAAAAATTATCAAATAATTGTATCATATTGCTATCCAAATCACCAGGTCAAAGTGACCCAGTGAATAGTGACAAAAATCCTAATGGTAAAGGAAGAGAGAAAACTGACTAGTAGTATTCAAAATCCAGCCAATTACATCCCACTGTCCTTACATGAGGGCCTATAATCGTTTTGGGGGTCATAACACCAATTCCAACTTGCTTTTCTATTAGACTATTACCATTTTGTTCCTTCTCTTTCTCAATTATTTTTGGACGCTTCTTCTCTTTCATCCCATTTTCTCTTTTATTCAGTTTAAGGAATATCAATGACCAAACTACCCTTATCCCAACCCGAAGTTTAACAAATCTACCTCACCCCAATTTGCCCGGTTATCTCCCCATTCTTCTCCTTTACATTCTGATAGAGAGAGGTAGAAAGAGAGAAAGGCACAAAAGAGGATAAGGCACACAGACAGACAGAGAGAGAGAGAGAGTGGCGGCAGAGGACGGCAGAGACGACGAGACGACGAAGTGGACCTCCAACCCGATGAAGTGGATCACATTATTATATTTTTATTATAACATCAGAGATCACGTCATGTATGGCTGCTTTGCGATCTCGGCACAGTGAGTCCACCTCACTGTATATAAGCTGAATTTATTCTTGGTCAAATTTTCTTTTGAACCACTACTCATAATATTCAAAAGGGTAAAAGACACTGACCACCCGTGAGTTTAGGATAAGTTCCTCTCCCCTACCCAAAAAGACTTTCTGCACCCTTCTGACTAACAGAGTCTAACGATAGCGATGAAAAGACGATTTTACCCCTGAAATATTATAAAATCACCCCTATATATGACACTAATCTCTCACTCTACCAGATTTGGAATACTTTTTTTTCTCTCCATCTCTTCTCTTCTCTTCTCATCTCCTCTTCCTTTTCACCCAAACCCTATCTGCCTCTTCCTCATCCTTTCCAAATTGGAGATTCCAATTGATGCTAACTACTAACTCATAAATTCAACACAAAGTAGGAGGATTTGATAAATCCCACATTTGGGTTTTTTGTCTTCGTCGAGGCTATGGTGGAGGCGGTGATTTCTCGAGCAGCGGACAAAAACAGAACCCCCACTTAATCACACATCTCCTTCGAAAGAAGAATATTTTGAAAACTCCCACTGAATCAGAATTCTCCTTCGATTAAACCCAGCGCCAGGAATAAGTCAACCCCATTTTTGCACCAATTACATGTTTTAATCAAACATCTGTAGATGGTGCTTTCCAGACAGACAGATCACAACCACATGGCAGTCATCCAGCGCACCTAGCTGTGCTCCACATACACCGGATAATTACCTATGCTTGTCCGCGTGGGGGCTGCGAGACAGGGCCTTCGCGTACCAACACGGGACTTGTAGGGACTTAGTGGTTTGGAGGCTAGGGTAAGGCCCGTCGCGCGCGTGCGACGACGAAGCTCGCGCGCGGCCCTTTGTAACTGCTTTGAGAGACTTAATGGTCGAGTCCTATAAACCCGTCTTGACCTCATACCAGTCTCCGGTATGTACGATCAGGTGCCTATCGGTTCCTATATACACGGTCGAATGTGCCGTTAAAGAGGCTACCATTAAGCCGCCATTTATGGTGCATTAACCTCCTCACAACGGTCACTTCCCCACTATATATAGGATCGTTAGCCCTCCGTTGCGACAGACTAGTTCATCTCTGGTTCTACACTAGCTATTAAGATGTCTCTCTCTCTCAGTTCCAAGTGCTTACTCTCTCCCTACACACGACCCTATCTCTCTCTGTGTTCCTATTCCCTACTTGAGGTGCACACTTGGATATCTCCGAAGGATTTCCTTGCGCACAATTTGGTGAACCCGACGTGAAACACCCATCTTCGGAGCTTCAATCCTTCGAAACCTACAAAAATGTCTTCCGGTGGAAACATTCGCGATGGTGATCGGTCCCCTTCCAACGAGGAAACCTCAAGGGACGAAGGAACACTTAGCACCATTGTCAACACCAATGCTCGTGCTCAAAGAGCTACCGACAGTGTACCCTCTAGAGGCACTCCAAGCCACAATCCAGAGCCAAGCCCCGATTATTCAGACTCAGTCCACCCAGATTGCTCAAATCATTACGATCTTGGGAAGGTTGGCCTAGAACGACGTTCCAAGAGCTTCAGTCCCACCATCGACAGCCCAGCCGCCTCTACCAGGGACGACAACCACATCTATGGTGCATACATCTGTTGCTCAATCTTCTCTTTCCAGTGGCCCTGGGCTTCTGGGGCCAGGGCTCCCGTTGAGTTTGTCCCTGATAACGGCAGGAAACCCTACGCCATACTCAGCGATGCCTTTGCACGCAAGGGGAGCTTGAGGGAGCCATGCACCACCACCACCTCCCTATGACCCAAGCATCCCATACATCCCGGGCTTCGCAGCCTTGGAGCAACGAATAGACAGCATCATCGCGAACCAGAGCTTCACAGATACTGTGATCCCGAAGGTTGACAGAGCACCTCCCATTCCGCGAGACATTTACTTGATGCCCAACCCTGTCGGGTACAAGGCACCCAAGTGGGAGAATTTCGATGAAGTCAGTGGGAATGCGCAGGAACACGTGATGCGATTTGTTGATATGATGGGCCCACATGGAGTTGACACCAGATTGCTGATGCGCAAATTCCCTAAGTCGTACAAGTGGTACAGGAATGTTAATCAAGTGGCGACTAGTGGAAATATGCCTTTAGGGCATGCGCGACGAGTACAAAGGTATGCTAATCAACTTGAATATGCCCACTTTTTCAAGGTTGATTGAAAGCACCAGGAATGTTGAGCTGCTAGTAGAGATGATGAAGAAGAGATACGCCAGTGAGCGAACACAGGCAAGTCCCAGCTTCAAAGTGGGAAAGTTCAATTACAAGCGGACGCGAGATATCGATGTGCATGCAGTGTCATCCCCCAACAAACAAAAGCGTCCTGTGACCCAGGAGGCACCACCCTTGCCTTGTTCAATTGAAGATGCAATAGATCTTTGCAAGAGATGGCGCAAAGACGGGATCCTACCATCCCTGGAACACAAACCCACAAGAGACCAGCTGCAGGATCCAAGTTGGTGCGAGTGCCACGGGCAGGTGCTGCACCCAACCAGAGAATGAAAAAAGCTCAGGTGTTTGGTAGACATGAAGATAAAGGAGGGACAGTTGGTTGTTGATGAGCCAACCAAGGATGTGCGCAACAACCCCCTGCCGTCTCACACGAGGCAGGAGCCCAAAGGAAAGGAGATAGCTATGATCTCGATTACAGACCTTGAGCAGATAGCAGAAGCAGAGGCCCCGATGATCGTGGAAATCTATGAGGATGAAGACTACGGTGTCGACACAGAAGATTCGCGTGTCGAGCGGATGAAGAACTCTGCCAAGTTCGTTAAATTCTTCGATGAGATGAATTTCTCGAACGACTGTAGGCACGAGATGATGAAAGAAATCTTAAGAGTGGCTGAGGATTATGGGGAAGAATGGGTCATCTCCTATGGGAAAGTTGTTAGGGCCACGCGATCAAGTGGTTTGGTCATGACGTTCGATGAATCGGATAAGAAGACTTATGCCAATCATCAGAGGCCACTGTACATGACGACCAATATCAACCACGTTGAGTTCAAAAGGGCCTTTTTTAATGGAGGAGCAGCGGTAAATGTTCTTCCTCTTAGTACTCTGGAGTTGGCAGGAATTCCCCGGGACAAGATTTTTAAGAGGCAGTCGCCGTTAATAGGCTTCGGAAGCGACTCCTGAATGACAGTTTGCTGGATTCGACTGGGGATCCAGATTGTCCAGATCAAGTGTTCTGCCAAGTTTCACGTTATTGAGGCCAACACCATTTACCACATGATCATCGGCCGAGCATGGATCTATCGCTTTGATGTTGTACCCTATGAAGGTCGTCTGGAAAGATAGAGTGGTTGCGATACCTGCCTCGGTGAACCCCTTCAATCTATAAGAAGCACAATTGTCCGAGGAATTATTCCAGCTCCATTTCGGCCAACTCCCTTACCCAGGTGGGAAGACGTCAAACGCCAGACACCAGCTGGAGTAATGGTGATGTAAGAGGAGTCTAAGGAGAAGGAGTCCACGCGGGAGGAAATCCCCAAGGTCGCTTACAAAAAGAGTGTTTAAATCCTGAAGAGGGTCATGGAACATGATAGTGAGGGAAAGCAGGTAAGTAGTTTCTACTCCAATGGCAGGAAGTGCTACCGCATCTAAAAGCTGCCACGCGACTACCGTCACTCCAACACCACTCAATACGCAATGGTACTATCTTTAGCCTTCTCTTTACTAAGCTCTGCAGTTAACGCCATACACTCCTGGATGTTCCCATGTGAGTTCCATGAGTGATAATGGCCCTCTCACAGGGGAGACCTTTTGACAATTTAAAGACTCATCTTACCACTTTACAGCAATACACAAGGTATAAGCCTATCAGTTTAGATAGCAGCCAGACACGAATGTAATCCTATCTCATATGGTAGCAGCTAAATCGCAAATTAAAAAGCCTATATGTTTAGATAGCATCCAAACGCGACAAAAAGGCTATCTGTCTAGATAGCAGCGAAAATAAAAAGCCTATATGTTTAGATAGCAGCCAAACGCGACAAAAGCCTATCTGTCAAGATAACATCGAAAGTAAAAAGACTATCTGTTTAGGTAGCAGCCAAATGCGACAAAAGCCTATCTGTCTAGATAGCAGCGATAATAAAAGCATATCTGTTTAGATAGAAGCTGTGTACGAGAGAATCATGCAGAGAGAATTCAATATACACCAAGAGTAGGGGATAGAAAAGAACACAGGAAGAGTAAGGCTGTGTGTAGGGAGAGAGTAAGACACTAGCACTGTATGAGAGAGAGACAGGATTTTGGCAGAGCTTCCGCGTATCTCAGGTGATTCTTCCCTTGATTGGAAGGGTTAACGATCTTATATATAACGGAGAATGTGACCGTTGTAGTGTGGTTAATGCGCCCATTAATGGCGCCTTAATTAGCTTAACCACAACGGCACGTTCGTCCGTGTGTATAGGGACCGTTACGGCACGTTACCCGCGTATACCGAAACCGTTATGAGGTTGACCGGGTTGACCGGGTTTATGGAGCTCGTGCCATTAATCTCTCAAAGCAGTTACTAGGGGTCGCGCGCGGGCTCGGTTGTCGCTCGTGCGCGACAGGACTTACTCTAGCCTCCGAACCACTAAGTCCCTACAAGTCCCGTGTTGGTACGCGAGGGCTCTGTCTCGCAGCCCCCACGTGGATCAGCGCGGCTGGTGATCCAGTGTGTGTGGAGCACAGCTGGGTGTGCTGGATGGTCGCCACATGGCTAAGATCTTCCTGTCTAGAAAGCATTATCTACATTAGCCCCCTTTCTGCGCGTGAAGACGCATAGCCGGATAGGCTTCAATGCGCAAGAACCAATGTACGCGTCGCCACCACGCTCCAATTCAAATACACGCAAATTCAGCCCCCGCGCGTGTCATTATGACCTAACATCCCTAGAGTCGTGCCGGTCCTTTAGAGTTTTAGGCATGACGTCAGCTTATCCTGTGATTGCGTGATTCGACGGTGACGGTTGCGATTCGACTACTGAAAGGACGCAATCCCTCATTGTTTTTGGATAAATACTCTGTGCTGTCCATTGTTGTAAAGCATCACTTCTTTCTCTTAAAGTGAATGATACCCGGAAGCCTTCAAGAGCAGATTCAAGTGATCAATCATCAATTATTTCTTGTCAATCGTCTCCTTCAACTGGCTTCATCTAGGCAAGCTTTACCAAAACAAGGTTGGCTTTGCTCAATTCCATTTAATGTACTGATATATGCTTTGAACTGTATTGGATCTGCAAACCCGTGACTATCTGAAACATGTCATTCGTTGAAAACTGCAAAAGAGACCTTGTTCTTTGAACCCAGAACTGATCTAATCACCAGATTGCAACGATTATAAATGTGTGAATTCTAAAATTCCAAGAAATATAAACGATTCCGAACTTCTAAACCCAGAATTGACCCTGAACTGTTCATCTTCTTTTGACAAAACATAGTTGCTTCAAATTCAAAACTGAGTGTGTGTATTTCTCCCCCTTTTTTTCTTGCGCTTCCACAGGAATGGCAAAGACAAAAGGAACCAAACCCGTTAAAGAGGTCGAAGAAATACCTGATCTTCCCCAAACCTTATGGCGGAAAGCCCCCTATTTGGGCGGAAAAGATTTTTATCATGCTAGGGTTAAGGTGAAGAACCTGCCGACTCCTGTTCCCTCTGGAGAGTTGCAAACATTAACCCCACCAGTTAACGCAGCCATGCTAGAATTGATCGATTCCAAGGATGTGGTTCGATTAGGGGTTGAAAATGGGTTTTTCCCCCATACTGCAATTTCTACCCAGGCATTTGTTCTGAAATTAGATTTTATGGATGAGTGGATTGACCACGTATTGACCCACCATGCCATCGCATTGAACAATGCTGGCGTCTATTTCGCAGTCCGTGCTATGAAGGGTGCTGCCGTGAAGCTGGACCAGTCCATGCTTCTAAACCTTCTTTCCCGCTATTCGCCTGCGACTCACACCTTCCACTTTGTTGAATTCGAGGCTGCTCCCACTCTGGAGGATGTGCACATGTTGTATGATCTTTCTCCCATTGGCGAGGTGGATCCTCTGAGTCCTTTAAGGACTGATGCAGAACTTGCTCTGTACAAGCAAATGGAGGAATGCTTGTCGGAGGTGAAGAAAATTTCCACACGTTGGACACCTGCGAAACTCCTTCCCGACTGGCAGCTGGTTGATAGATCTGCGAAGAACACCTGGGGCATGTGGGTGCAGTACTTTTTTTCGCGACTATGCGAGTAGCAGTATCACCAAGAAACTCCTAAGCTAGAACCCAAAGGCGAAGAATTATGTGAATGGGAAAGGTTATCATTTGACCTTGTGTGGTTTTCTCTGCGCCTGGTTATCAAGGTACCTAATTGATGGTCATCCTCATGATGGGGTTTTCTACCACGTCCTCCCTCTTGCTGTGAAACTGACCCTTGGTCAGAGAGTCGCACTTGGGCCGCTAGTATTGGGCACCCTGTACCATAGATTGGACCAATTGGTTGTGGCGACCAAGGACTCTCGCGGTCGCCTTGATGTGTTGACTTATGTTAACATCGCATTCCTGACCATGTGGGTTTTTGAGCGATGGCCCTCCTATGCTCTTGTTCCTTCTAAGCCCAGCAAATGGTGTGTCCCAGGTGCGGAGGACGAACTTTCCAGTGGAAGAGCTGCTCGATGGTTTGGAACCAACATTCCTAAGTGTACCTGGAGCCTGATATGCGATGACCGCAGCAAGTTTACGACTAGGCCTTATGCCACGCGCATTGAAAATGTGCGATGGTTCCCAAAGTTGTATCCTGCCAGACCTGTTGCTTTCTCGGAAGAACTCCTTTTCGAGGGTCGTAAGGACTTCCATAAGCGCTATCGCGAATTCTTCTGCTGGTGTCTAAGGGGCTCTCTTCCTTCTATTTCAGAGTATGTTCGTGAGCTTACCCACAGGTACGAGAGGATCACAGTGGATGTTGATCCCACTCGCGTTTCTCCCAAGTTTGGCTTTGATGCGGTGGCGCCATCAGTCTGGCCTAGATCCATCGTAAGAGGCTACTACAAGCGGCTACTGTCTGACGAGTGCCAAACGATTCTGAGGAGCAACCTTCCCTTTGATCAACCTTCAGGTGGCCGCGCAGGTAGCTTCTCCAAGAATTGGGTTGCTTACTGGACTACCCAGCATGACAGATTTGAGACACAGTCGACCCCTCAACCCAGCATGGCTCCTGTGATCAAGAGAAATTCCTTCCCCTTCCGTCCTAACTGCAGTTTGGATGACTCCCAGTATGGCTGCTACTCATTGCTGGACCATGAGAACCACTTGTGCCCCTCCACCATCCTTGAAGAGAAGATGGCCGCATTTAGGGAAGGTGCTTCGCATGTCATCAAGTACAACGAAGATTTTGCCAAGGTAAACAATTTCCTCTGCGCGTGTTAAGTTTCTTTTCTTTGGTATGTCGAAACTTATGCTCCTTTTTCTGTTTTAGTGCTATCTGAGGAGGTTTGCATCTTGCGAGCGTTCCAAGTCGCTGATCAACACCATTGTTGCTGCGAGAAGGCAGGGTGAGCCAATTCTGCTAGCAATGAGAATGGCTCCCGCAATCGAGGCCCGAATTCGTGAGGTAATGGATGCATTTGTTGACTCGCTGATAGACAACACTCCAGCTTTGTCTCCTCCCAGGCACGCTCCATCTCCTCCAGCAGTTGCCGTTCCAAGGGCAAAGAGAACAAGGCAGAAGGGAATCACAATCTCTTCCCCTAGGAGTGCTCCAGCTTCCTCCCCTGCGAAGTCCCTTACTTCTAGGGACAAAGGCAAAGGTCGCATGCCAAGAAAGGTGCGGAAAGAGCTCGCAGTCGAGACTTTCGTTCCGTTTGGTCAGGAGGAAGAGGAGGATGAGAGGAGAGAGGTGAGAGAAAGAGATGATGATGAAGAAGAAGAGAGAGTCGAAGACGAAAGAGAAGAAGAAAGAGGTGAGATACAAGAGGAAGATTCGGAAGGTATCTCGAACGAACTTATCTTCTCATTATTTTAACTCTCTCACTCTTTATTGAACAACTTGTTCTTTCGCAGATGACGATGCAGAAACCATCAGCGGCCTTCTGGACAAGAGGGAGAAGAAGAGTTCTCACTATGGTGTTTCCAGCGAAGCCATAGACGAGGACATCCTTGGCGAGTCTAGAAGAACAGCTGCGGAGGCTGCTGAAAGAAGAAGGAAGCGAGAAGAAGATGAGATCGAACTCATAAAGCAGAGAAGTTTTGAAGAGCAACATGTTGACGACTTGGTGCAGCAAGCCGATGAAGAAGGTGCGACTTAAGCCGATGAGGAAGATGCGGCTGCTCTGGAGCAAGCTCAAGCGGACTTTGAGGAAATCGCAGGTGGCAATCAAGGTGAGATCTTTAATCTTGCAGTAACTTACCAAGAAGTGATTGTCGGTGCATTAAAGCATGGCTTATCGAAAGCCGATATTCGCCGATGGCTAGTAAGCAAGTGTGGTGAACCCTCAAGTAATCATCCAAGCAATGTCTGTAAACTAGGCTTAGCAACCCAATTGCCATCATAACAAATTTCTTCGCACCCCAGGTCACGCTCACCTTAAGGATGTGCTTAACGAAGATACATTAATATGATATGGTGTCGCGTCTTTAGCATATGATGAAGATGCTACAATCCCACCTACGCGTGGAGGTGCTCGCTCTTGTTTTATCAAAATAATAAAACATTGATTGATACAAGTTACCTCACATTTTCCTGTCTTGTATCGCAGGCGATGCTGAGGAGGCCATACCGGAACAGAGAAGTCAACCCCCTGCACCTTATGTTCCGGAGCGAAGCTATCATGTAGAGAAGCCTGTCGCAGCTGCCGATTATGCAGGAGAGCCCTTGGAGGATGTCATTGAAGTTACTGATGACATCAAAGCTGACACCATACTAATGGAGGCAGATGCTGATGCTGCAGCTGAGGAAATGGAGACAGATGCTACCGGGGCTGAGGTTCATGAGAATGAACAGGTCGTGGAAGACACAACATCACATGCAAATGTGAATGTTCCAATGAGTGCTCCCGAGTCTCGCGAGCCCCTCGCACCCGAAGGAGTTCCTGGCCGAACATCAGCTAGTACTGTTGCCATTCCTCCAACGGAGATAGAGCTTCCAGAGGTTCCCCAAGCATGGAGTTTTTGGAGCTCGCAAGTGGGAGCTGCAATCGCACCTGTTGCGGCCTATACCCTTCCTGCCAACTATGAGGAACTAGAGCTCGCAGCTGATAGACGAGTAATGGAGCGAGGACAGACTTCAGCTGTTCCAGCAATGCGCATTCCCTCTTTGCGCGAGATCCTTGAAGGAACCGGTATGTTACCATTTTTCGCATTTTTCATCCTCATTCACAAGTTTCATGCTCTAAACTTGAATCAACATTGTTAGGATTGAAGCTAGCTGATGTAGACTGGCTAGTTCGGATGCGTCTCTCCTATCCTCGGTCGTTTGCGAGGTCTCTAGAGATAGAGCCTTTTAACAGAAGACTGTTCTTGACCGAAGTCATCTGGATTCTGGAGCAGTTGTCTGCGGCTACCCTTGCGACCGTTTCTCCTCAAAGTGCGCAGCTGCTTTTCAGCACATGCCAAGGCCTTCAAACCAAAGTTCAAGGCAAGCTAGGCTTCGGATATCTTCTCAACAGGGTCACCCAGATTCGCGCAGCTGTGAATTTGAAACGCGGCTTCCAAAACCTCGCAGCTGAGGGGCGAAAGGTAGAGGAGCAAAGGCAGAAGGCTGAAGAGGCTGTCAAGCTCTTCCATGAGATGAGCGCCAAGTATGAGCAGCTGAAGCGAGAAGTGGACCAAGTGAGAGATACATCACAGAAGTTTTCTCCTGATGACCCCCTGATCAAAGATTTATTTTGAAAAATAGCAAGTATTTGTTTTAGAACAAAAACATTATTGTAATGTTGGTAGGGTTTCTCCCCCCTTTTTTTTCAAGACTTGCACGCCCCGTTTTGCCCTTCCGGATATTTTATGCGTATCAATTATGACGTCACCTGGTGACATATCCACCTTGATTTTCGCGCTAACTGCTTATTAGATAAGCACGCTTTCCTTGGGAATTCCATCCGTATTATGACCTTCCGTCATTAATTAGGGCACGCCACCGAATCGTCGTAGCCTTTTAGTAGAGTAATTGAATGTTACCTCTTTTAAGACGCAAGTAACTGATTCCTACCCCTTTTCCAAGCTTTTGCTGACTCAGATGGGGAACCGAAGGGTCTCTGTAGGGTCTATATAAACCCTGCCTCTTGCTGCTTGGGTTCTTCATCCCAAAATGTGGCCTGCGATGAGTCCTTACGACTGCTGGCTTCAACGCTTGTCTTTTGTTGATTTATGGCTATTTCAAGTTGTGAAACCTGAGTTTGTGTTTTGTGCCATAGAAATAGCTTCCAAGATCTTCTTTACGAGGCTTATTGATCTTTATAACCAACGTAAAGAAGATGCGCATAATACCTCATGCTTGTTCGAAGACTTTTCTTCGTCTATTATGTTTGCAGGTCGTATTTCCGGCTGCCTTCCGGCGAGGTGCAGTGCTGTACTGACCTTCTTACCAACTCGTAATGAACGGGGTGTTTATCCTCTAGATTTCCCGGAGGAGAACTATTTGCCTCCACGTTCTTGAACTCGGGGTTGCGAGCCCTTGTGCTCGTCTCCGTGGACAAGGAGCTTCCTGCCCCTGGAGTTGCTGCATGCATGCTCTTCACCGCCGCATCCGTCTGAACAAGTGGTTCATCTGGCATATCTCTTGGACAGAAGACCAGACAGAGGCCTTGTGCAGATCCGGGATCTTGAAGATGGCTTCGCATAGCTTTTTTAGCGTTTGTAGGCCGTTCGTTTTATAGTAAGATTTACCTTACCATTAACTTTCACTTGTAAAATGCTATCTAGAGAGATAGATTGTAAGTCATTTTGACTCTTAATGAAATATAGTTTGAGTATTTGCTGTTCTTCGTATGATAGAACATTTTGTAATATCGCATGCAAGTTGGCTATAAAACAAATTATGTTTCTTTCGCCTTTTGCATTTGGATATTTGCTTGCATAATTCTGCGTTTTACACAGGGTGTTGCTGCTTTGGCTTGATAGGTTCGCAGACCAGTTAAGATCGTACATCAGAGCTGCAATCTTAGGCAGATGAGCTTGTAAATCATTTAAGATCGCATTCGAATACTCCTGCTAATTCAGCAGATAGGCTTTAGGATCACATTAGATCGTATTTGCATAGTGCTGCTATCTTGGCATATAGGCTTGAAGATAACTTTAGATCGCATTTGCATAGTGCTGCTCTCTCGGCAGATAGGCTTGAAGATCACTTGAGATCGCATTTGCATAGTGCTGTTATCTCGGCAGATAGGCTTGAAGATCACTTGAGATCGCATTTGCACAGTGCTGCTATCTCGGCAGATAGGCTTGAAGATCACTTGAGATCAGATTTAAGTATTAATGCTATCTCGGCAGATAGGCTTTGGATCAATTAAGATCGTTTTTGACTAGCGATGCTATCTCGGCAGATAGGCTTTCGTTGTTAAGAAACATAGAAGTAAATAAAGCGATAAAAGACACCCGGAATCATAAAATTCTTCCCATTTGGGAGAAGTCTTTTATTATAAGCACCCCCATATGGGAGAGGCAAAATTACAAGTCCCTCATATGGGAGAGGCCAGATTACAAATCCCTCATATGGGAGGAACGACGCATGAGTCTATCACAATACTAAGCGTAAATAGACATTTTAACTTGATGCATGTAAGGAGGGGAGTTAAGGATAATACTTCTTAATCCAGCGCTTGTTAACTGAGCTTGGGGTTGTGGCCATCCCATGTACCCTCTGTATGTTGCAGTAGCCACTGTCAAAGACTTATTTGACTTCAAATGGTCCTTCCCAGTTGGCTGTGAACTTTGGATGAGCCGCCTCCCGCATGCAATGATCTGAAGCGCGCAGGACCAGGTCCCCAACCGCGAAATCTCGATGTTGGACTATTTTGTTGTATGCGCGAGCGATCCTCTCCTTGTACCGTTTATTAGTCCGCTTGGCTTGCTCTCACTTTTCTTCCAATAAGATCAAGTCATGATCGCGCTGATTCTCATATAATGAGTGAAAGGCCAACCTTGCAGAGTTGATTTTCACCTCCGCCGGTACAACAGCTTCGGCTCCATAGCATAAAAGGAATGGGGAGACTCCTGTGGGAGTCCTCGGAGAAGTTTGATACGCCCACAATGCTATGTTTAAGGAATCAGCCCACTTCTTGTGATCATCTGCAACCATCTTGCTCAAAATCCTCAGCAGTGTCTTGTTGGTCGCTTCTGCTTGACCATTCCCTTTTGAATAATAAGGAGTAGAGCAGACCTGCCTTATATTGTACTCCGCTAGCTTTGCGGCCACCTGACGATTTACAAAAGGGGTACCATTATCCGAGAGAATCGTGTTAGGAATCCCGAACCTGTATATGATGTTCTCCTGGATAAAATGGACCACAGCAAGCGCATTTTCTGTCTTCAGCGGTATTGCCTCTACCCACTTAGTGAACGGCTCGGTCGCGGTGAGGATAAACTGATTCCCATGCGAGGTTGGTCGGATAGGGCCAACAAAATCAAGAGCCCAAGTATGGAATGGCCATGGTGTCCCCAACGCATGTAGATCTACAGCAGGGGTGTGTACGAGGTTGCCTTTGAATTGACACTCCTGGCATCTCCTTACTTTGGTGCGGCAATCTGCCTTCATGGTGGGCCAGAAATAGCCAACTGTGAGGAGCTGTCTGCATAGTTTCGCACCTCCTTGATGCTCCACTTGATGAGAGAGATCCATCACCTCTTGCGCTTCCTTGCTGTCTAGGTATCGAAGCAGATTACCCTCGTGACCCCTTAGCCAGAGTATGTTTTCTTGCACCACGTACGGGGCTGCTTTCCTTTTCAGTTTCTCAGCTTCTTTTCTTAATTCAGGCTCGATTGCTGCCGTGAGGAAATCGAAGAGCGGCTTCCTCCAATCCGCATCATCATCAACCAGAGCAATTGTTAAAGAATCCCTGATCAATGCGCAACTTTCGCAGTTACGTTGAATTGTCGCCGCAGCCGTTGACATGTCCGGCCAGTGAATCCCATACATTTGGGCCTTCCGATAGATTGACACCTCACTTTCCCCACAAGTATGATGGAGAATCTTTTCTAACAGCGTTTGTCCCTCCTACTGCGAGACGCATCACATGAGTATTCCACCTGGGCCTTTGTAGTAGAGAGTGTTGTCATGTATATAGTATCCCTTAGTGGATGCCCAATTTTCTTTACTCGTTCCCTCTGCGATGGCGTGAAATATTGGCTTCCTCCAGTCTGCATCGTCCATGCATTCATCCTCGCATGTGTCTTATTTCAACGCCGATGACACTCGTACTTCAATCGAGATTCTTGCAGGGCATTTATCCGCACTAAACTTAGATCCCAGCGTGGCCAAAGCATCAGCATGCCGATTATCTGCTCTAGGTTTATGCTCGTACCTGACATCGCAGAATTGTTGCACCAGCTTCTGTACCAAAGTCCTGTAGGGCAATAGATTTACTTATTTTAATCCATACTCGCCTGAAGCTTGTTTGACGATTAGCTTGGAATCCCCCATAACCGTCAAATTGCTTACTTCCAGTGCCCTGGCTGCGCGGAGACCTGCAATGAGAGCTTCATACTCTGCTTCGTTGTTGGTGACTGCGAAATCGATTTTTGTGGACATTTGTATGACCTCTCCATCAGGTTTGGCCAGAACTATTCCAATTCCTCCACCTTTCCTTGTTTGTGATCCATCGAAATGAAGCGTCCAGTAAGGCGACTCAACTGCATAGATCTCGGGTCCCTCTAGTTCTTCCTCGATCATGGGATCGTGGCTATTATCAGGGAACTGTGCTAGCAAATCCGCCACCGCTTGCGATTTGATTGCCCGCGGTCGAACGCACGTGATGTTGTATTGGGAGATGGTCATATACCATTTTTCCAGTCTTCCGCCAGGAGAAGTGTGAGTCAAGAGGTACCGTATGGGGTCACTCTTTGTAACCACTACCACTTTGTGCGAGGCGAAATAGTGCTTCAACATTTCTATTACAAAGAATAGAGCAAGGCAATGACGCTCAATATCTGTGTACCTTGATTCTGCTGGCTGCACTATGCGAGAAATATAGTAAATCGGCCTTTCTTGCCCTTCGTACTCCTGAGCCAAAAGTGCCCCTATAGACCTCTTTGTTGATGTTAGGTACAGCAAAAGCGGGGACCCGAGCTGTGGTGCGATCATTACCCTTTGTGATGTCAGCAAGTCCTTTAACCTTCCGAACGCGGCCTCATGTTCTGTAGTCCAATTGTACACAGCATTCTTCTTGAGGAGATCGCTGAAGTAGAAGGTTATTTCTGCGATCGCAGGGATGAACCTTCGCAGGTAAGATAACTTCCCCAAGAATGTTTTCAAAGCACTTTGATTGTGCGGCGCCGTCATGCTAGTGATGGCTGATACTTTTGCGGGGTCAGGCTCGATGCCTTGGCGATGTATTACACATCAAGAACTTCCCCGAGGTCACTCCAAATGCGCACTTCATGGGGTTCATCTTTAGCTGGAAACTTCTGCATCTTTCGAATACTTTCCGCAGGTCCCCCAAGTGGTCCGCTTCTTCCTTGGACTTGACAACCAAGTCATCAACTTAAAACTCCACTTCTTTGTGCATCATGTCATGAAACAGATCCATCATGGCTCGCTGATAAGTCGCGCCCGCGTTCTTGAGTCCGAATGGCATAACCGTGTAATTGAAGACTCCCACTGGCGTGATGAATGCGGTTTTCCGTGCGTATTCAGGGTCCATTATAGCCATCCATAAAGCTGAACATACGATGACCCGCAGTTGAATCAATGAGCAGATCGATGTTAGGCAGAGGAAAATCATCCTTAGGGCAAAAGCGGTTAAGATCTCTGAAGTCTACACAAATGCAAAGCTGTCCATTCTTCTTCACCACGGGCACAATATTAGCCAACCATGTGGGATGGTGATTGGGCTCGATGAACCTGGCAGTCAGCAGCTTGACAATTTCTTGCTTGATTTTCATGTTTATCCCCGGCCTGAAGCTCCTTGTGCTCTGCCTTACCGGCTTAGATCCTGGGATTACATCTAACCTATGCATGGTAATGCTCGCGTCCAGGCCAGGCATCTCATTGTATTCCCATGCAAACACATCTTTGTACTCAGTCAGTAGCTGCAGAAGTCTTTCTTCCTCCTCGCTCGTGAGGTCTGCACTCAGAAAGACGAGTCTCTTATTTTCTTTGCTTGGGCTTAGGAATACCTCCTTCAGCTCCTGGTTCTGCGGTTTGGGCTTATCCTCCATGCACTCAGGCGCCTCTTTTAGCTTATCCTTTGAAACGTCTGGTGTTGGCTTGTCTAACTCCATGACATGCTCGATTTGATTGATTTGCTCAGGGATATCCCCATGCTCGCGTGGGGGTATCCCCGCGCACCTTCATATGCGGTAGCACTTCTTCCCGTTTGCGTAGAAGCTTTCTATCTCTTTGCCCGCGGGATCACGTTTTACTACCCTTTTCAGGGTGTACACACTCTTTCTTTGATAGGCAATCCGCGGTGCCTCTTCTCGCGCGGACGACTTTTTCTTGGCCTCCTCCCTTGTCACCATCACTTCTGCTGGTGATTGATCATTGATGTCCTCCCATCGAGGCAAATGAGTCGGATTAAACGGCCCTGGCGTTTGCTCGTCTGCCATTTCAGTGAACCACACTGCTTCGGTGAGGTGCGCCTCATCCAAATTGAAAGGGTTTACCGAACTTGGTATCTCCACTACTCTGTCGTTCCAGATAGCCTTCATCACCTGGTGAGCTGTCGAGGGGGCTGCATCGAAGCGATGAATCCAAGCTCGCCCTATGATCATATGATATGTAGTGTTCGCATCGATGACATAGAATTTGGCTGAACATTTGATTTTGCCTATCTGGACGCCCAGACGGATCCATCCTAGAATCGCTTCCAAATCCCATCAGCGGGGATGGACTTCTGACAATCTTCTGCTCTGGGATTCCCGCTAACTTTAAAGTGTTGAGTGAGACCACGTTGACTGCCGCTCCTCCGTCGACGAACGCCCTTTTGAACTCAACACCATTGATTACTGCCGTTACGTACAAGGGCTTCTGGTGGATCGCATCTTCCTTCTTGTCGCTTGCGGAGAAGGTCATGACCTTTTTTGTGGAACGAGATGCTCTGACAACTTTTCAATTGGAAACCACGATGTCTTCTTCGTAATCTTCAGCTATCCTTAGAATTGGTTTTATCATTTCTTTCCGACATTTCTCCGAAAAGTTCATTTCATCGAAGAACCTGCTGAACCCGTGCGACCCCTTCATCCGATTGGCACGTTCGTCCTCCGTATCTATATTGTAATCCTCATCGTTGTAGACTTCGGCAATGATGGGCAAACCGTCTTCCGCAATCTCTTCGAGATCCATAATCGCGATCATGGCTATCTCTTTGCCTTTCGGCTCTTGCTCCGCATGGGCGGGCAGTGGATTGTTTCGCACATCCTGCCTCTGGTAGCTGACAATCAACTCGCCGTCTTTCATCTTTCGGCTCACCATGTTTCTGAGCTTCTTGCAATCAGCCGTTGGGTGCATGATCTTTCCGTGGAATTCGCACCACTTTGGGTCTCTCATCATCTCCTTGGAGGGTATCCTTTCGACCGGCGGCAAGATACCGTCTTTACGCCACTGCTTACACAAATCAGTCTCTTCCTCCACCGAAAATGGTAGGGGTGGCGCATCCAAGTTTGTAACCCTGGGCTGCTTTTGCGGGGAGACTGTATTCACCTCAGCTTCGTGCCCCCTCTTGTAGCTAAACCTTCCAATTTTAAAAGTAGTTCCACTCGGGGATCGTTCAGGGGCGTGCTTCTTCTTCTGTCTCTCCACTATAGGCTCTATGTTTTTCGTGCACTCCATCAATTTTGAAAAGGTAGGAGTTTGTAGGTTGATAAGCATACCTTTGTACTCGTCTCACATACCTTGCAGACATATTTCCACGAGCCTGCCCTCAAGCACTTCATCTCTGCATTCCAAGGACTTGGCTCTGAATTTCTTAATGAATGTCACTCCATCCTCCTCGCGTTTCTGGTACATGCGAGAGAGGTGAATCATTGTCACCTTCTCTTCCACCTGGAAGAATTTGGTATAAAACTTTTGAACCATGTCGTCCCAGGTCTTCAAGGATCCGGCCTCCAACGTCCTGTACCACTTGTAGGCCATATTTCCCAAAGATTTGGGGTACTCACGCATCAGTAGTTTGGGATCAGATCCATATGGCCCCATCACGTCGATGAAACGCATGAGGTGCTCGTGAGCATTCCCGTTAACGTCTTTGAACTTGTCCCACTTAGGAGCCTTGTACCCTGCGGGGTTAGGCATGAGATAAATTTCTCGTGGGATAGGCGAATCATTGTCCACCTTTGGAATGATGGTGTCAGCGAACGGTTGATTGGCCAAGAAAGTTTCCATGCGTCGCCGCAGCGATGTCATACACTCCGGTGCACTCCCCTCAGCGGCAGGAGGAAGGGTGGTTGTAGTTGGAGGCGACACATATGCCGCGGTCGGGCTAGGAACGTACTGTGAATTCACGTTGCCCAACAGCGCCGGCGGGGAAGACAAGGGATATTGTGACAGGTTGGGTGCCACAATTGGTGGTTGAGGAACATGTGCGGTAAGAGGCGGTATTTGCGCTGTTTGCCCCTAGACCGAGGGCAACTGCACCGTTGCCGGTGGGGTTTGCAGATTAGATTAGGTGGCATGGGTATCACTCCAGTCCCTTGGGTGGTGGAAACTCCTCCTCCCTGAGAGATGGCAGTGCCTGATGTAGGGTTCGGGGCAAGGGTTCCCAGAATGGCCATTATCCGCTCAAGCTGTGCGGATTGAGCCTGAAGGGCCTTTCCCTGATTCTGAATGGTGGCGTTCAGATCCTCCAACGTCGGAGTCTCTCCAGCGGCCGCACAAGCGTGACAGGTCTCCTCTCCCGAGGTGGTCTCCGTGGAGGCGATCTGTTGCTGACATCATCTTCATGAGACATGGTTGCTTGCAATGGTAAGTTTCACGTCGGGTTCACCAAATGTGTACGAGAGAATCCTGCAGAGAGAATTCAATATACACCAAGAGTAGGGGATAGAAAAGAACACAGGAAGTGTAAGGCTGTGTGTAGGGAGAGAGTAAGACACTAGCATTGTATGAGAGAGAGACAGGATTTTGGCAGAGCTTCCGCGTATATCAGGTGATTCTTCCCT
This sequence comes from Linanthus parryae, assembly GCA_023055425.1. Taxonomy (NCBI): domain Eukaryota; kingdom Viridiplantae; phylum Streptophyta; class Magnoliopsida; order Ericales; family Polemoniaceae; genus Linanthus; species Linanthus parryae. The sequence goes on from JALGPY010000002.1 coordinate 100,725,379, forward strand.
TGTATGGAAGGGTTAACGATCCTATATAAAACGAAGAATGTGACCGTTGTAGTGTGGTTAATGCAGCCATTAATGGCGGATTAATTAGCTTAACCACAACGGCACGTTCGTCCGCGTATATAGGGACCGTTACGGCACGTTACCCGCGTATATCGGAACCGTTATGAGGTTGACCGGGTGACCGGGTTTATGGAGCTCGTGCCATAAATCTCTCAAAGCAGTTACTAGGGGTCGCGCGCGGGCTTGGTTGTCGCTCGCGCGCGACAGGTTTTACTCTAGCCTCCAAACCACTAAGTCCCTACAAGCCCCGTGTTGGTACGCGAGGGCTCTGTCTCGCAGCCCCCACGTGGATCAGCGCGGTTGGTGATCCAGTGTGTGTGGAGCACAGCTGGGTGTGCTGGATGGTCGCCACGTGGCTAAGATCTGCCTGTCTAGAAAGCACTATCTACAACAGCCAAACGCAACAAAAGCCTATCTGTCTAGATAGCAGCAAAAATAAAAAGCCTATATGTTTAGATAGCATCCAAACGCGACAAAAGCCTATCTGTTAGCAGCGAAAATAAAAAGCCTATCTGTTTAGATAGCAGCCAAACGCGACAAAAGCCTATCTGTCTAGATAGCAGCAAAAATAAAAAGCCTTTTTGTTTAGATAGTAGCCAAACGCGACAAAGGCCTATCTGTCTAGATAGCAGCGCAAAATAAAAAGCGTATCTGTTTAGATAGCAGCCATACGCGACCAAAGTCTATCTTTCTAGATAGCGACTCATTCAAAGCCCATCTATCTGTCCGATCGAATAGCGAGTCAACACGCGAGCTAAAGTCTATCGTAGTAGAGAAAACAGCAAATGCAAAGCATACTTTCATAACAGTCAAATGCGGCTTACAACTTATCTGTTTAGATAGCAGCTTGAAGCAAATCTTACAACGAGGAAAAAGCTTTCAATCAAAAATCCAAGTGTTCTCAAGGAACGTTCCTACATAAGAATCTAAAACTACGAAACTTCACGCCTATCATCGATGTCCTCGACCAGAACAGAGCTCTTGCTCATGCCCCTGACATGGCAAGGTGCCAGATGAACTTCAACCCATGAAGGCTGCTGATGAAGAGCAAGTGGGAGAACAGATCATGGGGTAGGAAGCTAATCGTGCGTAAGAAAGAAACACCCCACTTGTTGCTCCCTGGCTGAAACATTGGAGGCAAATAGTTCCCAGATTGAGAACCAACGGAGATGCACACCACTCATTACTTACTGGTATAAGAATCGGCGCAAAGTTGCTCTTCGCCGGAGGACCACCGGAGATGACCCCTGCAAACATGATAAGAAAAAAGATGTCTTCGTTCCAGCGAAAGAGCTTACACAGCTGGTCTTCGAAAATACCAAGCGGATCAGGGGCCTCTTCATCTAATTCCTTGGCAGTCATTTCTATAGCGCAACGCACAAATTCAAAGCCAATGGACCAAAGCTGATACGGATTGAAAAGGGGTATTGAACAATGAAAAGAATGGCGAGGACTCAGAAGAGGTGGCATTTTGTCAATCACAGGAGCCCAGATGAAGAACAAAATAGAAAGAAAGGGGGTTTATATAGGACTCAGAGGAGACTCTTCAGTTTCCCGGCTGAGTCAGCAAACACCTCGAAAATGAGCAAGAATCAGTGACCCTATTAAAGACTACGACGATACAGTATCCCTAGGCAATGATGAAGGTTGGTCCCACTCTGTGACAAGCACACCTTATTTAATACCGTGGCGGCAGATAGTTCAGATAATAATGGCGGATCTTGGGGACTTGAGCCTACAAAGGTCTAAAATACTCGGGACTCACCAATAGTCCTGAGACATGAAGTTCTAAACTACAGCAAACGTAATGCATGCGCGTAAGCCTATCTGTCTTCGATAGCGGCAAAAATAATTAGGTCTAGTGTAAGCATGCCTTCTTAGGCAGCAACTAGACGCGCGTGAAAGCTTGGCTCTTGACAGCCTCTGTTTAAAAAGAAAAAAATACGCCATTTACCTACAAGGAGCAGACACATAAAGCTTCGCATTCATGAACAGGAACCAACCAGAAGATATTTCAAAGTGCGCGAAACCAACGCGCGCAAAAACAGGACATATTCAAACAATCCAAGGAGCGCGACAACAAAAAACATATAAAGATTACATCAAAAGAAGTTCAAAAGAAGGAGTTGTTGCCAAATTTAACTATTTATCCGTGAAAAGGTCCTTCAGAAGAGCATCTCCTGCCGACATGTGAATAGAATTGGCAGCCAATTGCTCCAAGCGAGCCTTGTTGTCACTATAACACTTGTCAGCTTCCTTGAACTCTCTGATGGCTTTCTCCAGCTCTTCCTTGCGCGCCTGAAGAGCGGCCTTCTCTTCGTTATAAACAGAGCGCTCAGGCTTGAGTTGAGTAGAATTGCGGATCCTGGTTAGCCTTTGTATGAGGAAGCCCATGTCTAATTGCCCGGCCGCGATTTCTTGAAGCTCGTCCGTACTTGTGAGGAGGTTCTGGGCAATTTCAACCGTGGTGCTTGCGGGAGTAGTCCTATTCACCTTCTCCTGAAGGGAATTCATTTCCTTGGGCACTACCTCTCTGTCCCCAGGCAATAGCTCCAGCACTCCTGCAAATGTTCTTGGATACGATAGGAGCACCTTCATTAGCCATTCAAGGCAAGACTGGTCGATATCTGTACACGTGGAAACAAAGTCAAAACACTCAGCAAAAACATGAATTAAATGAATAAGTATCATGAACAAGAAGGCAATGGCCTTACCAGTGTCTTCGACTATTTGCTGAAGAGGGGAAATGGGAGCCGTTGGTTGCGAGCTAAAACCAGCTGCCTTGATCATCCTCTGATCAGCCTGAGCTTCGCGTGCAAAGTATGCCTCTGGGATTACAAAACTCCTCTTGGCCATGAAAACAGGGTCTGCAACCTGTGAGCCCCAGACCTCCCATGGGTTCTCGGAGAAGAGGGCATCTAAATCAAATTCATAGCCCCCTGTGACAGCAGCACTTCCCAAAACACTCGGCGAGACAGGAGCATCGCACCCATTTGACCCAAGACCGTCATCATTTACATCAGGAGCATCGCGTTCGGTTGAAGAAGCTCCTGCAGCGCTTTCCTTAACAGGGGTGGCATGTTCACCCAACTCAGCGTCACGTTCGACCCTTCCAGCATTTTCTCTAGGAGAAGCATCATGTACAGAACCCACTACCGTTGGGGCTCGCTCAGCGATTATTCCTCTCCCATCATCTTCTTCATCCGAAGAGAGGGCTATTGCTTGAGTAATGGGAGCAACATCATCCCCCTGCCTTCGCCGGTCCTCTTCCTCCTGCTCGGAAATAAATTCGAGGCTCTACATCAGCGTCACCTTCAGCTATTGAAGCCTCTTCCACCGGACCTTGCTTTGAAATTCCTGCAATAGAAATTTCACGATCAGTAATCACTACGACACTGCGGGGCGACGAAGTCTTAAGGGGCAAGGGTCAGGGTCTTAAAAAACAAGTGTGTTACTCTCGAAACAATAGAGAATGAAAATTGAACCTCCACCGGTGTTTGAAACGGCGTTCCCCCACTTACATGGGGTCTCCGCGCGGTAAGCATGTTGCTGATTATCATCAACACCGTTTACCCTAGCATGGCCTGCTTATGATAAAGACATTAAAAACCTGGCTCAAAGAAGAGTGAAGGAGGATGAGTTTGTTGCGTGTTGCCAAAGGGGTTACCTGAGGATTCCCCACACTGATCTCTTATCCACTTACGGATATCACATATAGGCACACCATGGTACAGTGCGCCAATCACAATTTCATGGTTGGATAAAGCAAACTTAAAAATTGTACCTTCTTCATCTTCATCATCGAAGAATTCATGAAGGGCTAGTTGGGCTCACTGCAGTTCATTCACAGATCTGGGAGAAGGACGCGTTGTGCGCGAACGAGTTGATCGCGTGCGTGGTCTTTGCTCTCTAGAACTCCATCTCCTCAAGACTTTTCTGTTTATCCATCTCGATTCGCTCCTCCTAAGACAGCTTGTCTTGTAGAGATCTCTCTTTAGCCATATGTCTCGACTCTTCAATAGCCTCTTCCTCGGTCATGATCATCGGTCCTTTTAGGGGGATATCCTCATCTGCAATAGAGAAACAAATAATGAGTATTGGCACATTAATTGGCCCCGTTAATAGGGAAATTTACCTCACCTTCTTCTTCCTCCTCCCTGGCAACAAAGCCTGCATCAGGTTTGGGGTTCGTCTTTTCTTTGAAATAGTTATCTTCGCAAAAGAAGCTTTCTTCACTACTAGCTCATTCCGTGAGCGTTTTGATTGATACGTCACAAAATCATCAACCGAAGAGGGACCTGCACTTCCCTTATTCGACGCCTTGATATACGGGGCAAGGAAAAGTTCAAGTTTTTCCAAAATCGCTCGCTGGATTTCTTCATCCATGGGCGTCTATGGAAGGATGACGTCGTCAGGTTAGCTTTTCTTTGAGCGACAAAGATCAATAAGACCCACGCTGCGATCCCCCGAGGCAAAGCGTCGCAAGCAGCACTAATAAGAAAAGGGGAACAATATTTTCAGTCATAGGATACAAAAGAAAGGGAGAATGAAGAAGTTTAAGACAATACCGCTTGGAAGTCCGGCGAATACTGAGTCCTGGAATCAAGGGAGTTCTTTCCAATAACGGTGGTCTTCTCGTCCAGAATGAATTGCGGGCAGAGATGGTGGTCTGCAGCTAGCAAGGAGAAATATCCGTAATGAGTCGCGCTTCGGGTTAGTGTAGTCTTGAAAGGATAATATTTTGAAAAAGGCGCGAGGACTGTACTGACTTGAAGTAGAGTTTGGGGATTGGTCAAACGACGAGCTTGGGTATTCCAGAAAGCCACCCAACTTGCCGAAATTCTGCCCTGTCTTCCTCTGGAAGGCTGAGTCAAAGGGAGTTCTGCAAGTAGCAGTTCGTTACGTTTCCCATAAAGCACCCCATTATAACAACCCTTGATAACAGACTTTGACCACATGGGGAGGCGCGACAGCATCATAACCCAGTTGAAAGGCCATGCGAAGGGGATCAAAAGGAATTGCTATGCGCTCATAATTGCAAGATTCTGCACCAGGCGCATGTTCAACCAGTCCAGGTAGATAACCCCTTCTGCACCATATCACGTACTTTCCATAACGCCGAGACCCCCTAGTAATGTGTTTTTCCTGGAAAGGAGTGTTAACCTCGGGATACATATCCTCAAGAAAACGATGTTATCTAATTCCACAACATACGATTGGGCCACGAATAGATCAGCATTATCGTATACCACAGAAAAGTTACGGAAAGTACTCTTGGTACCAAACCAACGCCACGAACGGGGACACAGGAGAACCTCCTTGGAGCTCTGTACATTCCACAAATCGACAATAGAAGGAGTTGGAGCATATGCGGGCCAACGTTTGAAAACCCACATTGTCAAGAATCCGACATTGATGAAGGAAATGACGTTGACCCTTCCACGCGAATGCTCGACATGCGACACGGCTAAGTCGAGACGTTAGTACAAAGAGACCAAAACCAGGGGTCCTAGAGCAATTTTTCGACCAAGCACGAGCTTTGCTGCAAGTGGGAGCACGTGGATAAAGACTCCGTCACGAGGACTCCCGTCAATGAGGATACGTGACAACCAAACACACTGGAAGCCACACAACGACCATGGGAGCCCTTCTCCATCAGTACAAATCACCGCGTTAGGGTTGCCTCTGAGCAATTTCAGGATAATGGCGGGTTTGGCGTAGTATTTGTAAAAGAACATGAGCCATTTCGACCAGATGTTTTTCGCGCTAGAAGAAACTGACATAAAGGTGTCACAGGGTTTAAACTCGTCAGTGGCCCACCGCGTAGCATCTTTATTCAGAGTTGCAATACATTCCTGCATCTGCGTAAAGAGGTTAAGCTCCTCATTTCCCTCTAATTTGTCCAAAGGGTCAAAGGCCGCAATGCTCGGAAGCATCAACAGATTTTCCACATCTTCAAGGGTAGGCGCGGCCTCAAAAGAAGAAAAATGGAATGAATGGTTCTTCCTCAAGTAACGCGAAAATAGAACCCTTAGCATGTCCTGGTCGACTTTGAGGTTGAAACCCTGGTCGCACGGATGGCGTTATAAACCCCAGCTTGTTTTAACACCTCCTCATGGTTGTTAAGGATAAATGTGGTCTATTCATCCATTCCATCAAGATTTTCCAAAAAAGACTGGAAAAAAACATCGTTGAACGGAATCAGGCCAGCTTCAATACTAAGCCTCTGTACATCATGGGCGTCTGCAAAATCCTAATCTTCCCTGTTTGGCTCGGGCTTCAATTCAAGAGCAGCAACAGGAGGAGACGCCTGGGGAGCGTCTCCTCGAATCGTAGACAAGTAAAAATCATCGCCCCCTAGATAAGGCGCCTTGAACCATAATTTCCTGGGTAGCTCCGACATCTCGACACTTTCCTTGCTTGATTTATTTAGAGCCATTGCTGTGAGCACAATAACACCAGATTTTGCAATTTGATTGCATGCAAAAAGAAAAAAGAAGGGGAGAAGAATATCTGCAAAACTTGACCGCAAATTTCAAAATTTATAATCTCTCACCTTGTTGACGATTGAGAGGTTGGATCGCTTGATAGAATGTATGAATAATCTGATCTAGAACGTGGTCGAAAGTTTCGGCTTAAATTGGAAGATTCTCTCTCTGATGCATACGAACTCAAAAGCAACAACAATGGAAAATTTCTAATTGAAGGAAGCAAAGTTTAAATAGCCATTAGATTGAAGAGCTGTGACTGCTGACGTCTGCTGAGTCAGCAACGCTTCGATATCCGGCGAGGTTGGCGACCCATCAAATCCTTTTGAGTTATTCTTTCCTCGAAAATAGGCGAAAAATCGTGGATGGCGTCTGATTAGCTTCACTTGAGTGACGTGCGATTACCACGCGTTGCTACGCAAGTATACGGTCAAGTAATAAAGTGGAGTATTTTGGACTCCGAGTTATCGAACCCAAGGGAAGGTGTTTACTATACGCTCTAGATTAGAAATTAAACTCAATTTACCTGAGTAACCGGTAAAAATGATTGTAGTTTGAAGTGTTGTCACCCTCAAACAAGTGACTAGCAATAGTAGTGAAATAACGCGAATAAGATGATTTGATGTAAATCAGAGGAGAGAAAGCTAGGCAATCTATAGATCACCTAGGGTAGTTTTGACAATTCCGGATTCCATGTTCTAACACAATGACTCTTAGCAACCTATGCTGGGTATGGCGTTGACAATTACCTATCAGTCTCATGTTGTTCTACACAAAAGTAACGATTTGTCCCTCTCAGGCCAAGTATACTACCTATGTGTTCTAGCTGGCCAACAATGTTGCAAGGGATAATGTCCTCTCAGACCACCATTCACGAACAACTCATTACTTCCTACTAAATTTACCCTCATCTAGCCATTCCTATCCAACCAACCTCTCAGTCTAGTCAGTTAAGAATGATCTTGTTTACTCATGCCAACTAGGGTAGAGTTATTTTCACACACTCACTAGTTATGTAGTAATTTCGGGTCATGACTCCTACGTTACTAAGAATTAAGCACAATAAACAAGATAATTAGGCTACCAATATCATCAATAAGCCTAGTTCATGATTGAATGAAGAAAGAGATAATTCACATCACACATCTTAGCCCTAACTTGTCAATGAAAGAACTCAACATGATGAAAATCAAAACAATCTTCATTGAACCATAATCCTAGCATGAAAGATCATCCAAAATCCGGAAAATATCATCAAAAAATAAACCCTAGGCTCTCCATAGATGCCTAGGTATGAGTTTAGCTACTCATAACACAAGATAACATGGTTCTTGAATAGTTCATACAAGAAAGTAACAGAAAAATAGATCAAACGCTAGAAATCGTGAAGATTGGCGCGATCCGGGCTCTCCTCCTTCCTTGAGGTCGTTCCCAATGAATTCTCCTTGCTCTCCTCCTTATTCTTGGCTCTCTAGATGCGTGAATGATGATTATTTTCGTCCCTAGGTCGTTCTTGAATCATAACCCGCAAAAGTCAATTGCACAAAAACCCCCTGAAATCTGCTCCTGACTTCAAAACGCGATATCTTCTTCGTCCGAACTCCGATTTAGCTCTGTGACCTATCGATGGAAAGCTCTTTGAGTTTAATTTCATATGGATTTGTTTTCACCCCGAAATGAGTTGTAGAACTCCGGATATGAAGAAAATAGTGCAGACTGGTCATCCAAGCTCCTTTAATTCGGCTTCTCTTGACTCCACTTGAGCTCCCATTTTTTCCGAACTTCGTTCCATGCCTCCTATCAACCGATTAGCATCCGTCCCTGCCAAAACAACATGAAAAAACATAACAAGCGATTATATTTGACAAATAACAATAAAATATGCATGAAAATGCCCGGACTAACAATATAGCACATGGTAGCAACAAGTGATAAAACGACCTATAATCTCTAACATTGGCCTCAAAACACTCTCCAAATACATAATAACATGTGGTAAATGCTAAAAAATTATAGCCCCTAAAAGGTGCTATCAGTGACCACGCTTCGTCTAAAATCAAACGGGGCTTCTAAACCCTAGGTAATCATGGCTATGACCGGGGCTAGGGATTTTAATTTTATTCAAAATTCAAAGAATCTGCGTGAGGACCACGCACGAGTGATTTTGGGCGACTGCACAACGGACGTGCGCGTGACATTCGCGCAAAAGGGGGCTAATGTATATGGTGCTTTCCAGACATACAGATCACATCCACGTGGCAGTCATCCAGTGCACCTAGCTGTGCTCCACATACACCGGATAAATACCTATGCTTGTCCGCGTGGGGGCTGCGAGACAGGGCCCTCGCGTACGAACACGGTACTTGTAGGGACTTAGTGTTCTGGAGGCTAGGGTAAGGCCCGTCGCGCGCGTGCAACCACCTAGATCGCGCACGACCCTTTGTAACTGCTTTGAGAGACTTAATGGCCAAGTCCTATAAAACCGGACTGACCTCGTAATGGTCTCCCGTATGTACGGTCAGGTGCCTAACGGTTCCTATTTACACGGTCGAATGTGCCGTTACATGGACTACCATTAAGCCGCCATTTATGGTGCATTAACCCCCTCACAACGGTCACTTCCCAACTATATATAGGATCATTAGCCCTCCGTTGTGACAGACTAGTGTCATCTCTGGTTCTACACTAGCTATTAAGCTGTCTCTCTCACTCTCAGTTGCAAGTGATTACTCTCTCCCTACACACAACCCTATCTCTCTCCGTGTTCCTATTCCCTACTTGAGGTGCACACTGGGATATATCCGAAGGATTTCCTTGCGCACAACATCCAACCAAACAAGTTCGATTTCCCTCCTCTGCGCCACCTCTGAGCCAAGACTCCATCTTTATAAGGCGAGACCTGGGATTATTTCACAAATTGCAATGATGGAAGAAGCCCCTGAGTCTGGGTCGCTTGATTTCAGGTTTAGGCATCGAAGAAACGAATGGCGTAACTGTTGGAATACCATAGGAGAAGAGAGGGGATGACGATTACGACGGAGACAATGAGGAGGATGACGGAGACGGTGAGGCCGACAGCGACGAACATGGCCCGACAACTTCGATTTGGGTCTTCCTCTTCCTGATCCACTTTCTTCGATCCGTCCTTCCTCCTCCCCTTATTCGATTTCTCTCTTCATCCACCCCTCTGTGTTTCTCCCGATTCTCTCTATTTTTCTCTCTTCCTCCCCGATATGTTTTTCTTCTTTATCTTTATCTCTTTGACTTTCTCTCTCTTGCTTGATTTGTGAGGTTGTTAGAGGAGATAAGCTATCAGATTTAATTGTTCTAAAAACAAACTAGAAGATTTCGGTCGGACGACAAAAATCTAAAAGGCCAGATAAGGGAGTAATCTGTTTGGTTCATGGAGAAATCTTCCCCCATCTGTTTGGTTCATGGGAGAAATCTTCAGCAAATGACCACCCCTTGATGTTCTTAGTATTATTTATTAGAAACAAGGTCCAAAAAGTCTAAAAAAATACACAAGGGTAATATTGTCCCAAAAAAGATAATCACTCACTTTTCTAACGGAACCTAACAGAAGGTGCTAAGTGTCCACGGAATATTCCGTTAACTGGGTGCAGACTGTCTTTTTACAAAACACAAGGTAGGGGAGAGGAATTTATCCTAAACTCATGGGTGGTTAATGTCTTTTACCCTATTCAAAATCCATGCAAATGAGTGCTAGCTCAGTGGTATAGCAGTTGAAGCCCATGCATGATACCCCGTGTTCAAATCTAGCAATATGTAGGATTTAATGTAATTCTCAATATATATATAATCCAGACAATTACATCTCGATGTCCTTACACGAGGGCCTCTAATCCTTTTGGGGATGACAACACCAATTCCAATTTAGCCCCTAGGCTATTCCTACTCTTACTATCCAGTCCACCACCCAATTTGCTTTTCTATTAGGCCTCGGTTTGGTTACATAAAACAAATTTAGGGATAAGACTTATGCTGGGATAGGAGCACAGATAAATGGAAAAAAAATATGATATTTAATAAGCCATGATAAGTTATGTTGTCTATTTTTGTTTGGGTGTTGTCTGATAAGATGCAGAATATGATGCAAAACATGTTTGGGTAGTGTAAAATATGAAGTAATATAAGCGCCAAAATGACTGTAATACTCACCGTGTATAAAAACTTGTATATTGGAATTTGGTGATGAAAGGTGTTGAAAATGTATCAAATTAAATTTTTCGTACAATTTATTACTACACATAAAGACGTTGTCATAGCTTGTTCGATAATTTGACAAATTTACAGCAATCGTAATGCAGCAACGACATATAGTATAGCAAACAGATTACAACACGGAACTCTTTGATTTATTACAAATACACAACAAGGACATGATTAGATAACAAACACAGAAGGCCACAACTACAAAAAGAATAAAAACAAGGAGTGAGTTAACCTTTCAAGGCGTATGAGATACTACGTTTGAAAAATTCAATGGACCGGCATGAACATTTCCTTGGAAGAAGTTGATGGTCCGGCATGAATATTTTCACCGCAGGGTCGCTGGTCCTCAAACAAAGCAGTTGCAGCCACTTCACAATTTACAAAATTGAGATAGCAAGCCCTCTTATATCATGTCGATTGATCCCCACATGCCGCCAATGAATTATATATGTCGGTTCGTCGTCCCACAAATACGACGTAGTTACTATCTTTGTGTTTCATTCCTAAAATTTATCAAGGGAGTAACTCTACTCATATTATTATGCGAAATAAAATTGTAAAAACATTCAAACACAACAAATAATCATGAATACAACATGGCCACTACGATTCCTAATCAACCAATGATAAGGGACACGTTAAGTCTGGATTCTAAAAATTGAATAAGTCCAACTCCTAAATGAAACAAAGATAAAGTCCAATGATGTCCATGCACTAACTTTGCTTATCATAATATTAGCTCCAACTCTGCCTAACCCATGAAGGATCCGCAACTCACTTCATTAATGAAGTTTCTCATCCCCGGGTGTGCCTCCAAGATTTCAAACTGTGTGTGAGTACAGATCAGAACCCTGTGGTAGTTTTCATCCCACACAACGCCCTACCACCCCAGTATGTAAGTGAGCCAATTAGAAATTTGCTTGTTATAGATTAATATGTGACTCTTCATCAGTCCGATATGTACCATAACACCCCCCACAACTAATTTAATGACTCCTACGCGGTAATTCAAGATGGGGGTAGAATTGTATATCCCGTTCTTTGTCCTTAGACACACTTCCTGCTAACGATGTCTAATAGAACCTTGTCAGGAATTGGATTCCAACGTATACTAAGTGTTATTAACACTCTTGCGGTTGACATGCGTAGAATTATCTAGTTTCTTATTTAAATTTCAGTCACTTTTTTGGTGATGAACTCTTAAATCAACCAATTGCCTCCTCAATTTACTTTAAATTTAAATTAATGGTCTAGCTAAACAATCTCAAGATTGTCCATGTGGGTTCGGTAACCTGAGTTACAATAATCATTTTTTATTAATTCGACAGTGCACTTGCGTATACATGTAAGAAAACGTGGCATCAGTCCATCAGGCTCATTCTAGTCATGTTTGTCTTTACGTCTAAAAGATTAATCCATGTCTGTGATTTTGTGTTTTTTTTTAAAACAATTGACCTTTTTCTGTTGAAACATTTTGCTCGAGTTGGTTGTAATTGAGTGTGTAATGGTGAATTTGGTTTAAAAAATAATCAATTTGTATGAGTATTATTACATGTATTTATAGGGTTTTCACTTGGTTATAATTTCTATTTGTATGATTTAATGTTTTATCTGGAACTTTTTCATGTCTGTTACTGACTCCCAGCCACATTCATTGCTTGCTTCCCTGTATTACCGAACTCTGACTTGTTTTTTAGTGTCAAAGTAGTCAAACCTAATATTAAGGAGAACATACTCCTCATTTATGTCCAACAACAAACCACCACTTCACTTTGTCTACTTATACACCCACCCACACTTGCACAATCTGATCTGTCATTTACACCTCATCTACATCATCTTCTCCTCTTCTAAATATCTCCAACTTCTCATTTACCACCATGTAACATACTTCCTACAACTTCTCCTCCCACCAATTTCGTAGTAACACCGAGTCTAGGACAAGGATACGAGTTATGAGAACAGCACATCCTCACATAAAGAACCTAAGTAGAGATTCCTCCAACCTCTCATTGCTTAGTTGAATTATTTTGGCAGGAAACACCGTTCTCTTTTATTATATAGATATCACGGTGTTTCCCACCAAAACGAATTCAACGGGGCAATATTTATCGTTGATTTTTTCAACTTTCAATCTCGGCTGCTCTTTGTCTCTTGACATATTTTATAAACGACCATGTCTTTATAATAATTTACGAAGCTGCCATTAGGTCTGATAAGAAATGTTTATAATGATATTTCCATCACAACCATTCCTGCTTCAATTGAAGGAAACAATTCACTTTCTTTATCCTAAAATATCTCCATTATTTACTCTACCCAATGAAATAAATTGGTAAAAGGAAATAGCCCATAAGCTAGAGACAAAATGAAACCATAATTTATTACTAAGACTCTCTCTTCCAAATTTTGTTCAAACAATTAGTTTATTGCCATGTTACATCATCTTCTTCTTTACATCCAGGCTCCATTTTCCACCATTCCTGTTGGGCAAGAAGGTGTGTTCTCACCTTTAGTATTTCAATTCAAATATCATTACTCACTATTTTGTTAATTTCATCTCGGCACGAAGACGTCTATTAATTATTATAATAATCTTACGCTTGGTAGGATGATATTCGTCCTGTAACAATTCCACTTGAACTGTACGAAAAAAGTTGGGCTCTTGCTTGATGTTTTGGAACAACTAATCAACAAAATTAATTCATGCAGCAAAAAAAAAAAAACAAAGTAATAGGAAAAGACGGAAGTCGGTCTGAAAGTTTTTTCCATTATTAAAAGGGAGTACTAGGCATATTGAAAAAACGTCATTATGAATCTGGTGAATGGGGGTCTCTAGGTTCAGTCCTTGCTTGACATGAAATTCGCTGCTGATCAAGTTCCTATGGCTTGGGTTTATTCTCAGCCAGGTTTAATTCCAGTGGGTACATAGATTTTATTTTTCTCAATCAGAACATAGCGCATATTTTATAAACGATCATGTAAGTGAAATGATAATTACTAATATTTTGATTTTTACAATTCTATTTTACAGGTTCATAGAGACTTGGACCAAACAGTGAGTACGATTTTAGTATGCGTTCACGAAATGTTGGTGTCGTCATACGTGATCGAATTGAGGTGAGTCTGAAACAATCATTCACCTACACCAGTAAGTTTAAAAATATAACTATGTGGAATTTTATGTTATATTTTATTTGTTTACTATTTCTTAAACTACAGGGTGTTGGATATTCAAACACATTTGCAGGTGACAGAGGGAGAGACAAAGAAGTAGTACCTGAGACAGTATGGGCTAATTTAACAGTTGACTCAACAACCACACATTATTTTACATGATTTGCACTAATTTATACGATTGCTTCCAGGAAAATTGATCAAAGAGAAAACAAAAAGCGACATATCTAGAAAAAGGCAAAGTTAAAGTCGGCGAGTCTTCATCTTATGCGGTAGATATACTTAGAGTATTTTAAAGATTACTTTACATGCATCCAATGTTTTACTTAGGAAGAATAAGTATTCACTTGGCACGCTCAATATTAAAATCTAGGCAACGAATTCTAATAGCACATCAAGAAGATCGCTAGCCGAACAGGCACGACGTGCTAGAGAAAGCGCACAACGGATTAGGACCCCACCGAATACATCAAGGACAACATCTAGGCAGCAAGACGTGCCAGTTTCAATAGCTACAATTGATCAAATAGCACTTCGAGCAACAGAGGCGGCATGCATGCATACATCTAATGGTAATGGCGAGTTTGATAATATACGACAGAGCCTATCCGATGAATTTGCAGCTGTTGGTAATAATGACAGGTGACCATATCTACATTTTCAAAATTTTCTATATAGATATGCTACTTGAAACGGGTGCCCATTTCAATAACGGTACTTTTTTTGTTGGCCAATTACTGACCCTACGTTACTCGATGGTTCAGACAGCGATAATGATTCAGAAGATGTATGTCTCCATGAAGAAAGTAATCTTCCGATCAATCCATCATAATGCCGTCATTTTCTTGGTAATTTGGATGTAAAATGTGGATATTGCGGGGTCTTACATTGTATGGATGAGAAATTAATATATTCATCGAAATTGCGCCCTGTTTTCGGTACATGTTGCTCTCAAGGTAAGGTCAGGTTGCCTTTGCTGAAAAAACCGCCTCTGACACTTCAACTTTTGTATGATGGAACTGGTGATATGTCAAATTAATTCAAACGTTATACTCGGGAGTACAATGCATGTAATGATTTCACAAGTTTAAAGCCAAGGTTGATGACAGAGTGTTGAATGGGAGACGACCTAATTATTTTATTACTCACGATGACTTACGTCATCGAACAGGGCCACTATTGCACGATGGGATCAATTTACCCAGTTATGCTCAATTGTACATTTATGATCCAGATTCAGCTTTGGAAATTCGTAATCGCCGCAATCCCCATTTGAGGCAAGATGTTATAAAAAGTATCCAAGATACTATGTTGGAGCACAATCCATTTCCAAGTAAGTACCGAGCAGCGTATGACCTATTGACTCATTCACACTTGGAGGATGAAAACCTACCCGCATATCTTCATTATAACTCTTACACAGACCATCGGCGATATAATATGCCAACTGCAGATGAAATTGCAGTTATATTACCAGGTGATGGTTCAGAAATAAGTGGAATGAGAGATATCATATTGCACCTAAGAGGAGGTAATCAGTTCATGCAGATTAATGAGTGTCATCCTGCTTATCTACAGCTGCATAATGTTCTATTGTTCCCAATAAGGAAGCTAGGTTGGGAGCCTGAAATGAAGTTGTGTGGCGTCACTAATACTTGTACCTCTTCAAGTCATCTAACTCAAATGCAGTATTATCGTTACGGTATTTTTCAATGTGATTCTGAGTATTCGACAATTTTGAGAGGTTGGAAATTGTTTCAGGGGTTTCTGGTAGATGCTTGGGCTGCTGCGGAGCAAAATGACCTAACATTCTTTAAGCTAAATCAAGATAAAATCCGTTATGAACTTTATACAAGTTTGACAGACAGTATTGGACTAGATGTCTTGGGATCAGAGCAAATTGGCCAACTGATGGTTTTACCGTCATCTCACATTGGTAGCCCACGTTATATGTTAGAAATATTTCAAGATTCAATGGCTATCACAAGGTATAATCATCATCCCGATATTTTTTTGACAATGACTGCTAATTCCAGAATGGCCACTACCTCATGAAAAGCCAACAGATCGTCCTGATTTAGTGGTTCGTGTTTTTTATTTAAAGAAATAAGCCTTGTTAGAAGTTATTTGCAAGAAGAAAATATTTGGGCAAAAGGTTGCACATGTTTATACAATTGAATTTCAAAAGCGAGGGTTACCGCATATGCATCTTCTCATATTTCTAGTCAGACCGGATAAAATTAGAACATGTGCTCAGGTAGAAAAATATGTATCTGCTGAATTTCCTAATCCAAAGGTCGATCATCTACTTTTTGAAAACATTAGAAGTTGTATGATACATGAACACTGTGGTACCAGAAATCCCCAAGCCCCGTGTATGGAAAACGGTAAATGCATAAAAAGGTACCCTAAAGAGTTTGTGGATTCAGCAACCATGGACCAAGATGGATATCCCATATATAAACGCACTAACACAGGTATTGTATATGAAGTGAAGGGACATGAAGTTGACAATAGGGATGTTGTTCCGTATCACCCATTTCTCTCAAGAATGTTTAATTGCCATATAATGTGGAAGTTTTTTCAGGGTTAAGATGTGTAAAATATATTCATAAGTACATCTACAAGGGACATGATTGTAAAACAATGATTCTGGGAGGAGTTGATGAAATTCAACAATGTCTCGATTCTAGGTACATTGGACCTCCAGAGGCAGCTTGCCGAATACTAGGTAATTCTTTACATGAAGAAATCCCATCAGTTACTCGATTGACACTTCATTTTCCCGGTATGCATCGGGTTAGTTTCAATCCTAATGATCCGTTGAGTGTAATTCTTGCAAGAGCTGCAACACAAGCATCAACCCTAATAGGGTTCTTTGACTACTATGCCTTGAATCCTGAAGCACCTAAATATACATATCAAGAGTTCCCTCAATATTTTGTTTGGAAAGGGAATTCATGGACTCCGAGACATAAGGGATATGATATTGGCAGGATGTACTTTGCAAGTCCAAATTCCAGGGAACGGTTTTATCTACGATTGTTATTGACTCATGTAAAGGGGCCAAACTTATTTGAGAACTTACGCACAGTAAACAACATCACGCATCCCACATTTTAGGAAGCGTGTGTAGCAATGGGGTTGGTTGAGGATGACAAATAATTGATTAAATGCCTAGAAGAAGCATCTATTATGAAAACAAGGCATCAATTGCAAAGATTGTATGGGATAATTCTCACAAAGTGCTCTCCTATTTATCCACTTGAGCTATGGAAGCGATTTTCAATTAATATTTGCGATGACCTTGCCCATAAGATTCTTAAACTTTTCGGAATCACTGATCCTTCGATTTCTCAAATTGAAAATTATGGTTTACATTTGCTTAATCAAATACTTCAAGAATCTGGAAAGGGTTTGTATGAATTTCCCCCTATGCCTGAACCTTCTGGTATGTGGAACGTGATAACTGGTAACATATTATTTTTGGAACACCGATAACTACATGTTTGTGCACAACAAGATGATGTGGAAAGTCGTGTTGCCAGTGTTGGAATAG
Organism: Linanthus parryae; assembly: GCA_023055425.1. Taxonomy (NCBI): domain Eukaryota; kingdom Viridiplantae; phylum Streptophyta; class Magnoliopsida; order Ericales; family Polemoniaceae; genus Linanthus; species Linanthus parryae. The sequence continues at coordinate 100,742,896 of JALGPY010000002.1, forward strand.
ATGACCTAGAGGCAATCTAGTTATGTATGAATTTATATTTGACTAGAAAATTCATTTTATTATTTATTGGATATTTAATATAATGAAGTCCTTAGATTTACAATCGTGTTGTTTATCTTAAATATCCCTAGTCCAGTATAATGATTAATAGGAAAATCATCTATAGACTAGTATGGGGTTGGATTGATATGGAGATATCATGATCCAACACATGGGTGTCCATTAAAGGTAATGGCGCACTGGATTGAGCCATCTCCGAGAAGGTTACATACACGTTATGTAAAGTCACAAGCGCTTCTCGCGGTGCAATGGTATTGTCATCCTTAGACTTGAAGTCACTAGATTTTCTAGTTGTGGATTATTGTGATTTTGGTAGCGTCAAACGCTACACCGTATCTGGGTAGCTATAAAGGCGTTTACTGGATACAATAATAAGAAAGCTTAGAAATCGTATTAGACGTAGATAGAATTTGTCCCTCCCACATAACGGGAGCAAATATCCTAGGCCACTCGAGGGATAGTGATTATAGAATGTCTGGCCAGACTCAAATAAATCAATATAAGATATTGATGCTATTTGCACGAATAAGGCTATTTCCAGGATCGAGAAACTATGGATTGGATATACGAGTGTGACTTGTATGTCTCGTGTCCAATCCGGATATAGAGACAAAGGGATGTGACGATTACTTGTACAAGGTTTGTCAGATGACTATTCTATTAGTTGACTAGAATGGATGTTTTGCTAGAAATCGCTCCATATTAGCAAATTGTTGCTACCAACTAGATAGAACCTATGGGGTCACACGCTATATAGAGTTGAACTAGATTTGGGAATTAATTAATATGATTAATTAATTATAAGGATCACTTTGCAACACCTTTCAAACTTAGTAGAACTAATTTGCAAGGAAGGGACTAAATCGAATTCTAGTAGGACTAGAATAGGTCCTTTAGGTAGTTGACAAGGATTTGTTGGACTATATAAAGGATTCTCCTTCCTTCCTTCCCACATACTTATGAGCCTATTGTTCATAACTTGAGTGGGAGAGAACAAAAGGAGAGAGAGCAAGCAAGCAAGAGGGCCGACCGACCCCCTTGCCGCCGCCCCTACCCCGTCGGCCAACAAAGGAGGCCGCCCCTCCTTGTTGCCTCGTGTTGCGTGATTTCTTCTTCCTCTTCCTCCGTTCCTAGCTAGCACAAAGGAGAAGGAAGATCTAGATATCAACTCTAGGCGTGGATGAACCGCAGAGACATGACACAATTCACGTTACAAGTCATCACAGGAGAAACCCTAAGGTGTGTAACATGATTCTTCTTTTACCATCGTTATGCTTCTTGTCCTGTGATCCTTGGAGGGTATTGAATGGATAAATTATATTTTCTGCTGCGTATCCATGATCAAAACCCTATAGTCAGCCTTAATAGAGTTCAACTACATGCATATTCTATCATAATGGCTTCTGTTCTAGAGAATAAATGTACGTCTTTCTTCTTAAATGGGGGAGCTGGAACATGAAAGACTTTTCTTTACAATACCCTATCTATGAAATGTCGTAGTATGGGACAAACATTTGTTCCAGTTACATCATAATGTATCGCATCATTGTTATTAGTGGGAGGTAGAACTGCACATTCGAATTTTCGCATACCATTGGATATTCAAGAGAACTCTTTTTGTGGTTTTACTAAGCAATCTATTCATGCTGAATTGTTCAGAGACACAAAAATGATAATATGGGATGAGGTTCCTATGCAACATATACATTGTGTTGAAGTAGTTGACCGCACACTTCGTGATCTTCGGGATTGTAACAAGCCATTTGGTGGTATAACTATAGCTCTTGGTGGTGATTTCCGACAAATATTGTCGGTCGTGCCCAAAGGATTTCAAGAGCAAATTGTTGGTGTATCCTTAAGACGGTAAATGATTTGGCTTGGCATACAAGTTCTAACCTTGGACGTGAATATGCGTCTTAATAGCTCCAACATCGCCGATGTGGAATTCACCAATTTCTTGAATGAGGTAATAAAGTTTTATTCATATCATACTGGAATGTTCACTTTGTAGATTTTAAAATTTAATTTATGTATCTATTATATATATATATATTTTCAGATTGGGAGTAATTCCCAAAAAGTTATTCAAATCACACCAGCGATACATAAATTTCGACACCTGAACGAGTTATTTGACAAGATCTATCCAAATCTAAATTTGATTGCAACCACCACACAAGAATTTCTCACACAAAGAACAATTCTATCTGCACGTAATGACGATGTTACCTTCATTAATCAAACAGCTTTAAGTATCTTTCCTGGTGAGAACAAAACATATCACGCTGCTGACAAGATGTCTGAAGATTGTGAATCTGACAGCATTATAACCAATCGATACCCAAGTGAATACTTGAATTCACTAGATCCTCCAAGTTTACCCCCACTCAAGTTGGATCTAAAATTTGGTTGTCCAATCATGTTGTTGAGAAATTTTGCGCCAAATGAAGGTTTGTGTAATGGCACAAGACTAATGGTAGTTAAATGTGGTGCTCGGGTGCTTGAGGCACGAATTTTAACCGGTGATAAAGCAGGGAACTTGGTATTTATACCAAGAATATTGTTAACGCCTTCTTCAGGAGAATTTCCTTTCCAGTTAACAAGGCTTCAATTTCCGGTCCGGCTTGCATATGCAATGACAATTAACAAATCTCAAGGTCAATCAGTCAAATTTGTTGGAGTAGATTTGCGCGACCCAATTTTCAGTCATGGGCAATTGTATGTCGCGTTATCGAGATGCACGTCTTCAGATAGAATAAGTATTATTCTCCCAACAAATGATACAAGCTCGACAATAAATATTGTTTACCCAAGGTCCTCCCGTAGTATTACGCCCAAAAGGTTGTAGCACCTTTTCTATGCTCTTAAAATATTCTTTTACGTTACACTAGAAAGTAAACATCATATAATTTTTTTTATTGCAGATTTTGAATTGGAACGTGAAGTGGAGTTAGCTGATGATTTCTATCAAATTGGTTCATTCAAAATTTTAAAATCAGGCAACACAAATATTTACAATAAGACATCACTTATATATAGGTAGGACATTGAAATTGGTTTATAACATTGAAATTTGTCTTTTTGGTATATATACAGGTTATTGTTCATTCATCCCATGGAATCTATACATATCGGCGGATAATGGCGTATTTCATAGAGTGATTCTCTAAGGTCCGATGGTAGTTAGGCTAGCTATCACGATTATGCCAAAATTATAGATTTAAATAGGCATAACAATGTATGCATTTTCATGGTAATTTTGTGATAATACTGAACTATACTATTTGCTATGGAACATAATATTCTATACTATTTCTTTTAATGTGGTTGCATATTTATTTCTAATGATTATATAATACATCCCGAACACATTATTGACATGAAAGTTTGGTAGTGCCCTACGGGCACGGGTCATAACCTAGTGTGTGTGTGTGTGTATATATATTCAAAATCCAGACAATTACATCTCGATGTCATTACATGAGGGCCTCTAATCCTTTTGGGGATCACAACACTAATTCAAATTTAGCCCATAGGCTATTCCTACTCTAACTATCCAGTCCACCACCCGATTTGCTTTTCTATTAGGCCTCATTTTTGTTACATACAAAAAAAATTAGGGATAAGACTTATGCTAGAATAGGAGCACAGATAAATGAAAAAAAATATGATATTTAATAAGCCCTAAAATTTTATGTTGTCTATTTTTGTTTGGGTACTGTTTGATAAGATGCAGAATATGATGTAAAACATGTTTGGGTAGTGTAGGATATGAAGCGATATAAGTGCCAAAATGACTGTTATACTCACAGTGCTGTCACTATGTATAAAACTTGTATATTGGAATTTGGTGATGAAAGGTGTTGAAAATATATCAAATTAAAATTTTCATATTATTTATTACTACACATAATGACGTTGTCATAGCTTGTTGGATAATTTGACAAATATTTACAGCAATCGTAATGCACCAACGACATATAGTATAGAAAACACATTACAACACGAAACTCTTTGATTTAGTACGAATACATAACTAGGACATGATTAGATAACAAACACAGAAGGCCACAACTACTAAAAGAATGAAAACAAGGAGTGAGTTAACTTGTAAAGGCTTATGAGCAACTACGTTTGAAAAAGTCAATGGACCGGCATGAACATTTCCTTGGATGAAGTTGATTGTCCGACATGAATATTTTCACCGCAGCATCCCTGGTCCTCAAACAAAGCAGTTGCAGCCTCTTCAAAATTTACAAAATTGAGATAGAAAGCCCCCTTTTGTCATGTTGTTCGATCCCCACATGCCGCCAATGAATTATATATGTCGGTTCTTCGACCCATAAATAAGGCGTAGTTACTATCTTTGTGTTTCATTCCTAAAATTTATCAAGGGAGTAACACTAGTCGTATTTGTTGGGTTTTGACGTAGGTAACGCAGCGGAATAACAAAAATTAATCCTACTCAAAGCCCACCAAGGATCACAGGAAGAGACATCATAACATGATTAAGGTCATAGAAGATGTGTACCTTTTGATTTGTGAGATCACACGAAGAATGATGTCCTCGTCTCTACGGTTGATCCACGTCTAGAGGTGAGATCTAGATTCTTCCTTCTCCACAAGTGCTAGCTTGAACCCGGAGGAAGAGGAAAGAAGATCAAAGCAATAAAGCACAAAAGGGGGGCTCGGGCCACCTTTTGCCGTCGGGTAGAGGGGGCGGACGGGGGTAGGGCTCGGCCTAGCTCATGTCTTGCTCTCTCTTTTGCTCTCTCCCACTCTTTGTGTTATGTCTAATAATAACTCATGTGGGAAGGAAGCTAGAGCCTCTTATATATATACTCCAACAACTCCTTGTTGTTCCCATATTAGAGTTTTCTTGTTCTAGTAGGACTAGAACTATCCCCTTCCTTGCAAATTAGTCCTACTAAGTTTGCAAGGTGTTGCACAATGATCCTTCTATTAATTAATCCATATTAATTAATCCCAAATCTAGCTCTACTCTATTTGACTTGTGACCCCATAGGTTTCTATATAGTTGGTAGTAACTATTACTAACATGGAGCGGTGTCTAGCAACACATCCATGCCACCCAACCAATAGAAATAGTCAGTGATCCCGACAAACCTTTGTGCCCAATATGTCATATTGCATTATCCCTTTGTCTCCATATCCGGATTGGACACGAGACATAAATAGTCACACTCGTATATCCAATCCATAGTTCCTCGATCCTGGGAATATGCTTATACTTGCAGATAATATTAATATCTCTATATAATTTATCTGAGTCTGGCCAGACATTCAATAAGCCTCATCCCTCGAGTGGCCGTGGATATTTACCCCCATTATGTGGGAGGGACAAATCCTATCTACATCACTACGATCTCTAAGCTTGCTTCCTATCACGCCCGATAGCCACCTTTATGATTACCCAGTTACGGTGTAACATTTGATAACATCAAAGCGCAATATTTCACAACTAGAGTATCTAGTGACTTCAAGTCCAAGGATTGCAATAATATTAGCACTACGAAAAGCGATTGTGACTTCACATAATCTAATGTATCCTTTTCGTCGTGGGTCAATCCAGTATGCCATTACTCCTAATGCATACCCATGTGTTAGACTTGATATCTCCATATCAATCTATCCACATACTAGTCTATACTTGATTGTCCTATTAATCAATATAATGGACTAGGGATATTTAAGATAAATAACACAATTTATCTAAGGACTTCATTATATTAAATATCGCCATAAATAATAAATGAATATTCTATCCAAAACATTGTTCATACTAAATCTACGATTGCCTCTAGGGCATCTATTCCAACAGTCTCCCACTTGCACTAAAGCCAATCTGGCGCATCTCGTATGCCTATAGATCTGGCGTGCCCTTCATGCTTTCGCTGCGCAAGAGGTTTTGTGAGCGGATCTGACACGTTGTCATCCGTCGGAATCTTGCACATCTTCACATCTCCTCGATCGATCATATCACGAATAAGATGGAATCTCCTAAGTACATGCTTTGACTTTTGGTGCGATCTTGGTTCCTTCGCCTGTGCGATTGCCCTAGAGTTGTCACATTACAACTCTATGGGATCCACTATGCTAGGGACCACACCGAGCTCAGCGATAAACTTCTTTATCCATACTGCCTCTTTCGCCGCTTCCGCAGCAGCAATGTACTCAGCTTCTGTTGTAGAATCAGCAACTGTGCCTTGCTTGGAACTCTTCCAGCTTACAGCTCCTCCATTCAGGCAAAACACGTATCCAGACTGCGATCTGTAATCATCCTTGTCGGTTTGGAAGCATGCGTCAGTGTAACCCTCTACACTTAGCTCTTCCATTCGTCCAAATATCAAGAATACATCCTTAGTTCTTCTCAAGTACTTTAGGATGTTCTTGACAGCGATCCAGTGACTCTCACCCGGATTGGACTGGTATCTTCTCACCATACTCAACGCGTATGATACGTCTGGTCTAGTACATAGCATGGCGTACATGATGGATCCTATGGCCGAAGCATAGGGTATCCTGCTCATGCGGTCCTTCTCCATCTCGTTGGAGGGACAATCATTCTTGGAAAGAGTGACTCCATGTGACATGGGCAAGAATCCCTTCTTGGAATCTTGCATGTTGAACCTCTTCAACACCTTGTCAATATATGTACTCTGACTTAGGCCAAGCAACCTTTTAGATCTATCTCTATAGATCTTTATACCAAGTATATAGGCTGCGTCTCCTAAGTCTTTCATCGCAAAGCACTTTCCTAGCCAATCTTTAACAGATTGCAGAGTAGGAATATCATTGCCAATGATTAGTATGTCATCCACATACAAGACCAGAAATACTATAGAGCTCCCACTAACCTTCTTGTAAACACAAGGCTCATCTTCGTTCTTGATGAAGCCAAACTCTTTGACTGCGTCATCAAAACGTCGATTCCAGCTCCTAGAAGCTTGATTTAATCCATAAATGGACCTTTGCAGCTTACAGAATTTATTGGCATTCTCTGGATACTCAAAACCCTCTGGTTGTGTCATGTACACATCCTCAAGGAGGTTCCCATAAAGGAACGCTGTTTTGACATCCATTTGCCAAATCTCATAGTCGTAGTATGCTGCAATAGCAACTAAGATTCGAATGGATTTAGTCATGGCGACTGGTGAAAAGGTCTCATCATAGTCAATACCATGAATTTGTCTATAACCTTTGGCCACCAATCGGCCCTTATAGGCAACTACCTTGCCATCCATGTCAGTCTTCTTCTTGAAGACCCACTTGCACCCTATGGGTCGAGCCCCTTCGGGTGGTTCCACCAAAGTCCATACTTTGTTGGTGTACATGGAATCCATTTCGGATCTCATGGCTTCTAGCCACTTCTTAGAGTATGGGCCACTCATGGCTTCTCCATAGTTTGCAGGCTCATCATCCATGAGTGGTACATCATCGAGCTCAGTCACGAGAAGTCCATACCTCTCTGGCTCATGACGCACTCTTCCTGATCTACGGAGTTCCTGTGTTACCTGAACAGGCTCTTCCACAACTTCTTGTGGTTCCTGTTCATGTTCCATTATTGGTTCAGTGGTTTTTGGTTCATGAATTTCTTCAAGTTCTACAACCCTCCCACTTGCTTCTTAGAGACTAGTTCTCTTTCTAGAAACACGCCGGTCCGAGCAACAAACACTTTGTTCTCGGTAGGGTTATAGAAATAATATCCTTTAGTCTCTTTAGGATATCCCACAAACTTACACTTATCCGCCTTAGGCCCGAGCTTGTCTGTCTGTAAACGCTTTACATAGACGTCGCAGCCCAAAATCTTCATAAACGAAACTATGGGACGCCTCCCAGTCCATATCTCATATGGCGTCTTCATGACTGATTTGGATGGAACACGGTTAATGGTAAAAGCTGCCGTCATTAGAGCATGTCCCCAAAAGGATATCGAAAGATCTGTTTGAGACATCATAGATCGCACCATATCTAATAGAGTGCGATTCCTCCTCTCAGATACACCATTCCATTGTGGTGTTCCGGGTGGAGTGAGCTGGGATACTATCCCACACTCTCTAAGATACTCATCAAACTCTTGGCTTAAGTATTCTCCTCCACGATCCGATCGTAGAGCTTTAATACTCTTGCCAAGTTGCTTCTCTACTTCATTCTTGAATTCCTTGAACAATTCAAAGTATTCAGATTTGGCCTTCATAAGGTATACAAATCCATATCTATTGAAATCATCAGTAAATGTGATGAAGTAGGTATAACCACCTCTGGCAGGCGTGGGGAATGGTCCGCATACATCAGTATGTATGAGTGCCAATAACTCACTAGTCCGCTCGCCTTTCTTATTGAAAGGGGACTTTGTCATTTTTCCTAATAAACAAGATTCACATGTCTCATATGATTCCAAATCAAATGAGTCTAGAAGTCCATCCTTATGGAGTCTAGTTATGCGTTTCTCATTTATATGGCCTAAACGACAGTGCCATAGATATGTAGGATTTAAATCATTAGTTTTAATCCTTTTAGTATTTATGTTATAGATTGGATTATTTAGATCAAGGATATACAATCCATTAGACAAATGCGCACTACAATAGTGTATACTATCAAAATAAATGGAGCAACACTTGTCCTTTATTGAAATAGAAAAACCTTTCTCGTCCAAACAAGAAACGGAAATAATGTTTCTGCTCATAGCAGGCACATAAAAGCAATTGTCTAATTCTAAAATAAGTCTAGAAGGCAAAGATAGCTCATAAACGCCTACAGCTAATGCAGCAACCTTTGCTCCATTCCCGACGCGCAAGTCTATCTCCCCTTTTCGCAATCTTCTACTTCTATTCAAATCCTGCACATTACGACAAATGTGAGAACCACATCCGGTATCTAATACCCAGGATGATGAAATAGAGAGATTGACGTCTATAACATAAATACCTTGTGGTGGTGGAATCACTATTCCAAGCTTCTTATCCTCCAGATATTTAGGGCAATTCCTCCTCCAGTGACCCGGCTGGCTGCAGTAGTGACATTCACCTTTAGCCACGCCTCCACTAGGCTTCAGGGCATCCTTGGACTTCGCAACTTTCTTGCGTTTTCCTTTTGAAGTAGATGCAACTTACTTGCCCTTCTTCTTGTGTACCATCATTATGGCCTTGCCCTTGCCTTTATTGATGCTTTGCTCAGCTGTCTTTAGCATGTTCAATAGGTCTGGCAAAGACTTGTTGATCTCATTCATATTATAGTTCATAATGAACTGATTATAACTGTCAGGAAACGATTGCAAGACGAGATCAGTCTCCAAGTCCTGGCCGAGTGGGAACCCCAGTCTCTCAAGGTTCTCTATGTACCCGATCATTCGGAGTACATGAGGGCCTACTGGATTCCATTCTGCAAGACTGATTTTGAACAACGCTTTAGACACCTCATAGCGCTCATGCCTTGCCTCTTCCTGAAAAAATTGTTTCAAGTGTCTGATCATATCATAGGCTTCCATGTTCTCGTGTTGCTTCTGAAGCTCACCAGTCATGGTGCAAAGCATGAGGCAAGTCACGTCATTAGAATCATCAATATGTTTCTGACGTGCCCTTACTTCCGCTAGTAGAGACTCATCTTGTGGTGGGTCTGGAATTGGAGTGTCCAAGACGTACATCTTCTTTTCTTGCTTGAGGACAATCCTCAAGTTTCTGTACCAGTCAAGGAAATTTGTTCCAGACAATTTATCCTTCTCAAGGACGGATCGTAGGGATGAACTCGATGCGTTGTTGTTTGCCATTTGGAATTATACAAAACGAGAAATATGCAATTTAGTATTTTGAAAAATTTAACTATATTTAACAATGGCTAGATCATTAAATATAGCTCCCACTATTTTTCTTGGATTAATAGCCCTCACTATTAAAGCGGAAAATATCTTTATACTTTCTAGTGGGTCCAAGATCCCTTTTTCACTTCTTCTTGAGCTTGCTTTGGCAAGTCACCCAAGAATTGGTTATTTAGGTAGGAACCATTCCAATTGCATCCCATGCAACTCTTGGTCCAATTAGGTGAATAAATTCCTTTTATTCTTTATCCAATTGGATAACTCCTAATTGTCATGCCTCCAAGCTCATCAATCCAAGTGACTCTTGCCTAGTTGCGTCCAACCTCTTGCTTTCAACATACACGCATTACTAGCTTGCGTCGTCCGCAACACATCATGAAAAATTAAAATCGCCTTGCTTTGGCAAGCCCGAATTTGAATAGGCCATGATCATGAAGGGTCTTTTGGCAAGAGAAGGCAAAACCCAATATTTGATTGAGGGATTTCTTTTAAGTTGTTTGGTTGATCTTATCAACATGGTCTACTTATTTGGATTGGGCCATCCACAATAAAAGACCAACCTTGTTTATTATTATCTTGTTATCGTTTTGCTTGTAGCGCCATACACACAAAATAAATAACAAGGCATGAATAATAAACATCCACAAAATAAAAAAACGTGGCATGAATATGGCCCCTAGACTAATGATATTATCAGGCCAATGATAATATCTAATTGCCCTAAAGTGCCGAGCCCATCTCTATGTGCTCCACCATAGCTGCGCGCCTACGGATGTCTTTTGGCTCCTTTGGTTCTCCGGTCTTCTTCTCCATGTTCTTGGCTATCATCTAAATACTTCTAATTCTAGCCTAACATCTAGAATAAATAACTAACAAAAGCCTCACATGTCGAGGAGAAAAAGACGACTCGCAGGCCGTAAAACTTAATTAATTATTACATTAATTTGATCAGCTCGCAGGCCGTAAACCAAACCACAAAACGATAAACATCCACAATCCTAGGCCATATCCATCCACCATGCAATAAAGCACATAATACAGTGAAAACCAATTTTTAGCGCGCTTGTTTTAATTTTAATGAAATTGGGTAACTAGGGTTTTACAACGGTCCAAAGGGCCCAAGCCAACAAGTGGCCCGAACCCTAGGACCGCCGCACGCCTAGAGGCCCGCGGCCTTGCTTGGCGCGCAAGGGAGGGGCGGGCGGCTAGGGTTTCGGCCCTAGTCCCCTACCTCCTTCCTTGTTGCCCAAGCAAGGTTGTTTCCTTATGGAATTATTTCCATAACTTTGTTTCCATAATTGAAAACCCCTTTTCAATCATGTGCCCATGAACCCTAATTTTTCAAGAACCCAATTATTCACATCCTATGTGATTAAACTCACCAATTCTAACATCCAATGTTAAATTGGGTCTTGTTTGATTGAATCAAATTCAATATTGCATCTACTATGCCAATTTTTTCAGTTTTCGCGTAATAAACAATAATACGGTGTATGAACTGAAATCGTAAACACATAATATCATGTTATGCTCTACGACCTGTGGCTCTGATACCACTGTTGGGTTTTGACGTAGGTAACGCAGCGGAATAACAAAAATTAATCCTACTCAAAGCCCACCAAGGATCACAGGAAGAGACATCATAACATGATTAAGGTCATAGAAGATGTGTACCTTTTGATTTGTGAGATCACACGAGGAATGATGTCCTCGTCTCTACGGTTGATCCACGTCTAGAGGTGAGATCTAGATTCTTCCTTCTCCACAAGTGCTAGCTTGAACCCGGAGGAAGAGGAAAGAAGATCAAAGCAACAAAGCACAAAAGGGGGGCTCGGGCCACCTTTTGCCGTCGGGTAGAGGGGGCGGACGGGGGTAGGGCTCGGCCTAGCTCTTGTCTTGCTCTCTCTTTTTCTCTCTCCCACTCTTTGTGTTATGTCTAATAATAACTCATGTGGGAAGGAAGCTAGAGCCTCTTATATATATACTCCAACAACTCCTTGTTGTTCCCATATTAGAGTTTTCTTGTTCTAGTAGGACTAGAACTATCCCCTTCCTTGCAAATTAGTCCTACTAAGTTTGCAAGGTGTTGCACAATGATCCTTCTATTAATTAATCCATATTAATTAATCCCAAATCTAGCTCTACTCTATTTGACTTGTGACCCCATAGGTTTCTATATAGTTGGTAGTAACTATTACTAACATGGAGCGGTGTCTAGCAACACATCCATGCCACCCAACCAATAGAAATAGTCAGTGATCCCGACAAACCTTTGTGCCCAATATGTCATATTGCATTATCCCTTTGTCTCCATATCCGGATTGGACACGAGACATAAATAGTCACACTCGTATATCCAATCCATAGTTCCTCGATCCTGGGAATATGCTTATACTTGCAGATAATATTAATATCTCTATATAATTTATCTGAGTCTGGCCAGACATTCAATAAGCCTCATCCCTCGAGTGGCCGTGGATATTTACCCCCATTATGTGGGAGGGACAAATCCTATCTACATCACTACGATCTCTAAGCTTGCTTCCTATCACGCCCGATAGCCACCTTTATGATTACCCAGTTACGGTGTAACATTTGATAACATCAAAGCGCAATATTTCACAACTAGAGTATCTAGTGACTTCAAGTCCAAGGATTGCAATAATATTAGCACTACGAAAAGCGATTGTGACTTCACATAATCTAATGTATCCTTTTCGTCGTGGGTCAATCCAGTATGCCATTACTCCTAATGCATACCCATGTGTTAGACTTGATATCTCCATATCAATCTATCCACATACTAGTCTATACTTGATTGTCCTATTAATCAATATAATGGACTAGGGATATTTAAGATAAATAACACAATTTATCTAAGGAATTCATTATATTAAATATCGCCATAAATAATAAATGAATATTCTAGCCAAAACATTGTTCATACTAAATCTACGATTGCCTCTAGGGCATCTATTCCAACAATATTATTATGCGAAATAAAATTGTAAAAACATTTAAACACAACAAATAATCATGAATACAACATGGCCACTACGATTCCTAATCAACAAAGATAAGGGACACATTAAGTCCGAATACTACAAATTGAATAAGTCTAATTCCTAAATGAAACAAAGATAAAGTCCAAGGATGACCATATATTAACTTTGCTTATCAGAATTTTAGCTCCAACTCTGCCTAACCCGTAAAGGATCCGCAGCTCACTTTATTAATGAAGTTTCTCATCCCCGGGTGTGCCTCCAAGATTTCAAACCGTGTGTGAGCACAGATCAGAACCCTGTGGTAGTTTTCATCCCACACAACGCCCCACCGCCCCAATATGTCAGAGAGCCAATTAGAAATTCGCTTGTGATAGATTAATATGTGACTCTTGATCAGTTCTATATGTACCATAACATCCCACTACTAATTTAATGACTCCTACGTGGTAATTCAAGATGGGGGTAGAATTGTATATCCCGCTCTTTGTCCTTAGACACACTTCCTGCTAACAATGCCTAATAGAACCTTGTCAGTAATTGGATTCCAACGTATACTCAGCGTTATTTACACTCTTGCGATTGACATGTTGTTCAAAAACATACGTAAGACATGTAACAGATTGCGATAAACAGTTTGCTAACAATTGAATGTCAAAGAATTCCAACAATAAATCATTACATGTTCACATAGTAATCAAATAAATACCAATGCGAAACATACCAAATAAAACAAATTATTCGTTACAAGAGAGCAATATTTTTTTTTCCAAAATAAATCAAATAACTTTTTTTTTAAAATAAAGGAGGCACTACTTAACCAGTTCAAGACCCCTACCAACTCTCCAGTCATTGAGCATATGGTGAGCCATCGTATCACACCAAGCTTTTCATTAGGGGGTGGACTCCACACGATCTACATACTCAGCATATAAATCCTCATCTTCCGGAGGCACCACATAATTTTCCGGAACCAAATGCTCCAATGGATCAACTAACATTTCTTTTTTTTTTGAACTAGGCAATAAACAATAATGATTCTCCCTTGGACTTCAATGGGGGTAGAAAGTACCTTCCTCAAAGCGGCCCACCTAATCTTCAACAACCCAAAACATCGGTCTATAATGTTACGTGCTCGGGAATGCGTCATGAGAATTCTTCATTGTTACCCGGTGTGTTCCCTCCCCTACCTCTATGTGGTGCCAAGAAACCATCCTTATTCGTGTACCCGACATCAAACAAGTAATAGCAACCTGGAATTTTACTTTAACCCCGTTAATATATTTTTATGTGCTAACATAGGAATATAAATAATTTGTAGTCACAAAAGCTAACATGTGGGTACTCTCAATTCGTTTGATCTCGTAATGAAATCTTTCAATATCCTCCTGCCAGGAGCTCATCCCTCCTAATGAGGTAGTACATTATTATTTAATGTGATTTTCTAAACAACTCTTGGGTAAAAAAAATGTAAATTTTGAGATCAGAAACTATTTTTGGGAGACTTGAACTTGATGGAAATGGTAAGCAATTTTGTTACATCCTCCTCCAAACATCAATAGAATTTACCATTTTTTTATTTGTTTTGTTGTTTTGTCCGATTTCTATTCCTCTTAATATCAAGGATTGACATTACTTCTCATGGTGTTGCACTTTTTTAAACAAAAAAGCGTACATCCTTGATCTAATGGCAATACCCTTGTGCAAACCCGACGTGATTCGTGAGAAGCTCGATCAGATGTAAATAAATTTCAACTTGTCCCTGCCAACTAAATATGCTCATGTTTACAACATAAGATATTTGAATATTGTTTGGACACATCATGGCATTCCAAGACAAATAAACATGTAATGACTAGACTCTTATGTTCCATTCTCTGTCGTTTTATGTTTTTATCAATATGTTCTGTAATGTGATATGTTTTGTCCAACTATGATTTTGGAGCATATGTGTGTTCATACATGGAACATCTGAGAGAGCTAATCCCTCAACTTGAATTGAAAATAAAGATCAATTAATATTACATTAGGATATGGGTCGCCAAATTTTATTGGTCGTCCCATGTACAACGACATAAAGGAATTCTTCATGAGGAATACTACAGCTCCAAAGTTCAGGGAAAGAATGAGGAGGAATTTTCCAAGAAGTACAGAAAAATACTCACGTTCTATGAAGCTTATTACAATCATTCCCTTTGAGTGGGGCAATTGATAACTCTGTATTAGAGTTATATTTCTTATATGTTTTACTATCATTTTGCGTGATTTTTGGGTAAATATTATGAGTTATACACGGTGAATGTGAATATTTGGTGAAAGTTAAGCTTTGAATGCGTAATTTTAAACCCGGGAATTTTTCGCATTAATTTGAGCTTCTAAATATGATCTAGATTGCATTCTTCTTTCATTCTTGTACTTTATTTTATGTAATTGTAGCGTCGCGAACTATAATTGCTATTTGATGAAAATTGATGGACTGACAGGTGAAAACGATTAGCCTAGAATGAAGATGAAAGCAAATCCCGTATCGTGATAGACCGACAGGATAAGCGTTAGGATTTGGGTCATTTTATATAATTTTTCATAAAGCATGCTAGGTGACACAGTTTATGGATCGACATATGAAAACTGTGAATTTTTAGCGTAGTCTTACATGAGATCGACAGAAGATTGCAGGCACGTATATGTGATCAAGAACGTGGTTTAGGTTATGTGTTTCTAAGTGCAATCCGGGAAAGTGAATTGATCTAGGGTATGCGTATAGAACCCAGCTTTCATTAATTGTTGATAATTCACAATCAATATTCAAAAACCCAAAAAATATTAGTCTAGTTTGTTATTTAGATTTCAGTCACTTGTTCGAGGGTGATGAACTCTTAAATAAATCAATTTCCTCCTCAGTTTACTTTAACTTTAAATTAATCGTTTAGCTAAATAATCTCAAGATTGTCCATGTGGGTTCGATAACATGAGTTTCAATACTCATTCTTTATCAATTCGACCGTGCACTTGCGTATACATGTAAGAAAACGTGTCAGCAGTCCATCATGCTCATTCTTGTCATGTTTGTCTCTACGTCCAAAAGATTAATCTACCTCTGTGATTTTGTGTTTATTTTAATAACAATTAACCGTTTGCTGTTGAAACATTTTACTTGAGTTGGTTGTAATTGAGTGTGTAATCGTGAATTTGGTTTCAATACAATCAATTTGTATGAGTATTATTAAATGTATTTATAGGGTTTTCACTTGGTTATAATTTATATTTGTATGATTTTATGTTTTATCTAGAACTTTTTCATGTCTGTAACTGACTCCCAGCCACATTCATTGCTTGCTTCCCTGTATTACTAAACTCTGTCTTATTTTTTAGTGTCGAAGTAGTCAAACCCAACATGAAGGAGAAATTACTCCTCATTTATGTCCAGAAACCAACCACCACTTCACTTTTTCTACTTATACACCCACTCACTCTTGCACAATCAGATATGTCATTTACACCTCATCTACATCATCTTTTCCTCCTCTAAATATCTCCAACTTCTCATTTACCACCATGTAAATTACTTCCTACAAATTCTCCTCCCACCAATTTCGTAGTAACACTGAGTCTAGGCCAAGGATACGAGTTATGAAAATAGCAGGTCCTCACATAAAGAACCCCATTAGAGATTTCTTCGGATGCCCACTACCTAAGGGGTCACAATGCGGCTACTTCTGTTGGATTGATTACTAAAAGCCATGCTTTTTGAATTGGAATATTTGAATTTGATATTTATGAGAATGGTTTTGGGAAATGTTTTGCATTATGTTATTATTGTGCATAATTGTCTATTATTCCACATAGTAGAAGATCTGGTGTGTAGTGTCTAGCTTACACACAGAAGATGTAAGCTAGATATGACTTCACAATCTAGATGGAATTAGACAAATTTTAACACATTTTTTTAGTATGTCTGTCTTGGCTACAGGAAAAAGTATAGTTCATACTATAGTTTCAACTCAATGTATAGTATACTTTATCTATATTGAACATGACCAAGTTGAGAACATTTTATTTTTAGTGACTAAAAAAGACAAGCATCGTCTCATGGTTATTATGATAACTTATTCTCTCAATCCTTAGATAGTCGATGTGCACATGTATTTAGTAGTTAGTGCTTTGACCAGTCAAGTGAGTGAGATTCCTACGGATTCAATAACCTCGATGAGTTAGGTGATACCATTGAGTTCATGGTGTAAATTGACGTATCGAAGGAATCCGTGCAACAACCCCCTTATCCGGCTCGAGACACGACCAGGAGGGCAGTGCTTAATAGAAGCGGCGAAGGTCAAAAGCAATAAAATATAAAAGTCATAATTATATTATTAAACAACTGCATAAGTCTCTTACACACGCTGATTACTATTAGACAATACTTATCTAAAATTATTAGATAAACTACTGGTGACGTTTATAGTCTAGATGAGTCTCGCGCCCCTTCTATTTTACATTCCCAGCTCCTAGACCCGCGGTGTGAAGAAAAACAACAAGAACCGCAGTTTTTTTTTTTTTTTTTTTTTAAATCAGCAAGAAATGCTGAGTGAGATACACCTTAGTATGTCAAACAAGAAATATGAAATATATTGCGTAGTCACGAGTTAAATAAAACAAATCACAGAATATGAGTAAAGCATTTATCAGAGTTTGCAGCAGTATAAATAGTAGTACCAGTAAGGATCATCCCGATATAAATCAACTTTCAAAATAAGTTATTGCTCACAATAACCAGAGTGGAGAAGAATAGCCCTCTGATCAGATATTCAGATTGAGGATGGGAAATCTTTCCCTGGGAAACCTTGCTGCATTGGACGACAACGTGAAAGAAAATATTTCCTCCGTGCCTGGCGATATGGAGAACCTCTCACGCCCCCACTTCCATAAACCATACTAGCCCTTAAGTGTCGACACCCCCTTAAGGATCGTAAGTCCAAAAGAGTAGTACTAGATGTTGGAAATATACCCTAGAGGCAATATATTTCTTGTGACATTTATATGGACTTACTATTCATTATATTATCGATATGGAGATATGTTAATATGAATGAAGTTCTTAGGACATAAATGTTATATTCTTAAATTTCCCTAGTCGAGTACTACAGTTAATATGACGACTTTATACCATCGAGACTAGTATGTGGGTAGATTTATATGGGGATATCAACTCTAACACATGGGTATGCATTAGGGGTAATGGCGTACTGGATTGACCCACCACGAGAAGCTACATACATGTTATGTAAAGTCACAAATGCCTCTCGTAGGACAATGTTATTTTGGTCCTTAGACTTGAAGTCACTAGATAGTCTAGTTTTGAAATATCATGCTTTGATGTTATCAAACATTGCGCCTTAACCGGGTAACTATAAAGATAGTCATCGGGCATAATAGGAAGCAAGCTTAGAGATGGTAGTGATGTATATAGGATTTGTACCTCCCACATAACGGGAGAAAATATCCATGGACACTCGAGGGATAGTGCTTATAGAATGTCTGGCCTGACTCAGATAAATCAATATAGGATATTGATGTTATCTGCATGGATAAGACTATTCCCAGGATCGAGAAACTATGGATTGAATATACGAGTGTGACTTGTATGTCTCGTGTCCAATCTGGGTATGGAGACAAAGGGATAATACAATACAGTAACATTGGTCACAAGGTTTGTCGGATTACTGACTATTTCTATTAGTTAGGTGGCATAGATGTATTGCTAGACACCGCTCTATGTTAGTAATTGTTACTACCAACTAAGTAGAAACCTATGGGGTCACACTCCCTTTGGATTAAATCGGACTTGGAAAAATAAATAATTAGTATGACTAATTAAATCGAATGATCAATACGCCACCACATGCAAACTTAGTAGGACTAATTTTCATAGTGAACTAATTCGTGTATAGAAAGGATACGGATTGGGGCTAATATGTAGTTAATAAGAAGTTATTAATTATATAAGGGCAATCCTAGCTTATTTTTCTAATAATTTTGGATTATTATTGTGAGAGAAAAAAAAAAGCAAGGAGAGAGCAAGACACTAGGGCTGAAACCCTAGTGCCGCCGTCCCCTACCCATCAGCAACCAAGGAGGCACGACGTCTTGATCTCGTTTTGCGTGATCTTCTTCTTCCTCCTTCTTCCCTAGCACAAAGGCGTGAGAAGGATATGAAGCAAACCTAGGAGTGGAATTCCATTGAGACACGGGCGCTATTGTACCTGAAGTCAATCACGGAGACAAACTAAGGTACACATGAGTTTCATCCTTTACCATCGTTATGATGTCTAGTCCCGTGATCCTTGGAGGGTCTTGAACATAATTGTTTATTGTTTATTCCGCTGCGTAATTCGTATAAAAAACCTACACTAGATGGGACTCTATCCAGCAAGGCGAAGAATCGGGCCAAACCAATCCAATAAGGGAAAATTAAGCCAACACGGGCAAATCCAAACCACTAGTTCCGGTACACGTGAGCTTAGTTTCAAAAACAATCATTTCGAAACATAAACAAAACTCAAGTAAAGCACGTGAGTCACAAAAACACATTTTGAGGAAACTTATAAAATTATGTCACGACACGAAAGATGCTAGGCAAGCAAGACTAAGCATATAACTCACTTGAAGTCGATTCGGCAACTAGTACGTACGAAAGTCGACAAAGCCTATGTCTCCAAACATGTCGCCTACAATTTACAAATGTCTAGTCACAATGGTGTTTTTTTTAAAAAACGAATACACTAGCCCTATACAATTTCTCGGCTATTTCGAATACTACTTACTTCTCTCACGATCCCCAATTATCCCAACAAAACCCGCGTTTCAATGAAGAGGTATTTTTGAGATAAATAAGTGAAACAACAGTTATAAATAATTATTCGGACAACCAAGTACTATCAAAAACTACTTAGTTAAATTACTAGTAATAGTAAGAAATAGCAAGTTACATATATAAAAACTATTCTTAACTACCACAACATTTAAATTTAAGCAAATATTCTTGTTGATAAGAGATTAATAAATTTTTGATCCCGCTATTTGATGAAACTAAAGTGACATCTTAGAAAACAAATATTTAAATAAAATAAAATGTCGTTCAATAAGTAATATTATTTTCCAAGTATCTATATTAAAAAATATATTTATTAGTTATTTTTCGAGAAAAATATTCATTAGACCGAATTCATATCTTTCCTCATTATAAAATTCATTAAATTAATTATTTATTTGAAACAAACGTTTCTTAACAAATATTACAATTACCTTTAATCTAAACTAATAATATATATATATATATATATATATACACACACACACACACACAAAAATACTCTCACTAGCTCATTTTCTAAGAACATAATTTACTATAGCAAATTACTACATATATAACTTTTACAAAGTATTCATTTTATTTTATTTAGTTAAAATATAAAATAATCAATATTAGTTTAATAGTTAAAACTAAGTAAATAATTGTAATAATAGAATATATATAAACTACAACTAGCCTCCCAACAGTTTCATTAAAAGACACTCACAACCCTCAATAAACCTGGTTTCTAGTCGTATACTTTTTAATAGACAAAGAAGTATTTTTTAAATAACTTGATATTAAATAGTTTAATCAAAACTTAGAGATTTTTGTCAAAGTAAACAAGTAATATTGTAGTTACTAGCAATAGCAAGAAAATAGCATTTGTTATATTCATAAAGAGTTTCTTTGGCTAGAAAAACAAGTTCAGTTTAAACAAATATTCTTGTTGGTAAAAGATTCATAGTGTACTATTTGGAACCCACTATTTATTAATTAAAACAAATGCGGCACCTAATAAATAATTGAAACAACGTTATTTTTCAAGCATTTACATATGAATATATATTCTCAAATAACTAGTTTATTTTCCTAGAGAAAGATTTATTACTACAAACTTATTGATATTACAAAAGTACATGTTTTCTTTAACTTACTTGAAATATAAATTATGAAACATTAACTAAATATAACTATCAATTACATAGTAATAATATAGTATGAAATTTACAACTAATCCTCCAACAACAACAATTATCTTAAAGTACATCAGCCCCATACCAACAGATTAGGAAAAGACAACCAACCCCCCTAACGTTTCTAAAACAACAATTTTGACCCCAAACAAGAGTCTTACGGCAAACCCACATCCCACTCGATTCAAGTGCAAAGTCTAGCTATCAAAAACCAATTTTGACAGTCAATAATGAACAAGGAGAAGATTTAGAGCATACCCAACCCAAGAGACGCAAAGAAACGGCGAAGCAGCAGAGCGGGTCGAGACGCCGAAAAATTCGCCAGAGTTGACTCGGCCGGAGCTTTCCTGGTGGTTCGTGGTTATGGATGAGCACTCCAGTGATCTGGTCGGACCTTCTAGGGTCGAGGGATACCGAGAGAGAGAGAGAGAGAGAGAGAGAGAGAGAGAGAGAGAGAGAGAGAAATGGGTGTCACTAGTTTGGCCAGACCAAGGTCTCGCCTGAAAGCATGGAGGTCGGCGGCGACGGGGTCGGTTCTGCTATTGTTTTTGTTTCTGTTTTCTCTTCCTTCGTCTGGGTTTAGAGCAGTGAGTGGATCGAGAGGGAGAGAGTCGGAAGTGAAGAAGAGAGGAGAGCACGAAGTGATGGTGGCTTCGGCTTCTTCCCCGACGGTGAGAGCGACAGTGGTTGGTGGCTGTTATTGCCAGCTGTTGCTGTTGTTTCTGTTTGGTTCAGCGAGACAGAAAGAGAGAGATACAGAGGGAGAGAAGAGAGTGAAAGAAGGGGATTTTATGGTGGAGGTGATCGGTGATGTTGGTGGTTGTGCAGAGTCCCTTTGCGGGAGAAGAGAAGAGGGAGATGATGGAGGTAGAGGTGGCTGTGGTGTGAGGGAGAGAAGAAGAGGTGAGATTAAATAGAGAGATAGAGTGGTGCGGTGAGGTTGAAACGGTGACGGTGATGAAAAAAAATCTCCCGAAGAGAGTTGAAATGAAGAAGATAACACGAGATATTTAATGGTGTGGTTGGCACACCAAAAGGTATGATGATTGGGTGTAGCACTTCCACAACATTTCGCAGTGGTCGGACACGCGGTCAAGACTAAAAATATAGAGAACACTCGCCGAATGCTAATTTAATATTTTCTAAATCTTACGCCTTAATTTTTGCCACTAAATTTTCATTTAGCTCTCAAAATTCCTATTTTACCCTTAGGTATTAGACGGGGTATTACAATCCGTGTCCCGGTTATGGGATTTATGATATCCCGTTGATGGAGCTTATAAGTTTTGATTATGTAACCTTGTAGGTGGATTACTTGGTAATTTGGACATGTCAAATAAGTTAAGTGGTAAGGATCAAGGATTTGGAAATAGGTCAATTAAATGAATTAGTCAGTAATTAATTAAATTGACGGATATCTGTAATCTTAACATGGGGCGATAATATGTATTTCATAATAGAAGCTCGAAATATTATTTTTGAGAATACGGACATGGGTGCAATAAGAGTTATTTTGTGATACTAACTGTTAGTAACCTTATTTGGGTTCGGTTCAGGTAGAACTAGAAGCCCAAATAGAATTAGGAGCCTGATTCGTATTTTCTCCTCCAGGTCCCTCCCATAGCCTATATAAATTTCCTTAGTATTCATAATTTCGTATGCTTCAGATGCACACTGAAATCTAGGGTTTCAAGAGTGAGATCAATACGTCTGGAGGCCAAGAATGATTCTGGTAGCAGCAAGTCCACACTTGCTGCGAGGAGGAACTTTAGGAATACGGGAGAAGATCCTGAGTGATTCATACATACATCAACTACCTTGGACGCAGGTATAATCCCTAATTTCGCCTAGTAGGGATTATAGTGTTCATGTATAAAAAAATTTCTTAATCGGTACAGCATTTCTGCAATCGAACTGGTCCAGGGATTCGCCTCCCTTCAATTGGTATCAGAGTCTAGTTTGACTATGCATATATATCATACAACCATGTGGTCCAGTAATCAAACTGGCTATGTATGTTAGAGTAGGAAGATTGTGATGTCTGACTTTGTTTTGCAGATTGAATCGTGTCCTGCTATTATGGTCGTACAATTTGTTGTTTGTAGTTTGATTTGGTTTTGGTACCCACACTGTTTTTCTTGGATGAAAAAGATTTGTAACCTTCTGTAATAGTAAACCATAGTTTCTCTTATTCCAAGTTTAGATGAACGTGTGAGCTCCTTTGTAGCATAGAAAGTCTGTAGCACACTCTGGTACTCTGTTACAGACGATTTGCGGGATCCATGGAGACTAGGGTACTGTAGTATTAGTGAAGACAGAAGGCCGAAATATTGCAGATCGCCAAGAATTCCACAGAGACGGCATGGCGATTTTCAGAAAAAGTATCACTGGTATAAATTTCCGGTATAAATAACCACTATAGTATCACTGGTACAAATTCCTATTAGGATACTTCTAATAATTACTTTTTATGTGTCATCTCTCCATCTGAGAGGCAAGGGTAACGCGTTAGAAGTAAAATGATGGTATACACTTAGATATAACTTATAGTATCCTCCCCATCGGAGTCACTGCTATGGCTTGCAAGACCAAATGTACCATGTCTAACTATATAATGAATGGTAGATGTCCACCCATTGTGGCATACTATTTTTGTATAAATTATTGGACTACTGGCAGTTTACATTGCCCTTATATGTTTTATTTACATGATTCTCATATTCAAAATTCTGAACTCATTCAACCCACTATCTATTCTCTTGAATCAAAACAAACTCACTGGACTAAACTACATTGATTGAAAGAGGAATTTGAATATTGTGCTAACTGCCGAGGATTACAAATTTGTGCTTCTTGAGGAATGTCCTGAAGAATCTCTAGAAGAGGCTTCTGAAGAAGAAACCAAGCCTTATAAGAGGTGGCAGAAAGCCGATCAGATGGCTAAGGGCTACTTTTTGGGCTTCATTTCTAATGTGTTGCAGCATCAACATGAAAAAACATAGGCTCATGGAGAACCTCAAAGAGATGTTGGGGGATCAGGATCGTGCTTCCAGGCAGGTTCCTATGAAAAAACTCATGAACACACATAATGGTTGAAGGAACCTCTGTTAGGATCATGTTCTGAAGATGATTAAGTCTTCTAGGTGAACTAGAGATCCTTAAAGCTGTAATCGATGGGGAAACCCATGTCGATATCCTGCTCATGACGTTGTCTGAATCATTTAATGGTTTTTGGCTAAATTATAAGTTGAACAAAAAAATTCATTCTTTAGATAAACTATTAAAGGAGCTTCAAGTAGTTGAGGGACTAATACATAAACCGGTTAATGTAATGGTGGCTGAGAAGGCTTCTACTTCTAACCCTAAGGCTAAGAAGATGAAGAAAGTTATAAAAACAGTAGTTTCGAAGGTCGCCGGTGCACCTCAAGGAATAGCTCGTGGGAAACAGCAAGCACTTGCTCCTCAGGGGACAGTGGGAAATCGAAAAGGCAAGTGTTTCCTCTGTAACCATAAAGTTCACTCGAAGAGGCAATGTTGAAAGTTCATAACTCGTCCAATCCAGAACAACTCAAATATACTCTTTGCTAATAGTTTAATCATGTTTAGCGGTTCGATCTATTAGCACCTGGAGTCAATGACCATGTATACAATTCATTGCAAGGGTTCCGGGAAACTAAACAACTTAGTGATGGCGAGATTTATCTTCACTTGGGAAACACCAATAAACTAGTTCCAGTTGCAATAGGAATATGTTTCTTACATTTTTGGAATGATAGGATTTTGGTTTTAAAATATTGTCTTTATGTACCTTCCATTATAAGGAATTTGATTTCAATTTCTATGTTGGTTAAAATGAATATTCAGCTAATTTTAATGACTTTGTGGTTATTAAGAAAAATAATCATTTTATTTGTTCCGGTACACTGGTGGATGGTATTTACATTATAGATCCTAAGACTCCCATAGCGCAGCTATATGAACTGAATAACTCGGATAGCTCACCTAAAAATAGAAAGGAACCTTGTGATAAAAACCAAACATATATTTGGCATTTACGACTTGGTCATATCAATATAAACATGATACAAAGGCTGGTTCAAAATGGACCATTAGGTTCATTAAAAGTGGAGGCACTACCAGCATGGGAGTCATGTTTAGAAGGTAAGATAACCAATAGGCCACTTTTGGCAAAGGATAATAGGGTCAAAGAACTGTTGGAGCTTATCCATTCAGATGTATGTGGACCAATGAATTTCCAAGCGAGGAGAGGTTTTGAGTATTTCATTACTTTTATGATGATTACTCAAGATATGTATTTGATGCGGCTTATGTATGATGCCTTTAAGAAATTAAAAAATTCAAAGGCAGAATCAGAGAAGCGTCTAGGAAAATATATCAAGTCATTTCTATCTGATCGAGGAGGCGAGTATCTCTTGGGACAATTCTGGGATTACTTGGAGGACAAGAGATCCAATCCCAGTTGTCCACTCCAGGTACGCCACAATAGAATGGTGTGGCCAAGCGAAGGAATATGACTCTTTTAGAAATGGTGAGATCCATGATGACTTATTCAGATTTACCAACTTCCTTTTGGGGGCATGCTTTAGAGACAACTGCATATATTATGAACTTGGTTCTGTCTAAGTCTGTACCAACTATACCAATAGAAATTTGGACTGGGCGCAAGCCTAGTCTACGGCATGTTCGGATTTGGGGTAGTCCATCACATGTGTTGAAGGGGAACGCAAGTAAGTTGGAATCAAGGACAGAAGTATGTGTCTTTGTAGGATATCTGAAAGGAACAATGGGTGGTCTATTTTATAGTCATAAGGATCAAAAAGTCATTGTAGCACCAACGTGAGATTCTTAGAGGAAGACTATATTACGGATCACAAGCCTAAAACTAAAATTATTCTGGAAGAAATGCGAGGAAATTAAGTAGTCCAAGGTCTTGAAATATCAATTGTAAAAGAGAAAATATCACAAGAAAATGATATCGACATTCAACTACCATTAGGTGGTTGGAGAAATGTAGATACTCGTGAAACACAACAAAATAGTGTTGACAATCCACCACAAGAGGGCAGTGGGGGAAATGTCAATACTAGTGATCCACAAGATAGTAGTGACATTCCACGGCAACCGTGCAGTGGGGAAAATGTTGTTGCTAGTGAACCACATGTAAAGCCTCGTTGTAGTGGGATGGTTTTTGGTAAACCAGGCAGATACATGTACTTGGGTGAGTCTTTTGACAAGGTCCCTGATGAACAAGATACTGTTCCTAGTAACTATAATGAAGCTGTTAGAAGTACTAATGCGGAAAAGTGAGAAAAGGCTATGATTTCTGAAATGGAATCTATGTACTCTAATCAGGTCTGGGATCTTGTAGATCCAACATATGGGGTAAAACCCATCGGGTTTAAGTGGATATACAAGAAAATACAGGGGTAGACAGGAAGGTTGAAACCTTCAAAGCAAGGCTTGTTGCGAAAGGATTTACTCAGAAAGAAGGGATCGCCTATGATGAAAAATTTCCGCTGGTGGCCATGATTAAGTCTATCAAGATTCTCTTGGACATTCCGGCTCATTTCGATTACAAATTTGGCAAATGGATGTCAAGATAGCTTTCCTTAATCGAAGTCTTGATGAGTGCATGCATATGATGCAGCCAGAAGGACTCTTAGCTAAGGGACATGAACACAAGTTGTACAAGCTTAAGAGGTCTATTTATGGACTTAAGTAGGCATCTAGATTAAGGAACATTCAGTTTGATCGGGCAATCAAATTCTTTGGTTTAGATCATTGTCCGGATGAGCCGTGTGTACAAGAAGTGTGAGGAAAATGTAGTGGTATTCTTGATACTTTGCGTTGATGATATATTGCTCATTGGAAACGATGTGGGTCTATTATCTAGTGTGTGGGTATGGTTATCAAGTCAATTTGATATGAAAGACTTGGGAGAAACAGCATACGTTCAAGGGATCAAGCTTATGTGAGATCGGAAAAATTGAATTTTCGGCTTGTCACAAGCCAATTATATTGATACTATTCTTGCAAGGTTTAGCATGCAGGATTCCAAGAAAGGGTTGATCCCTTAAGACACAGAATCAGTCTATCTAAGGATCAGTGTCCTAAAACACCCGATGAGATGGAAAGCATGAAGGCAATTCCTTATACTTCTATAGAAGCAAGTCTCATGTATGCGATGTTATGTACTAGACCATATATTGGCTTTGTTGTTGGCATGGTCAGTAGATATCAGTCTAATCCAGGTAGAGAACATTGGGCTGCGGTAAAATATATTTTTAAGTACCTGAAAAAGACTCGAGACTACATGTTGGTTTACCATGATGGTAGTCTTGTACCGATCGTGTACGCATGCTCATATTTTCAGTCAGATAATTCCAGGAAGTCTACCTCTGGATATGTTTTCACCTTAGGAGGTGGAGCCATTAGTTGGAGGAGCATCAGGCAATCTTGCATTGCTGATTCCACTATGTAAGCTGAATGTGTGGCTACTTCGAAAGCTGCTAAGGAAGCTGTTTGGCTCATGAACTTTCTAATGGATCTTGGAGTTGTACCGAGTGCACAACCGGTTATGACTCTTTATTGCGATAATAGCGGTGCGATTGCACAGCGCCAAGAAGCCCCCCTTCTGTTCGATCGTATGAAGGTATTCCCCCCAGTGTAGCTGCATGGTTCCCGAATACTCGACTATCCAGGTTTCCTTGTAGTCCTCCATCATACATGCATTGCTTCTCTAGTGTCGGCTAGAAAATGGACGATGTACCGAAGGTTCGAGCTAAGCCTCTCATCTTCAATCACAATCTGGTAATCTGGAACAATGTCGCCTGCCACCATTTCTTCCTTCTCAATGAACATTTTATTTATTTCACCTGATGTCCAACTAAACTATTCTAGGAGGCTGTTGAGGCTCCCTTGCTCTACGATCCATGCTCTTGGGTCCTTCAGGCGAGTCATGAGGTGGCCATGTTTGTTCTAGGTTATGGTTTGAGTGGGAGAGGACAGCACCACTTATTGGAGATCACACATTGCTCCACTTTCTCTTTAAAGGACCAACCTAGTCTCCTTTTACCTTTAGCATACTCCAGATTGATATGAGGTAATGTGTTGTCCCCTAACATTGACAAGCTTGGCAGAACCTTAACTTTATCTAGGATGAAAGGTGCTGTGAATGGAAAAAGGTTGTAGGCTATTGTTTTACAATGACCATATAGGTTCAGACTGGGAGATCATGGGGGAGGTGGGGGTTACAAAATATGGAGAGTTAGAAGATGGAGAAGTGGGGGTTAGTGGAGGTTAATACTGGCCTAATGGCTCCTAGTTTACATATAATTAGTGGAGGTTAATTACATTACTGCAGATTGTTAAAATTAATAAATATTCATAATTTAGAAGATGGAGAGGTGGGGTAGTTAGTGAAGTTAATTACTGCATGTTTCAAAAATAACTGTTGTTTCAGAATTAGTTGCTATATTTTTTGATGAAATAATAATTGTATATTAGTGCATGTTTGTTAGAAACAACTGGACTCCTATTCTCCTTATTTTTTATTAAATTTTATTGAATGTTTTACATTAAGTAATATTTTTATTAAATTAAGACTTTATTACATTTTTATGCCTAATTTCTAAAAAATACATCTTTCTGTCTAATTTGCATTTTTACATAACATTACTGGAGATGCTCGAAGACAACTCATGCATATGGCAGAATATTAATTTCATGTATTATTTTCATTACAATTGCATATATAACTACTGGAGATGCCCTAACAAGGAACCTGATCACTGTACATACTGTGTACATGAGTTGTGTAATCATTTGCCAAAGGCTCCATGGTGAAGTTCTCAATGTTTTACTTTTTGGTGCTTTTGTGATAACCTGCAGAAAGCATTTTCTGATTCCATCCTTTATTCCCTTTGAGTCCAGTCAGTCTCTTCTTGATGTTAAATTCCCCTTTTGGAAGAGAACCTTTACTTATGTGGCAAGAGCACTCTATAGCTTTTAGTTTCTTCTGTGGATGCATTAGTTGTGACATGTGGGAATATTTGTTGTGACCTGTCAGAAAAAAAAATGTGAAGCAATAGCCCTAAACTCCAGCAGCTTCTTTGTGCGCATCACAAGATAGCTGGGTTGGAAGTTCAAAAACATATGGGGTTGCTATGTTCTACGGCTATGTCAGCTTTATTTGTTATTATTCTCCTTGTCGCGGTGGTGCTAAACATTTGCTAATAGAAGAAAACCCTTGGTTCCCATAGCACAAGTGCACATGAGCGCTTGTTCTATGAGAAACAGACGTTGGTATCAATGTAGAATATCTGTTATGTTCTGACCACATCTAGAAGCTACTTTGTGATCATTCCATGCATCACAAAGCTGGAAGTGGGCCAGAACATAACGGAATCAACATCGAAGGAGATTTTTGACTAGAACATGCTTGCCCTGAATCTAAACTTTATCTGGATGGATGAAAGGTGGAGTGAAATGGACAATCTTGTAGGCTTTGGTTTATACACAGTTGGGAAGCTGTGGGGTTAGGGGAAGATGTAGAGTTATAAGATGGAGAGGTTGGGAGTTAGTGGAGTATAATAAATACTGGTTTAAAGATGTGGTTTTATGTGTTGCATGGTTTCAATTAGGTATAACTTCATGAACCACCTCATTGATTAGGGGTGGCAATCTTATCTCTGCAGCTTGTTTAATTTGAAGTGTGCCACACTTTACGGGGTTGAGATTGATATTACTTATTTCCCCCACTCAACCTCTTTATTCCGCGGGAACATGTGAAGCCCCTTCGACCCGCTGATAATGCTGGCTAATAAGTTCTGAAAGTGTGTGCATGAAAACCGGGTCGAAGTGGCCTTCGCATGACCCCGTAGACAATAGAAGACGAACGGAGGAATTTCCAATGAATTTTATTTTAGTACAGTTCAAGTATGATATATATATGGATTAGTGAATCAACTACTTGAAAAGTTATGAATGATGCAGATGGTAATTATTTTGACACCCGTTTGGTAACCTGCATGATCGGGGTCGCATTATTTGCAGCCTGCTGTGATATCACTTATTTGGTTTTAATGAGTACTGATTTGAGAATTTTCAGGCTCAATGTTAGCGCTCGTAGTGAGGCCGGGATGATATGGATCTATTGAATTCACTCCTTAAAGCTGTTAGAGTGTAATATGCACGGCGACACAATTTTTTGCAGCCTACTGTGATCATATGTTACGTGGTTTTAATGAGTACTGATTTGAGCATTTTCATGCTCAGTGTTAGCGCTCATTGTGAGGCCGTGATGATAAGGATCTATCGAATTCACTCCTTGAAGCTGTTAGAGTGTATTATGCATGGCAAGTAAAAATTATTTTTGCATTCTGCTGTAATCATCTCTTATTCGGTTTTAATGAGTACAGATCAGAGCCTCTTCATGGTCACTGAAGTGGCCGTGATGATTTGGATCTACCGAATTCACTCTTTAAGCAGATAGAGTGTCATGATATGCATGGCGAGGCAAAATCCTTTTGCAGTCTGTGATCATCGATCTCTTATCTGGTTTTCATGAGTACAGATCTGAGCCTCCTTCTGTATTTCCGTCTATTCATTCCATGTTCGGGTCTGCATCTCTTATACGTATCTCTTCTTGATTGGCAAAACACGCATTTGTAGAAGATGAAAGGAGGAATTACCAATGAAAGTTATTTCATTAATAATTCAAAATATTGTAAAAGAAAAGTATCCATTAATAAAGACAACCGGTCATACATGTATATAAACAAAATATTAAAAAGAATAAGATAAAGATAAGAGAAAAAATACATAAAATAAAAGTATAGTCCGGATTGTCCTCTTTGAGTTGTTCATCTGTCGGGGCCTTTGCTGGTTCCTGCTTGTGTGAAAGCTTTCTCCCGGTAGCCCCCCTGTGTCTCTTTTTGATTGCGTAAGATATTCACCGGTTCCTTTATAGAATTCAACAGGTACAAACAACCTATAATTTTCAATCTTCATCTGCTCAATTAACTGGATTCTCCATTCAGTCTCTTGTATTTTCTTTCGGCTTTCCTCCAATGCAGTTTGCCTCTTCTTGTACAACCTCGCTGAAGGGGAGTCATCGCTCCTTGAATTTTCATCCGATGAATTAGAGATTAAAATTGGAGCATCCTTATGGGACCCTTGCATCCCTGTGCAAGGACTAGTGACCTCCTCATCTTCACGCAGGCGTTTGCGAATGGGTTTATGGTAAAAAGGAATTTTGGGGACTGGACTTTGATGGAGTCTTGGGGAATTGATTTAATTTTCTATGGCTGATTTAGAATGATGTATGAGATTACTAATATAAATAGAGCTAATAAGCTGTCAGTTTCTCTTTTATTTCCTCCTCATTAAGGAAGTGGAATGAATTGATTGGCTACCTGTACATTAATTTTGTTGAATGAGGCAGTTTCGGTAGTTCGAACAGTTGCTTCAGAAATTGTTTGTGCATGGTCATGATGATTAGTGGTTTATAGGTTTATTATGATGTCCTTCATGCTTGCTGCTTGTTTCCATGTAGTACCGAACTAGGCCTCTTCATGATAATTATAATCTACTCCATGCTAACTGTTTGCGCTCTAATGATCCCCAATTTGTCACGTTCATATTCGATAATGGTTGTGCACTGTGTGGACTTTCGACATGATCCCGAATTTTCGCTTCAACGTTAAATGTATAAAGAAAATTAAATACTTCCTATCAACTTTTGCAGGTAACATTTCCAGGATACATAATAGTAAGTGATAGTATGACCACATATACGTACTGTAGTGGGCAATGTTTGGACTTTTTCCAGAGGAAAAAAAATTTTGGTTCCCCCTTTCATTTCCTCCATTTTATTATGGATATTCGCTTTTGGAGGGAAACCTTGTTTTATGATCGCGCAACATTGCTTTAGAGACTACTGTGTGGATGCATTTGTTTTGACCTGTGAGAAAATTTAAAGTGACTAGAAAGAAAAACATGTGAAGTAATAGCACTAAAATCCAGCAGCTTCTTTGTGGTTATTCCATGCATCACAAGAAAGCTGGGTTGGAACTCTAAAACCTATTGGGGTTATACATTCAATGGTTCATCGACCATCGAATGGAGCAACGTATTAGTTTGGGGCGTACTATGGTAGATGAACCACAGACGCAGCAACGCAATAGGTTTTAGACCGCAATGCTAGCTTTATCTGTGATGATTCTCCGTACCTGAGCGCGCGGTGGTAGACAATTTTTGAAACCTAAAAAGGGGAGCATGCATATAGATATGCAGCACAAATACTCTAGAAGGGGGGGGGGTTGAATAGAGTATGCCAACTTTTGCAAAACTTGTGGAGGAGAAGAGTTTCTATGCAGTTAAAGTCCTTGAAAACAATTTCAAGCCTTTGGAAATAAATACAGTTTGAAGTAAAACAGACAAGTCTTTTGTAAGGCCTTGAAAAGAGTTTCAAACCCTTGAAAATAGACTAGTTTGAATGCTGTAAAAACTAAGTATGTAATGAACCGTAAATGCAAAAGACAAGTGATTTATATAGTTCAACCCACTTGGACCTACGTCTCTACCTCAGGGATCTTCTCCCTACAGTATTTTCAACACAATTCTTATTAATCAAAAGCTAAGGCCAAGATCTCAAGCACAGAGATATTCCTTACTCTGTTACAGCTTGTGGTTCTCTCTACGTATCTAGTACCTGCTCTAGCTAACTGATTAACTAAGAATTCTCTATTGTTAACTTTGAACAATCCTTGAGAATAAGAGAAATAATTAGTATAAGAATGATATACAAATGAAGTGCAATTCAGAAGAACACTGAAGTGTAGAACTGCAGTGAAGAATGCAGTGATCTTCTGTGCGTTGGCTTGAGAGAATGATGTGCTTCTTTGATGCTTTTCAATCCAGGAATTTGTCACTCTTTTTGCTCGTTGAGTGTTGTGTCTTATTGCTTCAAAATGAGCTCTATTTATACAGATAGAGACTCTGCAAATCTTCCTAAATTTTCACCAACAACTTCCTGTTTTGTAGGCATCAAACTTTGACTCTCTTAACAGCCTTCTACTACGGATAGTTGATCATAATATTCAGATACATTGTTGTGATATTGTATTTAAACAAATTGAGATGCTTTCATGAGTGTTTGATTGATCACAGAATCATTTTCTCTTAATGTTTCCTTTCCTGCAAAATCTAGATTAGGAAACCAATCCTGCACACTTAGGAAATAAAATTTCCCTGCAAAACTGAGTCAAACAGATGGATTAGCTGATGTTAGATATATCAAAACAGTTTTTCTTTCATCATAAAATAATAAAATGTCAAGAATTGGGGTGAGAGAGATAGAATCAAGTCAGAAGGGTTAAGAAAAACTCCCCCTTAGAACATGCATACATGTCAGACAGTTTCAAGGCTATGAATCCTGGTTCAAGGCCTTAAAATAGCTATGCTATTTCAAGCCTGCGAAATCTGATTGAAGGATTTGAAAACTGCTTCAAGGCCTTGAAATAACTTAGTATTTCAAGTCCATGAAACATGTGACCTTACAATCCCCCCTTGATGAAAGACAAAACCTTAATCTGTTTGAATATTAGTTTCTGCAAAAAAAATACTGATTAGCACACAGTTCAAATAGTAGTAACACATTAGTTCTAAAAGATCCAACTTATTAATAAACTTAAGAAGAAAACCAAATGAGTTGCAGATAATCCTACTGACCAAAAGATAGGTCACTTAAACATACATAAAAAACAACCTAAGATTTCTCCCCCTTTTTGAATTTCATCAAAAAAAATGAGAAGATGTTGGATCAGTGTCTGGAAAAATTTTAAAAGTAAACTTTAAAAGTGAATGAGAAAGAAAGAATAGGCAAGATTATGGGGTTGGGTCTTCATCTCCATCCTGATCTCCTTCCTCTTTCTCACTGTCTTCATCATTGTCCTGTTCTTCTTGTTCCTCTTCATTCTCTCCAGCAATCTCTTTTTCAGTCTTGTCCTTAGTAGCAGTCTTTGGAGATTTATTCTTCTTCTTCTTCTTCAGGGTTATCAGCAAGTCATCTGAATCATGACTGTCTACTTCATCTCCCTCTTGAGCAGCTTTTTCAACTACCACCTGCTTTCCTTTATCCTTGAGTGGAGCAGCCTCTTCCTGGTTGGAATGTTCACTGGGCAAGTTCTTTTCATAGCCATCTTTCTTGGCACCTTCTTCATCCTCAGGGACATCAAGCACAGTCATGCTTCTAAAGATGGTCTCCACCATGTATTTGACATGTTTGAGATCAGTCTCAAACCCATACTGATTCTCTTTGATTTCACTACTGTCGATCTCTAGACCATCAAGTCTCTGAAGGATTGAAGACAAATCAAGAGGCTGAGAGGTCTGGCTTGAAGTAGGGGTCTAGGCCTTGGTCTTAACAAACTTATTTTCATTCAACTCTTCTTCTGTCAAATTTGAATACAACTTCCAAATTTTTTCCTTGGTCTTCACCACTCCAATCTTCTCACAATATTTCTCATTAAGCATACCAATCCCATAGGTGATAGACTCTTCACCAGGAGTAGGAATCTGAAGATGTTGGAAGAACAGAGTGAGCAAATTTGCATAAGGCAAGGGATGCTTTCTCTGATCTATTTGGCTACACAGCATGTGTTCCATTACATGATTCTGAAGGTCAATGTCATAGCCATGCATGATCAAGTACATAATGTGTAGCACCTTCTCAGTGACCAACTCCTTGGAATGTTCTCTTGGAAAGATACATCTCATCAAGATAGTGAATAAAACTTTGGCTTCAACATTTAAACACATAGTGTGTTAACTGTTTGGATGAGGCATGAACATTTGGTAGAAAGAATTCTTCTCTAGCCAACTTCAAAACTTAATTTTTGGGAGGATGGTTTTCTGTGTCATACCTCTTAGGACAACCTAGGACAGATGCAAACTCGGCATGATCTAATTCCATTGAAACACCTGCAACTCTAGTCTTGATAACTAAGTGTGGGGAGTTCTTAAGTTGCTTCATGTTGAGATAGAAGAATCTGGTAAGTCTAGGGTGGGCTAATTCAGGAGGGTTTAGCATGATCCACAGAGAGATTTTCTTTATCATTGTAACGCAATTCAAATTCATTCCAGTCAACATAGGCATACTCATCAAGCTACAAAAATCAATCTTCCTAGAGGCAAAACCATCCAACCACTGAATTTTTGAAGTATTTGAGATGAACCAATATTCATCAGGAGCAGTGTTCTTTGAGTAGATCTGCAAGGTTCTCTCCACATTGTCTTCTGGTTATTCCTCTGTCACCTTCTCTTTTCCCTTTTCAGCATGAGAGGCTTTCTTCTTTTTCTTCAACTTCTTGGGGCTTGAGATCTCTGTTTCTGGTTGCTTTTCTGCAGCAGCATTCTCTTTCTTCTTGTTCTTGTCTGAAGATGGTGTCACATCCTTCTTAGTCTTCTTCGTTGGTGGAGGAAGTTTTCCAACAGCTTCTGCACTGGGAATTCTGGAACCTGAGTCTCCACTGATTGTCTGAACCACATCTTCAGCTATCTTTCTCTTTTTCTCAGAACTAGGTTTTTAAACTCCGGCCATCTTGATTTTGTTTGAGGCTCTTCTAGTGCTCATTAGGATTTGGGAGAAGAATAGGGAAAGGTAGATTTGATACGTAGTGAAGGAGAAGAGAAGAAGATAAATACTAAAAGAGTTTGTGTTTGTAAAGGAAACTGCAATCTCTCTGATCTCAAAATATCTGTAATGATCAGAGAAGATTCAAATCTTTGAAGCCGTTAGAAATAAATAATTTAATAATATATTTGGCTGAAAAGGAATATTGAAAACGACATGGCCAATATTGAGAAAATATCTACAAAGATAGCACCCAATACTGAATGATCCAAGAATTATTCACTAACCAGTTATCAGACTTATTTTCAAGGATTTGAAAAAAGTTTCAAGGTCTTGAAATGTTGTTATACAGAAACCAGTAAAATCAAATCTTTGAAATGATTTTCAAGACTTTGAAAATAAGTTCAAATATTTGAAACACATAATAACTTACCTTCCTTACCTGATGCTCCCTCTAAACAAATGCATCTTTATTTAGCATGCCTAATTTCAGTCCTTGAGCTGAAAATCTTTCATCTGGCAATGGTTTAGTGAAGATATCTGCAAGTTGCATGTTAGTAGAAACAAATTCAAGAACAATATCACCTTTCTCAACATGATCTCTGATGAAATGGTGTCTGACATCAATATGCTTGGTTCGTGAATGCTGAACTGGATTCTTTGTAATTGATATTGCACTAGTGTTGTCACATTTGATGGGTATGCTTCTGAAATCAAATCCAAGATCTCTCAACTGTTGAGAAATCCACAACACTTGTGAGCAACATGCTCCAGCAGATATATATTCAGCTTCAGCTGTTTATAAAGCAACTGAGTTTTGTTTCTTGGAATGCCAACAGATCAAGGAGGATCCATTGAATTGGGAAGTTCCTGAAGTGATTTTCCTATCAACTTTGTAACCTGCAGAGTCAGCATCTGAAAATCCATGCAAATAGAAGTTAGAATGTCTTGGATACCAAAGCCCTAAGTCTTTGGTACCATTGAGATATCAGAATATTCTCTTCACATCACTCAGTGTGATTCCTTTGGATCAACTTGAAATCTTGCACACATACATACACCGAACATGATATGGTCTACTAGCAGTAAGGTATAGTAATGATCCAATCATACCTCTATACTCTTTTACATTGACACTCTTACCAGATTCATCCTTGTCTAAGGACAGTGTATAACTCATAGGAGTCTTGATTTATTTGGATTGATACATACTGTACTTGTTCAACAAGTCCCTAGTATATTTGCTTTGATTCAGAAAGATTCCCTTCTTCAACTGATGTATTTCAAGTCCAAGTAAGAAGTTCAACTCTCCCATCATGCTCATTTCAAATTCCCTGCTCATAAGAATTGAGAATTCTTTGCAAAGAAGGTCATTAGTAGCTCCAAATAGGATATCATCAACATATATCTGAACTACAAGAAAATATTTCTCATGAGTCTTTATGAAAAGGTTCTTGTCTACCATTCCTCTTTTGAAATCATTTTCAAGTAGAAACTTTGACAATCTTTCATACCAAGCTCTTGGAGCTTGTTTCAAACCATACAGAGCTTTATCAAGTTTGTAAACATGATCTGGAAACTTGTCACTTTCAAAACCAGGAGGTTGTGCAACATAAACTTCTTCTTGCAAGTAACCATTCAAGAAAGCACATTTCACATCCATTTGAAAATTTTCATGTTCTTTTAAGATGCAAAAGCAAGTAAAATTCTAATTGCTTCTAACCTGGAAACTGGAGCAAAAGTTTCCTCAAAATCAATACCTTCTTCTTGGTTGTAACCTTGAGCAACTAAACTTGCTTTGTTTCTGATCACTTTGTCATTCTCATCCAATTTGTTTCCGAACACCCATGTGGTACCAATGACAGACTGGTTTGTTGGTGGGGGAACTAGGTTCCACACCTTGTTTCTTTCAAACTCATTGAGTTCACTTTGTATAGCTATAATCCAGTCTGCTTCTTGTAATGATTCCTTCACAATTTTGGATTCTACAAGAGAAATAAAAGAATTAAAAGCACAAAGATTCTTCAACTGTGATCTTGTTTGTGTACCAATGGTTGGATCAGATATGATGTTGTCACCTGGATGAGATGAAAGATATCTAAATCTCTTTCTTGGAGACCAGGGTTCAGGCTCTCCATATTGCTTCTCTGGTCTTGAAGTTGTAGCCTGATCACTTATATCTTTCTGATCATCATTTTCAAGGCTTTGATCTCTATTTTCAAGGCCTTGAGATCTATTTTCAAGGTCTTGAAAATGGCTTTTGTTTCCTTATGAACCTTCTAGAACCCAAGAGAGTTCTCATCTTCTTCTTCTTCTGATTCATGCTTGTTCAAATTCAAGTCAACAAAACTTTCACTCAAAGAACCATCATAGCTTTCATAAAAAATAACATGAATACTTTATTCACCCACCTTGGTTCTTTTATTAAAAATTCTATAAGATTTGCTAGTAAGAGAGTAACCAAGAAATATACCTTCATCACTTCTTGCATCAAACTTACCCCAGTTTTCCTTACCATTGTTGTGGACATAGCATGTGCAACCACAGGGTCTGAAGTATGAAATTTTTGGCTTCCTCCCTTTGAAGAGTTCATAGGGGGTCTTCTTCAAGATAGGTCTGATGAAGCACCTGTTCAAAATGTAATTTGCTGTATTCACAGCTTCTGCCGAATAGTGTTTTGGAAGCTTGTTTTCTTAAAGCATTAATCTTGACATATCATCAAGAGTCCTGTTCTTTCTTTCAACAACACCATTCTGTTGAGGAGTTATAGGAGCATAGAAATTGTGAGAGTTACCATGCTTAACACAGAACAAATCAAATTCTAATTTATCAAACTCTCTGCCATGATCACTTCTAATAGAAGCAATAGGTAAGTTTTTCAATTTAAGTTCTCTGCAAAGCTTTGAAAGTTCAGAGAGAGCTTCAGATTTTTCTTTTAGAAAAATAACCCAAGTATATCTGGAATAATCATCTACGATAACTAACATACCTTTTGGAGTTGGAGTCCTCATAGGACCACATATATCCATATGAAGTAATTCAATAGGTCTAGAAGTACTTACAAATTTATTTGGCTTGAATGAGCTTCTAGTCTACTTACCTTGAGCACAAGCTTTGCATACTTCATCATCTTTGAACTTGTTAGATGGTAATCCTCATACCAGATCTTTGGAGATAATTAGTTCAAGGTATGCAAGCTAATGTGACCAAGCTTTCTGTGCTAAATCTTTGAATTCTCTTTCAAGGCCTTGAGACACTTTAAGATTTTACCTGCAACTTTGTTAGTCTGAAAAGTATAAACATTGTTTGATCTTGAGGCTGTGAGAATGCAATTTCTTGATTTCTCATTTTGCACCACACACTTCTCTTTATCAAAGATGACCATATTTCCATTATCACAAAAATGAGATACACTAAGCAATTTAAATTTCAAGCCATCAGCTAGATATACATCAGAAAAATAATTTTCAGGATTTGTACCAGCTTTACCAAAACCAAGAATGTTGCATTTGCCTTTGTCACCAAGAGTAATTGAACCATCAAATTACTCTTTCAATTTTGAGAATAGAGATCTCTATCCACTCATGTTTCTTGAGCAACCACTGTCCATAAACCACTTCTATTCTCTAACATTGGTAACAGCATGCAAACACCAATCACTGCCTTACCCAGCTGTTAGACCAAGTGTGGAATTTGGACTCATACTCAGGATCAACCATATTAGGTGGTCTGACCCCTTTAGGAACCCAAATCTGTTTGACTTGTCCTTTGAGTTGAAATTGGAATGTGTTCCTCATTATGTGAGGGTCTCTTCTTCTGAAAGGACAACTCATCTTAACATGACCAATTTTGTTGCAAAAATGACACTTTGGAAAAGTTTTGTTTACATCTTTCACAAATCTGGTATTGTTCTTTCTTGGAAAATTTGGACTGTATCCAATACCAGTTTTGTGAACAGACTTTGAACTTTCTCCAAGAATTAAGTTCAACTTGTGTTCTGAGCCTGCAAGCTTGACTTTGACTAATTCAGATTCTTGAAGTTTCTCAGTAAGAGTAGTCTTTGTTTTTTATCTAATTCATCAACTTGATGTCTCAGATTAACAAGGCTATTACTCAGTAAAGAGTTCTCAGTGACTACTTCCTTGACTTGTGTTTTCAAGGCTTTGAAACTGGTTTTCAAGTCCTTGAAATCGCTGTCAGTTTTCTTCTGAGATATTTCAAGATTCTGATTCAGACAAACAAGTTGTAAATTCTCTTTTGCTTGCTCATGGATTTTTTCTTTCAAAACTCTAATCTCTTTCAAATAGTCCTCTTCATTTAAAAGTATTGTTCTGAGGTAATCTGAGAGAGCTTCTTTTGGTTTTGAAATCAAACAGTTTACCATTACCTCAATATTCTTTTCAGAACTTTCATCATGATTGGCCATGAAGCATAGGTCGGCATGTTCTTATTCAGATTCAGAGCCACTTGAGGTATCTGAATCACTCCATGAAGCTATCGTATCTTTCTTTTTCCTGTCATGGTCTTTCTTCTGAAGGTTCTTGCTTTTCTTGTGTGGCAAGTCTCTTATCAAGTGTCCTTTGTAGTCGTTGCTACTGGATGATCTGTGTCTTTCTCTGTTGAAGTCTTTGTTTCCAAAGTTTTTCTTCATCTTGAGGATTCTGGTCAAGGCTTTGGAAATCAATGCAAATGGATCTTCATCATCATCTTCTGTTTCAAGGCTGTGAATTTTCTCATTCTCTTTGGCCTTGAGTGCTAATTTTTTTACACCTTATGGTAGCTCTCCATCAGCTTCATTCATGGATATTTCATGAGTCAGGAGCTTCCCTTGTAGGTCATCAAGTTGTAGTGATAATAGATCTTGATCTTCCTCAGTTGCAGTAGTCTTTGGTTCCCATTTTTCCTTTGATAGAATTCTCAGAATCTTTTTCACCTTTTCTTCATTTGAAATATGCTTTCCAAGTGAATCAAGGTTATTGACTATGTCTTTTAACCTCTTGAACATCTCTCTGATTGACTCATTTGCATTCATCTTGAATAGCTCATATTGTCTGAGGTAGATGTTGATATTGGTTTGCTTGACTTGACTGGTTCCTTCAAATGTCACCACAAGCTTATCCCAGATCTCTTTGGCAGTCTTGCAGCCTAAAATCATGTTGAATTCATCTGTACTCAAAGCAAAATACAAGATATTAATAGCTTTATAATTCTTAGAAAATTGTTCTAATTTAGATGAAGAAAGAGAGTCTTCAGATTTGGGGGTTTTGATCCCATCTTTCTCTGTGTAGAAAGTGTGAGGTCCATTCTGAATAATGGTCTATAGCTCTCTATGACTTGATTAAGAATGAACATTTTCATCAGATCTTTCCAGTGAGCAAAATTATCTCTACAAAATAGAGAGGTCTGTTAGCAGCTCTTCCCTGTGAGAAACCACCATCACCTGCGGTACTCATGATCACCAGATGGTTAAATCTATACAGTGATAGAAGCTCTGATACCAATTGAAAGGGGAGTATGCAGATAGATATGCAGCACAGATACTCTAGAAGTGGGAGGGGTTGAATAGAGTATGCCAACTTTTTGCAAAACCTGTGGAGGAGAAGAGTTTCTATGTTGTTCAAGGCCTTGAAAACAAATTCAAGCCTTTCGAAAGAAATACAGTTTGAAGTAAAACAGACAAGTATTTTTCATCGCCTTGAAAAGAGTTTCAAACCCTTGAAAATAGACTAGTTTGAATGTTGTAAAGACTAAGTATGCAAATGAACGGTAAATGCAAGAGACAAGTGATTTATAGAGTTCAGTCCACTTGGACCTACGTCTCTACCTCATGGATCTTCTCCCTGCAGGATTTTCAACACAATTCTTATTAATCAAAATCTAAGGCCTAGATCTCAAGCACAGAGATATGCCTTACTCTGTTACAGCTTGTGGTTCTCTCTAACCTATCTAGTACCTGCTCTAGCTAACTGATTAACTAAGAATTATCTAATGTTCACTTTTAACAATCCTTGAGAATAAGAGAAAGAAGTAGTATAAGAATTATATACAAATGAAGTGCAATTCAAAATAACACTAAAGTGTAGAACTGCGGTGAAGAATGCAGTGATCTTCTGTGCGTTGGATTGTGAAAATGATGTGCTTCTTTGATGCTTGTCAATCCTAGAATTTGTCTCTCTTTTTGCCCGTTGAGTTTTGTGTCTTGTTGCTTCAAAATTAGCTCTATTTATACAGCTAGAGACTCTGCAAATCTTCCCAGATTTTCAGCAACAACTTCCTGTTTTGTAGACTACAAACTTTGACTCTCTTAACAGCCTTCTCTAATGGATAGTTGATCATAATCTTCAGAGATATTGTTGTGATATTGTCTTTAAAAAAATTTAGAAGCTCTCATGAGTTTCTGATTGATCAAGAATCATCTTCTCTTAATGTTTCCTTTCCTGCAAAAGCCAGATTAGGAAACCAATCCTGCACACTTAGGAAATAAAATTTCCCTGCAAAACTGAGTCAAACAGATGGATTAACTGATGTTAGATATATCAAAACAGTTTGTCTTTCATCATCAACTAATAACATATCAAGCATTGGGGGAGAGAGATAAAATCAAATCATAAGGGTTGAGAAAAACTCCCCCTTAGAACACGCATACAGGTTAGACAGTTTCAAGGCTCTGAATCCTGGTTCAAGGCATCTGCTATTTCAAGTTTGTGAAATCGTTCAAGGCTTTGAAAACTGGTTCAAGGCCTTGAAATAACTTAGTTATTCAAGTCCATGAAACCGGTGACCTTACAAAACCGACTAAACATTTGCTAAACGAAGACAACCCCTGGTTCCCATAGCACAAGCGCTCATCTCATATGAGCAGTTGTGCTATGAGAAAAACAGGTTGGCATCGATTTAGAACTCATCTCCGATCGATGAGCAATTGTGCTATGATAAACAGAGGTTGACATCGTTATGTTCTGACTACCTGGAGCAACATCTTTGTGATCATTCCATGCATCACAATGCTGCATCAAGTGGGCCAAAACATAACGAAACCAACATCGAAGGAGATTGTTGACCTCGACATGCTTTCCCACAATCAAAATTTATCTAGGTGGATGAAAGGTGTAGTGAGATGGACAAGGCTGATTCTGTTTTATACAAAGATAGGAAGGTGGGGGGTTAAGAGAAGATGGAGAGTTTAAAGTTGGACAGGTTGGGAGTGGGGGATTAATGTAGTTTAATAAATGCTGGTTTATTAAGCTGTGGTTTCTTTAATGTGGAATCTGTTATGTTCTTGCCACCTCCAGAAGCTTGTGTGTGACCATTCCATGCATTAATGCTTCTGCAAGGGGGAAAGAACGTAACTGAATCTTGATATTGATATTCTTGCCCAGAATCTGAAATTTATCTGGATGGATGAAAGGTGGAGTGAAACGGAAAAGACTGTATGCTCTAGTTTTATACACAGTGGGGAAGCTGGGGGTTAGGAGAAGATGG
This sequence comes from Linanthus parryae, assembly GCA_023055425.1. Taxonomy (NCBI): domain Eukaryota; kingdom Viridiplantae; phylum Streptophyta; class Magnoliopsida; order Ericales; family Polemoniaceae; genus Linanthus; species Linanthus parryae. The sequence continues at coordinate 100,785,977 of JALGPY010000002.1, forward strand.
TGAGTATGGAGAGGTGGGGGTTAATGGAGTTAATAAACGCTGGTGTAAGGATGTGGTTTTAGATAAATCATTGTTGGTTTAAAGATTAGTGCAGGTCAGTAGGTATAGGCTCATGGACTACCTCATAGATTAGGGTTGTCAGTATTACAAAATTATAACTTTTTTCCTATCACTCGTTTCAGGTACAATTTTCATGTTATAGAACATTGATATATGAGTACGTCCATACGTAGTATATAGTATGCACTGTTTGGACTTTCGTCAAAGGTACACATGCTATCATTCATCTTAGTGATCCAACATTTTCACATCAACCTATCTGTCTAAAATATGTTTTTGTTTTAAACTGTTTCAGTATAGCAACTCTGCGTGGAGCGGCCGTTGATCCTTTTTTAATTCAAATTGACAATGCACACAGTTCTACGACCACTTTAGAGGAACAATATGTGATAATCATCAAATGAATCAGTTATAGAAATAGTGTAACAAACAAATGAGTGAACAGTTATATTTTGGGTTGTTTAATTATGTTGAATATTGTAGTCTTTTGGCCTGTTTGTGCCTTGCAGTGTTTCTGGGTATATAATGTAACATATTTTGGGTTTTACCCAAGTTATGTATATGTTGGCTACATCAGTAGCAACAAGTTTGAATGAATGTGTGTTATGAAAACAGGTTCATATGTGTATGAACCTCTATTTTTTGTTGTGCATTGTGTTGGAATTGGTTATAGAAATCGCACAGGTTCAAAATGATATTTGAGTAGAGACCTGTGAAATGTGTAATATATGCGACTATGAATATAGTCGCCTACGAAGAAGACCAAATATAGCCACGACGAGCAAGTTTGTCAGCAAAAAACATTAACGACGAGCTAATTTTTCGTTCAATGAAAAATAACCAAACGAAAAAGCGACTACAAGCAAAAAAAGACGAGTAAAATAATTGTCGGCTTATGGTGCAAAAGATCAACGACAACCAATTTTGGTCGAAATGATCGTCGGCAAAAATTTTGTCCACGAAATTTGCTGGTCGAGAAGTAGTCAACAAAAGAACAACGACGAGCATAAGTGGTAGGGAAAAGTGGTCGGTAAAATATTCCACCGACCAACGTTTGGGTTTGTCGCCTGGTCGAATCAACGACCGAGCTATTCCGACGGTAGAGCGACCACATGTTCGTCGTTCTTTCATTCTAACGACGATTTTTTTGGATTTAACAACGAGTATGCTTGTCGTAACAAACCATTTTTTTGTAGTGCCTGCAGGTGGATTACTTGGTATCTGGACATGTCAAATAAGTTGAGTGGTAAGGATGAAGGATTTGGAAAGAGGTCGATTAAATGAATTAGTTAGTAATTAATTAATCGACGGATATTTGTAATCTTAACATGGGGAGATAATAACTATTTAATAATAGGAGCTCGAAATATTATTTTTGAGAATACGGACATGAGTGCAATAAGAGTTATTTAGTGGTACTAACTGTTATTAAATTTATTTGTTCTAGGTTCGGGTTGAAGTCCTAATACAGTCAGGGGCCTGATTCATATTTTCTCCTCCAGGTCCCTCCCGTAGCCTATATAAGTTTCCTTAGTCTTCAGAATTTCTTATGCTTCAGATAGACACTGAAATCTAGGGTTACAAGAGTAAGAGCAATACTTCTGGAGGCCAAGAAGGATTCTGGAAGCAGCAAGCCCACACTTGCAGCAAGGAGGAACTTCAGGAATACGGCAGAAGATCCGGAGTGATTCAGACCTACATCAGATAGCCGCAGGTATAATCCCTAATTCCGCCTTGTAGGGATTATAGTGTTCATGAACAGCTTTTTAACTGGTACAACAGATATGCAATCGAACTGGTCCAGGGATTCACCTCTCTTCAACTTGTATGGGTGTCTGAAGAATCTCCATGCCTTTTTGAGGAAACAATGCAACGATGCTCCACAAATATTGCAACAATGAGGCAAATGAGAGCTGAAAATGAAGACATCATAAAGAATTAAAGGATAACACACAAATGTATCACCGTTCTTGCATCTGCGTTACTTTTCACAATGTTTGTTCTTTGTTAGGTGAAACGGCCATCACATGGTGTGCCTTTGTCCATTCTTATGTATCACAAGTTATTTATCCTTTTTAAGCATTTTTGCTTGCAAATCTGCTGAAATAGCTTCGTTGTTGAGTATTCATTCTGTTTCAATCTAATTCAATTCAGTTTTCTATATTTTTGATTATTTCTATTTGCAGCTTTATCTACGTATTTGCAATTCTTTTACACTTATATCCAAGTTTCCGATGACGACACCCCATGGCCCATTTTTTGTCTTGTTTGTTGTAAAAACGTAAATACCTGCAACTACCGACTGACCCAGTTTCTTTTTGAGGTCCCAGGACGTATCATAGCTCACACATTTTTTTTAAAAAAAAATTCTCTTACTTTTTTGAAAAGGAAACTAACTATTGTGTTCGTGCTGAACGAGATTTAGGGTTTGCAGAGAAACCCAGTTGAGAGAATGAAGAAGAGAGAAAGAAAGGCTGTGAATGAGTGATTTCTCATTAACCCTAATCAACACAAGAGACGGAAATAAATACAAGGACGACCAACGGTCGGATCAACCTAGCCAGCTAATCTAACGGTAGGAAATAGATAGGTTTAGTACAAGAATACAAATGACAGAAAAGCCCTTAATCAATGGGCTGAATTACAAACGGATCAGAGATACAACTGGATCAATACTAAACACAAACGGGCTAAGCTATAGTGAAGTGAGCTTTGAGAGGCCCAAGTGACATAACTGGCCTTTTGGTCTTGATATCCCCCGTTAAACTGAAGGTGGGGAGCGCACCATCAGTTTATGCTTGAATGAGTTGAACTCTGCTGCTGCGAGTGATTTGGTGAATATGTCTGCGCCTTGGTCATGTCCTGAAATAAAAGACACAATTAGTTCTCGTCGAAGGGCTTTTTCTCGGACGAAGTGGTAATCAAGCTCAATATGCTTCGTCCGAGCGTGAAAAAGACGATTTTCTGTGAGAGAAAGGGAAAAATAGTTGTATGTCCATAAAACTGGAGGTTGAGAAGTAGAAAAACGTAAATCATGAAATAGTAACTTAAACCATGATAATTCAGCAGCCCCCGAGGCGAGGGCCCTATACTCGGCCTCGGTGGATGAACTAGCAACAGTGGGCTGTTTATTGGAGGCCCAATGAATGGACTTGGGCCCAATTGTAGGGTTTTGATCATGGATACGCAGCGGAAAAACATAATTTATCCATTCAATACCCTCCAAGGATCACAGGACAAAGACATAATGATGGTAAAGGAAGAAATCAAGTTACACACCTTAGGGTTTCTCCTGTGATGACTTGTAACGTGAATTGTGTCACGTCTCTATAGTTGATCCACGCATAGAGTTGAGATATAGATCTTCCTTCTCCTTTGTGCTAGCTAGGAACGGAGGAAGAGGAAGAAGAAATCAGGCAAGACGAGGCAACAAGGAGGTGGCGCCTCCTTTGTTGGCCGACGGGGTAGGGGCGGCCGCAAGGGGGCAGTCGGCCCTCTCTCTTTTTGTTCTCTCCCACTCAAGTTATGATCAAAAGGCTTATAAGTGTGGGCAGGAAGTAAGGAGACTCCGTTATATAGTCCAACAAATCCTTGTCAACTACCTAAAGGACCTATTCTAGTCCTACTAGAATTCAATTTAGCCCCTTCCTTGCAAATTAGTACTACTAACTTCGCAAGGTGTTGCAATGTGATCCTTCTAATTAATTAATCATATTAATTAATTCCAAAATCTAGTTCAACTCTATATATGTGGCCCCATAGGTTCTATCTAGTTGGTAGCAACAATTTGCTAATATGGAGCGGTTTCTACCAAAACATCCATTCTAGCCAACTAATAGAATAGTCATTCAACAAACCTTGTAAAAGTAATTGTCTCATCCCTTTGTCTCTATATCCGGATTGGACACGAGACATACAAGTCACACTCGTATATCCAATCTATAGTTTCTCGATCCTGGGAATAGCCTCATTCGTACAAATAACATCAATATCCCATATTGATTTATTTGAGTCTGGCCAGACATACTATAAGCACTATCCCTCGAGTGGCCTAGGATATTTACTCCCGTTATGTGGGAGGGAAAAATTCTATCTACGTCCACTACGATCTCTAAGCTTGCTTCCTATTGTATCCGGTACACGCCTTTATAACTACTCAGTTACGCTGTAGCGTTTGACGCTACCAAAATCACAATAATCCACAACTAGAATATCTAGTGACTTCAAGTCTAAGGATGACAATACCATTGCACCACGAGAAGCGCTTGTGACTTAACATAACGTGTACGTAGCCTTCTCGGAGATGGGTCAATCCTGTGTGTCATTACCCTTAATGCACACCCATGTGTTGGATCATGATATCTCTATATCATTCCAACCCCATACTAGTCTATAGATGATCGTCCCATTAATCATTATACTGGACTATGGATATTTAAGATAAACAACACAATTGGAAAATTAAGGACTTCATTATATTAAATATCCAATAAATATACAATGAATGGTCTAGACAAAACAAATTCATACTAAACTAGATTGCCTCTAGGGCATCTATTCCAACACCAATAAACACAACAAGCCCAGTTGTGCTCCTGCAGTCTGTTGGGTCACAGGCCCAATCCGCATATGTAAAGACGTGAAACGGAAAATGACCCTTTTTATAAAAAAAAAGACCGTGAGACTTAGTTCCCTGTAAATATATAAGTACCCGTTTAGCACCAGCAAAGTGTGAGTTTGTGGGATTGTGCATGAACTGGCACAAATGGTTCACAGAAAAAGCAATATCCGGGCGACTGAAAGATAAATATTGTAAGGCGCCTAACAGCTGACGATAAATCAGCTAGAGGTATACCATCATGCATGTGATATTTAAGCCCTGTTGCTAAGGGAGTAGGACAAGGTTTACAAGAGCTCATATTGAACCTTTGTAACAGACAATATATTTTTCTTGATGTATCATAATGCCATCATTTTTACGGATAATTTGAAGACCAAGGAAGTAAGGCAAGTCACCCAGATTTGACATGTCAAATTCTTTAGCAAGTGTGTCAATAAGAAAACTGATATAAGCAGTATCATTTCCCGTAATAATAATGTCGTCGACATAGAGTAGAAGAAGAGTAATGCGATTGTTGTGATGACGAATAAACAATTAACTATCAACAAAGGATTAACTGAAGCAAAGAGATAAAATCTAGGTGGTAAAGCACTCAAACCAAGCTCTAGGAGCTTGTTTGAGGCCGTAAATAGTTTTTTGGAGTTTACAAACGTGATTTGGAAATTTAGAGTTCACAAATCCGGTAGGCTGCCGCATATAAACAGTTTCCCGAAGAATGCCATGTAAAAAATGCATTTTTGATATCCAATTGTTGTAAAGCCCATTAAAAAGATGCAGCTAGAGATATAATATAGCGGAATGTAGCATGTTTCACCACGGGGGCTAATGGTTTCATCGTAATCTAAACCGAGAGTTTGATGAAATCATTTAGTCACAAGGCGAGCTTTAAAACGAGAAACAGTACCATCAGGCATAAACTTTATCTTGTAAACCCATTTGTTGCCAATTATATTGGTATGAGGCGGTTTTGGTACTAAACTCCACGTATGTTGATTTATGAGGCTTCCAAATTCATCATTCATAGCTAATTGCCAATGTGAATGTTCGGAAGCCTCTTTAAAAGAGGTGGGATCACTGTGTGTAAGTGCATAATGCAAAGCAGAAGAAGGAGAGGTAGTAGAAGCAGTAAAAGGAAGTTTTTTCTTAATGATATTTGCTACAGGTTTGCATCGGGTGAAACCCGTGAGAGGTGGGGGGAGGTTGGGGGAGCTCATAATTGGGTTGTCAGTAGTTGCTGCAATCCTTACCCTATGGGCCTGAGAGGAGCCATGACTAGGCCCATGTTTAGTATCTAAATTTGGGCCTGTAGTATCCGTAAGTGGATTGGGCCCAATTGTGGCAGGCTCAGGCCCAAAGGTAGTGTGCTGCAACCCTGAAACCCAGCAGGGGGAGTGTAGTGACCTGTTCTGGTCAGTGTATCTGAAATGGGAGCAGGCTCACTGTGAACACTGGAAGCATGAGTGGTACAAGACCCAGGAAGAGGGCTGGTTCTTGGAGATGGCCCAGGGGGCAGGGACCAGGTCGTGAACCAAAAGTAGGGTTTGGACCAGCACCTGTACCGGGATAAGGACCAAGTGTAGGGTTTTGATTCATGGATCGCGCAACGGAAGCATAATCAAACATAAACCATGCAAAAACCTCAAGGGATCACAAGTATAGATGCATAACGATGGTAAAGGTAAGAAATCATAAACACACCTTTGGGTTCTCCTTGATGACTTCAAACGCGAATAATGTCACGTTCTCTATAGTTGATCCACACCTAGAGTTGATCCTAGATCTCCCAAGCTCCTTGGTGCTAGCCCGGATTAGGAAGAGGAAGAACGAATCACGCAAAACGAGACAAAAAGGGGGTTTCGGCCCCTTTTTGGCCGACGGGGTGAGGGCGGCGGCAAGGGGTCGGTTCGGCCTCCTTGTTGCTTGCTCTCTCTTCTTTTGTTCTCTCCCACTCTTGTTATGTTCACTAATGAGCATAAGTTATGAGGAAGGAAGGAAGGAGGGTCCTTTATATAGTCCAACAACTCCTTGTTAACTACCTAAAGGACTTATTCTAGTCCAACTAGAATTCAATTTAGTCCCTTCCTTGCAAATTAGTCCCTACTAAGTTTGCAAGGGTTTGAAAAGTGATCCTTCTAATTAATTAATCCAATTAATTAATTCCCAAATCTAGTTCAACTCTATATAGCGTGTGACCCCATAGGTTCTATCTAGTTGGTATCAACTATTTGCTAATATGGAGCGGTTTCTAGCAAAACATCCATTCTAGCCAACTAATAGAACAGTCATCTTGACAACCTTTGTACAAGTAATTGTCTCATCCCTTTGACTCCATATCCGGATTGGACACGAGACATACAAGTCACACTCGTATATCCAATCCATAGTTTCTCGATCCATGGGAATAGCCTTATTCGTGCAAATAACATCAATATCCCATATTGATTTATTTGAGTCTGGCCAGACATTCTATAAGCACTATCCCTCGAGTGGCCTAGGATATTTGCTCCCGTTATGTGGGAGGGGCAAATCCTCTCTACGTCCACTACGATCTCTAAGCTTGCTTCTCATTGTATCCAGTACACGCCTTTATAACTACCCAGTCACGGTGTAGCGTTTAACGCTACCAAGATCACAATGATCCACAACTAGAATATCTAGTGACTTCAAGTCTAAGGATGACAATACCATTGCACCGCGAGAAGCACTTGTGACTCAACATAACATGTATGTAGCCTTCTCAGAGATGGGTCAATCCAGTGCAACATTCCGTAATGCACACCTATGTGTTGGATCGTGATATCTCCATATCAATCCAAACCCATACTAGTCTATTGATGATTGTCCCATTTAATCATTATACTTGACTAGGGATATTTAAGATAAACAACACAATTGTAAATCTAAGGACTTCATTATATTAAATATCCAATAAATAATAAATGAATTTTCTAGCCATATACAAATTCATATTAAACTAGATTGCCTCTAGGGCATCTATTCCAGCAGTCTCCCACTTGCACTAGAGCCAATCTGGCGCATCTCGTATGCCCATACTCCTAGTGTGCCCTTCATGCTTCCACTGCGTGAGAGGCTTCGTAAGCGGGTCTGACAGATTATCATCTGTAGGAATCTTGCATATCCGAACGTCTCCTCTATCGATAATATCTCGAATCAGATGAAACTTCCTGAGCACGTGTTTGGACTTCTGGTGCGATCTGGGTTCCTTTGATTGCACGATCGCCCCAGTGTTGTCACAGAACAACTCCACTGGATCCGCAATGCTAGGGACCACACCAAGTTCTGAAACAAACTTTCTGATCCAAACAGCCTCCTTTGCTGCGCCATTTGCAGCAATGTACTCAGCCTCTGTTGTAGAATCAGCTACCGTCTCTTGCTTGGAACTCTTCCAGCTCACCTCTGCTCCATTCAGGCAAAACACATATCCCGACTGTGATCTAAAGTCATCTCTGTCGGTTTGAAAGCTTGCATTAGTGTAACCCCTTACACGCAACTCTTCCTCACCGCCAAATATCAAGAAAGCATCCTTAGTTCTTCTCAAGTACTTTAGGATGTTCTTGACAGCAATCCAGTGACTCTCACCCGGATTGGATTGGTATCTGCTTGTCATACTCAAGGCATATGACACATCTGGTCTAGTACATAACATGGCGTACATGATAGATCCTATGGCCGAGGCATAGGGAATCCTACTCATGCGTTCCTTCTCAATCTCATTGGAAGGACAACCACTCTTCGAAAGAGTGATTCCATGTGACATGGGCAAGAATCCCTTCTTGGAATCTTGCATGTTGAACCGTTTCAACACCTTGTCAATATATGTACTTTGACTTAGGCCTAGCAACCTCTTAGATCTATCTCTATAGATCTTTATACCGAGTACATAGGCTGCTTCCCCTAAGTCCTTCATTGAGAAACACTTTCCTAGCCAATCTTTAACATATTGCAGCATGGGAATGTCGTTTCCAATGAGTAGTATGTCATCCACATACAAGACCAGAAAAGCTACAGAGCTCCCACTAACCTTCTTGTAAACACAAGACTCATCTTCGTTTCTGATGAAGCCAAACTCTTTGACCACTTCATCAAAACGTCGATTCCAACTCCTAGAAGCTTGCTTCAATCCATAAATGGATCGTTGCAGCTTACAGACTTTGTTGGCTTGCTTTGGATCCTCAAAACCCTCCGGCTGTATCATATACACGTCCTCGAGGAGATTCCCATAAAGGAATCCTGTTTTGACATCCATCTGCCAAATCTCATAGTCGTAGTATGCTGCAATTGCAAGTAGGATTCGGATGGATTTGGTCATAGCGACTGGTGAAAAGGTTTCATCATAGTCAATACCATGAATCTGTCTGAATCCTTTAGCCACCAATCGGCCCTTATAGGTAATCACATTACCATCCATGTCGATCTTCTTCTTGAAGACCCACTTGCACCCTATGGGCCGCGCCCCGTCAGGTGGTTCCACCAAAGTCCATACTTTGTTGGTATACATGGATTCCATCTCGGATCTCATGGCTTCCAGCCACTTCTGAGAGTCTGGGCCACTCATGGCCTCCTCATAGGTAGTAGGCTCATCATCTATGAGCATCGTGTCACCGGAATCGGTTACGAGAAGTCCATACCTCTCGGGTTCCTGGCGCACTCTACTAGATCTACGAAGCTCTTGTGTTACCTGAACAGGTGGCTCCACAACTGCTTGTGGTTCCTGTTCATGTTCCATAATCGGTTCAGTGATTTGTGGTTCTTGAACCTCTTCAAGTTCTACATTCCTCCCACTTGCTTCTTTAGAGACAAATTCTCTTTCTAGAAACACGCCGGTCCGAGCAACAAACACTTTGTTCTCGGTTGGATTGTAGAAGTAGTATCCCTTAGTTTCCTTAGGGTACCCCACAAATTTACACTTATCCGATTTAGGTCCTAGCTTGTCTGATTGTAAACGTTTTACATAGACATCGCAGCCCCAAATCCTCATGAACGACAGTGTGGGACGCCTCCCGCTCCACATCTCATATGGTGTCTTCATGACTGATTTAGATGGAACACGGTTAATGGTGAAAGCTGCACTTAATAGAGCGTAGCCCCAAAATGATAATGGAAGATCAGTTTGACACATCATAGACTGAACCATATCTAATAGGGTTCGATTCCTCCTCTCGGACACGCCATTCCATTGTGGCGTTCCTGGTGGAGTGAGTTGGAACACGATCCCACACTCTCTAAGATAGTCGTCAAACTCTTGGCTCAAGTATTCTCCTCCACGATCCGATCGTAGAGCCTTGATACTTTTGCCAAGTTGCTTCTCTACTTCATTCTTGAATTCTTTGAACACTTCAAAGGATTCGGATTTTGCCCTCATAAGGTACACAAATCCATATCTACTGTAATCATCAGTAAAGGTAATGAAGTAGACATAACCACCCCTGGCTGGCGTGGCAAATGGCCCACACACATCGGTATGTATGAGCGCCAATTGCTCACTAGTCCTCTCACCTTTCTTATTGAAAGGGGACTTTGTCATTTTTCCCAATAAACAAGCCTCGCATGTCTCATATGATTCAAAATCAAATGAGTCTAGTAATCCATCCTTATGGAGTCTAGATACACGTTTCTCATTTATGTGGCCTAAACGACAGTGCCATAAATAAGCAGGATTTAAATCATTTATTTTAATCCGCTTGGTATTAATGTTGTAGACAGGACTGCTTAGATCAAGGACATAAAGTCCATTAAATAATTGCGCACTGAAATAGTGAATATTATTCAAATAAAAGGAACAACAATTGTTCTTTATTGAAATAATAAAACCATCCTTGTCCAAACAAGAAATAGAAATAATGTTTCTGCTCATAGCAGGCACAAAATAGCAATTATTTAATTCTAAAACTAATCCTGAAGGCAGAGATAGCTCGCACACGCCTATGGCCAACGCAGCAACCTTTGCTCCATTCCCAACGCGCAGATCTACCTCCCCTTTAGCCAATCTTTTACTTCTCTTTAGATCCTGCATATTTCGACAAATATGAGATCCACATCCAGTATCTAATACCCACGATGTAGAGACAGTTAAATTGACATCTACAACAAAAATACCTGGTGGTGGTGGAATCACTATTCCAAGCCTCTTGTCCTCCAGATATTTTGGGCAGTTCCTCCTCCAGTGTCCAGGCTGACTGCAGTAGTGACACTCACCCTTAGTCACAACCTTGGCAATGCCACCAACAGGCTTAAGGGCTGGTTCCTTGGACTTGGCAACTGACTTGCCTTTGCCCTTGGAGGAAGAGGCAAACCTTTTGCCCTTTCCTTTCTGTACCATCATTATGGCTTTGCCCTTACCCTTGTTGATGCTCTGTTCAGCCGTCCTCAACATGTTGAGCAAATCTAGCAGTGGTTTAACGATCTCGTTCATGTTATAGTTCATAATGAACTGTCCATAACTCTCGGGCAACGATTGCAACACGAGATCGGTTGCCAACTCTTGGCCGACCGGGAACCCAAGCCGGGCGAGATTCTCCAAGTACCCGATCATTCGGAGTACATGGGGTCCCACCGGGTTCCCTTCTGCCAGATGACATTTGAACAGTGCCTTTGAGACCTCATACCTCTCTACCCTCGCCTGCTCTTGGAAGAGCTGCTTTAGATGTTCGATCATATCGACTGCATTCATGTTTTCGTGTTGCTTCTGAAGCTCAGAAGTCATGGTGCAAAGCATAAGGCAGGCCGCATCATTAGCGTCATCAACACGCTTTTGATACGCCTTTAAGGCAGCAGGTGTCTGGTTCTCTGGACCTTATGGAACATGCTCCTATATTGCGTACAGTTTCTTCTCTTGCTTGAGAACAATTCTCAAGTTTCTGTACCAATCACGAAAGTTGGTTCCAGAGAGCTTGTCCTTCTCAAGGACAGATCGTAGGGAATGTTGTGAACTCGATGAGTTGTTTGCCATTTGGAATTCTACAAAAGGAAAATACGCAAGTTTTAGTATTTGTGAATTTTTGACTATATTTAATAATGGCTAGTTTATTAAATATAGCTCCCACTATTTTTCTACGGATTAATAACCCTCAAGATATTAATTCGGAAAATATCCTTATATTTTCTAGTGGGCCAAGATCCATCTTTCATCTCCTTATGAGCTTGCTTTGGCAAGTCACCCATAATTTGACTACTTTAGGTAGGAACAATTCCAATTGCATCCCATATGCAACTCTTGGTTCAATCGGGCAAATAACTCCTTATTTATCCATCCATATGGATAATCCCAATTGATTGCCTCTAGGTTTCTTAATCAAATTAATAGCCTAGTTGTGTTCAACCTCTTATCTAAACAATTGCACATTGTTACGTGCCATCGCATTCTATCATTATGAACCAAGTCGCCATGCTTTGGCACGCACGAACTTGATAAATAATGATGATAATGAGTGTTTAAATAACGAGAAGGCAAAAACACAATATTTGAATTTTGAGGGATTTTAAATTCAATTTTAATTGTTTTGTTGATCAATATCAACTAATCTATCTATTTGAGTTTGGGCACAACTCCAAATAATAGATCCGGGTTGTCTAATTATCTTATTATCCTAATTGCATGCATCATCCATACACCAACCACACAAATAATAAGACAATAAATAAACAACCACAAAACAGAAATTAAACGTGATGTGGATATGGCCTTTTCTAGACTAAGATAATTCCAAGCCAATGGAATTATCTATGAACCCTAAGCAAACACATCTCCATGCGTCTTGATCTTTTGGTCCATCCTTCATAGTCTTGTGGATTGCTCCATGCTCCATGCTCCTTCTTTTGTGGCTTCTTTGGCTTTGGGCTTCTTTTCTCCAATCTTGGCTAACAATCTACTTTATCTAGCACTAACTAACATCTATACTAAATAAAATAAATCTCACAAGTTGAGAAAAAAAATGGCACGCAGGCCATAAAACCCTAATTAATTATTACAATTAATTGATCAGCTCGCAGGCCGTAAAACCAAACCACAAAATTAAACATCCACATCAAACCACATCCTAAGGCCATATCCAATCACCATGCGATTTGCACATAAACAGTTAAAATCCAATTTTAACGCGCTTGGTCAATTTTAATTGATTTTAGGATTTCTAGGGTTAAAACGCTTCATGGGCCCAACAATCCAATTGCCCGGGCCCAATAAAGTGAACCACAAGGCCCTAGGGCCGGCCCGGCCCAAAACCCTCAAGCTAGGCCCGCGGGTTAGGGCCGCCCGGCCCCTTAGGGCTCCCAAGCTTGGGCGGAAACCAAGGGGGCGGTCCCTAGGGGGGCCGAACCCTTCTCTGGGAGTTGTTTCTAAAACAACTCCCTTGCTTGGTGCCCAAGTTTGGTTGTTTCCTTGTTTTGGGAGAACTCCTTCTTCCCCAAGGATGCCCAAACCCTACATCTATGATCCTAAAATTTCTCAAACTCACCAATTCATGCATCCAATGCAAAAATTGGGTCTTGTTATGATTAATTGTTGACAAATTTCATCCCATGCTTGATTTGTCTTGTTTTACGCGATAGACAATCAAATTAAGGTGTAAAACAACAAGAATGTAACACATAAACCACGTTTATGCTCTATGACCTGTGGCTCTGATACCACTGTAGGGTTTTGATTCATGGATCGCGCAACGGAAGCATAATCAAACATAAACCATGCAAAACCCTCCAAGGATCACAAGTATAGATGCATAACGATGGTAAAGGTAAGAAATCATAAACACACCTTTGGGTTCTCCTTGATGACTTCAAACGCGAATAATGTCACGTTCTCTATAGTTGATCCACGCCTAGAGTTGATCCTAGATCTCCCAAACTCCTTGGTGCTAGCCCGGATTAGGAAGAGGAAGAACGAATCACGCAAAACGAGACAAAAAGGGGGTTTCGGCCCCTTTTTGGCCGACGGGGTGAGGGCGGCGGCAAGGGGGTCGGTTCGGCCTCCTTGTTGCTTGCTCTCTCTCCTTTTGTTCTCTCTCACTCTTGTTATGTTCACTAATGAGCATAAGTTATGAGTAAGGAAGGAAGGAGGGTCCTTTATATAGTCCAACAACTCCTTGTTAACTACCTAAAGGACTTATTCTAGTCCAACTAGAATTCAATTTAGTCCCTTCCTTGCAAATTAGTCCCTACTAAGTTTGCAAGGGTTTGAAAAGTGATCCTTCTAATTAATTAATCCAATTAATTAATTCCCAAATCTAGTTCAACTCTATATAGCGTGTGACCCCATAGGTTCTATCTAGTTGGTAGCAACTATTTGCTAATATGGAGCGGTTTCTAGCAAAACATCCATTCTAGCCAACTAATAGAACAGTCATCTTGACAACCTTTGTACAAGTAATTGTCTCATCCCTTTGCCTCCATATCCGGATTGGACACGAGACATACAAGTCACACTCGTATATCCAATCCATAGTTTCTCGATCCATGGGAATAGCCTTATTCGTGCAAATAACATCAATATCCCATATTGATTTATTTGAGTCTGGCCAGACATTCTATAAGCACTATCCCTCGAGTGGCCTAGGATATTTGCTCCCGTTATGTGGGAGGGGCAAATCCTCTCTACGTCCACTACGATCTCTAAGCTTGCTTCTCATTGTATCCAGTACACGCCTTTATAACTACCCAGTCACGGTGTAGCGTTTAACGCTACCAAGATCACTCACAACTAGAATATCTAGTGACTTCAAGTCTAAGGATGACAATACCATTGCACCGCGAGAAGCACTTGTGACTCAACATAACATGTGTGTAGCCTTCTGGGAGATGGGTCAATCCAGTGCAACATTCCGTAATGCACACCTATGTGTTAGATCGTGATATCTCCATATCAATCCAACCCCATACTAGTCTATAGATGATTGTCCCATTTAATCATTATACTTGACTAGGGATATTTAAGATAAACAACACAATTGTAAATCTAAGGACTTCATTATATTAAATATCCAATAAATAATAAATGAATTTTCTAGCCATATACAAATTCATACTAAACTAGATTGCCTCTAGGGCATCTATTCCAACACCAAGGATACCTGAAACATCAATAGAGGTGTTAGGTATTTTGGTTGAAGTAGCAGACTGATATGGAATTATGAATTCATCAACAATAACATCACGGCTAATATAAAATTTGTTGGCAGTTCTACTATAGCACAAGTAACCCTTATAGCCAGAGGCATAACCAAGAAAGACACACTGATGTGTTTTGGGATCAAGTTTAGAATGTGTATAATGACGTAAATAAGGGTAGCAAGCACATCGAAACACTTTTAAGTGTTTATAATCAGGTTTTTGGAGGTGTTAGAACTATGCATTCGATTAATTAGATAAGTAGTTGTAGCAATAGCATGAAACCAAATAATTTTAGGCAAAGAAGCATTTTAAAGCAGGGTTACTGCAGTTTCAGTAATGTGTATGTGCTTACGTTCTGCAATACCATTCTGCTGTGGAGTATAAGAACAAGACTTTTGATGAAATATTCCATTATGAGCAAGTATTTTTTTTTTTTAAATATAGGCAGTGTATTCACCACCTCCATCAGTTCTAAGTATCTTTATAGAGCAATTTAGAAATTTCTCAACAAACAGTTTATAGGAGGTAAAAACAGAGTACACACCAGACTTTAGTTTAAGAGGAAATAACCAAGTGAAGCGTGAGAAGTCATCAATAAACAGTATATAGTATTTGTAACCATCAAATGACATAGTAGATGCAGGACCCCAAACATCTAAATGTAAAAAATGTAAAGGTACTGAAGTATGAGTTTTACACATAGTATAAGGCAGTCTCGCCATTTTTCCTGCCAAGCAAGCTTCACACATAGAACAGTCTGTTTTCAAAGGTGCAGAATAAAACATTTAACACATTTGGATAAGATAGAGTTTGTTGGATGGCCCGAACGTGAATGCCATAGTTTAGATTGAACTCGTTGACCCAAGAGAGCTTGAGGACCAGATTGAAGAATAAGAGAAGACATAGGATAAATCCATTTCTACTGTGGCCCTGATGAAGAGTTCGTCCAGTTTCCACATCCTGGATGTAGAATGAATCTTTATAAAAAAATAAGACGAGTGTTGTGTTCAATGCAAAATTTGTTGACTGAAAGTAAATTTGCAGATAAATGAGGCACATGAAGGGTATTAGATAATTTGAAACCACAGTTTGAGGTTGAGAGATAAACAGTACCAGATTTTTGTATAGGGAGAGCATTTCCATTACCAACCGTAACCTGGTCGCTGCCACCGTATGGTTCTGAGAGAGAGAGAGAGAGGTTGCGAAATTCACTGGTCATATGGTTCCATGCGCCTGTATCGGTGAGCCAGACATCAGAGGGCATTGGTGGTGCAGAGGAAGTTGCTGCCATGGCGGAGAGGTGCTCAGGTGGCATCTTGCCTTGGTAGGAATAGTCCATTCGGTGCCATCAATTAAGTGTCGAATGGTACTCGTTGCCGCAGATTTGGCAGGTCATTGGACCGGAGCTACCACGACCCGAACCAGAGAACCTCCCCCGTGAACCGTATCGACCAGAACCGTTCTGACCCAAACCAGATCCATACCCGGGACCGGAACCCGGACCAAAACCGAATCCGTATCCATACCCGGCACCTGATCCATTATCTTATCCAGACACGAACCCATGTCCAGACCCGTATCCATGAGAAGAAGAGGAGCCGGATTGACCTCCTCGAGAGTCTGAACGGCCACCGCCGTTTTGAGAACCGAATCGACCACCACCACCGCCTCGGTACCCCGAACGGCCACCACGCCACCACCACGACCACCTCTGGTGGTGCAGAAGGCGGAGGGATTAGGGTTTGGGTTAGAGAGTGGGTGCGAAGTATGGGAGAGATCTGATGCTTCCATAAAACAAAGTTCGTGCTATCTAATTTGAAGGGAAGAAGGTTGTGGATGTTGGAGAGTAGTTACACCAGCGTAGAAGCCGGCGATGTGGTGCCGGAGAGTGCCATCTAAGGCTCTGATACCATGAACGAGATTTAGGGTTTGCAGAGAAACCCAGTTGAGAGAATGAAGAAGAAAGAAATAAAGGCTGTTAATGAATGATTTCTCATTAACCCTAATCAACACAAGAGACGGAAATAAATACAAGGAAGACCAACGGTCGGATCAACCTAGCCAGCTAATCTAACGGTAGGAAATAGATAGGTTTAGTACAGGAATACAAATGACAGAAAAACCCTTAATCAATAGGCTGAATTACAAACGGATCAGAGATACAACTGGATCAATACTAAACACAAATGGGCTAAGCTATAGTGAAGTGGGCTTTGAGATGCCCAAGTGATATATCTGGCCTTTTGGTCTTGATACATGCATGGTAGGCAGTTTGAACTAAGAAATCGAATTGCACTTTCACTGGTGTTAAAACAAATTTTACGTAAAACGACAAGAGTACATAACTTAGTTAAAGCACTTGTACAAAAACTTGATGAAACCACAACAACAAAACATTTATACCGAGAGCAAATATGCAGAATTGCGAAATAAGAAACACCAGTCGAATTTCTGTCGCACAAATCAGGACCGGTGAATACAATCACATAGCTCTCAATCTGGTTGTCATTTCTCTTCTCCGAACTTGAATAAGAATCACCAGTCGAGTTTCTGTCGCACAAATCAGGACCGGTGAATACAATCACATAACTCTCAATCTGGTTGCCGCTTCTCTTCTCCGAAACTTGAACGACATTTGGAGGTTTTGTGTTGTGGTGAAAGAACAACGATAAAGCGGTAGACTCTGATTGTAGATCGAATACAGAAATCGGAAGGGCATGATTTTGTTGGCGAGTTTCAAAGTAGGAGTCTGACAACCTATGCTCGGAAGGAGGCTTCGTTTGGAGAAACATACTGGGTAATGTAGTCGTTTTGGTGGTCAAAGGTTGGATGCCACTGTGACAAAAAGATGAGAGTGAGGGGTGTTTTGTTATTCTTCAATTGTGTGGGATCTTGGTGACAAAAAGATGAAGATGAGGGGTCTTTTGTTATTTTTCATTTATGTGGAGGCTTTTTATTTTTATAATTAAAGCATTTTGGGAACACCTTTTTGAATCTTCCCTCTTAAAAGAGTAAAGATTTGAAATGGACCTCCAGGTTACATGGCCTTTTCAGTAAGAGCTTTGGTTACACCTGCATAAACCATCTTCATTGACATGTGATTCGGGTGATAATTTGGACCCAACCCGACCCGTTTGTTTATGGAATGGGCATGTGTAATAACGTGTTCAGGCAGGTTCGAGTACGGGACGTTGAGAACCCTTTCGAGTAGGGTAGTACCCTATACGTACCCGAGGTAGTACAGCTATTTATACAATTACTTCCTCCATTTCTGTTTTGGCTTTTCCTGGAGAAAATCGACCCTGAACCCGCCCCATTGCCATACCTAATGTGATCAATCTGAAATTTCTGATTACCTTTATAAGAGGAAAAAGAAAGAAAGAAACTAATAAATGTCGCAATGCGAAAACAAAAATAGCACAATCAGAGAAGCACGCAAGCATCAATCTGGTGATCCGGTTATCTGGCTTTTATTTAACTGGCAAGGGGAAATTCCCTGGCGTCATTTTTGTTCGACACTGAACTGAAATTTTACATCAACTGACCATCGAGGTTCACCACCTCTGCGCAACTCATGCCCTCAAAAAGCTTGGAAACCAAACACAGTCATGCCTCCATCGACTGAAACAATCTGCCCGGTAATATAAGAAGCAGAAGGCAGACAAAGGAATGCTACCAAGGATGAGACCTCCCTTGGCTCTCCAAGGCGTCCAAGAGGAGTTTTAGATTTTATCTTTTCCACAAATTCTTTGTCTTCAAGTAGCTGCAGAAGGAAATGAAGATCTCAAGTCAGAAGTCAGAACAAACGCTTGCTACTTTGCGAGAACTTGAGTCTACATATAACCAAAAAAGAAATAAATACCGACTCAGCTAATTCAACTGTGTGTATTAGGGAATGGCTTTTTATCTTACAAGAGTTTAAACCCTCTGACACTATAGACCAATGTACATTTATTTTAGATAATATCCAGAATCTGTGGTATGTGCGTGTGACAATAAACAGGATATCCATCAACAAAAAATGAAGATTTTTGATGCATACATGACTGATCAAGGAAGCAACATACTTAAACTAACGCAATCAGACAAGTATTCTTGAATCTAATCATTAACAAGAGAAGGCAGGTTATTTCTATTTAATTTGTGTTTCTCTGTCTTGAGAATGAAGTTGGAGTATTCCTAATGTATGATAGCTTAAGTCGTAAAGAAGAGGAGAAGACTCTTACATGCTCAACAAGAGAGGTTTTGGTATACCACGGAGCAACTGAGTTAACGCGAATGTTGTCTTTGCCCCACTCACAAGCTAAGTTCTTTGCAAGTTGATTCATTGCACCTGTGTATCTCATTAGTACAGATGAACATAAGTCATTCTGAGTTCCACACCTAATAAGAGTTAAGGAGGTGGGGATGCAATAAAAAAGCATATCTTCCTAGTAATTTTAATTACCTTTGCTAGTGCCATAAATTGATCCAGAGCCAATGTGCACAACTCCAGCAACAGATGAAATGAAAACAATGCTTCCAGCGCCTGATGCTTTCAGAAGAGGATGTGCAAGTTGGCACAGATGGTATGCAGATTCAAGGTTGGTTGTCATGAGCTTCGAGTAATCCTCAGCCGTATACTCTGTTGTTGGCTTCCTAATGTTTGTGCCAACATTGTTTACCTAGTTTCAGAAGAAACAATAGTAATAATTAAGCTTTTCATTGATGCGGAGAACAAATTGAGAAACATTATAGGTAGACCTATGTTCTTGTACTAGAGGCAACCCATGACCTCCCAAACTACGCAGTCTACAGGTTAGTTAATAGGCTAAGGTGGATATCACCTATCACCTTTGTGGGGGGAAAACCTAACATGATCTCACCAGTACAGTCATACTAGTTAGATTCAGAGTACTAGTTAACACGGATTCTGGTTATGGGGGAAATTTGTAATTCCATAAATGAATGAAAACGTGACTTTAACTTTACTTTGTAGGATCCTTCTTTTGTGTATCCCTTTCAAAGAAGAGATGCTAGGGAAGCACACAGTGATATCTTTTGCACTTTGACATGTGATGGACTTCAATGGTCCTCACTATCAGTTTCAATCAAATAGCACATAAACTTCACAACCTAATCATGTGTGTCCAGTCATGTTTTCAGGACCTAGACCATAATAAAGAATCAGTTTTTCAAGATAATATCAAAATGTCATGGTAGTTGTCCATACATAGTGTTGGGCATTACCAAACCTAGATTGTTGATTATATACCTTAACTAATTCATGAGACAATGCAACTGCTCAATTGAAGTATCGGTAGGAACTCCAACGGCTGCATACAATTCATCTTAGTTGATTCAACTATTCAAGTCTAATTGAGTTGAAACCAAACCACCATTGATTTTTTTCTTCTTGCTTATTTTTCTTCACAAGAACTACTATGTGTCAAGTTGCCTAATTGACACATAGTAGGATTATTTCCCCCTCTCCTGCTATCTTAGGCCATCTCTATCATATGTTTTTCAAGATGCCTTAGTTGTATGTACCCCTTCGCTTTCCCATCAACTACCCGTCTCCATTCTCCAATGAGTCCAACTCAACACCAACCCCTTGTTACATAATTTTTTATAAACTATCTGACTCTCACATTTTTTCTGTAATACTATCCGACTCTCATCCAATAATAAATAATGTTTAATTTAATCTTAAATTTTAATTAAGTGGAGTATAGATTATTCTTTTCAACTGCATAATTAAGCAAACAAAAATAAGAAAAGATATTAGACATTATAAAAATAAAACTATATTATATTCTTAGATATATTACATATATTGTTAATCTTTTCTATAACAAATACAATTGTTTGTAATTTGGTCGTGCTTCCCTTTCCTCTCAAAGGTTGGAGATGCTCATATCCACTTCTTGCTCTATGATCCTTTTCTATTGTTATTGGAATTTTGGCTATGTATTGAGGTGAGCTATCTACTAATTTTAGAACCGGTATTTTCCTACATGTATTATAGATATAAAAAAACACTTTATAGGAAGGGGTAAAAAAGCTTAAGTCTCCTATATCTTGCTTGATTACCTTAGCCATTTGAGGATCATCAAACATATCGAATTATCAGAGTTGTCTCTGAAAACAATCCTTTACCAAACCATCTTCTTTCATTCGGATCTCAATCTTCATTTCAAGCATATATTCAAAACTCAAATTAAAAAAATCTGAAGTAACTCCAGATCTCAAACATACCCATTGATATATATATATATATATATTTTTTTTTTACAGCGAAATGATGAAGTCAAACAGTAATGGATGATCTTGAACTTTCTTGCATATTCTACGGTAGGGGCCACTTACAAGGATGTTCAGCTTTCCACCAAAAACAGAGGAGGCCTTCTCCAACAGACCCTCTCGTTGGGTTCGAGAACTCGCATCGCAGACTGAACCCGTCACTCGGAGGCCTTTCCCAGCCCACTCCTTCAAGCAACGGTTCAGCTCCTCTTCGTTTCGAGAACACGTGTGTACGGACGCCCCAAGCTCCGCCAATTCCTCCACCACCGCCTGCCTAAACAGAGTACACCAAAGATCAAAACCCTAGAAAAAACAGTGATATCGGAAGAGAATAAGAAACTGGAAAAATGGAAATCTGAGTGGAGATAGCAAAAAAAAAAAAAAAAAGGACTGATACCCGATGCCGCGAGTGCCACCGGTGACGAGCGCGGTCATGCCGGTGAGAGTCCACCTGGAACTGCCGGCGCTGTTCTCCACTTTCGCCATTGTCGTCGCCGTTGTCGCCGAGTTCGGTTACGGTTTTGACTTTGATGTGGGTGTGAGTCGTGGTGTGATCGGTTATTTATAGGGGAAATAGGAGAGGCGTGACTCACGCTTAGGTTGTTATGAATAGGATCTCCAAGTTTTTAATCGTTGCCTCGCACTGTCGGCCAAAAGCCCCAAATAGTAACTTGTCGTGCTAATTATTTCCTCTCGTAATAGATAAATTTAGGAACCTCACGCTAAAGGTTGTTTGTTCATGTACTGCATGGAACACATGAGATTCAAGAAACCTAGAGGTTTGGAAGTAATAACATAGGGTAGATGAATCTTAAGCACATTCCACTCCGTCCCACCACCTTGTATCTAGTCTGACTTTTTGATTCGTATTTGGGTCATTTTAACTGGGTCATTTTGACAACCAAATGATGAGATTTTTTAATAATCTTTTACAGTGTTATAGAATAACTTTTACTCTACAACACCATGCAAAACTTATTGAAAAATTGTATATTTTCCATATCCAAATCAACACGTCAAAGTAACTTTGTAAATAATGACAAAAGTCAAATTTAGTACAGAGAGGTGGGACATAGTATATAAATGAGACTTCATGATAGGACCCCAGCTTAAAGTCCATGTACATTCCAGATTAATCAATTTAATAACATCGACATCTTGATTTTTTTTATTTTCTTTATGATGTTTAATTTTTGACCAATATTATATATGTGATATAAATCGGGTAAAAACACTGACCATCCGTGACAATTGCCTTAATACCACCCCGCTACCATAACGTTTGGAAAAAAAGACACCTAACACCCATTTAACGGAATGTTCCGTGAACACTTAGCACCCTTCTGCCTTATTCCGTTAGAAAAATGGGAGATTGACTTTTTTCGGATTTGCCCCTGTGTGTTTTTTGGACTTTATTACCCTTATTTATCAAGAACACCAAGAACATCAAAAACACCAAGAACAAATCCATAAAATTCTCAAGAAATTCAGCTACAACAAGTCGTCAATTACAAATAACAAGAACAAACATTTATGTAATAGGTCAAGAACAAGAATCAATATTATGAAATATTTGTTTTACACAAAATTTTATACAACTTAGACGAAATCAAACTGCAACAAAAACAAACATTTTTGATGTTCATATTCTTCGTGAATATTAAGTAAACCTAAGAGAATTTGTCCCAAACTTATCACTTTAATCTAGCCTCTGCCCCAACTCCAAGATTTGAGTTTGAAGGTTTGAAGTTTCTTGATCTGATGCCTAAAATGAAATCAAAGATTTTCGTTTTGAAGGTCCAAAGCCACACCGAAGAACAATCGAACTCACAACCAAAATCGCTCCCCCCTGAATTCTTCAACGAACATGGGTTGCTCTCAAACCCCAAATCAAGGAACAGTATTACCCCCCCCCCCCCTCTCTTTCTCAACCTCCCCCGAATATTTATCTCCATTCTTTTCAACCCTAGTTACCGCCTCCACTGCTACCAAAACCCAGTACCCCAATGCCACCAAAACCTCCATCGTAACCACTTCCTCCCCCTCCGCCAGAATGACTCTGTTCACCAAAACGATTGTCCGTCAAATCGATCCCCAAATTGACTTGTCTACTTACCCAGAACCAGAATGAGCCACCCCAACACAAACCTGGCCTCCACCTCCGCCACCACAAAACCCTATACTGAACCGTCACCCCACACATAAAAGATACATAAATAGAAGACTGGGTGGCGTGTTATGCGGCAGTGGACTCCTAGATTTGCAAACCCTCCATTGAAGCCGACAAAACCCAACCGGCGTAACTCCGCCTTGGTGATGGTGATATTGGAGGAAGAAGATGGTAAGATAGAGAAGAGAGGAAGAGAGAAGTCAGATCGATGGGAGGCTTTGGTTGTGGCGGCTGTTGCATCTGTGTTCCCAGCAAGAAAGGAAGAGCGATAAAGAGGGTAAGAGAGAGATATGGATTAGGTTTAGAAATGAGGTGAATGGGATTGAAGGAATAATATGTAGGGTGTAATTTTATAATATTTTAGGGGTAAAATAGTCATTTTGACAAATCTGTTAGTTAATTGTTAGCTCCATCCGAAAAAGGTGCAAAGTGTGTCTCTTTTTTTCGAACGTCAGGGTAGCGGGACTGTATTAAGCCAATTGTCAAGGGTGGTTACTGTCTTTTACCCTATAAATTCACATTTAACCACCAATTTCAGCATCTTCTCATATACCGTTATGTTCCCTTTCTTTCTCCCCATTTACCCTTTTGGACGATCTCTATTTTCTCCCAATTTTCTTCTATGGAAACTTTAATGATGTTGATTATCAATTTAATCTTACGGAACACCACTCACTTTCTTTCAATTTTCATTTTCCACCACTAAAATACTCCACATATAGACTAGAATTTTTGTGGAAAGGCATGGATGAAATAGTAAAAAACCCAAATTCCTTAATCCCCGTGTCATTTTTGAATGGGCAGAAAGAAGAGGAGCTGAGTGGTAATAATTTTTAGGATTCCAAGTATTTTGAGATATCACAACAAAATAAGGGGTTATATATCACTTTACTTTGGTTTTCTTGTCAAGTTCCTGAAATTTACTTCAACTAATTAATTGATGAGAAAATGAAGGAAAACCTTGAGAAGATGAACCACATGTACCTTCAAGTCGGCAATTTTTTGCAAGTGGGTACCCAAACTTTAAAATGGTGCCCCACATGTCCTAAACTTTCATAATTCGTTCAGCGGGGTACCCTTCTGTTAAATTTCCATTCATGTTGAACGGAATAATGTTGTCGTACCCTTCATTTACACTCATATTTTTTAAGGGTAAAAGACATTTTCCACCTTATGGCTATGGAAAAAAGACATTTTGTCCCCTTATTTGTGGAAAAATACATTTTGCACCCCTTTCAGAGTTAAAAATAATGGTGGACTAACAGAGCGGTGAAAAGACAAAAATACCCCTGACATTTACAAAATTACCCCACTATAAATCCCCTTTCCTTCCTTCTCCTCCTCATTTCCTAACCCTAACTATATATCTTCCTCTCTCTCTTCTCTCAGAACTTCTTCCCCTTCTCCTCTTACGACACAAAAAAAAATAGTCCCCACCTCCTATTTTTTGGCTACTGAACCACCAACACCAACAACCCCATCACAAACATCTCACTCACCTCCATCCCTCTATCTCTATCTCCCCGTCGGACCACCAGGATCCAGCAGGAGCCATCGTCGGCAAGCCTGCAGCGACCCAGGCCGTGAATTGGAGTTTGGCGGCCCTTATATTGAGTGAGGCTGTTCTGACGCCGGTGCCAAGCCCAACGGCAACATCGATCTGGTAAGTTCTATCTCCCTCTCTCTCTCACTCTGTCTCTCTCTCTCCCTCTTCCCCTCTCTCAGATGTGGTCTTATATTGTAGAAGAAGACAAAGTTAGCCGAGAGGGAAGACCCAGAAGAATTAGATCCAACATGAACCGAAGAGAAGTTCGTGGATTCCATTGACGAAGACCCGATTCTCAAATTCTTCTAGAAATCGAATTAAATTCCGGAACTGGGTGTTCTGAATCATAGATAAAAAAAGGGATGTACTGGTGTTGTTATTACTTCACTTTCTGGAGAAATTTTAATGGAAAAAGTTCAAATTGAAGAACTTATTTTGGAGCCCTTAATTCTTGAAGGTATTGGCATAAGGATCTTCTTGGAATTGAGTTAAAGCTAAAGAAAGTTGCTATATTCTCTGTCTCAAAGTAAATGATTGACTAGATTATTGCAAAGGAGGCAGTAGGTGCGGCTATGGTTCATGCCATTCTGGACAATTGTAAGAGGTTGTCTTGTTCTTTCGATTGTTGTATTTTCTTTTATTTCCATAGATGATAATATTTTAGCCCACGATAGTGCAAGAATGGCTATTTCATGCTCTCTGTGTCTGTGTTTTTAGAGATCTTGAATATCTTTGTATTTTCCTGTGTTAGCCGCATCATTGCTTCAAGATTCCATTTTTTGAACTGTTGTGTTGTGGTGGTGGTGGTGGTGGTGGTGGGTGTTAGTTATTTTTTTTTATTGTTGTTGATGTTGTTGTTGGTGGTGGTGTTGGGGATTCAGTGGTGGTGTTGGTGGTAGTGTTGTTGTTGGTGTTGGTGGTGGATTTGGTGGTAGTGGAGGTGGTGCTCAAGAACACCAAGAACATCAAGAACACTATATAATAAACAAAAAAGGTGATATTTGTCCACAATCAATAAGAGTAAAATGGTCACAAAAAGTCAGTTTGCACCCCTCCACTAACGGATTGTAACAGAAGGTGGTATTTGTCCCCCTCCATCCACTGACAGGGGTGCAAAATGTATTTTGCCATAAATTAGGGGGGCAAATGCGTTTGTCCATAGTTGAAATGGTGGAAAATGTCTTTTACCTTTTTTTTTAATTACAAGTTTTTCAAACAAATCAAAAAAGATATTAAGAAGATTAAAGTTTTAAAAAAGAACAATCTTACGTATATTTGCATGAAAACTACAAATCGTTACAATAAAAGCTACTACCTCCGTTTCTTCTAGATCGTCCTACTTTAACTTTTTAACTCGTAATTAGGTCGCTATGACTCGATGATTTAGATAAATAACAGATGTGAAGTGAGGGGTACAATGATATTTTTATATTAAGTCGTCCAATATGGATGGAAAGTTAACGGAAGGTCGGTACCTAACTGAATAAATTTCAAAATTTTGGGGACCTATGGTGCATGGTTTTAAAGTTTGGGTACCCACTTGCTGGAAAATACAAACTTTAGGTATCTCTGGTGAAATTGTGCCCTTGTTATATCATGGAGTAATAATCAGAATGAAGATTTTCATGAAAAATACACATATTCATTAATATAGCACAAGTATCACACATAGTGATCAGAGTATGTATATTCATATAACTCTTATCCATAATTTCAACACAATTTTATCATCTTAGTTTCATTTCAAAATTAAAACCCTGAATTCTATAATTCTCGTCTTCAACATGGCAGTAGTATAAGTTTAAAGTCAGTCATGTAAGAATGTACCAACATATATCTCATAATCTAAACCAGTCAATCTAGATAAGGACACAAAAGATCTCTTCCGAAGAAAAGAAATGACGTGGTGGTGGGTGGGACTTAGTAAAACTAGACTACTCATAACCCAATCGGCTTATCAAATTTTAGTTTTTCTAACCTTAAATTCATTTAAATTATCCTACAGGTTTTAATTCCTTTTCGGATTGCTGACTCATAAACCACCTGTAACACCCCCTTAATTCTCAAGATTTCTGTTCCGGACTAGAGAGTCGAGGAAGGTGATGGTCAAAATGAAGCGGTAGAAATCCAGAACAAAACATCCCACAATTATGTATTACAAACTCATAAATTGTCTCCAACATAGTATTACACGCTAATACACAATGTAAAAATAGAATAAGGGTTTGGATTATTAAAAGTACTTCCAAATACTAGATAAGTTTGCGATCCCCATACGCCGAGTTCTCTTCACCTAGGCATGCGGGGAATAAAAACGAGGACCGCAGTTTTTCCAAAGTCAGCAAGAAATGATGATTAAGCAAACACTAAAACGTGTAAACCTGATAAGAGACATCTAATATTTTTAATATAAAAATTTAATATTCAAATGAACAATTCTCATTATTATTTAGCTGTAGCCGGGAACAAACCAATCCAGCACAATACCCCATCACAGTATCTCGTCACATAACCAACCATCTTGCATGCAACGAAGACCTAAAATGTTGACACCCCCTTGAGACTTCTTGCAGCTTAAATGATGAGTATGTAAGAATCCGAATATTATTCCACCACGCAACCGTTTACACTTTACCTTATTACACAATATTACTTTTCATGTGCGGCTTTGAAATAATCATTTGGACAAATAATCAAAATCTTAAGTCAAAGATGTATTTTACAAATCATATTTTGAGACATAAAGTTGTAATAAAAATATCTGGACACGAAAAGAAGATGGGAACACTATGCCTGGAATGTTTACTCACCTCAAGTAGCAACAGAAAATAGCACGATAAAGTCTCTACGGGTAAATGTAGCATTCGTCTACGAAACTGTAGCATACAAATTATAATTCCTAATCAATCCGAATCTCAATACCACATACAATGCAAGTATGTGATGCATGTTTTAATTTTGTAATGAATTCATTAATTTATTTCAAGATACTCCACACTTCCCATTTTATCTACTAAAAAAACAAAATTTTCAAAGTCAGTCTCAACATTACTAGCTATAATAGTAAGTGTGCCATTTTTTTGTAAAAATGTAAGTGTGCCCTTATTTATAAAGGAAAATGATATTTACTATAATTATAAATAATAGTACTTATTTTACAAAAGAGCCATCATTTATAAAAAAAGATTAAAAAAGATTACCTAATATTCTGAAAATAAATTTACAATACATATCTCAATTCAAGAGAATAATAAAAATGTAAACTTCAAATGATAAATACTAGTGTCATTAAATAAAGTGGCAATATCCAAAATTTAACTAATAATTATTAAATACTTTTATCATGAAAAACTCAACTTAATTTAGCCGTATGCTCCTCTAATTATAATTTTTTAATTTCAAATAATATTATAACTAATATTCCACAAAATCTATTTAGCAAATTTAATCTATTAAAAAGTATATTTATTTCAATATATTATTAATTCTAACCTTGTTTGATACCTAGGAATATATTTTTACTTCAAAATCTTATAATACAGTAATTATAGATATTTAATTAA
Source organism: Linanthus parryae (assembly GCA_023055425.1). Lineage (NCBI taxonomy): Eukaryota > Viridiplantae > Streptophyta > Magnoliopsida > Ericales > Polemoniaceae > Linanthus > Linanthus parryae. The sequence goes on from JALGPY010000002.1 coordinate 100,814,344, forward strand.
GGCTAAATTCGATATTATAAAAATATTATATTTGGTTTATATTTCTAGGGTAGTTATATATTTAACTAAACCAAACTAAACTAAACAGCTTATTACTTAGTAGCTAGCGAAAAAATATATCGTTCTTATATGAGTATACATATTAGATTCATAATTTATAACTTAAAGGAGACTACAATTATATAACTTTACCAAACTTACAAAAATATTCACTTCTTAATTATTTTACAAGAATATGTGTATCATATAAGAAATTACAAATACAAATATTAACTGATTAGCCAAATTTTATAATTTCATATTGTTTAAATTACAACTAGATCCTCAAGACTTTATAGATAAAATAATTAGTTATCCCCCTCCCCACTCACTTTAGTAGCTTCTGACTTGTCACGTAGCACCCCCAAATTTTATGTTTTTTTCCCACAAAATCACCCCTTTATTACCTATATGAACATCATTTTCTTCAACCCACAATCCAACTCATGTATCTTCATACACATTGATACCCATAACATTTTGATTATGTATAACTAAAATAGTGGATTAATCGGGTGCCAAAGTTGGGTCAAAAAATTGCAAGAGACATTATGGACTCAAGTGCTTAATCGGCCGGCTCTGGACCACTAGGTTTTGCTTCGGTGACTGATCTAGGGCCGAAAGGGACCTAGAGAGGGGGAGAGAGTGACTAGAACGAAGGAGAAAGACACAGCATAACCGTCGGGGCTACTGCTCATCAGCCTTCGGGTCAGGTCGGGTGGTGGATTCTGACGATGGTGGTGGTTTATGCTACTGTTGCTGCGGCTATTGGGCAGCGAGGAAGAGAGTTTGGGTGACATAGAGGAGGTAGACAGGAGGTGGAGGTGGTTGCCAGAAACTATGGGTGAAGTGGTGGGGATGGTGAGGCCGAAGTGGGAATGGTGTTCGTTGTTGCCGCTACTATTTGTCGAGAGGGAGAATTAGAGGTTGAGAGGGAAATGAGTGGAGATGGTGGTGATTAGGGGGTTGGTAGTAAAGGTTGTGGTGGTGGTTGTTATGGAGGTGGTGTAGTATTCGTGTGATTGTTGGTGTTGTTATTGGGGGAGAAAAGAAGGAGAAGAAGAAGAAGATATATAGAGAAGAAGGGTAGGTAAGGTGATGCCTATGGTAGCCTCAAAATTGACATGACTAACCCTTATTAAGTTTGGTTTTCCGTAAGTCGTCATTAGGCTTATCATGAATTGTGTCACCACCTCTTCACTTTCCATCTCTGTCAATGGGATTTTAAACGATTTTTTCACACCCTCCTTTGGTCTTAGACAAGGAGACCCACTGTCTCTTTCCTCTTTATGCTAACAGCTGAAGCTCTGTCTTTAGCTGTGACAAAGAGTCATAGTCAGGGATTGATTAAAGGGATCAAACATAGTGACAATGGCACAGTAGTTACACACCTTCAGTTTGCTGATGACTCAATTTTTTTCTTCAAAATTGAAGAATAAGTGGGTCGACAACTCCAAAATGTCTTTGATCTGTATTTGGTATTTCAATCCTTCCGAATTATGAGGTGTATAAACACATGGGTATTTATACTTTGAAGAAGATGATAGACAGGATTGTTTGAGAGACATGTTCAAATCTCGAAAACTTTGAAGCTCAACATTACCTATAGTCTTGTTATATCATTGCTGACAATTTTATGTGTTTCAAGTTGGACATTGGATTGAATGTTGTTTATAAGTTATTTTATTGTCTCTTATAAATATTCTTGATCTTATATATTGAGGTTACATGGTTGGACAAGTGTCTAATTTGATATGTCTTAAGAATCACAACTTGCAGGCCAAAGCTTTGAAGGAAGCCAAAGCTCCAAAGCTTTGGAGTTCAAACTCGATGTTTAACTGAGTTATTGTGGCTAAAAATTCTGGATGCAGGTTAACTTATCTGGCTATGTGATTTGCTATTGACTTTTCTAAGTCATAATCTTATTGATGACTAATTATTTGGCTAGATATAGATTTATATATAGTGTTTAGTTTACCAGAAAATAGCTAAGCTTATTAGTTTAATCTGATCTGTCAAACAGGTCACTATACTTATGCTATTCTATCTGGATTGTGTATTAACTTGTGTTCAAGTTTTTCAGGGCTAGACTTTGGTCAAACCTGTATAATAATAAAAAAACCGTTTGAATATAGCTTTTGATATAAGTTGTTATGTGGTTGAGGATTTATAGGAATTTTGTTCCTAAAATCTCTCATGTTGTTGCTGACACTCTGTTATATACTGGATTTGACTTTCAAGCTAGTAGAGTTGATTTGCAGTGAAACAAAAGTGAGAATAGTCGAGGGAGATCAATCAACAACCATTCAAACACATTGAGAGCTCAACATTGAAGAAGATCAATCATCTCAATCATTCCAGACAACTGAAGAACACTTTCAAGCTTCACAGCTTATTCTATATTCTGTGTTTTTCATACGTGTGTTTTGTTTGTAAAATTCATCAGAATTCTTATACCTCACAAACTATTAGAAGTTAGTTGTTCAAGTGAACAACAAGAGGTTCTTATTGTTTCATTAGATTGTTGCTGGAACTAGATAGGTTTGGAACCACAAGCTATATAAGTGTAAGGGAGTTCACTTAGGCTTGAGATCTAGGGCTAAGTCTGTGATTAATAAGAAGGTGTTTAAATACTATAGGGATAGTATCCCTCTGGAGGAGATTATTCCCATCGGTTGATGAACTTCGTAAAAAAATCACTGTAGTTCTTCATTTCATTCCACTCAAAACTGTACATCACAAAGCTTCTCCAAAGCTTTGGAGAAATTCCTGTTTCAAAGCTTTGAAGCTTCTGACAATCACAAATTGTTTCAAGTTGTTTCTATACTTGTTCAAAATTTTGGAAATTTATTTAATCTATGTGTTAAGTTTCAAAATTCCATTTTTAGCGAAATATTTCATATTCTATTCAACCCCCCCCCCCTTCTAGAGTATCTTGATCCTGTTTTATACCTGCATTACACACTTTCAATCGGTATCAGAGATTGTGTCACTCTAAGGATCTAACCATCTTGTGATAATGAGTAATGTAGGTGATGGTGTTGGAATAGATGCCCTGGAGGCAATCTCATTTAGTATGAACGTTACTTTTGGCTAGAATATTCATTGTATTATTTATTGAGATATTTAATATAATGAAGTCCTTAGATTACAAATGTATTTGTTTATCTTAAATATCCCTAGTCAATTATACTGATTAATTGGACGATCAAGTATAAAATAGTATGGGGTTAGATTTATATGGAGATATCACGATCCAACACATGGGTATGCATTAAGGGTAATAGCATACTGGAATGACCCACAACGAGGAGGCTACATACATATTATGTAAACTCACAAGTGCTTCTCGTAGTGACATCAATATTGTCATCCTTAGACTTGAAGTCACTGGATCCTCTAGTCGTGGAATATTGTATTTTGATATCGTCAAACACTACACCATGACTGGGTAGCTATAAAGGCGTTAATCGCACACAAGAGGAAGCAATCTTAGAGATGGTAGTGATGTAGATAGAATTTGTCTCTCCCACATAACGGGAGAAAATATCCACGACCACTCGAGGGATGGTTCTTATAGAATGTCTAGTCAGACTCAGATAAATCAATTTTGGATATTGATGTTATCTGCATGGATAAGACTATTCCCAGGATCGAGAAACTATGGGTTGGATATACGAGTGTGACTTGTATGTCTCGTGTCCAAACCAGATATAGAGACAAAGGGGTGAGACAATACTTGCACAAGGTTTGTCAAAGTAATGACTATTTCTATTAGTTGAGTGGCATGAATGTGTTGCTAGACACCGCTCTATGTTAGTAATATTTACTGCCAACGAAGTTGAAATCTATGGCTTCACACGCCATATGGATTAAACTAGACTTGGAAATTAATTAATACGATTAATTAAATAGAAGGATCAGTACGCAACTACTTGCAAACTTAGTAGGACTAATTTTCAAGTTGCACTAATCCGTGTATGGACAGGATTATGATAGGGGCTTTTATGTAGTTAACAAGAGTTGTTGAACTATATAAAGGACACTCCTAGCTCATTTCTCACACTAATTCTCATAAAATACATTGAGTGAGAGAGAAAAAATCAAGGAGTGAACAAACACAAGAGGGCCGAACCCCCTTGTTCCGTCCTCCCCCTACCCGTCGGCCAAGAGTAGACCGAGCCTCCCTTTGGGCTCCACTGTGTGATTCTTCTTTTACCTTATTCCATCATTTGCTAGCACAAGCAATGGAGGAATCTAGTTATTCATCCTAGGCTTGGACTAGCTATAGAGACACAAAGAATATTTTGCGTTTGAAGTCACCACAGGAGACATACTAGGTAATTTTTACTAGAACCTACACTATGGTTATGATGTCTCTTCCTCTGATCCTTGGAGGGTCCTGTGCAGATCATTATCATTTTTTTCCGCTTCGTAATCCATTACATAACCCTACAGATGGAGGATTCTCACAAGAAAGGACAGCCAACAGACCTCCACTATTCTGTGGTGAAAAATTTGTTCATTGGAAAGCTTTGATGAAGATGTTCATCATAGATCAGGATTGGGAACTATGGTCAATCACTTAGAATGACCCCTTGATATTCTATTCCACTGAAGATGGAATCAGAACTGTCAACGCTGAAGAGGATCTTTCGATTACTGAATTGGAAAATGTATCAAAAAACTATAAATCTATGAACTTATTATATTGTGCTCTTAGTGCAGATGAGTTCAACATAATATACAACTGCAAAAGATCCAAAAAGATTCGGGACAAACTAGTTTTGACATATATAGGAACTATCCAAGTCAAGCATACCAAAATAAACATTCTTCTGAGGCAGTATGAGCTATTCAAGATGAATTCTGATGAATCCATCAAGGACATGTTCAAAAAGTTCACATATATTGTGAATAATCTAGAGTCCAAAGCATTCTGAAATGAAGAAAAGGCCAAAAATATTCTGAGAAGCCTCTTAGAATTCAAGTGGAAACCAAAGACCACTGTAATTGAGGAAGCTTAGGATGTTAGCCTTCTGGAGCTAGATGATGTGCAAGGCAAGCTGGTCACTCATGAGATCTCTATGAAAGAAGTGGATGGTTATATGAGTGACAACATCAAGAACCTATAACTCAAGGCAAGTGACAATGAGAAATCCAAAAGCCTTGAACATGAAGATGATGATGATGAGGAAGCTTTAGCCTTGATCTCCAAAGCCTTGACCAGAATATTGAAAATGAAGAAAAACTTTGGAAACAAGGAATACAACAAAGACAAGTTTAGATCCTCAAGAAGAAAGGATCACAGTGGTAAGTCTTCTTCACATTCATATAAATCTAAAGTTATGAATTTTTTTGAATGTGGAGATGTAGGTAACCTGGTAAGGGATTTTCCACAAAAGAAGAAGAACAGTCATTTCCCTAAAAAGGAAACTGACAACAGAAAGAAGAAAGCTATGGTTGCTTCATGGAGTGATTCTGATTCATCAAGTGATTCAGATTCAGGTGAAGAACAAGCCAATCTCTGTCTAATAGTTGAGCATGAAGAAGGAAACAGCTCAGACAAACACATTGAGGAGATGGTAAATAATTTACTTGCTAGTCCTACTGATTTTGTATTTGAAATCCTCAAAAGCATGTTTTTAAATGAGGAAAGCTACATAAATGAGACTGATTCTTTGAAGGTAAAAGTGCATGAGCAGGAAAAGAAAAATTTAGATTTGGTTTTTCTCAATAAGACTCTTGAAGCATCTAAGTTAAAAATTATAAGTGAATTCAAAGCCCTTGACAGCGGGTTCAAAGCTTTGAAGGCACAAGTCAAAGAAGTTGTGGGTCAAAACTCTCTTTTAACTGAAAAGTATGTTGATCTAAAACATCATTGAGATGATTTACAACAACAGAACACTTCTTTGACTAAGAAACTTCAAGAATCAAGAAATATTTTATCAAGATTTACAGGCTCAGAACATAACCTTAATCTCATGCTAGGAGGAAGTCTGCATTCTGTACACAAAAGTGGAATTGGTTACAACTCAAATTTTTGAAAGAAGAACCAAACCACCTTTGTGAAATCAGGAAACAGACATTCTCCAAAATATTATTACTGTGGAAAATTTGGTCATGTGAAGCTAACTTGCCCCTTTAGAAGGACATAACCTCAAAAAAGTGGAATTGGTTACACAAAAGTGGAATTGGTTACAATCCAAATTTTTCAATCCAAATTTTCCAAATAAGAACAAAACAACTTTTGTGAAATCAGGAAACACACATTCTCCAAAATGTTATTACTATGGAAAATTTGGTCATGTGAAGCTAACTTGCCCCTTTAGAAGGACATAACCTCACATAATGAGGAATATATATCCATATCATCTTAAGGGAAAAGTGAAGCATATTTGGGTTCCTAAAGGAATCATACCATCTAATATGGTTGATTCTGAATATGAGTCCAAATTCTACACTTGGTCTGATAACCTGTTGAGGCATTGATTGAATTTTGAAGGCTGTCACCTAGGATAAGGATAAGAAGGGGATTTTTGACAGGGGTTGCTCCAGGCATATGAGTGGAAAGAAGTCTCTATTCACATAACTTAAAGAGCATACTGGAGGAACAATCACACTTGGTGATAAGGCAAAATGCAACATTATTGGCATAAGTAGTATTGGTAATGAATCTGCAAGTTCAATTTCTTATGTTCTATTTGATAGATGGAGTGAAATATTATCCTCTTAGTATCTCTCAATTATGTGATAAGGGTAATAGGCCATTTTTTACAAGGAGAAATGTGTGGTGCAAGATGAGAAATATGGAAATTGCATACTCACTGCTCCAAGGTCATATAATGTGTATGCTATGAGTACTAACAAAGTTGCAGGAGAAAATCTGAAGTGTCTCAAAGCTTTGAAGGAGGGCTCAAAGATTTGGCATGGATAACTTGGGCATTTAAGCATGCATACAATTAAAAAGCTTATCTCAAAGGACTTGGCAAGATATTCACGGCATGTACCCAAGGTAAACAGACAATGAGTTCATTCAAGCCAAAGAATTTTGTAAGTACTACTAGACCCTTAGAGATGCTGCATATGGACTTATGTGGTCATATGAGTTTTCAAACTCCTAACGGCAAGAGGTATATGCTTGTTGTGGTAGATGATTACTCTAGATTTACTTGGGTTATGTTTATTAGAGAAAAGTTTGAAGCAATATTTGAATTCTCAAAGCTTTGTAAAGAGGTTCAAACTTTGAAAAAATTTCATGTTGCATCTGTTAGAAGTGATCATGGCAGAGAATTTGATCAAAGTAATTTTGATTTATTTTGTGCACTGCATGGCATCTCACACAACTTGTCTGCACCTAGAACTCCTCAACAGAATGGAGTAGTTGAGAGGAAGAATAAGGCACTTGAAGATATGTCTAGAACCATGCTTCTTGAAAATCATTTGCCAAAATATTTTTGGGCAGAAGTTGTTAACACAGCCAAATATGTGCAAAATAGATGCTTGGTTAGGTCGATTTTGAAGAAAACTCCATATAAACTTTTTAAAGGAAGAAATCCAAGTATTACTTATTTTAAGCATTTTGGTTGTACTTGTTATGTGCATAATAATGGTAAGAATAATCTTGGTAAATTTGATGCTAGAAGTGATGAAGGTGTATTTCTTGGTTATTCACAATCTAGCAAAGCATATATAATTTTCAAAAAAAGAACCAAGGTTGTGGAAGAGAGTATTCATGTGTTTTTTGATGAGAGCTATGATAATTCCTTGAGTGATATTTTGCATCTCAATTTAAATAAGTATGAAGCGGATGATGATACTGAGAAGAATAATAGTAGCAAAACGAATCAGCAGGAACAACCAAGAGAATCTCAAATCTTTGAACAACCTTCTGAACAAAATTCTCAAAGGTTTGAGACTGGCCTTCACAGATGACAAAGTGTTCCAGCCACTGCATCAAGTTCACAAAGGATTGAAAAGATTACTGGAGAACCAGAACTCTGGACACATGGAAGAAGTTCAAATATTTTTCATCTCATCCAGTAGACAATATTATATCAGATCCAACCGCTGGTACACATACCAGAGGACAGTTGAAGAACTTGTGTGCCTTCAATGCCTTTGTATCACTTATAGAACCTAAGAATGCAAAGTAGGCATTACAAGAAGCAGATTGGATCATTGCAATGCAGAATGAGCTGAATGAATTTGAGAAGAATAAGGTATGGAAGCTTGTTTCTAGGCCAAAGACTCAGTCAGTTATTGGAATCGGGTAGGTGTTCAGAAACAAACTTGATGAGAATGGTAATATTGTCAGAAACATAGCCAGGCTTGTGGCACATGGGTATAATCAAGAAGAAGGTGTTGATTATGAGGAGAAATCTTCTCATATTTCCAGGTTAGAAGCTATTAGAATACTTCTTGCATTTGCATCTCACAAACACATAAAGATTTATAAAATGGATGCCAAATGTGTTTTCTTAAATGGATATATACAAGAAGAAGTATATGTCGCTCAACCTCCTAGTTTTGAAGATGAAAATTTCCATGATCATGTTTATAAACTTGACAAAGCTCTGTATGGCCTCAAAAAAGCTCCAAGGGTCTGGTATGACAGACTTTTAAAGTATTTACTTGAATAATTTTAAGAGAGGCCTAGTAGACAAAACTCTTTTCATTAAGACTCATGCAAAAGACATCCTAGGAGTACAGATTTATGTTGATGATAAATTATTTGGTGCTATTAATGATGCTCTGTCAAAAGATTTTTCTAGTCTAATATGCAAGGAATTTGAGATGAGTTTAATTGGAGAATTAAATTTCTTTCTTGGACTTCATGTACTTCAAATGAAGAAGGATTTTTTGTGCATCATGGCAAATATAACAAGGACTTGCTGAATAAGTATAACATGTCTCAGTCCAAGGTAGCTAAGACTCTCATGAGTTCTTCATTATCGTTAGATAAGGATACGAATGATAAGAGTGTGATCAAAAGGAATACGGAGGTATGATTGGTTCACTATTGTATTTAACTTCTAGTAGACCAGATATCATGTTTAGTGTCTGTATGTGTGCAAAGTTTCAAGCAAATCCTAAGGAATGTCACTTAGTTGATGTTAAAAGAATTTTTAGATATCTAAATGGTACCAAAGATTTGGGGCTTTGGTATCCAAGAAGGTATAATTTCTCTTTGAGTGGTTATTCAGATGCAGTGCACATCAGAATGTTGCCAATTCCTTGGATCATCACTGATCTGCTGGCATTCAGAGAAGCAAAACTAATAGCATTTTCAACTGCAGAGCATGAATACATAGCAGCAGGAGCTTGATGCTCACAAGTTCAGTGGATTGCTCAAGAAATGAGAAACATTGGATATGAATTCAGAGAAGTGCATATCAAAAGTGACAACACAAGTGCCATTTTAATCACAAAGAATCCTGTGCAGCACTCCTGAACTAAACATATTGATGTAAGACACCATTTCATAAGAGATCATGTGGAGAAATGTTGTGTGTCTTTATATTTTGTATCTACTGCTATGCAGATTGTTGATATTTTCGCTAAACCATTTCCAATTGAGAGGTTTGCATCTCTGCGGCTTGAATTGAGCATGTTAAACAAGGATGGATCGGTTTAGGGAGAGTATCAGATTATATGTGTTATATGTGTGAAATTCTCAAAGCTTTGAAACAATACTTTCTTAGCCTTGGAAGTATTCTTCAAAGCTTTGGAATTGATTTCAGTTATGCAGTTTCTGAAAGCTTTGGACATATACTTCATAGCTTTGGAGAATAATCCTGCTTATTTTTTTTTCAACAATTGGATAAGTTAATATTTTGCATTATCTTAATAGATAATTGCAGAATATTATTAATGTTATGAGATTTTTTCAAAACATCCTAAAATATCTTTTAGATACAGTTTTACACAAAATTTCAAAAGATTCCTTTTATACTTCAAATTCTTTTCCTTCTTATAAGTCAAACACCCCAGGTTTTATCTTCTATCTCATCCAATCTCTATATCCGTATATCTCTCTCTCTCGTTCTCTCTCCAATCTCTCTATCTCTTCTAAAACCCTAAACCCTAATGGAACGAAAATCACTAAGAATTCAGCAGCAGAGTCAATGATCAACAATGGGGAAGAAGAGAAGGCCAAAAAGAAAGGTTGAGATCACAATCTCTGACTCAGAATCAGAGAGAAATCCTAGCATGAAAGAGACTCCTCCTCCAGCAAAGAAGGACAGAAAGAAGAAGGATGTACAGGAAAAAGGATCTGGTTTTGGAAAAGAACAGGGTGAAAGCAAGAAAGATTAGAGACACAGGAAGAAGGAAGAAGGGGACCAGAAGAAGAAGAAGCCAGAAGTGGAGAAGAAAGATGTTCAAAAAGAAGTCAGAGGAGAAGAAGGATGACCAGACACCGGTGAAGAAAACAAGGGTCAAGCACAGTACCTTGAAGACTAAGAAAACAGGTTTTGGTAAGAATTTACTTCCTGAATCTTAGTTCATAAATTCTGAGGTCAAAGGTGTTTGGATGGATGGTTATGCATCTTCTAAGATAGCATATTGCAGTATGATCTCTGAAGAGTTATTGGATAAATTGGATATATATTTCATAAGAAAACTAGAGATTCATCTGTTTGGAAGATCCTAAACCCTAGTACACTGGCTTACCCTAGGTTAACTAAACTGTTTTACCTGAATTTTGTGCAAGAGGAGAATGATGTTTTAACCTCTAGGGTGGCTGGTGTGGATATAAGATTTGATCACAAGGACTTTGCCAACGTTTTGGGGATTACTAATAAGTATAAGGGTGATGAACATCCTGACAGGAAGGAGTGTTTAGAAAAGGACAAAGCTGCGTTCTTTTTATAAGGTACACCATCAGGACCGAAACAATCAACACACTCTGTGTTGAATTATGAAGCCCAAAGTTTGTTCTCTATCATTATGAGGTGTGTAGTTCCCAGAGAGCATTCAAAGGAATTGGTTACTCACAGGGTTTTGATTCTGATGTATCCGATAAGTCAAGGATTTGACATTGATTTACCTAGTGTTGTGATGAAACATATGGTGTATTGTGGTACTAGGACCAGAAACCATTCCCTACCTTATTCAAATTTGTTGCCTCTTTTATTTGAGAATTTTTAGGTTCCTGTGAAGGATGAAGAAAAGATTACAAGTGGTTTTAGCTTGGTAGATGAAATTCTCTCCAAAGGATTGGAGTTGTGCAAACTGGTAAAGGGATTTGGAGGTTTTACTCTGAATTGTCTTCTGCTGAGCTTAAAGAGAAGAATTATATCAAACCCAAAGCAGCAACTACACCTACATTGTCAACCGATCTAGACTTTTCGTAGATCACATACAAGTTATACTTTCTGGAAGATGGATTTGTGGATTTGAGACAAGGCCAGTTTGACCTGTAGAAGGAAGGTTGAAAGTTCAAGTCTTCAGTGGAGGCAAAGCTAGATATGATCATCAAAGGATTGAATCTGGAGAAGGTACCATCTGCTGAGAGTCAAGATGCTGATAGCTTAGATTCTGATATGAATATTGGAGAAGCAGTAAAGCTGAAGAAGAAGAAGAAGAAGAAGAAGAAGAATAAGAAGAAGAAAGTGCCAGTTGTGCTCACTTCAAGGTATTTGTTTGAAAAAAGTGATGATGAAGTTGGTGGAGCTGATGGTGATGAATTTGCTGGTAATGAGGAAGTTGCTGGTGATGAAGAAGAATCAGGTGATGAGGAAGCAGAGGAAGAAGAACATGAAGAAGATCAACAGAAGATTAACAAGAGGAAGTTGAGGCAATCTAGAGCAAGGACAAGAAAAAGAAAAAGTCCAAAGAAGAGAGGAAGAAAGCCAAGATGTGTCAAAGCCTTGAACCTCTTCTTCTATCTATTTGTTTCTTCTATCTCAAAACCTTGGAGTCTTTTAAATTGGTTTAAGTTTTTTATATTTTCTTTTAAAACACTCTGAACAAGATCCTACATTCCTTCAACTTATTTTGATGAAAGTCAAAAAGGGGGAGAGGATATGTGATATTGGAGGGATTCTGTAATATTTTTTGGATGTTGTAGGTTTTATCTGTGTTAGTCTAGTTTAGTTTATATTTTTATCATGTGATATGTGTTAAGTGCTATAGTTTTATTATTTGAACATTTATCCGTGGGTATTTTAATTGATATTGAGTTGCAGGATAAATGAGACAGCAATAATATTTGTTTTGTCTTTCATCAAGGGGGAGATTGATAATTCAATTCTTCTTATTTATGAGGTGTATAAACTCAGGGGAATTTATACTTTGAAGATGATGAAAGAAATGATTCTTTAAGAGACATTTTCAGAGCTCCAAAGCTTTGAAGCTCAACATTGCCGATAGTCTTGTTAGATCATTGCTGAAAGTCTGATGTGTTTCAGGATGGACATTGAATTGAATTTTGTCTATAAGTTTTTTTATTGTCTCTTAAAAATATTTCTGAGATTATATATTGAGGTTACATGGCTGGACAAGTGTATAATTTGATATGTCTTAAGAATCACAGCTTGCAGGCCAACACTTTGAAGGAAGCCAAAGCTCCAAAGCTTTGGAGTTCATACTGGATGTTTAGCTGAGTTATTGTGGCTAACAAATTCTTGTTTCAGGTTAACCTATATGGCTATGTGATTGGTTATTTAATTTTTCTAAGTAATTATCTTACTGTCGACTAATTATTTGGCTATATACAGATTTATATATAGTGTTTAGTTTACCAAAAAAATAGCTAAGCTTGTTGGTTTAATCTGATCTGTCAAACAGGTCAATATACCTATGCTATTCTATATGGTTTGTGTATTAACTTGTGTTCAATTTTTGCAGGGCTAGACTTTGGTCAAACATGCATAACAAAATCAAAACAACCGTTTGAATATAGCTGTTGAAGGTTAAGGATTTAAAGGAATTTTGTTCCTAAAATCTCTTAGGTTGTTGCTGACAGCCTGTTATATACTGGATTTGAATTTCAAGCTAGTAGAGTTGGTCTGCAGTGAAACAGACATGAGAACAGTCGACTGAGATCAATCAACAATCATTCAAACAGATTGAGAGCTCAACATTAAAGAAGATCAATCATCTCAATCATTCCAGACATCTGAAGAACACTTCCAAGATTCACTTCTTATTATGTATTATGTGTTCTTCATACTTTTTATTTATTTGTAAAATTCATTAGAATTCTTATACATCGCCAACTATTAGAAGTTAGTTGTTCAAGTGAACAAAAATAGGTTCTTATTGTTTCATTAGATTGTAGCTGGAACTAGATAGGTTTTGAACCACAAGCAGTATAAGTGTAAGGGAGTTCACTTAGGCTTGAGATCTAGGGCTAAGTTTGTGATTAATAAGAAGGTGTTTAAATCCTAGAGGGATAGTATCCATCAGGTGGAGAGTAGGCCCATTGGTGGCTGAACTTCATAAAAAATTACTGTGTTCATCTGCTTTATAGTTCTGCATTTCATTCCATTCAAAACTGTTCATCACAGAGCTTCTCCAAAGCTTTGGAGAATTTCCTGTTTCAAAGCTTTGAAGCTTCTTACAATCACAAACTGTTTCAAGTTGTTTCTAAACTTGTTCAAAGATTTGAAAATCTATCTAATCTATGTGTTAAGTTTCAAAATCTCAGTTTTAGCAAAAGACTGTATACTTTATTCTTGATCCTGTTTTATACCTACATTACACACTTTTAGTATCTTCAGTAGTCAGTGCAGGAGATTAACATAAAAAAGTCAATCTAATGGTTAGCCCAAACTGTTCCTACCATCAACAACTTTGGCTCCAGCAGGTTGAGAATTGAGCTTTCCACCACCTTTGGGAAATATTTGGGTCTGCCTTTGGGAAAAATAAAGGATAGAGATCAGGTTTTTTCTCAGACAGTGGAGAAAATTAGAAAATATGTTCAGGATGGAAATTTTTTTACCTCATAAACCTGGAAGAATCAATTTAAAATTAAGGTTGTTCTCACCAGCCTTTTAATTTACCCCTTCTCTTCCTTTGCTTTTCCAAAGCAGAGTATCAGTCAAATTTCCAAAATCATTGCTGCTTTTGTTTGGTCAACTAACAATCTTAAAAAATATATCCATTAGATCTCTTGGAAGCACCTCTACAGTCCTAAGATATTAGGGGGTTTATGAATCAAATCACCTGGCATTCTAAATCAAGCTATGCTCACCAAAAAAGCCTGGAAGCTCATTGATAACTATGATTGTCTATTCACAAGATATTTCACTTCTAGATATTGTAAGAGGAAGTTCTTCCAAGATAGGAAATCAAACACAAATGCTTCATGGACCTGGAAAGGACTCTCTACAATGAAGCCTCTTATAAGAAGTCATAGAAGTTGGGTTGTGGGAGATGGGTCACATGTATCCTTATGGCATGATCAATGGATTCCAGACACTCCTCCATCAGGTTCTATGTCTGACTGCTAATTCGAACCGTATTTGACCAGAAAGTATTGGTGATTGTGAAGTAAGTGATTAGCTTCGAGGAGAAAATACATGTATGTGCGTTCTTGGTAATCTGAAAAGTTTTCTCACTGAGTCGATACTTCACCTAGAAGACTGGCTACTATTTGAAGTGAAGATATTGTGGCAGTATGTTCTATGTATGACTGGTAATTCCTTGAATTGTTTCTAGTAATGTGCTCCATAATTGGATGATGGAGCACATCAGATCCATTCTCTTTATAAATGGATTGTATGTCGATTACAAGTTATGATCCTTAAAACCGGTTATGATACCTACTAAATTACATAGTGCTACTATGTATCAACATAATATGAGTCTAATTCTCTAAAAAAACATAATTATGAATGTATAATTCACTACATTTATTTTAAAAAGCGTTGCAACTTTTATTTTTGAAAGAATTGTAAGTTTGATTTTTTTAATTTATCATAATATTGATGAATTTAACAAATGGGTCATATCCATTGCATGAGGTGTTCGAACCTGACTGTAATTCTGAAAAACTTTTGATGAATTTCACTTGTGAAAAGAAATGTGAAATGTAACTTGATCCAATTCTCAAACTTTTTGTTTAATTTAAGGAAAAAGACATTTTCCACCCTTATAATTTGGTAAAAATACACTTTACACTCCTGATCTATCTCGTCGATATGCTCGGTCTGATCGAAAGGGTTCACTAAACAGAACCTCTCACTCTCCATCTCCTCACCAACAATGTAACACCCCATAAATTTTATAGGGGTTAGAATGTAATAGATTAAAATTTTGTGTTGGCCTTGTAAATCACGAGAGCGACAGTGTTTGATAACAATTTCTCAGCATGAGATGTCTGGAATATTATTTAATGTTGGCGAAGTTATGTAGTTACTGAGAAATTGGGACTCATTCGCGATTTCTAAAAACAGGAATTTATGGCTTGATTTTGGGCCATTTTGAGAATACAGAGAAATTAGGGATGCTTTTAGACTACTTTCGAGGGTTGGGGCCATATTGAGTTTTTCATAAGCTATGACATTATTGCCTAATGCTAAATATATCCTAAAGTTTGAAAAATTACACCTTTTCCCCTATGCATGGGTGCTACTTGGCCAACTCATTTTGACACCTCTCCATTGAGGTGGCATCTCCTCCAACCTTCCCCTCCACCAAGAGATTCTAGAATTTTCGTTTGTTCATCATCATCACTATCTCTTTCTCTTCTTCATCATCTTCATGGATCTTTAACCTCAAACTCCACCACATCACCCCCACCTCTACTCCTCGCTCAAAACTGCCGCGGTGGGAGATACCCCTTGCCACCAGGATCAGAACCCCTCCATCAATTTGAGGGACGGTTGAGTAGCGAGAGAGAAACCCGCACGTGAAGGTGAGGAACCTAAATCTTAATCTTTCAAATTCTTGTTCCTCTTTTTAATTAAGTGAATCTAATCATGATATTCGTGTTCCTGAGTTGAAATCGAGCCTAGGGGTGCCAATTAGATGAGCTAACTTGCAAAAATTACCACAGCCGCCGGAGTCTGGGCGTTGAATCGCCGGAAACTGCTACCGGGCAGAGGCAGCGGCGGTAACCTCTCCTCCGTTGATTTTTTTCTCAGATTATTCCACCTCCCTGTGGTGTTTGGACTTCGTACGACTCATTAGACTCTCTGAAAACAGTTAAAAGTGGGTTGCAATGGTCAGGGCTGGTCTAAACATTCGCCGGAATCGGCCATGAATGGCCAGAGAGCTTGAGCAGCTAGAGTGCATGTAAGCTCTGCATTTTTGGGTTATTTTCACTTCTGTAAACACCTACATACTCCCTGTAGGTCGTAGAATTGATTTAGATTCAAAGAACGTGCCCTGAAACAAGATTAAGGTGATTTTGATTTTGTTTCTTTGCGTTTTCCGGCGAGTGAAGCAGCTCTGTTCACAAGGCTGTAACTCACTCGTTAGTCCCCCGTTGGACATGATTTTTGTTGGGTTTTAACCTCTTGTTTCCCATATTTAAATCTGGGTTGGTTTGGATTTCCAACTGTGGCTCTAACCCACCTGTAATTGAGCTTAAAGTTGAGAAAAAAATGCGGCTGAGAGGTGTTCTTGAACCCGCAGGTGTTGAGCTTGTTCTCGTCCAACTTTGGAGCCCCTTATCTTCGTCATAAGTTCATGAAATGAGTTGAATCTTTATTCTGTGTATTCTTTGCATATAATTCTGCAAATTTCATATAGATTCATCTTCTTGGATCAATCCCTAAGTTTTCTAAAATTTAGCTTGAACTTGACTGTAAATGTGATGCATTATGCCAGTAGCATGAATTTAACTAAGTAGTATATAATAGCTTGTTCTTGCCCAACTTTGATACGCAATATCTTCTTGTCTATTTTGAGTTTCAAAAAGCTTGAATATGTTCCGTAATCCCTGTTGACTAATCTTTGAGAACCCACTTCTGGATTTTTCCAACTCGCTCTAGTTTGATCACAAATGGGACCTAAAGTTAGCTACTTGAGCTTATTTCACTCAACTTTAACCTCCTAAATTGTCATACAAATGAACACTCAAACATTTCCACTCTTGAGCAAAGTTTCTCACTTTTTTTTTATATAGAATCTAACTATCAATTTTGACCAAGTTTGACCATATAAAAATACATGTTTGACCAAAATTTTGTTAGAGGGGCAAAATTGTAATTTCACATCGAGCTATGTTAAGACTAGAATGATGTATTGAAAGCCATGTGCATTCCATATATGGATAATTGTGATCATATGATCTATTTTGGGTTATTGTTGACTAAGTCAACTCTCTGGGGTCATTTTGTAATTCTAGCAAACTTCAAGGGCTTCAGTGCGAATAACTAAAAGTTGTAGTTGTGACTTCCATGACCTCACGAGGGTGTCAGGAATATGTTTTCAAACTATTTGGGAATAAACTGATTTGTGTGGAGAGTTATGGCCCAGTCAGGGACCAAAGGGATGTTTAACCAAACTTCAGAACTTGAGAGTAAATAATCAAACAATTGAGGTTTAATCTTAAGTAGACGACTTGGAGACTCAGTAACTCTTGAGCCTTGCCAGTCAGGCCTAATTAAGGGGTTCAGGATTTGTCAGGGACTGTACTCATAAGACCGAGACTTCAGGGGATTAAATAGTCATTCTAGGTACACAGCATATGCATTATACCTCACTAATGGGGACATGAACTAATAAGTACTTATACACTTGTATGTGTAGAGGTTATCGGAATAGAGAATCAGCGACATTGGTCAGGAATACTAGGCAGACTGCCAGGTAAGCACATGATTGCTTATTTATTATTGAGGAATAATGGAGTAGTGTATGTATGTGTCTTTGAGTAAAAGATACAGAAATCATGGAATAACAAAATGGTGAGCTTGGACATCTGCACATAGACTGGTAAGTATGAATATTGTTCATGATAGTCATGTATAGTTAATAACTGATTCCTGTACCCTAGACCTCAGTATGGTTAAACATTTATGGGACCCGTACTACGGGCTTTATTTATTTATGGGACCCGGTCTACGGGCTTTAGTCGGTACATTTCTAGCTCCCGGCTCGACAACTAGGTTCAACCTCTGGGTTGCGATCCAAAGGAGTGTGCACACTTAAGGTCTAGTATGTCAGGATGGATTAGGGTGGTACAGGAATGGGGAACTTAATATGGAATTTATTTTAATTATTTTCTTAATAACTTGGAATTACCAGTATAACATTTACTTTACTACGTGTTGTGAGACTGGTTGATGGGACATGTGTTGTGAGTACAAGATCAACGTTTTTTTTTAATATCTTATATAAATATCTACTTTTGTTATAAAGTCTTATCTATTTGTTGTAATTTGTTGTCGTGACGTCACTGTCTTTGATACATGGTAGGTGAGTACGCGGGAAATCGGGAAGTAGGCAATCACAAGGGTTGAAACACCAACATATACGAGATATAATAGTAAGTCATTTTGAAATTTCAGTTTCTTTAATTCCGTCTTGTAACAGAATCGTTAGGGTTAGTCTCGTTGCTTAGCATCTATGTGCTCAGCGGAGGACATCTCCAGAGAGTCTGGGGGATCTCAGTGTAATTCTCCAGCACTCTAGGATGGGGGTGTTACAGATGGTACCAGAGCCTGGTTCTGTGAAAAGACGGAATTGGAAACTCAATTAATAGGTGGATAGAGTTTTCAAAACATTTAAAATTGGATAGAAAACAGACTAAAACTGGAATAGGATGGTTGGGGAGAGCACTGGCAAGAGAGATATATGTGCATTTTTGGGCCAAATAGTCCTATGTTGTTGGAATCTCGGTTTGAGATTCAAGCTGTTGTATTTTTTTTATGATAAGAAGACTGCATGATACTTATAAAGAGTATTGGACATGGGATGGTACATGGATTTGCTACCGGTATGATCCGAGAATTGGATAAATGGACCAGTATGCATTTTGTGTGGTGTGAATCAGTCTAGTATAATAGTGATATTATTTGAGAATAACTGTTCTGTCAACCAGATAGCTTCCATATGGCTGAATGAGATTTTTTTTAAAACAAAAACAATAATAACTTACATGGTCTGATAGGAATTTGAATGGTTAAGTTGAAATATAATTCTATAGTTGAATGATCCTACCATGCTAGAGGAATAGTTTGGAACTTGATAAAGGGTCGGTAAGAACATTTTATGGTATAAATCAATATGTTACAATAATTCCAGTGTTGGGGAATGCCTGCTTCGTTAGCTAAGAGGCTGGTATATGAGTATAAGAGGATGTTCTTCTTAGACAATATCATTAGTGGACTCCATAACCAGGAAAGGATTAAAGCAGTCGAGTTAAATTCAATCTTATAGTTGGATGACCTTGTCGGGAATCCTAGAGTTGGATATGATATCTGAGGACCGAATAAGTCATTGATAGGATACGCCAATAAAGGGGAATAGGGCTACATGAATAGCTTTAAGACGTAGTAGCAGATTCTATAGAAATTATGATGTGAGAATACGTGTATCTGGGGATAATAGAGGAAGGAAGGGGTTATGAGATAATCCAGAGGGTAAGAATCCCCTCCATGTATACTCTTGGAATGGGACATAAAATTAGGTCAGGACCGTGTCACGAAGAGGCTTGGGATGAATGGTGATAACTGTAACAAGTGAGTTGGGATCGTCAGGATGTTGAAAACAACGGGTTGAACGGATATTAGAAGTAATTGGTGAGGTGTTAAATACCAAGTTAGGGTTCAGGTTAATGTAAGAAATTGCCGTTCATCAGGTTTTGGGTGGAAATTGGAGGATTCTTATATAAGTGGTTGTACTCAGATTATGGAGATGAGGGAAGTCAAGGTAGAAGTGACGGAGAAGGTATTGAATAATTTCTAAATATTTTATGACAAGGGAGACGGAACATGTTGATAGCGTAAACGAGCTACTGCATAGGTGAGATTGATACGAGATCCATGAAGGAAAACTTCACAATGATTTTAATATGATTTGTGCATTGGGAGTGGTGTGGGAGTATGTCAAAATGATGTAAGGATTAGGAGACACTGGCAATAAGGGATGGGCAGGATGATCTGGAGTACACAAGGATTAGTATAAAAGAAATATACAGGGGAATGTTGATGGATCGTGGAGTTAGGACATGTGAATCGTAACGTTTTCTTTGGATGTTAAACTCAAAATGGGAAAACGGTGGGTAATCATAAAGAAATTAAAGAGGATTCATGCTTGTATTCACATGGATTAGGGAAAGGCTAAGAGAGACAGAACTAGTTTGGAATTTAGCATGGATATTGAGAGTCGGAAGAATAAGCTAAGGTGGTTGTACATCAGTCAGGGCATTAAATATTACTACGGGTAGAATTAGGTGCTTGAAATGAAGTGGAGAAGTGAATGGAATAAAATTTATTATAATACCAAAGGACAGTCAATAGAGGAGTTTTATCGGGATGAGTAATGGTGAGGCGCATCAGAAACAAAATCTATTAGAGTAAATGAGGTATTCACTAGGTAGTAACGGAAATGTGTAAGTTGTCATGAGACGCTTGGGAATGAAATCACAGGGAGGCTAGGAGATCTATCTGTCAGTGAGAATATCAAAAGAATGAGAGAAGATGATTTCGATTCGAGGATCGGATAATGCAAAAGACTTGATATTATCAAGGGAACAAGTACGAGGAAAGAATTCGAGAATGTATCATGAGTGCGGAAGGAACGGATCGGCACAATTGTAATAAGCGGATAAAAGAGTAAGTAACTTAAGGAATGGCAGGATATGAAGAGGTTTGAACCAATAACAAGGGTAAAGGAGTTATAGATACGCGGATGACGAGTGAAATATTAAGGGACATGACAGGTATAGATAGAGTAAGGAGAGCTGGTGAGTGATGGAAGCTCATAGGAATACCTCATTGCTAGCTCCCGGCTCGACAACTAGGTTCCGCCTCTGGGTTGCGATCCAGAGGGAGTGTTCACACTTAAGGTCTAGTATGTCAGGATGGATTAGGGTGGTACAGGAATGGGGAACTGAATATGGAATTGGTTTAATTATTTTCTTAATAACTTGGAATTACGAGTATAACATTTACTTTACTACGTGTTGTGAGACTGGTTGATGGGACATGTGTTGTGAGTACAAGATAAACGTTTTTTTTAATATCTTATATAAATATCTACTTTTATTATAAAGTCGTATCTGTTTGTTGAAATTTGTTATCGTGACGTCACTGTCTTTGATACATGGCAGGTGAGTACGCGGGAAATCGGGAAGTAGGCAATCACATAGAGGGTTGAAACACCAACATATACGAGATATAATAGTAAGTCATTTTGAAATTTCAGTTTCTTTAATTCCTTCTTGTAACAGAATCGTTAGGGTTAGTCTCCTTGCTTAGCATCTCTGTGCTCAGCGGAGGACATCTCCAGAGAGTCTGGGGGATCTCAGTGTAATTCTCCAGCACTCTAGGATGGGGGTGTTACAAACAACGCTGTCACGTATCGCTCTCTCCATCCCCTGGTCAATTTGTTATTCTGTTCAGGAGTCCAAACCCCGTTTTGTTGCAACTGCAGTCAATTTCGATCTAGGAGTTACTTTTCTTCGCCTCTCCCATCCATTTGTGCGTGAGATATTGTTTGGGTTAGTTCATCAGGTGGTGTTCACTCTTGACGGTTCGGGGTTCATCAGGTGGTGTTCACTCTCTTTATTGTACTCTCTTTATATGAAGTGTACCAGTAGTCAGGATCTGTGATTTTGGGTTCCAATTCACCACTTAATAATGTTAGGCTGTTGACGACAATGTAGTTTGAGAGGTGGATTGTTCTGTTTTAGCTCTCGTTATTGAAAAAAATGGAAATTATATCCCCATAAACTCGTTGAAACCAAAGTCATTACTTGTTCTTGGTGTTCATAAATTAAAAAGGAGATATATATTTATTATTGGTGAGTGGTGTAATTATGTTAGTCAGCTAAGGTATATTAGACTTTTACTCAAGTTATGGGTAAAATAGTCCAAAAAATACTAAATAGTTGTTCATGGACGGAACATGACAGGAAGGTGCTAAGTGTCATCACAATATTTCGTTTCAGGGGTGTAAAGTGGAAATTTTCAAGTGTCAGGAGTGAAAAGTGGGAAATAAGATATTTGACTTAATTCACAATGATCCAGGAATAGGCATCCAGTAGAACATGGACAAATTAAACTTATTCCCAAAATGGATTAAGAAGCAGATCATTAGTTTGACTCTTCCAAGAACCCCTCAGAGAGATTAGCAGGTCTGGAGCTTTTCTCAAAACAGAGAATTTATTGTGGCTTTGCTTTATAAGGATCTGTTCAAGACTTGCCTGAATCAGAGTCTGGCTAGCAAAGACAGTTCTGTCTCTCATGGAACTTACCTTGGAAGGAATTTTGGCGTCTGAAACTTCCAAATAAGATCATGATCATCCTCTGGAAACACTGATTAATAGACTTCCTACTAGAGATAAATTGTCTAGAATTAACATCACCAATACATCATACTGTCCCAATTGATCATTTGTTCTTGCATTGCATTTTCTCTAGAGTCCTATGGTCCCTAACACCTTTTTTCATGGTCAACACCCAGAGTAATCATTCTATGTTCCACCATTTACTTACACACACATCTTTGCATGAACGTCATATGGTCTTTAGTTGGGTAGGTGCAATCATGTGGGCTATGTGGATTAAGAGAAATGAGCTTTGTTTTAGAAATGACGATGGTGATTCCTCATCTTTCTGCCATTTTTCATGCTAAATCTTTGGCTTAAATTATATATGATGCCCGAAAGTCCACACAAGTTTCAACCTAGAATCAAGATCATAACATTTGTACAGATGTGTTTGTGGGCCTCATTTTTTCATAGGAGGCACTTGTTCCATACAGAAGATAGATATTACCTTCTCTTGTAGGAAGGTACACAAGCAAAGGAGAGTTTCCTGGATTGCCCAGCAAAGTGGCCTTACTTTGGCTATGAAGAGTGTCCCAACAAATATGCCTACCCCTTAGCCATTCTTGATCATTCTTATGTTTCTTTGAAGGAGATGGTTCACATGATTTTTCACTCATTTTCGTTTACGTATTCCTAATTCTATCATCTGTGATTTTTTTTCAGAAAATGCAAAGACACGACTCATCAAAAGCGGAGGAGGCTTCCACCACTGTGGCACATGTAGATGATGGACCTGCACCATATCCCTGATTACTGTTTCATTGAGATCCAACCTTGTAACTCTAGAAATGTGGTAATGGTTTCCTAGTTGTTTTGGACCTTGTTAGTTTGTTTTTGACTTTGGATGCTGAAAATTTGTTGTGTTTGGGCCTGGTTCTTTGAGGCCGGTCTCCTTGTTAATTGAAGTTCTATTTTCTAGCCTAAAAAATATAGAGAAGAAGGAGTCGGATAGGGGGAAGAAAGGTGGGTAAAGGAAATTACTCACCGGTTTATTGGGTCGAGTTGGAACAAAATACGGGTTTCATGTACTTATACATACAATTTCTCTAAACTACAATTACACCCCCAAGATTCTAGAAATTCAATAATTAACCCCCAAACTCTATTAAAAGTATCAAATTTCCCATTTTTAATCAAATTGGGGTATTACAGAAGCTAATATCCTTAACCTATATTTGGTGTTCATAGATTAACAAAAGAAAATAAATATTTGTTACGGGGGGATTGTGTAATTTTGCTAGTTGGTTATAGATAAAATATATCTTTACTCAGTTAGGGGCTGAATAGGAATAATTGACACTTAACTACTATGCAGATTGACACTTCTGACACTTTAGTGCACGCAGTTCTAAAATTGACACTTAACTACCATGCCGTTTGACATTCCTGACACTTTAGTGCCCGGAGTTTCAAAATTGACACTTAAATGCATGCAGTATGCAAATTACAAACATCCCGCTCCAATTTTGATGACTGCATTACTTGAAATTCGGCGGTAATATATACATGCTGCGTGCACTCAAGTGTCAATTTTGAAACAATGTGCACCGAAGTGTCAGAACGTCAAAACTGCGTGCACTTGAGTGTAAATTTTGAAACTGTGTGCACCAAAGTGTCAGTAGTCAAACTGTATGGTACCACTCCGTCCCAGCTCTATCTTCCCATGGCGGCTGGGCGGGGAAATTAAGAAAAAAAACGTTTTTGACCAAAATGCCCCTAACACAGGAGGAGAATACCACACCCACCCTTCCCTCTCTCTTCAGAGTAAGACCACCAACACCACCACCAATTACAAAACCACCAGTTACACCACCACCACCACTAGTTACACCACCACCACATTAACAACACTTAAAGATCAAACAATACCAGATCTAAAATCGCTTTTTTCATTACATCAGGTACAAGTAATCAATTTTTTCAATATCAAATCTAAAATCAGTTCTAAAAAAGAAGAAGTTGAAGAAGAGAAAGAGGCAACAGATCAAAAGAGAGAGGGAGGAGCTTCCAGCCTTGGACCACCACCATCGATTGTGACCTAGCCTTCCAGCGAACACCACCTCCACAAGCACCTCCACGATCTGTCTTCGATGGTCACCACAAGCACCGTCAGTACCGTCAACATGATCGGAGCCTCTCAGCCTTGGACCACCAACGAACACACCATCGAAGACACCGTCACCCCCGCCACAAGCACCACCAGAACCAACGAAAACAGATCGCCCTCTTCACCGGCGACCTAGCCTTCCACCGCCAGTAGTAGATCTGCGAAAAAAGAAGAAGAAGGAGATGAAGAAGAATAGAGGCGAACTGAGAGAGAGAGAGAGAGAGAGAGAGCAGATCTTAAGTGTCAATAGTTCGCTGAATAGTGAAAAAGATACTAAAAAGTGGCTTCACAGCAGGAACATGACAGAAGAGTGTTAACGGCTAGGTGTCTTAACTTCTTTGATTTCAATGCCTCTAAAAAAAACTTCTTTCATTTCAGGGGTGCAAAGTAAAGTTTTTCATATATCAGGGATGCAAAATGTATTTTTGGCGAAGTGCAGAGGTGAAAAGTGTTTTTTTCAAGCACATCATTTTTGACGCACACGGCACATCATCTTTGACGGAGAGACTAGTCGACATTGGACCGCGACATCGTGAAACCATTGTTATCTTCTTATCCACACTCCACTTCCCAATTCATGCAAGAAAACTGAGAAATCGAAATCGAAATCGAAATCGAAATTGAAGACGATAATGGCGAAAGTTGAGAGCATCGGCGGCGGCGGAGGAAACTCGAGGTGGTCTCTCACCGGAATGACGGCGCTCGTCACCGGCGGCACTCGCGGCATCGGGTATATCCATCATTACCTTTCTCTCTCCAAAACCATGGCTCTATAAACATCAGGTGGGGTTTAATTTCGTCTTGATTGTTAGGCACGCCGTGGTGGAGGAACTAGCCGAGCTTGGGGCCGCCGTACACACCTGTTCCCGCAACGAAGACGAGCTCAACAGTCGCTTGCAGGAGTGGGCTGCTAAGGGATTTCGAGTTACAGGTTCAGTCTGCGACGCCAGTTCTCGAACTCAACGAGAGAGCCTCTTGGACAAAGTCTCCTCTGTTTTCGGTGGAAAACTTAACATCCTTGTAAGTGGCCTCTGTTCATTTGTCACCGTTTGGTTGAATTGTGACATGGAGTAGGAATAATTGTAAGTTGCCATGTTAGCTCACTCTTAGTAGTTGCTTCTGGGTTAGAGCTGTGAATAGGTTGGGCGGGTTGAGCCCGTTTATAAATGAGTCAAGACCAAATGACCTCAACCCACTTCACCCGTTTAACGTCCGGTGAGTTATAAAGGGCAAACACAAATCCATACCTGGGAAAATTCTCCTCGCGACAAATAAGCATGGAGAGGTTAAGTTGGCTGATACAGGAAACAATCTACACTGAATCAGATAAGAAGATTCTCCTCGCGACAAATAAACAGGGAGAGGTTAATTGGCTGATACAGGAAACATAGTGGACCAAGCCACCTCAAAATAAGATGTTTCTTCCCTACTCAAAAGGTTTAAAATCTGAAGTCTTATCAGAGGTAAGAAGTTTGCAAATGAAGACCTGTAGTACTTACTAGTTAAGAAGAATAGTTGCACTAAAATTATAGATGATGGTTCAAAGTTTAAACCGTTATGTTTATACATGGCCGGCCCACCCACTAGCCAGATTACGTGTTCGCCTAGGGCCTCCAATTTCAAGGGGTCCCGTAGTATTTTTTCAGGAATGGGGGTAATATCATAATTTGCATCTATGAAAGAAAGAAAGGTAAATTTTTATAAATATTGTATTTTTTTTGTAGTGGGTAAGGTTTTTTGCCCGCCAAATATTTTTACGGGTTAAAAACCCAAACTATTAATAAAACATAGGATATATGCCGCCCTACAGTTAAGTATGTTTTTTTTATTCACAGTTATGTTTATAATAAAAGTGGCCTCACTTTCACATATCGCCTAGGGTCCATGAAAGTCTAGAACCGGCCCTGTGTTTATAGCGGTCATTCTATTGTAGACTCATCTTTTTCTGTTTCTCGTAAGTGATCTGCTTGAACAAAATGAGGTTCAAAACATATTAATTAAGCCAGTTAAATGTTTTTTTTAAGTAAATGGTGTTCCTTTGTTTATTCCTACTAATACACTATCGGGGAGTTACTACATAAATTTTATGGTGGAATCAGTCCATTAGATATTGAGAGTCCTCGTATGTACACAAAAATAGAAGGAAAATTAGTTTTTTGTAACAATTATTTTGAGATGGCTAACAGATTCTACCTGAAAACTCTTTTAACAGTAAAATTCAACATGGAGGTGATGTAGTTACCCGTTAAATGAGTTGCCTAGCAGGATATGGTTCCTTAGGCAATTAAGTTTTGTAAAGTTTTTGAGAAGACAATTAGATTTTGAAAGGATAGTTTGGAGTGGCTGGGAGCCTGGGACACTAAGGTCTCGCTTCGCTCACCCCTGGACCTACAAGAATATTTCCCGTATTCCTCTTTCTAAAGAAAGAGCTTATAAAACTAAGATTTGAAAGCTATGCTATTTAAGAAAACAAATTTGGTCAAAAGGACCTATATTTGGTACCTCTGTGCATATTAAGTAACTAGAAGGACATGTTTGATGCACGGATAAAAAAGGGGTATAGTAATAATAATATTGGCGGGGGGGGGGGGGGGGGGGGGGGGGTTAATAACAGAAGTTTGGTGCAGGGATAATGTCAGTGGGGATTCAATACCCCCTTATTGTTTAAATTAATCGAACCATGTAGGTTGGATTGAATACTAAGTCTTAATTCTCTTTTTTATAATGGTGTAAACAAACAAGTTACTTATCACCGGAAGAGGTAAGAGATCTTTACTATTTTTACTGTCCTTGTCCTAATTTTCCGTCTAATTCCACCAAAACTTTTATACTATGCCTCATTCTTTGGTCCATATCCTGGCGTATGATTATCATTGCAAGCAAAGTAATTTCTAATAGTAATAGTACTTTTATGTAAATAACAGTCCCACATCGGACTTAGTCTTTAAATTAGAACAATGTACTTGTATATATATTGAGTTGAAAATAAGAAATCAAGAGAGGAAGATTCCACCATCTTACAATTTGAAGCCTCAAAAGAATATGTAAATGGATTTATTTACCGAACAATGGCATTTTTATCTCCCGAAGTGTTTGGAGATTTTCTCTCTGTTGAGAATTCAGATAAACTACTACAGGAAGAAACATACTAGATGTGTACATGCTGATCATCTATGAAAAAACTTCATTTCTTCCCTTCACTAAAAACTAAGCTTCTCCTCTGAAAACAGGTTAACAATGTTGGTACAAATATCCGGAAGCCAACAATGGAGTATACTGCTGAAGAATACTCGACTCTCATGACAACCAACCTCGAATCTGCTTACCATCTGTGCCAACTTTCATATCCTCTTCTAAAATCATCCGGGGTAGGAAGCATTGTGTTCATGTCTTCTGTTGCTGGAATCACACATGTTGGATCTGGATCAATATACGGCCCGTGCAAAGGCAAGTTCCTTTCAATAAGACATGCATCTATATAGCGTTAATGTGTGATGACATCTTAGTGGCATGCGAAATTCACATATATTTTATTCATTTTTTGTGCCACACAGCTGCGGTAAATCAGCTGACAAAGAACTTAGCTTGTGAGTGGGCTAAAGATAACATTCGATGCAACGCTGTTGCTCCCTGGTACATCAGAACTTCACTTGTAGAGCATGTAATCTCCCTCTCTCTCTATTTCATTTTTTTCTAGCAATATCTCTCTCTCATATATATAAAGCAAAGGACTGAGCCTCTCCTTGCGCCACGTAAAATTTGAGAAAGTTCTTAATCATGAAAAATGTCATGATCTTTTCATAAGAGACATACATGTGGCACTTGTATGTCAATTAAATCATGAAAAGCTAACAATGCTCAACATGTATGCAGTCCAATTAGAATAAAGTACAAATTCATGCATTTGAAAGTTTGACCAAAATCGTATAGTTATCCATGAAGATTCATGAACTTTCCATATAGATAGCATATATAACCTTATTGCAGACATTATAGTTATGTACGCAATGAAGTGATTCATGTTGAAATATAGCCAAGACTCTACACATCGCCCATTCAAATTTATTAATATGTTAAGTAAATTTACATTTTGTTCTTTGCACAAAACTAATTAACCTAGAACAAACAGGAATCACAAAATCGTCCTTATCTACTATTAGTAATTGATTTTATGTATGAAGCAAAAGAATAGGAAAGTGACAAAGTACACGTAAACTGTACCAACATAATCCCTCTTCATGTATCCTGTTCATGGTCATGCACCCATATCTTAAATTTCAGAAATCATTTACTGTAATCCGTCCGAGTATACCTCATATTGTGGGTTGGTTTCACTTCTTGCAAGATGAGTGACTTGTGCTTAAACAATCAGTTGTCTGTAAAAGTGTTGTGCTCTGTTCGCCGAGTAGCAATTTTTTTTTCTTAAACGGCTTAGTGTCACTGCCATATGGGATTCTCCAACTGGTTAGTAGTTCTAATGAAATGTATAAAATAATTTTATAACCGCCTTTAATTTGATGCGTAAGTAATGAAAAGGTGTATAGCACACTGACAATAGAACTCAAGTTCTCGAGTTTTTAGCATTTCATGCAAGCGAACACTTCTTCAGACTTCTGAATCGGGATATTGAATTTCTCGTGCAGATGCTTGACAACAAAGAGTTCATGGATAAAGTAGTATCTAAAACTCCGCTAGGACGCCCCGGAGTGCCAAACGAAGTTTCATCGTTGGTAGCATTCCTTTGCATGCCTACTGCTTCTTACATTACTGGGCAGATTATTTCCGTTGATGGTGGGATGACTGTGTTTGGTTTCCAAGCTATTTAGGGGGAAACACCCATTGTCCACAAGTTTCTTCTGTAATATTGTCTATAATGAGCTGTGGTTTATGTGGTCTCTTGTGTAACTTTCTGTTCTGGGAGATTGGAGAATGTCGTTTATTATTTCCAGTGACCATATAATTACAACAGAGCTGGATATTGCTAGCCTTTGACGAATTTACCACAGTATAATGGGTACGGTCGATGAACTAATATCAACTCTATTCCTTTCCCTACACAATATATGGTTGTTCTTGTTCATCTGGGTTGGGTTATCTCAACTATCTATCACACAAAAGTCGTAGCTACATGTCATACAAGTGAGTAGTGATGTCTTGGTCAGAAATAATTTCCTCTTCATAATCATTTCTAGTTCATGACGCAAACGGAACATTAAGAAGACTTGATAGCTAACGAAATTCACAACTCATGAAGATAATTATCAAAACTGTAACACCCCCGATTTCCAGAGGAGCCGGAGACCGGGAGGTGCCCTCCGTACAGGGGATTTTACCCTCTCGTACAAGGAGGGTAAGAACATATAACTGAAGTGAAACATCCAACTACTATTTTACATTACATAAGATACTTTACAATAAAATCTGGCACTCATATTAATTATTAACTCTACTACTGTTTGCGTGAAAAAGTGATCGTGGTTCCAGCGAGTTCCCCAAGCAACCTGTTATATACCTGAGGGGATTAAAAGAACACAAGACCGCAGTTTTTCGAGTATCAGTAAAAATTGAGTGAATAAACAACGTAGCATGTAAAACAGAATGACTAAAATAGGTTAAGAGGTTACGTGTAAAAAAGTGTTTAAACAGTTTGAGAGTATAAGTAAGAGTTTGCGAGTTAAAAACTTTAAACAATTTCAAAATCATAAGTATGAATATCAGAGCGCGAGAAACAGAGTTCGCTTATCAACAGAGTTTCCAATTTTTCTTTTGATCATTATAGTGGTTATTACACAAGTAGCAAATTCGTTTACTGAGATAGTCATAAGTTTCCGATCGTGGAACGTTTTCGTAACAAAGATATCTCACAAGTAGCATGCCCATCAGAACAATGCTTACAAATAATTATTTCCAAATTTATAGAAAAAGTGGTCTGATTATTAATTCGCAGTATCAAGGGAGACCAGGGTGAAGTATAGTAACACATCTCAAATCGAATATCCAGATCAAGAATTGAGAAAACCTTTCCAACGTAGAATGACAACAAGACAGAAAACGTTTCCTCCGTGTCTCGCGTTATGGAAAACCTTTCCCGCCCCCGCTACAATAATAAATCATGTCACAATTTGGGAAAACATTTCTCGTCGTAGGAAGACAACAAGAGAGAAAACCTTTCCTCCGTGTCTGGCGTTATGGAAAACTTTTCCCGCCCCCCACTATAATAATAAGCCATGCTAGGCAAAGAGTCGTGCCAACTGAGGGCAATCAAAGCCAACTAACGGCAGTCCAAGCCGACTAAGGGAAGTCCAAGCCAACTGAGGGCAATCCAAGTAACAACCAACTGGTTCCGGTACATGCGATCTTTCACTTTACGTTGTTAATGAATTCTGACAGTGACATTTGAACAATGAGTTTTCCGACTTCAAATACGAGTAGTAAAGTGATGATTAAGAGCAATTACAGCACATTTGATAAATAGAGAATATAGTACGACAGTTATTTTCAAATAAGCAAGTAGATCACATTAAATAACTTGGCATGTGAGCTAAGCATATAAACTCACAGGTATATTTGAGACAAGACATAAATCACGTTTTGACATGAAAGAAGACAAGTACGCAATGCTAAGCATGATACTCATCGAGAGAGCCAAAAGAGCGCTAGCTAGTCCTCTATGGGTAAACAACGTTCGGGTCTACTAGCTTGTCGAATGTAGGTTGTACAATCATACACATAAATTTCCAATTACACCCAAGTTGCAAGTAGATAATGCATATGTCCTACGTGATATGCAAATGACCTCCATGATAAATTATAAACGTCCAATTTATTTTAAGATAATTGAAGTCTCAATTGCTAGTGTGTCAGAAATCACTAAAATGATATTAGGAAATTACATAATAATTGTAATACTATAAAACAATTTAATACTATAATTACCATTATAATAAATTGTAAGAAAGATTGGAATTAGGATAAAAAATGAAAGAGATTAATTCTCATAATTATTAGAGAGATATATTTATTTAGGGAAATGATTTCGTAATATTTTGCAAATACTATCTATTTTCTCACTAATTTATTTTGTGATAAAAACAACAATAGTTAATTAAGAAATTTAATTGTTGTTAAAAAAGATAACTGATATTATTTGAAAAGTTCTCGAAAATGATATTTAGTTAAAATCTGAAACAACATACTTTATGTTGTGAAACGAGAATTGAGAGAGACAGAAAATAAGGAGAAACAATAGTATAGGGAGAATATTATTGAGATGATGTATTATTCTCCAACCCTAAGCCTCCTTATATAGGCATTAGGTGGGCTTCTGGACCAGAATATAATTATACAAAATACACCCAACTATGTGGTGGATATTCACATCAGTCCAATAACATATTTCATAACACTCCCCCTTGACCACTACGATGCCTCGTTAAAACCTTGTCATGAAAAACCCAGTGGGAAAAAATCAATGGCTAAGGAAAAAGAGTACATCGGTGAATTCTATTTGCTCAGCATTGGTGATGACATTCTTCTGGAACGCATCTGGATAATCTTCGCAAGCCTCGTTTAAACCTTGCTAGGAAAAACCCTGTGGGACAAAAAACCGTAGCGAAGGAAAAAGAGTGCCGCGCTTTTAGCATTTCATTGTATCTCCCCCTCATTGGAACATCCTTGTACCTGACAAACAAAACTCATTGCAAAAACAATAATCTAAAAATAGCCGATTAACAATCATAATCAATATAATGCATATGCACCTAAACTACTCGCGAGTGTACACTTTTTGATTTGCTTCAGGCAAATATTTCTCATGGTAACCAACCTCCATGGAATTTCACAAATTTGTGATTCTTACGATCGTATTTGTAACTAGTTACATTTTTAAACCCATATTTTGTTGTACCTTAGTCCCCGAGACTAACACAACATTATTATCATTCTCACCACGAGAAGATTATATTAATGAGAATTTATCATGACCTATATATCATGTTTCTTATTTTACAAGTCCCACGCTTAAAGCGGACATAATCCCAAACATAAGTCCCACGCTTAACAGCGGACATATATCCCACGCTTGGTAGCGGATTTGTAATATCTACATGGATCCCAAGCTGAACAGCGGATATGTAGTATTCGCATATATTGTAATTGTGCATCGGGTTGTTAGTACTTTGAGTACTATACGTTTTGCTCTACATAATTATTTAACCCGAGCAATAGTTTATGCGTGTTTTGACTTTGTTTTGGCCATTATCTAGTCAACACTTTTTCCTTTAACCCATATGATTTGTATAGCGCTTAATATAATAATCATTAATTGTAGGATCATGAGATTGTATTAAGGTACCTTTAGCTACTTCCAGAGCTATATGCCTCTTCCAGGGCTATTTGGTTACCAACGTTGGTTTTGATCCATACTAATGACAATCTTTCAAGATTTTCCTTGCAATCTTATTTTCCCATCTAGTAGAGCAATATATTCATATCCCAACTTATTTTGGATGCTTTGATTTCATGTTCTTCTTCCGGAGGATTAACATATGTACTCAAGCAACCTTTTCATGCTTAAAGTGTATACCCAAACCGACACCCATTTGTCGAGAAGCTATCCATTTTATTGGGATTTCGCATTAGTACATACCCGTAGAGACAGTGATATTTTGGCTCACGTCATGCAATAGGACCAATTCTCCCCCTCATGACGTGAGCAATATGATCAAACCATAATGATATTTCGTTGATGCTTCAGGCATCAATTTGTCTCATATGTACTTTGTGTAAACCAAACCTCAAATTCAAATAAGAACATTGACAATAAGCAATCTCTTGGATGCCGTAGTTCTCTAATCAAAGTTTCGCCAAGAAACCCAAAAAGAGACGTAAATGTCAATATTTTTATTCAAAATTGAGCGGTTGTAGATTCTCTCTTCAGGGAGATCTTTTGATGTAACTCCATGTTATAATATTTTCATAACTTCTGGTATGAAAATCACTTCTTACGCATATAAAATGCGTTTATCCAATAAACCCTCATGGACTAATGAACATCTTCTGGATTCACTTAAATCGATAACAAGTATATAAACGGTAAAGTACTAGACAATATTAAAAATAAATGCGTATATGATATAAGAAACAAACATAATATAACCTCTTCAGGAGGGTGGATCATTATTAGAATTGTAATAATCTCTTCAGGAGATAATTATTTATAATGTTTCATAACTGCTGGTTATGAGTGATGTCATATAATATGTAACTTCGCGTACATATGACATGGCCAGATTTAACATCGATGGCGATTACGAATGCTCTTCAGGAGGTTCGTTTTTGATCCATAATACGAGAACAAAAGAAAAAGTAGCAAAAATAATTTTAAAAATTAGATAAAGCGAGGTAAAAAAATATGACCTCTTCCGGAGGTTTAGAAGAAAATTGCAGGACACCTCTCAGAAGATGTAACTAAAATTATGACTTCAGGTCAGAAAAAGAATTTTCGTAACTTCAGGTTACGATTAAAAGTCCATGTAATTAATCCATAACTTCAGGTATAGATAATGACTTTGACAAGTCTATTAAAAATTTAGTACGATCTCTTCAAGAGATGTAGCAATAACTCATATATTATGACTTCAGGTCATAAAAAAAAATTAGTGCCGCAACTTCAGGTTACAAGCCATGGAATATATGCATCTTCTGGATGCACTAATATAATTATGTTGTAACTTCGGGTTACAATCTTGGCACATCTTTGGGAGATGTATATTGTATGACTTCTGGTCATAAAAAAAATTAGGCATCGTAACTTCAGGTTACAATCAATCTTTCTTGTAATCCACAATTTCAGGTATGAAAATTTGACTTTTGCAAACGTACTAATATGTTCAACCACTACAGGAACTTGATTTGGAATTTCTTCGGAAGATTCGATAGTAGGCTAGTATAAAAAAAATCAATTGTAATATAATATCTGAGCGAACTATTTATGTAAAACATAAATATTTATCATAATAATCATATATGCAGTGAAGGAGCAGATTGTTCGAATTGAATTCTACAGTAGAATTGTTAAATATTTTTCTTAGCAGAGTGAGCCAATCAAAAGTTATAAAGGTTTGTACGCTATAGACATATAAGGTACAAGGAGGATTAAGATGTGATTAAAAATTGAATCAGAGGCAGTAAGTGAATAATACTACTACTTCGCATGGACCTATGGTCATGTAGAACAACAGACCAATCTAATGACAAAATTAAAGCAACCACGCATGTTAAATGAATGGCCTCCATATATGATTAAAATATTAGGACTTACCACTTGTCGTAATTTCTTTTAGACATACACATGCCTGTAGAGAGGATGTATGTTCTTTGTAAATTTCTCTGTAAGGAACTAACGTGCTGATAACGTGTTGTGAAACGAGAATTGAGAGAGACAGAAAATAAGGAGAAACAATAGTATAGGGAGAATATTATTGAGATGATGTATTATTCTCCAACCCTAAGCCTCCTTATATAGGCATTAGGTGGGCTTCTGGACCAGAATATAATTATACAAAATACACCCAACTATGTGGTGGATATTCACATCAATCCAATAACATATTTCATTACACTTTAAAAATTATTCATTTATACAAACGAAACATATTTTCGCTAATTTATTTTTCAGGAAATAAATTGTAGATATTTTCTTAAAACTAATTTCTAACTAATAAGAACTGAAATGTTTATTCATTTAGAAATATAATTTAGTATGCAAACTAACTATAACTTATTATATTAATAATGACAAGATAGGGAAACTATAGCTAGGTCCCCCAACAGTTTTATACGGTACAATTAGAGCCCCTTAGTTTACTAAAAAATACAACTATCCCCTATATTGATTCCAATTGACATTCAAGCTAGCAAAAACATGATTTTGACTATAGAAAATGAATCACAAGGTGGATTACAGATTACGCATGCCGAACAATAGTTGAAACGGTGGAGAACGGAGTTGGGTCGATTTTACGGCGAGCTCCTCGCCGGTTTAAATGGTGGTCCGGTTGGAGTTGCTGGGTTTCGATCGGAAAGGAGCGCATAGAGGAAGAAGACAATGACGAAGACGAGCTGGCGACTTCGGGGTTCGGTCGTCGTCAGATTCGGTCGGGCCTTCCCGTCGGGTCGACTTTGGCTGGCTCCGGCGAGGTCAGAGAGGGGGAGACCGAGAACAAAGAGCGAGACAGAGAGAGGGTGGCAGTCGTGGCTGTTTCTTGGTGGTGCTACCGTCAGAGATGGTGGCCGGTATGGCGGTGAAGATGGTGGTGTAGATGAGTTTGTTCGGGTAAACAAACAAAGAGGTAGAGGAGGAGCACGGAGTGATGGAGAGCTGGATGAGAAGAAGAATGGAGGAAGAGGTGGTGGTGATAGTGGTGATGCGGTTGTGGTGGTCTTGTTGTGGTTTCCGTTGTTTTTGGTTGTGAGTTGCTGAAGAAAATGAAAACGAAGAAGAAGAAGAAGGAGGAGGAGTACATATATAAATAAAAGAAAAGAAAAGAAATAAAGGTGTGACATCACCTTTTCATGTGGTTGTGTCATATTTTAAACTTGGTTGTTAAATGATTTGGTTGGAACACAAGAGAACTGAGAGTTCAATACACGGCAAGAAACTTGGCACGAAGAGAATTTTTAAATTCAGCGGATATTCGATGTGCGATGTGTAAAATAATCATATGCGACAAGAAAATAATATAATACGAAAGATTTAAATAAACAAAGAAATAAAAATAATCATACATGAAATAATACGCGAAAATTATTGATAGGAGAAGGGATAAGTAGAACGATTTCGTCTGAAAAATCAAAACGAACGTTGACTGATAAATATTTATAGTTAAAAAGAACGAAACTGACTAATATTTAAAAAGCATTTCAAATTTTAATTTGAAGGAACTCATAAATTTTTATTTAGTAAAAGTTTACTAAAAGATTAGTCTAAAATTTATAATAAATTTATCATTTTTTTAGGAACAATAAACTTATAAATTAAAGTAACATATAATTGTTTAAAGTAGCATTATAAAAATAAATAAATAATTGTAAACGAATAATTTACACTACGCTATCACACATATTATAATATTGAACTAATACGTTGTCACAATTATGGAAGTCTGAACGTCGAGTCAAATTACTAAAACACGCCTAGATTAAAATACGGGTTATTACATCCTTCTCACCTTGGACTAAGCTTCGTCCTCGAAGCTTGAAATTGTTTCTAGGGCTTACGAGTATCTATTGGAGTCACATTCAGAGAAGGAACAATTAGCATTCAAATGAAATGCAATGATAGATTAGGGTTGATACATCCTCCCCCACTTAGGACTGAGCTTCGTACTCGAAGCTCGAAAGAGTGTCTAAAAGTCTCTACGGGTTCTAATCACATATAATAACTTCATATAAACAACCACGCAATAACAATTAGACACGTTTGTTTTCTCATCGAGATACACACAATCCGAGAAATAGATTTCTCACAAATAAAGAGGTATAACCATCTAGAAATAAAGGATGAGGGTGGGTGGGATATACCCTAGTCAGTTGCCCGTCATTCGAACATCTAACAACCACTAAGGCTTGAAAATGGAAAGTAAAGACAAGTAACACATATCAGTTAGGCATGAGAGGATAAACAAGAGACATAACCTATGATCCCCGGCTTATTCAGATTTTACTTTCCAGTGTATCTTGCCCTATCGATTTAAAGTTCAAGTTCAAGCTTAGCTTTAGTAACTTTCAAAAATATTAGTTTTAAGCGTTTTATCCCTACAGTCCTACTAGATGTCACTGCTCTGATACCAAATGTAACACCCCCGATTTCCAGAGGAGCCGGAGACCGGGAGGTGCCCTCCGTACAGGGGATTTTACCCTTTCGTACAAGGAGTGGTAAGAACAAATAACTGAAGTGAAACATCCAACTAATATTTTACATTACAAAAAATACTTTACAACAAAATCTGGCACTCATATTAATTATTAACTCTACTACTGTTTGCATGAAGAGTGACCAGTCATATACCTACGGGGGATTAAAAGAACACAAGACGGCAATTTTTCGAGTACGTATCATTAAAAACTGAGTGAATAAACAACTTAGCATGTAAAAAAATGACTAAGACGAGTTAAGAGGTTACGTGTAAAAAAGTGTTTAAACAGTTTGAGATTATAAGTAAGAGTTTGCGAGTTAAAGACTTTAAGCAATTTCAAAATCATAAGTATGAATATCAGAGCGCGAGAAACAGAGTTTGCTTATCATCAAAGTTTCCAAAAAGTTGTTTGATCATTAAAGTGGTTATTACACAAGTAGCAAATTTGTTTACTGAGATAGTCATAAGTTTCTGATCGTGAAATGTTTTCGTAACAAAGATATCTCACAAGTAGCATGCCCATCAGAACAAGGCTTACAAATAATTGTTTACAAATTATTAGAAAAAGTAGTCAGATTATTAATTCGCAGTAATCAAGCGAGACCAGGGTGAAGTATAGTAACACATCTCAAATCGAATATCCATATCAAGAATTGGGAAAACCTTTCGTTGGGAAACCTTCCCAACGTAGGACGGCAACGAGAGAGAAAACCTTTCCTCCGTGTCTCGCGTTATGGAAAACGTTTCCCGCCCCCACTACAATAATAAATCATGTCACAGTTTGGGAAACATTTCCCGTCGTAGGACGACAACAAGAGAGAAAACTTTTCCTCCGTGCCTGGCGTTACGGAAATTTTTTCCCACCCCCACTATAATAATAAGCCATGCTAGGAAAAGAGTCTTTCCAACTGAGGGCAATCCAAGCCAACTAAGGGCATTCTAAGCCAACTAAGAGCAGTCCAAGCCAGCTGAGGGAAATCCAAGTAACAACCAACTGGTTCTGGTACATGCGATCTTTTACTTTACGCTGTTAATGAATTCTGACAGTGACATTTGAACAATGAGTTTTCCGATTCCGAATACGAGTAGTAAAGTGATAATTAAGATGCAATTATAGAACATTTGAAAAATAGAGAAAGTACGCCGGTTATTTAAAAATAAGCAAGTAGATCACATTAAATAACTTGGTACGTGAGCTAAGCATGTAAAGTCACAGGTATATTTGAGATAAGGCATAAATCACGTTTTGACACGAAAGAAGACAAGTACGCAACGCTAAGCATTATACTCACATAGAGAGCCAAAAGAGCGCTAGCTAGTCCTCTATAGGTAAACAACGTTCGGGTCTACTAGCTTGTCGAATGTAGGCTATACAATCATACACATAAATTTCCAATCACAACCAAGTCGCAAGTAGATAATGCACATATCCTTCGTGATATAAAAATGACCTCCATAATAAATTATAAACGTACAATTTATTTTAAGATAATTGACTCGATTGCTGGTGTGTCAGAAATCACTAAAATGATATTAGAAAATTACATAATAATTGTAAGACTATAAAACAATTTAATATTATAATTACCGTTATAATAAATTATAAGAAATATTGGGATTAGGATAAAAAAATTTGAAAGAGAATAATTCTCATAATTATAATAGTGATATATTTAGTTAGGGAAATGATTTCGTAATATTCTGCAGTTACTATCTGTTTCCTAACTAATTTATTTTGTGATAAAAAAAATAGTTAATTAAGAAATTTAATTGTTGTTTCAAAAGATAACATTGCTATTATATGAAAAGTTCTCGAAATTGATATTTAGTTAAAATATGAAACAACATACTTTAAAAATTATTCATTTAAATAAACGAAACATAGTTTTGCTAACTTATTTTTCAACAAATAAATTGTAGATACTTTCTTACAACTAGTTTCTAATTTATAAGAACTGAAATGTTTATTCATTTATAAATATAATTTAGTAGGAAAACTAACTATAACTAATTATATTAATAATAACAATATAGGGAAACTAGAGTTACGCACCCCCCCACAATTTTATTTATACGGTACAATTAGAGGCCCTAAGTTTACTGAAAAAGACAACTATCCCCTCTATTGATTCTAATTGAAAATCAAGCTAGCAAAAACATGATTTTGACTATAGAAAATGAATCACAAGGTGGATTAGAGATTACGCACGCCGAAAAATAGTCGAAACGGTGGACAATGACGACGGCGAGATGGGAGACTTCGGGGTTCGGTCGTCGTCGGATTCGGTCGGGCCTTCCCGTCGGGTCGACTTTGGCTGGCTCTGGCGAGGTTAGAGAGGGGGAGACCAAGAGCAAAGAGCGAGACAGAGAGAGGATGGCTGTGGTGGCTGGTGCTTGGTGGTGCTACCGTCGTAGATGGTGGCCGGTTTGGCGGTGAAGATGGTGGCGTAGCTGGGTTTGTTCGGGGAAACAAATAGAGACGTAGAGGAGGAGCAGGGAGTGACAGAGAGCTGGAGGAGAAGAAGAATGGAGGAAGAGGTGGTGGTGATAGTGGTGATAGTGGTGATGCAGTGGTGGTGGTCTTGTTGTGGTTGCCGTTGTTGTTGGGTGTGAGGTGCTGAAGAAAATGAAAACGAAGAAGAAGAAGTGGAAGGAGGAGTACATATATAAATAAAATAAAATAAAAGAAATGAAGGTGTGACATCACTTTTTCACGTGGTAGTGTCATATTTTAAACTTGGTTGTTAAATGATGTGGTTGGAATACAAGAGAACTAGGAATTCAATACGAGGCTGGAAACTTGGCACGACGAGAATTTAAAAATTTAATGGATATTAGACGTGCGATGTGTAAAATAATCATATGAGACAAGAAAATAATATGAAGATTTAAATAAAAGACGAAATAAAAATAATCATACATGAAATAATATGCTGAAATAATTGATACGAGAATGGATAAGTATAACTATTTCGACTGAAAAATCAAAATGTTGACTGATAAATATTTATTGTTAAAAAGAACGAATCTGACTAATATTTAAAAAGCATTTCAAATGTTAATTTAGAGGAACTTATAAACGTTTATTTAGTAATATTTTAGTAAATGATTAGTCTAGAATTTATAATAAACTTATCATTTAAAGTAACATAGTATTGTTTAAAGTAACATTATAAGAATAAACAAATAATTATAAACGAATAATTTACACTACGCTATCAGACATATTATAATATTGAAGCAATATGTTATTACAATTCTGAAAGTCTAAACGACGAGTCAAATTACTAAAACACCCCTAGATTAAAATACGGGCTATTACAAAAACATTCAACTAAGCATTGAATTACCCAAATAATGCAAGTCCATACAACAATATATACCATAAAAATGAAACTGGGCATATAAGAGACTAGATAAAACAGAAGAAGAGAAAAAGATGAAATCGAAACTTGGGTGGTGCATGAATCGTCTCACCTTGTCGTAACGTCGTTGGTACTCCATATGTGTCGTCACCGTGCTCTTGAACTCTCTATTTATCAATGTGTGGTATCTGACATGATCGAACCGCAAGTTCTTAGCTTACTTTCAATACGTTAGTTAAGCAAAACAAACTTATATTTCTACTCACATTAGGGCCAGCCAGATTAATTAATTAAAAAGAAGTCATGTGGCTTCGATACACCCGGACTTTCAGGACATACTGAACCAACAACCTGCAATGTGCTACTATTTATAAGACACCAATGCATCTTTTTTTCTTCAAATGAACACTATGGAGTTATCGAGTTACCGATCAACTACTCTTTGTCTAAGGTTAATTATTACCGAGTTACCAATCAATTACTAGCCCCAGTCAAGCTTTACGAATTACATTCTACTCTATGTTCCTAATCAACGATACCGAGTCGCCAAACAATCAATACAAATAGGTGTTTTATTCCAATTTTCCGAATAACAATTATCGAGTTATCAAATAATCGTTGATTATGATCTAAATAACTAGACGTCATTTATTAGAAAAATGGAATCAAGCGCGTAGAACAAACATAACAAGAAAAATTTGATCAATTAAGTCTAAAACATGAATCACGACATCATAAGTAAATACGGCTACAGCAGTGGGAATAACAATAACCAATTTGGCGAAATCAATCGTGGGAACTACAACAATCAGGCAGGCAGACCCTAAGGGAACAACTACAATGCACCTGCAGGAAGCAACAACCGGAATGCGCAACCTACTGGAAATGGAACTAACAACCAAGGAAATGGAAACCAGAGGAGCGCCGGACAAATCTATGCCATGAACCAGGCGGAAGAAAACACTGCGACAAACGTGGTTACTGGTACATTCTTAGTCCACAACAATCCTGCTTACGTACTCTTTGATAGTGGGGCATCCTATTCTTTCATATCGTCATCTTTTGTTAGAAAACTAGGACTTCAACCCTCTCATATGAACCCTGTGTCTATAGCTACACCTGCAAAATGGGTAGTAAACTGTGAATCCATCTTTAGGGGAGTAATTATAACCATCCAAGAATGTGAGATACCCACTGACCTAATCCTCTTCGACATAGAAAACCTAGATGTTATTCTAGGAATGGGCTGGCTAGGAAAGCACCATGCTCATATTTATTTTCGTAACCAAAAGGTAAGCCTAAGAGGACCAAAGGGTAAGAGAATCTCTCACATAGGAATCACCGTGAAACTCAATGTCAAAATTGTGTCTCCAATTTCTGTAGTCAAAGCCATGGGTAAGGGACACCAAGCCTATCTCTGTTCTGTCCGAGATGATACTATGGGGACGATGAAACTTGAGGACATCCCAATTGTTAATGAGTTTCCCGATGTATTTCCC
The DNA here is from genome assembly GCA_023055425.1 of Linanthus parryae. NCBI lineage: Eukaryota > Viridiplantae > Streptophyta > Magnoliopsida > Ericales > Polemoniaceae > Linanthus > Linanthus parryae. Next base: position 100,856,721 of record JALGPY010000002.1, read on the forward strand.
GAAAAAATCCCAGGAATGCCACCTAAAAGAGCCGTAGAGTTTACCATTGACCTTGTACCTGGGACATGACCGATCTGCAAAGCACCTTACAGAATGGCACCAGTGGAGCTAGAAGAGTTGAAGGAACAACTAAGGGAATTTTCGGAAAAGGGGCATATCAAACCAAGTGTTTCACCATGGGGAGCACATGTCTTGTTTGTTAAAAAGAAGGATGGTAGTTTGAGATTGTGCATTGATTACAGGGAGCTTAATAATGTGACTGTCAAAAACCGATACCCACTCCCGAGGATAGATGACCTCTTTGACCAACTACAAGGAGCCGATACGTTTTCCAAGGTCGACTTAAGATCAGGTTTTCACCAGTTAAGGGTAGCCGAGAAGGACATCTCTAAGACTGCCTATAAGACCAGGTATGGGCATTATGAGTTCACTTTTATGCCTTTTGGTCTAACCAATGCACCTACTGTATTCATGGACGTGATGAATTGGGTAATGAAACCTTACTTAGACCGCTTTGTCGTAGTGTTCATTGATGATATTTTGGTTTACTCTAAGGGGAAGGAAGAATACGAAGAACACCTTAGAGCTGTTTTGCAAACCCTGAGGCAAGAACAGTTGTATGCTAAGTTTTCCAAGTGTGAATTTTGGCTGGATAGGGTACCTTTATTGGGAAACATAATATCTAAGGAGGGAATTTCTGTAGACCCAGGAAAGATAACCGCAGTTAGGGGCTGGCCAAGACCCAAGAGTGCAACAGATATCCGTAGTTTCTTGGGACTAGCAGGATATTACCGAAGATTTGTGAAGGATTTCTCCAAAATAGCCAGACCATTGACCAATCTAATGAAGAAAACCACCAAATACCATTGGGATGTGAAATTTGAGAAAGCCTTTCAAACCCTGATGGAAAAGCTAACAACAACACCTATTTTGAACCTACCATCTAAGTCGAGGGAATTTGAGGTCTATAGTGATGCTTCGAAGCACGAGTTAGGATGTGTGATAATGCTAGATGGGAAGGTGATTGCATATGCTTCATGGCAGCAAAAATCCTATGAGGAGACTTACCCAAATCATGACCTAGAGCTAGCTGCAATTGTCCACTCCTTGAAAATTTGGAGACACCACCTTTATGGTGAAACCTGTAAGATTTTTACCGACAACAAAAGCCTTAAGTATTTGTTCACCCAAAAAGATTTGAGCATGAGGCAAAGAAGATGGTTGGATTTGATCAAGGACTACGATCTAAAAATCTAATACCATGAAGGGAAGGCAAATGTAGTCGGCGACACATTAAGCAAGAAGACGAGCCATACCATCAATGCATTGAGGAGTTTACCAAAGGAGTTGCGAGCTGATATTCAGAAATTGGGGATTGAATTCCGTCAGCACGAGGCAAGGGAAGACGTGCTATACAATTTGGTAGCCACACTAGACATCTTTGAGGAGATCAGAAAGGGACAACCTGGATACGTCAACCTTGAAAGAATCAAGAAGAAATCAAGGATGGGTCAACCAAGGACTTCCGAATACACGACGATGGGATCATAAGGTACAAAGAGAGGTGGTGTGTACCCCAAATGTGTAAGGAGGTCAATGAACGGTTAATGAGAGAAGCACACAACACGCCATACTCCGTACATCCTGGAGGAGATAAGTTATATAAGGACTTGGAGAAGCAGTCTGGTGGCCAGGAATGAGGAACGAGGTTGCAGAATTTGTAGCCCGATGTCTCACGTGCCAAAAGATGAAGTTCGAACACAAGAAGAAAGGAGGTTTGGTGAAACCTTTGGAAGCACCCATGTGGAAATGGGATTCAATATCAATGGAGTTTGTGACTGCTTTCCCAGTGACAAAGAATGGTTTGAATTAGATTTGGGTTATGGTTGACAGATTGACGAAGAAGGCAAGATTCATCCCAATGAAGGACACTTCGGATATGGAGCAACGAGCAGACGCGTACATCAAGAGTATCGTTAGATACCATGGTGTACCAAAGGACATCATGTCTGACCGAGACCCAAACTTTCTCTCACATTTCTGGAAAGCATTACAGAAAGCCTTAGGCACTCAGCTGAAGTTCAGTACCGCTTTCCACCCAGCTACTGATGGACAGACGGAACGAACCATACAAACACTGGAGGATATGTTGCGAGCATGTGTCATGGACTTCCAAGGTTCTTGGGTAAACCGGTTACCATTGATAGAGTTCTCGTACAGCAATAGTTACCACGCAAGTATAGGGATGGCACCCTATGAGGCACTCTATGGACGGAAATGTAGGACACCCTTGTGCTGGAATGACATCATCGAGACACTAGTGTTGGGACAACAAATGATTGAGGAGATGATGAGTCAGGTCAGAATTATTCAGCAGGATCGACAGACGTCTTATGCAGACCAGAAACGAAGACCCGTGGAGTTCAAGGTTGGAGACAAAGTGTTCCTGAAGGTATCTCCAACCAAGGGAGTTTCTCGTTTCAATCTGAAGGGAAAACTCAGTCCCAAGTTCATCGGTCCCTACGAAGTCCAGGACAGGATAGGAGAAGCAGCCTACCGTTTAGATCTTCCTTCTAATCTGGGTCGAGTCCATAACGTCTTTCACGTGTCTCAACTTAAGAGGTACATCCCAGACCCATCACATATCTTAGATCTCGAACCCTTAGAATTGGACCCTATTCCTACACAAGAAGAACACCCTTTCAAAATCCTAGACGCCAAGACTAGAAAGACTCATACCACGTCAACCACGTTGGTCAAAGTGTTATGGAACACTCACCTGACGGAGAATGTCACTGGGAAGCTGAAGCTGACATGAAACAACGATATCCCCACTTATTTGAACATGTATAAACTCGAGTGACGAGGAAGTCACTCCTTTAAGGGGGGAGGAGACCTTCACACTTTTATTTACACTTTTACTCATCATATTTTAATCACTACATAGTTAATACATGAGAGTACGCAATTTGCACTTAATATTCATAGTACAACCATGAGATATTACTTTTGCGCTTCGAGGACGAAGCTTGATCTTAAGGAGGGAATGATGAAACAACCCGAAATTTGAATATATATTTTAGGAACAAATATTTATATTTATAGCAATATTGAGTATAAACTGACATCTATATTTAATATTTTGTGGTACTATTGCTAAGTGACTGTGTTCTAATAAAATTAGAAGAGAGTATGTACCATATAGGCACGTATATATACGTATATATCACACTTATATTTAATAGTGTGTATATCACTATAGTGTCACATATACTACGTGGTGACTTTTATCACGACATTTCGATAATATCACACCCGATTATTTTCAATGAAATCCACAAGTTATCTTCATCACAATATTTTCAACCACAATCAAATATGGAGACGGCAATCATTTCCGTAAAAATCGGATCATGCCTTTTGAAGAAACAAAGCAAGAACTATTCTCTTATCTTCTCTATTATTTTTCTAAGTCTTCTTATTATTCATACTTCGTCCTTTCCTTCTATAAATAGCTTCCTCCCGTAGCTCCATTCCACCACATAGTTAACACATGAGAGAGCGCGCTTTGCAGTATTCATAATACAGCCATGCGAAGACGAAGCTTGATCTTAAGGAGCGAAAGATGAAACAACCCGAAATTGAAATATATATTTTAGGAACAAATATGTATATTTATAGCAATACTGAGTATAAACTGACATCTATATTTAATATTTTGTGGTACTATTGCTAAGTGACAATGATCTAATAAAATTAGAAGAGAGTATGTACCATATAGACACGTATATATACTTATATATCACACTTATATTTAATAGTGTGTATATCACTATAGTGTCACATATACTAAGTGGTGACTTTTATCACGTCATTTCGATAATATCACACCCGATTATTTTCAATGAAATCCACAAGTCATCTTCATCACAATATTTTCAACCACAATCAAATATGGAAGCGGCAATCATTTCCATAAAAATCGAATCATGACTTTTGAAGAAACAAAGCAAGCACTATTCTCTTATCTTCTTATAATCATCTTCATCATCCTTGCCATCTCCCTCACACCCACCACCACCATAGTTCATCGCTGGAAAACTCCATAACCACCAACTCAAGCTCTCTCACTCTCATCTCAAACCAACACAAGAACCATACCCACCACCCCTCGAGTCACACAATCACCCCCTGATATTCATAGCATCTTTAACAGCAAAGAAACGGCCTAAACAACCATCCGAAGCAGCCCCAACAGCCGCAACAAGCAGCAACCCGCAACAGTAGCTGCGACTGTTGGACAGCGGCTTGTTCTTGCTGTATCTCCTTCGTAACAACTCGGAATTGGCCCAAATTTTAACCACAACTTCCTATACTCGTCCTATACAACTTTCTTTCCTTGTACCCGACCAAATGGAGTCAAAACAGAGCCTGAATTCACCCCGCGCTGAAACTGCTCTAGCTGAACAGCACCAGTGGGCAGCGGTGTTGTTCTTCCTTGTTCTCTTCCATTTTTGCTTCAAAACGAACTCCGTTTTCTACTACATATCCCTCTAATTATTATCTATAACTTTCATTATTTAACCACGTTCAAAAGATGCCAAAAACGGATCCCGAATCGTTGCCCAACTAAAACTACACTAGCAACGTCAAGTAGCTACCTTCATCACCAACTCCGCAAACGACCACCACTTGGGACACGGCTGCTACCGTCCACTCCGTGACACTCCAAGGAATTCCTTAACACCATTATCGCAAGCCGAAGAGGTTCAAACAGCCCGCGCTAGGCCACCGCTCATTTCATGGAACCTCGGTATAGCTTCATTTTCCCGCGTCGTATTTTACATATTCTTGCATATTCGTACTCTCACACATCCCGGAAGTCATTCATGTTGACTAACTTGAAAACGTAACGTTAGAAATGCATATGAAAATTATTCTTGAAATGGGGGTTATAAATATATTTTCTAGAACTAGCAACAACTCATGTTTTTGAGAATTGGACAAGTCTAGGGGAGGTAAGTTTACAACTACATTTCTAGCTATCCTACATTACAAATACCTTAGTACTAATTAAATGTTAGTGTAATAAATAATGATTAGTAGTTAGTAAATAAATATTAGTGTGAGTAGGATGAAGATTAGTAAATTAATATTAATATTAGTTAATATTAGATTTGATAAATAATAGGGTAAAAGACACTGACCACCCCTGACTTTTGGGTTAAATCCTCTCAGCTACCCTGACTTTTGGAGAAAGACACTTTACACCTTTTTTTTGGACGGAGGGTAACGGTTGACTAACCGGACGCGAAAAAGACTACTTTAGCCCTGAAATTTTATAAAATTACCACTATATATTACCCTAACCCCTCACTCCCCTTCATTTCTAACTCTACTCACTCTCTCTCTCCTCTCTCTTTCTCTCTTCTCCCTCTTGCTGTGAAACATAGCCGCCAACCACTTCCTCATTTTTCACGCCACCCTTACCTTCCCTAATCAGTAACAGTTTGTTTCGGTCGAAGTCACGGAACATGGAGAAAAAGGGCTGCAGCGGGATCGATTGGGGCACTGGATCGTATCTTACCTGGGTTTGTTACTGATTTGTAGCTCTCCGATTGGATCTACTTTATGCTGCTGCAGGGGAGGTCGAGAGGATGAAAGATTGTTGCGGGAATCACAAGTGGATGCAGCCTCAAAATCACACTGCTCGTCAGCCTCGCTTTCGCAAACCGGATCTCTTCCTTTTCCTCCCTGTTCTTCTCCTGGAACAACGAAGACAGATTAAACCCCTCCGATAAGGAAATCAAGTGAAACGAGTCAGGGTCTCTATTTCCTTCCATTTTTCGCCGTCCTCAAAGCTGATTGTTTCCTCCGTCGCCTTGGTTTTCACCGTTTTGGGTACCATCTTCTTGAACCACGACGATTCCATGAGTTTGGATATGGGGATTCGAGAATTGGGATTTCGGTCTAGCAAATTGGTGAGTAATCTTATCGCCTCCGTCGAAACCACGGCGGACCCTTGAAGTCTCCCTTGTAGAATTTCTTGTACGTCTCCATTATATTGTCGTCCTGAAATGGGAGGAATCCGGCGAGGAGGACGAAGAGGATGACGTCGCTGGACCATATATCCGTTATAGCGCCGTCGTACCATTTTTTCCCAATTACCTCCGGCGTGCCGGAAATGCTCAAAGAAGGCGCTCAACCCAAAATTTTTACCTTCAGATTTCCCCTCTTCGAGCAGGAGGTTCTCCGGTTTCAAATCAGTGTGGTGACTCACACTGATACGAGGACATGGAAAGTGGATGCTATATATCAGGTATTGTGGCATATCAAACCTGGGTGGGTTTGTGTTCTTAGGTTGGTTTAAGTTTGACAATTTATTATATTTTGTTCGATTGATTAGATTTGACTAGTTCAGAGGTGGTGATAAGAATCAAATACACCAAATGGGTATGGTTGTCAAGAATGAAAGGGAAAACAAGATGAGATTATGGATTTATCTTCTTTTTTCAGTTAATTTTTCTGATTTATTGAGAAGTTTTATTTTTGATGTTCTTGGCTTGATATTCTTGGTATTCTTGATGACCTAATGGACAAAACAATCCAGAAAAATACACAAGGGTAATATGGTCCGAAAAAGTTCAATCACCCACTTTTCTAACGGAACGTAACCGAGGATGCTATGTGTCCACTGAATATTCTGTTAATTGGTTGCAAAGTGTCTTTTTCTAAAAGTCAGGGTAGCTGAGAGGATTTAACCCAAAAGTCAGGAGGGGTGGTCAATGTCTTTTACCCTAAATAATGTATTGTTTTATAAATAAATTTGGATTAGTCGTTTTGACAAATAAACAATATCTTAGTACTTAATTAAGGGACATCCTTAAAATTCGACTAGGTCACCACCGAGTAATTGATTAGAACCAACCCGCTTGATATTGGTAGGACACTTGCATATATATTAAGCGATTAATTATTGATTAGGATTTATCCTTATTTGTAGACACCGAGTTCATAGACGAAGGCTACGTCGGTTACATCTAAACTACCGCCGGAACTTGAGGGTGAGTTCGTAGGCTCAACCCTTACTCTTCAAAACGCGTGTTTCACTATAATGTCTCTACTTATCTTGACTTGAGTTTTAAATATTTTGAACGTATTTCTTATGATTACTCATTACTTGTGTTTACTAAACATGTCATTTCGTTAATTGAACTTCGTGCTTTCACATGTTGTAATACAATATTTTTGAGAACTTGTCACTCGAGAAGAAGTGGTTTCCACTACTAGATGATATTTTAGAAATGATAATAATGAGACTTTTCAGAATATTTAAGCTACTAATCACGTAAAGTGGAAACATGAACTCTCGGGGACTTGATACGGATTGACCAAGCAAAGTTTGAGACTTGATATGGTTTGCAAATCCTGGGACTTGAGTCGAAGGTGGCTCTATGGTTTCCCCTGGGCGCATTAGCACAGGGTAAGGCTCTAGTACTACTCTCTTGGGACAACAGTTTCCCTCGTAGGGGGTGTCGACACTTAAGGTCTAGATGTTGAGGTGAGATTGGTTCAGACGAGCGGATTATTTCGCCGTTCACGCTGGATATGATTATTGGTACTGGATCTCCGCGATTAAAGAACTAAACTGATTTTTGGAATAAATGTACATGTCATAAATTGTTTTAATACTTACATGTGTCTCACTCTGATTTACGCGTTGTGATGCGTTCTCATTCAGTTTTTACTGACTTTTACAGTGGTGTCCTTGTTTTGTAAAACCACCACAGGAAAGGCCTACATTGGGGATGGGGACGTCGCATACTAGTGGAATCATCACCTCGCATGAATAAAGTAGTAATTTTATTATTCTGTTGTTTGTAATATAATGATTTGTAATAACTCTGAACAAGGCTTGTGAACTTTTTATGTAATAAAGTGTGCTTTGTGAATCCGAAGCAAAGATCCTTTCTCCTGATCATGGTGGTTAATTCTCCATGAGAAGGGCAGGCCCGGAATTTTCAGTAATGAAAATTTGGGGGTGTTACAATCATCATCATCCACCTGGACATAATCTGGAGGCCCATGCAGAGCCTCCTCCAAAGCACATCTCATCTTTCGGTACTTTCGTACCTGAACCGGTCGGATATCTCTCAGCTCGCCAGGAATTGGCACCAGATAGTTCTGGGCCATTTTGGTCAAAATCCCCAAAAAACCCAAACCCTTATTACTTTTTCACTCCCTCCTCTCCTGAAAAAACTCACAAATAATCTCCGAGAGGATAACCGGCTCACGGGTCATCAAACAGTACACTAACAGTGCGACATTATAGTCCATCCGGGTCATGTGCTTAATTCCCACGATCCGGTTGTTGACCCACTCAGTCCACCATCTCGCCTCTCGAATCAAGTAGGTAGCAGGAAGTTTCCTATAGGCAGGACTCCGCTCGGGGGTAATACCATGCAGCACCTGACACACCCGCACACAGGGTCTGAAGGATCAAGTTACTAAGCTGTTCAGAGGGGTGACGCCTATGTTCCTGAAACTGACAGTCGTTCAACACCAACTCCAGACCTAAATTCTTTCAGATACTTTCTGGGGTGATCCTAATTTAAGTCTTTCTGCAGTAGATCCATTCTATGGACTGGGCCTCACTGTTCATGCACTGCTGGAGATTACTGAAAATCTCCTTAGCAAGCACAGAACTAACCTGTATGTTGGTAAATCCGGTGAATAAGTCTCCAAAATGATCTTGTCTGGTAAAGTTGAACATGTTCTCCCCCATAGACACAAGATCATGGGGAAAAGTTCTCTCAGTCGGTATGTCATACCTAATCGTTTTTTCCTGAAGAAAAAAACGGTGGGCTTCCATATTGACAAACCTATGGTCACAAAAATGATCGACCCTCAATAACCGACAGTCTATGATGTTCAAGGGGGCAATGGCCCTATCTGACCGCATGTAAGGTCTGTCCTCATCCATCTTAGAAACCAAAAAGACAGAAAAAGAAATCTGCACAGAGAGAGAAAAAACAGAACCTGGGTACCTGGAGTAAATCTTACGGATATAGATCCGAAAACTGTCTCTAAAGCAGATCTGGAACTGTCTGATCTTCTAGTGTGATCACCCCCACACTTTTTTTGGGCAGTCTGGCAGTCTTGCGGTGGTAGCCGGAGTTGACTGGCGGCTGGCTAGGGCAGAGAGAATTTTATAGAGAGAGAGAGTGGAAAACTGTTTGACCGGAGTGAAAATGGGTCGTTTTCAGCCGTACAGTATATATAGGCAAACTTTCAGAAATTGCAGAATGGCCTGCGGAATTCAAATTTTTTCAAAAATTCTCAAATTTTTCTGATCCCGCTCATTTTGCGCTTGAACGCACATCCTGCGTTTGAACGCAGTGCTTCATCTTATGGAATGTTTTTGAGTCTTGATGGTGTGCGTTTGAACGCACATCCTGCATTTGAACGCACAACTATTGACTTCTGGAATTTCTGGGCTGGTGATGATGTGCGTTTGAATGCACATGCTCTGCGTCTGAACGCAGCTCTTCAGTTCTTGATGTTCTGCAGATTTCTGATGATGTGCGTTTGAACGCAAATCCTTCATTTGAACGAACATCTCCTCTCTAGAAAATTTCTGGAACTAAGTCTTCTACTTTTGAATGCACATTCTTTCTCCTCCAAATTTTCAGTCCAAGTCTTCTGCGTTTGAACGCACGTTTTGCGTTTGAACGCATAACTGTTAATCTGAAAATTTTCTGATTTTGGTGTGCGTTTGAACGCTTAACTACTGGGTTTGAACGCACACATGTTTGTCAAATTTCTTCATGGAGTTCCTGAGTTTGAACGCAAACCTTCTGCGTTTGAACGCACATCTGCGTTTGGACGCATGTCTTCTGCGTTGAAACGCACAACTCCTGCTTCTGTCTGGTTTTTCTGCCAATTTTTTGCTGACGTGGCCTTCTGCGTTTGAACGCACAGATCTTCGTTTGAACGCAGAGCTGCGTTTGAACGCACAATTCTGCGTTTGAACGCAGACTCCAATCCTGCAAAAATTGCTCCTGTTTTCCTGAAACACTAAATTCATCATTAAACCCCTCTTCTCACTTTTCTCTCTTTTTATGAACATTTTATTTAAATAATAAATGACTGAATGTAAAAACAACTACTCTACGTTGGGTTGCCTCCCAACCAACGCTTGTGATTTACAGTCGACAGCCCGACTTTGTTACCTCAGTTTTGGTCAAGGTATGTCGAGGTAGATCGCCTCTACCTCTATTATCTCCTGAGGATCTGTGTATGGCTTGATCCTGTTCCCATTCACCTTAAAAACTGTATTGTCCCTTGGGTTTTCCAGCTCCACTATTCCCCAGGATGTAATGTCTTTAAAAATAAACGGTCCATACCATCTTGAGCGCAGCTTCTCTGGATAGAATTTCATCCTTGAGTTGTAAAGGAGAACCTTCTGCCCATTCTATCTTCTTCGGTAGAATTCGGCTGTCATGCCATTTTTTCGTTTTCTCTTTATAGATTTTGGCACTCTCATAAGTTGTTTTACGGAACTCCTCCAATTCGAGCAGTGCCATCTTCCTCTTTTCACCAGTTAAACTGTGATCCATATTGAGCTGCTTGATTTCCCAGTAAGCTCTGTGCTCTAATTCTACTAGTAGGTGGCATGCTTTACCAAAAACCAGCTGATATGGGGACATTCCTAGCGGGGTTTTGTAAGCAGTTCTGTACGCCCAGAGTGCCTCATCAAGATTTAAAGACCAGTCTTTCCATCATGGATTCACAGTCTTTTCCAATATGCTCTTTATTTCCCTGTTTGACACCTCTGCTTGCCCATTTGCCTGAGGGTGGTAAGGCAGTGATACCTTATGGATAGACACCCCATACTACTTTAAGACTTTGGCAAATAATTTGTTAATAAAGTGAGAGCCTTCATCACTGACCATGGCTCTTGGTGTTCTAAACCTGGTGAAAATGTTGCGTTTGAGAAATCACTTCACTGTTGCTGCATCATTTTTCTGACATGCCATAGCTTCTACCCATTTTGACACGTAATCTACTGTTAGAAGGAAATACAGATTTCCCAGAGAAGAAGGAAAAGGGCCCATAAAATCTATACCCCAAACATCGAAAGGTTCGACATCTTGCCAAAGTGTCATGGGCATCTCATTCCGTTGGGAAATATTTCCTGTGCCCTGGCAGCGGTCACAGCTTTGTGCATAATTATGGCAATCCTTGAAAACAGTTGGCCAGAAAAAACCTGCTTGCAGTACTTTGTGAGCTGTTCTGGGTCCGCTGAAGTGTCCCCCACACTGTGCTGAGTGACAGTGCTGAATTACCTCCAGAATCTTGTGACATGGGATACAGCGTCGAAGAATGTTATCTGCCCCCTGTTTGAACAGGAAAGGATCATCCCACAAATAGTTCCTCCATTCTGAAATAAACTTCTTTTTCTGCAAATGGGTGATGTCCTCAGGGAGTGCTCCATTTACTAAATAATTGGCTATGGCATAATACCAGGGTTGCCTTTTGACTTTGACCTTCATAATAAGCTCGTCAGGGAAGCTCTCTTGAATCGGAACTGATTCCTCTGTTGGATTCTCCAGGCGAGATAAGTGATCAGCTACCACATTTTAAACTCCCTTTTTGTCCTTGATTTCAACATCGAATTCCTGCATAAGCAGAGTCCAACGCAGCAGCCGTGACTTTGCATCCTTTTTCTCCAGCAGGTACTTAAGTGCACTGTGATCAGTGAAGATAATGACTTTTGACCCTATCAGATAAGATCTTAACTTTTCCAGAGAAAAAACCACCGCCAGCAGCTCCTTTTTGGTAGTCCCATAATTAATTTGTGCTTCATTCAGAACCCTGCTGGCATAATAAATCACACTACACACTTTATCCTTCCGCTGCCCCAAAACTGCTCAACCTGCATAGTGTTGGGTTTTGACGTAGGTAACGCAGCGGAATAACAAAAATTAATCCTACTCAAAGCCCACCACGGATCGTCAGGAGAAGACATCATAACATGATAAAGGACATAGTATTGTGTACCTTGTGATTTGGGAGATCACACGAAGAACAGTGTCCTCGTCTCTACGGTTGATCCACGTCTAGAGGTGAGATCTAGATTCTTCCTTCAAACAAGTGCTAGCTTGAACCCGGAGGAAGAGGGAAGGAGATCAGAGCAAAAAGGACCAATGAGGGGATCGACCCCTTTTCTTGGTGCCGACGGGAAGGGCGGACGGCCTAGGGGCGGTCGGCCTCTAGGCGTTTCTTGCTCTCTCTCTTTGTTATGTCTAATAAGATTAACGTCAAGTGGAAAGGAAGCTATAGCCTCCTTTATATACTCCAATAACTCCTTGTTGTTTCCATAAAAGAGTTTCCTAATTCTGGATGAACTAGAATTATTCCCTTCCTTGCAAATTAGTCCTACTAAGTTTGCAAGGTGTTGCACAACGACCCTTCTATTAATTAATCAGTATTAATTAATCCCAAATCTAGCTCTACTCTATTTGACGTGTGACCCTATAGGTTTCTAATTAGTTGGTAGTAACTCTTACTAACATGGAGCGGTGTCTAGAAACACATCCATGCCACCCAACCAATAGAAATAGTCAGTGATCCCGACAAACCTCTTGTGCCCAATTTCTCATATTGCACTATCCCTTTGTCTCCATATCCGGATTGGACACAAGACATAAATAGTCACACTCGTATATCCAATCCATAGTTCCTCGATCCTGGGAAATTGCTTATACTAGCAGATAACATCAATATCTCCATATTGATTTATCTGAGTCTGGCCAGACATTCAATAAGCCTCATCCCTCGAGTGGCCTTGGATATTTACTCCCATTATGTGGGAGGGACAAATTCTCTCTACATCACTACGATCTATAAGCTTGCTTCCTATTATGCTCGATAGCTATCTTTATAATTACCCAGTTACGGTGTAACGTTTGATAACATTAAAGCACGATATTTCACAACTAGAGTATCTAGTGACTTCAAGTCTAAGGATTGCAATAATATTAGCACTACGAGAAGCGATTGTGACTTCAACATAATCTAATGTATCCTTCTCGTTATGCGTCATCCAGTATGCCATTACTCCTAATGCATACCCATGTGTTGGATCGTGCTATCTCCATATCAATCCAACCCTATACTAGTCTATAGATGATTGTCCTATTAATCATTATAATCGACTAGGGATATTTAAGAATATAACACTTATATTCTAAGGACTTCACTCATGTTAACATATCTCCATATAGATAACATAATGAATCGTAAATCCACATATATCTTCACATTAATTGATTGCCTCTAGGGAACAATTCCAACAGTCTCCCACTTGAACTAGAGTCAATCTTCTGCATCATATGCCTATTGATCTAGCGCGGGCCTCCATGCTTACACTGCGTAGGGGCGAGACTCGTGCTGGTATCTTGCAAATATTCACATATCCTCCATCAACAATTTGATCGAGATTGAATATTCTGAGAAAGTGCATCTTATGCATAAATATACTCAGTCTCTTGTGATAGAATCAATATATGAATCTTTCCTGCAACCTTTCCAGCTCACAGTCACTCCCACTAGTGCAAAACATAAAACTTGACTTTAATCTGAAATCTTCTTTGTTGGATTTTAACTTCACATCACTGTAACCCTTTACAGTAGACTCTTCTTATCCTCTATTTATCAAGAATTCATCCTTTATTCCTTCTCAAGTACCTAAGGATAATCTTGATAATTATCTAGTGACTATCACCCGAATTTGATTGGTATCTTTGTGTCATTCCATATGACACATCTGGCCTAGTACATAACATGGCGTATCTCATGAATATTATTCATACGGTCTCCTTTCCAATCTAATTGGAAAAAACAATTAGTCTTCCTAAAACTTATTCCATGTGACATAGGTAGAATCCATAATCTATACATGCTGAACCATTTCAACACATTTTTCAATATATGTACCATGACTCAGGCTGAACAATTATTTTGATCGATCTCCATAGATTTTATAGATTGCCTCGCCTAAGTCTATTATTGGAATTCAATTTCTCTAGCCAATCTTTAACAGATTGCAGAGTAGAGACATTATTCCCAATGATTAGTATGTCTCTACATACAAGACCAGAGATTTAACTATTCTCCCACTAACTTTCTTGTAAACACAAGTCTCATCTTCAATTTTTATGGAACCGAACTCCTTTGATTGCATCATTAATTCGAAGAGTCCAACTCCAAGAAGCTTGATTCAATCTATAGACAGATTGCTATAAGCAAGGTGCGAATGAATTTAAGCATTACAACTGGGGATAGATTTTGTCATAGTCTATACTATGAACTCTCATGAAATCTTTTCAAACCAGTTGTCCCTTAAAAGTAATCATATTACCATCCATGTTGGTTTCCACACAACCCACTTGCACCCTATGGGTCTTACCCTTTTAGGTGGTTCCACCAAAGTCCATACTTTGTTGGCATTCATGGATTCCATATCGTATCTTATGGCTCTAAGCCATTTCTGAGAGTTTGGCCCACACGTGGCCATCTCATAGGTTGTAGGCTCATCTCGATGAGTAATATATCACGGGTTATGAGAAATCCCTATTTCTCTAGTCCTTTGACATATCCTACCTAACCTACGAGGTTCTTGTGTTTTCTGAGTAGGTTGCTTCACAACACCTTGTGATCCTGCTCATGTTCCATCAAACGGATCAATGTTTTGTTGTGGTTTTTGAACTCCTTCAAGTTCTAAAGTTTTCCCACTGTTTCTTTTAGAGACAATCTCCATTTAGAAACACAGTGTTTCGAGCAACAAACAATTTTTTCTCGATTGGAGTGTAGAGATAATATCCTTTGTTTCCTCAGGATATCCCACAAAAAATTTATCCGATTTTAGTCCAAGTTTATCTGTAAACGCCTTTACATAAACTACATAACTCAAATCATTATGAACGACCTACTAGGACACTTCCTAGTTCATATCTCATATGGTGGTTCTCATAATTCATTTGGATGGAACAAGGTTAAGGGCAAATTTTGCTGTAATTAGAACAGAGCCCATAAAAGTAAACTGGAAGTTCTATTTGACTCATCATGGACCGAACCGTGTCCAACAAGGTCCGAACTCTCCTTTTAGACATGCCAAACCCATGTGGCGTGCTAAGTGGAGTGAGTTTGGATCATATCCAACACTCCCATAGATGCTTGTCAAACCCTTGGCTTAATTATTCTCCTCTACAATCCAATCGTAGAGCCTTAATACTTTTGCCAAGCATCTCTCTACTTCATTCTTGAATTCCTTGAACTCTTCAAAGGATTCTGATTTGTTTCTTCATAAGATATACAAATCCATATTTCTCTGATCCCATCAGTAAATATGATGAAGTATTGAAAACCATCTTCAGTATCTGCGCTTAGTGGCCTACATACGTCAATATGTATGATTCCCAAAAGATCATATCTTTTCCTAATAAATTAGTCTTACATATCCCATATGATTCAATAATCAAATGACTTCTATTAATCCATCTATATGGAGTTCTAGATATGTATCTCTTATTCATGTGACCTAAACGATAATGCTAAAGATGAGTGAAGTTCATATCATTATATGCAAACTTCTTGGTATTATTTTATAGATGAAATTATCACGATCAAGGATATACAATCCATTTAGACAAAATTTGCATTACAATAATGCATATCAGAATAAATGGAACAACATTTTTCCTTCATTATGATAGAGAGTGTTCTTGTCCAAACAAGAAACTATGATAATAATCCTACTCATAGTAGCGACATAATCACTTTGGTCTAATTCATGAATAATTTCATAAAGGTAGAAATAATTTCCTACGGCTAATTCAGCAACCCTTTGCTTCATTGCGACACGTGTAGGTTTATTTCTTCTTTATTCAATTTTCCACTTCTCTTGAGATCCACCACATTTATATATAAATGTGAGATCCTCATCTAGTATCATAAACTCATGATGATGAGATAGACATATTGACTTCTATAAAAAAATTAGCTAGTTTGGAATTCATAATTCCTTCATTATTTCCTTCCACGTACTTTAGGCAGTTTCTCTTCCTCCATGCCACCTTTGGGATCTTTAAGGCAACTTGGTTTTAGCAACAAGATTGCTTTATACCCATGAGGTCCACGCAAACCTTTTTCTTTTACCCATGCTGTTAACCATTAACATGTTTTTCCTTTTTCCCTTTATGAGTGCTTTGTATAGCGATTCTCAATCGTATTGAGTAAGTCACTTTTGAACAAACACTATAATTGCATCCAAACACTATTATTGGTACATTTGAGAGAATAACTATATATTATTTATCTATCTTATAGATAACTCCCAGTATCTAAGCTTTCAATCCTATTGAGATAGCTTAGTTTGCGCTTCACCTCTTGTTTCAGCAGTCACACATTCCTAGCTTGTGTCGTCGCGTCATATCTCGATGAACTAAGTCGCCTTGATTTGGCAAGCCCGAACAAATTCCATCTTGACCATGATGAGTGCTAAGCAAGAGAGTGCAAAAGTGGAGCAACACTTCAAGCCTTTCATGACAAGCTCGTATGACCATATCACACGCCTACATATTTCTCATCTTGTTTCCAAAGCTCAGAGTCCATGGGAGCTTGACATGAGATAAGTTACATTCAAAGAATCATTCCTTGATGTTCCTTCCATAAGGCTTTAGTGTGTTTTGGTACTTAGTGGGAAGAGAACTTTATGCTCTACAATGTACAACAATTTTCCTTTATTTGTGAACAATTCTCGATTTTATACCAATCTAGAAAATAGATTCCAGACATCTTGTCCATCTCATGGACATAAAGTCGCGTTTGTTTGTTTAATGCGATGGGTATTCAACACAAAATGATTTATGCACAAATTGTGACGTTAAACTATATTCAACAAGGATTTCATTTGTCAAATATAGCTCCCACTATTTTTCTCGGATTAATAGCCCTCACCATTAATGCGGAAAATATCTTATATATTTTCTAGTGGGTCCAAGATCCCTTTTAACTTCTTCTTGAGCTTGCTTTGGCAAGTCACCCAAGAATTGGTTATTTAGGTAGGAACCATTCCAATTGCATCCCATGCAACTCTTGGTCTAATTAGGTGAATAACTCTTTATTCTTTATCCTTCAGATAATGCCTAATTGTCATGCCCCTAGGTTCATCAATCCAATTGAGTCTTACCCAGTTGCATCCGACCTCTTACTTAAACATACACACATTACTTGCTTGTGTCGTTCGCAACACATCATGGTGAATTAAAATCGCCTTGCTTTGGCAAGCCCGGATTTTAATAGACCTTGATCATGAAGGGTGTTTAGGCAAGAGAAGGCAAAACACAATATTTTATTTGAGGGATTTAATTTTCTTAACTCGTTTGGTTGATCACATCAACATGATCTACTTATTTGGATTGGGCTATCCATAATAAAAGACCATCTTTGTTTATTATTATCTTGTTAACGTTTTTGATAGTATCGCCATACACACAAAAATAAATAACAAGACATAAATAACAAACATCCACAAAAGAAAAAATTAACGTGGCACGGATATGGCCCCTAGACTAAGATATTACCAAGCCAATGATAATATCTATATGCCCTAAAGTGACAAGCTCATCTCCATGTGCTCCACGATAGCTGCGCGCTAGGGATTTGTCTTCTTTGTCTTTTGGCTCCTTTGGTCCTCCAGTCTTCTTCTCCATGCTCTTGGCTATCACCTAAATATTTCTAATTCTAGCCTAACATCTATAATAAATAAATAATAAAAGCCTCACATGTCGAGGAGAAAAGACGACTCACAGGCCGTAAAAACTAATTAATTATTACATTAATTTGATCAGCTCGCAGGCCGTAAACCAAACCACAAAGCAATAAACATCCACAATACTAGGCCATATCCATCCACCATGCAACAAAGCACATAATACAGTTAAAACCAATTTTTAACGCGCTTGTTCAATTTTAGTTGTTTTTGGACATACTAGGGTTAAAACGGTCCAAGAGATTTACCAAGAGAATGGCTAAAAATCAACCAAGGAACCGCCACACTAGGCCCGGCCCGCCCAGCGCCTAGCCCACACGGCTAGGCCGTGTGCTAGGGTGCGCCGGCCCCCTTTGGGGCCGTGTGTTACTTGGGCGGCAAGGAGAGAGAGGGGCGGTCCCTACATGGGCCGCACCTCCTCATGGAATTGTTTCCATAAACAATTCATGGAATTGTTTCCATAAATAATTCCTTCCTTGTTGGGTTGTTTCCAAAGCACCCTTATGGTATTGTTTCCAAAATAATTCTTTCCTTGGTTCCCAAGTTTAGTTGTTTCCATAAACAACTTCTTACTTGTTGCCCAAGTTTTAGCTGTTTCCAAAACAACTTCTTCCTTGTTGTCCATGTTTAATTATTTCCATACTTGGAAAATCCCTTTTCCAAGCATGTGCCCAAACCCTAGATCTAGATCTAAAATCCACACATCTCATGTGATCAAACTCACTAATTTACACATCCAATGTTAAATTAGATATTGTTTGTTGCATCTACTATGCCAATTATTTTTAATTTTCACGTAATAAAAATAATACGATGTATAAACTGAAATCGTAACACATAAAATCATGTTATGCTCTACGACCTGTGGCTCTGATACCACTGTTGGGTTTTGACGTAGGTAACGCAGCAGAATAACAAAAACTAATCCTACTCAAAGCCCACCACGGATCGGCAGGAGGAGACATCATAACATGATAAAGGACATAGTATTGTGTACCTTGTGATTTGGGAGATCACACGAAAAATAGTGTCCTCGTCTCTACAGTTGATCCACGCCTAGAGGTGAGATCTAGATTATTCCTTCAAACAAGTGCTAGCTTGAACCCGGAGGAAGAGGGAAGGAGATCAGAGCAACAAGGACCAAAGAGGGGATCGACCCCTCTTCTTGGCGCCGACGAGAAGGGCGGACGGCCTAGGGGCGGTCGGCCTCTAGGCGTGTCTTGCTCTCTCTCTTTGTTATGTCTAATAAGATTAACGTCAAGTGGAAAGGAAGCTAGAGCCTCCTTTATATACTCCAATAACTCCTTGTTGTTTCCATAAAAGAGTTTCATAATTCTAGATGAACTAGAATTATTCCCTTCCTTACAAATTAGTCCTACTAAGTTTGCAAGGTGTTGCACAATGACCCTTCTATTAATTAATCAATATTAATTAATCCCAAATCTAGCTCTACTCTATTTGACGTGTGACCCTATAGGTTTCTAATTAGTTGGTAGTAACTCTTACTAACATGGAGCGGTGTCTAGAAACACATCCATGCCACCCAACCAATAGAAATAGTCAGTGATCCCGACAAACCTCTTGTGCCCAAATTCTCATATTGCACTATCCCTTTGTCTCCATATCCGGATTGGACACGAGACATAAATAGTCACACTTGATATGGTTTGCAAATCCTGGGACTTGAGTCGAAGGTGGCTCTATGGTTTCCCCTGGGCGCATTAGCACAGGGTAAGGCTCTAGTACTACTCTCTTGGGACAACAGTTTCTCTCGTAGGGGGTGTCGACACTTAAGGTCTAGATGTTGAGGTGAGATTGGTTCAGACGAGCGGATTATTTCGCCGTTCACGCTGGATATGATTATTGGTACTGGATCTCCACGATTAAAGAACTAAACTGATTTTTGGAATAAATGTAAATGTCATAAATTGTTTTAATACTTACATGTGTCTCACTCTGATTTACGCGTTGTGATGCGTTCTCATTCAGTTTTTACTGACTTTTACAGTGGTGTCCTTGTTTTGTAAAACCACCACAGGAAAGGCCTACATTGGGGATGGGGACGTCGCATACTAGTGGAATCATCACCTCGCATGAATAAAGTAGTAATTTTATTATTCTGTTGTTTGTAATATAATGATTTGTAATAACTCGGAACAAGGCTTGTGAACTTTTTATGTAATAAAGTGTGCTTTGTGAATCCGAAGCAAAGATCCTTTCTCCTGATCATGGTGGTTAATTCTCCATGAGAAGGGCAGGCCCGGAATTTTCAGTAATGAAAATTTGGGGGTTTTACAATCATCATCATCCACCTGGACATAATCTGGAGGCCCATGCAGAGCCTCCTCCAAAGCACATCGCATCTTTCGGTACTTTCGTACCTGAACCGGTCGGATATCTCTCAGCTCGCCAGGAATTGGCACCAGATAGTTCTGGGCCATTTTGGTCAACATCCCCAAAAAACCCAAACCCTTATTACTTTTGCACTCCCTCCTCTCCTGAAAAAACTCACAAATAATCTCCGAGAGGATAACCGGCTCACGGGTCATCAAACAGTACACTAACAGTGCGACATTATAGTCCATCCGGGTCATGTGCTTAATTCCCACGATCCGGTTGTTGACCCACTCAGTCCACCATCTCGCCTCTCGAATCAAGTAGGTAGCAGGAAGTTTCCTATAGGCAGGACTCCGCTCGGGGGTAATACCATGCAGCACCTGACACACCCGCACACAGGGTCTGAAGGATCTGGTTACTAAGCTGTTCAGAGGGGTGACGCCTATGTTCCTGAAACTGACAGTCGTTCAACACCAACTCCAGACCTAAATTCTTTCAGATACTTTCTGGGGTGATCCTAATCCAAGTCTTTCTGCAGTAGATCCATTCTATGGACTGGGCCTCACTGTTCATGCACTGCTGGAGATTACTGAAAATCTCCTTAGCAAGCACAGAACTAACCTGTATGTTGGTAAATCCGGTGAATAAGTCTCCAAAATGATCTTGTCTGGTAAAGTTGAACATGTTCTCCCCCATAGACACAAGATCATGGGGAAAAGTTCTCTCAGTCGGTATGTCATACCTAATCGTTTTTTCCTGAAGAAAAAAACGGTGGGCTTCCATATTGACAAACCTATGGTCACAAAAATGATCGACCCTCAATAACCGACAGTCTATGATGTTCAAGGGGGCAATGGCCCTATCTGACCGCATGTAAGGTCTGTCCTCATCCATCTTAGAAACCAAAAAGACAGAAAAAGAAATCTGCACAGAGAGAGAAAAAACAGAACCTGGGTACTTGGAGTAAATCTTACGGATATAGATCCGAAAACTGTCTCTAAAGCAGATCTGGAACTGTCTGATCTTCTAGTGTGATCACCCCCACACTTTTTTTGGGCAGTCTGGCAGTCTTGCGGTGGTAGCCGGAGTTGACTGGCGGCTGGCTAGGGCAGAGAGAATTTTATAGAGAGAGAGAGTGGAAAACTGTTTGACCGGAGTGAAAATGGGTCGTTTTCAGCCGTACAGTATATATAGGCAAACTTTGAGAAATTGCAGAATGGCCTGCGGAATTCAAATTTTTTCAAAAATTCTCAAATTTTTCTGATCCCGCTCATTTTGCGCTTGAACGCACATCCTGCGTTTGAACGCAGTGCTTCATCTTATGGAATGTTTTTGAGTCTTGATGGTGTGCGTTTGAACGCACATCCTGCATTTGAACGCACAACTATTGAGTTCTGGAATTTCTGGGCTGGTGATGATGTGCGTTTGAATGCACATGCTCTGCGTCTGAACGCAGCTCTTCAGTTCTTGATGTTCTGCAGATTTCTGATGATGTGCGTTTGAACGCAAATCCTTCATTTGAACGAACATCTCCTCTCTAGAAAATTTCTGGAACTAAGTCTTCTACTTTTGAATGAACATTCTTTCTCCTCCAAATTTTCAGTCCAAGTCTTCTGCGTTTGAACGCACGTTTTGCGTTTGAACGCATAACTGTTAATCTGAAAATTTTCTGATTTTGGTGTGCGTTTGAACGCACAACTACTGGGTTTGAACGCACACGTGTTTGTCAAATTTCTTCATGGAGTTCCTGGGTTTGAACGCAAACCTTCTGCGTTTGAATGCACATCTGCGTTTGGACGCATGTCTTCTGCGTTGAAACGCACAACTCCTACTTCTGTCTGGTTTTTCTGCCAATTTTTTGCTGACGTGGCCTTCTGCGTTTGAACGCACAGATCTTCGTTTGAACGCAGAGCTGCGTTTGAACGCACAATTCTGCGTTTGAACGCAGACTCCAATCCTGCAAAAATTGCTCCTGTTTTCCTGAAACACTAAATTCATCATTAAACCCCTCTTCTCACTTTTCTCTCTTTTTATGAACATTTTATTTAAATAATAAATGACTGAATGTAAAAACAACTACTCTACGTTGGGTTGCCTCCCAACCAGCGCTTGTGATTTACAGTCGACAGCCCGACTTTGTTACCTCAGTTTTGGTCAGGGTATGTCGAGGTAGATCGCCTCTACCTCTATTATCTCCTGAGGATCTGTGTATGGCTTGATCCTGTTCCCATTCACCTTAAAAACTGTATTGTCCCTTGGGTTTTCCAGCTCCACTATTCCCCAGGATGTAATGTCTTTAAAAATAAACGGTCCATACCATCTTGAGCGCAGCTTCTCTGGATAGAATTTCATCCTTGAGTTGTAAAGGAGAACCTTCTGCCCATTCTATCTTCTTCGGTAGAATTCGGCTGTCATGCCATTTTTTCGTTTTCTCTTTATAGATTTTGGCACTCTCATAAGTTGTTTTACGGAACTCCTCCAATTCGAGCAGTGCCATCTTCCTCTTTTCACCAGTTAAACTGTGATCCATATTGAGCTGCTTGATTTCCCAGTAAGCTCTGTGCTCTAATTCTACTGGTAGGTGGCATGCTCTACCAAAAACCAGCTGATATGGGGACATTCCTAGCGGGGTTTTGTAAGCAGTTCTGTACGCCCAGAGTGCCTCATCAAGATTTAAAGACCAGTCTTTCCATCATGGATTCACAGTCTTTTCCAATATGCTCTTTATTTCCCTGTTTGACACCTCTGCTTGCCCATTTGCCTGAGGGTGGTAAGGCAGTGATACCTTATGGATAGACACCCCATACTACTTTAAGACTTTGGCAAATAATTTGTTAATAAAGTGAGAGCCTTCATCACTGACCATGGCTCTTGGTGTTCTAAACCTGGTGAAAATGTTGCGTTTGAGAAATCACTTCACTGTTGCTGCATCATTTTTCTGACATGCCATAGCTTCTACCCATTTTGACACGTAATCTACTGTTAGAAGGAAATACAGATTTCCCAGAGAAGAAGGAAAAGGGCCCATAAAATCTATACCCCAAACATCGAAAGGTTCGACATCTTGCCAAAGTGTCATGGGCATCTCATTCCGTTGGGAAATATTTCCTGTGCCCTGGCAGCGGTCACAGCTTTGTGCATAATCATGGCAATCCTTGAAAACAGTTGGCCAGAAAAAACCTGCTTGCAGTACTTTGTGAGCTGTTCTGGGTCCGCTGAAGTGTCCCCCACACTGTGCTGAGTGACAGTGCTGAATTACCTCCAGAATCTTGTGACATGGGATACAGCGTCGAAGAATGTTATCTGCCCCCTGTTTGAACAGGAAAGGATCATCCCACAAATAGTTCCTCCATTCTGAAATAAACTTCTTTTTCTGCAAATGGGTGATGTCCTCAGGGAGTGCTCCATTTACTAAATAATTGGCTATGGCATAATACCAGGGTTGCCTTTTGACTTTGACCTTCATAATAAGCTCGTCAGGGAAGCTCTCTTGAATCAGAACTGATTCCTCTGTTGGATTCTCCAGGCGAGATAAGTGATCAACTACCACATTTTAAACTCCCTTTTTGTCCTTGATTTCAACATCGAATTCCTGCATAAGCAGAGTCCAACGCAGCAGCCGCGACTTTGCATCCTTTTTCTCCAGCAGGTACTTAAGTGCACTGTGATCAGTGAAGATAATGACTTTTGACCCTATCAGATAAGATCTGAACTTTTCCAGAGCAAAAACCACCGCCAGCAGCTCCTTTTTGGTAGTCCCATAATTAATTTGTGCTTCATTCAGAACCCTGCTGGCATAATAAATCACACTACACACTTTATCCTTCCGCTGCCCCAAAACTGCTCAACCTGCATAGTGTTGGGTTTTGACGTAGGTAACGCAGCGGAATAACAAAAATTAATCCTACTCAAAGCCCACCACGGATTGTCAGGAGGAGACATCATAACATGATAAAGGACATAGTATTGTGTACCTTGTGATTTGGGAGATCACACGAAGAACAGTGTCCTCGTCTCTACGGTTGATCCACGTCTAGAGGTGAGATCTAGATTCTTCCTTCAAACAAGTGCTAGCTTGAACCCGGAGGAAGAGGGAAGGAGATCAGAGCAAAAAGGACCAAAGAGGGGATCGACCCCTTTTCTTGGTGCCGACGGGAAGGGCGGACGGCCTAGGGGCGGTCGGCCTCTAGGCGTTTCTTGCTCTCTCTCTTTGTTATGTCTAATAAGATTAACGTCAAGTGGAAAGGAAGCTATAGCCTCCTTTATATACTCCAATAACTCCTTGTTGTTTCCATAAAAGAGTTTCCTAATTCTGGATGAACTAGAATTATTCCCTTCCTTGCAAATTAGTCCTACTAAGTTTGCAAGGTGTTGCACATTGACCCTTCTATTAATTAATCAATATTAATTAATCCCAAATCTAGCTCTACTCTATTTGACGTGTGACCCTATAGGTTTCTAATTAGTTGGTAGTAACTCTTACTAACATGGAGCGGTGTCTAGAAACACATCCATGCCACCCAACCAATAGAAATAGTCAGTGATCCCGACAAACCTCTTGTGCCCAATTTCTCATATTGCACTATCCCTTTGTCTCCATATCCGGATTGGACACAAGACATAAATAGTCACACTCGTATATCCAATCCATAGTTCCTCGATCCTGGGAAATTGCTTATACTAGCAGATAACATCAATATCTCCATATTGATTTATCTGAGTCTGGCCAGACATTCAATAAGCCTCATCCCTCGAGTGGCCGTGGATATTTACTCCCATTATGTGGGAGGGACAAATTCTCTCTACATCACTACGATCTATAAGCTTGCTTCCTATTATGCTCGATAGCTATCTTTATAATTACCCAGTTACGGTGTAACGTTTGATAACATTAAAGCACGATATTTCACAACTAGAGTATCTAGTGACTTCAAGTCTAAGGATTGCAATAATATTAGCACTACGAGAAGCGATTGTGACTTCAACATAATCTAATGTATCCTTCTCGTTATGCGTCATCCAGTATGTCATTACTCCTAATGCATACCCATGTGTTGGATCGTGCTATCTCCATATCAATCCAACCCTATACTAGTCTATAGATGATTGTCCTATTAATCATTATAATCGACTAGGGATATTTAAGAATTTAACACTTATATTCTAAGGACTTTACTCATGTTAACATATCTCCATATAGATAACATAATGAATCGTAAATCCACATATATCTTCACATTAATTGATTGCCTCTAGGGAACAATTCCAACAGTCTCCCACTTGAACTAGAGTCAATCTTCTGCATCATATGCCTATTGATCTAGCGCGGGCCTCCACGCTTACACTGGGTAGGGGCGAGACTCGTGCTGGTATCTTGCAAATATTCACATATCCTCCATCAACAATTTGATCGAGATTGAATATTCTGAGAAAGTGCATCTTATGCATAAATATACTCAGTCTCTTGTGATAGAATCAATATATGAATCTTTCCTGCAACCTTTCCAGCTCACAGTCACTCCCACTAGTGCAAAACATAAAACTTGACTTTAATCTGAAATCTTCTTTGTTGGATTTTAAGTTCGCATCACTGTAACCCTTTACAGTAGACTCTTCTTATCCTCTATTTATCAAGAATTCATCCTTTATTCCTTCTCAAGTACCTAAGGATAATCTTGATAATTATCTAGTGACTATCACCCGAATTTGATTGGTATCTTTGTGTCATTCCATATGACACATCTGGCCTAGTACATAACATGGCGTATCTCATGATTATTATTCATACGGTCTCCTTTCCAATCTAATTGGAAAAAACAATTAGTCTTCCTAAAACTTATTCCATGTGACATAGGTAGAATCCATAATCTATACATGCTGAACCATTTCAACACATTTTTCAATATATGTACCATGACTCAGGCTGAACAATTATTTTGATCGATCTCCATAGATTTTATAGATTGCCTCGCCTAAGTCTATTATTGGAATTCAATTTCTCTAGCCAATCTTTAACAGATTGCAGAGTAGAGACATTATTCCCAATGATTAGTATGTCTCTACATACAAGACCAGAGATTTAACTATTCTCCCACTAACTTTCTTGTAAACACAAGTCTCATCTTCAATTTTTATGGAACCGAACTCCTTTGATTGCATCATTAATTCGAAGAGTCCAACTCCAAGAAGCTTGATTCAATCTATAGACAGATTGCTATAAGCAAGGTGCGGATGAATTTAAGCATCACAACTGGGGATAGATTTTGTCATAGTCTATACTATGAACTCTCATGAAATCTTTTCAAACCAGTTGTCCCTTAAAAGTAATCATATTACCATCCATGTTGGTTTCCACAAAACCCACTTGCACCCTATGGGTCTTACCCTTTTAGGTGGTTCCACCAAAGTCCATACTTTGTTGGCATTCATGGATTCCATATCGTATCTTATGGCTCTAAGCCATTTCTGAGAGTTTGGCCCACACGTGGCCATCTCATAGGTTGTAGGCTCATCTCGATGAGTAATATATCACGGGTTATGAGAAATCCCTATTTCTCTAGTCCTTTGACATATCGTACCTAACCTACGAGGTTCTTGTGTTTTCTGAGTAGGTTGCTTCACAACACCTTGTGATCCTGCTCATGTTCCATCAAACGGATCAATGTTCTGTTGTGGTTTTTGAACTCCTTCAAGTTCTAAAGTTTTCCCACTGTTTCTTTTAGAGACAATCTCCATTTAGAAACACAGTGTTTCGAGCAACAAACAATTTTTTCTCGATTGGAGTGTAGAGATAATATCCTTTGTTTCCTCAGGATATCCCACAAAAAATTTATCCGATTTTATTCCAAGTTTATCTGTAAACGCCTTTACATAAACTACATAACTCAAATCATTATGAACGACCTACTAGGACACTTCCTAGTTCATATCTCATATGGTGGTTCTCATAATTCATTTGGATGGAACAAGGTTAAGGGCGAATTTTGCTGTAATTAGAACAGAGCCCATAAAAGTAAAATGGAAGTTCTATTTGACTCATCATGGACCGAACCGTGTCCAACAAGGTCCGAACTCTCCTTTTAGACATGCCAAACCCATGTGGCGTGCTAAGTGGAGTGAGTTTGGATCATATCCAACACTCCCATAGATGCTTGTCAAACCCTTGGCTTAAGTATTCTCCTCTACGATCCAATCGTAGAGCCTTAATACTTTTGCCAAGCTATCTCTCTACTTCATTCTTGAATTCCTTGAACTCTTCAAAGGATTCTGATTTGTTTCTTCATAAGATATACAAATCCATATTTCTCTGATCCCATCAGTAAATATGATGAAGTATTGAAAACCATCTTCAGTATCTGCGCTTAGTGGCCTACATACGTCAATATGTATGATTCCCAAAAGATCATATCTTTTCCTAATAAATTAGTCTTACATATCCCATATGATTCAATAATCAAATGACTTCTATTAATCCATCTATATGGAGTTCTAGATATGTATCTCTTATTCATGTGGCCTAAACGATAATGCTAAAGATGAGTGAAGTTCATATCATTATATGCAAACTTCTTGGTATTATGTTATAGATGAAATTATCACGATCAAGGATATACAATCCATTTAGACAAAATTTGCATTACAATAATGCATATCAGAATAAATGGAACAACATTTTTCCTTCATTATGATAGAGAGTGTTCTTGTCCAAACAAGAAACTATGATAATAATCATACTCATAGTAGCGACATAATCACTTTGGTCTAATTCATGAATAATTTCATAAAGGTAGAAATAATTTCCTACGGCTAATTCAGCAACCCTTTGCTTCATTGCGACACGTGTAGGTTTATTTCTTCCTTATTCAATTTTCCACTTCTCTTGAGATCCACCACATTTATATATAAATGTGAGATCCTCATCTAGTATCATAAACTCATGATGATGACATAGACATATTGACTTCTATAAAAAAATTAGCTAGTTTGGAATTCATAATTCCTTCATTATTTCCTTCCACGTACTTTAGGCAGTTTCTCTTCCTCCATGCCACCTTTGGGATCTTTAAGGCAACTTGGTTTTAGCAACAAGATTGCTTTATACCCATGAGGTCCACGCAAACCTTTTTCTTTTACCCATGATGTTAACCATTAACATGTTTTCCTTTTTTCCCTTTATGAGTGCTTTGTATAGCGATTCTCAATCGTATTGAGTAAGTCACTTTTGAACAAACACTATAATTGCATCCAAACACTATTATTGGTACATTTGAGAGAATAACTATATATTATTTATCTATCTTATAGATAACTCACAGTATCTAAGCTTTCAATCCTATTGAGATAGCTTAGTTTGCGCTTCACCTCTTGTTTCAGCAGTCACACATTCCTAGCTTGTGTCGTCGCGTCATATCTCGATGAACTAAGTCGCCTTGATTTGGCAAGCCCGAACATATTCCATCTTGACCATGATGAGTGCTAAGCAAGAGAGTGCAAAAGTGGAGCAACACTTCAAGCCTTTCATGACAAGCTCGTATGACCATATCACACGCCTACATATTTCTCATCTTGTTTCCAAAGCTCAGAGTCCATGGGAGCTTGACATGAGATAAGTTACATTCAAAGAATCATTCCTTGATGTTCCTTCCATAAGGCTTTAGTGTGTTTTGGTACTTAGTGGGAAGAGAACTTTATGCTCTACAATGTACAACAATTTTCCTTTATTTGTGAACAATTCTCGATTTTATACCAATCTAGAAAATAGATTCCAGACATCTTGTCCATCTCATGGACATAAAGTCGCGTTTGTTTGTTTAATGCGATGGGTATTCAACACAAAATGATTTATGCACAAATTGTGACGTTAAACTATATTCAACAAGGATTTCATTTGTCAAATATAGCTCCCACTATTTTTCTCGGATTAATAGCCCTCACCATTAATGCGGAAAATATCTTATATATTTTCTAGTGGGTCCAAGATCCCTTTTAACTTCTTCTTGAGCTTGCTTTGGCAAGTCACCCAAGAATTGGTTATTTAGGTAGGAACCATTCCAATTGCATCCCATGCAACTCTTGGTCTAATTAGGTGAATAACTCTTTATTCTTTATCCTTCAGATAATGCCTAATTGTCATGCCCCTAGGTTCATCAATCCAATTGAGTCTTACCCAGTTGCATCCGACCTCTTACTTAAACATACACACATTACTTGCTTGTGTCGTTCGCAACACATCATGGTGAATTAAAATCGCCTTGCTTTGGCAAGCCCGGATTTTAATAGACCTTGATCATGAAGGGTGTTTAGGCAAGAGAAGGCAAAACACAATATTTTATTTGAGGGATTTAATTTTCTTAACTCGTTTGGTTGATCACATCAACATGATCTACTTATTTGGATTGGGCTATCCATAATAAAAGACCATCTTTGTTTATTATTATCTTGTTAACGTTTTTGCTAGTATCGCCATACACACAAAAATAAATAACAAGACATAAATAACAAACATCCACAAAAGAAAAAATTAACGTGGCACGGATATGGCCCCTAGACTAAGATATTACCAAGCCAATGATAATATCTATATGCCCTAAAGTGACAAGCTCATCTCCATGTGCTCCACGATAGCTGCGCGCTAGGGATTTGTCTTCTTTGTCTTTTGGCTCCTTTGGTCCTCCAGTCTTCTTCTCCATGCTCTTGGCTATCACCTAAATATTTCTAATTCTAGCCTAACATCTAGAATAAATAAATAATAAAAGCCTCACATGTCGAGGAGAAAAGACGACTCACAGGCCGTAAAAACTAATTAATTATTACATTAATTTGATCAGCTCGCAGGCCGTAAACCAAACCACAAAGCAATAAACATCCACAATACTAGGCCATATCCATCCACCATGCAACAAAGCACATAATACAGTTAAAACCAATTTTTAACGCGCTTGTTCAATTTTAGTTGTTTTTGGACATACTAGGGTTAAAACGGTCCAAGAGATTTACCAAGAGAATGGCTAAAAATCAACCAAGGAACCGCCACACAAGGCCCGGCCCGGCCGGCCCCTAGCCCACACGGCTAGGCCGTGTGCTAGGGTGCGCCGGCCCCCTTTGGGGCTGTGTGTTACTTGGGCGGCAAGGAGAGAGAGGGGCGGTCCCTACATGGGCCGCACCTCCTCATGGAATTGTTTCCATAAACAATTCATGGAATTGTTTCCATAAATAATTCCTTCCTTGTTGGGTTGTTTCCAAAGCACCCTTATGGTATTGTTTCCAAAATAATTCTTTCCTTGGTTCCCAAGTTTAGTTGTTTCCATAAACAACTTCTTACTTGTTGCCCAAGTTTTAGCTGTTTCCAAAACAACTTCTTCCTTGTTGTCCATGTTTAATTATTTCCATACTTGGAAAATCCCTTTTCCAAGCATGTGTCCAAACCCTAGATCTAGATCTAAAATCCACACATCTCATGTGATCAAACTCACTAATTTACACATCCAATGCTAAATTAGATATTGTTTGTTGCATCTACTATGCCAATTATTTTTAATTTTCACGTAATAAAAATAATACGATGTATAAACTGAAATCGTAACACATAAAATCATGTTATGCTCTACGACCTGTGGCTCTGATACCACTGTTGGGTTTTGACGTAGGTAACGCAGCAGAATAACAAAAACTAATCCTACTCAAAGCCCACCACGGATCGGCAGGAGGAGACATCATAACATGATAAAGGACATAGTATTGTGTACCTTGTGATTTGGGAGATCACACGAAAAATAGTGTCCTCGTCTCTACAGTTGATCCACGCCTAGAGGTGAGATCTAGATTATTCCTTCAAACAAGTGCTAGCTTGAACCCGGAGGAAGAGGGAAGGAGATCAGAGCAACAAGGACCAAAGAGGGGATCGACCCCTCTTCTTGGCGCCGACGAGAAGGGCGGACGGCCTAGGGGCGGTCGGCCTCTAGGCGTGTCTTGCTCTCTCTCTTTGTTATGTCTAATAAGATTAACGTCAAGTGGAAAGGAAGCTAGAGCCTCCTTTATATACTCCAATAACTCCTTGTTGTTTCCATAAAAGAGTTTCATAATTCTAGATGAACTAGAATTATTCCCTTCCTTGCAAATTAGTCCTACTAAGTTTGCAAGGTGTTGCACAATGACCCTTCTATTAATTAATCAATATTAATTAATCCCAAATCTAGCTCTACTCTATTTGACGTGTGACCCTATAGGTTTCTAATTAGTTGGTAGTAACTCTTACTAACATGGAGCGGTGTCTAGAAACACATCCATGCCACCCAACCAATAGAAATAGTCAGTGATCCCGACAAACCTCTTGTGCCCAATTTCTCATATTGCACTATCCCTTTGTCTCCATATCCGGATTGGACACGAGACATAAATAGTCACACTCGTATATCCAATCCATAGTTGCTCGATCCTGGGAATATGCTTATACTAGCAGATAACATCAATATCTCCATATTGATTTATCTGAGTCTGGCCAGACATTCAATAAGACTCATCCCTCGAGTGGCCGTGGATATTTACTCCCATTATGTGGGAGGGACAAATCCTCTCTACATCACTACGATCTCTAAGCTTGCTTCCTATTATGCCCGATAGCTATATTTATAATTACCCAGTTACGTAGTAACGTTTGATAACATCAAAGCATGATATTTCACAACTAGAGTATCTAGTGGCTTCAAGTCTAAGGATTGCAATATTATTAGCACTACGAGAAGCGATTGTGACTTCAGCATAATCTAATGTATCCTTCTCGTTGTGGGTCATCCAGTATGCCATTACTCCTAATGCATACCCATGTGTTGGATCGTGATATCTCCATATCAATCCAACCCCATACTAGTCTATAGATGATTGTCCTATTAATCATTATAATCGACTAGGGATATTTAAGAATATAACACTTTTATTATAAGGACTTCATTCATGTTAACATATCTCCATATCGATAACATAATGAATCGTAAATCCACCTATTTGTCACAATTAATTGATTGCCTCTAGGGCACAATTCCAACACATAGTCACTGGCGTCGCACATAAATTCGAATGCGAGTGACCAATATGGAGTTGTGATTGTTGGTGCAGTGGTCAGTCGATCTTTGAGTACGTTAAGGATTTTTCTGCAGGCTTCGTCGAATACGAATGGCACATCTTTTCCCAGCAAATTACATAATGGCTTTGTAATTTTGGAAAAGTCTTTGATAAACCTTATGTAAAACCCTGCACGGCCCAAAAAGCTATTGATCGCCTTAATTGTGGTTGGATATGGCAGCTGCTTGATCACCTCAATCTTTGCTTTGTCCACCTCTAATCCCTTGCTAGAAATCCTGTGTCCCGACACTATTCCTTCAGTAACCATGAAGTGGCATTTTTCCTAGTTGAGTACTTGGTTAGTATTCCTGCAGCGGATCATAACTCTAGCCAGATGGTACAAACAGTCATCGAAGCTGTCCCCAAACAGTGAAAAATCATCCATGAAAACTTCCAGATTTTTCTCAATCATATCAGAGAATATGGCCATCATGCGTCGCTGGAATGTAGCTGGAGCATTACATAGTCCAAATGGCATGCGTCTGAAGGCAAACGTACAATATGGGCAAGTGAACGTCGTCTTTTCTTGATCTTCCGGATTAACGTAGATCTGGTTGTATCCGGAGTAACCGTCAAGAAAACAGTAATAAGCATGGTGGGAAAATCTGTCTAGCATCTGGTCCATGAATGGTAGCAGAAAGTGGTCCTTCAGTGTTGTGTCGTTCAGCTTCTAATAATCCATACAGATTCGCCAGCCTGTGACAGTGCGCTGGGCGATCTGTTCCTGATCAGCATTCTGTACCACTGCAATACCCCCCCTTTTTTGGTACACACTGGACAGGACTAACCCAGGTGCTATCTGATATGGGGTATATGATCCCTGCTTCTAGCCACTTCATGACCTCCTTGCGCACAACGTCTTTCATGATTGGATTCAGTCTCCGTTGAGGCTGAATCACTGGCTTCTTTCCCTCTTCGATCCTGATCTTGTGCATGCAGTAGTCGGGAATGCTTCCCTTAAGATCAACAATTTTCCATCCAATAGCTTCTTTATGCTCCTTCAGTACTTCCAGCAGCTTTTGTTCCTGTTCCTGAGACAGAAAAGACGAGACAATTACTGACAGAGTATTATTTTCACCTATATATGCATACCTGAAGTGGTCTGGGAGTTGCTTCAGTTCCAGGACTGGTGGTTCCTTGAGTGATGAAACCAGCGACATTTTCTGTTCGCCTTCTTCATCTTTATAAAGAGTGGTCCAGTCTTCAGTTCTCATGGCCTGCTCATCCTGGTGCTCCTCCTCTTCATCTGGGTACATTTTTTCGAGCTCTGCCCATAGCTCGTACATCTCTTCGTTTTCCAGGTTTTCATCAATTACCTCCACAACAAAAAAAAATTCATGGCCATAATAATCTGGGAGCTGGAGAGACTTGAAAACATTGAATTTCACTTTTTCTTCGTTAATTTGCATAGATAGCTCTCCACTCTTGCGGTTGATAATGGCTTCTCTAGTTGCCAGGAATGGTCTGCCCAGAATGAGCGGGACTTCCCCTGCCTCCATGTCTAGTATCACAAAATCTGCTGGAAAAATCAGCTCCCCAACTTTTATCAGAATATC
This sequence comes from Linanthus parryae, assembly GCA_023055425.1. Classification (NCBI taxonomy): domain Eukaryota; kingdom Viridiplantae; phylum Streptophyta; class Magnoliopsida; order Ericales; family Polemoniaceae; genus Linanthus; species Linanthus parryae. The sequence continues at coordinate 100,890,567 of JALGPY010000002.1, forward strand.
CTCAATGACTCCATAAGCAGGTTTTACGGATCTGTCAGCCATTTGAAGCATAATTCCGGTTGGCCTGGGGTCTCCGACCCCCAAACTTTTGAAGATGGTTAGCGGCATCAGGTTAATGCTGGCCCCTAAGTCACACAGGGCCATGCACTGCCTAGGGTCACGGGGATCACAAAACTACCAGGGTCCTTCATTTTCAGTGGTAGCCCGTTTTTCACACAACTGCTTGCTTCTGCTGTCAGATTCACTGTTTCGAAGTCACTCATTCGCCTTCACCCATACATTATATCTTTGAGGAATTTAGCATAAGTGGGCATTTTAGTTAACGCCTTGGCAAACAGTATGTTGATCTGCAACTGCTTGAATACTTCGAGAAATCTGGCGTAGTCTTTGCTATCATCTCTCTTGCGTGTCTTTAAAGGGTAAGGCACCTCCCTGGAAATTGGCACTGTTTCTGGTTTACCCTTATCAGTCCGTACTGCATCCTGTCTGACCGGGCCCTTCGGCTGCGGGACTGGTGGTTGAAATGTCTTCCTTGTCAAAAACTTCGTGTTCGATATTCTTCGACTTTTATGCACGTGCATGACTGGGATATGTCGGATCCTGTAGTGCAATTCCACTACGAGTTGTGATGGCATTGATCTGAGCGCGTGGATTATTCACTGTGTTTGATGGTAGATTCCCTGGAACCCTTTCTGCCTGATTCTATGCGAGCTGCCCATTCTGTACTTCCAGGTTATGGATTTCAATTTTCATCTGACTTACATCAGCAGTGAGTGAATCAATCTGTGAGAATTTGGCCTCCCATTGCTTATTAAATTTTTCCATGTAGTTCTCGAAATGCTGTATTGATAGGTTAAGTTGTGGTTCTGATGCTGGAGCTTGTTGTGCAGGTGCTGCCTGCTGTGTCTGTGGCCTGCTGAAACGCTGGTGCATAGACTGCTGCATTAGGGTTTTCGTATCGGAACCCAGGATGGTCACGTGTGCCTGATTTGTAGCGGCTTGGATCCCAATGTTGCTAAACATAGTTGGCATCCTCATTCTGAAGCTCCTGGATCGCTGCATCCAAGTCTGGTTCGTCCACTACTGCTACAGTTTTCTTCCCTGTATAGACCTTCTTGACTAAGTCTTGCACCACTTTCGTCAGATTGTCAATTCTGTCATCGGCCACTGGTTCTGCTAGTGTTGTGAGTCTGCGGTCATCAAAAAGGCGAGGGTCTTGTTTGGCTAGTTGCTTCATCAGTTCATAGGCTCCATCTTTATCTACATGGTACAGAAAATTACCCCCAGCTTCCCTGTCAATTCTGTCAGCATTCTCCCTGTCCAGAGCATGGTAGAATACTTGTAGAATCTTGCATCCCCGAAGCCGTGAATGGGGAATCTTTTAACAAGTCTCATCAACCTGTCCCATGCGTCTACCACCGTCTAGCCCGTCTTTTGTTTGAAAGATAAGATCTCGCTTTGAAGTTTGATAACACGAGAAGCAGGATAGAATTTTGCCAAAAAGTCAGCGACACACCCTTCCCAGGTTGTGATGGATCTCGTTGGTCTGGCTTCCAACCAGTCTTTCGCTGTCCCGAACAAGCAATATGGGAACAAGATCAATTTTAGTGTATCCGCTTAAACCCCTCTGTATTTGATCTTGTTACAGTAATCTTCAAACTTCCCAAGGAAGTCGTTCGGGTCTTCGCCAACTTTTCCATTGAACGGGCAATGGGTCTGGGCAGTTTGGATAGTGGATGATTTCAGATCGAAGTGCAACGCTGTTATTGGTGGCACTACGATGGCTGGCTCATGTCCTCCGGTAGGAACATCGAAGTTCTCCACTATCGCCCACCCATATCTGTTGTAAGTTCTCTGATTGTTCCGGGTAGCAAAGCCTGCTGCTATCAGCTCCTCAGTATAAAGAGCCATCTGGGATGGAGTGCGTTGCTCTGGTTCTGTGTGTCTCCTCTCCGTGTTCAGAAATCTTGGCTCGGTGTCTGCGGTTTTGTTCTCTGAAAAGTTTTTCTGGATCTTCGAGTGGTGGTACCAGTTTGCGAAGCAATCTGGGCATACACTAGAATGACCTGAAAATCAGAGTTCAAGAGTAATGAGATAAGAGAAAGATAAATAGAAAATAAAAATAAGAGAAAAAACTTTGAAACTAAACTTGATTCCTAAGAAAAACCGTCACCAGTTCCCCGGCAACGGCGCCGAAAACTTGACAGCGCAATTCTATGTGCTTTTTCGCAAGTGTACGATCAAGTAATATAGAGTATGTATTTGTGACTCTGATTATCGAACCCACGACAACATGACGGTTTTATCTTTTGAAATCAAAACTAATTGCAAAGCTGTAAAAAAAGGCGGAATAAGTGTGTGTAATTTATCAAACTAAATTGCAGTAAATAAAAGCAGTAATTACATAAACTATTTTTTATATAAATTTTCCAGGAATTTCTCTAATGTGAAAACTGATGAATTAAAGGTCCAGGTTCCAGGATCCCCTAGGGTTACTAATCAGCTTTTATAGTTTACTTTGATTTCAGAAACACACAGCGGTATTGTTTACGCCAGCATACCAATGACACAATCTCCTCTCGGTCTCATGCATCTATCACTCTCCTGCAGATTTTCGGATCCCCTAGGTTCACCTCAATCTGCAGGTTTTTTGTAAGTTTGCTAGGGTTACAGGTTCTCCTCTCGGTCTCCCCCTAAACTTCTAGCAGTTGGTCTAATGCTTCCGGGCTAGACCCCTGATTCTCTTCACCTCTCAGTCCATCAAGGCAGAGTACTAAATCCTGTCTTCTCTTCCTAACTCTCATTGGCCACTCTCGCGCATCAGATCCTGTCTGTAGCACTCCTGGGTGATCAGGCTGTTCATGCATAAATATAAAATCAAAGACATAATAATAAACAATCCAATACTGTATTAAGACTTCAAACTAGTCATGCATCTGAGAATCAAAACAAACACGTCGCTGAATTCATAAACCATAGGTTCACCGAGAACCTAGATAAAAGGTTTAGCTAGCGTACATTATTAAAAACACTGTTTCATAATAGAAAGAAGAAAGTTCAATCGAGTTATGGCTGAATACTGAAACTGCTCCAATCTCTGTTCTTCTCCAAACTGACGGCTCTAGTACTGTCTTCTGTGATGATGATAAGTGTGTCTGTGTAACCTAATTCTATGCTGGTACGCCTCCTTTCATACTGCCACAGTCTCTGAAACTGATGCCTAAAATTCATGTTCTGCCCCTATCTAAACCCGTCCTGGAAGCTTCTGGAAATCCTGAAGTACGTCTGAACGCAGCCTCTCTACGTTTGAACACACATGTGCGTTTGAACTCACATCCCCTGCGTTCGGACGCACAAATTTTGATGTTGAATTTGACTTTCCTCGCTGACTTCCTGGATTGTGCGTTTGAACGCACCACTTGGTCTTCTAGTTGATTTTTGCCTTTTTCTCACCTTCAGTATTTTTGAAGTCTCCTGCGTTCAAATGCAGGGTGTGCGTCTGAACGCACACACTTGGTTACTTTTCTTTCTATTTTCTCCTGTCTTCCTCTGCTGCTAACAGTTGTGCGTTTGAACGCACAGCCTTAGCCTTTTCTGCGTTTTTCCTCCTTTGGCTTCTTGATACGCTGCCTCCATTTCGAGCCTTCCTCATGCATTTCTTGGTACCTGTTTCCTGCACACCATAACAAGTACCCGCGATCATATCCAATAAACAACATTATGAATGAAATTACTCAAATATAACAATTATGCTCTCAGCGTCCTCTGTGTCGTATCCAGTGGAAAACTGACTGAAAATAGGCAAAATCAATTTCAACAGGGTCAATGGTAAAAAGGTGTCTCAAACTAACTCCATTTACAATATATCAAGATCCCTGCAGGATTTTCAACTCCATTCTTATTAATCAAAAGCTAAGCCCTAGATCTCAAGCACAGAGAATTCCCTTACTCTGTTACAGCTTGTGGTTCTTATAACCCTATCTAGTAACTGCTCTAGCTAACTGATTAAATAAGAATTCTCTCTTGTTCACCTTGAAAAATCCTTGAGAATAAATATAGAATTATTACAGAAATGATCTACCAATAAAACACAATACACAAGTACACTTAGAATAGAAAACTGCTGTGAAGTATGGAGTGAACTTATGTGAAATGGATTGTGAGATTTATGATCTTATTTGGTGCTTTGTCAATCCTGAATTGTCTCTCACTTTTGCCCGTTGAGTGTTGTGTCTTGTTACTACAAAAAGAGCTCCTTTTATACTTCAAACAGCTCTGCAAATCTTCCCAGATTTTCAGCAACAAGATTTCCTATTTTGTAGGCAACAGACTTTCACTCTTTGACAATCTTCTCCAACAGTTAGGAGATCACAATCTCCCGAGATAATTTTGTGATATTGTATTTGAATATCTTGAGAAGCTGTCATAATGGTCAGATCAAACACATAATTATCTTCTCAATTATTTCCATTCTCTCCTCAAAAACAGTTTAGGAAATAATCCCTGCAAATTAGGAAATAAAATTCCCTGCAAAATCAAATTCGGAAAGATGATATTCTATGTCAAACATGTTAGAATAATTTGTCTTTCATCATCAGATAACAATAAATCAATCATATGAAGGAAAGGTAAGAAATCAACTTAGAAGAGTTTACAGAAAAACTCCTCCTGAGAAAGTTCATATAGGTTAAACAGTTTCAAGGCTTTTTAGAATCCAATTTCAATGCTTATAATATTTTCAAGCCCGTGAAAACTGATTTAAGGCTTTGAAAGCTGATTCAAGGCCTTGAAATAGTTGAACTATTTCAAGCCTTGCACAACCTGATCTTACAATCTCCTCCTTGATGAAAGAAAAAACCAAATTCTATTTGATCCTTTGTCTCTGCAAAAAAATACTGATTAGTTCACATTCATAATAACACATTAAGTCCAAAAAGATCCAACTTATTATGAAAATTGAGAAGTTCAGCAGATAATTCCTAAAAACCTAAAAAACTATAATTTTCTCCTCCTTTTTGACTTTCATCAAAAAGATAGAGAAGATGTTGGATCAAGTTTCTGGAAAATTTTGAAAACTTAAAGAAGAATAGAGAATGTGGAAGAAAGAGTAGGCAAGATTAAGGATTTTGGTCTTTATCTCCATCTTGATCTCCCTCTTCTTCATTACTGTCTTCAGCATCAGTCTGAACCTCTTGTGAAACTACATCAAGTTCCTCAATGAAGGAACTGATCTTCTCAATAACACTGTTGAACAAGAAGGTGAGTCCTTCCAATGCTTTCTTCCCATGTTTCAGTTTCTTCCTTACAACTTACCTTTGCTGTTGAGCAGACAATATTTTGTGATCCTTCTTTCCTGTATTTGATGCAGCTACAAACTGTGACGGATCCTTCTTATGTTTCCCCTTGTTGGACACAGAGTACACTCCGTAGGATCCTAAAGTAGTGTCTGAGTCTGAGTCTTCATTAAGGACTTATTTTCCTTTTCCTTTGAATCCGGTGTCTGTCTTTTTCTTGTCTCTCCTAGGACTTCCAATATGAATTCCCTTATGTTTTTCTTGTGTAGAAACTGTAGTCTGTTTCTTTTTTTCTTGAATCTGATCCTTTTCACCATCTTCTTGGGTGGTGAAGATTCTTGTTCTTCATCAGTATAACTCTTTGACTCTGAGTCTTCACTGATAGTTAGAGCTTTTTCCTCAGCAATCTTTCTCTTCTTTTCTGAACCAGGTTTTGATCCTCCAGCCATCTTGATTATGTCTGAGGCTCTCCTTGTGCTCATTAGGGTTTGAGAGAAGAATACAGAGAGGTAGGAATGATACGGAGTGAAGGAGAATAGAAGAAGATAAATACTAAAAGTGTTTGAGTTTAAAAAGGAAACTAGAATATCTCTCTGATCTGAAAAGATTTGAAATAATCAGAGAGGATTCAAATCTTTTAGTCCGTTGGAAAACAAATATTAAACTACTATATTTAGCTAAAAAGAATTTGTTGAAAAGTGTAGGGGGTATATTGAGCAAATATCTACAGAGATATCACCCATCACAGAATGATTCAAGATTATTGACTATTAACGTAGCAGACTTATTTTCAAGGCTTTGAAAAAGTTTTCAAGGTATTGAAAAGCTATAACACTACAATAGATAAAATAAAGGCTTTGAAATGATTTCAAGGCTTTGAAAATTAGTTCAAACCTTTGACAACACATAAAACTTACCTTGCTTACCTCATGCTCCCCCTAAACCAATGCATCTTTATTTAGCATTGCAAATTCCAATCTTAGAGCTGAGAATCTCTCATCTGCTAATGTTTTAGTGAAGATATCTGCAATTTGCATGTTAGTAGCAACAAATTCAAGAACAATAACCCCTTTCTCAACATGATCTCTGATGAAATGGTGTCTGACATCAATGTGCTTGGTTCTTGAATGTTGAACTGGATTCTTTGTAATTGAAATTGCACTGGTGTTATCACATTTCATAGGTATGCTTCTGAAATCAAATCCAAGGTCTCTTAGCTGTTGAGCAATCCATAGTACTTGTGAACAACATGCTCCTGCAACTATACATTCAGCTTCAGCTGTTGATAAAGCAACTGAATTCTGTTTCTTGAAATGCCAACTGATCAAGGATGATCCAATATATCTGAAGTTCTCTTCCTATCAACTTTGTAACCTGCAAAGTCAGCATCTGAAAAACCATACAAAGAGAAATTAGAATGTTTTGGATACCAAAGCCCTAATTCTTTGGTTCCATTGAGATATCCGAATATTCTCTTCACATCACTTAAGTGTCATTCCTTTGGATCATCTTGAAATCAAGCACACATGCATACACTAAACATGATATCTGGTCTTCTTGCAATGAGATAGAGTAATAATCCAATCATACCTCTATACTCTTTCACATTGACACTCTTACCAGATTCATCCTTGTCTAAGGATATTATAGAACTCATAGGAGTCTTGGCTTCCTTACATTGAGACATGCTATATTTGCTTAACAGGTCTCTTGTGTATTTGCTTTGATGTAGAAAGATTCCCTTCTTCATTTGATGTATTTGAAGTCCTAGGAAGAAGTTCAATTATCCCATCATGCTCATTTCAAATTCCCTGCTCATAAGACTTGAGAATTCTCTGCACAATTGATCATTAGTAGCTCCAAAAAAAAATCATCAACATAGATCTGAACTACAAGCAAGTCTTTCTCATGAGTCTTTATGAAAAGAGTCTTGTCTACTAATCCTCTCTTGAAACCATTTTCAAGTAAAAACTTTGACAGTCTTTCATACCAAGCTCTTGGAGCTTGTTTCAAACCATAAAGTGCTTTGTCAAGTTTGTAAACATGATCTGGAAACTTGTCATTTTCAAAACCACGAGGTTGTGATACATTAACTTCTTCTTGTAAAAAGCCATTCAAGAAAGCAGACTTCACATCCATTTGAAATAATTTCATATTCTTGTGAGATGCAAAAGCAAGTAAAATTCTTATTGCTTCTAACCTGGAAACTGGAGTAAATGTTTCCTCATATTCAATACCTTCTTCTTGGTTGTAACCTTGAGCAAATAACCTTGCTTTGTTTCTAATCACTTTGCCACTTTCATCCAACTTATTTCTGAACACCCATATGATACCAATGACAGACTGGTTTGTAGGTGGAGGAACCAGGCTCCAAACCTTATTCCTTTCAAAATCATTGAGTTCAATTTGCATAGCAATGATCCAGTCTGCTTATTGTAATGCTTCCTTCACAGTTTTAGGTTCTACAAGAGAAATAAAAGCATTAAAAGCACATAAGTTCTTCAACAGTGATCTAGTTTGTGTACCAGTGGTTGGATCTGAAATGATATTATCAACTGGATGAGATGAGATATATTTGAATCTCTTTCTTGGAAACCATGGTTCAGGCTCTCCATTGATCTTCTTTGGTCTTGAAGTAGTGGCTTTTTCACTTGTATCCTTCTAATCATCTTTTTCAAGGATTTGAGGCTTATTTTCAAGGTCTTGAACACCATTTTCAAGGTCTTTAAAATGTCTTCTGTTTTCTTCAGAGCCTTTCTTGAATCCCAGTGGATTCTCAGTCACTTCCTCTGATTCATGCTTGTTCAAACTCAAGTTTGCAAAACTTTCACTCAAAGAACCATCATAGATTTCATCAAAAATAACATGTATGCTCTCTTCAACCAGTTTGGTTCTTTTATTGTAAACTCTATAAGATTTTCAATTCAGAGGGTAGCCAAGAAATATACCTTCATCACTTATTGCATCAAACTTACCAAGATTATCTTTTCCATTGTTATGGATAAAACATGTGCATCCAAGGGGATTGAAGTAACAAATATTTGGCTTTCTCCCTTTGAATAGTTCATAGGGAGTCTTCTTCAGAATAGGTCTGATCAAGCACCTGTTCAATATCTAGTTTGCTGTGTTCACAGCTTCTGCCTAATAATGCTTTGGTAGCTTTTTTTCAAGAAGCATTGTCCTTGACATATCTTCAAGAGTCCTGTTCTTTCTTTCAACAACACCATTCTGTTGAGGAGTTCTTGGAGCAGAAAAATTGTGAGTAATACCATGTTTATCACAGAACAAATAAAATTCTAATTGATCAAATTCTCTACCATGATCACTTCTAATTGAAGCTACAGGTAGGTTTTTCATAGTTTGAAGTTCTCTGCAAAGCTTTGAAAATTCAGAGAGGGCTTCAGATTTTTCTTTAAGAAACATGAACCAAGTAAATCTAGAAAAATATTCTACAACAACTAGCCTATACCTTTTACCTTTTGGAGTAGGATTTCTCATATGACCACAGAGATCCATATGAAGTAGTTCAATGGGTCTCGTTGTACTTACAAACTTCTTTGGCTTGAAGGAACTTCTGGTCTGCATGCCTTGAGCACAAGCTTTGAGCATTTCATCTTCTTTGAACATGATGGATGGCAATCCTCTTACCAAGTATTTGGAAATCAACTTGTTCAAATTATTCAAACTAATATGACCAAGCTTCCTGTGCCAAAGCTTTAAATCCTCTTTCAAGGCCTTGAGGCACTTCAAACTTTCACCTGCAACTTTGTTAGTCTGAAAAGTATAAACATTGTTTGATCTAGAGGCTGTGCGAATGCAAACTCCTGATTTATCATTTTGCACCACAAATTTCTCTTTATCAGATATAACTTTGATGCCATTGTCACAAAGTTGAGATACACTAAGCAAGTTAAATTTCAAACCATTAACTAGATATACATCAGAAATAGAATTTTCCGAATTTGTACCAACTTTACCAATACCAAGAATGTTGAATTTGCCTTTTTCACGAAGAGTAATTGAACCTTCATATTGCTCTTTTAATTCTGAGAATAAATATCTCTTTCCACTCATGTGTCTTGAGCAACCACTGTCTATAAACAACTTTTGTTCTTTGATGTCGGTGACAACCTGCAAACACCAATCACTGCTTTACCCAGCTATTAGACCAAGTGTGAAATTTGAATTCATATTCAGGATCAACCATGTTAGGTTGTCTAACCCCTTTACGAACCCAAATCTGTTTAACTTGTCCTTTGAGTTAAATGGAAAAGTGTTCCTCTTTATGTGAGGGTCTCTTTTTCTAAAAGGACAAGTCATCTTAACATGACCAGTTTTGTAACAGTAATGACATTTAGGAGAAGTTTTTTTTCCAGATTTCACAAATATGGTATTATTCTTTCTTGGAAAGTTTGGATTGAATCCAATACCACCTTTGTGAACAGACTGTGAACTTCCTCCAAGAATCAAGTTTAACTTGTGTTCTGATCCAGCAAGCTTTACTTTGACCAATTCTGATGCTTGAAGTTTCTCAGTAAGAATAGTCTATTATTCATCTAATTCATCAACTTGATGTTTTATATTAACAAGGCTGTTACTCATCAGAGAGTTCTCAGTGACTACTTCCTTTACTTGTGTTTTCAAGGCTTTGAAACTAGTTTTCAAGGCCTTGAAGTCACTGTCAGTTTTCTTCTGAGAGATTTCAAGATTCTGATTTAGACAAACAAGTTTTAAGTTCTCTTTTTCTTGCTCATGATTTTTTTCTTTCAAAGGTCTCATCTCTTTCAGATAATCTTCTTCATTTAAAAGTATTGTTCTGAGATAATCTGAAAGAGCATCTTTTGGTTTTGCGATCAGACAGTTTACCATTACCTCAATTTTCTTCACAGAACTTTCATCATGCGTGGACATGAAGCACATGTTGGCATGTTCTTCTTCAGACTCTGATTCACTTGAGCTATCTGAATCACTCCATGAAGCTATCATAGCTTTCTTTCTTCTGTCATGGTATTTCATTTGAAAGCTCTTGCTTTTTTTGTGTGGAAAATCTCTTATCAAATTTCCTGCATCACCACATTCAAAGCAGTTCATGATCTTTGATTTATATTGTGAAGAAGACTTACCTTTTTAATCCTTTCTACTGGATGATCTATGTCTTTCTCTGCTGAAGTCTTTGATTCCAAAGTTTTTCTTCATTTTGAGAATTCTTGTCAAGCCTTTAGAAATAAAAGCAATTGGATCTTCATCATCATCATCCTCAGTTTCAAGGCTTTGAGTTCTCTCATTCTCTTTGGCTTTGAGAGCTAAGTTCTTGACACCTTCTGGGAGCTCTCCATCAGCTTCATTCATAAATATTTAATGTGTCACAATCTTCCCTTGTAGATTATCAAGTTGTAGAGTTGAGAGATTCTGAGCTCTTCAATAGCTGTGGTCTTCGGTTCCAACTTTGCCTTTGGAAGACTTCTTAAGATCTTCCTCACCTTTTCTTCATTGGAAAAATTTTTTCCCAGTGAATCAAGGTTTTTAACTATGTATGTGAACCTATTGAACATGCCTCTGATAGATTCATCTGCATTCATCTTGAACAGCTCATATTTCCAAAGATAGATGTTGATCTTGGTTTGCATGAATTGACTGGTTCCTTCAAAAGTAACCACAAGCTTATCCCAGATTTCTTTGGCAGTTGTGCATCCAGAGATCCTGTTGAATTCATTTGTACTCAAAGCACAATATAGGATGTTAATAGCTTTGTAGTTCTTAGAGAATTGCTCTAATTTATAAGAGGAGAGTGAGTCTTCAGATTTGGGAGTTCTAATCCCATCCTTATCTATGTAGAGAGTGTGAGGTCCATTTTGGATAATGGTCCAAAGCTCTACATCTTGATCAATGATGAACATTTTCATCAAGGCTTTCCAGTGATCAAAGTTTTCTCCACAAAATAGAGGAAGTCTGTTAGCAGCTCTTCCCTGTGAGAAACCACCATCACCTGTAGTACTCATGATCACCAGATGGTTATATCTATACAGTGATACAAGCTCTGATACCAATTGAAAGTTTGAGTATGCATATGGAAATGCGGCTAAGATACTCTAGAAGGGGGGGGGGGTTGAATAGAGTATGCCAACTTTTTTCAAAACATGTTGAGATAAAAAGATCTTGAGAAAACTATTGAAGTTCAAGGCCTTGAAAACAAGTTCAAGCCTTTGAAAGAGATGAAGTTTGCAAATAAGCAGACAAGCCTTTTTCAAGGCCTTGAAAAGAGTTTCAAACCCTTGAAAAACAGACAGTTTCAATTGCTTTAAAGACTATGAAAATGAATGAACTGTAAATAGAAGAGACAAATGATCTATAGAGTTCAGTCCACTTGGACCTATGTCTCTACCTAAGGGATTAGATCCCTGTAGGATTTTCAACTCAATTCTTATTAATCAAAAGCTAAGCCCTAGATCTCAAGCATAGAGAATTCCCTTGCTCTGTTACAGCTTGCGGTTCTTCTAACCCAATCTAGTACCTTCTCTAGCTAACTGATTAACTAAGAATTCTCTCTTGTTCACCTTGAACAATCCTTGAGAATAAAGATAGAATTATTACAGAAATGATCTACCAATAAAGCACAATACATAGTACACTTAGAATAGAAAACTGCAGTGAAGTGTGGAGTGAACTTCTGTGAAATGGATTGTGAGATTGATGACGTCTTTGGTGCTTTGTTAATCTAGAATTGTCTCTCACTTTTTCCCGTTGAGTGTTGTGTCTTGTTACTTAAAAAAGAGCTCCTTTTATACTTCAAACAGCTCTGCAAATCTTCCCAGATTTTCAGCAACAAGATTTCCTATTTTGTAGGCAACAGACTTTGACTCTTTGACAATCTTCTCCAACGGTTAGGAGATCACAATCTCCATAGATCCCAATCTCCAGACAATCTCCAGAGATAGAGTTAATCTTGAATCATCTTCTTAATTATTTCCTTTCTCTGCTCAAAAACAGTTTAGGAAATAATCCCTGCAAATTAGGAAATAAAATTCCCTGCAAAATCAAAGTCAGACAGATGATATTCTATGTTCAACCATGTTAGAATAATTTGTTTTTCGTCATCAGATAACTGTAAATCAATCATATGAAGGAAAGGTAAGAAATCAACTTAGAAGAGTTTACAGAAAAACTCCCCCTGAGAATGTTCAAATAGGTTAAGCAGTTTCAAGGCTTTGAAGCCACTTTCAAGGCCTATACTATTTTCAAGCTTGTGATAACTTATTCAAGGCTTAGAAAGCTGATTCATGGCCTTGAAATAGTTGAATTATTTCAAGTCTTTCACAACCTGATCTTACGAGTTGTGTTGGACACTTTTTGCACAAACCTATAACTACACCTCTGCTCCTGATCCTCACTAAACTCGTAAAAAAAAAGTATGCACCCTCTCATAGATCACATCAGGAATAGCTACAAGCAAGGGTGCACTAAGATATGACATAGTAGGGGAATTTGGCACATCATACGACGATCCTACAGCAGCCTCCTCATCATCCGACCCCGAATTGTCAACTACGTGTTCGACAAACGTCTCTATGATAGGTAGGTACTCGGGGTCATCGTCCTCATTGGTATTTCTAGTTTTTTTGGCCAAGACTTCGACGCCCTAGACACAACTTTCTTCCACATTTTAGAAAATAATATAGATGTATAAACACTACATGCACGTGAATCGAAAGTGTGCAAAGTCAAGAAAATAAGCAAATAATCATGTAACTGAAATTCGATACACTAAGAAACATCCCCAAACATGCTCAATTAAACATGCTATTACACAATTTTAATTCATATAAACAATATAAAGTGCCTAGACAAAAAATTAATGCCAAAGTGTGAAAAATGGACCAGAGGAACCCAGAGTACCCTTCTTATGAGTGACACGCAGACATACCGGTCTAGGGGACCGATTCGGTTGAGGGATTTTCTTAACTTTTTTTATGAAAATTTTGTTGCTCCTGTGGACCCCTCAGAGTCTCCTTCGGTAGTTCCTTCTTCACCATTGAAAGACAGTATGTAGGTATGTGATACATGATCAATACTCTAGAGGGGGGGGGGGGAGGGTGGAATATAGTATGAAAACTTTTGCCAAAGTAGTGGTTTTAAAACAAAGTGTGAAGATCAGGAAGTATTTCAAGGCTTTGAACTCAAATTCAAGCCCTTGAAACAAAAACATAAAGTGTGAAAAGTTGCTAATATTTTTAAAGGTCTTGACTAAAAAAACTGGTTTGATGGAATGAACAGGACAAGTAAAGAACTGAAAAGTAATTGAAAGGAACACAATGCTTTTACGGAGTTCATTCCTCAATCACCTACGTCTCCACCCGAGGGATCTAAATCCCTGCATGATTTCAACAGACTTCTTATTAATCAAAAGCTAAGCCCTAGATCTCAGGCATAGAGAATTCCCTTACTCTGTTACAACTTATGGTTCTCTCTAAACTATCTTGTACCGGCTCTAGCTAACTGATAAATAAGAACCTCTTGGTTACTCTTGAACAACACCACGAGATTATATGATCAAGTAATAATACAAATGTTATACAAAATGAAAGAACAGAAGGAAGAACACTGTATATGCAGTAAAGCTGTTGTAGATACTGCTTTCTGACATGACAGATCTTGGCCACGTGGCAACCATCCAGCACACCATATTGTGCTCCACACACACAGGATCACCAGCCGAGCTGATCCATGTGGGGGCTGCGAGACAGAGCCCTCGCATACCACTGCACGGGACTTGTAGGGACTTAGTGGTTTGGAGGCTAAAGTAAGCCCTGTCGCGTGCGAGCCAAGCCCGCGCGCGACCTTTAGTAACTGTTTTGAGAGATCTATGGCACGAGCTCCCTAGACCCGGTCAATCCGGTCAAACCCGGTCAACCTCGTAACGGTTCCGGTACTCACGCACCACGTGCTCTAACGGTTCCTATATACTCGGACGAACGTGCCGTTATGGTTAAGCTAATTAAGCCGCCATTAATGGGCGCATTAACCACACTACAACGGTCATGTTCTCCAGTATATATAGACCGTTACCCTTTCCATACAGAGGAGAACACACTGCCATACGCGGAAGCTCTGCCAAACCTCTGTCTCTCTCTCAGACATTGCAACTGACTTACTCTCTCCCTACACACACCCCTACTCTTCCTGTGCGATCCCTGATCCACTACGCACGGTGTACACGGAGGTCTCCCTGCCGGAATCTCTTGTGCACATTTTGGTGAACCCGACGTGAAACTTACCAGCAAAAGCAACCATGTCTCAGGAGGACGATGTCAGCAACCGATCGCCTTCCACCGAAACTCCCTCGGGAGACGAGGCTCGCCGTACTCCGACGACTCCCGGCGAGGCACCAACTTTAGAGTCTTTGGACGCTACTGTCCAAAGTCAGGCAAAAGCTCTCAAGTCTCAGTCTGCGCAGTTAGAACGGATCTTGGCTGTTCTGGGCACCCTTGCGCCAAATCCTCCACCAGCCACTGCTATCCCCCAGGGAGGAGGAACCCCTACCGCTCCAGGATTGGGAGTGTCAGCCACGCCTCCCAACCCTCATCTGCAGACTCCACCGTCAGCCACGCAGCTGCCCTCGGTCCAAGGGTCAACGGCACAAATGCTACCCCCTGCTGCTCACGCCTCTCAGCCCCCGGCTTTGGCGTCCAACCCAGCTCTGCAGTACACTCTGCCTCCACCAGCGACAATCTGGGGAAACGCGGGTAGTCAATACGCTCCCAATCCTTCGGCGGCATATGTGTCGCCACCGCCTACGGCAACCCCTCCGCCAGCTACCGAGGGGAGCATTCCAGAATGCATGACGTCTTTGCAGAAGCGCGTGGACTCCATCCTGGCTCATCAGTCGTTCGCGGATACCATCATCCCGAAGCTAGACAACGATCCACCCATTCCACGAGAGATCTATCTCATGCCTAACCCGGCGGGGTACAAGACTCCCAAATGGGATAAGTTCGAGGACGTCAATGGAAACGCTCATGAGCATGTCATGCGTTTCATTGATGTCATGGGTCCATACGGAGCCGATCCCAAGCTGCTGATGCGAGAATTCCCAAAATCTCTTGGGAATGTAGCATACAAATGGTACCGAACATTGGAGGCCGGATCTGTGAAGACTTGGGACGACATGGTCCAGAAGTTCTATACCAAGTTCTTCCAGATGGAAGAAAAGGTGACGATGATCCATCTCTCGCGGATGTATCTGAAACGCGAGGAAGATGGAATCACTTTCATCAAGAAATTCAGAGCGAAATCCTTGGAGTGCAAGGATCCAATGCTCGAAAGCCGGCTCGTAGAGATATGCCTGCAGTGCATGCGAGATGAATACAAAAGCATGCTAATCAATTTGCAAACACCTACGTTTTCAAAGCTCATCGAATGCACGATGAACATCGAGCCCATTGTCGAGAGACAGAGAAAGAAGAGCGCTCCAGAACGACCTGCGAGCGGCACTACCTATAAGATCGGCAGATTTGGCTACAAGCGGGGACGCGAAGCTGAGGTCAATACAGTTTCGCCCCAGAAGCAAGCAAAAGTTGCAAACTTTGATGCACCGCCTCTGCCATGCTCGGTGGAGGAAGCGAGCGATCTCTGCAGACAGTGGCGCAAAGACGGCGTCCTGCCACCGCTTGAGAAAGCACCCTCCAAGGAGATGACGAGGGACCCTAAGTGGTGCGAATACCACGGCAAGGTCATGCACCCCACGGCCGAGTGCAAGAAGCTCAGATTCGCGTTCGATCAGAAGATGAAGAACGGCGAACTCATCGTCAGCGACCACCGGAAAGATGTGCGCAACAACCCGCTGCCTGCCCATACAGATTCGGGCTCAAAGGGCAAAGAGGTCGCCATGATCTCGATAGTAGACTTGGAAGAAGTCGCAGAGGATGGTCTACCCATCATTGCTGAAGTCCATGAAGATGAAGACTACAGCATGGACACGGAGGATGAGCGCGCCGACCGCATGAAAGAGTCGCACGGCTTCAACAAATTCTTCAACGAGATGAACTTCTCCGAAAAGTGCCGAACGGATATGACAAAAGCAATTTTAAGGATAGCGGAGGACTATGAGGAGGACCTCGTGGTCTCCAACGGGAAAGTCATCAGGGCGTCCCGTTCCACAGAAAAGATTATGACCTTTTCTGTCAACGACAAGAAGACAGATGCGAGCCACCAGAGGCCCCTGTACGTGACCGCCATCATCAACGGCGTCGAGTTCAAGCGAGCATTCGTCGATGGAGGAGCAGCGGTCAATGTTGTTCCACTCCACACACTGAAGCTAGCAGGGATCCCCGAGCACAAGGTGGTCAAGCGTCCATCTCCACTAGTGGGATTCGGAAGTGATTCTAGAATGACGATCGGATGGATCCGCCTAGGAGTTCAGATTGGTAAAATCAAGTGCTCCGCGAAGTTCTATGTCATAGACGCGAACACCACATATCACATGATCATAGGTCGAGCCTGGATTCATCGCTTCGACGCAATCCCTTCGACGGCTCACCAGATGATGAAAGCTATTTGGAACGACAGGATTGTCGAAATACCAGCCTCAACTAACCCGTTCAACTTGGACGAAGCACATCTCAGCGAGGCGGTATGGTTCACCGAGATGGCGGACGAGCAAACACCCGGACCATTCAACCCTACTCCTTTACCTCTCTGGGAGGACATCAAGGACCAGTCACCTGTGGGCGTGATGGTGACAAGGGAAGATGCCAAGGAAAAGCCGCCTACACGCGAAGAGGCGCCGCGTATCGCATATCATCGGAAGAACGTGTACACTCTGAAGAGGATTGCAAAGCATGACCCCGAGGGCAAGGAGATAGAGAGCTTCTACGCCAACGGGAAGAAGTGCTATCGCATATGAAGGTGCGCGGGGACGTCCTCACACGGGCATGGGGATGTCCCTGGGCAAATCAATCAAATCGAGCAAGTTGCGCTGATAGAAGAGCCAACACAGGGCACTCCAGACGAGAAACTCAAAGAAGCGCCCGAATGCATGGAGGACAGGCCAAGACCACAAAAGCAAGAGCTAAAGGAAGTGTTCCTCAGCCCGAACGAGGAAAAGAAAAGGCCAGTCTTCCTGAGTGCGGACCTCACAAGCGAAGAGGAACAAGGACTGCTGCAGCTCCTAACTGAATACAAGGACGTATTCGCATGGGAATACGATGAGATGCCGGGTCTGGACACGAGCATCACCATGCACCGTTTAGACATCATCCCAGGGTCTAAACCAGTCAAGCAAAGCACCAGAAGCTTCAGGCCAGAGCTCAACGTGAAGATCAAGCAGGAGATTGTCAAACTCGACGCCAAGTTCATAGAGCCAAATCACCATCCCACATGGTTGGCCAACATCGTGCCGGTAGTGAAGAAGAACGGACAGCTCCGCATCTGCGTGGACTTCCGAGATCTCAATCGCTTCTGCCCTAAGGACGATTTCCCACTGCCTAACATCGATTTGCTCATCGATTCAACGGCAGGCCATCACATGTTCAGTTTCATGGACGGTTTCAGCGGGTACAATCAAATCAAGATGGATCCCGAAGATGCACGGAAAACTGCATTCATCACTCCCGTGGGGGTATTCAACTACACGGTAATGCCGTTCGGTCTCAAGAACGCAGGCGCAACCTATCAGCGGGCCATGATGGCTCTATTCCACGACATGATGCACAAAGAGGTGGAATTCTATGTGGATGACCTGGTAGTCAAATCCAAGCATGAAGCAGATCACCTTGCAGACCTACGAAAGGTGTTCAACAGATGCAGGAGCTTTCAACTGAAAATGAACCCCATGAAATGCGCATTCGGCGTGACCTCGGGGAAATTTTTGGGATGCGTGGTCCATCGCCAAGGGATCGAGCCTGACCCTGCGAAAGTGTCAGCCATCATCAGCATGACGCCACCTCACGACCAAAGTCCCTTGAAAACATTCTTGGGAAAATTGTCATATCTGCGGAGATTCATCCCAGCAATCGCCGAAATCACATGCTGTTTCAGCAATCTTCTCAAGAAGGACGCCGCGTACAACTGGGCTCCTGACCACGAAGCCGCATTCGAAAAGCTAAAGGAGCTACTCACATCCCCAAAGATAATGATTGCGCCTCAACTGGGATCACCGCTTCTGCTATATCTTACATCAACAAGGAAATCTATAGGAGCACTCTTGGCTCGGGTGTATGAAGGCCAAGAGAGGCCCATCTATTACATCTCTCGCGTTGTGCAGCCTGCTGAATCAAGGTACACGGACATCGAACGTCATTGACTTGCTTTATTCTTTGTGATAGAGAAGTTGAGACACTATTTTGCATCGCACAAAGTAGTGGTGGTCACCAAAAGCGACCCCATAAGATACTTGCTAACTCACACTACTCCGGGCGGGAGATTGGCGAAGTGGTACATGACCATCTCTCAATACGATATCACATGCGTAAAACCAAGAGCGATCAAGTCGCAGGCGGTAGCAGATCTGTTGGCACAGTTTCCCGACAACAGCCACAAACCCGTGATCGAGGAAGAGCTCGAAGGCCCTGAAATCTACGCGATCGACGTGCCCTATTGGACCCTCCACTTCGACGGTTCGTCAACCAGAAAAGGTGGAGGCATTGGGATAGTCTTGACAAAGCCAGACGAGGAAGTCATACAGATGTCCGCAAAACTCAACTTCGCAGTCACGAACAACGAGGCGGAATACGAGGCTCTTATCGCGGGGCTCCGTGCGGCGAAAGCTTTGGAGGTGAGCAACTTAACGGTCATGGGAGATTCCAAACTGATTGTTAAGCAAGCCTCGGGCGAATATGGTTCAAAGGAGATCAACCTCCTGTCATACCGCACCCTAGTGCAAAAGCTGATGCAGCAATTCTGCGACGTGAAATACGAGCACAAGCCCCGAGCGGACAACAGGCATGCAGACGCCTTAGCAACTCTGGGATCTAAGGTTAGCATAGACAAATGCCCCGCAAGGATTTCCATCGAAGTGCGAACATCGTCGGCATTAACAGAAGATGCGTGCGACGACGAACACATGGATGACGCAGACTGGCGAAAAGCAATCCTGCAAGCTATTGCGAAAGGCACCAGCAGCGAAAGCTGGGCACTCACGAAAGGATACTGCATCCACGACAACACCCTTTACTACAAGGGTACTGGAGGAATACTCATGCGATGTGTCTCCGAGCAAGAGGGACAACAGCTGTTGGAAAAGATTCACCAACACGCTTGCGGAGAAAGCGAGGTGTCAATCTACAGGAAAGCTCAGAGATATGGCATTTATTGGCCAGGCATGTCAACAGCTGCAGCCCTGATACAAGGGAAGTGCGAAAGTTGCGCACTAATCAGAGATTCTCTACTCGTCGCTCTAACCGATGACGACACAGACTGGAGGAAGCCATTGTTCGAATTCCTCACCCAGGGCACCGTACCCGAATCGAGAAAAGAAGCCGACAAATTGAAGAGGAAAGCGTCCCGATATGTGGTTCAGGAAAACCTGCTTTGGCGAAAAGGTCACGAGGGCAACTTGCTGCGATGCCTAGACGGCAGGGAAGCACAAGAAGTCATGGATCTTTCTCATCAGGTGGAACACCAGGGAGGTGCGAAATTATGCAGACAGCTCCTCTCAATCGGATACTTCTGGCCCACGATGGAAGTCGATTGCCGCACCAAGGTGCGACGCTGCCAAGAATGCCAATTCAAAGGGAACCTAGTGCACGCTCCCGCCGTGGATCTACATGCATTAGGGACGCCATGGCCATTTCACACATGGGCTTTGGACTTCATCGGCCCCATCCGACCAACGTCACATGGGAACCATTTTATTCTCACCGCAACCGAGCTGTTCACCAAATGGGTGGAAGCAATACCACTGAAGACGGCAAACGCGCTGGCCGTGGTCAACTTCATCCAGGAAAACATCGTATGCAGGTTCGGAATCCCAAATACCATTCTTTCAGATAACGGTACTCCTTTTGTTAATCGCCAGGTAGCTACGAAACTCGCGGAGTACAATATCAGGCAGATATGTTCTACCCCCTATTATCCAAAGGGAAACGGACAAGCCGAAGCGACTAACAAAACGCTGTTGAGAATTCTGAGCAAGATGGTCGCAGATGACCACAAGAAGTGGGCCGACTCCCTTAACATAGCTCTGCGGGCCTACAGAACTTCTCCAAGGACGCCCACAGGGGCCTCGCCATTTCTACTATGTTATGGGGCTGAAGCCGTAGTACCTGCGGAGGTCAGAGTCAATTCGGCAAGGCTGGCCTTCCATGCACTCTATGAAAATCAACGCGATCATGACTTAGTCTTGCTGGAAGAAAAGCGAGAACAAGCCAAAAGGACTAACAAGCGGTACCAAGAAAGAATCGCTCGCGCCTACAACAAGACAGTCCAGCGGCGGGATTTCGCAGTTGGCGACCTGGTCTTGCGCGCATCTGACCACTGCATGCGAGAAGCAACTCACCCAAAGTTCGCAGCTAATTGGGAAGGACCCTTCGAAGTCACAGAAGTCTTCGATAGTGGCTACTGCAGCATACGAAGGTTGCACGGCACAACCTCAACTCCAAGCTCAGTCAACATGCGCTGGATCAAGAAGTACTATCCCTGACTTCTCTTATTTCATACGTTTTATGATAACGTTGCTTAATGTCTCATGTGGCTATGATTGACGCAATCTCCTCTCCCATATGAGAGGATTGTAATCCTATCTCTCCCATATGAGAGCGCTATAATAAAAGAATTCTCCCAAATGAGAAGTTCATATTTCTAGCCATTTATATTGCTCTATTTAATTTGTTATTACTGTTAACAATGATTTATTCGCTGCAAAGGAATTTATACAACCGCGATCCTAAGTGATCATCAAAGCCTATCTCTTACGATAGCACCAAATACAAACGCGATCTTAATTGATCATCTAAAGCCTATCTCTTACGATAGCAGCCGATACAAACGCGATCTTAATTGATCATCTAAAGCCTATCTCTTACGATAGCAGCCAATACAAACGCGATCTTAAGTGATCATCTAAAGCCTATCTCTTACGATAGCAGCCAATACAAACGCGATCTTAAATGATCATTCAAAGCCTATCTCTTACGATAGCAGCCAAATACAAGCGTGATCTTAATTGATCATCTAAAGCCTATCTCTTACGATAGCAGCCAAATGCAAATGCGATCTTAATTGATCAAAGCCTATCTCTTACGATAGCAGCCAAACGCAAATGCGATCTTAATCGATCATCTAAAGCCTATCTCTTACGATAGCAGTCAAACGCAAATGCGATCGTAAATGATCATCAAAGCCTATCTCTCACGATAGCAGTCAACATGAATACGATCTTAAGTGATCATCCAAAGCCTATCTCTTACGATAGCAGCAAAATACAAAAACGATCTCAATCGATCATCTAAAGCCTATCTCTCATGATAGCGGTTTATACAAATGCGATCTTATATGATCTTCTCAAGCCTATCTGTTACGATAGCAATTTATACGCAAAGTGATTTTGGTTGATCACCCAAGTCCGTCTGTTACGGCGGCAACATAAGTTCAGAATCATCTTATTGGATCTTCTAAAGGTCTATCTGCTGTGATAGCAGTTTATGTGAGAAACGATCTCAAGCAATTCTCTAATAAAGCCTATCTTCTATGATAGCAATTCGCACCGCTCAACGATCTTAATAGATCTGTTAAAAACTATCTGTTACGATGGCAAAGTTGTGAACATAATCTCATATGATTTACAACGACCAACCACAAGCCCATCCGTCAGAATGGCACAGCTGCGAAATTACGATCTCGAATGATTTAGCGAAACATCTGCGAATTGACATCGCATATGTGAAATCATTACATGGAATTATGCAAGGCAAAACAAGCCGAAACGCATGCGAAATTGTATTTTGTTGCAAAGAAAGCAGATAATACAAAAGCTATATATCATTATGAGTCAAATGACTTACAATTTATCTATCTAGATAGCAGCTTACAAGCGAAAAGCTCGAATCTAACTACGCAGCCAACATGGCTTACAATACATTCGAAAAGTGGCTGATAAGACAGCAGAGACACGGTACGGAAACCCGGACTGCAAAGAATGAACCCCCCTGGCTTCAAACGCCGGCTACACAATGCCCAGATCTGCGGGTGAACATCTGTAGCAAGGGGGATCTTGCTCTAAAGAGAGCCACATGAAGCCGTACGCTCGACATCCTGCTATCCGACAAGACCGTTGTCAGATATGCTCCCCATAACATTTTCCCAAGGAACCATCGGTTCCAGCGATCAAACTGCAAGCAGAAGCTCCAAAGGGCAAGGGCTCCTTGTAGACGGTGATGAACACAGCGGTTCGCAACCCTGAGTTCAAGAACGAAGAGGCAAGAAACCCTCCTCCAGGGATGCTGGAGGAGAATCCCGCCGTTCATTACGAGACGGTAGCACGGTCACTTCGGCGCTGCACCTCGCCACGAGGCGGCCGGAAACATGACCTGCACACATAATACACGAAGAAATTTCTTCGAACACACATGAGGTATTATCTGCATCCTCTTTATGATGGTTATAAACAGCAATAAGCCTCATAAAGTGGATCTTGGAAACTATTTCTATAGCACAAAGCGCAAACTCAGGATTCAAAACTTGAAGTTGCCATGAATCAACGAAAAACAAGCGTTGAAGCCAGCAGTCGTAAGGACTCACGGCAAAGCACATATTTGGGATGAAGAACCCAAATGGCAAAGACAGGGTTTATATAGACCCTGTGGAGGCTCTTCGGTTGCCTAAGATGAGTCAGCAAAATTCAAAAAGAGGGTAAGTTCAATCACTTACGCCTTGAAAAGCGGTAACAATCAATTACCCTACTAAAGGCTACGACGATTCAGTTGCGTATCCTAATAAATGACGGATAGTCATGATTCGGATGGACTTCCCAACGGAAGCGTGCTTATCTGCCGAGAAATTAGCGCGAAAATCAAGCAGAGAATCAATTGCTGATGTCATAATTGGATATGCACAGAAATGTCCAATCAAATCCCGAAAAGGGCAAAACGGGCAAACTCATTGTTTGTTGTTAAAAAAGGGGGGGAGAAACCCTAGCAACATTACATTAATGTTTCAAAACATTACATTAATGTCTAAGCCATTTTCCTGTTTTCTTTTCAAAATTCGAAAAGTCAAAACAAATTCTTGATTAAGGAATCTTGGGGCTCGAACTGCTCGCTCAGCTTCTCCACTTGTTTCACTTCTTGCTTCAGTAGCTCGCACTTGGCGTTCATTTCGTCATACAGCTTCAAAGCTTCATCAACCTTTTGCTTTTGCTGCTCCACCTTCTGCATCTCAGCTGCGAGATTCTGGTGGCCGAGATTCAAAGTTACAGCTGCGCGAATCAGTGTAACTCTGTCCTTGAGGAATTTGAAACCAAGTCTGCCTTGGACTTTGAACAGGAGATTTTGGCACATGCCACACAGCAATTCAGCACTCTGGGCCGAAATGGTCGCAGGTGTAGCCGCAGACAGCTGCTCCAGTATCCAGATGGCTTCAGTAAGGAATAGCCTCCTGTCAAAAGGTCCGATCTCCAGAGATCTCACAAACGATCGGGGGTATCTGAGACGCATTCGAACCACCCAGTCCACATCGGTTTGCTTCAAACCTGAGACATCAAAAAAGAGTTATAATGTAAAAGCTCGCAAGCAAATAATGCGACGTGCGAACGGTAAATCTTTACTTACCAGTGCCTTCCAGAATTTCATGAAGAGAAGGGATGCGGGCCACTGGGTTGTTCGAAGACTGCCCTCGCTCCATGGCTCTCCTATCAGCTGCGAGCTCCAACCTCTCATAGTCAGGAGGAAGAGTGTAGGCCGCACCAGCTGCGACTGCATTCCCAACCTGCGAGCCCCAAATGCTCCACGCAGGAATAGGTGCTTCAGGTTCAGTCATCGCCGGAGGCGAAGGGACAGCCGAAGTCGCTGGACGGAGGACACTCCCAGATGCGAAAACATTAGCATCACTTGTTCTTTCTTCCTCACCACCGGTACGGACACCTTCGTCCATCGGCACAACATCAGCTTCGACATCATCAGAAAGTTCGATGACATCCTCGAGACGCTCACTTATGTGCCCAGCAGCTGCGACGGGCTTCTCGGTATGGGAGCTCGGAATTGGAACATGGGATGCAGAAGGCTGACTTCTCTGTTCCAGCTCAGGTTCCTCAGCATGACCTGCGATACCAAATGCGATAATGTGAGGTAACTTGTGTTATAAGTTATTTCGCTATCTTTACTAAAGCTAAGAATAAGCACCTCCACGCGAAGGTGGGATTGAGGTATCCTCATCGTACACTAGGGACGTGGAACCGTGCCCTATCAGTGTGTCCTCACTAAGCAAATCTTTAAGAAAAGCATGACCTGGGATGCGAGTAAACCAGTCATGATTTTGCCTCAAGTGGCTACAGCCTAGTATGTGCATATCACTCAAAATAATTACCTGAGGGTTCTCCGCATTTGCTTACTAACCAACGGCGAATGTCAGGCTTTGACACACCGTGCTTTAACGCACCCACAATTACATCTCTATAAGTAACTGCGAGATTGAAGATCTCACCTTTATTGCCACCTGCGATCTCTTCAAAGTCCGCTTGGACTTTCTCTAGCTCTGCTGCATCCTCTCCGGGAACCTCATCTTCCTCCACATGAGGAGCCACTTCTTCGGGAAGCTCATCTTCCTCGCCAACTGGACGCACTAAGTCGTCGACATGCTGCTCTTCGAGGCTCCGCTGTTTCACACGCTCGAGCTCCTCCTCCTCTCGCTGCCTTCTTCTTTCAGCAGCCTCCGCGGCTGTCTTCCGGGACTCAGCAAGAACATCCTCGTTTATGGGATCATCTGAAATGCCAGAATGGGCATCTCTCTTTTGCCTCTTGGCCACAAGGCCACCAGCGGCTTCATCATCATCATCTGCGAATACACAATTGGTTCAAAGAAAAGAATTGCCAAGAAGTTATGATATCGGGCAAGGAGATGCGACGGAAGTACCTCCTGATTCTTCCTCGCGCATCACGACTGTTGCTTCTTCTTCTTCATCACTTGCCTGGGGCTCCTGCCTCTCTTCCTCTTCCTCTTGGTTGAATGGATCGAAAGTCTCAACTGCGAGATCTTTTCGCACTTTGCTGGGCATACGACCCTTGCCTTTGTCCTTGATGGAAAGGGACCTCACTGGGGGAGAAGCTGGAGCACTCCTAGGGGAAGAAATCGTAATTCCCTTTTGCCTAGGTCTTTTTACTCTCGGCGCCGCAGTCGCTGGAGGGGACGAGTCATCTCTAGGAGGAGACGGAGCCGGAGGGTTGTCTATCAGCGAGTCAGCAAAAGTATTCATGACTGCGCGAACCCTTGTTTCGACCTCGGCATCCATTCTCCATGCCAGCCGGAACGACTCCCCTTTCCTTCTGGTGGCAACAATGGTGTTCACCAGCGACTTGGAGCGATCACCAGCTGCGAACCTCCGCACATGACACTGAAACAGTACAGAATGAAAAGCATCAGCGCGAGGAAATCAAAAAGCTTAAAGCACACAAAGAAATTGCTTACCTCAGCAAACGCCTTACTATATCTGACGACATGCGTGTCGCCCTTCTTGATTGCGTCGACTTGCTCCTTCAGAATGAAATCGGGGCACAAATGGTTCTCGCGGTCCCACAGCGAGTAGCAACCATACTCAGACTCGCTCAAACTGCAATTGGGGCGAAACGGAAAAGAGTTTCTCTTGATCAAGGGGGCCCTTCCTGGCTGCGCCGCCGCCTCCGTCTCAATCCTCGTTTGCTGGGCAACCCAGTATGCGAGCCAGTTCTGGGAACAACCACCCTTGCGAGTTCCCGCAGGTTGCTCAAAGGGAAGATTGCTCATGAGGACCGTCTTGCACTCCTTTGTCAGCAAACGCTTGTAGCACCCTCTGATAATGGACTGGGGCCAGATCGATGGGGCCCCCGCATCAAAACCAAACTGAGGAGAGACCCGAGTGGGGTCAACATCCACTGTAAGCCTTTCGCACCTGGGTGCGAGCTCACGAATATGCTCTGCAAGGGCAGGAAGGGAACCTCGCAGACACCAACAAAAGAACTCACGATAGCGCTCGTGGAAATGCGGCCCCTTTTCAAAGAGAAGGTCTTCTGACAAGACCATACCTTTGGAAGGGTATAGATTCGGGAACCACCGCACATTCTCGACACGTGTGGCATAGGGCCTGGCAGTAAACTCCTTTCGTTTGTCGCATATCAAACTCCAAGTACACTTGGTGTTGCTTGCTCCAAACCATCTCGCAGCCCTTCCGCTGTTGCGCGCTTCTGTCTCGCCTGGGGGACACCACTTATCAAGTGGGAGGGGAGTTGGAGCATAAGACGGCCAGCGCTCGAAAACCCACATTGTCAAAAAGCTGATATTGACAAAGGTCAGAACGTCGAGGCGGCCACGCGATTCCCTCATCGCCAGAACCAGCTGATCCAGCCTATAATATAGCGTGCCCAAGACCAAGGGTCCGAGTGCGACTCTCTGGCCAAGAGCAAGCCTCACGGCAAGTGGCAGCACATG
Organism: Linanthus parryae; assembly: GCA_023055425.1. Lineage (NCBI taxonomy): Eukaryota > Viridiplantae > Streptophyta > Magnoliopsida > Ericales > Polemoniaceae > Linanthus > Linanthus parryae. The sequence continues at coordinate 100,917,467 of JALGPY010000002.1, forward strand.
GTAGAAGACCCCGTCATGGGGGTGACCATCAATCAGATACCTCGACAGCCAAGCACAGAGAAAGGCACAAAGGGTCAAATGATAACCCTTTCCCTCTACGTAATTCTCGGCCTCCGGGTTCTCGCTCAAAAGCTTCTTAGTAATGCTGCTGTTCGCATAGTCTCGGAAGAAGTACTGCAACCACTTGTTCCAGGTATTCTTCGCAGACGTATCAACCAGCTGCCAGTTCAGAAGAGGCTTTGTAGTGGTCCACCGAGTGGAGATTTTCTTTACCTCTGCTAGGCACTCCTCCATCTGCGCGTACAAGGCCATTTCCGCAGATGTCCTCAAGTGACTCAAGGGGTCCACCTCGCCCATGGGGGAAAGCTCATACAGCATTTGAACGTCCTCGAGCGTGGGGGCAGCCTCGAACTCAGCAAAATGAAACGTGTGAGTCGCAGGCGAGTAACGGGACAGAAGGTCTACAAGCATGGACTGATCCAACTTCACGGCGGCACCCTTCATAGCACGGATAGCAAAGAAAACGCCGGCTTCATCGAGAGTCTCGGCGTGATGATCCAACACGTGGTCAATCCACTCATCCATATAGTCCAATTTCTGGACGAACGCCTGAGTAGTAATCGCAGTGTATGGGAAGTGCCCATTCTCGATCCCCAATCGAACCACATCCTCGGAGCCAACCAACTCGAGCAAGACTGAGTTAACTGGGCGGGTCAGTGTCAACAATCGCTCAACTGGAACAGGATCAGGCATCCTCTTTGCCTTTACCCTCGCGTGATAAAAATCCTTCCCACCCAGAAAGGGGGCTTTTCGCCACAGAGCCTGCGGAAGCTCCGGCATCTCTTCGTCTTCCTTGACGGGTCTGGTTACTCTCGTCTTGGCCATTCCTGCGAAAGGGCAAGAAAAAGGGGGGAGAAATACCACACTTCAGTTTGAATTTTGGAATTCGAGATCTATGCAAAGGAAAGCAAACAGTTCCGGTACCGATTTCAGAAATCGGAGAGTTGCAAGATTGTTGAAAGATTAAAACGAAGCGGGTACAAAGATCAAAGCCTCTTCACAAATTTCATGGGTTTACAGATTCAACGCAGTTCAAGGCAAACACTGGTATTTTAAATCAAAAGTAACCGAGGCCAACCTTGTTTCCTTGAAGCTTGCTTGGATATGCACAATTGAAGAATACGATTTGCAGTTCTGAACTGGTGATTGATTATCTGGATCTGCTCTCGAAGATCTCCGGGTACCATTCACTTTAAGAGAAAGAAGTGATGCCTTGCAATAATGGGATACAAGGTATTTATTTAAAAGAATGAAGGGTTGCGTCCCTTCAGTAGTCGAATCGCAACCGTCACCGTCGTATCGCGCAATCACAGGACGGGCTGACGTCACGCCTAAAACCCTAAAGGTCAGACGGCACGACTCTAGGGGTTTTAGGTCATAATGACACGCACGGGGGCTGAACTTACCCGTATTTGAATTGGTGCGTGGCGGCGACGCGCATGTTGGTTTCCGCGCATGGAAGTCTATACGGCTATGAGTCTTCACGCGCAGAAAGGGGGCTAATGTAGATACTGCTTTCTGACATGACAGATCTTGGCCACGTGGCAACCATCCAGCACACCATATTGTGCTCCACACACACAGGATCACCAGCCGAGCTGATCCATGTGGGGGCTGCGAGACAGAGCCCTCGCATACCACTGCACGGGACTTGTAGGGACTTAGTGGTTTGGAGGCTAGAGTAAGCCCTGTCGCGTGCGAGCCAAGCCCGCGCGGGACCTTTAGTAACTGTTTTGAGAGATCTATGGCACGAGCTCCCTAGACCCGGTCAATCCGGTCAAACCCGGTCAACCTCGTAACGGTTCCGGTACTCACGCACCACGTGCTCTAACGGTTCCTATATACTCGGACGAACGTGCCGTTATGGTTAAGCTAATTAAGCCGCCATTAATGGGCGCATTAACCACACTACAACGGTCATGTTCTCCAGTATATATAGACCGTTACCCTTTCCATACAGAGGAGAACACACTGCCATACGCGGAAGCTCTGCCAAACCTCTGTCTCTCTCTCAGACATTGCTACTGACTTACTCTCTCCCTACACACACCCCTACTCTTCCTGTGCGATCCCTGATCCACTACGCACGGTGTACACGGAGGTCTCCCTGCCGGAATCTCTTGTGCACAGCTGTGAAGCTTGAAGTTTTCTTCTGCAGATTGAGATGGATTGAATGTTTGGATCTCCTTCAATGTTTATTGTCAATCCCGTGAGAGTGTTCTTGTCTCTGTAATACTCTGAATTCATTTTTCTCTCAAACTCTGTTTCTTTTTGGGATTTTTAACTGCAGTATTTATAGGAACTTCAAAACAGAATTTCATAAAAATCCTTAATAGATCTTTGACTCTTCACACCTCAATTCCAACGGCTAGCTGCTTGATCTCCTCACTGATTTTGATTTGATCTTCCATATTTAGACTTAAGGAAGGTCTTGACATCATTACATAACAATATGATTAATCTGCAGCCTTTAAATGAAAAGTACACAATCTAGTAAATTAGGAAACTTGCTAAACCTGCATACACAAGGTTAGCTAGCAATTCCTGCAAAATAACTCAAGCTTATAATGTAATAAGTAATCAGATTATGGTTCTCTTTCATCATACCACATATTAAGATCAAGTGCAGAATATTAAAGATGGTTTGTAGTAGAAACTCCCCCTTAGTTCATGCTCATATATTTTCAAGGCTTTAAGATGAGTTTCAAGGCCTTGAAACACATTGTGAGCAACCTGTGAACTTACAATCTCCCCCTTGATGAAAGAGAAAACCAATAACCCTGTGTAAACTGTATTTCTGCAAAAGATAACCAATAGTAGTCCGGCACTAACATATATATATATATATATATATATATATATATATATAAGATCAAAATCAAATATCAAAACCTAATGCATAGATGAATCAAAAGAACATACTAAGTTACCAATCCAGAAACACAAAGTACTAAGCAGTTCACAAACAAACTGCTACAAATCCAAACCAGATAAAAACTAAAGTATCCGCCTAATTTTCTCCCCCTTTTGACTTCCATCAATAAGGATGAGAAAATGTTGGATCATATTATTTAGATTAACCGAAATACTTAAGAAATTTTTAAAGAGGAAGGATGATGTCAGGGCTTTGAAAAGAGGTTCAAAGCTGTGGAAAAAAGAAAGAAAGGCTAGAATCAAGGTTTTGGGTCTTCATCTCCCTCAGGCTCTGCAACATCCTCTTGATCACTTTATTCTTCCTCTTCTTCATCCTCTTCCTGTTTTTCTGCATGTGCTACTTCCTCACTAGTCTCATCAGGAGCCATGTTACCTTCAAATAGTTCTGCTAACGTCACAATTGTAGGAACCTTTTGCTTTCTTTTTATTCTACTTCAGTTCTTTGAGAGGCATATCAGATTCCACATTGTCTTCTTCTTGTTCCTCATCCTCATTAGCCTTTACACCTGCATCTGCATCTCCAGGAACCTGATTTTGAGCACCCTTATCCCTAGCTTCATCCTCAGTACTATGTTCATCAAACAAATCAACTGTAGAACCTGCCTTCTTTGATCCTTCTGGAACTTGTGAGACTTCTTCTTCCTCATGGATCAATTTGATACTTATGAAGACACTCTCAAGCATATACTTCATTTGTTTGAACTTAGTACCCAACTCATATTGACCTACTTAAAATCATCTAACTCAGTCTCAATGAAGTCTATCCTTTTAATAACCATGTATATGGCCTAAACGACAGTGCCATAGATAAGTAGGATTTAATTCATTAATTTTAATCATCTTAGTATTAATGTTATAGATGGGATTACTTAGATCAAGGATATACAATCCATTGGACAAATGCCCACAAAAATAGTTGATACTATCAAAATAAATGGAACAACTATTGTTCTTTATTGAAATAGTAAAACCTTTCTCGTCCAAACAAGAATTAGAAATAATGTTTCTGCTCATAGCAGGCACATAAAAGCAATTGTCTAATTCTAAAATAAGCCCTTAAGGCAGAGATAATTCATACACGCCTATAGCTAATGCAGCAACTCTTGCTCTATTCCCGACGCACAAGTCTATCTCCCCTTTAGCAAATCTTCTACTTCTTTTCATATCCTGCACATTTCGATAAATGTGAGATCCACATCCAGTATCGAATACCCAAGATGAAGAAATAGAAAGATTAACATCTATAACAAAAATACCTAGTGGTGGTGGAATCACTATTCCTTGGGGCAGTTCCTCTTCCATTGTCCAGGCTGACTACGGTAGTGACATTCACCCTTAGTCACGCCTCCACCGGGCTTTAAGAAGATTACTTGGATTTTGCAACTTTCTTGCTCTTTCCTTTGGAGGTAGAAGCAACTGACTTGCTCTTCCTCTTATTTTCCATCATTATGGCCTTGACTTTTCCCTTTTTAATACTCTGTTCAGCATTCCTCAACATATTGAGCAAGTCCGACAGAGTCTTGTTGATCTCATTCATGTTATAGTTCATGATGAGCTGGCTATAACTATTCGGCAACGATTGAAGGATGAGATAAGTGGCCAACTCTTGGCCGAACGGGAAGTCTAACCTCTCGAGATTCTCAATCTATCCGATCATATGGAGTACATGAAGCCCGACTGGGTTCCCTTCTGCGAGACTACGCTTGAACAATGCTTTGGATACTACCTCTCATGTCGGGCTTGCTCTTGGAAGAGATACCTCAAATGTAAAATCATATCATACGCCTCCATATCTCATGTTGCTTCTGAAGATCAGAGCTCACGGTGCACAGCATGAGACAGATCACATCATTATTGTCATCTAAACTCTTTTGACGTGCCCTTATGGCAGCGAGTACAACATCGTCAGGTGGTGGTGCTGGAACGGCTGCATCTAATATGTACAACTTGTTTTCTTTCTTAGGGAAAATCCTTAAGTTTCTGTACCAGTCTAGGAAGTTGTTCCCTTACAACTTGTCCTTCTCAAGGACATAACGCATGGATGGTGTCGATGTTTGATTGTTGTTTGCCATTGGAATTCTACAAAATGAGAAATATGCAACTTTAGTATATTTAACAATTAACCATATTCAATAATTGCTAGATTATGAAATATAGCTCCCACTATTTTTGTCGGATTAATAGCCCTCACCATTAATGCGAAAAATATCATATATTTTATAGTAGATCCAAGATCCATATTTCACTTCTTTGAGCTTGCTTTGGCAAGTCGCCCAAGAATTAGTTATTTAGGTAGGGAAATCCTTCCAATTTCATCCTTATGCAACTCTTGGTTCAACCTGGCAAATAACTCCTTATTTATCTATCTCATAGATAATCCCAATTGCCATGCCTCTAAGTCATCAATCCAATTGAAACTACTTATTTACGTGTAACCTCTTATTTCAACAACCACACATTACTTACTTGTGTCCACTACTAGAAATATTAGCAAACGCGTCATTAGATTAATGCGGTTTTTGATAAATTTAACGTCGTATTTAGCAAAAACAACATTAATTGCAGCGTTAATGCTAATGCTGCATTAGCCAGTGCTGTTTTTTTCATTGCAGCATTAAGCTCATGCTGCTAGCAAAAACAACATTACTTGCAGCATTAACTAATGCTGCATAGTTCTACTCACACCCTGCATCATTAACACACTAATGCTGCATTTGAGAATGAACTTGCACATTATAGGGCTTTAGTGCTACACTTTTATACTTAATTTTGCAGCATTATTACAACCTAATGCTGCATTTTACAGCTTAGTTTTGCATCATTATAATTATTAATGCTGCAATTTGAGGCATTTTTTTGCAGCATTATGAGGGAGTAATGCTGTTTTTTTTATACTATTTTGCAACATTTGACTACTGCTGCAAAGTATATCTAACCCCACCACATTTATGCCTAAAATCAATATAAACCCTGCTAAATACAAAAAATTCATATAAACCCTGCTAAATACAAAACATACAACTAATTAACAACACAATTAACTTGCTAAATACACAATTTTCATTACAAATTAATAAATAACTGTGCTTACATTATAGTCAATGTACCATCAAAGTACATGTACAAAAACTCGGGATAACATTAAAAACTACTTGACTTTCTAATTTACCCGAGCTATCAAAATACCAAGTGCGTACGATCATGTTCACTATTTCCACATGCCAAAACGCTCTAGCTTGCTATCTTGTCTCCGCCAACTGCATGTTGCTTAATCGAGCGATCAACGTATCTAGCTAGTACTTCTTACGCACCACCTATAAGAACACAAACAATCGACACCAAGACGCTGGAACCATCAACAACACTAAATACCAAAACACTGGGATGAAAAAACTACCACCATAAACACCAACCACTTAGAGAACTCTGAATTTCCACCACAAGGATCAAGAGTAGACAAAACAAAACTAAAATAGGCACAAACAATCAAGACTCTGGTAACCCCTACACCTCCAGAAAGGTGACAATGAAAATAGGAGGAACAGAAACCATATTCCCAATATTTTAGACTAATTTCCTTCCAACTTTAGCTCAAGCATAAGCCAGTTCAGTCTACGGTGCTACTGAGATGGTGGCAGTTTTCTTACCAGTTTTGTAGCTTCTTCCTCCTATTTTCCGTGATGTTCTGGGTGATTGTGAATAGCTGTTGAACACATCAAACTTCAGCAGCTAACCATTCAAACCCACCCACAACAGCACATAAAATAAGAAGACGAATAAGATAACTTAAGAAAACTGCTACCATCTCAGGCTCAGAACAGCATTGTGGATGCAAACATATCAAACTCGATCAAATGGAAGCATATTCAAATTTCAAATCAAAACGAAGGACCAGTAGCGCAACAAGGGTTCATTTCATCTACGGTTACAACCAGTGAAAGGATGTGAATGTTCATGAGTCTTCTGGGTATATCTTGAGTTTCATATTTCAAAACAAAATATGAAACTCAAAACAGGCTACCATCTCAGGCTCAAAACAGCTACCATCTCAATGTTGTAAACGTAGATGAAATGAAATTAAGGAAACTGCTACCATCTCAGGCTCAAAACAGCATTGTCGACAATATATGATTTAGTTATATATTGTCGACACAAAATGATATATAACTAAATCCTCATTAAAATCATCATCACTCAAATCATCATTCAAATCATCACATATTGCAAATCCAAATGGTTTCTGAAATGTACTTCTAAGCGCGATCACAACATATTCAAATTCAGATGGATTTGAAATCTATAAGAACAATCAAAAGCATAAAAACAATCATCTACACTTATTATTATCCCCTCGAATAGTTAATATTATACACTAACAGCCTACAGCCACTGCCACAACCATTGGCATCGCCACCCAGATTCCGGAAAGTAAGCTCAGAATCCAGTTACCAAAAACACCTCACCGAGCAAAGATGTACTTCACACCTACACTCCCACCACCACCTCCACCATAACAGAAACTTACCAGTACAACCAATTAAGCCGCCACCACTCCCAGTTGACAACCATGAGAAGAAATCGAACACCAGAACCACCCACACCAACCCAACAGATGTCGGCCTATTCTCATTGAGCAATTGGTTCAACTCACAAATCGACTCAAAATCAGTTTGCTAACCGTTTTTTAAGTTAACTGGATATCGTTTTTATGCAAATATAATCATGATTACACTCTTTCCACAGGAATAAGACAACAAGTTGACAACAATTATGTTATAATGAATTAACAACAGAATTCATAAAAACTAATAGTAATAAAGTAAAAGATAAGCTTACAAGATTCCCCGGCCATGCTACGGATTTGTTTTCTGCATCTCCAATTTTCATCATCGGGTATTTTGATTTCAGCAAGTGGTATTCTCGTTTCACTGCCTTCGTAATGTGCACTTCATAATAGCCCGCGCCAATAGGTTCTCTGTTGATTATGGTTTGTGGTTTACTTGAAATGAGAAGTCCTTCCGCAACAACCATCCTCTGTTTCCCGATTCCAAGCAACTCCACAGATGGATGTCCACCCTGCACAAGCAAAATGGAAGTCACTAAACTCGACAGCATCCTAAAGAATAATGAGCATACAGGAAATAGTATAACCAACTTGCTTTTATACTTACATCAACTACATCTTCGACATGATCAGCACGACAGTTATCAGATGATGCTGTTTGCATAATACTTTGAGGACCTTGAGGCACTGGTGCACGTTGGTGTGCACAAGAAATTCCGGCGGGGAGAACTCCGTGTACACCGTAAGTAGAGGATCAGAGACGGCACAGGAAGAGTTGGGTTGTGTGTAGGGAGAGAGTAAGGCAGTAGTAATGTCTGAGAGAGAGACAGAGGTTTGGCAGAGCTTCCGCGTATGGCTAGTGTGTCCTAGTGTGTCCTCCTTTGTATGGAAAGGTTAACGTCCTATATATAACGGAGAATGTGACCATTGCAGTGTGGTTAATGCACCCATCAATGACGGCTTAATTAGCTTAACCGCAACGGCACGTTCGTCCGCCTATATAGGGACCGTTACAGCACGTTATGCGCGAATACCGGAACCGTTATGGGGTTGACCGGGTTTGACCGGATTGACCGGGTTTATGGAGCTCGTGCCATAAATCTCTCAAAAGCAGTTACTAAAGGTCGCGCGCGAGCTTGGCTCGCACGCGACAGGACTTACTCTAGCCTCCAAACCACTAAGTCCCTACAAGTCCCGTGCAGTGGTATGCGAGGGCCCTGTCTCGCAGCCCCCACATGGATCAGCGCGGATGGTGATCCAGTGTGTGTGGAGCACAATATGGTGTGCTGGATGGTTGCCACGTGGCTGAGATCTGTCAGCTCAGAAAGCACTATCTACATTAGCCCCCTTTCTGCGCGTGAAGACTCATAGCTGGATAGACTTCCATGCGCGGAAACCAACATACGCGTCGCCGCCACGCACCAATTCAAATATGAGTAAATTCAGCCCCCGTGCGTGCCATTATGACCTAAAACCCCTAGAGTCGTGCCGTCTGGCCTTTAGGGTTTTAGGGGTGACGTCAGCTTGTCCTGTGATTGCGCGATTCGACGGTGACGGTTGCGATTCGACTACTGAAAGGACGCAACCCTTCATTGTTTTTGGATAAATACTATGTACTCTCCATTGTTGCAAAGCATCACTTCTTTCTCTTAAAGTGAATGGTACCCGGAAGTCTTCGAGAGCAGATTCAGATAATCAATCACCAGTTCTCTCTTGTCAATCGTCTTCTTCAACTGTGCGCATCCAAACAAGCTTTACCAAAACAAGGTTGGCCTTGTTCAATTTTGTTTAACATACCGATGTATGCTTTGAACTGTGTTGGATCTGCAAACCCATGACATATTATCTGTTGAAAACTTGTGAAGAAGCTCCAATCTTTGAACCCAATTTTGATTTAATCCTTCAATGATAAGGACCTTGGATGTAGGGTTTTGAAATCCCTGATAATGCAAACAATTTCCAACTTTTTAATTTCTGAAATTAGTACCAGAAGCTGTTCATCTTTCTTCCCATAGATCTTGAATCTCAGAATTCAAACTGAAGTGTGCATATTTCTCCCCCCTTTTTTTCTTGCTCTTCCGCAGGAATGGCAAAGACAAAAGGAACTAGACCCACCAAGGAGGATGAAGAAATACCTGATCTTCCGCGAGCTCTATGGCGAAAAGCCCCCTACCTGGGTGGCAAAGACTTCTATCATGCTAGGGTTAAGGCAAAGAAACTTCCTGCCCCTGTCTCTGGTGAAGGGTGGCAAACATTAACCCTTCCAGTTAACTCGGCCTTGTTCGAATTGATTGGCTCCGAAGACGTGGTTCGATTGGCAATCGAAAATGGGTACCTCCCATATGCTGCGATTTCTACCCAAGCTTTTGTTCAGAAATTGGACTACATGGATGAGTGGATTGACCATGTATTGACTCATCACGCCGTGACTTTAAACGAGGCCGGCGTATACTTCGCAGTTCGTGCTATGAAGGGTGCTGCCGTGAAGCTGGACCAGTCCATGCTTCTAAACCTTCTTTCCCGCTACTCGCCTGCAACTCACACATTTCACTTTGCTGAGTTCGAGGCTGCCCCCACGCTCGAGGACGTGCACATGCTTTATGATCTATCTCCCATGGGCGAGGTGGATCCTTTGAGTCCCTTGAGGACGGATGCGGAGCTCGCCCTGTACGCGCAGATGGAGGAGTGCTTGGCAGAGGTGAAGAAAATTTCCACCCGGTGGACCACTACAAAAGTACTTCCTGACTGGCAGTTAGTTGACACATCTGCGAAAAACACTTGGAACAAATGGGTGCAGTACTTTTTCTGTGATTATGCGAACATCAGCATAACCAAGAAGCTTCTGAGTGAAAACCCAAAGGCGGAGAACTATGTGGAGGGTAAGGGTTATCACTTGACCCTATGCGCCTTTATCTGCGCCTGGTTGTCGAGATACCTAATCGATGGCCACCCGCACGATGGGGTCTTTTATCACGTTCTGCCCCTTGCCGTGAAGTTGGCTCTCGGCCAGAAAGTCGCACTCGGACCTTTGGTCTTGGGCACATTGTACTACAGACTGGATCAGTTGGTCGTGGCCATGAAGGAATCACGTGGCCGCCTCGACATACTGACTTTTGTTAACATTGCCTTCTTGACAATGTGGGTCTTTGAGCGCTGGCCTTCCTATGCTCCAGGTGCTTCTAAGCCCAGCAGGTGGTGTCCCCCAGGTGCGGTGGAGGAGCGTAACAGCGGCAGAGCTGCGAGGTGGTTTGGGACGAACAATACCAAGTGCGTTTGGAGCCTGATGTGCGACAATCGGGAGGAGTTCATAGCCAGGCCCTATGCCATGCGCATTGAAAACGTGCGATGGTTTCGAAAGCTGTATCCTTCCAAGGGTGTTGTCTTCTCAGAAGAGCTCCTCTTCGAAGATGGAGAGCATTTCCATGAGCGCTATCGCGAATTCTTTTGCTGGTGCCTGCGAGGTTCCCTTCCTGCTCTCGCAGAGCATGTTCGTGAGCTCGCGCCGAGGTACGAGAGGATTACCGTGGACGTTGATCCCACTCGCGTTTCTCCCCAATTCGGTTTTGATGCAGTGGCGCCATCAATCTGGCCACAGTCTATTATCAGAGGCTGCTATAAGATTTTGTTGACAAAGGAGTGCAAAACAGTCTTGCTGAGCAGTCTTCCCTTTGAGCAACCTGTAGGTAACCGTGAAGGCGGTTATTCCAAAAACTGGCTCGCATACTGGATCGCCCAGCACACAAGATTCGAGACGCAGTCGGCCCCCCCAGCCAAGCAGAGCTCCTGTGATCAAAAGAATCTCTTTTCCTTTTCGTCCCAATTGCAGCCTGGACAAGTCTGAATATGGTTGCTACTCTTTGCTGGATCACGAGAACCATTTGTGTCCTGCCATCATTCTGGATGAGAAGACCGTCGCGGTTAGAAAAGGCGACTCGCATGTCATCAGATATAGCGAAACTTTTGCTAAGGTAAGCAATTTCTTTCGCATGCACTAAGCTTCTTTACTTCAATATATTGACAACTCATTCTACACCGCTTGCTATAGTGCCATGTGCGGAGGTTTGCGTCTGGCAAGCGTTCCAAATCGCTGGTTAACACCATTGTTACCACAAGAAGACAAGGACAGTCGTTTCAGCTAGCATCGAGGATGGACCCTGAGGTCGAAGCCAGGATTCGCGAGGTCATGAATGCTTTTGCTGACTCGCTGATAGATAATGCTCCGGCCTTGTCTCCCCCTAGAGATGATCCGCCTCCTCCAGCAACTGCCGCGCCAAGAGCGAAGAGGCCTAGGCAAAGAGGAATTACAATTTCTTCCCCTAGAAGCGTTCCAACTTCCCCTCCTGCGAGATCCCTTTCTGCCAAGGACAAAGGCAAAGGTCGCATGACCAGTAAAACGCGGAAGGAGCTCGCAGTGGAGACCTTCGTTCCATTCGGCCAGGAGGAAGAAGAGGAGAGGCGGGAGCCAAGAGATGGAGATGAAGAAGAAGAAGAAAGAGTTGAAGATGCGATACATGAGGAAGAATCGGGAGGTATCTCAATCGTACTTCTTTCCTCATTATCCTAATTCTTTTGCAATTTGATTTGAACAAATTGTTTCTTCGCAGATGATGATGATACCATCGGCGGCCTTTTGGCCAAGAGGCAGAAGAGGAGTGCTCATTCTGGCGTTTCTGATGAACCCATAAGCGAGGACATTCTCGCCGAGTCCAGGAAGACAGCTGCGGAAGCTGCTGAAAGGAGAAGAAAGCGAGAAGAGGAAGAGCTCGAGCGCGTGAAGCAGAGGAGCCTTGAAGAACAACATGTCGACGACCTAGTGCGTCCAACTGATGAGGAAGATGCGCTTCCCGAAGAGGTGGCTCCCCGAGTTGAGGAGGAGGACGTGGCTCTAGAAGACGATGCGGCAGCCTTGGAACAAGCCCAAGCAGATTTTGAAGAAATCGCAGGCGGCAACGAAGGTGAGATTTTTAATCTCGCAGTAACTTATCGAGATGTCATTGTCGGTGCATTAAAGCATGGTGTGTCAAAAGCTGACATTCGCCGTTGGCTAGTAGGCAAGTGCGGTGAACTCTGAGGTAATCACTTGAACGATATGCGTGAACTAGGCTTAACAACTCAAAGCGTAATCATGACTAGTTTCTTCGCGCCCCAGGTCACGCTCATTTTAAAGACATACTTAACGAGGACACCCTAATAGGGCAAGGTTCCACGTCCTTAGCGTATGACGAGGATACTGCAATCCCACCTTCGCGTGGAGGTGCTTGCTCTTAGCTTTAGCAAAGATAGTAAAATAACGTACGATACAAGTTACCTCACACCATCGCATTTTGTATCGCAGGCGATGCTGATGAACCCGTGCTGGAGCAAAGAAGTCAACCTTCTGCGTCCTATGTCCCAGTGCCGAGCTCTCATACCGAGAAGCCCGTCGCAGCTGCTGAATACGCAGGAGAGCCTCTTGAGGACGTCATTGAACTTTCTGATGATGCCGAGACTGACACTGTGTTAATGGAGGAAGATGCCCATGCTGGTGCTGAGGAAATGGGAACGAATGCTGCTGATGCTGTCGCATCTGGAGATATCCCTCGCCAAGCTGCAACTTCTACTGCCATCATGCCTCCAGCAATGACTGAGCCGGCGGCACCTCTTCCTGCGTGGAGCTTTTGGGGCTCGCAGGTCGGGGCTGCGATCGCACCTGGTGCAACTTATACTCTTCCCCACAACAATGAGGAGTTAGAGCTCGCAGCTGATAGAAGGGCAATGGAGCGAGGGCAGTCTTCAGCTACCCCAGCAATGCGCATTCCTTCTCTGCGCGAGATCCTTGAAGGAACTGGTATGTCATGATTTGCTGTTCACATCTCGCATTCTTCGTTTGCAAATTTGATAGTATAACTTGGCTTTGACATTGCTTCAGGTTTGAAGCAAGCCGATGTAGACTGGCTAGTTCGGATGCGCCTCACCTACCCCCAATCATTTGCGAGGTCTCTGGAGATAGGGCCCTTTGACAGGAGGCTGTTTCTTACCGAGGCAATTTGGATTTTGGAGCAGCTGTCTGCGGCCACACCTGCGACCATTTCTCCTCAGAGTGCCGAATTGCTTTTTGGCATGTGCCAAAATCTTCTCGCCAAAGTTCAAGGCAGGCTGGGTTTCAAGTTTCTTATGAAAAGAGTTACCCTGATTCGCGCAGCCGTAACTTTGAAACGCGGTCACCAAAACCTCGCAGCTGAGAAGCAGAAGGTAGAGCAGCAAAAGCAAAAGGTTGAAGAGGCTATGAAGCTCTATCATGAGATGAATGCCAAGTGCGAGCAATTGAAGCAGGAAGTGGAGCAGGTGGAAAATCTGAGCCGTCAGTTTACCCCCCATGACTCCTTGATCAAGGGTTTATTTTGATTTTTGAAAAGTACCAAATAAATAACAGAAACATTATTGTAATGTTGCTAGGGTTTCTCCCCTTTTTTTTCAAAAAGAAGTATCGAAATGCCCGTTTTGCCCTTTCCGGGATTTGCTAGAATATCTCTGTGCATATCCAATTATGACATCAGCAATTGATATTCTGCCTTGATTTTTGCGCTAATTGCTTATTAGATCAGCACGCTTTCCTTGGGAAGTCCATCCGAATCATGACCATCCGTCATTAATTAGAATACGCAACTGAATCGTCGTAGCCTTTAGTAGGGTAATTGATCGTTACCGCTTTTCAAGGCGTAAGTGATTGACCTTACCCTCTTTTCAAATTCTGCTGACTCATCTTGGCAACTAAAGAGTCTCCACAAGGTCTATATAAACCCTGCCTCCTGCCATTTGGGTTCTTCATCCCAAAAATGTGCTTTGCCGTGAGTCCTTACGACTGCTGGCTTCAACGCTTATTTTCCGTTGATTCATGGCAACTTCATGTTGTGAAACCTGAGTTTGCGCTCTGTGTTATAGAAATAGTTTCCAAGATCCGCTTTATGAGGCTTACTTATTTTTGTAACTTGCATATAGAAGATACAGATAATACCTCACTTTTGTTCGAAGAATTTTATTCGTCTATTATGCTTGCAGGTCATGTTTCCGGCCGCCTCCCGGTGAGGTGCAGCGCCGTAGTGACCTTGCTACCAACTCGTAATGAACGGCGGGATTCTCCTCCAGCATGCCCGGAGGAGAATTTCTTGCCTCCTCGTTCTTGAACTCAGGGTGGCGAGCCAATGCGCTTGTCTATCAGGACAAGGAGCTCATTGCCCGAGGAATGACTGCTCCCCTGTTTTGCACGGCTGCATACGCCGGAACAGGTGGTTCCTCTGGTACATATCTTGATCAGACAGAGGCCTTGTCAGATCCTGGGATCTTGGACGTAGCGTCACGCAGATCTTGCTGCTAGGGACGTAGCGAATGGCGAGCTGATCTCTTCGCAAGAGCGCCCTACTTGCTACAGATCTTTGGTCGCAGATCTGCGCATCGCATAGCTGGTGTTAGGACCGTTAGGTTCATACTTTTTCAGCTAGGATTCCCTTGATGTGTAACTTCTTGTTCGTAAGTTACTTTTTAGATGCTTTATAAGCCTTGTTGGCTGCGTAGTTAGATTTGAGCTTTTTCGCTTGTAAGCTGCTATCTAAACAGATAAATTGTAAGTCCTTTTGATTCATAATGATAAATCGCTTTGTATGATCTGCTGTCTTGTTACAACAAAATACAATTTCGCATGCGTATCGGCAAATTTCGCCCTTTGTAGTGTTATATACACACTTTGAATTGTCGCTTGGATATGTTTTTAGATCGTTCGAGATCGTGTTTGCGCAGCTGTGCTACCTTGGTAGATAGGCTCGTGATTTGCCTTAGATTCAAGTGCAAGTGCTATCTTATCAGATAGGCCTTTGCAGACCACTTAGGATCATTTTGCATAATGCTGCTATCATGGCAGATAGACTTAAGAACGATTTTAAAATCGCGTTTGTATAGCGCCGCTATCGCAGCAGATAGGCTTGAAAGATCATTCAAGATCATGTTCGCATGGGCTGCTATCATAGAAGATAGGCTTAGAAGATCACTTAAGATCGTTTTCACATGAGTTGCTATCGTGGCAGATAGGCTCAGAAGATCAATTAAGATCATTTTCGCATGGGCTGCTATCGTGACAGATAGGCTTAGAGGATCACTTAAGATCGTTTTCACATGAGCTGCTATCATGGCAGATAGGCTTAGAAGATCAATTAAGATTATTTTCGCATGAGCTGCTATCGTGGCAGATAGGCTTAGAAGATCAATTAAGATCGCATTTCACATGAGCTGCTATCGTGGCAGATTGGACTAGAAGATCAATTAAATCGCATTTTCATAGGATGCTATCATGACAGATAGGCTTAAGAGATCAGTTAAGATCACATTTGCATAGGCTGCTATCGTGACAGATAGGCTTAGAAGATCAATTATGATCGCATTTGCATAGGCTGCTATCATGACAGATAGGCTTAGAAGATCAATTAAGATCGCATTCGAGTAAGTTGCTATCGCGTCGGATAGGCTTTTGCTAACAGTAATAATAAACCAAGTGAAGCAATATAAACAACTAGAAGCATAAAGTTCTCCTCATTTGGGAGAAGTCTTTTATTATCGCATTCTCATATGGGAGAAATGAGATTACAATTCTCTCATATGGGAGAGATGATGTGCGAATCATAGCTATACAAAGCATAAGGAAACGTTATAATAAAACGCATAAAATGAGAGAAGTCAAGGATAGTACTTCTTAATCCAGCGCATGTTGACTGAGCTTGGGGTTGAGGTCGTTCCGTGCAACCTCCGTATGCTGCAGTAGCCACTGTCAAAGACTTCTGTAACTTCAAAGGGCCCTTCCCAATTGGCTGCGAACTTTGGGTGAGCCGCCTCTCGCATGCAGTGGTCAGATGCGCGCAAGACCAAATCTCCAACTGCGAAATCTCTACGTTGGACTGTTTTGTTGTACGCACGAGCAATCCTTTCTTGATACCGTTTGTTGGTCCTTTTAGCTTGCTCTCGCTTTTCCTCTAGCAGGACTAAGTCATGATCGCGTTGATTGTCGTACAAGGTGTGGAAGGCTAACCTTGCTGAGTTAACTTTTACCTCCGCAGGTACCACTGCCTCAGCCCCATAGCATAGGAGGAATGGTGAGACCCCTGTGGGTGTTCTTGGAGAAGTCCGGTAAGCCCACAGGGCTAGGCTTAAGGAATCAGCCCACTTCTTGTGGTCGTCTGCGACCATCTTGCTCAAAATTCTCAACAGCGTCTTGTTGGTCGCTTCTGCTTGCCCATTCCCCTTCGGGTAGTAAGGGGTGGAGCATATCTGCCCAATGTTGTATTCTGCTAGCTTCGCAGCCACCTGGCGATTAACAAAAGGAGTGCCATTATCTGAAAGGATGGTGTTGGGAATTCCGAACCTGCATATAATGCTTTCTTGGATGAAATGGACCACAGCTAGCGCATTTGCCGTTTTCAGCGGTATTGCTTCCACCCACTTGGTGAACAACTCCGTCGCGGTGAGAATGAAGTGATTCCCATGTGAGGTTGGTCGGATGGGACCAATAAATTCGAGAGCCCATGTGTGAAACGGCCATGGTGTTCCTAATGCATGTAGATCTACAGCAGGAGCGTGCACTAGATTTTCTTTAAATTGACACTCCTGGCAGCGTCGTACTTTGGCACGGCAATCAGCCACCATCGTGGGCCAGAAATATCCAATTGAGAGGAGTTGTCTGCATAATTTTGCACCCCCTAATGTTCCACCTGATGAGAAAGGTCCATCACTTCTTGTGCTTCCCTGCTGTCCAGGCATCGCAGCAAGTTACCCTCATGGCCTCTTCGCCAAAGCAGGTCTTCTTGTACCACGTATCGGGACGCTTTCCTCCTCAGTTTCTCAGCTTCTTTTCTTGACTCAGATACGGCACCCTGGGTAAGAAAATCAAAGAGCGGTTTCCTCCAATCCGTATCATCATCGGTCAGAGCAGTGAGTAAAGAATCTTTGATCAGTGCGCAACTCTAGCACTTTCCTTGTATTAGTGCCGCGGCCGTTGACATGTCTGGCCAGTGAATACCATATCTCTGAGCTTTCCGGTAGATTGACACTTCGCTTTCTCCGCAAGCATGTTGGTGAATCTTCTCTAGCAGCAGTTGTCCCTCTTGCTCGGAAACACATCGCATGAGTATTCCACCAGGGCTCTTGTAGTAAAGGGTGTTGTCATGTATGCAATACCCCTTTGCGAGTGTCCAGTTCTCGCTGCTGGTGCCTTCCGCGATGGCCCGTAAGATTGCCTTTCTCGAGTCCGCGTCGTGCATGGATTCATCGTCGCACGCGTCTTCTGCTAACGCCGACGATGTCCGCACTTCGATCGAGATTCTCGCAGGACATTTGTCCGCGCTAACCTTGGATCCCAAAGTAGCCAAAGCATCCGCATGCCTGTTGTCCGCTCGAGGCTTGTGCTCGTACCTAACGTCGCAGAATTGCTGCACCAGTTTTTGTACTAAGGTCCGGTAGGACAGAAGATTTATCTCCTTCAAGCCGTACTCGCCCGAGGCTTGCTTGACAATTAGCTTGGAGTCCCCCATGACCGTCAAGTTGCTTACTTCCAAAGCTTTCGCTGCAGGAAGTCCCGCGATGAGAGCCTCATATTCTGCTTCGTTGTTAGTGACTGCGAAGTCAAGCTTGGCGGACATCTGTATGACCTCCCCATCTGGTTTGGTCAAGACTATCCCAATGCCTCCGCATTTCCTTGTCGACGAGCCGTCGAAATGAAGCGTCCAGTAGGGCACGTCGACTGCATAGATTTCAGGTCCTTCGAATTCTTCCTCGATCACAGGCTCGTGACTGTTGTCGGGGAACTGCGCCAACAAATCTGCTACCGCCTGCGACTTGATCGCCCGCGGTCGAACGCATGTGATATCAAACTGGGAAATGGTCATATACCATTTGGCCAATCTTCCTACAGGAGTAGTGTGTGTTAGCAGATATCGTATGGGATCACTTTTTGTAACCACCACCACTTTGTGCGACGCAAAGTAGTGTCTCAACTTCTCTATTATGAAGAATAGGGCAAGGCAATGACGCTCGATGTCCGTGTACCTTGATTCTGCGGGCTTCACGATGCGAGAGATGTAGTAGATGGGCCTTTCCTGACCCTCGTACTCCTGAGCCAAAAGTGCTCCTATGGATTTCCTCGCTGACGTCAGATATAGAAAAAGCGGTGATCCTAACTGAGGCGCGATCATTATTTTTGAAGACGTCAGCAGCTCCTTTAGCTTTCCGAACGCAGCTTCGTGCTCCGGAGTCCAGTTGTATGCGGCATCTTTCCTGAGAAGATTACTGAAACAGAAAGTAATCTCGGCAATCGCTGGGATGAATCTTCGCAGATACGATAGCTTCCCCAAGAATGTCTTCAAGGACCTCTGGTCATGCGGCGGAGTCATGCTGGTGATGGCTGAAACTTTCGCGGGGTCAGGCTCGATTCCTTGACGATGTACCACGCATCCCAAGAATTTCCCTGACGTTACCCCAAATGCGCATTTCATAGGCTTCATCTTCATTTGAAAGCGTCTGCATCTGTTGAATACTTTCCGCAAATCTGCCAGGTGATCTGCCTCCTGCTTGGATTTAACCACGAGTTCATCTACATAAAATTCCACTTCCTTGTGCATCATGTCGTGGAATAGGGCCATCATGGCCCGCTGGTAGGTTGCACCTGCGTTTTTGAGACCAAAGGGCATCACCGTGTAGTTGAACACTCCCACTGGGGTGATCAATGCAGTTTTCCGTGCATCTTCAGGGTCCATCTTGATCTGATTGTACCCGCTGAAGCCGTCCATGAAACTGAACATGCGATGACCCGCTGTCGAATCGATGAGCAAATCGATGTTGGGGAGCGGAAAATCGTCCTTGGGGCAGAAGCGATTGAGATCTCAGAAGTCCACGCAGATGCGAAGCTGTCCATTCTTCTTTACAACTGGCACAATATTAACCAGCCATGTGGGATGGTGATTCGGTTCTATGAACTTGACCTCCAGGAGTTTGACAATCTCTTGATTGATCTTCACGTTAAGCTCCGGCCTGAAACTTCTTATGCTCTGATTTACCGGCTTAGACCCCGGGATGATGTCTAAACGGTGCATGGTGATGCTTGTGTCAAGTCCGGGAATCTCATCGTACTCCCATGCGAACACGTCTTTGTACTCAGTCAGGAGCTGCAGCAGTCCTTGCTCCTCTTCGCTTGTGAGGTCCGCACTTAGAAAGACTGGCCTCTTCTTTTCTTCGTTCGGGCTTAGGAACACTTCCTTTAGCTCTTGCTTTTGTGGCCTGGGTTTGTCTTCCATGCATTCGGGTGCTTCTTTGAGCTTCTCGTCTGGAGTGCTCTGCATTGGTTTTTCCATTACCATAACCTGCTCGATTTGGTTGATTTGCCCAGGGATATCCCCATGCCCGCGTGAGGACATCCCCGCGCACCTTCATATGCGATAGCATTTCTTCCCGTTGGCGTAGAAACTCTCTATCTCCTTGCCTTCAAGGTCATGCTTTGCTATTCTCTTCAGAGTATACACTTTCTTCCGCTGGTAAGCGATTCGCGGCGCCTCTTCCCGTGTGGGCGCCTTTTCCTTGGCATCCTCCCTTGTCACCATCACTCCCGCAGGTGACTGATCCTTGATATCTTCCCATAGGGGTAAAGGAGTGGGGTTGAATGGTCCTTGTGTTTGCTCATCCGCCATCTCGGTGAACCACACCGCTTCGCTAAGATGTGCTTCATCCATGTTGAAGGGATTCGTCGAAGCCGGTATCTCGATTATTCTGTCGTTCCAAACAGCTTTCATCACTTGGTGAGCTGTTGAAGGGACAGCATCAAAGCGATGAATCCAGGCTCGACCTATGATCATGTGATACGTAGTGTTCGCATCTATGACATAGAACTTTGCTGAGCACTTGATCTTGCCGATCTGGACGCCCAGGCGGATCCATCCTATCGTCATTCTTGAGTCGCTTCCAAATCCCATCAGCGGAGATGGACGCCTGACGATCTTGTACTCGGGGATCCCTGCTAGCTTCAGTGTGTGGAGCGAAACGACATTAACCGCTGCTCCTCCGTCGACGAACGCTCTTTTGAACTCGACGCCATTGATGATAGCCGTCACATACAGAGGCCTCTGGTGGCTCGCATCTGTCTTTTTGTCGCTAGCAGAAAAGGTCATAATCTTTTCTGTAGAGCGAGATGCCCTGATGACTTTCCCATTGGAGACTACGAGGTCCTCCTCGTAGTCTTCTGCTACCCTTAAGATCGCTTTCGTCATCTCTGTCCGGCATTTCTCTGAGAAGTTCATCTCGTCGAAGAATCTGCTGAAGCCGTGCGACCCCTTCATCCGATCGACACGTTCGTCCTCCGTGTCTACGCTGTAGTCTTCATCACCATGAACTTCGGCAATGATGGGTAGACCATCCTCTGCGACCTCTTCCAGATCCACAATCGAGATCATAGCGACCTCTTTACCTTTCGATTCTTGCTCCGCATGGGCAGGAAGGGGATTGTTGCGTACATCCTGCCTGTGATCGCTGACGATCAGCTCGCCGTTCTTCATCTTTTGGCTGAACACAATCCTGAGCTTCTTACAGTCCGCTGTGGGATGCATGACCTTGCCGTGGTACTCGCACCACTTCGGGTCCCTCACCATTTCCTTGGAGGGTGCTCTCTCGAGCGGCGGTAGGACACCGTCCTTGCGCCACTGCCTGCAGAGGTCGCTTGCTTCTTCCACCGAGCATGGCAGAGGTGGTGCATCAAAGTTCACAATCTTCGCCTGCTTCTGGGGTGAAACTGTATTGACTTCGGCTTCGCGTCCCCTTTTGTAACTGAATCTCCCGATCTTGAAGGTAGTACCACTCGAGGGTCGCTCAGGGTCGTTTCTCTTTTTTTGCCAAAAGAGAAAAAAGGGAGCTTGTACCCTCGAAGTATTCATAATAAGGAAATACCTCATAGTGATATCCATTAAGTTTTACTGAAAGTCTTTCTTTCTGACTTCTACCTCTCTCCAATACCGAACAAGGAAAGCCAAGCCGAAGCAAGTAAATAAAGATTGATTTGCTTTCCAAAAGAGAAGAAAAGGTAAGCGAAGGCGAAGCAAGCCAAGCAACAGCATGCAAGAGTTGGTCCCGAGGGACGGAGGAGGCTAGGTTAGCCGAAAGATGGTTATCGGTTCAAGGACGTATCTTAGAAAGGTACTTCTAAATATAGATCCAAATGAAAGTTATTGGTCATTAGAAGAAGTGTAATATTCTCCACTATAGGCTCGATGTTCTTTGTGCATTCAATTAATTTTGAAAACGTAGGCGTTTGCAGATTGATAAGCATACCTTTGTACTCATCTCGCATGCACTGCAGGCATATCTCCACGAGCCTACTTTCGAGTATCACGTCTTTGCATTCTAAAGACTTCGCCCTGAACTTTTTGATGAAAGTTATTCCGTCCTCTTCGCGTTTCTGATACATCCGCGAGAGGTGGATCATTGTCACCTTTTCCTCCATCTGGAAGAACTTGGTGTAAAACCTTTGGACCATGTCGTCCCAAGTCTTCACGGATCCAACTTCCAACGTCCTGTACCACTTGTACGCCACGTTTCCCAAAGACTTCGGGAACTCTCGCATCAGCAGTTTGGGATCAGCTCCATACGGCCCCATGACATCGATGAAACGCATGACATGTTCATGAGCGTTTCCATTGACATCTTCGAACTTGTCCCATTTGGGAGCCTTGTACCCAACCGGGTTAGGCATGAGATAGATCTCTCGCGGGATTGGTGGATCGTTGTCTAGCTTCTGAATGATGGTATCCGCGAACGATTGGTGAGCAAGAATGGTGTCTATGCGCCTCTGCAGAGACGTCATACACTATGGGGTGTTTCCCTCGGTAGCAGGTGGAGGGGTTGCCGCAGGCGAGGGCGACACATATGCTGCAGGAGGATTGGGGACGTATTGGGCATTCGCATTACCCCAGATTGCCGTTGGATGAGGCAAGGGATACTGCGAGGCCGGATTAGGTACCAAGGCCGGAGGCTGAGGGGTGTGAGCAGTGAGGGGCAATATTTGAGCTGGTGACCCTTGAATCGAGGGTAGCTGCGTAGTCGCTGGTGGAGTCTGCAGATTAGGGTTGGGGGGTGTGGTTGACACTCCCAGTCCTTGAGCGGTAGGGGCTCCTCCTCCCTGAGAAACGGCGGTGGCTTGTGTAGGGTTTGGTGCAAGAGTCCCCAAGACAGCCATGATCCGTTCTAGCTGCGCAGATTGAGCTTTGAGGGCTTTCGCCTGACCTTGGATGGTGGCGTCCAAGGATTCTAGCGTCGGGGCCTAACCGGTGGTCGTAGGAGTGCGGCGGGTCTCCTCTCCTGAGGCGGCTTCGGTGGAAGGCGATCTGTTACTGACATCATCCTCCTGAGACATGGTTTCTTTGATGGTAAGTTCACGTCGGGTTCACCCAAATGTGCACAAGAGATTCCGGCGGGGAGAACTCCGTGTACACCGTAAGTAGAGGATCAGAGACGGCACAGGAAGAGTTGGGTTGTGTGTAGGGAGAGAGTAAGGCAGTAGTAATGTCTGAGAGAGAGACAGAGGTTTGGCAGAGCTTCCGCGTATGGCTAGTGTGTCCTAGTGTGTCCTCCTTTGTATGGAAAGGTTAACGTCCTATATATAACGGAGAATGTGACCGTTGCAGTGTGGTTTATGCGCCCATCAATGGCGGCTTAATTAGCTTAACCGCAACGGCACGTTCGTCCGCCTATATAGGGACCGTTACAGCACGTTATGCGCGAATACCGGAACCGTTATGGGGTTGACCGGGTTTGACCGGATTGATCGGGTTTATGGAGCTCGTGCCATAAATCTCTCAAAATCAGTTACTAAAGGTTGCGCGCGAGCTTGGCTCGCACGCGACAGGACTTACTCTAGCCTCCAAACCACTAAGTTCCTACAAGTCCCGTGCAGTGGTATGCGAGGGCCCTGTCTCGCAGCCCCCACATGGATCAGCGCAGCTGGTGATCCAGTGTGTGTGGAGCACAATATGGTGTGCTGGATGGTTGCCACGTGGCCGAGATCTGTCAGCTCAGAAAGCACTATCTACAGTTGGCAGGCCACTTGAACTCGGCCAGAATCAGACAGGTGCTTAACTTTAGACTGAATTGTTTTCTTTTAGTTTGCTTCCATTTCCGCCATTTGCACCATCATCATATCAATAAACTCGTCGCGTAGCTGAGTACGCAGCTCATCGCGTAGCTCAGTACGCAGCTCATCCTGTAGCGCAGTACGCATCTCACCTCGCATCTCCCCGGGTACCTCCTTACGTATCTCACCTCGCAACTCCTCGCGCATCTCGATACGCATCTCCTCAGGTAACTCATTGCGTATCTCGTCACGCATCCTGTCCATATAAAGGGAAACAAGTGCATTGCTATGTACAAATGTGCTTCCAAACACTTCCATTGGGCAAGGCCCACATCCAAATGTACGAACACGACCACGATAATCTGGTCCCATGACATCAAAAAACACAGATTCTCGGTAAGATTCAGAATCCTTATCCTCCTGACTTGCTTTGTCCAATTTATCTTCCATTTGAGCCTATGAAATTGAGTAGGAATGAATTCATAAAACTCTAATGCTATGCATAAGCAATTCAAAATATTATTTATGGAAAAACTTACAATATTTTCACTAGACAAAGAGTCAGAAGGCTCTTCAGAATTTTTCTTCCTATGTGTAGCGATGTAAACAGCCATACGATCATGCTGTTTCCCATATTTCTTAAGATGCACTGTATACACCATAAGTCTCAATCTGTCAGATTGTAAAACTTCAGAACATATATGTATATATATATATAATGTAAAGAAACAACTTATAAACTAAAAAGTCACCTCTTCTGCTACTTGTGGATGAGATTTTC
Source organism: Linanthus parryae (assembly GCA_023055425.1). Lineage (NCBI taxonomy): Eukaryota > Viridiplantae > Streptophyta > Magnoliopsida > Ericales > Polemoniaceae > Linanthus > Linanthus parryae. Next base: position 100,941,932 of record JALGPY010000002.1, read on the forward strand.
TCCCGCTCCTATGTAAACCTTTTTGGCCTCGTCATACGGTCTTGTTTTTCAAGCACTTAACCTGTTATTTACATTAGATATATATACATGTATATATATATGCATATATTAGTAGAAAATCGTAAACCGCTTTAAGAATATACTAGTTTTGTAGTATATACCTGTACTTCAGACCGTCCCCAGTAATTCACCAACTTAACCCATTGGTCGTATTTCACACGCGGTGGGCAGTTTGCCAGACGCTCTTCGGCAGTTTCATATGCTACATAATACTTCCTCCTCACAGTTGCCTTCCATTGGTTCCACTTTCTACCGAGATCCTTCAAACATTTACGCCAAAAAGCCTCAGGCACATTAATGTTAGCCTACAAATAGAATCAATCAGCCATACTCAGATTATATATCCACCAATGACACAGTTTGTTGTTGAGTTGTGTAACATCCATGTTGAACTTATATTCTGGCCAGTGGCATCGGTCAACGAGTGCTTCTAGGCTTGCTACTCAGTTTGCTGCTGTGCATTGTGGCTTTTTTATGCTCTTAGTCTTCTTTGTATTGTTTTACCAATGTTTATGTTCTGCAGCTACTTCACTAAAAATTAGGTAACTAGATTGAGTATGTTAATTAATTTTTGTATTGAATGGGCTAGTTTTTGCAAAGTATGGTAACTATGTTCCCGGAGCTGGATGGAGGCATCCCCACAAAAGCTGGCTTTCCAAACAGCAGGGGAATGGGGCCGGAACGGCGCAGCGCCCCAGTTTCTAGAGTTGAAATTAACAGGTGTACTGTTAATTCTTATTGAAATATATGTTGAGACTTAGGTAACTATTTTTAACTTTATATATGGATAGATTTTTCTACCTACACATTTTCTCCTTCAAACAAACCCAGCGGACAATCCACAACGGCACAACCTCGACGACCATGACAAAGTTTCAGGGAAAATCGATGGGAGGAAGCGGTGGAGAGCCGTCAGAGCATCGATCGAAGACGACGAGCAGTTTGAAGAATGGTGTTGCCAAAGAGAGTCTCAACAACTGCTCGTCGTCTCCGATAGACACCCTGACAGCACTCCACCGCTTTCTCCCGTCGAGTTGCCCTGAAACTTTGTCATGGTCGTCGAGGTTGTGCCGTTGTGGATTGTCCGCTGGGTTTGTTTGAAGGAGAAAATGTGTAGGTAGAAAAATCTATCCATATATAAAGTTAAAAATAGTTACCTAAATCCAAACATATCTTTCAATAATTTTTTGTAAACTAATTTGCTTAACCAATCCAGATTTGTCAATTCACAACTGTTTAGGCATTACACCCTAGCGGACAGCCCACAACGGCGAGAGGGGGTAAACGACCTAGTCTAACAAAGAGTTCATAAGACATGTGACTCAGGACTGACTACATCTAACTGGAAAATTTAGTACTACTACGATCCCATATAAATATAAAAACACGCCATGCATAATCATAGAACACAAGAATCACAAACTCCCTAGATCACCTTTATTTCTTTCCAGCAATTTTCCTTAAGCGGTGCCAACTCCTTAGCCCTCCAATCTGTGAATTTCAGAGGCAACATGTTCCCTTTCCTAGCAAGCACGCCTAGTTGGGATGCATATATTTTCCTGTTTGGGCCTACGGGGACCATGTACTTGTTGAATTGAAGGTCCAAATTTTTTCCAGTACCCCAGTCTCCACAGGGTCGACCTCCCTGTCTCTTATTCATGCTAATTTGGCCTGTAACATTCAGAAATAGTAGCTCCCATAACTATTATTTGGAAAAATTAATATAAATATCAAAGGTGTAAAGACAAATTTGTACCAATTTCCCTTCCATTGTCAGAAGTTTTGATATTCACTTCCACATTAGGTTGCTCTAAATTAGGAGTTCCATCAACTGGAGTTTCCATGTTAGTCGGAGCAGCAGAAGGACCGTCTTCAACCTCGACACGAGTTGAGCTCCTCGTTTGATTTTCAACATATCCAGAAACCTTATATACGAGCACGACACGGAACATGAATGTTATACAAGTAATTATTAAAAAAGAAGCATATTATATATATATATGTATGCATCTTTACATTGTTGCCCTCAGTTAGCATATTATTTTCTGTAACGTTGTTACATGCTGAGTTTTTTCTACGCATCCTGCTACTTTGGGACTCCTGTAACATTAACAACAACAGAACAAGTAAAAAAGAACTATAATACCATGCATGTGCAATGTAACATTAATAAGGTATACAATTCACTTACGTTGCTACCATGAATACCCCCATAGCACTGTCATTATTATCCGAAACTCTGTTCAGTCCCAAAGTTTCCATTTTTGCTCTATTTTCTTCGATTGTCTTCCTCCTCTGTATCTCATACTCTGCAAGCTTCTCACCCTCTCCACTGGAACACATCATCTACATGTACAGTAAAATCCTTAGCTTCTGTAATATATAGACAGTAATTAATTAAGAGGCATAAATACTACATACACTACACTTACGTTCATAGAGCGAACCATAGCACCGTCCATATCATCCATGGGACATGCCTTGTTCTTAGATATTTTTGCAATACTCACAGGTTCCTGTAGTAAACAAACAAAAAAAAGCCAATGTCTACATATTTACAAATGCTAAGCATACAAATTACAATTTTTAATGAAAATAAATTTATCTCATCTCAGACATTTAGATGTCAGAGACACACGACAACTCATATACTTGCACCAAAAGGTGGACAAGCTATATTAGCTTTAGGATTGCAAGACATGTACATCAATCAGGATGGTTTCTCAGATTGCATTGCATGAGATTTCAGACACAGTTATAAAAACCAGACTGTTAAAATCGGCTTGATCTCAAAGAGCTACAAAAAAGCTACATTATCTCACTCTAATCCGGATAATTTGACTACTGACAGTTTAGATTTGCTAATATAAGCCCAGGCTTTCAAATACAAGTCAGTAATGCTTTTTGAAGGGAATATGTGTCTATTACAATATTGTTGTCATACAAAGCATCCATTGCACGAGCGGAGAATAACGAGCGTTTGGAAGTCATCGTAACCTGCAAAAGTAATTTATATCCATTGTCTGTTAATACCATGTTCATAAATATTGCTGCAGAATATAAAATTATAACGCAAAATGTCTATGCTTATAATTTTGTTAAATGTAACTAAAATGTGAACTAATCAACAAAATCATCAGCAACATCAACATCGTTCTCGTCTTCATCATGGTCACTAAGTATAGCATCATCCTCAGAAATATAATCACCGTAATAATCATAATCATCTTCTTCGGTGCTACTCTCATCTCCGATGGCAGTTGTGACAGCTTTATCAACATGAGGGAGGTTAACTGAGGTGCCTTCTAAATCCTCCCTACTACAGCGAATTGTAACATCGTCTAGCTGTTGACTACTAAAAGGTTCTGCCAGAGGACAGATAATAGAATCATTGCCATTTTCTCTCTCAGGTACATCAAAAAACACTCTTGGTGTCATCTCTATAGCAACACTCCAGTCAGCATGAACAGGGTCTTTCATATACCAAACTTGCTGAGTTTGAGAGGCTAAGATGAATGGTTCATCCGTTACTAAGTTCCGTTTATACAAGAGATGCTTAAAGTTAACTAGAGTAAACTTTTACTCGTCTTGTTTCAAACCGAATCTGTTATCCACCCAGTCACACTTAAATATCACAAACTTGACGTCATTTGAGTAACGTAGTTCAATCACTTTTGTCAATATGCCATAAAATTCCACGTCACCAGTACGCGGACGTCGGTCATTTGCAGTGGCGTAACTCTGTGTCGATGCACTAACCATAACTCCACTATTTTGGGTTCTCCTCCTTTATCTATATTTTGTATGAAACCTTAGACCATTAACTACATATCCTGAGTATTGTCTTGCCCACTAATTAGGACCAGATGACAGAATCTGTACTTCATCGGATATATGAGATCCGGGTCCTGAAGCTTTAACCTACAAGTTCACACCAATATAGTGTTTTATATCATATAAATTTTCTTAGATATGATGAGTATTAAACATGATTAACACACTTACACGGTTCTGTATCCAACTCGGAAAACTTTCATTATGTTTTTTCTTGATTTCCCACTCAGTTGATCGACCATTTGCTGACCTTATTAGTGCAAGATGTTCACTGCATATAAATAGATATAAGTGTTAAGCTAGACTTTATTAAATTTTGTAAGGATTTAACTCGATAATTAAAGTGAGGAATTACTCTCTGAACGGGTCAATTGAGGTTGTATTCTCCAGTACGTATCTATGACACTGCTCCAACTCGAGAGTATCTAGGAAAACCTATTTTGTAGCACCTATGGGACGACCAACACTCCCATCATCAACATTCCTTGAAGGCCAATTTAATTTTGTCTCCACGTCATCCAAGTACCTACTACAAAAGTTTAAACACGCTTCAACTAAGTAACCCTCAGCAATGGAGCCCTCTGGATGATTTCGATTTTGAAAGTACTTTTTTAGGGTAAGCAGGTACCTATGTAAATAGAAATACATTAGTGAGAACTAAGAAATACACATGACCAGGTTATTTTAGAGTTAAAATGTTAATTTACAGTATGTGAAATTACCTCTCAATATGGTACATACATCGATAAACAACTGGTTCTGCAATTCTAGCTTCTTCTGCTAAATGAATTGGAAGATGTAGCATGATATCAGAAAACGACGGAGGAAATATCATCTCCAAGTGAACCATTTTTAATTTGATTTTCTCTTGAAGCTCGCTAAATTGGAATTGATCCAACCCTTTGGAGCACAAATTTCGAAAGAAAGTACACAACTCAATCAACACGCTCACAACATTCTTCGCTAAAAGACCTCGCAAAGCAACAGGCAACAACTGCTGCATTAATATATGACAGTCGTGCCTTTTGAGGACAGTAATAGTTCCCTCCGTAAGATTTATACGTCGTTAAATATTCGAAGAATACCCACCTGGGACTTTTACATCTTTCAGTACTTTCAAAAACTGAGCTTTATCAGATTTAGTCATGGTGAAACTAGTATGGGGCAAAATAGCTTTTCTGTTGGCCTTGTATTGAAGATAGAGGTCACTGCGTATTTTCCATTCTTCAAGATTGAGCCGGGCATTTAAATTATCTTTACTCTTTCGTTGAACGCCAAGAATGGTATTATTAACACTATCGCAAACATTCTTTTCAATGTGCATGACATCAAGATTGTGGCGTATTAGGTGATCCTTCCAGTAAGGTAAGTCAAAGAAAATACTTTTCTTTTTCCAATTTGAGGACTGGTCATTCTGACCGGTGTCTCTAGACTTACGCTTCCTCTTTTGACCAACCAACAAAGGCCCACTTTTTTCAACCTTTCCAAACTTGTTTTCGATGTGCTTAACCTACTCTAAGATATCCTCCCCAGATAATACTGGTGGATGTTCTCTGGTTTCTGTTTCTCCATTAAAGTTTCTCTTATCGCTCCTTAACCTGTGACCTTCATCTAAGAAGCGACGATGCCCTAGATAACAATGTTTCTTACTATTCCTCAACCAGTGAGAATCGGTGTTGTTATTGCAAGGTGGGCAAGCCAATCTTCCTTTTGTGATATAACCAGATAAGTTTGCATACGCCGGAAAATCATTTATTGTCCACATAAGAGCGGCTTTCATTTGAAAATATTCACCCTTATGAGCATCCCACGTACAAAAATCTACAGACCAAAATTCGTTCATTTCCTCAATCAATGGTTGCATATAAACATCAAGATCATTACCGGGTGCACGTGGACCATCAACCAATATAGGCAGTATAAAGAATGGATGTTTAAAACATAACTCAGGAGACAAATTGTAATTCAAAAGAACAACAGGCCATGTACTATGTGCAGTGCTCATTGTTCGAAATGGATTAAAACCATCGGCTTCCAAGCCAAGTCTAACATTTTGACACTCTTTGCCAAATGAGTCATGAAGTTTCATATAGAAGGTTTTCCAAGCCATTGAATCCGCTGGATATCGTAAAATTCCATCATCTACTCGTAACTCATCGTGCCATGTCCTATCAGATGCAGTTTTGGAGCACATATACAACCGTTGATGTCTTGGTTTCAAAGGGAAATACCTGACTTGTTGTAATGCAACCTTAGAGAACTTAGTTGTTCCATCATCTAAGGTAACATCTAAATCTTTGTACCTCATACTGCCGCATATATCGCATTTATCTAGAGATTGCTTATCCTTCCAGAACAACATGCAGTCATTTGGGCAAGCATCATACTTTACGAAACTGAAACCCAAAGGCTCTTTAATCTTTTTGGCTTCATAAAATAAATTTGGTAAATGTTTGCTCATTGGACAAGCTTTTTTTTATCAATTGGATAGTGTCATCAAATGCGACATTCGGTAATCCATACAAGACTTTTATGTGTAATAATTTAACCACAAAAGATAATGTAGTGAAATCGGTGCAACCAGGGTATAACTCTCGCTCGACATCCTCTAAGAACTTTTTATATTTGTTATACTCCTTATCTTGCTCAGGATTTGAATTCTCATTTTGCATTCCATTAAGAAAGGCATGTTCATGATGAACCCCAAATGCCTCATTCACCATAACAACCATGTCATCTCCAATGCATTCATCCACATTTCCCCCCTCATTGAACTCACTAGACTCTCCATGATCTGTCCACTTCGTACAAGCAGCATAAAATCCATTACAGATTATATGCTCCCTCACGACTTGCCGTGTTACGTAAAATCGATTGACACACTTTCGACAAGGGCAAGTTATCTTTCCATCCTCTGGTTGATTTATGTAGGCAAAATTAAGAAACTTTTCACAACCCTTCAAATAAGATGGATCACTCCTATCTTCTAAATGAATCCAACTCTTATCCATTACCCCTCTCTTAAATAAGCAGCAAACAATACCTATATGCTTCACATAAAACATACAACATGCATGTCAGTAAAACAGAATTAATTGGGCAAACTTTCAAAACAAACAGAAACCTAATTGAACTTGTAAATTAGGCAAAAACTACATTATGGTTGAAACACATGTCAAGTTATCATAAGAACATTCGGTACTTGAAATTTGAACATAATGTAAGAAGATTGAACCAATTCATAGTTTGCGATTAAGGCTATCACATGATTTCTACAACACACAGCATTTACCAAAGATAATATGCACACTACAGCACTAGAAGATAACACAGATCAGCTCTTACGACACACCTGGACTGAGCTTTCAATTGACATGTAATGGATAGTAAACCAAATTCAATTTCAGAAATCAAAACAAGAGAAGAGAGAGGGACTACCTGAACTGAGCTTTGTAAACCAGAACAAAGAACCTAATTGAACTCCGGTTGTAAGCCTGAACGAAGAAACCTAATTGAACTCAGAAACCTAATTGAACTCGTAAATTGAATTCCAGCAAAATAAGAGAAGAGAAAGGAGAGTACCTAAACAAAGAACCATAATTGAACTCCGGTAGTAAACCTGAACAAAGAATCCTCATTTAACTCAGAACCCTAATTGAAATCATAACCATGAACCCTAATTGAATTTGAAAAAGAACCCTAATCAGAGAGACTACCTCAACTCCTGTTGTAAATGGCCACCTGAGACTAGAACCACGAACTCTGGTGCCGAGCTTTGTATATGGCCACCTGAAACGAAGAGAGAGAAATGAGTTTTGAGATTTCGGAGATGAAATGAGTTTTGGGAGATGAAATGAGTTTTGGGAGGGAGATGGCGGGTTTCAGATTGAGAGGGAGAGAAGATTTGGTTTCAGATTGAGACGGAGATGAAGGAAGATGGCGGGTTTGGTGAAATTTTTGAGATTTGGTTTCAGTGGGAGATGAAGGAAGATGGCTGGTTTTGTTTCAGATGTGCTGATGGGTTTTCTATTTTGTTTTTTTATTTTTTCTTTTCCTGATTGCAGCATTACAGTGTTAATGCTGCAGAGCTGAGTAAAAAAAACAACATTAATGGGATTAATGCTGCAATGTGTATGCTGTTTAGCCAAACTTTGCACTATTAATGGATTAATGTTGTAATTAAAATTTGGTCAAAAAATGTTGTAATTAAAAAGCTGTTTAGCCAAAAATTGCAGCATTATAGGATTAATGCTACAATATAACAGCATTTGCTTTGCAACATTAATATTAATGCTGCTTTAGGGTATCAATTACCGCATTTGTTCAAATGCTACAAATAAAATATAGTATTTGCTAATATTTCTAGTAGTGGTCGCCGCATCACATCATACTAAATTAAAATCGCCTTGGTTTGGCATGCCCGGATTTAATAAACCCTGATCATGAAGGGTGTTAAATAAGAGAAGGCAAAACGTAATATTTTCTTTGAGGGATTTAAATTTCATTATCTAATTTGTTTGGTTGATCCCATCAACATGATCTACTTATTTGGATTGGGCAATCCACAGTAAAAAATCATTCTTGTTTATTATACTCTTGTTACATTTTGCTTGTATCATCCATACAGAAAATAAATAACAAGACATAAATAATAAACATCCACAAAACAAAAATAATCTGGCATGGATACGGCCCATAAAACTAAGATATTACCAAGCCAATAATAATATCTATATGCCCTAAATTGATAAGCTCATCTTCATGCGCCTCTACCATAGCCGCGCGCCCTAGGTGTGCGAGTTCCTCCGTCATCTTTGTGGCTCCTTGGTTCTTTACTCTTCTTCTCTATGCTCTTGCCTATCATCTAATTATCTAATTCTAGATAGTATCTAAATCAAATAAATAAATAAATAAATAAAACCTCACATGTTGAGAAGATGATCAGCTTGCAAGCCGTAAAACCTAATTAACTATTACATTAATTTGATCAGCTCGAAGGCCGTAAACCAAACCACAAAGTAAACAACCACATCCTAGGCCTTATCCATCCACCATGCAACAAAGCACATAATAGAGTTAAAACCAATTTTTAACGCGCTTGTTCAATTTTAATTGAAAAATAGGCAACTAGGGTCAAAGCGGTCCAAGGGGTCCACCATCACCATGGCCGAACCACACAAAGGACCAAGGCACGACCTTGTGCTGGTCGACCAAGCCCCACCCGCAGCCAAGCCGCACGCTAGGCAAGCCCATGACCTTGGCCGTGCCCTAGCTTGGGCGGCAAGGTAAGGGGGTGGTCCCCAAGGGGGCCGAACCGTTCAATGTAATTGTTTCCAAAACAATTCCTTGCGTTGTTGCCCAAGTTTAGTTGTTTCCAAGTTTGAAAAATTCCTTTTTCCAACTTGTGCCCAAACCCTAGTTCCTAGATCCAAAATTCATCACATTCTATGTGATCCAAACTCACTAATTCCTACATATCATGCAAAATTAGTTCTTTTTTGGATGAATCATATTCAATTTTCATCTAATATGCCAATTATTTTCATTTTTCGCGTAAAATTACATATACGGTATAAAACCTGAAAATTATTAACACATAATATCATGTTATGCGCTACGACATGTGGCTCTGACACCACTGCGAAGGATCACATGCAAGCAATCATAACATGATTAGGGTAGAAACAAGTGTATCTTGGTTTGTGTGATCACTACGAAGAATTTTGTCTTCGTCTCTACGAGTATCCACACCTTGAATCTTTCACTGGAATCCTTCTCCACATGTAGTGCTAGCAACAGAAGAATGCGGGAAGAGATCACGTAAAACGGAGCACCAAGCCGGTGCCTATGGAGGTCGACGGAAGGGGAGGGAGACGGGTAAGGAGGCTTCGGCCTTCTTGATTTGTCTCTCGCTCTTGCTTTGTTATTTTCTCTCAATAATGACTTGTCTTGAGAAAATAACAAGCTAGAGTTTCTTTATACAGTTAATAACTCCTTATTAACTACATAATTTCCCCAATACTAATCATGTCCTTACATGGATTAGTCCACTTGGAAATTAGTCCCACTAACTTTGCTTGTGGTTGCGTTATGATCCTTTTAATTAATTAGTCCAACTAATTAATACCCATATACATTTTAATCCATATGGTGTGTGACCCCATAAGTTTCTACTTAGTTGATAGTAACTTTTACAAACATAGAGCGGTGTCTAGCAACACATCTATGCCACACAACTAATAGAAATAGTCAGTGATCCCGACAAACCTTGTGCCCAATGTTACCGTGTTGTGTTATCCCTTTGTCTCCATATTCGGATTGGACACGAGACATACTCGTCACACTCGTATATTCAATCCATAGTTTCTCGATCCTGGGAATAGGCTTATCCATGCAAATAGCACTAATATCTCCATATTGATTTATCTGAGTCTGGCCAGACAATTCATAATTTCTACCCCTCGAGTGGTCGTGGATATTTACTCCAATTATTAAGGAGGGAAAAACCCTATATACATCACTGCCACCTCTAAGCTTGCTTCCTATCATGCCTGATAGCTATCTTTATAGTTACCCAGTTACGGTGTAACATTTTCTAATATCAAAGCATGATATTTCACAATTAGAGTATCTAGTGACTTCTAGTCTAAGGATTACAACACCATTAGCACTACGAGAAGCACTTGTGATTTTTACATAATCTAATGTAGCCTTCTCGAGGTGGGTCTATCCAGTATGACATTACTCCTAATGGATGCCCATGTGTTAGACTTGATATCTCCATATCAATCTACCCACATACTAGTCTATATTTGATCGTACCTCTAATGAATATAATGGACTAGGGATATTTAAGATAAACAACACAATTGTAATTTAAGGACTTCATTATATTAAATATCTCCATAAATAAAACAATGATTATTCTAGCAAATAAAGTTCATACTAAACAGATTGCCTCTAGCGCATCCAAAACCAATAGGAATGTCGTTTCCAATGAGTAGTATGTCATCCACATACAAGAGAAGAAACACAACAGAGCTCCCACTACTATTCTCGTAAACACAAGGTTCATCTTCGTTCTTGATGAAGCTAAACTCGTTGGCTGCATCATCAAAACGTAGATTCCTACTCCTAGAAGCTTTCTTCAAACATAAATGGATCGCTACAATTTACACACTTTATGGGAATGCTCTGGATCATCAAAACCCTCTGGCTGTTTCATGTACACATTCTCAAGGAGGTTTCCATACAGAAATGCTATTTTGATATCCATCTGCCAAATCTCATAATCGTGATAAGCTTCAATAGCAAGTAAGATACGATTGGATTTGGTCATCGCAACTGAGGAAAAGGTTTCATCATACTCAATAACATGAATCTGTCTGAATCATTTTTCCACCAATCGGCCCTTATAGGCAATCACATTGCCATCCATGTTGATCTTCTTCTTGAAGACCCACTTGCACCCTATGGGCCGAGCTCCTTTGGGTGGTTGCACCAAAGTCCATACGTTGTTGGTATACATGGACTCCATTTCGGATCTCATGGTTTCAAGCCACTTTTGAGAGTCTGGCTCTTTCATGGCCTCTCCATAGGTAGTAGGCTCATCATCTATGAGTATTGTGTCACCGGGCTCTGTAACGAGAAGTTCATACCTCTCTGGGTCCTGGCGCACCCTACTCGACCTAGGAATTTTTTGTGTTACCCGAACAGGTTCCTCCATAACATCATGCGGTTCCAGTTCATGTTACATATTAGGTTCAGTCGTTTGTGGTTCTTGAACTTCTTCAAGTTTTATAGTCCTCCCACTGGCTTCTTTAGAGAAAATTCACTTTCTAAAAACACACTGATCCGGGCAACAAACACTTTGTTCTCAGTTGGATTGTAGAACTAATATCCCTTCGTTTCCTTAGGGTATCCCACAAATTTACACTTATCCAACTTTTGTCCGAGCTTGTCTATTTGTAAATGTTTTACATAGATGTCGCAACCCCAAATCCTCATAAAAGACACTGTGGGAAGCCTCCTACTCCACATCTCATATGGAGTCTTCATGAAAGATTTGGATGGAGCACGGTTAAGGGTAAAAGCTGCACATAGTAGAGTGTTTCCACAGAAGGATAATGGAAGATCAGTTTGACACATCATAGATCGAACCATATCCAATAGGGTGCGATTCCTCCTCTCGGACCCGCCATTCCACTGTGGCATTCTGGGTGGAGTGAGTTGGGATATAATACCACACTCTCTAATATATTCGTCAAACTCTTGGCTCAAGTATTCTCCTCCACGTTCCGATCATGGAGCCTTAATACTCTTTCCAAGTTTCTTCCCAACTTTATTCTTGATTTCTTTGAACTTTTCAAATGGTTCAAATTTGGCCTTCATAAGGTATACAAATCCATATGTACTGGAATCATCAGTAAATGTAATGAACTAAAGATAACCACCTCTGACAAGCGTGGGAAACGTTCCACACACATCAGTATGTATGAGTACCAATAACTCACTAGTCCTTTCACCGTTCTTTTTGAAAGGGGACTTTGTCATTTTTCCTAATCAATAAACCTCACATGTCTCATATGATTCATAATCAAATGAGTCTATTAATCCATCCCTATTGGAGTCTAGAGATGCGATTTTCATTTATGTGGCCTAAATGACAATGCCATAAATAAGTAGAATTTAAATAATTAGTTTTAATCCTCTTGGTATTAATGTTATAGACGGAGTTATCTATATCAAGGATATATAATCCATTAAACAATAAAGCATTACAATAATGCAAACCATCAAAATAAATAGAGCAACATTTGTCCCTTATTTCAATAGAAAAACCTTTCTTGTCCAAACAATAAACAAAAATAATGTTTCTGCTCATAGCAGGCACAAAATAACAATTGTATAACTCATAAATTCTACGCCTAATGCATCAACTCTTGCTCCATTTCCCACGCGCAAGTCTATCTCCCCTTTAGCCAGTCGTCTGCTTCTATTTAGATCCTGCACATTTCGACAAATGTGAGATCCACATCCAGTATCCAATACCCAAGATGAAGAGACAAACAGAATAACAAAATACGTGGTGGTGGTGGTGGTGGTGGCACTACTAGAAATATAGGTTTTAATGACTACATGAATCGTCGTTTAAAGCAAATAAAGTCGTCGTTAGTTTGATGTACGACGAATTTTGACTCGTCGCCATGTCGTCGCAACAAGTTTTTCATAAATTATTTTCACGACGACTTAAGGAACTCGTCGGAATTTTCAAAAACACAACGACAAGAAGTATTGTCTTTGAATATCATTAAATACGACGAGGGTTCGTCGTCTCTTACACTACACTTACGACAAATCAAATCGTCTCCTCTTACACTACAATTACGACGAATCAGCTAGTCGTTTGCGTTGTTCTAAATCCTCAAACACGAAAAGTTATCTCGTCGTTAGACCAGAATCTATGAAAACTTGTGCCGTCATAAAATAGTACGCAAAGACGGGTCAATCCCTAATGTTGTCGTAATCTGCAATTTTGACCAAAATTTATGGAGGGAAGTTTCCGCGCCAATGTTTTAGTCGACTAGTTTGCTGGAGTTGTTAGTTTTTATATAAAAAAATTTATAAAATCAATGACGACCTTAATTTCGTCTTAAACTGCCTCAACCTTTGACGATTTTTGACCCGTCGTACTACAAATGGTCTTTATAAATCAATTTATTTGTAGTGTGGTGGAGTCACTGTTCCAAGCCTTTTATCTTCCAGATATTTTGGGAAGTTCCTTTTCTAGTGGCCGGGCTGACTACAGTAGTGACATTCGCCCTTAGGAATGCCCCCAGAGGGCTTTAAGGCAGTTTCCTTGGTTTTTGAAACTTTCTTGCTCTTTCCTTTGGAGGTAGATGCAACTCGCTTGCGATTCCCTTTATTGACCATCATTATGGCCTTGCCCTTCCCTTCGTTGATGCTCTGTTCTGCTCTCCTCAACATATTATGCAGATCTGGCAGAGGCTGACTGATCTCATTCATGTTATGGTTCATGATGAACTGGCTATAACTATCACGCAACGATTGCAAGATGAGATCAGTGGCCAACTCTTGACCCACCGAAAACCCCAGACGTGTGAGACTCTTCACGTACCCGATCATGCGTATTACATGAGGTCCCACCTGGTTTCCTTCTGACAAATGTCACTTGAACAGTGCTTTAGATACTTCATACCGTTCATGCCTTGCCTGCTCTTGGAAGAGCTGCCTCAAATGTTTCATCATATCATATGCCTCCATGTTCTCCAGTTGCTTCTGAAGCTCAGAGTTCATAGTGTAAAGCATCAGGCAAGTCACATCATTAGAATCGTCAACAATCTTTAGATGTTCCTTGACGACAGCAGCACTAATATTTTCAGGCCCTTCAAGAACAGGATCCTCTAGAATGTACAGTTTCTTTTCTTGCTTGAGAACAATTCTTAAGTTTCTGTACCTACAAACAGCATGCTCATCTCCATGTGCCTCCATCTTTAGGTCCATACGCCTTAGCTTGTGGAATTTCCTCTTCTTGTGGTTTCTTCAATCTTGAAGCTTTTTCTCCATGTATTGGCTATCACCTAACTATATAATACTAGATAGCATCTATACTAAATAGAGAGACCTTACAAGTTGAGAAGAAGACGACACACATGCCGTAAAACTTAATTAATTACATTAATTACAATAAAATAAACCACAACAAATAAAATCCACAACATCCACATCCAATGCCACATCCAATCACCATGCATTAGCACATAATAAATTTAAAATATATTGTTAACGCGCTTGGTAAATTTTAATTTATATTTGGATTTTCTAGGGTCAAAACGGTCCATGGGCCACCAAACTACTTTGTTAGGCCCCTCACTAGGCCAGCCCGGCCCCTTGGTCGTGGCTTGCTTGGCTCGCAAGGAGGGAGACGGACGGCCCTAGAGTCAAACCCTAGCGTTGTTTGCTTCCTTCCTTCCCTTGTGTGCTTGTTTCCAATTAAGAAAAAAAACCATTGTCCTTAATTTTTCTAAAACCCTAGATTTTCAAAATCCAATTATACACATCATATGTGAACGAAATTTACTAATTTTTACACGATATGTAAATTAGTTCATTCTTTACTGAATCACATTCAGTTTGAATCATTCTGCCAATTTCAGTTTTACACGAATAACAGTTATGGTGTAAAACTGACTGTAAAGTAACACATAAAACCATGTTATGCGCCACGACCTATGGATCTGATACCACTGTAGGGTTATGATACGGATTACGCAGCGGAATAAACAAATAAAGATTTCGTTTAAAGCTCTCCATGAATCGCAGGATAACACATCATAACGTGGTAAGAGTAGAAACAATGTGTACCTTGTTTGTCTGAAAGATCACTCCACGTCGAATACTATCCACATCTTTATGAATATCCACGCCTAGGATTGCACTAGAGTCCTTACAACGTCAATGTGCTAGCAACGGGAGGAACGTGGAAGAATAATATCACGCACAACAAAGCACCCTAGGAGTCGCGCGCCTCACGAGGCCGACGGCGAGGGAGGGGAAGACAGTGGGTTTTGGGTCTCTTTTGTTCTCTCTCAATGGTGAATCACTTATGATAAAATAAGCTAGAAGTGGCCTTATAGATAATAACTCCTTATTAGCTACATATTAGCCCCAATATTAATCATGTCCATACACGGATTAATCCACTTTGCAAATTAGTCCTACTAAGTATGTTGTGGTTGCGTATTGATCCTTCCATTTAAATAGTCCTACTAATTACTTCCACGGTCTAGTTTAATCCATAGGGCGTGTGACCCCATAGGTTTCTACTTAGTTGGTAGTAACAATTACTAACATAGAGAGGTGTCTAGCAACACATCTGTCACCCAACCAATAGAAATAGTATGTGATCCGACAAAACCTTGTGACCAATGTTACCGTATTGTATCATCCATTTGTCTCTATATCCGGATAGGAAACGAGACATACAATTCACACTCGTATGTCCAATACAAAGTTTCTAGATCATGGGAATAGTCTTATCCATGCAGATAAAATCAATATCCCATATTGATTTATTTGAGTCTTGCCAGACATTCTATAAGACCTACTCCTCGAGAGGTTGTGGATATTTACACCTGTTATGTGGGAGGGAAAAATACTCTCTAAATCACTACCATCTCTAAGCTTGCTTCCTATTATGCCTGATAACTATCTTTTAGTTACGCGGTTAAGGCGCAACATTTGATAATATCAAAGAATGATATTTCACAACTAGAGTATCTAGTGACTTCAAGTCTAAAGACCACAATACCATTGTTACTACGAGAAGCTCTTGTGACTTTTACATAACTTATATGTAGCCTTCTCGTGGTGGGTCATTCCAGTATGCCATTACCCTAATGCATACCCATGTGCTAGACTTGATATCTCCATATCAATCTACCCACATACTAGTCTATAGTTGATCGTACTATTAATGAATATAAATGACTAGGGATACTTAAGATAAACAACAATTGTAATCTAAGGACATGATTATATTAAATATCTACATAATTAATACAATGATTATTCTAGCAAAAATAATGTTCATACTAAATAAGATTACCTCTAGGGCATCTACTCCAACATAGTCCATGCGCCTTAGCTTGTGGATTAACGCCATCTTGTGATTTATTTGGTATTTATTCTTCTTATCTATGTATTTGATATCATCTAATACTAGCTAGAACCTATACTAAATAAAGAGACCTCACAAGTTGAGGAGAAGACGAAACGCAGGACGTAAAACTAAATTAATTACATTAACTACAATAAAACCAAACCACAAAATAAACACCCACATCATCCACATATATGGCCACATTCAATCACCATGAAAAAGCACATAATACACTTAAAATCCAATTTAAACGCGCTTGGTCAGTTTTAGTTGAATTTGGGATTTTCTAGGGTCAAAACGGTCCGAGGGTCGAACCAATCTTCATTTGCCGAACCCTATGAGCCGCCTGATCCGTGCCTATTTTGGTCGGCCCAACCCGCACGAACGAACCAAATAGGCCATGGCCTAGTTGATTGTGACACAAGGAAGGGGCGCCATCCCTTGGCTGAAGCCTAGGGGTTGTTTCCTAAAAACTTCCTCCTTCCTTGTGGGCAATTGTTCAATTGTTGAGAAAAAACCAATTTTTCTTCAATTGTGCCCAACCATAATTTTATTACGATAAGTAAAATTAGCTCATCCTCTATTGAATCATATTCAGTTTGCATCATTATGCCAATATCAGTTTTCCGTAAAAAGCAGACCGGTGTTAAAACATATAAAACGATAACACATAAAATTGCGTTATGCACTACAACCAGGCTCTGAAACCACAATGGGTTTTTTATACGAATTACGCAGCGGAAATAAAAATAAACCATCAGTTCAAGACCCTCCATGAATCGCAACGTAGTAAAGGAAGAATTGGCGTGTACCTTGTTTTTCTGAATTAATCACTTTCATGTAGAATTATGTCCATGTCTCTATGAGTATCCACACCTAGGATTGCACCGGAGTCCTTCCAATTTCTTTGTGCTAGAGACAGAAGGAAGGAGGAATAAGAATAAGATCACGCAAACGAGAAACCAAAAGGCCTCGCGCATCACGAGGCTGACGACACACGTAGGGGGCGGACGGAGGGGGTTTCGGCCTCCTCGTCTTGCTCTCTCCCTGCTTTGTTCTCTCTCTCTCAATTATGAAAGCATATGGAGAAATAAGCTAGGAGTTCCCTTATAAAGTTAATGACTCCTTATTAACTACATATTTCCCCCAATACTAATTCTATCCATACACATATTAGTCCACCTTGCAAATTAGTCGTACTAAGTTTGCTTGTGATTGCGTATTGATCATTATTATTAATTAGTCCTACTAATTAATCCCAAATTCCAGCTTAATCCATAGGGTGTGCCACTCCATAGGTTTCTACTTAGTTGGTAGTAACAATTACTAACATATAGCAGTGTCTAGCAACACATCTATGCCACCCAACTAATAGAAATAGTCAGTGATCCGACAAACCTTGTGACCAATGTTACCGTTTGTATTATCCCTTTGTTTCTATATCCGGATTGGACACGATACATAAATTTCATACTCGTATATCCAATCTATAGTTTCTCGATCCTTGGAATATCCGTGCAGATAACAGCGATATCCCATATTGATTTATCTGATTCTAGCCAGACATTCTATAAGATCAACCCATTGAGTCGCCATGGATATTTACGCCCTTATGTGGGAGGGAAAAATCCTCTTTACATCACTATCATCCCTAATCTTTCTTCCTATTGTGTCCAATATTCTTCTTTATTGGTACTCAGTCACGGTGTAACGTTTGATGAGATCAAAACATGATATTTCACAAGAGTATCTAGTGACTTCAAGTCTAAGGACCACAATACTATTTTCTCTACGAGAAGCGCTTGTGACTTTTACATGACTTGTGTGTGGCCTTCTCGTGGTGGGTCATTCCAGTATGCCATTACCCCTTAATGCATACCCATGTGCTAGACTTGATATCTCCATATCAATCTACCCATATACTAGTCTATAGTTGATCATCCTATTAATCAGTATAAATGAATAGGGATATTTCCCTTCCTCTGTTACATCTTGTGGTTCTCACTAACCTATCTAGTACCTGCTCTAGCTAACTGATTCAACAAGAATTCTCTATTGTTCACTTGAAAAACTCACGAGAATAAGATAAGAGAGATATTACCAAAATGATATACAAATTAAGTACAGAAAAAAGAACACTGATACGAATGAAGCAGTTGAGTATGCAGTGATCTTATAATGATTGGATAGAGTGAATTGAATCTCGTTCCATGTTGCTTGTAAATCCTTGAGAATGTATTTTGTCTCTCTGAAAGTTTTCCACGAATTCTCTCATCAAATCTCTTTCTTATGCTGCTAGTTTGAAATGCAGATTTTTAGGATCTTCTTCAAACAGATTTTCCTAAAATCAAGCAGCATAATCTTTTAAAAACTCTTCCCAACGGCTAGTTTCTCATTATCTTCAAATATACTGACTTGATATTTTATATGAGAGTGTTAGGAAAGTCCAATGAAGATTGCTCAAACACATAATCCATTTGACAACTCTTTTTCCTTTCCTGCAAACACACAGATTAGGAAATAGTTTCTGCAAAATAGGTAGGTAATTAACCCTGCAAAAACTAAGTCAAACAGATAGATTTGCAACTGTTCTGAGTATCACATTTGTTTGTCTTTCATCATCAAATAAGACATGATCAAGCATAGGAGATCATGAATCAGATTAGAAGGAAAAGCTCCCCCTAAATTCATGCCATATACTGCAGTATATTTTCAAACCTTTGAAAGTTGTTTCAATGCCTTAAAACAGTGCAGAGTTTCAAGCCTTTTAAACATGTTGAACTTTCTATCTCACCCTTGATGAAAGACAAAACCACTAATATGTTAAGTACTGGATCTCTGCAAATATTAAGCATTAGAGCATAGCAGAACAGTCATAATATTCTCATATAATAAACAAAATAAAAAATTAACCAAAAATCCAACTTATTAAGCAATTAAGCATAAAAAAAATCCTACTGATTTAAACCAGATCTCTATTACTGCACAAAGTACGAAATCGGAAAAATAATAAAACAACTAAATTTCTCCCCCCTTTTGACTTGCATAAAAAAAAGAATGAGAAAATGCTGGATCAAAGTTTTTGAAAGCTTAAAAAAAATTGTTTTGAAAGAGAAGAAATTTCAAGAATTTGAAGAGAGAATCAAGGCCTTGAAAAGAAGAAATAAAAGGCTATAATCAGGGGGTTGGATCTCCATCTCCCTTGGGTTCAGCATCCTTTTATCCAATATCCTCTTCATCTTCCTCATCTCCCTGATGTTCTTCTTCCTGAGAAACTTGTTCACATGTATCAGCAACCACATCTTCCTCAAAAAGATTTGAAGCAGTGACTATATCTGGAATGTTTGATTTCTTCTTCTTCTTCTTCTTCTTCTTCTTCTTCTTCTTCTTCTTCTTCTTCTTCTTCTTCTTCTTCTTCTTCTTCTTCTTCTTCTTCTTCTTCTTCTTCTTCTTCTTCTTCTTCTTCTTCTTCTTCTTCTTCTTCTTCTTCTTCTTCTTCTTCTTCTTTTTCTTAATATCCTTGATTAACATTTCTAAATCTGGACTTTCTTCATTCTCTTGTTCATTTTCTTCATCACCCTGTTCTTAAGCAACTTGTTTCCGAGTGTCCTTTACCCCTACAGCATCATCTTGAGTAGTATGCTCACTAAATATATTTTTTGTAGATCAAGCCTTCTTTGATCCTTCTGCAGCTTGTGAAACTTGTTCTTCTCCATGGATCAAATTGATGATCTTGAAAATACTCTCAAGCATATACCTCCCTTTTTTTAACTTAGAGTATTGGAACTCTGCACTGTTCAACATATTTCAAAGGCTTGAACTCTGCACTGATTCAAGGCCTTGAAACAGCTTTCAAAGTTTTGAAAATATACTGCAGTATATGGCATGAATTTAGGGGGAGCTTTTCCTTCTAATCTGATTCCTGATCTCCTATGCTTGATCATGTCTTATTTGATGATGAAAGACAAACAAATGTGGTACTCAAAACTGTTGCTAATCTCTCTGTTTGATTTAGTTTTTGCAGGATTAATTACCTACCTATTTTGCAAGAACTATTTCCTTATTTGTGTGTTTGTTGGAAAGGACATAGTGTTGTCAAATGGATTATGTGCTTGTGCAATCTTGACTGGAATTTCTAACACTCTCAGATAAAAGATCAAGTTAGTATCTTTGAAGATATTGAGAAACTAGCCGTTGGGAAGAGATGTTAGAAGATTCAAGATATGCAGCTTGATTTTAGGAAAATTTGTTTGAAGAAGATCCTAAATATCTGCATTTCAAACTAGCAGCATAAGAGAGGGAATCACTGAGAGAATTCGCAGAGAACTTTTAGACATACACTCAGATATTATCAAGGATTGACAAGAAACACATAAGGAGATTCAATCCACTCAATCCATTTATCAGAAGATCACTTCATACTCAACTGCTTCATTAGTCTCATTGTTCTTCTTTCTGTACATTATTTGGATATCATTTTGATAATATCTCTCTTATCTTATTCTCGTGATTTGTTCAATTTAATAATAGAGAACTCTTGTTGAATCAGTTAGCTGGAGCAGGTACTAGATAGGTTAGTGAGAACCACAAGTTGTAACAGGGGAAGGAAAATCTCTGTGCTTGAGATATAGGGCTTAGCTTTTGACTGATAAGAATTGAGTTGAAAATCCTGCAGGAATTAAGTCCCTGAGGTAAAGACATAGGTCCAAGTGGACTGAAATCTATAAATTCTTGTGTCTCTAGCATTTTACTTTCAGTTTTATATTTATCTTGTTTAAAGCTTCACATTGGTTTTCTGTTCAAGGACTTGAAACTCATTTCAAGTCCTTGAAAACAATCAGCAAACTTTTCTACTCCCCTTTTTTATTCCAAGGACTTAAAATTCGTTTCAAGGCCTTGAAATACTCTCTGCTTTCTACAAAGTTCTTTGAAACCACTCTCTTGGCAACATTTTCCATACTCTATTCAACCCCCCCTTCTAATCTATCGATCCTGTATTACTACCTACATTACTATCTTTAAATTGGTATTAGAGCTTGCATCACTGCATAGATCTAACAATCTTGTGATCATGAGTATTGTAGGTGATGGTGGTTTCTCTCAGGGAAGAACTGACAATAGACCTCCTTTATTATGTGGTGACAACATTGTGCACTGGAAAGCTTTGATAAAAATGTTCATCATTGATCAAGATATGGAGTTGTGGACCATCATACAGAATGATCCTCATACATTCAACATAGACAAATACGGGAGTAGAACTCCCAAAACCAAGGATTGAATTTTTACTTCAGAATTAGAACAATTTTCTAAAAATTACAGAGCTATGTATCTCTCATATTGTGCTTTAAGTGCAAATGAATTAAACAGGATTTGAGGATGCAAAACTGCTAAGGAAATATATGACAAACTGGTGGTGACTTTTGAAGAAACGAGCCATGTCAAGCAGACAAAGATCAACATATTCCTTAGACAGTATGGACTTTTTAAATTGAATGGAGATGAATCCATCAAACAAATGTTCAAGATGTTTACAGATATTGTCAACAATCTGGATTCATTAGGGAAATCCTTCTCCAATGAAGAAAAAGTAAGAAATATATTAAGAAGTCTTCCTAAAGTAAAATGGAACCAAAGACTACTGCCATTGAAGAAGATCAAGATCTATCATCTCTTCAACTTGATGACTTGCAGGGAACGTTGCTTACACATGAGATTTCCATGAATGAAGTTGATGGAAAACTTTCAGAAAGTGTCAGGAACTTGGCTCTCAAGGCTAAGGAGAATGAACCATCTCAAATCCTTAAAAAGGAAGAAGATGAAGATCCATTTGCTCTCATTCCCAAAGCCTTGAACATAATTATCAAGATGTAAAAGAACTTTGGAAATAAGGACTTAATCAGGGATTAATACAAGCCCTCCAGTAACAGATACTACAAAGGTAAATCTTCTTCTAATGGTATGAATCCTAAAGTAACGAATTAAGTTGAGTGTGGTGATTCAGGACATTTGATTAGAGACTTTCCACACAAGAAAAGCAAACACTTTCAGAAGAAAGACCATGACAGAAGAAAGAAGGCTATGATAGTTTCTTGGAGTGATTCTGACACTTCAAGTGATTCTGAATCTGAGGAAGAGCAAGTTAACCTCTGCCTTATGGCAAACATGGTGAATGTTCTGAAAAGAACATTGAGGTAATGGTAAACTTTTTGATTTCAAAACCAACATATGTCCTCTCTGATTATGTTAGAACAATGCTTTTAAATGAAGAGAACTATCTGAAAGAAATCAGAAATTTGAAAGAAAAGGTTCACGAGCAAGAAAAAAAGAATTTGCATCTTCTTTGAAAAATTTAGAATCTTGAAATTTCTCAGAAAAAAATCTGACAGATATATCAACGCCTTGGAAACCAGTTTCAAGGCCTTGAAAACTCAAGTCAAGGAAGTAGTCCATGAGAACTCTCATTTGAGTGACAGTATTGTTGCTCTTAGACATCAGTTTGATGAATTGGTGGAACAAAGGACTACTCTAACTGAGAAATTTCAAGATTCTAAGAATGTTATGACCAATCTTGCTGGCTCATAACACAATTTAAACCTGATTCTTGGAGGAAGCTTACAGTCTGTTCACAAAATTGTATTAGCTACAATCACAATTTTCCTAGAAAAAGCAACACTAGATTTGTGAAGGCTGGTAACAGAACTTCTCCTAAGTGACATTACTGCAACAAAATTGATCATGTCAAGATGACTTGTCCCTTTAGAAGAAGAGACCCTCACATGAGGAACACTTTTCCAGTTCAACTGAAGAGACAAGTTAAAGGGGTTAGACCACCTAACATGGTTGACCGTGAATTTGAATCCAAATTCCACACTTGGTCTAATAGATGGGTAAGGCAGTGAATGATGTTTGCAAGTTGTCACCTAGAGAAAAGAACATAAATGGATCATGGATAGTGGTTGCTCCAGCCTCATGAGTGGGAAGAGTTCTTTATTTTCTAAATT
The DNA here is from genome assembly GCA_023055425.1 of Linanthus parryae. Taxonomy (NCBI): domain Eukaryota; kingdom Viridiplantae; phylum Streptophyta; class Magnoliopsida; order Ericales; family Polemoniaceae; genus Linanthus; species Linanthus parryae. The sequence continues at coordinate 100,965,512 of JALGPY010000002.1, forward strand.
AAAGGAATATGCAGGAGGAACAATCACACTTTGTGACAAAGGAAAATGCAACATCATTGGTATTGGAAATTTTGGTAACAGTTCTGAAAACTCTATCTCAAATGTATATCTAGTATATGGTCTTAAATTTAATTTTCTTAGTGTATCACAATTATGTGACAAAGGTAATAAGGTAATATTTAACAAGAAATGTGTGAAGAAAGATGAAAAAGCAGGCAATTGCATTCTCACTTCTCCTAGATCAAATAATATTAATTTTATGAGTACCAACAAAGTTGTAGGAGAAAGTCTAAAGTGCCTCAAGGCCTTGAAAGAGGATTCAAAGCTTTGGCACAGAAAACTTGGACAAATTAGTTTGTACACTTTGAACAAATTAGTTTCTAAAGACCTGGTAAGAGGTCTGCCTTCTATCAAGTTCAAGGATGAAGAGGTATGCAAAGCTTGTGCTCAAGGTAAACATACTAGAAGTTCATTCAATAAAAATAACTTTGTAAGTACTACTAGACCCATTAAATTAATTCATATGGATCTTTGTGGTCCTATGAGAACTCCAACCCCAAAGGTTAAGAAGCACATGTTAGTTACTGTAGATGATTTCCCTAGATTTTTAGGTAATGTTTATTGGAGATAAATCTGAAGGTCTATCTGAATTTTCAAAGCTTGATAAAGAGCTTCAAACTTTGAAAACCTGCCTATTGCGTCAATCACATGTGGTCATGGCAGAGAATTTGATAAACTTGATTTAGATTTATTTTTTGCTAAGTATGGCATCTCTCACAATCTTTCTACTCCAAGAACTCCTCAATAGAATGGTGTTGTTTAAACAAAGAACATGATTCTTAAAGGAATGTCAAGGACAATGCTTTTGGAGAAGAAGTTGCCAAAATCCTTTTTGGCAGAACATTGCCAATTATATTTTTAACAGGTGCATGATTAGATCTATCTTAAAGAATAGCCCTAATGAGCTTTTCAAAGGAAGAAAGCCAAATATCTCTTATTTCAAACCTTTTGGCTGCACTTGTTTTGTTCACAATAATGGTAAGAAAAATCTTGGTAATTTCGATGCCAGAAGTGATGAAAATATCTATCTTGGTTATCCCTGACTAGCAAAGCATATATAATTTATAATAATATAACCAAGCATGTTGAAGAAAGTATACATGTCATTTTTTATGAAGGCTATTATGGTTCTTTGAGTGAAAGTTTTGCAGACTTGAATTTGGACAAGTATGAGTCAGAGGGTGAAGCAGAGATATCACATGGTTCCAAGGAAAACTTGCAGGAAAACAGAAGGAATTTGAAATCCTTGAAAGTGGGTCTCAAATACTTGAAAAAGAACATCAAGAAAATCAAAGTGGACAAGCCACATCCTCAAGTTCTCAAAGACCTGAAAAGGTTCCCAGAGAGCCTGAACCATGGAAACCAAGGAACGGATTTAGATATCTTTCATCTGATCCAGTTGATAACATCATATCTGATCCATCCACTGGTACACAGACAAAATCTCAATTGAAGAACATGTGTGATTTTAATGCTTTTGTTTCTCTTGTGGAACCTAAGAATGTGAAGAAAGCATTACGAAAAGCAGACTAGATCATTGCAATGCAAAGTGAACTCAATGAATTTGAGAGGAACAAGGTTTGGAATCTGGTTCCTCCTCCTAAAGATCATTCTATTAAATGTGTTTTTCTAAATGGATGTTTGTAAGAAGAAGTCTGTGTTGCTCAACCTCCTGGTTTTGAAAATGGTTAGTTTCCAGGTCATGTCTATAAACTTGAAAAAGCTATTTATGGTTTGAAACAAGCTCCAAGGGCTTGGTATGAAAGATTGTCAAAGTTTTTACTTGAAAATGATTTCAAAAGAGTATTAGGTTGTAGAACCATTTTCATAAAGACTCATGAGAAAGAAATTCTAGTATTTTCAAGTTTATTTTGATGACATCTTGTTTGGGGATACTAATGATTCTCTTTGCAAGTATTTCTCAAGTCTTATGAGAAGGGAAATTGAGATGAGCTTGATGGGAGAGTTGAATTTCTTTCTTGGACTTCATGTACATCTGATGAAGAGAGGAATCTTTCTGCATCAAAACAAGTACGCCAAGGGAGATGGATATCCAACCCACTGATTCTAATATTTTCTTTCTTCTTTTCAAGGCCTTTATTCTCTCTTCAAAGTCTTGAAATTTCTTTTCTTTCAAAACAGTTGTTTTTAAGCTTTCAAAAACTTTGATCCAACATTTTCTCATTCTTTCTTTATGTAAGTCAAAAAGGGGGAGAAATTTAGTTGTTTTATTATTTTCTGATTTGGTAATTTGTGCTGGAATAGAGATCTGGTTTTAAATCGTTCGGATTTTTTTTTATGCTTAACTGCCTATTAAGTTGGAATTTTGGTTAATTTTTTATTTAGTTTATTATCTGAGAATATTATGACTGTTCTGCTATGCCCTAATGCTTAATATTTGCAGAGAACCAGTACTTAACATATTAGTGGTTTTGTCTTTCATCAAGGGGGAGATAGAAAGTTCAGCATGTTTCAAAGGCTTGAAACTCTGCCCTGTTTTAAGGCCTTGAAACAGCTTTCAAAGGTTTGAAATATACTGCAGTATATAGCATGAATTTAGGGGGAGCTTTTCCTTCTAATCTGATTCCTGATCTCCTATGCTTGATAATTTCTTATTTGATGATGAAAGACAAACCAATATGATACTCAAAATGGTTGCTAATCTCTCTATTTGACTTAGTTTTTGCAGGGTTAATTACCTACCTATTTTGCGAGACCTATTTCCTAATATGTGTGTTTGCAGGAAAGGAAATAGAGTTGTCAAATGGATTTTGTGCTTGTGAAATCTTGACTGGACTTTCCTAACACTCTCAGATAAAATAAAAAGTCAATATCTTTTAAGATGCTGAGCAACTAGCCGTTGGGAAGAGATGTTAGAAGAGTCAAGATATGCTGCTTGATTTTAGGAAAATATGTTTGAAGAAGATCCTAAATATATGCATTCCAGACTATGAGCATAAGAGAGGCATTTGCTGAGAGAATTCACAGAGAAATTTTAGAGAGACGCTCAGACATTATGAAGGATTGACAATCAATACATAAGGATATTCAATTCAGTCAATCCAATCATCAGAAGATCACTCCATACTCAACTTCTTCATTTGTCTCTGTGTTCTTCTTTATGTACTTAATTTGTATATCATTTTGATAATATCTCTCTTATCTTATTCTCGTGAGTAGTTCAACTGAATAATAAAAAATTCTTGTTGAATCAGTTAGCTAGAGCAGGTACTAGATAGGTTAGTGAGAACCACGAGCTGTAACAGAGAAAGGAAAGTTTAGGTGCTTGAGATATGGGGTTTAGCTTTTGTTTAATTAGAATTGAGTTGAAAATCCTACAGGGATTAAGTCCCGGAGGTAGAGACGTAGTTCCAAGTGGAATGAACTCTTTTGATTCTTGTGTCTCAAGCATTTTACTTTCAGTTCTATGTTTTTCTTGTTTAAAGCTTCACAACAGGTTTTCTGTTCAAGGAACTCATTTCAATACCTTGAAAACTATCAGCAAACTTTTCTACTCTATTTTTTCATTCCAAGGAATTGAAACTCATTTCAAGGCCTTGAAATACTCTTGGCTTTCTACAAGTATCTTTGGAACCACTCTCTTAGAAAAATTTGTCGTACTCTATTCAACCCCCCCCCCTCTAGAGTATTGATCCTGTATTACTTCCTACATTATTGTCTTTCAAATATTCTAGCCAAAATAATATTCATACTAAAATAATATTTACTCTAGGGCATCTATTCCTAACAAGTACCACCTCCGTTCCCTCTCTTCCTACCCATTGTGTCTTTTTGACTCGTATATGGGTCACTTTGACCAGGTGATTTGGATCGCTAAACGATGTATATTTTTGATAATTTTTTCATCGTATTATAGAACAACTTTTACTCTACAACACCATAAAAAATTATCAAAAATTTTTATCATATTGCTATCCAAACCACCAAGTCAAAGTGACCCGGTGAATAGTGACATAATTCATAATGGGTAGGAAGAGAGGGAACTGACTAGTACTACACACCTCATCAGAATAGTGAACAAAATCTTAGCATCAACAGTCAACACCGAGTGAGATAACTAGTTTGGAGGTAGTAGATACATTAGGTAAAAGAATACCTCTTTAGCCAAATTCAAAGCATCAATCTTACTAGGATGATTGTCTGAAATTGTACCTCTTTGAAAAACCGAAGACATTGGCAAACTCAGAATGATCTAGCTCCATCTTAATCCCAGCCAGCTTAGAAGATATGGTCAAGGCTAAGGTTTTCTCTTGTTTCATGTTCAAATAGAACAGTCAGGTAAGCCTAGGGTATGCAACTTCTGATGGATTAAGGATTCTCCAAAGAGAACTATGTTTCAATCTCCTTATGCATTCCATATTCATACCATTCAACATGCTAGTACTGATCAAGCTACAATATGCAATAGGAGCTGAAGCAAAACAATATAACCAGTTTCCTCTTGCAAAATGACTAATAAACCACTTGATAGAGAGAGTTTTCTTACCAGAAGGGAATTTCTTCTCAGTGTAGATCTGAAGTTCCTTACTAGTGTCCTTATCTGATTCTTGAATCTCCTTTCCAGTGACCTTTCACTTTCCTTTGTCTGTTTTCTAAAGCTTCTTCTTCACCTTCTTAGGGCTACCAATCTGAATGCCATTCTGTTTCTCAGAACCAACTTTTGGATCTACCTTTTTCTTGCCTGAGGTAGCAGACTGATCACCTTTATCATTATTGCTTTTCTTCAGAGGATGAGAGGTTGGTCTTTCTGCACTAGGAGTTCTGGAACTGGAATCATCACTTATTTCTTGAACTTCTTCCTCTCCAGCTTTTCTCTTCTTCCCTGAACTTTTATTAGAGCCTTCGGCCTTCTTGATTCTCCCAGAGGTTCTTGGTGAGTCCACTAGGGTTTGGGAGGTTTTCAATAGAGAGGCAGGAGTGATAGAAACGAGAGAGAGAAGATAGAGGATAAGTACTGAAGAGTTTGAGTTTGAAAAGGAAACTGAATATTTCATGAATAATTGAAGAAGGAAAGTTTGAGTAAAATTCAAATTATGTGTGTGACGTGTAGAAGGAAATAAAATATTATTGATTTGAAAAATATTTGTTTTAAAAAGTAAAAACAGTGTTAGACAATGATCTACAGATATAACACCCAGCATTGGAGATCCATTCATTAACTATTGTGTACAAGGAAATCCTGGGAAGAGATCCAAGTGTACACCTCAAGTAGGGGATAAGATCAAGAAACAGAACACAAAGAAGTGTAGGGTAGTGAGTAGGGAGAGAGTAAGCAATGGTTAACTGTTCTTGAGAGAAAGATAGTCTAATGACAGCAAGAGCTTCGGTGAATCCAAAAGATCAAGAAGTATTGCCATGGAGGGCTAACGATCCTATATATAGTACGGAAGTGACCGCTGTGAGGGGTTAATGCGCCCATAAATGGCAGCTTAATGATAGCCCCGTAAGGGCACGTTCGACCGTATATATAGGGAACGTTACTCACTCGTTCGCATATACCAGAGACTGTCGGGTTTATAGGACACATTGTCATTAAATCTCTCAGTCAGTTACCAGGGGCTGCGCGCGAACTCGCGCGCGACAGACCTTACTCTAGCCTCCAAACCACTAAGTCCCTACAAGTCCCATGTGGCTGGTATCGCGGGTGGCCGTGCCTCGTATTTCCCATATGGATAAGTATGAGAAGTGATTAGGTGTGCATGGAGCACAGTCAGATGTGCTGGATGGCTTCCATGTGGCTATGATCTGTCTGTCTGGAATGCACCATCTACATTAGCTCCCTTTTGCGCAAATGTCACGCCCGCGTTTGCTGTGTAGTCGCGCAAAATTAGCCATGCGTATCTCCACGCGGGTCATTTGAATTTTGTGTAATTTAATGCTTGAAACCCTAGTCCCCATAAGCCATCATCATTGCCTAGGGTTCTGTAATGACGTCGTATAGCCTTTAATGAGGCGTGGTTGTTGTGAAGGTAACCATACGACGTCCACATACTTTCACTGATTTTCGAGGCAAGGATAACTAAGAATGGTATGATAGGTCACCTATTTCGCCGGTTATCAAGGTAATGCTGATTCAGCGAATGTCAGCAGTCGCGACTCTTCAGGCTTCAGTGCCCTATTTAAACCCTTGGTTGCAAAAATTAGAACTTTTTCCACCATTGTTGTTACTGAAGTTTTATGAGCTGGAGAGAGAATTCCCAACAAGACGTTCAGATCTTCAACCAGATTCTCAATCAGGTCGTTTAGACAATCCAATCACTCAGAAATCCAAAACGTTAGTGTTTCCAATCCTTCTCTTTTCCTTCTTTTGATCCCGAACTAGTACTCAACCTGGGTTTAGAACTTTCTTCATGTTCTTCACTGTTCCTCAAAGTCCATCATACTTAAACATGGTTTTGATCTTCAAATCTTGCTTCGAACATGTTTTTGTTGTTTTTGAACAGAGATGGCCAAAACTAAAAGTTTGAAGGAAGCAGTTTCCCTTCTAGAAGTCCCAAAAGAGCTGTGGTGCTAGGCCCCTTACCGAGGAGGGCAAGATTTTTATATGGCCACAATCAGAGGCACTACTCTTGAGCCGCCCCTACAAAGAAAGTCATGTAATTGGCTGCCGAACCCGAAAGAGACGATTGGGACCTCGCCGACGTAATGATATTGATCGACTCAGTCTTGAGGCTGGGCTTCATCCCTTCACAGATCTCCTTCACCAAACCTTCACCGAGAAGTTGGATTACAAGGAGGAGTGGAAAAAATTCGTTCTCCAGCACCACAAATCAACATTGACGAAGGCAAGGATCTATGGTGCTGTGCGCGCGACCAAAGGGCTGAGTGTGCCACTGGAGAAGGAAATGTTGATGACCCTGTTTTCTAGATACTAGAAGAAACCCACATCTTTAATTTTTAAACCTTTGAAGCTGGTCCAACGCTCGAAGATGTTGAAGCACTCCTAGAGCTTCCTTGTATGGGCTCCGTCAATCCTCTGACTGCTCTGAGTACAAAAGAGGAACTTCTGATCTTCGAGGAGATAAAATGATGCATTGGGGATTTGAAGAAAAATGCCACAAGTTGGTCAACAAGTAAGCCCTCGCTGACATTCGTGACTGTCGCGTTTGGTGCGAAAAACATCTGGTCCAAGTGGATCTCCTACTTCTACCGCGACTTTGCCAACGCGAAGATTGCTCAGGAGGTAGTTAAAAAGAATAAGAAAGCACCAACTTTGCTGGAAGGAAAGGGTTCCGCTTACACCTTGTGTGGTTTCCTGTGCGTCTGGTTCTCCAGGTATCATTTAGACGGGCACCCCCATGATGGCTTGTTTACGCATGTACTTGCACTCGCGGTCCGGCTTTCTCTTGGACAAAGAGTGGTGTTAGGGCCTTTGGTCCTTGGTTCTCTATACTACCGTATGGACTTAGCGATGACACACGTGGAGCAATCGTAGGGTCGAGTCAACGTCGCGTTCCTATCCATGTGGGCGTACGAGCAATGGCCTTTATATGCTCCCGCCCCCTCGACTGTGAATTTATGGAATGCGCCTAAGGCTAGGAAGCAACTCCTCTGCCCGCGAGCATGGTGCTGGTATAAAACCATGACTGTTCAACGCTCATTTGCTCTGGTATGCGACGATTCCTCCTATTTCAACCCTCGTCCTTATGCTCATCGGCTGGAAGATATCGTTTTGAGGGAAGAGATGTACCCTGACAGGCACATGAAATTCACCCGCGCGCACATCACTGAAGTTCACTCTGCTACACCCGTTTTGTCAACTGGTGCAAAAGGGGATACCTTCCTGCTCTGGGTGAAGACGGTATTGAGTGCGCGAGCTACCCCCTCATCACAACTCACTATGATCCTGTCAGAGTGAGTCCTCAACTTGGCTTCGATGTCGTTGCCCCTTCACTGTGGTTTGACTCGGTCGTGAAGGGATGCTACAAGAAGTTGTTGTATAAAGAATGCAACGAGTTGCTGATCAGCATGCTCCCACTAACACAGCCCTGTAGTAGCTGGCAAGGAGAAATGACTCCCGCCTGGATTGCTTTTTGGACTACCCAAACCCGTCTCCGATCGAGGTCCCGTCTTCAAGTTCAACCCGTCAGTGCGCCTGCTCTTAGAATAGGGGACTACCCCTTCAAATCAAATCCATCCAGGGACACGAATCAGTACAGGTACTATTCCCTTCTGGACAAGGACCAACATCTGTGCGCATAGCTGATTTTGGGAGAGAGATCGAGGAAGTGATGAAAGATTCTTATGCTGCGAGAAGAGATTATGCAAATGACTTCAAGAAGGTACGTCGAACTCTTATCCTTCTCTGCCCCCTTTTTTATTATCTCTATACTTGTAACATTGAACTTGTCCCTTTCTTTAGTGCTGCTGCTGTAGGTTCGCTTCTGGATATCGCACTACTGCTCTTGCAGATATACTGCGTTCGAAGGACGAGGCTGATGTTGTCATTGAGCCCCAGATGCCTATGGGGCAAGATGTCGAAGCCAAGATTTAGTCTTCTCTTGCAGTTTTCATATAAGATATCACGGAGTCAAGCAAGAACCCAAAGAAAACAAAAGCTTCCGGCGAGCCATCAACAGACGCGGCGGCGCCTAGACCAACAAAACGTGCACAAAACACCCCTGCTCCTCAAAAGCAAGCCGCCACCAGACGAAGCCAGAGTTCAAGGCAAACCAATTTGGTGGATTTCATTGAGTACGTTCCTGGAGTTTCTTTCGCCAGGCGCGAAGTTAATATTTATTGTATTTAACATGTCACGTTTGACTGCTTTTGGTACAAAGACTTTGCTGATATGAGCATGTTTTTAGATAGCGAGGAATCTGAGGGAGCTACGGAAGGTCGCACTGAAGAAGATGTGATCGAGGAATCTGTGTCTATGGCGAAGCAGACCGAGGAAGAATCAATGTTGCAAGAACAGCGTGACGTTGCAAAAGCCATGACGAAAAGCCTTGAAGAACAGACTAAGCGTTCACAATTCGTCGTGGGTCAATTGGAGCGTGCCCAACAGGATTTCAAGGAGATTGTTGGTGATGCCAATGAGGAAATTACTATATATCTATTTGCCTTATCCCATCAGGAACTTATCTATGAAGCCTTAAATCATGGTGTATCTAAGGGAGATATTCGTCGTTGGTTAGTAGACCAATGCGGTGAAGCTTCAGGTGAGCAATCCCCTTATATTTGCTATAGTTCATCACTTTTCATACAATAATAATGAGCTCCCTCGCATGTAACCAGGTCACGCGAGATTAAAAGGAATCGATGATAATCTGAGTCATAGTACTTACACAGATATCCCATATGAATGTGGAGGTGTTTGTAACCATATGCTCCTTGAATTCTAGTCATGTGAACCTTTATTTCAGACTCAACAATACTTGTATTTTTGCAGAACAAACCTTGATGCTAAAGCGGCCTCGCCTTCATAGTGCTATCATCTGTGTTCCACAATCCGTCATTGAGGCCAATCAGGGGAATGATCCCATGGAAAGAACCATTTTAACACCTAAAAGGCCTAGCACTGAAGAGGCTTCAGTCGCACCACCAAGGCCTATCGATGCTGAAGCTGCTGATCCTGAGAGAGAGCGCCTTGAACTCATTATTAAACAGGAACAGGAAGAAGAAGAACTTCACCAAGAGCAAGGGCCAAATGTTGAATAAACTGCCCAGGAAAATCCAAGGGTTGATGCTTCCCCAGTGAATGTTGAGCCTAATGATGCGACCGTGCCCACTACTCCAGTTGAGGAAGATGCTGAAGAAACTGGAGCAGCTCTAGAAATTCCATCAAGTACTCCCGCGGCTAGTTTGCGGTCTGCAACTCCTGAAGCTGGAGTTCAATTGGTTGCCTCAAATCTCACCCCCCAAGACATGGACATTGCAGAGGCCAATCAAGTGAGAGCCGCCCTTGACGGTGCAGTGCCAACTAACGGAGGAGAAGTTGAGCATGAGTTGGACGTAAGTGGTGTTGAATCTGAGGCTCAAAAGGAAACGAACTCTGCTCCTGAAGCTCCTTCAAGTGTTTCTCCTGCGACTATATTTCCAACTGAGGCACTTCTTGGAACAGTCGAGCGAGCTGAGGTTGCCCAAGAAGTATTGACTCCAAGTCCTCCAACTGAAAATATGCCAATTAGCAAAGAAGGGGCTGAACATAATGTGAGTGATTCTATGCGCGACCAAGACATGGCGATTATCCAACTGCCAGCCCCTGAGATTGATATTGCTGCAACTTCAGGAACGCAACCTAACATCGCACATGAAAGTGTGCCAGAAGCTCCAAGGTCTATACCAAGTGTAGTCGAAGCAGGAGAATATGGGGGGTGAAGACGCAGTTATGGCTGAGCCTCACCAAGATGCAACCTCAAATATTAATACTCCAGTTGCCGCGACCGAGGCGCCAGCAAGAATCGCTCCACTTGTGTCAACTCCAAATGTCTCAAGAAGTGTTGCTTCCTCAAAGGGACTTAGCCAAAACTTGATGCTTCCTGGCATGGTTGCGAGAGATCCTCCTCTTGGGGAGTGTCCGTCTAGCTTTGATCTAGACACCGTTTTTTCTCAAAACCCTTGGGCTGTCTAGGCTACGCCAACCATTGAGACTTTTTCTACTCAGAGAAACAACATGATCCCTGACGAGTACTTCACGCGTGAAGCTCTTGCTGATCAGAAATTGGCTGAAGCGGTGACTTCTGGTGATCAAACAATGGCTCCCATTCCTTAACTTCAGCAGATCGTTGAGGGAACTGGTACGCTTATCATCGAACATGTACTTTTTTCCGTATGCATGCTTTCTTCATATTCGAATAACACATTCTTTTTTTGAAAATATAAGTATAAGCCAAGCTTGCATGGAGTGGCTTATGAAGATTCACGTTTCATTTCCGACCATCTTCTCAGGAGTGTTGGAGTTAGCACCCAAAAATAGCAAATTCTTACGGAGATGACAGATTTGCTGGAGAGTATAAACAAAATGACCCCCAAAAGCATCACCTATGTCGCCGGTGCTTATGTTTGCTGACTAGGGCTTATGGAATCCAACAGGTTTCAGGGGGAAATTTGAACCTTGACTTTCTCATTCAGAGATTAGTGAGGATCAACAATTCTGTGAAACTCAAGTTTGGCTATGCAAACTACAATATGTAGAAATCTGCTCTAAAGGCCCGAAAAGAATTACTCGACAAGGCCATCAAGGAGTTCACGGAGGCCGCCAAGAAGCACAATAGAAACAAAGAGCGCTTAGATCGATTGGATGCTAATTCCATAAAACTGTCTGCTGAAGATTCGCTCCTGAAAGACTTTTTTGAAGACAAGTAGTTTGTCATTGTAATAGTTTGAATTGCTTCTGGAACAATGACATGTATAACTCTTTGCACTGTTTAAATCATAGCTGTGAAATTTTGTCCTTGCTCTTGCTTCGCGTGTATTAAACGTCATTTTACTGTTGACTAACTCACGTCTTTCAGTATTGCCTTTGTCATAATAAGCCTTTAGTCGCATATAAATGCTATTTTCAAAAAATAGGCCTGAATTTGTTTCCACTTAGACAAGCTTGAGCATCATGTATTGCTGCCATCAAAATGGATGGGCCTTTGACTTTGCTGCTATCTAGACAGGTAGGCTTAAATTCACCTCAAGCTGTCACCTAGATAAATGGGCTTTAAGTTCGCACTTGGCTGTCATCTAGACAGATGGATTTAAGGTTTGGATTCGGCTGCCATCTAGACAGATGGGCTTTTAGAATTGTGCATTGCGGCTATCTGGACAAATAGGCTTAAATTCGCATTATGCTGCTATCTAGACAGATAGGCTTAGTCTCGCGTTTGGCTGCCATCTAGACAGATAGGCTTTAAATTTTGCATTTGGCTGCTATCTAAACAGATATGATTTAAAATTTGAATTTGGCTGCTATCTAATCAGATAGGCTTGATGTTGCTACTATCTAAACAGATAGGCTTTGTTTTGCTGCTATCTAGACAGATAGGCTTTAGTTTGCGCGTTGCCGCTATCTAGACAGATAGGCTTTTCGTTTGCACATTGCTGCTATCTAAACAGATGGGCTTTTGTAAAGGTTGCTATCCAGACAGATAGGCTTGAGTTTGCAGATCGCGGATATCTAAACTGATAGGCTTATTATTTGGCAGTAAGTGTAAGAAACATGATTTAAGCAAATGACATATAAAATTGATAAGTGATCTCTCATATGGGAGAGTGGTTATCATTAATAGGATCATTGCAGGAAGATTAACAAAATACAACGTATGTAAGTAATGTTTCAGGAATATTACTTTTTTGTTCGTTGCATGCTGATTGGTTTGGTGGCTATTGCAGCTTTATGAACTCGCGAGATCATGCATGAATCACTTCTTTTCCTTTTAGCTCCTGCTCCGAATGGGATGGCAATGGATTTCTGCGTACATCTTTAGTTGGGTTGTCGATGATCAATTTCCCTTCCTTGATTTTCCTGTCTACCAGCCATCTCAGCTTCTTGCATTCCTTGGTAGGATGCGAGACCTGACCATGGCATTTGCACTATCTGGGACCACGAAACTACTCCCTAGTGGGTTTGTACTCTAGTGCCGGTAGAATTCCATCTTTTTTCCACCGCTTGCACAAGATTATTATGTCCTCAATCAAACATGGCAATGGGGTTACCTCCCTTAGTGTGGATTGTGTTTGCTTCTAAGGAGACGAAACCGCACTCACCTCAACTTCACGTCCGCGTTTGTAGTTGGCGTGCGATCATTCGCGTACCTCTTCTTGGCTCGATGTTCCTAGAGTAGTCAATCAATTTTGAAAAGGTAGTATTCAAATTGATTAACATACCTTTGTATTTGTCGCGCATGCCCTGAAGGCATATCTCCACCAGGAGACTCTCAGAGACTTCATCAATGCATTCCATAGACTTGGTTCTGAATTTCTTGATGAATGCCACTCATTCCTTGTCGTGCTTCTGGTGCATACGAGATAGGTGTATGGTTGTGACCTTCTCCTCGACTTGGAAGAATTTGGTGTAGAACTTCTTCACCATGTCTTCCTTGGTCTTGACGGAACCAGCCTCAAGGGTCTTGTACCGTTGGTACACGACAGTCCCCAGAGATTTGGGGAACTCGCGCATCAGCAGCCTGGTGTCAATCCCATGCGGGCCCATCAATTCAACAAATCGCATCACGTGCTCTTGCGCGTTCCCACTGACCTCGTCAAACTTCTTCCATTTGGGCGCCTTGTACCCAGCAGGGTTGGGCATCAGGTATATATCGCGCGGGATAGGAGGTGCATTGTCAACATTTGGGATGACAGTATCTGCAAAACTTTTGTTTGCAATGATGCTGTGCAAGCGTTGTTCCAGGGCCGCGACGTTGGCAGCGTGCTTCCCCTGGGGTGGATGATGGTGTTGCAGCGAGGCCTGGGATGTTAGGCATGTTGGGATCATACGGAGGTGGAGGTGCATAACTCCCCTGGACTCCAGTCACGTACAACGACAATGCAGGGTATGAAGTGGGGTTTCCAGCAGATACAAGAGATGAACCTGATGGCAGCCTTGGTGGTTGGGGCACAGGACCATTGGGGAGAGAAGGTTGTGAGTTTAGTGGAACGGATGTGTGCACCATAGAGGTTGTAGCTACCCCCCGTGGAGGCAGCTGAGCTGCTAATTGTGGGCCTGGAGCCCCCTAAGTGGCATTCTGGGCAAGCTCTCCTAGGATCTTCATGATATGGGCAATCTGGGCAGACTGAGCCTGCATAGCCTTGGATTGTCTTTGGATTGTGGCCTGCAACATCTCCAGAGAGGGATTAGCCATAGTAGCCGTCTGGATCTGTGAATTGGTGTTGGTGTTGGCGAGGGCCTCCTCCTTCTGAATTCCTTCCTCCTGGAGAGATTGGTAACCATCACAGAGATTAGCCTCAAGAGACATTGCTGCTAGGTTAATTGATTGAAGTTTGTGAAGGTGGATGTTCACGTTGGGTTCACCAATTTTGTACAAGGAAATCCTGGGAAGAGATCCAAGTGTACACCTCAAGTAGGGGATAAGATCAAGAACACAGAGAAGTGTAGGGTAGTGAGTAGGGAGAGAGTAAGCAATGGTTAACTGTTCTTGAGAGAGAGACAGTCTAATGACAGCAAGAGCTTCGGTGAATCCAGAAGATCAAGAAGTAGTGCCATGGAGGGAAAAGGAAGCTATATATAGTAGGGAAGTGACCGTTGTGAGGGGTTAATGCGCCCATAAATGGCGGCTTAATGATAGCCCCGTAACGGCACGTTCAACTGTATATATAGGGAACGTTATGCACCCGTCCTCATATATCGGAGACCGTTATGAGATCAACCGGGTTTATATGACACATGGTCATTAAATCTCTCAGTCGATTACCAAGGGTCGCACGCGAGCTTGGTTGTCATTCGCGCGCGACAGACCTTACTCTAGCCTCCGAACCACTAAGTCCCTACAAGTCCTTTGTGGCTGGTATCGCGGGTGGCTCTGTCTCGCATCCCCCATATGGATAAGTACGAGCAGTGATTAGGTGTGTATGGAGCACAGTCAGATGTGCTGGATGGCTGCCACGTGGCTATGATATGTCTATCTAGAATGCACCATATACAACTATATAGTATACAGAATTATTTTCAAAGCTTTTAAAAGAATTTCAGTACAGAAAGAAGATAAGATCAATGCTTTGAAAATCTTTTCAAGGCTTTGAAAATCTTTCAAAAAATTCAAACACATAGTCTTTACCTTATACTCCCCCTTAAACTAGTGCTTCCTTGTTTAACATGCCATGTTCTAATCTCAGGGCTGTGAATCTATATTTTGGCAATAATTTAGTGAAGATATCTGCAAACTGCATGTTAGTACGCACAAATGACAAAGATACATCACCTTTCTCCACATGATCTCTGATGAAATCGTGTAATTGAAGTTGCACTAGTGTTGTCACATTTGATGGCAATATCTCTGAATTCATAACCCAAGTCTCTCATTTGTTGAGCAATCCACATCACTTGAGAGGAACACGCTCCAGCTTCTATGTATTCAGCTTCTACTGTTGATAAAGCTACTGAATTTTTCTTCTTAAAATGTGACGCGATTTACTAACGTGTATGCGCAAGTGCACGGTCAAGTAATATAGGGTGGTATTTCAACCACGAGTTATCGATCCCAAGAGGAGAAGCTTGAGATTATTTGATTAGTCGATCAATTTAGAAAACAGTAAGTAGGAGGAAGAATTGTGATTTAAAGAGTTGTCACCCTCAAACAAGTGTCTAAAGTGAAATAAACAACTAAACTAATATTTTTGTATTTTTCTAATAAATATGGTGAACAACTAGGCGATCTATGGATCCCCTAGGGTTTTAGACAGTTCCGGATAATGTACTGAAACAGGATACCATCTAATTAGTTGTGTCGAGTAATAGCGTTGTCAGTCTCCTCTCAGTCTCATGTCATTCTACCTATCAGTTGATTACGGGTCTTGTCGGTCCACGGACATCTACTGATATGATTCTAACTTCCTAACGTTAAGCCGATCACTGGGTCCTATCGGTCCACCAATGCCCAACGCTACACAATCGAATCTAGCCTCACACGACTAGTCCTATCATCACACCTCTCAGTCTCAATGATTCAGGACTAATTTCCTGTTCTCGTTCGTATCCGGTAAAGTCTCTTTCGAGCACCCACCTAGAAAGCTAGCCTAACCGGTTCGCGAGTCCGTTTACGCTAAGAATTAAGCTTAGAACAATCAATCCAACTATTACGATGATAGTCTTTAAGCTACGATTCAACTAATCTATTGATTCATCTTCCTAAAGTTGTTCTTGTCACCCTAGGCGTTTCAATAGCCATAGTGATCAAGATGTGCGATAATTGAATAAGAACAACACGATTAAAAGAAACGAAACATGAATCAATCTTATAATACGGAACAAGTCTATTCATAAACCCTAGGTTCATCTCAATAGAACATAGAAAATAAATCTAGCTACTCATACGATTAAATAACAAGAGTTTCTAAGAGTAATTAATAGATAAGATAAAGAAATCAAACGGAGTAACAGAACTCCGGTGCAAACCCAAGCTTCGCCTCCTTCTTTGTCTTCTTCGTCCTCCGTCTTCTTCCTTGCGTGATGTAAAATGAAGATTTTTTGTAGAATGAACTTCAGCCCCTAAGTCTTTTTCTTACCAGATCCCTAGGATTACAAATATTGCCTATTTGTAGTTTTGACCCACCAAAGTTGTTGGAGTCTCCTCATGATTGGTAATCCCCCTTTAGAAACCCTAGCTGTTCTCATAAACCACAATGCTTCTCTTCCATTTATTTTTCATTTTATTTCACTTTTTCCCCAGCCTCTCAGCCGCCAGGACACATAAGCAGAGGGGTGTTTCTATTAGTACTCTTCTTCTTTTCTGTTTTTCGTCTCTGTGTTCTTGCTTCTTTGCGATATGCTTTGATGGGTTTCTCTCTGTCGCCTGCTTCTTCTCTTCCTCTATTTTCCGCTGCCATGGGTGTGGTCTGGTTAGAGGTTTGGGTGAGTTTCAGGCTCTGGTTTTGTGGCCTGAGTTCTAGTGGTTAGGAAGTGGCTGTTAATGGAGGCGTTGATGGTAGTAGTAGCATGTTAGTTCATGGAGGTGAAATTGGGTTTGTTTGTTGAATTGGCATAGGTGTTGGTGGCTGTCACAGGTTGTGGTGAAGGCTGGTAATTATTCAATTGATAGTGCAAATGGTGAGTTAAAATGGTGTGTTAATGGTGAAATGGTTGAAGCCTGTGGGTTAGTTTAGGTCAAGGCAGAGAGGTGGCAGTGGTGTGGTTGTGGTTGCTGTGGTGAAGGGGGTAATGGAAATGGATTATAAGTTAAGTTGGTTAATTTATTAGGTTCATTGTGTACTAGCCGGTTATTTAGTTACTCTTGGGAGGTTTATGGAGGCTAAGAGGTGGAACATGTAATGGTAATGTCAGGGATGGAGTTGGTCATGGCTATGGGGTTTAGGCAGATTGTAGTGGTGAATTGTTGCAACAGGTGTGATTAATTGGTTGAGTTTCTTTGCAACATAAACTGAGGCAGTTTTGGTCCTTCAACTCAACCTCCTTGTTCGTTCTCCTGAGCTTCATTGTTTCCGAAGTTCTCGTCTCCTTTGAGTTGATCTCGCAAGTTCCAATTCCTATCAAAACAACACGAACACAGCCCATGTGATCAAATGTGACAAATACAGCTTAAATTGACAGGAAAATGCCCAGACTATCAATACGCGCATATAGCTCAACTATACAAAATCCTCGCATTCACAGTACAAAACTGATAGTACTTTAGCTGGAATGCACGCAAAATGATATAAACACGTAGAAGAAATATAACTCTACATAGAGTTATCAAAATTCCAGCTTATCAGGGATGATCTAAGGAACTGGCAACACCCTGAAGTGCATTTTCTATCTACTTTGTAACCTGCAAAATCATCATCAGAATAGCCACACAAAGATAAGTTAGATAGTTTAGGATACCAAAACCCTAAGTATTTGGTCCCATTGAGATGTTAAAGATTCCTTTGACAGCCACTAAGTGTGATTCTTAAGGATCAGCTTGGAATCTAGCACACATACAAACACTAAACATGATATATGTCTTGCTTGCAGTTAGATAAAGTAGTGAACCAATCATACCTCTGTATTCTTTCGGATTCACACTCTTACCATTCTGATCTTTGTCTAGGGATAGTGTAGAAACTCATGGGAGTTTTAGCAGCCTTGTATTGAGACAAGTTATACTTGTTTAGCAGATCCTTGGTGTACTTACTTTGATATAGAAACATTCTCTTCTTCATTTGTTGCACGTGAAGTCCAAGAAAGAAATTTAACTCTCCCATCAAGATCATGTCAAATTCCCTACTCATAAGACTTGAGAAATCTTTATAAAGAGAATTATTTGTAGCACCAAACAAAATATCATCAACATATAATTTTACTACTGGAATTTCTTTCTTATGAGTCTTTATGAAAAGGGTTTTATCAACCAAGCCTCTTTTGAAACTATTTTCAAGTAGAAATTTTGACATTCTTTCATACCAAGCTCTTGGAGCCTGTTTCAAACCATAAAGCGCCTTTCCAAGTTATAAACATAGTTGGGAAACTCATTACTTTCAAATCTAGGTGGTTGAGCAACATATACTTCATATTGCAGATAGCCATTTAAAAATGCACATTTAACATCCATTTGAAAATTTGTTATGTTCTTATGAGATGCAAATGCAAGTAAGAATCTAATTGCTACCAAACTGGCTACAAGAGCAAAATTCTCCTCATGGTCTATTCCTTCTTCTTAGTGATGGCCTTGAGCTACTAATCTTGCTTTATTTTTTATAACCTTACCACTTTCATCCAGCTTGTTTCTGAACACCCATCTTGTTCCAATCACAAACTGATCTTTGGAGGAGGAACTAGATTCCAAACCTTGTTCCTCTCAAATTCATTCAGCTCCCTTTGCATATACATGATCCAGTCTGCCTCTTGAAGTGCTTCTTTCACATTCTTGGGCTCTATAAGAGATACAGAAGCATTTAAAGCACACAAGTTCTTTAATTGAGACCTTGTTTGTGTACCAGTGGATGGATCATAAATGATGTTTTCTACTGGATGAGCGGACAGATATCTTAACTTCTTTCGAGGTGTCCTGGGTTCTGGTTCTCCAGGAATCTTTTCAGTACCTTGAGATCTTGATGTTGTGGCTTCACCACTCTGTGTGTTCTTGAGATTCTGTTTCAACGCTTTGAAACCTATTTTAAAGGCCTTGAAAACTTCTTCTATTTTCGTTCAAGCTATTCTTGGAACTATTGTCTGGATCTGTTTTATCTTCTGATACATGTTTGTTCAGATTCAGATCTGCAAAACCATCACTCAAAGAACCATCATAGACTTCATCAAAAATAACATGTATACTTTCCTCAACAAGCTTTGTTCTTTTATTGTAAGCCTTATAAGCTTTTTTAGTCTAGGAATAGCCAACGAATATACCTTCATCACTTTTGGCATCAAATTTACCAAGATTTTCCTTTCCATTGTTGTGAACATAACAAGTAGAACCAAAAGGTTTGAAGTAAGAGATGTTTGGCTTTCTCCCTTTGAAGAGTTAATAAGGATTCTTATTCAAAATAAACCTAATCAAGCACTTGTTCAAGACATAGTTTGATGTATTCACAGCTTTTCCCACAAAGGATTTTGGCAACTTGTTCTCCAAAAGCATTGTCCTAGATATGTCCTCAAGTGTCTTGTTCTTTCTTTCAACAACACCATTCTGTTGAGGAGTTCTAGGAGCAGAGAAGTTATGAGAGATACCAAACTTAGCAAAAAATAAGTCAAACTCCAGTTGATCGAACTCTCTGCCATGATCACTCCTGATAGAAGCAATAGGCAGGTTTTTCAAAGTTTGAAGCTCTTTGCAAAGTTTTGAAAATTCAGATAGAGCCTCGGACTTATCTTTAAGAAACATTACCCAAGTAAATCCACCGTAATCATCTACAATAACCATCATATACATCTTACCCTTTGGAGTTGGAACTCTCATAGGACCACAAACATCCATATGTAGTAATTCAATAGGTCTAGTTGTACTTACAAAGTTCTTGGGATTCATAGAGCTCCTTGTCTGTTTACCTTGAGCACAAGCCTTACATACCTCTTCATCCTTTAACTTGATAGAAGGCAGACCTCTGACAAGATCTTTGGAAAACAATTTTTCAATGTGTATAGGCTAATGTGTCTAAGCTTTCTGTGACAAAGCTTTAAATCATATTTCAAGGCCTTGAGACACTTGAGACTTTCTCCTGAAACTTTGTTAGTATTCAAATAGTATACATTGTTTGACCTAGAAGCAGTGATGACGCAATTTACAGATTTTTCATCTTGCTCCACACATTTTTTGTTTTCAAATACAACTTCCATACCTTTTCCACACAGTCGTGATACACTATGCTAATTAAACTTTAACCATCTACAAGATACACAACTGAGATAGAATTTTCAGAACCGATACCTATGATGTTGCATTTGCCTTTGTTACTAAGTGTGATTGTCCCTCTTGATTGTTCTTTCAATTCATAGAATAAAGAACTTTTTCCAATCATGTGTTTGGAGCAACCACTACCCATGATCCATTTATGTCCTTTGCTTTTGGTGACAACCTGCAAACACCATTCACTTCCTTACCCAGCTGTTGGACCAAGTGTTATATTAGAATTCATATTTAGGGTCAACCATATTACGTGGTCTAACCCCTTTACGAACCCAAATACGTATCACTTGTCCCTTAAGTTTAAATGGAAAGTGTTCCTCATGATGTGAGGTTCTCTTCTTCTAAAGGGACAAGTCATCTTTACATGACCAGTTTTGATGCAGTAATGAGATTTTGGAGAATGTTCGCTGCTTGCTTTCACAAATCTGGTGTTGTTATTTATTGGAAAATTTGGATTGTATCCAATACCAGTTTTGTGAACAGACTGCAGACTTCCTCCAAGAATTAGGTTGAGATTTTGTTCTGAGCTAGCATGTTTTTTCATAGTCTTCTTAGAGTCTTGAAGTCTCTCAGTCAAATCATTCTTTTGTTCCTCTAATTTATCATATCGGTGTCTTAGAGAAACAATGTTGTCACTCAAAATAGAGCTATCTGTGGAAATTTCTTTGAACTGAGATTTCAAGGCTTTGAAATTGGTTTCCAAGGCTTTCAAAAATCTATGCCTATTTTTTCCTGAGAAGTTTCAAGATTCTTGTTGTATCAAACTAGTTGTAGATTTTGTTTTGCTTTCTCATGAACTTTCTCCTTCAAAGATTTGATTTCATTTAAATAATCTTCTTCATTCTGAATCATTGTTTTAAAAATTTTAGAAAGCATATTTGAAGATTGAGACACAATAATTTTCACAATTACCTCAGTGTTCTTATCAGAACATTCATCATGCTTGGCCATGATACATAGATTAGCCTGATATTCTTTAGAGTCAGATTCACTTGATGAATCTGAATCACTTCAAGAAGCTACCATAGCCTTATTCTTTCTTTCATGGTCTTTCTTTCGAAAGTGTTTGCTTTTCTTGTGTGGACAGTCTCTAATGAAGTGTCCTGCGTCACCACACTCAAAGCAATTCATAACTATGGACTTTTTAGAAGAAGATTTACCCTTGTAGTCTTTGCTGCTGGAGGATCTGAATTTATCCCTGTTGAACGCTAAGTTCTTCTTCATCTTGAGAATCCTTTTCAAGGCTTTGGAAATAAGAGAAATAATTTTCTTCATCATATTCTTCTTTTTCAAGGCTTTGAGGTTGTTCACTCTCTTTAGACTTTAGAGCCTGATTCTTGACACTCTCTGGTAATTCTCCATCAACTTCATTCATTTAGATCTCATGTGTGAGTAGATTTCCCTGTAAATCATCAAGCTGGAGGGAGGATAAATCTTGAGCTTCTTCAATAGTTGTGGTCTTTGGTTCCCATTTGGCTTTGGGAAGGCTTCTCATGATTTTTCTGACTTTTTCTTCAATGGGGAATACTTTCCCCAAGGACTCCAGATTGTTTACCATATATGTGAATATTTTGAACATGTATTTGATGGATTCACGACCATTCATCTTGAATAGCTCATACTATCTAAGAAAGGTATTGATCTTGGTTTGCTTCACTTGGTTGGTTCCTTCAAAAGTAACCACCAGTTTATCCCATATCTCCTTAGCAGTCTTGCATGCGGATATCATGTTGAGTTCATCTGCACTCAAAGCACACTATAAGAGATTCATATCTCTATAATTCTTAAAAAATAGTTCTATTTCGGGAGCAGAGAAAGAGCTTTCTGGTTAGGGAGTTTTAATCCCATCCTCTTCTGTGTAGAACATGTGAGGACCATTCTGGATGATAGACCAGAGTTCAATGTCTTGATCAATGATGAAAATTTTCATCAAAGCTTTCCAGTGTACAAAATTGTTACCACGGAACAAAGGAGGTCTGTTAGCAGCTCTTCCCTGTGTGAAACCACCAATACCTACAATACACATGATCACAATATTGTTAGGTCTATGCAGTGATACAAGATCTGATACCAATTGAAAGACAGTGTGTAGGTATGTGATACAGGATCAATACTCTATAAAGGGGGGTTGAACAGAGTATGACAACTTCTACCAAAGTAATGGTTTTAAAACAAAGTGTGAAGATCTGGAAGTAGTTTTTAAGGCTTTGAACTCAAATTCAAGCTCTTAAACCAAAACAGATAGTGTGAAAAGTTGCTGATCTTTTTCAAAGCCTTGAAATGCCTTTTAAGGTCTTGATTAAAAAGTGGTTTGATGCAGTGAACATGAAAAGTAAAGAATTGAAAAGTAAATGCATAGAACACAATGATTTTACGGAGTTCAGTCCTCAATGACCTACGTCTCCGCCTGTGGGATTTAAATCCCTGCAGGATTTCAATAGACTTCTTATTAATTAAAAGCTAAGCCCTAGATCTCAAGCATATAGAATTCCCCTACTCTGTTGCAGCTTGTGGTTATCTCTGACATATCTAGTACCTGCTCTAGCTAACTGATTCAATAAGAATCTCTTGTTGTTCCTCTTGAACAACACCACGAGATTAAATGATCAAGTAATAATAAAAATGTTATACAAATGAAAGCACAGATGGAAGAACATTGTATATGCAGTAAAGCTGTAAAGCTTGAAGTGTTCTTCTGTAGATTGAGATGGGCTGAATGTTTGGATCTCCTTCAGTGTTTCTTGTCAATCCTGTGAGTACTCTGAATTCGTTTTTCTCTCAAATTGTGTCTCTTTCGGGAATTTTGAACTGCAGTATTTGTAGGAACTTCAAAACAGAATTTCCTAAAAATCCTCCAGAGGTATTTGACTCTTAACAGCTCAATTCTAACGGCTAGCTGCTTGAGCTCCTCACCGATTTTGATTTGATCTTCCATTTGTATACTTAAGGAAGGTCCGGACTTCATTCCATAACAGTAGGATCAATCTGCAGCCTTTAAATGACAAGTACACAATCCCAGTAAATAAGGAAACTTGCTAAACCTGCATGCACAAGGTTAGCTAGAAATTCCTGCAAAATAACTCAAGCTTATAATGTAATAAATAATCAGATTAGGTTTGTATTTCATCATACAACATAATAAGATCAAGTGCAGAAGATTAAACAGGATTTAAAGTAGAAACTTCCCCTTAGTTCATGCTCCGATATTTTCAAGGCTTTGAGATGAGTTTCAAGGCCTTAAAGCTCATTGGGAGCAACCTGTGAACTTCCAACCGTGTAGCAATTCCTCACCGTAGAACGAATAATGAATTTTATCTACAAACCTTTGTTTCTCTTCTCACTATTCTTCCACTTTATAGTCACAAAAGCCAAGAATTAACCCTACAGGAGCCTCCTTCCAATTAGAACCCAACAATTTGTTTTAAAATCCACCGTGTTTTGATTTTGGTAAGAATGGGAGTGTTTGGAAGCTTTGAGAGGGAGTGACTTAACGTAATCTTCATGAATGAAGAATAAAACTGAGTTTCCCTATTTTTTCATCAGAAAGGATGGGTTAAATGACATTTGTACTCCTTTTGAATGAATTCTTTGACTTTTGGTGTGCCAACTGTTCGTCCGAACAACTTCCCTATTTGTGCTAGTAGGTTATAATTTGTGCGAGGAGTTCCTTATTTGTGCGAGATGTCTCTTATTCGTGTGAACACGTGGTTTCTCCCACGAATTGCTGAGCTGCACGAAGTTGCATTTTCTCCAATTTTTTTACTCATGATTATGATACGCGCGTATGAACTATCACCAGAAAGATCATTGTAAGCTCAGCTTGTTTCAAATGCTTGCAAACAGCTTGTCTGTTTCAAGCCCTTGAAACTGTTTTCAAAGGTTTGAAATATATTGTGCAGTATATAGCATGAACTTAGGGGGAGCTTTTAATTCTAATATGACGCCTAAACCCCTATACTTGATTATGTGTTATTTGACAAACTATTTGGATGATCTAAACTGTTTCTAATCCATCTGTTTGTGCAAGTTTTTGCATGGATAAGTTGTTACCTATTTTGCAGGGACAATTTCCTGAACTTTGCTCTTACAGAAAAGGAAACTGGATTGATAGATTGATTTTGTGACTATAAAAACATGTATGGACCTTCCTAACATACTTAGCTACAAGATCAAGTCAATATATTTGAAGATATTGAGCAACTAGCCATTTGAAAGAGTTGTTAGACAAGTCAAGATATGCTGCTCATTTTTAGGAAGTTTGTTTTGAGAAGATCTGCAATTCAAATTAGCTTCATAAGAGGGAATGACTGAAGAATTTGAATAATACACACGAATACAGAGACTCATTCATTCTCGAGATTGAGAATAAACACAGAAGGAGATTCATTTTCACTCCATCCAATCATCAGAAGATCACTGCACATTCAACTGCTTCATCAAGTCAGTGTTCTTCTTTCTGATCTATATTTGTATATCATTTAGATAATACTTCTTAAATATTATTCTCGTGAGTTTTTCAAGTGATCAATAGAGAATTCTTGTTGAATCAGTTAGCTAGAGCGGGCACTAGATAGGTTAGTGAGAACCACAAGGTGTAACAAAGTAAGGGAACTCTTTGTTCTTGAGATCTAGGGCTTAGCTTTTGATTTAAGAAATCCTGCAGGGATTAAGTCATTGAGGTAGAGACGTAGGTCCAGTTGGACTAAAATCTATAAATATCTGTGTCTCTTGCATTTTTCTTGCTACTTCATACCTAGCTTATTTACTGCACAAAACATGTTTTAAGTTAAAGGGTTTGAAATCCATTTAAAGGCTTCGAAAACTCTCAGCATTCTTTCTTATATTTTTTTTGATTCCATGGACTTGAAACTCATTTCAAGGCCTTGAAATACTCTAGTTAAAGACAATTATACCAAGGACTTGTTAAACAAATAAAATATGTCTCAGTCCAAGGTAGAAAAAACCCTATGAGCTCTACACTGTCTCTAGACAAGGACCAAACTGGTAAGAATGTAAATGTGAAAGAGTATAGAGGTATGATTGGATAATTTCTATATCTCACTGCTAGTAGACCAGATATCATGTTTAGTGTTTGTACGTGTGCTAGATTTCAAGCTGATCCTAAATCACAATTGGTTGCTGTCAAAAGAATTTTTAGATATCTCAATGGTACCAAAGACTTAGGGCTTTGGTATCCTAAACAATATAATTTCTCTTTGTGTGGCTATTCAGATGCTGACTTTGCAGGTTACAAAGTTGATAGAAAAAAGCACATCAGGGTGCTGCCAATTTCTTGGAACATCCCTGATCAGCTGGCATTCAAAGAAACAAAATTCAGTTGCACTATCAACAGTAGAAGCTGAATACATCACAGCTAGATCTTGCTGCTCACAAGTTTTATGGATAGCTCAGCAAATTAAAGATATTGGATTTAATTTCAGAGATATACATATCAAATGTGATAACACCAGTGTAATCTCTTTTACAAAGAATCCAGTTCAACACTCAAGAACCAAACACATAGATGTTAGACACCATTTCATCAGGGATCATGCTGAGAAAGGTCACGTTACTATTGAATTTGTGTCTACTAACATGCAATTGGCAGATATCTTTACTAAACCATTGCCAGAGGAAAGATTCTCAGTCCTGAGGCTAGAATTGGGCATGTTAAATAAGGAAGCATTGGTTTAGGGGGAGTATCAGGTAAGTTTCAGGTAAGTATTATGTGGTTCAAAGTTTTGAATATATTTTCAAAGCCTTGAAAATCTTTTCAAAGCCTTTATTTTATTTGCTTCAGTTTTATAGAGTTTCAAGGCCTTGAAACCCTTTCCAAAGCCTTGAAAATAAGATTTTATGATTTTTAGTTAATAAATTGGATCTTTCAATGTTGGGTGTTATCTCTGTAGATAATTGCTTAATATTTCTTTTATTTTTAAATTTACTATCTTTCAAAATTAGTATTACAGTATTTCTTTCCCACGTCACACACACACACAATTTTGAATTTAACTAGTTATGCACATCTTAAAAGATTTAAAAATATTATGTTTCCTTTTAAAACTCAAACTCTTCAGTACTTATCTTTTCTCTCTCTCTCTCTCTCTCCTCTCTCTCATCACTCCTGCCTCTCTCTTATGTACCCTCAAACCCTAATGAGCACGACAAGAACCTCTTATAGGATCAAAATAGCTGGAGGATCAAAGAAAGTTTCTGACAAGAAGATGAAGATTACTGAGGAAAGGGGTTCAAACTCTCAGTGATGATTCCAGTTCAAAAACCCCCGGTGCAGAGAAGACTCCTTCTCCTCCAAAGAAGAAGATCAAGAAGGATCAGATTCCTACTTCTAGCAAGAAGAAGACAGATCAATCTGCTCTAGAGAAACAGCCAAACGAACAGATTGCTAGTACTAAGAAGGTGAAGAAGAAGAAGAAGCCTACTAAAGCTGACAAGGGAAAAGGAAGATTCACTGAGGAAGAACCAGAGAAAAGAACCGGAAAAGAACTGCAGATCTATTCACAGAAGCAACAATCCCCTGGTAAGAAATCTGGCATTAATACCAAGTGGTTTGTTACTAATGTTTCTAGAGGAAAATGGTTAGATGGTTTGCTTCTAAATCAGTAGCCTATTGTAGTATGATTAGTGTTAACATGTTGAGAAGTATGAATCTGGAGTGTATTAAGAGGTTGAAGAAAAGTTCTATTTGGAAAGTTTTAAACCCTCCAGTTGCCTACCCTAGGCTCACTACGCTTTTCTATATGAACATTAAGCAAATCAATACTGTAAGCCTGGTGATTCAATCCAAAGTGGCTGGTGTTAACATGGAGTTAGATCACTCAGAATTTGCCAATGTTTTAGGCTGTTCCAAGAGGTATAACACAGAAAAATATCCCAACAAGATTGAATGCTTGAAAGTTGCTAGGGAAGAATTCTTTTTACCCAATGTCTCTACCTCCTCTAAACAGTTAACACACTATGTGCTAACTGTTGAAGCCAAAGTCTTGTTTACCATCTTGATGAGGTGTGTAGTGCCTAAGGAGAATTCAAAAGAATTTATAACTGATAGGGTGTTATACTTAATCATGCATGGGTATGAGATTTATCTTCCTCAATTGTGATGGAACACATGCTTTACTCCCAGACAAAGGAAAGAATGCGCCCTTTGCCTTATGCCAATTTGCTTTCTGCTTTCTTTTAACACCTTGAGATTCCAAATGACAGAGAAGAAACCATTACCACTTGTTTTGTTATGCTTGATGAGAAAACATTTGAAAGAATTGGAGTCATGAAAGCCAGTGAGGGAATTTGGAAGTTATACTCTCATCTTTCTAAAGAAGAGCTACAATCCAAGAATTTTACAAAACACAAGGCCTTGACCTCTCCTCCATACCTACCCTCTCAATCTCAAGACCTTTCAATGGTGATTCAAAGCTTGATGTTCTGGAGAAGGATATGGATGAGTCATTTCTGGTTTCAAGTTTAGGGAGCTCCCTAAATGTAGTAGGCTATTCCACAAATTCCGAAAGGGCTGTCGTCTGATGGGTACGGAGCTTGAAGAAGCGAAGCGAACCTAGAGTTCATGCGCTAATCAGTAAATGAATAGGGCCTGAAAGATTTGAAGGAAAATCAGCATGATCTTGGCACTGAGTTAAAACATTTGAGGTATATGGTTGAAAGCATATTCAAAAGTATCAATGTCCTCCATGTGGAAGAGGAATTTTCTCAAGCTACAGAAGGACCAAAGAACGATGGTTCAACCACAGACTTGTTCAGTGAGTATACTACTCAGGATGAGGCTGCAGGGTGGTGGACACAGGGAAACAAGTGGTTCAAGAACAGGGTGGTGAAGAACGGGAACAAGATGATGCTGGCAGTCCAGATTCGGGGATGTTGATCAAAGATATTAAGAAGAAGAAAAAGAAGGCAAACATTCCAAATATAGTGACTAAGGTAGATATTTTTGATGATTCGTGATGTTGGTGAAAAGCTGCTCAAGAAGAAGAACAAAATGATGATGAGGATGATGAAGAAGACAGTGGAAGAAGAAGATGCAAAGCCAAAGGGATATGGAGACCCAAACCCCTAATTCTTGCATCTTCTTTCTATTTTTTTAAGGCCTTGAGTCCTTTTTCAAAGTCTTGAAAAATTCTGCTTTTAAAACTTTTTCAATTTTTTACCCAAAACATTGATCCATCATTTTCTCATTCTTTTTTGCTGAAAGTCAAAAAGGGGGAGAAATTTAGGTGTTTTATCTATTTATTTTTTGGTACTTTTTTGGCTAAATGTATATATCTAGTTTAGACCAGTAGGATTTGCTGGATTTTGCTGTCTAATAAGTTGAATTATTTGGATATCTTGTGTTACAGTTTATCATTATGATTACTCTACTTTGCTCTAATGAATATTTCTTGCAGAGACTTAGTTCTTAAAAGGATTGTGGTTTTGTATTTCATCAAGGGGGAGATTGTAAGTTCAGCTTGTTTCAAATGCTTGAAACAGCTTGTGTGTTTAAAGGCCTTTAAACTATTTTCAAAGATTGAAATATACATTGCAGTATATAGCATGAACTTAGGGGGAGATTTTAATTATAATATGACTACTAAACCCCTATACTTGATTAGTGTTGTTTGATGGTGAAGGAAAAACAATTTGGATGATCAAAATTGTTGCTAATCCATCTGTTTGCACAAGTTTTTGCACGGATAAGTTGCTACCTATTTTGCAGGGACAATATCCTGAACGGTGCTCTTAAAGAAAAGGAAACCGGATTGATAGATTAATTATGTGACTATACAAACATTTTTGGACCTTCCTAACATACCTAGTTAAAGATAAAGTCAATATCTTTGAGGATATTGAGCAACTAGCCATTTGGAAGAGCTGTTAGATAAGTCTAGATATGATGCTGATTTTTAGGAAGTATGTTTTCAGAAGATCTGATGATCTGCAATTCAAACTAGCTGCGTAAGAGGGAATGACTGAAGAATTTGAAGTAGACACACGAATACAGAGACTCATTCAGTCTCAGGATTGACAAGCAACACAAAAAGAGATTCATTTTCACTCAATCCACTCATCAGAAGATCACTGCACATCCGTCTGCTTCATCAGTTCTCAGTCTTCTTCTTTATGATCTATATTTGTATATCATTTAGATAATACTTCTTACATATTATTTGCGTGAGTTGTTCAAGTGAACAATAGAGAATTCTTGTTGAATCAGTTAGCTAAAGCATTTACTAGATACGTTAGTGAGAACCACAAGCTGTAATAGGGTAAGGGAACTCACTGTGCTTGAGATCTAGGGCTTATATTTTGATTAATAAGAATTGAGTTGAAAATCCTGCAGGGATTAAGTCCCTGAGGTAGATACGTAGGTCCAAGGGTACTGAACTCTATAAATCTATGTGTCTCTTGCATTTATCTTGTTGATTTATACTTAGCTTATTTACTGCACAAAAAAGGTTTTAAGTTCAAGGGTTTGAAAGCCATTTCAAGGCCTTGAAAACTCTCAGCATTCTTTCTGATATATGTTTTGATTCCAAGGACTTGAAACTCATGTCAAGGCCTTGAAATACTCTATTGCTTGATACAAACTTCTTTGAAACCACTCTTTTAGCAAAATTTGCAAAAGTTGTCATACTCTATTCAACCCCCCTTCCCCTTCTCGAGTATTGATCCTGTATTACTACCTACATTATTGTCTTTCTCTCGTTATTTGTATATTATCATTCTTTTGTTCTCACTTAACTGTACGTTATCATTCTAATGTACTCAATCCTCTTCCTCGAGTGAATCTTTTGTATTTTGTGTCTCGAAGTTTGTGATGAGTAACTTTTTAAAATTTTGTGCCATTTTCTTCTATGTGCATGAAGACGTGGAATCCGAATTCGACATTTCATATGTATTCCTACATATACTCGTTGAAAACATCAATATCTAATCCATGTACGCCTCAAAGATTGATGCTTTGAAGTTGGCTAAAGAGGAATTCTTTTACCTAATGTAGCTACTACCTCAAACTAGTTAACTCACTCGATGTTGACTGTTGATGCTAAGATTTTGTTCACTATTCTGATGAGGTGTGTAGTACTTGTTAGGAATAGATTCCCTAGAGGCAATCTTATTTTAGTATGAACATTATTTTGGCTAGAATATTTGAAAGACAATAATGTAGGCAGTAATACAGGATCAATACTCTAGAGTGGGGTTGAATAGAGTACGGCAAATTTTTCTAATAGAGTGGTTCCAAAGATACTTGTAGAAAGCCAAGACTATTTCAAGGCCTTGAAATGAGTTTCAATTCCTTGGAATCAAAACAGAGAGTAGAAATGTTTACTAATAGTTTTCAAGGTCTTGAAATGAGTTCCTTGAATAGAAAACCTGTTTTGAAGCTTTAAACAAGAAAAACATCGAACTGAAAGTAAAATGCTTGAGACACAAAAATCGAAGAATGGCCTGGTGAGGCCTGCAAATGCATTCGCGACACGTCCGCAATTTGTCGACTCGTAGACGCTGGTAAACCAGCTACGAGACACGTGTTCCCCTGCGTGTCGCGACTCTATTCGTCAACTACCTATATAAAAAGAACTTGGCGTTATAGTTATTCCTCATTCCATATTTCAGTCGAATACTGAAAAGTGAGTGAGAGGGTTGAGTCAAGGAGACTATGAGAGATACTTCAGAGGTTGTGGAGCTTCTCGTAGCATCGTCGGAATCGATGTAGGGGAAATCTAGTCTCCACGTTTACTGTAGTTACAGTTTATATGTGACTATATATCTACTGAGATATTGACTATTTAGATATCAATTGTGTATATGTTTTCTAAATATTGCTCGTGAAGCATGATATTGGTATGCTGCATGATCCATGCTATTGTTTGCTAACCTGATGTAGTTTAATTGGATACCATATATCTACGCCAGTGATTAGGCGGTACCTACTAGTTTGTTTAGCTCACCCTAATATTTTCTGGTTGCGAAGGGTTGATCTGATGATAGATACGAAGGGATACTCATTAAATTTATAGTGTTTGATAATTGTAGATATGATTATTGTAATCGTATATTTGTCATCACTTGTATAAAGATCACGTTTTAAACTGAGTGTGATGTACCGTTCTACCATCTTTTGTAGAAATGAATTTTTTTTATTGAAATACAATGTTCTATCTGGTACATGAACCGGTTGCTCAGACGGTACCTGTTTGGCAGACGATTCTTTTTTTCTTCAAGCGAAGATCTGTAGATGGTAGTCGCTAGATCGTCGTGCCCGTTTTATTCATTATTTACTAAAATTCACTCCTTATATTTCGGGTTGTTACAAACTTGTCTATGCTAACATACTCCTAAGTTGGGTTGCCTCCCAACAAGCGTCGTGTGATTTACGGTCGACAACCCGATTTAGTTATCTCAGAGTGTAAAGGAGGTTTGGCATGATATTCCTCCTCCCTCAGTTCTTGATTTGGATATTCAGTACTACATCATGTGCTCGGAAAATTTCTTGCATCTTCTCAGCTTTTGTGGATCGGGATGCAAAATCACAGGCAACCCCGGAGTCGGATCCACTCAAACTTCTCATAAATTCAACCATTTCCAGCTTATTCTTTCCCTTATCCAAAAGAAATTCCTTGAAAACAAGCGACTCATCAAGTTCATTGATCGTCAACTCTTCGGTCTCTAGATTGACATTTTCCTGCATTATTTTCAAAAGATGCCTTCCAAAAGTAACAGGGGGATCACGATCCTCCTTAGTGTCCACTATCTCGAAGTCTACCGGAAACACAAAATCACCTTCTTTCACAAGAAGTTTCTCGATCACGCCTGCTTACCATATGGAGGAGTGGTATGCTAGTTGTAGACAGGTACGATCCGGAGTTGGTTCACCAATTCCTAACCTCCAAAAAAATAAATAGTGGTATGAGACTGAATGTGACATCCGCATGACTAAATTCATTTAGGCGCCAATTAGATTTAGTTTACGACCATTATAATATAATTTTTTGGGCTAATTAAGTTGGACGGTGGAAATTTCATATTAGTCCCCTATAGTTTAATACTGAATGTTTCTTATTTGTTATGATGTGTGAGTTCTAGGAAAGTACAAATGGCATGTGCGTATTTCTTGTATGCGGGAGAGTATTGTTATAGTATTGTTCATCTTGCATGTACACCTAGGGTGTAAGGGGGCAGTAGACCCATGCTTACCTATTATTATGCAAGCTCGAAGACCCATCCTGACTACTGTTTTAATAGATGCCCTAGATGTAATCTTATATTTAGTATGAACATTTTTGGCTAGAAAATTCATTAATTGTTTATGGAGAACATTGTTATAGTATTGTTCATCTTGCATGTACACCTAGGGTGTAAGGGGGCAGTAGACCCATGCTTACCTTTATCAACGCCATCAACATTCATATCCTCATGATCTTGTTGAAGGTTATCTTCTTGTTCTGGAGGAGGACCACTCTCTTGATAAACATCATCAGCAGCCATGTCCGCATGAGCTTGTTGAAGGTTATCTTCTTGATCTGGCTGGGGATTATTCTCATGCTCTTGACGGAGGTTCTCTTCTTGCTCTTGACGGAGGACATGAATTTGTTCATCCACTCTCATTTATGTGCTTGCTCTGTTTTTTCCTCTGTCACTACATCCTCGACGGGGGCTTTGGGAACATATTCTCGTGGCCGAACTATAGCGCTGCGAATCCTGGGAAGTCTTGAATCTAACATTTCTGCTAAAATTCGAAGTTGTCAATAATGATTTGTAACGATCCATATTGTCAAACTGCAAAAGGGTTTGTTGTGAAAAATACATCCACATTCATATGGAATTGCATCTCCACATTTATATGGGATATCAATATGAGTGTTATGCTGCAGGTCATCATCATTTCCTTTTAACAATGCATGACCTAATTATATGCCAAAATACTATTACTAGTTGAGCACGAATGCGATAAATTTGACTTAAGCACGTCGATTACACTATTTACTTGATGCTTTCCCCCATTGATCCTCCGAATATCACTTTTGGACACTCCATGGTTTAAAGCTCGAAAGATAATATCTTGATAAGTTAAGGCAAATTTGAATATAGTACCTTCCTCACCTGCATCCCCAACAATCTCTTGAAAATCTTCCTAAGCGCGCTGCATTTGTACTACAGTCGATTGCGAGTGATGCTCTTGCTCCTCGAGGCTCTTTCTCAGGGCTTTCTGAACCAGAGCTTCCTCCTCCAGCCTTGCGCGTTCAGATACTTGTTCAGCCATTGCCCTTGATTATTAAAACGCTCCTCTTATGGCTCTTTCTCTGTCGACTTTTGCCCTCCTGGAAGACACTTTTTCGAGAACTTCCCGATCATCGATGGTTCCTTCACTATCTGTGATACATGAAATTATGATAAGTGGCCAATATATTTTATAACCTTAAATATATTTGATTTACCTTCATCAATGGTTGTTTTCGCACCTGGGTTATACTCCACAAAGCCTTCTATACTAGTTTGTAGCTCACACCGCAGGTTTGTCTTCGGTTGAAGTTGCTTTTTACCCCTAGCTCTGGGCACTATTGTTGTTTTTGGACGAGTTTCCTCAATGGCAAAGGGGCCCTTCCTTTGTCGCTTTGTCTATCTTACAGCAACTGGGTGCGACTCATCTTCTTCTGGATCCTCAGATGCTTTGGTCTTTCTTGGGTTTTTATCTGCCTCTGTCGTCGAAAGAACGAAATACGCGATGGCTACTCGAACTCGCGCGTAATTCTCCTGATTCATGGGCATCTCAGGGTCGATTCTGACATTAGCTTTATGTTTCGCCCTTAGATTATTTATGAACACTATGTTACGATCGCCAGACGTGAATCTCCTGAGGTAACAAGTAATAGTATTTTGGCATATAATCATGTCATGCATATAATCAGGTCATGCATGATAACCTACGGCATAACCCTCATATAGATATCCCATATAAATGTGGATATGCAATTCCATATGAATGTGGATGTGCTTTTCACAACAAACCCTTTTGCAGTTTGACAATATGGATCGTTAGAAATCATTATTCACAACTTCGCATTTTGGCATAAATGTTAGGTTCAAGACTCCCCAGGATTCGCAGCGCTATAGTTCGGACACAAGAAAATGTTCCCGCAGCCCCCACCGAGGATGTAGTGACGGAGGAACAAACTGAGCAAGCACAGGAAATGAGAGTGGATGAACAAATCATGTCGAATATGATGAACAAGTTCATGTCGAAGATGAACGAAGTGAATTCATTATCGAACAAAAGCAAGAAGAGAACCTCCATCAAGAGCATGAGAATAATCCACAGCCAGATTAAGCAAATAACCATCAACAAGCTCATGAGGACATGGCTGCTGATGATGATGAGCAAGAGAGTGGTCCACCTCCAGAACAAGAAGATAACCTTCAACAAGATCATGAGGATATTAATGTTCATGGCGTTGAGCAAGCTTCTACTCAGACATTAGTAACTAATTCATCCCCTGAAGCACGAACTAATGTTACTTCAGGAAATGCTCAGATGGAAATGGAAGTGACTAATTGTTGGGTTTTGACGTAGGTAACGCAGCGAAATAACAAAAATTTAATTCCTACTCAAAGCCCACCAAGGATCACAGGAAGAGACATTCATAGCATGATGAAGGACATAGAAGATGTGTCCCTTTTGGTTCGGGATATCACACGAAGAATATTGTCCTCGTCTCTACGATTGATCCATGTCTAGAGGTAAGATCTAGATTCTTCCTTCTCAAGTGCTAGCTTGGACCGGAGGAAGAGGCAAGAAGGAATCAAGAAACGAAGGAGGCAAAGAGGGTTTCGGCTCTCTCTTTTGAGGCCGACGGGAAAGGGGCGGACGCAGGGGGCTTCGGCCCTTTGTGCTTTTTCTCTCTCTCTTGCTTTCTCACCCACCCACTTATGTTATGAGAATTAGTTATGGGAAGGAAGCTAGAGCATCCTTTATATAGTCCAATAACTCAATGTTAACTACATAAAGGCCCTTCCTAGTTCAACATGAACTTGGATTAGTCCCTTCTTTGCATATTAGTCCTACTAAGTTTGCAAGGTGTTGCAAAGTGATCCTTCTCATTAGTTAATCATATTAATTAACCCCAAATCTAGTTCAACTCTATTTGACATGTGACCCCGTAGGTTTCTACTTAGTTGGTAGTAACTTTTACTAACATGGAGCAGTGTCTAGCAACACATCCATGCTACCCAACTAATAGAAATAAGTCAGTGATCTCGACGGTTAACGACTTAAAATTACATATTTTAGTATGTTAAGGAACTCTTCATAACTTGCTAATATGTATAATTTAGCTATTTTATCTCTCTTTCTAGACTTATGCTTGTTTTCGTAGTTTTGGTTGTTTTTCTCTCATTTTGTAGGCAAAGAAGTGATTTAGAACGCAAGGGGCTAGTTGTGAAAGCTTGAATGAGGAATTTGAAGGCTTAATTTGAAGAAGTCAAGTGATAAAGAGGCTAAAGTTGAAGACATAGCAACTAATTTGCAAGTTAAAGTGAAGATTTGAAGACCTATTTGAGAAGACAAGAGAAGAATATGGGGTTGTTATTGAAGATTTAGAAGAAAAGAGGTCAAAATGAGAGTCAAGGGTTGAAGAGGAGGGAAAAATAGAGAAGAAACTACGGAAGTGGGGCTTAAGTGCAAGTTTTGAAACGTTTTAATGGCTATTTTGAAGGATACTTAACGGATAGGGGGAGTTTGTGCAGTTTCTCAAACCTTTTAAAGATGAAGTCGGGCCTTTTAAAACATTCCAGCAAGCTAGGGGGATCCGGGTGCAATTTCCCTGAACCAGCTCACCCCCAGCTCGTCTTCTCACACAGCTCTCTCTCTCTCTCCCCGTCAAACACGCAGCAAAAAACAGAGCTCCTCCATGGGCAGCGACGAAGCTTCTTCCAAGCACTTACCCGGGCTCGTTTCTTCACCAAATCAAACAAAGTTGGTCTCAAATTGATCCTTGTCCAACCCTCTTCCCAACCCAGTGATCAATTCGGCCCAAGAATTCTTCTAGAAGAAACGCCCAATTCACCTAGGGTTCTTGAAGCAACTTCAAATCAACGATTGAGAGTCTCTCAGTTCAATTCAAGGGCTAGGATCAATACTCGGAGGCTACGACAACCCTCCCTCACTGCCTATATAAGCCAAAGAGAAAGAAGAAGAAGAGGAGGACGACCATGCAAAAAGCTGAGTTGAAGCTCTGTTTCTCTCTCTTCTCTCTCGGCACTTGTTGAGTTCTGAGTTTGTGCTGGTGATTCCGAGCTCGTCCCGAGCTACTACGGAGCCAGTAACAACCAGGGAGTAAAGGGCTAGGTGTGGTTTCCATCTGGGTTTGTGTTGCTCTGTTTTTAGCACTGTTTTGGGTTACTGTTCTGGGTTTAGTTGCTGCAGCAGCAGTAGCTACTGATTTAGCTGTTGTTAGTTGATAGTTTTGGTTAAATTGGCTGCTATTAGTTGGTTTCGTGTAGTTTGGAATCAAGTTGTAGTAGTTTGAATCGAGTATTGGTGATTTTGTTCTTCATTTTGGGCATTTGAAGTAAGTTCTTGGGTTGAAATTGAAGAATATTTTGTGTATTCTTGAGTTGGAACTTGAATTTAATGAGAATGTTCATGAATATGCTTGATATCTCTTGTGTTGCTTGGCTCTTGGATATGAGTAGCTAGACTAATTGTTGGTTGAAGTTGATGAATCTAGGTGTGTTGGGTGTGGATTCAATTGTTAAATCAATGAGTTGAGAAGTTCCTCTTGTGATTTATGACTCAACAAGTGTTGGAGTACAAATCCGATTTGTAGCTTCATCTTGTATGTGGATTCATGCTTGAAATACACATACTTGATAGTTGATACAACTTAGTTTTGGATTCCACTAGTGTTCCTCATGAATCATACTTGGATTTGACATTAGAATCCACACATCTCCTTGTAATATCATTTGGGTGTTGGATTCATGCACAACACTCCTAGATGATTCAACTAAGACCAACTTTTCTCTCAATTCTACAAACTCTTTTCAAGTTTTAGATTCTCTTTAAGTATTTGCTTAGTTTCTTTAAATTGTTCAACAAAATCCTTGCTCCATCAAGTTTCTCTTGGTGGATTTTGAAGCTTGGCTAGCTATAAAGCCTTTGAGAAACTCGTTTTGTTAATTTAGTTAGTTGCTTAGTAAGTTTACTAGTTATCTTAGAGTGTTTAATCTCTTTCCCAATCCTTGTGGAAATCGACCCCGTTCTTACTCGGGTACTACTTGTAGCGATATCCTATACTTGGGAATTATCGCGAACAAGTTTTTGGCGCCGTTGCCGGGGATTGGTGCTAAGAGACTCACTCTTTAGTTACTTTCTTGTTTTGCTTGTTTTTATTTTTTAGATTCGCTTGAAGAAAATTCCGGGTTCATTTTTGAACTTTGGAACCAAAAAAAAAGCGAAAAGTAAAAAAAAACACAAAAATATACTCCTAGCTTGTGTTAGGCAACCCTCTTGAACTTTATTTGAGCTTGGGTTGCACGAGTGTGTGGCAACGTGATAGTACTCATAGATTGCATCGCACTTTATTTGAAGAAGAGGGTAGAAATCCCTTTAGTGAAAACACTTCTACTAGTGGTAGTAGTAGTTTAGCCCAATCCAACGATTCTAGCTCTCTTAATAGCTTTGAAATCATGGATGGAGAGGATGGGCATAGTAGAAACAATGAGATGATGCCATTTCGCTCATTAAGAGATTTGATGCATACATGTCGACAAAGTTCACCATCTTGCTTTGTGTTTCCATTAAATGAAAGAAACTTTGATGTCAAACCGGGCACAATTCAACTTCTTCCTAAGTTTCATGGCCTAGAGTCCGAGAGTGCTTACTCTCATCTTAAGGATTTCAATGATATTGCCTCAACGGTTAATTGCAATGGTGTCTCTAGTAACACCATAAGGCTTAGATTGTTTCCTTTCTCTTTAAAGGAAAAAGCCAAGGCGTGGCTTCACTCCTTGAGACCTAGGACCATAGGCACATGGGAAGAGTTAGAGAAAGAGTTTCTTAAGAAATTTTTCCCTACTTACAAAACAAATGCCATAAAAAGGCAAATTGTTATTTTTTGTGCTAAGGAGGGAGAGCCACTTCCCCAAGCTTGGGAACGCTTCAAGGATCTCCTCATTGCTTGCCCTCAACATGGATTTGAGACATGGAGGTTAATTAGCTCCTTTTATGATGGTTTGCCATGCGACCATAAGCACACAATTGAATCCATGAGTGGGGGAGATTTTTTCACAAAAGGAGAAGATGAGGGTTGGGATTGTCTAGATGAAATTTGTGAGAAAGTGCAATCTTGGGACATTCATGAGCCTTCTAAGGATGCTAACTCTAAGCCTAAAGGTACTATGTATCAACTTAAGGCTAAGAGTGAGGCACTGTGCTCATTTTGTAGTGATAACTCTCATGAGTCGAACAAATGTCCCGATTTTCTAAGAGCCCAAGAGCTCATGGGTGAGCAAGTGAATATGTTAAATTCTAACAATTATAGGAAGCCCTATAATAACTCACCCTACTCGGAGACATACAACTCCAATTGGAGGAATCACCCAAATTCCTCATGGAGACAAGGCCAAGACACCCAAGTAAACCCCTCAAGCTCCACTTATGTTCCTCCTAACAAAAGGAGTATGGATGAGACTTTTGAGCAATTTATGGCTTCCCAAAACCAATCTAACCAAGAGTTGAGAAATGCATTAGGTAGGTTGGAGTCTACCATAAATGCTCAAGAGAAGGGAAAATTCCCATCTCAACCTCAACAAAACCCAAAGGGCCAAAGCTTTAACCATATGGAACATGCTAAGGCCATCACCGTTTTGAGAAGTGGGAAGGTTGTTAACAATGGACTTCCAAGTGGGGAGTCCAATGAAAATGAGGGAGAAGAGGAGTGTGAGAAGAGTGATGACCAAGAGAGAGTTGTCGACTCACAAGAGTCAAAAAGTAGTCTTGACAAGGGGAAACAAGTAGTGGAAGAATGTGAGGAAATTAAGGTTCCTCCACCATTTCCCCAAAGACTTTTAGCCTCTACTAAGAAAGCTATCAACCAAGATATCCTTGAGACATTCCAAAATGTCAAGAAAAACATCCCTCTCTTGGATGCTATCAAGCAAATTCCGGCTTATGCCAAGTTTCTCAAGGATCTTTGCACTTTCAAGAGAACTCTTCAAGTGAGAAAGAAGGCTTTTCTCACCGAGCAAGTGAGTTCAATTCTCCAAAATAATATCCCTCCCAAGTATAAAGATCCGGGTTCACCTACTATTACTTGCACCATTGGAGATCATAAAATTCATAATTCTTTATTAGATTTGGGTGCAAGTGTGAACCTCCTTCCATACTCGGTGTATGAAAAGTTGGGGTTGGGTGAGTTGAAACCCACAAGAGTGACTCTACAATTAGCGGATAGGTCCACTAGAGTCCCAAGAGGTATCATTGAGGATGTCTTGGTTCATGTGAACCAATGTTACTATCCGGTCGATTTTATATTTTTAGACACCTCCCCTTTGGCTAGTGGCACATCATCCATTCCTATTATTTTAGGAAGACCATTTCTTGCTACTTATAATGCAATAATAAATTGTAGAAGTGGTATGATGAATATTACATTTGGAAACATGACGTTAGAGCTTAATATTTTTAATGCATGTATTCACCCAAGCTCACAAGATGATGATGATGTGTGTGAAGTGAGTTGGGTAGAATCATATGTTGAAGATGTTTATACTATAGCTACATGTTCCAATGATTCAAGTGAGCTCACTTTAGAAGAATTGGAATTTTTGTATGATGATAACACTCCCCTTTCATCTCTTCTTATGGAAGAAGAATTTGATTTCGATGAAGGGGAGAGACTCTTTGGCCAACTTGACCAAGTCATTGAGTCGACTCATGAGCATTCTAGTGTTGATAGTGCGTTGCATGAAAGTGAGATGATTCCTCCCATTGTGAGGGTTCCACCAATTTGTGAGTTGAAACCCCTTCATTTAGATTTGAAATATGCATTTCTTGGGGTTAATGATACTTATCCTATTATCATCTCATCTTCCCTTGATGTTGAGCAAGAGAATAGGTTGCTTGAAGTTTTGAAGGATTACAAGGGTGCCATAGGATGGTCCATTGAGGATATTAGAGGCATTAGTCCTTCTATTTGCACCCATAGAATTCATTTAGAGGAAAATGCCAAAACTTCAAGGGAGCCTCAAAGGAGGTTGAACCCTCACATGCAAGAAGTTGTGAGAGCCGAGGTGCTCAAGTTGTTGGATGCGGGTATGATTTACCCCATCTCGGATAGTAAATAGGTAAGTCCTACCCAAGTGGTCCCTGAAAAATCGGGGGTCACCGTTGTTGAAAATGAGAAGGGTGAACTTGTGACCACTAGAGTTCCTACTAAGTGGCGGATGTGCATTGATTATAGGAAATTAAATGTCGTCACTAGGAAGGATCACTTTCTCCTTCCATTCATAGATCAAATGTTAGAAAGGTTAGCGGGGCATGATTTTTATTGTTTTTTAGATGGCTACTCGGGTTATAATCAAATTGCCATAGATCCAATGGACCAAGAGAAAACCACTTTCACTTGTCCATTTGGAACATTTGCCTATAGGAGGATGCCTTTTGGATTGTGTAATGCCCCGGCTACTTTTCAACGTTGCATGTTAAGCATATTTTCGGACATTGTAGAAAAATGCATGGAAGTTTTTATGGATGATTTTTCGGTGCATGGGAACTCATTTGATACTTGTCTTGGAAATCTTGAGATGGTTTTGAGAAGATGTGAAGAAAAGAATTTAGTTTTAAATTGGGAAAAATGCCACTTTATGGTTAGGCAAGGTATTGTTTTGGGTCATGTTATTTCTTCTCATGGTATTGGTGTAGACAAGGCTAAAGTAGATGTGATTTCTAAGCTTTCACCTCCTAAATGTGTTAAGGATGTTAGATCTTTCCTAGGTCATGCGGGATTTTATAGGAGATTTATCAAGGACTTTACCTCACTTGCTAAGCCCTTGAGCAATCTCCTTCAAAAGGAAAATTCATTTGAGTGGTCTAGTGCATGCCAAGAGGCCTTTCAAAAGTTAAAGAATTTATTGGTAACGGCCCCTATCATGCAACCACCCAAATGGACTCTTCCTTTTGAAATCATGTGTGATGCTAGTGACCATGCGGTTGGTGCCGTTTTGGGTCAAAGAGGTGAATATAAGAAACCACATGTTATCTATTATGCAAGTAGAACTTTGAATGATGCTCAATTAAATTATTCCACTACGGAAAAAGAGCTTTTGGCCATGGTGTTTGCTATTGAAAAATTTAGGCCATACTTGCTTGGTTCAAAAGTGCTTGTCTACACCGACCATGCCGCCTTGAAATACCTTTTCACAAAGAAAGATTCCAAACCTCGTTTAATCCGTTGGGTACTTTTGCTTCAAGAGTTTGATATTGAAATCAAGGATAAACGAGGTGTGGAAAATGTTGTGGCGGATCACTTGTCTAGGATTGACATTCCTAAGCCAAAAATCTCCTTGCCTATTCTTGAAACTTTTCTGGATGAGCATCTCTTTGCCCTTTTAAAAGTTCCTTGGTTTGCCGATATTCCTAATTATCTTGCTTGTGGAATTTTTTCGGAAAATTTAAAAGGGCAAGAAAAGTTGAGATTTGTGAGAGAACGCCGGAATTTCTTTTGGGATGACCCTTACTTGTTAAAATATTTCCCGGATCAAATTATTAGAAGGTGCATCCCAAATGAAGAGTTTCATAGTGTTATTTCATTTTGCCATGAGTATGCATGTGGAGGCCATTTTTCAGCTAGAAAAACCGCCGCCAAGATTTTACAAAGTGGTTTATATTGGCCTACTCTTTTTAGTGATGCATTTCATTTTTTCAAAGCATGTGATAGGTGCCAAAGGATGGGAGGAAATATTGGAAAAAGAAATATGATGCCCTTGAACCCCATTTTAATTATTGAAATATTTGATTGTTGGGGTATTGACTTCATGGGTCCATTTCCATCATCCTTTGGCAACCTATATATACTCTTGGCGGTGGATTATGTGTCAAAGTGGGTTGAAGCCATACCTTCAAAAACCAATGATCATAGAGTTGTGATTAAGTTTCTTCAACACCACATTTTATCTCGTTTTGGCATGCCCCGAGCTATCATTAGCGATGAAGGGACACATTTTTGCAATAGGCCTTTTGAGAGCCTCATGAAAAAGTATGGAATTGTGCATAAAGTTGGCACACCATACCACCACAAACTAGTGGGCAAGTGGAAGTTTCTAATAGGGAAATTAAAAGAATTTTGGAGAAAACGGTAAACTCAAAACGCAAAGATTGGTCTTTGAGGTTGGTTGATGCTCTTTGGGTTTACCGTACCGCTTACAAGACTCTCATTGGTGTGTCTCCATATAGACTAGTGTATGGTAAGGCATGCCATCTTCCGGTGGAGTTAGAGCACAAGGCCTATTGGGCCATCAAATTCTTAAATTTTGATCTTGCAAAAGCGGGAGAAGAAAGGAAGTTAAACTTGAATGAGTTAGAAG
Organism: Linanthus parryae; assembly: GCA_023055425.1. Taxonomy (NCBI): domain Eukaryota; kingdom Viridiplantae; phylum Streptophyta; class Magnoliopsida; order Ericales; family Polemoniaceae; genus Linanthus; species Linanthus parryae. Next base: position 101,008,177 of record JALGPY010000002.1, read on the forward strand.
AGCTTAGAAATGAGGCTTATGAGAACACTAGGATCTCTAAGGCAAGGACAAAGGCTTATCATGACAAACTTATTGTTCCTAAGTCTTTTGAGCCTAATCAAAAAGTTCTTCTCTTCAACTCAAGGATGAAACTCTTTGGAGGAAAGTTGAAATCAAAATGGAATGGTCCATATATTGTGAAGCATGTATATCCTCATGGGGCCATTGAAATTTTGAACCCCAAAAGTGGGGAAAGTTTTAAGGTGAATGGTCAAAGATTGAAACCATATGTTGAAAATTTTGAGGCCAAGGTTGAGTCCATTTCTCTTATGGACCCAACCTACACTAACTAGTGTTCACCAAAAGTATCACCTTTGTAAATATTAATTGTAGTTCTTTTGCTCTTGATTATTTTGTAGGTTGCTCTTGGAGGAGGACTTATGCTTGGTGGCCAAGAAAGCGAAAAATGAGGTTCATCTATCCCTTGTCTCTTATATGAATTTGTTTGCTTTTCAATTGTTCTCACACATTGAGGACAATGTGATATTTTAGTGGGGGTGGAGTAGATTTTATTTCTTGTTTAAATGGTTACAAGCATGTTTTTTCTTCATTAGTGATTTACATGAAAAATACAAAAAAATGAAAAAAATGAAAATCCAAAAAAATTGAAAAAAATTGAAAAATTAAAAGAATGTGTGAACCAGTCATGAGAAGCATCACTCTTTCCCCGTGTCAAACCATAGAATTTTTATTCTTCTTTCTTTGGTAGTTTTATTTATTTTCACATTTCATCTTGAGTCTACATTTTATTTTCTTATTTGATAGCTTTATTGAGTCTTAGGAAGTTATACGTGAGTCACTTATTTTGAAAAATGATGGAAAAAAAATGAGTGAAGGAAATGAAGAAAAAAATGAGAAAAAGTGAAAAGGGTGAATTTTAGGAAGCTAGATGTTTCAAATAATGAAATCTCTTAGTCCATGTTCTTTTTATTTTTATTTTAGAAAGGAATTCTTTGCTTATACTCAATACATCTACACCAATATCCCACCTTCCGCCACATCATGTGTTCTCACAAAGCGACACACTAAATTTACGTTTCATGTTTAAGTCCTTCAAGCTAAGTTGATCACATAGACTTTGACGTCTTCTACTTTTGATAAAGGGTGCATTTTCTAAAGCTATTTGAACTTCACAAAAAGATTTTTTTCTCTATTCGTTTTTGCGGTGGAAACTTGTAGCCCATTGGAGTGGTGGTTACCAATGACACCCCATGCGATGTATAAGAAATAGAGGGGTGTCCGGGGATAATGTTACGTCACCACCTAGATAGCTCCCTTGGTTTAGCTTATAAAGCCCACTCGCTTGTATATTCCTCTTTTTGTTGTGGGTCTGGATTTGAGGTTAAAGATAAAATGTTAATGCTATAAATCTCAAAAAAAAAAAAAAAAAAAAAAAAAAAAAAAAAAAAAAAAAAACATGATAAATCGCACCATCTACCAAAAATCCACAAAAGGATCATACAAGCCCACAACCACATCTCCCCTTCTTAAAATTTTTTGTTCAAATCTTTGGAAGTGCATCCTACATGGGTGCTTTTGAATAAGTATGAGAATGTCTAGTTTCTTATGATCCTTATTTTTGAAGGCATACTTTCTTGCAAATTGGACTTAATTTAACAAGTTTTGTAGTTCTCATGAGTCACCTTCTACCAAACACCGCCCACATTCGTATGAGTATATGCTTAGACGTCCTTAGGCTTCTTTCTCAATCTTCTTGGACTTTGAGAATTTATTTTAGGAGACATTTATGCATTCTTCTTTTTCCCCCATCAAAAAAAAATAAAATAAAATTAGCTAGTAACTCTTAGTGTTTTGTTTCTTTGAGTCCTCACTTAGGATAGATAATGTGCGTGTGCGTTTTTGTAAATATTTGAGTCGAGATTAGAATTGATTCAAGCCTTGTCTAGTTGAGTGTGTGTCTCTCATGATTGGTTCTTAAAAAAATAAAAAAATAAAAAATAAAAAATAAATAAATAAATATCGCTCTCTTTGCTCGAGGACGAGCAAAAGGCTAGTTGGGGGGTGTTAACGACTTACAATTACATATTTTAGTATGTTAAGGAACTCTTCATAACTTGCTAATATGTGTAATTTAGCTATTTTATCTCTCTTTCTAGACTTATGCTTGTTTTCGTAGTTTTGGTTGTTTTTCTCTCATTTTGTAGGCAAATAAGTGATTTAGAACGCAAGGGGCTAGTTGTGAAAGCTTGAATCAGGAATTTGAAGGCTTAATTTGAAGAAGTCAAGTGATAAAGAGGCTAAAGTTGAAGACAAAGCAACTAATTTGCAAGAAAGTGAAGATTTGAAGACCTATTTGAGAATACATGAGAAGAATATGGGGTTGTTATTGAAGATTTAGAAGAAAAGAGGTCAAAATGAGAGTCAAGGGTTGAAGAGGAGGGAAAAATAGAGAAGAAACTAACGGAAGTGGGGCTTAAGTGCAAGTTTTGAAACGTTTTAATGGCTATTTTGAATGATACTTAACGGATTGGGGGAGTTTGTGTAGTTTCTCAAACCTTTTAAAGATGAAGTCGGGCCTTTTAAAACATTCCAGCAAGCTAGGGGGAGCCGGGTGCAATTTCCCTGAACCAGCTCACCCCCAGCTCGTCTTCTCACACGGTTCTCTCTCTCTCCCCGTCAAACACGCAGCAAGAAACAGAGCTCCTCCATGGGCAGCGACGAAGCTTCTTCCAAGCACTGACCCGGGCTCTTTTCTTCACCAAATCAAACAAAGTTGGTCTCAAATTGATCCCTGTCCAACCCTCTTCCCAACCCACTGATCAATTCGGCCCAAGAATTCTTCTAGAAGAAACGCCCAATTCACCTAGGGTTCTTGAAGCAACTTCAAATCAACGATTGAGAGTCTCACAGTTCAATTCAAGGGCTAGGATCAATACTTGGAGGCTACGACAACCCTCCCTCACTGCCTATATAAGCCAAAGAGAAAGAAGAAGAAGAAGAAGAGGAGGACGACCACGCAAAAAGCTGAGCCGAAGCTCTGTTTCTCTCTCTTCTCTCTCGACACTTGCTGAGTTCTGGGTCTGTGCTGGTGATTCTGAGCTCGTCCCGAGCTACTACGGAGCCAGTAACAACCAGGGAGTAAAGGGCTAGGTGTGGTTTCCATCTGAGTTTGTGTTGCTCATTTTTGAGCACTGTTTTGGGTTACTGTTCTGGGTTTAGTTGCTGCAGCAGCACTAGCTACTGATTTAGCTGCTGTTAGTTGATAGTTTTGGTTAAATTGGCTGCTATTAGTTGGTTTTGTGTAGTTTGGAATCAATTTGTAGTAGTTTTAATCGAGTATTGGTGATTTTGTTCTTCATTTTGGGCATTTGAAGTAAGTTCTTGGGTTGAAATTGAAGAATATTTTGTGTATTCTTGAGTTGGAACTTGAATTTAATGAGAATGTTCATGAATATGCTTGATATCTCTTGTGTTGCTTGGATCTTGGATATGAGTAGCTAGACTAATTGTTAGTTGAAGTTGATGAATCTAGGTGTGTTGGGTGTGGATTCAATTGTTAAATCAATGATTTGAGAAGTTCCTCCTGTGATTTATGACTCAACAAGTGTTGGAATACAAATCCGATTTGTAGTTTCATCTTGTATGTGGATTCATGCTTGAATACACATACTTGATAGTTGATACAACTTAGTTTTGGATTCCACTAGTGTTCCTCATGAATCATACTTGGATTTGACATTAGAATCCACACATTTCCTTGTAATATTATTTGGGTGTTGGATTCATGCACAACACTCCTAGATGATTCAACTAAGACCAACTTTTCTCTCAATTCTACAAACTCTTTTCAAGTTTTAGATTCTCTTTAAGTATTTACTTAGTTTTTTTAAATTGTTCAACAAAATCCTTGCTCCATCAAGTTTCTCTTGGTGGATTTTGAAGCTTGGCTAGCTATAAAGCCTTTGAGAAACTCGTTTTGTTAATTTAGTTAGTTGCTTAGTAAGTTTACTAGTTAGCTTAGAGAGTTTAATCACTTTCCCAATCCTTGTGGAAATCGACCCCGTTCTTACTCGGGTACTACTTGTAGCGATATCCTATACTTGGGATAATCGACATCGAACACCGACAAACCTTTGTGTCCAATATCACATATTTCACTATCCCTTTGTCTTCGTATTCGGATTGGACACGAGACATAAATAGTCACACTCGTATATCCAATCCATAGTTCCTCGATCCTGGGAATATGCTTATGCAAGCATATAACATTAATATCTCCATATTGATTTATCTGAGTCTGGCCAGACATTCAATAAGCCTCATCCCTCGAGTGGCCGTGGATATTTTCTCCCATAATGTGGGAGGGAAAAATCCTCTCTAAATCACTACGATCTCTAAGATCCTTCCTATCATGCCCGATAACTACCTTTATAGTCACCCAGTTACGGTGTAACATTTGATAACATCAAAGCACGATATTTCACAACTAGAGGATCTAGTGACTTCAAGTCTAAGTATTGAAATTATATTAGCACTACGATAAGCGATTATGACTTTAACATAATCTAATGTACCCTTCTCGTTGTGGGTCAATCCAGTATGCCATTACTCCTAATGCATACCCATGTGTCAGAGTTGTCACAGTACAACTCTATGGGATCCACGATGCTAGGGACCACACCGAGCTCAGTGATAAACTTATTTATCCAAACAGCCTCTTTTGCTGCTTCCGCAGAAGCAATGTACTTAGTTTCTGTTGTAGAATCAGCAACTGTCCCTTGCTGTAGGGTTTTGATTCATGGATGCGCAACAGAAACACAAGCAGTCATAAACCATGCAAAACCCTCCAAGGATCATAAGTCAAGATACATAACGATGGTAAAGGAAGAAATCAATAACACACCTTAGGGTTCTCCTTTGATGACTTCAAACGCGAATTGTGTCACGTCCTCTATAGTTGATCCACGCCTAGAGCTGAATTCTAGATCTTCCAATCCTTGGTGCTAGCCCGGAATGAGGAAGATGAAGAATAATCACGCAACAATGGAGCACCAAGGTGGGGCGGCACTCCTTTTATGGCCGACGGGTAGGGGGTCCCAATGGGGGGTTCGGCCCTCTTTTGGGACTTGCTCTCTCTCCTTGCTTTATTCTCTCCTACTCTATCATATAGATGTGTGTATGGGTGGAGAGAAAAATAAGCTAGGAGTGTTCTTTATATAGTCCAACAACTCCTTGTCCTACTACATAAAGAACCCCTCTCCTAATCCTACTCAAGTTCGGATTAGTCCCTTTTGCAAAATAGTCCTTATCATGTCAATACATGGATTAGTTCTATTTACAATTAATCCTAATCATGTCTCTACATGAATTAGGCCACATTGACATATCATAATCATGTCTATACATGGATTAGTCCAACTTGCATATTAGTCCTACTAAGTTAGCAAGTTGTTGCGATTTGATCCTTTTAATTAATTAATCATATTAATTAATTAATCATATTAATTAATTAATTCCCAAGTCTAGTTCACCCCTATATGGCGTGTGACCCCATAGGTTCTATTTAGTTGGTAGTAACAATTTACTAATATGGAGCGGCCTCTAGCAAGACATCCATTCTAGCCAACAAATAGAATAGTCATCATGACAAACCTTGTGCAAGTAATTGTCTCATCCCTTTGTCCTAATATCCGGATTGGACACGAGAAATACAAGTCACACTCGTATATCCAATCCATAGTTTCTCAATCCATGGGAATAGCCTTATTCGTGCAAATAACATCAATATCCTATATTGATTTATTAGTCTGCCCAGACATTTTATAAGCACTATCCCTCGAGTGGCTTAGGATATTTGCTCCCGTTATGTGGGAGGGACAAATTCTATCTACGTCCACTACGATCTCTAATCTTGCTTCTTATTGTATCAAGTACACGCCTTTATAGCTACCCAGTTACGGTGTAGCGTTTGACGCTACCAAAATCACAATAATCCACAACTAGAACATCTAGTGACTGCAAGTCTAAGGATGACAATACCGTTGCACCACGAGAAGCGCTTGTGACTTAACATAACGTGTATGTAGCCTTCTCGGAGATGGGTCAATCCAGTATGCCATTACTCCTAATGCATACCCATGTGTTGGATCATGACATCTCCATATCAATCCAACCCCATACTAGTCTATAGATGATTGTCCTATTAATCAATATAATTGACTAGGGATATTTAAGAATATAACACTTATATTCTAAGGACTTCATTCATGTTAACATATCTCTATATCGATAACATAATGAATCGTAAATCCATAAATGTCACAATTAATTGATTTCCTCTAGGGCACAATTCCAACAGTCTCCCACTTGCACTAGAGTCAATCTCCTGCATCATATGCCTATTGATCTAGCGCGGCCCTGCACGCTTACACTGCGTAGGGGCGAGACATATGCTGGCACCTTGCAAATATTCACATCTCCTCCATCAACAATTTGATTGAGATTGAATATTCTGAATAAATGCATCTTATGCATTAATTTACTCAGTCCACTATGTTAGAATCAGTGACTGAATCTTGCCTGGATCCTTTCCAGCTCACAGTCGCTCCCACTAGGGCAAAACTGAAAACTCGACCTATAATATGAATCTTCTTTGTCAGATTTGAAGTTCGCATCACTGTAACCCCTTACAGTAAACTCTTCGTATCCTCCATTTATCAAAAATTCATCTTTAGTGCTTCTCAAGTACTAAAGGATAATATTGATAATTTATCAAGTGACTCTCACCCGGATTTGACTGGTATCTTTGTGTCATACCATATGACACATCTGACCTAGTACATAGCATGGCGTATCTCATGAATCTTATTCATACGGTCCCTTCCCAATCTAATTGGAAAGACAACTAGTCTTCAAAAGACCAATTCCATGTGACATAGGTAGAATCCATATTCTATATATGTTGAACAATTTCAACACCTTTGTCAATTTGTGTACTATGACTTAAGCCCCATAACTATCTTGATCTATCTCCATAGATCTTCATAGGTTTATTTGCATAATTCTATCATTGAAGATTAATTCCCTAGTCAATCTACTTGAGATTGCCAAGTAGGGACGTCATCCCCAATGATTAGTATGTCTCCACATACAAATCCAGAAAAAAATAACTGTGCTCCCACTAACCTTGTTGTAAACACAAGTCTCATCTTCAATTTTGATGGAACCAAACTCCTTTGATTGCATCATCAATTCGAAGAGTCCAACTCCTAGAAGCTTGACTCAATCTATGGACAGATTGCTACAAGCAAGATACGAATGGATTTAAGCATCACAACTGGGAAAGATTTCGTCATAGTCTACACTATGAACTCACAGGATATCCTTACCCAACCAATCCCTTAAAGGTAATCATATTACCATCCATGTTGGTTTCCCCATAACCCACTTGCACTTTTAGGTGGTTTCACCAAAGTCCATACTTTGTTTGTATACATGGATTCCATATCGTATCTCATGGCTCTAAGCCATTTCTGAGAGTATGGCCACACGTGGCCATCTCATAGGTTGTAGGCTCATCTTGATGAGAAATATATTATGGGTTACGAGAAATCCTTATTTCTCTAGTCCCTCGATATATCCTACCTGACCTACGAGGTTCTTGGGTTATCTGATTAGGTTTCTCCACAACACCTTGTGATCCTGCTCATGTTCCGTCAAAAAGGATCAATGTTCTGTTGTGGTTCTTAAACTTATTCAAGTTCTACTGCCCTCCCAATCTTTCTCTTAGAGACATATCTCTACCTAGAAACACTATAGTTCGAGCAACAAACAGTTTGTTCTCGACTGGGTTGTAGAAATAATATCCTTTTCAGGATATCCCATAAAACATTTATCCGACTTGGGCCCAAGTTTATTTGTAAACTTTTTACATAAACTTCATAACCCCAAATCTTTATGAATGACATACTAGGACACTTCCTAGTCCATATATGGTGTTTTTCATAATCTGTTTTGATGGAACAAGGTTAAGGGCGAAATTTGCTGTAATTAGAACATAGCCCCAAAAAGTAAACTGGAAGTTCTGTTTGACTCATCATGGACCGAACCATGTCCTACAAGGTCCAAACTCTCCTCTTAGACACGCTAAACCCATGTGGCGTGCTAGGTGGAGCGAGTTTTGGATCATATCCAACACTCCCATAGATTCTTGTCAAACTCTTGGCTCAAGTACTCTCCTCTACGATCCAATCATAGAGCCCTAATACTTTTGCCAAGCTGGTTCTCTACTTCATTCCTGAATACTTTGAACAATTCAAAGGATTCTGGTTTGTTTCTTCATAAGATACACAAATCCATATTTCTCTGATCCTATCAGTAAATATGATGAAGTACTGAAAACCATCTTTAGAATTTGTTCTTAGCGGCCTTCATACATCAATATGTATGATTCCCAGAAGATCATATCTTTGCCTAATAAGTCTTACATGTCTCATATGATTCAATAATCAAATGAGTTCCAGAAATCCATCCTCATGGAGTTCTAGATATGTATCTCTTTTTATGGGGCCTAAACGATAATGCTAAAGATAAGTGAAGTTCATATCATTATATGCAAACCTCTAGGTATTAATGTTATAGATGAAATTATCATGATCATGTATATAGAATCCACTTAGACAAAATTGCATTACAATAATGCATATCATAATAAGTGGAACAACATTTGTCCTTTATTATGATAAGGAGTTTTCTTGTCCAAACAAGAAACTATGATAATGGTCCTACTCATAGCTAGGACATGATCGCTTTTGTCTAATTCATGAACAATTTCTTAAAGGTAGAAATAATTCCCTACGGCTTATTCAGCAACCTTTTGCTTCATAGCCCCACGTGTAGGATTATTTCTTCCTCATCCAATTGTCTTCGTCTCTCGAGATCCTATACACTTCCATAAATGTGAGATCCTCATCTAGTATCATAAACTTATGATGATGAGATAGTCACATTCATTTCTATAACAAAATATCTATATTGGAATTCATAATTCATTTATTACTTATTTCTAGGTACTTTAGGTTGTTTCTCTTCCTCAACACCTCCTATGGGACTTTTTGGCAACTTGGTTTTAGCAACAAGCTTGCTTTATACCCATGGGGTCTGGCGCAAACCATTTTACCTTACCCATGCTGTTAACCATTAATAGTTTTGCCTATGCCCTTTACGAGTGTTTTGTTTAGTGATCCTCAATCATATTGAGTAAATCTCCTTTGAACAAAACTATAATTGCATTTAATGAAACTCTTGGTCCACTTGAGTGAATAAATTTTATTCTTTATCTATCTCATAGATAATGCCCATTCACTAATGTCTCAATCATATTGAATTAGCATATTTGCATAACGCAAAGTGGAGCAACACTTCAAACCTTTCATGTCTAGCTCGCTCTTTGAAAGAGCTTCTTTTAATGTATGATCGTATCATACGCCTTCATGTTCTCTTCTTGCTTCCAAAGCTCAGAATTCATGGCAGCTAACATGAGGCAAGTCACATCTAAAGAACCATTCTTTGATGTTCCTTTAGGCTTCAGTGTGTTTTGGTAGTTTGGTGGGAAGAGAACTTTATGTTCTACGATTTACAACATTTTTCTTTTTTATTTGAGAACAATTCTCGATTTTATACCAATCTAGAAGATAGATAAAGTCGTGTTTTGTTTGTTTGATGCCATGGGCATTCAATTCTATAGGATTATGCAAAGTTTGTGACGTATAACTATATTCAACAAGGATTTAAGTTGTCAAACATAGCTCCCACTATTTTTCTACGGATTAATAACCCTCAATATATTAATGCGGAAAATATCATTATATTTTCTAGTGGGCCAAGATCCATGTTTCACTTTCTTCTTGAGCTTGCTTTGGCAAGTCACCCAATAAGTCAGCTACTTTAGGTAGGAACAATTCCAATTGCATCCCATGCAACTCTTGGTTCAATTGGACAAATAAATCCTTATTTATCCATCCTTATGGATAATCCCAATTGATTGCCTCTAGGTTTTAATCATATTAACAGCCTAGTTGTGTTCAACCTCTTATTTAAACAATTGCACATTACTAGCTTGTGCCATCGCATTCTATCATTATGAACCAAGTCGCCATGCTTTGGCACGCACGAACTTGATAAATCATGATGATAATGAGTGTTTAAATAACGAGAAGGCAAGAACATAATATTTGAATTTTGAGGGATTTTAAAATCAATTTTTAATTATTTTGTTGATCAATATCAACTAATCTATCTATTTGAGTTTGGGCACAACTCCAAATAATAGATCCGGGTTGTCTAATTATCTTATTATCCTAATTGCATGCATCATCCATACACTAACCACTAAATAATAAGACAATAAAATAAACAACCACAAAACAAAAATAAAACGTGATGTGAATATGGCCTTTTCTAGACTAAGATAATTCCAAGCCAATGGAATTATCTATGAACCCTAAAAGCAAACACCTCCATGCGTCTTTATCTTTTGGTCCATCCTTCATAGTCATGTGGAATGCTCCATGCTCCATCTTTTGTGGCTCCTTTTGGCTTTGGGCTTCTTTTCTTCAATCTTGGCTAACAATCTACTCAATCTAGCACTAGCTAACAACTATACTAAATAAAATAAATCTCAAAAGTTGAGAAAAAAAATGTCTCGCATGCCATAAAACCCTAATTAATTATTACAATTAATTGATCAGCTCGCAGGCCGTAAACCAAACCACAAAATTAAACATCCACATCAAACCACATCCTAAGGCCATATCCAATCACCATGCGATTTGCACATAAGCAGTTAAAATCCAATTTTAACGCTTGGTCAATTTTATTTGATTTTAGGATATTCTAGGGTTAAAACGGTCCATGGGGCCCAACAATCAAATTGCCCGGGCCCTTAAAGAGAACCGCAAAGGCCTTGGTCCGGCCGACCCCTAGCCCACGTGGCTAGGCTGCGGGCTAGGGCTGCCCCGGCCCCTAGGCCGTCCCTTGCTTGGGCGGAAAGCAAGTAGGGAGAGGAGAAAGCAAGTAGGGAGAGGAAGAAGAATCACGCAACAATGGAGCACCAAGGTGGGGCGGCACTCCTTTTATGGCCGACGGGTAGGGGGCGGTCCCAATGGGGGGTTCGGCCCTCTTTTGGGACTTGCTCTCTCTCCTTGCTTTATTCCCTCCTACTCTATCATATAGATGTGTGTATGTGTTGAGAGAAAAATAAGCTAGGAGTGTTCTTTATATAGTCCAACAACTCCTTGTCCTACTACATAAAGAACCCCTCTCCTAATCCTACTCAAGTTCGGATTAGTCCCTTTTGCAAAATAGTCCTTATCATGTCAATACATGGATTAGTTCTATTTGCAATTAATCCTAATCATGTCTCTACATGAATCAGGCCACCTTGGCATATCCTAATCATGTCTATACATGGATTAGTCCAACTTGCATATTAGTCCTACTAAGTTAGCAAGTTGTTGCAATTTGATCCTTTTAATTAATTAATCATATTAATTAATTAATTCCCAAGTCTAGTTCACCCATATATGGCGTGTGACCCATAGGTTCTATTTAGTTGGTAGTAACAATTTACTAATATGGAGCGGCCTCTAGCACGACATCCATTCTAGCCAACAAATAGAATAGTCATCATGACAAACTTGTGCAAGTAATTGTCTCATCCCTTTGTCCTAATATCCGGATTGGACACGAGACATACAAGTCACACTCGTATATCCAATCCATAGTTTCTCGATCCATGGGAATAGCCTTATTCGTGCAAATAACATCAATATCCTATATTGATTTATTTCAGTCTGGCCAGGCATTTTATAAGCACTATCCCTCGAGTGGCCTAGGATATTTGCTCTCGTTATGTGGGAGGGACAAATTCTATCTACGTCCACTACGATCTCTAAGCTTGCTTCTTATTGTATCCAGTACACGCCTTTATAGCTACCCAGTTACGGTGTAGCGTTTGACGCTACCAAAATCACAATAATCCACAACTAGAACATCTAGTGACTTCAAGTCTAAGGATGACAATACCGTTGCACCACGAGAAGCGCTTGTGACTTAACATAACGTGTATGTAGCCTTCTCGGAGATGATCAATCCAGTATGCCATTACTCCTAATGCATACCCATGTGTTGGATCATGACATCTCCATATCAATCCAACCCCATACTAGTCTATAGATGATTGTCCTATTAATCATTATAATTGACTAGGGATATTTAAGAATATAACACTTATATTCTAAGGACTTCATTCATGTTAACATATCTCTATATCGATAACATAATGAATCGTAAATCCATAAATGTCACAATTAATTGATTGCCTCTAGGGCACAATTCCAACACTTGCTTGGAACTCTTCCAGCTCACAGCTCCTCCATTCAGGCAAAACACGTATCCAGACTGCGATCTGTAGTCATCTTTTTCGGTTTGGAAGCTTGCATCAATGTAACCAATTACACTTAGTTCTTCCTTACCTCCAAATATCAAGAACGCATCCTTAGTTCTTCTCAAGTACTTTAGGATGTTCTTGACAGCAATACAGTGACTCTCACCGGGATTGGACTGATATCTACTCACCATACTCAATGCGTATGATACGTCTGGTCTAGTACACAACATGGCGTACATGATGGATCCTATGGCCGAAGCATAGGGTATCCTACTCATGCGGTCCTTCTCAATCTCATACAGTCATTCTTTGAATTAGTGACTCCATGCGACATGGGCAAGAATCCCTTTTTGGAATCTTGCATGTTGAACCTCCTCAACACCTTGTCTATATATGTACTTTGAATTAGGCCGAGAAGCTTACTATATATATCCTTATAGATCTTTATACCAAGTATATAGGCTGCATCTCCTAAGTCCTTAATTGAGAAACACTTTCCTAGCCAATCTTTAATAGATTGCAAAGTAGGAATTTCGTTTCCAATGATTAGTATGTCATCCACATACAAGACCAGAAATACTACAGAGCTCCCACTAACCTTCTTGTAAACACAAGGCTCATCTTCATTCTTGTGAAGCCAAACTCTTTGACCGCGTCATCAAAACGTCAATTCCAGCTCCTAGAAGCTTGCTTTAATCCATTAATGGATCTTTGCAGCTTACAAAATTTATGGGCCTTCTCTGGATCCTCAAAACCCTCTGGTTTTGTTATGTACACATCCTCGAGGAGGTTCCCATAAAGGAACGTTGTTTGACATCCATCTGCCAAATCTCTTAGTCGTAATATGCTGCTATAGCAAGTAGGATTCGAATGGATTTAGTCATGGCGACTGGTGAAAAGGTCTCATCATAGTCAATAACATGAATCTGTCTATAACCTTTCGCTACCAATCGCCCCTTATAGGCAACTATCTTGCCATCCATGTCGCTCTTCTTCTTGAAGACCCATTTGCACCCTATGGGTCGAGCCCCTTGGGGTGGTTCCACCAAATTCCATACTTTGTTGGCGTACATGGAATCCATTTCACATCTCATGGCTTCTAGCCACTTCTCGGAGTCTAATCCTTTCATGGCCTCCCCGTAGGTTGTAGACTCATCATCCATGAGTGGTACGTCATCGGGCTCAGTCACGAGAAGTCCGTACCTCTCTGGCTCATGACGCACTCTACTTGAACTACGAAGTTCCTGTGTTACCTGAACAGAATCCTCCAAAACAACTTGCGGTTCCTGCTCATGTCCCATCATCGGTTCAGTGATTGGTGGTTCTTGAATTTCTTCAAGTTCTACAGTCCTCCCACTTTCTTCTTTAGAGACAAACTCTCTTTATAGAAACACGCCGGCCCGATCTACAAACACTTTGTTATCGGTGGGACTGTAGAAATAATATCATCTTGTCTCCTTGAGATATCCCACAAATTAACACTTATCCGCCTTGGGCCCGAGCTTGTCTGTTTGTAAACGCTTTACATAGACATCGCAGCCCCAAATCCTCATAAACGACACTATGGGACGCTTCCCAGTCCAAATCTCATATGGTGTCTTCATGACTGATTTGGATGAAAGATGGTTAATGGTAAAAGCTGCCGTCATTAGAGCATGTCCCCAAAATGATATCGGAAGATCCGTTTGAGACATCATAGACCGCACCATATCCAATAGTGTGCGATTCCTCCTCTCGGACACGCCATTCCATTGTGGCGTTCCGGGTGGAGTGAGGTTGGATACTATCCCACACTCTCTAAGATACTCATCAAACTCTTGGCGTAAGTATTCTCCTCCACGATCCGATCGTATAGCCTTAATACTTTTACCAAGTTGCTTCACTACTTCATTCTAGAATTCTTTGAACAATTCAAATGATTCGGATTTGGCCTTCGTAAGGTATACAAATCCATATCTACTGAAATCATCAGTAAACGTAATGAAGTAGGCGTGACCACCTCTGGCAGGCGTGGGGAACGACCCACATACATCAGTATGTATGAGTGCCAATAACACACTAGTCCTCTCGCCTTTCTTATTGAAAGGGGACTTTGTCATTTTTCCTAATAAACAAGATTCGCATGTCTCATATGATTCCAAATCAAATGAGTCTAGAATTCCATCCTTATGGAGTCTAGATATGCGTTTCTCATTTATATGGCCTAAACGACAGTGCCATATATATGTAGGATTTAAATCATTATTTTTAATCCTTTTAGTATTTATGTTATAGATTGGACTATTTAGATCAAGGATATACAATTCATTAGACAAATGTGCACTACAATAGTGCATACTATCAAAATAAATGGACAAACACTTGTTCTTTATTGAAATAGAAAAACCCTTCTCGTCCAAGCAAGAAATGAAAATAATGTTTCTGCTCATAGCAGGCACATAAAAGAATTTGTCTAATTCTAGAATAAGTACAGAAGACAAAGATCGCTCATAAACGCCTATAGCTAATGCAGCAAGTCTTGCTCCATTCCCGACGTGCAGATCAATCTCCCCTTTAGCCAATCTTCTACTTCTTTTCAAATCCTGCACATTTCGAAAAATGTGAGAACCACATCCAGTATCCAATACCCAAGATGAAGAAATAGAAATATTGACGTCTATAATATAAATACCTGGTGGTGGTGGTGGAATCACTATTCCAAGCTTCTTATCCTCCATATATTTAGGAAATTTATCCTCCAGTGACCCGGCTAGCTACAGTATTGAAACTCACCTTTAGCCACGCCTCCACTAAGCTATAGGGCTTCCTTGGATTTTGCAACTTTCTTGCGCTTTCCTTTGGAAGTAGAGGCAACTCCTTTGCCCTTACTTTTATGTACCATCATTATGTCCTTGCCCTTGCCTTTGTTGATGCTCTGTTAAGCTGTCTTTAGCATGTTCAACAAGTCTGGCAGAGTCTTACTGATCTCGTTCATATTATAGTTCATGATGAACTGATTATAATTGTCAAGCAACGATTGCAAGACAAGATCAGTTGCCGAATCTTGGCTAAGTGGGAATCCCAGTCTCTCAAGGTTCTCAATGTACCCGATCCTTCGGAGTACATAAGGCCCTACTGGATTCCCTTCTGCAAGACTACTCTTGAACAAAGCTTTGGACACCTCATAGCGTTCATGCCTTGCCTGTTCCTGAAACAATTATTTCAAGTGTATGATCATATTATAGGCCTCCATGTTCTCGTGCTGCTTGTGAAGCTCAGAGTCATGGTGCAAAGCATGAGGCAAGTCACGTCATTAGAATCATCAATATGTTTCTGACGTGTCCTTACTTCCGCTAGAACAGACTCATCCTGTGGTGGGGCTGGAATTGGAGTGTCCAAGACATACAGCTTATTTTCTTGCTTAAGGAAAATACTTAAGTTTCTGTACCAGTCAAGGAAATTCGTTCCAGACAGTTTATCCTTCTCAAGGACAGATCTTAGGTATGAAGTCGATGCGTTTTTGTTTCCCATTTGGAATTCTACAAAACAATAAATGTGCAATTTTAGTATTTTGAAAAATTTAACTATATTCAACAATGGCGAGATCATTAAATATAGCTCCCACTATTTTTCTCGGATTAATAGCCCTCACCATTAATGCGGAAAATATCATTATATTTTCTAGTAGGTCCAAGATCCCTTTTCACTTCTTCTTGAGCTTGCTTTGGCAATTCACCCAAAAATTGGTTATTTAGGTAGGAACCATTCCAATCGCATCCCATGAAGCTCTTGGTCCAATTAGGTGAATAACTCTTTATTCTTTATTCTTTGGATAACGCCTAATTGTCATGCCTCTAGGTTCATCAATCCAATTGATTCTTACCTAGTTGCGTCCAACTTCTTGCTTCAACATACACACATTAATCTTGTGTCGTCCGCAACACACCATGGTAAATTAAAATCGCCTTGCTTTGGCAAGCTCGAATTTTAATAAACCCTGATCATGAAGGGTGTTTTGGCAAGAGAAGGCAAAACGCAATATCTTATTTGAGGGATTTAATCATTCTTAATTTGTTTGGTTGATCCAATCAACATGATCTACTTATTTGGACTAGGTAATCCACAATAAAAGACCATCTTGGTTTATTATTATATTGTTAACGTTTTGCTAGTATCGCCATACACACAAAATAAATAACAAGACATAAATAATAAACATCCACAAAAAATAAAACGTGGCATGGATATGGCCTCTAGACTAAGATATTATCAAGCCAATGATAATATCTATTGGCCCTAAAGTAACAAGCTCGTCTCCATGTGCTCCACCATAGCCGTGCGCCTAGGGTAGGGTGTCCTCTTCGTCTTTTGGCTTCTTTGGTTCTCCGGTCTTCTTCTCCATGCTTTTGGCTATCATCTAAATATTTCTAATTCTAGCCTAACATCTAGAATAAATAAATAAACAAAGCCTCACGTGTTGAGGAGAAAAACGACTCGCGGGCCGTAAAACATAATTAATTATTACATTAATTTGATCAGCTCGCAGGCCGTAAACCAAACCAACAAAACAATAAACATCCACAACCTAGCCAATATCCATCCACCATGCAACAAAGCACATAATACAGTTAAAACCAATTTTTAACGCGCTTGTTCAATTTTAATTGAATTGGGTAATTAGAGTTACAACGGTCCAAGGGGTCCAACCTAAGCCTAGGCCGAACCCTAAGAGGACCGCCGCCCGCCACAGGGGCCGGCCCTAGGCCGGCTGCCCCTAGTGAACCGCGGCCTTGCTTGGCGCGCAAGGAGGAGGGGCGGACGGCTAGGGTTTCCGCCCTAGTCTCCTTCCCTTCCTTCCTTCCTTGTTGCCCAAGCTTGGTTGTTTCCATATAATTGTTTCCATAATTGAAAAACTCATTTTTCAACTATGTGCCCACCAACCCTAATTTTCAAGAACCCAATAATTCACATCCTATGTGATTAAACTAATTCAAACATCCAATGTAAAATTAGATCTTGCTTATTATTGAATCAAATTCAATTTTGCATCTACTATGTCAACTAATTTCAGTTTTACGTAAAATTAACAATACGGTGTATAAACTGAAATCGTAACACATAAAATCATGTTATGCACTACGACCTGTGGCTCTGATACCGCTGTTGGGTTTTGACATAGGTAACGCAGCGGAATAATAAAAATTTAATTCCTACTCAAAGCGCACCAAGGATCACAGGAAGAGACATTTATAACATGATAAAGAAAGTAGACGATGTGTACCTTTTGGTTCGGGAGATCACAGGAAGAATATTGTCTTCGTCTCTACGGTTGATCCACGTCTAGAGGTAGATCTAGATTCTTCCTTCTCAAGTGCTAGCTTGTACCGGAGGAAGAGGGAAGAAGGAATCAAGCAACGTGGGAGGCAAAGAAGGGTTCAACCCTCTCTTTTGAGGCCGACAAGAAAGGGGCGGACGCAGGGGGCTTCGGCCCTTTGTGCTCTTGTTCTCTCTCTTGATTTCTCTCCCACTCACTTATGTTATGAGCATTAGTTATGGGAAGGAAGCTAGAGCATCCTTTATATAGTCCAACAACTCCTTGTTAACTACATAAAGGCCCTTCCTAGTTCTACATGAACTTGGATTAGTCCCTTCTTTGCATATTAGTCCTACTAAGTTTGCAAGGTGTTGCAAAGTGATCCTTCTCATTAATTAATCATATTAATTGATCCCAAATCTAGTTCAACTCTATTTGACTTGTGACCCCATAGGTTTCTACTTAGTTGGTAGTAAGTTTTACTAACATGGAGCGGTGTCTAGCAACACATCCATGCTACCCAACTAATAGATATAATTCAGTGATCCCGACAAACCTTTGTGCCCAATATCACATATTGCACAATCTCTTTGTCTCCATATCCGGATTGGACACGAGACATAAATAGTCACACTCGTATATCCAATCCATAGTTCCTCGATCCTGGGAATATGCTTATGCAAGCAGATAACATCAATATCTCCCTATTAATTTATCTGAGTCTGGCCAGACATTCAATAATCCTCATCCCTCAAGTGGTCGTGGATATTTGCTTCCATTATGTGGGAAGGACAAATCCTCTCTACATCACTACGATCTCTAAGATTCTTCCTATCATGCCCGATAACTACCTTTATAATCACCCAGTTACGGTGTAACATTTGATAACATCAAAGCACGATATTTCACAACTAGAGTATCTAGTGACTTCAAGTCTAAGGATTGCAATTATATTAGCACTACGAGAAGCGATTGTGACTTTAACATAATCTAATGTATGCTTATCGTTGTGGGTCAATCCAGTATGCCATTACTCCTAATGCATACCCATGTGTCAGACTTGATATCTTCATACCAATCTACACACATACTAGTCTATATTTGATCGTCCTATTAATCAATATAATGGACTATGGATATTTAAGATAAACAACACATTGTATCTAAGGACTTCATTATATAATATCACAATATATAATAAATGAATATTCTAGCCAATAACAGTGTTCATACTAAATATTAGATTGCCTCTAGGGCACCTATTCCAACACTAATCCTTCTATCGCATCTGAAGCTATTGCCCCAGGTTTACCTTGGACCGGAAACATATATGAGATGAATGCGGTCAGCGATGAGCCTGACCCGAACGCTTCGTAAAGAGCTAACACTCCCGCACCCGCAACTGATTTTCCAGAAGGAACAACCCCAAATGAGACAAATCCTGACAACCCCTCTATGTTGAGAAATGTTGGATCTTCTGAAAGCATTATCACAAAATCTCAGAGAAAATCTATCACTTTCTGGCCTGATCAGCGAAGAATCCCACGATGAGGCTCGATCATTTGATCCCAATCTGGAAGTACTTCTCGCTCATAATCCTTGGGGAGCTTGGGCTACAGAAGCCCTCGCAGCTATTGAAACCGAGGAAAATTACGTTATTCTTGAGTAATATTTTGCGCAAGAAATTCTCGCGGATAAGCGATTGGCTGAAGCAGAGGCCTCTAACGGCGATCAAACAACAGCGACAATAATTACAATTCCCTCTCTTCAAGACATAGTTGATGATACTGGTAATGCCTCAGATGATTGCGCAATAATGATAAGATGTGTAGCCCTATTATGATAAGATACAGTTGCTAATATTTGTTCTTTGAAAATGCAGGCTTAAAGCAATCGTCTCTGAAATGGCTCATGAAAATGCGCATTTCATATTCCAAGACTTCCCCGGGAGCAATGGAATTAGCGCCAAAGGACAAGAAAGATCTTCTCACTAAGATAAAAGATCTTCTGGAGAGGATAAGAAACACAACTCCAGCTACCATTTCTCTTACAAATTCACAATATCTATTGGCAAGTGTACAAGGTGTTCAACATGTCTCACAAGGCCGGCTCAACTTTGATTTCCTCGTTCAAATGTTGAAAAAGATCTGCAATTCTGTCAAGCTAAGGTTTGGTTATGAAAACTATCATGTGGAAAGTGCTACACTTCGCGCTCAGAAGGAGGCAATAGAGAAGGCTATAAGGAAATATGAAGAGGCGAAAGGAAAGCATGATCAGATGTAGAGGTATCTCGACTCGTGGAAACAAGATTCCATTTCCTTGGGATCTCAAGATTCTCTCATGAATGATATGTTCCATGATGATTAGTAGTTAGTTTTATTTTGAAATATGAATGATGTAGCTATGTCTTTCAGATTGTCGCATTTCGAGCCTTGTTTTGTAAGGTTTTCAGGAGAACTATGCTCTTTGAGCTTTGTTAAAACTCGCATCTAGCTCATTTGTAAAAATGCTTGCTATCACTCTATGTGCGTGTTTTATGCTCCATATTTTCTATTTTGAAAAGTTAGGCTTTTATCTGCAAGTGGCTCTTGTCAAAATATCGTTGTTACCTAAACAAGTAGGTTTTGATTGTACACTGCTACCACTTAAGTAGATATGATTTCAAATATTGCAGTTATCTGAATAGATAGTCCTTCAATTGCGTGTTACTGCTATCTGAGGAGATAGTATTAATCGAGAATGGCTGCTATCTAGATGTACACCTGCAATAGACAAGAACAAAGTACAAAGCATAGAGAGATTGAGAGTAAGTAGATAGGGGAAGAGTAAGCCTTTTCTAATTTCCTAAGAGAGAGGCAGTATGATGATTAGCAAAAGTGTCGAACCCATAACAAGAAGGCAAACGTTCCTATATATAGGGTCATAGGGTGGCAGTTACGAGGATGTATTCAGTCCATTCTTTTTTAGTTGATGGAGTGCGTGGAAGATTAACCTTGTAAAATACAAGGTTTTATCTTGCTTCAGGTTCAGGTAGAATAGTCTTCTAAGCCTGGGGTATGCAACTTCAGAGGGGTTAAGAATTTTCCGTAGAGAACTCTATTTCAATCTCCTTATTCCTTCCAGATTCTTACCATTCAACATGCTAGTACTAATCATCCTACAGTAAGTTTAAGGAGTAGAAGCAAAACCATCTAACCAATTTCCTCTTGCAGAGTGACTGATAAACCACTTGCTAAAAAGATTTTACTTACCATAAGGGGATTTCTTTTCAGAGTAGATATGAAGTTCCTTTCCTGTGTCTTTCTCTTATTCTTGCATCTCCTTCCCAGTGACCTTCTCTTTCCCATTATCTGATTTTTAAGACTTCTTCACCTTCTCTGGGCTACCAATTTGAAAACCCTTATGTTTCTCAGAAGCATTTGTTGGATCTGAATTCTTATTGCTGAAAGTATCAGTCTATTCCCCCTTATCTTTCTTGCTTTTCTTCTTCGGAGGAGGAGGAGAGGGTGGCCTTGATGCACTAGAAGTTCTAGAACTGGATCCATCACTTATTGCTTGAACTTATCCATCTGCAGCTTTCCTCTTCTTCTGAGCTTTTCTTTAAACCTCCAGACATCTTGATTCTCTCATAGGTTCTTTGTGGGTCCATTACGGTTTCGGGGTTTAGAAGAGAGAGGCAGGAGTGATAGAAACGAGAGAGAGAGAAGAGAGAAGATAAATACTGAAAAGTTTGAGTTTGAAAAGGAAACTGAATATTCTCAAATATTTCAAGAATGAAGGTTTGTGTGAAATACAAATTATGTGAGTGACGTGTGGAAAGAAATAATATAATACTGATTTGAAAAATATTTTTCTTAAAAGGTAAGAACAATGTTAGGAAATTATCTACAGAGATAGCACCTAGCATTGGTGATCCATTCATTGACTATATAGTATACAAATTGATATACAAAGCTTTGAAAAGAGTTTCAAGGCCTTGAAAAAGCTTTTCGAATATTTGAAAACTTTCCAGACATTGAAACACATAAAACTTACATGATGCTCCCCCTAAACCAATGCTTCGTTGTTTAACATGCTCAGTTCTAATCTCAGGGCTGTGAATCTTTCCTCTGGCAATTTTTTAGTGAAGATATCTGCAAAATGCATGTTAGTAGGCATAAATGACAGAGATACATCACCTTTTCCACATGATCTCTAATGAAGTGATGTCCAACATCTATGTGCTTAGTCCTTGAATGTTGTAATGGAAAATTTGTAATCGAGATTGTACTAGTGTTGTCCATTTGATGGAAATATACTAAAACTCATAACCCAAATCTCTCATTCGTTGAGCTATCCACAGCACTTGTGTGCAACAAGCTTCAGGTGCTATGTATTCAGCTACTGCTATTGATAAGGCAACTGAATTTTTTATTTTGAGAAATTCAGCTTATTAGAGATGAATTAAGGAATTGGCAACATCCTGATGTGCTTTTTCAGTCTATTTTATATCCTGAAAAATCAGCATCTGAATAGCCACACAAAGAGAAACTAGACTGTTTAGGATACCAAAGCCCTAAGTATTTGGTACCATTGAGATATTCGAATATTCTTTTGACAACAACTAAGTGTGATTCTTTAGGATCAGCTTGGAATCTAGCACACATACAAACACTAAACATGATGTTGGGCCTGCTTGCAGTAAGATAGAGTAATGAACCAATCATAGCTCTGAATTCTTTTATCATTTTGATCCGTGTATAAGGATAGTGTAGAACTCATGGGATTTTCAGCAGCCTTGGATTGAGACATGGTATACTTGTTCAACAAATCCTCGGTGTACTTCCTCTAGTGTAAAAAATGTCTTTCATCATTTGATGTAAATGAAGTCCAAGAAAGAAATTTAACTCTCCCATCAATCTCATCTCAAATTCCCTGCTCATTGAGAAATCTTAGGAAAGAGAATCATTAGTAGCATCAAACAAAAATATCGTCAAACATATATTTGTACTACTAAAATGTTTTTCTCATGAGTCTTTATGAAAAGAGTTTTATCAACTAAGCCTCTTTTAAAACCATTTTCAAGATAAACATCTAAAATAAAATTTTCAGAATCATTACCAACTTTACCAATTCATCTGATGTTGCATTTGCCTTCCTCACCAAGTGTGATTGTTCCATATGATGCTCTTTCAGTTCAGAAAAAAGTGAACTGTTGCCACTCATGTGTCTGGAGAAACCACTATCCATAATCAATCTCTGCTCTTTGCTCTTGGTGACAACCTGTAAATACCATTCACTGTCTTACCTAGCTGTTAGACCAAGTGTGATATTTGGATTCATATTCAGGATCAACCATGTTAGGTGGTATGACCCCTTTAGGAACCCAAATATGTCTCACGTGTCCCTTGAGTTGAAAAGGAAAAGTGTTCATCATGATGTGAGGTTCTCTTCTTCTAAAGGTACATCTGCAGGTTTTGACATTATACATTTCACCATTACCTTAATGTTCCTTTCTGAACTTTCATCATGCTCGGCCATAAGATAAAGGTTGGCTTGTTCTTCCTCAGGTTATGATTCACTTGAAGAGTCAGAGTTACTCCATGAAGCTACCATAGCTTTCTTCCTTCTGTCATTGTCCTTCTTGTGAAAGTGCTTACTTTTCTTGTGAGGACAATCTCTGATCAAGTGTCTTGCATCACCACATTCAAAGCAATTCATTACTTTAGACTTATTGCCATGAGATGATAACTTACCTTGTAGTCCTTGCTACTTGAAGATATGAATTTTCCTCTGTTGAAGTCTTTGTTTCCAAAATTCTTCATCTTGAGGATCCATCATCATCTTCTTCTTTTTCAAGGCTTTGAGGTTGTTCACTTTCTTTAGCCTTCAGTGCCACATTCTTGACACTCTCTTGTAATTCTCCATCAGCTTCACTCATGGAGATCACATGTGTAAGTAGCTTTCCTTGTAAGTCGTCAAGTTGGACGGAGGATAGATCTTGAGCTTCTTCAATGGTTATGGTCTTTGGTTTCCCATTTGGATTTGGGAAGACTTATCAAATCTTTGTGACTTTCACTTCATTGGAAAATACTTTCCCCAAGGACTCCAGATTGTTCCAATTCAGAAGTAGAGAGAGTTCTCAGGTTTGTGAGTTATAATCCCATCTTTATGTGTAATTAGTGAGGTCCATTCTGGATGATAGACCAAAGTTCAATGTCTTGATCAATGATGAACATCTTCATCAAGGCCTTCCAGTGTACAAAATTGTCTCCACAGAACAAAGGAGGTCTGTTAGCAGCTCTTCCCTGTGAGAAACCAACATCACCTACCATACTCATGATCACCATATTGTTAGATATGTACAAGCTCTAATACCAATTAAAAGACATTATTTAGGTATGCAAATTGGATTAAATACTCTAGAGGGGGTTGGATAGGGTTGGAAACTTTTCCCAAAAGTGTGGTTTTTAATACAAAGTGTGAAGAGCTAGAAGTATGTGAAGGCCTTGAACTCATATTCAAGCCCTTGAAATCAAAAACAGATAGATAAAAATATAATGATAGATTTCAAGACCGGGAAAAGCCTTTCAAGGCTTTGTACAAAAACCTGTTTTGAAGCCGTTAACAAGTTAAGTGTAGAACTGAAATGAAAAGGCACGGAACACATTGATTTTTATGGAGTTCAGTCCTCAATGACCTACCTATCCGCCTTAGGGATCTAATCCCTTCAGGATTTCAATAGACTTCTTATTAATCAAAATCTAAGCTCAAGATCTCATGCCAAGAGAATTGTCTTACTCTTTTTACATCTTGTAGTTCTCTCTAACCTATCTAGTACCTTCTCTAGCTAAGTGATTCAATAAGAATCTCTTGTCGTTCCTCTTGAACAACACCACGAGATTAAGTAATAAAGAAATATAATAAGATGATATACAAATAATGTTCAGATGAAGAATACTGTAACACAGTGAAGCAGTTAAGCTTGAAGTGTTCTTAAGGAATTTGGATTGATTTAATCTTCCTCAGTGATGCTTCTCAATCCTGTGAGAGTGTTTGAATGCTCTGTGATGCTCTGTGTTCGTGAATCTCTCTGAGTTCTCTTGTTGTTGTTGTTTTTCTACTGATTTGAATTGCATAATTTTTAGCAATCTTCAAACAAACATCCCTAAAAATAACAGCATATCTTTGACTCTCAACAGCTTGATTCCAACGGCTCGTTTCTTTTTTTTCTAATTGATTTTAATTTGATCTTTCATCTGAAAGCTTAAGGAATGTTCAGAAAACCTTCCTTAACAATAGCACACAATTTGCATACATTGATTGCCACTTATACATCACTGCGAAATAAGAAAAGTTACTAAACTTGTATACACAGAATTAGTTAACAGTTCCTGCAAAATAACTTAGGATAATAATGAGATCAAATCATGTTAAATTACATAATTAATTTGTCTTTCATCATCTAATACAGTATGATCAAGTGCAGGGGTTCAGAGAAGCATAGGATTAATAACTCCCCCTTGGTTCATGTTCTTCAATTTCAAAGCCTTGAACAAATTTCAAGCCTTTGAAACAAATTGTGAACTTACAAAGTCTAACACATGGGTATGGATTAGGAGTAATGTCGTACTGCATTGACCCATCATGAGAAGGCTACATGGGAGTTATGTGAATGTCACAAACGCTTCTCATAGTGACAATGGTGTTGTGATCCTTTAACTTAAACTCACTAAATACTCTAGTTGTGAATTATCATGTTTTGATATCGTCAAACGTTGCACCGCAACTGGAGTACCTATAAAGGCGATAATCGGACATGATGTGAAGCAAGCTGAGAGATGGTAGTGATGTAGACAGAATTTTTCCCTCCTACATAACAGAGTAAATATCCACGGCCACTCGATGAGTGAGACTTAAGAAATGCATGGCCATGCTCGAATAAATCAATATGAGATATTGATGTTATTTGTTTATCTAAGTCTACTCACAGATCCAGAAATATAGATTGGATATACAAGTGTGACACTCCATGTCTTGTGTCAAATCTGGATAGACTAGACAAAGGGATTATACAGCGCAGTAACATTGGTCACAGAGGTTAGTCAGATCACTAACATTCTTATTACTTTAGGTAGCAATGATGTCTTGCTATATACCGCTCAATGTTTGTGAAACCATATTCTGATTTTGTGTTTTACTATTTTACTGTTTTACGCGTAAACTGAAAAAAATTGTTCAATCATATATGATATGATGAGATTATAATTTTTATGTCATACGGCCATAAAAATTGTATATGATACAATACGGTGTACTATATATGATGTACTGAAAACGTATATATGATATACGTAGAGTACTGAAAACGTATAATTATGATAAGTAGAGGAATGGAAATGTATAATTGTTATACGTAGTGTACTGCAAAATGTATAATTGTTATACATAGTTTACAGTGAAATAGTATATGAGATATATTTAGTGTACTGAAAATTGTATATACGATATATGTGCTGTGATTGCTAGGGTTTGGGCAAAGAAGAAAAGAAAAATTGGAGTTTTCCTCCTAGAAGGGTTCGGCAACAAGGGGAAGAAAAAAATTTGTTTTTCTCCTTCCTAGGGTTCGGTCAGGCAGTGCCGCCCCTACCTTTGGTGTGTTGCCCCTCTTTTGACTCGGTAGTCACAATTGGTAATTATAAGTTACCCAATTAATTAAAAATGCGCGATTTAAACATAATTCTATGTGTATTATATGTTGTTTAATCGCGTGGTGTGTGGATGTGGCCTAGATGTGTGTTTGGTTTGTTGTGGTTTGGTTTTGATAATTTTTTATGTAATTAAAATACGGCATGTGTGTTGTGCCTCTCTATTTATTCTAAATATTTTCTCTTCTCATCTAAATCCCCTCGTTTGCGAGGTTTCTACATAGAAATTTTAGCCACATGTAGAGAATTTAGATTGATAGTTAGAGGAGATTAATTCCATGGAAGCAATAAAGGAGGAGGCGCACATGCTTGAAAGCTTGAACTAGAAGAAGGAAGCACTTGGAGAAGAGCTTGGCGTTCTTATATTTCTATAGATATTCTCATTGACTTGGGAATATATTAATGCTTAGGGGTCACATTCGTGTCACGTTTATATTATTTATGTCTTGTTTATATTGATGTATGTGATGCATGGTTGAATAATAAACAAGATAATTATAATAAAAGTTGGATCTTTCAAATCGGAAATGCCCAATCCGTTTGAGTAGACAATTGCAGAGATCAACTATAACAAGGCGGATCTTTCAATCGGGAATCAGGATTGTCCGAACCGTTTAGTTAGATCAGTTGATGATATGAACTAAAAAAATCAAATCCCTCAACTTAAATATTAAGTTATAGCCTCATTTTTCTTGGCACGCATCAAGACTTGATTCATCAAGTGCGGGCTTGCAAAAGAAAGGTGCCTTTATTTATCAACGGTTTGGCGCGATGTTATAAACAAGTACTATGAAATTGTAAAGCGAAAAGTCTAACTTAACTAAGCTACTTCAATAGGATTGAAAGCTCAGAGGCAGGTTGATTGGGTACGAATCTATATGATATATTCTGAATAAGAATTTATTCGCCCAATTATTCCAAGAGTTGCATTGGATGTAATTGGAAATTTTTTCCAACCTATAAAAATGAATTGGGTGACCAACCAATGTTGTCTCAAAAGGAGGTAAAATATGGATCTTGACCCGCTAGAAAAATATATGATATTTTTCTGTTTTAATGGTGAGGGTCATTAATTCGATAAAAATAGTGGGAGATTTGTTTAATAATAAGTCCTTGTATTGTACAATGTCACAATATTTGCATAATCATTAATGTGTTGAATACCAATGGCATCAAACAAACAAAACTCGAATTTATCGCTACGATGTGTCTTTGAGAAGAAAAAGTTGTCTGGAATCAATTTTCTAGACTGGTACAAAATTTTGAGAATTGTTCTCTAACAAGAAAAGGTTATATATCCTAGAGCAGAAAGTTCCTTCCCACCAACTACCATGAACTCTGAGCTTTTGAAGCAAGATGAGAACGTGGAGGCGTATGATATGATAAGACATTTAAAATAATCTCTTTCAAGAGCAATCTAGACATGAAAAAGGGTTTTAAGTGTCAAATGCTTTGGTCAAAATCAATTCACTCAATATGATTGAGGACCGCTGAACAAATCACTAATAAAGGCAAAGGAAAAGCCATGTTGATGGTCAAAAACAAGGTTAAGGGTAAAAGGTTTGCCGGAACCCCAAGGGTAAAATCAAGTTGCTGCTAAATCCAATGAAGCTTTCCTTAAGGCCAAAATATGGTTTAGTGGAACAAGAACTACCCAAGGTACTTGGAAGAAAATGAGGAATTATCAATTCCACTTAGAGTATCATTGTCATAGAATTCAATGTGTCTATCTCATCATCATGGGTATTAGATAATGGATGAGGATCTCACATTTGTAGAAATGTGCAGGATCTCAAAAGATGTAGACCACTGGATAAGGGAGATAAACCTACACATGGGAAATGAAGCAAGAGTTGCTAAACTATCCGTAGGAACTTATCATGTATCTCTACCTTCTGGAATTATCCAGGAATTAGACAAATGCTATTATGTCCCTGCTATGAGTAGGAACATTATCGCAGTTTCTTGTTTGGACAAGAAAGATTTTTCTATCAAAATAAAGGACAAGTGTTATTCCATTTATTTTGATATGCATTATTGTAATGCACTTTTGTCTAATGGATTGTATATATTGATAATTCCATATATAAAACTAATACTAAGAGGTTTAAATATAATGATACGAATCCCACTTATCTGTGGCATGTCTTTTAGGCCACATAAATGAAAACACATTTCTAGACTCCATAAGGATGGATTTCTGGACTCATTTGATTATGAAACATATGAGACATGTGAGGCTTGTTTATTGGATAAGATGAGATCTTATGGGACTCATACATACTGATGTGTGTGGATCACTAAGCACAAGTGCTAGAGATGGTTCTCAATACTTCAGCACATGTACTGATGACCTCAGTAAATGTGGATTTGTGTATCTTATGAAGAACAAATCAAATTCCATTGTAAATTTTAAAGAATTCAATAATGAAGTAGGAACCAGCTTAGCAAAAGTATCAAGGCTCTACGATCAGATCGTGGAGGAGAGTACTTAATCCAAGAGTTAGGCAAGCATCTTAAGGAGTATAGGATCTAATCCCAACTCACTCCATCTGGAACACCACAGGAATGGTGTGTCTGAGAGGAGAAATCGGACCTTGTTGGACATGGTTCGGCCAATGATGCCTCAAGCAGAACTTTCAGTTTCCTTTTGGGGCCGTGCTCTACTTACAAAAATTTCCGCCCTTAACTGTGTTCCATCAAAATCAGTCATGAGAAACACCATATGAGATATGGACTAGGAGGTGTCCTAGTGTTTCATTCATTAATATTTGGTATTGTGAAGTTTATGTGACGCGTTTACAGTCAGATAAACTTGGACCCAAGTCAGTTAAATGTATTTTGTGGGATATCCTGAAGAAACGAAAGGATATTATTTCTACAATCTGATCGAGACAAGGTGTTTCTTAATCAAACTGGTGTGTTTCTAGAAAGAGATTGACTCTAAAAGAAATAGTGGGAGGATAGTAGAACTTGAAGGAGTTCAAGAACCCCAGCACAACATTGATCCTTTGATGGAACATGAGCAGGATTCACAAAGAGTTGTGGAGCGACAAAATGCTCAAGTAACACAAGAACCTCGTAGATTAGGTAGGATACATCAAGGACCGTATAAATATGAATTTCTCGATACGGAACCCGGTGATGTATTGCTCATGGACCAAGATGAGCCTACAGCCTATAAGGAGGCCACGAGTGGGCCAGACTCTCAGAAATGGCTTGGAGCCATGAGATCCAAAATGGAACCCATGTAAACCAATAAAGTATGGACTTTGTTGGAACCCCATGAAAGGGTAAGACCCAACGGGTGCAAGTGGGAAACTGACATGGATGATAATGTGATTACTTTTAAGGTAAGATTTATGGCTAAAGGTTTCAGAAAGTTTATAGTATAGACTATGACGAAACTCTTTCCCCAGTTGCGATGCTTTAATCCATTCGCAACTTGCTTGCAATTCTAGCTTACACAATTTGGCAGATGGACATCAAAATAGCGTTTATTTATAAAAACCTCCTTGAGTATGTGTATGACACACCCAGAGATTTTTGTCGATCTAGAGCATGCTCAAAAGGTGTGTGAGTTGCGACGATCTATCTAAAGATTGAAGAAAGATTTTGGAGTTGGAATCTTCGATTCAATGATGTAGTCAAAGAGTTTGGTTTCATGAAGAACAAATATGAACCTTGTGTTTACAATAAGGTTAGGGGAGCACATTTGTATTTCTGGTCTTTTATGTAGATGACATACTAATCATTGGGAATGATGTCCCTACTCTGCAATCTGCTAAAGACTGGTTAGGGAATTGATTTTCAATGAAGGATTTAGGTGAAGCAACTTATAAATATATATGGAAATAGATCAAGAAAGTTGCTCATCGTAAGTCAAAGTACATATATTGGCAAGGTGTTGAAACAGTTTAACATGCAAGAAGGGGTCCTTACCTATGTCACATGGAGTTTGTCTTTCACAGATTTATTATCCTTACAATCAGATTCATAAGGACCTTATGAATAAGATTTTCAGGATACGCCATGATATGTACTAGGCCAGACATGTCATATGCTTTTCAGCATGACATGAAGATACCACCCATATCAAAATGAGGGTCATTGGATTATTGTCAAGAACATCCCTATGTACTTGAAAAAAACTAAGGATGGGTTCATGATATACGGAGGAGAGGATGAAATCACTGTAAAGGGTTACACTGATGCGAGCTTCCAAACCGACAAAGATGATTCCAGATCGCAGTCAAGTTTTGTGTTTTGCCGTAATGGAGGAACTGTGAGCTGGAAAGGGTTCCAGGCAAGATTCGGTTGTCGATTCTACCACATAGGACTGAGTATATTATTTTTTTAGATGCACATACTCAGAATATTTCATCTCATTCGATTGTCGATATAGGAGAAGTGAATATATGCAAAGTACCGAAATATCACTCTCTTACCAAACCCCTTGGTGAGCGATAGCATGAGGGTCGCGCTAGATCAATAGGCATACGAGATGCACCAGATTGACTCTAGTACAAGAGGGAGACTAATAGAGTATTCCCTAGAGGTAATCAATTTATCATGACATTTAAATTGACTTACTATTTATTGTGTTATTGATATGGAGATATTTTAACATGAATGAAGTCCTTAGAATATAAATCTTGTATTCTTAAATATCCCTAGTCGAGTATTACAATTAATTAAGATGACTGCATTGCATTGAGACTAGTGTGTGGGTAGATTGATATGGGGATATCAAGTCTAACATATGGGTATGCATTAGGAGTAATGGAGTACTGGATTGACCCACCATGATATGGCTACATGGGAGTTATGTGAATGTCACAAGTGCTTCTCATAGTAAAAAATGGTGTTGTGATCCTTTGACTTGAACTCACTCGATACTCTAGTTGTGAATTGCCATGTTTTGATATCGTCAAACGTTGCATCGTAAATGGGTAACTATAAAGGTGATAATCGGACATTATATGAAGCAAGCTGAGAGATGGTAGTGATGTAGATAGAATTTTTCCCTCCTAATAACATGAGTAAATATCCACGACCACTCGATGAGTGAGACTTAAGGAAATTCATGGCCATGCTCGAATAAATCGATATGAGATATTGATGTTATTTGTTAATCTAAGTCTACTCACCAATCGAGAAATATTGATTTGATATACAAGTGTGACACACCATGTCTTGTGTCCAGTCTGGATAGATGAGACAAACGGATTATACAGTGTGGTAACATTGGTCATTGAGGTTAGTCATGTCATTGACGTTCCTAGTACTTGGGTAGCATTGATATATTTCTAGATACCGCTCAATGTTTGTAATAATTGGTATTGCTGCAAAATATTAGGAACTTACAAGGTCACACACAAGAGTAGATCAAACTCGAATTAGTTGCTCACTAGTTGGACTAAATAGAAATAATGAATATTGGACTAAAGTGTAAATTGTACTCATTAGTTGGACTAAAGAGCAATTGTGGACTAGAATGCAAACTAATCGAAACTCTTG
Organism: Linanthus parryae; assembly: GCA_023055425.1. Lineage (NCBI taxonomy): Eukaryota > Viridiplantae > Streptophyta > Magnoliopsida > Ericales > Polemoniaceae > Linanthus > Linanthus parryae. The sequence goes on from JALGPY010000002.1 coordinate 101,040,125, forward strand.
GATTAAATGGAAATATGAATTTCTCCAGCTATAAATAGGATTTATATGCTATAAAAATTCAGTATTAATACATCGATACTCCCACACAAATACACTAGAGAGAAAAGAGGAAGAAAATAGGCCCTCGAGTTCGACCACAAGAGGAGTCGCCCCCTTCAAGGAGGACACGACATGGTGATGATGCCCCCCTCTCTGTTGTCCACGGCATAGTGATGCCGTCCCTCTCTTGTTGCCACCGGTCCGAATGGGATTCAAACATTGCGGACATCCAAATTCATCATCTTGTGAGATAAGATCCTCCTTCTTCCTATGATTGCTAGCACCATTGGAGAAGAATTCCAATTGAAGTCTATTCGTGTAAATACCATAGGGATGTCGTTCTTTTGACATACGTTTGTGATCGTCACCAGTCAGTTTGACTGAGGTACACCTCCAATCACCAGATTATGCTCATTCACATGGGTCCTTTGTGGGTATTGGCATTTTTTTTTGTATTCAGCTGCATTTGATTTCCCAAAACCCAACAATGTTCAGCAAGTCTTCAGCAGTGAGTTCATCCAAGACCATAAAGTTACCACGTGCACGTACATCCAATTCCTTCAGAGCTTCCTTGTCTAAATCTGTATGAAATTAGTGAAACAGCTTGTACCACAATTCTCCATGATTCGGGAACCCGCACAGAATTTGGTTGAACTTTCTCCATGTATCTCCCAGCGAGTCGCCATCAAGCTGGGAGAATTTGACTATCTATCCCATAATTTCTGCAACGTTGGACGGTGGATGATATTTCCGTAAGATTTCTCTGGTGAGCTCACCCCACGAGGTAATGGAACCTACAAGCAGCTCATTCAACCATTATCTGGCAGCCCCAACTAAAGAGAATGGAATCATCATCATTATCATCACCTTGATTATATCCTCATGAACCTCTCTATCCTGGAATGTCTAACAAATTTGGGTGAGATTTGCGGGGTGGAATTTGAATCATCCCTATACTGCTACACTAAATCTGCAGTCATTCTACACCATCCGAATTAGAGAGATCTTAAGGTTAAAGAGAGCCGCAATGATGGGCGGCACTGTGATTGTTGGTCGATTATTAACCTCAGTCGGCTTGAACATACTGACCATAGATAGCCCCCTCGGTGGATTATTATGCGGATGCACCTGCACCACATTAGGTATAACTACCGGCGACGGCAATGGTGGTAGAGGTGGTGCTTGTTTAGTAGCTAGAGCAGCCAACTGTGCCCTAAGCTCCACATTCTCTTTCTCAGCATGCTCTATAGCGGTCATTTCACCCGCTGATGCCTTGCGAGTTGTCTCTCCTTCAGTTTTCACGGTTTCATCCATTTGAGCTCTTTTACTCTACGCCTACGCGAAAGTACACTTCTGGATCCTCTATTTTTCGGTGTAATGGATCGTTTTGAGAACGAGTCATACACTAGGAGAGTTCCATGAAAGCACAACAAAAGCGAGGAAAATAGGTTAATAAAGATGATAAACAAATAAAGTAAATTCCCTAAGGCTATAAATATTAATTAATTAAAAATCATAGTCCCCGACAACGGCGCCAAAAACTTAACACGCTCCAATCACAAGTGCTTGATTGTCGGTGCAGTAATATTCGGAAATTCCGGGTGTGTCGAACCCACATAACTTGGTTTTAATTAATTAATCTCAATAGCCCTAATGTGGGCAGAAATTTGAATTTGTTTTGCTAAACTAATGTACTAAAAGTAAATTAAATCTAACAATTGCGAGAATAATGCGAATAATTTGATTGTTGGAGTTACGGTATGGAGGAAGTATCAGGACTCCTCGTTGGATCACCAGGGTTATTACCGGAAACGTACTATGTTTCATACGACACAAATGTAAATTTTCGGTCCAACGAGCACTATGGAGACCCTGTAACTACTCTTTTCTTGAGGTTAATTATTACCGGGTTACCAAGCAATTACTATCCCTTGAAATATCCGGTTTTGTGACTACGGGTATTTTGTGATATTATTATAAGTGTTGGGAAGTTAATTTAATTATAGAGAGTTAATTATAATGCTTTGAGAGTTTGGGGGGAACTTTGTGACTTTAATCAAAGGTTTTAGTGTCTTTTACTTGAGTTTGGGGGAGGTATTTGTCTTTTGGCAAAACTAAGGGGGAATAAGTGTCTTTTGACCTAACTTTTCTTCCTACATAAAAGTTTCCTAATTCTAGAGGGTTTCTTACTTATGAAGTTGATTTTTTTTCCAACTCTCATAAAACCCTCACTCTCCCTATTTTTCTCTAACTCTCTCTCACGTCCCTCACTCTCTACCCGTCCCTCTCTCACTCTCTTTCGTCCCTCTACCCGACGGCAGCCCCACCGCCGCCGCCGCTCTCTCTCTCTTTTTCCGGCAAGGTAACTCTCTCTCTCTCTTTTTCTCTTTTCTTTCTTTCTCTTTTTCCTTTCTCTTTTTCTTTCTCTCTATCCCCGTCCGTCTCTCTCTCCGTCCGCCTCCTTGGGCGGCGGGTTTGAGCGGGTTTGGTTGTTTTGTTTCGTCTTTTCTTTTCTCTTGTTGATCTCTTGATCTTGTGATCACTTGTTCATGATTCATGTATGTTGCATGTAATCTTTAAATTTCAGTTTGTTATTGTTGGGATCATTTTTCATGGATTTGTTGGGTTGATAATCAAGTTTTAGGGTTTATCATGTTCTTGGGTGTTGGGAAGAAACCCTAGTTTGAAGGAGAAGTTTGATTGAATGATTTGGAGAGTTTGAATGATCATAATAGGTGGATAACAATCTGATTTGAATGTGGGAATCATGTTATATTAGGTTTAGTATGAATATAGGATGAACTAGATGCTTGGGGGAAAAGTTTCATGAAGATTGACAATTCCCGTATGGATATTTTGAATGAAGTTGGAAACTTGAAACTAGTGTAACTTTTGACTCAGGAATCGAAATTAAGATCCGTTTGAGGCTAAACCTATTATTTCGAACGTTTTGAATCCAATGGAACTGTTTTTAGACCATGATCTGTTTGGGAAACCGGAGTAATAGAATTGGTGAAGTTATGATAGGTTATGTATGCTTTAGGTTAGAGGATTTTGAAGTAGAGCTTTGTGTTATGTTTTGAAGTATGAATTGAATGAGATGTTGGGGAAGTGTTAGAACCCTAAACCATGGACTATCATATGCATGTAATTAGTATAGCAAGTATATTGCTAGAATATTGGTTTGATTAGCATATTGTTATGTGTAGGTAACGAATTCGTCGACGACGAGTACGTAGAGTACATTGGTTGAGTGCTATAGTTGGAATTTTCTTTGAGGTAAGTAAATATGCCAAGCCTAGTGTGCTTATCTCTTTCGTGTCAAAATGAATTCTTGTATTTCTTTACGTCTCAAAATGTGTTTATGTGATGTGACATGCAATATGTGATTTCTACTTGATAAATGTTTTCTTGGAAATATCACCATGTTAATGATAATGCATTAATACGTAAAGTGGAATAGTTGTGCGGGGACATTTATTATTATTGTGGTATGGTTACCATTGGCATTGGACGGTTTGATCTCGGTCTTCCGTTTCAATTTATTTTTATTTTAATCCGGTTGCAAGTCCCCGGATAGCTCCCTGTACTCACTCCTCTGGACGCTAGATTCTTTGGGGGGTGTCGACACTTAAGGTCTTGGATGCTTGCGAGATGGTTTGGTTTCCCCCGTCACAACGAATTAATAATGGATTTTTGGTTTTTGTTAACGGAAAGATGTTAACATTGGATTTTGGATTTTTCCTAATGATTATGGAAATTGGTTGGAAATATATTATGGAATTGGGAACTCTTATGTTTTAATACAAGAGTCAACTTTATTACCGCTGTGTTTGCGAAAAACTCTTACTTATAAATGAGTCATTGTTTTATAACTATCCATCATCGTTTTACATGTTTGGGTGTTTGCTTACCAGTATTTCAATGCTGATTTTGTACTGTGGTGTTTCTTTTTCATTCCGCACCACAGGTTTAGAAGAAGGTTATCTGGCATAGAAGGGGACGCGCATCACATGGAGTAATAATAGTAGGACTACATTTGAATTTGAATTCTTTAGTAGTTAAACACTTTAGTTGTTTTTGCCGATTTGTGGCTAAGACGAAGATTTATCGTAATACATTGTTTAATTGGATTTAATTTATTATTGTGGATGTTTGTGCTTGCGAACCGTGTTATAAAATCTCCTTGTATCCGGGCTCCTCTCGGGTACGGAGTGACATCCCCGGGTCTCCGGCTTGGGCCATTTGGGGGTGTTACAGGTGGTATCAGAGCCGGCATTCCAAAAAGGAATTTGAAACTTGTTAGGGCAACTAAAATGAATATAGGAGAAAATAACTTAAAATTTGACAAGCCGTGGGAATTTGGGTAGTATGGATAGGACTACTACGTGTAAGTGTTTAGAAAATAAGATAGAAAGCAAGTGCCCCCATCCACCCAATCGAATTTTTGAAGTATTCCAATTGGATTCTAAGCTCAGCCTACTTTTAAGAGACTTTGTTGGGAAATTTCTTCAAGAATCTTATGACCATCAATTTGGAGTCTTGGGAATGGTTATTGATTGCGAAGAGTAGTTATTTGGATTACGGTCTATGCCTTTTAAATTAGAGATTTATTAAGTTGTTTCCTCTTGTAGATGGCTAGAACTAAGCATACAGCAAGGAAGCGTGTGTTGCCAGTAGAGAAGCATCCTGTTGTGACACGTTGGGTCGAAGGTGAAGATTTTCCAGATTTTCGTGACCGCGTGGTTCAATATTGTGAAGATAGATTCCAAGCCTTAGATTTTCCTCGATATAGAAATCCAGCTTTTCAGTCTTACTGTATGGTGAAGGCACTGCCTATGAAACCCATGTTTGGGGAAATTATTACGAAGTATAGTAACATCATGGGCAGGATGAATCGTCTGAATGATAGGGATTATCGTTGCCAAGGTGAATGGACGGTAAGTGCAGATTTTATATGCAAGTTGTTGATGGAGACCTATCTTAAGTGGAAAAGTTATACAGTTATTGAGATAGAGTCCAGTGATGAAGAAGAAGACGTCATCTACATAAGCTCTAGTGATGAAAAAGAGGTGATTGTTATAGACTCTAGTGACGATGAGGAAGTCGAAGAAGTATTAGCAGAATTGCAGAAATGGAGAACTCAAATTCCAGAAATGAAGAACTAAAAGTCAAGAAAGAAGTCAAAGAAAGCCCAGATAAGTCAATGGAGCAAGTCTTCTCAAAATAATAACAGTCAAGGGGTCAAATTGTCTTTTTCAGAAGTTGTTCTTCCCCTTCTATTTTACCTCAGAGGTCTTCTTTGTCTTTTTCAAAACTGCTGAGGCAGAGTTCATATTATTGAGACTTGTTTACATTGCTTGCCAAAGTTGTTGGGCAATAGTAGTATTATCAAAAGATATGTACGGCTGAGATTTGATCTCTATAATCCAACGGTCTGAAATAAGACCGTTGGTGTACTGTCTTCATATACCCTTCTTCAACAAGGGTTCTGTAATTTTTCATCTTCTTCGTCTTCCATAACCATGTAGCGAAGCTCTGCTGAAATTTTCAATGAAATTTGATTTTGTTTGTTGTGTTTGATTTCTGTTGTTTCTGGAATCACTTGATTCCTTTCATGGTATCAGAGCCATGGCTCTCTCTACAAATCAATCTCAGGGGTCCTCAAATCCCTTATATCTTCTCTCGCAAGTTCATAACCTAGTTCCCTTCAAGTTGGATAACACTAATTATGTTATCTGGCGTTATCAAATCTCTACTCTCCTCAAAACACAGTCTCTCTTTGGTTTCGTTGACGGTTCTCGGGTGTGTCCGTTCGAGTTCCTGATCGACGGTGACGGAACAGTCACTGAAAATCGCAATCCAGAATATGACGCTTGGGTTACTCAAGATCAAATTGTTCTATCCCTTCTCACAGCAACTCTCTCTCAAGAGGCCTTGGTTCAGGTGGTTGGTAAGCCCTTCTCTCGTGATGTTTGGGTTTCTTTGGAGAACAGGTACTCCTCTCTTACTAGATCTAATATCATGCAATTAAGATCTGAGCTACAAACTATTAGAAAGAAATGTGATTCTGTTGATGTCTACATGCAAAAGTTGAAAACCCTAAGAGATAAACTGTCTTCTGCTATGGTGAATACTGATGATCAAGATATGATTCTCTATGCCTTACATGGCCTGCCTCCTGAATATAACTCTTTTAGATCTGGTTTGCGTGTTACTATGTCTGTGTCACCTGATAAGATCAATTTTGAAGAATTGCATGTTCTGTTGAAAGCTGAAGAACAGATGATTGAATCTCAATCTGTTATGGGTAATGAGTTGACTGGGTCTGCTGCTTATGTTTCTAATGTGTTTAATGAAGGAAGAGGAAAAGGAAATATTTATGATAATGTTAAAAATCAAGTCAATGGTTATGGTAGAGGTCAAGGAACTGGGAATACTGATCAATCTGTTAAGTTTAATCCTGTTTCTGGTTATCAAAATCAAGGGTCTGGTCAAAACCCTAATTATCAAGGTCAAAACTATAACCCTAACTACTCAACTGGAAGAGGAAACTATAATGGTGGAAGATTTCAAGACTCTTCTAGAGGTGGTAGGGGTTACAATAGAGGGGGTAGTCAATCTAAGAACAGAGGACCTAGCTTTGACAATGCAGGAAATCCTATCAATTGTCAAATATGTGGTATGGATTATCATTCTGCTATTGACTGTTGGCATAGACTGGACTATGCATATCAAGGCAAGAAGCCTCCACCTCAGTTAGCTGCTATGAACAATGTTGCTTCTGCAATCATGAATGTGAATCAAGACCAGTACTCTCCAACCAATGTGTCTGCACCTAACACTGGACCTCAACCTCAACTCAATGCCTTCAATGCGAGCCTTCTTGGACCTTCACCTAGTATAAGTCCAAATTATTGGCTCACTGATTCAGGTGCCAATAATCACATGACAGCTGATTTTGGAAAACTTAGTCTGGGGTCTACCTACAATGGAAATGACAAGGTTTCAATTGGAAATGGCAACACTCTACCTATATCTCACACTGGTACTGCTCTTCTTAAAACTTCCTCACATTCTTTCACTTTACCTAATACCTTACATGTTCCCAACCTAGCTGCTAATCTTATATCTGTCTATCAATTGTGTAAACAACACAATTGCTCCTTCTATTTTGATGCTGATATGTTTTATATTCAGGACAAACTTCAGGGCACCATCCTCTACCAAGGGTTGAGTGAAAATGGTTTATATCCCATACACACTCAACCCTTCCCTGCTGATCATCAAGACAAGACTACAAAACATGTCTATTTAGGAAAACAAGTCAAATGTCCTCTCTGGCATGTCAGACTAGGACATCCCTCTGAAGAAATTTTGAGACTTATATTTGTTTCATCTTCTCATATGTGTAACGACCTTAAAGTTTCTGATATTTCTGCTAGTACTGTTTGTGAACATTGCTTGTTAGGAAAAATGACTAAACTGCCTTATAAGTCATCTACTACTCAGTCCAAAGCTCCACTTAATCTTCTTCATAGTGATGTATGGGGGCCAGCTAATGTGAAATCTTATCATGGCTATAGATTCTATGTGTTATTTGTTGATGACTATTCTAAGTATACATGGCTCTTTCCTTTACATCATAAATCTGAAGTTGCTCTTGTTTTTCCAAAGTTCAAAACTGAAATTGAAAAACAATTGAACTCCTCCATTCAAATTTTGAGATCTGATGGAGGTGGTGAATATGTCTCTTATATTTTTCAAACCTTTTTAAATTCACAAGGCATTGTTCATCAAAAATCTTGTCCTTATACTCCTCAAAAAAATGGTGTAGCTGAAAGAAAGCATAGACACATTGTTGAAACTGCAGTTACTCTTCTTGCTCATGCTAAATTGCCTAAATATTTTTGGTATCATGCCTTTAGTAATGCTGTTTATTTGATAAATTGTATGCCAAGCAAAAACACTTATAACAAATCTCCTTGGGAATTACTTTACAAAACTAAACCTGACTATAGCAGATTTAAAGTTTTTGGATGTGCATGTTATCCCTATTTGAGACATTACAATGATTCTAAGCTAGATCCCAAGACTAGACAATGTGTGTTTCTTGGGTATGCTCACAATTACAAAGGATATGTGTGCTTTGATAAAAACACTCAAAAATTCTTCATCAGTAGAGATGTAATATTTGATGAAAACACTTTTCCTTACAATAAAGAGTGTTCTGACTTAAACTCTGATTCTATGAATTCCTCTAATGAAATGCATATTGGTGACATTCCTATTTTACTTCCTTCTGATTTCTTGAATCATGGTTCTTCACCTAACATTGTTAATTCTTCTTCAGGTACAATTGATGAGAACAATACTACACCTGATTTATGTCACAACACAGAACATGATACTCACTTGATCCCACCAATTCAACCTGATGAGAACAGATCATACACAACTGATGAGAATAGATCACACACATCTGCTGGAGACTCTCAGACTCAGGATGTAACTATCTCTCAGTCTTTGCAGCCAGCTTCTACAAATGATGATCACACCATCACTGATGATCCATCTACAAGTGACATTGGCATGGCAACTACCGAAGCAGATAGACATCATCCAGCTGGGGGTCATCCTATGCAGAGAAGAAGCAAGTCTGGAATCTTTAAGAAAAAGAATTTTGGATTCACAGCTATATCTGGTAACTCTGAAATTTCTCCTTTCTTAACTGAACCAACTTGTTTCACAGAGGCTAGAAAACACTCTCAGTGGCTGCAAGCAATGACTGAAGAGTTCTCTAGCCTCACAGAGCAAAACACTTGGACATTAGTTCCAAGACCCTACAATACAAATATTGTAGGGAACAAATGGGTTTTTAGAACCAAATACAACCCAGATGGTTCTGTGTCTAGATACAAAGCCAGATTAGTGGCTAAGGGGTTTAGTCAAACTCCAGGAATTGACTTTGAAGAAACATTTAGCCCTGTTGTTAAACATGCAACTGTTAGAACTGTTTTGGCTCTTGCTGCCTCTTACAATTGGTCTCTTAAACAACTTGATGTCAAAAATGCTTTTCTGCATGGATTTCTCAAAGAAACTGTTTATATGCAACAGCCACCTGGATTTAAACATCATCTCTTTCCTGATCATGTTTGCAAGCTTAACAAAGATATTTATGGACTCAAACAAGCTCCTAGAGCTTGGTTTGAGAGATTCACTGAATTTATCTTGTCTTTAGGTTTCACTCAATCTCAAGCTGATACTTCTATGTTTGTTAGACACAATTCACACACATCTTCTCTTACTGTTTTACACTTATATGTGGATGATATTATTTTAACTGGAAATGATCAAACTTACATTTCTTACCTTATTTCCAAATTGAAATCTGAGTTTAATATGAATGATCTGGGACCTCTTACTTATTTTTTGGGTTTGCAAATTGACAGAAATGACAAAGGCATTTTTATTCATCAATCAAAATATATTCATGATTTGCTTCTAAGATACAACATGCAAAATTGTACTCCTTGTCATACACCTACCATATCTGGCATTAAATACACATTTAATGATAGTGAATTGCTGTCTGATCCTACTCCTTTCAGACAACTTCTGGGTGCTCTTCAATATCTAGTTTTCACTAGACCTGACATATGCTTTGCTGTCAATTATCTATGCCAATTTATGAATTGTCCTACTGCACAACATATGTTGGGAGCAAAGAGAATTCTTAGATACTTAATAGGCACCACTAATGATGGTCTCTTTTACAAACCCAGTGAATTGAAGTTCTGTGCCTTCTCTGATGCAGATTGGGCTGGTAATCCCACTGACAGAAGAAGCACCACTGGCTTTGTCCTCTTCTTAGGCAACAATTCGATTCATTGGGCTGAAAAAAAACAGCCAACTGTATCCAGATCCTCTTCTGAGGCTGAATACAGAGCCTTGGCTACCACTGCAGCTGAAATTACATGGTTTCAATACTTATTTCAAGACTTACATATTTTTTTGCATTCTCCTCCCATTCTTTTCTGTGACAATGAATATGCCATTCATATGAAAGCCAATCCTATTATGCATTCCAAAACTAAACACATTGAATTAGATTATCATTTTATAAGAGAAAAAGTTTTAAGGAAGCAATTACTGGTTGAGTTTGTTTATTCTGCAGATCAGCTTGGAGATCTATTCACCAAAGGGTTGGCTGCAGCTACTTTTGATTATTTGAAGTCCAAGTTAATGGTCTCTACAACACCATTAACTTGAGGGAGGGTATTAGCAGAATTGCATAAATGGAGAACTCAAATTCCAGAAATGAAGAACTCAAAGTCAAGAAAGAAGTCAAAGAAAGCCCAGATAAGTCAATGGAACAAGTCTTCTCAAAATAATAACAGTCAAGGGGTCAAATTGTCTTTTTCAGAAGTTGTTCTTCCCCTTCTATTTTACCTCAGAGGTCTTCTTTGTCTTTTTCAAAACTGCTGAGGCAGAGTTCATATTATTGAGACTTGTTTACATTGCTTGCCAAAGTTGTTGGGCAATAGTAGTATTATGAAAAGATATGTACGGCTGAGATTTGATCTCTATAATCCAACGGTCTGAAATAAGACCGTTGGTGTACTTTCTTCATATACCCTTCTTCAACAAGGGTTCTGTAATTTTTCATCTTCTTCGTCTTCCATAACCATGTAGCGAAGCTCTGCTGAAATTTTCAATGAAATTTGATTTTGTTTGTTGTGTTTGATTTCTGTTGTTTCTGGAATCACTTGATTCCTTTCAAGAAGATCCAATGGAAGATGTCGATGAATACCCCGAAATTGAAGAAGATCCTATGGAGTATGAAGAAAGGGAAGAAGACCCGAGTGAAGATGAAGAGCACGAGTATGATTCCAATGAAGAGGAAGAGATGGATGAAAGCGATGAGGAAAAAGATTAAGCTTGTTGGAGTTCTTTAGATTTCTTAGACTAGATGCTTTTAAGTTTTATTTATTGGTTTGAATAAGGCTATGGAGCCAAGCAACATTTGAAGTTTTAGAACGATTCGTGAATAGTCAATTTTGGGCTAGAGTTAAATTTTTAGCGTTTTGCTTTGGGATGAATAATGTTCATGAGTTGAAGACCCGATTTGGGGAGTTCAATAAATTTAGCTTTCTGAATTTTGGAGTATGATTTGATGAATTAGGGTTGTGTTATGCTTTGTTATTATTGATTGAGTACTTGGAAAGTGTTCATGGAGTTAGAACGCGAAAGCTTTGATCTTTGGTGTTGTTGAATCTGCGCAGCAGTGAGTTTTTGTTGTAGCAGACGTATTTAATTTCGGAGTTATTTTTCCCTGAATTTTTCCCAAAAAGTAGACATGCCCAGGTACCACCCATAAAAATTTCAGACCTATATTAGTTCTGGAGAATTAGATACGAATTTTCAAAGTTGACGGTTCAGTAGCAGAATTGCAAAGTGACTAGCTGTAGCATTTTTGATTGTTACCTATCTTCCAGACCTTGTTTTGACCTCAAAATTTTATTACATCTATTAGACAGGTTTGGCTAACTCTGGGAGAAAGTCTAGCTCATTTTGATAATTTTAAAGTCAGGTTAAGACTTTTTAAAGTCGAAGTTTCTATTCTGGTGGGCTGTGACAGCAGCTGTAGTATTTCTTATGTATCTTGAGTTCTACAATTGATTTTGAGTTGAATCTTCTTGATTATGAAAATAGACTCGGAGAGGGTGTTGCACACCAAAATTCACAATTTTTTCTTGATCGATTGATCCTTTTTCCAATTTTGGAAGTGGATGAAAAGCTCTGACGTGATCAGCCTATGTGGAAATACATGAGTAATTGAGTTAAATGATGATCAATGTGTGACATTACTTGTTAAATTGTGTACTACATTCCACATATGCATGATTGTTTGTACTTCTTGGTACTTTATAAGTAATACAATAGGCTATAGTGTAGGAATTATGACTGATAGACCACATCAATACTACACCAGGAGACATCGCCAAGTACCAATGGCCGCACCAAACAATAACAACAACAACAACAACAACATGGAACAGTTCTTCGCGCAATTTGCTCAGATGGCGCAGAACGCAAACCAGGGAGAGCAGAATAACGCTAATTGGGCTAAGAAAGTGGCAGACATGAAGCCAGGGAACTTCATAGGCAATGAGGATCCTGTTGAGCTCGAAAATTGGATCGATGAGATGGATAAGATCCTTGAGCTAGTTGAGTGCCCTGAAGACCGCAAGGTTGTTTGCGCGGCATTTTACTTGAAGAACGAAGCTAATACATGGTGGAGGAGTACGCGTCAGAACTTTTTGGCTCAACCCAATTTCGATTGGGAGGCTCTAAGGAAGAGACATTATCTTTTGAGGTTTAGTATTTATTCGGTGCGCCCCAAGGCCATAGAAGGAGTTAATTGGCGCCGACACTATCTTAGAATGAGACTCTAGGTTTAGATTACCTTTAGAGCACCGGTATTGTTTGTGAAGAAGAAAGACGGAATCTTGAGGTTGTGCATTGACTATAGGGAGTTGAATAGCGCGACAATCAAGAACAAGTACCCTTTACCCCGAATTGACGACTTGTTTGATCAGTTACAAGGGGCGAGCGTTTTCTCAAAGATAGACTTGAGATCAGGTTATCACAAGCTTCGAGTAGCCGAGAAGGACATACCGAAGACAGCCTTTAGAACGAGGTACGGACACTACGAGTTTACTGTTATGCCTTTTGGTCTAACCAATGCACCAGCAGTATTTATGGATCTCATGAATCGTGTTATGAGAACGTTTCTAGGTCGTTTCGTGGTCGTCTTTATTGATGACATCCTTGTTTATTCAAAGAGCGAGGAAGAACACGAAGAACATCTCAAAGAAGTGTTAGAAACTTTGAGACATGAGAAGTTATACGCTAAACTCTCGAAGTGTGAGTTTTGGCTAAAACACGTTCCCTTTTTGGGTCACATAATTTCCAAGGAAGGAATATCCGTGGATCCAGGAAAGATTTCAGCAGTGAAAGATTGGCCTACTCCAAAGAATGTATCTGAAGTAAGAAGTTTTCTCGGATTAGCAGGATATTACAGGCGTTTCGTTAAAGATTTTTCGAAGATCGCTAGACCGCTTACTACGCTAACCAAGAAGACGGTAAGGTATAAGTGGAGCGAAGATTGTGAAGAAGCATTCCAGACATTGAAGGAAAAGTTGACGACAGCACCTGTCTTAGCTTTACCGAATGATTCTGGCGAGTTTGATGTTTACAGTGATGCATCGAAGAAGGGTTTAGGATGCGTACTTATGCAAGAAAGAAGAGTTATTGCCTATGCTTCAAGACAATTGAAAACTCATGAAGAGAACTATGCTACGCATGACTTAGAGCTTGCAGCTATAGTTTTCGCATTGAAGATATGGAGACATCACTTGTATGGATCTGTGTGTAGATTGTATACGGATCATAGCAGTCTCAAGTACATCTTCACGCAGAAAGAGCTAAATAACAGGCAAAGACGTTGGTTAGAAGTCATAAAGGATTATGATTTGCGTATCCAATACCACGAAGGGAAGGCAAACGTAGTAGCTGATGCGTTAAGCCGAAAATCGAGCCATACTTTGGATACCATGTTAGTTTTGCCAGATCGGCTATGCCGAGAGTTCCGAAAACTTGGAATTGAAGTAGTGAAACAAGGTGGAGTAAAGAATATCCTTGGGAATATGAAAGTTGTGCCAGATATCTTAGAAGAAATAAGGAGTAACCAGCCAGGAGATGTGAAGCTGGAAAGGATAAAGAAGAAGATTGCAGAAGGCCAAGCAAAAGAATTCAAGATCCATGAGGACAGAAGTATTCGTTACAAAGGAAGATGGTGTGTACCGCAAAAATGTACGGAAACTAAGGAGAAGTTGATGCGTGAAGCGCACAACACACCCTACTCAGTACATCCAGGAGGTGACAAACTTTATAAGGACATGAAGAAGATGTTTTGGTGGCCTAACATGAAGAAAGAAGTGGCAGAATTTGTGGCAAAATGTCTAACTTGTCAAAAGGTGAAGTTTGAACATAAAAGAATGGGAGGCTTAGTACAACCATTAGACGTCCCAGTTTGGAAGTGGGATTCTATTTCGATGGATTTCGTAACTGCGTTACCGACATCAAAGAATGGACTGAATCAGATTTGGGTCGTAGTTGACAGATTGACCAAGACAGCAAGGTTTATTCCGATGAAAGACACATGGAACATGGAACAAAGAGCTGATGCGTATATGAAGAACATTGTGAGGTATCATGGAGTACCAAGCTCTATAGTTTCCGATAGAGATCCCAATTTCCTTTCTCACTTCTGGAAAGCACTCGAGGAGGCACTGGGAACTCAGCTGAAGTTTAGCACGGCATTTCACCCTGCTACAGATGGACAAACCGAAAGAACAATTCAAACGTTGGAAGATATGCTAAGATCGTGTGTTATGGATTTTCAAGGTTCATGGGTTGATAGATTACCTTTGATAGAATTCTCCTACAATAACAGTTATCACGCCAGCATTGGAATGGCACCACATGAAGCGTTGTATGGAAGGAAGTGTAGAACACCGTTGTGTTGGAACGACATAAGTGAGACGATAGTAATTGGTCCACAACTTATCGAAGAGATGACAGATCAAGTGAGACTTATACAGCAACGAATGAAGGCAGCCCAGGATAGACAGAAATCTTACGCGGATCAGAAAAGAAGACCGTTGGAATTCCAAGTTGGAGAAAAAGCATTTCTAAAAGTTTCGCCGACTAAAGGAGTCATGAGGTTCAATCAGAAAGGGAAGTTGAGCCCGAAATTCATTGGACCATATGACGTTATAGAGAAGATTGGAGAAGTGGCTTATCGATTGGATCTACCATCGAATTGGGTCGTGTTCACAACGTATTTCACGTATCGCAACTGAAGAAGTATGTGCCTGATGCATCTCATGTATTAGATCCCGAACCAGTAGAACTGGACCCGTCTTTGAGTTATGAAGAACATCCTATCAAGATTTTAGACACCAAGACAAGAGACACCCGTAACAAGAGTGTCAAGATTGTGAAAGTCTTATGGACAAACCACCTCACTGAAGAGGCAACTTGGGAAGCGGAAGATGATATGAGGAAGAATTACCCTCACCTGTTTGAAGAGGTACCTAGAGTTACGAGGACGTCACTCCTCTAAGGGGGAGAGGATGTAATCCATCGTTTTTCTTTAATACAGTACTACTTATAGTACATTGAATATTATACTACTTATAGTACATTGCATATCATTGGTGGGTTCCATCTGACTAATGCACGTTTTTCAGAAACTAATTCGCGTGACCCACCATGTAAGCATGCCACGTGGTGGGTCTAGCCCCAATGAATACTTCTTGTTGGCAGCATCCTTTTGGAATTCCTCTCAGTTTGTGCGAAGACCTGACCAATTCACACGAATTCCTGATATGGCTGCAGCTCTGCTGGATTTCAACTATAGTTGTACGAACACATGTCCTCTTCGGAGGAACTACTATCTTGTGCCTTATCCTCAGCTGCAAATCTGATTTTTTCTCTACCCATTTAAGTAATTCCTGCGAACAACTGTGGAATTGGCATGAATTCCTGCACCTCCAAAATGCCCTTTTCTTCACTGCAGCTCCTATCTTCACTCTCCTTGGCTACTTCCTGATCTTTTCTGCTTCCGAAGTTCGTTTTTGCTTGCGGGATGATATTCGAGCTTCCATTACCTGAAATACATAACATTAAAAATACTGGAGATCAAATGTGACAATGTATAGCTCAAATAACATCGAAAATGCCCGGACTATTAGTTACATACAACAAGTTCAATATTCACATATATTCCCATAACACGACTAATAACTCATCAAAATGCCTCGGGAAAAACACATGTGGAAGATAATCATAAATAATATGACTCCAAATGCGGATTTATCAGTATCTTGTAAATGTACTCTTCTCTCTTACCCTCCAAAAATTCACTAAACTTTTAGTAGGAAAGAATATAAAACTTTTGTGAGAAATCATTAGTCTTATTGTCTTTCGAAAGAGCAAAAAAGTGTGAATTGCAACCAAACAGGTATCCTTCACTTACATGCATTTAAACTCAGTTATGTTTTATTCCCACGACATAGGAGAATTGGGTTTGTGAAGTAGTTGAAATGAGCAAAAAAGCATTCTAGATTGCGACACCGAGTCGTAACCAGGGAGGCATTTTCTCCTATTTTTTTCCCACCGTCTGTAACCGCCTCTTGTATTATGCATTGGTATGACTTCATCTCAAACACCTCAAGTTGGCTTTCGCACTTCGGGGCCTTGAATTAAAATAGAATGAAGAACGTTCATTTTTTGTGAAAAATTGTAGTTTTAATTTTAGCCAGTTCATAAATTTTCACGAAATATGAAAATTTTATCCTTATTGAATATTTCTCTTTATTTAATAAAAACATACAAGTAATACAAAAATAACAAAAATGTGCATAACCGAGGTAAGAAAATCAAAAATTAGTACGTTGACAATATCCCTTCAAACTTCTTGAATGTTGAGGTCTTGTATCCTAGTGGGTTCAGCGTATCGTAAATAGCTCTCAAGAGCGGTTGGTTTGCCTCAGTGTTAGGCAGATTGGTTACTCCAATGCTCTAGTTGTCATAGGCGATTTTAGTCTACGCTCGAGGGACATTAATGCTATAGGTAACGAGGTAACTCCCGCAGCTGGCACTCTCATAGCGGCCAACCCATTTGACACTCCATAAGGTGGGACATCCAAAACGCTCCTAGAGCCGTCGAAAGAGCCTATTTGCAGGGTAGCGGGAGGGTAGATGATCTTGAATGTGAATGAAGGCGATGAGAGACTAGTACAAATGTACTACTAAAGGTAATCCCCCTATCCCCTTGGTAAACAGAGGAGGTGAGCCTGCTTCATAAAACTATACAAGTGGAGTGGCACACATGAACTATGAACAAAAGGGAAACTCTGGAAAACTCCTCCATAGGATCCTTTGGAGCCACGGGATGCAGAGGCAGAGTAGGGAGTCTCCCCGGAAACAAGGGTGAGAGCCATTGACATGGCTAAAACCTGAAAGCACTGTAGAAGCGCTCTTTGGGTCAGAGTTTACACAATTTCCTCGGGACTTGGAGGATGAGGGAATCTCCCAAGTGGGTGGTGAGAGTATGAAGTCTTTACTAAGAGTTGTCGCCTCTCTCCTCTCGACATTCTCTGGTTAGAGAGACTCGTCGATGGCGCTGCCTATTTGGTCGACCCACCATGGAGGGCTCCCCTTTTGTACGTCAGGATCGGTTTGGTCTGCTATTGTTTTTGCCAAAGAGCGTGTGAATTTTCAACCATGGTCCCGATAAGGTTTCGCTTTAGGGGTGCCTGGCCAGGATGATACTTCTAACTTCTTGATACATAAATCACCCATGGAGGTTAAATGTAGACATGCTTATGAAAGTGTTCTCTCTCTGGTCTTCCATCATCTCTCAAAGAATACTCTCCCGTGTAGAGTTTCTAAATGTGTGAAGGGCGCTATATACAGATGGATTTAAGGGTGTAATTTTAGAGTTTCGATGCACGTTTCGCAGCGGAAATACAAAAAATAATTCCTCATCAAATCCCTCAACGGGTCGCAGGCAAGCTATCATAACGTGATAAAGGAAGACAATTGTGTACCGTGTTTGTTTGTGTAATCACAATGCAGAATGATGTCCACGTCTCTACCGGTATCCACGTCTATGATTGCAAGATGGAATCCCCTACATTTCTTGTGCTAGCTACGTCAAAGAGGGAGGAAAAAGGATCACTCAAAACGGAGCAACCAAGTGGCCGAACCACTTGGTGAGGCCGACAGGTAGGGAGGCCGACGACAAGGGGCGGCTCCCTCTTGGGGTCTCTCTACTTGCTCTCTTATTTCTCTTAGTGAAAACTCATGATAGATAATTATCTAGGCTTGGCCTTTTATAGTTAATAACTCCTTATTATCTACAAACTTGCTCCAATACTAATCATGTCCATACACGGATTAGTCCACTTTGCAAATTAGTCCAACTAACTTTGCATGTATTTGCATTTTGATCCTTTTAATTAGTTAGTCCACCTAACTAATATCCACATACAGTTTAATCCATAAGGTGTGTGACCCCGTAGGTTTCTACGTAGTTGGTAGTAAAAATTACAAACATAGAGTCCTAGCCACATTTATGCCACCCAACTAATAAAAATAGTTAGAGATCCGGCAAACCATGTGCGCAATGTTACCGTGTTGAGTATATCCCTTTATGTCCATATCCGGATTGGACACGAGACTTAAGTGTCACACTCGTATATCCAATGCATAGTTTCTCGATCCTGGGAATAGGCTTATCTGTACAGATAACATCAATATCTCATATTGAATGATCTGAGTGTGGCCAGAGATTCCATAAGCACTACCCCTCGAGTGGCCGTGGATATTTGCTCCCACTATTTGGGAGGAACAAATCCTCTCTACATCATTAACATCTCTAAGCATGCTTCCTATCATGTCCAATTACCACCTTTATTGCTACCCAGTTACGGTGTAGCGTTTGACGAGATCAAAACATGATATCACACAACTAGAGTATCTAGTGACTTCAAGTATAAGGACTACACCACCATTATAACTACGAGAATCACTTGTGAAATTTATATAGTTTATATGTAGCCTTCTCGTGGTGGGTCAATCCAGTATGCCATTACTCCTAATGCATACCCATGTATTAGACCTTATATCTCCATATCAATCTACCCACATACTAGTATATAGTGATCGTTCTATTAATCAATATACTGGACTAGGGATATTCAAGATAACCAACAATTGTAATCTAAGGACTTCATTATATTAAATATCTCCATAAATAATAAATGGATATTCTAGCCAAAAACAATGTTCATTTTAAATTAAGATTGCCTCCAGGGAATCTACTCCAACAGTCTCCCACTTGAACTAGAGCCAATCGGGTGAATCTCATATGCCTATAGATCTAGTGTGCCATTCATTCTTTCGTTGAGCAAGCGGCTTTGTAAGTTGATCTGAAATATTATTATATGTTGGAATCACATGTTCACATCTCCTCTATCGATGATTTCTCTAATGAGATGAAATTTCCTAAGTATGTGCTTGGATTTCTGGTGTGACTTGGGTTCCTTGGCTTGTGCGATCGCTCCGGTGTTGTCACAGTACAATGCAATGGGATCCACTATGCTAGGAACCACACCAATCTTAATGATGAACATATTAATCCAAACAAGCTTTTTTGTTGTGCCTGAATCAGCAACGTACTCAGCTTCAGTTGTAGAATCAGCAACTATCTCTTGCTTGGAAATCTTCCAGCTCACAGCTCCCCCATTTAGGAAAAACACTTAACCCGACTGCAATCTATAGTCGTCCTTGTCGGTTTAGAAGCTCGCGTCAGTGTAACCTATTACACTGAGTTCTTCCTCCCCTCCAAATATCAAGAATGCATCCTTAGTTCTTCTCAAGTACTTAAGGATATTCTTGACAGTAATCAAGTGACTCTCACTCGGATTGGACTGGTATCTTCTTATCATACTTAACCCGTATGACACATATGGTCTAGTATATAACATGGAGTACATGATAGATCCTATAGCCGACACATATGGGATCTTACTCATGCGATCCTTCTCAATCTGATTGGAAGGACAGTCAGCCTTCGTAAGGGTGACTCCATGCGACATGGGCAGGAATCCTTTCTTTGATTCTTGCATGTTGAACCATTTCAACACCTTATCTATATATGTACTTTGACTTAGGCCGAGCAGCTTCCTCGATCTATCCTTATAGATCATGATACCAAGTATATAAGTTTCATCCCCTAAATCTTTCATTTAGAAACACTTCCCTAGCCAATCTTTAACCAAAAGGTAGGAATGTCGTTTTCAATGAGTAGTATGTCATCCACATACAAGACCAGAAACACAACATAACTCCCACCAACCTTCTTGTAGACACAATGTTCATCTTCGTTCTTGATGAAGTCACCCTCTTTGACCGCATCATCAAAATGTAGCTTCCAACTCCTAGAAGCTTGATTCAATCCATAAATGGATCGCCGCAACTTACAGAACTTGTTCATATGCTCTGGATCCTCAAAACCCTCTAGATGTGTCATGTACACATCCTCTAGGAGGTTTCCATACAGAAATGTTGCTTTGACATCCATTTTCCAAATCTCATAGTCGTGATAAGCTGCAATAGCAAGTAAGATATGAATGGATTTGGTCATCGCGACTAAAGAAAAGGTTTCATCATAGTCAATACCGTAAATATGTCGGAATCCTTTTGTCACCAATCGACCCTTGTAGGTAACTACATTGTCATCCATGTCGGTCTTCTTCTTGAAGACCCACTTGCACCCTATGGGTCGAGCCCCTTCGGGTGGTTCCACCAATGTCCATACTTTGTTGGTATACATGGATTCCATTTCGGATCTCATGGCTTCAAGCCACTTCTTAGGGTCCGACCCCTTTACGACCTCTCCAAAGACAGTAGGCGCATCATCCATGAGTAGTAAGTCACCGGGCTCAGTCACGATAAGTCCATACCTCTCTGGCTCCTGACGTACCCTACTCGACCTACGAAGATCTTATGTTACTTGAGCAGGTTGCTCCACAACAGCTTCCGGTTCCTGCACATGTTCCATTGTAGGATCAGTGTTTTGTGGTTCTTGAACTTCTTCAAGTTCTACATGTTGGGTTTTGAAGTAGGTAACGCAGCGGAATAACAAAATTTAATTCGACTTCAATGCCCACCACGGATCGTCAGGAAGAGACATCATAACATGATAAGAGACATAGTATTGTGTACCTTTGAATTTGTGAGATCACACGAAGAACGATGTCCTCGTCTCTACGGTTGATCCACGTCTAGAGGTGAGATCTAGATTCTTCCTTCAAACAAGTTCTAGCTTGAACCCGGAGGAAGAGGGAAGAAGATCAAAGCAACAAAGGCACAAAGAGCCAAGAGGGGATCGGCCCCTCTTCTTGACGCCGACGGGAAGGGCGGACGGGGCTAGGGTTTCGGCCCTAGCTCTTGTCTTGCTCTCTCTCTCTTGTTCTCTCCCACTCTCTTTGTTATGTCTAATAATAACTCATCAAGTGGGAAGGAAGCTAGAGCCTCCTTTATATACTCCAACAACTCCTTGTTGTTTCCATAAAGGAGTTTCCTAATTCTACATGAACTAGAATTATTCCCTTCCTTGCAAATTAGTCCTACTAAGTTTGCAAGGTGTTGCACAATGATCCTTATATTAATTAATCAATATTAATTAATCCCAAATCTAGCTCTACTCTATTTGACGTGTGACCCCATAGGTTTCTACTTAGTTGGTAGTAACTCTTACTAACATGGAGCGGTGTCTAGCAACACATCCATGCAACCCAACTAATAGAAATAGTCAGTGATCCCGACAAACCTCTTGTGCCCAATATCTTATATTGCACTTATCCCTTTGTCTCCATATCCGGATTGGACACGAGACATAAATAGTCACACTCGTATATCCAATCCATAGTTCCTCGATCCTGGGAATATGCTTATGCAAGCAGATAACATCAATATCTCCATATTGATTTATCTGAGTCTGGCCAGACATTCAATAAGCCTCATCCCTCGAGTGGCCGTGGATATTTACCCCCATTATGTGGGAGGGACAAATCCTATCTACATCACTACGATCTCTAAGCTTGCTTCCTATCATGCCCGATAGCTATCTTTATGATTACCCAGTTACGGTGTAACGTTTGATAACATCAAAGCACAATATTCCAGAACTAGAGTATCTAGTGACTTCAAGTCTAAGGATTGCAATATTATTAGCACTACGAGAAGAGATTGTGACTTCAACATAATCTAATGTATCCTTCTCGTAGTGGGTCATCCAGTATGCCATTACTCCTAATGCATGCCCATGTGTTGGATCGTGATATCTCCATATCAATCCAACCCCATACTAGTCTATAGCTGATTGTCCCATTAATCATTATAATTGACTAGGGATATTTAAGAATATAACACCTTATATTCTAAGGACTTCATTCATGTTAGCATATCTCCATATCGATAGCATAATGAATCGTAAATCCATATATTTGTCACAATTAATTGATTGCCTCTAGGGCACAATTCCAACAGTCTCCCACTTGCACTAGAGTCAATCACCTGCATCATATGCCTATTGATCTAGTGAAGCCCTCCATGCCTTCACTGCATAGGGGCGTGGTAGGCGAGACATGTGCTGGTACTTTGCGAATATTCATATCTTCCTTTATCAACAATTTGATTGAGATTTGATATTCTGAGTAACTGCATCTCATGCTATAATTTACTCAGTCCTCTATGTTAGAATCAATGGCTGAATCTTGCCTGGAACCTCTCCAGCTCACAGTCACTCCCTCTAGCACAAAACATAAAACTCGACTATAATCTGAAATCTTCTTTGTCAGATGGAAGTTCTCATCACTGTAACCCCTTACAGTAAACTTTTCCTATCCTCCATTAATCAAGAGTTCATCCTTTATTCCTTCTCAAGTACTTAAGGATAATCTTGATAATTATCAAGTGACACCTCACTTGGATATGACTAGTATCTTTGTGTCATGCTTTATGACACGTCTGGCCTAGTACAACTCATGGCGTATCTCGTGAATCTAATTCATACGGTCCATTCCCAATCTAATTGGTAAGACAATTAGCCTTCCAAAGACTGATTCCATGTGACATGGGTAAGAATCAATATTCTTTTCACGTTGAACCATTTCAACACCTTTGTCAATTTGTGTACTATGACCTAAGCTATACAACCATCTTGATCTAGCTCAATAGATTTTTCACAAGTTGCTTCGCTTAAGTCTACCATTAGAAAGTTAACTCCCTAGTCAATCTACGTAAGACTGCCAAGTAGGGGCAACATTCCCAATGATTAAGTATGTCTCCACATACAAGACCAGAAAAATAACTGTGCTCCCACTAACCTTCTTGTAGACACAAGTATCATCTTCAATTTTGATGGAACCAAACTCCTTTGATTGCATCATTAATTTGAAGAGTCCAACTCCTAGAAGCTTGATTCAATCTATAAACAGATTGCTACAAGCAGGATACGAATGGATTTAAGCATCACAACTGGGAAAGATTTCATCATAGTCTATACTATGAACTCACATGAAATCCTTACCCAACCAATTGTCCCTTAAAGGTAATCATATTACCATCCATGTTGGTTTCCTCATAACCCACTTGCACCTTTCAGGTGGTTCCACCAAAGTTCATACTTTGTTGGTATACATGGATTCCATTTTGTATCCCATGGCTTCTAGCCATTTCTGAGAGTATGGCCCACATGTGGCCATCTCATAGGTTGTAGGCTCATCTTGATGAGCAATATATCAGGGGTTATGAGAAATCCTTATTTCTCTAGTCCCTTGACATATCCTACCTGTCCTACGAGGTTCTTGTGTTATCTGAGTAGGTTGCTCCACAACACCTTGTGATCCTGCTCATGTTCCATCAAACGGATCAATGTTCTATTGTGGTTCTTGAACTTTTCAAGTTCTACTGTCCTCCCACTGTTTCTTTTAGAGACAATCTCTACCTAGAAACACTGTGGTTCGAGAAACAAACAGTTTGTTCTCGATTAGGTTGTAGAAATAATATCCTTTTCAGGATATCCCACAAAACATTATCCGACTTGGGTCCAAGTTTATTTGTAAACTCTTTTACATAAACCTCATAACCCCAAATATTTATGAATGACATACTAGGACACTTCCTAGTCCATATCTCATATGGTGTTTTTCATAATCCGTTTTTGATGGAACAAGGTTAAGGGCGAAATTTGCTGTAGTTAGAACATAGCCCCTAAAAGTAAACTGGAAGTTCTGTTTGACTCATCATGGTCCGAACCGTGTCCTACAAGGTTCGAACTCTCCTTTTAGACACGCCAAACCCATGTGGCGTGCTAGGTGGAGCGAGTTTTGGATCATATCCAATACTCCCATAGATTCTTGTCAAACTCTTGGCTCAAGTATTTTCTTCTATGATCCAATCGTAGAGTCTAAATACTTTTGCCAAGTTGGTTCTCAACTTCATTTCTGAATACTTTGAGCAATTCAAAGGATTCTGATTTGTTTCTTCATTAGATACACAAATTCATATTTCTCTGATCCTATCAGTAAATATGATGAAGTACTAAAACCATCTTTAGTATTTGTGCTTAGCGGCCTTCATACATCAATATGTATGATTCCCAAAAGATCATATCTTTGCCTAATAAGTCTTACATGTCTCATATGATTCAATAATCAAATGAGTCCCAGAAATCCATCCTAATGGAGTTCTAGATATGTATCTCTTATTTATGGGGCCTAAACGATAATGCTAAAGATAAGTGAAGTTCATATCATTATATGCAAACTTCTAGGTATTAATGTTATAGATGAAATTATCATGATCATGGATATAGAATCCACTTAGACAAAATTGCATTACAATAATGCATACCATAATAAATGGAACAACATTTGTCCTTTTATTATGATAAGGAGCTTTCTTGTCCAAACAAGAAACTATGATAATGTTCCTACTCATAGCAGGGACATTATCCCTTTTGTCTAATTCATGAACAATTTCTGAAAGGTAGAAATAATTCCCTACGGCTTTTCAGCAACCCTTTGCTTCATAGCCCCACGTGTAGGATTATTTCTTCCTTATCCAATTGTCTTCGTCTCTTGAGATCCTCCACATTTCTATAAATGTGAGATCCTCATCTAGTATCATAGACACATTGAATTTTATAATAAAATACCCAAGTCGGAATTCATAATTCCTTTATTATTTACTTCCATGTACTTTGGGTAGTCTCTCTTCCTCTACACCACCTATGGGACTTCGAGGCAACTTGGTTTTAGCAACAGGCCTGCTTTATACTCATGGGTTCGGCGCAAACCATTTGCCCTTACCCATGCTGTTAACTATTAACAGTTTTTGCCCATGCCCATTATGAGTGTTTTGTTTAGTGATTTTTCAATCATATTGAGTAAATCAACTATAAAACAAAATTGTAATTGCATCCAATGCAATTCTTGGTCCACTTGGGTGAATAACCGTTTATTCTCTATCTATCTCATAGATAATGCCCATTCGCTAATATTTCAATCATATTGAATTAGCTTATTTGCATCAGGCAAAGTGGAGCAACACTTCAAACCTTCATGTCTAGCTTGCTCTTTTGAAAAGAGCTTATTTCAATTTATGATCATATCATACTTCTCCATGTTTTTCTTCTTGCTTCCAAAGCTCAGAGTCCATGGGAGCTTGATATGAGACAAGTTACATCCAAAAGAACCATTCTTTGATGTTCCTTCCATAAGGCTTTAGTGTGTTTTGGTAGTTGGTGGGAAGAGAAATTTATGCTCTACAATGTACAACATATTTCCTTTATTTGAGAACAATTCTCAATTTTATACCAATCTAGAAAATAGATTCCAGACATCTTGTCCATCTCATGGACATAAAGTCGCGTTTGTTTGTTTAATGCGATGGGTATTCAACACTTATAGGATTATGCAAAGCATTGTGACGTATAACTATATTCAACAAGGATTTAAATTATTAAATATAGCTCCCACTATTTTTCTCGGATTAATAGCCCTCACCATTAATGCGGAAAATATTTTATATATTTTCTAGTGGGTCCAAGATCCCTTTTTCACTTCTTCTTGAGCTTGCTTTGGCAAGTCACCCAAGAATTGGTTATTTAGGTAGGAACCATTCCAATTGCATCCCATGCAACTCTTGGTCCAATAAGGTGAATAACTCTCTATTCTTTATCCTTTAGATAACACCTAATTGTCATGCCTCTAAGCTCATCAATCCAATTGACTCTTGCCTAGTTGCGTCCAACCTCTTGTTTTCAACATACACGCATTACTAGCTTGCGTCGTCCACAACACACCATGGAAAATTAAAATCGCCTTGCTTTGGCAAGCCCGAATTTTAATAGGCCATGATCATGAAGGGTGTTTTTGGCAAGAGAAGGCAAAAACGCAATATTTATTTGAGGGATTTCTTTTAAATTGTTTGGTTGATCTTATCAACATGGTCTACTTATTTGGATTGGGCCATCCATAATAAAAGACCAACCTTGTTTATTATTATCTTGTTAACGTTTTGCTAGTATCGCCATACACACAAAATAAATAACAAGACATAAATAATAAACATCCACAAAAGAAAATAACGTGACATGGATATGGCCCCTAGACTAAGATATTACCAAGCCAATGATAATATCTATATGCCCTAAAGTGACAAGCTCATCTCCATGTGCTCCACCATAGCTGTGCGCCTAGGGATGTCTTTTGGCTCCTTTGGTTCTCCGGTCTTCTTCTCCGTGTTCTTGGCTATCAACTAAATATTTCTAATTCTAGCCTAACATCTAGAATAAATAAATAACAAAAGGCCTCACATGTCGAGGAGAAAAGAGACGACTCGCAGGCCGTAAAACCTAATTAATTATTACATTAATTTGATCAGCTCGCAGGCCGTAAACCAAACCACAAAGCAATAAACATCCACAATCCTAGGCCATATCCATCCACCATGCAACAAAGCACATAATACAGTTAAAACCAATTTTTTTAACGCGCTTGTTCAATTTTAGTTGTTTTGGACATACTAGGGTTAAAACGGTCCAAGATATTTACCAAGAGAATGGCCAAAATCAACCAAGGAACCGCCACACTTGGCCCGGGCCGGCCGGCCCCTAGCCCACACGGCTAGGCCGTGTGCTAGGGTGTGCCGGCCCTTTTTGTGCCGTGTGTTACTTGGGCGGCAAGGAGAGAGAGGGGCGGTCCCTACATGGGCCACACCTCCTCATGGAATTGTTTCCATAAACAATTCATGGAATTATTTCCATAAATAATATATGAAATTGTTTCTATAAACAATTCCTTCCTTGTTGGGTTGTTTCCAAAACACCCTTATGGTATTGTTTCCAAAATAATTCTTTCCTTGGTTCCCAAGTTTAGTTGTTTCCATAAACAACTTCTTACTTGTTGCCCAAGTTTAGTTGTTTCCAAAACAACTTCTTCCTTGTTGCCCAAGTTTAATTATTTCCATACTTGGAAAACCCCTTTTCCAAGCATGTGCCCAAACACTATAACTATATCCAAAATCCACACATCTCATGTGATCAAACTCACTAATTTACACATCCAATGCTAAATTAGATATTTTTTATTGCATCTACTATGCCAATTTTTCAGTTTTCGCGTAATAAACAATAATACGGTGTATAAATTGAAATCGTAACACATAAAATCATGTTATGCTCTACGACCTGTGGCTCTGATACCACTGTTGGGTTTTGAAGTAGGTAACGCAGCGGAATAACAAAATTTAATTCTACTTCAATGCCCACCACGGATCGTCAGGAAGAGACATCATAACATGATAAGAGACATAGTATTGTGTACCTTTGAATTTGTGAGATCACACGAAGAATGATGTCCTCGTCTCTACGGTTGATCCACGTCTAGAGGTGAGATCTAGATTCTTCCTTCAAACAAGTGCTAGCTTGAACCCGGAGGAAGTGGGAAGAAGATCAAAGCAACAAAGGCACAAAGAGCCAAGAGGGGATCAGCCCCTCTTCTTGGCGCCGACGGGAAGGGCGGACGGGGCTAGGGTTTCGGCCCTAGCTCTTGTCTTGCTCTCTCTCTCTTGTTCTCTCCCACTCTCTTTGTTATGTCTAATAATAACTCATCAAGTGGGAAGGAAGCTAGAGCCTCCTTTACATACTCCAACAACTCCTTGTTGTTTCCATAAAGGAGTTTCCTAATTCTACATGAACTAGAATTATTCCCTTCCTTGCAAATTAGTCCTACTAAGTTTGCAAGGTGTTGCACAATGATCCTTCTATTAATTAATCA
Source organism: Linanthus parryae (assembly GCA_023055425.1). Taxonomy (NCBI): domain Eukaryota; kingdom Viridiplantae; phylum Streptophyta; class Magnoliopsida; order Ericales; family Polemoniaceae; genus Linanthus; species Linanthus parryae. Next base: position 101,068,150 of record JALGPY010000002.1, read on the forward strand.
ATATTAATTAATCCCAAATCTAGCTCTACTCTATTTGACGTGTGACCCCATAGGTTTCTACTTAGTTGGTAGTAACTCTTACTAACATGGAGCGGTGTCTAGCAACACATCCATGCCACCCAACTAATAGAAATAGTCAGTGATCCCGACAAACCTCTTGTGCCCAATATCTTATATTGCACTTATCCCTTTGTCTCCATATCCGGATTGGACACGAGACATAAATAGTCACACTCGTATATCCAATCCATAGTTCCTCGATCCTGGGAATATGCTTATGCAAGCAGATAACATCAATATCTCCATATTGATTTATCTGAGTCTGGCCAGACATTCAATAAGCCTCATCCCTCGAGTGGCCGTTGATATTAACCCCCATTATGTGGGAGGGACAAATCCTATCTACAACACTACGATCTCTAAGCTTGCTTCCTATCATGCCCGATAGCTATCTCTATGATTACCCAGTTACGGTGTAACGTTTGATAACATCAAAGCACAATATTCCACAACTAGAGTATCTAGTGACTTCAAGTCTAAGGATTGCAATATTATTAGCACTACGAGAAGAGATTGTGACTTCAACATAATCTAATGTATCCTTCTCGTCGTGGGTCATCCAGTATGCCATTACTCCTAATGCATACCCATGTGTTGGATCGTGATATCTCCATATCAATCCAACCCCATACTAGTCTATAGATGATTGTCCCATTAATCATTATAATTGACTAGGGATATTTAAGAATATAACACCTTATATTCTAAGGAATTCATTCTTGTTAGCATATCTCCATATCGATAGCATAATGAATCGTAAATCCATATATTTATAATAATTAATTGATTGCCTCTAGGGCACAATTCCAACACTACAGTCCTCCCACTGGCTTCTTTAGAGACGAACTCTCTTTCTAGAAACACACATGTCCGAGCAACAAACAATTTGTTCTCGATTGGATTGTAGAAATAATTTCCTTTTTCTTCCTTAGGATATCCCACAAACTTACACTTATCCGACTTGGGTTCGAGCTTGTCTGATTTTAAATGATTTACATAGACGTCGCAATCCCAAATATTCATAAACAACACTATGGGACGTCTCCCAGCCCATATCTCATATGGTGTCTTCATGACTGATTTGGATGGAAGACGGTTAAAGATAAATGTTGCGGTTAATAGAGCATGTCCCCCAAAAAGATATTGGAAGATCTGTTTGACATATCATAGACCGCACCATGTCCAACAAGGTGTGATTTCTCCTCTCGCACACACCATTCCATTGTGGCGTTCCGGGTGGAGTGAGTCGGGACAAGATCCCACACTCTCTAAGATAGTCGTCAAACTCTTGTCTTAAGTATTCTCTTCCACGATCCGATCGTAGAGCCCTAATACTTTTGCCAAGTTGCTTCTCGACTTAATTCTTGAATTCTTTGAACCTTTCAAAGGATTCGGGTTTGGCCTTCATAAGGTATACAAATCCATATCTACTAAAGTCATCAGTAAATGTAATTAAATAAAGATAAGCACCTCTTGTGGGCGTGGCAAATGGTCCATACACATCAATATGTATGAGTGCCAATAACTCACTAGTCCTTTCACCTTTCTTATTGAAAGGATACTTAGTCTTTTTTCCCAATAAACAAGATTCACATGTCTAATATGATTCATAATTAAATGAGTCTAGAAATCCATCTTTATGGAGTCTATAAATGTGTTTCTCATTAATGTGGCCTAAACGACAGTGCCATAGATAAGTAGGATTTAAATCGTTAGCTTTGATCCTCTTGGTATTTATGTTATAGACAGAATTATTTAGATCGAGGATATTTAATCCATTAGACAAAAGCGCACTACAATAGTACATAGTGCATACTATCAAAATAAATGGAGCAACACTCGTCCTTTATTGTGATAGAAAAACTTTTCTCGTCCAAACAAGAAATAGAAATAGTATTTCTGCTCATAGCAGGCACATAATAGCAATTGTATAATTCTAAAATAATTCCAGAAGGTAGATATAACTCATAAACGCCTACGGCTAATGCAGCAACTCTTGCTCCATTCCCTACGCGCAAGTCTATCTCCCCTTTAGCCAAATGTCTACTTCTCTTTAGATCCTGCACATTACAAAAAATGTGAGATCCACATCCAGTATCCAATACCCAAGATGAAGAGATAGACAAATTGACATCTATAACAAAAATACCTGGTGGTGGTGGAATCACTATTCCAAACCTTTTATCATCCAGATATTTTGGGCAGTTCCTCTTCCGATGGCATGTCTGGTTAGAATAGTGACATGCGCCCTTATAGACGCCACCAACAGGTTTTAAAGCAACTTCATTGGCTTTAGAAACTGCCTTGTCCTTCCCTTTGGAGGTAAAAGCAACTCGCTTGCTCTTCCCGTTGTTGACCATCATAACGGCCTTCCCTTTGCCTTTGTTAATGTTTTGTCCAGCGGTCCTTAACATATTGAGCAGGTATGGCAGAGTTTTGTTGATCTCATTCATATTGTACTTCATAATGAACTGACAATGAGACGAGTGTCCAACTCTTGGCCGAGTGGAAATCTTAACCTCTCGAGATTCTCCATGTATCCGATCATACGGAGTACAAGAGGCCCGACTGGGTTCCCCTCTGCGAGACTGCACTTGAACAGTGCCTAATTAGATACTTCATACCGCTCATGCCTTTCCTGCTCTTGGAAGAGTTGTTTCAAATGTACGATTATATCATACACCTCCATGTTCTCATGTTGCTTCTGAAGCTCAAAGTTCATGTTGCAAAGCAAGACAATTTACATCATTAGAATCATCCACGATTTTTTGATGTGCCCTTGTAGCAGCAAGAACATCATCTTCTCCAGGTGGCTCTAGAATTAGGATTGTCTAAGATGTACAACTTCTTTTCTTGCTTGAGAATAGTTCTCAAGTTTCTGTACCAGTCTAGGAAATTAATTTCAGACAACTTGTTCTTCTCAACGACATAACGCATGGATGGAGTGGATGTTTGTTGATTGTTTGTCATTGAAATTCTACAAAATGAGAAATATGCAATCTTAATATTTTTGAACACTAATCTGCATTTAATAATGGCTATATTATTAAATATAGCTCTCACTATTTTTCTCGGATTAATAGCTCTCACCATTAATGCGGAAAATATCATATACTTTCTAGTGTGACAAGATCCATGTTTCACTTTATTTTTAAGCTTGCTTTGGCAAGTCATTCAAAAATAATTTATTTAAGTAGGAACTACTTCCAATTGCATCATATGCAACTCTTTGTTCAATTAGGTGAATAACTCTTATTCTTTATTTGTCCCATAGATAACTCCTAATTGTCTTACCTCTAAGTTTTTAATCCTATTGAATGACCTAGTTGCGTTCAACTTCTTACTTCAATAGTCACACATTACTAGCATGTGTCGCCGCGTCATACCATGATGAATTAAGTCGCCTTGCTTTGGCAAGCCCGAACTTAATAGACCATGATCATGACGGGTGTTAAGCAAGAGAAGGAAAACGCAATATTTATCGTTTGAGAGATTTCCTTGTCAATTTTTATTGTTTTATTGATCTTATCAACTGATCTACTTAATTGGATTGGGCAATCCCAAATAAAAGATCCAACTGTTTAATTATTATCTTGTTACGTATTGCATGTCTCAATCAAGCACCAAAATAAATAACAAGACAATAAATAAATAAATAAATAAATAAATAAATAAATAAATAAATAAATAAATAAATAAACTGTGGTATGGATATGGCCCCTAAAACTAAGATATTCCCAAGCCAATGAGAATATCTATAAACCCATAAGTGACAAGCTCATCTCCATGTGCCTCCACCTTTATTCATTGCGTCCTAGCTTGTGGGTCTTTAATGTCTTGTGGTTTCTTTAGTCTTTGATCTTCTTCTCCATGCATTGACTATATTCTATATGTCTAATTCTAGCTAGCATCTAAACTAAATAGAGGAACCTCACAGGCGAGGGAGAAGACGACACGCAGGCTCTAAATTAATTTAATTACATTCAAAATCAAAACAAAAACAAACCACAAAAGTAAAGATCCACAACCTAGGCCATGTCCAACCATCATGCGATAAAACACATAAACAGATAAAATCTAGTTTTGACGCGCTTTGTCAATTTTAGTTGGATTAGGGATTTCAAGGGTTAAAACGGCCAAAACGGTCGCGCCAATCCAATTGGCCGAACTATAATGACCCGCCAGACCAGCCAGACCGGCCGAACCAGTCGGCTGGCCGAACTAGGCCTTGCCATCGGCTAGATCAGTGCGCAAGGAAGGGAGGCGGACAGCTTGGCCGAACCCCATAGGGCTGATTTCCAAAAATTTTGCCCTTTCCTAATGGGCTGATATCCAATTGTAGTCAAAAACACATTTTTCCCCAATTGTGCCCAAACCCTAGCTTTTCAAATGACCAAAACTCACATCATATGTGAACGAAATTCACCAAACTTTATACGTTACGTAAAGTTGGATCATTCCCTATTGAATCATATTCAATATGCATCATTATGCCAATATTAATTTTTCGCAAAATTTTAACAATACAGTGTAAAAACTTATAAAACGATAAAACATAAATCACGTTATGCGCTACGACATGTGGCTCTGATTCCACTATAGGGTTTTGATACAGTTTACGCAGCGGAAATACAAAAATTAGTTCATGTTCAAATCCCTCCACGGATCGTAGGCAAGCTATCATAACGTGATAAAGGAAGACAATCTTGTACCTTGTTTGTTTGTGTGATTACAACGCAGAATGATGTCCCCGTCTCTACCGGTATCCACACCTAGGATTGCAAGATGGAATCCCCTTCACGTCTTAGGGTCTCTCTACTTGCTCTCTTATTTCTCTTAATGACAACTCCTGAGAAATAATTAGCCAGGCTTGCCCTTTTATAGTTAATAACTTCTCATTAACTACAAACTTACCCCAATACTAATCATGTCCATACACGGATAAGTCCACTTTGAAAATTAGTCCAACTAACTTTGAATGGGGTTACGTTTTGATCCTTTTAATTAATGAGTCCAACTAATTAATATCCACATTCAGTTAATCCATAAGGTGTGTGACCTTGTAGGTTTCCACTTAGTTAGTAGTAACAATTACAAACATAGAGCGGTGTCTTGACACATCTATGCCACCCAACAAATAGAGATAGTCAATGATCCGACAAACCATGTTCCCAATGTTAACATGTGTATATCTCTTTGTCTCCGTATCCGGATTTGACAGGAGACATAAGTGTCACACTCGTATATCCAATACATAGTTTCTCGATCCTGGGAATAGGCTTATATGTACACATAACATCAATATCTCATACTGATTTATCTTATTCTTATTAGACATTCCATAATCGCTACCCCTCGAGTTGTCGTGGATATTTACTCTCATTATGTGGGAGGGACGAATCCTCTTGACACGATCCAACCACAAGTGTATGGCCGTCGTGTGTAGTAATAATTCCGGTAAATCCGGGTTTGTCGAACCCAAAGGACTTCTCGTGAACGAATTAGGATGATTAACTTTAATGTGGGCAAGTAATTGAGTTTGTTTAACTAACTAACAATGTAAATAACATCTAATAATTAAAATTGAGATTTATACGAGGGACAAGTATCAGGATATCTCTTCGGGTTCACTAGGGATCTCACGCCGTTAATGATTTACGTTCTAGTAACACGAATGTACTCTACTTAGCCAAACGAGCACCTTTACCTTGAAGATTCCTCAACCAAAGCCTATAGTTAAACTCTTGTATCTGATTCCTCTAGCCTACTCAACTATAACTACGCATTATGTTCTCTTGATCTACTCTTAGTTCTTAGCTAACTAGCAAGATTTCTCAACCCTAGATACAGCTAGTGCATGATTCAAGTTCCGCCATGAATATTGATTCGTCTAACATTTATCACCTAGATCAATCCTATTGCTACGTCTAACAATATGAAATATAGATTAAACTCATGAATCAAGCATAACTAAAGAAAACACATTTAATTAAGTATAGAAGCATGAAACAAGATCCATAAATCACCAAACGTGGTGTTCAAAACCCTAGTTCCCTACGAGATATCCCGAATAGAAGATTTAGCTACTAAAACACATGATCAAAGTACAAAGTTTATTGATCATCAACAAAAACTATAGAAGATAAGAGAATAGAAAATCAAAAGATGGTGTCCAAGCTCCCAAGAAAGCTCCTCTTCTCTCCAATGGCGTCCCCTTGATCAATGATATCCCTAGGTCGTTGTCTTCTAGTTAAAACCACGTTGATTCTTTTTAGTTTTCAGAAATAACCCTTTTACCCCCTTCTACTCACGTCAGATCCAATAATGTGATCTTATGATCACATTTTGTGATCCTAGGATCACCTTTTGTAGTTGTAGAGTCACGTTGATCCTCTATGTGGTCTTGCACTTGATCTTCTGATCATAGGATCACCTTTTTTTATTGTAGGATCACGTTGATCTTCCATGTGTCTTGCACTTGATCTTGTGATCACAATTTGTGATCCTCTACTTCCAGTGTGTTGCTTCTTTTCACTCCTCTTAAAATTTTGGCTAAGTCTTTTTCTCCTCTTAGCTTCTACTCTCCTTCTTATATTCTCTCATGCATTCCTTGAGTTTCTTTCTTTCCGAAGTTCGCTTCCGCTCCAAAATCCGCACTCCAAGCTTCTGGTCTCTGAAAATCCACAACACGAACAAATACCATAAGATCAAATGCGACAAATAAAGCATAAAACATGCATAAAACGCCCGGATTACACCATGAAGTCCAAATATTCAAGTATGCTCAAAACATATAAGAATTGGTCATTTTCTCATGTAAATCTCTCTAAACACACGCAAACGATGGTGAATCCTATAAGAATATAACTCCTAACGTGGAGTTATCAAAAAACCCCACACTTACCATTTGCGCGTCCCGAGCAAAGTCTCGTCTACTGCATTTAATTGTCTACTAGCCGACACGACTCAAACGACTCTAACACGACTCACGACACAACTAATGCAGCAAGATGATGCAATGCAAATCTAGACTCGATCTTAAACACATAAAAGCTTTTAACTTCTTTTTTTTGAGATCAGGAAATTTCAATAACATAGACTGATGCTCATGGATGATGAAAAAATTAGATAAGAGGTGTGAAGCGCAACTAAACTCGACAATAAGTAAATTCCCACAAATAGTATAGAAAGCTTAATTTTACTATCAAGAATGAACTACCTCTTCATGTGTGCCGATAAAAATAAGAGGCTAATCAAGGCTAAGCCACGTTCATAGTCCGAGCTCCTATTCCGCTAACGGTCAAATATGATGAGGCTTAGGGACAAAAAGGATATAACTTCTATGAAGCAGAAAATCCTAAAGCGTCACATAAACTCACAAAACCCCATATCTCACACACCATCACCTTGATGATATGAATCCACAACCCGAATCTCACCGACTCCGGCCCTCAATCCCCTCAAACCATGTACCATGTCAATTCTGTAGCCATCAAATCTCATGATATGCAAAAATCATCTTCGTCTTTAATTTGGAACTAGGAACTTTCACCACTCGTTTTCCAATAAGCACAATTGTATTCTTTCTTTATTCCTATCCTTTTTTCTCTCTTTTCTTTTTTTTCTATTTTTCCTCTTTTTTTTTTTTTTCTTTCTCTCAATCAAATATCAATATAATCAAATAAATATGAGTGGTCCTCCTTCAAGAATCAAGCAGTATAATAGTGTCAGGGAAATGAAATAAACAAATCCATGAATGTATATCACAATAATACATCTCCCCTAACTCCATGAAGTGCGATGCCACAAACCGTCAAAGTCAAAGCGTGTATGGGGGTGGAGGCGTCAATGCACAATCTCTATGTCCGTAGTCAAATGTCGACACCCCCACACTAGAGTGCAGTCATATCCCCCTCTCAAGTAGTCAAATAAGATATATGTCATGTGCCTAATCCAACGGAACCTCCTACACTAAGATGATAGAAATTCAGTACCTAGCCCGTTCCACCAATCAAGAACAACCAATCCCATTTTTGTGCGGATTAGACGTCACGCACTTAGGCTCTCCACTACTGTGTCCATGGTGTAATGACATGGAACACCGCCACACTGTAGTGTGCAAGCCGACTCACCCACCCTCACATCCCCTCGTCGATATCAAATGATCATATGCGATCTGCAGAACTCATAGAAATATGTAATTACGCACTCCCTCAACTAACCCTCTCAACTACTGCTCCCTCGTGACGCTTTAGAAAGGTAATTCTAAACGATATATGATGAAGGCCAATAATCGTCTCCCTAGGTCATATAGGCTAACAATAAATCCAAGGATCAATTAGGGTTTACTAGTGGTCCTACAAGGTAAGATCTAAAAAGCAGTGAGTGCTCTAATACACATCCTCGCACAGCTGTTCTGTGTGCCACTACGAGGCGGGCGGGAGACTACCTAAGACGGACAAAATGAACATTCGGCTTGTTTAGGAAACACCAAGCTCAACTCTTGTAGAGAAAAACAACACACAATTTAGCTTTTAAAATTTCACTTCAGTTTGAAAATAGGTATGCATTCACGTAATGATATTCTCTCTATACTTACTAGGGGGAACTAAACGTGTCACTCTCGGTCAAAATTCACGCCCTATGCCTAAAGTTTTCACATCTCACTAAATCAACCAAGTCTATGCTTCACTCAATTGCTTTTTCTCAAAATTTCATTTTTTTTATTTTTATGCATTTCCTTTTTTTCTCACTTTTTTGTATTTTTCATAATATCCTAACTCTATATGCAAGGCTTATACTCGAAAAAAAAGAATTGGACTCTACACAATTAAAGTTTTTGGTGAGTAGACTCAATTATGTAAAAGTGCAAATAATATATAAATCTACTCTACACAACACGACAATATGAATAAAAACATAACAGAAACCACAATACTGACTCACAATACAAAACTAAACACATCCTACATGTAACTGGCTATGCAAACATTTTGGCTAATAGACAGTTAAACCACCCCCACACTGAATGCTTCGTTGTCCTCAACGAATTTAGAGATCATGCAAGAAGACTCAGGAATCAATGTTTAGGATCAGTAGATGAGATGGAGCATGACATATACACTAAAAGTGACACAAAATTCTGCAAAAAGAAAAAGATACTCACAACCACCTCAAGGGTGGGGAAAAAATCACGTCAAGCAGTCCCCAAGCATAGTAGTGGTGCAACCATGCTCCCAACGGTCAGTGTGTTCTCACACACTGGGGTCGACTGCCTCCTCTGCTAAAATCCATGTCTGAAGAATCTCCAACTTGCCAATGCAAGTCCCTGTAAGAGTCATGTGTGCCATGGCACACCGGGGTAGATTCTACCATAACCTGCTCAAGTATGTCACTAGAAAATATCATTAGTCCCTCTCTCTCTCATATCTCCAAATAACATAATAAAATAACTGAATTTAAAAACACAACTAAATTAAAGAAAATAAATAGGTTGAGTTGCCTCTCAACAAGCGCCTTGTAATTTAAGGTCGACGACCCGACCCAGTTACCTCAAAAGATGTTTAAGGAGATTTTTCTCTCCACTTTTTCTTCTTCCACCATCGTCTCTCTTTTTGTCTCTTCTCAAGTGAGCATGCATGAGACACATATGGCAAGAAGAAGTTTTAGAAGACGGCCTTTGCAAATTTCTTCTTCTTGTGCTTCCACTCCTTGATCACCGGTCTTCTCGAGAATTCATTCACCACATCATGACCCATTGTACCTTTCCTCTTCTTCTTCTTTTTCCGATTCTTCAAAATCATTATCATTGAGGATCGGTTATGTGTAAATAGAATCTTAGTTGGAACGGTAATGGCAAGGAGTGCTGTCTTGACTGCTTTCTTCCCTAGCTCTTGTCTTGGAATCACAGGTAGAAAATCATGTATTGCATAAAACTGGGGTCTTTGGTCTTCCTCATGTGATTCACCCAATTTTATTATCTCCCAAAGATAAGGATTAGAGTGAAGACTTTCTTGATACATTTCTTGCAAACATATCCCTGTGGTAATTCCTTAGCTTCATGACTTTCTTCAAAGCAAATATCTTCAGTGGGCCATAAGCTAGCGATGTCCACACTCTCCCATATGTGCCACGACTCCGCAATTATGCGAGGCACAAGTTGTATAGGCTTCACAATATCATCCCAATCTGCGTCCGAATCCGAGTCTGAAGCAGCCCGAGGTTCTATTACTTCATGATGAACAACATTGTAGATATAGACCTCAGCATTGTAGATATAGACCTCTGGGGGTTCTTCGTCTTCCTCTTCGCACTCCTCAACTAAGTCAGGAATGATGCTACTTGGCCCATCGTCATTATCTGCATATGCCAATGCACTCGAAAGTTCTGTCAAGTGTTGTCCCTTCAGCTGGAGAGTTTTATCCATCCTATTAATCCCTTCCTCCATTCTGTCCATTTTAGCTATCATGAGCTTCAATATTACTTTCATCTCCTCATCTTATTGATTGCAAGGAGGAGGGGTGTACATATATCCATAGGAGTAGTACGGTGAATAGTCCAGGGCTTGCCCATAGACATTTTGCCCCCTCATGATCACCAAGATACCTGCACAATAATTCGCTAGGAAGCAGGTGAGATCAAAAAATAAATAAACAAAAGCAAAAATAAAATTCTCTAAAGTTAATAATTCTAACTAATTCAACCGAAGTCCCCAGCAACGGCGCAAAAAACTTGACACGATCCAACCACAAGTGTATGGTCGTCGTGTGTAGTATTACTTCCGGTAAATCCGGGTTTTTCGAACCCAAATGACTTCTCGTGAACGTATTAGGATGATTAACTTTAATGTGGGCAAGTAATTGAGTTTGTTTAACTAACTAAGAATGTAAATAATAACTAATAATTACAATTGAGATTTATATGAGGGACAAGTATCAGGATATCTCTTCGGGTTCACTAGGGATCTCACACCGTTAATGATTTACGTTATAGTAACACGAATGTACTCTCCTTAGCCAAACGAGCACTTTTACCTTGAAGATTCCTCAACCAAAACCTATAGTTAAACTCTTGTACATGATTCCTCTAGCCTACTCAAGTTTAACTACGCATTATGTTCTCTTGATCTACTCTTAGTTCTTAGCTAACTAGCAAGATTCCTCAACCCTAGATACACCTAGTGCATGATTCAAGTTTCGGCATGAATATTGATTCCTCTAACATTGATCACCTAGATCAATCATATTGCTACGTCTAACAATATGAAAGATAGATTAAACTCCTGAATCAAGCATAACTAAACAAAACACATTCAATTAAGCATGGAAGCATGAAACAAGATCCATAAATCACCAAACGTGGTGTTCAAAACCCTAGTTCCCTACGAGATATCCCGAATAGAAGATTTAGCTACTAAAACACATGATCAAAGTACAAAGTTTATTGATCATCAACAAAAACTATAGAAGAGAAGAGAATAGAAAATCAAACGATGGTGTCCAAGCTCCCAAGAAAGCTCATCTTCTCTCCAACGGTGTCCCCCTGATCAATGATATCCCTAGGTCGTTGTCTTCTAGTTAAAACACCGTTCCTCCTTTTTAGTTTTCAGAAATAACACTTTTACCCCCCTTCTACTCATGTCAGATCTTGTGATCACATTTTGCCAGCCTAGGATCATTTTTGGTAGTTGTAGAGTCACGCTGATCCTCTATGTGGTCTTGCACTTGATCTTGTGATCATAGCATCACCTTTTTTATTGTAGGATCACGTTGATCTTCCATGTGGTCTTACACTCGATCTTGTGATCACAATTTGTGATCCTCTACTTCCATTGTGTTGCTTATTTTCACTCCTCTTGAAATTTTGGCTAAGTCTTTTTCTCCTCTTAGCTTCTACTCTCCTTCTTCTATTCTCTCATGCATTCCTTGAGTTTCTTTCTTTCCGAAGTTCGCTTCCGCTCCAAAATCCGCACTACAAGCTCCGGTCCCTGAAATCCACAACACGAACAAATTACCAGAAACTCAAATGCGACAAATAAAGCATAAAACATGCGTAAAACGCCCGGATTACACCATGAAGTCCAAATATTCAAGTATGCTCAAAACATATAAGAATTGGTCAATTTCTCATGTAAATCTCTCTAAACACACGCAAACGGTGCTGAATCCTATAAGAATATAACTCCTAATGTGGAGTTATCACCTCTCTTCTTCACTACCATCTCTCATCTTGCTTCCTATAATGTCCGATTACTGCCTTTATGGCTACCCAGTTGCGGTATAGCGTTTCACGAGATCAAAACATGATAGTTCACAACTAGAGTATCTACTTATTTCAAGTTAAGGGATACAAAACCATTGTCACTACGAGAAGCACTTGAAATTAAAATAATTTATAGGTAGTCTTCTCGTGGTAAGTCAATCCAGTAGGCCATTACTCCTAATGCATACTCATGTGTTAGAATTGATATATCCATATCAATCTACCCACAAACTAGTCTATAGTGATCGTCCTATTAATAAATATATTGGACTATGGATATTTAAGATAAACAACAATTGTAATCTAAGGACTTCAATATAATAAATATCTCCATAAATAGCAAAATGAATATTCTAGCCAAAAAATGTTCATACTGAATTAAGATTGCCTCTAGGGAATCTACTCCAACAGTTTCGGGGTTGAGTAAAGCACTGAAAGAGGGATGAGAGAAGTATATACGAGAAAGGGGATGAGAGAGAGTTGATTTCTTAGAGAGAGATAGAGAAAGATCTTGTGCAGGCGCATACTCCGGGGAGGGTGATCTTTGTTTTATCCTTGTACTAATACACACTGATGTTGCCTTGGACATGTTCTGCTTGTGAGGCGTAAAGGAGGCGACCTTATATAGTCATGGGTTATGTGGTAGTGGATCCAAAGGCTCTAGGCATTACGGGAGAAGGTTAGCTCGCTCCGTAGGAGGACGTGCCGATTTTTCTTAGCATGTGATATGGACCCGAGCACACTTGCAACAGCATAGGTCGAGACCTTACTCGACCCTCCACTCCACTAGACTTCCTCAGTCCCTATGTGTGTGTGGCGATGTGGTGTCCTGCGCCGCAATAGTGTGATTTTCCCCCAAACACTGTCTTGTAGTACATCATGGGTGCAGATCCCGATACTTAGCACATGTGAGCCGACGGACTCTCCACCCTAGTTAGAGTGAGTGGGATGTCATCCCCTGCTACGCGTGCTCTATGAGGTACGATACTAGTAGTAGTGCCCAGACTGAGGCGCACCCAAATTCAGGTATCTACATTAGTATATTAGTAAATGTTAGTATATGATTAATTATCACAATTAGTAAATAATTGTGTACATAATTTACAAATCAAGTTTTTCTTACAAAATAAAATAAAAATATAGCAAAATGGAACATAAAGAACTCATTACATGTGTCTCAAAACTAAAAAAGGCACCCATACTTTTAATCCCAAATAAATAACCAATGCGCAAATTATATATGTACCTTTTGAAAACTCGAACTATTCCAGTATCACATTTTTAACCAAATTTTTATTAATGTAGTTTTAATATTTTTATATTACCCGCACGTAGCATACGGCGTTTTGTTCCCGTATTGTATTTTTTTTACTATAATTTATGGTGATTGTCACTGTAATTGTAAGTGAAATTAACTCCATGTGAAACGCATGTGTTCACAACTAGATTGGGAGAAAATGGAAAGGTTTGTGTAAGTTCAACTCAGTTTTAAAGGCTTGAAATAGCTTGAAACAGCTTTCAAAGCTTTGAAACTGACTATGCTTTATATGCATGATCTTAGGGGGAGTTTCTGATCTTGATTCAACTCCTAAACCTGTGCTTGATTAGTTGTTATTTGATGATGAAAGACAAAGTATTTTGACATTCTAAACCATGGTCAATCCATCTGTTTGACTAAGTTTTGCAGGGATATACAGTTGCCTATTTTGCAGGAATCTATTCCTAAACATGATTGATGCATAAAAGGAAATTGAGTTGTAGATATGATTCTGTGTTGATTCAAATCTGATCCAGACCTTCCTAACTTACTCTCAAACAAAGGCAATACAATATCCTTGAAGATACTTAGCAACTAGCCGTTGGAAAAAGCTGTTAGAAGAGTCAAGATTTAAAGCTAGTTTTAAGGAAAGTTTGTTGAGAAGATTCTGAAGATCTTCAATTCAAACTAGGTTTTTAAAAGGAGAATTGCTGAAGGAATTCGGAGAAACACAGAGCAATTCAAAGAGACACTCAAACACATTCAGGGATCGACAAGCAACAAATAAGCAGATCCTTTTCTCTCAATCCAAGCATCTGATAAACACTACATACTTACTGCAGACTTAGTTCTAGTGTTCTTCTATTCTGAGCTTTATTTGTATATCATTATGATAACACTTCTAGTTCTTATTCTCGAGGATTCTTAAAGGTGAACAATAGAGAATTCTTATTTAATCAGTTAGCTAGAGCAGGTACTAGATAGGTTAGTGAGAACAACAAGTTGTAACAGAGTAAGCCATCTCTATGTGCTTGAGATCTAGGGCTTAGCTTTTGATTAATAAGAATTGAGTTAAAAATTCTGCAGGGAGAAGATCCCTCAGGTAGAGACGTAGGTCCAAGTGGACTGAGCTCTATACATCTTAGGTCTCTTGCATTTACTTTTCAGTTTTATACTTAACTTATTTGCAGCAAACAAAACAGTTTCATTTCAAGGGTTTGAAACTGATTTCAAGGCCTTGAAATAGACTTATCTTTTCTACTTCAACTGTTTTCATTCCAATGGCTTGAAACTCATTTCAAGACCTTGAAATACTCCCATTACAAAACTTTTTGAAACCACTCTTCTTGCAAGTTTAGAAAAAGTTGGCATACTCTATTCAACCCCGTCCCCCTTCTAGAGTATTGATCTTGTATTTATGCCTACTGTAAACCCCTTTAATTGGTATCAGAGCTTGTATCACTGCATAGATTTAACCATCTTGGGATTATGAGTATTGTAGGTGATGGTGGTTTCTCTCAGGGGAAGAGCTGCTAAAAGACCTCCTCTCTTCTGTGGAGACAATTTTTTCCACTGAAAAGCCTTGATGAAAATGTTCATCATTGATCAAGACATAAAGCTTTGGACTATCATACAGAATGGTCCTCACACTTTCTACACAGAGAAAGATGGGATTAGAACTCCCAAATCTTAAGATTCACTCTCTGCTTCTGAGTTAGAACAGTTTTCCAAAAACTATAAAGCTATGAATCTCTTATATTATGTTTTGAATGCATATGAGTTCAACAAGATTTCAGGTTGCAAGACCGCCAAGGAGATCTGGGATAAGCTTGTGGTGACTTTTGAAGGAACCAGTCAAGTCAAGCAAACCAAGATCAATATATATCTCATGCAATATGAGCTATTCATGATGAATGGAGATGAGTCAATCATATACATGTTCAAAAGATTGTCAACAATCTTGATTCATTGGGAAAACATATTTCCAATGAAGAAAAGGTTAGAAAGATTCTGAGAAGTCTTCCAAAATCAAAATGGGAACCAAAGACTACTGCTATTGAGGAAGCTCAAGATATATCAACTCTTCAACTTGATGACCTACAAGGAAAACTCCTTACACATGAAATAACTATGAATGAAGTTGATGGAGAGCTACCAGAAGGTGTCAGGAATCTATCTCTCAAGGCAAAGGAGAATGATCCATCTCAAAGCCTTGAAACTGAAGAAGATGATGATGAAGTTCCTATTTCTTTGATTTCCAAAGCCTTGACTAGAATTCCCAAAATGATGAAGAACTTTGGAAACAATGACTTCAGCAGAGACAGACACAGATCCTCCAATAGCAAAGACTACAAAGGTAAATCATATTCACATGGTAATAATCCTAAAGTAATGAATTTCTTTGAGTGTGGTGATGCACGACACTTGATTAGAGACTGTCCACACAAAAAGAGCAAAAACTTTCTGAATAAAGACCATGATAGAAGAAATAAAGCTATGATAGCCTCATGGAGTGATTCAGAAACTTCAAGTGACTCTGAATCTGAAGAAGAACATGCCAATCTATGCTTTATGGCCAAGCGTGATGAACGTTCTGAAAAGAACAATGATGTTGTCACCAAGACCAAAGAACAGAAATGTAAAGTGGTTGCTCAAGACATATGAGTGGAAAGAGATATTTATTCTCAGATTCAAAAGAGAAATCTGAAGGTTCAATCACACTTGGTGACAAAGGCAAATGCAACATCCCAGGTATTGGTAAAGTTGGTACAGACTCTGAAAATTCTATATCTGATGTATATTTAGTTGATGGTTTGAAATTTAACTTGCTTAGTGTATCTCAGCTTTGTGATGACGGTAATAAGGTTATTTTTTACAAAAGAGAAATGTGTGGTGCAAGATGAGAAATCTGGAAATTGCATCCTCATAGCCTCTAGGTCAAACAATGTTTATACTTTTCAAACTAACAAAGTTGCAGGAGAAACTTGAAGTGTCCCAAGGCCTTGAAAGAAGATTCAAAGCTTTGGCACAGAAAGTTAGGACACATTAGCCTGCATACCTTGAACAATCTAGTTTCCAAGAACTTAGTAAGAGGTCAACCCTCTATCAAGTTCAAAGATGAAGAAGTATGCAAGACATGTGCACGAGGCAAGCAAACTAGAATCTCATTCAAGCCAAAGAACATTGTAAGTACTACTAGACCCATTAAACTACTGCATATGGATCTCTGTGGTCCTATGAGAACTTTAACTCCAAAGGGAAATAAGTACATTCTTGTTATTGTAGATGATTTTTCTAGATATGCTTGGGTAATGTTTCTTAGAGAAAAATCTGAAGCTCTCACTGAATTTTCAAAGCTTTGTAGAGAACTTCTAACCTTGAAAAACCTACATATTGCTTCAATCAGAAGTGATCATGGTAGAGAGTTTGACCAACTTGAGTTTGATGTATTCTGTTCTAAGCATGGTATCTGTCACAATTTTTCTGCTCCTAGAACTCCTCAACAGAATGGAGTTGTTGAAAGAAAGAACAGGACCCTTGAAGACATGTCAAGAACAATGCTTCTGGAAAATAAATTGCCAAAGTACTATTGGGCAGAAGCTATGAATACAGCAAACTATATTCTCAACAGATGCTTGATCAGACATATACTGAAGAAGACTCCTTATGAGTTGTTCAAAGGAAGAAAGCCAAAAATTTCTTACTTTAAAACTTTTGGTTGTACCTGATATGTTCATAATAACGGTACGGACAATCTTGGTAAGTTCGATACAAGAAGTGATGAAGGTATTTTTCTCGGTTATACACAGACAAGCAAAGTCTATGGAGTTCATAATTAGAGAACCAAGCTTGTTGAAGAAAGTATTAATAACATATTTGATGAAAGCTATGATGGTTCTTTGAGTGATGGTTTTGCAGATCTTAATCTGAACAAGCATGATTCAAATGCTGAAGAAGAATCCTCAAAAGGTTCCAAGGAAAACTTACAGGAACAAAGAAGGCAGTTTCAAGGCCTTGAAAATGAGGTTCAAATCCTCGAAAACAAATCTCCAGAGAAGACAGCAGATCAAGCTACTACTTCAAGTTCTCAAAGACTTGAATAACAAATTGGAGAGCCTGAACCTTGGACACCAAGTAAGAGATTTAAATATCTCTCATCTCATCCTGCTGATAACATTATTTCTGATCCAACCACTGGTACACAAACCAGATCACAGTTGAAGAATCTATGTGCTTTTGATGCTTTTATTTCTCTTGTAGAACCTAAAACTGCGAAGGAAGCATTACAAGAAGCAGACTGGATAATAGCTATGAAAAGTGAACTCAATGAGTTTTAAAGGAACAAGTTTTGGCATCTAGTTCCTCCACCAAGAAATCAGTCTGTTATTGGCACCAAATGGGTATTCAGAAACAAATTAGATGAGAATGGAAAGGTAATCAGAAACAAAGCTAGATTGGTAGCTCAAGGCTACAATCAAGAAGAAGGTATTGACTATGAAGAAACTTTTACTCCTGTTGCCAGGTTAGATGCAATTAGAATTCTTGCATTTGCATTTCACAAGAACATTAAACTTTTTCAAATGGATGTGAAGTGTGCATTCTTAAATGGCTATTTGCAAGAAGAAGTTTATGTTGCTCAACCTCCATGTTTTGAAAATGACAAGTTTCCAGACCATGTTTATAAACTTGACAAGGCTCTTTATGGTTTGAAACAAGCTCCATTGTCAAAATTTTTACTTGAAAATGATTTCAAAATAGGATTAGTAGACAAGACCCTTTTCATAAAGACTCGTGAGAAAGACATGCTTGTAGTTCAAATATATGTTGATGATATTCTGTTTGGAGCTACTAATGATCTTCTTTGCAAGGAATTCTCAAGTCTTATATGAGCTTGATGGGAAAATTGAACTTCTTTCTTGGACTTCAAATTCATCATATGAAGAAATACATATTCCTACATCAAATCAAGTATACAAGAGACTTGTTGAATAAATATAATATATCTCAATCCAAAGAAATCAAGACCCCCATGAGTTCTACATTGTATTTAGACAAACATGAATCTGGTAAGAGTGTGAATGTGAAAGAGTATAGAGGTATGATTGGATCATTACTATACCTCACAGTAGCAGACCAGATATCATGTTCAGTGTTTGTATGTGTGCTAGATTTCAAGCAGATCCTAAAGATAACACTTGACTGCAGTTAAAAGAATTTTTAGATATCTCAATGGTACCAAAGACTTAGAGCTTTGGTATCCTAAACAATCTAATTTATCTGTGTGTGGCTATTCAGATGCTGACTTTGCAGGATATAAATTTGATAGAAAGATTACATCAGGATGCTGCCAATTCCTTGGATCATCTTTAATCTGCTGGCATTCAAAGAAGCAAAACTCAGTTGCACTATCAATAGAAGAAGCTGAATACATAGCAGTTGTAGCCTGCTGTTCACAAGTGTTATGGATAGCACAACAAATGAGAGACCTTGGATTTGACTTCAGAGATATATCTATCAAGTGTGACAACACAACTGCAATATCAATCACAAAGAATCCAGATCAGCATTCAAGAACAAATCATATTGATATTAAAATTACTTCATCAGAGATCATGCTGAAAAAGTTGATATTGTTCTTGAATTTGTTTCTACTAACATGCAATTTGCACACATCTTCACTAAACCATTGCCAGATGAAAGATTCTCAGCCTTGAGATTAGAATTGGGCATGCTAAATAAAGAAGCATTGGTTTAGGGGGAGAATCAGGTAAGTACAAGGTAAGTATTATGTGTTTCAAAGGTTTCAACTGATTTTCAAAGCCTTGAAAATCTTTTCAAAGCTTTGATTATATGTGTCTTAACAATATAGCTTTTCAAGGCCTTGAAATACTTTCCAAAGCTTTGAAATAAGATTGTATGTTGTTTAGTTAATAATATGGATCTTTCAATGTTAGGTGTTATCTTTGTAGATAATTGATCAATATTGCCCCTCAATTTTCAAATACCCATTTTTAGCCAAAATAGTATTTTATTATTTACTTCCAACGGCACACACAATTTTGAATTTCTTTGATTCAGCAAATCTTCAAATATTAGAAAAATATTTAGTTTCCTTTTCAAACTGAAACTCTTTACTAGTTATCTTCTTCTCTCCTTCTCTCCTTCGTATCTATCCTACATTTCTCTTCTACTCCACAAACCCTAATGGGCACTAGAAGAGCCTCTGACTGAATAAATATGGCTGATGGTTCAAAGGCTGCTACAGAGAAGAAAATAAAGGCTACTGAGGAAGAGGTTCATACCACAGTGGTGACTCAATTTCGAAGACTCCTACTGCAGAAGACATGGCCCCTCCTCCTGCCAAGAAGAAGACAAAGAAAGAACAGACACTAGTTTCTAGCAAGAAGAAGAAGAAGACAGTGGAGTCTGCTCCATAAAAGCAAAAACGGATTCAGATTGGTAGCCCTAAAAAGGTGAAGAAGAAGAAGAAGGCTGACAAAGCAAACGAGGGAAAAGGAAAAATAACAGAGAATGAGCCAGATGAGATCATTCAGAAGGCACTACAGATCTATTCTGAAAAGAAGAAATCCACTTGTAAGAAATCAGACCTTGATAACAAATGGTTCATTACTCATGTTGCAAGAGGTCAATGGCTAGATGGACTTGCTTCTAGATCAGTTGCATTTTGTAGTATGACCAGTGTTTCTATGTTGAATGGTATGAATCTAAA
Organism: Linanthus parryae; assembly: GCA_023055425.1. Classification (NCBI taxonomy): domain Eukaryota; kingdom Viridiplantae; phylum Streptophyta; class Magnoliopsida; order Ericales; family Polemoniaceae; genus Linanthus; species Linanthus parryae. Next base: position 101,088,459 of record JALGPY010000002.1, read on the forward strand.
GTGCATTAAGGTGTTGAAGAAAATCTCTCTTTAGTTTGTTCTAAACCCGCCAGAGATAGCCTACCCCAGACTCACCAGATTCTTTTACCTAAACATGAAACAACTCAAGTCTTCTGTGAATCTTATGATTCAAACGAAAGTTGCTGGCATTGATATGGAATTAGGCCACTCTGAGTTTGTCAATGTTCTAGGTTTTCCAAAGAGGTATGAAACTAGTAATCACCCTCCTAAGAGTGAAACCCTGAAACTGGCAAAATAAGAATTCTTTCTACGCAACACCTCTACCACATCCAAGCAGTTCCTAAGAGTGAAGCCCTGAAACCCACTCTTCTTGCAAGTATAGAAAAAGTTGGCATACTCTATTCAACCCCCCCCCCCTCTAGAGTATTGATCCTGTATTTCTGCCTACTATACACCCCTTCAGTTTGAAACACTGTTTTCTACAAAATTAAATTACCTGATATTTTTTCAATACTTAATATCTCTTAAGGTTATTTTTTTTAAGGAAACCACATTTATTAAAAAGACTAGGGTAGAAAACGGCCCAAATAGTCTTTCTCTAAAACATATAAGGCCCAGGAATGAGCTGAAAGGGTCCAAGTGTGATTAGAAACAAGTTGGGAGGCTTGCTTTGCAAAATACGAGCGTATTCATTCCACTGTGTTGGGACGTGTCGAACCACGTGGTCGGTTGTGCTATCGAGGAGTTAAATACATTCCTCGAGAATATTCTCCACCTCTGTAACGTCTTCCGGGTCTTCCTCTGTAATAGGCGATTTATTTCTCTCACTAGATAGAGAGAATCAGATTCAATCCATATCCTTGCGTGACCTATCTTGGTAGCTAGATCGATACTCTCTCTCAAAGCTTCTGTTTCTGCTGTCTTTACCGTGTTTGGGAACGAGATTGTTCTACCTTTTTTGGCGATGAACGCACCGGTATGAGATCTGATGATTACACTAACAACTTCCTTCTTCATTTGTTGATTCCAGGCGGCATCGGTGTAAACGACCACCCAGTCCTACGAAGGTACCATCGGCGTTGCAACCGGGGTGGGCTGAGTCTGATCCAGGCATAAGTTAAGACCACCGAACCAATCACCATTGAGATTAACCAGGTAATCCGACACCTGATTTTATCACATCCTCTAGTTTTTTATTTTGCTTCTTTAAAAACGATAGAGTTTCTGTTCTTCCACATAAATCAAATTAGAACACTCATGCATCTTTTCTTTTCTCTTAAGGTCTTTTTATAACAAAAATGACCGGACTTTACATTTTAAGCCATTTGCAACTTGATTGTTAAATTTATATATGAAAATAAGAAGCGGTAAGCTAGGGTTATTCACTTTACTCCATTTAAAGTTGCGAGTACCTCACTTTCTCGGCTTTGATTTTCACACTTATATAGTAAGATATCAATCCTTGATGTCACCTATTATGTTTGTTTGATTGTATTGCTCATTAAATTATAAAGATTATTAGACCTCCTTTTTCGACATTAGCTGATTATTTTAGTTTGATTGTGTATCATATCAATTTTATAAGTATCCTTGTATGCTTAAGATCTATTGATTACATAACATTTTTGCTAATCATAATTCTTTGCACCATACGATTTCGATGTCTTTACTTGGTTGATAAAATGGATTAAAGTTTATAACTTCCTTATTCAAATTGTATTACAATCTACCATTACAAACACTTTGTACTGGCTCTAAGTAATTATATGAAGTTGTTTGAAGAGGGGATGCGCACTCCAAGCTCCGTAATTATGTGTTAGAAAGATCACTGCTCATGACATTTCTCAACATGTAAGTCATTGGCTCCTATCATACTAGTTTATTATATGAGTATTTATATTCGTGTATGTTTGTGAGATCTGAGCAATGAAGACATATGTAACCTAAATTTTGAAGACACACCAAATGTCATTGGATAAATGAATATTCTCCATTGGACAATGATAACAAGGGACATTGGAAAATGGTATCATGTACGCCAGCATATCATCTGATTAGGTCGTGTAATGAAACTTTAGTTTATTTATGCACATAGTTTTATACTGCAAGTTCTTATACGATCTATTTGTTTACTTGCATTTATTTATATTTTAAATTGTAACACTCTAATAATTAGTAGAAGCCGATAATATTGTTGCTACCATATGCTAGGATTTGTATATAGTATATTGATTGAACAAGCACTAAACTAACTGAAGAAATTACGCAACCATGAAGAATTCTCTCTTCTCGGTTTGGAGTTATTAAATGGTCAGGTTGTGTTTCTTTGTAAAAAGCAAAATGTTTTAGTCGATAAGTTAATTTCTTATTAATTTGGGGTAACTCGATCATTTTAAGAACGAATATATATCCACATGCTATGTATCAAACTTGATTACCAGAAAAATGTCTAAATCACTAATAAAAGAGATACCAATCGTTATTTCTACAAAAATACACTATGGAACTATTACTAATAACAATGATAAACACTACAAATAAGTTTGATTTGCGATAAAATGTTTTCTAATAACAAATTTTCTCATTTTCGGTGTTTTGTTCAAAATTTATGTATACACGTTATAAACACCCCCATCCTCTACCCACCGTTGCCGCCACCACCTGAACTACTGCCACCTCCTCCACCGCTGCCGCCGCCACCGCTACCACCTGCTGCAACCGCCACTTCCGCCACCTGACCCACCCTTGTTATCGCCACCTGAACCAGCACCACCACCTGCTATGGCCACCATCACCGTTATCTAGATAATGTGTGTACACTCATCATAATATTATTCTCATTTTTAGTTGTTGGAGAGGTTAACAAAATTACTCAAAAGAGAAAATGTTAACAAAATATTCACATTTTCAAATTATTTATAATATATTCATACTTTATTTTAAAGAAAAACATATTCACACTTTTTTTAGAGAAAAATATATTCATACTTTAAATGTGATTATTCACGAAACCACAAGAATAATATGTTGGAAGTGCAATACATAATTTGCTTCTCGTTTATGTTTGTTTCTCACTTATAGGAGATATTGGTGTACGCCAGCACATCATCTGATTAGGTCGTGTAATGAAACATTAGTATATTTATGCACGTCGTTTTTTTGTAAGTAAAGGGATTGCTTTTCCCTTACTAATCAAGTGGTAGGGCGCTATTCGATGAAGAAAACAGACTTTAGGAAAGTGGTTCAGGTAGGACATTGTGCCCGGAAACTGCAAGTTCTTATATGATCTATCTGTTTACTTGCATTTATTTATATTTTAAATTGTAACACTCCAATAAATAGTAGAAGCCGATAATATTGTTGCTACCATAGGCTAGTATTTGTATATAGTATATTGATTGAACAAGCACTAAACTAACTGAAGAAATTATGTAACAATGAAGAATTTTCTCGTCTCGGTTTGGAGTTATTGAATGGGCATGTTGTGTTTCTATGTAGAAAGCAAAATGTGTTAGTCGTTCTTATTAATTGGGGGTAACTCGGTCATTTTAAGAACAAACATCTGTTCATATACTATGTATCAAACTTGATTAGTAGAAGCCGATAATATTGTTGCTACCACCCTTGTTATCGCCACCTGAACCAGCACCACCACCTGCTCACCGTAACTAGATAATGTACACTCAGTTGAATATTGTCCTTATTTTTTATTGTTGAAAATGTTAACAAAATTGTTCAAAAAATAAAATGTTAACCGAAATATTTGCATTTTTAAATTCTTTATAATATATTCATACTTTTTTTTAAAAGAATAACATATTCATACATTAAATGTGATTATGGACGAAACCACAAGAATAATATGTTGGAAGTGCAATACATAATTCGCTTCTCCTGTATGTTTGTTTCTTATTTATAGGAGATATTGAAGGATCAGTGGACTATGCGTAGAGACAATAAAACACCAGATTACAATAATTCAACTCTAACATTTGACCTTTCCTAAAGAAAGAATAAAACATTTTTCACCATAAGGAAAGAACCTTTTTCATATAACCCGGATCGCAAACGAACCAGCAAAGATAGTTTGCAAAAAAAAAAAAAAGAAAAAAAAGAAAAACAGTGCAAAGGTAAGATCTGTTTCATTGTTACAAGTCTTTGAATGAGCGAGCAGTAGTAGCATTCAGAGCTCTGAACCAGGGAGAGACAGAAGACGAAGACTGTAAAATTTGACCCCTCATTCGTCTTTAATGATATATAGCGATATGTAAACGCATCTACATGTCTGCAGTCTCTCTCTCTCTCCCTCAGGTAGCCGCCTCCTTCAGTGACCATTCTATTCCACGTTAAAGAACTTTCAGATCGATTATTATTAAACCCTAGCCTGGAGAAAACCCTTCTCCCGATTCATTCTCTATTCCGCTGAACATCCCACGAATTGGAATCGAATGTTAAGCTGTTGCTTCATTTTGATTTCTTCCTCTCCGATGGCCCCTAGAAGGTACCTTCTTTTTATCCGCTCCTCTCCGCGTCTTTTTTTTTTATGGATATTGGTTGTGCATTCGTGTTTCATATCATTTTGAGATTTTTTTAGTTTTGATTTACTGGCATGGGGCATTGAAGGAGGATCGCAAACCCCGATTTTCCTGAATTCTTTTAGGGTTTGTAGTGTGCATTGTTTCTTTTTTTTTTTTTTTTTTTCTTCCAAATTGTTATGGACACTTTTCTCCGGGGACCTCGGTTTGCTTTTTGTTTTATTACAATGTGCATTGGGGAAAAAGTATGTTGAAGTGGAACTCAATATCCCAGATGAAAAGCATAGCTTGGGGTGGCTGGGACTAATGAGTTGCTCATCCAACCTGCAGCAAAAAAATTATCAGACAATTCGAACGTTTATCTAAAATGTTGTGTTAGGTTTCATAACAGTTATTTTCAGGGAGACCAGGAATAGTCTTTGTGATAATTAAGATCATGGTTCTAAGAAATGGCCGTTAGATGATCTGTGATGACGAATCTGGCAGATTCGCCAGGGCCCTATGTTTGGAATCAAGATAAAACCTCTGATACATATTGATCCACTGCCGTAATGAGGTTATATTGACTAAAAGATGCTGATTATGCAGCTTGTTTTTTTAGCTAAAACACAAAAAGAGAATGGGAATAGAAATATCTGACTGAAGAGGGTTATTCTCCATGGTGTTTATTTTGTAGCTGCTTTCTTGTGTGATAGCGTATAATTTTGTTGGAATGTAGTCGTTAATTTTGGTTAACACTTGTAAAAGAGACCAGAAATATGTTTAGTATGCTCAAAACATGGTAGTGGGGGATCTTTTAGCATTTATTTCCAAGGTTTTGAAAAACTGGGACCTTTTGTTGCCTTTTTCGGATTGTCTCAATACTCCGGATATTCTTGCACAAAGACCACAACTATTCCAGTGGCGGATATCTTTCTAGAACCATGATTAGTTATTCCCATCTTCATAGCTGATACAACTAGGCATAGTTTTAAAAACCGGACTGGACCGGACAGGTGGTTCAACCAAATTATATTGCTGATATTTTGTGTTGAACAATTAATAAGTAGTCTTGCTAGAATCAATTAAGTTTCACAGAGTCTCTTTATAAATTATTCATATCCAGGGCCCAAACACTGTAGCTTGCTTGAATATTCCATTCCTCAACAGATGTCCGAACTTTGCTTTGAACACAGAACTTTCTACAAAGAGTTAATTGAATTAGGAAATGAGGACTCGTTCGTTAGTCTGGAAATATATGATCGATTTTGTATCATGCATATAGAACCGATGGTAATAATTAGCAAATTTGAAGTCAACATTTCATTACATAAAAATAATTAAAACTTTGTTTTCTCCGTCCATTTCTGATGAAAAATCAGGTCCCAAACAGAAGTTTTAGGTATCAACGGGAGCCAGAACCTGTTTAGATCATACAATGCACCATTTTGGATCAGAAAATATGATAAATCCAAATTTCAAGTAGCTAGAGCATGAATCGTGGCATAAATCATGATAACACTTAAAAGGCGACTTAGCATAAATTAGGGCTCGAGATCTGCCACAAACAACAAGTATCCAGTGTCTAGTTTCCTCCTGATGTGCCTCTTTATTCGAAACTCAGTTTATTACGACCTCAGCTTCTGTTTTGTAATGGTTGACTGTGCTCTTCTTTATTCCCTATCAACCCAGATACTCGAATAAAATTCCCGAACTGTTGATGATATGTTGAATTAATAGTCTGTTCAGACCAGAGGATGCTAACTGCTTTGATTTTTCCCAGTTTTCTTGGATGAACTGTATACATCTTTGACATCTTACACCATTGGTGTTTTATTTTGTTTACTCGTATTCCATGATTGCTTGGGCAGTTTATGCATTCTCAGCATTTGATATTATGGATAATGTGTTTTTCTTTTTCTTATGCTGTGAACATTATGCAAAGTCAACTGTTCTTTCTTCCACTAGCATGTTCCGCACAATTTGACTCTTCTACGCTGATCATTATTTCATTAAACACATTTTCGAGAATGATTATGTAAACAACTTAAAAGCTAATTATAAAACTTGTTTTTTGAGTCGCCAAACGAATTCTTTCACTAACAGTCCATTGTTCTTCTTCACGATTTCTCTTAGGCCCTGTTTGGTTCTTGGAAATGATCAGGAAAAGAAAACTGAGAAGCAAAGAAAGGAAACGGAAAAGAAAACTTTTTTCTTTCCTCAGTTTGGTGATTGTTGGAAAATTAAAGAAAAATACATCAGTTTTCAGCGACTTTCTTTTCCCTGTTTGGTAATCATCAACTTGAAAAGAGAAACTAAAATATCCTTACCTTTGGTTTGATTTTTCAATCATGCATTCTGACTCTCCATATCAATTACTTGAACCCTAGCACATGTTCTATCAGAACCTCTTCGTCACCTCATCCCCAGCACCGCCGCGGCAAACCTTACTCCGCCATAGCTACCTTCGCCATCCCGATCCCAACCACAATAAACCTATTAAAGAAAATCAAAATCAAAATCAATTGAAATCAAAATCAATTGAAACAGAACTACTGAGTGACCGAAGGAGAACCAGAGAGAGAGACGAATCAGATCTCCTAAGTCGACGGTCAGTGGCGGCTCCGTCTGATTCCGTCCGCAGCCTCTTCGTCTCCTCCGCACCTCCTCTTTTCTGATATTTTTTTTCCTTTTTCTGCAGCCCATATCCTGACACCCCGTCGTCCTTGTCGGAAGTGGTGTGGTTTCCTCCGTGCTCGTCGACGCTGTGGTGTTTGCCGTACTCGGCGGCTTTGGTATGTACAAAGATAAGGTTAGAGAGAGAACGAGGGGAGGAGAAGATATCGCGTAACTTTTTCCGTTTCCCTTTCCGCCCAATTTTGGATGGAAACTGAATTTTCTGTTTTGTTAATAAAAAATTTCTTCTCCTTTTCCTTTCATTTTCTATTCTTAATACAACTCAACAACCAAACACAATATGGAAAATTTCATGAGAATGATTGTCCTTTCCCTTCCGTTTTCCAAGAACCAAACATAGCCTTAGTTTCTAGATGATATGTTCTGTTTAAGATGTGTCTAGAGCTTCGCTTCCACAGGAGCTCATTCCTTGTGGCACAAGTTCATCTTGATAACTTTTTGATTTTTCTTATATTTCATTTGTTTCTTGTATCTATCTCGAATCTATGTCACCGTCATACTAACACTTATCTTTTTCTAGATAATCAACTGTATCTGTCAGCTTCAACGAATTGTGTGCTAGAAATGGATGCACATGGTGTTCTGGGGACCACCTTAAGGGAGCTTATTCAGACAGTTTCTCCTCTGCCAGCGGACTGGCTGGTACGACGCCAGATTCTTGATGACCTTCGAGGTGTTGTTGAATCAATTGAAAGCCTTAGAGGTACCTTCTAAAATCTATCAGTGTTCATTCCCTTATTAGTTTTACTTGTAAAGTAATAGTTGAAGCCTCCAGTGGTCCTGTTTAGAAAATTTAAAGAGACCAATGGTTTGTCAATAAAGATGTAAAGGGTATAACATAGGGGTTTCTGGCGTCATTTGGTTTTAAAGCAGGCTGAAATGGTTGAGCAACATTGATATTGGTGCCTCTAGTGGCTGGTGGAGGTTTATAGTTTGTTGGTGAATATTATTGTTAAGTTCCATTTCACTCTTTTAATAATTCCCAATGTTAAACTAGGGAATCATATTAGAAAACTAGAAATGTGAAATGCCTCCATGGATTACGTTGAATTAATGGCTCTCTGGATACGGGTGAAAAAGTATTCAAAATGACCCATTTAAGAATTGCATTTAAGGTTAACTTATAGAAAGATTTCTGAGATGTTACACTCAAGAATCGATATCCACCTCAAGGGTAACCATATCCATGTATAATCTTTGAAAGTAAAGAAACTAAAATAATCTGATTGCACTCTGCATGGATGGTAACAAGAGTTTAGATTAGTAGAATCACGTGAAATTGATCCATTTCAGTCTAAACGTTGAAAAGGTAAACCTTAGTTGGGAAGTAGACATCACAAGCTGCAACGGACTCATAACTGATAAAGAATCCCACTGTTGAAATGTTTGAAAGAGGGCTATGTATCAGGTCCTGAACTTGTATTTTCTTCTTTATGCAGTTTGCATTTTATGTGCCCGTTGGTTTTTGAACAAAATTCACAGTTCACCTATTTTATGCTGTGGATATAAAGACTTTTTTCACATCATGATCCTTTCGAACTCTGGTGGCGATTTGGACACCGATAAGGAATACCAACCAACCAAAAAGAAGTAGCCTAGATCAGTATCTCAATTGTAAGTACTTGAACATTAAAACTAAAATTTACTCAAGATGATATTAGAAATTTTTAAGAAGATCAGCATTATTATGTGTAGATAAGCTTAATTCACATAAACGTTGAAAAGGTAAAATATGGGAATTTATTATCCCTTGTTGATGCTTCCATTTCTTTTGCCCAAGTAAATTCTTTTTATATTTGCATGAAGTAATGTATTGCTTGTGGTTATAGATATGATCAGAGGTTAACAACATTGCTATATTAAACAAAATGTTCAAACAGGTGCGACTGTGGAACCTTACGGGTCATTTGTATCTGATCTCTTCACACGGTGGGGAGATCTTGATGTATCAATAGAGCTATGGAACAACACACACATTACAGTTGCTGGGAAGAAGCAGAAGCTGAGTTTGCTAGAAGATCTACAAAAAGCTTTAAGAAGGAGAGGTAATAATACAAACTTTTTCCGTTTCAAGTTTATTGTCTCAACGTCTTTAATAAGCATGGATTTTTAAGGGAGTTCCATATAACTTATCAATGTACTTGAAGTAATCAAGAGCTTAACCCTTGCAGATTAGCCCTTGTTCTTATTTACATGAGAAGAAATAATATATTATATAGCGAGCCATATAGTTTAACACTCACTTTCAAGCTGGAGCAATATATCATATGCTTCAAGCTTGCTACAAATAGCCTTCATACATGAACATCCTTGTGGTTTGGTTAACACATTAGCCAATTGTTCGGTAGATAGAACATGCATTGGCTTGATTATCTTCTGAAAAATATTCTCCTGGAGAAAAAGACTATCAGTCTCAATATGCTTGTCCCCTCATGGAACACAGGATTCGGTGCAATATGCACTGCAGCTTGGTTATCAAAAAACAATCCCATTGGATTAGGACTTTCAAACTTAAGCTCTTGTAGTATATGCTTAATCCAGATCAGCTCGTACGTGGCGTAGGCAATGGCCCTATACTCTGCTTCTGGACTGGCCCTATACTCTGCTTCTGAACTGGACCGAGCTACTACTCTGCTTCTGAACTGGACCGAGCTACTACAGTTTGCTTCAAGTTACCTCCAACAAACACACAACATCCTGAAGTGGACTTCTGATCCAATGGAGAACCTACCCAATCTTCATCGGTGTAAGCTTCAATGTGTGTGTCCATTGTTCTGGTACAGATAACCCAAACCAGGAGACCCTTTCAAAAACCACACAATACATGATAAAGCATTCCAATGGTTTGTTTGCAGAGCTCGTAGGGATTGGCTTAAAACACTGGTTACTAATATGTAATATAACTTGCCCACAAGTCTTTTATTGTTTCCTGGTCAGATAATAGCTCACCCACGTCGGCTAGCTTGGTATTACGCTCCAAGGCGAGTCAACGGGCTTTACTCCTAACATGCCAGTCTCATTCAACAACCCAAATATATGCTTCCTCTGTGACAAACAAATGCCTTGCTTAGATAAGCGACCTCAGTACCGGAGTATTATCTCATTATTATCCATGTCTTTAGTTTCAAATTTGCTCTAGAGGAATAAGTTCAAACCTCTTCAATTCCCGAAACATCGCACGAGTAATCAGAATATCATCCACATACACAATCAACAATAAACTACCAGCCCAAGTATATCAATAAAACACAGAATGATCACTCCACATATCGCAAGTCCGAACTCAGTAACCACATCACTAAATTGTCCAAACTCAGAATTAGGGTATAACTGTCAACGCCTAAATATATGATATCAAAAATATAATGAAAAAAAGGAGGAAGATAAGAAGATGAACTGAAAAATCCCTCTCATCTCGATGTCTCCATGTTCATCTCTCTCTCTGCTCACCTATCTCATCTCACAGTACAATCCCTGCCCTAGACTCCCCTCTTAGAAACCAGGAACCATCAAAGTTATATTTTACTACTCCCTCAGGTGGCGTTCTCCACTTCCCGTCGCCGGCGTCCCCTTCCGAGTTCATTTTCTATCCACTCTGGACCATTGTCACTTTTGCCACGCCATCAATCCTGGACTGATTCTGGTCTGATCTGCCTGTCTGATTGGCCTCGCGGCTAATGAAACGAAACAACCTCGAGATTTACGAAGCCATTTTTGCTGGAATCCAGGATCTGGAGGTTTAGATTGCTATCGGGTCTCAGATTGAGTTGAGTTAATTCTGTCTCTTTAGCTTCATCGCAATTTCAGCATCGAGTGATATCTTCTAAAGGCTATTTTTTATGGTTTGGAAATCCGGAAAGGGTTTGTAGACGAAAATGGAGGATAAATATAAAGTTTTAGAGGGTAGTTTCAAGGAAGTTGTGGATTTGGTATTGGATTATGAGTGATATGTTTCTATCGACTTTTTGTGTTTCTTCATTTTTTTTGTTTGAATTTTTGATGGAATTGTGACTTTTTTACATATAGTGTTCTGGATTTGTGGTGGGCTTGGAGGATGTTGAAGATGGTTACCAGAATCTAGGTTTGAGGTGGAGGATATGGCGGTGATGGTGGTTGTAGTGGTGGAGATGGTGGGTAGACTCATAGTGTTCTTATGAGTATGAAGTTGACTATTTTTCCCTCACACAACAGGATGTCAACTAACGGAATATTCCGTAACGGAGCTAACGGATTTTTTTCCTAGTTTCAATAAGCTAGCATAATTGCAAATGGGGAATGCAATCATCCAATTTTAGAAGTGAGGACTGCAATAAACCAATTATGACATGCTGGGGGTATGCAATCAGCAATTAAGACTTCAAAATATTGCCTGAAAGGCGGAAACACCTAGGAGGCACGTCTCTTCGGGGAGACGTTTTTAGGGAAAGAGAACTTCTCGGGGGGTTCTTTAGAATTTATGAAAAGTCATGGGTTCGTGTAGAATGAATGGTCTCATTTCCACTAACCGTAGCCGTGCCACTTTACTTTCTGGAATGTCTTTGAAGCAAGTACATTAGAGTAACAGTGCTCAACTCTTGGTAATGTATTTATCTATTTGTCATGTCCTCATTTACATTTGAATAACTGTGCTATATAAAAATGCGTATGTATATCTACACACACACACGCTTATTCGGCGTGTCGAAATATGCGTGTTGGCGTATTCCTGTCGCCTCCCTATCCGTATCAGTGCAACATAGTTGAAAAGTCTCTAATCCTTTAATTAAAAAACATTATATACATTCCACTCCTACCATTACTCATTCATCTTCTATCACGCCTACAAGGACTCACAATCCTTAAAATTTCAACTCTGCAAGCAAAAATAACCAGAGTTCACTGATTTCAGGTGCTATAGGAAACAAGTAGAAAGTTTGTGTATGTGGCTTTCTTGTTTACGTTACGTGAAATAGTATCATTCTGCTGTGGTTTCGTTATATATTTTGATTTATTGATTGGCAGGTTTAAGGAAAATTTTATTTGTCCAGCACGCCAGAGTTCCAATTCTGAAGTTCGAGAGCAACTTCACGTTCATATCTTGTGATATCTCAGTCAGTAATCTTAGTGGTCAAATGAAGTCAAAAATGTTGTACTGGATCAGCAACATGGATGGACGTTTCCGTGAGATTGTTTTACTGGTATGCAACTGAAGAAAAGCAATAAATACTTGCAGGAAAAATATTGAATGATTTTAATAATTTGATAAAATCTTTTGTACAGGTCAAGGAATGGGCCAAGGCATGTGGCATCAATGATCCTAGGTCCGGAACTTTAAATTCATACACCCTCAGCTTGCTTGTTATCTTTCATTTTCAGGTACTGGTGCTCTTAGTTATTATGAGTGTAGTTGTCCTTATCACTATGATCATTACTAGTGAATTCAAATCCCTTTGGATTGCAACCGATCACATATGGTTGGTGGCCTTCATAGTTAACTGGATGACAAAGATAAAACCTATTGTAAGCGTGGTTTGCTGACATAGTGATTGATTTCCCCATAAATTATTTGATCGCTTCTCCTTTAGTTTATTAGCTGTATGTGTATTCTATCAGATTCGCTTCAAAGATCCCCAAACAATTCCAACAGATAAGAATCCAGATTTATTTATTTACACTTTGAGAATATAGAAGTAAAACTATAAGGAAAAGCGTCAGTGATAGATTTTTTATTAGAAATATGTTATTGTTGTTATAATTCTTTTGGAGCGACCACGACTTCTTGCTTCTTTTTTGTAACTCTCTATTTCCCTTTTCTTCAGACATGTGTGCCTGCAATTTTACCTCCATTGAAAGATATCTACCCCGAAAACATGGTTGACAATCTTAGAGGTATTTATCCCTCTCTTTCATGTTTGTTAGAGTTCAGTTTTTGAATGAGATCAATTACAGATATAATACCAAACTGATGCCGGTCAATTGCATTTTTAGGCTTTAACTCTTACAGATAGTATTTGATTTGGAAGTAAAATCTATTTTGATTTGGAAGCAAAATCTTGTTTGCACGACCTACTATTTTTTAATGGAAGCAGAGTTTTGGTAAGTATGCTTGAGAATCAGGACTAGAGAAATGTGGATATTCTAGCCAAAATGTTATAGCTCAAGAATTGGTAATGGCTCTTGCGGGTAAAAGACAATCAACGTGAAAATAGTATTTCACACAGGAAAATAAGTGGACTGAAAATGCTCTTGATCTCTTTCAATGTATGTTACTGTGTTAGGGTCGATAATTAGGACCCCGGAGATGCCGAATCAGGTTTGGCTAACAAGTCATAGCTCAGTAACACCATGACCTGTCAAAGAAAGCTATTTTTTGTTAAGTGGGACAATAGTAGTACCATTAGTCACATTTGATTTATTTATACTTATCCTTCACATAATGTGTGAAGAGAGAAGCTAGAATTTAGTGCCACACTTAAGAAGTTATTGTAGTCAAAAAATTAACTGGGGGAGAATGAACCTTTCGTAATCCTGCAGTTCTGAAGAAGCATAGTGACTACTGAGTAGCAAGTCCGACCCGAAGATAGTGTGCTTGTAATGAAAAATGGTCCAAGGCTACTGAAAGATAGAATTGCTTGGATCACCTTAACTAACAATATATTTGCTAAAAGTCTTGAAATCGAGCATGTACTGCACTACCTTGTAAATTAAGAATGGTCTCGTATAGGGTGTGGCTGCATCTGTGGATGCGGATGTGGTACAGCCGTACAGGAGTGACGGTGGATGAATTTACCAAACATCAGTAGTCCAAATTATATATAGACCAAACACATTAAACATTCGGCAAAATAGATATTCCACATCACATTAGAGTTCATCTCATCATATTGTCACAAAGCTATAACTTAGACAACATAACTGTGTAAAGTTTTATAACCGTGTAAAATTTTGAAAACAACCGTGACAAACCATAACCTCAAAGCACATCCCTGATCATTTATGTTATTAGCATGTAAACCAACTTGCTTCACCTTCATTCTTGCAAGGTGCCTCCATCTCCTGATCATGAACTGTACGAGAAGTCATCGAAAGAATTCCAACATCCTCAGTCATCAAACTCATCTCCTGCAGTTTTAAACAACTTCTACGATCCTACTAAAGAACTCGAATTTGTTCTTGCTAGAAGTCAAAAATTCTTTATTGATAAATACAAATGGGGTGCCCTTTTAGGAGTCATCTTTTCCTTGTCATGGAGATAATAAGTATTCCAACTTCACTCCAAATAACAACATATTTTATCCTGATGCCGGCTACACGGATCAAGCTTCTCCAGTTGCATCTATCTAAAATTTCTTCTCTTATGTTTAATTTGACCATGTCGTGTCTTATTGTCTCTACCCACGTCAGTTTTGGTATCCCTCTCCCTCGCCTCTCACTGTCAATCTAAACTGAATCACTTCTCCTAACCACATCACAGTCAGTCTAAACGGCCTACGATACACATGACCAAACCACCTCAAACGGTTCTCTCTTTTTGTCTTCTATAGGTGCAACGTCTAGATCTAATTGTGTCTGTGTATCCTTTGTTTCCTATTACGTCACTTATCCACTTGAGCATTCTCATTTCTGCTACACTCACTTTCTGTATTATATATATATATTCTTAATAGCCTAACACTCCGTCCCGTAAGCGAGTCTTACAACGGTTCCATAAGACTTCCCTTCAACTTAGCATGGTCCTACAGTCACACAAGCACTCCGTCGACCTTACCTTCATCTTACTTACGGTCTTTATGTTTCTCGACCATGTCATTGCAGTCCCTGTCTCCACTTTCTCCAGCAACTCAATTCATTTTCGCTGCCATCTTGGACAACCATTCATCCTTACTTTCACTTCAGGCAGATACACCCGCCATCATGACAACTGGTGGGATGCACACTGACTTAAGTCTGGTAGTTCCTATAATTACCCTAACGGCAATATTGACTCGTGGAACCTGCATCATTCATGAGCTCAATCTCTACCACCATTAGCAGACTCCAAGCAGACTCTACCAAGATTTGGAGCCACTCGGTGATGTTGTGGGTGTGTATGGAAGTTGTAAGTGATAACCACTATGGGGAAAGCTGTTGTGGACAAAATATTGTTTGGCAAGTATTACTCGCGTAAAAGTTGCGGTGTATGACTATAATTTTGGTGATATTTGATAAAAACCTGTTTGGAATAAGTAAGATTACCAATATAATATTTATGTATATTGAGATAAAAATTTACCAAAATATATGCATATATAAACTTGCTTATGCAATTGTTACAGTATTATTTTTTAAATTGAAAGGATGCCGCTGCCCGCAACATGATCCAAAAAGAGGTTTCAGAAAGCAAATTCCTGCATGCTTCTCAAAAGCCAAAGAAGCCAAAGCTGCTGTCAGAATGCCTCTGTGTCCAATCAGATGAAGTTGACTTTTCCTAAACACCTGAAAATTACTTCTTCGCAGTCTCAGAGTGCTTTTGAAGCATCAGAAGCTATACCATACGCACCCTAAGACCTTGTATTTGAAGTTTAGCATATGGGTTTCTTCTAATGAAGGAGAAAATAATATTTTCCCACTCATGATACTCAATTCCATAAGCAAAATCTCAATCTTCAGAACAAATTTTGTTTTGAAATGGAAATCCTCTCTTTCAATCTCTATAGTTGAAGCCAAACCTTCGGTCAACCACTGTAATTGGAGACACCTTGAAATCTTGAACAACGAATCTCTCTCTCTCTCTCTCTCTCTCTCACACACACACACACACACACACACACACACTTGAAATTTGAATTCAGAGTCAATTGGTGATTGTGGAATTGATGTGATGCATGTATACTCTTGAAGGAGGTAAAATCAAATAATAATATGATTTCACAGAGCATAAGAGTTAAGATTGAAACAAAAGCATGAAACAGATCTATATAGCCCGATATCAAGTTCTGATGATACCTCTTTAGCTGATTTCTATGAAACCAAATGCTCACAAGCTTTCAGGCCTGTATCATTTAGTTTTCTGCAGTACTGCAGCTTTGAAGTGTTCACAAGGTAGAAAATAAATTCATAGGTAAATATAGTCCTGGCCAGGTTATAGATTAGATAGCATACTCATGATTGAATGATATTGAAGGGATAGAAAATATGTTATATAATTTAAGCATCTTTCTATTATGGCATGCGTATGCAGGTGCCAGATTAGATGCTGAGAAATATATTGAAGATCTATTTGCTGATAATGTAGCACAGTTCTCATCAGATAGATCCAGGAGAAACAATCCAAGTTCCGTTTCTGAGCTTTTCCTTTCCTTTCTTGCAAAAGTAAGTCGCTTCTACCATGATCTTTCCACTGTCGATGTTAAAGGCTGTCATCTTATCTGTGTGGTCTGCCTGTTCTATATTACTTTCTTTCCCTACATATCACTTGTATGATTGCGTTTAATGTTTTTTTTGCTCGTCATGTGTATGTGTGCGTATAACAAGTCCCTTTTCCCTACATATAAGCATATAGATCTATAAAGGTTATTGTAAATGTGACTGAGCGGATGTAGTTCTTTAAAATTTAAATATCGTTTTGCAGTTTACTGATATTGACACAAGGGCTGCTGAACAAGGAATTTGCCCATATACTGGACGTTGGGAAAATATTAGTGACAATACAAGATGGTTGCCCAGAAGTTATGCGCTATTTGTACACTCTCTCTCTCTCTCTCTCTCTCTCTCTCTCTCTCTCTCCAGTGACAAAATAAATGTTGTCCTGTGCTTTACTATTTGGGATTTAATTAAGTTTTAATTCCTATATAGGTGGAAGACCCTTTTGAACAACCAGCTAATCCCGCTAGGACTGTCAGCATTGACAACCTAACAAAGATAGCAGAAGCATTTCAGACAACCCTTGACCAGCTTCTCTCACCAAATCTGACGAGAAGTTCTATTATACGGAGTCTAGTCAGACCGCACGTATCTCATTTGCTTCTAGGGCCTCCTCCTAATGTGTTCCACAGGCCTTATCCTCAAATGCACAGGGGTCATCCTCAAATGCGTAGGTCAGGGCAGTCACCTTCCCCTGCACAACAAACCCAGTCAAAGAACAAGAAGAATAATACATCTCAACGTAACAGGAGAGGAGGGAAGTCGGCATCGAATGGGGGAGACCAACCTGAGAGCACAGGAGTCAGTGGGCACCCAGTTAACAATGCGGCTGCGAAAAAAGATCCCAGTGCATCCAGCAGCCAGCGACAGCAAGTCTGGAAACCCAAATTTGACAAGTAAACCCATTGGACGATCTCTTTAGCTTGCTTAATCCTATGGGAGGGAACAGTTCATTTAAACCATTATGCTACTCAGTTTCTGTTGCCTTTTCTGTTGCCTTCAGATATGGGAACTCTGTAGCCTGTTACCAACAAGCTTTTTGACATTCAATGAATTCAAATTAGAAAGAACTATAATGACCTCCTTCCTGTTCAGAACAGTTTTTCCAACCTTTTCAATCTTGTTAGTTTGTTCCATATGCATGAAAGAAATTACTTGTGACTGCTTTCTGGTTCGTTGTTTGCTCTTGCTTGGTTGGGTCATCAACAGTGCAATCTAGGAAAGGCAAGTGTTTTCGAGGGCCGATACATGGTAAATCAACATTGTGCATGCTCTAAAATTACCTTGTCATCTAATTTGGTCGGACTTGGTTTTGTAATGTGTACAGTTACATTGTAGGAGTGTAAACAAAATAGCAGTTCACAATTTTCTTTGTTGGCCAGAAACATAGCAACAACAAAGGCAAAGAAAGGAGGGCTTTGAACTTGGAAGTGAGTTTGACAGTGTCTGACGTGCTTTCTATCACGGAGTTGACTTGCTCATCCACTCGCCTTCCACCGTGGATCACATGTCTTGTCCCCGAGGACTGAAACGGAAGAGCCTCCTTGTGTCGAACCCTCGAAGAAGAGGCGTACTGTTGCGGTAAGGCACCAGATTTTTAAGGAAATTAGCACGTAGTTAAATTCTTCTGAGTCTCCTGTTATGCATAATATTAGATCTTTGTCTCCATTAATTACCTGTGTTCCCCTACACCAGTACAAATTTCACTGTCTCCAGTGACATCTTCCCTCAAGGGCTCCCCGGGGCTGACCCCTAATAAAAAATTGCAACCTCTTAGAGAATTTATAGAATTCTCTATGTAAAAAATTCTTAGAAACTACAACCTCTTAGAGGTACCTCACTACGGAGGTTTTTAGACATGGTCAAATAACGGACAGCCCTCGAAAACAATATATGAGCTCTTAGATTGGAGTTTTGCCAACTTGAGTTGGTTACCCTCCTTTCCCCGGTCTGCTCTCCATAATTTACCAATTATGGGCTCGGATCATGGACCATGCATCTTTTATTCTCACACTGCACCAACTCCTCATAAGCTTCTCTTTCGGTTTGAGGCTTTTTAGCTCCGTCGCCACCAATGCATGGATATTATTGTGCAAGTCAAGCGCACCACTCTATGTGGATCTCTTTATTTCAAACTAGTTCCGTGGTGGAAATTGATGAAGCAGCAACTTAAGTCATGGCACTTGACTTTCATAGGTTCCATTGGATCTAAAATAGAGGAGACGCATCGTAGTATGACTTCTCTTTACTCCCAGCAAAGTCGGATGAGTACTTTGGACTACTCATTAAATATTGTTACCTCTCAAAAAGAATCGATTCCAATCTTTCAAGAATTATTATCAGGGCCTTTTCGACCTCAGAATGTTCCATCTAAGGTAAGGAGGATATTCATCAGTGACGGTTGGAATTTGTTCTTTACAAAGCTGACCCCGCCGCAGATAACTGCTCTTCGGGAATTTTTCACCTCAGACGAAGTTCGGTGTCCCTTTTCCAGATGTCGCCATACAAAGCTATCGGTCGGATGGTTTACCCCCAGTTTTCTTCCCAAATGCTGGAATATTGTCGGCCCATAATTACAGACTATGAGTCGTGCGCCTGCCGCTAGAGCTTTTATACATCAAATGTCCATAATTACAGACTATGAGTCGTGCGCCTGCCGCTAGAGCTTTTATACATCAAATGTCAAAGAAAAAACTGTGTAATCAATGAAGCACCGCTTTAGGTACAGCCTAGACTAATATATGATGTGCGCGAAGAGATGAGAACATACTTCGAATCCAGTGGAGAGGAGCCTCGCTTTCCATCGAATGTGCCCCGCTGGACCCATTCAAGCAAGGGGGAAACGAAGCATTGACCGGACGTTTCCAAGCCCAGAGGACGAGATCATGACGTGTCAGGGACACCATGCCCATCACCAAGAAACTACTCTTTGTTGCACTAATACACACTGCCTCTGAACAATGTAGCAATCTGAAACAACTTTCTTCACTCCTTGCTTTAATCAGAAAGAAAGACGTACACCTTGGAACCAAATAAGGTGTATACTAATTGTATAAAATAAAAAGGAGTCTCTGACTTTCTCTCTCTACTTTTCTCTCTCTACTTTTCCTCTCCACCATTAGCTTCTGCAACTCTCCCACTTCCACCATTACTCTGTTTTTCTTTTGAACAATCACAACATGAACTCACCTGAGTTCCAGCCTTCAGGCGTCCACGCCTACCCGAATCACTATCTTATTTCTCCTGGTTTTTTCCCTTCTGACGACAACTTTCGTGAAGTGAGAAGACTTAACCGAAGCCGTTATCTGGTTGCCTTTGTGAAAGATGACAGGCATCTAACGGCACATCAACTCGAAACAGCCATGAATACATACTGGAGTCTTGAAGGGCCACCCTTAAAGGTCTATGCATGGGAAATTCCGGGTTTCTACTGGGTGGAATTCTTCAATGATCAAGACAGAGTTGATATTGCTCGTATACGCACGGTCAACATACTAGGAGCTCTGGTCCTCCTCAAACAATGGCAGCCAAATTCCATTTATTCACCCAACACCATGACGACTGCTGCTGTTTGGTTGACAATTCACAACGTCCCTTACGACTACATCAGCCTACAACTTGCTCACCGTCTTGGTGAAATTGCAGGAGGGTTCCTACTCTATCATCCAGATACACTCTCTGGTACTCTTCAATGCACCATGAAGGTCCTCATTCAATTGGACATCCGTGAACCTCTTCTTCCCGGAGTAACGCTCAAATTGGACAACAATACTTGTGCTTTTCTCTACTTCAGTTATGAGAAAATTTATCGTCTCTGTTATCGTTGCGGCAAAATTGGTCATACGGAACTCCACTGCCCTCTCTCTCAAGCTGCCGCAATGAATCAACAGTGGGTTCGCCTTGAAAGCATGGTTGACAGGTTTGGGGTCACAATTCACCATTACCCTCAATCTCCCCTCTACACGAGATTTCTCAGAACCATCACAAATGTCAACCTCGAACGCACCACAAGAATCACTACGGGTTATGTGGAGGGTCAAACAGGTATAGAATGGCAACAGGAACCATCTGGAGCTCTTCGATGGTTTTTATGGCGTCCAATGCCATCTCCGCCATCTTCGCCGGCGGAAGATTTTCCGGCGACTCCTGAGTTTGAAAATCTCACGGAATATGAAGCGATGGATTCTGACCCATCTGAGCACACGGTTTATGAACTCTCATCTTCTTCGAATGGGTCTCCGATTAATCTCAATGACCCTGAGCCGATGGTTGATGACTCTGGTTCGGTGGCGCCCGTCGAAGATCTCACTGCTACACCAATTCTCGATGTGGCGGAGTTAATACCGCCTTCACCCATGCAAAACCACTCCCCCAATACTCCGGTGGTTTCGAAGGCAATCATGACTCCTCTGTGGGGCCAGCTTCAACGCCGTCTATGACCCTATCACTGTCGGATGACCCGCTTGCCGAAGGAAGCTTCTCTTCCTCAGAACAGTCGACAGTACGCCACGTGGATCGAGCGGATCACTACAGAGTACAGGTGCTCATCCTTTTCTGTTTTTTAGCTGCACTAGTTTACTTGCTTCTAAATACTTGCACCATAATGATGATTTTTTACACAACTATCCACACACTTTTTCACCTCTTCACACTTCCTCACCACGTGGCACAAACTTCCTGTCTCATCCTTCCTTTTCGTCTGCTACCCTCCATCCAAACCATCCCTTTGACTTTCTACCACATTTACCACAAGTAACTCTAAATTATTACCAGCTCTTCCTCTATTGGACATACCTCTATCTCATATTAATGGGCCTATTTATTGAGCCCACCTTCCAACTACCAAGTGGATTTCTCTACTACATATACCGTAGTTTATCTCAGCCCATTCCCCTCACCCTATTTATCCAACCCACCTACAACTACTCCATCACCATGGGCTCACTGCTCAGCCTACTCAAATCAAACCCGCGTCAACCCAAAGCCCAAACCACTCACTCTGTTACCGCAAAACCACCAGCCACCACTCCGGCTTTCTGTTGCGGGTTTGATCGACTTTTCCGTCGTCAACTTCGCGAGGTGGGTTTAAGTCCGGGACTGGAATATGCGAGTGACTCCGATCGGACAGCTCCTTTCTCCGATGGGTCTGGCGTTAACTCCGGCGATGACACGACCTACTCTCGAGGCATCAAACGAAAGCGTAATCTGAAGCTCCATGCCAGAAAGCGATTCAAATTCACTCCAATACCAGTGCGTATTCGAGGAATCAAACGGGTTGCTCTAACTGCATCTCTCTCTCCAAACACCTCGGGTAAGCACAAGTTAATAGTTATCAACCATGCAACTTCTTCTGTACTTTATTTGGACTATATCTCCGCATCACAAACTATTTGTTCACAAAAAATACCGTGTCATTCCCTGACCACTAAAGCTGGGTTCTCCGTGACTGTCCCACAACAGTCACGGGAATCACTGTGACGACATTGGCGTGGAATTGCCGAGGTTTGGGACACTCCTTGGCAATTCACACCGCGCGCAAAATTGTCCTAGACTATAAGCCCTCCTTCATCTTTCTTTCGGAAACCAAATCTTCTTTCACTGTAGCTTCCGGCCACGCCAAACGTTGGGGCTTCACCTTTGCGGATGGCACTAATTCAAGCGGTTTAAGTGGAGGACTGTTAGTTGCATGGCGGTCTCCAATAAATTTTACCGTCCACTACAAATCGGATAATATTATCCTTGGTCTCTTTACTTCAAATTTAGGGTCTTGGAACCTAGCATGTATTTATGGAGCCCCATCTTTATCCAACCGTGAGAGCACTTGGGAATCTTTAAGTGCTGTTTTAAATCAAGTCTCGGGACCTTTAGTGTGCATTGGTGATTTTAATCAAATACTGGATCCCCCTGATAAGATCAGCATATCACATACAACCCACTGCTACATTCCTGGGGCAAATCACTTTCGTCACTTCCTTGACAACTGTAATCTAAAGGAAGTGCGATTTACGGGATCCCGCTACACTTGGACTAGTAATCGGTCCTTCCAATGCACCTACGAGCGACTTGACCAGTCTTTCGCGAACTCCCAATGGCTTGAAACTTTCGCAGGTTCTTACCTGCTTAACCTGCCTATAATGGGCTCTGATCATGGGCCGTGTCTCCTATATGTCAAAAACACGACTCGAACGAAAGCACGGGGTTTTAAATTTGAGGCTTTCTGGTTTCATCATAACCAGTGCTATGACCTAATTGCACAAGCTTGGAATTACCCATGTTCGGGTTCGCCGCTATATCAACTGGTTATGCGTTGTAAAATTGCAAAGTCTTTACTTCGCAATTGGGCGAGGTTTGGGCTTGGCCCGCTCACTGGCCTCATACGCACAGCTCAAACCAGACTGGAGACACATACCCAAACCCCGCCTCCGGTTACACCACACTTGTTAAATGCCTGGCACCAACAGCAGGTCCAAGCAAGAATGGATCTCGAATCACTTTATCAACAGGAGGAACTTCTCTGGGCACAGCGAGCAAAAACACGATGGCTCGTCAACGGGGATCGTAACACTCGTTACTTCCATGCCCATTTCAAAGCCAGAGTTAGTCGAAACCGAATCCTCCAGCTTCTCACTCCTGACGGAACCACCTTAACATCTCAAGAAGACCTTACTCAACACTTGCACCATTACTTTAAAACCTTCTACAATCCTACCCTGCCAAATACCTCTAATGTGGTGACTTGGGAAGGCTGGAATGATTTTTCACCTCGCCTAAATAACAATCATTTGCAAATCCTAAACCACCCATTTCTAGCCTCAGAAATTAGGACTGCAGTCTTCCAGATGGGGCCTTATAAAGCTCCAGGATCAGATGGTTTGCCGCCTGTCTTCTTCCAAAAAGCATGGCATCTAGTGGGCCATGCGACTACCAAGGCAATCCTGTCCTTCTTAAACTCCGGATACATTCTTAAGCAAATCAATCATACCCTGCTCACACTCATACCAAAGAAGGACACTCCACTCACTGCAGCTGATTTCCGCCCGATCAGTCTATGTACGACGATTTACAAAATAATCGCAAAGGTGCTTGCAAATAGACTGCGTCTGATTTTACCTGACATTATATCCCACAGCCAATCCGCCTTTGTAGCGGGACGCCGCTCTATGGATAACACCCTCCTAGCCAATGAACTGTTTTGTAAAATAAAGAGCCAAAGAACTGGAGGTTACTTGGCGGCACTGAAAGTGGATATGAGTAAAGCATTTGACAGAGTCAATTGGGACTTCCTCGAACACGGCCTTCTTTTACTAGGTTTTCCGAACAGGTGGATCCGTCTTCTCTCCCAATGCATTCGCACTGTGACATACTCTGTGCTTATTAATGGAGAAACAACCGATGTGTTCTCACCCCAGGCCGGATTACGACAAGGTGATCCCCTTTCCCCGTACCTCTTTATTATCTACCTCCAAGCCCTGTCATCCCACCTACAAGCCAAACAATCCTCTGGTACCATACAGGGGATCCAACTCTCCCGTAATGCAGCACCAATCTCTCATCTGCTTTTTGCGGATGACTGCCTCCTTTTCTTCAAACCTACTCTTGCCAGCTGCAATTTCTTGGCCACTGTCCTCGATAATTTCGGCAAAGTGGCGGGCCAACAGATAAACTACACCAAATCACATTTCTACTTCAGCCCCAACATCCCACAATTACTCACCCAACAATTCATGAACTTCTTCGGACCCATTCCTGTTAGCAAAACAGCTGTCTACCTTGGCCTTCCTTTAGCTGAGGCTCGGAATAAAACGCAGATAAGTAACTCCGTATGTTCCAAATACCTGTCTCAACTGGGATCCTGGAAACAGCGACTCCTCTCTCCGGCAGGTCGACTGGTACTTATCAAATCGGTACTTTCCTCGTTTCCAGTTTAGTTTGGAACTTCGTACCGATTCCCAAAATCAACAACCTCATCCCTAAACTCCCTAGCTTTGCAATTTTGGCGCAACCCAAATAAAACTAGATCACTACATCTAGTGGACAACAAGGTGCTACGCAAAGCCAAAACACAAGGCGGTTTGGGAATCAGAGATCAAGATTTGGCTAACCAAGCATTTCTGGCCTCCTCCTATTGGAGATTTTTGAAGAGCACGGACACTCTTGCAGGCACTATCATCCGGTCTAAGTATCCTTTGCTCTTCTCACCTGCATCTCTTCACGACGCAAACTTACGCACCCCACAGACGGCCTCCTGGTGTGCAAAGAGTATTATCCAAGGAAGACGTTTAATTCATCAGGGATATGCTTGGACTATTGGAAATGGATGCTCAGTCAACGTTGGATCCGATAGATGGATTCCTACACTACTTTGCACCCTTTCGGAATTCCTAAACACGACATCCCTGAATAACCTGAAGGTTTCGGCTCTCATATCTGCAAATGAGGGCACACCTCGGTGGAATTTGGATCTCCTCACATCGATTTTCCCCTCCTTTCTAGTTTGCTTAATATGCAGCATTCAACTGCCTCCGAATGGTCACCAGGATCAAATCATCTGGCCTTTCACGAAAACAGGCGATTACACAACCAAATCAGGATACCGTTTTCTGGAATCCCAGGCACAGCCAACTTTCTTACCTGCTGGCTATTTCTTCTCAACGACAACAAGTGATCCTGTTTGGGGAAGACTTTGGGGCCTCAAAATACCAGAGAAATACAAATTCTTCTTATGGAAATGCCTTCTCCCAACTGGCTTACCATGTCAGGCAAATCTGGCATCCAGGCTTCCTTTCCTATCTTCACACTGTCCTTTGGGATGTCAGACACCAGAAACAGTCGATCACCTATTTCAAAACTGTCAGGCATCCGCAAGTTATACCGCCTCCTTAATGAGGACTACACCTCATCAACCAATACAGATACGCCTTACCAACCTCATACTCCAACCGGATACTTTGAATGCCGTCCTTCCAGTGCTTTGGTCGGTCTGGAAAATGCGCAATGCTGTCATATTTCGCCACAACCCATGGTCCCATGCGCAGGCTCGGGAATTTTTTGAGCAGGCCAGCCAAGAGCTACGAAGCTTTAGTCTGCTCACGACCAAGCCAACGTCAACTGTTCTGCCCACTACTCCAATTCAATACATCTTCTCACTCTCAGATCGTCTAGATTACAAGAATATCCCTACTCACAGTGATATTATCAAAGTTGATGGAGCCTGGAGTTCTTCTTCCCTTGATGGTGCAGTAGGAGTATACCTTCGTACTTCTTCAGGCTTGCAGACTTCTTACTCGAAATATTGCACTGCGGACTCGTCACTTCAAATGGAACTCCTTGCATACTATCATGGATTACTTGTAGCCCGTTTTCACAGATTATCACATGTTGTGGTCTATTCTGACAGTTTACTAACCTTTAAACTTTTACAGGGGAGTGAGAGACCTTTGTACCGGGATGCACCCCTTTTGCTGTACATATGGCAGGCAGTTAGTTGGTTCACGCAATGTCTAATAGTTAAAGTTCCGCGCCAGCAGGTTTGGGAAGCCCATTGTCTAGCAAAATCTGTAATTACTAGTCATGCTTAGACTCGGTTATTCTCGGTGACTATTTTGGTTGTATTTTTCTGTCACGAGATGTGGTAGTTTGTAATAGAGCTCCCTCTTTTGGTTTGTACTTTCTATTAGCTCCCGCGGCTTATCGTGTACTAGCTCTTTGCTTTGTAACTGCCTGGTGCATTCCGAGTTATATGATATTTCTTACCTTCGATCAAAAAAAAAAAAAAATTGTATAAAATGAACAGAATAAAAGATTGAATTTATTGATTGATTCAGCGATGAATAATAAAGCAAAATAAGGTGCACAATAAATTTACAAAAATGAACAACTAAAGATTGAACAACAATTAAAAGAAGATAAATGAAAGATTGAATCTATGAATTGTTTCAGCTATGAGTAGTACATCCTCCAAATCCATGACTTATGAGAACAACCAATAAAATCATTGAACATTTCCATCTATTTGCCTTGTCAACTAATGTAAACTTAACCACTAACATAACAAATCTGCTTGTGGTATGACCTTAACTCTACTATACACGACTAGCCCGCGCTTTAAAGGAAAAATTGAATATCAGCTTATTGGTTTGTTTTTGTCAAAAGAAGTCTCTTCATTTCACAGTTATCACTTGTTGCAGATCATCCTCTCACCAGTCACCAGCACATATAAGACATTTAGGCAGGCGGCGGGAGGGGCTATGTTTGATGTTTGTATCAGCCAGACATTAATACCAGCACGGTTCTTTACTGTATTGCCCTCATGCCCTCGGCATTGGCTTATCACATGTCAGGATCCTATAACTTGCATGAGGACCTTCAGCGGTGTCCCGAATTGATACTCGCCAACCTATGGCTTTGCCAATTGCTTGGAGATCGTCCATAACAGAAAGTGTATCACGGATATATACATGCCCACCAGGCCTAAGAATTCTGTCCATTTCTACCATGATGTTGGACATGTTGCACCTGGTACAAAAGGAATTTGGCAAAATGTTTAATTTGTAACTCGTGATCAATGAGAATTTAATTGAAAGAAAAGTCATGCGTGCACAGGGACGGATCCAGAATTTTGTCTCAGTGGGGGCAAAAATTAAAAGAGTGAACATTTTCAAGAAAAAAAAGCTACTAGTAAGGTGCTATTGTGTAATTTCAGTGGGGGCTAAAGTGTATACTATACAGAAAATATAGGGTAAAATTACAAATTTTGAAAGAGTAGAGACTTACCTTTTCTGTTCGATAGAGAAGAGACCAGACGCATGCAACATATCGTAGGTTCTAGGGTATGTATCAAACGACTCACACCTGGGGAAGAATGCTTCGTCAGATGACAGATAAAATACAAGAAATGAAGAAGAAACATGTATTTCATTATACATACCAATCATGCATAACTCCCAGAAGTCCACGATCATAGATAACGGGTAAAGTATTTGGACCACTAACGGGGACAACGTTCATAACCCAGCAATTAAGTTCATGTTTGATTAGCGCTGCTGCAAATCTGACAAAGTAAGACATGTTCACAGTTAAATCTAGGAACCACATAATAACATCAGAAGAGCAGAGACTGGAACGACTAAAGATGTTATGGAGAACAAAATACCCTCCAAAACCAGCCCTCATGTCCAGCACGTTTCTAAGTTTGAAATTTTTCCACTTTAAAGCACGAACATAGCTTGCTATTATCTCATCCCAATATTTTGATTCTGCTCTGAAGAGTTCTTTCCTAGATATATAGGCATCCATTTGAATGCTCTGGAGCCTGTCAGGAGGGCTATTAAGACGTGCAGGCCACTTGGTGATATTTGCTCCGGCCCCATTCTCAGGTAGTCGAGCAATACAGGCTTTCATGTCAACATACCTAATGTAAACAAGAAATGACAATTAACAGTGACATATAAGGCCTCCTTGCTAAAAAAGCATCACAACCAAAGTGTAAATTGAGACGGATACAGAGTGACTACCACTTGGAGATACAGATTCAAAGAATATGAAAACTAATAATGTGAAGATAGTACTGTGGCACTAAACAAGACAGTCAGGTTGCACAAGTTTAGGCTATATTTCCAAGTAAAATATGAAGTGTGATAAAGTTTTTTGTACAACTTTTTACTAGAATTGTTTAGTTTGATATTTTATAAAATATTTTACTGGAGTATTGGTAAATACAGACTTGTTAGTTTGATACTAACAGTGTCTGGTTGGTTCCCTCAAAAAAAAAAAAAAAAAAAAAAAAAAAAAAAGTGTCTGGTTGGTTCAGTGGTAAACATGTGAGCATTTGCTTGAAGGTCTAGGGTGAGCCTCAAGTTTCAACTTCTTAATGAAAAATAATGGTGGCTAGTGGATGTGGCGTTGGCAACACCAATTGGTTGGAGATGAAGACAGCAACAGCAATGATGATGGGGTGCAGTAGTTAGCTGCAGTAATGGTGGTGGTGATGGCAATGGGTCTGGACGGCTGTGGTGGTAGCAACTAGGTGACAGTGGTGGCTGGTGGCAGCAGCAGCTGGGTGGCAGACGAAGTGGCGGTGAAAGTGGTGCTGGCGGTGGTAGGTGGCGACTGGAACATGTGGTTTAGGCGGTTGTCACGGTGATTCACCAGAAAATGTCTTGCAGAATTTAAATTTGCAAGTCATTTTATTACATCATTTGGATGAAAACATTTTACTTGTCCAAATCTTTTACGTTTTCTTGTGGGGACACTCTGGAAATTGAGAAAACGTTGTATAGGAAAATGTTTCACTTTCAAGCAAACGAAGCCTAATGTTGGCCACATGATAATTAATTTGTGACAATCATGTTAACAACAATTACAAACGAGCAACTGGAGTTCTTAGGGAAGCAAAACTTCAATTAGTAAAACCTAATAACAGAGACCCTGTAAAAACACAAGAAGCTCAATAATTGGATCTTCATCTTATATAATTCTTAACATAGAAGAACAGTGAAGGATTGTATCATAAAATAGCTGTGTGAGCGAGGAAACCTTTAACTAATCACTGAAAGTTCATTTGAGCTAGTACAAATGGAAACAATGATCAACCACACAAGTTTTCTCATCAAAGAACATAATGAAATTATTTACCAATTTTAAGAATGAAATGAAGTTGGAAGCCTTTTACACTACAAGGATAGATATCTCTAATAAAACCCAGTTATTTATGATTTTGTATCAGAGATTCAGGGTGCCAGAAATGATCACTTTTCATTATTAGTTTGATACAAAATACAACTGGTGCTATGGCACATTCTTTTTAGATAGGATTTTGACGTTGCACAATCATGATCGGGTCACAGACACTTACATAAAGCATGCCTAGCAGCTAGAATTCTGTTTCTTTAATTGCATATTCTTTAGACTGCAAGATAGACACCGTGCTCGATTGGCTGAATATCTACAGCATTATCAAACATGAAAGACGGCATAATTCGATTAGAACCAGTGGAAATACTTAACCAAGTGGCTCCGATTATCTTTGGGCAGAATAAAACTTTCTAATATAGGCCCTTAAGATACTAACTTGATCATATGTTCAAAGTAGTCAGATTTTAAATTACTACTGAGACTCCGAAAATTGAGTCTGACAATATACAGTGAAGGTTACACAATAACTAAAATTTTGAACCCACAAGTCACAACACACACAATGCTGAAGCAAGTAAGCTGCTAGTCTAGCAAGTAATCCTAGTAATATGAAATTTCTATGAACCAAGTAAAAGAGAATAAGTAGCATACCAGACATTGTCAGGGTCATCATCTGAATCACACAAAGGAGGCTTTGTTTCTGCCTTACGATTTGTATAGCAACTGTTGTTCAATGGCTTCTGCCAAATTGCAATATAACCCTCTTTCTTGACAAGATCCCAGCAAAGGCGACTCGTAAGATTAATCATCTCTGAGAAAGAAGAAAATTAATGAGCTTGTTAGTACTCCGGATGAACATAAAGCGAGCAGTTACTAATCAACAGAAAATAGGTGATGTAATCGCTACAATCAGGCGAGCAGAATCTGCACATACACTACAAATTACTTCCTTGTTACTATGTGCACCTATTTCACGTTATTTAGTATTTTTACTAGCACCATAGTGGTAATGTGTTAAGAGTGTGGTAGTAGTGGATGTGGTTATAAGAGTGATGAGTAGTGCTCCTATATTTGATTAATGTTTATCCATGTAAGTTTAAAGAATGGTAACTATGAAAGACAATTTGAGTAAATTGTAGACTGCATTATGAAATTAGGAAACACTTCGTCTCAAATAGAACCAATAGGATTCCCGCCGCTCGGAAGCGGGTTTGTGTCTTCATCTTATTCTAGCCTATATTAGTTTGTATCGGAGTATCAACATGAAATCATAGAAACATGAGAAGATCAAATTCCAGTGCAACGGGTGCACGTGGAAAAGACTGGAGATGTTCGAAAGTCATACTTGTCGTAGATCCACTGCCACAAGAAGTATTAGCTTAATTTCAGCGTGCTTTACAAAAAATCTCAAAATTATACCTTCCCATTGTTGTTCTAGTGCCGGTTCATGTTTATAAACAGGCTGTGCCGCCCAAACAAAGTACCCTCCTGCACGTAGCATCCTGTTGACCTCAAGTAGCAAGATCCCGTCTTCATCAAAAAAAGAAACAAAAAGGTGATTTAAGAATAAGCATGGAAGATTAAGAACGTTCAGGTAAACATCAATAATGTCTCATATACAAGATGTTGTAATTCTTTGAAGATAAAAAATGATAACTACATCAAACCAATGAAGCTTCCAGTGAAAGCACAGTGATTTCGATTTTTAATAACCCATGTATGAAGGAGGGAAGCTAGAAATAAGGAAGATTAAGTTTCTCTGCATCGCCAAGAATATGAATGGCTTCCCTTCAACTGAAGTTTTATCAATAAGCTTCGATATATTGTTTTTTATATCCTTTTAGTTGGAAGAATGAAATGAGATCTATAGCAACAATATGTATATATATTATACACTAATTCTTTTAGCAGGAAGGCCGTTACAATTCAATAAGAAAATAAGACTTTCATCCTGCGGTTGGATCCAGTCCACTTAACTCATTCAAAATCAATGTAGTTTGCTGCCAGTATAAATTACATAGTTATGATTCTTTAAGTATGAACTATGAATACTTTGAAAGGACCTTGGCAGGAAAACTATGCAAAGGATCAACAGTGAACACGTAGCATGTTTTATATATGCTTAATCCTTATCACCTGATCACTATATCTTTCTGAACCAATGAGATGGTAACAATAGCTAAAGTACAGAAGTGACACGTACCATCACGCGTCCAGTTGATTCTACATCTCGAACAATGAATCAATTCAAAAGCCTGACTTGGATACAATAAGCGTCGATTAACAAAAGCTGCAGCCATAGCAGGTACTCCACGTTCTAGTGCGAACTGGATTTGATTCTCATGAACATCTTTCGGAGCTATAGACATAGTGAGCACATCGCGTGATAACAAATATGCACCAAAACTCGCAACTCCACAACCAACGTCCAAAACAAGACGAGTATGCTGACCAAATGCTATATCAGAGACCATCTATAGATAAAAAACAAGAAAACCAGTTCAGAAACAACATCCTAAGAAAAAGATCAAACGACTAACATCATCATATCCATGAAAGCGATACCTCCGATATCTGATCCAAATACTTCTCTGCCCCATGTATGAACTGAGTCCCCCCTCCGGGAAAGATGAATTTATCCTTCTTTATGGCGATCCAGTTCTGACCACCTTTATCTTCAACAAGCCTTGCATGGGGTACATTGCTAAACCACACCTGTGACAGAGTAATGTGTTTAACTATCTTTCATAACCTAACATTGTTGAACCACACCTGTAATAGAGTAATGTGTTTAACTATCTTTCACAACCTAACATTGCTGAACCACACCTGTAATGAGTAATGTGTTTAACCATCTTTCATAGCCAACCCAATTCCATCCATTTGAAAATATAACCTTTCACCATATAAAAACAATGCAGAAAGTAAAAACAACAAACCAAAGGAGTAGAGATCAAGAAGTGTAAGTACCTCATCTCTACTTTGAGGCCAGGGGATTGGTTTCCTATACCCCTTAGGTGCAGGAACCAAGCAATTCAGCTCCTTCCCTTTCTCCGGACAATGCCGCTCAAACTTCTCACCTTTTCCCCAAGATTTTAGCTTCTTGATTGCCTCCACATTGTCCAAACATGGAATATGCTCCCTCATACTCTCAGGGCACACCCCAAACTTCTTAATCACCACCCTCGCTCCGCCGCCTCCACCGCTAACGCCACCGGCTGCAACCTCAGTCTCATTCCCACCTCCCAAATCCTCCACCGCGTCGGGATCAAATTCCCCAACCTCAAAATCAGTCGCCATCGTCCCATTCTCATCCACAATCCCAAACCTCTGCACCTCCGGCGGCGGTGGAGGCGGCGACGGCGGTGGTGGTGGCGGTGGCGGGGGAACTGGGTCCGGATCCGACTGCGGCGGGATCGGAGCTAGGGTTTTGTCGGCAACCTCAAGATTCAAACCTGGGTTTGTGTCGTTGATTAAAGTGGAGAGATCGAAGGATTTGTTGAAATTCGGGGAGAGAGCGACGTGAGTTGGGTTAGTTTCGGAAGAGGAAGAAGTGGTGGAGAGGGGTGATTGGCGGGAGTTGAAGAAGATGAGCTGTTGGTAGCCATCGGACCAATGCTTGCCGAAGTAGAAGAAAGCGAGTGACAAGAAAACGAAGGCTGAGATCTTGAGGAGTGTGGTTGATTTGAGGAAATCGCCATTGTTGAAGGCTTTCATCTCTTCGAATGAATCCTCGGACCTCCCCTAATTCGCGGATCTAATCTCCGTGTCTCTAGATCTTCTCTCTCTCGATCTTGACGGAGGATTCACACGAGTAGGCTTTTTCACAGTACAAAAGGCAGTGAAGTGTTCTTGACGTCTTCACTTTGTTTGAGAATCAGTGCAGAGTATTCAAGTCTGCTATTCCGTGCCACCACCGATTGTCGATCTGCCGGGGGAGAGTCCTGAAGTTACCGGACTGCCCTTTTCTTAAAATTGGATACACATGAGGGTCCTTTTGAGTTTACTCGTTATTTTGCCATCCAATTATCTAAACTTGGTGGGAAAAATTAATATAGCCTCCTGAGCTGTCACACAACCACATTTGGTAACACTCCAGAGTTCTTTTTTTTAATGTGACGTCCGCGTTTTTGGGTAATTTACACTATGTTCCCTATATTGTGGCAAGCAGACAAAGCTCATAGTCTCATACTTACTGTTCATGAATTGACATGAAAATCGTTATTTTTTATGGGATAAAACGGAAGTGGACGGTCAAGATAAAATTACCTTTTTGTCATTCGTATTTTATTCAATATTAGTGCATGACCCATGCGCTCAGGGCACTATCACTTGGATAAATAAAGGTTGACAACCTATAAGAAAACGACAATACCGGTTACAGAATAAGCCTACTCGGATTAAATGTACCAGTACAAAAATACAAGTAATATAATTATTTTTCATTGGAAACAACAAATGATCCTCTAAATGAAACATAATAACAATTGTATTTCATCAAAATAATTAATGAAATTGTCAATCATATAGTCCATGACTAAGTACACAATTTCATAAGCTAAAATGAAAGACTACATGCGACATTCGCCGAGATAACATTGAAAGCTTCTAAGTTTCGGATGTTGCCACATTTACCAGCGCATTGCAAAAATACATATGTTGAATCCATTCAGAAGGTGTCAGGAATGCACCCAGGTCTAATTCATTAAGCTATATGCAAAACCATGTTTGGCAAGAAAACCATATATGTAAGTCGCGTGCAAATTTCGTGTATACAAACTGAATATATGTACAGCACCGTTCTCAAGTTTTACATGATTCCTCAAAGATACGCTTAGTAGATGAATTAGTTGAAGGTACATCTACTTTGTGACCAGAAAAAAGGGAAGCCTTCTTCTTGTACCTGCCTAGGAAAATAGGCAGTTCATGTTGTACTTGAAGGGAAAATTCAAGGAGATTTGTCCCGGACTACGTGATTTATGTAGAGAATTAATCATAGACATTCAAAAAATAATTGCGGTAAGTTAACTTGCGGAATAAAACTTACCACAGTCCATCCAGACTTGTACGACGCAATTCCCAAAACGTTGACCATCTTCTGGCAGTATTGTGTTTTGAATATGATTGTGTGATCTATGCCCCTGGATCCGTCTCGTAGAGATACACAATTTTCATATATGGCTCGTCTTCATCCGACATCTGTAGCTAATGTTAAGCTCCAAAAACCAAATTTAGATCCTGCTAAAATCAACTACGGACCAGAAAATTTGACAAGCGATAGTTGGAGTTCTACAACTCCAATCGACAAGCCGTTTCTTCCAGACCCTTAATTTTTTTGAGATCTTCAACTTTCGTGATTTACCAAAAACGATCCGAGATCGTTATCCTGGCCAAAACACCAAAAAGCTGAATATGGTGTGTCCGGAAGCCTTCCGACGTATGATCAAAGCTCCGATTCAAGTTCGATGGTAATTCCAACAAGAAAAGCTCATGAATTCACAGCTAGGGTTTTCTCTCTTGTGTAAAAAATATTTAAGATCAATCATCATTACTTAAGAACTATTGTGGACTATTTATAGAGACATATTACTAACCCTAATATTATAAATAACCATAACTGCACACAAGTCCCTTGTAGGAAAACTTTGCATAACAAGTCCTTCCATACTAACTTTAGTGTCGCTTGCAATTAAGTCGTAATCATATGTGTTGATTCAAGACTTCTAAGTGTGTTTTGGAATGTCATCATTTAGAGTGATGAAAGACAAAGATTCTCTAAGTCTTCAAGGCTCCAAGGCCTTGAGATATTGATCAAAGCCTCAAAGCCTTGACAGCTACTTTCTTATGAAATGTATTCTGACAATCTTGTGTTGCTGGTGGTCAATCTGATGTTTAAGATCAGATATTTGTTGCAAATATTCTTGTTATTTGTATCTTATATATTTAACATATTGCAGATATCATAATTGGAGTGAATCAAAGAACTATGGCGTTACAGTTGGAAAAACTGTGAAGAATGTTCAGAGCTCCAAGGCCTTGAGATATGCCTTGAGCTGCTGACATCTTTCACATACATAACTTGATTCTCTCTTGCAGGATTTGATCTTGGTTATTACAAGTGTTTAAAGACTTTTGCAAGGATATTGAAGAAAATGAAAAATCTCAAAGCCTTGAGGCTGAAGATGAGCATGATGATGAAGAGGCTTTAGCATTGATCTCCAATGCCTTGGCCACGATTCTCAAGAAGAAGAAAAACTTTCGAAACAAAGACTACAGCAGAGAGAGATCAAGACCTTCAAGCAGCAAGGATTACAAAGGTAAGTCTTCATCACAGTCACATAAATCTAAAGTAATGAATTGTTTTGAATGTGGTGATGCAGATCATTTAGTAAGGGATTGTCAACAAAAGAAGAAGAACATGAACTTTCAAAAGAAAGACAATGACAACAGAAAGAAGAAAGCAATGATGGCCTCATGGAGTGATTCTGATTCATTAAGTTATTCAGAAACAGAAGAAGAACAAACAAATTTATGCTTCATGGCTAAACATGATGAAGAAAAATCTTCAGACAGACACATTGAGGAAATGGTAAAAGATCTTCTTGCTAGTCCTTCTAATGTACTTCCTGAAATTCTCAAGAGCATGTTTTTAAATGAGGAAAGTTACTGAAATGAGATTGCGTCTTTAAAGGTTAAAGTTCATGAGCAGGTAAAAGAAAACTTGGACTTGGTTTTCACCAATAAGACTATTGAAGTTTCTAGGACAAAAAATGAAAATGACTTCAAGGCCTTGGTCAGTAGATTCAAAGCCTTGAAGGCACATATAAAAGAGATTGTTGATCAAAGCACTCTCTTAACTGAAAAGGTATGTTGATCTAAAGACTCATTCAGAGGATTTAGAACAACAAATTTGTTCTTTGACTGAGAAACTTCAAGAGTCTAAAAAGTTCCTAACCAGTTTTACAGGTGTAGATAGTGCTTTCTAGACAGGCAGATCCTAGCCATGTGGCGATCATCCAGCACACCTAGCTGTGCTCCACACACACTGGATCACCACCCGCGCTGATCCACGTGGGGGCTGCGAGACAGGGCCCTCGCATACCACCGCACGGGACTTGTAGGGACTTAGTGGTTTGGAGGCTAGAGTAAGTCCTGTCGCGCGCGAGCGACAACCAAGCCCGCGCGCGAACTTAGTAACTATTTTGAGAGATTTATGGCACGAGCTCCATAAACCCGGTCAACCTCATAACGATTCCGGTATACGCGGACGAACGTGTCGTAACGGTCCCTATATACGCGGACGAATGTGCCGTTGTGGTTAAGCTTATTAAGCCGCCATTAGTGGGCGCATTAACCCATCACAAGGGTCACATTCTCCGTTATATATAGGATCGTTAACCCTTCCATACAAGGGCGAATCACCTGAGATACGCGGGAGCTCTGCCAAAATTCTGTCTCTCTCTCATACAGTGCTATTGTCTTACTCTCTCCCTACACACAACCCTACTCTTCCTGTGTTCTTTCCATCCCCTACTCTTGGTGTATATTGAATTCTCTCTGCAGGATTCTCTCGTACACAACAGGCTCAGAACATAATCTGAATATCATTCTTGGAGGAAGTCTGAAATCTATGCATAAAAGTGGAATTGGCTATAATCCAAATTTTCCAAAGAAAAGCCAAACTACTTTTGTCAAATCTGGTAGCAGACATTCTCCGAAGTGTCATTACTGTGGAAAAATTGGTCATATCAAATTAACTTGTCCCTTCAGAAGATCAGAACCTCATATTCTGAGGAACACTTATCCTTATCAGCTTAAGGGACAGGTTAGGCAGATTTGGGTTCCAAAAGGAATTAGACCACCAAACATGGCTGATTCTGAGTATGACTCAAAGTTCTGAACTTGGTCTAACAGCCTGTTGAGGCAATGATTTAAGTTTGCAGGATGTCACCAAGGCCTTGAAGGATCAAAAATGGATATCAGACAGTGGTTGTTCCAGACATATGAGTGGAAATAAGTCTCTTTTTACTGAGCTCACAGAGAAATCTGGAGGAACAATTACACTTGGTGATAAATCAAAATGCAATATTATTGGTATAGGTAGTATTGGTAATGGTTCTACCAACTCTATCTCTGATGTTTATCTTGTGGATGGAATTAAATATAATCTTCTTAGTATTTCTCAGTTATGTGATAAAGGTTATGAAGCTGTATTTGACAAGGAGAAACGTGTTGTGCAAGATGAGAAATCTGGAGATTGCATACTCACTGCTCCTAGATCATACAATCTATATGCTATAAGTACTAACAGTATTGTAGGAGACAAGTTAAAGTGCCTCAAGGCCTTGAAGGAAGATTCAAAGCTTTGGCATAAAAAGCTTGGGCATATTAGCATACACACCTTGAATAAACTCATCTCAAAGGACTTGGTAAGAGGATTACCATCACAAAAATTCTCAGATGATGAGATTTTCAAGATAATAACTCCGTTTTGGAGTTATATTATTCCTTATTTTTGCTATGTTTTGCGTGCTTATCATGGAGAATTTTATCGTCTTTTGAGCGTTATATGCTAAAAATTGTGAAAGTTGAGTTTTTGAGCGTTCATCGTTAAATCCGGGTGTTTCTCGTATATTTTGTTGCTTTTATTGTGATATGATCGCGGGTTCGTGTTTCGTGTCGTGGTTGGCAGTAAATAGGACGCGAGGATCAAAGGTGATGAAGAAACGAGATTCGGAAACAAAGAAAGCAAGGAGATTTCAAGGAAAAGAGCCAGAAAAAAGCTAAGGAAGATTCTCTTCGCACGAAGAGAATTGTTCTTCGCACGAAGAGAATACTTAGCCAAATTTCCAGATGTCTTCGTGTGGTATGGTGCTGTCTCAAAATAGGAAGACTGTTGCAAGAGGAGATCAGACAAGTTGAAGAATCTCTTCGCACGAAGAGAATTGTTCTTCGCACGAAGAGAATGCACAGTTTGTTAAATCCGTCCAGGGCTTTTATGCAATTATCAGAAACTTGTTTAGAACTTTATGGAAACGTATAAAAGGGTATTAGGGCTAATTTTTAGTCTAGTCTATCAAGGAGGAACGTGTTTTTGACTTCAAGGAGCTATTGTGGAGCTTGGGGATCATCCGTTTGCTTTCTAAACTTCTTCTAATCTCTTTTTTTGGGATTATGATCATAGAACTTGTTATTTTGATCATGTCTAGTAGAAGCTAAACACTTTTATCGGGATATCTCGTAGGAAATTAGGGTTTGATCACTACGTATTGTGATTTATGGATTTTCTTTCATGCATTCATGCTTAATTGATGAATTTTTGTCTAGTTATGTGTATTTTACTCTTTTCATCTATCTTTTCTATTAGTAGACGTATTAATAGGATTGCGTTAGGTTGTGAACGATAGAGGAATCTACGTTTGTTGCCCGGAAACTTGAAATACACACTAGCCGTATCTAGGGTTGAGGAATCTTGCTATTTAGCTAAGAACAAAGAGTAGAATAAATATCGTAATGCGTGCTTAAACTTGAGAAGACTAGAGGAATCAGCTGTGAGAGTTTAAGTATAGTTATTGGTTGAGACATCTTCAATATAATTGTGCTAGTTTAACTAGAACAACAACTCATCGTGTTAGTAGAACATAAATCCAACGTAGTGTGAAATACCTAGTGATCCGTAGAGATATCCTGACCTTGATCAACTTTGAGAAACAATCAAATAAACTCGTGCTTATTAATCTTGAATTAATTCATTGAATTATTTGAGACACTCGTTATTTTAATTATTAGTAGAATTAGAAAACACAAATCAACGCGCTTTACCCACACAAAGAACAAATTTAATAGCTAATTTACAACGAAGTCTCTTGGGTTCGACAACCCAGATTTCCAGAATATTATCACTACATCGACAACTGTGCACTTGCAGTTGGAGCGTGTCAAGTTTTTTGCGCCGTTGTCGAGAACTTCAAATAAATTAGTTATTATTTTTCTCTTTAGGGATTTACTTTTTCAGTTTATATCTGTTACCCACCTACGTTTTGTGTAATTTGTGATTTCAGGTTGATTTGCACGGTGCATGACCCGTTCTAGAGACGAGCCTTTGTATCCTACGTTTGAAAACCCGAAATCCTTATTGAAAGCACAGCGTAGAGACAAGAGGAATTCAAGATCTGTCAACATGGATTATGAAACTAGATCTGAGTTTGAAAGGATCCGCAAAAGCGTGCAAGATGCGGAAGCGGCTAGAGCTGCAGCTGTAGAGGAGGCAGCAAATAGAGCACGAGAAACTGAGAAGCTTAGGGCTCAAATGGCTGAGATGAAGGTGATGATTGATCGCATGAACCCTCCAAATCCACAACAACTTCCTGCTGCGGAGGTAGTTGGTAGAAACAACGGTGGCAATGGGAATAATGGGGGTAATAATAGGAACAATAACGGTCGGAATGTGGCAGAGCAAGTCAACAATGCGGAGGAGGATGAGCATCCTTTGGTGGATTACTTAATAACTACACCGGAGGGGTATCAACCCACTATTGTCAGGCCTCAGATTAATGCCGCACATTTCGAGATACGCCAACCACTGATCAACATGGTTCGGGATGAGTGCTTATTCACTGGAGCCCCAAGTGATGATCCACATCAACACTTGCTCAATTTCGATCAGATTACCTCCACTATGTATGATCAGAGAGTTCCACTTGAGACGATAAAGCTCGTTCTTTTCCCCTTCTCCTTATCGAGAAAGGCAAAGACATGGCTTATGGAACTTCCAGCAGGTAGTATCGTTACATGGGCAGATTGTAGCAGAGAATTTCTCAGTAAGTATCTTCCGCCATCCAAGGTTGCTCAACGGATGGCTGATATTACAAAATTTACACAACAGGAAGATGATTATCTGGGAGACACGTGGAGAAAGTTCAACCAGCTCCTTCACAGATGCCCTACTCACGGAGAGCCATGGTACAAACTTCTGCACTACTTTTACAATGCCTTGGACAGAGAGACTGCAAATGAACTGGACATGATGGCTCAAGGCAATTTTATGGGAGTGGGATTATAGAGATGCTGGGATCTACTGGATAATGTAGCAAAACGTGAGTCCACGAGGTCTGAGACTCGTAGAAACACGAAATCAGATGGAGCATTGGTGAGTAAGATTGAGTCCATGGTGGAACAGAAATTTGAACATCAGATGGCAGTGATGACTTCGGCTTTCAGTAATCTGAATCCATCGGCACAGGTGAAGTCTGTGGGAGATATGGTAGCAGATGCAAATCAGGGATATGGAGATGGTATGGAAGACGCGAACTACATGGGTCAACCAAGGCAGCAGCAATGGCCAAACACCTATCATCCCAACAATCGCAATCACCCTCACTTCAGCTATGCCAATCTAAATAGTGGATTATATGCGCCAGGTCAAAGGCCAAATGTTCCATACGAAGCTCAAAGACAGATTCCACAACAGTAGGACCCACCATCAGAAGAACAGGATACAAATGCGTTGTTGAGGAAACTGTTAGCTAGCAATGATAAAATTGAGAGCAAGATTGTCGCGATAGAAGCCACGATGAAGAGCCATGAGACACAAATTGGCCAGATAGCCAATCAAAATACTCGACTTCCACCGGGTATGTGGCTTCTAACACAATCACTCCACCTGAGTAATTGAAGGCTATCACTAGTCGCAGTGGGATCACCACTAAAGACCCTCCATATCCTACCCACGCACGAGCTGAGGCAACCAAGGCCACCGAAAAAGCATTGGATGAAGAAATTCCCGTGCCTACCGTGATTCCCCAATCAAAGGACACGAGTAGGAAGTCGGAGGAAAAGCCTAAGCCAAAGGAAGAGTATAGTGTGCGTGTGCCTTACACGCAGAGATTGAAGAGTCAAGAGGATGCCAAGCACTTCAAGAAGTTTGTAGATATCTTTAAGAAGTTACACATCAATATCCCTTTGCGGAAGCAATATCACAAATGCCCAAATACGCAAAATTTCTCAAGGACCTCCTCTCTAATAGAAGGTGCATGGATGATTTTGAAACCGTGACTCTGAATGAGGAGTGTAGCGCCGTTGTGCAAAAGGCGTTACCAAAG
Source organism: Linanthus parryae (assembly GCA_023055425.1). NCBI lineage: Eukaryota > Viridiplantae > Streptophyta > Magnoliopsida > Ericales > Polemoniaceae > Linanthus > Linanthus parryae. The sequence continues at coordinate 101,129,746 of JALGPY010000002.1, forward strand.
AAGATGAAAGATCCGGGTGGCTTCATCATTCCTGTGACATTGGGAGATGCTTTTCATGGAAGGGCATTATGTGATCTTGGTGCGAGTATTAATTTGATGCCCACATCGGTTTTTGAGCAGCTTGGCGTAGGAGACCCTAAACCTACCAGGATGTGTTTGCAGATGGCTGACCGCACCATAAAATGCCCAAGGGGTGTTTTGGAGGATGTATTAGTGAGAGTTGAGGGACTCATCTTCCCAGCTGATTTTGTGATCCTAGACATGGAGGCTGACGATGATGTTCCACTTATCTCAGGCCGCCCATTCCTTGCCACGGGGAGGACTATCATTTATGTGGCCAATGGAGAGATGACTATGCGGATCAGCGATGAGAAGGTGGCCTTCAATGTATTTGAGGCTATGAAGTTTCCCGCATATGCGGTGAGTGAGCAGTGTTTTGGTGTGGAGGCATACATGCCAAACGAGGAGGATGTACTATTGGAGCAGCTATATGAGGAGCTTGCTTTACTTGACTCAAGCGAAAAAGAGCAAGCTATGGAGGCACATTGGCGAAAGCCCTTACCCCTCTTTGACGAGGGAAGCAGGAATACTCTTATTCCTTCTCTTATTACTGCACCTGTTTTAGAATTGAAACCTTTACCTGCTCATTTAAAATATTTGTACTTGGGATCTAATGAGACTTTGTCTGTTATTGTATCCGCGTGTTTGGACAGGGAACAGGAGGAGCAGCTTCTCAAGGTATTGCAGGAAAGAGAGGAAGCTATGGGATGGACCATAGCGGATATCAAGGGGATCAGCCCCACGGTTTGCCAGCACAAGATTCGGCTCATGGAAGATAAGAAGCGGTAGTTCAGTTTCAGCGGCGCCTCAATCTTCACATGCAAGAGGTGGTGAAGAAATAAGTGCTTAAATGGTTGGAAGCAGGCATCATTTATCCGATTTCTGACAGTACATGGACGAGCCCGGTGCAGTGTGTCCCTAAGAAGGGAGGTATTACTTTGGTGGAAGGGGAAAAGGTGATCAAATTGCCACTCATACTGTTACAGGGTGGAGAGTTTGCATGGATTACCGCAAACTCAATGATGCCACATTGAAGGACCATTTTCCCCTCCCATTCGTTGATCAGATGCTTGATAGGCTGGCATGCCATTCTCATTATTGCTTTTTAGACGGGTACTCAGGGTATAATCAGATAGCGATTGAGCCAGCTGATCAGGAGAAGACAACATTCACTTGTCCATATGGGACCTTTGCTTTTAGACGCATGCCTTTTGGGTTATGTAACGCACCTGCTACGTTTCAGAGGTGTATGATGTTGATCTTCTCAGATATGATGGAGCAGAATTTCGAAGTATTCATGGACGACTTCTCATTGTATGGTGATGGGTTCGAAGATTGCTTGCAACAATTGGCCCGTGTTCTGGATAGATGCATTGACACCAACCTAGTGCTCAACTGGGAGAAGTGTCACTTCATGGTTACCGAGGGTATTGTTTTATGGCACAAGATTTCAAGCAGAGGCTTAGAGGTGGACCGGGCAAAGATTGAGGTTATTGAGAAGCTCCCATACCCTACGACGGTCAAAGGGGTAAGGAGTTTCTTGGGACATGCAGGATTTTACCGGCGGTTTATCAAGGATTTCTCGAAGATCACAAAACCTCTGTCCAGTTTGCTTGAGAATGATGCAGTCTTTTGAGTTTGATGCAAAGTGCAAAGCAGCTTTTGATGTGCTCAAGGAGAAGTTGATTAGCGCGCCCATCATTGCCACACCGGACTGGACCTTGCCATTTGAGCTCATGTGTGATGCTAGTGACTATGCGGTGGGAGCAGTTCTAGGACAGAGCAAAGAAAAGGTAGCTCATGTCATTTACTATGCCAGTCGAACTCTTAATGATGCACGGGTTAATTATGCCACCACGGAGAAAGAGATGTTGGCGATCATATTTGCGTTGGACAAGTTTCGTCCATATCTTGTGGATTCTCAGGTGACGATCTTCACAGACCATGCAGCTCTCAAGTACCTTCTCACCAAGAAGGATGCCAAGCCAAGTTTGATCCGGTGGGTGTTGTTGATGCAAGAGTTTGATGTGGTAATCAACGATAAAAAAGGGGTGGAGAATGCTGTTGCTGATCATCTGTCACGACTAGAGAATGAAAAGCAAGAGGACGTGCCAATTATATAAGATTTTCCAGATGAGCAGCTCATGGTTGTGGTAGCAGATGTGCCTTGGTTTGCTGACTTAGCAAATTTCAAGGCGCTCAATATTGTCCTCAAAGATATGACACACCACCAGAGGAAGAAGTTCTTTGCAGACGCGCGACAGTACAACTGGGATGATCCTTATCTGTTCAAGCTAGGTGCAGACAATGTATTGCGGAGGTGTGTTGCGGAGCCAGACACGTTAGAGATTCTCAGACACTTCCACGAGTTGAATTGTGGAGGTCATTTCGGCAAATCGCGTACAGTGGCAAAGGTACTTCAGAGCGGTTTCTTTTGGCCTACATTGCATAAAGACGCCCATCTATTTGTACAGCAGTGTGACCGGTTTCAGAGAACCGGCAATATTTCCAACCGAAATGAGATGTCGCAAAATTTTGTGTTGGAAGTGGAACCATTTGATGTTTGGGGCATTGATTTCATGGGGCCATTCCCCTCGTCACTTGGCAATTTGTATATCTTGTTAGCTGTCGATTATGTGACTAAGTGGATAGAGGTGATGGCGTGTCCCAAGAATGATGGAGCTACTGTTAAGAGGTTTGTGCGCAATAACATTTTTACGCGGTTCGGGACACCCAGGGCAATTATTAGTGATGAAGGTACTCATTTCGTGAACAAATGCTTTGCTAATGTGTTGAGCAAGTATGGGGTAAGGACGCACAAGATATCACTTGCCTACCATCCGCAGTCAAATGGGCAAGCTGAGGTGTCTAATTGAGAGATAAAGGGGATTCTAGAGAAGACAGTCAATCCGGGACGCAAAGACTGGTCCTTACATCTGGATGACAGTCTATGGGCTTATCGGACTGCAGACAAGACTCCTTTGGGCATGTCTCCCTACCAACTTGTATTTGGGAAGTCATGCCATCTCCCGGTGGAACTTGAGAATAAGGCATTTTGGGCGCTTAAAAAGATCAACTTGGATGCGAAGCTCTCAGGTGAGCAGAGGAAACAGGCGTTGCTTGAGCTGGAAGAGTTTCGGTTGATGGCTTATGAGAGTGCAAAAACATATAAGGAGCGGACAAAGCAATGGCACGACAAGCATATTGTACCGCGGGACTTCAAGGTGGGGCAAAAGGTATTGGTTTTTAATGCACGTTTGAAACTGTTTCCAGGAAAGTTGAAGTCAAGATGGAGCGGTCCTTTCACAATTACCGAGGTTTACCCATGGGGATCGCTTGAGGTCGAAGCTGAGAATGGGAACCGGTTCAAGATAAATGGACAGCGAGCAAAGCCGTACGTGGACGGGAATTTCATTGGGGTAATTGAGCGCCTCAAATTGATTCCCGTTATCTAAGCTCATTTGAGGTAACTGGGTCGGGCCGTCGACCTTAAATTACAAAGCGCTTGTTGGGAGGCAACCAAACCTATTTATTGCCTTGGTGTAGATTTACATACTGTTTTGTTATTTTATTCTGTTTTACTTATTTGAGAGGTGCGAGAGAGTGGATTTAATGTTTCCAATGAGTGTGTGCAGGAATTCTAGGTGGAAGGCCTGTTTTGGATCCCCCGTCTTGATACGCGAGTGAAGAATTGCACGATAAATCGAGGAACAACAGACTAAAGGGCGTATCGGGATCCGGAACGAAGAAATAAAGGATGGATGCCATTCCGAAACTCACTCAACACACGCACTTGAGGAGAATCATGTTCTCGGACTCCCTGTCTTGATATACGGAAAGAAACGTTAAAAACCTGGGAAAGTTGGCACAATGGTACGATTTACGAGGCAAATTTTTGCAGATAGCACTGTAACCAAGATTGAATAGTGCCATTGTGTGGGGGTGGTTGAGAGATTTCTGTGGACAGGTGGATCGCGTATATCGGAGTCCGGACGAAGAAGTTAGGCCAAAAAGGATGTTAAGCGAGAAAAAAGGCATCGAAAAGCATCCGGAATTGCCAAACGGGTCTTTGGAAGGATCAAATTGAAGAATCAAGGATTCCCCAAACATTGGGAATCTTTTATAACGCAAATGGAATCTCGAGGTCGAGGAGATTCGTGAAGAAGCAAAGACACGAGCAAAATGGCGAAAAAGGATGTTCGAGCGGCTTAAAACATCCGGAAATTTTCAACGGATCTTTGAGAGCATGAATTTGAAGAATAAAATATTCCCCGGACTTTGAGAATCTTTTATCATCTACACGGGGTCTCGAGGACGAGTAGATCCATGAAGATTCAAAGAAACGAGTAAAAAGTCAAAGAAATTCAAGCAAAAAGGAATTTTTAATCTGTGCCCAGACCTCTTCGCACGAAGAGAAATACTCTTCGCACGAAGAGTTTGGACTTAGAAAACTTTTAATTCTCTTCCTGTGACAGCCTTCTGTCTCAAATAAGAAGCTGTCACAAGAAGAGAAATAAGCCCAACTGAGCATCTCTTCGCACGAAGAGAAATTCTCTTCGCACGAAGAGAATGCCCAGAAGGCGTAAAAAGTCCTAAAAGCCGTGACAAAGCAAGAGGAAAATGGGTTTTATGGGGGGTATTTCTGGGAATTCGTCTTAAGGGTATTTAAACCCACGTCCACCCGAGTTCACCAGCAGTTCTTCATTGTTCTTCAACCCATCGACCACTCCATCTCTCTCACAGCCTTCAAATTCGTCAATCTTCAAATCTCCACCAAATCAGAAGTACTTGGAAGGGTTTTTGCTCGCGAGAAGAAGGATAAGAAGATTAAATCGTGGAGTTTTGGCTCAATCTCACTCTAACAAGCTGATTTGGGGAAGAACAAAACCTAGGGTTCAATTCCTAGATTCAAAAATTGAAGCACTTGGAGGGGGATTCGGTCAAAAGTTCAAGAACAAACATCGGCGGGGACTACGAGGAGAGTAAGGAAAGCACAAATTTTTCAATTTTTCCGGAAAAATTTTCACCGGTCAATTTGGCCCTTCTTGGTGAATTTTTCGCGGAAACGACACCTGTAAGAAGGGTACTCCGGGTGTCTCAGGTACTATCTTAACTAGCAATTTCAATTTTACTCGTCTAGGCACAATTGAGTAAAAGCCCATTTTATTTTCTTTCGCTTAGTTGCGAACCTTGGGGGCGATTGATTAGACTCCTAGGTGTTATTTTTTTAATTGCTACGTGTTAGTTGCTTTCGTTTACACTCCCTGTCACGGTGCACTATTTAAATTTTCGTCTTATTTGCTTGTTTTTCTAAATGGCCTCAAAAAAGAGAAAGACGGGTGAGGGGTCGTCTATGGAGGCATCCGGTTCTGCTCCGCCTACCATAGAGGCGCGGGAGTTGCCTAAATATGATTTGCTAAAAACCCCTTTTCCTAACCGACCTGTGATGAGACAAAGAAGAGAGGGGAAGGTGAATGTGAAGAGAGTGACTGAGTCGAACTTTGACTCGTATCGCTTTGTGACCCACGAGGCCCATTATGATTATGACCATGACCATTATCTTAAGAAATCGGGACAACCAGAGACAGTGTTTGAATTTCACTCGGACATGCCCCAACCTATTAAGAACATTTACGATAGGGAAGGGCTTCTTAAGTGGTTTGAATTGGTCGGAAAGTCGAGCGCACCAATCGCTGGGGAGTTTGTTGTCAACCTTAGGTATGCGTTGGATGGTGGGAGTCGAGACCATAGGTTGGTGTACTGTAGAAACAAGTGGATAGTGTTCACACCGGAGGCTATCGGCTTCGCGCTTAAATTCCCACCTCTAGCGGATGCGTGTGCTTTTGCTCGGGTTGTGTCGGACGAGAACATTTATGAAAAGGTCAACAAGTTTTGTTTTCCACCGGGTAAGTCTCTGTGGGATATGAAAGGGCCAATGCTTAAATGGATAGTTTTGAATGGGGAGTTAAAGCCGGAGGCTAGATGGATTTGTGAGTTGTTGGAGAATTGGGTTTTGGGAACCACCTCAAACCCCACATTCTCCTTTAGACTTTGTGTGATGGTGTTGTGTCTTTGGGAGGGGCAGAGAATTGATATTCCTCGCTTCATATGAGGTAATATCATGGATCGAATTTCGAGGAACAACAAGATGGCCCCCGGACATACATGCTTGCTCACCCACTTAGCCGTTTTTTCTGAGGTGGCGATTCACAAATACGACAAATTCATTCCTGTCTTCCTTAAGAGAGAATGGTCTAAGTTTGACGCCACGGCCAAAGCCTTGAAGCGGAACAAGGGTCGGAAGAAGAGTGTAGGAGTGAAGAGGGCTGGTTTTGATGGTGAGGCAGCCTTCAACCAGTTGAGAGAGGAGATGACAGTGGATAGGGAAGAGAGGAGGCGTCAGTTTGAGTGCTTGCAGAGCAACCAAACCCAATTGGGTAATTTGGTTCAGATGGTTGGTGAGTGGGTGCTTTACTCGACTGAGGTACCTAGAGAGGAGTTTGTTCCGCCTGTCCCTACCATTGTGAGGTGGTATCAAGGGGCCGCGTATGAGGCCCCGCCTGATGAGAATGAGGATGAGGAAGTTGGGGATGATGAAGACGGAGGCGAGGATGCCTCTTACTCCGGAGAGGATGAGTAGAGGAGAGAGAACCCTTGCGCTAGGATTGTTGAGTCCTCGGTTTCTCGTTGAGGACAACGATGCATCCTAGTGTGGGGGTGGTGGTACCTTTTACTAGCCTAGTGTGTCTTGCATAGCCTTGTTTGCATATAGTCGTAGTCGTAGTGTGTGAGTTTGTGTGGTTGATGTCGCGTTTAATATAGTGTCGTATTGTGGTAGATGTGTATATTTTTGCATTTAGTTGCATTCTTTTTAAATTATTGAGTCCCCTACCCGTATCGAGTCGTAGTCGAGTTGGCCTATGCATTTTGTCCAAATAAAAAATAAAAAAATTTAAAAATCATAAAAACTGAAAAATTTGAGAAAGGGCAATCGAAAAGAAGCTTTAAATTGGAAAAATCAAGGAGTTGTGAGGAATTTAGGCGTAGGGCGTGACTTGCAACCGAGAACGAAAATGTGAGTTTCCCTTAGTACGTATAGAGGGACTTTCTTTACGGGAGTGCCTACCTATTTTACACATGTACTTGATTTTCAAAATCTAAAGTGTGTGCCGTGTTTTTCTTACAAGAGTTGAGCTAGGTGTGAGCTAAACAAGCCAAACGTTCTTGTGTACGTCTTAGGTAGTCGCCAACCCGCCCCGTAGTGGAACACGAAACAGCTGTGCGGGTTTGTGTATTAGAGCACTCACTGCTTATAGAACTCACCTTGTAGGACCACTAGAAAACCTTATTTGAACCTTGGATTATTTGATAATCTTTTGACCTAGGGTGACGATTCTTGGCCTTCATCACAAATCGTTTAGAATCACCACTTTAGTACGTCACGAGGGAGTTGTAGTTGAGGGGGTTCGATGAGGGAGAGCTCATTTGCATATACTTGTGAAGTTCTACATGATCGCATACGCGATAGTTTATATTTACGAGGGGATGCGAGGGTGAGTGTGAGTAGGCTTGCGCACTTCGGTGTGGCGGTGTTCCATGTCACTACATCATTGACACAAGTGTGGAGAGCCGTGAGTGCGTGATATCTAATACGCACGGAAATGGGGTTGGTTGATATTGATTGGTGGATCATGCTGGGGATCGGTTCTTTGCTTCGTTACGGTGTAGGAGGATCGGTTGGATTAGGCATGAGACTTTCGTATAGTTGACTACTTGAGAGAGGGGCAAGACGATGTTCTAGTGTGGGGGTGTCGACTATTGACTCCGGACATGGATATTGAGCTTTTGACGACTCCACCCCCATGCATGCTTTTATATTGATTTCGGCTTGTTTCGTGGCACCATGTACTTTATCGAGATAAGGGGGGAGATGATTTTTCTTGTGATTCTTATTCATCGGTTTGTCTGATTTCCTTCCCCTTGTCATTTTTTACTCTTGGAAGAACCACTCGTGTAATTTGGTATATGTTGGAAGATGTTGTTGAGGGAAAGAAGAAAAAAATAAAAAAAAAGAAAAAATAAAAAAAGAAAGAAAAAAGAAAAAAAAGAGAGAAAAAAGGAGAGATTGAATAAAGGAAGAAATTTGAGCTTATTGGAAATTGAGTGGTGGAAAGTTGCTAGTTCATTGAAGATGGTTTACATTTCGTGCACGTATCGCCATGGTGGCCACGGAGATCGTAATTGTACCGGGGTTTGAGGGAATCGAGGGCCGGAGACGGTGAGTTTCGGGTTGCGGTTTCTATCATCGTGGTGAGGGTGTGTGAGATGTGGGTGATAATGTGAGAATGTGACGCTTTATGACGTGTTTCATCATGATTATCTTTAGGTCGCTATGCCTCAACATCCTAAAACCATTAGCGGATTAGGAGCTCGGACCTTGAACGTGGCTTAGCCTAGAGTAGCCTCTTACTTTTATCGGCACACGCGAAGAGGTAGGTTATTCTTGTATTTAGTAAAGCTAGACTCTCTATACGATCTAAGGGAAAGTCGTGTTGTCAAGTTTAGTTTCAATTCACGCCTTGTTCCTAGATTTTTCATCAATCCATTATATCCGGTTTAAGTTAACTTAGATTGCCCGATCTCGCAAAAGAAAGAAAAAAAATTGTTCTTTAATTTCTTGCATTGTATATATTGCATTTGCATGTAGTTGCATTGTTTATAATCGAGTCGTGTCCGCTAGTAAAAGGTGATTTGTGTTTGGATCTTGACCTCGGACTCGTAGGCGATGTTGTGTTAAGTATGCAATGGCAAATGTGGTATGTATGCAAAGAAAGTTCGGAAATTGGAAGAGGTTTGAGGAAATGAGATGAGATTGTGAGAATTGGCTTGAGGATTTGCTCGGGACGAGCAAAATGTAGTGTGGGGAAGTTGATAACTCCGTTTTGGAGTTATATTATTCCTTATTTTTGCTATGATTTGCGTGCTTATCATGGAGAATTTTATCGTCTATTGAGCATTATATGCTAAAAATTGTGAAAGTTGAGTTTTTGAGCGTTCATCGTTAAATCCGGCCGTTCTCGTATATTTTGTTGCTTTTATTGTGATATGATCGCGGGTTCGTGTTTCGTGTTGTGGTTGGCAGGAAATAGGACGCGAGGATCAAAGGTGATGAAGAAACGAGCTTCGGAAACAAAGAAAGCAAGGAGAACTCAAGGAAAAGAGCCAGAAAAAAGCTAAGGAAGATTCTCTTCGCACGAAGAGAATTGTTCTTCGCACGAAGAGAATACTTAGCCAAATTTCCAGATGTCTTCGTGTGGTATGGTGCTGTCTCAAAATAGGAAGATTGTTGCAAGAAGAGATCAGACAAGTTGAAGAATCTCTTCGCACGAAGAGAATTGTTCTTCGCACGAAGAGAATGCACAGTTTGTTAAATCCGTCCGGGGCTTTTATGCAATTATCAGAAACTTGTTTAGAACTTTATGGAAACGTATAAAAGGGTATTAGGGATAGTTTTTAGTCTAGTCTATCAAGGAGGAACGTGTTTTTGACTTCAAGGAGCTATTGTGGAGCTTGGGGATCATCCGTTTGCTTTCTAAACTTCTTCTAATCTCTTGGTTTTGGATTATGATCATAGAACTTGTTATTTTGATCATGTCTAGTAGTAGCTAAACACTTTTATCGGGATATCTCGTAGGAAATTAGGGTTTGATCACTACGTATTGTGATTTATGGATTTTCTTTCATGCATTCATGCTTAATTGATGAATTTTTGTCTAGTTATGTGTATTTTACGCTTTTCATCTAGCTTTTCTATTAGTAGACGTATTAATAGGACTGCGTTAGGTTGTGAACGATAGAGGAATCTACGTTTGTTGCCCGAAAACTTGAAATACACACTAGTCGTATCTAGGGTTGAGGAATCTTGCTAGTTAGCTAAGAACAAAGAGTAGAATAAATATCGTAATGCGTGCTTAAACTTGAGAAGACTAGAGGAATCAGCTGTGAGAGTTTAAGTATAGTTATTGGTTGAGACATCTTCAATATAATTGTGCTCGTTTAACTAGAACTACAACTCATCGTGTTAGTAGAACATAAATCCAACGTAGTGTGAAATACCTAGTGATCCCTAGAGATATCCTGACCTTGATCAACTTTGAGAAACAATCAAATAAACTTGTGCTTATTAATCTTGAATTAATTCATTGAATTATTTGAGATACTCGTTATTTTAATTATTAGTAGAATTAGAAAACACAAATCAACGCGCTTTACCCACACAAAGAACAAATTTAATAGCTAATTTACAACGAAGTCTCTTGGGTTCGATAACCTGGATTTCCGGAATATTATCACTACACCGACAACTGTGCACTTGCAGTTGGAGCGTGTCACAAGGCATGTGTACAAGGTAAACAAACAAGAAGCTCATTCCAGACAAATAATTTTGTAAGTACTTCTAGACCCTTAGAACTTATGCATATGGACTTGTGTGGTCCTATGAGAGTCCAAACTCCTAAAGGTAAGAGGTATGTGCTTGTTGCAGTAGATGATTATTCTATATTTACATGGGTTATGTTTATTAGAGACAAAACGGAAGCTTTATCTGAATTTTCTAGATTGTGCAAAGAGCTTCAAACTATGAAAAACTTGCCTGTTGCATATATTAGAAGTGATCATGGTAGGGAATTTGATCATCTTGACTTTGATTTATTTTTTGCAAAGCATGACATATCACACAACTTCTCTTTACCTAGAACTCCTCAGCAAAATGGAGTAGTTGAAGGAAAAATAGGACACTTGAAGATATGTCTAGAACCATGCTACTTGAAAGTAATTTGCTAAAGTATTTGTGGGCAGAAGCTGTTAATACTGCCAATTATGTGCTTAATAGATGTTTGATTATGCCTATTTTGAAAAAGACTCCTTATGAACTGTTTAAAGGAAGGAAGCCTAGTGTCTCTTATTTCGAACCTTTTGGTTGTATTTTTTTTGTGCATAATAATGGTAAAGACAATATTGGTAAGTTTGATGCTAGAAGGGATGAATGTGTATTTCTTGGATATTCTCAAACTAGCAAAGCTTATAGAGTTTTCAATAGAAAAACCAAGATTGTGGAAGAGAGTATGTTTGTGTTAATTGATGAAAGTACTCAGGATTCTTTGAGTAAAAGTTTTGCAGATCTTAATTTGAACAAGCGTGAGGCTGATGATGACATTGTGAAAGAAGACAAAGGCAAAACTGAAGTACAAAACCAGTCAGTAGAATCTCAAGGCCTTGAACCTCCTGCAGAGCCAACATCTCAAAGCCTTGAGATTGAAACTGAAACTTTGTATGATGCTCCTTCTACTGCTTCAAGAACTCAAAGCCTTGAAGGAACATATTCCTGGACACCAAGGAAGAAGTTTAAGTATCTTGCAGACCATCCAGCTGACAATATCATATCTGATCCAAATACTGAAACTCAGACAAGAGGACAGTTGAAGAACTTATGTGCTTTTAGTGCTTTTGTATCATTGATTGAGCCTAAAAATGCAAAAGAAGCAATGGAAGAGGCAGATTGGATCATTGCAATGTAAAGTGAGCTGAATGAATTTGAAAGAAACAAGGTATAGAATCTGGTTCCTAGACCAAAAGAGCAATCAGTTATTGGAACCAGATGGGTGTTCAGAAATAAGCTTGATGAGAATGGCAAAGTGGTAAGAAACAAAGCCATACTTGTGGCACAAGGATACAATCAAGAAGAAGATATAAACTATGAGGAGACATTTGCTCCTGTTGCCAGGTTAGAAGCTATTAGAATACTTCTTGAAATTGCATCTCACAAACACATAAATGTTTTTCAAATGGATGTCAAATGTGGTTTTCTAAATGGTTATTTACAAGAAGATGTTTTTGTAGCTCAACCTCTTGGTTTTGAAGATGAAAACTTTCCTGATCATGTTTACAAATTAGACAAAGCTCTTTATGGCTTAAAACAAGCTCCAAGGGCTTGATATGATAGACTCTCAAAATTTTTAATTCACAATAATTTCAAGAGAGGTCTAGTTGATAAAACTCTTTTCATTAAAAATCATGAAACTGACTTGTTAGTAGTTCAAATTTATGTAGATGATATTCTTTTTGGTGCTACTAATGATGCTCTTTCAAAAGAGTTCTCTAGTCTAATGTGCAGGGAGTTTGAGATGAGCTTAATGGGAGAACTGAATTTCTTTCTTGGACTTCATGTTATAAAAATGAAGAAAGGAATCTTTGTACATCAAGGAAAATATACCAAGGACTTGTTGAACAAGTATAATTTGACACAGTCCAAGGCACTCAAAAATCCTATGAGTTCATCACTATCATTATACAAGGATTCAAATGGTAAGAGTGTAAATCAAAAGGAGTATAGAGGTATGATTGGATCACTTCTGTACTTAACTGCTAGTAGACTTGATATTACGTTTAGTGTTTGTATGTGTGCAAGATTCCAGGCAGATCATAAGGAAAGTCATTTAACTGCTGTTAAGAAGATTTTAGATATTTGAATGGAACCAAAGACTCGGGGCTTTGGTATCCAAGGAGATCTAAATTTATGTTGAGTGGATATTCAGATGCAGATTTTGCAGGGTATAAAGTGGATAGGAAGAGTACTTCTGGATGTTGCCAGTTTCTTGGTTCTTCACTAATTAGTTGGCATTCCAAGAAGCAAAAGTATGTAGCATTATCAACTGCAGAAGCTGAGTATATTGCAGCTGGAGCTTGTTGCTGTCAAGTGTTGTGGATTGCTCAACAGCTTAGAGACCTTGGCTATGATTTCCGAAATGTGCCTATTAATTGTGACAATACAAGTGCCATTTCAATATCTAAGAATCCAGTACATCATTCAAGAACCAAGCATATAGATGTAAGGCATCATTTCCTTAGAGATCATGCAGAAAAAGGTGATGTTGTTCTATCTTTTATTTATACTTCTATGCAGATTGCTGATATTTTCACTAAACCTTTTCCAGATGATAGGTTTGCATCCCGAAGGCTTGAACTGGGTATGTTGAACAAGGATGCATTGGTTTAGGGGGAGTATTAGTGCTTACTTGTGGATTGTTGAAATCTCAAAGCCTTGAGATTATACTTTCCAAATCCTTAAAAGTATAGTTCAAAGCTTTGAAATTTCTAAGTCTGCAGAAAATCTCAAGGCCTTGAGATTGTTCTCTAAGGTCTTGAAATATCTGTGTAGTTTACTTATTTAAAAAAAATGGATCAACAAATATTATATATTATCTTTTTAGATAATTTTATAATGTTTGAATTACTCAGAGAATTTTTCAAAATATCCTAAAATATCTTCTTGATATGTTTTGCATGTGGATTTTAGAAGAGTCCTTTTTAAACTCTTTCTCTCAACCTACTTCAGCTGAAAGTCATGGCTTTTCTTTCTATACTCTCTCAATCTTCTACGTCTCTCTGCTCTCTCTCTCAATCTCAATCTTCCCTCAAAACACTAATTCCACAATGGAGCGCAAATCAGGCAGGATTCAACAACAGGGTAAGCCTTCTGCTAGATCTAAGAAGAGGGCCAACAAGAAGGAGAAGATTACAATATCTAACTCGGATTCAGAAGGGACACAGAGTTTGCATGAAGCTTCACCTCCTGCAAAGAAGATCAGAACAGAGAAAGGGGATGAAGGTTCAAGTGTTGATCCACAGATGGAGACAAAAGTACAGGGTGATGATCAGTCTAGGTTAGACTAGAAGAAAGGGGGAGACAAGAAAATGCCATATGGAGAAGAAAAGGTGAATTCTGCTAAGGAAGGCAAAAAGAAGTATGCTCTTGGTGAGAAAAAGAAATCTGCTGAAGAAGAACCAGAGAAGGATAAGCCTGCTGAGAAGAAATCAAGGGTTAAACAAATGGCTGCTGCAACCAAAAAGTGTTATCAAGGTAAGAATGTACTACCTTTCTATTGGTTCATTAGTTCAAATGTTAGAAGTGTGTGGATGCAAGGGTATGCATCATCTAAGATTGCTTTCTGTAGTTTGATCTCTAAAGAGTTATTAGACAAGTTGGACATTCACTGTATGAGGAAGTTAAGAGAATCTGCAGTTTGGAGGGTTTTAAATCCTAGTTCTAAAGCTTATCCTAGGCTAACTAGGTTGTTTTACCTTAATTTGGTCCAAGAAGGAGAAGATAAGTTGGCGTTAACCTCTAAGGTAGCTGGAATAGATTTAAGGCTAGACCATATGGCTTTTTCCAAGGTCTTGGGCATTCCTAGGAAGTATAATGTTGCTGATCATCCTGATAGGAAGGGATGTCTAGACAAAGCCAAAGCCATGTTCTTCATTGATGATGTTCATACTTGTCCCAAACAGTTGACACACTTTGTGCTCAACTGTGAAGCTAAAATCTTGTTCACAATACTGATGAGAAGTGTTGTTCCTAGAGAAAACTCAAGAGAGTTGGTTACAGATAAGGTTCTCATCCTGATGTATTTGATATGTCAGGGGTTTGGAATTGATCTACCAACAGTGATCATGGAGCATATGATCTACTGTGCTACCAGAACCAGAAGTCATCCTCTTCCATATGCCAACCTACTACCTCTTTTCTTTGAGCATTTTAAGGTACCTGTGAAAGGAGAGGACAAGATAACTGGTGGTTTTGGGTTGATTGATGAGTCTGCTTTACAAAGAATTGGTGTGGTTCAGACAGGAAAGGGACGTTGGAAGCTTTATTCAGAGTTGTCTAAAGCTGAGGTTGAGGAGAAAAATTTCATAAAACCAAAGGGGGCTACAACATCAAGGGGACAAGATAATGAAGATTATTCTCAATTGGTTGATAAGTTTGAAGAACAGCAGGTTGAGATTGAAGATTTTAGACAGAGGTTGTTTGACTTATCTTCTGAGTTTAATCAATTCAAAGCCTTGATGGGTGCGATGATTGGCAAGCTGGATTTTGTCATCAAGGGTTTGAATTTGGAGAAGATACCTTCTTCTACTAGTCATGACAGTAGTGTTGATTCAGATGAGAGGCTAGGAGATTTATTGAAGAAGAAGAAGAAGAAGCCTATTCTAGTTGTGCTCACATGAAAGGATCTATATGAGCAAACTGATGATGAGGAAGCTGAAGAAGACACATGTGTTGATGCAGCTACATAAGGAGATTCTGTGCAAGTCAAGGAAAAGAAATTGGATGAAATTATTGATGAAGTGGATGCTGGACAGGGAGAGCATCATTCTGCAGATGAAGCTGAAAGTGATGAAGATATTGGAGAAGGCTCAGAGAAAGGCCAAGCATCAAAGAAGAAGTGAAGACTTATGGAAGCCAAAGCCTTGATCTTTTATGTATTTCTTTCTTTCTCTTCTCTTCTTTCTGATCTCAAGGCCTTGACATTCAGTAGTAATGATCCAACATTTCTTTCACCTTTATTTTATGAAAGTCAAAAAGGGGGAGAAAGGTTTATGTGTGATGTTTTTGTTCTGCTTAAGGTTTAATCTTGGTTATGTGAATTCTTGGTTATCTGAATCAGTTTACGTGAATCATCTTTTTAATCATTTGGTTATGTGAATCAGCTGTTTTTTATGTGATATTATGTTATATGTGTTATTTGCTCAGATTCTGCAAATACTGGTATCTA
The DNA here is from genome assembly GCA_023055425.1 of Linanthus parryae. Taxonomy (NCBI): domain Eukaryota; kingdom Viridiplantae; phylum Streptophyta; class Magnoliopsida; order Ericales; family Polemoniaceae; genus Linanthus; species Linanthus parryae. The sequence goes on from JALGPY010000002.1 coordinate 101,145,417, forward strand.
ATTCCTTACAAAAAGATTGGCAGGAATATTTACACAAGATTATGGGTTTTGTCTTTCATCAAGGGAAAGATTGTTGATTCAAGACTTCTAAGTGTGTTATGGGAAGTCATCATTTAGAGTGATGAAAGAAAAAGATTCTCTAAGTTTTCAAGGCTCCAAGGCCGTGAGATATTGATCAAAGCCTCAAAGCCTTGACAGTTACTTTCTTATGAAATGTGTTCTGACAATCTTGTGTTGCAGGTGGTCAATCTGATGTTTAAGATCAGATATTTTTTGCAAATATTCTTGTTATATGTTTCTTATATATTTAACATATTGCATATATCATAATTGGTGTGAATCAAAGAACTCTGGTGTTACAGTTGGAAAAACTGTGAAGAATGTTCAGAGCTCCAAGGCCCTGAGATATGCCTTGAGCTGCTGACAGTTTTCACATACATAAATTGATTTTCTCTTGCAGGATTTGATCTTTGTTATTATAAGTGTTTAAAGACTTTTTGCAAGTCTTAAATTTGTGTTGGTTTACATGATTGTTTGGTAATCAGGTTAATGACTTATTTATTTGATTCAGTTTTATTCAGAAACTGAATATCCAAACATGCTTAATGCTGTTATGTATTTGGATTTTGTTTGTTGTTGTGCTTAATGTTGTTGCAGATTTTTCAAATGTGTAATCATATCACAACAAACTTCAACGGATATCTACTCATAACTGTTTTGAATTGCAGTTAGAAAGGATGATGATTTGCAGGAACAGAGATCCTAATATCTCTCATTCAGTTGCTGGAAGTAGATAAAAGCTGGTTTGAATTTGAAAGACAAGGGAGCTTACAGAAAACAGAAATCAAAGGAAAAGAAGGAGAGATACATCCGTGGAAGATTAGATCATAAATCCTTACAACGTCAAGCTTCAATCAAGTTTTTTCAGAAGATCAATCATTCCAGTATTCCTGAAGAACACATCCAGGATTTCTCAGCTGATTCTTCTATTGTGTTCTTCTCTTTTTGTACTTTAATCTGCTTATCTTCTGTATATCTTATACCTCACAAAACCTAGTGGTTAGTTGTTCAAGTTAACAACAAGAGATTCTTGTTAGCTCAACAGTTAGTAGCTGATACTAGATAGGTTTGGAACCACAAGCTGTATAGGTGTAAGGGAGTTCACTTAGGCTTGAAGATCTAGGGCTGTTTCTGTGTGAGTAATAAGAAGTGTTTGCCCAATCCTGGTGGGATTAGATCCCTCAGGCAGAGATTAGGTCCATTGGGACTGAACTCTGTAAATTGCTCAGTGTTCTTTACTTTATAGTTTAGCTATTTATTCTTTCAAGTGGTCTAAATCAAATTAGGATTTACAAACTGTTTGATTCTGGTACTTGTTCAAGGCCTTGAAGCTTTCTTTTATACTTAAGAAGTTTCTGAAAAGTCTTACAAAATCTCAAGGCCTTGAGATTTTTGTCTTGTACTTGCATCACTTAGTTAAATTCTGTATTTTAGCAAAAATTTCCCATACTCTATTCAACCCCCCCCCCCCCCTAGAGTATTTTGGTCCTGTATTTAGTCTACATTACAAACTTTCAATATGGTTTATAGTAATACCCATCAACTAAAAAATACCAAATATAATCTCAATTTAAATTCCACACACTTGAGACTCGAAAACACGTGTGATCACATGATCCCACTTATGTTGGACTACGTCGGGGACCTCTGGAGAAAATAAATGAATCGGCTCTCAATAATACCCTAATTAAATTCACAACTAATTACTAATTATAGTTTACTCCACCATAAAACTGTAATTGCAATCCGACATTTATTCTCATCATTATGTATGAGCTCATGTTATTAATATTAGATAATTCTCCACGTTAAGATTACATAAAATTTCGATCTCATCAACATCTTATGTATTCCCTGATCTAAACTGCTCAACCTTATTCGTTACGTCTGGTTATAAATAACCGGCTGACCAAACTTGACATAAGGAAACCTAACGAGCTACCAGGAGGGTACATCATTCTCATATGAGAAGTGGATTCCATGATTCAATTATCTTTCACCAAATCCTAACAATCACTATACAATATACCAGGATTGTTGACTCACATTTGAATCTCACTCAATATATCAGAAATAATGATTAACCAAGACTTGTGTCCACGTAAATAATCATATATTAAGAGTTTCTAATATTACCAATAACAATGAAACAATATATTATCTCACTTCGGTATGTCTCAGATAATTATATTTCATATGACGGTTTTGTTCAGCATACACAAAGTATGCTAGTGTAACAAGTTGAAACTATATCGTTTCCTTGACCGAGATGTGTCGCTGTAATTTTACACTGCAGTTGTTCCGATGGTTTGTCCCAAATCATCTAGACTGTGAATCCTTTACTTATATTCCACAATTAACTGACAATCAATCTCGCGCATGCGCGAAATCGTCGCGCATGTCCGATTGTCTTCGATAAAGAACATTGAACTTTGTAATGCATATTTATATGGAAAATAATAAATAGCATTTGCAAACTCACGTATTTGCTAAATTAAGATGTAAATATTCACTTTATTAAGAATATTGATTCAACCATAAAATTTGGCTTTCTGAATACATTCCCAACAGTAACAAGGACGGCCAGCATTGGAAATATTAAGATAAACATAATACCATTTGAAAGTCTTAACTACTATGAAAAGATAATGAATACGTTCATGAAAATTTCCAGTAAAATAAGAGACAACTAAATTCTTCAGTTGAAGTTAAGTCCAGCAAACAACTTTGTATTACATAGAGGATCCAACCTGGTTGATAGTAGATATAAATCCAAAACAACAAAAGACAACTAAGCTAGCATAAAAACCATGGTGTTCGGGCGGCACCTCAAATAATCCACAAGTCCATAAGTTAACAGCCGAGTAAGCCTCCTTGGGGTGGTATTGACGTTCCGGAGGTTCAATCTCTCATTATTTCCTTTCTTCATAAAAGCAGGGATGTCAATTTAGACGCTTATCATTCTTGTAATGTAAACCTAACGGGAAAAGGAAATACTAACACATTATTTGCACCATTACAGAAAATGGATTAATCTCCTCATTCCTACCAACTCAAAGGTCTCCTAATAAAAGGATCAACAATTGCATAACATAGCTTGGTACTGTGTGATGCATCACTCAAGTGCTGCAAGATATCGGGAGTGTTCCAAGTAGCTATAGAGGTCATCTAAAATCAACTTGAGTGTAAAATGAGGGCAGTGAAATTAAATCACAATTCCTGATTATAACTAACTTCATATAATTCAGCAACGAAGAAAATTCACAATTCTCTCTCCATGTATATTAAAGTCGGTGAACAGATAGTTTTAGTTTTAAGAACTAAAGTAACTACATAGGTTTTTCTAAGAATAGAACATGAGTGGCAAATTTGCGAAAAAGCGACTTAACAAACTACATAAATGAGAAACTATGAGATACATTTTAACCTGCTTGACAAAAAACAACACCAGTGGGAAGGTTTATTGTGATCCATGAGCCAGATAATTGCAAACCCTATGTAATTTAAAATAATTTCAGTCAAACCTTTTAAAACGAACTGAAAACAATAAAACTCGGCATGTAACAACCAATATTTGGGGATTCACCTCACCTTTCTAAGATTGAAATCAAGGGATGCTAGAGTAGAATTAAAGGTAAGATCTAAATAGGGATTTACATATAACAGATTGAGGACAATACATGTCTACAAGTGAATGTAGCAAGGAAGGGAACCGTTCATCTTCATCGAAAGGAGGTCGTTCCATGTAAAGCATACTCTAATATTTTCGAGGGGAACGTATAACAGATTTAGAAGCATAAGTTTAAGTGAAATGCTGCAAGTGGGTCTAAGGTATTTTGAGTCCAAACAATTGTGTTTTCCCTAACCCCTCAAAAATTTGTAGGTTATTTGAGTTCGAATTTATCTCATTGTTGAACCAATAACTTATTCGCGACATATTTTTAGTGTAGACGGATCAAAATTTCGAGTAATAACGAATGATTTTGAGTTTCTATAATCTTCACTTCTCGATTGGAAGTGGTTTTGAAGATGGTATGGAAGTCAATAAAATAATGTGAAGTGTTGAAGTGTGAGATTTCAAAGATTCAATTTCGGGCCTCTAGCCTCTGATAATTAAAAGTTAGAGTCAAACAAATCATCTTTTAAGGAGCAAAAGAATAATACACGAACCTTAACCTTAAAATAATATAATTGTGATCAACCAAATCCTCGAACTCCATTTACAAAGAGCAGAGTAATCTAGGACGGTAAGAAGTAACCAAAGCTTAAATCAATAAGTGGGAAAATAAGAAGTTCTAGAGGTGCTAGAAGTGAAGGGGTACCTGACGAAGCTAACTCCGACGCTTGGCATCTTAGATAATTAGCGACGTGAGGTACAACCCATAAGGGCCTACTGGTATCAAATAAACCCTTTCTACCAAAAAAGGAACGAAGAAAGTCAATGTTAGCTCATATAGTCATATTGATAGAGGTGTATAGGAGAAACACAAATAGCAAGAAGAGAATAAGCCACCAGTTTTCAGCATTAGTATGTGGCTGGGGCATAGCTGGTGACTCTGTTAACAATCAAATCTTGATTTCTCTATCGCATGGAGGAGGTTGAAGACTAGTGGTGGGCTGCCTGCGAAGTTAGTTATTATTGTCACGTCTTCAACACCCATTTTAAAGTATTAACAATCTGCATATTGACGCGATTTCTTAACGCGTATGCGCAAGTGCACGTTCAAGTAATATAGGGGTGGTATTTCAACCCCGAGTTATTGATCCCACGCGGAAAGACTTGAGATTATTTACTTAGTCGATTAGATTAGAGTACCGAAACAGGGAGGAAAATTTGGTTATTAAAGAGGTTGTCGCCCCCCAAAAAAACGATTGCATTAAAATAACGACTAACTAATATTTTTGTATTTTTTTATTAATAAAATAGATATGGAGAAACTCGGCGATCTCTTGATCACCTAGGGCCGTAGACGATTTTCGGTTCAGCTATGTTACACGTCAATCATATTCTAGTTCAGCCGGATAATAGGCTATGACAATATCATGTCAGTCTCGTGTCATTTTACGTCTCGATAGAATATAATCTCCGGTCGGTCTCATGTTATCTACCGGTACGTTCTAGTATGTCATCTATTGATACGTTATCGGGTCCTGTCGGTCCATCGTTTCTCGGAACAGCTAAACAATCCTACCGAATCTACCCACACTAGACAATCCTACTCACTTCTCCTACCGGTCTCGGTGACTCGGGACTGATGCTCATATCTCATCCTAGCTAGTTAAAGTCACTGTCGCGCACTTCACTAGCCAACTAATGGTTCCGGTTAATTACTTCATCCCCATTAAGAATTAAGCATAGATTCTGAACAATTGAATTAGAACTTAACCAAATTTAAGCATGATTCATCCTATGAGCAAATTCTAGTTCAATAATATTAGTTCATCTCCTAATCGTGTCAATAGAATAGGATCGTTAACAAGATTCAAGAACTACAATTCATTCAATAAAGAGAAATCACTAGCATGAAACAAAGACTAATATCTGGAAAATCATTTGTCTACATGAAACCCTAGGCTCTCATAGAGATGCATAGCAAATAGTTTAGCTAATGTTAATCAACCAAACAAAACTTACAAGTTTCTCCATACAAAAATTGAGAGAGGAGGAGGAAGAAGAAGAAGAACCTAGATCGTCAATGGAGGAGCCCTCCTCTTGAACCCTAGCCTCCTCTTGTTTCTCGAACGTGAGTCTTCTTTTTTTCTCTCTATTCCGTGCGTCCCTCTAATAAAAGAGTCCCCTTATTTTATTTTTTTGAGTATTGTGGTCTTTTTTCTGGTCTTGTGATCACCTTTTGTGATCATAGGATCACATTGTGGTCTTGCGGGTGATCTTATGATCACATTTGTGATCCTACACTTACAGTGAGTTGCTCTCACGTTGGCCACCGGATTTTCACTAAGTGTTTGGCCATTTTTCATCTAGGGGGTCAAAGTGTCATTACAAAAACTTCATTAAATTGCATTTGCCTCCCCTCTTCATGTATTTTCACCGTTTCTTCATGATTTCTTCATCGTTTTAGCTCCCGATTAATCTCCCAAGCTTGTTTTTCCTCTCCGCTTCATCTCCAAGCTTAGTTTCGTATTAAAACAACGCGAAACAAAACTCGTGCGATCAAAAGTGACAAAAAAATATATAAATCATATGAGAAACACTAGGATTAACGGATTCATGCGCAAAGCTAAACTTCTACGTGTTCTCAACATTCATAGTTTAAAGTACGATTATAAACCCGAACAGCACGCAAACCGATATAAATTGCGCAAGAAATATAACTCTAATATAGAGTTATCACATATACAGAATTATTAAGTAGATAAAGGAATGAATTAGTTTAATGGTAACTAGGAAGTTTAAAAGAATGAATTAGAGGCTCACATAAATAAATAGATGGAACTTGTGAGTCTACCTGAGACAATCAATTCCTAGATGCATCAGTATCCAAATTGAGGATGCATCATATGAAGACCCGTTGATAACATAGTGGAACTACCCTGGAGGCCACATGCATCAAAATATTTGGATTTAATTGTGAACTTGGTCGACCAGCATAGTGCCAAATGGACAACACACAAAATTAAACTAAAATTTTCCAAAGCACCAAAATAACGCGGCACAAGATTAAATATGTCAAACTCTATTTCAGCACTGGTTCAAGTTATAACAAATAATCTAGATAGAAAACAGATGATACGATAAACTGTTTATATGATATGAGAATTGTAGACCAAAATAATAACAACTGAGACAATTAGTATGATCATCAAAAGCGAGATTGATCAAGAGACTCTTCATCAAACAATTTGAGTTTTGTTTCTAAATGAACTGGGATAGAAAAGAACAAAAAAAAAAATTGGTTATGGAAATGGTGAGTCTTGACAAGAAGGGATTGAAGCAGCCCACATGATGAGAATCCCGGTAAATGAAGGGATCGAATCAGCCCATAAGAAAGAACCCAAATAAAAATGAACAAATAAAAATTGGGCGTACATGTAAGGAAAATCTAAAATGGAAATTACCCAAAATCGTGAACAATCCCACTAAAAATATAGCATCAAGAAAATTGTGAACTGTGTATATTAAATCTAAACATAGGATTAGAAAATTGAAATCACCTAGGTGAGAGAGAGAGAGAAGAAATTGAAGGGGGACAAAGGTAAAGAGAGTAAGGGGATACCCCATGGGCCGATCCAGGAGAAGCCCTGCTCTCAGCGTCATCAACTCTATTGCAAAGAGGAAGAGAGGGTGTAGAAGCATCAAACCGCATAGAGAAGTAAGCGTATGAGAGAAGCGAACATAGAATAGTTACCCACTGGTAGATGTTGTTGAAGACACGGATCGAGTGAGCAAGAGTCCAAATTGAAGTGGATCAATTTGAAAGAGAGGTTGGATGAGAGAGGGAGTCGGAGAGGGAGTTGGAGGCTGAATGAGGGAGAGAGTTGGAGATTTCAAAATAAAGGTAAAGCACATTGAAAGTGGAGTCAAAGGTCCACTAATGTGGCAGTGTTGTTTAGATTAGCTTTTTGTATGTATATTTTTAGGCCATCTAGTCAGTTGGGTTTGCTATTTCTCATGGTAACATTAGTTATTTGTTGTTCGGAAAGCAAGTATAGTGTTTGGTAAGACTTTTTGTAGATTGGGGTTAAACTATCCAAATTCAAGCTATTTTGTTATAAAGATTATAGTCCCCACCCGCTGAGACCAAAATATCATCTCCCCCCAACTTATCTCTCTCTTCTGTCACTGCCAACACACCCCTATCGAAGCTCGTATGCATCGAAGGTCAAACGATAGGGTTAAATTGGAGGAAGACAAACTCCGCATGAAGAAGAAGAACTTCGAATTAGTGCCCCAGCAGTCCCAGAGAGCTATCAAAATTCTTTCTGAAATTGAATAGATGATGACGATGACGACAACGGTGAAGGTAGCAGAGACAGTGCAGTTCATCTGGATGGCGATGAGTCTTGGAAGGTTTATCCGCTTCGTGACAGGATAAGGAAGCCAACAAGGTGACAATTATTTCTTTGTAATCGATCGACTTTTTTTTCAAAATTGGGGTTTCATTTCATTTATGGAATTTGATTCAAAGTTTAATTGGATGTTGCATCTTCGATTTATTTGTATGATTTGACTCCTGATTGTCAGAAACTAAACTCGGTTGGGATGCTTTTTTCGGTGAGAATATATGCTGATCAATTTTGAACGAGGATTCATTTCCGCTTTGCTTTTTTCTTAACAAGACTTTTTTTGTTATGTGCTTTGTGTTTCCTTATTCAATCGGGCAAACTTGGTTTGAAAAATATCAAACATTTGCTGATTTTTGAAATGGAGATTTATATATTTCCAAATTAGTCTTTGATATGTGCTCACATACGCGAGACTTGTCACAGTTAACAAGGATTGAATATTTCCTCATCATTGATTTCTCTAGTTTTCTCTATCTATATGTCACAATATCCCTCAAACTCTCAGTACCTACATCTTCAAACTACCTGACCCATCTCTACCACAGTGTCTCTCTATGATCCCCTTTTGAACTCAATCACTACAGACGTCAATCCCTAACATAAGCGTCTTCTCCAAATCACATCCATCAACATTAACAACCAAAAATTTACGAGAAAGCGACCACAACCCCAACCGTCAGGCCCATCTTTTGCCTTGAAATATAATTAATTAAGGCCAAGTTTTTTCTAGAAATCAAGACTCAGTATACAATTCTTGGTTGATTTCATTAGTACATCAGTCGAATTTTTGCAAATTCTCATCGTATGCGTCAATTCAGGGGTAAAGAGAGGAACCCAAACTAGGAAGATAAGTTAGGGTCCAACTGGGGCTGAGAGGATTAGCGATGGACTGAAGTTAGGATGCACTTGCAGCTGGTTTTGGATGGCTAATGGTGGATAGTCGACGCTTTCTTAGGGTTTGAGGGTGAGGGTTTCGTGGCGATGGTAGTGTCGTGAGAAGGTTTTGGGGAAAGTTGAAATGAATAAGGTTGCTTAATTGTATAATTTATTACAAAAATGGTTTTGAGGGTTGTCATGGAAAGGAATTTTTTTGTAGGCATGCAAAATAGAAAAAAAATCTTTATGTTTAGTGGCACAAATCACAATGTTTAACATTCTTAAGGTTAAAAGGGGAAACACAAGCTTTTGGAGGGCAAAATGGTGATGGAAAATACACCCCATGTGTACCCTACTACCAGCTCACATGAATTTAACGGCTGTTGACGAAAGGGTATGTTGTGTAAATATTTTGACACAAAATAAGGGTGTCTCCTGTTAATTCATGATCAGTAAGGGTACAGTTAGCTTATTTACCATGACACAGGAGTGCAAAGTGTAAACTGCCCTTCTCTTTTTCATTATAGTAGCATTGTTAGGTTATTCAATTTATATTATTGTAATTTCTAGTATAAGTTAGTCGTACTAATTCCGTTTCTTTGCACGTTTCTATGATTTTGTAGATGATTATGAATTTTCAATAAAAGTATCACTCTTTCAATTTTGAAACATGGTATCAAAACTCTCAGGGTTCGAATGTCCTAAAGAATTACTCCCACTACTCTAGCTAGTGGTACTACTACTACTAGCCGCCTGCTGGACTACCATTATTGTGTTCTCTTTAAGTTTTATTGAGTACTTCTATTCTTCAATGCAGTGATATAACACTCTCGCTCCACATAACTATTTTCACTTGATTCAGGGTCTCTAAATTTCAAACATCAAAGTCCCGGTGACGGAGAATGACTAGCAAGTGCACTTGATAGCCTGAGCTATTGATATTGTAGCAATTCGAGAAACTACGATTTCCTCAACAATTCGAGACGCTGAAATCTCCAAAAACTAGGGTTCTTCTCAATAACAAAACTTTCATTCAACTCCATAGATAATACTGCACCAAAGCAACGTATAAATATTAATCGAGCTTCTACTAATTACCCCAAATCCCCTAACAATTGAATAATAATCACTTATGCCCCCTAACACTGAATTATATAAATAAACTCCTTAACTAATAAGAAATTAAATAAAACTACTTTTTCACATAATCGGTAAGACATTTCTGTTCTCAAAGATTCCAATGCTCACGTTGCAGGGTCTTCTCCTTAGATGTGTCATATTTCGAATATGAGCTTGTATCAACCTCCCCCTGGTTGACAATCGCGTTGTCCTCAATGTGAATCCCCTCATGTGGCTCGCTATCGTCGGGACTCATGATCATTAACTTAATCGTGCACGTGTGAGCTTTAAAGTACTTATGGCCACAACTGAAACATAATCCATTTGATATAGGTTCCTGCCGCTCTGCTTAACTAAGACGGCGTACAAGTGGTGCTGGTGCTGGTGCTGGTGGTGGATACGGAGGAGGAGCCGTTATGGTTTTACTACGTGAAGCCATTATGATGGTAATATGAGCATGGGATGTCAACGTGATTGCCTCTGACTCACGGGAAAGCGAAAAGTCCGCAATAAGTGAATGAGGTTGGTGTAACCCTAACTCGCGTCCCAACGGTGGTTTAAGATCAGAAGCAAACATGGATATAAGCTGCTGATAGGCCGTCAGACCAATTTTATTCAACAATTTATCCAATTCATCTTGATAAGCAATAATTTTAGTATGCTGTCGCAACTTCGATAATTGACCAAAATAATCATGGTAATATTTTTTTATAAAAAAAAAAACGAACTTTTACCTCATCAAGAAAGGCAGATCAGTTGGGGAACATGTAGTTGGTCTTCCTATACCGAAACCAATTGGCGGATTCGCCATCGAACATTATGCCCACTAGATGTAGTCGTTCATCTATCGACATTTGAAAGTACTGGAAACATTGCTCCACTTTAAAAATCCCAGTGTGGGGATCCTTACCTAAAAAATTGGGCACGCCAACGCGCAGTTGTGGTTTCTGCATCCATACCCAAGAAATTGGGTTGGTGACCCGGTGGTTGTGCCCGTAAAGAAGGTCTGGGCCAACAGGAGTAACTGGTGGAAAACCCAAGCCGAATGGCAGAGTTGGTGGATGGTAGGGTTGTAGGTAAGTCGGTGGCTGGTACGTTGGTTGCTGGTAAACCCCGTGGCTGATACTCAATGTAACACCCCCATTAATCCATCAAGACAAACTAGACCTTAGTGTGCACACCCCCTAATAGATCGTCGGTCAAGAGAGTAGTATTAGTTTCCTACAGTCGGGAGATTGCAATGTACCGACTAAAAAGCCCGTAGACTAGGTCCCATGAGTGTCCGCCACTGAAGCAACTAGATGTCCGGAGACTATGATGACCATACAGTAGTGTAGGGTAAATGAATCAATTCTTAAACAAGTATCCAAAACCATCATGCACAATACTCATACTTATCTGTTTTATGTGCATGTATAGGTGTCCAAGATCAGTTTTTGTTGTACAATGATTTATGTATCTTCTACTCATAGACACATGCACACATCTAATCCAATACTCTTCAATAGCTGATAAGCATTCATATGCACACCTGATAGTCTGCCTAGAATTTTTTATCAGCGTCGCTGTTTCTCTATCCCGACAACCTCTAAACATATAGGTATAAATACTTATTAGTACATGTCCTCATTAGTGAGATATGATGCATATGCAAGTATCTTGCTAGCAGTCTAGCCCATTATGAATACTTTGTCCCTAAGTCTCACTCTTATCAGTACAGTCCCTGACTGTTCCGGAAACCCCTTAGTTAAGCATGAATGACCACTCTCAAGAGTTACTAAGTCTCCAAGTTGTCCACTTAAGATTTTCTCTCAAGTTTACACTACTTACATTCAAGTCCATGAAGTTTGTCTAAATTGTATTTTAGTCCTTGATGGAGCCTGAACTCCTCAAATAAGTTAAATTATACTCAACAGTATGAAATCATCCTATTTAACATTCTCAAGTAGTCATAAATTTGAAAACTACAACTTTTATTTATTTCCACTAAGTTTCCTGTTTAGTAAAATTGTCGAAGGACCCCCTCCCTAAGTTAGCAATGACCATTGGCCCCCAAAGTTCAGCAAATGGCCATTTGGCCCCCTAAGTTTAGCAAATGACCATAACACCCCTACTCAACCAACTTAACTTAAGTTTACCCCCAAACAGCCACCCCAAAGACAATTATGATCAATTCATCCAAATGGTTGATTTGATCTCACCCTTGCTGAAGGTGTCCTCAACCCATGGATAACACATTTAGAGGGGTTTTAACCTTTCCTATACTGTCACTTTGAGTTGGAATAATTTCCAGACTATGGAGAAACACTCCAAGGTGCATTAGAGATAACTAGAGAGTTAAACATTACCCAAACATAAAGTTTAAACTTTGGGTAGCACACCCAGTGACTTGATCCCTCAATAAGTCACTGTAACATAAAGTTTGAGCCACCCAAATCCACCTGAACAAGTATTTTTAGATGTAATGAAGATTTAGGAGCAAGAACTGATTGAAAAGGTTCCAAATTGAGTAGGAAAAGCAAATTTGAAATTGGCAACACAACATGCGCAGGCTATTCTTCACTGCATTGGGACTTCCTGCAACCCACTTTGAAGTAGATTTAGGCAAGCTTAGAGTCCTGATCACAAGTCCAAAATAAAAGGAAAATTTTAGCCTAATCTACTAGGAGTTCAGGGAGAAAATTGGTGTCCCAATCCATGACCTACACAACAAGGAACAGGGTCTGAAGTTGGCTAGTCTCACTGTGCTATGAAAGTCGTCGAGTTTTTTCTTATTTCTCCAAACTTTAGACCAATTGTATTTAAACTAACCATGAATTCACATCAACCAATTCACAAGGTGTTAAAATACCACTTCTCAGGGTTTCTAAAGAGCCAGGAATCACTCCAAACAGATCTAAATTGAAGGAGCTAGAATCATGTTTTCAGGGTCAGTTTTATGTCAGAATAACTCAACTGTGATGAATTTGGAATTAAAATCTCATTAAAATTAGGTTCTAGGGATGTTTAGGTGATCAAAATGAACCCATAAGTCATCAAATACCATGGGAAATCAATTTACAGTGGAAAACGAGCAGATAAGTGAGCTTACAGCAGATGTGGTGCTGCAACTGCAGAATCTGGTGATGCAGCGCCCAGAATCCGGCGACCAAGGCGGTGGTGGTCGATTTGGGTCCTCCTTCTTGTCTCTATGGGCTCGCCCTGATGCTCTATTTATTTCCTTATGCTCTGATGGCCCAGATGCTACCTCGTCTGAGAACATTGAGCCTTGTCTTTCGTCTTCCGCTTTGGCGGGCCATCATTGACCTTCTTCATTAGAGGGGGGACCTTGACTATCAGATTCCATTTTGGAGAGTCATCAACATCCTTCTTAGTTAGCATGGGGACCCTTTCCTCCAATCTTCTTTCTGACGAGCTTGTGACGGTCTTCTTTGACAACAAATAAGCTTGTTCTCTCGACCCTCTCTCAAATGAATCTGCAGTGACCCTCCTGGACAACTCTGAGCCCTTTTCTACACCTTTGTGACATGAAAATCTATGTGATGAATTCTTCAACAACGTCCAGAATCTGCGAGTAGACTCATCTATCTTGCGAAGCCGCCTTGAACGTCATCTTCCCTTGGACCTACCACATAGCGAAACCCACCATCATGCTCAAAGCCTACAAGATTACCGTCGGACTTATGATGCGTAATATTGACCTTCTGACACCATCCTAATACTCCAAAACTATTGTTTCTTCTTTTGATGACACGACTTCGTGAAGACTCACTAGTTTCCATAATCTCAAGAATCGGTCTCAGGGCTACACCTCCTTTACGCTTATGTTGAATATCATCCTCCTCACTCTAGCCTGCTCTCGGATGCTCCCTTTTTTTTACCATCTCGCATGCTTGACGTTTTTCGCCCCTCGTCGCAATGATAGCCGTTGCGTGAAAATTCTTGATTTGACGAAATAACAGAAGTTGAGGTTCCCAAAGGGATCTGCCAAAAGAATGAATATCATTAAAAGCAAAATCAATATAAGTACGCATATGGTTTGATGATTAAATAAATAATAAATAAATAAAATTGTATTAGTTCCCAGACATCAGTAGAATGATAATAAAAAGGGGAAGCAAAAACACTAATCATTATATACAAACGTTTTGTATACTGCAAAATTGGATTGTGCGACAAGAAAAACGTTTTTATGCATTTAATTTGTCATAAAAATATATATGTTATGGGTGAATATTAAAATCATTTCAAAAGTTACAGTCACGAGAATCTACATAATCAAAATAGACATAATAAAAAAGAAAGAAAAAGTAAAATAGAAAATGGAAGAAGAAAATATGAGATGAGGACATCGTCATGGACATATTATAGTTCGATTTATTGATTAAAACTACTTAAAAAAGCAAGACAATATATAAAAAATGACACACACAGGAAAGGGAATGCATGTACCATTTTGCTATTTTTTTTAGTCTCTTGTCTACCATGATTTTCATGACATATCCCCTCTTATGTGTCTGCCACCACCATGTTTTCTTCTAGATAATAAAAAAAATAACTATCATCCTCATCACAAGTCCATGCACATTTTTTACCTACATATTTCAACTACATGTAAGTGTCAACATGCATACATTACACTCTTTGTCTTCACTAAATAAACAACAAGAAGGCAAGGCAAATATGATGTCATTAATGTGTTCATAGTACTTCACTATGTCATTTTTTTCTTCCTGCCCTTCTATCCTGACACCTCATTTCCATGGACTTCCACGTGTGCATGAGCTCCAAACCATATATCTATCATCATGATGTTTTTGAAATCGTCCCAAGCTTCATTTCTTTTTGTTGAATCCATCTCTCTCGATCTCTCATTATTATGCCCATTCAGAACACCCCATAGCCATGAATTGAAATATCCAAGCTCATTCCTGTCCCAAACCATCATGCTAGAAACATATAAAAAAGGAAAAGAGAGGCATGCGTATGTTCATGGTGAAGGTTAAACAAAGATAGGCATGCC
Organism: Linanthus parryae; assembly: GCA_023055425.1. Taxonomy (NCBI): domain Eukaryota; kingdom Viridiplantae; phylum Streptophyta; class Magnoliopsida; order Ericales; family Polemoniaceae; genus Linanthus; species Linanthus parryae. The sequence goes on from JALGPY010000002.1 coordinate 101,160,520, forward strand.
ACTTTGCACTACCAAACCGTTCATGGCTAAAGAAAGTCACTTCAGAAGAAAAAAATAAAGCAAAATTTAAAAAGCTCTCACCAAGGAGGAGGTTCTTGAACATCTTCACCAAATGAGTATGAAGACATGTAAGGAAATGAACAAGTTCTTCCTTGTAAAAATGCTCATGTGGAAGTAAAATGCAAGTATATGGAAGCGTACCATGATAGTCCGAGATTTGGATGGCCGTTGACGATTCTGACGGAGACGACCGGTTTCACTGTAAGGATTTAGAAAGAAAAAGGAGATGACGAAGGAAGTGAAACGAGAAGTCTTTATATACGGTACATAAGAAGATCATGGGGACGGCGGAAAAGAGATTGGCCGTCCACAATGCCTGTTGTAACACCCCAAAATTTTATTACAGAAAGTCTGGGCGTGCCCTTCTCATGGAGAGTTACCCACCATGATCAGGAAAATGATCTTTGCTTCGGATTCAGAAAAACATATTTTAATACATAAAGCGTTCGCAACCTTGTTAAGATTTATTACAAACCAATATCTTACAAACAGCGGAAATAGTAAAATTACTACTTTATTTAGGCTAGATGATGCTTGCACTAGTACTGACGTTCCCATCCCCGACGTAGGCCTCTCCTGTGGTGGTTTTACAAAACAAGAACACCACAGTTGAAAAGTCAGTGAAAATTGAGTGAGAACGTATCACAACGCGTAAACAAGAATAAGGCACAACAAGTTACTCCAAGTTCATTTATTTCGAAAAGCAATTTAATTATTTAATCAGGATGATCCATAACCAATATCGTATCCAGTGTGGACGGCAAAAAATACGCTTGTCCGAACCGATTCCACCTCAGCAACTAGATCTGAAGTGTCGACACCCCCTACGAGGGAAACTTTTTTCCCAAGAGAGTAGTACTAGAGCCGTACCCTATGCTAATGTGCCCCAGGGGTACTCATAGAGTCACCTCCGACTCGTGTCCCAAGATTTGTCTGGTCAAACCTTATTAAGTCCCAAGCTTTGCTTGGTTAACCATATAAAGTTCCCAAAATATTGAATTTGAATGTGTAAAAGTATGGATATCAGTTAACAAAATGACATATATAGTAAACACTAGAAATGAGTAAGCCTGAGTTTAAAACATTTAATATCCAAGTCAAAGCAGGTAGAGACATTATAGTTAAATACGCGTTATAGTTAAATACGCGTTTTGAGAGTAAGGGTTGAGCCTAAGAACTCACCTACACGTCCGATTGTTGTTCAAATGTACTCGACGTAGCCTTCATCGGTAAACTCGGTGTCTTCAAATAAGGATAAATCCTAATTAACACTTAATCGTTTAATATGCAAGTGTCTAATAATATGTATGCTATGCGGGTTGATACTAGTTAATTATCCGGCGGTGATTAGGTACGTGAACTACTGAAGTCTTAACGGTGTTCCTTTAATTAAAATCTTAGAACATTTTTATTTGTCCAAATAATTTAATCTTTATTTATTTACTTAATTACCAAGCTAATACTAATTTAAAAAATCTTAATCTTAGTCCACTAACTCTAATATTTATATGCTAACCACTAATCTTAATATTAATAACATTAGTTTACTAATCAAGTACCAACTTACTAACATAAAACAAGGGTAGCCATTTGTATTTATAGTAAAGTATGGGTAGGGTAGTAATTGCACATTTACCCTTAAAGTAACCAAATTCTCAAAAGCTAGTTGTTGCTAGTTTCTTAAAAAACTCTTTTACCCCATTACAAAACATTATTTTTCCGATTTTGACGAAAATGACGTGGGTGGTTTCCGGGACACTAATTATCATTTTTATGTAAAAACATATGGACGGTATTTCCAAACTCTGCTCTTTATAGAACGTTTAATTCCTAAAAAATATTGACTGAAAGTAATTGTAAAAGACAACTACTACCCAAAAACATGAAATAATTAGTTATGACGATTTCTAACGTTTCGTTTTCAACCAAATTAATGTGGATGAATCTTGAGACGTGTGTGAGCATGAATATGCAAGAGTATGTCGAATGTGAAGTAAGGTTAGGAAGTTGTACCGATTTGTCGCTAAAATGAACGGTGAAATGGAATGAGTTTTTGGGACCTCGTGTGTCTCTGCGGATGGTTCTAAATGACTCTTTGGAGTTTCAAGGAGTGATTGGTAGTAACCGTGACTCAAATGGTGGTCGTTGGTGGTGTTGGTGAACAAGGCGGTTACATGAAACTCTTGCGAAAGTAACTAAACTTGGTGGCTATGGAGTTTTCCGGCGAGGTGAAGGAGTTGTGTTGGTGGAGGTGGTGTTGGTGTTGGAGATGGAAGAGTTGGTGATGGTAATGAGGACGACGTTGGTGGTGGCTATGGCTTCTTGAAGGTTTATGCTAGTGTTTGCCGTGAAGAAGGCATTGGAGTTGGGTGCTAATTATGGGATGGAAAATGAAGGTAATGAATAGTAAAATGAGATAATAATTCATCAGATGGGTGAATGTGTTTTTCACCTAGGCAAGATCCGTTTTATAGGGAATTAAATATTTGGAAAAACTTTCTTTGATGCAGTGGGACTTTGCAGAAAAAATCTTACCGACATATGTAAATAATTGGGTGCGATGATTGTACTATAATAATAGGCATAGCGCGGTAAAAGTCCCCACGTAAAATGTATGATACTATAATAGTGTACACATTATCAAATATTAGTGTGGTAGACATATAGTACCGTGTTATTTTTATTAGAACTTATCCACATAAGAATAGTACCACAAAGTATTAAGGTCAAGATGTCTGTTTGCACTCAATATTACCATAAAACATGCATATTTATTCTTAAAATACGTAATTAAATTTTTGGGTTGTTTCATCCTTCGCTCCTTAAGATCAAGCTTCGTCACCGAAGCGCAAAGATAGTATCTCATAGTGGTAAATGTAATGATAAGAATGCAATGCATGTAATGTAGTATGAACGTGTGACAATAAAAGTGCGACGATCTCCTCCCCCTTAAAGGAGTGACGTCCTGGTCACTCGAGTTAGTACCTGGTCAAATAGGTGGGGTTATCGTTGTTTCATGTCAGCTTCAGCTTCCCAAGTGACATTTTCAGTCAGATGAATGTTCCATAATACTTTGACTAACGTGGTTGATGTGGTACGAGTCTTTCTAGTCTTGGTGTCTAGAATTTTAACAGGATGTTCTTTGGATGTAGGAACATGGTCCAATTCTAAGGGTTCAGGATCCAAGATGTGTGATGGGTCTGGAATGTACTTCTTAATTTGAGACACATGGAAGACATTATGGGCTCGACCTAGATTGGAAGGAAGGTCTAAACGGTAGGCTACTTCACCTATCCTGTCCAGTACTTCGTAGGGACCGATGAACTTGGGACTGTGTTTTCCTTTCTGATTGAAACGAGAGACTCCTTTGGTCGGCGATACATTTAGGAACACTTTTTCTCCAACGTGGAACTCCACGGGTCTTCGTTTCTGATCGGCATAAGACTTTTGTCGATCATGGGCTGCTTTCATCCGCTGTTGGATGATTCTGACCTGACTCATCATATCCTCAATCATTCGTGGTCCCAAAACTAGAGTCTCACTGATGTCATTCCAACACAAGAGTGTCCTGCATTTATGCCCATACAGTGCCTCATAGTGTGCCATCCCTATACTTGTGTGGTAACTGGTGTTGTACGAGAACTTTATTAGTGGTAACCGGTCTACCCAAGAACCTTGGAACTCGCAGCATATCCTCTAGTGTCTGTATGGTTCGTTCTGTCTGTCCATCTGTAGCTGGGTGGAAAGCGGTAAACTTTAGCTGAGTTCCTAAGGCCTTCTGCAATGCCTGCCAGAAATGTGAGAGAAAGTTTGGGTCTCTGTAACACCCCTAAATGGCCCAAGCCGGAGACCCGGGGATGTCACTCCGTACCCGAGAGGAGCCCGGATACAAGGAGATTTTATAACATGGTTCGCAAGCACACACATCCACAATAATAAATTAAATCCAATTAAAATAATGTATTATCATAAACCTTCGTCCTAGCCACAAACTGGCAAAACAACTAAAGCGTTTAAACTACTAGAGAGTTCAATTTCAAATAAAACAATACTACTAATGTCGTCCCATGTGATGCGCGTCCCTTTCTACGCCCGATAACCTTCCTCTAAACCTGTGGTGCGGAATGAAAAAGAAACACCACAGTACAAAATCAGCATTGAAATACTGGTAAGCAAACATCCAAACATGTAAAACGATGATGGATAGTTATAAAACAAGACTCATTTGTAAGTAAGAGTTTTTCGCAAACACAGCGGTAATAAAGTTGACTCTTGTTTCAAAACATAAGAGTTCCCAATTCCATAATATATTTCCAAATCAATTTCCATATTATTAGGAAAAATCCAAATCCAGTGTTAACTTCGTTCCGTTAACAAAACCAAACAAATCCATTATTACTTTCGTTGTGACGGGGAAAACCAAATACTACAGCGTGCATGACCTTAAGTGTCGACACCCCCCAAAGACTACGCCGGTCAGAGGAGTGAGTACATGTTATTGTCCGGGGACTTGCAACCGGATTAAAAGAGACGGGACCGCAGCCAACACCGCCCAAAGAATAATAACGTCCCGCACAACATCTTCCACTTTACGTTATAGTTCATTCATTATCATGGTGATGTTTTCGTCAAAAACATTTAACAAGTAGAAATCACATATTCCAAGTCATGTATCATGTAAACACATTTTGAGACGTAATAAATCAAATATTCGTTTGACACGAAGGAGATAAGCACACTAGGCTTGGCACATTTACTTACCTCAAAGCAAATTCCAACAATAGCAATCAATCAACGTACTCTACGTACTCGTCGTCGACGAACTCGTTACCTACACATAACAATATGCTAATCAAACCAATATTCTAGCAATATACTTGCTATACTAATTACATGCATATGATAGTCCATGGTTTAGGGTTCTAACACTTCCTCAACATCTCATTCAATTCATGCTCCAAAATAAGCTTAAAGCTTTGCCTCAAAATCCCATAACCTAAAGTATGCATAATCCATCATAACTCCACCAATTCTATTACTCCAGTTTCCCAAACATATCATGGTCTAGAAACAGTTCCATTGGATTCAAAACATTCGAAATAATAAGTTTAGCCTCAAACGGATCTTAATTTCGATTCCTGAATCAAAAGTTACACTAGTTTCAAGTTTCCAACTTCATTCAAAATATCCATACGGGAATTGTCAATCTTCATGAAACTTTTCCCCCAAGCATCTAGTTCATCCTATAATCATACTAAACCTAATATAACATGATTTCCACATTCAAATCAGATTGTTATCCACCTATTATGATCATTCAAACTCCCAAATCATTCAATCAAACTTCCCTTTCAAACTAGGGTTTCTTCCCAACACCCAAGAACATGATAAACCCTAAAACTTGATAATAAATCTTACGAATCCATGAACAATGATCCTAACCATAACAAACTGAAATTTAGAGATTGCATGCAACGTACATGAATCATGAACAAGTGATCACAAGATCAAGAGATCAACAAAAGAAAAGAGAAGAAGAAACGAAACAACCCAACCCGCTCAACCCGCCGCCGATATAGGCGGACGGAGAGAGAGACGGACGGGGATAGGGAGAAAGAAAGAGAGAAAAGAGAAAAGAAAGAAAGAAAAGAGAAAAAGAGAGAGAGAGAGAGAGAGAGTTACCTTGCCGGAAAAGAGAGAGAGCGGCGGCGGTGGGGTGGCCGTCGGTCACAAGGGAGAGAGAGAGTGAGAGAGGGACGGGTAGAGTAGGGAGAGACGTGAGAGAGATTAGGAAAAATAGGAGAGTGAGGGTTTTTATGAGAGTTAGAATTAAAATTAACTTCATAAGTAGGAAACCCTCTTGGATTAGGAAACTTTTATTCTAGGAAGAAATTTAGGTCAAAAGACACTTATTTCCCCTTAGTTTTGCCAAGAGACAAACACCTCCCCCAACTCAAGTAAAAGACACTAAAACCTTTGATTAAAGTCACAAAGTTCCCCCCAAACTCTCAAAGCATTATAATTAACTCTCTATAATTACATTAACTTCCCAACACTTATAATAATATCACAAAATACCCGTAGTCACAAAACGGGGTATTTCATCCTTCCCTCCTTAAAGAGAACTTCGTCCTCGAAGTTTAAACAAAAACCTCCCTCCTAAAAGAGAAACTATCCTTGAAGTTAAACTAAACTTTTAACCACACAAAGATATACACCTTCCCTTACTAGTACGACTACTAAATGCAACCTAAGGTCATGAATGATATGCAATATACTATAAGTAGTATTGTATTAGAGAAAAACGAAGGATTACATCCTCTCCCCCTTAGAGGAGTGACGTCCTCGTAACTCAAGGTACCTCGTCAAACAAGTGAGGGTACTTCTTCCTCATATCATCTTCCGCTTCCCAAGTTGCCTCTTCAGTGAGGTGGTTAGTCCATAAGACTTTTACAATCTTGACACTCTTGTTACGGGTGTTCCTTGTCTTGGTGTCTAAAATCTTGACAGGTTGTTCTTCATAACTCAAAGACGGGTCCAGTTCTACTGGTTCGGGATCTAATACATGAGATGCATCAGGCATATACTTCTTCAGCTGCGATACGTGAAATACGTTATGAACACGACCTAAATTCGATGGTAAATCCAATCGATAAGCCACTTCTCCAATCTTTTCTATAACATCATATGGTCCAATGAATTTCGGGCTCAACTTCCCTTTCTGATTGAACCTCATGACTCCTTTTGTTGGTGATACTTTAAGAAATGCTTTTTCTCCAACTTGAAATTCCAACGGTCTTCTCTTCTGATCAGCGTAAGATTTCTGTCTATCCTGTGCTGCCTTCATTCGCTGCTGTATAAGTCTCACTTGATCTGTCATCTCTTCGATAAGTTGTGGACCAATTACTATCGTCTCACTTATGTCGTTCCAACACAACGGTGTCCTACACTTCCTTCCATACAACGCTTCATGTGGTGCCATTCCTGTTGGGATTTGACGTAGGTAACGCAGCGGAATAACAAAAATTAATCCTACTCAAAGCCCACCAAGGATCACAGGAAGAGACATCATAACATGATCAAGGACATAGAAGATGTGTACCTTTTTGATTTGTGAGATCACACGAAGAATGATGTCCTCGTCTCTACGGTTGATCCACGTCTAGAGGTGAGATCTAGATTCTTCCTTCAATCAAGTGCTAGCTTGAACCTTGGAGGAAGAGGGATGAAGATCAAAGCAACAAATCACCAAAGGCACAAGAGAGGGGCGGCCTCTCTTTGCCGTCGGGTAGGGGGGGCGGACGGGTGGCTAGGGTTTCGGCCCTAGCACCTTGTCTTGCTCTCTCTTTTGCTCTCTCCCACTTTTGTGTTATGACTAAAATAACTCCTCCTTGTGGGAAGGAAGCTAGAGACTCCTTTATATACTCCAACAACTCCTTGTTGTTTCCATAAAAGAGTTTCCTAATTCTAGATGAACTAGAATTATTCCCTTCCTTGCAAATTAGTCCTACTAAGTTTGCAAGGTGTTGCACAATGATCCTTCTATTAATTAATCCATATTAATTAATCCCAAATCTAGCTCTACTCTATTTGACGTGTGACCCCATAGGTTTCTATATAGTTGGTAGTAACTATTACTAACATGGAGCGGTGTCTAGCAACACATCCATGCCACCCAACCAATAGAAATAGTCAGTGATCCCGACAAACCTTTGTGCCCAATATGTCATATTGCATTATCCCTTTGTCTCCATATCCGGATTGGACACGAGACATAAATAGTCACACTCGTATATCCAATCCATAGTTCCTCGATCCTGGGAATACGCTTATGCTTGCAGATAACATTAATATCTCCATATTAATTTATCTGAGTCTGGCCAGACATTCAATAAGCCTCATCCCTCGAGTGGCCGTGGATATTTACCCCATTATGTGGGAGGGACAAATCCTATCTACATCACTACGATCTCTAAGCTTGCTTCCTATCACGCCCGATAGCCACCTTTATGATTACCCAGTTACGGTGTAACGTTTGATAACATCAAAGCGCAATATTTCACAACTAGAGTATCTAGTGACTTCAAGTCTAAGGATTGCAATAATATTAGCACTACGAAAAGCGATTGTGACTTCACATAATCTAATGTATCCTTTTCGTGGTGGGTCATCCAGTATGCCATTACTCCTAATGCATACCCATGTGTTGGATCGTGATATCTCCATATCAATCCAACCCCATACTAGTCTATAGATGATTGTCCCATTAATCATTATAATTGACTAGGGATATTTAAGAATATAACACCTTATATTCTAAGGACTTCATTCATGTTAGCATATCTCCATATCGATAACATAATGAATCGTAAATCCATATATTTGTCACAATTAATTGATTGCCTCTAGGGCGCAATTCCAACAGTCTCCCACTTGCACTAGAGTCAATCTCCTGCATCATATGCCTATTGATCTAGCGCGGTCCTCCACGCTTACACTGCGTAGGGGCGAGACATATGCTGGCACCTTACAAATATTCACATCTCCTCCATCAACAATTTGATTGAGATTGAATATTCTGAATAAATGCATCTTATGCATTAATTTACTCAGTCCTCTATGTTAGAATCAGTGACTGAATCTTGCCTGGAACCTTTCCAGCTCATAGTCACTCCCTCTAGCACAAAACATAAAACTCGACTATAATCTGAAATCTTCTTTTGTCAGATGGAAGTTCTCATCACTGTAACCCCTTACAGTAAACTTTTCCTATCCTCCATTAATCAAGAGTTCATCCTTTATTCCTTCTCAAGTACTTAAGGATAATCTTGATAATTATCAAGTGACACCTCACTTGGATTTGATTGGTATCTGTGTGTCATGCTTTATGACACGTCTGGCCTAGTACATCTCATGGCGTATCTCGTGAATCTAATTCATACGGTCCATTCCCAATCTAATTGGTGAGACAATTAGCCTTCCAAAGACTAATTCCATGTGACATGGGTAAGAATCAATATTCTTTTCACGTTGAACCATTTCAACACCTTGTCAATATATGTACCATGACTCAGGCTGAGCAATTACTTTAATCTATCTCCATAGATTTTATAGATTGTCTCGCCTAAGTCAATTATTGGAAATCAATTTCTCTAGCCAATCTTTAACAGATTGCAGAGTAGAGACATTGTTCCCAATGATTAGTATGTCTCTACATACAAGACCAGAAATTTGACTATGCTCCCACTAACCTTCTTGTAAACACAAGTATCATCTTCAATTTTGATGGAACCAAACTCCTTTGATTGCATCATTAATTTGAAGAGTCCAACTCCTAGAAGCTTGATTCAATCTATAAACAGATTGCTACAAGCAGGATGCGAATGGATTTAAGCATCACAACTGGGGAAAGATTTCGTCATAGTCTATACTATGAATTCTCATGAAACCCTTTCGAACCAGTTGTCCCTTAAAAGTAATCATATTACCATCCATGTTGGTTTCCTCATAACCTACTCGCACCCTATGGGTCCTACCCATTCAGGTGGTTCCACCAAAGTCCATACTTTGTTGGTATACATGGATTCCATATCGTATCATATGGCTCCAAGCCATTTCTGAGAGTATGGCCCACACGTGGCCTTCTCATAGGTTGTAGGCTCATCTCGATGAGCAATATATCACGGGTTATGAGAAATCCTTATTTCTCTAGTCCCTTGACATATCCTACCTGTCCTACGAGGTTCTTGTGTTATCTGAGTAGGTTGCTCCACAACACCTTGTGATCCTGCTCATGTTCCATCAAACGGATCAATGTTTTATTGTGGTTCTTGAACTTTTCAAGTTCTACTGTCCTCCCACTGTTTCTTTTAGAGACAATCTCTACCTAGAAACACTGTGGTTCGAGAAACAAACAGTTTGTTCTCGATTAGGTTGTAAAATAATATCCTTTTCAGGATATCCCACAAAACATTTATCCGACTTGGGTCCAAGTTTATTTGTAAACTCTTTTACATAAACCTCATAACCCCAAATATTTATGAATGACATACTAGGACACTTCCTAGTCCATATCTCATATGGTGTTTTTCATAATCCGTTTTTGATGGAACAAGGTTAAGGGCGAAATTTGCTGTAATTAGAACATAGCCCCTAAAAGTAAACTGGAAGTTCTGTTTGACTCATCATGGTCCGAACCGTGTCCTACAAGGTTCGAACTCTCCTTTTAGACACGCCAAAACCCATGTGGCGTGCTAGGTGGAGCGAGTTTTGGATCATATCCAATACTCCCATTGATTCTTGTCAAACTCTTGGCTCAAGTATTTTTCTTCTATGATCCAATCATAGAGTCTAAATACTTTTGCCAAGTTGGTTCTCTACTTCATTCCTGAATACTTTGAACAATTCAAAGGATTCTGATTTGTTTCTTCATAAGATACACAAATCCATATTTCTCTGATCCTATCAGTAAATATGATGAAGTACTAAAACCATCTTTAGTATTTGTGCTTAGCGGCCTTCATACATCAATATGTATGATTCCCAAAAGATCATATCTTTGCCTAATAAGTCTTACATGTCTCATATGATTCAATAATCAAATGAGTCCCAGAAATCCATCCTAATGGAGTTCTAGATATGTATCTCTTATTTATCGGCCTAAACGATAATGCTAAAGATAAGTGAAGTTCATATCATTATATGCAAACCTCTAGGTATTAATGTTATAGATGAAATTATCATGATCATGGATATAGAATCCACTTAGACAAAATTGTATTACAATAATGCATACCATAATAAATGGAACAACATTTGTCCTTTCATTATGATAAGGAGCTTTCTTGTCCAAACAAGAAATTATGATAATGGTCCTACTCATAGCATGGACATTATCCCTTTTGTCTAATTCATGAACAATTTCTGAAAGTTATAAATAATTTCCTACGGCTTTTCAGCAACCCTTTGCTTCATAGCCCCACGTGTAGGATTATTTCTTCCTTATTCAATTTGTCTTCGTCTCTTGAGATCCTCCACATTTCTATAAATGTGAGATCCTCATCTAGTATCATATACTCTTGATGATGAGATAGACACATTGAATTTTATAACAAAATACCCAAGTCGGAATTCATAATTCCTTTATTATTTACTTCCATGCACTTTGGGTAGTCTCTCTTCCTCTACACCACCTATGGGACTTCTAGGCAACTTGGTTTTAGCAACAGGATTGCTTTATACTCATGGGGTCGGCGCAAACCATTTGCCCTTACCCATGCTGTTAACCATTAACAGCTTTGCCCATGCCCACTATGAGTGTTTTGTTTAGCGATTTTTCAATCATCTATAAAACAAAACTGTAATTGCATCCAATGCAATTCTTGGTCCACTTGGGAGAATAACTATATATTCTTTATCTATCTTATAGATAACTCCCAATATCTAAGCTTTCAATCCTATTGAGATAGTTTAGTTTGCGCTTCACCTCTTGCTTCAGCAGCCACACATTACTAACTTGTGTCGTCGCGTCATATCTTGATAAAGTAAGTCGCCTTGCTTTGGCAAGCCCGAACTTATTCCATCTTGACCATGACGAGTGCTAAGCAAGAGAGCGCAAAGTGGAGCAACACCTCAAGCCTTTCATGACAAGCTCGTATGATCATATCACATGCCTCCATATTTCTCATCTTGCTTCCAAAGCTCAGAGTCCATGGGAGCTTGACATGAGACAAGTTACATCCAAAGAACCATTCTTTGATGTTCCTTCCATAAGGCTTTAGTGTGTTTTGGTAGTTGGTGGGAAGAGAGATTTATGCTCTACAATGTACAACATATTTCCTTTATTTGAGAACAATTCTCAATTTTATACCAATGTAGAAAATGGATTCCAGACATCTTGTCCATCTCATGGGCATAAAGTCGCGTTTGTTTGTTTAATGCGATGGGTATTCAATACTTATAGGATTATGCAAAGCATTGTGACATATAACTATATTCAACAAGGATTTAAATTATTAAATATAGCTCCCACTATTTTCTCGGATTAATAGCCCTCACCATTAATGCGGAAAATATATTATATATTTTCTAGTGGGTCCAAGATCCCTTTTTCACTTCTTCTTGAGCTTGTTTTGGCAAGTCACCCAAGAATTGGTTATTTAGGTAGGAACCATTCCAATTGCATCCCATGCAACTCTTGGTCCAATTAGGTGAATAAATTTCTTTTTATTCTTTATCCAATTGGATAACTCCTAATTGTCATGCCTCTAAGCTCATCAATCCAATTGATTCTTGCCTAGTTGCGTCCAACCTCTTGCTTTCAACATACACGCATTACTAGCTTGCGTCGTCCGCAACACACCATGAAATTTAAAATCGCCTTGCTTTGGCAAGCCCGAATTTTAATAGTCCACGATCATGAAGGGTGTTTTGGCAAGAGAAGGCAAAACGCAATATTTAATTGAGGGATTTCTTTTAAGTTGTTTGGTTGATCTTTATCAACATGGTCTACTTATTTGGATTGGGCTATCCATAATAAAAGACCAACCTTGTTTATTATTATCTTGTTAACGTTTTGCTAGTATCGCCATACACACAAAATAAATAAATAACAAGACATAAATAATAAACATCCACAAAATAAAAAAACGTGGCATGGATATGGCCTCTAGACTAATGATATTATCAAGCCAATGATAATATCTAATTGCCCTAAAGTGCCGAGCTCATCTCCATGTGCTCCACCATAGCTGCGCGCCTAGGGATGTCTTTTGGCTCCTTTGGTTCTCCGGTCTTCTTCTCCATGCTCTTGGCTATCATCTAAATATTTATAATTCTAGCCTAACATCTAGAATAAATAAATAATAACAGCCTCACATGTCGAGGAGAAAAAGAACGACTCGCAGGCCGTAAAACTTAATTAATTATTACATTAATTTGATCAGCTCGCAGGCCGTAAACCAAACCACAAAACAATAAACATCCACAATCCTAGGCCATATCCATCCACCATGCAACAAAGCACATAATACAGTTAAAACCAATTTTTTTAACGCGCTTGTTTAATTTTAATGAAATTGGGTAATTAGGGTTTCACAACGGTCCAAAGGGTCCAAGCCAACAAGTGGCCCGAACCCTAGGACCGCCGCACGCCTAGGGGGCCGCGGCCTTGCTTGGCGCGCAAGGGAGGGGCGGGCGGCTAGGGTTTCGGCCCTAGTCCCTTTCCTCCTTCCTTGTTGCCCAAGCAATGTTGTTTCCTTATGGATTTAATTCCATAATTTTGTTTCCATAAACAATTCATGGAATTATTTCCATAATTTTGTTTCCATAAACAATTTATGGAATTATTTCCAAAAACAATATATGGAATTGTTTCCATAAACAATTCCTTCCTTGTTGGGTTGTTTCCAAAACACCCTTATGGTATTGTTTCCAAAATAATTCTTTCCTTGGTTCCCAAGTTTAGTTGTTTCCATAAACAACTTCTTACTTGTTTCCCAAGTTTAGTTGTTTCCAAAACAACTTATTCCTTGTTTAATTAATTCCATACTTGGAAAACCCCTTTTCCAAGCATGTGCCCATGAACCCTAATTTTTCAAGAACCCAATTATTCACATCCTATGTGATTAAACTCACCAATTCTAACATCCAATGTTAAATTGGGTCTTGTTTGATTGAATCAAATTCAATATTGCATCTACTATGCCAATTTTTCAGTTTTCGCGTAATAAACAATAATACGGTGTATGAACTGAAATCGTAAACACATAATATCATGTTATGCTCTACGACCTGTGGCTCTGATACCACTGTTGGGATTTGACGTAGGTAACGCAGCGGAATAACAAAAATTAATCCTACTCAAAGCCCACCAAGGATCACAGGAAGAGACATCATAACATGATCAAGGACATAGAAGATGTGTACCTTTTTGATTTGTGAGATCACACGAAGAATGATGTCCTCGTCTCTACGGTTGATCCACGTCTAGAGGTGAGATCTAGATTCTTCCTTCAATCAAGTGCTAGCTTGAACCTTGGAGGAAGAGGGATGAAGATCAAAGCAACAAATCACCAAAGGCACAAGAGAGGGGCGGCCTCTCTTTGCCGTCGGGTAGGGGGGGCGGACGGGTGGCTAGGGTTTCGGCCCTAGCACCTTGTCTTGCTCTCTCTTTTGCTCTCTCCCACTTTTGTGTTATGACTAAAATAACTCCTCCTTGTGGGAAGGAAGCTAGAGACTCCTTTATATACTCCAACAACTCCTTGTTGTTTCCATAAAAGAGTTTCCTAATTCTAGATGAACTAGAATTATTCCCTTCCTTGCAAATTAGTCCTACTAAGTTTGCAAGGTGTTGCACAATGATCCTTCTATTAATTAATCCATATTAATTAATCCCAAATCTAGCTCTACTCTATTTGACGTGTGACCCCATAGGTTTCTATATAGTTGGTAGTAACTATTACTAACATGGAGCGGTGTCTAGCAACACATCCATGCCACCCAACCAATAGAAATAGTCAGTGATCCCGACAAACCTTTGTGCCCAATATGTCATATTGCATTATCCCTTTGTCTCCATATCCGGATTGGACACGAGACATAAATAGTCACACTCGTATATCCAATCCATAGTTCCTCGATCCTGGGAATACGCTTATGCTTGCAGATAACATTAATATCTCCATATTAATTTATCTGAGTCTGGCCAGACATTCAATAAGCCTCATCCCTCGAGTGGCCGTGGATATTTACCCCATTATGTGGGAGGGACAAATCCTATCTACATCACTACGATCTCTAAGCTTGCTTCCTATCACGCCCGATAGCCACCTTTATGATTACCCAGTTACGGTGTAACGTTTGATAACATCAAAGCGCAATATTTCACAACTAGAGTATCTAGTGACTTCAAGTCTAAGGATTGCAATAATATTAGCACTACGAAAAGCGATTGTGACTTCACATAATCTAATGTATCCTTTTCGTGGTGGGTCATCCAGTATGCCATTACTCCTAATGCATACCCATGTGTTGGATCGTGATATCTCCATATCAATCCAACCCCATACTAGTCTATAGATGATTGTCCCATTAATCATTATAATTGACTAGGGATATTTAAGAATATAACACCTTATATTCTAAGGACTTCATTCATGTTAGCATATCTCCATATCGATAACATAATGAATCGTAAATCCATATATTTGTCACAATTAATTGATTGCCTCTAGGGCACAATTCCAACAATTCCAATACTGGCATGATAACTGTTGTTGTAGGAGAATTCTATCAAAGGTAATCTATCAACCCATGAACCTTGAAAATCCATAACACACGATCTTAGCATATCTTCCAACGTTTGTATTGTTCTTTCGGTTTGTCCATCTGTAGCCGGGTGAAATGCCGTGCTAAACTTCAACTGAGTTCCTAGTGCCTCCTGAAGTGCTTTCCAGAAGTGAGAAAGAAAATTGGGATATCTGTCGGAAACTATAGAGCTTGGTACTCCATGATATCTTACAATGTTCTTCATATACGCATCAGCTCTTTGTTCCATATTCCATGTGTCTTTCATCGGGATAAACCTTGCTGTCTTGGTTAATCTGTCAACTACGACCCAGATCTGATTCAGTCCATTCTTTGATGTCGGTAACGCAGTTACGAAATCCATCGAGATAGAATCCCACTTCCAAACTGGGACATCTAATGGTTGTACTAAGCCTCCCATTCTTTTATGTTCAAACTTCACCTTTTGACAAGTTAGACATTTTGCCACAAATTCTGCCACTTCTTTCTTCATTTTAGGCCACCAAAACATCTTTTTCATGTCCTTATAGAGTTTGTCACCTCCTGGATGTACTGAGTAAGGTGTGTTGTGCGCCTCACGCAGCAACTTTTCCTTAGTTTCCGTACACTTATGTGGTACACACCATCTTCCTTTGTAACGGATACTTCCATCTTCATAGATTTTGAAATCTTTTGCTTGGCCTTCTGCAATCTTCTTCTTTATCCTTTCCAGTTTCACATCTCCTGGCTGGTTACTCCTTATTTCTTCTAAGACATCTGGCACAACTGTCATATTCCCAAGGATATTCTTCACTCCTCCTTGTTTCACTACTTCAATTCCAAGTTTTCGGAACTCTCGGCATAGCCGATCTGGTAAAACTAGCATAGTATCCAAAGTATGGCTCGACTTTCGGCTTAACGCATCAGCTACTACGTTTGCCTTCCCTTCATGGTATTGGATACGCAAATCATAATCCTTTATGACTTCTAACCAACGTCTTTGCCTGTTGTTTAGTTCTTTCTGCGTGAAGATGTACTTGAGACTGCTATGATCCGTATACAATCTACACACAGATCCATACAAGTGATGTCTCCATATCTTCAATGCAAATACTATAGCTGCAAGCTCTAAGTCATGCGTAGCATAGTTCTCTTCATGAGTTTTCAGTTGTCTTGAAGCATAAGCAATAACTCTTCTATCTTGCATAAGCACGCATCCTAAACCCTTCTTCGATGCATCACTGTAAACATCAAATTCGCCAGAATCATTGGGTAAAGCTAAGACAGGTGCGGTCGTTAACTTTTCCTTCAGTGTCTGGAACTCTTCTTCACAATCTTCGCTCCACTTATACCTTACCGTCTTCTTGGTTAGTGTAGTAAGCGGTCTAGCGATCTTCGAGAAATCTTTCACGAAACGTCTGTAATATCCTGCTAATCCGAGAAAACTTCTTACTTCAGACACATTCTTCGGAGTAGGCCAATCTTTAACTGCTGATATCTTTCCTGGATCCACGGATATTCCTTCCTTGGAAATTATGTGACCCAAAAATGGAACATGTTTTAGCCAAAATTCACACTTCGAGAGTTTAGCATATAACTTCTCATGTCTCAAAGTTTCTAACACTTCTTTGAGGTGTTCTTCGTGTTCTTCCTCGCTCTTTGAATAAACAAGGATGTCATCAATAAAGACGACCACGAAACGATCTAGAAACGTTCTCATAACACGATTCATTAGATCCATAAATACTGCTGGAGCATTGGTTAGACCAAAAGGCATAACGGTGAACTCGTAGTGTCCATACCTCGTTCTAAAGGGTGTCTTCGGTATGTCCTTCTCGGCTACTCGAAGCTGGTGATACCCTGATCTCAAGTCTATCTTTGAGAAAACACTCGCCCCTTGTAATTGATCAAACAAATCGTCAATTCGGGGTAAAGGGTATTTGTTCTCGATTGTTGCGCTATTCAACTCCCTATAGTCAATGCACAATCTCAAGCTTCCGTCCTTCTTCTTCACAAACAGTACCGGTGCGCCCCAAGGGGAAGCACTCGGTCTTATATAACCCTTTTGGAGTAACTCTTGCAACTGATCCTTAAGTTCCTTCAACTCTACTGGCGCCATTCTATACGGTGCCTTTGAAATTGGAGCTGTTCCAGGTGCTAAATCCATAGTGAATTCGATCTCTCTTCTAGGTGGCATTCCTGGAATTTCGTCCGGGAACACATCGGGAAAATCTCTAACGATTGGTATTTCTTCTAGCACATTCTCCTTCTTAGATGTGTCTTGAATATAGCACAAATAAGCACTATTCCCCTTCTTCACTTGGTTGACTATGGTCAAAGCTGACACTAGTCGGATACATGGTTCTTTTGTGATACCACGGTAAGAAACTTTTTCTCCTTTTGGACCTTTAAGCCTTATCTTCTGATCGTGGCAGTCTATTACTGCACGATATTTTCCCAGCCAATCCATTCCCAATATAACATCTATCCCTTCCAAGATCAAACTGTATCAGGTTCGCTGGTAGGGTACTAGCCGAAATCTTAACTTCTACTCCTTCAAAAATGGCGTCACATACTGTTACATGACCGGTTGGGGTAGCTACGGGGATGGATATTCTAGACGGCTTATTGAGACTCAATTTTTCCACAAACGATGATGAAATAAACGAATACGAAGCTCCGGAATCAAATAGAGTAAAAGCTGGTTGATCATGAACAAGAAATGTACCAGTGACTACTCCGTTTGCTGCTTCCGCTTCAGTCCTGCTCATGACAGCGATCCTTGCAATATTCCCATTCTGTGCGGTAGTTCCTGTAGTACCAGTCCCATTATTGTTGGCGTTAGCTGGAGTGTTGTTGTTCCTATTCCCGTTCTGAACTCCATTGTTCCTTCCATTGCCTTGGTTGTTCACTTGTTGTCTACCATAATTGTTGCCTCCATTATTGTTGTTGTAGTTCCCATAGTTCCGGTTTCCGCCCTGATTGTTGTTGTTGAACTGTCGGTTTCCTTGGTAATTGCCTCCTTGGTTCCCTAGTTGGTTTCCAATTGGTTTTACTCGACACTCAAACGAACGATGACCCTTCTTGCCACAGTGGTAGCAAGTGACAAGGTTTCCTTGACAGTCCTTTCCTGGATGATTCTGTTGGCACTTTTTGCAGATATAACGGCGAGATTGCTCATCTCCATTATTCTGCTTGTTACCACGATACTGTCCTTGGTTACTTCCTCCGTGATTAGGCTTAAACCTTTTGTCCTGACTACCTTGGTTAGTCCTACTCTGATTGTTTCCATAGCCCACGGCGTTCTCAACCTTGCGTTTCCCACGCTTCTCATCTTGTGCCTCTTGAATACGCCAAACGGCTGCAGCCCTATCATAAGCTTCCTGTAGAGTATCGTACGTCCTGCACATCAAGTCTTTCTGCAGATGAAGTTCGAGACCAGACATGAACTTCCTGACTTTAGTCGCTTCATCAGGCATCAGCTGACCTGCGAATCGGGATAATTCCATGAATTTCTTGAAGTACTCGGTCACGGAACCGTTTCCTTGTGTCAGATTCACGAAGTCTAAGTACTTTTGATCCTGGACATGGTCCGGATAAAAGCGAGTGCGAAGTGCGGTTTGAAGAGCCTCCCAATTGAAATTGGGTTGCGCCAAAAAGTTCTGGCGCGTACTCCTCCACCATGTATTAGCTTCGTTCTTCAAGTAAAATGCCGCGCAAACCACCTTGCGGTCTTCGGGGCACTCAACTAGCTCAAGGATCTTATCCATCTCATCGATCCAATTCTCGAGCTCAACAGGGTCCTCATTGCCTATGAAGTTCCCTGGCTTCATGTCCGCCACTTTCTTGGCCCAGTTAGCAATATTCTGTTCTCCCTGGTTTGCGTTCTGCGCCATCTAAGCAAATTGTGCGAAGAACTGCTCCATGTTGTTGTTGTTGTTGTTTGGTGCGGCCATTGGTACTTGGCGATTTCTCCTGGTGTAGTATTGATGTGGTCTATCAGTCATAATCCCTACACTATAGCCTATTGTATTACTTATATAGTACCAAGAAGTACAAACAATCACGCATATACGGCATGTAGTGCACAATTAAACAAGTAATGTCACACATTGACCATCATTTAACTCAATTACTCATGTATTTCCACATAGACTGATCACGTCTCAACTTTTCATCTACTTCCAAAATTGGAAAAAGGGTCAATCGATCAAGCAAAAATTGCAAATTTTGGTGTGCAACACCCTCTCTGAGTCTACTTTCATAATCAAGAAGAATCAATTCAAAATCAATTGTAAAACTCGAGATATAAAGGAAACTCTACAGCTGCTGTCACAGCCCACCAGAACAGAAACACCGACTTTGAAAAGGCTTAAATTGACCTTAAAATTCTCAAAATGAGCTAGGCTTTCTCTGGGAGTTAGCCAAACGTGTCTAATAGTCGCCATAAAATTTTGAGGTCAAAACAAGATCTGAAAGATAGGCAACAATCGGAAATACTACAGCTAGTCACTTTGCAATTCTGCTACAGAACCGTCAACTTTGGAAATTCGTAGCTAATTCTCCAGAACTCGTATGGGGTTGAAATTTTTATGGGAGATACCTGGGTATGTCTACTTTCTGGTAAAAATTCAGGGAAAAATAACTCCAAAGTTAAATACGTCTGCTACAACGAAAACTCACTGCTGCGCAGATTCAACAGCACCCAAAAATCAAAGTTTTCGCGTTCTAACTCGATGAACACTTTCTAAGCCCATAATTAATGATAGCAAGCCTAACACAACCTTAATTCATCAAATCATACTCCAAATTCCAGAAAACTAAATTTATAAAACTTCCCAAATCAGGTCTTCAAAGCAAAACATTATTCATCCCCAAAGCAAAACGCTAAGAATTCAACTCTAGCCCAAAAGTGACTATTCAAGAATCGTTCTAATACTTCAAATGTTGCTTGGCCATGGAGCCTTATTCAAACTAATAAATAAAAACTTAAAGCATCTAGTCTAATAAATCTAAAGAACTCTAATAAGCTTAATCGTCGTCCTCATCGCTTTCGTCCATCTCTTCCTCTTCATCGGAATCATACTCGTGCTCTTCATCTTCACTAGGGTCTTCTTCACTTTCTTCATATTCCATGGGATCTTCTTCAATCTCGGGGTATTCATCGACATCTTCCATTGGATCTTCTTCTACTTCTTCATCGTCACTAGAATCTATAATAATCACCTCTTTTTCATCACTAGAGCTTATGTAGATCACGCCTTCTTCATCACTGGACTTTATCTCAATAACTGTATAACTTTGCCACTTAAGGTAAGTCTCCATCAATAACTTGCATATAAAATCTGCACTTACCGTCCATTCACCTTGGCAACGATAATCCCTATCATTCAAACGATTCATCCTGCCCATGATGTTGCTATATTTTGTAATAATATCCCCAAACATCGGTTTCATAGGTAATGCCTTCACCATACAGTAAGCCTGAAAAGCTGGATTTCTATATCGAGGGAATTCTAAGGCTCGGAATCTATCTTCACAATATTGAACCACGCGGTCACGAAAATCTGGAAAATCTTCACCTTCGACCCAACGTGTCACAACAGGATGCTTCTCTACTGGCAACACACGCTTCCTTGCTGTATGCTTAGTTCTAGCCATCTACAAGAGGAAACAACTTAATAAATCTCTAATTTAAAAGGCATAAACCGTAATCCAAATAACTACTCTTCGCAGACCAATAATTATTTCCAAGACTCCAAATCGATGGTTCCAACACTTTTGAAGAAATCTCCCAACGAAGTCTCTTAAAGTAGGCCTAACTTAGATTCCAATTGGAATACTCCAAATATTCAATTGGGTGGATGGGACACTTGCTTTCTATCCTATTTTCTAAACACTTACACATAACAATCCTATCCATACTACCCAAATTCCCACGGCTTGTCGAATTTTAAGTTATTTTCTCCTATATTCATTTTAGTTGCCCTAACAAGTTTCAAATTTTCTTTTTAGAATGCCGGCTCTGATACCACCTGTAACACCCCCAAATGGCCCAAGCCGGAGACCCGGGGATGTCACTCCGTACCCGAGAGGAGCCCGGATACAAGGAGATTTTATAACATGGTTCGCAAGCACACACATCCACAATAATAAATTAAATCCAATTAAAATAATGTATTATCATAAACCTTCGTCCTAGCCACAAACCGGCAAAACAACTAAAGCGTTTAAACTACTAGAGAGTTCAATTTCAAATAAAACAATACTACTAATGTCGTCCCATGTGATGCGCGTCCCTTTCTACGCCCGATAACCTTCCTCTAAACCTGTGGTGCGGAATGAAAAAGAAACACCACAGTACAAAATCAGCATTGAAATACTGGTAAGCAAACATCCAAACATGTAAAACGATGATGGATAGTTATAAAACAAGACTCATTTGTAAGTAAGAGTTTTTCGCAAACACAGCGGTAATAAAGTTGACTCTTGTTTCAAAACATAAGAGTTCCCAATTCCATAATATATTTCCAAATCAATTTCCATATTATTAGGAAAAATCCAAATCCAGTGTTAACTTCGTTCCGTTAACAAAACCAAACAAATCCATTATTACTTTCGTTGTGACGGGGAAAACCAAATACTACAGCGTGCATGACCTTAAGTGTCGACACCCCCCAAAGACTACGCCGGTCAGAGGAGTGAGTACATGTTATTGTCCGGGGACTTGCAACCGGATTAAAAGAGACGGGACCGCAGCCAACACCGCCCAAAGAATAATAACGTCCCGCACAACATCTTCCACTTTACGTTATAGTTCATTCATTATCATGGTGATGTTTTCGTCAAAAACATTTAACAAGTAGAAATCACATATTCCAAGTCATGTATCATGTAAACACATTTTGAGACGTAATAAATCAAATATTCGTTTGACACGAAGGAGATAAGCACACTAGGCTTGGCACATTTACTTACCTCAAATCAAATTCCAACAATAGCAATCAATCAACGTACTCTACGTACTCGTCGTCGACGAACTCGTTACCTACACATAACAATATGCTAATCAAACCAATATTCTAGCAATATACTTGCTATACTAATTACATGCATATGATAGTCCATGGTTTAGGGTTCTAACACTTCCTCAACATCTCATTCAATTCATGTTCCAAAATAAGCTTAAAGCTTTGCCTCAAAATCCCATAACCTAAAGTATGCATAATCCATCATAACTCCACCAATTCTATTACTCCAGTTTCCCAAACAGATCATGGTCTAGAAACAGTTCCATTGGATTCAAAACATTCGAAATAATAAGTTTAGCCTCAAACGGATCTTAATTTCGATTCCTGAATCAAAAGTTACACTAGTTTCAAGTTTCCAACTTCATTCAAAATATCCATACGGGAATTGTCAATCTTCATGAAACTTTTCCCCCAAGCATCTAGTTCATCCTATAATCATACTAAACCTAATATAACATGATTCCCACATTCAAATCAGATTGTTATCCACCTATTATGATCATTCAAACTCCCAAATCATTCAATCAAACTTCCCTTTCAAACTAGGGTTTCTTCCCAACACCCAAGAACATGATAAACCCTAAAACTTGATAATAAATCTTACGAATCCATGAACAATGATCCTAACCATAACAAACTGAAATTTAGAGATTGCATGCAACGTACATGAATCATGAACAAGTGATCACAAGATCAAGAGATCAACAAAAGAAAAGAGAAGAAGAAACGAAACAACCCAACCCGCTCAACCCGCCGCCCATAGAGGCGGACGGAGAGAGAGACGGACGGGGATAGGGAGAAAGAAAGAGAGAAAAGAGAAAAGAAAGAAAGAAAAGAGAAAAAGAGAGAGAGAGAGAGAGAGTTACCTTGCCGGAAAAGAGAGAGAGCGGCGGCGGTGGGGTGGCCGTCGGTCACAAGGGAGAGAGAGAGTGAGAGAGGGACGGGTAGAGTAGGGAGAGACGTGAGAGAGATTAGGAAAAATAGGAGAGTGAGGGTTTTTATGAGAGTTAGAATTAAAAATTAACTTCATAAGTAGGAAACCCTCTTGGATTAGGAAACTTTTATTCTAGGAAGAAATTTAGGTCAAAAGACACTTATTTCCCCTTAGTTTTGCCAAGAGACAAACACCTCCCCCAAC
Organism: Linanthus parryae; assembly: GCA_023055425.1. Taxonomy (NCBI): domain Eukaryota; kingdom Viridiplantae; phylum Streptophyta; class Magnoliopsida; order Ericales; family Polemoniaceae; genus Linanthus; species Linanthus parryae. The sequence goes on from JALGPY010000002.1 coordinate 101,184,034, forward strand.
TCAAGTAAAAGACACTAAAACCTTTGATTAAAGTCACAAAGTTCCCCCCAAACTCTCAAAGCATTATAATTAACTCTCTATAATTACATTAACTTCCCAACACTTATAATAATATCACAAAATACCCGTAGTCACAAAACGGGGTATTTCAGTCTCGGTCTGACACGATGTCCTTTAGTACTTCATGGAATCTAAAGATATTCTTAATGTATGCGTCCGCTCGCTGCACAATATCCCAAGTGTTCTTCATTGGGATGAATCTTGCCGTCTTTGTCAGTATGTCCACCACAACCCAAATCTGGTTCAAACCATTCTACTTCACTGGCAAATCAGTCACAAAGTCCATCGATATGGAATCCCATTTCCACATGGGTACTTATAAAGGTTACACCAAACCTCCTTTCCTCTTGTTTTCGAACTTTACCTTTTGGAAAGTAAGGCATCGAGCTACAAACTCTGAGACTTCGTTCGTCATCCTTGGCCACCAGAACTGCTTCTTCAGGTCTTTGTATAGTTTATCACCTGGATAGACGGAGTATGGCGTGTTGTGGGCTTCCTTCATCAGTCGTTCCTTAACCTCCGTACACTTATGGGGTACACACCATCTCTCTTTGTACCTTATGCTCCCATCGTCGTGTACTCGGAAGTCCTTGGTCGATCTATCGTCGATCTTCTTCCTGATCCTTTCTAACTTTACATCTCCTAGTTTTCCTTTTCTAATCTCTTCAAAGATGTCTAGGGTGGCTACTAAATTGCACAACACGTCTTCCCTTTCTTTGTGCTGACTGATTTCAATTCTTAGTTTCTGGATGTCATATCGCAACTCCCTAGGTAAGCTTCTTAACGCATTGATGGTATGGCTCGTATTTCTGCTTAAGGTGTCTGCAACTACATTCGCCTTTCCCTCATGGTATGGGATTTGCAGTTCATAGTGCTTGATTAAATCCTACCATCTCCTTTGCCTCATGTTCAAATCCTTTTGGGTAAACAAATTGAAAATGTGAGTATGCAGACGTTAATGCAGCTAAGATACTCTAGAAGGGGGGGGGGGTTGAATAGAGTATGCCGAGTTCAAGGCCTTGAAAACTACTTCAAGTCCTTGTAGAAGATGCAGACAGTATAAAGCAAGTATGCCTTTTTCAAGGCCTTGAAAACAGGTTCAAACCCTTGAAAAACAGACAGTTGTGTGAGCTGCAAAAACTCTGAAAAATAATGAACTGTAAATGCAAGTGACAAGTGATTTATAGAGTTCAGTCCACTTGGACCTACGTCTCTACCTCAGGGATTAGATCCCTGCAGGATTTTCAACTCAATTCTTATTAGTCAAAAGCTAAGCCCTAGAACTCAACCCCAGAGAGTTCCCTTACTCTGTTACAGCTAGTGGTTTTCCCTAACCTGTCTAGTACCTGCTCTAGCTAACTGATTAACTAAGAATTCTCTATTGTTCACCTTGAACAATCCTTGAGAATAGATGTAGAGATAATATAGAAATGATCTACCAATACAGCTCAAAACAGAAGTACAGTTAGAATAGAAAACTGCAGTGAAGAATGCAGTGAACTTCTGTGGAAAGGATTGAGAGTTTGATGTTCTTCTTTCGTGCTTTGTTAATCCAGAAACTTGTCTCTTGCTTTTTCCCATTGAGTCTCGTATTTTGTTTCTTCAAGTGAGCTCTATTTATACTATTTGAAGCTCTGCGAGTCTTCCCAGATTTTCAGCAACAACTTCCTATTTTGTAGGCAACAAATTTCACTCTCTTTAACAGCTTTCTCCAACGGATAGTTGATCACAATCTTCAGAGATATTGTTGTGATTTTTTCTATAAGAAATCTGAGAAGTTTTCATAAGTCTCTGATTGATCACAGGATCAAAGTGTCCAACTATTTCTACAACTGCACAAATTCAGATTAGGAAACAATCCAAATATTGGTAACAAAATTTCCTGCAATATCAAATTCAAACAGATGATATTTCATGATCAAAACATGTTAGAATAATTTGTCTTTCATCATCTAATAATAGTGAATCAAACATATGAAATATAGAAAGGGAATCAACTCAGAGAGTTTGCAGAAAACTCCCTCTGAGAGTGTTCGCACAGGTTAAGCAGATTCAAGGCTTTGAATCCAGTTTCAAGGTCTTGAAAATAGCTAAAATATTTTCAAGCCTCTGAAACTGATTCAAGGCTTTGAAAGCTGATTCAAGGCCTTGAAATAGCTGAGCTATTCAAAGCCTTGCACAACCTGATCTTACAATCTCCCCCTTAATGAAAGACAAAACCAAATTATGTTTGATCCTTAGTCTCTGCAAAATAAACTGATTAGTTCACATTTTATAATAGCACAGTAATTCCAAAAATATCCAAATTATTCGTAATAACAACAGAAACTTAAACAGTTCAGCAAATAAACCTAGAAATAAAAACTAATAAATTCGAGAATTTTCTTCCCCTTTTTGACTTTCATCAAAAAGATAGAAGATGTTGGATCAATTGTCTGGAAAATTTTGAAAACTTAAAACTTTGAAGAAGAGAGAATGGAGAAGAAAGAGTAGGCAAGATTAAGGGGTGGGAACTTCATCTTCATCTTGATCTCCTTCCTCTTTCTCATTATCTTCTTCATTGTTGGCTTGAACTTCTTGCGAAACCACATCTAGTTCCTCAAAGAAGGAGCTGATTTTCTCAATGACACTATTGAATATGAAGGTGAGTCCTTCCAAGGCTTTCTTCCCATGCTTCAGCTTCTTCTTTACTGCTAACTTTTCTGTTGAGGAGTGACAGTCTTGAGATTCTTCTTTCCTTCTTTTGAAGCTTCTAAAGACTGGGACGGATCCTTCTCATGTTTCCCTTTTTTGGATATGGAGTACACTCCATAGGATCCTGAAGTAGTGTCTGAGTCTGAGTCTTGAATAAGGGTTTCTTTTCCTTTTACTTTGACCTCAGAAACTGTCTTTTTCTTGTCTCTCTTAGGGCTTTCAATATGGGTTCCCCTTTGCTTCTCTTGTGTAGATGCTGTAGTTTGTTTTTTCTTTGCTGGAGACTGATCTTTTCTCACTATCTTCTTGGGTTGTGAAGATTCTTCTTCTTCATCAGTATAGCTCTTTGAAGAGAGTCTTCACTGATCTCTTGAACTTCATCCACTACTGCCTTTCTTTTCTTCTCTAAAACAGGTTTCGATCCTCCTGACATCTTGATTCTTTCTGAGGCTCTCCTTGTGCTCATTAGGGTTTGGGAGAAGAATAGAGAGAGTTGGAATGATACGGAAAGAAGGAGAAGAGACGAAGATAAATACTGAAAGAGTTTGAGTTTCAAAAGGAAACTAGTATCTCTCTTATCTCAAAAGATTTGCAATGATCAGAGGGATAAATAAAATATTCTAATACTATTTTTGGCTAAAACAAATTTTTGAAAAGGGTAGGGACTATATTAGGTAAATATCTACAGAGATATCACCCAACACAGAATGATCCAAGATTATTGACTATCAGTGTAGCAGATTTATTTTCAAGGCTTTGAAAAGGCTTTCAAGGTCTTGAAAAACTGTAAAACTGCAAAAGATAAAGATCAAGGCTTTGAAATGATTTTCAAGGCTTTGAAAATCAGTTCAAGACTTTGAAAACACATACAACTCACCTTGCTTACCTGATGCTCCCCCTAAACCAATGCATCTTTATTTAGCATTCCCAATTCAATTCTTAGAGCTGAGAACCTTTCATCTGCTAATGGCTTAGTGAAGATATCTGCAATTTGCATGTTAGTAGCAAAAAATTCAAGAACAATATCACCTTTCTCAGCATGATCTCTGATGAAATGGTGTCTGACATCAATGTGCTTGGTTCTTGAGTGTTGAACTGGATTCTTTGTAATTGAATTTGCACTGGTATTATCACACTTCATAGGTATGCTTCTGAAATCAAAGCCAAGGTCTCTTAGCTGTTGAGCAATCCATAGCACCTGTGAGCAACTGAATTCTGTTTCTTGGAATGCCAACTGATCAAGGATGATCCAATAAATTGGCAAGTTCCTGAAGTACTTTTCCTATCAACCTTGTAACCTGCAAAGTCAGCATCTGAAAAACCATGCAAAGAGAAGTTAGAATGTCTTGGATACCAAAGCCCTAAGTCTTTGGTACCATTGAGATATCTGAATATTCTCTTCACAGCAGTCAAGTGTGATTCTTTTGGATCAGCTTGAAATCTAGCACACATACACACACTAAACATAATATCCGATCTTCTTGCGGTGAGATAGAGTAATGATCCAATCATACCTGTATACTCTTTTACATTGACACTCTTACCAGATTCATCCTTGTCTAAGGATAGTGTAGAAATCATTGGAGTCTTGGCTTCCTTACATTGAACCATGCTATATTTGTTTAGTAAGTCTCTTGTGTACTTGCTTTGATGCAAAAAGATGCACTTCTTCAATTGATGTATTTGAAGTCCTAGGAAGAAGTTCAGCTCTCCCATCATGCTCATTTCAAATTCCCTGCTCATAAGACTTGAGAATTCTCTACACAATTGATCATTAGTAGCTCCAAACAATATATCAACATATATCTGAACTACAAGTAAATCTTTATCATGAGTCTTTATGAAAAGAGTCTTGTCTACTAAACCTCTTTTGAAATCATTTTCAAGCAAAAACTTTGACAGTCTTTCATACCAAGCTCTTGGAGCTTGTTTCAAACCATAAAGAGTTTTGTCAAGTTTGTAAACATGATCTAGAAACTTATCTTTTTCAAAACCAGATGGTTGTGCAACATAAAATTCTCCTTGTAAATAGACATTCAAGAAAGCACACTTTACATCCATTTGAAATAGTTTCATGTTCTTGTGAGATGCAAATGCAAGCAAAACTCTAATTGCTTCTAACCTGGAAACTGGAGCAAAAGTTTCCTCATAATCAATACCTTCTTCTTGATTGTAACCTTGAGAAACTAACCTTGATTTTTTTTTATCACATTGCCACTTTCATCCAACTTATTTCTGGATACCCATCGGGTACCAATGACAGACTAGTTTGTAGGTGGAGGAACCATGTTCCAAACCTTATTCCTTTCAAAATCATTGAGTTCACTTTACATAGCAATGATCCAGTCTGCTTCTTGTCAAGCTTCCTTCACAGTTTTAGGTTCTACAAGAGAGATAAAAGCATTAAAAGCACATAAGTTCTTCAACTGTGATATAGTTTGTGTACCAGTGGTTGGATCTGAGATGATATTATCAGCTGTATGAGATGAGAGATATTTGAATCTCTTTCTTGGAGACCATGGTTCAGGATCTCCATAAATCATATCTGGTCTTGAAGTAGTGGTTTTGTCAATTGAATCCTTCCGATCATCTTTTTCAAGGCTTTGAGGCTTATTTTCAAGGCCTTGAGCACTATTTTCAAGGTCTTGAAAATATCTTCTATTTTCTTCTGAGCCTTTCTTAAATCCTAGTGGATTCTCAGTCTCTTCCTCTGACTCTTACTTGTTCAAATTCAAGTCTACAAAACTTTCATTCAAAGAACCATCATAGCTTTCATCAAAAATAACATGAATGCTCTCTTCAACCAATTTGATTATTTTATTGTAAACTCTATAAGCTTTACTATTCAGAGAGTAGCCAAGAAATATACCTTCATCACTTCTTGCATCAAACTTACCAAGATTGTATTTTCCATTGTTGTGGATAAAACAAGTACATCCAAAGGGTCTAAAGTATGAAATGTTTGGCTTCCTCCCTTTGAAAAGTTCATAGGGGGTCTTCTTCAGAATAGGTCTGATCAAGCACCTGTTCAAAATATAATTTGTTGTATTCACAGCTTCTGCCCAATATTATTTTGGCAGCTTGTTCTCAAAAAGCATTGTTCTTGACATATCTTCAAGAGTCCTGTTCTTTCTTTCAACAACACCATTGTGTTGAGGAGTTCTTGGAGAAAAAAAGTTGTGAGTAATACCATGATTATCACAGGATAAATTAAATTCTAACTTATCAAATTCTCTACCACGATCACTTCTGGTTGAAGCTACAGGTAGGTTTTTCAAGTTTTGAAGTTCTCTGCAAAGCTTTGAAAATTCAGAGAGTGCTTCAGATTTTTCTTTGAGAAACATAACCCAAGTATATCTAGAAAAATCATCAACAACAACTAGCATATACCTTTTACCTTTTGGAGTAGGAGTTCTCATAGGACCACAAAGATCCATATGAAGCAGTTCAATAGGTCTAGTTGTACTTACAAATTTCTTTGGCTTGAAGGAACTTCTGGTCTGATTGCCTTGAGCACAAGCTTTGCACATTTCATCTTCTTTGAACTTGATGGATGGCAATCCTCTTACCAAGTCTTTGGAAATCAACTTTTTCAAAGTATGCAAACTGATGAGCAAGCTTCCTGTGTCAAAGCTTTGAATCCTCTTTCAAGGCCTTGAGACACTTCAAACTTTCACATGCAACTTTGTTAGTCTGAAAAGTATAAACATTGTTTGATCTAGAGGCTGTGAGAATGCAATCTCCTGATTTCTCATTTTGCACCACACACTTCTCTTTATCAAAAATAACTTTGTTGCCATTATCACAAAGCTGAGATACACTAAGTAAGTTAAATTTCAAACCTTCAACTAGATACACATCATAAATAGAGTTTTCAAAATTTGTACCAACTTTTCCAATACCAAGAATATTGCATTTGCCTTTGTCACCAAGAGTAATTGAACCTTCTGATTGCTCCTTTAATTATGATAATATATATCTCTTTCCACTCATATTGAGCAACCACTGTCCATAAACCTCTTATGTTCTTTGATATTGGTGACAACCTGCAAACACCAATCACTACCTTACCCAGCTGTTAGACCAAGTATGGAATTTGGATTCATATTCAGGATCAACCATGTTAGGTGGCCTAACCCCTTTAGGAACCCAAATCTTCTTAACTTGTCCTTTGAGTTGAAAAGGAAAAGTGTTCCTCATTATGTGAGGGTCTCTTCTTCTAAAAGGACAAGTCATCTTAACATGACCAGTTTTGCAGCAGTAATGACATGTAGGAGAAGTTTTGTTTCCAGATTTCACAAATCTGGTATTGTTCCTCCTTGGAAAATTTGGATTGAATCCAATACCAGCTTTGTGAACAGACTGTGAACTTCCTCCAAGAATCAAGTTCAACTTGTGTTCTGATCCAGCAAGCTTGACTTTGACAAATTCAGATTTTTGAAGTTTATCAGTAAGAGTAGTCTTTTGTTTATCTAATTCATCAATCTAATGTCTTAGATTAACAAGTATGTCACTCACTGAAGAGTTTTCAGTGACTACTTCCTTGACTTGTGTTTTCAAGGCTTTGAAACTGGTTTTCAAGACCTTGAAATCACTATCAGTTTTCTTTTGAGAGATTTCAAGATTCTGATTTAGGCAAACAAGTTGTAAGTTTTCTTTTGCTTGCTCATGAACTTTTTCTTTCAAAAGTCTGATCTCTTTCTGATAGTCTTCCTCACTCAAAACCATTGTTCTGAGATATTCTGAAAGAGCTTCTTTTGATTTTGAAATCAGACAATTTACCATTACCTCAATGTTCTTCTCAGAACTTGCATCATGCTTGGCCATGAAGCATAGGTTGGCATGTTCTTCCTCAGATTTAGATTCACTAGATGTATCTGAATCACTCCATGAAGCTATCATGGCTTTCTTTCTTCTGTCATGATCTTTCATCTTTCTTTTGAAAGATATGCTTTTCTTATGTGGACAATCTCTTATCAAGTGTCCTGCATCACCACATTCAAAGGAGTTCATAACTTTTGATTTATTTTTTGAAGAGGACTTATCTTTGTAGTCCTTGCTGCTGGATGATCAATGCCTTTCTCTGTTAAATTCTTTATTTCCAAAGTTTTTCTTCATTTTGAGAATCCTTGTCAAGGCTTTGGAAATTAAGGAAATTGGATCTTCATCATCACCATCCTCAGTTTCAAGGCTTTGTGTTCTCTCATTCTCTTTGGCTTTGAGAGCTAAGTTCTTGACACTATCTGGGAGATCTCCATCAACTTCATTCATAGATATTTCATGTGTCAGGAGCTTCCCTTGTAGGTCATCAAGTTGTAGAGTTGAGAGATTCTGAGCTTCTTCAATAGCTGTGGTCTTTGGTTCCCATTTTGCCTTTTGAAGACTTCTGAGAACCTTCCTCACCTTTTCCTCATTGGAAAAATGTTTTCCCAGTGAATCAAGGTTGTTGACAATGTCAGTGAACCTCTTGAACATGTCTCTGATGGACTCATATGTATTCATCTTAAACAGCTCATATTGCCTGAGATAGATTTTGATCTTGGTTTGCTTGACTTGACTGGTTCCCTCAAAGGTAACAACAAGATTATCCTAGATTTCTTTAGCAGTTGTGCATCCAGAGATCCTGTTGAATTCATCTGTACTCAAAGCACAAGACAAAATGTTAATAGATTTGTAGTTCTTAGAAAATTGCTCTAATTCAGAAGAGGAGAGTGAGTATCTGTTTTGGGAGTTTTAATCCCATCTTTCTCTGTGTAGAAATTATGAGGTCCATTTTGGATAATGGTCAAAAGCTCTAGATCTTGATAAATGATGAACATTTTCATAAGGGCTTTCCAGTGAGCAAAATTTTCTCCACAAAATAGAGGACGTCTGTTAGCAGCTCTTCCCTGTGAGAAACCACCATCACCTGCAGTACTCATGATCACCAGATGGTTAAATATATACAGTGATACAAGCTCTGATACCAATTGAGAGTGTGAGTATGCAGATGTTAATGCAACTAAGAAACTCTAGAAGGGGGGGGGGGGGTTGAATAGAGTATGTCAACTTTTTGCAAAACTTGCTAGGAAGATGAAAACTTGTGCAAACAATGAAGTTCAAGGCCTTGAAAACTAGTTCAAGTCCTTGGAGAATATGCAGATAGTATAAAGCAAGTATGCCTTTTTCAAGGCCTTGAAAACAGGTTCAAACCCTTAAAAAACAGACAGTTGTGTGAGCTGCGAAAACTTTGAAAAATAATGAACTGTAAATGCAAGTGACAAGTGATTTATAGAGTTCAGTCCACTTGAACCTACGTATCTACCTCAGGGATTAGATCCCTTCAGCATTTTCAACTCAATTCTTATTAATCTAAAGCTAAGCCCTAGAACTCAAGCCCAGAGAGTTCCCTTACTCTGTTACAGCTTGTGGTTTTCCCAAACCTGTCTAGTACCTGCTCTAGCTAACTGATTAACTAAAAATTATCTATTTTTCACCTTGAACAATCCTTGAGAATAGATGTAGAGATAATACAAAAATGATCTACCAATACAGCTCAAAACATAAGTACACTTAGAATAGAAAACTGCAGTGAAGAATGCAGTGAACTTTTGTGGAAAGGATTGAGAGTTTGATGTTCTTCTTTGGTGCTTTGTCAATCCAGAAACTTGTCTCTTGCTTTTTCCCGTTAAGTCTCGTATTTTTTTGCTTCAAAGTGAGCTCTATTTATACTGTTTGAAGCTCTGCAAATCTTCCCAGATTTTCAGCAACAACTTCCTATTTTGTTGGCAACAGCTTTGACTCTCTTTAACAGCTTTCTCCAACGGATAGTTGATCAAAATCTTCAGAGATATTGTTGTGATATCGTCTATAAGAAATCTGAGAAGCTGTCATAAGTCTCTGATTGATCACAGGATCAAAGTGTTCAACTATTTCCAAAACTGCACAAATTTAGTTCAGGAAACAATCCTGCAAATATTGGAAACAAAATTTCCTGCAATATCAAAGTCAAACAGATGATATTTCATGATCAAGACATGTTAAAATAATTTGTCTTTCATCATCGAATAACAGTGAATCAAACATATGAAAGATAGAAAGGGAATCAACTCAGAGAGTTTGCAGAAAACTCCCCCTGAGAGTGTTCACACAGGTTAAGCAGTTTCAAGGCTTTGAATCCAGTTTCAAGGCCTTGAAAATAGCTAAACTATTTTCAAGCCTCTGAAACTGATTCAAGGCTTTGAAAGCTGATTCAAGGCCTTGAAATAGCTGAGCTATTCCAAGCCTTGCATTACATAAATACTTAAGGCTTTTGTGGTCGGTGAAAATCATACAGGTTGCACCATAAAGGTAGTGTCTCCAAATTTTCAAGGCGTGGACATTCGTGGCTAGCTCTAGGTAATGAGTTGGGTAAATCTCCTCATAAGATTTTAGCTGCCATGAAGAATATGAAATTACCTTCCCCTCTTGCATTAGTACACATCCTAACCCTTGTTTTGAAGCATCACTACAGACCTCGAATTCCCTTTATTCCGATGGTAGGGTAAGAATAGGTTTTGTGGTTAGCTTTTCCTTCAAGGTTTGGAAGGATTCCTCATATTTCTCGTCCCAATGGTATTTGGTGGTTTTCTTCATCAGATTGGTCAGTGGTCTGGCTATTTTGGAGAAATCTTTCACGAATCTTTGGTAATAACCTGCTAGTCCCAAGAAACTACGAATGTCTGTTGCACTCTTGGGTCTTGTCCAATCCTTAACTGCGGTTATCTTTCCTGGGTCTACAGAAATTCCCTCTGTAGATATTATGTGTCCCAAGAAAGGTACCCTATCCAGCCAAAATTCACACTTGGAAACTAGGCATACAACTGTTCTTGCCTAAGGTTTTGCAAAACTGTTCTAAGGTCTTCCTCGTGTTCTTATTTCCCTTTAGATTACACCAAAATGTCATTAATGAAAACTACCACAAAGCGGTCCAAGTAAGGTTTCATGACCCGGTTCATCACATTCATGAATACAGCACATGCATTGGTTAGACCAAAAGGCATAACAGTGAACTCGTAATGCCCATATCTGGTTCGAAAGGAAGTCTTAGGGATGCCCTTCTTGGCTACTCTTAATGGTGAAAACCTGACCTTAAATCGATCTTGGAAGAGGTATCGGCTCCCTGTAGCTGGTCGAAGAGGTCATCTATCCTTGGAAGTGGGTATCGATTTATGACAGTCACATTGTTAAGCTCCCTGTAATCAATACACAGTCTCAAACTACCATCCTTCTTCTTAACAAACAAGATTGGTGCCCCCAGGGTGAAACACTCGGTTTGATATAAACCTTATCAAACAGTTACCTTAGTTGTTCCTTCAATTCTTCTAGCTCTACTGGCTCCATTCTATAAGGTGCCATGCCGATCGGTCCTGTCCCTGGTACAAGGTCAATGGTAAACTCAACAGCTCTTTGAGGTGGCATTCCTGGGATCTCGTCAGGAAATACATCGGGAAACTCATTAACAACTGGGGTTTCCTCAAGTTTCATCGTCCCCATACTATCGTCTCGGACAGAACAGATGTAGGCTTGGTTTCCCTTACCAATGGATTTAACTACAGAAAGTGCAGACACGATTTTGACATTGGGTTTCTCGGTGATTCCTATGTGATAGATTCCATTCCCATCTGGTCTTCTCAAGCTTACCTTTTGGTTACGACAATCTATATGAGCATGGTGTTTTCCTAGCCAGTCCATTCCTAGGATAACATCAAGGATTTGTAGGTCGAAGAGGATTAGGGCAGAGGGTATCTCACTTTTCTAGATGGTTGTGACTACTCCCCTTATGATGGAATCACAGTTTACTATCCGTTTTGCAGGTGTAGATATATACACAGAATTCATAGGAGAGGGTTCAAGTCCTAGTTTCCTAGCAAAAGATGACGATATGAAAGAAAATGATGCTCCACTATCAAAGAGTACATAAGCAGGAGTGTTGTGAACTAAGAATGTACCAGTAACCACGTTCTTCGCAGCGTCTGCTTTGGTCTGGTTCATGGCATAAATTTGTCCCGCGCTCCTCTGGTTTCTGTTCCCTTGGTTGTTATTGCTCCCGTTCCTAGCTGGTTGTGCATTCCGTTTGTTGCTTCCCGCAGGTGCGTAGTAGTAGTTCCCTTGGGTTCTCCCTGCCTGATTGTTTTTGTTGCCACAACCATTTCCACCGAATGGTTATTGTTAGGTGGGTACTTGTTTCCATGTTGGTAGTTCGGGAGAGGGTTTCCCTAGTTCTGTCTCGGGTATCCACTCCCTCCTGCTCTGCCATTTTGGAGATCAGCCTTCTTCGCGTTACACTCAAACACTCGGTGACCACGCTTCTTACAATAGAAACATTCTACGGTCTTTCCTTCGCAGTCAACTCTGGGGTGGTCTCTACCACATTGCTTGCAACGGTAGTGACGGGGTCGCCCGTTGGCGTCAGTGTTGTAGTTCCCGAATTTAGTGCGGTTCATTCCACGGTATCCCTCGGATGCGTTGGGCTACCTCTTGTTAGCATGGTTGGGTTCCTCGGAGTTGTTTCCTTCTTCCTCCTTCCTTTTGTTGGGACGATTCCCTTGCACTTCCTCGACTTCCCCAATGAGAGTTGCTACTTCGTACGCCTCTCTTAGGTTAGCACTCCTACCAGGAATTACGTCCCTCTGGATGCCGTAGCGAAGTCCTTTGGTGAAGCGTCTGACCTTCAATTCTTCCGTGTCTACCAGTGCCCCGGCAAAGCGCGACAATTCTATGAAATTGTTGTAGTATTCCGACATTGTCATGTTGCCTTGCCTCAGGGTCAGAAACTCTTCATACTTCTGGTTCTTAACATGGAAGGGATAGAAGCGTTCCCTCAGTGCTTCCAGAAATGTTTCCCAGTCGAGGTTACAATGGGCCATCAACCTGTCCTTATTGAGGGCCCACCAGGTATCTGCCCCTTCATGGAGTTAGAGTGCTACTATATCCACCTTTTGGTCGGGTGGGCAAGCGACAGAGATCAGAATTTTCTCCATTTTACGGATCCAGTTTTTGAGTGTTATTGGGTCCTCTTGCGCCAGGTAGTAGTAAGGGTTTCTCTCGGCAACTCTCTTAGCCCAGTTTGTCGCAACATGTTCCCTCTGTTCCCTCTCTTCTCTTTGATCCCTCTTTTCTCTCCGCGCAACGAGATCGGAAATGTTTATGATTAGTTCCTCCATTTGGGCGCTCCTCCTTGCTACCAACATTCTTGAGTTCCTATTACAATAGCGCAGTTAGATTAGTCCACTTAAGGTGAGGTTAATGGTAACACGCATCTAAGCATGATAAATTAGGGGTTACAATATCTATGTTGTGTTCCCTGATGTGTTGTCAACTAGGTCGATGGTCAAACATTCGTAGTCAAAAGTCTCGGTGGCATGGAATAAGGAGACAAGTTTCCGATGTACTCTTCTTAGTTCGCGAGTGTGGTTCCCTTAACCGTTCTTCTTATTGCCTATATTAGACTTTCTCCTCGGATAGAATGTATCACACTCCTCCTTAAACTCATTTTCTAAGTCCCTATTGTCCTTTATCCATCGCCATGTCTGAGTCTCCCACAAGGAATCCTTCTCCTTCCTCGTGGTCCTTGGGTCTTCCGAATCCCTCGGTTTCTATACCCGAGCCTGAGTCGATGTGCATTATTTCAGAGTCAGAAGCTATTCTTGGCATTTCTTCTTTCCGTCGTGATTCGGCAGGTCCCCTCCCTTGGCTATGCAGTATCCCAGCGCCATCGCCAACTCCACCTTCGGTGCTGAGGTCATCCTCAATTTTTCCATCCCGACCAGTGGGTTGGCCACGTTTTGCTGTTCGCGCATTCTCGGTCATGATCTCAGAAGAGATTCACGTTCGCCTGGGTAAATTGGGGCGGTTGCTTGGGTTCCACAATGACAACCAAGTTATTGAATGGCTTTTCCGGCACGCTCTTCATGCTATTCGGGATCTAGGTAATCTTAGGAGAGAGACTCGCAATGAAGGGTCACAGAATGCTTGTTCCTAGATAGCCAATGGTCATATTCAGTGTTGTACTATTTTGTCTTGTGTGTGTCTCTAAGCGTAATGGTATCGACCTTGTGGTTCCCTCGTTCTTAAAGAAGTAATGAATTATTAGTCCTGAGTCGGTTTATCAAAGTAACATTTCCAAATGAACTAATTGCCCCCCAACGGTTATAATTGCGGAAAAGACACATTTTTTCTCCAACGGTCAGCAGTCCCTCCGACGGCTATAAAGGCTAAAAGTCAATTATACCCTTCAACTTATGCATATAACGGCTAGTAAGGAGGTTAGGAACGTAAATTGATGTCCTTGGGGTTTCTATAAATAGAAGCTTCGCACCATACGACTCCCACAACTCGAACATATATAGAAATATCTTCGGAGGGTACAATGGCTATTATGGCATTAATCCGTACGTTGTATGTGGTGGTCCTGGTAACACCCCCGATTTCCAGAGGGACAAGAGATCGGGGTATTGTCCTTCATACAAGGAATTACCCTTTCGTATAAGGAGTATTAGTAACAAGAAAGTGAGACGAAACATCCAAACTACTCATTTATAAGTTTACACGATAACATTGTTTGTGGTTGAGTCCAAAGAGGACAACAATCCTAGCAAAAGAGATACTACACCAAAAATTTTCTCTACGTACTAATTGCTACTGTTTGTAGGTGAGAACGAATCGTGAGTCCAGCGTGTTACCCCATGCAAACCAGTCATATACCTGCTGGGGAATTAAAAGAAACACAAGACCGTTGTTTTTCGAGTATCAGTAAAACTGAGTGAATATACACCTTACCATGTAAAACGGAATGGCTAAGAAATGTTGCGGGGTTTGTATTTGAAATAGTTTGAACAGTAACGAAACATAAGTATAAAGATCCGAGTTTGCAATGTTTCAAAAGATTCTCAAATGTTCAGTAAGTCAATTTCGACGATCTTTTCTCGAGATGCATGTCTAATCAGAACATGCCTTAGAAATAACAGCTTCCAGATTTAGAGACAAAGATGTCGTATTATTGATTCGCAGTAACCAATGTAGACCAAGGTAAAATTATGGTAATAGATGGTACTGGCGTATAGGGGGTGTAGAAACCCAACCTCTCTGCCAAGCATTATGGATCGGTCCCCCGTCTCGCTAGCCATCATACAAGCCAACTACTAGACCTTAAGTGTCCACACCCCCTTAAGATTGCAAGTCAGAAGGGTAGTACTAGAGTTTTGGAATCCAGCCTACGGCGAAAGGATTCGGGGCGCACGGAGTCCCATGTCTTTAGGGGCCTGGCCCAGGGAATCATCACCCGACAGTAACGTAATGTAAAGTAATGTAACACGACGTAGGCATATAGCACTGAAATAGACCCAAATGATTCCAGTACTTGCGATTCTTTCACTTTACGTTATTAATGATTTTTGACTTAGTGACAATTGAACAATAAGTTCCAAGTTTGAATACGAGTAGTAAAGTGGGAATTTAAATTAAGTAAAGCAGGTTTAGCAAATTGGCAAGGCTAAGCACGTAAACTCACATATGTATTTTGAGACATGAAATAAAAATCACGTTTTGACACGAAAGAAGACAAGTACGCAACACTAAGCATGAATACTCACCGGGAGAGCCAAAAGTGCTATCTATGCTGCTACTCGTAAACAACTTCGGGATCAACAAGTCCATGTTGCAAGTAGACAATGCATATGTCCTATATGAAATAATGTGAAAGCCTAATCGGATACTACTAACGTGTGTGTATATATATATATATATATATATATATATATATATATATATAAACTTCTATTTATTTTACGAATCTAACCCAATAATATTATAGGAAGGGAAATTATTTAATATTATAATTAAACAAATTTAATTATTGATAAAAATAATATCAAATGTTGTACTTATTGAAATCTCATTTAGACATAAACAAAAATATAGCTTAATAACTTATTTTTCAAGAACTAAAACCAGTTCTAATTCATAGAAATTACTCTTTGCATTTCATACTACAAAACTATTTACTTACAATTATATGTTCTATTATAAGTTAACATAATTTAAATAAAGAGTTTTTTGATAATGAAGAGTTAAACTAGCTAAATACAATACTAAATACATGTATGTATACATGTATAATGTAGTTTACTAGTAAATACAGCAAGCTCCCCCAATACCTAATAAGAACTTCTAATATGTGACAAAATATGCCCTCACTGTCACCTATTGAACAAGAATACCCCTCGTCATAAAAAAAACGGAGACTTCGATTACCTCTTTGATTCTCACGTTAATTCAGTCACACAAACATGAATTGAACTGCAAAGACGTGATTTTGATGAAGCGAAAAGAATTGAGATTGAGTGGAGAGAGTACCCAAACAAAAAAACCAGTCGATTTGGTGAAGAGGAGCTCCTGGTCGAGGTTTCGTCGGAGCTCCGACGGTAATGGAGCGGTGTTGGTTCTGGGTCTTGGCCGCCGGTTTACTCCGGTTGCTGGGCTTCATCGGATCGCAATATGGAGGCGGAGATAGGGAGGCGACGGTGGTGCTCAAAAACTGAGGAGAAGTAGGTGGCGGTGGTGGCGTTGGGGCTCACTGCCTCCGATGCCGCTGCTGCTACAGTTGTTATTTCTGCTAATGTTCCAATGGGCAGAGAGGGAGTGAGGTGAGGCCGAGAGTGAGAGGGATGGTGTATGGTGATGGTGATCGGAGGCGGTGGCTAACGATGGTGGATTTGTTCTCGGCAAAACAGGGGATGCAAGGGGGCTGTTCCAGGTGGGTTTAAGGGTCATGTTGGTGTTTGGTGGTGGTGATTGGAGGAGATTAGAGGTTGATGATGGGTGTGGTGGCTGGGTTTTTTTCTCGGCAAGGGAGAAGATGAAGAAGAGAGAAGGGGATTAAGAAGAGAGGTGATGGTGGATTGGTCTTCGGTGTGGTTGCCAAAGCAGAGAGCTATGGGTGATGGTGAGGGTGATGGGTGAGGAGAATAGGCGTAGGTAGATGTGTCGAGGTGGTGTTGTTGTTGGTGTTGCTGTTGGCTTCGGGGAAGGAGAAGCACAGAACAGTGGAGGGAAATAAGAGCTGAAAATAGGAAGAAAAGAAAAAGGGGGAAAAAGAGGTAAAAGGTTGAGGTCAAAACTCATAAAAAGGGGTTGAAATTCAAAATGAAATTTTGTCTAAAAAAATGAAAGAAGATGAGGATGATTGCTAAGAGGGAAAAACGAATTGTGAGGGTCGGGTTTTACGCGGTGGTCCGATACGCGACGCGTGACTAAAACGCGACCAAATAAAATAAAACGCGCCGAATAATTTGACGCGCGACGATTAACTAATATGCTACGAATAATTTATACAATTATTTGAAAACTTGAGAATTTTGACAACGACTTCGGAAAAATATTTCGGGAAAAATAAGGTTTTAAGATAACTAACTAATACGTTATTGACATATAAATTTTTGCAACTGCAAAAATAAAGGTTTAGCTAAAATGATTCCGTGATACGTTACGCACTGACAAATTACTACTTTGCCCCTAGGAAAATCTCGGGTATTACATCCTTCCCTCCTTGGGCTAAGCTTCTCCTCGAAGCTTGAACGTGGTAATAGGATTTACGGGTCTCTTAAGTGCAAGCATACTAATGCAGTAATGAGTAGATAATGATAAGCACGTGAAAATGCAAATGACTAATTCAATGCAACGATATGATGATAACATGATTATATGCAATGAGATGTAAGGGTAGGTAATTGTAGGAATTAATGGGGTTTTACATCCTCTCCCCCTTAGAGGAGCTACCTCACCGGAACTCGGTTAATACCTCGTCAGCGAAGAGGTGCGGATACTTATTTCTCATCTCGTCCTCGGTTTCCCAAGTAGCTTCCTCAGCCAACTGATTCTTCCATAAGACTTCAAACAAGTTGGTGCTCTTGTTCTGCGTTTCCCTCGCCTTGCGATCGAAGATCTTGACTGGATGTTCTTCGTATGTTAGCGCATGATACAATTCTATGGGTTCAGGATCTATGACGTGAGATTTGTCAGCATTGTACTTCCTCATTTGCGATACATGGAATACGTTGTGAACACGTCCGAGATTCGATGGTAAATCCAGTCTATATGCCAGCTCTCCGATCCTTGTCACAATATCATATGGTCCAATGAACTTCGGGCTTAACTGTCCTTTCTGAATGAACCTCTTTACTCCCTTGGTTGGTGAAACCTTCAGAAATACTTTATCGCCTACTTGGAACTCGAGTGGCCTTCTTTTCTGATCTGCGTATGATTTCTGCCTATCTTGCGCAGCTTTCATCTTCTGCTGAATAAGTCGAATCTGGTCAGTCATATCCTCGATGATTTGTGCTCCAAGTACAACTGTTTCGCTGATGTCGCTCTAGCACAGTGGGTTCCTACACTTCCTTCTGCACAGTGCTTCATGAGGTGCCATCCCAATGTTGGCATGATAACTGTTGTTGTAGGAAAACTCTATCAGTGGTAGTCTATCCACCCATGAACCCTGAGAATCCATGACACAAGCACGCAACATATCCTCCAATGTCTGGATTGTCCTCTCTGTTTGGCCATATGTGTTTGGGTGAAAGGCTTTACTGAAACATAACTTTGTCCCTAGTGCTTCCTGGAGTGCTTGCCAAAAATGAGAGAGAAAGTTTGGATCTATGTCCGAAACTATCGATTCTGGTACTCCATGATACCACACTATGATCTTAACATGTGTGTATGTCCTTCGTTCCATGGTCCATGTGTCCTTCATCGTAATGAATCTCGCTTTATTGGTCAATCTGTCGACTATTACCCAGATTGAATTCAACCCATTCCTCAATACTGGTAGAGACGTGACAAAATCCATTGAGATTGCATCCCATTTCCACTTAGGAACTTCTAGTGTTTTCACTAGCCCACCCAATCTCTTGTGCTCAAACTTTACTTTCTGGCACGTGAGACATCGTGCTACGAACTCTGCTACTTCATTCTACATCTTGGGCCACCAAAACTTCTTCTTTAGATCTTTGTATAACTTGTCCCCTCCGGGTTGCACTGAATAAGGTGTGAATTGCGCCTCCTGCATCAACTTCTCCTTGATGTATGCACACTTCTGGGGTACACACAATCTTCCCTTATATCAGATACTTCCATTTTCGTGAATATGAAATTCATTTGTCGAACCGTCCTCGATTTTCTTTCCGATCCTTTCCAGCTTCACGTCTCCTGGTTGCCTTTCTTTATATCTTCCAGGATATCAGGCACAATCATCATACTTCTCAACATGTTCCTCACGATTTTTTTCTCCATTACCTCGATCTGCATCTTCTCGAACTCTTTGCAAAGTCGCTTTGGTAGAACCCACGTGGAATTCACTGTGTGAATTGATTTCCTACTCAAGGCATCTGCAACTACGTTTTCCTTCCCTTCATGGTACTAAATCTCTAAGTTTTAGTCCTTGATCATCTCTAGCCATCTTCTTTGCCTGTGGTTCAGCTCCTTCAGGGTGAAGATGTACTTCAAGCTATTGTGGTCGGTGAACATCCGACAAGTCGCCCCATATAGATGATGCCTCCAAATCTTGAGTGCAAACAAAATAGCTGCAAGCTCCGAGTCATGGGTTGCATAGTTCTCCTCATGCAGTTTCAACTGCCTGGATTCGCAAGCAATAACCTTCCTGTCTTGCATAAGCACGCATCCCAAGCCCTTCTTCGATGCATCGCTGTGCACCTCGAACTCCCCCGACTCATTAGGTAGATTTAATACTAGTGTTGTTTTCAGCTTCTCCTTTAATATTTGGAATGCTTCCTCGCAGCTTTCTTTCCAAACATACTTCACAGTCTTCTTAGTTAAATTCGTCAAAGGCCTCGCGATCTTTGAAAAGTCCTTCACGAATCTTCGGTAATAGCCTCCCAATCCCAGAAAACTTCTGATTTCTGACACATTCTTTGTTCTAGGCCAATCCTTCACTGTTGTTGTCTTAACTGGATCAACTGACACACCTTCACTAGAGATGATATCCCAAGAATGGAACTCGATCTAGCCAAAACTCACACTTAGATAGCTTTGCATAGAACTTATCCTCCCTGAGGGTTCCCAAAACTTTCCTAAGGTGATCCTCATGCTCTTCTTTGCTCTTAGAATACACCAATATGTCGTTGATGAAAACTACCACAAAGCGGTCTATGAACGGTCTCAAGGTCCAGTTCATCACGTCCATAAATACTGCCGGTACATTGGTTAAACAAAAAGACATCACTGTGAACTCATAATGTCCATACCTTGTCCTGAAGACTGTCTTCGGTATGTCCTTCTCTGCCACTCTCAACTGGTGGTAGCCTGTTCTCAAATCAATCTTCAAAAAGACACTTGCTCCTTGCAATTGATCAAATAGGTCGTCTATCCTCGACAATGGATACTTGTTCTTGATCGTGACGTTGTTGAGCTCCCGGTAGTCAATACATAGCCTAAGGCTTTCATCCTTCTTATTCACGAACAGAACTGGTGCTCCCCAAGGCGATACACTCGCTCTAATGTATCCCTTCTCTAGTAGATCCTTCAACTGATCCTTCAACTCTTTTAGCTCTGCGGGCGCCATGCGGTATGGTGCTTTCAAAACAAGTGTCGTTCCTGACACAACTTCGATCGTAAAATCCACTTCCCTTGTTGGTGGCATACCCGGGATTTCATCCGGGAACACGTCCGGGAATTCCCATGCTACGAGTATATCTGCCAACACGTTCTATAACGCGTAAATGTCTTGAATGTAATACAAGTAAGCCTCCTGGCCTTTCTTAACCTGGTTAACGATGGTTAAGGCCGAGACAATCTTGACTGAAGGTTCCCTAGGAATACTACTATAGGAAACACGCTCCCCGTTGGGTCCTCTTAGCTTCACCTTCTGATCAGCACATATAATGTTGGCCTTGTTCTCCGTTAACCAATCCATTCCCAAGATAACGTCAATCTCTCCAAGGTTAAACTCAATGAGGTTGGATGGTAAGGTGATACCTAGAATGTTGACATCTACTCCTTCACATACAGTGTCACAACTCACTACTTGACCGCTAGGTGTGGCAACATCTATTGAGGTCCTAGACGAAGGTACTAGTCCTATCTTCTTAGCAAATGCAGATGATATGAATGATAGAGATGCTCCAGAATCAAATAATGTGAAAGCAGGATGATTGTTTGTTGATTCAAGACTTCAAAGTGTGTTTTTCGAAGTAATCATTGAGCGTGACGAAAGACAAAGTATCTCTAAGTCATCAAGGCTCCAAGGCCTTGAGATATTGATCAAATCCACAAAGCCTTGACAACTGCCTACCCATGAACTTTGATCTGACAATCTTGTGTTGCAGGTGTTAAATATGATGCTCAAGATCAGATACTTGTTGCAAATTTATAGTTATCTATTCTTCATATGTCTAACATATTGCAGATATCATAATTAGATTGAATCAAAGAAATTTGCTGATACAGTTGTGAAAACTGTGAAGAATGTTCAGAGCACCAAGGCCTTGAGATATGCCTTGAGCTGCCAACAATTTTCACAAACCTAACTTGATTCTTTCTTGCACTATTTGATCATTGTTATTATGATTGTTTAATGAGTTTTACAAGTCTTAAACTGGTTTGTGTTGGTTTATATGATTGATTGATAATCAGGCTAATGGCTTATCTTTTTGATTCAGTTTTATTCATAAATTGAATGTCCAAACAGACTTAGTGCTGCTATTTATATATATATATATGGATTTTGTTTGTTGCTATGCTTAATGTTGTTGCAGGTTTTTCAAACGTGCAATCCTATCACAACAAACTCCAACCGATATCTACTCTGAGCTGTTGAGAAATGCAGTTTAATAGGATGAGAATTTGAAGGAACAGAGATCCTAAAATCTCTCATTCAGTTGCTGGAAATAGATAAAAGACTTGTTTGAATTTGAAAGAATAGATAAGCTTACAGAGAACAAAAATCAAGGGAAAAGAAGGAGAGATACATTCGTGGAAGATCAGACTATCAATCCTCACAACTTCAAGCTTCAATCACTGCTTTCAGAAGATCATTCATTCCAGTTTTCCTGAAGAACACATCCAGGATTTATCAGCTGATTCATCTATTGTGTTTTTCTATTTTTTACCTTAATCTGCTTATCTTATGTATATCTTATACCTCACAAAACCTAGTGGTTAGTTGTTCAAGTGAAAAACAAGAGGTTCTTGTTAGCTCAACAGTTAGTAGCTGATACTAGATATGTTTGGAACCAAAAGTTGTATAATTGTAAGGGAGTTAACTTAGGCTTGAATATCTGGGGCTATTTTTGTGTGAGTAATAATAAGTGTTTTCCCAATCCTGGTGGGATTAGATCCCTCAGGCAGAGATTAGGTCCATTGGGACTGAACTCTGTAAATTGCATTGTGTTCTCTACTTTACAGTTTAGTTATTACTCTTGCAAATGATCTAAATAGAACTAGGGTTACAAACTATTTTGAACTTGTGCTAGTTCAAGGCCTTGAAGCTTTATTTTATACTTAGGAAGTTTCTGACTAGTCTTACAAAATCTCAAGGCCTTGAGATTTCTGTCTTTTACTTGCATCACTTAGTTAAATTCTGTGTTTTAGCAAAAAGTTCCCATACTCTATTCAACCCCCCCCCCCTTCTAGAGTATTTTGGTCCTGTAATTAGACTACATTACAAACTTTCAATTGGTATCAGAGCTTGGGTCACTACTAGAGATCTAACAATCTTGTGACTATGAGTAATGTAGGATATGGTGGCTTCTCTCAAGTAAGGGCAGCAAATAGACCTCCATTCTTCTTTGGTGACAACTTCATGCACTAGAAAGAATTGATGAACATGTTCATCATAGATCAAGACATGGAATTGTGGTCAATAATTCAGAATGGTCCTCATGAGTATTTCACTACCGATATCTACTCAGAGCTGTTGAGAAATGCAGTTAAATAGGATGAGAATTTGAAGGAACAGAGATCCTAAAATCTCTCATTCAGTTGCTGGAAATAGATAAAAGACTGGTTTAAATTTGAAAGAATAGATAAGCTTACAGAGAACAGAAATCAAGTGAAAAGAAGGAGAGATACATTCGTGGAAGATAAGACTATCAATCCTCACAACTTCAAGCTTCAATCACTGCTTTCAGAAGATCATTCATTCCAGTTTTCTTGAAGAACACATCCAGGCTTTCTCAGCTGATTCATCTATTGTGTTTTTCTATTTTTTACCTTAATCTGCTTATCTTCTGTATATCTTATACCTCATAAAACGTAGTGGTTAGTTGTTCAAGTGAACAACAAGAGGTTCTTGTTAGCTCAACAGTTAGTAGCTGATACTAGATATGCTTGGAACCAAAAGTTGTATAGTTGTAAGGGAGTTAACTTAGGCTTGAATATGTAGGGCTGTTTTTGTGTGAGTAATAAGAAGTGTTTTCCCAATCCTGGTGGGATTAGATCCCTCAGGCAGAGATTAGGTCCATTGGGACTGAACTCGGTAAATTGCATTGTGTTCTCTACTTCACGGTTTAGTTATTTACTCTTGCAAATGATCTAAATCAAACTAGGGTTACAAACTATTTTGAACTTGTGCTAGTTCAAGGCCTTGAAGCTTTATTTTATACTTAGGAAGTTTCTGACTAATCTTACAAAATCTCAAGGACTTGAGATTTCTGTCTTTTACTTGCATCACTTAGTTAAATTCTGTGTTTTAGAAAAAAGGTCCCATACTCTATTCAACCCCCCCCCCCCTCTAGAGTATTTTTGTCCTGTAATTAGACTACATTACAAACTTTCAATTGGTATCAGAGCTTGGGTCACTACTAGAGATCTAACAATCTTGTGACTATGAGTAATGTAGGAGATGGTGGCTTCTCTCAAGTAAGGGCAGCAAATAGACCTCCATTGTTCTTTGGTGACAACTTCATGCACTGGAAAGCATTGATGAACATGTTCATCATAGATCAAGACATGGAATTGTGGTCAATAGTTCAGAATGGTCCTCATGAGTATTTCGCTACCGATATCTACTCAGAGCTGTTGAGAAATGCAGTTAAATAGGATGAGAATTTGAAGGAACAGAGATCCTAAAATCTCTCATTCAGTTGCTGGAAATAGATAAAAGACTGGTTTGAATTTGAAAGAATAGATAAGCTTACATAGAACAGAAATCAAGTGAAAAGAAGGAAAGATACATTCGTGGAAGATAAGACTATCAATCCTCACAACTTCAAGCTTCTATCACTGCTTTCAGAAGATCATTCATTCTAGTTTTCCTGAAGAACACATCCAGGCTTTCTCAGCTGATTCATCTATTGTGTTTTTCTATTTTTTTTTACCTTAATCTGCTTATCTTCTGTATATCTTATAACTCACAAAACCTAGTGGTTAGTTGTTCAAGTTAAAACCAAGAGGTTCTTGTTAGATCAACAGTTAGTAGCTGATACTAGATATGCTTGGAACCAAAAGTTGTATAGTTGTAAGGGAGTTAACTTAGACTTGAATATGTAGGGCTGTTTTTGTGTGAGTAATAAGAAGAGTTTTCCCAATCCTGGTGGGATTAGATCCCTCAGGCAGAGATTAGGTCCATTGGGACTGAACTCTGTAAATTGCATTGTGTTCTCTACTTTACAATTTAGTTATTTACTCTTGCAAATGATCTAAATCAAACTAGGGTTACAAACTATTTTGAACTTGTGCTAGTTCAAGGCCTTGAAGCTTTATTTTATACTTAGGAAGTTTCTGACTAATCTTACAAAGTCTCAAGGCCCTGAGATTTCTGTCTTTTACTTGCATCACTTAATTAAATTCTGTGTTTTAGCTAAAAGTTCCGATACTCTATTCAACCCCCCCCCCTTCTAGAGTATTTTGGTCCTGTAATTAGACTACATTACAAACTTTCAATTGGTATCAGAGCTTGGGTCACTACTAGAGATCTAACAATCTTGTGACTATGAGTAATGTAGGAGATGGTGGCTTCTCTCAAGTAAGGGCAGCAAATAGACCTCCATTGTTCTTTGGTGACAACTTCATGCACTGGAAAGCATTGATGAACATGTTCATCATAGATCAAGACATGGAATTGTGGTCAATAATTCAGAATGGTCCTCATGAGTATTTCACTACCAATATCTACTCAGAGCTGTTGAGAAATGCAGTTAAATAGGATGAGAATTTGAAGGAACAGAGATCCTAAAATCTCTCATTCAGTTGCTGGAAATAGATAAAAGACTCGTTTGAATTTGAAAGAATAGATAAGCTTACAGAGAACAGAAATCAAGTGAAAAGAAGGAGAGATACATTCGTGGAAGATAAGACTATCAATCCTCACAACTTCAAGCTTCAATCACTGCTTTCAGAAGATCATTCATTCCAGTTTTCTTGAAGAACACATCCAGGCTTTCTCAGCTGATTCATCTATTGTGTTTTTCTATTTTTTACCTTAATCTGCTTATCTTCTGTATATCTTATACCTCACAAAACGTAGTGGTTAGTTGTTCAAGTGAACAACAAGAGGTTCTTGTTAGCTCAACAGTTAGTAGCTGATACTAGATATGCTTGGAGCCAAAAGTTGTAAGGGAGTTAACTTAGGCTTGAATATGTAGGGCTGTTTTTGTGTGAGTAATATGAAGTGTTCTCCCAATCCTGGTGGGATTAGATCCCTCAGGCAGAGATTAGGTCCATTGGGACTGAACTCTGTAAATTGCATTGTGTTCTCTACTTTACAGTTTAGTTATTTACTTTTGCAAATGATCTAAATCAAACTAGGGTTACAAACTATTTTGAACTTGTTCTAGTTCAAGGCCTTGAAGCTTTATTTTATACTTCGGAAGTTTATGACTAATCTTACAAAGTCTCAAGGCCCTGAGATTTCTGTCTTTTACTTGCATCACTTAATTAAATTCTGTGTTTTAGCAAAATGTTCCCATACTCTATTCAACCCCCCCCCCCCCACTTCTAGAGTATTTTGGTCCTGTAATTAGACTACATTACAAACTTTCAATTGGTATCAGACCTTGGGTCACTACTAGAGATCTTAAAATCTTGTGACTATGAGTAATGTAGGAGATGGTGGCTTCTCTCAAGTAAGGGCAGCAAATAGACCTCCATTGTTCTTTGGTGACAACTTCATGCACTGGAAAGCATTGATGAACATGTTCATCATAGATCAAGACATGTAATTGTGGTCAATAATTCAGAATGGTCCTCATGAGTATTTCACTACCATTGATGGAGTTAGATGCATCAAGTCTGAGGAAAATCTCTCAGTTACTGAACTGAAAAAGGTATCCAAGAATTACAAGGCTATGAATCTGTTATACTCTGCTCTTAATGCAGATGAGTTCAACAGAGTGACAAATTGCAAAAGTGCCAAATAAGCATGGGACAAACTTGTTGTAACATATGAAGGAACAATTCAAGTCTAACATACCAAGATTAACATACTTCTGAGGCAATATGAGCTGTTCAAGATGAAATCAGATGAAACTATCAAAGAGATGTTCAAAAGATTCACTGATGTGGTGAATAATCTGGAGTCATTGGGAAAAAAATTCTCAAACGAGGAAAAGTTCAGGAAGATTCTGAGAAGTTTGCCAAAACCTAAGTGGGAGCCAAAGACAACAGCTATTGAGGAAGCTCAGGATTTAAGTCTTCTTCAGCTAGATGATATATAGGGAAAGCTGCTCACTCATGAGATGTCTATGAAAGATCTAGAAGGTGATCTGAGTGAAAACATCAAGAATCTAGCACTCAAGGCGAAAGAAAATGAAAAATCTCAAAGCCTTGAGACTGAAGATGAGCATGATGATGAAGATGCTTTAGCATTGATCTCCAAGGCCTTGGCCAGGATTCTCAAGAAGAAGAAAAACTTTCGAAAAAAATACTACAACAGAGAGATATCAAGACCTTCAAGAAGCAAGGATTACAAAGTTAAGTCCTCATCACATTCACATAAAACTAAAGTAATTAATTGCTTTGAATGTGGTGATGCAGATCATTAAGTAAGGGATTGTCCACAAAAGAAGAAGAACATGAACTTTCAAAAGAAAGATAATGACAAAAGAAGGAAGAAATCAATGATGGCCTCATGGAGTGACTTTGATTCATCAAGTGATTCAGAAACAGAAGAAGAACAAGCAAATTTATGCTTCATGGCTAAACATGATGAAGAAAAGTCTTCAGACAGACACATTGAGGAAATGGTTAAAAACCTTCTTGCTAGTCCTTCTGATGTACTTCCTGAAATTCTCAAGAGCATGTTTTTAAATGAGGAAAGTTACAGAAATGAGATTGCTTCTTTAAAGGTTGAGGTTCATGAGCAGGTAAAAGAAAACATGGACCTGGTTTTTACGAACAAGACTATTGAATTTTCTAAGACAAAAAATGAAAAGGACTTCAAGGCCTTTGACAGTAGATTCAAAACCTTGAAGGCACAGATAAAAGATATTGTTGATCAAAATACTCTCTTAACTGAAAGGTTTGCTAATCTGAAGACTCATTCAGAGGATTTAGAACAACAAATATGTTATTTTACTGAGAAACTTCAAGAGTCTAAAAATTTCATAACCATTTTTACAGGCTCAGAACATAATTTGAATCTCATTCTTGGAGGAAGTCTGAAATCAATGCATAAAAGTGGAATTGGCTATAACCCAAATTTTCCAAAGAAAAGCCAAACTACTTTTGTCAAATATGGTAGCAGACATTCTCCAAAATGTCATTACTGTGGAAAAATTGGTCATATCAAATTAACTTGTCCCTTCAGAAGATCAGAACCTCATATTCTGAGGAACACTTTTCCTTATCAGCTTAAGGGACAGGTTAAGCAGATTTGGGTCCCAAAAGGAATTAGACCACCAAACATGGCTGATTCTGAGTATGACTCAAAGTTCTGCACTTGGTCTAATAGCCTGTTGAGGTAATGATTTATTTTTGCAGGATGTCACCAAGACCTTGAAGGATCAGAAATGAATATTAGACAGTGGTTGTTCCAGACATATGAGTGTAAAGAAGTCTCTTTTTACTGAGCTCACAGAGAGATCTGGAGGGACAATTACACTTGGTGACAAGGAAAAATGCAATATTATTGGTATATGTAGTATTGGTAATGTTTCTACCAACTCTATCTCTGATGTTTATCTTGTGGATGGACTTAAATATAATTTGCTTGGTATTTCTCAGTTATGTGATAAATATTATAAAGATATATTTGACAAGGAGAAATGTGTTGTGCAAGATGAGAAATC
Organism: Linanthus parryae; assembly: GCA_023055425.1. Taxonomy (NCBI): domain Eukaryota; kingdom Viridiplantae; phylum Streptophyta; class Magnoliopsida; order Ericales; family Polemoniaceae; genus Linanthus; species Linanthus parryae. The sequence goes on from JALGPY010000002.1 coordinate 101,212,044, forward strand.
TGGAAATTGCATACTCATTGCTCCTAAATCATACAATTTATATGCTATGAGTACTAACAGTATTGCAGGTGACAAGTTGAAGTGCCTCAAGGCCTTGAAGGAAGATTCAAAGCTTTGGCATAGAAAGCTTGGGCATATAAGCATACACACCTTGAATAAACTCATCTCAAAGGACTTGGTAAGAGGTTTACCATCTCAAAAATTCTTACATGATGAGATCTACAAGGCATGTGTACAAGGTAAACAAACAAGAAGCTCATTCAAGCCAAAGAATTTTGTAAGTACTTCTAGACCCTTAGGCCTCGTTTGGGTAGCGGATAAGGAGGGGGGATATGATATGATACCCCCTCCCTTATCTTATCCCTTGTTTGGGTAGAGGATAAGGGGGGAAATCATACCCTCCCCTTATCCTTCTTCCATTTTTTTGCCTTCATTCTTATACCACCCCCCTAGGTGGTATACACCGGATAAGAGGGTGAGGGGATAAGAGGGGGTTCCATTCGTGACCAAAATACCCTCAATTATTATTTTTAATACCCAATATGTCCCTCGTGTAACCATTATTGTATGGACGTTTATCTAAAATTGTGTTTAATATGGAATTGTATGAATGTTTATATGGAATTTTAGGGATGTTTTATTTTAAATTTTATTTATTGGAATTTTATGGATGTTTTATTTGGAATTGTATGAATGTTTATTTGAAATTGTGTTTAACATGTATTTTCAGTTTTATTCCTTTTTTATGTTTCATTTTAATATAATGAAACTTTATGTTTCATTTTAACATACTGAAACATAAAAGTGTTTTGAAAAAAAAACATAAAAGTGTAAAGTTAGAGCAGGGTATGGAGTATGAGTGCAAATTTTTTTTTAGACATGGGGTATACTGGAACATGAAGATTTTGTGATTCCTTGACTAGTGGAGTCTTTGAGGTGAGTGGAGTGTTCGAGGTCGTTTCTTTTCTTCATGAAGCACTTCCTTTTCAACTATTATGATTATTATTATTATTATTATTATTATTATTATTATTATTATTATTATTATTATTATTATTATTATTATTATTATTATTATAGATTTTGAATTTCAAAGATCAAACTGTGGGTAGACCATAGTCCTTGGCCAGTGGAGTCTTTGTAGTGAAATTCGGATGGCTAATTTCATTAATGACGTCCGCACCATACAATTTCAGAGTCTGGCTTGTGCGTCGACATTCTAATTAAGGCGTATGTATTCACATTAAATCTAAGTATTTCGTAACGACAATTTCAACTCTCTAATTTCAAACACGTTGTAATATTATTGTCACTTCTTATTTAAATGTCAGTGTCGGCAGCGAGGTAAAATATCATTTATATTAAGTTACTCCATTATATGACAACAATCATTTAAATAATTTTTTTCAAACGAAAAGGAGCATTATCTGCCAAAATATTGTTATTTACAAACATTTCTTACAATTCATGCATAAATTTACAATTCAAGTAGTTTTATACAAAATCACCGCAGTGAGGGTATTATAGTCATTTGGAACATATCCTGCTTCTTATCATGCACCACCCAAACATGGTAACTCATATCTTGCTTCTTATCCTGCCTCATATCCTACAGCACACAAACACAGTAAGTCATCATATCATATCAGGTCTTATCCGACAGCATACATATCCTACCTCGTATCCCAGCATAAGCCATATCCGCTGTATCTTATCCGCTACCCAAACGAGGCCTTAGAACTTATGCATATGGACTTGTGTGGTCCTATGATATTTCAAAATCCAAAAGGTAAGAGGTATATGCTTGTTGTAGTAGATGATTATTCTAGATTTACAAGGGTTATGTTTATTAGGGACAAAATTGAAGCCTTATCTGAATTCTAGACTGTGCAAAGAGTTTCAAACTATGAAAAACTTGCCTGTTGCATCTATTAGAAGTGATCATGGTAGGGAATTTGATCAGCTTGAATTTGATTTATTTTGTGCAAAGCATGGCATATCACACAACTTCTCTGCACCTAGAACTCAGCAAAATGAAGTAGTTGAGAGGAAAAATATGACACTTGAAGATATGTCTAGAACCATGCTACTAGAAAGTAATTTGCCAAAGTATTTATGGGCATAAGCTATTAATACTGCCAATTATGTGCTTAATAGATGTTTGATCAGGCCTATTTTGAAAAAGACTCCATATATATTGTTTAAAAGCAGGAAGCCTAGTGTTTCTTATTTCAAACCTTTTGGTTGTATTTGTTTTGTGCATAATAATGGTAAAGACAATCTTGGTAAGTTTGATGCTAGAAGTGATGAAGGCGTATTTCTTGGATATTCTCAAACTAGCAAAGCTTACAGATTTTTCAATAGAAAAACCAAGATTGTGGAAGAGAGTTTTCATGTGTTTTTTGATGAAAGTACTAAGGATTCTTTGAGTGAAAGTTTTACAGATCTTAATTTAAACAAGCATGAGGCTGATGATGACATTGTGAAAGAAGACAAAGGCAAAACTGAAGTACGAAATCAATCAATAGAATCTCAAGGCCTTGAACTTCCTGCAAAGCCAAAATCTCAAAGCCTTGAGACTGAAACTGAAACATTCTACGATGCTCCTTCTACTGCATTAAGAACTCAAAGCCTTGAAGGGACATATTTCTGGACCCCAAGGAAGAAGTTTAAGTATCTTGCAGATCATCCAGCTGACGATATCATATCTGATCCAACTACTGGAACTCAGACAAGATGATAGTTGAAGAACTTGTGTGCTTTTAGGCTTTTGTATCACTGATTGAGCCCAAAAATGCAAAAGAATGACTAGAAGATGCAGATTGGATCATTGCAATGCAAAGTGAGCTGAATGAATTTGAAACAAACAAGGTATGGAATCTTGTTCCTAGACCAAAAGAGCAATCAGTTATTGGAACCAGATGGGTGTTTAGAAATAAGCTTGATGAGAATGGTAAAGTGGTAAGAAACAAAACCAGACTTGTAGCACAAGGATACAATCAAGAAGAAGGTATAGACTATGAGGAGACATTTTCTCATGTTGCCAGGTTAGAAGCTATTAGAATACTTCTTGCATTTGCATCTCACAAACACATAAAGCTTTATCAAATTGATGTCAAATGTGCTTTTCTGAAGGGTTATTTACAATAAGATATTTTTGTAGCTCAACCTCCTGGTTTTGAAGATGAAAACTTCCCTGATCATGTTTACAAATTAGACAAAACTTTTTGTAACTTAAAACAAGCTCCGAGGGCTTGGTATGACGGACTCTCAAAGTTTTTACTTGACAATAATTTCAAGAGAGGTCTTGTAGATAAAACTCTGTCCATTAAACATCATGAAACTGACTTGTTAGTAGTTCAGATCTATGTAGATGATATTCTTTTTGGTGCTACTAATGATGCTATTTCAAAAGAGTTCTCTAGTCTAATGTGCAGGGAGTTCGAGATGAGCTTAATGGGAGAACTTAATTTCTTTCTTGGACTTCATGTTTTACAAATGAAGAAAGGAATCTTTTTACATCAAGGAAAATATACCAAGGACTTGAACAAGTACAATATGACACAGTCCAAGGAACTCAAAACTCCTATGAGTTCATCACTATACTTAGACAAGGATTCAAATGGTAAGAGTGTATATCAAAAGGAGTATAGAGGTATGATTGGATCACTTCTCTACTTAACTGCTAGTAGACCTGATATTATGTTTAGTGTTTGCATGTGTGCAAGATTTCAAGCAGATCCTAAGGAAAGTCATTTAACTGTTGTTAAGAGGATTTTTAGATATTTTAATGGAACCAAAGACTTAGGGATTTGGTATCCAAGGAGATCTAAATTTATGTTGACTGGATATTCAGATGCAGATTTTGCAGGATACAAAGTGGATAGGAAGAGTACTTCTGGATGTTGTCAGTTTCTTGGTTCTTCACTAATTAGTTGGAATTCCAAGATTAAAAACTCTGTAGCATTATCGATTGCAGAAGCTGAGTATATTGCAGTTGGAGCTTGTTGCTCACAAGTGTTGTGGATTGCTCAATAGCTTAGAGATCTTGGATATGATTTTAGAAATGTGCCTATTAATTGTGACAATACATGTGCCATTTCAATCTCTAAGAATCCAGTACAACACTCAAGAACCAAGCATATAGATGTAAGGCATCATTTCCTTAGAGATCATGTAGAAAAAGGTGATGTTGTTCTATCTTTTATTTCTACTACCATGCAGATTGCTGATATTTTCAATAAACCTTTGCCAGATGATAGGTTTGCATCCCTAAGGCTTGAACTAGGAATGTTAAACAAGGATGCATTGGTTTAGGGGGAGTATTAGTACTTGTGATTATTTTTTGAAATCTCAAAGCCTTGAGATTATACTTTCCAAAGTCTTGAAAATATAGTTCAAAGCTTTGAAATTTCAGAAACTGCAGAAAATCTCAAGGCCATGAGATTGTTCTCCAAGGTCTTGAAACATCTGTGTAGTTTACTTGTTAAATAAATGGATCACCAAGTATTATATATTATCTTCTTAGATAATTGTATAATGTTTGAATTACTCAGAGAATTTTCTAAAATATCTTAAAATATCTTCTGGATATGTTTTGCATGTAGATTTTAGAAGAGTCATTTTTAAACTCTTTTTCTCAACCTACTTAAGCTGAAAGTCAGGGCTTTTCTATCTATTCTCTTCATTCTCTCTCAATCTTCTACGTCTCTCTGCTATCTCTCTCTAAATCTCAATCTTATCCCAAAACCGTAATTTTGACAATGGAACAAAAATCAGCCAGGATTCAACAACAGGGTAAGACTTCTGCTAGATCTAAGAAGAGGGCTAACAAGAAGGAGAAGATCACAATTTCTGACTCAGATTTAGAAGGGACACGGATTCTGCATGAAACTTCACCTCCTGCAAAGAAGATCAGAACAGAGAAAGGGGATGAAGGTTCAAGTGTTTATCCACAGAAGGAGACATAAGTACAAGGTGATGATCATTCTAAGACAGACAAGAAGAAAGGGGGAGACAAGAAAAAGCCAGATGAAGGAGAAAAGGGGAAATCTGCTAAGGAAGGCAAGAAGAAATCTGTTGAAGAAGAACCAGAGAAGGATAAGCCTGCTGAGAAGAAATCAAGGATCAAGCATGTTGCTGCTGCAACTAAAAAGGGTATTCAAGGTAAGAATGCACTGCCTTCTGATTGGTTCATTAGTTCAGATGTTATGAAAGTTTGGATGCAAGGGTATGCATCATCTAAGGTTGCTTTCTGTAGTTTGATTTCTGAGGAGTTACTAGACAAGTTGGATATTGAATGTATGAGGAAATTAAGATAATCTGCAGTTTGGAAGGTTTTAAATCCTAGTTCTAAAGCTTATCCTAGGCTAACTAGGTTGTTTTACCTGAATTTGGTCCAAGAAGGGGAAGAGAAGTTTGTGTTTACCCCTAATGTAGCTGGAATAGATTTAAGGCTAGACCATAGGGCTTTTGCCAAGGTCTTGGGCGTTCCTAGGAAGTATAATGTTGCTGACCATCCTGATAGGAAGGAATGTCTAGACAAAGCCAAATCCATGTTCTTCATAGATGATGTTCCTACTGGTCCCAAACAGTTGACACACTCTGTGCTCAACTGTGAAGTTAAAATCTTATTCACAATTCTGATGAGAAGTGTTGTTCCTAGATAAAACTCAAGAGAGTTGGTAACAAATAAGGTTCATCCTGATGTACTTGATATGTCAAGGGTTTGACATTGATCTACCAACAGTGATTATGGAGCATACGATCTACTGTGCTACCAGAACCAGAAACCACCCTCTTCCATATGCCAACCTACTACCACTTTTGTTTGAGCATTTTGAGGTACCTGTGAAAGTAGAGAAGAAGATAAAAGGTGGTTTTGGGTTGATTGATGAGTCTGCTTTACAAAGAATTGGTGTGGTTCAGACAGGAAAGGGACATTGGAAGTTTTATTCAGAGTTGTCTAAAGCTGAGCTTGAGGAGAATTTTTTTATCAAACCTAAGGGGGCTACAACATCAAGGGGACAAGCTAATGAACATTATTCTCAATTGCTTGATAAGTTTTAAGAATAGCAGGTTGAGATTGAAGATCTTAGACAGAGGCTATTTGACTTGTCTTCTGAGTTTAATCAGTTCAAAGCCTTGATGGGTGTGTACGAGAGAATCCTGCAGAGAGAATTCAATATACACCAAGAGTAGGGGATATAAAGAACACAGGAAGAATAGGGTTGTGTGTAGGGAGAGAGTAAGGCAATAGCACTGTATGAGAGAGAGACAGGATTTTGGCAGAGCTTTCGCGTATCTCAGGTGATTCTCCCTTGTATAGAAGGGTTAACGATCCAATATATAACGGAGAATGTGACCGTTGCAGTGTGGTTAATGCGCCCATCAATGGCGGCTTAATTAGCTTAACCACAACGGCACGTTCTTCCGCGTATATAGGGACCGTTACAGCACGTTGTCCACGTATACCGGAACCGTTACGAGGTTGACCGGGTCCGGGTTTATGGAGCTCGTGCCATAAACCTCTCAAAGCAGTTACTAGGGGTCGCGCGCGGGCTTGGTTGTCGCTCACGCGCGACAAGACTTACTCTAGCCTCCAAACCACTAAGTCCCTACAAGTCCTGTGTGGTATGCAAGGGCCCTGTCTCGCAGCCCCCACGTGGATCAGCGCGACTGGTGATCCAGTGTGTGTGAAGCACAGTATGGTGTGCTGGATGGTCGCCGCGTGGCTAAGATCTGCCTGTCTAAAAAGCACTATCTACATTAGCCCCCTTTCTGCGCGTGAAGACGCATAGCCGGATAGGCTTCCATGCGCAGGAACCAATGTACGCGTCGTCGCCACGCACCAATTCAAATACACGCAAATTCAGCCCCCGTGCGTGTCATTATGACCTAAAATCCGTAGAGTCGTGCCGTCTGGTCTTTTAGGGTTTTAGGCATGACGTCAGCTTGTCCTGTGATTGCGCGATTCGACGGTGAAGGTTGCGATTCGACTACTGAAAGGACGCAACCCTTCATTGTTTTTGGATAAATACTTTGTGCTCTCCATTGTTGCAAAGCATCACTTCTTTCTCTTAAAGTGAATGATACCCGGAAGCCTTCAAGAGCAGATTCAAATAATCAATCATCAATTCTTTCTTGTCAATCGTCTTCTTCAACTGTCCGCATCCAAGCAAGCATTACCAAAACAAGGTTGGCCTTGCTCAACTCCATTTAATGTACTGATATATGCTTTGAACTGTATTGGATCTGCAAACCCATAACTATCTGAAACATGCCACTTCGTTGGAAACTGCAAGAGAGGCCCTGTTCTTTGAACTCAGAACTAATTTAATCCACAGATTGTAAGGGTTTTGAATGTGGGGTTTCTGAAATTCCCAGTAATATAAATGATTCTGAACTTTCAAACCCCAAAATTGACACTAAACTGTTCATCTTCTCTTTGACAAAACATCGTTGCTTCAACCGAAAACTAGAACTGATTCCTGAAATTCGAACTGAAAGTGTGTGTATTTCTCCCCCCTTTTTTCTTACTCTTCCGCAGGAATGGAGAATACAAAAGGAACCAAATCCGTTAAAGAAATCGAGGAGATACCTGATCTTCCACAAACCCTATGGCGGAAATCCCCCTATTTGGGCGGAAAAGACTTTTATCATGCTAGGTTTAAGGTGAAGAACTTGCTGACTCCTGTTCCATCTGATGAGTTGCAGACATTGATCCCACCTGTTAACGCAGCCCTGCTGGAATTGATCGATTCCAAGGATATGGTTAGATTAGGGGTCTAAAATGGGTTTTTCCCCCATACTGCAATTTTTACCCAGGCGTTTGTTCAGAAATTGGACTTCATGGATGAGTGGATCGACCATGTGTTGACCAACCATGCGATCACATAGAACAATGCCGGCATCTATTTCGCCGTTCGTGCTATGAAGGGTGCTGCCGTGAAGTTGGACCAGTCCATTCTTCTAAACCTTCTATCACGTTACTCGCCTGCGACTCACACATTCCACTTTGCTGAGTTCGAGGCTGCTCCCACTCTGGAAGATGTACACATGCTGTATGATCTTTCTCCTGTTGGTGAGGTGGATCCTCTAAGCCCTTTGAGGACCGATCCGGAACTCGCTCTCTACAAGCAAATGGAGGAGTGCTTGTCAGAGGTTAAGAAAATTTCCACCCGGTGGACGTCTGCGAAGCCTCTTCCTGACTGGCAGCTAGTTGATACGTCTGCGAAGAACACTTGGGGCAAGTGGGTGCAGTACTTCTTCCGCGATTATGCGAGTAGTAGTATCACCAAGAAACTTCGGAGCCAGAACCCGAAGGCGAAGAATTACCTGAACGGGAAAGGTTATCATCTGACCTTGTGTGCTTTTCTCTGCGCCTGGTTATCGAGGTACCTTATTGATGGCCATCCTCATGATGGAGTTTTCTACCATGTCCTTCCTCTTGCTGTGAAACTGACCCTTGGTCAAAGAGTCGCACTTGGGCCACTAGTCTTGGGTACCCTGTACTCCAGATTGGATCAACTGGTTGTAGCAAACAAGGACTCCCGCGGCCGCCTGGATGTGTTAACCTATGTTAACATCGCATTCTTGACCATGTGGGTTTTTTGAGCAATGGCCCTCCTATGCTCCTGTTCCTTCTAGGCCCAACAAATGGTGTGTCCCAGGTGCGGAGGAAGAGCTTTCCAGTGGAAGGGCTGCGAGATGGTTCGGAACTCACTTTCCTAAGTATACCTGGAGCCTGATATGCGACGATCGCAGCAAGTTTACAGCTAGGCCTGATGCCACGCGCATTGAAAATGTGCGCTGGGTCCCAAAGTTGTATCCTTCCAGGGCTGTTGCTTTCTCGGAAGATCTTATTTTCGAGGGTCATAAGAGTTCCCACGAGCGCTATCGCGAATTCTTCTGCTGGTGTCTAAGAGGTTCTCTTCCTGCTCTTGCGGAGTATGTTCGCGAGCTTACTCCTAGGTACGAGAGGATCACGGTGGATGTCGATCCTACTCGCGTTTCTCCCCAGTTTGGCTTTGATGCGGTGGCACCATCAATTTGGCCGCAGTCCATCATCTGTAGCTGCTACAAGCGACTACTGTGTGGCGAGTGCAAAACGATCGTAAGGAGCAACCTTCCCTTCGAACAACCCCCAGGTAACCGCGCAGGTGGTTACTCGAAGAATTGGGTCGCCTATGGGAATACCCAGCAAGCGAGGTTTGAGACACAGTCGACCCCTCGGCCAAGCAGAGCTCCTGTGATCAAGAGTAATTCCTTTCCTCTCCGTCCTAACTGTAGCTTGGACGACTCCCAATATGGCTGCTACTCGTTGTTGGACCACGAGAATCACCTGTTCCCCTCCACCATTCTTGAAGAGAAGATGGCTGCAGTTAGGGAGGGTGCTTCGCATGTCATCAAGTACAGCGAAGATTTTGCCAAGGTAAACAATCTCCTTTATGCATGTTGAATCTTGATATATCGAAACTTATACTCCCTTATCTGTTGTAGTGCTATGTGAGGAGGTTTGCATCTGGTGAGCGTTCCAAGTCGCTGATCAACACCATTGTTGCCAAGAGAAGGCAGGGTGAGCCGATTCGGCTAGCAATGGGAATGGCTCCCGCAATTGAGCCCCGAATTCGCGAGGTCATGGACGTATTTGCTGACTCGCTGATAAACAACACTCGAGCCTTGTCTCCTCCCAGGGACGATCCGTCTCCTCCAGCAACTGCTGCTCCAAGGGAAAAGAGACCAAGGCAGAAGGGAATCATAATCTCTTCCCCTAGGAGTGCTCCAGCTTCCTCTCCTGCGAAGTCCCTTACTTCTAGGGAAAAAGGCAAAGGTCGCATGCCAAGCAAGGCGCGGAAAGAGCTCGCAGTGGAGACCTTTGTTCCGTTTGGTCAGGAGGAAGAGGAGGATGAGAGAAGGGAAGTGAGAGAAAGAGATGATGATGAAGAAGAAGAGAGAGTTGAAGATGTCAGAGAAGAAGAGAGAGGTGAGATACAAGAAGAAGAGTCGGAAGGTATCTCAAACGTACTTATCTTCTCATTATCTTAACTCTCGCAATCTTTACTGAACAGTTTGTTCCCTTGCAGATGACGATGCAGAGACCATCAGCGGCCTTCTGGCCAAGAGGCAGAGGAGGGGTTCTCACTCTGGTGTTTCCAACGAAACCGTAGACGAGGATATCCTTGCTGAGTCTAGGAGAACAGCTGCGGAGGCTGCTGAGAGAAGAAGGAAGCGAGAAGAAGATGATATTGAACGCATAAAACAAAGGAGCTTGGAAGAGCAATATGTTGACGACTTGGCGCGGCAAGCCTATGGAACGGATGCGGTTCAAGAGGAAGATGCAACTCAAATCTATGAGGAAGATGCGGCTCAAGAGGGAGATGCGGCTGCTCTGGAGCAGGTTCAAGCAGACTTTGAGGAGATCGAAGGCGGTAATGAAGGTGAGATTTTTAATCTTGTGGTAACTTACCGAGACGTGATTGTTGGTGCATTAAAGCATGGCTTATCGAAAGCCGACATTCGCCGCTGGCTAGTAAGCAAGTGCGGTGAACCTTCAGGTACTCATTTGAACAGCGCTTGTGAACTAGGCATAGTAACCCGATCATCATCATGACTAGTTTCTTCGCACCCCAGGTCACACTCACCTTAAGGATATGCTTAACGAAGACACATTAATAGGTCACGGTATCGCGTCCTTAGCATATGACGAAGATGCTACAATCCCACCTACGCGTGGAGGTGCTCGCTCTTGGTTTATCAAAAATAATAAAATATTGTTTGAAACAAGTTACCTCACATCGTCCTGTCTTGTATCGCATGTAATGCTGGTGAATCCGTTCTGAAACAGAGGAGTCAACCTTCTGCATCCTATACCCCAGTGCGAAGTTCTCATGTCGAGAAGCCTGTCGCAGCTGCTGAGTATGCGGGAGCCCTTGGAGGATGTCATCAAAGTTTCTGATGATGCCGAAGCTAACACTGTGCTGATGGAGGAAGATACTAATGCTGCTGCTGAGGAAATGGAAGCAGATGTTGCTGAGGCTGAGATTCGTGAGCAGATCGTGGAAGATGTAGGATCACATGCGAATGTGAATGTTCAAATGAGTGCTCCTGAGTCTCACGAGCCTTTCGCATCTGAAGTCGTCCCTAATCAAGTAGTAGCTTCTAATGTTGCCATTCCTCCAGCAGGGATTGAGCCTCTAGAGATTCCTCAAGCATGGAGCTTTTGGAGTTCGCAGGTAGGAGCTGCAATCGCACCTGGTGCGGCCTATACCCTTCCTGCCAATTATGAAGAGCTAGAGCTTGCAGCTGATAGAAGAGCAATGGAACGAGGACATTCTTCAGCTGCCCCAGCAATGCGCATTCCCTCTTTGCGCGAGATCCTTGAAGGAACTGGTATGTTATCACTTTTCCTGTTCGCATCTTGCATTTTTCATTTACAAGCTTCATGTTCTAAACTTGATTTAACCTTGTTTAGGGTTGAAGCAAGCTGATGTGAACTGGCTGGTTCGGATGCGTCTCTCCTATCCTCGATCTTTTGCGAGGTCTCTGGAGATAGAACCCTTTAACAGGAGGCTGTTCTTGACTGAAGCCATCTGGATTTTGGAGCAGCTGTCTGCGGCTACACCTGCGACCATCTCTCCTCAGAGTGCGCAGTTGCTTTTCAGCATGTGCCAAGGCCTTCAAGCTAAAGTTCAGGGCAAGCTGGGCTTCGGGTACCTTGTCAACAGAGTCACCCAGATTCGCGCGGCTGTGAATTTGAAGCGCGACTTCCATAACCTCGCAGCTGAGGGGAAAAAAGTAGAGAAGCAAAGGCAGAAAGCTGAAGAGGCTGTGAAGCTCTTCCATGAGATGAACACCAACTACGAGCAGTTGAAGCGAGAAGTGGACCAAGTGACAAATTTGTCACTTCAGTTTTCTCCTGATGACTCCCTGATCAAAGACTTATTTTGAACAATAGCAAGTATTTGTTTTGAACAAAATATTAAACATTATTGTTAATGTTGCTAATGTTGCTAGGGTTTCTCCCTCATCTTTTTTTTTTGTTCAAGGCTTGAATGCCCATTTTGCCCTTCTCGGGATTTGCTCGAATATCTTTGTGCGTATCAATTATGACATCAGCTAGTGATATGTCTGCCTTGATTTTCGCGCTAATTGCTTATCAGATAAACACGCTTTCCTTGGGAAGTCCATCCGTATCATGACCTTCCGTCATTAATTAGGACACGCAGCTGAATCGTCATAGCCTTTAGTAGGGTAATTGAATGTTACCTCTTTCAAGGCGTAAGTGATTGATTCTTACCCCTTTTCCAAGCTTTGCTGAATCATCTAGGGAACTGAAGGGTCTCCGTAGGGTCTATATAAGCCCTACCTCTTGTTGTCTGGGTTCTTCATCCCAAAATGTGGCTTGCCATGAGTCCTTACGACTGCTCGCTTCAACGCTTGTCTTTCGTTGATTCCTGGAAACTTCAAGTTGTGAAACCTGAGTTTGTGCTTTGTGCCATAGAAATAGCTTCCAAGATATTCTTTACGAGGCCTATTGATCTTCATAACCATCGTAAATAAGATGCACATAATACCTCATGCTTGCTCGAAGAATTCTCTTCGTCTATTATGCTTGCAGGTCGTACTTTTGGCTGCCTTCCGGCGAGGTGCAGTACTGTACTGACTTTCTTACCAACTCGTAATGAACGGCGGATTTCTCCTCTAGCTTTCCCGGAGGAGAACTTCTTGCCTCCACGTTCTTGAACTCGGGGTGGCGAGCCATTGTGCTTGTCTCCGTGGACAAGGAGCCTCTTGCCCCAGGAGTTGCTGCTTGCCTGTTCTTCACCGCCGCATACGCCTGAACAGGTGGTTCATCGGGCACGTCTCTTGGGCAGAAGACCAGACAGAGGCCTTGTCAGATCTCGGGATCTTGAAGATAGCGTCGCATAGCTCTTGTAGCGTTTGTAGGCCGTTCGTTTTATAGAAAGACCCTACTTGCTACAGATCTTTGGTCGCAGACTATTATGTCACATAGCCTTTGTTAGGACCAGTAGGCCGATCATTTTACAGTAAGGATTTCCTTTCTGTGTAACTTTCGCCTGTAGGCTGCTATCTAGATGAATTGTAAGTCATTTTGACTATGTAATTAGCTCAGTCTGAGCTTTCGCTTGTAAGATGCTATCTAGACAGATAAATTGTAAGTCATTTTGACTCATAATAAAACGCTTTGTATTATTTGTTGTTCTTGTTACAACAAATCTTGATATCGCTCGCATGCCGGCAAACTTTGCCCTTTGTGCTTGAACGTGTGCTTGACAAATTTTGCATTCGCGCGATGCGTTGCCACTATAGTTGGTTGTCCAATAGTTTCGCAGATCATGAAAATCATACATCAGAGCTGTTATTTTCTTAGCAGGTAAGTTTTTAGATCGTTTGAGATCGCATTTGCATAGTTTTGTTATCTTGGCAGATAAGCTTGAGGATCACTTAAGATTGGACTCAAGTATGGTTGCTATCTCGGCGGATAGGCTTGAGATCAATTAAGATCATATTCGCATAGTGCTGCTATCGTGGCAGATAGGCTTGAAGATCACTTAATATCATATTTGCATAGTGCTGCTATCGCGGCAGATAGGCTTGGAGATCACTTAAGATCATATTCGCATAGTGCTGCTATCGCGACAGATAGGCTTGGAGATCACTTAAGATCATATTCGCATAGTGCTGCTATCGTGGCAGACAGGCTTGAAGATCACTTAAGATCATATTCGCATAGTACCGCTATCGTAGCAGATAAGCTTAGGATCAATTAAGATCATGTTTGATTAATGCTGCTATCTTGGCAGATAAACTTTCACTATTTGAACAATGGAGAAGTAAATGAAGCGATAAAGACAGCTGAAATCGTAAAGTTCTTCCCATTTGGGAGAAGTCTTTTATTATAGAACACTCTCATATGGGAGAGGTGAGATTATAATTCCCTCATATGGGAGAGAAGATGCATGAATCTTTAACAATATAAAGCATAAAGTAGGCATCGCAATCTAATGCATGTAATGAGAGGAGTTAAGGATAATACTTCTTAATCCAGCGCATGTTGACTGAGCTTGGGGTTGAGGCCGTCCCATGTAGCCTTTGTATATTGCAGTAGCCACTGTCAAAGACTTCTTTGACTTCGAAGGGCCCTTCCCAGTTGGCTGTGAATTTTGGGTGAGTCGCCTCCCGCATGCAGTGGTCCGACGCGCGCAAGACCAGGTCTTCAACTGCGAAATCTCGACGTTGGACTGTTTTATTGTACGCGCGGTATCGCTTGTTAGTCCGCTTAGCTTTCTTCCAATAGGACCAAGTCATGATCGTGCTGATTCTCGTATAGTGCATGGAAGGCCAACCTGGCAGAGTTGATTTTCACCTCCGCAGGTACTAAAGCTTCAGCTCCATACATAAAAGAAATGGGGAGACTCCTGTGGGAGTCCTCGGAGAAGTTCGATACGCCCACAAGGCTATGTTCAAAGAATCGGCCCATTTCTTGTGGTCGTCTGCAACCATCTTGCTCAAGATTCTCAACAACGTCTTGTTGGTTGCCTCCGCTTGACCATTCCCTTTCGGATAATAGGGGGTAGAACATATATGCCTTATGTTGTATTCCGCTAGCTTCGCAGCTACCTGGAGATTGACGAAGGGGGTACCATTATTCGAGAGAATTGTGTTAGGAATTCTGAACCGGTATATAATGTTCTCTTGGATGAATTGGACTACAGCGAGCGCATTTGCCGTTTTTAGTGGTATTGCTTCTACCCACTTAGTGAACAACTCAGTCGCGGTAAGAATAAACTTGTTCCCGTGCGAGGTTGGTCGGATAGGGCCAACAAAATCCAAAGCCCAAGTATGGAACGGCCATGGTGTGCCCAGTGCATGTAGATCTACGGCAGGAGCATGTACTAGGTTTCCTTTGAATTGACACTCCTGGCATCTTCTCACTTTAGCGCGGCAGTCTGCTTCCATGGTGGGCCAGAAGTAACCGACTGTGAGGAGCTGTCTGCATAAATTCGCACCTCCCTGATGTTCCACTTGGTGAGAGAGGTCCATCACCTCTTGTGCTTCTTTGCTGTCTAGGCATCGCAGTAAGTTACCCTTGTGGCCCCTTCGCCAAAGTATGTCTTCTTGCACCACGTACCGGGCTGCCTTCCGTTTTAGCTTTTCGGCTTCCTTTCTTGACTCAGGCTCGATACCTTGTGTAAGAAATTCAAAGAGTGGCTTCCTCCGATCCATGTCATCATCGACTAGAGCAATTGCTAAAGAATCCTTGATCAGTGCACAACTCTCGCAATTATCTTGAATCAATGCCGCGGCCGCTGACATGTACGGCCAATGAATCCCATACCTTTGGGCTTTTCGATAGATTGACACCTCACTTTCCCCACAAGTATGTTGGTGAATCTTTTCTAACAACGCTTGTCCCTCCTGCTGTGAGACGCAACGCATGAGTATTCCGCCTGGGCCTTTATAGTAGAGGGTGTTATCATGTATGCAATACCCCTTGGTGGACGCCCAGTTTTCTTTACTCGTTCCTTCTGCGATAGCACGCAATATTGACTTTCTCCAGTCTGCGTCATCCATGCATTCGTCCTCGCACGCGTCTTCTGTCAACGCTGAGGACGTTCACACTTCGATCGAGATTCTCGCGGGGCACTTATCCGCACTAACCTTGGATCCCAGGGTGGCCAAAGCATCGGCATGCCTATTATCTGCTCTGGGTTTGTGCTCGTATCTGACGTCGCAGAATTGTTGCATCAGCTTCTGTACCAAAGTTCGGTAGGGCAATAGGTTTATCTCCCTCAAACCGTACTCGCCCGAGGCTTGTTTGACAATTAGCTTGGAGTCCCCCATAACCCTCAAATTGCTTACTTCTAGTGCCCTTGCTGCGCGAAGACCTGCGATGAGAGCTTCATACTCTGCCTCGTTGTTGGTGACCGCGAAGTCAAGCTTTGTGGACATCTGTATGACCTCTCCATCAGGTTTGGTCAGGACTATTCCGATTCCTCCACCCTTCCTTGTTGACGATCCATCAAAATGAAGCGTCCAATAAGGCAATTCGACTGCGTATATCTCGGGTCCCTCTAGTGCCTCGGGTCCCTCTAGTTCTTCTTCGAATTGTGCCATCAAATCCGCCATGGCTTGCGACTTGATCGCCCGCGGTCGAACGCACGTGATGTCGTATTGAGAAATGGTCATATACCATTTTGCCAGTCTTCCACCAGGGGAAGTGTGAGTCAAGAGGTACCGTATGGGATCACTCTTTGTCACCACTACCACCTTGTGCGAGGCGAAATAGTGCTTCAACTTTTCTATTAAAAAGAATAAGGCAAGGCAATGACGCTCGATGTCCGTGTACCTTGATTCTGCTGGTTGCACAATGCGAGAAGTGTAGTAGATCGGCCTTTCTTGCCCTTCATACTCCTGAGCCAAAAGTGCCCCTATAGACCTCTTCGTCAATGTTAGGTACAGCAAGAGAAGTGATCCAAGTTGTGGCGCGATCATTACCCTTTTGGCGTCAACAAGTCTTTTAGCTTTCCGAACGCGGCTTCATGTCCTGTGGTCCAGTTATACACAGCATTCTTCTTGAGCAGATCACTGAAAAAGAAGGTTATTTCTGCGATCGCATGGATAAACCTCCGCAGGTAAGATAATTTCCCCAAGAATGTCTTCAGAGCACTCTGATTGGGCGGCGCCGTCATGCTGGTGATGGCTGATACTTTTGCGGGATCAGGCTCAATGCCTTGGCGATGTATTACACATCCCAAGAATTTCCCCGAGGTTACTCCGAACGCGCATTTCATGGGGTTCATCTTTAGCTGGAACCTTCTGCATCTATCGAAGACTTTCCGCAGATCCTCCAGGTGGTCCCTTTCTTCCTTGGATTTGATGACCAAGTCATCAACATAGAATTCTACTTCTTTATGCATCATGTCGTGGAACAAAGCCATCATGGCTCGCTGATAAGTCGCACCTGCATTCTTGAGTCCAAAAGGCATAACCGTGTAATTGAAGACTCCCACCGGAGTGATGAACGCGGTCTTCCGTGCATCTTTAGGGTCCATCTTGATCTGGTTGTACCCACTGAAGCCGTCCATGAAGCTGAACATGCGATGACCCGCGGTCGAATCAATGAGTAGATCGATGTTGGGAAGCGGAAAATCGTCTTTGGGACAGAAACGATTAAGGTCTCGAAATTCCACACAGATGCGAAGCTGCCCATTCTTCTTCACCACAGGCACGATTTTAGCCAACCATGTAGGATGGTGATTCGGCTCGATGAATTTAGCAGTCAGCAGTTTGACAATTTCTTGCTTGATTTTCATGTTGATCTCCGGCCTGAAGCTTCTTGTGCTCTGCTTTATCGGTTTGGACCCTGGAATTACATCTAACCTGTGCATGGTAATGCTCGTATCCAGGCCAGGCATCTCATCGTATTCCCATGCGAACACATCCCTGTACGCGGTCAGCAGCTGCAGCAATCTTTCTTCTTCCTCGCTCGTGAGATCTGCACTCAGAAAGACTGGTCTCTTATTCTCTTTGGTTGGGCTTAGGAATACCTCCTTCAGCTCCTGCTTTTGCGGTTTGGGCTTATCCTCCATGCATTCAGACGCTTCTTTGATATTTTCCTCCAAAACGCCCGATGTTGGTTTGTCCAATTCCATAACCTGCTCGATTTGGTTGATTTGCTCAGGGATATCCCCATCACGTGGGGGTATCCCCGCGCACCTTCATATGCGGTAGCATTTCTTCCCGTTAGCGTAGAAGCTTTCTATCTCTTTGCCCTCGGGATCATGCTTTGCTATCCTTTTCAGAGTATAAACATTCTTTCTTTGGTAGGAAATCCGCGATGCCTCTTCTCGCGTAGACGGCTTTTCCTTGGCCTCCTCCCTTGTCACCATCACTCCTGCAGGTGACTGATCTTTGATGTCCTCCCATCGAGGCAAAGGAGTGGGGTTAAACGGCCCCGACGTTTGCTCATCTGCCATCTCAGTGAACCATACTGCCTCGGTGAGGTGCGCCTCATTGAAAGGATTTATGGAGGCTGGTATCTCCACTATTCTGTCATTCCAGATAGCTTTCATCACCTGGTGAGCTGTTGAAGGGACCGCATCGAAGCGATGAATCCAGGCCCGGCCAATGATCATGTGATACGTAGTGTTTGCATCGATGACATCGAATTTGGCTGAACACTTGATTTTTCCAATCTGGACACCCAGACGGATCCATCCTATCGTCATTCTGGAGTCACTTCCAAATCCCATCAGGCGGGATGAACGCCTGACAATCTTCTGCTCCGGGATTCCTGCTAGCTTCAAAGTGTTGAGCGAGACGACGTTAACTGCCGCTCCTCCGTCGACAAACGCTCTTTTGAACTCCACACCGTTGATTACTGTCGTTACGTACAAAGGCTTCTGGTGGCTTGCATCTGTCTTCTTGTCGCCCGCGGAGAAGGTTATGACCTTTTCTGTAGAGCGGGATGCCCTTACGACCTTCCCGTTGGAGATCACGATATCCTCCTCGTAATCATCCGCTATCCTCAGGATCGCCTTTGTCATTTCCTTCCGGCATTTCTCCGAAAATTTCATTTCATCGAAGAACCTGCTGAATCCGTGCGACCCCTTCATCCGATCGGCACGTTCATCCTTCGTGTCTATGCTGTAATCCTCGTCATTGTGATCTCGGCAACGATGGGTAGACCATCCTCCGCAATCTCTTCGAGGTCCATGATTGCGATCATGGCAACCTCATTGCCCTTCGGCTTCTGCTCCGCGTGGGCAGGCAGTGGATTGTTTCGCACATCCTGCCTCTGGTCGCTGACAATCAACTCGCCGTCTTTCATCTTTCGGCTCACCATAATTCTGAGCTTCTTTCAGTCAGTCGTGGGGTGCATGACCTTTCCGTGACATTCGCACCACTTTGGGTCCCTCATCATCTCCTTGGAGGGTATCCTTTCGAGCGGCGGCAAGATACCATCTTTACGCCATTGTCTGCACAAGTCACTCGCTTCCTCTACCGAACACGGTAGAGGTGGCGCATCGAATTTGGCGACCTTTGGCTGCTTCTGGGGCGAGACCGTATTCACTTCGGCATCACGTCCCCTCTTGTAGCTGAACCTCCCAATTTTAAAGGTAGTCCCACTGGGGGATCTCTCAAGGGCGTGCTTCTTTTTCTGCCTCTCCACTATAGGCTCTATGTTCTTTGTGCATTCGATTAGCTTCGAAAACGTAGGAGTTTGCATGTTGATAAGCATACCTTTGTACTCGTCTCGCATGCACTGCAGGCATATTTCCACGAGTCTGCCCTCAAGCACTTCGTCTCTGCATTCCAAGGACTTGGCCCTGAACTTCTTGATGAATGTCACTCCATCCTCCTCGCGTTTCTGGTACATGCGCTAGAGATGAATCATTGTCACCTTTTCTTCCATCTGGAAGAATTTGGTATAGAACTTCTGGACCAAATCGTCCTAGGTCTTCACGGATCCAGCCTCCAGTGTCCTGTACCACTTGTAGGCCACGTTCCCCAGAGATTTCGGAAACTCGCGCATCAGCAACTTAGGATCAGCCCCATATGGCCCCATCACATCAATGAAACGCATGACATGCTCGTGGGCGTTTCCGTTGACATCTTCGAACTTGTCCCACTTAGGAGCCTTGTACCCGGCAGTGTTAGGCATGAGGTAGATCTCCCGTGGGATAGGTGGATCGTTGTCAACCTTCAGGATGATGGTATCAGCGAACTGTTGGTTGGCTAAGAAAGTTTCCATGCGCCGCTGCAGCGACGTCATGCACTCTGGTGCACTCCCTCCGGCAGCAGGAGGAGGAGTTGTTGTAGTTGGAGGCGATACATATGCCGCGGAAGGGCTGGGAACGTACTGTGAATTCGAATTGCCCCACGCCGCCGGCGGAGGAGGCA
The DNA here is from genome assembly GCA_023055425.1 of Linanthus parryae. NCBI lineage: Eukaryota > Viridiplantae > Streptophyta > Magnoliopsida > Ericales > Polemoniaceae > Linanthus > Linanthus parryae. The sequence goes on from JALGPY010000002.1 coordinate 101,231,973, forward strand.
AAGGGTATTGTGAAGACGGATTATATGCCAGGGTTGGCGGTTGAGGAATATGAGCGGTAAGAGGCAATATTTGAGTTGTTTGCCCCTGAACCGAGGGTAACTGTGCCGTTGCCGGTGGAGTTTGAAGGTTAGGATTAGATGGTGTGGTTGATACTCCCAACCCTTGAGTGGTGGAAGCTCCTCCTCCCTGAGAGACGGCAGTGGCTGATGCGGGATTTGGGGCGAGAGTCCCCAGGATGGCCATTATCCGTTCCAGCTGCGCAGATTGAGCTTTGAGAGCCTTCGCCTGATTCTGGATGGTAGCGTCCAAGGCCTCTAACGTCGGAGCTTCACCGGCGGCCATAGGAGTGCGGCGGGTCTCCTCTCCCGAGGTGGTCTCGAAGGAGGGTGATCTGTTACTAACATCATCTTCATGAGACATGGTTGCTTGCAATGGTAAGTTCACGTCGGGTTCACCAAATGTGTACGAGAGAATCCTGCAGAGAGAATTCAATATACACCAAGAGTAGGGGATAGAAAGAACACAGGAAGAATAGGGTTGTGTGTAGGGAGAGAGTAAGGCAATAGCACTGTATGAGAGAGAGACAGGATTTTGGCAGAGCTTTCGCGTATCTCAGGTGATTCTCCCTTGTATGGAAGGGTTAACGATCCTATATATAATGGAGAATGTGACCGTTGCAGTGTGGTTAATGCGCCCATCAATGGCGGCTTAATTAGCTAAACCACAACGGCACGTTCGTCCGCGTATATAGGGACCGTTACAGCACGTTGTCCGCGTATACCGGAACCGTTACGAGGTTGACCGGGTTGACCGGGTTTATGGAGCTCGTGCCATAAATCTCTCAAAGCAGTTACTAGGGGTCGCGCGCGGGCTTGTTTGTCCCTCGCTCGCGACAGGACTTACTCTAGCCTCCAAACCACTAAGTCCCTACAAGTCCCGTGTGGTGGTATGCGAGGGCCCTGTCTCGCATCCCCCACGTGGATCAGCGCGGCTGGTGATCCAGTGTGTGTGAAGCACAGTATGGTGTGCTGGATGGTCGCCACGTGGCTAAGTACAATGGGTATGATTAATGGAAAGCTGGATGTAGTCATCAAAGGTTTGAATATAGAGAAGATTCCTTCTGCTACTAGTCATGACACTAGTGTTGATTCAAATGAGAGGCTAGGAGATTTCTTGAAAAAGACGAAGAAGCCTATTCCAGCTGTCCTCCCATCAAAGGATCTATTTGAGCAAACTAATGATGAGTAAGTTGAAGAAGACACAGGTGTTGATGCAGCTACAGGAGGAGATTCTGCGCAAGTCAATGACAAGAAAGTTGTTGAAATCATTGATGAAGTTGTTGCTGAAGTGGATGCTGAAAAGGAAGAGTATCATTCTGCAGATGGAGCATAAAGTGATGAAGATGTTGGAGAAGGCTCAGAGAAAGGCAAAGCATCAAAGAAGAAGTGAAGACTTGTGAAAGCCAAAGCCTTGATTTTTTCTATCTTTCTTCTCTTATCTTCTTTCTGATCTCAAGGCCTTGATATTCAGTAGGAACTGTGTTCTTTTAAAACTAAGTTTTTTTTAAGAATCTGAGTAATGATCCAACATTCCTTCACCTTCATATGATGAAAGTCAAAAAGGGGGAGAAGGTTATATGTTCTATTACATGTTCTAAGTTGTTCTGTGTTTTAAGTTTTAATGTGATTTTGGGATGTGATATATGTTTCTATGTGTTATTGTATATATGTTTATATGTGTTATTGTTCAGATTCTGCAAATTCTGGTATCTAATTCTTACAAAACTAGTTGCAGGGATATTTACACAAGATTATGGGTTTTGTCTTTCATCAAGGGGGAGATTGTTGATTCAAGACTTCTAAGTGTGTTTTTGGAAGTAATCATTGAGAGTGATGAAAGACAAAGTATCTCTAAGTCATCAAGGCTCCAAGGCCTTGAGATATTGATCAAAGCCTCAAAGCCTTGACAACTGCCTACCCATGAACTTTGATCTGACAATCTTGTGTTGCAGGTGTTTAATCTGATGCTCAAGATCAGATACTTGTTGAAAATATTCTAGTTATCTATTCTTCATATGTCTAACATATTGCAGATATCATAATTAGATTGAATCAAAGAACTTTGCTGATACAGTTGTAAAAACTGTGAAGAATGTTCAGAGCTCCAAGGCCTTGCGATATGCCTTGAGCTGCCAACAGTTTTCACAAACCTAACTTGATGATTTCTTGCAGGATTTGATCATTGTTATTATGATTGTTTAATAACTTTTACAAGTCTAAAACTGGTTTGTGTTGGTTTATATGATTGATTGGTAATCAGGTTAATGACTTATCTTTTTGATTCAGTTTTATTCATAAACTGAATGTCCAAACAGACTTAGTGTCGTTATATATATATTTCGATTTTGTTTGTTGCTATGCTTAATGTTGTTGCAGGTTTTCAAACGTGCAATCCTATCACAACAAACTCCAACGGATATCTACGCAGAGCTGTTGAGAAATGCAGTTAAATAGGATGAGAATTTGAAGGAACAGAGATCCTAAAATCTCTCGTTCAGTTGCTGGAAGTAGATAAAAGACTGGTTTGAATTTGAAAGAATAGAGAAGCTTACAGAGAACAGAAATCAAGTGAAAAGAAGGAGAGATACATTCGTGGAAGATCAGACTATCAATCCTCACAACTTCAAGCTTCAATCACTGCTTTCAGAAGATCATTCATTCCAGTTTTCATGAAGAACACATCCAGGCTTTCTCAGCCGATTCATCTATTGTGTTTTTCTATTTTGTACCTTAATCTGCTTATCTTCTGTATATCTTATACCTCACAAAACCTAGTGGTTGGTTGTTCAAGTGAACAACAAGAGGTTCTTATTAGCTCAATAGTTAGTAGCTGATACTAGATAGGTTTGGAACCACAAGCTGTATAGGTGTAAGGGAGTTCACTTAGGCTTGAAGATCAAGGGTTGTTTCTGTGTGAGTAATAGGAAGTGTTCGCCCAATCCTGGTGGGATTAGATCCCTCAGGCAGAGATTAGGTCCATTGGGACTGAACTCTGTAAATTGCATTGTGTTCTCTACTTTACAGTTTAGTTATTTATCTTGCAAGTGAGCTAAATCAAACTAGGGTTACAAACTATTTTGAACTTGTGCTAGTTCAAGGCCTTGAAGCTTTCTTTTATACTTAGGAAGTTTCTAAATAATCTTACAAAATCTCAAGGCCTTGAGATTTCTGTCTTTTACTTGCATCACTTAGTTAAATTCTGTGTTTTAGCAAAAAGTTCCCATACTCTATTCACCCCCCCCCCCTTCTAGAGTATTTTGTTTCTGTAATTAGACTACATTACAAACTTTCATTGTGGACAAGAAAAGTACCAGTCACCACGTTGTTCGCTGCTTCCGCTTTTGTCCGGTTCATCACGAATATTTGGCCACCCGGCCTCTGGTTGTTTCCCTGAGCTGAATTGCCTCCATTCCCATTCCCATTTTTGCTATCTCTGTAGTTACCGTTGTTACCATTAGCAGCTACATTCCTTTTCTGCCAACCGTTCCCATTGCCATTCCATTGTTATAGTTTCCCTGCTGGCCAGCGGCGCCGTTCCTGAAGTTGTTGTTGTTGCGGACATGATTTCCCCCGTTCTGGTTGTTATGCCTGTATCCATTCCCATTTTGATTCTGCCGGTTCCCCTGGTAGTTTTGCCCGTTGCCTTGGAAATTTTGTCCATTTCCCCGATTGTTCAGCCCATTGAAGCCTTGTCGTTTCTCAAATTCGATCCACTTATTACAGTCCATGGATATGTGGCCTCTGATGCCACAGAATCTGCAAGCTATAGTTGCACCATCACAAGTGAATCTCCGATGGTTGCGACCACACCTGTTGCAGTTGAACTGGCTATGGTTGCCACCTTTTCCGCAGTTCTGACGGAAGTTGCCTCCACCATTATCGGTTCTGAAACGCTTGTCCGATCCTTGGTTATTGTTTCCTCCGTGGCCATAGCCTCCAGTTCCTTGGCCTTCCAGCTTCCTTTTTCCTGACTGTTGACTCAGCGTCTCCTCGACTCTCCATATTTTTGCTGCTACTCCATAGGCTTCTGACAAGGTGTCATAGCCTATGGTGAGCATAGTCATCTGTACTTCCAGCTTCAGTCTAGTTATAAAGAGGTTATCATGCGCCCTTTCGTTGGCACTGTGTCTTCAGCGAACCGAGCTAACTCCACGAACTTGTCATAATAGTCCGTCACGGAGTCGTTGCCTTGCTTCAAAGGGATGAATTCGATGTACTTCCATTACTTAATGTGCTATGGATAGAAGTTTGTTCTCATAGCAGTCTTCATTGCTTCCCAGTTAAAGCCTTCTTGAGCTAAGAGCCTTGCTCGATTAGCTGTCCACCAGTTATCGGCCTTGCCCTTGAAATAGAAAGCTGCCTCATGGACCTTGCGGTCTTCGGGACAATCCATCGCATGGAAGATTTTATCAAAGTCCCTGATCCATTTTTCAAGCAGTATTGGATCCTCTTTCCCATAGAAGTTTCTAGGGTTCCTCTGACCTATCTTCTTAGACCAGTCTGGTTCCCGTTCATTGGAAACATTGTTGTTTGGATTGCCCTGGTTGTTGTTCACAGCCTGAACAAACTGACCCATCTAAGTGATCAGCTGAGTCACCTGTGGGTGCAATTCTTCAACTCCCTCCATTTGGGTTGACGAGTTCCTTCTAGTGGCATAGCGGTGTTGCCTATCGTTCATACGCCCTATAACGTTGCCTATCGATTATGCTGTGCGGGGTGTGCATGATGATATAACTTAACAACGCATACAAAACAGTCCAAATCACATATAATAATATCATACAAACAAGCATGCAATAACAGTTAAACGCTTAAGTTATGTTATCGAGATACGAGCAATTCAAGAATTAAATTTCTCCCAAGTGAAGGAGCATAAGAGCTAAAGCGTGACTGCTTGTCATACATGACCAAAAAGAGAGGGTATAGAACCCTTGTGCACAAGAGATTCCGGCGGGGAGACCTCCGTGTACACCGTATGTAGTGGATCAAGGATCGCACAGGAAGAGTGGTGTTGTGTGTAGGGAGAGAGTAAGGCAGTAGTAATGTCTGAGAGAGAGACAGAGGTTTGGCAGAGCTTCCGCGTATGGCCAGTGTGTTCCTCTTTTATGGAAAGGTTAACGATCTATATATACTGGAGAACATGACCGTTGTAGTGTGGTTAATGCGCCCATTGATGGCGGCTTAATTAGCTTAACCATAACGGCACGTTCGTCCGAGTATATAGGGACCGTTACAGCACGTGGTGCGCGAATACCGGAACCGTTACGAGGTTGACCGGGTTTGACCGGATTGACCGGGTTTATGGAGCTCGTGCCATAAATCTCTCAAAACAGTTACTAAAGGTCGCGTGCGGGCTTGGCTCGCACGCGACAGGGCTTACTCTAGCCTCCAAACCACAAAGTCCCTACAGGTCCCGTGCGGTGGTATGCGAGGGCTCTGTCTCGCAGCCCCCACATGGATCAGCTCGGCTGGTGATCCAGTGTGTGTGGAGCACAATATGGTGTGCTGGATGGTTGCCATGTGGCCAAAATCTGTCAGCTCAGAAAGCACTATCTACATTAGCCCCCTTTCTGCGCGTGAAGACTCATAGCTGTATAGGCTTCCATGCGCGGAAACCAACATACGCGTTGCCGCCACGCACCAATTCAAATACGGGTAAGTTCAGCCCCCGTGCGTGCCATTATGACCTAAAACCCCTAGAGTCGTGTCGTCTGGCCTTTAGGGTTTTAGGCGTGACGTCAGCTTGTCCTGTGATTGCGCGATTCGACGGTGACGGTTGCGATTCGACTACTGAAAGGACACAACCCTTCATTGTTTTGGATAAATACTTTGTATCTCCCATTATTGCAAAGCATCACTTCTTTCTCATAAAGTGAATGGTACCCGGAGATCTTCGAGAGCAGATCCAGATAATCAATCACCAGTTCAGAACTGCAAATCGTGTTCTTCAATTGTGCATATCCAAGCAGGCTTCAAGAAAACAAGGTTGGCCTCGTTCACTTTTGATTTGAGATACCAGTGTTTGCCTTGAACTGCGTTGAATCTGTAAGCCCAGAACATATAATCTGTTGAAACTTGCAAAGAAGCCGTGATCTTTGAACCCACTTTTGCTTTAATCCTTCAATAATAAGGGCTTCGGATGTGAGATCTTGAAACTCCCTGATTTCTGAACCAGAAACTGTTCGTCTTTCTTTGCATAGATCTTGAATTTCAAAATTCAAACTGAAGGTGTGGTATTTCTCCCCCCTTTTTTTTCTTGCTCTTCCGCAGGAATGGCCAAGACAAAAGGAACCAGACCTGTCAAGGAAGATGAAGAGATACCCGACCTTCCGAAGGCTTTGTGGCGAAAAGCCCCCTTTTTAGGTGGCAAAGATTTCTACCATGCGAGGGTTAAGGCGAAAAGGATGCCTTATCCTGTCCCAGTTGAGCGATTGCTGACGCTAACTCGCCCAGTTAACTCAGCCTTGCTCGAATTGATTGGTTCCGAGGATGTGGTTCGATTGGGAATCGAGAACGGGCACTTCCCTTATACTGCGATTTCTACCCAGGCGTTCGTCCAGAAATTGGACTATATGGATGAGTGGATTGACCACGTGTTGGACCATCACGCCGCGACTCTCGACGAAGCCGGCGTATACTTTGCTATCCGTGCTATGAAGGGTGCTGCCGTGAAGCTGGACCAATCCATGCTTCTAGACCTTATGTCCCGCTACTCGCCTGCGACTCACACGTTCCACTTTGCTGAGTTCGAGGCTGCTCCTACACTCGAGGACGTGCAAATGCTGTACGAACTTTCCCCCATGGGCGAGTTAGACCCTTTGATTCCTTTGAGGACGCCTGCGGAGATTGACTTGTACACGCAGATGGAGGAGTGCTTGGCAGAGGTAAAGAAAATCTCCACCCGGTGGACCACTACAAAGCCCCTTCCGAACTGGCAGTTGGTTGATACGTCTGCGAAGAATACCTGGAACAAATGGTTGCAGTATTTCTTTCGAGACTATGCGAACAGCAGCATCACCAAGAAACTTCTGAGTGAGAACCCAGACGCCGAGAATTATGTGGAGGGTAAAGGCTATCGTTTGACCCTTTGTGATTTTCTCTGTGCTTGGTTGTCGAGGTACCTGATCGACGGTCACCCACATGACGGGGTCTTCTACCATGTTTTGCCACTTGCTGTGAGGCTCGCCCTTGGCCAGAGAGTCGCACTCGGACCCTTGGTCTTGGGCACGCTGTACTATAGGCTTGATCAACTGGTCCTGGCCATGAAAGAGTCGCGCGGCCGCCTCGATGTACTGACCTTTGTCAATATTTCCTTTTTGACAATGTGGGTTTTCGAGCGATGGCCATCCTATGCTCCACCTGCTCTCAAACTTGACAAATGGTGTCCCCCAGGCGAGACGGAGGCGCGCAACAGCGGCAGGGCTGCGAGGTGGTTTGGAGCAAGCAACACCAAGTGCGTTTGGAGTTTGATATGCGACAAACGGAAAGAGTTTACTGCCAGGCCCTATGCCACGCGTGTCGAGAACGTGCGATGGTTCCCCAAGCTGTACCCTTCCAAGGGTGTTGTCTTCTCAGAAGAGTTGCTCTTCGAAGAGGGATCGCATTTCCATGAGCGCTATCGCGAGTTCTTTTGCTGGTGTCTGCGAGGTTCCCTTCCTGCCCTCGCAGAGCATATTCGTGAGCTTGCGCCGAGGTATGAAAAGATTACCGTGGACGTTGACCCCACTCGAGTCTCTCCTCAGTTTGTTTTTGATGCGGTGGCTCCATCAATCTGGCCCCAGTCCATTATCAGAGGGTGCTATAAGCGCTTGCTAACAAAGGAGTGCAAGACAGTCTTCATGAATAATCTTCCCTTTGAGCAGCCTGCGGGAACCCGCGAGGGTGGTTGTTCCCAGAACTGGCTCGCATACTGGGTTGCCCAGCAAACGAGGATTGAGACGCAGTCGGCCGCGCAGCCAAGTAGAGCTCCCTTGATCAAAAGAAACTCTTTTCCGTTTTGCCCCAACTGTAGTCTGAGCGAGTCTGAGTATGGTTGCTACTCACTGTTGGATCGTGAGAACCATTTGTGTCCTGATATCATTCTGAAAGAGAAGGTCGCCGCAGTTAAGAAGGGCGACACGCATGTCGTCAGATACAGCAAGGCATTTTCTGAGGTAAGCAATTTCTTCGCGTGCATTAAGCTTCATGACTCCCTTATGCTGACTCCTTTATTCTGTGTTTGCTGTAGTGTCATGTGCGGATATTCGCATCTGGTGATCGCTCCAAGTCATTGGTTAACACCATTGTTGCCACCATAAGACAAAAGCAGTCGTTTCGGCTAGCATGGAGTATGGACCCTGAGGTCGAACCCAAGATTCGCGCGGTCATGAATGCTTTTGCTGACTCGCTGATAGACAATGCTCCGGCTCCGTCTCCTTCAGGAAATGATCCGTCCCCTCCAGCGACTGCAGCGCCGAGAGTGAAGAGACCCAGGCAAAAGGGAATTACAATTTCTTCCCCTAGAAGTGCTCCAGCTTCTCCGCCGGTGAGGTCCCTTTCTATCAAGGACAAAGGCAAAGGTTGTATGCCCAGCAAAGTGCGGAAAGAGCTCGCAGTTGATACTTTCGTTCCATTCAATCAAGAGGAGGAGGAAGAGAGGCAGGAGCCCCGAGAGAGTGATGAAGAAGAAGAAACAACAGTTGTAATGCATGAGGAAAAATCAGGAGGTACCCCTGTCGCATTTCCTTTTCCATTATCGTAACTTCTTTGCACTTCTTTTCTTAAACCGATCATATCTTCGCAGATGATGATGATGATGATGATGAGACCATTGGTGGCCTTTTGGCCAAGAGACAAAAGAGAGATACCCATTCTGGCATTCCAGACGATCCCATAAGCGAGGACATTCTTTCTGAGTCCAGGAAGACAGCCGCGGAGGCTGCTGAAAGAAGAAGGCAGCGAGAAGAGGAGGAGCTCGAACGTGTGAGACAGCGAAGCCTCGAAGAGCAGCATGTTGACGACCTAATGCGTCCCGTTGACGAGGAAGATGAGCTTCCCGAAGAAGTGGCTCCCCAGGCGGAGGAGGAGGATGCAGTTCCAGAAGAGGATGCAGCAGCCCTGGAGCAAGTCCAAGCGGACTTTGAAGAAATCGCGGGCGGCGATAAAGGTGAGATTTTCAATCTCGCAGTAACTTATAGAGATGTTATTGTGGGTGCGTTAAAGCATGGTGTGTCAAAGACTGACATCCGCCGTTGGCTAGTGGACAAATGCGGAGAACCTTCAGGTAAATATTTGAGCGATATGCATGTGCTAGGCCTTAGTAGCTTGAGATAGAATCATGACTGGTTTATTCGCATCCCAGGTCACGCTCCTCTTAAAGACTTGCTTAGTGAGGACACACTAATAGGACATGGTTCCTCGTCTTTAGTGTATGACGAAGAGGCTTCAATCCCACCTTCGCGTGGAGGTGCTTACTCTTAGCTTTAGTAAAGATAGCGAAATAACTTATAGCACAAGTTACCTCATATTATCGCTTTTACTGTCGCAGGCCACGCTGAGGAACCTGTGCGGGAGCAGAGAAGTCAGCCTTCTGCGTCCTACGTTCCGATTCCGAGCGCCCATACCGAGAAGCCCGTCGCGGCTACTGATCATGCAGGTGAGCCTTTCGAGGACATCATCGAACTTTCCGACGATGCTGAAGCTGGTGCTGTGCTAATGGATGAAGATGCCCATGCTGGCGCTGAGGAAGTAAGGACAAACACTGCCGATGCTTCCGCATCTGAGAATGTTCTTCGCCAAGCGACCTCGGCTGTCACTTCGCCTCCGGCGGCGCCTGAGTCGGCGGCACCTATTCCTGCGTGGGGCTTTTGGGGCTCGCAGGTTGGGAATGCAGTCGCAGCTGGTGCGGCCTACACTCTTCCTTCTAACTATGAGGAGTTAGAGCTCGCAGCTGACAGGAGAGCCATGGAGCAAGGGCAGTCTTCAACGACCCCAGTAATGCGCATTCCTTCTCTTCGTGAGATTCTCGAAGGAACTGGTAAGTAATGATTCACTGTTTGCATCTCGCATGGTGCATTTGCGAGTTTGACAGCATAACTTAGCTTTGACATTACTTCAGGTTTGAAGCAAACTAATGTGGACTGGCTAGTCCGGATGCGCCTCACCTACCCTCGATCGTTCGCAAGATCTCTGGAGATAGGGCCCTTCGACAGGAGGCTGTTTCTTACTGAAGCCATTTGGATATTGGAGCAGCTGTCTGCGGCTACGCCTGCGACCATTTCTGTGCAGAGTGCTGAACTGCTATGTGGCATGTGCCAAAACCTCCTGGCCAAAGTTCAGGGCAGACTGGGTTTCAAATTTCTTATGAACAGAGTCACGCTGATTCGCACAGCCGTAACTTTGAAACTCGGCCACCAGAATCTCGCAGCTGAGAAGCAGAAGGTGGAGAAGCAAAAGCAAAAGGTTGATGAAGCTCTGAAGCTCTATCATGAGATGAATGCCAGGTGCGAGCTTCTGAAGCAAGAAGTGGAACAGGTAGAGAAGCTGAGCCATCAGTTCGGGGCCCAAGACTCCTTGATCAAGAATTTGCTTTGACTTTTCGAATTTTGAAAAATAGCAAGAAAATAGCTGGAACATTAATGTAATGTTTGAAACATTAATGTAATGTTGCTAGGGTTTCTCCCCCTCTTTTTTTAACAACAAGAATGAATTTGACCGTTTTGCCCTTTCCGGGATTTGATAGGATATCTCTGTACATATCCAATTATGACATCAGCAATTGATATTCTGCTTGATTTTCGCGCTAATTTTTCGGCAGATAAGCACGCTTTTGTTGGGAAATACATCCGAATCGTGACCATCCGTCATTTATTAGGATACGCAATTGAATCGTCGTAGCCTTTAGTAGGGTAATTGATTGTTACCGCTTTTCAAGGCGTAAGTGATTGAACTTACCCTCTTTTCGAATTCTGCTGACTCATCTTTGGCAACTGAAGAGTCTCCACAGGGTCTATATAAACCCTGTCTTTGCTATTTGGGTTCTTCATCCCAAAAAATGTGCTTTGCCGTGAGTCCTTACGACTGCTGGCTTCAACGCTTGTTTTTCGTTGATTCATGGCAACTTCAAGTTTTGAATCCTGAGTTTGCGCTTTGTGCTATAGAAATAGTTTCCAAGATCCGCTTTATGAGGAGTATTGCTCTTTATAACCATCATAAAGAAGATGGAGATGATATCTCATGTGTGTTCGAAGAATTTTCTTCGTGTATTATGTTTGCAGGTCATGTTTCCGGCCGCCTCCCGGTGAGGTGCAGCGCCGAAGTGACCGTGCTACCGTCTCGTAATGAACGGCGGAATTCTCCTCCAGCATCCCTGGAGGAGGATTTCTTGCCTCTTCGTTCTTGAACTCAGGGTGGCGGACCGCTGTGTTCATCCCCGTCTACAAGGAGCCCTTGCCCTTTGGAGCTTCTGCTTGCCTGTTGATCGCCGGAACCGGTGGTTCCTCGGGCAAATGTTATGGGGCGCAGATCTGACAAGGGTCTTGTCAAATACTGGGATCTTGAACGTATGGCTTCGTGTGGCTCTTTGGAGCAAGATCCCACTTGCGACAGATGTTCACCCGCGGATTTGCGTATTGAATAGCCTGTGTTAGGACCGACGGGTTCATTCCTTTCAGTCAGGATTCCCGTAGTGTGTTTCTGCTGACTTGTCAGCTACTTTTCGAATGTATTGTAAGCCATGTTGGCTGCGTAGTTAGATTCGAGCTTTTTCGCTTGTAAGCTGCTATCTAGACAGATAAATTGTAAGTCTTTTCGACTCATAATGATAAATAGTTTTTGTATTATCTGCTGTCTCTTAACAACAAAATACAATTTCGCATGCGTTTCGGCATATTCTGCCTTGCATAATGCTATGTAATGCTTTCGCATTTGCTATCTGCCATATGAATTCGCAGATTTTTCACTAGATCGTTCGAGATCATATTTTCGCAGTTGTGCCATCCTGGCAGATGGGCTTGTGATTGGCCTTTGTGGATCACTTAAGATCATTTTCACAATATTGCTATCGTAGCAGATAGTCTTTAGTAGATCAATTAAGATCGTAAAGTGGTGCGAGTTGCTATCATGGCAGATAGGCTCTACTAGAAGATCAATTGAGATCATTTTCGCATGAGTTGCTATCGTAACAGATAGGCTTTAGAAGATCTATTAAGATTATTTTGCGAATGAGTTGCTATCGTAACAGATAGGCTTGAATGATCAATTCTGATCGCGTTTGCATAGGCCACTATCATAGCAGATAGGCTTAGATAATCACTTAAGATCGCATTTGCATAGGCTGCTATCGTAACAGATAGGCTTAGATGATCACTTAAGATCGCATTTGCATAGGCTGCTATCGTAACAGATAGGCTTAGATGATCAATTAAGATCGCATTTGCATAGGCTGCTATCGTGACAGATAGGCTTAGATGATCACTTAAGATCGCATTTGCATAGGCTGCTATCGTAACAGATAGGCTTAGATGATCAATTAAGATCGCATTTGCATAGGCTGCTATCGTGACAGATAGGCTTAGATGATCAATTAAGATCGCATTTGCATAGGCTGCTATCGTGACAGATAGGCTTAGATGATCAATTAAGATTGCATTTGCATAGGCTGCTATCGTGACAGATAGGCTTAGATGATCAATTAAGATCGCATTTGCATAGGCTGCTATCGTGACAGATAGGCTTAGATGATCAATTAAGATCGCATTTGCATAGGCTGCTATCGTGACAGATAGGCTTAGATGATCAATTAAGATCGCATTTGCATTGGCTGCTATCGTGACAGATAGGCTTAGATGATCAGTTAAGATCGCATTTGCGGATTGTAATTGTAGCGGATGACTCATTATTAACAGTTATAACAAACTGAAATAAAGTAAAATTGGCAGGCAGAAATATGAAGTTTCTCATTTGGGAGAATTTTTTATTATAACGCTCTCATATGGGAGAGGTGAGATTACAATCCTCTCATATGGGAGAGGAGATTGTGTAAATCGTAGCCATACAAGACATTAAGCGACGTTATAATAAAACGCATGAAATGAGAGAAGTCAGGGATAGTACTTCTTAATCCAGCGCATGTTGACTGAACTCGGGGTTGAGGTTGTGCCGTGCAACCTTCGTATGCTGCAGTAGCCACTGTCAAAGACTTCTGTGACTTCGAAGGGTCCTTCCCAATTGGCTGCGAACTTCGGGTGAGTCGCTTCTCGCATACAGTGGTCAGATGCGCGCAAGACCAAGTCTCCAACTGCGAAGTCTCTTCGCTGGACTGTCTTATTGTAAGCGCGAGCGATTCTTTCTTGATACCGCTTGTTGGTCCTCTTGGCTTGTTCTCGCTTTTCCTCCAGCAAGACTAAGTCATGATCGCGTTGATTTTCATAGAGTGCATGGAAGGCCAGCCTTGCCGAATTGACTCTAACCTCCGTAGGTACTACGGCCTCGGCTCCATAGCATAGTAGGAACGGTGAGGCCCCCGTGGGTGTCCTTGGAGAAGTTCGGTAAGCCCACAGAGCTACGCTTAGAGAGTCAGCCCACTTCTTGTGGTCATCCGCGACCATCTTGCTCAAAATCCTTAACAGCGTTTTGTTGGTCGCTTCAGCTTGCCCGTTCCCCTTCGGGTAATAAGGGGTAGAACATATCTGCCTGATATTGTACTCCGCTAACTTCGCAGCTACCTGGCGATTAACGAAGGGAGTACCGTTATCTGAAAGAATGGTATTTGGAATTCCGAACCTGCATACGATGTTTTCCTGAATGAAGTTGACCACCGCTAGCGCATTTGCCGTTTTCAGTGGTATTGCCTCCACCCACTTGGTGAATAGCTCGGTTACAGTGAGAATAAAATGATTCCCGTGCGACGTTGGCCGGATGGGACCGATGAAATCCAGAGCCCATGTGTGAAATGGCCATGGCGTCCCCAATGCATGTAGATCCACGGCGGGAGCGTGCACTAGGTTCCCTTTGAATTGGCACTCCTGACAGCGTCGCACCTTGGTGCGGCAATCGACCTCCATCGTGGGCCAGAAATACCCGATTGAGAGGAGCTGTCTGCATAATTTTGCACCTCCTTGATGCTCTACCTGATGGGAAAGGTCCATGACTTCTTGTGTTTCTCTGCCGTCTAGACACCGCAGCAAGTTGCCTTCGTGACCTCTTCGCCAGAGCAGGTTTTCTTGTACTATGTATCGAGCTGCCTTCCTTTTCAATTTCTCGGCCTCTTTTCTTGATTTGGGCAAGGTGCCCTGAGTGAGATAATCAAAGAGCGGCTTCCTCCAATCTGTGTCATCGTCGGTTAGAGCGATGAGTAGAGAATCTTTGATTAGTGCGCAACTCTCGCACTTCCCTTGTATCAGGGCCGCGGCTGTTGACATATCCGGCCAATGAATGCCATATCTCTGAGCCTTCCGGTAGATTGACACCTCGCTTTCTCCGCAAGCATGTTGGTGAATCTTTTCTAACAACCGTTGTCCCTCTCGTTCGGAGACGCATCGCATGAGTATTACGCCAGGACCCTTGCAGTAAAGGGTGTTGTCATGTATGCAGTACCCTTTTGCGAGTGCCCAGCTTTCACTGCTTGTGCCTTCCGCAATGGCTTGTAGGATTGCTTTCCTCCAGTCTGTGTCGTCCATGTATTCGTCATCGCACGCATCTTCTGTCAATGCTGACGATGTTCGCACTTCAATAGAGATCTTTGCGGGACATTTGTCAGTGCTGACCCCAAGGTTGCTAAAGCGTCCGCGTGCCTGTTGTCTGCTCGGGGCTTGTGCTCGTACTTTACATCGCAGAATTGCTGCATTAGCTTTTGTACAAGGGTGCGGTAAGACAGGAGGTTGATCTCCTTCAAACCATACTCGCCCGAGGCTTGCTTAACAATCAGCTTGGAATCTCCCATGACCGTTAAGTTGCTTACTTCCAAAGCCTTCGCCGCACGGAGCCCTGCGATGAGAGCCTCATATTCCGCTTCGTTGTTTGTGACTGCGAAGTTGAGCTTTGCGGACATCTGTATGACTTCCCCATCTGGCTTTGTCAAGACTATCCCAATGCCTCCGCCTTTCCTGGTTGACGAACCGTCGAAGTGGAGCGTCCAATAGGGCACGTCGATTGCGTAGATTTCAGGGCCTTCGAGCTCTTCTTCGATCACGGGTTCATGGCTGTTGTCGGGGAACTGTGCCAACAGATCCGCTACCGCCTGCGACTTGATCGCTCGCGGTCGCACGCATGTGATATCGTATTGAGAGATGGTCATGTACCATTTCGCCAATCTCCCGCCCGGAGTAGTGTGAGTTAGCAAATAACGTATAGGGTCGCTCTTGGTGACCACTACTACTTTGTGTGATGCAAAATAGTGTTTCAACTTCTCTATCACAAAGAATAAGGCAAGACAATGACGTTCGATGTCTGTGTACCTTGATTCAGCAGGCTGCACGATTCGAGAGATGTAGTAGATAGGCCTCTCTTGGCCTTCATACTCCTGAGCCAAGATCGCTCCTATAGATCTCCTTGTTGATGTCAGATATAGCAGAAGTGGTGATCCCAGTTGAGGTGCGATCATTATTTTTGAGGACGTCAGCAAATCCTTCAGCTTTTCGAATGCGGCTTCGTGCTCCGGAGCCCAGTTGTACGCGGCGTCCTTCTTGAGGAGAGCACTAAAACAGCAGGTGATTTCTGCAATCGCTGGGATGAATCTTCGCAGATATGATAGCTTCCCCAAGAATGTTTTCAAGGTACTCTGGTTGTGAGGTGGCGTCATGCCAATGATAGCTGACACTTTCGCAGGGTCAGGCTCGATTCCTTGGCGATGAACTACGCATCCCAAGAACTTCCCCGAGGTTACCCCGAATGCGCATTTCATGGGATTCATCTTCAGCTGAAAGCTTCTACATCTATTGAACACCTTTCGTAGATCCGCGAGGTGATATACTTCGTGCTTGGATTTAACAACCAGGTCGTCCACATAGAATTCCACTTCTTTATGCATCATGTCGTGGAACAGAGCCATCATGGCCCGCTTATAGGTTGCACCTGCGTTTTTGAGACCAAATGGCATCACTGTGTAGTTGAACACCCCCACCGGAGTGATGAATGCAGTTTTCCGCGCGTCTTCAGGATCCATCTTGATTTGATTGTACCCGCTGAAGCCGTCCATGAAACTGAACATGCGATGGCCCGCTGTTGAATCGATAAGCAAATCGATGTTGGGCAGTGGGAAATCGTCCTTGGGGCAGAAGCGATTGAGATCTCGGAAGTCCACGCAGATGCGGAGCTGTCCGTTCTTTTTCACTACTGGCACGATATTGGCCAGCCATGTGGGATGATGATTCGGCTCTATGAATTTGGCATCCAGGAGTTTGACAATCTCCTGCTTGATTTTCACGTTAAGCTCCGGCCTGAAGCTCCTTGTACTCTGCTTTATTGGTTTAGACCCCGGGATGATGTCTAAACGGTGCATGGTGATGCTTGTATCCAGTCCTGGCATCTCATCATATTCCCACGCGAACACATCTTTGTATTCAGTTAGGAGTTGTAGCAGCCCTTGTTCCTCTTTGCTTGTGAGGTCCGCACTTAGAAAGACTGGCCTTTTCTTTTCCTCGTTCGGGCTGAGGAACACTTCCTTTAGCTCTTGCTTTTGTGGTCTGGGCCTGTCTTCCATGCATTCAGGTGCTTCTTTGAGTTTCTCGTCTGGAGCGCCCTGTGTTGGCTCTTCCGTCAGTGCAATTCGCTCGATTTGATTGATTTGCCCAGGGATATCCCCATGCCCGTGTGAGGACATCCCCGCGCACCTTCATATGCGATAGCATTTCTTCCCATTGGCGTAGAAGCTCTCTATCTCCTTGCCTTCGGGGTCATTCTTTGCGATTCTCTTCAGAGTATACACATTCTTTCGATGATATGCGATACGCAGCGCCTCTTCGCGTGCAGGCGGCTTTTCCTTGGCATCTTCCCTTGTCACCATTACGCCCGCAGGTGACTGGTCCTTGATGTCCTCCCATAGAGGCAAAGGAGTAGGGTTGAATGGTCCCGGTGTTTGCTCGTCCGCCATTTCGGTGAACCACACTGCCTCGCTAAGATGTGCTTCATCCAAGTTGAATGGGTTCGTCGAAGCCGGTATCTCAACTATTCTGTCATTCCAGATAGCTTTCATAACCTGGTGAGCCATTGAAGGAACTGCATCGAAGCGATGAATCCAGGCTCGACCTATGATCATATGGTACGTGGTGTTCGCATCTATGACGTAGAACTTTGCTGAGCACTTGATTTTGCCAATCTGAACGCCCAGGCGGATCCATCCGATCGTCATTCTAGAGTCGCTTCTGAATCCCATCAGCGTAGATGGACGCCTGACGATCTTATGCTCGGGGATCCCTGCTAGCTTCAGTGTGTGGAGCGAAACGACGTTGACCGCTGCTCCTCCATCGACGAACGCTCGCTTGAACTCGACGCCGTTAATGATGGCCGTCACATACAGAGGTCTCTGGTGGCTCGCGTCCGTCTTCTTGTCGCTGGCAGAAAAGGTTATAATCTTTTCTGTAGAGCGAGACGCCCTGATGACTTTCCCGTTGGAGACTACGAGGTCCTCCTCGTAGTCCTCCGCTATCCTCAAGATCGCTTTCGTCATATCTGTCCGGCACTTCTCGGAGAAGTTCATCTCGTCGAAGAATCTGCTGAAGCCATGCGACCCTTTCATGCGGTCGGCACGTTCGTCCTCTGTGTCCATGCTGTAGTCTTCGTCTTCATGGACCTCGGCAATGATGGGTAGACCATCCTCTGCGACTTCTTCCAAGTCTACTATCGAGATCATGGCGACCTCTTTGCCTTTCGAGCCTTGCTCTGCATGAGCAGGAAGCGGGTTGTTGCGCACGTCCTTCCTGTGATCGCTGACGATTAGCTCGCCGTTCTTCATCTTCTGGTCGAATGCAAACCTGAGCTTTTTACATTCAGCCGTGGGGTGCATGACCTTGCCATGGTACTCGCACCACTTAGGGTCCCTCACCATCTCCTTGGAGGGTGTCTTCTCGAGCGGTGGCAGGACGTCGTCCTTGCGCCACTGTCTGCAGAGGTCGCTTGCTTCCTCTACTGAGCATGGTAGAGGCGGTACATCGAAGTTCGCAACCTTCGCTTGCTTCTGGGGTGAAACTGTATTGACCTCAGCTTCGCGTCCCCTCTTGTAACTAAATCTCCCGATCTTGTAAGTAGTGCCGCTCGAAGGTCGCTCCGGAGCGTTCTTCTTTTTCTGTCTCTCGACTATAGGCTCGATGTTCTTCGTGCATTCGATTAGCTTTGAAAACGTAGGTGTTTGCAAATTGATGAGCATACCTTTGTATTCATCTCGCATGCACTGCAGGCATATCTCTACGAGCCGGCTTTCGGGCATTGAATCTTTGCACTCCAAGGATTTCGCCCTGAATTTCTTGATGAAAGTGATTCCGTCCTCCTCGCGCTTCTGATACATCCGCGAGAGATGGATCATCGTCACCTTTTCTTCCATCTGGAAGAACTTGGTATAGAACTTCTGGACCATGTCGTCCCAAGTCTTCACGGATCCGGCTTCCAATGTCCGGTACCATTTGTATGCTACGTTCCCTAGAGATTTTGGGAACTCTCGCATCAGCAGCTTGGGATCAGCTCCGTACGGACCCATGACATCAATGAAACGCATGACATGCTCATGAGCGTTTCCATTGACATCCTCGAACTTATCCCATTTAGGAGCCTTGTACCCCGCCGGGTTAGGCATGAGATAGATCTCTCGTGGAATAGGTGGATCGTTATCTAACTTCGGGATAATGGTATCCGCGAATGACTGATGAGCCAGAATAGTGTCCACGCGCTTCTGCAGAGACGTCATGCATTCTGGAATGCTCCCCTCGGTGGTTGACGGAGGGGTTGCCGCAGGCGGGGGCGACACATACGCCGTCGGAGGATTGGGAGCATACTGACTACCCGCGTTCCCCCAGATCGCCGTTGGGGGAGGCAAAGGGTACTGCAGAGTTGGGTTAGATGCCAAAGCCGAGGGCTAAGGAGTGTGAGCAGCAAGAGGCAACATCTGAGCCGTTGATCCCTGAACCGAAGGCAGCTGCGTAGTCACCGGTGGAGTCTGCAGATTAGGGTTGGGAGGTGCGGTCGACACTCCCAATCCTGGAGCGGTAGGGGCTCCTCCTCCTTGAGGGACAGCGGTGGCTGATGAAGGGTTTGGCGCAAGGGTGCCCAGAACGGCCAAGATCCGTTCTAATTGCGCAGACTGAGCCTTGAGAGCTTTCGCCTGACTTTGTACAGTGGCGTCCAAAGACTCTAGCGTCGGTGTCTCGCCGGGAGTCGTTGGAGTACGGCGGGTCTCGTCTCCCGAGGGAGCTTCGGTGGAGGGTGATCTGTTGCTGACATCATCCTCCTGAGACATGGTTGCTTTTGTTCGTAAGTTCACGTCGGGTTCACCAAAATGTGCACAAGAGATTCCGGCGGGGAGACCTCCGTGTACACCGTATGTAGTGGATCAAGGATCGCACAGGAAGAGTGGGGTTGTGTGTAGGGAGAGAGTAAGGCAGTAGTAATGTCTGAGAGAGAGACAAAGGTTTGGCAGAGCTTCCGCGTATGGCCAGTGTGTTCCTCTTTTATGGAAAGGTTAACGATCTATATATACTGGAGAACATGACCGTTGTAGTGTGGTTAATGCGCCCATTGATGGCGGCTTAATTAGCTTAACCATAACGGCACGTTCGTCCGTGTATATAGGGACCGTTACAGCACGTTGTGCGCGAATACCGGAACCGTTACGAGGTTGACCGGGTTTGACCGGATTGACCGGGTTTATGGAGCTCGTGCCATAAATCTCTCAAAACAGTTACTAAAGGTCGCGTGCGGGCTTGGCTCGCACGCGACAGGGCTTACTCTAGCCTCCAAACCACAAAGTCCCTACAGGTCCCGTGCGGTGGTATGCGAGGGCTCTGTCTCGCAGCCCCCACATGGATCAGCTCGGCTGGTGATCCAGTGTGTGTGGAGCACAATATGGTGTGCTGGATGGTTGCCACGTGGCCAAGATCTGTCAGCTCAGAAAGCACTATCTACAACCCTTAAATCCATACAGATACGAATAAGTTCAGAACTTTGCAATACGGTCGTTCCCCAAAATAAAGTACACAACCTGCATAACTTACAAGCATTAAAGGAAAAGTCCTAATGGCAGGAGTTCCTGGACTAACAAAAGAGTCCTTTAGAAAGGAGTGGGAGGGTGGGGATCCCTACTAGCTAGTCGTCAAAAGTCTCGTAGTCGGTGATCTCAATCTCCGACCTAGGGTTGTTTGGGTCGGCCCAATGCATCTCGGCCTGCACCAAGCGGGCACAAAGGGACTCAGGGGTTACTGTCCATCCACCATGTTGACTCAAGACTTCTAAGTGTGTTTTGAGAAGTATCTATTTAGAGTGATGAAAGACAAAGTGTTTCTAAAGCTCCAAGGCCTTGAGATACTGACCAGACCTTCAAAGCTTTGACAATTGTTTTCTATATAATGTGATTTGATAATCTTGTGATGCAGGTGTTCTATCTAATGTTTAAGATCAGAGATTGGTTGCAAATATCCTTGTTATCTATTCTCTATATATCTAACACAACTGCAGATATCATAATCAGAGTGAATCAAAGGTTTCTGGTCTTAATATTGAAAGACTATGAAGTATGTTCAGAGCTCCAAGGCCTTGAGATGTGCCTTAAGCTGCTGACAGTTTTACAGAATTAACTTGATTCTCTCTTGCAGGATTTGATCTTTGTTATTATGATTGTTTAATGACTTTTACAAGTCTTAAACTGGTTTATTATGAGTAATATGTTTTAGAAGTTAATCAGGTTATTGATTTATTTATCTGATCTAGTTTTTATTCAGAAACTAGAAATCCAAACAGACTTACGGTTGTTATATTTCTGGATTTATTTGTTGCTATGTTTAATGTTGTTGCAGGTTTTTCAAACATGCAATATAATCACAACAAACTCCAACGGATATCTACTCAGATTTGTTTTGAATTGTAGTTAAAAAGGATGATGATTTGCAGGAACTGAGATCCTAAAATCTCTCATTCAGTTGCAGAGAGTGGATAAAAGACGGGTTTGAATTTTGAAAGAGATAGAATCTTACAGAAAACTGAGAAAGAGGTGTGATACATTCGTGGAAGATCAGACAAGCAATTCCTCACAACTTCAGGCTTCAATCACTGCTTTCAAAAGATCAACCATTCCAGTTTTCCTGAAGAACACATCCAGTCTTTCACAGTTTATTCTTTTACTGTGTTCTTCTATTGTACTTTAACTGCTTATCTTCTGTATATATTAAACCTCACAAAACCTAGTGGTTGGTTGTTCAGTGAACAACAATAGGTTCTTGTTAGCTCAACAGTTAGTAGCTGATACTAGATAGGTTTGGAACCACAAGCTGTATAGGTGTAAGGGAGTTCACTAAGGCTTGAAGATCTAGGGCTGTTTCTGTGTGAGTAATAAGAAGTGTTTGCCCAATCCTGGTGGGATTAGATCCCTCAGGCAGAGATTAGGTCCACTGGGACTGAACTCTATAAATTGCCTTGTGTTCTTTACTTTACAGCTTTTCTATTTACTTCTGCAAGTAACTCAAATCAAACTAGGGTTCATAAACTGTTTAGAACTGTTGATAGTTCAAGGCCTTGAAGCTTTCTGTCTACCTTAGAAAGTTTCTGACTAGTCTTGCAAAATCTCAAGGCCTTGAGATTTGAGTCTTTTACTTGTTCACTTAGTTAAATCTTGTGTTTTAGCAAAAAAAAATTATACTCTATTCAAACCCCCCCCCCCTTCTAGAGTATTTTGGTCTTGTATTTAGTCTACATTACAAACTTTCAATTGGTATCAGAGCTTGGGTAACTACTATAGATCTAACAATCTTGTGATTATTGGTAATGTAGGAGATGGTGGCTTCTCACAAGGAAGGGCAGCAAACAGACCTCCATTGTTTTGTGGTGACAACTTCATGCACTCGAAGGCATTGATGAAGATGTCCATCATAGATCAAGACGTGGAATTGTGGTCAATAGTTCAGAATGGTCCTCATGAGTATTTCACTACCATAGATGGAGTTAGATGCATCAAGTCTGAGGAAATCTCTCAGTTACTGAACTGGAAAATGTATCAAAAAATTACAAGGCTATGAATCTGTTATACTGTGCTCTTAATGCAGATGAGTTGAACAGAGTGTCAAATTGAAAAAATGCCAAAGAAGTATGGGACATACTTTTTGTGACATATGAAGGAACAAGTCAAGTCAAACAGACCAAGATTAACATACTTCTGAGGCAATATGAGTTGTTCAAGATGAACTCTGATGAGACTATCAAGAAGATGTTCAAAAGATTCACTGATGTGGTGAATAATCTGGAGTCATTGGGTAAAAGTTTCTCAAGTGAGGAAAAGGTCAGGAAAATTCTGAGGAGTTTTCCAAAAGCCAAGTGGGAGCCAAAGACAACAACTATTGAGGAAGCTCAGGATTTAAATCTTCTTCAGCTAGATGATCTACATGGAAAGCTGCTCACTCATTAAATGTCTATGAAGGATGTAGAAGGTGATCTGAGTGAAAACATCAAGAACCTAGCACTCAAGGCTAAAGACAATGAAAAATCTCAAAGCCTTGAGACTGAAGATGAGCATGATGATGAAGAGGCTTTAGCATTGATCTCCAAGGCCTTGGCCAGGATTCTCAAGAAGAAGAGAAACTTTGGAAACAAAGACTACAACAGAGAGAGATCAAGACCTTCAGGCAGCACGGACTACAAAGGTAAGTCTTCATCACAGTCACATAAAACTAAAGTAATGAATTGTTTTGAATGTGGTGATGCATATCATTTAGTAAGGGATTGTCCACAAAAGAAGAAGAACATGAACTTTTAAAAGAAAGACAGTGACAACAGAAGGAAGAAAGCAATGATGGGCTCTTGGAGTGATTTTGATTCATCAAGTGATTCAGACACAGAAGAAGATCAATCAAATTTATGCTTCATGGCTAAACATGATGAAGAAAAATCTTCAGACAGACACATTGAGGAAATGGTAAAAAATCTTCTTGCTAGTCCTTCTGATGTACTTCCTGAAACTCTCAAGAGCATGTTTTTAAATGAGGAAAGTTATAGAAATGAGATTTATTCTTTAAAGATTAAGGTTCATGAGCAGGTAAAAGAAAACCTGGACCTAGCTTTTGCCAACAAAACTGTTGAAGTTTCTAAGACAAAAATTGAAAAGGACTTCAAGGCCTTGGACATCAAATTCAAAACCTTGAAGGCACAGATAAAAGAGATTGTTGATCAAAACACTCTCTTAACTGAAAGGTATGTAGATCTAAAGACTCATTCAGAGGATTTAGAACAACAAATCTGTTATTTGACTGAGAAACTTCAGAGTCTAAAAAGGTCCTAGCCAGTTTTACAGGCTTAGCACATAATCTGAATCTCATTCTTGGAGGAAGTCTGAAATCAATGCATAAAAGTGGGATTGGCTACAATCCAAATTTTCCAAAAAAAGGCAAACTACTTTTGTCAAATATGGTAGCAGACATTCTCCAAAATGTCATTACTGTGGAAAAATAGGTCATATTAGATTAACTTGTCCCTTCAGAAGATCAGAACCTCAGATTATAAGGAACACTTATCCTTATCAGCTTAAGGGACAGGTTAGGCAGATTTGGGTTCCAAAAGGAATTAGACCACCAAACATGGCTGATTCTGAGTATGACTCAAAGTTCTGCACTTGGTCTAACAGCCTTTTGAGGCAATGATTTATTTTTGCAGGATGTCACGAAGGCCTTGAAAGATCAGAAGTGGATATTAGACAGTGGCTGTTCCAGACATATGAGGGGAAAGAAGTCCCTTTTTACTGAGCTCACAGAAAAATCTGGAGGAACAATTACACTTGGTGACAAATCAAAATGCAAAATTATTGGTATAGGTAGTATTGGTAATGGTTCTACCAACTCTATCTCTGATGTTTATCTTGTGGATGGAATTAAATATAATTTGCTTTGTATTTCTCAGTTATGTGATAAAGGTTATAAAGCTATATTTGACAAGGAGAAATGTGTGGTGCAAGATGAGAAATATGGAGATTGCATACTCACTGCTCCTAGATCATATAATTTATATACTGTAAGTACTAACAGTATTGCAGGTGACAAGTTGAAATGCCTCAAGGCCTTGAAGGAAGATTCAAAGCTTTGGCATAGAAAACTTAGGCATATTAGCATACACACCTTGAATAAACTCATCTCAAAGGATTTGGTAAGAGGATTACCATCACAAAAATTTCAGATGATGAGGTCTGCAAGGCATGTGTACAAGGTAAGCAAACAGAAGCTCATTCAAGCCAAAGAACTTTGTAAGTACTTCTAGACCCTTAGAACTGTTGCATATGGACTTGTGTGGTCCTATGAGAGTTCAGACTCTTAAAGGTAAGAGTTATATGCTTGTAATAGTAGATGATTATTCTAGGTTTACATGGGTTATGTTTATTAGAGACAAAACTGAAGCCTTATCTGAATTTTCTAGATTGTGCTAAGAGCTTCAAACTATGAAAAACTTGTCTGTTGCATTTATTAGAAGTGATCATGGTAGGGAATTTGATCAGCTTGACTTTGATTTATTTTTTGCAAAGCATGGCATATCACACAACTTTTCTGCACCTAGAACTCCACAGCAAAATGGAGTAGTTGAGAGGAAAAATAGGACACTTGAGGATATGTCTAGAACCATGCTACTTGAAAGTAATTTGCCAAAGTTCTTGTGGGCAGAAGCTGTTAATACTGCCAATTATGTGCTGAATAGATGTTTGATAAGGCCTATTTTGAAAAAGACTACTTATGAACTTTTTAAAGGTTGGAAGCCTAGTGTTTCTTATTTCAAACCTTTTAGTTGTATTTGTTTTGTGCATAATAATGGTAGAGACAATCTTGGTAAGTTTGATGCTAGAAGTGATGAAGGTGTATTTCTTGGATATTCTCAAACTAGCAAAGCTTATAGAATTTACAATAGAAAAACCAAGATTGTGGAAGAGAGTATTCATGTGATTTTTTATGAAAGTACTAAGGATTCTCTGAGTGAAAGTTTTGCAGATCTCAATTTGAATAAGCATGAGTCTGATGATGATGCTGTGAAAGAGGACAAAGGCAAAACTAAAGTGCAGAATCAATCAGTAGAACCTCAAGGCCTTGAACCTCCTGCAGAGCCAAAATCTCAAAGCCTTGAGACTTAAACTGAAACTTTCTATGATGCTCCCTCTACTGTCTCAAGAACTCAAAGCCTTGAAGGAACATATTCCTACCAAGGAAGAAGTTTAAGTATCTTGTAGACCATCCAGCTGACAATATCACATCTAATCCAACAACTGGAACTCAGACAAGAGGACAATTGAAGAAATTGTGTGCTTTTAGTGCTTTTGTATCATTGATTGAGCCAATACAAAAGAAGCACTGGAAGATGCAGACTGGATCAATTGAAATGCAAAGTGAGCTGAATGAATTTGAAAGAAACAAGGTATGGAATCTGGTTCCCAGACCAAAAGATAAATCCGTTATAGGAACCAGATGGGTGTTCAGAAATAACCTTGATGAGAATGGCAAAGTGATAAGGAACAAAGCCATACTTGTGGCACAGGGATACAATCAAGAAGAAGGTATAGACTATGAGGAGACATTTGCTCTTGTTTCCAAGTTAGAAGCTATTAGAATACTTCTTGCTTTTGCATCTCACAATCACATAAAGGTTTATCAAATGGATGTCAAATGTGCTTTTCTGAATGGTTATTTACAAGAAAATGTTTTTTTAGCTCAACCTCGTGGTTTTGAAGATGAAAACTTCCCTGATCATTTTTACAAATTAGACAAAGCTCTTTATGGTTTAAAACAAGATCCAAGGGCTTGGTATGATAGACTCTCAAAGTTTTACTTGACAATAATTTCAAGAGAGGTCTAGTAGAAAAACTCTTTTCATTAAACATTCAGAAACTGACTTGTTAGTAGTTCAGATCTATGTGGATGATTTTCTTTTTGGTGCTACTAATGATGCTCTTTCAAAAGAGTTCTCTAGTCTAATGTGTAGGGAGTTTGAGATGAGCTTAATGGGAGAACTGAGTTTCTTTCTTGGACTTAATATTTTACAAATGAAGAAAGGAATATTTGTACATAAAGGAAAGCATACCAAGGACTTGTTGAACAAGTACAATATGACACAGTCCAAGGCACTCAAAACTCCTATGAGTTCATCACTAACATTAGACAAGGATTCAAATGGTAAGAGTGTAAATCAAAAGGAGTATAGAGGTATGACTGGATCACTTCTGTACTTAACTGCTAGTAGACCTGATATTATGTTTAGTGTTTGCATGTGTGCAAGATTTCAGGCAGATCCTAAGGAAAGTCATTTAACTGATGTCAAGAGAATTTTTAGATATTTGAATAGAACCAAAGACTTGGGCCTTTGGTATCCAAGGAGATCTAACTTTATGTTGAGTGGCTATACAGATGCAGATTTTGCAGGATATAAAGTGGATAGGAAGAGTACTTCTGGATGTTGTCAGTTTCTTGGTTCTTCACTAATTAGTTGGCATTCCAAGAAGCAGAACTTTGTAGCATTATCAAATGCAGAAGCTGAGTATATTGCAGCTGGAGCTTGCTGTTCTCAAGTGTTGTGGATTGCTCAACAACTTAGAGATCTTGGATATAACTTCAGAAATGTGCCCATTAATTGTGACAACACAAGTGCCATTTCAATCTCTAAGAATCCAGTACAACACTCAAGAACCAAGCATATAGATGTAAGGCATCATTTTCTTAGAGATCATGCAGAAAAAGGTGATGTTGTTCTATCTTTTATTTCTACTTCTATGCAGATTGCTGATATTTTCACTAAACCTCTGCCAGATGATAGGTTTTCATCCCTAAGGCTTGAAATGGGTATGCTAAACAAGGATGCACTGGTCTAGGGGGAGTATTAGCACTTACTTGTGTTTATGTATTGAAATCTTAAAGCCTTGAGATTATACTTTCCAAATCCTTGAAAGTATAGTTCAAAGCTTTGAAATTTCTAAAACTGCAGAAAATCTCAAAGCCTTGAGATTGTTCTCCAAGGTCTTGAAACATATGTGCATTTTTTTTAAAAAAAAAATGGATCACCAAATATTATATGTTATCTTTTTAGATAACTCGGAGAATTTTCTAAAATATCCAAAAATATCTTCTAGATACGCTTTTGCATGTTGATTTCAGTAGAGTCCTTTTTAAACTCATTCTCTCAACCTACTTAAGCTGAAAATCAGGGCTTTTCTTTCTTCATTCTCTCTCAATTCTCTACGTCTCTCTGCTCTCTCTCTATCTCATTATTCTTCAAAACCCTAATCCCACAATGGAGCGCAAATTAGCAAGGATTCAACAAGAGGGTTAGCCTTTTGCTATATCTAAGAAGAGGGCAAACAAGAAGGAAAAGATTGTGATTTCTGATTCGGATTCAGAAAATACACAGAGTTTGCATGAAGACTCACCTCCTGCAAAGAAGATCAGAACAGAGAAAGGAGATGAAGGTTCAAGTGTTGATCCATAGAAAGAAATAGAGGTACAGGGTGATGATCAACCTAGGTCAGACAAGAAGAAAGGGGGAAACAAGAAAAAGCCTGTTGAAGAAGTTAAGGGAATCTGCAGTTTGGAAGGTTTTAAATCCTAGTTCTAAAGATTATCCTAGGTTAACTAGGTTGTTTTATCTTAATTTAGTTTAAGAAGGGGAAGATAAAATGGTGTTAACCTCTAAGGTGGCTGGGATAAATTTAAGGCTAGACCATAGGGCTTTTGCCAAGGTCTTGGGCATTCCTAGGAAGTATAATGTTGCTGATCATCCTGATAGGAAGGAATTTCTAGAAAAAGCCAAAGCCATGTTCTTCATTGATGATGTTCTCACTGGTCCCAAACAGTTGACACACTCTGTGCTCAACTGTGAAGCTAAAATTTTGTTTACAATTCTGATGAGAAGTGTTGTTCCTAAAGAAAACTCAAGAGAGCTGGTTACTGATAAGGTTCTTATCCTGATGTACTTGATATGTCAAGGGTTTGAGATTAACTTGCCAAAAGTGATCATGGAGCATATGATCTAATGTGCCACCAGAACTAGAAACCACCCTCTTCCATATGCCAACTTATTACCTCTTTTCTTTGAGAATTTTGAGGTACCTGTGAAAGGATGGGAGAAGATAACTGGTGGTTTTGGGTTAATTGATGAGACTGCTTTACAGAGAATTGGAGTGGTTCAGACAAGAAAAGGACATTGGAAGTTCTATTCAGAGTTGTCCAAAGCTGAGCTTGAGGAGGAAAAATTCATCAAACCTAAGGGGGCTACAACATCAAGGGGACAAGCCAATGAGGATTACTCTCAGTTCGTTGATAAGTTTGAAGAACAGCAGGTTGAGATTGAAGATCTTAGACAGAGGCTATTTGACTTATCTTCTGAGTTTAATCAGTTCAAAGCCTTGATGGGTGTAATGAATGGCAAGCTGGATATTGTCATCAAGGGTTTGAATTCGGAGAAGATCCCTTCTGCTACTAGTCATGACACTAGTGTTGATTCAGATGAGAGGCTAGAAGAATTCTTGAAGAAGAAGAAGAAGAAGAAGCCCATTCCAGTTGTGCTCACTTCAAAGGATCTATATGAGCAAACTGATGATGAGGAAGCTGGAGAAGACACAGGTGTTGATGCAGCTACAGAGGGTGATTCAGTGCAAGTTAAGAACAAGAAAGTGGATGAAATCATTGAGGAAGTAGTTGCTGAGGTGGATGCTGAACAAGAAGAGAATCAGTCTGCAGAAGAAGTTGAAAGTGATGAAGATGTTGGAGAAGGCTCAAAGAAAGGCCAAGTATCAAAGAAGAAGTGAAGACTTGAGAAAGCCACAGCCTTGATTCTTTCTTTCTTTCTTTATCTTTCTTCTCTTCTTTCTGATCTCAAGGCCTTGACATTCAGTAGGAACTTATTTTGTTTAAACTAAGTTTTTTTTTCCACGACTCTGGGTAATGATCCAACATTTCTTCACCTTTATTTGATGAAAGTCAAAAAGGGGGAGAAAGTTATCTGTGTTAAGTTTTAAGTTGTTACTTTTTAATGTTTAAATAATAAGATTATGAGTTTTGTGTTAATCAGTTGTTTATGTGTTACTGTTTGTTATTTTATTTTCTGCAAATGATGATATCTAATTCTTACAAAAAGTTGCAGGGATATTTACACAAGATTATAGGTTTTGTCACTCATCAAGGGGGAGATTGTTGACTCAAGACCTCTAAGTGTGTTTTGAGAAGTATCTATTTAGAGTGATGAAAGACAAAGTGTTTCTAAGGATCCAAGGCCTTGAGATACTAACCAGAGCTTCAAAGATTTGACAGTTGTTTTCTATATAATGTGCTCTGATAATCTTGTGATGCAGGTGTTCTATCTGATGTTTAAGATCAGAGATTGGTTGCAAATATCCTTGTTATCTATTCTCTATATATCTAACACAATTGCAGATATCATAATCAGAGTGAATCAAAGGTTTCTGGTCTTAATATTGAAGAACTGTGAAGTATGTTCAAAGCTCCAAGGCCTTGAGATGTGCCTTAAGCTGCTGACAGTTTTACAGAATTAACTTGATTCTCTCTTGCAGGATTTGATCTTTGTTATTATGATTGTTTAATGACTTTTACAAGTGTTAAACTGGTTTATTATGAGTAATATGTTTTAGAAGTTAATCAGGTTATTGATTTATTTGTCTGATCTAGTTTTTATTCAGAAACTTGAAATCCAAACAGACTTAGTGCTGTTACATTTCTGGATTTTGTTTGTTGCTATGTTTAATGATGTAGCAGGTTTTTCAAACGTGCAATATAATCACAACAAACTCCAATGGATATCTACTCAGAGTTGTTTTGAATTGCAGTTAGAAAGGATGAGGATTTGCAAGAGCTGAGATCCTAAAATCTCTCATTCAGTTGCAGAGAGTGGATAAAAGACTAGTTTGCATTTTGAAAGAGATAGAAGCTTACAGAAAACTGAGAAAGAGGTGTGATACATTCGTGGAAGACCAGACAAGCAATTCCTCACAACTTCAGGCTTCAATCACTGCTTTCAGAAGATCAATCATTCCAGTTTTCCTGAAGAACACATCCAGGCTTTCACAGCTTATTCTTTTACTGTGTTCGTCTATTGTACTTTAATCTGCTTATCTTCTGTATATTTAAACCTCACAAAACCTAGTGGTTGGTTTTTCAAGTGAACAACAAGAGGTTCTTGTTAGCTCAACAGTTAGTAGCTGATACTAGATAGGTTTGGAACCACAAGCTGTATAGGTGTAAGGGAGTTAACTTAGGCTTGAAGATTTAGGGTTGTTTCTGTGTGAGTAATAAGAAGTGTTTGCCCAATCCTGGTGGGTTTAGATCCCTCAAGAAGAGATTAGGTCCATTGGGACTGAACTCTGTAAATTGCCTTGTGTTCTTTACTTTACAGTTTTGCTATTTACTTCTGCAAGCAACTCAAATCAAACTAGGGTTCATAAACTGTTTAGAACTGTTGATAGTTCAAGGCCTTGAAGCTTTCTGTCTACCTTAGAAAGTTTCTGACTAGTCTTGCAAAATCTCAAGGCCTTGAGATTTGGGTCTTTTACTTGTTCACTTAGTTAAATCTTGTGTTTTAGCAAAAAGTTTACATACTCTATTCAACCCCCCCCCCTTCTAGAGTATTTTGTTCCTGTATTTAGTCTACATTACAAACTTTCACACCATCATGACGGTAGCCAGCAGGCTGGGGCCTCAAAGAGTGGTTCACTATGCCATGGTACTCGTGCTTAAGGGTCAGATAAGGCTCAAAACTTGGTAGAGATGCTAGGATGCAGTGCACCGTCACTTAAAGTCCCAAAGCTCACATCGCGCTTCTACCTTTTCATAAAATTTGGTGATGGTCTCCCCTGGCCTCCTCTGGGTACGAGCGGGATAGTCATCTCTCCACTCAGCGCGAGTCGGGGTTCGGATTGGTAAGACCATCTACAAGGTAAGGGAAACAGTCTATCAGTCCAATACTTCGTCTTCCTAAGGGTTGTCTCAATGTAAGTCACCCTAGAGTCTATAAAGAAACCAAAGCGCATATAAGCTTGATAGTAGCATGAAGCCTAAAACAAATAACAATTTAGCATGCCAGATTAAGTAAAGAGAACACCCATACACCCGTCTTATCTTCATTTTACTTTGCTTTTATGTTGCCCTAATCAAGTTCAAACTTAATTGTAGTAAATTGCAAAATCTTAGTTTTAGACGTTTTCTCCCTACAGTCCTAATTGGATGTCACTGCTCTGATACCAACTGTAACACCCCCGATTTCTAGAGGGACTGGAGATCGGGATAGTTTCCTCCATACAGGGAATTACCCTTGCTTATAAGGAGTATTAGTAACAAGAAATTGAAACGAAACATCCAAACTACTGATTTAAAAATTTACACGATAAAATTGTTTGTGGCTGAGTCCAAACAGGACAACAAGCCCAGCAAAAGAGATATTACACCAAAATTTTGCTCTACGATTAATTACTAATTACTACTATTTGCATGTGAGAACGAATTGTGAGTCCAGCGTGTTACCCCATGCAAACCAGCCATATACCTACGGGGGAATTAAAAGAAACGCAAGACCGCAGTTTTTCGAGTATTAGTAAGAATTGGGTGAATATACACCTTAGAATGTAAAACGGAATGGCTAAGAAAGGTTGCGGGGTTTGTATTTGAAATAGTTTGAACAGTAACGGAGTATAAGTACAAAGATCAGAGGTCGCAATGTTTCAAAAGATTCTCAAATGTTCAGTAATTCAATTTCAAGGACCTTTCTCAAGTTGCATGTCTAATTAGAACACGGCTTATAAATAACAACTTCCAGATTTAGAGACAAAGATGTTGTATTATTGATTCGCAGTAACCAAGGTAGACCAGGGTAAAAGTATGGTAACATATGGTACTGGCGTATAGGGGGTGTAGAAACCCGACCTCTCTGTCAAGCGTTATGGATCGGTCTCCCTTCCCGCTAGCCATCATACAAGCCAACTACTAGACCTTAAGTGTCGACACCCCCTTAAGATTGTAATTCAGAAGGGTAGTACTAGAATGCTGGAATCCAGCCTACGGCGAAAGGATTCGGGGCGCACGCTGTCCTATGTCTTTAGGGGTCTGGCCCGGGGAATCATCACCCGATAGTAACGTAACGTAAAGTAATGTAACACGACGTTTTGAGACATGAAATAAAAATCACGTTTTGACACGAAAGAAGAAAAGTACGCAACACTAAGCATGAATACTCACCGTGAGAGCCAAAAGTGCTATCTATGCCGCTACTCGTAAACAACGTCGGGATCAACTAGCTCGTCGAAGACAGGCTCTACAATCATAAACACAAATTTCGTAATCACAAACAAGTCCATGTCGCAAGTAGACAATGCATATGTACTATATGAAATAATGTGAAAGCCTAATCGGATACTCCTAACGTATATATATAAACTCCTAATTTATTTTACGAAACTAACCCAATAATATTTTAGGAAGGGAAATTATTTAATATTATAACTAAACAAATTTAATTGTTGATAAAAATAATATCAAGTGTTGTACTTATTGAAATCTCATTTAAACATATACAAAAATATAGCTTAACAACTTATTTTTCAAGAACTAAAACCAATTTCTAATTCTTAGAAATTACTCTTTCCATTTCATACTAACTATTTATTTGTAATTATATGTTATATTATAAGTTAACATGATTTAAATAAAGAGTTTTTGATAATAAAGAGCTTTTTTGAAAATAGATAATAAAAAGTTAAAATATCTAAAAACAATACTAAATACATGTATATATACATGTATAATGTAGTTTACTAGTAAATACAGCAGTCTCCCCAATACTTAATAATAACTTCTAATATGTGATAAAATATGCCCTCGCAGTCACCTATTGAACAAGAATACCCCCTGGTCAGAAAAAAAAAATAGAGACTTCGATTCCTTCTTTGATTCTCACGTTAATTCAATCACACAAACATGAATTGAACTACAAAGACGTGATTTTGATGAAGCAAAAAGAATAAAATTGAGTGAAGAGAGTACCCAAACGAAAAATCAGTCAATTTGGTGAAGAGGAGCTCCGGGTCGTGGTTTTGTTGGAGCTCGGACGGTATTGGAGGCGGTGATGGTTCTGGGTCTTGGCCGCCGGTTTAATCCGGTGGTTGGGCTTCGTCGGAGCGCAATATGGAGGCGGAGATAGGGAGGCGACGGTGGTGCTCGGAAACGGAGGAGAAGTAGGTGGCGGTGGTGGCGTCGGGGCTTACTTCCTCCGATGTCGCTGCTGCTACTGTTGTTGTTTTTTCTACTGTTCTGACGGGCAGAGAGGGATGGAGGTGAGGCCGAGAGTTAGAGGGATGGTGTGTGGTGATGGTGATCGGAGGCGGTGGCTAACAGTGGTGGGTTTGTTCTCAGGCAAAACAGGGGATGCAAAAGGGGTGTTTCAGGTGGGTTTTTATGCGGCAAAACAGAGGGTCATGTTGGCGTTCGGTGGTGGTGATTGGATGAGATTAGAGGTTGATGATGGGTGTGGTGGCTGGGTTTTGTTCTCGGCAAGGAAGAAGATGAAGAAGAGAAAAGGGGATTAAGAAGAGAGGTGATGGTGGATTGGTGTTCGGTGTGGTTGCCGAAGCTGAGAACTATGGGTGATGGTGATGGTGATGGGTGAGGAGAATAGGAGTAGGTAGGTGTGGCAGAGGTGGTGTTGTTGTTGGTGTTGGTGTTGTTGTTGGCTTCGGGGAAGGAGAAGCACAGAACAGTGGAGGGAAATAAGAGCTGAAAATAGGAAGAAAAGTAAAAGAGGGAAAAAATGTAAAGGTTGAGGTCAAAACTCATAAAAAGGGGTTGAAATTCAAAATGAAAATTTGTCTAAAAAAATGAAAGAAGATGAGGATGATTTCTAAGCGGGAAAAACTAATTGTGAGGGTCGGGTTTTACGCGGTGGTCCGATACGCGACGCATGACTAAAACGCGACCGAATAAAATAAAATGTGCCGAATAATTTGACGTGCGACGATTTACTAATATGCTACGAATAATTTATACAATTATCGATTTGAAAACTTGAGAATTTCGACAACGACTTCGGAAAAACATTTCGGGAAAAATAATGTTTTAAGATAACTAACTAATACGTTATTGACATATAAATTTTCGCAACTGCAAAATAGAAATTTGATAATAATTGCTCCAAATAAAACTATCGCTTGAAAAAAATTAGTTTTATAATTTCAATAATAAAGGTTTAGCTAAAATGATTCCGTGATACGTTACGCACTGACAAATTACTACTTTGCCCCTAGGTAAATCTCGGCTATTACATCCTTCCCTCCTTGGACTAAGCTTCGTCCTCGAGCTTGAACGCGGTAATAGGATTTACGGGTTCTAAGGGCAAGCATAATAATGCAGTATCGAGTAGATAATGACAAGCACGTGATATGTTACACACTGACAAAGTACTACTTTGCCCCTAGGAAAATCTTGGGTATTACAGTCCTCTTCGTGCGACTCGGCTTCCCCTTCATAAATCAGCCATTGCTCCTTTCTTTTTGATTTTGTTATTCGGCCTCATCCTCATGCTGGTAGCGTTTCATTGGGAAAAAAGGAGACAGCGATGTACGAAAGGATAAAGTACCGGTGATGTAGATATCTCCTATATTTTCTTTCTTATGAATAAAAGTCTATCTTTTTGTCTCGGCAATGAGCTACCAATATTTCTAACAAGAAGGTCTTTTACTACAAGATTAACATGACTACACAGTACAAGTACACACAACAAGATCATTAAATCACACAACATAATTATTCGCACGCATAATACTTAGGCATCATAATCATTCATAAAGCGCTTAGCTAGACCCAACCATTTATTTAGGCAAGGGTGGGCGGGCTATCATACTCTTCCTCTTAGTTATCCGCTTGCATATCGGGGTGTACTTCCTACGCCTCTTATAGACTTTACCAGAAAATCTTCGTCTCTCCCAGTGCTCCTTGACTCATAGCATTAGGTCTGGAAGTGTTTGTTGACAGGGTATGAGGGGGTACACATATGGGTTCGGGAAGAAGTTGTCTATAATGGCATCTTGGTATCGCTCCTTCAGTAGGATTCAGAGTTGTCGATTGGGTAAGGCCGCTAGCATGCAGTATGTAATGACTTTCGGGTTCATAAATCTGATCTCGGCGGATCCTCCAGCTCGAACATGCTTGTCCGCCCAATCGGAACATCAGTGAATCATACGCTCAAGGTAGTCATTAAAATCCTCCCCATCACCTAAGGTTGATCAAGTGGTCACTGTCTAGCTCGCGACTCTTCCAGATTTCCATCTAGAAAGGAATTACACGTTTAGTGTCTTGTTCTACCACGTAATTAGAGCATGCTTCTCACAATATTGTCGGTACCCTTTTTACCCCGTCCTCATTTCCTTAAGTTCACGTTTTATCTTTCCCTAACCCATTTTTTTTGAAAAGAAATCTTGAGTTTTATTTTTCGGAAATCGATTTCCACTTTAATTAGGGTGTATTAAACTTTGAATCCAAAGATGCTCTGATACCAACTGTAACACCCCCAAATTTTTATTACTGAAAGTCTGGGCGTGCCCATCTCAAGGAGAGTTGGCCACCATGATCAGGAAAATAATCTTTGCTTCTGATTCAGAAAAACATACTTTAATACATATAAGCGTTCGCAACCTTGTTCAGAGTTATTACAAACCAATATCTTACAAACAGCGAAAATAGTGAAATTACTACTTTATTAAAGCTAGATGATGCTTGCACAAGTACTCGACGTTCCCGTCCACGGCGTAGGCCTCTCCAGTGGTGGTTTTACAAAACAAGAACACCACAGATAAAAATTCAGTGAAAACTGAGTGAGAACGTATCACAACGCGTAAACAAGAATAAGGCACACAAGTTACTCCAAATTCATTTATTTCGAAAAACAATTTAATTATTTAATCAGGATGATCCATAACCAATATTGTATCCAGTGCGGACGGCAAAATAATACGCTTGTCCGAACCGATTCCACCTCAACAACTAGACCTTCAGTGTCGACACCCCCTACGAGGGAAACTTTTGTCCCAAGAGAGTAGTACTAGAGCCTTACCATGTGCTAATGTGCCCCAGGGGTACTCATAGAGTCACCTTCGACTCATGTCCCAAGCTTTGCCTTGTCAAACCATATTAAGTCCCAAACTTTGCTTGGACAACCATATAAAGTTCCCAAAATATTGAATTTGAATGTGTAACAGAATGGGGGTCAGTTAACAAAATGACATATATAGTAAACACGAGAAATGAGTAAGCATGAGTTTAAAATATTTAATATCCAATTCAAAGCAGGTAGATACATTATAGTTAAATACGCATTTTTAGAGTAAGGGTTGAGCCTACGTACTCACCTACACACCCGATTGTGGTTCAAATGTACTCGACGTAGCATTCGTCGGTAATCTCGGTGTCTACAAATAAGGATAAACCCTAATTAACACTTAAGTGTTTAATATGCAAGTGTCTAATATAATATGTATGCTATGCAGGTTGATCCTAGTTAATTATCTGGCAGTGATTAGGTACGTGACCTACTTAAGTCTTAACGGTGTTCCTTTAATTAAAATCTTAGGACATTTTTATTTGTCCAAATTAGTTAATCTTTATTTATTTACTTAATTACCAAACTAATACTAATTTACAAAATCTTAATCTTAGTTCACGAACTCTAATATTTATATACTAACCACTAATCTTAATATTAATAACATTAGTTTACTAATCAAGTACCAACTTACTATCATAAAACAAGGGTAGTCATTTGTATTTATAGTAAAGTATGGGTAGGGTAGGAATTGCACATTTACCCTTAAAGTAATCAAATTCAACTAGTTTCTTAAAAGACACTTTTACCCCACTACAAAACATTATTTTTCAACTTTTTCCGATTTTGACAAAATTACGTGGGTGGTTCCCGGGACACTAATTATCATTTTTATGTAAGAATATATGGACGGTAGTTCCAAAATCTGCACTTTTTAGAACGCTTAATTCCTAAAAAATATCGACTGAAAGTAATTGTAAAAGACAACTACTGCCCCAAAACATGAAATAATTAGCTATGACGATTTATAATGTTCTGTTTTCGACCAATTTAATGTGGATGAATCTTGAGACATGTGCGAGCATGAATATGCAAGAACATGTCGAATGCGAAGTAAGGTTAGGAAGTTGTACCGATTTGTCGCTAAAATGAGCGGTGAAATGGAATGAGATTTTGGTACCTCGTGAGTCTCTGCGGATGGTTGTAAATGAGTCTTTGGAGTTTCACGGGGTGATTGGTAGTAACCGTGACTCTATGGTGGTCGTTGGTGGTGTTGGTGAACAAGGCGGTTACGTGAAGCTCTCGGGAAAGTAACTAAACTTGGTGGCTATGGGGTTTTCCGGCGAGGTGAAGGAGTTGTGCTGGTGGAGGTGGTGTTGATGTTGGAGATGGAAGAATTGGTGATGGTAGTGAGGACGATGGTGGTGGTGGCTATGGCTTCTTGAAAGTCTCTGCTAGTGGTTGCTGTGAAGAAGGCATTGGAGTTGGGTGCTATTTATAGGATGAAAAATGAAAGAAATGAATAGTAAAATGAGGTAATAATTCACCGGGTAAAAGACAAAAACCACCCCTTGAGTATGGGGTATATACAAAAAAACCCCTCGTGTTCGGGGATATACAAAGACCACCCCTGTCGAGACAAAAACCACCCATGTCGGTGGATGGACGTTAGACAAAAAACACCCTTCTGTTACAATCAGTAACTATGGGGGTGCAATATGACCTTTTAAAGACCATTTTGCCCTTATTTGTGTTTTGGTGTTTTATTTTTTTCTTGTTTTTGATGTTCTAGGTGTTCTTGGCCACCACCCCCACCCCCACCACCACCACCACCACCACCACCACAACCACAACCACAACCACAACCACCGCCACCACAACAACACCACCACCACCAACAACAACAACAACTACACCACCACCTTCCCCACAACCTGCACTCATTACACAGTACCGCCACACCCACCGCAATCTCCAACCGCCACTACCACAACTATCCGCCATCACCGCCACAGCCACCTAAAAAACCCAGATTCCAACACCCAGAACCAAAACCCAGATTCCAACACCCAGAACCAAAACCCACAATCACCGCCACAACTAACCGCCACAGCCGCCATCATCCGCCCTTTATCAAATCCTGATGGCCAGTCCAACACCCAGAACCACCCGAGACCACAAAGGTCGTTGATTCAACCACCAATAACCGCCATTCAATCCATCCTTCAATTCGTTCTCTTCCACACTCTCCCACTCCATCACCGAGCTACACCCAGAAGAAGCTGACGCGAAGGCGACGACGAGCTTCTCGCCAGCGGCCTCAACATCATCGCCAATTCATCGCCCCCACGGCTGTCTCCCAACCCCAATCTCTCGAATCTGAATATGAACAGAGCATACCCATCTTCGTGTTCGTCCTCAAAAACCCAATTAGAGACGTCCGAGATCTGAACATAATCCTCATCGACGGCGACCCTGTCGTTGTCTCTGAACTTCCATTTTTCAGATGCTTAATCTGAACCCTCTTCCGATCGACGCTGAAACAGAGCCTCGGGTCCTCGCCGGAGGCTCTGCAATCGATCGTGATTTCTCTCTCCATGCCGTCGATGGGTTCTGGTCGAGCTTCTGTGGTCGGAACCGCCGGTAGATGCGGTGATTTCTGGGTCGGATTTGATGGCTGAAACGAGAGAGGGTGAAGCAAGAGATGGTGAAGAACAGAAGAGGAAGAGGAGGAGTAGCAGCGAGAGAGAGAAAAGGGGGCTGTTATTAGGGTTAGAAATGAGGGGTGGGGAGAAGAAAAGATTTTATAGCTGTGTAATTTTTCGTGAAGTTGAGGGTATATAAGTCTTTTCACACTTCCGTCAGTTGCCGTTAGTCACCGTTAAGTGACAAGGGTGGTTTTTGTATATCCCCGAACACGAGGGTTTTTTTTGTATATACCCCATACTCGAGGGGTGGTTTTTGTCTTTTACCCTAATTCACCAGATGGGTGAATATGTTTTGGGTTCGGATTTTGTGCGATTTTGATCTGTGCTGTAGCTGTCCAGTTCTAATCGGACGGTCCAGATTACGCCCCATGGAGAGAGTGAGGAGACAAAAGAAAAGTAGAAAATGAGCCCCACGCCCACCACGTGCACGTACAGATTCTTCAATCAATCAATCTCACTCTCTCTCTCTAGTCTTTCTTGACTGTTTTTTTTTTCTCGTTCTCTACCCCACCAAACCCAATCTCCTTTCTTCTCTGTTTCAAGGAAAACAGAGGAGAGAACCACAATTGAAACAAAGCAACTAAATGGAAACAACAAATTTGAGTCTCAATCATGGAGAAATCCGTAATTAAAATTTGGTGCAAGTGGGCTTTGTTTAATTTCAAGAAATCGGAGATTAATGGAAAAAATTGAGCCTCTGATGCTCTGTTTCACTGGTGACATTGCTTTCACAATTTGAAAATTTCTCGTTTCATCTATTCTCTTCTCTCTCTGTGTGATTATGTTTTAGGTGTTATGGATTCAAAGTTTAGGTTGGATGGAGAAACTGGGTCACTTGCTTGTAAGGTGGAGTTCGGTGGTGAGAGAGGGAGACGTATGTGTTTCGATTTGGTTTTTTCAATTAGTATGCAATAGGGTTTTGGGGGTCGATTGAAGCTCTGGGTTGAGTCTCGATCTTGTTCTCGATTGGGTGTAGCGGTGTGGCGCAGTGAATCACCGAATTTCATGAAACTTTGTCGAGGTCTGTTTGAGTTGGCCGGAAAAGAGAAATTGGGGTTGTCTCCGCCTGCTGGGTTGGATCTCGGTGAAGAAAATGAAAACAATCAATGAGATAAGAGAGAGATAATAGGGATCTACTAGTATACATGAATTTGGCGTGCGTGCGCGTGGTGGGTGTGGGGGCTCATTTTTGCCTTTTATTTTATCCGCTCACTCTCACCACGTGGCATATTCTTGACCACCAGATTAACACTGCACAGTTACCGTACGGATTAGAACTGCAAAAAATCCGAACCCATATGTTTTTCAACTAGGAAAGATCCTATTTATAGGGAATTAAATATTTGGCAAAACTTTCTTTGATGCAGTTGAACTTTACCGACATATGTAAATAATTGGGTGCGAGGATTGTACCGTAATAATAGGCATAGCGCGATAAAAGTCCCCACGTAAAATATATGATACTATAATAGTGTACACGTTATCAAATATTAGTGTGGTAGACATATAGTATTGTGTTATTTTTATTAGAACTTAGCCGCATAAGAATAGTACCACAAAGTATTAAGATCAAGATGTCAGTTTACACTCTATATTACCATAAAACAAGCATATTAATTCTTAAAATACGTAATTAAATTTTTAGATTGTTTCACCTGCCATAAAAAAGTTGAATCTGAAATCGTAAAGTTTACGAAAAATACGTCATCTTGCAAATGATAAATAATTGATATTTGAGTTATAAATAAAGAAAGGTCACGTGTAGATGACGACACATCTACAATCAAAGTACCAGTCCATTCGCCACATACGGAGGTAGAACTAAAATGTCAGATTCTCCACATGTGAGAAGAACATTGGGCAGCATTCTCAATTGTCAAGCTGAATGTCAAGAAATTACTAAAATTTTGAGATGTGCCCGCCTACTCGAACAACTACAGTCGATGGCGAACAAGTATCAAAGGAACATTTGTAGACACCTATATCTTTCCTATGCAAAATAATTAAGTGCTAAATCACGCCCATATTTGAAAAGTGCAACACATGAGAAAAAATCCAGTCAGACACTACCGACGAGCAAATCACATGACGCCGCGTGTCAAGATACAATTGAAAAATGACTAGTCAGGTCATACGGGCGCACAATCTCATCAAATGGAGTTTATAATTGAAACCGTTGCTTAAGTGTATAATTACCAAAAATGTAATTATAACACTATTGTTAGGAAAGTATTTCAAATAGACTTTCCTCATATTTACATTAGGCACTCCAAGACTTTACAAAATTGTATAGGGCACCCCTAAACATCTCAAAACTGCACCAAGATCCTTCCACACTTCCTATAAATAGAGGATGTAGGTCATAAGTTGAATATAAATTTTCACAAGCTTCAGAGAGCTTTCTCACAAACTCTTCATCCCGAAAGGAGAACACAACTTTCCTTGCCACTTCTCACAAGATTTCTCATAAACCCAAAACAGAGAAAAGAGAAGCCAACAAAGCTATGACTGAAGAATTGTCAGAGGAAAAAAAATCCTTACAGACGGTGAATCGCGATGAAGCAAGATCCTCGAAGACGGCGTAGCCCTGACGAGCAAGTCAAAACGATAGCTCAATCTTCAAAGAGGAGAAATCCCGAAGGTGAAGCTATCCAACCCAAATAGATCAAGACTTTGAAGAACACTAAAGTACGATGAACTCGAAGAACAAGTCAAAGTCAAGAAAGGACCATAACCACTTGTCCCGGTCAAAGTCCATCAAGGACGTGTAAGATCCAACCATCCAAATCATCCCATCAATTCAAGTTCTCGAGAATAATCAAAGGAGTAGTGTTTCTACTACATAAATACATTCTAGAGATTTGTATCCTACTTTCAAATAATCAAATGACATTTATTTCCAAATTTAGGTTTACTCACTTGAGCGCAAAATTTGTGTGTACAACTGTGTTAGCGAAACAAACGTGGAGGTTCCTGCCAAATTCAGACTCTCTGGTATGTTGAGTTTTTCAAGGTAAGTATTTTCACAATTCTTCAATCTTACACTACAAATTGAAGCCTACGACTCAAGTTTCCTATGATTTCAAGAGTATTCTAGCAGGAAGAGATCTTCCTAAGAGTAGACTTGTGTGGAAGATCAAATATGGTAGCAGAGTTAAAATTTTCAAAGATAAATGGCTAACTAGACCTGATACTTATAGCCTCATAACTTCTTGTGCCCCTAGCCTCTAAGTGATGATTGTTAATGAGTTGTTGAATGAAGAAACGGGCACATGGGAGGCCGACAAAATTCGGCAGCTGCTCTGGCCGATTGATGCAGAGAAAGTGCTTTCGGTACCTACGGGAACAGCGGGAGAGTTTGACTCTTTTTACTGGATCCACTTGGATGATGGGTTGTATTCGGTTAATACGGGATATAAGGCGCAACGAAAAATCTCAAATCCTACCCTTCTTGCTCGGGCTCCTTTTCTAATGGTCCTTGGTTGAAAATTATGGATTAGACGAATGCCGAAAAAATTACCAATGTCGTGTTGGAGAATTTGGCAAACATCATTACATGTGGCTAGAAAATTACGTAACAGATGTATTAATGTATCTCCGTTATGTATACTATGCAACGAGCACTTGGAGACCACGAATCATCTATTCACCGAATGTCACCATTCTGAACAAATATGGCAGATCATATTAGAGGAAGACTTTCTGAAAAATCACAACTTAAGTATTAATGAATGGATTGTGGATGTGTTCAACAAGCCAACTGGCTGTGCAGATTATTTTCACTAACAATATGGACCATCTGAAAAACATCGGAAGGGAGTTGTTTTCAATACAAGTGGGAATTCGTCGGAAAAGATCGCTAATAGAAGCAAAGAGTATTTTCTAGGTTTAAAGACTCAATAGCGGTTGGGAGGCTTGAGAAGAGCACGGTAGACACAGTTGTAAGTCCAAGCACGTGGAGACCTCTTCATCAAGGTTTTTCGAAGGTCAACTGCGATGCAGCATGGAGACAATACCACATTGCAACATGTACGAGTTCATGTGATAAGAGACTGCCAAAGGATCTATAGCAGCAAGGCAAATGCGGCTTCCACGACATTGATCTCCGCTCATGGTCGAGAGAGCTGCGCTTCGAGAGGGACTTAGATTAGTTGCTGAATTAGGCACCGACACATTCATTTTTTTTGTTGTAATTTTTTTACATAACTTATAACTTATAAGTTGATTTAAGTTACAAATATGTCATACCAAACTCATCCTATAAAGCAATAGGTCACACTCATGACTCACCTGACACCACTGCCATATAACCCAACCTGCCAATCAATCAAACAAACGGGTGCAAAACTAGGAAAATTTTCTGTACCAGAACTGACGTTTCTAGAAAAAGCGTCAAACCCCATCTCCTCCAATCGATCCTCTCGCGCTTGCTGATTTCACATTCCCTCGTGCTCTTCGCCCGTCGGAGACACACATCAGGAACCGAATCACACACCTCTCTCCTGAATTCGAGTTTTAAACCCGTTCGTTAGGGTTAGGGTTTGGGCTCGATCGTTACAGTTCCATGAAACCATGCCACTCCAGGATAACAGCAGCAGCAGCAGCTTCGATCAAGAAGGTTCGTGCTCGAAGTCGATTTGCGAGACGGTGAATGGCTCGCACGATTTCACGATCAAGGGTTACTCGCTGGCCAAGGGCATGGGTCCGGGCAAGTATGTGTCGAGTGATACATTCACCGTCGGGGGTTACGATTGGGCAATCTACTTCTATCCCGACGGCAAGAACGTCGAAGATGGTTCGGCTTATGTCTCTGTGTTCGTGGCTTTGGCCAGCGAAGGGACGGACGTGAGAGCCTTGTTCGAACTCACCTTGATGGACCAGAGTGGGAAGGGGAAGCATAAGGTTCATAGTCACTTTGATCGTGCTTTGGAGAGCGGTCCTTATACTCTCAAGTACAAAGGAAGCATGTGGTAAGCCTTAAAGAGCTAATGCATTTCTGTTGATCTGATATGCTGGCTATTTCTATAAACTCGAAATTGTTCTTGGTCTGTTGTATGTAGATTTATTTATGTTCACTAATTAGATAGACAAAGTGCATTTATGTCTGCTTTAGCCGCAAAGCTGTTTCATCTTGATTGTTCGACATCTTTATAGTTCGTATCAGAGATGTTGCGTATTGTATTGGGAATATTGACTGATATGATACATTCTTACTGTATGTAGCTGGTGCAACAGTATCAAAATATCAAAATCCATGACGTATCCGCCTACATTTAAACCGTGGCACAAAGTAAAAGGAATGGTTCGAGTTGGATCTATTTACTGCATTATAATTTGTATCCGCCAACATTAAACCATATCACAAAGTAAAAGGGACCATTCAAATTGTATGTATTTACTGTATTAGCATTTTTATAAGATGTAGATATCGTAATACAAGCACGTGTTGGGAGGAAGTCAAGTGGTTAATGTTTATGGGTCAAGTTAAGTGCTCGAGGGTTTAATGCTTTTGGCAAGTTACGAGCGACAACTTTACACTTTTTTTCTAATTAATAAAAAATCCCCGACCAAATTAATCTGGTTCCGGTCTTCTAAAAAACTTGACCACTTTACCAGGTGGACTGGGTCTCTTCGCTCAATTTCTTGAATGGTTTAACTTGTTACTTAGTTCAGTTCGGCGGGTTATTGATTGAAGTGGCCAAGTAGGGTTTTGTTGCCAGAGAATGTGAAAGATTCCCAGCCGGGATCGTCGATTATGTCGGGAATCGGGATATATACAGTAATTGCAGGGGCTAGCCTAATTTGTTAAATTTCATTCCTGTCCTCGTATACACTATTACTATTATTAGTAATTATCACTTCCTTTGTACACTGATGTGGAGAACCATTGCAGTATATAT
The DNA here is from genome assembly GCA_023055425.1 of Linanthus parryae. Classification (NCBI taxonomy): domain Eukaryota; kingdom Viridiplantae; phylum Streptophyta; class Magnoliopsida; order Ericales; family Polemoniaceae; genus Linanthus; species Linanthus parryae. The sequence continues at coordinate 101,276,863 of JALGPY010000002.1, forward strand.
TCATAATTATTTGTATGAGAAGTTTAAAGGAGTTTGGACTAAACTACTTCTGGTATTTGCTAATATCTGTAGTCCAATCCTGGTAATCTGGAGATCCATGAAATCCCAACATGCCACTAAAGTTATGCTGATGATATTGTTGCATAAGTAGGATGCGGACCTACCTGGCATTCAATAATTATTAACACCAATGACAAACCTGTTAACTTCTCACGTTTTATTAAGTAATGTTTCATCTATTGCATTGTTAACCAAATTCTTTTCTTAAGAAATACTTATACATTCAGTCATTGCGTTCATTTAGTAGTCAATGAAGGGATGGAATGTTAAATACAATCATTAAACAGAGGCTGAGGATGATTGGTTCAACTTAGTCTGATTCATTGTTGTAAAACATCGCACGGCCCTGGTGATTGTTTAAGATATGTTTTTGATTAGTTAGATTCTCCTTGTTAGGTTTCTGGCAATAGAATTGCAGATTCATTATTCAGTAGTCTTTTTACTTACAGGCGAAGTGTGTTTTATCCATCGTTGTTGTAGTTGTCGAAGAAACCTATGTTTTGTAACCTTCTATGCTGATCCAATCTCCTTAATCTCTTCCAGGGGTTACAAGCGTTTTTACAGGAGAACAAATTTAGAAACCTCAGAGTATATAAAGGACGATTGCCTCTCCATGCACTGCACTGTTGGAGTTGTCAGAACTCGTGTGGAAGGACCTAAGAAGTATATCATTCCTGTACCTCCGGTAGATATGGGCCAGGATCTGAAATATTTGCTGGATTCTGAAGCTGGCTATGATATAGTTTTCCGTGTTGGAGAGGAGACATTTAAAGCTCATAAGTTGATACTTGCAGCTCGGTCTCCTGTGTTTAGAGCCCAGTTCTTTGGTCTTATTGGGAATACGAAAATGGATGAAGTAGTCTTGCAGGATCTCGAGCCCTCTATCTTTAAGGTACCATGTAAATAATGTCTTCACGATCCTAATGCAATAAAGCAGATTTTTGTGTCACCGGTAGCTTCTTCTTGTCATTTAGATAATCACTCATGTTGTCTTGAAGTTGATAAAGTTTCTACTTTTCTGTTTATCATGCTGGGTTTTGGGACATGCTGTTTATCGTGATTATGCTTGATCAGACGCATTGTGGTTGCCTCTGGCATTCCATTTCCAATTTCCGGTTTTATGCAATTTCACCTGATCAAAAGCATTCATTATATTGACAATGCTGATGAATGTTATTTTTTGAGACTTCCTTGGCTATTTTCAACTCTTTTAGATCCCTCCGCCCCAAAATGTTCGTCCTGTTTGCCATCTTGTCTTGTCCCAAAATTGTGTCCTCTTTGAAAACACAACCACTTTTTACCATCACCATTTCCACTATTACCCTTCATTAATTACATGATTGTAGTCCTCCTATACGGATCCACATGTACTATCATCATTAATATGCAAGGGTAATTTAGGTATATGCATTTTTTTTGGAATATATTTCCACTACCTTAATATGTGTGAAAAGTCAAACAAGACAAACATAATGGGACGGAGGGAGTATATTCTAGGCAGTGACGAATCCAGGAGTTGATTACAGTGGGGGACTAAATAAAAATACTGCGGGTTAAACTGAACAAAATAAAAAATGCATAGGGTATAATAGTAAAAAGAACAGTGAGTTGTCGCTGTACGGTACCTACACACATCCTCCTGATGCTAGTGCACATAAGGAGCCAAAGGTGCATATTATAATCTTGTTGGATTTTGCTGTGATTTCTTTGGCAGTAGTCAAAGTCTACCAAAACATGACTTATGATTGATTTGAGTTGTAAGTCTTCTCTGGAACCTATTTTCCCCTTTATATGCGAATGGGAGAAAAGGAGTACGTAAGTCATGTAGTGAACTTTGTCTTATATTGTTCTTTTTTGTTAAAACTCTGAAATTTCAGTCTTTGGCATATTCGTCAATGTTCTCACAACATGATGGTATGCTGATTCTTACTTCGAAAGAAATATGTTGAACCACATCTCGAGACTCTTTATATGTCGGCGTATTGACTGCTGCACCGTCTGACTTTTTATGGTTATGGTCAGATACATTTCCCACACATTTCTCAATGATATCGAGTATGTTGATTCACGCTTTTGTTCTTGAATAGTAATGTATTGTCAGATTTTTCCACTGCCTGACGCCTGACTACAAAAGAACATGACTTTGTGCAACGCCATTCCCAAGACATTCTGACATGTTGTGACAACTAAACCATCTAAGATAACTACATACTTCTTCTGGTGGAGAATTGTAGATTATTCATTTTTCCTGACAAATTTTGTTCATTTTTTGCTCATAAAATATGCCTCTTTACGACATCTTTGTGTTTGGAGAAATGATTGGATTCACATGTTTTGCAGGCCATGCTCCTTTTTATATATTCAGATAAGCTTCCTAGCGTACATGAAATTATGGGCTCAACATCCTCTTGCTCATCCACAGTTATGGTGCAACATTTGTTGGCTGCTGCTGACCGTTTTGGTTTAGATCGACTGAAACTATTATGTGAAGCAAAGTTGTGTGAAGAAGTGACTGTTGATACTGTGGCAACTACTCTTCCGCTTGCGGAGCAACATATGTGCACTCAGCTCAAGAATATTTGCTTGAAATTTGCGGTTGCAAACTTGGGAGGTGCGTGTTTTGCTAGAATATAAGTATTAATTTTTTAAACTTTGAGCACTTCTATGTTTCAAATTATTTTATATAGTGATTCACCTGAGTTTCCCCGGTAGTTCTGGATGCTCGACATTCATACAGAATGTTAGAGATTTCATCAAATTTCCAGATCTACCCTACTTACTGATGACATGATTTCTGAGATAGTGTCTTGGAAATCCTTTAACTCATGGACTTAGTACTTAAGTTACTTGGATGTATGCGATTGATGTTAGTATGAATTTGATACTGTCACAGGTTCCTACGTAAACTGTGATGGAAAGTGTGATCAAGAGGGTTATACATAGTTCTCTTAGCATGTTTAAAATTTGTTAAATCCTCATGGACTTAGTCCTTGGGTTACTTGGATGTATGCGATTGATGTCAGTAAGAATTTGACACTGTCACATGTTCCTACATAAACAGTGATGAAAAGTGTGATCAAGAGGTTTATACATAGTCAGTCCTCTTAGCATATTTAAAATTTGTTAAATTCCGATGTAGCATGCATACGCGACACTCTTGGACTATAAGTTCCGTATGTGTCATTATTTTGAGGTTTAAATTGTTTGGCTAAAGATTTTCTTTAGCCTTATGATTACGAAGCAAGTTACTTTTAGTTTGAGTTGATTTTTCTAGGATATTGTGTAACAATTTTAGTTTGGGTTGTTGGTGAAAAGCAACAGTGCTTTTCCCTTTAGTTATATAACACTCATGAAGACTTGAGAGCTAGCTTCTCCTCCTTTCATCCCACTTATATGTATTGGGTTGAACTTATCATGCCTAGTAATAAATCAAGTTTGACTACTGCAATAACATAGAATTCTATTGTCTTATTAGTTATTAGTAACTTTATTGAGAAGATCAACTGAGGTAGAAATCTGAAAATGGAAAGGGCTTGTCGGGTAAAGTTATGATGTGATAGCTGAAGCTTTAATGTCTAAGACACTTTACACTTATATTAAGGCTGTCCAAGTAGGAAGGGAATGCACATAAAATGTGAAGTGGGCGGTATGTTCTGCTTTGGACTAGGCACCTTTTACTTTTTAAATCCAAATATTCAGTAGCTTGTATATGACGTGTGTTCCCGCATTTATTTTTACATATATGAAGTGGTTGATTACATGACATTGATGTACGTGGAATGGTGCTCCCTTCAGTATACGTATCATACAATACGAATACAGTGTGTCGACGATACGAATAGTATGTCTGTATCGAAATGTAGTATTATATTGGTCAGTACTAAACAAGACGCTTCATATGATGGAAAGGTCAACATCTGTGTACCGTAGGGTTTGTTCACCTTTTCCTACAATCCTAGTATACCTTAGACTCATCAATCTCGCCTAATGGGCTGGGAGATTCGTAGCCTTCTTCAAGACTTCCTCAGACAGACCTGATGAACAGAGTAGAAGTCAAGTATTGTAATAAAAAGAAAAACAAGCTAAAGCAATGCTGTATTCCTATGTATTCAATATGTAGTCCTACCAACGATCTCGTGCGTTTTGAGGATAGTCCTCAAAACTATCGGAGTATAAATCTATGGCTTGATCTTCACGAGCTGTATCTAATAAAAAAAACAAGTCAATGGCTAAGTCCTACATCGGAAACATTATCCATCACCTTGGCTGGGGGACATACCCTAGGAGGAATAGCACGTAGATGAACATCGAGGCCTAGGGGATTAAGTATCTTGGAGGATGGTAAGGCTTGTCACTACCATCTAATTGGGCACCCTCTAATTAGGCACAACTTGGTCACAATGTAAGAGAGCTTGTGTGAACCTTTGCTGATACGAGTTCTGGGACGCGACCTTAGCGAAGGATCGCGGGTGGTTATAGTAACCTAGCAGTTATTGTAACTTCCCTCACTACTTTCATTGTGGGGTCCTTGCTGACGTGCCACATTTAAACGATTGCAAATTTTCGTTATCGATTACACAAGCTGTCTTTCCTCTTCTACAGTTGACTAACTTACTCCCTCCCCATAGCCATCCTTGATCTTTCTGGTGTCTATATGAGCCACGTTGTCCACTACTATTGCATCTGCCCTATTATTCTACAAACCTACGACCTGGTCTCACTGTTGTATAGTAACATAGTCTATGGTTGCGAGATTTATAATCTACACCCTTTTTGGTTTTTTTGCTTGTTAGATTCTTACAAGCTTCGCTTCACTTGCAGAGTCCATGAATTTAGACTTTTAAATTTCTTATTTATCGATTTTTATGACACCGTAATGATGACACTAAGTAGGAGTGGACCTCCATCCAAAACCAAATCAACAAATCAACACCTCTAACATTATGTTTGGATTACATGATTTGGTGAGAAATGAAAAGAATTGATGAGAGAAGATTATCTCATTAGCATCTGGATTACTTTTCTTGCAAGAATTCGTGAGAAAGTATGAGAAAATAAATCTGCACTTGAAGCTTCACTTCACAAATCTCTTCACGCGTGAAGAGCAAAAATCTCGTCAAGACAGGCTTGCCACACTTGGACCCAATCTCAACCATCCAGAACCGACCGGCTCTCCCGGGATCATATATCATTCAAGTGTTCCAACTGGATCAAACAAAGCACCGGGCCCGGATGGTATAATCGTAGAATATTACCAAAAGCACTAGGTAACTATCGAAGATAAGGCCACCAAAGCAGTTTAACAACACTCCACCCCTGTCACACGGTCACCTGCTGCAAGAAGCAAACAAAATCTACATTAGCCGCAAAATTCCGATACCTACAACAGTGGTAGACTATCGACCCATCAGCCTATGCAACGTAATCTACAAAATCAGCTCGAAGATATTTACAAACAGACTGAAAGGGGTCATCAATGCGTTCTTCAAGGAATCAAGGACGATAAATCACTGTCAATATTCTCATTTAAGCACCATAAGACCACAAAAGCCAGGTTCGCTGGACATGAGCAAAGCTTTTGACAAAATAAAACGAGAGTTCTTAAGAAAGCTTCTCCACGCAATGAGATTTGGACCCAAATTATCACAACCGAGGAACCAGCCTGGGTGAGTGTTAGATTTTTCAGCAGTCATAATAAACAATTGAGTGTTAGATGTCTTCTAGCCAACCAAAGGAATCTGCCAAGGTGATCCTTTATCACCCTACCTCTTTGTGATCATCACAAAAGCTCTATCCCTAATTGCTCAATCATGCAACATCAGCCAACTGTTGCCGAGGTATCAAAGTAGGCAGGTGATCCCCACCAGTTTCCCATCTTCGCTTTCCCATCTTTTCGTTGTGGATGACTGTTTCTTTTTTCAAAAATTTGACGTGGATCGTGTATGGATTCTAAAATGGGTTTTGCAGCGATACAGCACCCCCTCAGGACATGGATTCTAAACTGGCCGGTTTTGACTTTTATTTGTAACATGGCCTATTCGAACACCAAACTGGATTAGCTTGGGGCAATTTGACTGATTCTAGCGGTCGAACTGCCGGTCCGGTAAAGCAAATAGTCTTACTGTCAGATCTATGCCGTCTCATAGGAGGCTGTTTCAAACACTAATGTGCTTTTCTTCATTGTTAGTTTCTGTTGCACATTCTGTTGACAGCCTGTTTAAGTGTGCCATGTAAAGTAAGTTGCTCACATGATGCATTCGGGAACAGGTGCCAGAATGCATTTAAGTTTTACACTCGGTTGCGGTTTTTCACTTTTTTACTTTAGTGAATACGACTCCTGCAAGTGTTTTGGGTCTATTAGTTGCTTTAGGTTAAAAAAATAGTATTTTTTGGAGTGTCACTTCTAACTATGTTCTGTGATGGAAGTCATGTGTAGCATATCAGTATGAAGGACCAACAAAGGTTCCGTGTCTCACGTATCGAGTATTGGCGGTGTGCTTTTGTTTGTGGCGTGATTATTTAATAGAGTTTTAACATTTTCACTCAGTTATTTAATTTTGCCTTTTATGTTTAATTATTAAGTTCATCCTTTTGGTTAATTATTTTTGGTTTGGAAGATGTTGCTCACGCAAATTTCAGGCCCTCTGGGGCACTGAGAAGCCCTCTCCAGAGTTATATTCCTAGGCTTATGATAGTCCCCTATACAACATTTTTCATGATAAAGTAGGAAAAGTTTCATTTAAGAATCAGAAGTGTAAAGGTCATTCTTTTTGTATGGTGTATTTCTTGACCTTTATATTTAAGGCAACACCCTTTCTTCATGTTGTCACGTGTGACTTCTGATTTCTCCAGAATTCCGGGCAATGTGAAAGGTTGTACTGCATTCCTAAGTTGAAAAACAAGATTTATATACTTTTGTGTAGAACTCTAAATAATCTGAAAAAATAAGTTAGAAGCTAGACTAGTAGTTACAATACTAGACAATACGTGGGTCCACTGTTTTGACATGGTTCTCTTTTGGAAGAATAATTCGCATGGCTCCATTTAGCCTTTGAACACCAATTCTATACATGGAAACTGTCATTACTGCTCTTGTTTTCTATTTTCTGGACCGTTACTAGTAAACCTTTTAAACTTGCTCCAATTTGTGGCTCTGGACTATTCAAATATCTCCCTACTAGCAGTTACTGAGAGAGAGGTCTCTGTGCCAGTGTCATAGCAGATGAAAATATTTAAATTCTGCACACAGATTGTGAAGTTGGAACCTTCTTTTAGTCTTCATACTGCATGACTAGTTATCTATAGAAAATTGAGCAGCAGCTTGTTCTTATATTCAAATTCATTTTAGCTACTAGGAAGATAAAAGAAAAGCCCGCTACTTCTGAAGTGAAAGGTTGATGTAGGCATGTAGCTTAAGGATGAGGGAAGCAAGCACATGAGAAATCAGTGAACTTCTTCTGTTTTTCTTTCTTTTATCTTTTTCAAGAACCCTGGTATATTCAAATTCAAGAATCTTTAGCCACCAGTCAACCACAATGGTACCTTCAGTTTCGTAGTATTTTTTATTTGAAGTTAAAATGTGTAGGTTGTTTGAGGTTAGGTTTTGTCTTCCAGTGGGATTAGCATAGTTGTAATCTAGGTCACCTGGAGCGGAGCGAGAGAGCGTCAAATCTTAGAATTACTACATTTGAGAGCGTCGCAAGAGCGCGCACAATATAGTATAAGTTTATTATACATTTACAAAAAATACACAAATAGTTTCTTGCAGATTAACTCCAAGCTTAAACCTTACAAAAGCTAGAGAAATTTTAGAGTCCTACATCATTTCTTTTGAGAGAATCCATCTTCTCTTTAGTATATAAATAGAGAAACCACCACTGTCATTGTAATGGGCTTACTATTGTCATCACTGTCGGGGCTTTCTCTTACTAATAAGAGATGGGCTGGCATAAATGGCCCATGTAGTATGAAAATTTTAAGCAGGCTTCATTTTAATTGCACTAGAGAGGCCGTGTATTTTAAATAAATTGTCCACGGTGTGTCAATAATGTATCTAGGATCTGATTTTCAGAGGATTATTTTCACCATACCTCAAAGGGAGATCTCATAGTTGTCATGGGACTTGTATGGCATTGACAAATACACCGTTACATAAATGAAAGCTTTCTCCTTGAATGCTCCAAAGACAAATTCTGGAATTGGAAGGTCAGCTTACTTGGTTTTGAATAGGGAATCCTGGTGCTTTTAGCTGCAAATCATTCTTATTTTTATCCTAGGTCTAGTTAAGTTTGTTTCTGGTCAATCGGCCTTGCGACAAAAAAATTTGCCGTGATTGCAAAGGTGTTGATATTTTTGCAACTATACATGCCTTGTTTTTCAGGGACTGGTCTGTTATGGCTGGTCCGGTTACTGTTCAAAAGTAGACCTCAGGGGCGGTAATTAACCTAAAAGAAAAGGTTGCAAGATTTGTGCTTCTAGAGTCCGACGCCTTTCTTCTAGGAAGACTGTTCATGGTTCTATCCAAAGTTTGGATCATTACCAAGGAGGGAGGTCCTGTTTTCTGTGTAATTAGCGGTTTCCTAGAGCGTCAGTACCAGATTTCAAAGAAAGTCCGGAAACCTACATTGTCTGCTTGACACTCCGGCATTGAAATTGCAGCCTCAATACTATCACTTCTGTATATAAGTTGTTATAATTTGTTAACTGATACCTCTAAGAGGTTCTTTCTTTGCATGTCAGTCATTCAAATTTGAGATTGAGAAACATAAAGATGCACTGTTACCTAGCTGATTATGTAGCCCACCGTGCAGTATCCTGCAGTGAGGAAGTTGTATGACCTAGAGCCAAGTAAGAAGCATTGATACGATAAGGGAACGGACACAGGTGACATGACATGCCATTTCTAACAGATACGTGTGTGTGTGTGTGTGTCACAGAGAAGAGTCTAGATAAAGAATAAGAAGAATTTGCGGACTAGAGCTTGAGTTTGATGAGTTGTAAGCGTGAGAACCTTTGAAGCTAATCACATCTGAGGACGGAAAACCTCAAGTCGCTAGAACTTTTTGTTCAAAAGGGCAGTCTTTTCATATTTTGAGCCCTATATTAATTAAACCCTTGTGAAAGTCAAATCCACGCAAAGGGGGACCGTCCTGTCTCATTAAGTGTCCCTGACGTGAATACCTGACAGACTATCTAGAGTGTCTGACATGCATTTTGGAGCGCTGTCTAAGTCAAGATTACTAGGATCGCGGAGTGCTGTGGTTCGTGGAACGGGATAGGGAATGCAGTACGTGGTCTAGTAAGAATGCGGTTCGGGGGGGGGGGGGGGGGTAGGATTTTTCGAATTGATTTGTTGGATCGAAATTCTTTTGTCCAGATCGCTTAACGCTTTCTAGGAACATCGTGTAAAAATATGTGCTTACATAGTATTGCCTAGTACTGTCGATCTATTATTGGTAAAACTGTTTATGCACTTGTATCGTATATATTAAAACTTTGAAGCTACGGGGTAACAGAGTTATAATGTTAAAATATTAGGTCTATGTGCAAAGATTATGTTGTAATATTAAGTATCTTTGGAGATTTTTTTTTTGGGAAAAATCAAAATCCTAGTCGAAGTTCAGATATCAGAAGAAGCAACGATGAACCAACATGCTGATGAAGACTAGCACGCAGAGGATGATTCCAGTGAAAATAAATCTGTATTGGCGAAGGATAAGGATAGACTGAATTCTAAGAGAACAACTTTTCAAATTCTGGGATAGCTAGAACTTTTTAACTTTTGGGAAGGCCAGAATCAACGAATTGGATTATATTTGCCGAGTCTAACTTTGTGAGAAGAAAAGTTGTAAAACGAAGACTAGCACGTGTTTCTGTACCCTTTTTCTCAATTTGAATTCTCAGCAGTTCACTTGTTACTAGTGTAAGAATGATAGAGGATTATATTTGCCGAGTCTACTTTGTGAGAAGAAAATCACACTAAAAATTAGGATCTAGGGAGAATAGTATAGTTACACTTCTTTTATTTTAGCCAGATGGATGCTCTCTTACATATCTTGAATCGCGGGTGGCTTTGTGACCTTTCCGAGACGAGGTTTGTTTAAATTTGCTCTCTGGTCTTTCAGGCATCAATGAGCCGACTTGTTCATAAGCATATTAGAACTTCGTTTAATCGAGCTCTGCTGATTGAGTTAATCAGCAGAACTTGAGCCTGATGTTGAGTCTTAGCTTGTGGAAGGGCCTGCTGTATGCTTGTGGAAGGGCCTGCTGTATGCTTGTGGAAGGGCTCACATTTAACTATATAAATATACTGCTCATAGTTTATGATTTTATGTATGGTGAAGTGATGGTTGAGAATCTTCTAGTGCAACCGTACTATTCCATAACAAAACATGCAAACTTCTTAACATTAATTTGAACTATTTACTCATGAGCTAGTAGTTCTGTTACAACTTTTGCATCTACGTGAGAGTTGTGTATTGATTAGCATTTTTATATTTTCCAGTGGTTATGCAGTCGGAAGGATATAAAAGCCTAGCAGAGAGCTGTCCTTTGCTCTTGTCTGAATTGTTGGAGGCAGTTGCAGCAGTTGACGAGAACTCAAACCAACAGTCGCATAAGAAGAGGAGTTCAAGTAGCATATATGGGCTAGAGCTAGCAGGAGACGGGACTGTGGCTACAACCAGAAATCCAGTTCCTAACAACCCCAGGCGTACGCGGAGAAGGATTCCTCCAGGACAATAATTGAGATATCATGCGTCTTTCTGTTACATAAAAGCTTTTGGCTATGCACAGCAAATTTTATAATAGGGCAGTTTTTCATGCGTCTTTCTGTTACCTTTGTCTAAGAGTTTTTGGATTTCATCCAGCATAGTACTCTTAATACTCTTTTAAATGCTATGATATGAATCAATGATTTGGTCCCCCTTAATCTATTTTGAAAGTAACATTTGACCTTCTGCGGTGTGGAAATTTACTAAACCTGGTGACACCAATATCTGGCATTGTAATTTCTTTTCCCGCCCATTCTCTTATGGCATTCTCCGAAATAACTGAAGCATTGCCTCTCTGGAAACCAGGCTATCCATAATCTGTCTACTTTGGAGAAACAGTTTAGAAGATGGTATTTTCTTTTACCAAAGAGCAAAAGAAGTCAAAGTTGCAATCCACCCGAAGCGTACAGGAGTCAGTCGATACAAGAAAGTTTGACACAAGAAACTTCAAGTCCCAACTAAAGACTCGATGAAGATTTCGGTCGCCAAATTGGCACCTTTTTCTCAGTGTCCATCAACACTAGCTGCTCCGGTGCTCCTCAGGTATCTCTCTTTATTTGTTTGAACTTTTGAAAGAGAGGTTGATCAGACGTTATCACATCAATGCGTTTGTAATTGTTCTGTTAAGCCCAAATGAGTGATTCGATGCGGAGTGGGAAGGAGGCGCTGCTATAGAAAACTTCAATCCTGCAATAACAACCTAATTTTCATTTTAGCATCCAATGCCATGCACGATGCACCCTATGGATCTCTGAGCCACTTTTTTTTGCAGAATCTGGAAAGAGAATGATACAGATTCTGGAATTACGTGCTGCCTTCTTGAGATCATACAGGTTGCCGAACTTAATCAGATGATGAGAAACGATTCTGCTCTCCCCAGTCTTATGATCGTGGATATCAAGCCTCTTGTGTGATGAGTATGCATGAGTGCCATGGAGAAATTGTAACGAATAACAAACGATTCATGCAGGAATAAAGATATATAAGCTAAATTAGAAGGAGACAAGGTTTTAAAGTTTTTTGTTGGATGAATTGACGAGGTTTTAAAGATGAATGAACCACAAAACAGCTCCACGCCACAACCAAATGGGTTTCGATGTATCATTTTCTGTGAACCACTTCCGAAGGGACATGCAAACCAGATTTCTTTGAGGTGAAGGAAAGCAAATGGAGTATACTTCCAGCACTACTGTGACATAAATGACGACTCCCGAATCCTCTAAAGTAGGTAATCTTTCATTGGGCAATTGCCAAATGAAAAAGAGAAAAACCTGCAAAATAACAGATCTGAAAGCATTGAACTCTTGTTTTTGGAGTCTGCAAAAGACGGGTGGGTAATACACACCATTTGGACTAGGCTCCTTGCTTGAAGATGTTTGACAAATTCTTCTGGGAATGAACAAATTGTACTACTCGTCATACTACCAAAGAATAACGCGATTAGGGCCGCTCCAATACCAGTGAGAATTCTCACATGCTGTGAATCTCGTCATTCATTCTCACTGACGTACTAGATTCACAGCATGACATGATTAAACAACTATCCAAAGCTTGAAACTTGTACAAGAAAGGGAAGGGGAGGTGGACTGTGTGGACAGACACCAAAAAGAGGATGTTCTTTCAAGATGATGCATGGTAGGAACACAAATTTTATATTTAGCAAGGTACAGCAAACACTGCCTGCACATTTTTTTCAAGTTGCAAGGGTTTCCAGTGTGTTAAACTTAAATGCAACTAGTATGCGAGTAGTAGGATCAGATAATTGCTGTGCTTCGCGAATAAGCAAAACAGGTCACATTACACAGCCTTATGAGATGGGTGGGATACAGTTAAGATCTCAGTGTACAATAAAACAAGAATGCAGGTATAAAGCTCAGTGAGACCTTCAAAATCTGAGTCAATCACATAATTTAGGTAGGTATATTATCAAATGCAATCACAAACATCCACAAGAAAGTGAACACAAAACATTGTAGACGAAAGAAAATGCCCAGAAGATTATCCCTGCCAATAGAGCTCCAAAACAACAGTGAACTGCCCAACACTTATCAAAAACCTCCCATGTCTCTAATTTAGCATCCTAGGTTGTTCTTGGTGCAGACCACTCAACACGAAGGATGAGATTGTCATATCCATACCCATTAAGCTTTGCAATTGCCCTCTCTGCATCTTCCCGGCTAACAAAATTGACAAAGCCAAAACCTCTGCTCATGCCCGTTTTCTGGTCAATAGCAACATAAACACGACTAACCGGACCAAATGTACGGAACAACTCGTGCAAATCTGGCTCACGGGTGTCTTCTGATAGGTTGGTGACACGGACCGAATTCTCTTCGTTCCTGCGCCTCATCTCTGAACCAGCAGGTCTTTCAGCTCCTGCCCTCATGCTTGGAGGAACATACGCCCCCTTGGTGCCCGGAGCAGCAGCAGTCTCAGATGCAGAAGGTTTATCAGTGAAGGCTTCTGTTTGTGGTGCGAGATCCTTGTAAGGGCATTTAGAAGTCCAGTGGTCACCTTTCTTGCCACAAGTCCTGCACACCATGAGAACAGCACCACCTTTGCTAAGTTGAGCAAGGTCTCCTCCCTTGTTATCATCAGCTTTAGTACCTGTGCCCATCTCAAATATAAGATGACAACCCAATGATCTAAAATGGGATATGATACCACAAGTAGATTAAAACCATATTTTCAAATGCAATTTAAAACGTACATCCCAATTAGGTAAGATACAAACTAACAATTGTAAGCCACGAACATAATAAGATACCATGTTCTATTTGTCCAGTCATACTGGACAGATTCAACAATGGACGAACATACTTCACAAGTATGGTAGCTAAAGTCATCAACTGCTGGTTGAGACTATTTAAAGCCGCTAATGTTTAAAGTATATAGTCTACTGAAGATAAGATTTTTGTCTTACTCCCCTCAACTCCCACTGCTCAACTGTCCATCTCGGAGAACCCGTCGTTGTCTCACATAGTCACACCTATAAATCTATTCAAAGATACCAACGAGACAATAAGATTTCACAACCTTCACACTGAACCCAAGCTTTCATAACAAGCAAAAATTTCACAAACTCATCCCCACTCCCAAGTACGGTCTACAACAATGTTGATTCTAATTTCTTGTATCTTTCGCAAGCAATGAGGTTCAGCAATCAAGGTTGATACTAATGGTGTCATTCGGGCGGGTTCGGGTGAATACACGTATATAAATGGGTGTATGTGTACATGGGTCCAACCCATTCTACCCGTTTAAATGTTAGGGGTTTTATGGGTGGGTCATAAACGGGTCAATGTGACCCGTTAACCAATCTAACCCGTTTTGAACCAACATATGCTAAAATAGGAAAATACACATACCCATCCTGCTTCTACTAATAGATTTTTTTTAACCACCTATTGTTTTCTTTTTTCTTTTATTTTTTTGAGAAATCCACTCTATTAAATTATTTATTCATTTTTCAGAAAACAAAAGCAAAAAAAAAAATCAAAAAAACAAAAACAAAAAAGAGTCTTTGTATAATCTATCCTCTCTCGTATAACCATCGCAACCCCTTCCCCTTCATCAATTGCAACACCACTAACCCATCACCAGACGAAAGAGAAGCAACCCCACCAACACAAACACAGTTCAAATGCCTCCACACTCAAATCTCTCAGAATCGCCGCCAGACCCACCGGCGAGCCAAGCCTTCTCCTACTCCAACATCTCCTTTCTAGATCCGTCCCCAACTCCGCCATGTCCAGTTTCAGTGTCATTGCACTCTGGCGATGCTCTGGTGCCACAGTCTACACCCACGCCGTCCCTTCCACCCGCGAACTCGCGTCACCCCGTTCCTATCGTCGAGGATTTCAGGAGGAAGAAGATTTTGAAGAGTTATCAATATTGAGGAATTGAAGAGTTGAGATTCAGAAATGGAGTGAGGAACATAGTAAAAGAGGAGGCTGTGACCTTGTGAGCCATCGATATTGACTTTGCCGTGAATATACTGGTGTAGCTGGGTTATTTTTTCAACCCGCCTAACCCACATAACTCAGCGGGTGAGACGAGTTCACCCGTTTCCACCCGTTTTGGATAAATAACAAGACCCAAACCCGCTTAACCCGTGCCAATACGGGCGGGTTGACGGGTTCGTGTTGAGTTTGCCATCTCTAGTTGATACTCCATAGGTCGAATTCACCAAAATACGAACTTAGATCTTTTTCTATGCACATGGATAGTGATCTGGGCATAGACAATTACATCTACATGGCTTCACATAGGGTAGGTAATGTGGGAGGGTTGTGGCTGGCCATAGGACATATGTTTGTTACGGGTGTCGCGGAAGAGTGGGTGAGGTACCAAATATTACAATTAAGTGGTAAGAAACTGATAACGATAGTGATAACACAAAGAATGAGAAAGTGCTACGATTGCAGCCCAGGAAGGCACTCTGTTCTAAGCAAACCAGGAGAGGGAAACAGAGTGAAGTTCCTTATCGATCCTCTTGACAAGTAATTTTAGACAAAAGAAAAGCTTCCAAAATAACGGCCAGGTATGGCATAAAACAGATAAACTGCTCCAACCTACGTTAATAGGTCACCAAGTTACCCAATCCTGGTGTTCCAAAAGCAAGTGGATTCAGACTAATTAGTTATATTCTCGCACATAGTTCGCACATTTGCAGAACTTTTTGCAACACCAAAAATATTCTATTATCACATTGAAATAATGCTCAACCTCAAAGATACGTTTGGCACAGAATTATACCACAAAGTAGGTTGTGATGAATGATTCACATGCACAATCACGAGGGAAGGATCTGAAAATGTTAATCTTTTGAATAACTACATACATTGACACGCAGAACCTAGTTTAATATGATAATGTAAGAGTGGCATGATTCATACGACAAGTTCCGACTGAATCACCATATGAGCATGCTTAGTTATTTCTAAACCAAGTTTGAAAAGAGCTTTATTCATCTTAAAATCGGTGTGAGTATTGCCAATGTTTTTATGATCGATGCGTTACCTACAACAAACCAGAAGGTAAAACAAAAGAATACTCTTGTCTAGAATAATCAAAAGGAGACCACCGAGAAATCATTAAAATCCCATTACTAATTGATCCTGATAAGCACCAGTGAATGATTCTTTGGGGAAGATTAAATAATTGGGAGGCTACCCACGAATAATAGGGAATGAGACACTTATCTGGTGTCGCCTTCACAAGAAATAAAAAAGAAGAGGGAAAATAAAAAGACAGCTGCAATCAGATACACAGTAAGCATTATAACTCAGGCTCTCGGGAATTGCGGTCACAAAAGCATCACTTGAACATAATTCTTTTTACAAATATGTATCGGTCTACACAGTTTTCTGCAATAGTAAAACGCATTGTTTCCCTTCCTACTCATTTTTCCTAGCCTTAACCTCCTTACTAGTGGTTTGGTACCTTCAATATTTCTATATAGGAGATAATGACGTTCCAACTAAAAATGTGGAAGCTTATAAGCAATACAAACATTTATGATTCATTTTATTCACGTAAAAGGTGACATTGATTTACCACGTTATCTATCTTCACCCATTAAACAGCCAGTGCAACCCTCCAAATTGGCCAACTGTATGCATCAGTCTACACATTTTCGGCAATAGTAACACACATCCTTTTCCCCTCCTACTCATCTTTTCTAACCTTAATATCCTTACTAGTTGTATTTTGGTACTTTGGTCACTTAACTTTTGGGGGGTAAATGACAGTCCAACTACAAAAGTGGAGGTTTTTGAGCAGTAGAGCCATTTATGATTCATTTGCATTCACATAAAAAGGTGAAATTTATTTTCCATGTTACCAATCTTCCCCATCAAACTGCCAGTCCAACCATTCAAATCTACCAACAACCCCTCCACCCTCGTCTGACCCTCAAAAAGTCCCCGAAATCTTTAGCAACCTGAATCTCACTACTGTAGTGATATTGACGATGTCCTGCTTCTTCAACTACTCCCGGAGTAAGAGGGGAGGGCTCACAAATGACAGTTCATGAAGCATCTTCAGGCTGAAATCTCGTAATCAAGCTGGATGTCCAAAAATAGAGATAGGGAGCCGGAAATGAAACAAGGTAAGAGTTCAAACCAACAGACAGCTGGTATTAATTAATCCATCAAACCAACCAGCAGTGTCTGAAGGCATGATGACTCCTGCAAACCACTATCACCAGCCCTTCAAATCTCTGGATTACCCTAATCATCCCTAAATTATAGGAATTTGTAGCCTTAAACTTCACTGTCTTCAACATCAAAACAGTTGATGATGTCCGATTTATGATCGAATAGAGAAGGAATACACAAACCCATAAACTACCCAACCCACACAAGTTTACCACTCATTACGAGCGGAAACGAGCTCTACATTGATCTAATTCCCGCAAATTGGTATTAGATCGCTCAAATGCACTTTGCAACCTACACTTGCCCAATATTGGTATTTGCAAACTACCCTCCAATTGTAAGAGGGGTTTGCGTTTTGTCTTATTCCCCTAGTGTAGATCCCTAATTCGAATTCACCAGCCAGTTCAAGACCCAATTTTTTAAATTCCCGAGTATTAAATGACTCCCCAATTCACAAACCACTAGAGAAAATGAACCCATAAGAACAATAACAAATCAGAATCGCAAAATAAAACATTTCCCACAATCTAAAGAGAGACAAACCTGGAGCGCGGGGCCTCTCAAGCAAGATCTCCTCAGTGGAGACCATAGTGAGGCGGCTACCGACTTCCTCATGAACAGCATCGCCAAACTTGGGCCACGACCGCCTCTCAATGGCCTTCTTGCTCAAGCGGGCCTTGGCGAGCTTGCGGACGCGGGTGGTGGTGGTGACCTTGACCTTGTTGCCATCATCATTGACCTTGTAATCAATCACCTTCTTGACCCCGTTCTCGTCGGGACCGATCACTTGACGCGGCGGGAGGAGGTAGTCGAGGTCGTCTTCGTCGTCCTCCTCCATCTCTCCCCATCGGACTTTGTTCGCCGGCTTCTGCGCCGTCGGATTCGTATCCCACACCATGCTTGTCAAGCTTTTTTGAGAGAACAGAGAGAACTACTGCTGAAGCTGATACCTGAAACAGATGATGATTCTAGGGTTTCTTTCTACTTGGAAATGATCCTGATAAAGCGGCCTGGTTGGCTATCCTACAAGGGTGGGGGATTGGGCTGGGTTTCTGCAGTTACTCAAGTGGATCAGTCAGAAAATAGTTTTCAAAGGACCAAGGCCCAATAGTTTTCAAAGACCACAATTCAAAGATCAAAATGTTACATTTCATGTACTTCCAAATTATATCACAACCTCCAGCAGATTTAAGTTATTTGTAAACTATTTTATTTTTATTATGATAATAGATTTATAAAAAGACAAGTCCACTAGAAAATGGGAACAAGTCTAAATAATAGGAACACACATACAAAATATGAATAAAAATATATAAAGTGGCGAGGCTAGATAATCACCAAATTTGACGAGATAGATGCATGACATTCATTTTGCATGAGGAGATGCATGTTCTGTTGGATTACAATTTTTACCTAAATTCTTTATATTTTACATATAAAATCAATGTGCATTGCCTGCTGGAGATCCTCTTAGCCCCTCTATTACTGACATTTGTGGAATATTGAAGGTATTGACACTTGAATAGTTTTGTTACTAAGCATAGTTTCATCACTCCTACAAAAAGCAATCATTGATCATTTTTTCGTTTCTAATTGATGGTAGAATCAAATGCGAAATATAGGGAATGTCACTTTTATAGAAGGGAATGTGGGTTAAAATAATTAAGTCACATTGCTTATGTCAAATTGTAGGAAGAACTTTGGTTAGTCTCTTCTACTAATTTCATACAAACTTTATAGTTTCTGTCACTATATTTTACTATGTAATTTGATGTAATATTTCACATGAGCCCAAACTTTTGTTAACTCGGCTTCCTTTGAGAAACAAAAGACATATGTATGACATTTGTCAAAAAATTATTTTTCATATGTTCTTATGTTTATCAAAAAATATAAACTAAACTGTATATTTAAAATACTCTTATATGATATAGAAACATATTCCAATATTGTTACTCCATACATATGATCTCATTATTTACCTAAGGTGTCATAACCATTTACACTTTTTATACGAATTAACGGTTTACACTTCTACTGTACTACCTCCGTTTTCTATCTATCTTCACATTTTGACATTTTATTCCGTAATATGATCACTTTGACCTGGTGATTTGGATAGAAAACCGATAATTTTTGTTGGAAAATTTCCCATGGTGTTGTAGAGTAAAGTTTAATATACAACATCATGCAAAGATAATCAAATTCTTGCATCGTTTTACTGATCAAATCACCGAATCAAAGTGATCTAGTGAATAGTGGTTAAATGAAAGTTGTGAAGATAGATAGAGATAAGAGGAAGTAACTCATAACACGTAACTAGATGTTAAGCCACAATTTATTAGTTGACTATCATGAAAGTTTGAAATAAATTAAATTAGTTGATGTTCTTGAATGCTACTTAATCTCCCCCGATAGAGTCCCTACACAAAATAATCAGCAAGACTTCTTAGGTAAGAAATTGTGAGTAATTTTGCTACACATATAAATACTGAGAAATGAGAGTGAATCAAACATTCAATTAAAAATGTTAGACTCCTACTTTTAATTTAAAGGTCATTTGTTTGATTTCTCTTTCTAGGGTTCACCATAAGTCCAAGTTGGTCTGACACACGAAAAACTGGAGTAGTCAAGGATGAAAGGTTGTGGTCATCGAGATTGCCTATCAAATGCTCTACTCAATTTTTTCTATTAATTAATATAGAAATTCTTGGAGTGTTAGCTCATGTTTGAATTTTTATATAGCATACTATTATTTTCTACTTCGCAGTAATTCATTCTAATTCCAGTTCGATGGCATCGGTTTTTTATTCTTGCCTTTTATTGCAAAACTAATGATATTTCCCTTTGTATATGTGTTTTATTTACTCCTTTATGTTTCTCTTACCGATTATCCGAGAATTAGACATCGTTGTCCAAAGAAACAACGTATCAAAAGTTAATTTTAAGTCGTATTAGGCCATTAATGAGAAAATTAAACAGTGGTACATGTTTTATCCATCAATAAATAATAAAATTTTAGTTGTTCCAAAAAGAATCGCTTGAATTGCAACTCAACTTACTAAGGTTTTAATTTTTGTTCCAAGTTCTAATTTTATTTACATTGACATTTGCGAATATGTAATATTTTTTCCTTTCTGATTAATATTGACATCAGGTTACGAGTTTGTTCTCAACATATAGGAGAGAACAAAATGCTCTACCTAGACTTAATTCTTCTATAATCCTCATATTTTAATACTTACTGTATGAAGATTTCGTATATTATAACGAGAAGCATTTGTGTCATTATCATCTTACAAGTAAATATATTGAAAGTTTAGGCTACTTCTGCGCATGGCGCGGGGTATCGCTTAGGATGATTTGGATCTATCTGATGGTGCATAAATTAGAGGCTCAAATTATTCTTCCTCAATTTTAGACTATGGTGTAAACACGGTTTGATGGAAAGATAAAGAAAATTAGAAGTCACAATGCTAAGAAGATGGCTCTGGTTGATTTTATGCTTGAGAAATGAATAGTACATCAACTAAGATGTGTAGAAGCTCATTAACATGATTCAATACTGGAAAGGAAACACCAACATCTGCTAAATGTGGAAAGAGCTCTAAAGTTTCAGTCTTCCTTACCTAGTAAGTTTAGGGGGGATAGTGTTTTGACAGCCACATTCATTATTAATAGAGTTCCCTCTTCTGTCTTACAACACAAATCTCCCTATGAATGCCTGTATAATGAGGTAACCGACTATGATTCTCTGAGAGTATTTGGGTGTCTGTGTTATGCGTCTACACTGCATCAAGGGAGAACAAAGTTTGATACCAGAGCTGATCCTTGTGTCTTTATGGGGTATTTTTTTGTCATGAAAGGTTATAAGTTATATAATATGAAGGAAGATACTTTTTTCATTTCTAGAAATGTTATTTTTCATGAAAATATGTTCCCATTTTTCACTTCATCATCTTCTTGGCCTCACTTTAGTGATGATTTGGTATTACCTGCACCTATATCTTTAGAGACTACTTTGAGTTATGGTTGTGCTCCTTCTATTCCTACAATCACCACACATGAGAGTGATATCAATTCTTTAGCTATTGATGATCCACCAAAGTTCCCATCTCCATCTCCTCCTATAATGCCAGTTAGAATAAGTGATAGAGAACTCGGAACACCAGGCTATCTGAAGGATTATGTTGTAGGTGTGTCTAGAATGATGTCAGCGTCTCTAGCACCAGTGATCTTTGACAGTGCACTAGGCTTGTCTGTCTACTTTAAGTGTCTAACTACTATTGATGCAGTTTTAGAGCCTCAAAGTTATCAAGAGGCTTGCAAGTCTTTCTTCTTGGCTGCAAGCTATGCATGAGGAATTACAAGCTCTAGGGTTGAATAAGACATGGAATATCACTATTCTCCCACCATGACAGGATCCAGTAGGTTGCAAATGGGTATATAAAGTGAAATTCAAGTCTTATAGAGAGGTTGAAAGGTGTAAAGCAAGACTAGTTGCCAAGTTACACACAAACTGAAGGGATTGACTACACAGAGTCTTTTCTACAGTGGCTAAGTTATTCACTCTCAAGTGTTTGCTGACATTGGTTGCACTAAAATGTTGGCGTCTCTTACAACTGGATGTTAACAATGCTTTCTTGCATAGAGAGTTGGATGAAGAAGTTTACATGGAATTACCTACATGGTATGTTGTGCCACCCTCTATTGTCTCTCAATATTATTCAAAAGACAAGTTAGTATGTCACTTGAAAAATTCCCTCTATGGATTAAAGTAGGCATTCATGCAGTGATATAGTAAATTTTCAACCTCTCTTCTCAGTTTTGGATTCACTCGGTGTAAGACTGACTATACAGTTTTTGTGAAGGCTTCAACATCATATTTTACCCGCATTTTAGTCTATGTTGATGACATAATCTTGGGAGGGAACCTTTTGAGTGAGCTTACTAGTTTGAACACTTTTTTGAATGCTTAGTTTCAGTCGAAAGACTTGGGGTTTCTTAGGTACTTTCTTGGTTTTGAGATGGATAAGAATGACCATGGTATCACTATGTGTCAGAGGAAGTCTCCTTTGGACATATTGCATGAAAATGTATATGCATCTTGTAAGGCTACTTTAGTGCCTCTGGATCCTTATGTGAAACTTACTGCTACAACTAGGGATTTATTGTCAAGTGAAGATATTTTTAAGTACAAAAAGCTGATTGGAAAACTTCTGTATTTGTGAAAAATTAGACCAAATATATGTGTTGCTGTGCATGAACTTCGTAAGTTCATTATCAAGCCTACATTAGTGAATCTCAAGGCTGCTCATCACATACTCAGATATCTGAGCAATGCTCCAGCACAAGGTTTGTTGTTCTCAGTTCATTCTTCTCTTACTCTTGTGGGATATGCATATGCAGACTGGGGTGGCTGTTTAGATACAAGGAAATCAACATCAGTGTATCTAGTCTATGTGGGAGATTCCCTGGTTTCTTGGAGATCCAAGAAACAAATAGTTTTTTCCAGGAGCTCCACAAGATCTGAGTATAGGAATCTGAAAAAAATCTCATGTGAGACACAAGGGTTCATCTATCTTCTCCATGATTTTGGCATCACTCTTTCTCATACTCCTCTGATCTATTTGTGATAGCAACTATGCACTTTAGTTGGTTGCCAGCCCAATTTTTCATGACAAGACAAAGCATGTTAATGTGGACTGTCATCTCATCAGGGATTTGGTACATAAGAAGGTCATTGGCTTGAAATACATTTCCACAACTCACCAATTAGTTGATATTCTCATCTAGGCACTGCATCCTGCAGTTTTTGGGTTTCTACTGTCCAAGTTGGGTGTCAAGCTCATCCACACTCAAATTGAAGAGGGGGTATTGCAATATTGAAGAATCTTCTGAGTTTTGAAGATAAACAAGTTACTATTCATTTGGTAAGTGAC
Organism: Linanthus parryae; assembly: GCA_023055425.1. Taxonomy (NCBI): domain Eukaryota; kingdom Viridiplantae; phylum Streptophyta; class Magnoliopsida; order Ericales; family Polemoniaceae; genus Linanthus; species Linanthus parryae. The sequence continues at coordinate 101,299,798 of JALGPY010000002.1, forward strand.
TAACAAAATGAACAGTAACTCATCAAGTAGCAGTAGCCGTCAGATGGTTTGAGGAGTGTTATTTCATCACCGTTGGATCAAATGTTTACATTAGTTTTGAATCATTAGTAGCACGACGTCTCTTTTCTTACGTTTAGTAGTTGTTTAATTTAGTTACACTCGACATCTGAGTCACACGCGTTGGATGGCGTGGCATCATCTGATTGGTTGTTTCCAGACCAATGAGTTGTCCTTCTAGTACTATTTACGCTTTTAGTCCTCATATTTTGGTTAATCTCGTCTGTGAGGATATAACTCAAACAACTCTGTTTCATTTTGGGCATCCAATCATTTGAAGATTTATGCATTTTCTCTCGTCTTTCTTCTGTTCTTTACTTTCATAATAGCCATTGATGACTTTTGCAGATAAACACCTGCATATTAAAGCAGGAAACTCCGGCTGGTGAAAAATATGGTCTACGTTATTTCAATTAATCTGCAGCATACAATTTTAAAATATTTCCTAACACGTGTTTTTTGAGCTACATGCCTAGCACATTTTGTGTCATTTTAATTTATAGCTTAATTTTTTTCTTCAAACTTTGTTATAACATATTTTCAAATTATTAGTATTGTTTAACTACTTTTATCATGTAATTAGTATCGATATTAACATAGTAGGAGAATATTAGGAAATTGATTAGAGGAGTATGGCATCATGTAAAGCGGCATAACGAGGAGCGTGCCAGGGCAAAAATATATTGAAAAGGTATGACACTGCATGAAAATGTTCTTTTTTTTGGAATAACGTGATAATGTTTTTTTGGTATAGCACGATACTAGCACGATATAAGAACAACTTAATACAGATTAAAAGGAATCGGTGTTAAATTGACTAAAATATGTTTCACTCTTTCACATAAACACTATCAAAGCAAGCAACTCCCCATCCCGTAGACGGTGGTTTGTGCTATGACTGATCAGCCCCGAAGTTCAAATTGTTCTATTACTTAAGTGGAGTAGAACGTTAAGTTAAAGATTGCTAATACACACTCTGAATTGTTCTTATGATCTTTAATAAATCTTCACAGATGGCGATGATGGCCTTTTTGGCTGCAGTGGTACTATTATCACTATCATGGACATGTTGCATCTCAGACGTCCATGTTCTGGTGCTGTATCGAGCTGCGCCTTTCAACCAGAAGATGGACATCGTGCTGAAGAGAGATAGTGCAAGACAAAGGCACTTGGTGGGGGACTTCAATTTGTCCGGTGATCTCAATTTCGCACAGTATGCTACTCCTATCATTACTAGTTTCTTATTGTTAATTTCTATTCTTGCTTTGATAAATAGATGATCATTTAACTAATGATTATTATTCTAAGAAAATTAATGATTATTTTTTTTATTCGGATTGGTTTCATTGTAGGATTTACCATACAAATATTCAACTAGGCTCTCCGCCACAAGAATTTTGTGTCCACATTGACAGTCGCAGCAATCTAATGTGGGTCAATTGCATATCATGCGCTACCTGCCCGGCGAAATCTGCTCTTGATGTGAGTGTAGTACATTTCATTTGTGTTCTTAGCTTGCTGATTAGTTGTATCTGATTTTCTTACCATTATTTGAGCTAATTATATTATAGAAATTGGTGTATAACTTCTTAATTAACATTGACCTCCATTTTTACAATGCTTCCAATTCATCGACGTCGTCAGTGGTCTCGTGTTGGGGTCGTAATGATTGTACATGATGCACCATTGAAACAACCTCGTGTGTCTATGCAGTGAGGTGTGGGTACGGTAGCGAAACAGATGGTGAATTAGTGATAGACTTGCTGCATATCCCCCCGGTTACCGAAGCATGGAATAATTATTCTTTCAAAGTGAAGTTCGTGTATACCATCAAAACTTTGCTGCAACACATATTCATTTTTTTACGTATAATTAATGTACTCATCATGGAAATGCTGCTTCACAGACGGCGATGATGGCCTTTTTGGGTGTGGTGGTTCTACTATCACTATCATGGACGACATGCTGCTTCTCAGAGATCCATTTTCTGGTGCTGCATAGAGCTGCAACTTTCCACTAGAAGATGGACGCTGTGCTGCAAAGAGATAATACTGCAAGACAAAGGCACCTGGTGGGAGATTACAATCTCTCGTGTGGCTTTAGTTCTACACAGTAAGAAACATTTTCCTAATTTCAAAATATTTAGCCTGTAAATTTATTTATATTCTTTTCACGTTGTGCTGCTCAGAAATATTGCACGTCAGTTTAATCAAATTAGATTCTTTGGTCTTGATTGGTTACACTGTAGGATGTACTACACTAAAATTAAATTGGGATCTCCACCGCTAGAGTAACATGTGCTGGTGGACACTGGCAGTGATCTCTTGTGGGTTAGCTGTGTTTCATGCGACATCTTCCCTCATACATCGTCTCTTGATGTGAGTGGACTACACTGTGTACTTTATTTTCTTAATCATTACTACTGAAAATGTAGTCATCAATTATTAAAAAACAATGAATGTGGTTTCGAAATTCAGATTGCCCTCCACTTTTATGATGCTTCCAACTCTTCCAAGGCCTCACTGATGTCGTGTTTTGACCAAAACGAATGTTCTGGTTTTACGCGAGGAACCAAGCAGTGTACTTATCAACTCAGCTATGTAGATGGTAGCGAAACAATAGGTTCTTATGTGATGGACTTGTCACATTCACCAGATCAACGGATCTTCACGAAATTCCTCATTTCCTGTGACGTTGGGGTACATATACCAACTTTATAATTTTAGAAACCATTATAATTTACGTAAATAAATCCAAGTTCCAAATGATTCAACTACTCACTCAGCATGTTGAATTAGTCGATATAGTGAGATCAAATTGTCGGGGTGGCATCTTACATGTGGGAGAGATAGTGCATCCTGACATGGTCTTTACCCCTTTTATCCCACACCAGTATGTATTTTGTGGGGTCTTACTTTTCAAATTTTTATTTGAATATAAAATCATGAATATAAGTCATTTTTTACACTTCACAATTTTTGTAAAATGTTCACATGACTACTGAGAACATTTTCATACTAGTTAGCTGTTATGCCTTTTGTTTTTGATTTTTTTATCAATGCATTTTCCATAATTCAAATACTAGTTACTAGAATAAAAAAGATATAGATGATTCAGTGATCAGTTCAGTGGAAACCGTGCGCAAATTGTTCAAATTTTCAAGTCTTCATGCAGTGGTGCTTGATGACACAACATGTTATATTTTTGATACGACACGACAAAAGCACGAAACAAGCACGACTAAATCGAATTTGAATTTCTCATTGACCTTCAATTTTACGATGTTTACATTTCATCCATTTCCTCACTTGTGTCATATTTGGATCCCGGTCAAGTAATCTTTTGGATGATATGCGGATGGTAGTGAAACGTAAGATACTCTTGTTACACTCTTGCTACAGATTAAACCCAATAAGTGGGTCTCCTAGAAATCATCATATCAAGTGACACTTTTTTTAGGAATATATCCAGTGACATTTGGATATATATACTAGCTGCAACTTTATTGCGGTAATTATAATCAGCATCAATAAGATACTGATTTTTCTTTACATTCATTTTCTAATTATTCGTTTTTGACATATAAGAGCGTTGGTATAATTTCTACAAATAAATTAATCTTTTGAACATCAATTTACAAGAATAAGCTCTCTGCTAAAGCACGAGAGAAAACCATAACCCCATATTCGTCTCTGATGGCGGTTGGTGTCTCCGATCAACTGCAAGGGCTAAGTCTAAAAAGGGACAAAAAGGAGATGAAGCAATATTCCAAGGTGAGTTCGGTAAACAATCAGTAAAGAAGTTCACAAACTACTTGATGGGAGGTTCGTGGGAAGTACTCAGGTTAAAGGTGAAGCGATAATAATCTTTTTCCAGAAGATCTAGATGGACGGGGAAATGTGAGTGCCTTTGAAATCAGACCCAACACATTTATCTTTCGCTTCCCTACTTGAAACTGTATGTATAGGGTGGAGGTCCTTGGAACTTTGATGTCCAAATCTTGTTCTTGCAACCGTGGGAGTTAGGGAATGATGTGGATCTGGTCTGCCTCAATTCAGTGGACATGTGGATACTGTTGGAGTAGATGCCCTAGAGGCAATCTATATTTCTTATGAACATTGTTTGGCTAGAATATTCATTTATTATTTATGGAGATATTTAATATAATGAAGTCCTTAGATTACAATGTGTTGTTTATCTTAAATATCCCTAGTCCATTATATTGATTAACAGGACAATCAATATAGACTAGTATGTGGGTAGATTGATATGGAGATATCAAGTCTAACACATGGGTATGCATTAGAAGTAATGGCATACTGGATTGACCCACAACGAGAAGGCTACATTGAGTTATGTTAACGTCACAAGTGCTTCTCATAGTGATAATGGTGTTGTAATCCTTAGACTTGAAGCCACTAGATACTCTAGTTGTGAATATCATGCTTTGATATTATCAAACATTACATCGTAACTGGGTAACTATAAAGATAGTCATCGGGCATGATAGGAAGCAAGCTTAAAGATTGTAGTGATGTAGACAGGATTTGTTCCTCCCACATAATGGGAGAAAATATCCACGGCCACTCGCGGGGTAGTGCTTATGGAATGTCTGGCTAGACTCAGATAAATTAATATATAGATATGGATGTTATCTGTTTAGATAAGTCTATTCCTAGGATCGAGAAACTATGGATTGAATATATGAGTGTGACAATTCTGTCTCTTGTCCAATCCGGATATAGAGACGAAGGGATAGATACAACGCGGTTAAATTAGACACATCGTTTGTCAGATCACTGACTTTTCTATTAGTTGGGTGACAGATGTGTTGCTAGACACCGCTCTATGTTAGTAATAGTTACTACCAACTAAGTAAAAACCTATGGGGTCACACACGTTATGGATTAAACTATATTTACATATTAATTAGTTGGACTAATTAATTAAATGGATCATAACGCAACCACAAGTAAATTTAGTTGGACTACCAACAGGGTTTGTTCTTGAATCATTGTTTTGCTTAAAGTTAATATCGTTCTAAGTCAATTTTTCACGTGCTACACTTAATTCTTAGTTTTGAAGGAGTCATGACCCGGAAATACTACTTAGCTAGAGAATGTGCGACAGTGATTCTAACTAGCTAGGATGATACGTGAATAACAACCCTGAATCACCGAGACCAAAAAGGAGAAGTGTTATGATTGGCCTAGTGTGGGTAGATTCGGTAGGATTATTCCGCTGTTTCGTGAAACGGTGGGCCGACAGGACCCGTTATCGTACAAGTAGATGACCTGCTAGAATGGACCGGTAGACGACACGAGACCGAGAGGAGATTGTAGTTAACTGAGACGTAAAATGACATGAGACCGACAGGATATTGTCATAGCCTATTACCCGGCTTGATTAGGATAGAATTAACGTGTTATTCAGATAATTCGGAATTCGTCTACAGCCCTAGGTGATCTAGAGATTGCCTAGTTTCTCCATATCTATTTCTTAAAGAAAAATACAAAAATATTAGTTTAGTTGTTATTTCATTTTTCAGTCACTTGTTTGTGGGTGAAGAACTATTTTATCACTCCAATTTCCTCGTGGGATCGATAACTCGGGGTTGAAATACCACCCCTATATTACTTGACCGTGCACTTGCGCATACGCGTAAAGAATCGCGTCAGTCGTGCACAACTAGGGGTGGCTAGGGTTGAGTTCAGCTTGCTCCTTGTTGTTATGTCTGGCTCTTTTGACAGTTTCAGTCAGTTAGTTATTCTTCTTAGAGATTCTTTAGGATATTTTTCCTGATCTTCAAAATAATAAAGTATAATTAGGACTATAATATATCTTTCATGAATTAATATATTTAGCGATAATGATAAAAAAGATGTATTTTCCTATTAAAACACTTTTTGTTAACTTTAATCAGTTTCTAAAAGTTAAGTGAAAGAGTTTCAGTATAAGTCAAAAGAGTATAACAAGTTTATCATCATGGAGATTTTGGCCAAACCAATTGTTTTCCTATTAAATTCCGGCTGAATATTTTAGCAACTATTATTCCTTTTCCTGATGATTTTAGGCGTGGCCTATTACCTTTGGCTTCGGCTTAGCAAGAAAGACCTTTGTTTCGGACCTTGGCCCCAAGGGTAAAGAGGTTGTTTTTATTCCGTCAAAATAAATTGTCTTTATGGAGATTTGGTTTATACTAGATTAAGAATCTTTTGATAAATACTAAAAATAATAACTGAAACTTAATTTATATTGTAAGTAAATTGAAATTGATATTCCAAAAATATTATTTCTCTTATATTAATTACTTTATATAGAATGAAATTGAGTATGAATCTTTCTTCATAAAAATTAGATTTTCTTTTGAAGTAAAAAAATCTTTTATTATTAAGTGATTATTAGTTAACTGAGAGTTGGAATTTAAATTAATTTCTATAAGTTTAAATTCATAATAGATTTTCTCTAGAGTTTTCTTTCCTGGAAGTCAAGTAACATTTCCTATAAATATAGAGCTAAAGTTGTGAGAAAATTAAGCTAAAATTATGCAGAAGCCAGGTTAGCTACTCATACACATTGGAGAGAGAGAGAGAGAGTGAGAGAGAGAGAGAGAGCGCTCTTCAGCAGTTCGACCATCCAACCCAGAAGCTCCAAGGCCGTCAGTTCAACTTCCCAGATTGATGGTTGGACTTCCCTTCTCCATGCAGCGATGTTTTAGCTTCCTCAGCTTTGATTCTTCAATCAGAAGCAATTGAATACTCTCCTAGGATCAATCAACGTATTCCTGATTTAGTTTTCACTAAGTCTCTAGATCAATCTTCGTTTACCTACCAGTATCTGAATCGAGTCTTTTTTTGCGGCAGATATGTGTTTTTGATTGTCTCTTCTCTGTACACGTCTCATAGAATCTGAACACTATGATTACTCTCTCAAATCTTTCATAGAGTCTTAAGTTGTTTTTAGATCGTTATTCTGAACAGTTGAATTAGCTGTTGTCATATTTGAGTTTTGTTTCCCCTATCTGGGACGTGTAGAGTTAGCCTTAATGCTTGTCTTTGTGTATATGTTAGGTTTAGGATTCGTTAGCGTTGTTTAGATTCTACTACCGTGCAGGTATAAGATCTTATCTTTCTACATATTTGTTCGCTCAAGAACTAAACAAAAATAGAGTTGTTCACTTGACGAAATACCAGAGTTGGACTACTATCATCGACTAGATTCAAGCGAGGCTTGAATTCACATGCGTGGGGGTGCTACACGAGAGATTGCTGAAACTAGGTAGGCAAAAGGTAGTGTAGTGAGTAGCTGGTCCGAGAGACAACTTGTTATCTATTTTGTATCAGACATTTTGGTGCTAGTAGGTGGAGTTTTATTCCTAACTGCCATTCTCAGGCGGAGAACACATTGAAGGTTTCCACACGGTAAAAATCTTGTGTGTCGTGTCTATTACTTTTCATATAACTGTTTTACTGCTTAGATTAGTTCAACGTTTAATTTATACAACTACATTTATCTTATCATCACGCAAGTTCTTGTCATTAGAATAGATCTTGTCTTCCAGTATTGTCTGTTACTCGATCAATTAAATTGTCTACACGAACCATTCCTATTGGCTCTACGATTGTAGCCTTCCGCTATGTTGAGTAGTGTCGCAAATTAAAGGTATATAGGACATGACACACTCGTACTCGTGCGGTTTACTGTCTTTGCATGTGCTCTTCCCTCCTTTTTCAAAGCATATTACATTTAATAAATAATAATGCTAGAAAACTCATTTTTTTAAAACTAACTCGTATTATTAATAATAAATAGAAAGTGTTAGAAAAATGGCATCACTATAGTGTAAGTACATCTCTTCTAGCCTGACACCCACTTAACTATCTATCATTTGCATTTCTCCTAGCTAACTTTTTTACTAACTTAATAAAAGTATGAAACATATTGACATTCACTGAATCATTAGATATTTTAGTCGTTTTGAATTTCCCCCGGTTCGTCATTCATGTTTAAGCTCTTAAATAGTTCTTGCACCTCAATGTTCAATGATCTCTTGTCTTGTACTCGTTTGTCGGCATTATTTCGATCCTTTGTGAAAATGAGTATCTACAAGGTCTCAGATGTTAAGCATGTGAGTTTGTCCGACAGCACTAGTTTACCTGCACCAAAAGCTACATTGGTCGGTTCCAGTTAAAACCGACCCGTACTAACCGATCTACGACAATCGAGAACCAAACGAAAGAGGAGGGAACCGAACCGACCACCGAACCGTATATTATCAGTCTCGGTTCGGTCCGAGACAAATGTAACCGCGCCCGGAACCGAACCGAGTTCGCAATTAACCGGAAGCAGCCGGCTTAACCCAAAAATTTGGATTGTCCCTGATCGTTAGGTCCTATCCCATCAGCCAGGAAAAAAAATTCACCCGTTGGTACCAGAACGGTAACCGATGGGTTTTCACTTTTTTCCTTCTTCATTTTTTGATTATTTGCACTCACCCCCTCCCTAAATCCTCTATAAATACCCACACAATAATTCATTCATGCTCATTCAAATCCACTCAATTTCTCTCATTCTTCCTCACTCAACACTCTCAAATCCTCCATCCAATGTGAAGCAACTTCGAAGCTAATTTCTCTCAAAGATTCAAACATTGTGAAGCAACACATCCAAATCCTCCATCCAACTCAATCTTGCAACATCTTGGAGTTTGTAAATTTTATTTTTTGTTTAGCATTTTATTTGTTTTATTACTTGTTAGTTGTTTCATTCACTCAATTTTAATTTTTTATGATCTTTTTAACAAAAATGTCTTCTTCACACCTAGACGAAACGATGCATATTGATCTGATAATTTTGATGATGTAGTTCTTATAGGTGTCGGTTTAGAATTTTGTATTGAGGGAAATGATCCTACTCAAGGAAACCATAAAAAATTACGTAAAGCCCCTAGTAAAAGAAACGGGTTTGACAACATATGAAAAAGTACAAAAAAGGAATAGGTCCCGATGGTAATCCTTTGTTTAAAGTCGTTTGTGGTCTTTGTAAATCCGATTTTGCAATTCCTTAAACAGAAGAATTATGGTCACTTAAAAATCATTTACAAGTTGCACATAAACATTTGTTAGAAACACAACCCGAAGGTAACGAGGAATTTAAACTCAATTAGTATAACACTCAAGGTCAATTAGTTCCTTTTATTTATGATACACCACGTGCAAAAAAATCAATAGCTCATTGGATTACCGCTAAATAACTTCCTATTAATACGGCCGACAACGATGAGTTTGAAAAAATGATAAAAAAATGCATAATGTCCCTCTTTTAAGCGATTTAGTAGAAATACTACTAGGAAACATATAATTAAGTTATACAATGATAGGAGAGAGATTTTTTTAACTTTTGGAAGTTATAATTTTACTATTTCCTGCACATCTGATAAGTGGACCGATGAAGACGATAAATGATATATTTATGTCACCACACACTACATTGACGTCGATTGAAATTTACAAAAAAGTGTACTTGCTTTTCGATAATATCGATATCCTCACAATGGTAGGAACATGGGAGATACTATCGTAGATATTTTTACCAAGTGGGGTATTGAAGAACGACACAATTACTTTTGATAATGCTACGTCACTTACTAGTACGATAAATCATATTCAAGAGTCAGTCTCAACACCCTTTGGAGAATCACTTGTACACATGTGATGTGTATGTCACGTTATTAATTTTGTTGTACAAGATGGTTTAGCGGCACTCAAGGTACATGTTACACCTATTTCCAATGCTATTCACTTTATTTTGTCTTCAACTTCCCGTGTAGATACAATTAAGGATTTGCGTAGTAATAACGGTTTGAAAAGAAGGAAGTTTGAAGTTGATTGTAAAACAAGATGGAATTCAACATATTTGATGTTATCTAGTGTTGTTGGCCACGAGCAACTTATCACACGGTTTGTGAATGAATATGAGCCAGGATTTACCGTAACTATGCATGATTGGAAAATTGGAGCGGCTATGAGAAATCTCCTTGAACCATTTTATACCGTCGCCAATATTAATTCGGTACTTTATTATCCAACCGCTAATCAAGTTCTTCCACAACTAATATTTTTTAGTGAAGCTTTTGACAATGCTAGAGATAATAGGAGACACAATTCAGCCTATGGAAGAAAATATTTTGAAGACATGCCTATGGAATTTTGTTTAGGGAGTATTTTTGACCCGGACTAAGATTGATTTCACGGAGTATGCACTAAAACTAATTTTTACTAGCATGAATTGTCCTATTATACAAACTATGTTAAGTGTTAATACAACTTTTAATTTTCTTCATAAAAAATATGTCAACAAGTATGGTAAGGATAAGCAAGTCAATTATGCATTTTCGAGTGATCCAAAGGGTAAGAAAAAACTTGATTCATTATATAATAGTAGACAATCCAACACCGCCGGGTCGGCCGGCATTTCGGAATTAGTTACGTACATTAACACTAATTTTTTCTCAACACAATTCGAGGATGAATTAGAAAGCCTAGATGTACCCGATTGTTTCGATTATGGCATGTCATGTACTAACCCCACCAGTTTCTATAGCCTTCCAAAACAACATTTAATGCAAGTAAACGAGTGTTGTCGGAGAAACAGACATGCCAAACATCGGAGATGTTGGAGGTTCTCGTATGCTCAAAGGATTGGATGCCGACAAACGGATACAATACATTCGAACTTTAGACATCGAGGTGGAAGAACTATTCCATACCTCAGGCATAGACAATGAGACGGCGGAAAATCAAGGCGACTAGACGACGAGGCGACGGAAAATCAAGGCGATTTGACGATATGCGACGGAAAATGAAAGCAATTATCCATGTTCATTTAGTGAATGCAAAAATAAGTTAGTAGCAATGTAAGTTAGAAAATACAAATGATTCATAGTTGAGCGGGTGCTAACCTAGTTGGGATGTACTTATACTTAGGGATGGCAATGCGGTTCGATCCGATCCGAAATCCGAGTGATTCGATCCGAATGGATCAAGTCCGAATCCGATCCATTTTAAAATGGATCGGATATGGATACTAAAAAATAAAATTCGATCCGTATCCGGATTCGATCCGAATATATTAGGATATCCGATGGGTATCCGACCCGAAATGATCCGAACACACATAATTTTACGAAAATACCCTTAGAGTTATAAAAAATTATATATTTACCTACATATATATAAATAATTCAGTAAATATTAGGAAAAATCTATATATCTTGATAGATTTGCGTTTGTCATATTGGTAAATATTTGAGTATATTTTTACTTTTTTAGCAGATTTTTATTGTGGTTGTTTTTTGTATTTTCTGAATTTGTTGTGTATTTATATGAAAAGTAAAAAAAAATTGCTCAGGATCCGAATCCGGATCCAAATCAGATCCGTTTCCAGAGATACGGATTGTCGGATCGAATACGGATATTACAAATTAAATCCGATCCGAATTCGATCCGAATCCGTTTCAGATCCGATTGGATATGGATCGAATATGGATCCACTTAAATTGATTGGATCCGGATATGGATATAGGTGGATCCGATCCGAATCCGATCCATTGCCATCCCTACTTATACTATATTGATGCAATTTTTTCTATCATTATATTTTTTTTATTAATAATACTACAAGTTTTCTTCTTCTTTTTTTGGTATTTTTTTGGGTTTCTAACAAAAAAAAAAAGCGAAATAACCGAACCGAAATACCGGTTATGGTTCTACAGTGCTGTACGGTTATAACCGTTTTCTTGATCAACCTGGTTAGTCGAACCGAAACTGTTCGGTTATGTATTTACCGGTTCGGTTCCGTTAACCGAAGTTCCAGCTCTAATTGTCCCCCTCCTTATACTTGAACTTGAAGCTTGATCACACGTCAGGACTGAGGAATTAAAGTTCGCTCATGTAAGTGGTGAGTCAAAATCTCCAAGCCTCTAATATAGAATATCGAAGCAGGTTATGACGAAGAAACTATAAAAACTAAACATGCTGTCCTGTATGTCACCAGAATATGTCACTGGTACATTCAGCTCGTGAATAGCTATATATCACCGGTAGTTTTTCCACAGTCTGACCAAGTGGGTTCTCTGATATAAATATTTTTTTTTAAAAAAAAATCAATAAAACAATTCTATAACCCTGTTAGTAGAGCTAAAAACCTCCAGGTCTAACTTGCAAGCAATCTATCTAGTTCGTCCTAGGTGCAGCCCAGTCAACATGAAGTATGAGATTGTCATACCCATACCCATTAAGCTTGGCAATAGCCCTCTCTCCATCTTCCCGCATGGCAAAATTGACGAACCCAAAGCCTCTGCTCATGCCCGTGTTGCGATCCATGACGACATGAACGCGGGTAACATGACCAAATGTGCTGAACAGCTCGCGCAAATCTTCCTCACGGGTGTCCTCTGATAGGTTGCCCACACGGACAGAGTTCTCGTCATTCCTGTTCCTCATCTCTGACCCAGCATGCCTTTGAAACCCAGCCCTCATGCTTGGTGGAACATATGAGCCCTTGGTGCTAGGACCAGGGGCAGCCTCCGATGTGGGAGGTTTTTTATCAGAGAAGGTGTCCGTTTGAGGGGCGAGATCCTTGTAAGGGCATCTAGATGTCCAATGATCACCTTTCTTGCCACAACTCCTGCACACCATAAGAACAGCACCTCCTTTGCTAAGCTGAGAAAGTGAATCTCCTGCCGCATTGGTTTCATCGCCTCTGGAACCTGTTCGCAACATGACAAGTTTAAAACACTGGGTTTATTATAACTGCTATATAAATTGTGCTCATCTTCAAATTATAAAAAATGACTCGTATGAATTGGTTGTATGAGTACGGCGGTTGAAGCCATAAACTATTTATTGCAAGCTTTAATTCTATTGATAACAATTTGTGTGGAATAATTAATGAAGTTCCGTAGTGTCTTTACTCCCTCATCTTCCTAGTTCAACCATCGTCGTCTCAAAGATTCCCATGTGATACAATAACAGCTTTGCAATCTTATGGAACAAAATTTACCATCAGTAACAAACACAATCTTCCACCAACTCATAGCAAATTAACATGACTTTGATGCCCTTATCTACATCCACATATCTATCATCAGCCAGTCAAATGTAACAAACAGATGAGATCCAGATGCATGTCTAGTTTGCATTGTATTTTGATTCAATATGAAAACCATAATGTTGTTATTTGTTATGCTGCATAATTAGATGAAACCCAGAAGCTTACAAATGGAACACTAACAACAGGATTGATACAGGCTGCTGTATATTATTTAGTAAATAACGAGTACCTCTTTCATAATAGGATATGATTTTGATGAATTTACCCACTAACCAGTATAAAATTTGTTAGTAAGGAAATAATTTTTGCTTCAACTCATCTATTATTGGAGTTCATTTAGGGTATTATTGGAGTTCATTTAGGGGGGCTTACGGGAACAAATCACAAAAAAACTAATGATATTTAGATGGACAACTCTCATAAGCAAAGCTGGAGATATTCTAATACCCTTAACAGAATAATAGCTACGGAAAAGGGAAATTGAACAAGACAAGACTACAACAACAGAAGACAACCACTCCACCATATACCACCCAAACTTCTGGGCTAGTTAACATGTTCACTGGTCATGTTAACACGACTTTTTTTGGTTCACATAATTTTTTGGTTATCGTAAGTAGTAGGAAAGTGACACACGTAGCATTATCTATTTTACCCCATTTTATGTAACCATTCACTCAGAGTTCTCAAGTTAATTGTAGTACTAGGTTTTCAGAAGTTATTTGAAAATCAATTAGACCTAATATTGACATGTATATCAAGGTGTAATAAGAAACTGCTGAAAATAGATGAGAGGTGAAGCATAGTTTTTGCTTGTGGAGCACCAAATCAATGAAAAACCTTGCTAATATCAGGATTGTGATTTGACCATTGAATCAATTTTTGTACTAACAACTAGTCAATGGATCAATCAATGTAAATTATACTATTCCTTCTCGCAACTATCTCATGAGCTAGTCCAAGTAATGAAATCACTATTTATAGTAATTATCCTAAAACAGACCAATCAAAAAATCAATTTTAACAAACAATAGAAACTCCCGATCTTCAGAGTTTTTGCATAGGTGGACGGTTTCCGTGAGAGAAGGGCTAGGGGCAGTGTCGGGCTGAGGGGTAGACGCCCAGCCCTAGCCCCTTGTGGGTGGGATGGTGGAATCTGGTTTTCGAACAATTTTACGGTTTGAACGAATTGCCCTCATCCTCCCTGAATTCAGGACCTTGAACCACCAAAACCTAAAACTTTTTGCTTTAAAAGGCCAATTAGGGAGGTATACAAGAGCTAAACCAATTAGGTTATTTTTTGACATAAAAGACTAGATCTGTTAACATTAACAAATCAAAACATAAAATTATCCTAATAGAGTTGATCTGATTCCAAATTTTGAATTTATGTGGTGTGATTTAGATGCATTGACTAGAGTCAAAAACTTCCCATCAAAACAACAATGAAGACCACAAACCAATTCAGAATCAAACCGAGAAACAATGTTACCTGGAGGGCGAGGGCGCTCAAGCAAGATCTCCTCAGTGGAGACCATGGTGAGGCGGTTACCGGCTTGCTCGTCGGCGGCGTCGCCGAACTTGGCCCACGAGCGCCTATCAATTGCATTCTTACTCACACGGACGCCGGCGATCTTGCGGACGCGGGTGGTGGTAGTAACCTTCACCTTGTTCCCTTCTTCATTGAACTTGTACTCAATCACCTTCTTGATCCCCTTCTCGTCGGGACCGATCACCTGCCGCGGCGGCAGGAGGTAGTCCAGGTTGTTGTCATCGTCGTCATCCATCTCTCCCCATCTTACTTGCGCTGCCGATTTCGGTTTCAGCGCCATGGTTGTGAAACTCGGCGAGTGTTATGAGAAAGACGACACAATTCTTTTGCCTTCTTTCGGGTCTGTGTTTCAGCTTTTGAGAGGTTTCTTTCACTCTGTCTGAAGTTGCAAAAGATGCGGGTAGGGTTCAATTTATAGGCTTTGGTAGTGCTTGTGCTAAGGCGGTGGGAGGATGGGCTGGGTTGGACAGTGACTCAATTGGGTCAGAAAATAGCTTTCCGGTTCCAAGCCCAACAGTCTCTCATAATGCCCACGTAGGAGAGTAGGAGGGTAAAAAACTTGGGTAAATGACAGAAAACACCCCTGTGGTTTAGAACATTACCGGATTACTACCATGTGGTATGGATAATACTAGGAACCACCCTCATGACTAACAGAACATAACGGTAACACCAAAAGTCTAATATACCCTTAGGAGTTGATAACACTTTCACCTAAGCAAAAAAAGGGGAAAACTCTGTCATATCAAACGTTTCTTCTTCTTCTTCTTTTTCTTCTTCTTCTTCTATGTAAGCTTAAAAATCTCCATTATTTCTTCTTCTTTCGCTCAACTGCTCAACACCATTCTTATCTCTTACTCCTTCGAACTGACCAAGTCCACTCAATCGATACGCACCACAAGAGCTGCTACCACAACCATCTCAACTCCATCTCTCTCCCTAATCAGCGGATGCCATATTCGCCTGAGAGAGGCCTGTCGATGGTTGCCCGACCCTCTCTCTTTCTCTCTCTATCTTTCTCCTCCTTCCCCTTTCTTCCCCTGTTATTTTTCAAAACCCTAGATTAGGGAGTTGGGCGAAAAAGCTTGGTGTTTCACGGAGGAAAGAAAAGGCTGCAGTTCAGAAATTGGATGCATAATCTGACTCCGCACACCTCGAGGGATCTGACGATTTTTGCCGTGATGTTCAAATTTGATCGTTTAGGCAATGGGTTCCCACAACTCTATTCCGTGAATCGCATCACAAGCGCTCCAGATTCAGAGTGAAGCCCTAGATCGATGATACCGAATTGTTGGGTTAAGAAAATGTTAATTGTTATTCTATTTTGTTTGTACTCTGGCGGTGTACAGGTTGTATGGGTCTAGGTCTAGATTGTCTCTCGCAATTGTGTGGTGGTGGCGGTCATGGTGGCTCAGATTGGTCATTAATTTCCAAAAATTAGGGGGGGGGGAGGAATAGTTCAATGATGGAGAATCGATGGTGGTGATTGATGATGTTGATTTCTGAATTTTGCTCTTTTGGGTTTCAAGAGGAGGTGGTGGTGAGGGTCGTTGATGGTTGAGAGAGTACACGGTAATTGTTGGTGTTGTTGGTACCTTGGTGAATGTTAGGTACCAAGTACCAACTACCAAAAACGCAAGAAGAAGAAAGCAGTGGGATAGGTAACGTATTCACAAATAAGGGCATTGTCGTCCTAAGAGCATCTCCAACCTTTATCTCCATTTTTTCCTCCATTCTCCATTTTTGGTGGAAAAAAATGGAGCAGTCTCTAACCATTCTATCTCCATTTCTCCACTTTTGAAAGAAGAACGGAGATTTTAGTCTCCAACCAATACAACCAAATTTTACTCCAAATCATAAAATAATATATATCTCCATTTCTCCATTTATAAGGAATGGAGATTTCAGTCTCCAATGGTTAACACCAAAATTCCTTCAAAAAATTATTAATGATAATTTCAACATAATTTTTAGCAATTTAATTTTAATATGATAATCTAAATTACAAATTTAATTAAAGCATACATCAAATGAAAAAAAAAAAAAAAACACAATACAGCTCATTCGCCATCATTTTCTGTTTGATCACGCATATCCCATAAGTGTACAACGAGTCTTCTTCGTAGTCCATGATGCTCACTCTCATTTATCAAATCTCGGTTTGATCTTTTTCATGTAATGTCTTTATTTATTTATTTTTGTAATATTTTTATTTAGTAATATTTGTATTTGTTCACTTTTTTATATTAATGTTTTGTCCGAAAATGTTAATTTTAATTTTTTTAATTATTAATAATAGTTAACAATTGTCAATATATCATAATTTTACCAATAATATATATGTTTTAAGTCACTAATATACACAATTATAGTTAAATTATTCATTTTACACGCTAGTCGAAGAAATGGAGATTTTTTTGGAGAAATGGAGGATGGTTGGAGCTGGAAATCTCCACCTCCAAATAAATGGAGAAAAAATAGTGAATGGAGAAATGAAGATTTTTTTGTCAAACATGGTTGGAGGCCTAAAAAATCTCAATTTTTTTTGGAGAAATAGAGAAATGGAAATTTGAGGTTCGAGACTAAAATCTTCAAAAAAATCACCAAATATGGAGAAATGGAGGATAGTTGGAGATGCTCTAACACTGGGTCTGTTTGGATCAGAGTAAGTAGAGAGGAAATGAAGTTTCAACAATTGAGAAATTAGTCAAACAATCTCTAACAAATTAAAAATTTCCGGAATTCCGGAAAAATAGAGGATTCCGGATTTTTCTCCCCGGAATTCCGGATAAAACCACGGGAAATCCGAAATTTTAGGACTTATGCAGATTCTTCATTGCTCCTGACTGGTTCTTTACCCAACCTCCGGACTTTTGTCCCACTTTAGCCCACACAAGACCTATTGGCCATACACGTGGACTTTTCTATTCCCATAACTGTCAATTGTATGAAAAGGTAAGAGGTTATCCTCTTTCTCACACCACACATTTTCAGAACCCTCTTTCCATGATCACCCACTTCATATTCTTTCACCACCTATTAAATAACTTTTTTTCTTTAATATTATATATTATCTTTATTACAAAAGTTACAATAATCAAATTTAATCTACCATACCCAAACACTCCAGATAAAAGTAGATGTTTAGGCAAACCGCTCACTTACTTCCGCTCATCCAAACAGGCCCACTGTTGATAGTAGGAGACCACACAATCTAAACTAGCAGAATTTAACAGAGGGGTGCTATCTGTCACTACTTTGGATGGTCGGAGGGGTGATTTAGGGTATTTCCCAAACCTCAGGGTAGTGATGTGGTATTTCCCCATACCACAGGGGTGGTTTATGTCATTTACCCAAAAACCTTCAGCTTTGTATCACTACACTAACTTCGAAATTATTATTGAAATCGCATATAGGTTTATTGTTTTTTTTTGAAATATATAGGTTTATTGTTATGGACTATACAAAAGCAAAGTTTTGAAAAATATAAAATCATTCATTGTTTTTCAAGAGTTGCTGTGGGAAAGGCTGTCTTTTGTGAGCCTATCAAAAAAGAAAAAAAGTGGTGTAGGAAATAAACAAATAAATATCCATATTTCAAACATATGAAACACACTCTTGGGATCCTCGAAAAAATAACATACTCTTGATGTATTTTTCTTGTTATTTTTTAAAGATTTTTCTTTTTATTTTTTAAAGTTCTCTCGTTCTAGAGAGAGAAAAAGTCATGCTAACTCTCGTCCTCGAAAAAAATGAATTGAATACTGCAAAGATCCAGAGTTGCATGGCTTAAAGAGAGAGATCGAAACACGAGATTTTTTTCACCGAAAAGCTTCGATACGTAAAGCAAGAAATCAGCTTAGTGGATTGGAAGATGCAGACGGAGTGTGGCATTAATCACCTGACGGTCGTGTTATTCCAGAGAGAGGGTTAAGACAAGGCTGCCCCCTTTCGCCTTATCTTTTCCTTTTCGTCTGTGAATCCCTTTCTCGAGCCCTAAACGCAGCTGTACGTGATAGACAATTATCAGGTGTGACGTCGTCTCGTGGAGGTCCGATTATATCACATCTTTTCTTTGCTGATGATAGTATGATTTTCTTTAAAGCTACGGAGGCGGAGATTATGGTCTTTCAAGACCTTCTCATTGGCTATGAAGCAGCTTCTGGTCAAAAGGTAAACCTTGATAAATCTTCAGCAATATTTTCTTCTAATGTGTTGGTCAGTGATAGGATTGATTTCTGTCATCTGTTGGGTGTTCAAGATACGGCCAGTCATGAAAAGTATCTGGGACTTCCAACTACAATTGGAAAGAGAATTGTTGCAGGTTTCAGTAATTTGGCTGATAAAGTGGCCCACAAGCTGAAAGGGTGGAAGAATAACTTATCTTTTGTAGGAAGAGAGGTTCTCATCAATGCGGTTTCTCAGTCTATGCCCGTGTATACTATGAGCTGCTTTAGAGTTCCTTCGACGTTATGCCACAAACTTGAGATGATGTCTAGCCAATTTTTTTGGGGAAAACATCCTTCTCAAAGAGGAGGGCATTGGATTGCTTGGGTTACTTTAAAGAAGGCAAAATAAGAAGGGGGGATCGGCTTCAAGGACCTTGAAGATTTTAATACGGCACTCCTGGGAAAACAACTTTGGAGAATTTTAACATCCAACTCTATATTTAGCAGAGTTTTCCAGCATAAATATGGCCATAACTGTGATCTCTTGCAAACCACCTCGCTACGCAACTGCTCTTATGCTTGGCGTTCTATTGTAAGTGCAAAATATTAAATTCTTAGTGGCTCTCGTTGGAAGGTTGGCAATGGCGAAAGTATTCTTATTACCAAAGATCCGTGATTGAAACGTGCCCCTAATTTCAGCACATTGGTAATGCCACCAGGGCTAGAGAATGCTACGATCGCTGAATTTATTCGTGATGATCATACCTGGGATGCAGGGAAACTGCTCGAGTGCGGTCTTGGTGCTGATCTCGACGACATCCTCAGGGTTGCTATCCAAACCCGCCTTCCGCTGATGTGCATCGATGGCACTTTACTGAGGACGGCCAGTTTTCCGTCTCTTCGGCATATGCCCTCATACGGAACCAAAAATCTATACACAGGCATGCTACCTCATCTTCCTCGATGTCTTCACCGTGTCTAGTAGCTTTATGGAAAACTAAAGTCCAACCTAA
The DNA here is from genome assembly GCA_023055425.1 of Linanthus parryae. Taxonomy (NCBI): domain Eukaryota; kingdom Viridiplantae; phylum Streptophyta; class Magnoliopsida; order Ericales; family Polemoniaceae; genus Linanthus; species Linanthus parryae. The sequence continues at coordinate 101,319,702 of JALGPY010000002.1, forward strand.
GATGATTTATACTGTGTGGAGGGCCTCTAAAGATTCCCTTGCAACGAAGGGGAAGGTTCATGGTTTCAAGAGAAATATGAATACAAATTGTGTATTTTGAAAAAACCATCAGAAATCCGCTACTCACATTTTCATGGAGTGTGACGTAGCAGTAGCGACATGGAAATATTTTCTTGGAGATGCTTTCTGTCAAAGATTTGTTGGATATATATCAATGTGGATTCCAACTATTTTCCCGACTCTCTCTCCGGAGCATAGAGAGATTTTCTGCACAATTTTGTGGCGATTATGGTCTCAACGTAATGCAATTATTTTTGAACATGCTAAGCTATCCATGCATTTATTAACAGAGACGATTCAGAGATTCATTCCTGCATTGAAGAGCTCGGAAGCAAGGAGTACTCAGGGCAGTAACCTCTCACTCAATCCAGCAGTGTTGGAGACCACCAGACGTTGGCGTTATGAAGCTAAACACCGACAGCGCTTGGCTTCCATTTGAAATCAAGGCCACCGGCGGTGCCATTCTTCGCAGCAACTCCGGAGCTCTTGTTGAAACTTGCTATGTTCATCTCTTCACAACTTCGTCGGCACTGGAAGCTGAAACACTCGCCATTCGGGAAGGTCTCTTTCTCTCTCTCGAGTGCAACCAACGCCGAGTTATTGTCGAAGCTGAAGCAAAGAAAGTGGTCGAAATGACCAACAAGGGCAGCAGTGAAACAGTGGATAGATCTGAAAATGGGGACAGTATTTTCCAAATCCATAATCTTGTCCCTCGTTTTGATAGTATAGTTTTCACATTTAGTCCTCGAACCACTAATCTTGTAGCGCATGAATTTGCGAAGTACGGTATTTCACTACCAAAAAAATATGTTTGGTTAGGTAGTAACCCTGTGTGGGCCCAACAGCTAATTCAGCAAGATGTTATTAGGATGAATATTTCTTCCTCTTCACATTAATAGAAGTCTATCTTCCTCTCAAAAAAAAATTCATGCTATGGATGTTCTGAGTCTCTTGCTTGCAAGAGTTTGAGTTCTTTGTTCTCAATCTCTTTTCTCACCCTCTTCTTTCTCTCTACTGTTCATCCATCTCACTTCACCATTCTCTCTTTGACAAACTACCATTTTCAATTACCTTCTCTCTTTCCCAATCACCAACCATTTCATAAGCAAACTCATCTGGTAATGAAGAAACTCATACCGACACAAACACCACGATCAATGAAGAAGCACATGTCGAAGGGGAGCTAGAGTTAATGATCAGACTTAACGCATTCAATCTTGAGGATGAAGTCGACTCAGAGGAGGATGAATTGGAAATAGAGCTAGACAAAGAGATAGTGGACGAAAGGGTGGCTGAGTGCTCTTTCAGTCTACTAGGAAAAGTTATCACCCGTAAGTCAGTTAACTTAAATGGGCTTCACAGCACCATGGCTAATGTATGGGGGTATTTTGAGGGTTTGTTACATAAGAAGTGAAGAAAGGAATTTCAGATTCCTCTTCAAAGAAGTGGAAATTCTCAACAAAATTTTAAGCGGCAGCCCATGGAATTTCAAAAACCAGATTCTAGTTATCACTCGTTGGAAACCCGGATTGGACTTGGACGATGTTCAGTTCAATTTCTCGCCACTCTGGATTCAACTATGGGAGATACCGCCTCTTTACTTCTCTGAAAAATTTGTTTGAAATGTGGGAAGCCAACTTGGTGTACTTATTGATGCCAAGCTACCAAAAGCGAGCATCCTCTAAAAGGAAATTTGCAAGGGTCAAGGTAAGGCTCGATGTCTCCGAACCAATTAAGAAGGGTTCGAAATTTAAAGTCTTTTCTAATAAATGTTTTGGAGTAAAGTTCAAATATGAAAGGCTGCCATTATACTGTGAGTACTGTAGCATAATTGGCCACGATGAATCTCACTGTAGCAAAAAGAGGATCGATGTTTCTAAAGGAATCAAGAAAGATTGCAGATTTGGATAAAACTTAAAGGCAATTCCGGTAGAAGTACTCTAGTCTCCAAAGTCAAGTTGGACTGTCGTATCAAGCATGTTCCAATTTCCAGCGATGGCAACGGCAAGAGCGCCTTCTAGAACTGCGTCCCTTATGTTGGAATAGATGCCCTAGAGGCAATCTTATTTTAGTATGAACATTTTTGGCTAGAATAATCATTGTATTATTTACAGAGATATTTAACATAATGAAGTCCTTAGATTACAATGTGTTGTTTATCTTAAATATCCCTAGTTGATTATATTGATTAACAAGACGATCAACTATAGACTAGTATGTGGGTAGATTGATATGGGGATAACAAGTCTAGCACATGGGTATGAATTAAGGGTAATGGTATACTGGAATGACCCACCACGAGAAGGATACATACAATTTATGTAAACTCACAAGTGTTTCTCGTAGTGACAATGGTATTGCGGTCCTAAGACTTGAAGTCACTAGATACTCTAGTTGTGAAATAGCATGCTTTGATATTATCGAATGTTGCGCCTTAACCGGGTAACTATGAAGGTAGTTATCAGGCATGATATGAAGCCAACTTAGAGATAGTGATGTAGATAGGATTTGTCCCTCCCACATTACGGGAGCAAATATCCACAGCCACTCAAGGGGTAGTACTTATAGAATGTCTAGCCAGACTCAGATAAATCAATATAGGATATTGATGTTATCTACATGGATAAGACTATTCCCTGGATTGAGAAACCATGGATTGGATATACGAGTGTGACTTGTATGTCTCGTGTCCAATCCGGATATGGAGACAAAGGGATAATACAATGTGGTAACATTGGTCACAAGGTTTGTCGGATTACTGAATGTTTCTATTAGTTGGGGGGCATAGATGTCTTACCAGAGACCGCTCTATGTTAGTAATTGTTACTACCAACTAAGTAGAAACCTATGGGGTCACTCTCCCTATGGATTAAACCGGACTTGTGAATTAATTAGTTGGACTAATTAAATAGAAGGATCAATACGCAACCACATGCAAACTTAGTAGGACTAATTTGCAAGATGGACTAATCCGTGTATGGACATGGTTAGTATTGGGGCTTATATACAGTTAATAAACAGTTATTAACTATATAAGGGCACTCCTAGCTTATTTTCTCATAAGTGTGTCATAATTTTTATCACAATTGAGAGAGAACAAAGCAAGGAGAGAAAACAATACTAGGGTCGAGCCCCTAGTGTCGTTTGTCCTCTACCCGTCGGCCACCAAAGGGGTGCGGCCTCTTTGTTCATCGTTTTGCGTGATCTTCTTCTTCATCCTTATTCCATAGCTAGCTCAAAGGCGTGGGAAGGGTTCGGTGCAATTCTAGGAGTGGACTCCCATAGAGACGTGGACACTATTTAACGTGAAGTCATCAAGGAAACAAACTAAGGTACACATGAGTATTTTCCCTTACCATCGTCATGATGTCTTGATATGTGATCCTTGGAGGGTCTTGAACGGAGTTAATTATTGTTTATTCCACTGCGTAATCCGTATCAAAACCCTACACCTTCGTCTCCCCTCTCCATGCGGGAAACTTTCAAACTCAAACCCTAGCGAGGCCGAGAAACCCATCATTCACGCAGAATTGGGAGAGTCGCATGGGGAATCTAAAGAAATTGATGAGCACACAATCATGACTTACAAAGCATTGGAAAAGGAAATTGAAATTGGGAGGGAAAAACTCTCGTAATTCTTCCTCGAGGATGATGGAAAACACTTGAGTAACAATAATTCTCTATCTCCGGGCCGAGACAATCAGATGTCTCATGATGCCAATGGAATCTCAGGAGTTCTTGGCGTTATTTGGGGCAATTATGCTACTTCAAGAATCCTCAAATTCTCTTATTTTCTTTTGCACATTTAGATATCGCATGAGAAAGTTAAATTTCAAGTAATTTTTCTTTATCTAAGTACTGATGAGCACATAAGATCCAATCAGCTTGATTTCATCTCTGCATACTCTTACAGCTGCATTGATAAAGCTACTAATATGGGGAGATTTTAATGACTTATATGACCCTTGTGAAAAAGGGGTGGCAACCCTATAACTTTTCATTCTTGCAGATTACTTAGAAGCCTCATCTCTAACAATTGCCTCATAGACTTGGGATTTGAGGGGTATCCTTACACATGGTGTAACAAGAGGCATGACAAATCTGGTATTGAAGAAAGGGTTGATAGAGCTCTTGCCTCCCATTCTTGGATTGAGAGCTTTCCAAATTCAAAATTCTTTCACCATCGTTGCTTTGGTTCATATCACAAAGCACTGATGTTAGACACATCTCCTCCAGCTACCGACATCAATTTTAAGGCTTTCAAGTTTGACTCTAAGGGAACAAAGATGTAATATCTAGCAGTTGGTCCTCTAAAATATCAGGCACTCCCATGTTCATAGTGAAGTCAAAACTCAAAATTTGCAGACAACGACTCAGGACTTGGAGTAAAATAGCTGAAAAGGGGCTGATTTCAAAAGTGGAGTCTCTTGAGAACAAAGTGACAGAGCTAAGAAATCAAGGCCTCAACTCTTACATTGAGGAGTTGCACATCTTAGAGCTGCATTTAAACTCATAATGGGCATAAGAAGAGAAGCTTTGGAGAGAGAAATCAAGGGTAAATTGGCTATCTGCTGGAGACATAAACACATCTTATTTTCATGCCACAATATGCAGTAGAAGAAAGAGGAATGCAATCAATGGTATTGCAATAACCCGTGATCCCCAAGCCTTCCGTTCCGGACCGGAAAGCTCAGGAGGGCTATGCCAAAAGTGTTGGTGGGAGTTATAAGCATAGCATCCATATATTACGATACTATTAAACATTACACAAGTCTTTATATATTACATCGTATTAGACATTACACATCGTTCTCAAGTTTCATATGTCACTACTAAAACGTTACGCTTACACTAGTCACACTAGCTTACTTTACTATTTGTGATGATATCCTTCTTTGTGCGTCCCGTACCTGGCTACATCGTAATCCTCAACCTCTAAACCTGCGGTGGGAAGGAAAACAAGAACCGCGGTTTCTAAAGTCAGCATAAATTACTCAATAAGAAATACCCGAGCTCGTAAATAGATGACGAAGCACAATTTCTTTTCACAAAAGTTATAAATAAGAAAACCAAAGTAAACTTGAAGAATAGAGTAGAAACTTGAATAAAATTATTGTCTTCTCAATTTTCTTTCTTGAATCTCAAACGGGGAGTGTGAATCCCAATCTCTTCTGCTTTCCTTTTCATAAACATCCTTATCTCAGAGAAAACCATATGTTAACTTTGTTGATACGGGGAAGATCTATCCATCTCGCATACTTCAATACCTTAAGTGCTGGCACCCCCCTAAGACTTCTTGCGGCTAGAGAGGTGAGTACATGGAGCAACTCGACAGGTTGTGACCGGGTAAAATAAACGGGTCGGGTGAATGCAGCCAACCACGACCAATCTTATAGAAACGCATATATAACGATCCCCGCACAACTCTTTCCACTTTATATTATTTACGGATTAATATTTCTCCTGTGACAGTATCAAAGCAAGGTAACATCTTTAAATTGTAAGGAAAACTCACATAAAATATGTAAATCACAAACACATTTTGAGACAAGTATTAAAATCAAATTGCGACACGAAAAGGATCTAAGCACGCAAGGCTTGGCATATTTACTTACCTTGATCTTCAGTGAATAGCACGTAAAGTTTCCCTAGAAGGACACATAGATTTCGTCAACAAACTTGTCACCTACACAGTTCATTCCATTATTCGATTACAAACTTATCTATACAAGCATGTCAACATGGCTTGTTATAAGCCTAAACGAGTCTTATTTGGAATCACTAAATTCCCCTCATACAACACTTATATTTTTCTTGTAATAATAATTTAAATTTTAATATTATTATATAGAAACGCATAACTTAAGTCCTTAAACTTTTAATACTTACTAAATACTATTTTACTAACATATTTATTTATAAGTAACCAATGAATTATTTAAATAATAATGTTATTAAAATAGCCATTTATTTATAAAATTTATAAAACTAAGTACGAGAACTATTTATAATATCCTTAGTAAACAAATATAAATGTTTAAGTTAGGAGAAATTACTACTCTTATTAATACAAATAAACGTTTTCTATTAATTGAGAAAACTTTAAATTTAATTCTAAGTTACTACTTAATAGCCAATTTATTCAACGTAAATGTTTATTTAAACAAATCGATGTATTTTCAAGAAAATACATTTTATTTAATTAACGAATTTTTTTACCATATTACTTCAATATTAACATATTTTTATTCAACTAGAAGGTAGCTAGATGTTATTGAAATTGATTTAAACATAAAAATCACTTTTTTATTTTATTTATATAAAGTCATATTGTTAAATGTCAAGAGAACCCACAAAGTATGCTGAAACAACACAAATACCACCTTTTAACTAAAATACTTTCTGAAAAGACAACTACCTCCCCCAAAACATGAATTTCTCATTTGATCAATCTAATAGTGATTTCAAGAATCAAGATACAATTTTGACAATCTAAATCAACTCATGGCAAAGATTAGAGCTACCAGAACAAAAAATCGCAAGAAGCAATCGAGAATTGAGTCGGGTCAAGCGGTCGAACGGTGGCGCGGAGGTGGAGCTCGACACCGGCGATTGGGGCGGTTCTAGGTTCGGCTGATTCTCCTGGTGGCTTGGTGGGATCCCTAAGAGTGGATTAGGATCGATTCCAGAGGGTGGGTGGCTCTGTTTTAGCTCGGTGGAGCTTGTTGCCGGCAAAAATGGAGGCCGACGTGGTGGTGGAAGTGCTATATTTCAGTGGCAGGATAACTATTTACTTCTCCTTCTTCTTTCTTGTTTCAGGTCGGTATAGAGAGGGGGGAGAGAAAAACAGAGAGGGAATGAGACAGAGAAACAGAGGTGTGGTGGGGGGGGGTCTTCTCGGCCTTCTTCTTGCCGGCGGCACCGGCGGTGGTGGCGGTTTCTGGGCTCGCCGCTGCTACTGTTGTGCCTCTATTTCTGTACAAAGAAGAGAGAGAGAGAGAGAGAGAGAGAGAGAGAGAGAGAGAGAGAGAGAGAGAGAGGGGGGGGATCTAGAGAAGAGGGTGAGAGTGATGCAGGTGGTGGTGGGTCTCGGTGTTATTGATGGCGGCCGGAGAAGAAGAAGAAGAAGATGAAGATGATGATGAGGGTGAAGATAAATCACAACTGTTAATCTAACGTTTTCTAACATCTTACTCGAGTAATTTTTCTTCTTCTTCTTCTTCTTCTTCTTCTTCTTCTTATTATTATTATTATTATTATTATTATTATTATTATTATTATTATTATTATTATTATTATTATTATAAAAATGTAACATAATATTATTTTACTAATATAACGTTTAACTTATAAAGTAATGTATGTCTACCACAAATATGTTACTAAAATAATTCCTTAGTAACTTGATTAAACATCAAAATATACCACAAAAAAGTGTATCTAATAATATTTTATAAAAATTCTATTCGTATTAGCTCCTAAATTTACTATTTTAACCCCATAAATTAGACGGGGTATTATAGGTATCTTCTCTAATAATGGGATTGGGTGTGAAAAGGAAGATGATATCATGAATGAGTCCTACCATTATATTCAATGATGTACATTGGTGATTCAAATGGAGATATCTGGCCTATCACTGATAACATTAAGAGGAAAGTTAGTCCTAAAATGAATAGAACTCTTATCAGCCCCTTTACTTTAGAAGAAGTCAAAGAACCATGTTTTTCTTTGGATCCTATCAAAGCTCCTGGCTTCGATGATTTTACAGCTAGCTTCTTCCAAGCTCATTGGGACATAGTTGGAGATGACATATACAAAGCTATTCAAGACTTAAACAAGAATGGGAAGATTTTAAAGCGTATCAACAGCACCCTCACTACTCTCCTTCCCAAGGTTAGCTCCCCCACATCAGTAAAGGACTATAGGCCTATAAGCCTTTGTTCAGTTCTTTACAACATCATATCCAAGACTTTGGAAAACAGATTATCTTCTATTCTTGATAGTTTGATTTCATCAAACCAAAGTGTATTTCTTCAAAGCAGGCTCATCAGTGATAACATTTTAATAGCCCAAGAAATAATGCATTGGCTCAATCACAAGAGAAGATGCAAAGATGGCTAGGTTGCTCTTAAGCTTGAAATGCTCATGGCTTCGACAGAGTCAGCTGGAGCTACTTAGAAGAGGTGATGAAGAAATTGTTTAATACCCCGTTTAACTTCGAAGGGTAAATTGGTAATTGTGACATAAAATGCAATTTTTTATTGTGAATGATGAGTTGGATTATTTTTGGGTTCAAAATATATTCGGGAAGTTCATATAATAATTATATAGAAAACGATATTTTAATTGTGTATTCTATTTAGCATTTTATGTAGTTTATTTAGATATAACAAGTGTGTACCCAACCCACTAGATTGACCCAACCAATTGGTGCTCCTAAAGCACCCAAACATAGCTAACTAGTAGACAAAAAAAGGGGGGGCAAAGTCGGTGAAGCAAATTCACCTCTCCAAGTAACATTTTCTATTTAATATTCTCTCTATCTCTCATTGTTCTCTCACAAAACAAAATCAGAAACAAAATTTCTCTCTCTCTCTCTTGCAAACCCACGGCAGAGAACCAAAACCACCACCACCGTACCTTCCATCACCACCACCCGAACCAACTTCACCACCACAGCCACCTCCTTCTCACTCTCCCCTTTCCCTCTCTGTTCGAAGAAGAAAGCAGTAGCAGCAGCTCCCGCCAACGAGGAGCCGCCAACCACCCCGGCGAAACAACCCCGACGGGAAACCACGCCGCCACCTCCGTCTTCTCTCTCCCTCACTCTGTTTTGAACCCCTGAGCCTCCTCCTCCCTCTGGTGTGACCCAAGGACAAGAAGTGCAGCAGCAGTTCGCTGCAGAACGACCAGAACCACCGAAACCGCCGCCGGCCACCATTTTTTCAGGGAGAAGCTCAACCGAGCTAACCAGAGCGACCCACCATCTCCCGTTGGTACCAAACAAGTCCTGGAGGTCCGAGGAGTCCTTTAGCAACATCAAACAGAGCCAAGAACGGCGGATTCATCGTCGGTGTTCATCACCGCCGACCACCACCTTCGGAGCCGAGACCCGTTCCGTTTCTTGACCATTTCTCGCGATTCTTCGCGTAGGTGAGTCCTAAATCACCCTCTAATTTATTTTTAATAATCAAAATCTCATCTTGTAAGCTCTAAATCGAATCGGGTATGTTGGGTTTAAGTTGTATGCATATGTTCTTGAACGGGGGTTGTTTAAGTAGTTTCTGAAAAGTTGAGGGTGAGTAGTGCACTGCATGTAGTTTCTTAAAAGTTGGGCGTGATTTGTGTATAATATGAAAATGATTATAGTGGGGGTGTAACTAACTGTCTTTTATGATAAGTTTGGCGGGTCTAGTTGTTGTTTATATAAACTGCATATAATATGTGAAATTAAAAATAGGATTTTTGAATTAAAGTTATATCCTAATATTTCTAGATATTATTTTGACTATATAAAAGTAAATTGGTTGTTAAAATTATATAGGAATTTATTTGTATGAAATATTGTTGTTTCTATTGAAAATAAGCAAGATAAAAATGTATAATTTGGTTTAATTATATAATTTTGGGTTGTATAACTAAATAGTTTCAAGTGTTTGTAAACTAGTGTTTTGAGTAAAATAGATTATTTTAATAATATGGGTAAAAATAAAATAAATTTGAAGTTCATTTATGAAATAACTAATGAGTAGACTCTTTAAATAAAAATATATACTTTTCTTATTTAAAAGTACTCGATTATTTTTCCTAGTTACTAGAAATTTATTCATCCAACATAAGTTTTATAAATATATATGACTTTTTTTTATGGGAATAAATATTTTGTGAATTTTATTTATGAATTTATTTATTTTATAGTATATACACTTTCTAATAAATAAATAGCTATAATTGAATTAGTTAGAATTAATTTTTGTACTCACTTATGAATAGATATTTTGTTTATTAAGTTATTATTTCCTAAATAAAAGAGTGTATAAACTTAGTATTGGATTTATTTTTCAATAACTTTACGAATTTCTATTTATATAATTTGTAATATTTTTATGAGAAAATATAAGTGTTAATATCACAAGTCCATTAAATAATTGTTGTATGCTAATAAGTAATGGGGGTTAAGGGGTGATTTCAAATGACACATTAGGAGATATAGCATCTTGCATATCATACTTGCACAATTAAACTTGTAATTAATTTAGGAATTATAAATTATAGGTGACGAATTCGTAGACGAGGGCTACGTGTATCTGTAGGAGCTTTATCGTGATAATTGTCGTGCTACTTGAGGTGAGTTTATGCCTAACCTAGTGTGTCCGTCCTTCTTTCGTGTCCAATTATTATTATTATTATTATTATTATTATTATTATTATTATTATTATTATTATTATTATTATTATTATTATTATTATTATTATTATTATTTTCTTACGTCTCAAAATGTGACTTGTGATATACGTGCTCAACTTGAGATTTGCAAAATACTTGTCTAAATGATTATTTTGGAAAAATATCACATGGAATTAATAATACGTAATAACGTAAAGTGGAAACAGTTGTGCGGTGGAACCATATGCAGATTATTATATATTGTGGTTATGATATTTTTGCTCGGTTGCAATTGCCCCGGGCTGCTCCATGTACTCACCTCTCTGACCGCAAGAAGTCTTAGAGGGGTACAGGCACTTAAGGTCTTGGATGCATGGGATATGGGTGGTTCTATATTTCGGATTGGTTTGTTCCCCGCTACAGCTGAATAATAAATGTGGATTTTTCATTTGGAAAATAGAAGGAATTGATTTATTTTGGAAAATATGGAAATGGATTGAGAATGCTAAATAAAATATACCTCTTTCCTATTTACATGTTGGGGTGTTTACTTGCTCAGCTTTTGTGCTCACTTTGGAAAAACTGCGGCCTTGTTTCTTTCCCCCGCAGGTCTAGGTGAAGGAAGCTCGGCTTAAGGGATCGCGGACTCACTTAGTTGTGCTAGTATTTAAATAATTAGAACACCTAGACAATGTTTCATCATGTTTAATTGTATGTAATATTTCACTGTTGAAGACTTATGGTTTGTAATAAATAATTATGGCGATGTTTGTTTTGTTTACCATTGTTCCTTGCACCCGAGAGCGATCTTGGGTGTGGAGTGGCATTTCCGTATTTCTCCCACGACGAAGTACGGGGTGTCACAGGTGGTATCAGAGCAGGCTATCCAAAAAAATGAATTAAAACATGCAGGGCAATTTAAAATGAATATAGTAAGAAAATTAAAATTTGACAAGCCGCTTGGGGTATGGGTAGGTTGAGTTTTACTAAAGTCCCACCCACCCACGTCCTTTTTCTCTTCGGAATGACGCTTTGAGACTTATGACATCTGGGTTGACTGTTTTGGATATGAGATACATGTGTTGATACAATTTTACATGATTATGTGGATAAAAATTATATGCTTTGGTTATTCGGTTTGAAATGTGTGCTATGTGAATAGGATACCCATGTATTTCATAAAATAATTCATTTTAATTATTTATCTCTGGTAAAATAAACAATAATAAAATAGGTGATAGTGTAGGAATATGACTGATAAACCACTGCAAAACTACACCAAGAGAGTCAGCCAAGAACAAATGGCAGCAGGAGGAAATAACCAACCAACAATGGAACAACTAGCTGCACAGATGGCACAGATGACGCAAAGTATGGACCGAGTAGTTGGTAATGAGGAGCGTGGAAGACAAAGCTATGCCAAGCAGATAGCTGATCTGAATCCTCGCCAATTTAGTGGGAAGAAAGATCATGTTGAACTGGAGAACTGGATTAGACATTTCGAGAAGCTGCTTAGGGTTGTGCATTGCCTTGATAATGAGAAGATTAACTGCGCCATCATCCATCTGTCAGATGAGGCAGATGATTGGTGGACCACCTCTCAAGAAGTCTTGCTGGCTCGACCCAACTTCAACTGGGAAACCTTTAAGACTGCTCTTATGACGCGATTATATCCAGCACATGTCAAGAGAATGAAGTGCAATGAGTTCAACAATCTGAAACAAGTGAACGGCTCAGTGACGGACTACTTCAATAAGTTCGTGGAACTACTGAGGTTCGCTGGCCACACTGTACCCGATGAGGATGATAAGATCAACAAGTTCATTTCGGGACTACACCTCCATTTGCAGAAGATCATGCGTAGTAGGACTTACGACACTTTGCATGAGGCATATGATCGAGTAGCTGATATGTGGCAAGTCCAGGAGGTGCAGGATGAGTTTCGCGGGAAACGCAAGGCAGCTAAGGCGGGAGGTAGCAGCAGTAACATGGCAAGGGATAAGAAGTTGAAGCCAAACAATGGAGGAAACCATCAGAACTAGCAGTGGCAGGTAGCTCAGCCAGTTCGTCGCTACATCTGTAAGAGATGCCAGCAAAACCACCCTAGAGCGGACTGTATGGGGAACCTTGTCGTATGCCACAACTGTGGAAGGAGAGGGCATCGAGCCTATGAATGCCTAGCTCCCCCAGCCAGGAACCAGCAAGGAAATCGAGAGGGAACTATCAGAGGCAACCCCAGAACAACTATTTGGGAAATCGCTAGCAGTATGGGAACCAGCAGCCCGCGATCCTGCAAATCGGATATGGAAACGGGAACCCTGGAAACCGAAACAACCAGGGAGATGGCTATGGAAGGCAGCCAAACTACAACCAGGGGAATGCTGGACAACATGGAGCTCAGAACCGCAACAACAATGCTGGTCATGGAGGTAATGTGAACCCTGTAGCTGGAGCAGGAGGAGCTGGAACTCATAATGCCAATGTGGGAAGGATTGCAGCCATGATAAAGAATGAGGCTGAAGCTGCTCACGGAGTTGTCACAGGTACTTTCCTTGTCCATGAGCACCCAGCCTTTATATTATTTGATTCTGGAGCATCATACTCATTCATATCATCATCATTTGCTGAGAAACTGAGTTTAAATAAGTCTGCTAGAAAGCCTATCCCAGTAGCAACACCCACTGGCCACATAGCCGTGTGTGATACTGTATTTGAAGGAATATGAGTCAAAATTCTAGCCTATACTTTTCCCGCGGATTTGATTAAGTTCGATCTCAGAGGCATAGATGTCATCCTAGGGATGGATTGGCTTAGCAAATATCGAGCCATCATCGATTGTTATGATCAGAAGGTTCGGCTAAGAGGACCCAACGGTGAGAAGATTTCTTATTGAGGAATCAAGAAGGAGCCCTGTATTAGACTAGTTTCAGCACTGACCATAGTCAATCAAGTGAAGAAAGGGAACTCTGCCTACTTGTGCTACATCCAGGATGTATCCAAGAAGGAGAATATATTGGAAGAGATACCTGTTGTGAAGGAATTTCCCGACGTATTTCCAGACGAGATTCCAGGTATGCCACCCAAGAGAGAATTGGAGTTTACTCTGGACTTAGCACCCAGAACCGCGCCGATCTCGAAAGCGCCGTATCAGATGACACCCGCTGAACTGAAGGAGCTGAAAGACCAGTTGCAAGAACTTCTACAGAAATGATACATAAGGCAAGTGTTTCACCGTGGGGAGCACCAGTACTTTTTGTAAAGAAGAAAGATTGAAGCTTAAGGCTATGCATTGACTACCGTGAGTTTAACTGTGCAACCATCAAGAATAAGTACCCTCTACCCCGTATTGACGACTTGTTCGACCAATTACAAGGGGCTAGTGTCTTTTGAGATTGACTTGAGGTCAGGGTACCATCAATTAAGGGTAGCCGAAAAGGATATCCCGAAGACAACCTTTAGAACGAGGTATGGCCATTATGAGTTCACAGCAATGCCTTTTGGTCTAACCAATGCACTTGCAGTGTTTATGGATGTGATGAACCGAGTGATGAGGCCATTCCTAGACCGGTTTGTTGTCATCTTCATTGATGACATCCTTGTGTACTCGAAGAGCGCGGAGATGCACGAGAAACATCTCAGAGAAGTGTTGCAGACTCTGAGACAAGAACGGTTGTATGCTAAGCTTCCCAAATGCGAGTTTTGGCTGGATCGTGTTCCATTTCTGGGTCACATCATCTCGAAGGAGGGAATATCAGTGGATCCATGAAATATTTCAGCAGTCAAAGATTGGCCCACGCCAAAGAATGTGTCCGAAATAAGAAGTTTCCTTGGCTTAGCAGGCTACTACATGCGTTTCGTGAAGGATTTCTCCAAGATTGCCAGGCCACTGACTACACTGACGAAGAAGACTGTGAAGTATCATTGGGACAACAGTTGTGAGAAAGAATTTCAGACCATGAAGGAGACGCTGACTACTGCCCCAGTATTAGCTTTACCAAACGACTCAGGCGAGTTTGAAGTATACAGTGATGCATCAAGGAAAGGGCTAGGATGTGTACTTATGCAGGATAGAAGGGTGATTGCCTATGCTTCAAGGCAGCTGAAACCCCACGAGGAAAACTATGCTACTCACGAATTAGAGTTAGCGGCAACATTTTTCGCGCTGAAGATATGGAGGCACCACTTATATGGAGCAGTCTGCAAGCTTTACACCGATCACTGCAGTCTAAATTACATCTTCACACAGAAGGAGCTGAACAACAGGCAACGAAGATGGCTAGAAATCATCAAGGACTATGACTTGCGTATCCAGTACCATGAAGGGAAGGCAAACGTGGTTGCTGACGCTTTGAGTCGAAAGGCGAGCCATGCCTTGAACGCAATGATAGTTTTACCAGAATGGCTATGCCATGAATTCAGAAAGCTCGAGATCGAAGTAGTGGAACAAGGAGGAGTGCAGAACCTACTCAGCAGTATGAGAGCCGTACCAGACTTCCTTGAGGAAATAAAAAGTAACGAAGCTGGAGACGTAAAGCTAGAAAGGATCCGGAAGAAAGTCGCTGAAGGAAAAGCCAACGACTTCAAGATTCACGAGGATGGAAGCATTCGCTACAAATGAAGATGGTGTGTACCGCAAAAATGTGCAGAAACTAAGGAGAGATTGATGCGTGAAGCTCATGATACACCTTACTCAGTACACCCTGGAGGCGAAAAACTCTACAAAGAATTGAAGAAGATGTTTTGGTGGCCTAACATGAAGAAGGAGGTAGCAGAATTCGTAGCCAGATGTTTAACGTGTCAGAAGGTGAAGTTCGAACACAAGAGGATGTGAGGCTTAGTTCAGCCATTAGACGTACCCGTTTTGAAGTGGGATTCTATTTTGATGGATTTCGTGACTGCCTTACCGACGTCAAAGAATGGACTCAACCAGATATGGGTAGTAGTAGATCGACTTACCAAGACAGGTAGGTTCATCCCAATGAAGGACACTTGGAACATGGAGCAGAGAGAAGACGCATATGTTAAAAACATAGTGAGGTATCATGGGGTTCCAAGTTCGATAATTTCTGATTGGGAGACTAACTTCCTCTCTCATTTTTGGCGATCTCTTCAAGAAGCATTGGGAACTCAGTTGAGGTTTAGTACAGCGTTTCACCCAGCTACAGACGGTCAGACAGATAGGACCATTCAGACATGGAGGACATGTTAAGAGCTTGTGTCATGGACTTCCAAGGCTCATGGGTTGACAAATTACCTTTGATAGAGTTCTCCTACAACAATAGCTACCACGTCAGTATTGGCATGGCACCGTATGAAGATTTGTACGGAAGGAAGTGCCGATCACCACTGTGTTGGAACGACATCAGCGAGACGATAATAATTGGCCCGCAAGTTATCGAGGATATGACGGATCAAGTACGTCTCATCCAGCAAATAATGAAGGCAGCCTAGGACAAAGGTCGTTGGAGTTCCAGATTGGAGAAAAAACATTTCTCAAGGTTTCACCTACAAAGGGAGTAACGAGATTCAACCAGAAAGGGAAGTGAGCCCAAAGTTTATCGGACCATACGACATCTTGGAGAGGATTGGGGAAGTTTCTTATCGACTAGACTTACCTTCAAATTTGGGACGAGTACACAATGTCTTTCACGTTTCACAACTGAAGAAGTACGTACCTGACCCATCTCATGTGCTAGATCATGAACCAGTCGATTAAGACCCATCCCTGTCATAGTCAAGATTCTGGACACTAAAACAAGAGACACACGTACCAAGAGCGTTAAGCTGGTGAAATTTTTATGGACGAACCATCAAACCGAAGAGGCTACTTGGAAAGCATAAGATGACATGAGAAAGAAGTATCCCCACCTATTTAATGAGGTAAATTGAGTTCCAGGGACGTCACTCCCTAAGGGGGAGAGGATGTAACCTTTCGCTTTAATACCCTTACGTTTATAAAATAGATCTTAAACATTTCATATTAACCCTAGTACATTTCGTGATATATTTTGTGCATCATTATATAGACATATATTAACATTTTATAGAAACGTTATGATTATTGAGTATGAGTAGATTTAGCTTCGAGGACCAAGCTTCTCTTTAAGGGGGGAAGGATGTAATTCCCCGTTTAATTTTGAAGGGTAAATTGGTAATTGTAACATAAAATGCTATTTTTTATTGCGAGTGATGAGTTGGATTATTTTTGGGTTCAAAATATATTCGGGAAGTTCATATAATAATTCTATAGAAAACGATATTTTAATTGTGTATTCTATTTAGCATTTTATGTAGTTTATTTAGATATAACAAGTGTGTACCCAACCCACTAGATTGACCCAACCAATTGGTGCTCCTAAAGCACCCAAACATAGCTAACTAGTAGACAAAAAAAGGGGGGGGGGGGCAAAGTCGGTGAAGCAAATTCACCTCTCCAAGTAACATTTATTTAATATTCTCTATCTCTCTCTCATTGTTCTCTCACAAAACAAAATCAGAAACAAAATTTCTCTCTCTCTCTCTTGCAAACCCACGACAGAGAACCAAAACCACCACCACCACCGTACCTTCCATCACCACCACCCGAACCACCTTCACCACCACAGCCACCTCCTTCTCACTCTCCCCTCTCCCTCACTGTTCGAAGAAGAAAGCAGCAGTAGCAGCTCCCGCCGACGAGGAGGCTGCCAACCACCCCGATGAACCAACCCCAACGGGAAACCACGCCGCCACCTCCGTCTTCTCTCTCCCTCACTCTGTTTTGAACCCCTGAGCCTACGCCTCCCTCTGCTGTGACCCAAGTACAAGAAGTGCAGCAGAAGTTCGCTGCAGAATGACCAGAACCACCGAAATCGCCGCCGGCCACCATTTTTTTCCAGCGAGAAGCTCAACCGAGCTAACCAGAGCGACCCACCATCTCCCGTTGGTACCAAACAACTCCTGGAGGTCTGAGGAGTCCTTTAGCAACATCAAACAGAGCCAAGAACGTCGGATTCATCGTCGGTGTTCATCACCGCGGACCACCACCTTCAGAGCCGAGACCCGTTCCGTTTCTTGCCCATTTCTCGCAATTTTTCGCGTAGGTGAGTCCTAAATCACCCTCTAGTTCATTTTTAATCATCAAAATCTCATCTTGTTAGCTCTAAATCGAATCAGGTATGTTGGGTTTAAGTTGTATGCATATGTTCTTGAAGGGGGTTGTTTATGTAGTTTCTGAAAAGTTGAGGGTGAGTAGTGCACTGCATGTATAGTTTCTGAAAAGTTGGGGTGATTTGTGTATAATATGAAACTGCTTATAGTGGGGGTGTAACTAATTATCTTTTATGATAAGTTTGGGGGATCTAGTTGTTGTTTATATAAACTGCATATAATATATGAAATTAAAAATGTGATTTTTGGATTAAAGTTATATCATAATATTTTTAGATATTATTTTGACTATATAAAAGTAAACTGGTTGTTAAAATTATATAGGAATTTATTTGTATGAAATATTGTTGTTTCTATTGAAAATAAGCAAGATAAAAATGTACAATTTGGTTTAATTATATAATTTTAGGCTGTATTAAATAGTTTCATGTGTTTGTAAACTAGTGTTTTGAGTAAAATATATTATTGAATATTATTGGTAAAAATAAAATAAGTTTGAAATTCATTTATGAAATAACTAATGAGTAGATTCTTTAAATAAAAATATATACTTCTCTTATTTAAAAGTACTTGATTATTTTTCCTAGTTACTAGAAATTTATTTATCCAACATAAGTTTTATAAATATATATGACTTATTTTTATGGGAATAAATATTTTGTGAATTTTATTTATGAATTTATTTATTTTATAGTATATACACTTTTTAATAAATAAATAGCTATAATTGAATTAGTTAGAATTAATTTTTCACTCACTTGTGAATAGATATTTTGTTTATTAAATTATTATTTCCTAAATAGAAGAGTGTATAAACTTAGTATTGGATTTATTTCTCAATAACTTTACGAATTTCTATTTATATAATTTGTAATATTTTTATGAGAAAATATAAGTGTTAATATCACAAGTTCATTAAATAATTGTTGTATGCTAATAAGTAATGGGGGTTAAGGGGTGATTTCAAATGACACATTAGGAGATATAGCATGTTGCATATCATACTTGCACAATTAAACTTGTAATTAATTTAGGAATTATAAATTGTAGGTTACGAATTTGTAGACGAGGGCTACGTGTATCCATAGGAGCTTTATCGTGATAATTGTCGTGCTACTTGAGGTGAGTAAATATGCCTAACCTAGTGTGCCCGTGCTTCTTTCGTGTCCGATTATTTTTATGATTTTTTTTTTTTTTTTTTTTTATGTCTCAAAATGTGACTTGTGATATACGTGCTCAACTTGAGATTTGCAAAATACGTGTCTAAATGATTATTTTGGAAAAATATCACATGGAATTAATAATACGTAATAACGTAAAGTGGAAACAGTTGTGCGGTGGAACCATATGCAGATTATTATATATTGTGGTTATGATATTTTTTCTCGGTTGCAATTGCCCCGGGCTGCTCCATGTACTCACCTCTCTGGCCGCAAGAAGTCTTAGAGGGGTGCCGGCACTTAAGATCTTGGATGCATGGGATATGGATGGTTCTATATTTTAGATTGGTTTTGTTCCCCGCTACAACTAAATAATAAATGTGGATTTTTCATGTGGGAAATGGAAGGAATTGAGTTATTTTGGAAAATATGGAAATGGATTGAGAATGTTAAATAATGAGTTGGATAATTTATACTTGATCATTTGAAATAATATGTTGGTTTACTTCCTCATTATTCCTAAATAAAAATATACCTCTTTCCTATTTACATGTTGGGGTGTTTACTTGCTCAGATTTTGTGATGAATCTGGAAAAATTGCCGTCTTGTTTCTTTCCCCCGCATGTCTAGGTGAAGGAAGTTCGACTTAAGGGATCGCGGACTCACTTTGTTGTGCTAGTATTTAAATAATTGGAACACCCAGACAATGTTTCATCATGTTTAATAGTATGTAATATTTCACCGTTGAAGACTTATGGTTTGTAATAAATAATTATGGCGATGTTTGTTTTGTTTACCATTTTTCCTTGCACCCGAGAGCAATCTTGGGTGTGGAGTGGCATTTCCGTATTTCTCCCACGACGAAGTACGAGGTGTCACAAACTGGGCTTTTCACTACACTTTGATTAAGTTGATTATGTGTTGTGTTAAAACAATTATCTATCAAATCATTATCAATGGAAAGAAAAGTGATATCTTGACCCCTTATAGGGGATTGCGACAAGGAGATCCGCTATCTCCTCTCCTATTTGTTTTGTGTGCTGAGGGTCTCACAGCTACATTAAATACGTTTGAAAGAAGGAATTGATTCTTTGGTATTAAGATGTCTAGATCTTGTCCTACCGCGAGTCACTTGCTTTTCGCAGATGATTCAATACTCTCCTGTAAAGCAACATTAACAGATTGCAGTGTTATCAATTTGGCATTAAAACTTTATGAGCATGCTTTTGGACAAGCAATCAACATAGAAAATTCCAATGTTTTTTTTAGCCCAAGCACCAGCTCAATGCTCAAAAGCTTCATCCTGCACTTGTTGAGAATAACAAAGGACTTCAAGGAGAGTAGCTATCTTGGGATGCCTTCCTTTTTAGGAAGGTCTAAGCATCAAACTTTAAAGTTTCTAAAGGAAAAGTTTCTTGAAAAGCTAAATGGATGGAATGAATCATTTTTTAGCACTGGAGGAAGAGAAGTCCTTATTAAATCAGTGATATGTGCTCTTCCCACTTACACAATATGATTTCTTTCTACCAAAAAAGTTATGCAACGAGTTGACTTCTCTCATGGCCAACTTATGATGGAGAAGCTGTGATCAAAATGAAAAGGAAAATTCATTGGAAAGCTTGGAGAAAACTCTATGATGATAAGGCAATTGGAGGATTGGGATTAAACTTATCAAAAAAAAAAAATTGGAGGATTGGGATTCAAAGATTTGTATGATTTCAATCTTTCCTTGCTGGCTAAGCAAGCTTGGAGGTTATTGATAACTCATCACTCTTCAAAAAAGTATTCAAAGGAAATTTTTTCCCAAATAGTTTATTCTAGGATGCAAAGTCTCCTTCAGGTTGCTCATGGATTTGGAATGAATTCTAGAAGGCATAGAAATCATTCAAAGAGTTTGGAGATGACAAATTGATTGTTGTGCAAGCATTGATAGCTGGAAGGATCCGTGGTTGCCAAGATCAACTAATTTCTATGTTGAGCCTGGTAAAATCCCTCAATGCTCAATCAATAAGGTGGCTGAACTAATAGATCATGAAAATAGGTGGAACAATGATTTGGTGAATGGTTTATTTAATGAAGAGGAGGCTTCTATCTTTCTGTCAATGTCAATTGGCTCTCATGATTTCCCAGATAAAATCATTTGGCATTATTCTACTAATGGTTGTTTCACCACCAGATCAGCTTACAAGTTATTGAGGAATCATCATAATTTAAATGTTGAAGCTTCTTGTTATCACAGTCAGTATCATTGGGGCATGCTTTGGAACTTGACAGTTCCTCCTAAAGTCAAATTATTCTGCTGGAAATTTCTCTCTCATTGCATACCTTGTGCTGCTGCGTTAAACCATAAAGGGTGCAATAATGACCCCATTTGTGCTATCTTTGGAGAAGTATCAGAAACTGGAGCACATGTTCTTAAGGATTGCAGCTTTGCTAAACAAGTGTGGAAGCTATCCCCTTTCAAATTTATTTACCTCCTTCCCTCAAATCTTTTTCTTATTGATTGGTGGAACCATATTAACTCTATAGTAGCAGAAAACAAAGATAAAATGGTAAATTTGGGTCTCATTACTTCTATTTGTTGGGAGATCTGATTATCCAGGAATGACTGGATCTTTAATTCTATCAAATGGGAGTCAAAACACAATATTTCAAGAGCAATTTCAAACTTTTACGAATATTATGATGCAAATACTCCTCAAGTTGCTTATAGTAGTTCAATTGCCCCTAAATTTTATCAGTCTGATGGTGTTATTATTCATACTGATGCTGTTGTTGATACTAAAAGGAATATCGGAAGCATTGCAGTCATCTTCATGAATGCAGAGAAGAAGGTCATTGGCAAGAATATAAAATCCTTCTCAAAAGTATCTCTTCTTTCTAATAGTAAAGTTGTCATGCAAAATTTCTCCAGAAAACAGAGTTTACCTCCTTAATCGATTGCAGCAATTATTTCAAATTGTATAAGATTGCCTGCTGTTTTTGTCTCTTGTATTTTGTTCCCAGAGAGCTCCACTGTGTTGCTCACTGTAATGCTAAGCTAGCTCTGGACTCCTCTGTTAATTCAGAGGTTTGGATGTAATTTTCTTGCCTTTGATAGCCGTTAATACACTAAAAGTTTGAAGAAGAAAAAACATACTCTTGACGTTAAAATGTAACGCTCTACAAGACAAAATCACTATAAAGAGAGTTTGAAGAGTCAGTTTGAAACCGTTGTAGTGGTGCTAATAGTTATTTTGTGATAATCAATGTGGGAAAGTTGGTCAAGCAGCTCCACCGAGTCGCCCATTAATCCAACGAAAAATAAATTGAACCCTTCTTCTAATTCAGATCACAAGAGGGGCATATAAGTATAAACGAAATAAAAAAATAGACAAGGCGTACTGCTGCTGGTAGTAATAGGCTTCGCAACATACTTGACTCAAACTGACAAAGCAAATAGAGAATTAGACGAGGACAGGGGAGATGTAGGAAGGACTGAATAACCGATCATTAAATTGATTTAATATGGAATTAGTGATTGACACAGAAAAATATAATTAATGCTTGATATAAATCATTAAGTTAGAATTAATTGTGGGGTAAAAATGTCACGGCAACGAAAAAGTAGCGTAAGAAACATTCTCAGTAGTGTAAGAATCACTAGATGATACTACAGTTACAACTTACTCCTCCTTAATTCTCTTGCATTTTTTTTCTTATCAAGTTCATTCATACTCTCTATTAGTAATTTTTCAAATTTTCCCGAATTATGTGGCACAAACACTGATTAAAAAATAAGATGACACGTTAAGAGTTTTCCTAGTTTTAATCCCAACAACCTGGCTAGCCTTTTAGGACCTCGTCCATGTTTGGCGTACAAATTCCACGTTCCAAAAGAAGAAGCATGTACTCGCTCACCTTCCTAAATACAAATTCCAAGTAATACTTTTTTCTCATTTGGACGCCAACACGTTTCTTAAACCAGTAAAAAGATGGAAAACCCAGCTCAATTTTTCATTAATTAATTTCTTAAAAATATCATATTTCCCAATCCCGCCTGAGTCCTGTTCTCGGCACTCTTTAATGCTCTGTTTTCACACCCAGATTGACCCATAAATGCGTGTATATAGTTAATAGAAGAATAGACCCACATTGTTAGGTAGGTTATGTATATATATACAGGGTGATAGATACAGGTCTGATTAAATCAGCGAAAAGGCTTGTCCGACCAGCGATCACAGCAAAGCAAAAGCCCTTTGGAAATGGGGTTTTGACAACAGCCGAAATTCTGACTCCGGGTCCGACTCAGATTCAATCGTTGAAACTCGTCTGATTCCTTCTCAACCAACCTCGCCGTTTTCAGGTGAATTCCGGATATTTTTTATCTCTCGTGTCTTCTCTGTGAATTTAGATCTGTTAAACTTATTGATTAGTTCTGTTCTTTGTTTCTATGTGGGATTTGTGAGTCTAGTTTGGTTTTGATCTCGTTTGATTTGGGTATTAATCGGACAAATGTTATCTTCATCTTTGTGTCACCTTAATTTGAGTGAATTGGTCACCAAGCTCTGTGTTTATTTGTTCACTGATAATGTTGTGAGTGAGGAATGCTTTTTGTGTTTTGTATCTCCTTCTCTTCTACTTCTCAACTAATTCTCTCCTTGTGGGGTTTTTTCTTTTTTGTATACCATGAATTACTAATGAAATTGTGCAAGTAGCAATCGTCAAGTATCTAGGCTTTGATCTTTAGTTGATTTGACTACTAAACTAAATAAATGATATTTTCCCTTCTTTTGTGACCCTTAATCCGACAGGCTAGTCATTGTTTTCTGTCATTCTTTTTGGTAATTGGATTTGAAGTTTCACCATTCTTTTGTGATTGGGGAACGGTCTGCGTTCATCATCTGTTTCTCTTCTACTCCTTCTCAACTAGCTTCCTCCATGTGAGTTTTATACTCTATTTTTGTATACACATGACATGAATCACTCATGAAATTTTGGAAGTCGAAATTAAGGCCTTACCCATACTCAACGAGGTCTTACTTTTGTTTCTTCAAAGTTCAAACAAGTTGGGATGATAACCGGTATGCAGAATGTCACCTCTATGGAATTCGGTGTACAGGGTAGGCTAATAGTTTTTTTTTTTGGTAATAGGAAGGAAATATTTATGTGCGAATTAAGAACATTATATGATCCAATTTCTACGCTATTTTACTTGTAAAACACCCTTCATCCATATATTAGCATGTTTAGAAATGATTTTCCCCTCCTGAAGAATGAAAGTTCACCATGCTTGTCACAGTAGAGAAGAATATGTAAACTGAAACTGATCACAGGACCAATATATATCTCAATTGCAGTTTTTGGATAAATCACTTAATGAACATTTATAGAGAAATTTGCTTGGTGTTCTCTGTGATTTCCAGTTCCATACAATCATGCAAAAGTACAGTATAATCCTTGGTATCTTCTGATTTTACTTCAAGACTTTTCCAAACCATCTTCTCTTCAAGCAAATTTCTTAACTCTGAACCACATTTTGATGCCTTTACGTATCGTCCATAAGATATTCAATGGATTTATCACTCATTAAAACATTCAAACGGCGATTTATCTTGATTTTTTTCCATCTATGAATATTTTGCCCTGGATTTGAAAGGTAAGATTTCTTTTATCTTTTTCGAATGCTTCCTTTGTACACCAACATTGGTTTCCTCTTCTCTGCATGTCTTGACTCGTGTCAAGCTTGTTGTGCAACCGGTTAATAAAGCACCGACAGGCTCTTCCTTGGAGCTTATCTGAGTTTCCTTTATCATGATTGTATGATACTTTAACGCCAAAATGGAGTTCCGTGGACAAACATTATTCTTCTACCATTTTGGTTATATATGGACGGTGGAAATTCATCTCATTGCAGTTTCTTTTGTATCAGCTGCTAGGTTGTGAGAAGCAATTACGGTGCTAGGCTGCTTATACAGGACTAGGAGGGATTTCAAAGATGAAGGCTCTTATTCTTGTTGGTGGTTTTGGAACACGATTGAGGCCATTGACCCTAAGTTTTCCCAAGCCACTTGTTGATTTCGCCAACAAACCCATGATTCTGCATCAGGTATGACTTTGTTACTGTGAATGTGCTCTTTAAGGTTTAAATATGTAGAAATTTTAGTAATGTGCATATTTTGAATCGCCCTTTTCTATGCTAACTGGCTAGTATGGTGGATTTTTGATAGATCTATAGTTCTATACGCACAAATCTCATTGATTTATATTTTTCTTCTCAAATTATTCATTGGTTTCTTCACTAAAATATAAGTAATATCTGTAAACCTACGGTTCCAAAGGTTTGGTTTTTAAATGTGATTTGTAATTCTAGTGTACAACCTTTGAAATCTACCCAAGCGGAGTTTGTGTCCTCTATAAGTCCCTTAAGAAATGCAAAATTTTAAGAATTAAGTTTCAATATTTTTCGTTCCATTTTATAGATTTTTTTAGTTCAACATTTAGTTCGGCCAGAGCATCATTTGTTCAATAGTGAACAAAACAGAATTTCAAAATCTGGATACTTGATTTCAAAAAAAAAAAAATCTGGATACTCGGATACTCTTTGGGGGACATTGATGAAAAGGATTTCTGAATTCTTAATATGTGAAAGGAATGTATTCTTAAAGAAAAAGAAAACCTTTTTGTTTAATTATTATCCTTTTTTATGTTGCTCGCGACCCTTTTCCCTTTAGGAGGTGGTGGTAGTTAAAAACTTAAAATCTTCAAACATGCCAAAAAACTTTTCAATTGAATAAACATACTACACTATCATGAATATTCTCAAACTTAAAATGACACAACCAACCCTGAGGTATGTCACTTTACAAGATCGGTTCTCATACTTGTTCCTCTCCGCTTCTCTCGAATTAATGTATTTACCATTTGTCGTATGACTTTTTTACATTAGATTGAGGCTCTGAAGGCTATTGGAGTGACCGAGGTAGTTCTAGCTATCAATTATCAACCAGAGGTAAATTTTGAGCTATTTGCACCAACAATTTTACCTCGTGCCAATTAGACTTTTACAGTGCCTGATGTATCTTTGGGTTGGTGACCCTTCTCGTCTATTAGGTGATGCTGAACTTCTTAAAGGATTTTGAGACAAAACTCGAGATCAAAATCACGTGTTCACAGGAGACTGAGCCACTCGGCACTGCCGGTCCTCTGGCTCTAGCAAGGGACAAACTTATTGATGACTCTGGTGAGCCCTTCTTTGTTCTCAACAGTGATGTTATCAGTGAATACCCTCTTAAAGAGATGATCAATTTCCATAAATCCCATGGAGGCGAGGCTTCCATAATGGTGACCCAGGTATGTTACAAAACACATTAAAAAATTGCATTTACATCCTTTTCTAAGGTTGAAAATACAAATTAACCGAGTGAAGTTTCTTCGGTTGGTTGTAAATAATAGGTTGACGAGCCATCAAAATACGGTGTGGTTGTTATGGAGGATTCGACAGGGCAAGTGGAGAGGTTTGTTGAAAAACCAAAACTCTTTGTGGGTAACAAGATCAATGCTGGTATCTACTTGTTGAACCCATCTGTTCTCGACCGAATTGAGCTGAGGCCGACCTCGATCGAGAAAGAGGTATTTCCCAAGATTGCGGCGGAGAGGATGCTATTTGCCATGGTTTTACCAGGGTTCTGGATGGACATTGGACAGCCAAGGGACTACATTTCAGGCCTGAGACTCTATCTGGACTCCTTGAGGAAGAAATCTTCACCAAAATTAGCGGCTGGTGCTCATATCTTGGGAAACGTGCTGGTGGATGAGACGGCTAAAATCGGAGAAGGATGCTTGATCGGGCCGGATGTTGCAATCGGGCCGGGCTGCGTGATCGAGCCCGGAGTTAGGCTCTCTCGTTGCACGGTCATGCGTGGGGTGAGGATCAAGAAACATGCGTGTGTTTCAGGTAGTATCATCGGTTGGCACTCGACCGTTGGGCAGTGGGCCCGTGTGGAGAACATGACTATTCTTGGGGAGGATGTTCATGTCGGCGATGAAATTTACAGTAATGGAGGTGTGGTTCTGCCTCACAAAGAGATCAAATCCAGCATTCTGAAGCCTGAAATTGTCATGTGAAAGTGTGTGGCGTTTGGAGCAGAATGTAGAATGCTTGGGATGATTGATTTCCTTCTGTTTTGACTTTCTTTGAACTCTCTCCTCTTCAAGTTTAGATGTCTAGTTTAAGATTGGTTTATGTGAACTGTGATGTATTAGTGGGCTGTTTTTTTTTATAAAAATAAACTGTTTTTTTTTCTTTTTCTTGTACTCGTGAATTTATTGCAGTCACAAAATACTCGCTAGTCTGGGGTGCTTTGTTAGAAATCTCTCAAATTGAAAGAAAACTAACCTAGATCATATTCAAAACCCTGACTTATAATACTGTAGACGATTTCAGTTAGATCCTAGTTTACCTAGACTGGACAGGTTGTTTGCCCTTATTTCTGAGCTTTGACACATATAACTTCAGTTCCATCAGGGCTTACATTGTTTTGAAGGGTTTTTTTTCTTCCAGATCTTTCGCCGGCATCTTCTTTGGGGTCGATTAATGGCAGTTGTTTGTTGATGCTAAAGAGCTGGTTTGTCAGACCTTTTCTTCCCTTGATGTCACCGAATATTATTTGGTTTCTGAAGAACTTTGACTGTAGTTTTTTTTCCACGGACTACAGCCGCCACTGTAGTATGAACAGTCAATGTCCCCGATGATTGCGGTCGCTGCGGATACGGTCAATGATTTAATCCATTCGATAAAAAGTACATAATTGAATGCTTAATACTATCTTTTTTCTTCTTTGAAAAATGTTCAGCTTTTTTATTGTTTATGACTTCATTCCTTCATCTAGTTTAGTGTCCCAGAGAGGAATAATCCCTTGGAATATATAGGTAGCAGGTTACAATCAACAAATAAATTGACAATGAATAATACTAATATATTCCTAATTGTCATATCCATCAGGAATCAGCAGCCATCCAAAGAACAAACGCTTCAATCCAAGCATAAAAGACGGAATTGGGATAAAGTATCCTCCAAACTAACCCAATTGATTGGAAGATGAAAAATGTGTTCGAGCCAGTTGCATTTCTTAATGCCATGCCAGATTGTTTGTTCAGCTGTTGTTTTCGAGTACTTAAATTTTTAAGGTCTTTCAAGATTTTCATTGGGGCTGCTAAATATAATAAGATCCAATGAAGCTGACATCCAAAATGGCACAAAAAAAGAAAGTGTTCCCTCCTGCCGAATTTTCGGTGGTATGACAATCCTTTTCTTTCGGCGAAGGCTGGTAAGTGAAAAGTGCCCACTTCAACCAATATTAGGCAGATATGCAGATCAAAATGAAACTTTCTGTTTTAAGCATCCATAAGAGAACATCCTAATAAACCTCAAAATCCAAAAGTGGTAAAGACTAAACTAGTTTGTATGCCTAAAATGCGTCGGATTGAGCGCAAATACGCTCGACCCAATGACTCCAAAAACGCATGCTCAGCTCCTGACTCTGTCACTATCATTACCGATATCCATCACTGTCTCCAGCAACTTTACCTAAACCAAAACTATGAAGACCAGACGACGGTAGTTACATGTACACTTACAAGCCTCATCATATGTGCCATCTTTCATACGGTACTTCTGTCGCAACTTGGTAGAGAAGATGTAATTTCTTGGTCATCACAGCCTATCTATGCAATATGCTCGGTATAACCTTTTAAGGTCTTAACAGTTGAACCCAGACGAGTAGGTCTTAACAGTTGGCGAGTATCTATATAGCGTTCAGAGATGTCAAACGAGCGAGTTACGCATGTCGTACCTGTTTATACAATGGTTCAAGCATAAACGGCCTCAACTTGCCCACCCTTTCAACCTTCCTCCTTTAAATGGGTGGGTCATAATGGGTGAACACAAACGCGAACCCATCCATTTAGCGAGAAACTCCCATCAACATGACACTCGTCACTACCATCAGTCCAACACTATCACTACCAACAATCCACTATCAATATATAAAAGGCTTTGTACAATTGTTGCGTCATTTCGCAAAAAAAAAAAAAAAAAAAAAAAAAAAAAAAAAAAAAAAAAAAAAAAAAAAGATCTTGCGTCATGTTTCTTTTTGGACTCCTAAGGAGCCCCTTCATCTAAAGCACTTTTTTTTTCAATGAAAGTGTTCTCCCCATATAAACTAAACTCCTTTGACTGCTAGATATTTCA
Source organism: Linanthus parryae (assembly GCA_023055425.1). Taxonomy (NCBI): domain Eukaryota; kingdom Viridiplantae; phylum Streptophyta; class Magnoliopsida; order Ericales; family Polemoniaceae; genus Linanthus; species Linanthus parryae. The sequence continues at coordinate 101,348,692 of JALGPY010000002.1, forward strand.
ATGGAGAAGCAAGTGTTTGCTAGAGGCAATGCACCAGCAGCGCTCATAGCAGCCAGAGAGAGATTGGGCCAATCTACTATTAGCGTTGCATGGTAACACTCAGCTATGAGTTGAAGATATTAAAATTCTGAAATGCTAGATTTACACAAGATACAGTTTTTTTTCCTCAGAATATCAGCTATAATAACGCAAAGAAAGGAGAATGTGGAAAATTTAACAACAATAATTCTGATCACGTGAATGTAGAATCCACAACATTAGCTCTAGAGCGTGTGAACAGCGCCTTTTTCCTGTTAATTCTCTTCATCAATTAAGAACAGGAAAGACAGCTACTCAAAGGAGAAGACAAAAAGATTTACAAATTTCACCTTAAGCAATGTTCACTGGTCGCATTTTTTACAACAAGGATAGTCAAACAGAAGCCAGAAGCCAAAACATGATGTAAGAAGATAAGGCAAGAAAGAACCACGATGTGAAAGCCAGGGCCACCGCTAGTTTGAACATGTTGCAGTCCAGTAGTTGCTTCTCTACCCGGCAAAAGTTCGTGTCTTTCGCAAACAGAATTATCACTCCAGCAGAAGAACACGCAGCTCCAAGTGATAAAATTGACGTCACCTAATATATGAATAGGAAGAGACATAAGAAATTTCATACTACTTGAGTTCGGCACAGTCAAAATATGTTTAGAAAGGCCACAACATGCTAACAGGGTAATATTTTGACCATTACTCATTTCGCGGAACAAAGTCGATTTTTTGCCTTTATTTTTACATGATTTTGCTATGAGGCAAATGACCCACGGGGGATCCAATATGCCATGAAAAGATGGCTACAGCACACGAACATCGATGTGATGGGGGTCTAAATATGCAGGGGGACATGCATCATAATAAAAGCAAAATACTAATTCGCGAGATCTTTCACTAATGCAGAAAAACTTGATCGTACCTCTAAACAAGATTCAAACAATAGCCTGATGCAGAAGTTCAATTGGAATACTCTGTCTCCCTAAAGAGAAAGGGGGTTTGGGTCTGAGGAAGGCTAGAAACCAAATTTTACTGATTTCCAAACTTTAGTTGGAATATGACTAATGGGCAAAGTTCTTTGTGGAGAGATGTGCTTATAAGAAATATGTGAGAAATGAAAATTTTCTCGCAGCTAAAATGTCCCCCGGGTGCTCCCACATTGGAGTAGGCGTCCTACAAACCCAATCTCATGTTCTTAGAAATATGAAATGGTGTGTCAAAAATGGTAAGAGGACTTCTCTGTCAAAGGCTTGGGTTGTGTGGAGACAACCCCCTGGGGTTAATCTCCCTGACCAGGTCAATGAGGTTAGCGTTGACAGCATCATTAATCATGATGGTTCTTGGAATCATCACTTGATTAGATCAATTTTCCCTAAAAATGTGGTTAATTTGATTCTTAACATTGTCCTTCCTACCCAGTACGGTGGTACTGGTGGAGATGATGTGCCTTATTGGAAGGGTGCTAACAATGGTCTTTTTCACTGTTGCTGTTGCCTACGAGTATTTTGAGGAGTTGGATCACTTTCTGTGGACTTTGCTCCATGGCAAAAGTATGTTCAATTCCAACAGGAAGTACAGAGGTTTTACCTCAGATGAAAGCTGCAACCTGAGTGGTGTTATTGTGGAAAATATTGATCATATCATCAGATACTGCAAGGATATCAACAAGATATGTTTCTTTTTCTTTTCTTTTTTCCTTTTTTTTTTGGCAATTCTTTGCTTCGTAATGGGGATTACAGTAACACCAAAGATTGGATTACTGTGAATATTCTCAATAGCAACAAAGTGGGGGGTGTCCCACACACCATCTTTTATGTTTTTGTTTTGTGGAATATTTGGTTAAGAAGAAACTCCAAAGCTGACAACTTGGAGTGCTGGGAGCTGGGGCGGAGCCATGTAGGGGCACGGGGGGGCACGTGCCCCCCCTGACTCCCCCGGAAACACTAGGATACCCCTATATTTTTAGTCTTTTTAGTTGTTTCTGTATTGAATATATATGTGTGCCCCCCACACATGACACAGTTAGTACTTTGGTCCAGTGGTTAGGGGTTTTTCTTTCAAAGCATAGGTCCTGGGTTCAATTCTTGGCAAGAGCATATACATTTTTGGACAAAAAAGGAGTTCCAGTTCTTGGTAAAAGCATTTTTTTGCACAAAAAATGCATCACCCACAATTAACCCTTTAATTTTTCATAAACACACAAAAAATAATAGTATTTATTACTCTAGCATAATTTTTTATTCATTCAAAATATATACCCTCTTCTTCAAAAAAAAAAAAATTGTGCCCCCCCTTCACTAAAATCCTGGCTACGCCACTGGCTGGGAGCAACATGTGCACAAAATTCAAAGGATCCGATAAAATTCAAAGGATGAGTATGTTCATTCAGAGAGCTTTCTTCACTCTCTCTACACAGTTTAAGTTTGTTTTGTCTAATCATTCTTCTAATTGGTGTTTCCCTGGTGCAGGTGAGATCAAGTTGAATATTGATGGATGCGCTAGTATCAGCAACTCCATGGCTGGGTTTGGAGGCATTTTCAGAAATGGCAGAGGGAAGTGGATGCTAAGCTTTTATGGAAATGTCAATGGCAGCTCCAGCATTGAAGCTGAGATCTGGGGAGCTTCCAGGGGCATCACCATTGCACATCAAAGAAACTGGAAAGTGATTATTGAAGGTGACAATATGGATGTAGTTGACACTTTCAATGGTACCAAAGAGGTGCTTCAATGGCAACCAAATTGAAGATGGAAGAATGCTGATGGGGAACAATTACAGCAACATCAAAATCATCTCAAGGAGTGTTAATGAGGTGGCTGATGGGGAAACCCATCATAACAAATTTATGCATCAGGACTAAGAGTAACTGCCTGTTTTTTCAAATCACGGAAAGAGACATAGCTAATACTAGCATAGGTAGCTTTATGCAAACAAAGATAAAAATACTGAAAACACGACTTTGTTGTTGGCAGTGAACATGAATATTCGTCATTAAAAGCTCGGTAAAACTAGCATTAGTCACCAATTCATAATTCTGATTGTTACATGTTAGTAATATAAACCACAACGAGTAGGCAGTTGATTTACAAAGCTAATATGGTTTCACCACAAGATCATCAAGGCATGTTCTTTTCAGGGAATCCAACAATGCAGGGTGTAACACATACAGTACATTAATAGCATGCTCAGGTATCTTTGAAAAAGAGAGAAAGCTTTTATCTGACACCTTGAAAAAATAATGGGGACTAAGCCATGATGAGGTTCCAACGTTCAACATATTGCAAAGAATCTAGCCTAGAACCTAGTTATTTACCCACGACAAAATAATATCTTCATATAGAAATTAAAGATTTAGCAGGTTTACTGAAGTTTGTCTTCAATGGTCAGTTCAATCATTGAGGAGCTTAATGAGGGCACTATAGGAAGCATCACAAGGATATATTGTATACCTTCTTCCATGTATATTAAGTCACATACTGTACTAAGTACTAAGGCAGTGGTCTTATTCATAGAGGTATTTGCAAAGACAGTTCCACTGATTTATCTCACTAGTGGAAATAACTGATCACAAAACAATTCTTCAAATTTCATTGATGTGGCAACTTTTATCATTATTTTGAGATCTTAGGTCCTAGATCAGCACACTCTCAGAGTAATCTTTACTTCCAATGAAATTCGGAATCATTTTTCTATTGCAGTTGCTTGAATCAGCAAAATGTTAGTTATCACTTCATACATTTGTATACACAATAAATCGAAATAAAGGAAGCTAAATCATTTCTGACAATGATTTCTGGAAACCACACGGACTTATTTCAACAACTTGAGTATTCGTGATGGTTACGGATGCTGTTTTCTTCCTATGATGATTAACTGAAGGACACAAAAAGAACTCGCCCGTGTATGATGATCAACTGAAGAGTGAAGTTCAGAATAAATTGCTTACCCAATCACCAACAACAAATAGGCTGACTAAAACATGACTATGGAGGTCTTTCTTGAGCCTTAGAGCATGAATATCAAGACAAGCAAGTCCGAAACTCCACACCACTTGAAGCCCCATTGATGCAATTAAGTAACTGAAATCCGAAGAATAACATGATTAGTGTTTGTATTGGACACATGGTCAACCATTTGAATTTCAAAAGAAAACTTAGAAAAATAAATGATTATTACTAAAAGCGGAAAAGTTAGAAGACGACAAGAGTATTCAACTAACAACCAGCAAAAGAACACATAAGTTAATCATAGAAAACTTCTGTAGTTAAAGAGTAATGAATTTATTACATTCTCTTCACATGCCATTAAGTATTGCCAACCATGTGAGAAGGATACAGCTAGTATAAATTCAAATGTTGCTGAGTACAGGGTGATGCATATCTATAGAATGTCTAGGTTTGAGGACACAGAAATTCAAAATATTTTCAACTGGTTGCCTTCATTTGTTATCTGACTTATTGCAGATGTTTGACTATAACCACTACAGAAACAATAGTTTACCACTTCAGAAGATGAATGAATCATCTAAAGGATGTGTAGGTTAGAGGACACGGATGACCTATAGAAAATACTAGTATTATCAAGAATGTTATCAGAAAATCTTGCTTCTCCTTTTCTCAGTGTGTAGTATCAGCTTGTTCTGGAATTCTTCAGCATCACGCTTACATCATGAAATGATGGAGACTTCTAATGCTGAAAAGAAAGTCCTCATTTGAATTTTAAATTGTTTGCCTCTTAGGCTCCGTTTGGTGGGTGGTAAAACATTTTACTGTAAATTTTTTTCCCTTGTTTTGATGTTTTGGTGCTGTTTGGTTGGAGGTAAAATATTTTCCTGTAAACTGTTTTCCCTCAGATGATGTAAGATGATTTACACATTTCAAATTCGTTAGCCATTTACGGAGAGTGAAGCAGCACAACAACAACTCATAGTAACACCTCCACCACCAATAACCACCACTACCACCTACCTCCACCACGACCCATCACCGCCACCCACCTTCACCACCACCTATCTCTGCCACTGCCGTCACGGCCCACTGTTTCGGCAAGTGTCAACCAAACATGAGAAAATAATTGCAGAGAACTTTTTCACACAACAATCTCCAGCTAGATATGGATTAGGTCAAGAACACACTTCTATTGCAGATGAACATTCATCCTCCCAACATTTTAGTTATATCAAATTAAGTCAAAGTAACGGTTGATACAGACTATTACGCGACAATACGTGACCATCTCACTAGATGATATATACGCTGCAACATAATGGAAGCAACTGCAACACAAATGGAAGTTTCTGCAACATAACTGGAAGCATACATTGACTGATTGAGCCAACCATGTATTGCCATTTTTGCAGAAAAAGCGTCAAAGGGGACGTTGCTTGTAACTGTTTTCTGGTGATCAACTTGAAATAAGAAGTTAATGGAACAAATTTGTACTTCGGACATTATTAGCACATTGGGGCCGGAGAGCCACTGTTGGTGGCTGGGTATCCGACAGTAAAATGTCAAGACACGAAGTTTTTATTGAGGGATTATTTGATGTTCTTCTCAAAAGGGGAAGCACAATAACCTCTGAATTGGCAGGCTCTCCGCCTCCGTAGCCACACCAAATGGGTATACACACTTTTTTTTAGAGCTAAAGTTTTCTCATACTAACTCGCCCACATAATATGCATCCCCCACAGAAGGCGATTAGTAAGGAAGTCACTCAGCTAATAATGTACAAAAGAAGATGTAACTCAAACTAAATCCGCCTGACATCATTTAATATATGTTGGAAGTAAAACCATTCATCCTCTGAGTGGAAACTGGAAACCAGATTCTGGGAAGGGAAGAGAAGGGAAAAGAGAAGGACAATCTAATTCTAATCTAGTTTATTTTCCAATTTGCGATTCCAGAACAAATTCAGTGAAAAGGTTTTTTTCAAGAACAATTTTACATAAATATAGAACATCTTCTATCAATCAGCAAAAGTAACTAATTTGTCATGTTTCAGAGTACTGTAACAGGACTAGAGCACTTTCCTAATCTTCTGATTTTTCCAAAATACCCAGGAGCTGTCTCATTTCTTGTAATGGAGAGATGATGCACTAAACCAGTTCAAAAAATTATAACATGCCAGTACTAAATATCCAAGAATAACAAAGCAGGAGAAGGGACAGAATCTTTCAATTACTGGACAATCTTCTGGAGAGTTGCCCATCAGACCTAACCCATGGACATTTTAATGTAAAATTACAGTTTCATATGATTGAATTTAAGAACAGCCCACTTTAGTGAAGTGAAATCAAGCTAAGGAATAACCCTTATAAAGTCTCACAGACACAAACCCAAATCCAAATTCACAAAGATCATCAGCTAAAAGATATCACAGAGTGACCCACTAAAGAAGAACAACAAAGAAAGCCATACCAGAAGGCAGTGGTGCCAGAGAAGCCAGAAGCAGAGGCCATGACCCCGATAGAAGCAGCAGCAAACAAACACTGGGTAACCCTCAAAACTAACCCACTCACCTTCCCTGGACTCCCAAACAAGTCTTTCATCCCTCCCTCTCTCTCTCGCCGTCCAAACAAAACTCTTCTCTCTACAGAGGCACTTTACCCAAGACGGACAAGCTCATGCTTCCCAAACATTCGTCTGTGGGGTTGAAGATCTAGGGCAGGATTGAAAGGAGGAAGCTCTGAATCGATTGTTTCCCTTTCCCAAATGCGATTACGGACATTTTCCAATCAAATTCTCTCTCATAGTGTTTGGTGGTGAGGGAAGAAGAATCCAAGTGTAGAGACTACAGAGAGTGCAAATTCAGACATCGTTTTCGTACACGTCACTTTTATATACTCCAGCGCTGATTTTATCCTCCATTTGTTTTTTGTTTTTTTCTTTTTTTTTTTTGAAATAATCCTCCATTTGTTAATTGCACTATTTGCTTTTAATTTTGGGTCGGACAATTTTTTTTAAATGATTATTGTGAATTTAGGAATTATTTTTATAAAGTACAACTCGGTCCAGTTCTCTCTTCAAGTTGATTTTTGACTTGTATTTGGGTAATTTTGATAAAAATGATTTTGTTATCCAAATTATCGGGTCAAATTGACCCAGTGAATAGTGGTAAAAGTCAAATTGGGAAGAAAGAACTAGGACAGAGTGGTCTGTAGAGAATAGGAACGTAGAGAGAGTTGTATTTAAGGCTCCGTTATTTTTTCTTGTTTTGGTGTTTGGTTCATCATTTGTCTCGTAAAGTGTTTTCTCTTTTAAATTATTTTCACTCAAATGATGTAAAATGATGTACACGTTTAAAATTCGTAAGTCGTTTTCCGGAAAGTGAAGAAGCATGACAACTCATACAAACACATCCACCACCAATAACAACCATTGCCGTCACCCACCTCTACCTCTCATGCTGCTCCACCACCACAAAATGCCGTCACTCCACCACAACTCCACCACTTAACCATTAACACGTATAAAATTCATTCTTAGGGACTTGAACCTACAACCTCAACTCAATCAACTCAACCCAACATCACTTATAACTAATCGCTGCAGTAATTAATGTATTATTGCCATATGTATTTTTTTAATAATATCTAATGCGAAAGCAAAATATTTTGCAAGTGTCAACCAAACACGAGAAAATGATTTCAGAAAAACTTCTTCACAAAAAATATTTTACACGTAGAATATTTCCATTTGTAAAAATATTTACCGCCAACCAAACGGAGCCTAAGTGTCTTTTTTTTTTAAAAAGGTGTCTATTATTCTCCTCAAATGTACCATTTATATAGGGTGTGAGGGTTTATTAATATCATTCAAATATGTTGATACAATATGTTATGAAGATTCCAGTTTCAGATTATTTGGGTGTGCTTTTAGAGAGAGAATTCCTCTCTCCAATCTCTAGAAAATCATAATTCTCATCCCTTTTCGCCCTCTTTTGGCAACAGTAGACGCCGAGCTCACCTCCATCAATCTCCACAGCTTCATCCATTTTAGCTCACCCTTGTGACCACATCTTTCAGATCTGGTCTTGTTTCACCCTTTGTCCTATCGATCTTATCTTAATCCCCCATGTTTCATCTCCTTCCATCCAGTTAAAGCAGATCCATCTCTACTATTTAGGTTTTTAGTTCTCTGCATTTGTTGGCACGGTTGTTTCTTGGTTCATTATTCTATCCGATCTTCTCAAGCAAGAAGTTTGTTGTTGATTCTTCTTTTCGTTTCTCATTTACGGATCCTTTGTTACCTTGTTTGCTGACCTGATTGTTTCTTGGTTCTTTTCTTTTCTCATTAACGGATCCTTAAGTTTCTTCCTCATTTCCCCTGCTCACCCCTTCTCTTTTTTCTTTCTCCCATTTTCTTCATGTTTTCATCGATCAGTTCGGTTTTGTTTTCCTGTGCTGGTTTGAAGTCTATTAGCCTCTCTTCCTCTCTTGTCCCCCGTTTTTCTCCAATTGATCATCACTACGACACATCACGTAAGCGAAGAAAGATGTCTAATACCCCCCTCAAAAGGTGCCCTCGATGCAGCCTGCGACAAGGGTATCAAACCATTGTCAGAGGACGAGTACCTCAAACAGGGGAGTAACCTTAATAAAAAACGGTATCTCTTTTTGGGTTCAGAGGCTTCCAGATCTAAACGGATGAAAGATAAAGGGTATTTCAGCCTTGGACCGCAAATCCGCAGAGAAGGTATGTATGAACAATCAGTCGGAGCTGCTTAACCTACGGTTCTCTCATCCGCCAAAAAATGTGATTTAAAATGCATGTAGAGGTGTTGATGATTTCCTTTGTAACAGTTTTGCCGACAGTCCATCCACAAGTTTTACTTTCGTAAATCGAAGGAGTAACCAGAAGGTCCAAGTTGATCTTCTTTGGTATGTGGCGCAAGTTCGAAAATCTTATTATCATTCGGGTCCAGTTCGGATTAAGTACCCGGCTATCGACAACTACTCTAGGGAAATAAGAGGCATCGAAATAACACTATTGCTAAGCCTGGTAGTCCTACCGAACAAGATACATCCAAAAACACTCAAGCCTCCTCACAAACAAATGATGAAAAAATTGCTACCAACCCGGTCCTTTTAAAAACCCATATCCATTATCCATGTTCGACACCCTTTGAAAACCCGACAAATTACTTTGCTCAACTCCATAAGACGAACATGAAGTAAACCCCAACACAGCTCTCAACCCGAACCAACATCACCTTTTCAACACAATCCGATATCCAACCCGAAATCCTACCCAAGCACTCCACGGTAGAATCGTTTTAGATCCCGGATATTTGGTTGTTAGAAATATGGATATTATACTCCGGTGGTTAACCAAAGGATGTCGATTAATAAACGACGGTCTGATGGTTTTTCTGTTGATTTAAAACCGCTTGGTAAATGTTGGATTTGATGACCTAAATCCCCCACTTGGCCTCTTCACACAAGCTACTATGTGCTAACCTATAATTTTCCACTTTGCCTTTTCGGGGATAAACCCAATAGGCTCCATAAACTCCTTTTGTGAGTATACCAAACATGATATATAGTTTATTAGGATTGGCCCCCTGTAATAGAGCTTCATACTTACAAGAAACTCTCATACGCTTAAGGTAGGGTAAGCTAAAATAATCCGCAAATTCCGAGGAACCAATTAAAATCCTAGTCTTTTATATCTCAACAAAATTAGTACAAACTTCCCATGTTTAATTATGTCCATGATATCTCTACCATACTGTAACACACCTTGATTCCCAAGCTTTCCATTCCGGACCGGAGAGCCTAGGAGGGTGCTACTCAAAATGAAGTGGGGGAAATCGAGAACAAACACTGTCATAGTTATTTATTACATACTTTAGAACAACCTTACATTGACTTGTACATTATACAAAAGATCCATATTGTCTAGAGTTCTTCTTTACTAAGAGTGCGGATAAATGCTAGATGAGTGTCGAATCCTGCTACCCCATAATCCAGCTTCTAAGACCTGCGGGGGAAAGAAACAAAGACCGCAGTTTTTCTAAAGTCAGCAATGAAATACTGAGTAAGTAAACACCCTATCTTGTAAACAGATTATGAGGCATATCTTTTTCAAAAAAAAAAAAAACAATCGTAAATGAGAATGAACAATACTGAATAAATCCTTGAAGAATAAAGTATGAATACTGGAACTCATATGAAATTCTCTTTCTTTTTACTTTGCATCTCAATCCTTCTCTTGTATCTCAAACGGGGAATATTATTCCCAATTTATCTCTTCTTTCCTTTCATAAAAATCTCTTTCTCAAAGAACTTCATATTATTAACTTGTTGATACGGGGAGCTTCTATCCTTTCACTAGCTACCATGACCATAAGTGCCGGCACTCCCCTAAGACTTCTCGCGGCCAGAGAGGTAAGTACATGGAGACACCCGGCAGGTTGCGACCGGGTTTAAAATAAAAACGGTCGAGTGACATGAAGTCAACACGACAATCTATCACAGGCCGAGTGAACTAAGTCAACATCGACAATAATAATAATCCCCGCACAACTCTTTCCATTTTACGTTATTAACGAATTATTAGTCTCGTGTGACATTCTCAAAACATTCATCTCAAAACGTAATCAATCTCATGTAAAGCATGTAAGTCATAAAACACATTTTGAGACAGATATAAAATCATATTTCGACACGAAAGAAGCTAGGGCACGCTAGGCTTCACATGTCTACTTACCTCAATCCGATAGCGAATAGCACGTTCTAGGCATTACGAATAGACAGAGCCCTTGTCTACGAAACTCGTCACCTACAAATTTATAATTTCTAATCAACTTCAATTCCAATTCCAACTATCACGTATAATGCAAGTGGGCGATGTGATATGCTATGAACTCCAGTGTCGTCCGTAAGGGAGTCTATTTTAATTTAATACAAACTCTAAATATATCTTTTTCATTATATTCGTCAAGAGTGTGCTAGTTTGTAATTACACCTAAAAATATACTTATTTAATATAAATTCTCAAATTCGTAAATAATACTTGTATATACCAAATAGCGAACCAAATAGCGAGAGAATGAGTTTAGATTTAGAACTTCTCAATTATGAATTCTAGCTTAAACTTCAATATAAAACAACACCTTTTATTTTATATGTTCTAACAATTAACTTTTCTAGAGTAAATTCTTCGTAGAAAATAAATTATTTAATTAACGAAACTAATTATTGGAGATATGTTCTTAAAAAGACTATATACTAACTTATTTTAGGAGATGATACCATAAAAATATTTATTACGGAAATAAGTGTTATTTAACATTTATTTATGATTATGGGGAATATTTATTGTAATTTATAGATAAGCTAACACATTAATTAAAGAAACTATTCATAAATATTTCTCAAATTAATTTCTAAACTTATTTTATTCTAGAAATTGATATTTAGACAACCAATCTATTTAGCATGTCAATTTACAATATTTTGAGATTAACTAACAAAACAATATTGTTTAATAAATAGGCACAATCTATTAAACAACTCTACTTTATATTGTAACAACTATTTATTGAAAAATTCCTTTGCCCAAGTTATTTTTCCACATTAACTAATAACTATAGAATTCAGAAATTAATTCAATAAAAATGTTCTATCTTTAATCTCATATATATATACTATGTAAATACCTATACTTTCTTAAAAGACAACATTAACCTCCCTCCTAAAAATAATAGTTACAGATGCCACAATACATAGCCACCAAGTTTCAGATTCTGCACAAAGTACCCCCCTTACCTTACACTAAGCTTTATCCAATACGAACTAGTGAGTGATTTAGAGCTTACCCAAGTCGAGAACCGTGAAAAACGGTTGAGATTTGAGGCGATTTGAGTTCGCCGAAATAGTCGCCAGTGATGGTGGCCGACCAGAGCTTCTCCGGCCAGTTCTGGCGTAGCTGGTCCTTCTCCAAGCTTGATCAGGCCTTAAGGAGGCCAGAGAGGTGGGAGGAAGAGGATGGGTGCCTCTGATTTGCTTGGCCGGAGCTTCGCCGGAAACAATGGAGCTCTGGCGGCGATGGTGGCGGTCTCTCTTCTGTTACTCTTTCTCTGCTTTCTTTCTTTGTTCTTCTGGTCGAAACTGAGAGGGTGAGCGCGAGAGAGACGGAGGAGGAAGAGAAGCGAAGGTTTTGGTGGCCTTCGGGTTGTTCCCGTCGGTCTTCTTCGGCGGCGGTGGCGTGGCCTAAGGCCACTGCTTCTGCTGCTGCTGGTTTATGGCCGAGAGTGAGCGGAGAAGCAAAGAGAGACGGAGGGTGGAATGACGGTGGTGCCCCCCGGTGGGTTCTCCGGTGGCGGCAGCGGCCATTGTTGCCGCTGCTGCTGCTTCTTCCTCACTGTTTCAGGCATATCAGAGAGAGAAGGAGCGGTAGGAGAGGCAGAGGGGAAGTGAAGAGATGGGGTGATGGTGATGGCGTTGGTGTTGCCGTCGGGGAAGGCATCTCGCCGGTGGCTGCGGCGGTGGTGGCAGTCTCCGGCTTCTACTTCTGTTGCTGCTACTGGCAGAGAGAAAGAGGAGATATATAGGGAGAAGAGAGCAGTGGTGGAGGAGGTGGTGGTCTCGGGGGTGATGGTGTCGGGTTTGTGTGTTTCCCGAAGAGAGAAGAGAGGAAGAAATAGAAGGAGAGGGAAGAGAGGGAGAAAGAGACGGGGAGAGAGAGAGAGAGAGGAATAAAAAAAAATATGAACTTTTTGTTGGGGAACACAAAATGTTCAACCCGTTGGGTAATAGGGAGAAAATTTGTGTTTGTTTTATTTTATTGCTCATGAGGTATTGAACTTTCTTTAAACTACAACTTCTACCCCCTTACTTAATTAGCTTATACTTTATTAAACTACACTTATCTCCCATTTTGCCATATAATTTACAAAACTATATTTTTAAACTTACAAATAGTTATCAAATTACCCATATATTAAAAACGGGGTATTACATCCTTCCCCCTTAAACTGAGCTTCGTCCTCGAAGCGTAAACCAACTAATCAATGAAGTGATACTATAAGATTTCATATATGTCACAACAGCCAAAGATGAATATATTTAATATCTAGTTCGATACATGTGGCGCGGGATCGGTACAAGGATTATGGTCGTGAAATACAAGGATTAGGGTCATGAAAGCTAAAGGGTTACATTCCTCTCCCCCTTAGAGGAGTGACGTCCTCGGAACTCACTATGGATGGTCATACTTGGTGATCCCAAGTGGTTGATATTGTTTTTCGGTGTAGCATTTGGATCCGTTTTTAATATACGGGTAATTTGATAACTATTTGTCAGTTTAAAAATAAAATTTTGTAAATTATATGGCAAAATGGGAGATAAGTGTAGTTTAATAAAGTATAAGCTAATTAAGTAAGGGGGTAGAAGTTGTAGTTTAAAGAAAGTTCAATACCTCATGAGCAATAAAATAAAAGAAATAAAATAAAACAAACACAAATTTTCTCCCCATTACCCAACGGGTTGAACATTTTGTGTTCCCCAACAAAAATTTCATATTTTTTTTATTTCTGTCTCTACCCGTCTCTTTCTCCCTCTCTTCCCTCTCCTTCTATTTCTTCCTCTCTTCTCTCTTCGGGAAAAACACACACCCGACACCATCACCTCCGAGACCACCACCTCCTCCACCACTGCTCTCTTCTCCCTCTATATCTCCTCTTTCTCTCTGCCAGTAGCAGCAACAGAAGTAGCAGCCGAAGACCGCCACCACCGCCGCAGCCACCGGCGAGACGCCTTCCCCGAAGGCAAGACCAACGACATCACCGCCACCCCATCTCTTCACTTCCCCTCTGCCTCTCCTACAGCTCCTTCTCTCTCTGATATGCCTGAAATAGCGAGGAAGAAGCAGCAGCAGCAACGGCAACAATGGCCGCTGCCGCCACCGGAGAACCCACCGGGGGCCACCACCGTCATTCCACCCTCCATATCACTATCCATCTCTCTCTCTGCTTCTCCTCTCACTCTCGACCAGAAACCAGCAGCAGCAGAAGCAGTGGCCTTGGGCCACGCCACCGCCGCCGGAGAAGACCGACGGGAACAACCCGAAGGCCTCCAAAACCTTCGCTTCTCTTCTCCCTCCGTCTCTCTCGCGCTCACCCTCTCAGTTTCGACCAGAAGAACAAATAAAGAAAGCAGAGAAAGAGTAACAGAAGAGAAACCGCCACCATCGCCGCCAGAGCTCCATTGTTTCCGGCGAAGCTCCGGCCCAAGCAAATCAGAGGCACCCAGCCTCTTCCTCCCACCTCTCTGGCCTCCTTAAGGCCCGACCAAGCTTGGAGAAGGACCAGCTACGCCCATAACTGGCCGGAGAAGCTCCGGTCGGCCACCATCACCGGCGACTATTTCGGCGAACTCAAACCGCCTCAAATCTCGACCGTTTTTCACGGTTCTCGGCTTGGGTAAGCTCTAAATCACTCACTAGTTCGTATTGGATAATCAAAATCGTGTCTCGATACTTGAATCCGGGTTTAGATCGCTCGTTTTGAAAAGGGGGTGAAAGTGTCTTTTATATAAAACTTAGTGTAAGTTAAGGGGGGTACTTTGTGCACAATCTGAAATTTGGTGGCTATGTATTGTGGCATCTGAAACTATTATTTTTCGGTGGGAGGTTATTGTTGTCTTTTAAGAAAGTATAGGTATTTACATAATATATATATATATATATATATATATATATATATGAGATTAAAGATAGAACATTTTTATTGAATTAATTTCTGAATTCTATAGTTATTAGTTAATGTGGAAAAATAACTTGGGCAAAGGAATATATATGAATAAATAGTTGTTACAATATAAACTAGAGTTGTTTAATAGATTGTGCCTATTTATTAAACAATATCGTTTTGTTAGTTAATCTCAAAATATTTTAAATTGACATGCTAAATAGATTGGTTGTCTAAATATTAATTTCTAGAATAAAATAAGTTTAGAAATTAATTTGAGAAATATTTATGAATAGTTTCTATAATTAATGTGTTAGCTTATCTCTAAATTACAATAATTATTCCCCATAATCATAAATAAATGTTAAATAACACTTATTGCAACAACCCGTGGATTCCCAAGCCTTCCGTTCCGGACCGGAAAGCCCAGGAGGGCGCTGCGAAAAGTAATGGCGGGAATCAACATCATAACACTCCAAAAGTATTTATTTATTACACAACACTAAACGTCATGAAAGTCTCTAATTATTACAAAAGTGATTCCAAAAGCTATACATCATCCTGGCTTGCTAACTAAATACTACACGTGAGTCCCGTACCCAGCTTCGCCGTAGCCTTCTGCTCCTAAGCTTGCGGTGGGAAGGAAACAGGAACCGTAGTTTCAAAGTCAGTATGGAAATACTGAGTAAGTAGCACCCAAACATGTAAAACAGATGATGAAGCTTGAATTTACTTTTTGTAATAATAAAACAGGAGGAATAAAACTTGTAAAGAATGAATTCAATAAATAAAGTAGGAACTCTTATAAAAATTCTTCTTATCTTAATATCTCTTCCAGACGGGGATTATATTTCTCAATCTCTTCTTCTTTCCTTTCAGAAGCTCAAACCAGAACTGTATTATTAGCTTTGTTGATACGGGGAAGGAACTACTAATCTATCACTAGTAGCCAAGACCTTAACTGTCGGCAGCCCCCCAAGACTTCTTGCGGCCAGAGAGGTGAGTACATGGAGCGACCCGGCAGGTTGCGACCGGGTTAAAATAAAATCTGATCTCTGGTCGAGTGACCGAAGTCAACACGACAATAATAAGCTTCTCCCGCACAACTCTTTCCACTTTACGTTAATTACGGATTATTAATATTAATCATGTGACAACATCAAGTAAAATAACTTCTTGAAATAAAAAGAAACTTCAACTAAAACAAGTAAATGAATAACCAAATAAAAATGCATTTTGAGACAAGAAATAAAAGTCATATTAAGACACGAAGGAAGCTAGGCTCAACGCTTGGCACGCTACTTACCTTACTTCCGTAGCACTAGCACGTCTAAAAGCCGGTCGGCCTTCAAACTGTCACCTACAACCCGTAACTTTTATGTCAACAAATAATCCAACAAAAATACTACACGTCTTAAATATTCTCTTTTTTTTCTACCTAACCCCACTAGCTAACTTTTTCTAACGTTTTGTTTCGTTATAATCTTCTATAACAAAATTATATAAAAACCACGTGTTTATATTTAAACGACTATTATTATTATTATTATTAATATTAATATTAATATTATTATTGTTATTAGCTAAAAGTGGTTAACTAATTAGAGGAGTTATTTTATAAATTACTTGATATAGATGTGAAAACAAGACTAGTTTATTTTTATGAAAAGACATATTATTATTTCTATAATCATTTAAACAATATTTAAAACTATTTAATTTAAAGAGAGCTTTTCCCCTAAATACTAATCACAAACAAAACAATATTTAAAACCTAGCAAATTATCCAATTTACAAGTATTAAGCATCCAAGTTATTAACTAAGCGATCTAAAAATATTTATTTAAAGCTTTAACTAAAAATATTTCTTGTTTAATTTTAACGAACAAACCATATGCTATTTTAATACCCAAATTACTTTTCCAAAACGGGGATGAAAACTAGTATTTTTAGAAATTAGTTATATTCCGAAATTATTATTTTTATTTTTAGCGAAAAGTGACAAGTTTAAGTAAAAGACACTTAAACCCCTATTTATATTAAAAGTCTACAAATACCCAACTAGTCACCAAAACAGTTAGATTAAAGTACTCTAGCCACCTCTTAGTTTCTGAAAGTACAAAAAAACCCCCTAATTCAAGTTATAACAGTTTACATAAACTACACTTTTACCCCCCTTCTACAACAACTTCAATTTCTTCAATCCAACTACGATTCAAGCTATCAAGTTTCAATTTTGACAACATATAACAACTAATCAGAAAGTTTAGAACGTACCTAGGTCAAAAATGGTCGGAAATCGTTAAGAAATAGGTCAGGTCGAAGCTCGACGTCGAAGTCACCGGAGTTGAGCTTCGTCGCCGGCTTTAATGGCTTTCACAGCTCGGTTTAAGCCTCCTAATGAGTTGGTCGGGGTCCAAAGGGTCGTGTGGAAGTAGAGAGAGGGACTGGGTGCTGCTGCGGTGCTTGGGTGGTGTTCGGCCGAAGCTTAGGCCGGCAACAATGGCTGCCGACGGTGGCGGCAGTGGCTTTCTTCCACGCTGTTGCTGCTGCTGCCTCTAATGCAGGTCAGGGATGTGCCGAGACCGTTCAGAGATGGTCAGAGGAGACAACGGGGATGAGAGAGAGAAGTGGGTTTGCTTGGTGGTCATCCGACGGCTGCAATGGCGGCTGTGGTGGTCGCTGCTACTGCTTCTACTCTATTTCTGATGAGATCTGAGAAGAGAGAGGGAGGGAGAGAGAACTGGGTTGAGAGAGATGGTGGGTCTTCTTGGTTACCTCCCGTCGGGTGGCTTAGCGACCTTGGTGGCTGCGGTGGTGGGTTTGCTGCTACCACCCTGCTGCTGCTACTAACTTCAAGAAACAGAGGGTTTGAGAGAGAGAGAGAGATGGGGCAGGGAGTGAGCTTGGTGGGTTTGCTCTTGTTTTTCCGAGGGTGTGGTGGTGTTGAAGATGACGATGGTGGAGGGAGGTGGTTGTTGTGAGGGTGGCTGCTGGCGAGAGGAGATGGCTGGGGAGTGGCTTATATAGATGGGTTTACTTGGAGCCCAAGTAGGGATGATGTGACAGGGGCGGTGTTGGAGAGTTCCCGAAGGTGGTGGTGATGGCGGTGAAGAAACGTATGGAGGAAGAAGGAGATAACCTCCTGGAAACAAAACTTTTCATTTAATTATTATTTATTAGAAATATTTGGGTGTGGGTGGAGTACTATGTGGTTAGGTTATTGGGTGTGGCAAGCCTATCAATTCTCGCGGTGGTCGGACACGCGCTATAACTTTAAACTAGCTAAAATTTGTGAAACGACTACAAATTACTTCTTAACTATTACTCTAATATTATTCTAAAACTTTCTTACAAACTAGACTCAAAGATTTATTAAAATATTATTTTGCAAATTAATTATTATTATGCGTTTATAATGTCCGTTTTACCGTTGCTAGATAAACGGGGTATTACATCCTTCCCCCCTTAAGCAGAGCTTCGTCCTCGAAGCTAAAATCAAGCGACTAATCATGATATTCAAATCATCTAACAAGCAACTATCTAACAGAATAATATCACATGGCTGGCAAGTAATTTCACATAACATCAAATAATCATTTTGCGATATACGCAATGCAACACGTAATGTCAAATAAGGTCGTAGTCACGTCTATCTAATTAGGTGGTCATAGTCTCATTTGGGTTCTAGGTCTCAAGGTCCAACATATCTCAAAGGTACTTAAATAGCATACTAAGAAGGAATAGTATTAAACAGAGGGTTGCATCCTCTCCCCCTTAGAGAGTGACGTCCCCGGAACTCCACGTACCTCATTAAATAAGTGTGGGTACTTCTTTCTCATCTCTTCCTCAGCCTCCCAAGTTGCTTCTTCTGTTTGGTGGTTAGCCCAAAGGATTTTGACCAGTTTGAGGCTCTTAGTTCTCGTATCCCTTGTCTTTGTATCCAGTATTTTGACAGGTTGCTCCTCGTAGGTCAGTGATGGGTCAAAATCCACTGGTTCTGGATCCAGCACATGGGACGGGTCTGGTACATACTTCTTCAGCTGGGATACGTGGAAGACATTGTGTACTCTCCTCAAGTTTGATGGTAAATCCAATCGATACGCAACTTCCCCTATTTTCTCAATAACATTGTATGGACCAATAAATTTAGGGCTCAATTTTCCTTTCAGGTTGAACCTGGTTACCCCCTTAGTAGGTGAGACTCGCGGGAACGCTTTCTCTCCTACTTGGAACTCCAGTGGTCTTCTCTTCTGATCTGCGTATGACTTTTGTCTGTCTTGAGCCGCCTTCATTCTTTGCTGTATGAGTCGAACTTGGTTCGTCATGTCTTCAATCATTTGTGGGCCAAGGATCACTGTTTCGCTGATGTAAGTCCAACATAGTGGCGATCGGCACTTTCTTCCATAGAGGGCTTCGTACGGTGCCATCCCGATGCTAGCGTGGTAACTATTGTTGTAGGAGAACTCTATTAACGGCAACTTATCGACCCATGAACCTTGGAAGTCCATAACACAGGCTCTTAACATATCTTCCAGCGTCTGTATAGTTCTCTCCGTCTGACCGTCTGTGGCTAGGTGGAAAGCCGTACTGAATTTTAGCTGAGTTCCCAACGCGTCTTGAAGCGCTCTCCAGAAATGAGAGAGAAAGTTAGGGTCTCTGTCCGAGATTATCGAACTAGGAACCCCATGATATCTCACGATGTTTCTGACGTACGTATCTGCCCTTTGCTCCATGTTCCACGTGTCCTTGGCCTCTCCTGCTGCAATCTTCTTTTTGATCCTTACGAGCTTCACGTTTCCTTCTTGGTTGCTTCGTATTTCTTTGAATAAGTCTGGAACCGCTGTCATGCTCCCGAGCAGCTTTTGCACCGTTCCTTGTTCCACCACTTCGATGTTGAGCTTCCGGAACTCGTGACATAACCAGTCTGATAAGATTACCATAAAGTTGACCGCATGGCTCGATTTACGACTTAGCGCGTCAGCGACTACATTAGTCTTCCCTTCGTGGTACTGGATGCGTAGATCGTAGTCCTTGATAATCTCCAGCCATCTTCGGTGCCTGTTGTTCAGCTCTTTCTGTGTGAAGATATACTTCAGGCTACGGTGATCTGTGTAGAGCTTGCAAA
The DNA here is from genome assembly GCA_023055425.1 of Linanthus parryae. Classification (NCBI taxonomy): domain Eukaryota; kingdom Viridiplantae; phylum Streptophyta; class Magnoliopsida; order Ericales; family Polemoniaceae; genus Linanthus; species Linanthus parryae. The sequence continues at coordinate 101,368,535 of JALGPY010000002.1, forward strand.
CTGCCCCGTAGAGATGATGCCTCCATATCTTCAGCGCGAATACTACTGCTGCCAACTCCAGGTCATGTGTGGCATAGTTCTCCTCGTGTGGTTTCAGCTGCCTTGACGCGTAAGCAATCACCCTCCGGTCTTGCATCAGCACACATCCGAGTCCTTTCTTTGACGCATCGCTGTATACTTCGAACTCTCCAGAGTCGTTTGGCAAAGCTAACACTGGTGCTGTAGTGAGCTTCTCCTTCAGAGTCTGGAACGCTTCTTCACAGCTGTCGTCCCAGTGATACTTCACCACCTTCTTCGTCAGCGTAGTCAGTGGCCTGGCAATCTTCGAAAACTCCTTCACGAAACGCCTGTAGTAACCGACTAAGCCGAGGAAACTTCGAATTTCGGACACGTTCTTTGGTGTAGGCCAATCCTTAACCGCTGAGATCTTTGCTGGGTCAACAGATACTCCTTCCTTGGAGATGATGTGGCCTAGAAACGGCACACGATCCAACCAGAAGTCACACTTTGAAAGCTTGGCATACAGCTGCTCTTGCCTCAAGGTCTGCAATACTTCTCGGAGATGCTCTTCGTGATCCTCTTTGTTCTTCGAGTACACCAGGATGTCATCGATGAAGACAACCACAAACCGGTCTAGAAACGGCTTCATTACTCGGTTCATCAGGTCCATGAATACGGCACGAGCGTTGGTCAAATCGAACGGCATAACCGTGAACTCGTAGTGACCGTACCTAGTGCTGAAGGCCGTCTTTGGAATATCTTTCTCGGCTACGCGGAGTTGATGATAACCAGATCTCAGGTTGATCTTGGAGAAGACACTGGCTCCTTGTAGCTGATCGAATAAATCGTCAATCCGCGGTAGCCGATACTTGTTCTTGATAGTGACACTGTTTAGCTCCCGGTAATCGATGCATAATCGCAAGCTCCCGTCCTTCTTCATGACGAACAGCACTGGTGCTCCCCAGGGTGACACACTAGGTCGTATGTACCCCTTCTTCAAAAGTTCTTGTATCTTCTCCTTCAGATCCTTCAATTCCACAGGTGCCATCCGATACGGCGCCTTGGAGATGGGTGCAGTCCCAGGTGCCAAGTCTATAGTAAACTCCACTTCTTGTTGATGTGGCATTCCGGGAATCTCGTCAGGGAATACATCAGGAAATTCCCTCACGACTGGTATTTCGTCCAGCACATTTTCCTTCTTGGTTATGTCCTGGACATAACACAAGTAGGCAGAGTTCCCCTTCTTCATTTGGTTGATTATTGTCAAAGCAGACACTAGTCTGATTCGAGGTTCCGTGGTGATACCACGATAGGTGATATTTTCTCCTTTAGGTCCCTTTAACCGAACCTTCTGATTATAGCAGTCAATAACTGCCCGATACTTCCCAAGCCAGTCCATTCCTAGGATCACATCTATGCCTCCTAGGTTAAATTTTATTAGGTTGTCGGGTAAGGTGCAGGTTAGGATTTTGAGTTCTACCCCTTCGAATACGGTGTCACAGACAGTTATCTGGCCATTAGGGGTCGCTACTGGTATAGATATACTAGATGAGCTAAGCAAGCCCAATTTCTCAGCAAACGAGGATGATATAAAGGAATAGGATGCACCAGAATCAAATAGCACGAAAGCAGGTTGCTCATGGATAGAAAAAGTACCCGTGACAACTCCATATGCAGCTTCTGCTTCAGTCTTAGTCAGCACAACAATTCTTCCTACGTTTGCATTCTGAGCTCCTACTCCTCCTGCTCCAGCTCCATTGTGGTTGTTTCCGTATCCTGCATTGTTGTTTCCGATCCTGGGTTGGCCTCCGTTCTGGCTTGCATTGCCTGGGTTGTGGTTCTTCTGCCTGACATATCCATTTCCTCCATTGTTCAGGTTGCGGTTTCCACTATGCTGGTTCACGAACTGCTGGGTGCGGGCAAAGTTGTTCCCGTTTTGCTGGCGGTTTACCTGGTAGTTGTTCTGCTGTGGCCTTCCAAAGTTTCCTCCTTGGATCATTTGCTGGTTCCCGGCTGGTTGAGATCGGCATTCATAAGCTCGATGTCCTCGCCTGCCACAGTTGTTGCAAGTGACCGCATTTCCCTCACAGTCTGCTCCTGGGTGGTTTCGCGGGCACCATTTGCAGAAATAGCGACGATTCTTCTGAGTCCCAGCATTCTGCTGATTTCCACGATACTGCCCCTGATTACCTCCTCCATTGTTAGGCTTGAACCTCTGATTTCCCTTGGCAAAGTTGTTGTTGCTTCCTCCTACCTCCTCAAGCTTGCGTTTCTTGCGATTCTCTTCCTGGGTGACACGAACTCGATAGATGTCAGCAGCTCTGTCGTAGGCTTCATGAAGCGAAGAGTGTTGGAATAGATGCCCTAGAGGCAATCTAGTTTAGTATGAATTATTTGTGGCTAGAAATTCATTTATTATTTATTGGATATTTAATATAATGAAGTCCTTAGATTTACAATTGTGTTGTTTATCTTAAATATCCCTAGTCAAGTATAATGATTAAATGGGACAATCATCTATAGACTAGTATGGGGTTGGATTGATATGGAGATATCACGATCCAACACATAGGTGTGCATTAGGGAATGTTGCACTGGATTTACCCATCTCCGAGAAGGCTACATACACGTTATGTTGAGTCACAAGCGCTTCTCGCGGTAGAATGGTATTTTCATCCTTAGACTTGAAGTCACTAGATATTCTAGTTGTGTATTATTGTGATCTTGGTAGCGTTAAACGCTATACCGTAATTGGGTAGTTATAAAGGCGTGTACTGGATACAATAAGAAGCAAGCTTAGAGATCGTAGTGGACGTAGATAGAATTTGTCCCTCTCACATAACGGGAGCAAATATCCTAGGCCACTCGAGGGATAGTGCTTATAGAATTTCTGGCCAGACTCAAATGAATCAATATGGGATATTGATGTTATTTGCACGAATAAGGCTATTCCCATGGATCGATAAACTATGGATTGGATATACGAGTGTGACTTGTATGTCTCGTGTCCAATCCGGATATGGAGACAAAGGGATGAGACAATTACTTGTACAAAGGTTGTCAAGATGACTATTCTATTAGTTGGTTAGAATGGATGTTTTGCTAGAGACCGCTCCATATTAGCAAATAGTTGCTACCAACTAGATAGAACCTATGGGGTCACACGCTATATAGAGTTGAACTAGATTTGGAAATTAATTAATTTGATTAATTAATTAGAAGGATCACTTTGCAAACCCTTGCAAACTTAGTAGGGACTAATTTGCAAGGAAGGGACTAAATTGAATTCTAGTAGGACTAGAATAAGTCCTTTAGGTAGTTAACAAGGAGTTGTTGGACTATATAAAGGACCTTCCTTCCTTCCCACATAACTTATGCTCATTAGTGAACATAACAAAGAGTGGGAGAGAACAAAAGGAGAGAGAGCAAGCAACAAGGGAGCCGACCGCCCCCTTGCCGCCGCCCCGTCCCCGTCGGCCAAAGGAGGCCGAGACCCTCCTTTTGGGTCTCGTTTTGCGTGATTCTTCTTCCTCTTCCTCTTCCGGCCTAGCACCAAGGACTTGGGAGATCTAGGATCAACTCTAGGCGTGGATCAACCATAAGAACGTGACACAATTCGCGTTTGAAGTCATCAAAGGAGAACCCTAAGGTGTGTTTATGATTTCTAACCCTTACCATCGTTATGTCTCTTGACTTGTGATCCTTGGAGGGTTTTGCATGGTTTTATGTTTGTTTATGCTTCCGTTGCGCATCCATGAATCAAAACCCTACAATGGTATCAGAGCCACATGTCGTAGAGCATAAACGTGGTTTATGTGTTACGTTTTAGTTGTTTTACACCTTAATTTGATTGTTTATCGCGTAAAACAAGACAAAAGCATGGGATACAATTTGTCAATAATTAATCATAACAAGATCCAATTTTTGCATTGAATGCATGAATTGGTGAGTTTGAGAAATTTTAGGATCATAGATCTAGGGTTTGGGCATCCTTGGGGAATAAGGAGTTCTCCCAAAGCAAGGAAACAACCAAACTTGGGCACCAAGCAAGGGAGTTGTTTTGGAAACAACTCCCATAAGGAGGTTCGGCCCCCCTAGGGACCGCCCCCCTTGCTTGCCGCCCAAGCTTGGCCGCCCTAGGGGTCGGGCGGCCCTAACCCGCGGGCCTAGGCTTGTGGGTTTTGGGCCGGGCCGGCCCTAGGGCCTTGTGGTTCACTTTGTTGGGCCCGGGCAATTTGATTGTTGGGCCCATGGACCGTTTTAACCCTAGAAATCCTAAAATCAATTAAAATTGACCAAGCGCGTTAAAATTGGATTTTAACTGTTTATGTGCAATTCGCATGGTGATTGGATATGGCCTTAGGATGTGGTTTGATGTGGATGTTTAATTTTGTGGTTTGGTTTTACGGCCTGCGAGCTGATCAATTAATTGTAATAATTAATTAGGGTTTTATGGCCTGCGTGCCATCTTTTTCTCAACTTGTGAGATTTATTTTATTTAGAATAGATATCAGCTAGTGCTAGATAAAGTAGATTGTTAGCCAAGATTGGAGAAAAAGAAGCCCAAAGCCATAGAAGCCACAAAAGAAGGAGCATGGAGCATGGAGCCTTTCCACATGACTATGAAGAATGGACCAAAAGATCAAGACGCATGGAGATGTGTTTGTTTAGGGTTCATAGATAAATCCATTGGCTTGGAATTATCTTAGTCTAGAAAAGGCCATATCCACATCACGTTTAATTTCTGTTTTGTGGTTGTTTATTTTATTGTCTTATTATTGTGTGGTTGGTGTATGGATGATGCATACAATTAGGATAATAAGATAATTAGACAACCCAGATCTATTATTTGGAGTTGTGCCCGAACTCAAATAGATAGATTAGTTGATATTGATCAACAAAAACAATTAAAATTGAATTTAAAATCCCTCAAAATTCAAATATTGTGTTCTTGCCTTCTCGTTATTTAAACACTCATTATCATCATTATTTACCAAGCTCGTGCGTGCCAAAGCATGGCGACTTGGTTCATCATGATGGAATGCGATGGCACGTAACTATGTGTAATTGTTTAGATAAGAGGTTGAACACAACTAGGCTATTAATTTGATTAAGAAACCTAGAGGCAATCAATTGGGATTATCCATATGGATGGATAAATAAGGAGTTATTTGCCCAATTGAACCAAGAGTTGCATATGGGATGCAATTGGAATTGTTCCTACCTAAAGTAGTCGAATTATGGGTGACTTGCCAAAGCAAGCTCATAAGGAGATGAAAGATGGATCTTGGCCCACTAGAAAATATAAGGATATTTTCCGCATTAATATCTCGAGGGTTATTAATCCGTAGAAAAAATAGTGGGAGCTATATTTGATAAACTAGCCATTATTGAATATAGTCAAAAATTCACAAATACTAAAACTTGCGTATTTTCCTTTTTGTAGAATTCCAAATGGCAAACAACTCACCGAGTTCACAACATTCCCTACGATCTGTCCTTGAGAAGGACAAGCTCTCTGGAACAAACTTTCTTGATTGGTACAGAAACTTGAGAATTGTTCTCAAGCAAAAGAAGAAACTGTACGCAATAGAGGAGCATGTTCCAGAAGGTCCAGAGAACCAAACACTTGCTGCCCTAAAGGCGTATCAAAAGCGTGTTGATGACGCTAATGATGCGGCCTGCCTTATGCTTTGCACCATGACTTCTGAGCTTCAGAAGCAACACGAAAACATGAATGCTGTCGATATGATCGAACATCTAAAGCAGCTCTTCCAAGAGCAGGCGAGGGTAGAGAGGTATGAGGTCTCAAAGGCACTGTTCAAATGTCATATGGCAGAAGGGAACCCGGTGGGACCCCATGTACTCCGAATGATCGGGTACTTGGAGAATCTCGCCCGACTTGGGTTCCCGGTCGGCCAAGAGTTGGCAACCGATCTCGTGTTGCAATTGTTGCCCGAGAGTTATGGAAAGTTCATTATGAACTATAACATGAACGAGATCGTTAAACCACTGCCAGATTTACCCAATATGTTGAGGACGGCTGAACAGAGCATCAACAAGGGTAAGGGCAAGGCCATAATGATGGTACAGAAAGGAAAGGGCAAAAGGTTTGCCTCTTCCTCCAAGGGCAAAGGCAAGTCAGTTGCCAAGTCCAAGGAACCTGCCCTTAAGCCTGTTGGTGGCATTTCCAAAGGTGTGACTAAAGGTGAGTGTCACTACTGCAGTCAGCCTGGACACTGGAGGAGGAACTGCCCAAAATATCTGGAGGAGAAGAGGCTTGGAATAGTGATTCCACCACCACCAGGTATTTTTGTTGTAGATGTCAATTTAACTTTCTCTACATCATGGGTATTAGATACTGGATGTGGATCTCATATTTGTCAAAATATGCAGGATCTAAAGAGAAGCAAGAGATTGGCTAAAGGGGACGTAGATCTGCGCGTTGGGAATGGAGCAAAGGTTGCTGCGTTGGCCATAGGCGTGTGCGAGCTATCTCTGCCTTCAGGATTAGTTTTAGAATTAAATAATTGCTATTTTGTGCCTGCTATGAGCAGAAACATTATTTCTATTTCTTGTTTGGACAAGGATGGTTTTATTATTTCAATAAAGAACAATTGTTGTTCCTTTTATTTAAATAATATTCACTACTTTAGTGCGCAATTATTTAATGGACTTTATGTCCTTGATCTAAGCAATCCTGTCTACAACATTAATACCAAGCGGATTAAAATAAATGATTTAAATCCTGCTTATTTATGGCACTGTCGTTTAGGCCACATAAATGAGAAACGTGTATCTAGACTCCATAAGGATGGATTACTAGACTCATTTGATTTTGAATCATATGAGACATGTGAGGCTTGTTTATTGGGAAAAATGACAAAGTCCCCTTTCAATAAGAAAGGTGAGAGGACTAGTGAGCAATTGGCGCTCATACATACCGATGTGTGTGGGCCATTTGCCACGCATGCCAGGGGTGGTTATGTCTACATCATTACATTTACTGATGATTACAGTAGATATGGATTTGTGTACCTCATGAGGGCAAAATCCGAATCCTTTGAAGTGTTCAAAGAATTCAAGAATGAAGTAGAGAAGCCACTTGGCAAAATTATCAAGGCTCTACGATCGGATCGTGGAGGAGAATACTTGAGCCAAGAGTTTGACGACTATCTTAGAGAGTGTGGGATCGTGTCCCAACTCACTCCACCCTGAACGCCACAATGGAATGGCATGTCCGAGAGGAGGAATCGAACCCTATTGGATATGGTTCGATCTATGATGTGTCAAACCGATCTTCCATTATCATTTTGGGGCTACACTCTATTAAGTGCAGCTTTCACCATTAACCGTGTTCCATCGAAATCAGTCATGAAGACACCATATAAGATGTGGAGTGGGAGGCGTCCCACACTGTCATTCATGAGGATTTGGGGCTGCGATGTCTATGTAAAACGTTTACAATCAGACAAGCTCGGGCCGAAATCGGATAAGTGTAAATTTGTGGGGTACCCAAGGAAACTAAGGGTTACTACTTCTACAATCCAACCGAGAACAAAGTGTTTGTTGCTCGGACCGGCGTGTTTCTAGAAAGAGAGTTTGTCTCTAAAGAAGCAAGTGGGAGGAATGTAGAACTTGAAGAGGTTCAAGAACCACAAATCACTGAACCGATTATGGAACATGAACAGGAACCACAAGCAGTTGTGGAGCAACCTGTTCAGGTAACACAAGAGCTTCGTAGATCTAGTAGAGTGCGCCAGGAACCCGAGAGGTATGGACTTCTCGTAACCGATTCAGGTGACGCGATGCTCATAGATGAAACCTTTTCACCAGTCGCTATGACCAAATCCGAGATGGAATCCATGTATACCAACAAAGTATGGACTTTGGTGGAACCACCCGATGGGGCGCGGCCCATAGGGTGCAAGTGGGTCTTCAAGAAGAAGATCGAAATGGATGGTAATGTGATTACCTATAAGGGCCGATTGGTGGCTAAAGGATTCAGACAGATTCATGGTATTGACTATGATGAAACCTTTTCACCAGTCGCTATGACCAAATCCATCCGAATCCTACTTGCAATTGCAGCATACCACGACTATGAGATTTGGCAGATGGACGTCAAAACAGCATTCCTTTATGGGAATCTCCTCGAGGAAGTGTATATGATACAGCCGGAGGGTTTTGAAGATCCAAAGCAAGCCAACAAAGTCTGTAAGCTGCAACGATCCATTTATGGATTGAAGCAAGCTTCTAGGAGTTGGAATCGACGTTTTGATGAAGTGGTCAAAGAGTTTGGCTTCATCAGAAACGAAGATGAGTCTTGTGTCTACAAGAAGGTTAGTGGGAGCTCTGTATCTTTTCTGGTCTTGTATGTGGATGACATACTACTCATTGGAAACAACGTTCCCATGCTGAAATATGTTAAAGATTGGCTAGGAAAGTGTTTCTCAATGAAGGACTTAGGGGAAGCAGCCTATATACTCGGTATAAAGATCTATAGAGATAGATCTAAGAGGTTTCTAGGCCTAAGTCAAAGTACATATATTGACAAGGTGTTGAAGCGGTTCAACATGCAAGATTCCAAGAAGGGATTCTTGCCCATGTCACATGGAATCACTCTCTTGAAGAGTGGTTGTCCTTCCAATGAGATTGAGAAGGAACGCATGAGTAGAATCCCCTATGCCTCGGCGATAGGATCTATCATGTACGCCATGTTATGTACTAGACCAGATGTGTCATATGCCTTGAGTATGACAAGCAGATACCAATCCAATCCGGGTGAGAGTCACTGGATTGCAGTCAAGAACATCCTAAAGTACTTGAGAAGAACTAAGGATGCTTTCTTGATATTTGGCGGTGAGGAAGAGTTGCGTGTAAGGGGTTACACTGATGCAAGCTTCCTAACCGACAGAGATGATTTTAGATCACAGTCGGGATATGTGTTTTGCCTGAATGGAGCAGCGGTGAGCTGGAAGAGTTCAAAGCAAGAGACGGTAGCTGATTCTACAACAGAGGCTGAGTACATTGCTGAAAATGGCGCAGCAAAGGAAGCTGTTTGGATCAGAAAGTTTGTTTCTGAACTTGGTGTGGTCCCTAGCATTGCGGATCCAGTCGAGTTGTTCTGTGACAACACTGGGGCGATCGCGCAATCAAAGGAACCCAGGTCGCACCAGAAGTCCAAGCACGTGCTCAGGAAGTTTCATCTGATTCGAGATATTATCGATAGAGGAGACGTTCGGATATGCAAGATCCCTACAGATGATAATCTGTCTGACCCACTTACAAAGCCTCTCACGCAATGGAAGCATGAAGGGCACACTAGGAGTATGGGCATACGAGATGCGCCAGATTGACTCTAGTGCAAGTGGGAGACTGTTGGAATAGATGCCCTAGAGGCAATCTAGTTTAGTATGAATTATTTGTGGCTAGAAATTCATTTATTATTTATTGGATATTCAATATAATGAAGTCCTTGGATTTACAATTGTGTTGTTTATCTTAAATATCCCTAGTCAATTATAATGATTAAATGGGACAATCATCTATAGACTAGTATGGGGTTGGATTGATATGGAGATATCACGATCCAACACATAGGTGTGCATTAGGGAATGTTGCACTTGATTGACCCATCTCCGAGAAGGCTACATACACGTTATGTTGAGTCACAAGCGCTTCTCGCGGTACAATGGTATTGTCATCCTTAGACTTGAAGTCACTAGATATTCTAGTTGTGGATTATTGTGATCTTGGTAGCGTTAAACGCTACACCGTAACTGGGTAGTTATAAAGGCGTGTACTGGATACAATAAGAAGCAAGCTTAGAGATCGTAGTGGACGTAGATAGAATTTGTCCCTCCCACATAACGGGAGCAAATATCCTAGGCCACTCGAGGGATAGTGCTTATAGAATGTCTGGCCAGACTCAAATGAATCAATATGGGATATTGATGTTATTTGCACGAATAAGGCTATTCCCATGGATCAAGAAACTATGGATTGGATATACGAGTGTGACTAGTATGTCTCGTGTCCAATCCGGATATGGAGACAAAGGGATGAGACAATTACTTGTACAAAGGTTGTCAAGATGACTATTCTATTAGTTGGCTAGAATGGATGTTTTGCTAGAGACCGCTCCATATTAGCAAATAGTTGCTACCAACTAGATAGAACCTATGGGGTCACACGCTATATAGAGTTGAACTAGATTTGGGAATTAATTAATTTGATTAATTAATTAGAAGGATCACTTTGCAAACCCTTGCAAACTTTGTAGGGACTAATTTGCAAGGAAGGGACTAAATTGAATTCTAGTAGGACTAGAATAAGTCCTTTAGGTAGTTAACAAGGAGTTGTTGGACTATATAAAGGACCTTCCTTCCTTCCTTCCCACATAACTTATGCTCATTAGTGAACATAACAAAGAGTGGGAGAGAACAAAAGGAGAGAGAGCAAGCAACAAGGGAGCCGACCGCCCCCTTGCCGCCGCCCCGTCCCCGTCGGCCAAAGGAGGACGAGACCCTCCTTTTGGGTCTCGTTTTGCGTGATACTTCTTCCTCTTCCTCTTCCGGGCTAGCACCAAGGACTTGGGAGATCTAGGATCAACTCTAGGCGTGGATCAACCATAGAGAACGTGACACAATTCGCGTTTGAAGTCATCAAAGGAGAACCCTAAGGTGTGTTTATGATTTCTAACCCTTACCATCGTTATGTCTCTTGACTTGTGATCCTTGGAGGGTTTTGCATGGTTTTATGTTTGTTTATGCTTCCGTTGCGCATCCATGATTCAAAACCCTACAAAGAGTAGGTCCTGCTCAGCGGAGACTCTTGCAGCCTTTCGTGCAGTCCACCGATGAATCGGGAAACTTTGGAGTCTTCATCCGGCACCATGTTGCCTACGAATCGTGTCAGTTCTGTAAACTTTCGGAAATACTCAGTTACAGAGTCATTTCCTTGCCGCAGGTTCTGAAATTCCTTTTCCTTGCTCCTCTTCACGTGATGAGGGTAGAAACGAGCTCTGAGGGTGGTTTGAAGAGCCTCCCAGTTGAAGTTGGGTTCGGCTAAAAGAGTTTCTCGTACATTTCTCCACCAGAGGTTCGCCTCACTTTTCAAGTAGAAAACTGCGCAATTGACCTTCCGATCATCGGGACACTCAATCACCTCAAGAATTTTATCCATTTCCATGATCCAGTCTTCTAATTCGACAGGATCCACTTTTCCAGTAAACTCCATTGGTTTCATTTCGGCTACTTTCTTGGCACAGTTAGTTCCTGCCTGTCCTCCGTTATTCATCATCTGAGCCATTTGCGCGAAGAATTGCTCCATAGGGATGTTATCGGCCATCTATACTGATCAAACTTTCCTATAGTGGTATTGGAATGGTCTATTAGTCACATCTTACGGTATCCTTGGTTAGGGTCAAGGGAACTTCAATAATCATATTTCACAATTAATATATCTAACATTATCACATAAACTAACACGCATGAAATAACAATTTTGCAATAAAAGCACATAAGGCTCATATCCGCATTACTCAGCTAATCAAGAAAGAACATCTTTTTGCAAGCTAGATTCTATCTCCTTCTCATAAAAATCAGCAAAAATATGCATCTCAAATAACTCAGAACACATAAAGTTGAAACTCAGGATGCGGGTGGGTGGGAGAAATCAAGACCTAGACTACCCGTAACCCCAACGACTTATCCAATTTTAATTATCTTGCCCTATGTCCATTTTTAGTTGCCCTACAGGTTTTAATTCCCTTTTTATGGATTGCCTGCTCTGATACCACCTGCAACAACCCGTAGATTCCCAAACCTTCCGTTCCGGACCGGAAAGCCCAGGAGGGCGCTGCGAAAAGTAATGGCGGGAATCAACAGCATAACACTCCAAAAGTATTTATTTATTACACAACACTAAACGTCATGAAAGTCTCTAATTATTACAAAAGTGATTCCAAAAGCTATACATCATCCTGGCTTGCTAACTAAATACTACACGTGAGTCCCGTACCCAGCTTCGCCGTAGCCTTCTGCTCCTAAGCCTGCGGTGGGAAGGAAACAGGAACCGCATTTTCAAAGTCAGCATGGAAATACTGAGTAAGTAACACCCAAACATGTAAAACAGATGATGAAGCTTGAATTTACTTTTTGTAATAAAAAAACAGGAGGAATAAAACTTGTAAAGAATGAATTCAATAAATAAAGTAGGAACTCTTATAAAAATTCTTCTTTTCTTAATATCTCTTCCAGACTGGGATTATATTTCTCAATCTGTTCTTCTTTCCTTTCAGAAGCTCAAATCAGAACTGTATTATTAGCTTTGTTGATACGGGGAAGGAACTACTAATCTATCACTAGCAGCCATGACCTTAAATGCCGGCAGCCCCCTAAGACTTCTTGCGGCCAGAGAGGTGAGTACATGGAGCGACCCGGCAGGTTGCGACCGAGTTAAAATAAAATCTGATCTCTGGTCGAGTGACCGAAGTCAACACGACAATAATAAGCTTCTCCCGCACAACTCTTTCCACTTTACGTTAATTATGGATTACTAATATTAATCATGTGACAACATCAAGTAAAATAACTTCTTGAAATAAAAGGAAACTTCAACTAAAACAAGTAAATGAATAACCAAATAAAAATGCATTTTGAGACAAGAAATAAAAGTCATATTAAGACACGAAGGAAGCTAGGCTCAACGCTTGGCATGCTACTTACCTTACTTCCGTAGCACTAGCACGTCTAAAAGCCGTTTGGCCTACAAACTGTCACCTACAACCCGTAACTTTTATGTCAACAAATAATCCAACAAAAATACTACACGTCTTAAATATTCTCTTTTATTTCTACCCAACCCCACTAGCTAACTTTTCCTAACGTTTTGTTTCGTTATAATCTTCTATAACAAATTATATAAAAACCACGTGTTTATATTTAAACGACTATTATTATTATTATTATTAATATTATTATTATTATTAGCTAAAAGTGGTTAACTAATTAGAGAAATTATTTTATAAAATACTTGATATAGTTGTGAAAACCAGACTAGTTTATTTTTATGAAAAGACATATTATTATTTCTATAATCATTTAAACAATATTTAAAACTATTTAATTTAAAGAGAGCTTTTCCCCTAAATACTAATCACAAACAAAACAATATTTAAAACCTAGCAAATTATCCAATTTACAAGTATTAAGCATCCAAGTTATTAACTAAGCGATTTAAAAATATTTATTTAAAGCTTTAACTAAAAATATTTCTTGTTTAATTTTTAACGAAAAAACCATATGCTATTTTAATACCCAAATTACTTTTCCAAAACGGGGATGAAAACTAGTATTTTTAGAAATTAGTTATATTCCGAAATTATTATTTTTTAGTTTTAGCGAAAAGTGACAAGTTTAAGTAAAAGACACTTAAACCCCTATTTATATTAAAATTCTACAAATACCCCAACTAGTCACCAAAACAGTTAGATTAAAGTACTCTAGCCACCTCTTAGTTTCTGAAAGTACAAAAAAATAACCCTAATTCAAGTTATAACAGTTTACATAAACTACACTTTACCCCCCTTCTACAACAACTTCAATTTCTTCAATCCAACTACGATTCAAGCTATCAAGTTTCAATTTTGACAACATATAAAAACTAATCAAAAAGTTTAGAACGTACCTAGGCCAAAAATGGCCGGAAATCGTTAAGAAATGGGTCGGGTCGAAGCTCGACGTCGGAGTCGCCGGGGTTGAGCTTCGTCGCCGGCTTTAATTGTTTTCACAGCTCGGTTTAAGCCTCCTAATGAGTTGGTCGGGGTCCAGAGGGTCGTCTGGAAGCAGAGAGAGGGACTGGGTGCTGCTGCGGTGCTTGGGTGGTGTTCGACCGAAGCTTTGGCGGGCAACAATGGCTGCCGACGGTGGCGGCAGTGGCTTTCTTCCACGCTGTTGCTGCTGCTGCCTCTGATGCAGGTCAGGGACGTGCCGAGACCGTTCAGAGATGGTCAGAGGAGACAACGGGGATGAGAGAGAGAGAAGTGGGTTTGCTCGGTGGTCGTCCGACGGCGGCAATGGCGGCTGTGGTGGTCGCTGCTACTGCTTCTACTCTGTTTCTGATGAGATTTGAGAATAGAGAGGTAGGGAGAGAGAACTGGGTTGAGAGAGATGGTGGGTCTTCTTGGTCACCTCCTGTCGGGTGGCTTGGCGGCCTTGGTGGCTGCGGTGGTGGGTTTGCTGCTACCACCCTGCTGCTGCTACTAACTTCAAGAAACAGAGGGTTTGAGAGAGAGAGATGGGGCAGGGAGTGAGCTTGGTTGGTTTGCTCTTGTTTTGCCGAGGGTGTGGTGGTGTTGAAGATGACGATGGTGGAGGGACGTGGTTGTTGTGAGGGTGGCTGCTGGAGAGAGGAGGTGGCTGGGGAGTGGCTTATATAGATGGGTTTACTTGGAGCCCAAGTAGGGATGATGTGACAGGGGCGGTGATGGAGAGTTCCCGAAGGTGGTGGTGATGGCGGTGAAGAAACGTATGGAGGAAGAAGGAGATAACCTCCTGGAAACAAAACTTTTCATTTAATTAATATTTATTAGAAATATTTGGGTGTGGGTGGAGTACTATGTGGTTGGGTGATTGGGTGTGGCAAGCCTATCAATTCTCGCGGTGGTCGGACACGCGCTATAACTTTAAACTAGCTAAAATTTGTGAAACGACTACGAATTACTTCTTGACTATTACTCTAATATTATTCTAAAACTTTCTTACAAACTAGACTCAAAGATTTATTAAAATATTATTTTTCAAATTAATTATTATTATGCGTTTATAATGACCGTTTTACCCTTGCTAGATAAACGGGGTATTACACTTATTTTCGTAATAAATATTTTTATGGTATCATCTCCTAAAATAATTTAGTATATAGTCTTTTTAAGAACATATCTCCAATAATTAGTTTCGTTAATTAAATAATTTATTTTCTACGAAGAATTTACTCTAGAAAAGTTAATTGTTAGAACATATAAAATAAAAGGTGTTGTTTTATAATGAAGTTTAAGCTAGAATTTATAATTGAGAAGTTCTAAATCTAAACTCATTCTCTCGCTATTTGGAATATACAAGTATTATTTACGAATTTGAGAATTTATATTAAATAAGTATATTTTGAGGATGTAATTACAAACTAGCACACTCTTGACGAATATAATGAAAAAGATATATTTATAGTTTGTATTTAATTAAAATAGACTCCCTTATGACGACACTAGAGTTCATAGCATATCACATCGCCCACTTGCATTATACGTGATAGTTGGAATTGGAATTGAAGTTGATTAGAAATTATAAATTTGTAGGTGACGAGTTTCGTAGACAGGGGCTCTGTCTATTCGTAATGCCTAGAACGTGCTATTCGCTATCGGATTGAGGTAAGTAGACATGTCAAGCCTAGCGTGCCCTAGCTTCTTTCGTGTCGAAATATAATTTTATATCTGTCTCAAAATGTGTTTTATGACTTACATGCTTTACATGAGATTGATTACGTTTTGAGATGAATGTTTTGAGAATGTCACACGAGACTAATAATTCGTTAATAACGTAAAGTTGAAAGATTTGTGCGGGGATTATTATTATTGTCGATGTTGACTTCGGTCACTCGACTTGTGATAGATTGTCATGTTGACTTTGTGTCACTCGACCGTTTTTATTTTAAACCCGGTTGCGACCTGCCGGGTGTCTCCATGTACTTACCTCTCTGGCCGCGAGAATTCTTAGGGGGGTGCCGACACTTATGGTCATGGTAGCTAGTGAAAGGATAGAAGCTCCCCGTATTAACAAGTTGAAGTTCTTTGAGAAAGACATTTTTATGAAAGGAAAGAAGAGATAGATTGGGAATAATATTCCCCGTTTGAGATACATGAGAAGGATTGCGATGCAAAGTAAAAAGAAAGAGAATTTCATATGAGTTCCAGTATTCATACTTTATTCTTCAAGGATTTATTCAGTATTGTTCATTCTCATTTATGATTGTTTTTTTTGAAAAAGATATGCCTCATAATCTGTTTACAAGCTTGGGTGTTTACTTACTCAGTATTTTATTGCTGACTTTAGAAAAACTGCGGTCTTTGTTTCTTTCCCCCGCAGGTCTTAGAAGCTGGATTATGGGGTAGCAGGATTCGACACTCATCTAGCATTTATCCGCACTCTTAGTAAAGAAGAACTCTAGACAATATGGATCTTTTGTATAATGTACAAGTCAATGTAAGGTTGTTCTAAAGTATGTAATAAATAAATATGACAATGTTTGTTCTCGATTTCCACCACTTCATTTTGAGTAGCACCCTCCTAGGCTCTCCGGCCCAGAAAGCTTCGAAATCAAGGGGTGTTACACATACCAGCCTATGGAAAAAAAAATCCACGACCTTTTCTAAATTAGCAAGGTTTTTAGGTCCATCAAAAAGATCAAAAAAGAGTTTCTACTCAAAGGAATTAAAAATTCTGTCTAGCATGTCAATACTGTAAGTTCAGCTTGAGTTCAGCTTGTTTTCAAATGATGAAACTGCACTGTTTCAAGGCCTTGAAACAGGTTTCAAAGGCTTGAAACTACACTGCTGTATATGGCATGAACTTAGAGGGAGCTTTTCATGCTAATATTATTTTCAATATCCTGATACTTGGTTATATATTTTTTGATGATGAAAGGAAAACCATTATATCACTTAGATCAACTGCTAATCTCTCTATTTGACTTAGATTTTGCATAATAAGTCAATTAGCTAATTTGCAGGTGTTGTTTCCTAATCTGTGTGTTTGCAGGTAAGGAAATGAAACTGTCAAATTGATTATGTGCTTCTTCAATCTTGCCTAGACCTTCCTAACACTCTCAGAAACAAGATCAAGTCAGTATATACTAAGCAAATAGCCGTTGGGAGAGCTGTTGAAGAGTCAAGATATGTTGCTTGTTTTTAGGAGAGTTTGTTTTCAGAAGATCCTGATGATATGCAATTCAAACTAGCTGCATAAGAGAGGGAACGACTGAGGAAATTCGAAGAGAACACACAGATAGACAGTCAAGCACATTCAGTGATTGACAAGCAACAAAGAAGCAGATCCATTCCACTCAATCCAATCATCATAAGAGCACTGCACACTCATTTCTTGACTTAGTTCTTAGTGTTCTTCTTATTGTACTCATTTTGTATATCCTTTTGATAATACTTCTTGATCTGATTCTCGTGGGTTGTTCAAGTGAACAACAGAGAATTCTTATTGAATTAGTTAGCTAGAGCAGGTACTAGATAGGTTAGTGAGAACCACAAGCTGTAACAGAGTAAGGAACATCTATGTGCTCGAGATCTAGGGCTTAGCTTTTGATTAATAAGAATTGAGTTGAAAATCCTGCAGGGATCAAGTCCCTCATGTAGAGACGTAGGTCCAAGTAGAATGAACTCTATAACTCCTTGTGTCTCATGCCTTTACATTTCAGTTCTTATACTTGCTTACGTACTGCTCAAAACAGGTTTTCATTTCAAGGTCTTGAACTCCATTTCAAGTCCTTGAAAACTATCAGTAAATTTTCTTTCCACTGTTTTGATTCCAAGGGCTTGAATCTCATTTTGAAGGCCTTGAAATACTTTATGTTTATTACAAACTTCTTTGAAACCAATTCTTTGGCAAAAGGTGTCATACTCTATTCACCCCCCCCCTTCTAGAGTATTGATCCTGTATTACTGCCTACATTATTGTCTTTCAAATACAACACTTAAAATTTCTTTCAAAATTATCGCCAACACCCTTAAATTTCTCAACTTGTGAAAAAATTACTAAACATATCGATTAGTTTCCGAAGAAAATTCTTTCTTAACATGCACATTCCTGTTCAACTTCTTAACCCTGGCCTTTTTTTGAATTTTTGTTGAGACTTTGAGATTCTCGCAATGTAATCATTGAAGATGTCTTGCTTAGTTCTCATGATGAAGATGAAGTAAAATAGAGTCAGAAATTAAGAGAAATGAGAGAAATCAACTCGCGTACTCAGAGTAAATCTTACGAGTAAAATTTTTCCCCACTAAGCCTTGTTGTCTGCTTGTTCTTCTTAATCTTTCCTTGAAAATATTTGATCCAGAATGGTTAGAATGATGTCTCCTTGCTTGAAGTAGCCTCTGTAAAGTGATTAGGATGAGTGGGGATGAATGTAGACAACCATGGGTTGTTTATCTTTCAAGAGGCCTAGGTGGGCTAAATCTCCTCTTGACCCACGCCATCTGCTGCCGCAGTGGGGTTGATCGCTGGTGTGTTGGCGTCTCTTTTTCTTCCGCGTCCTTTCTGTTCCAATCTCTGTTGCCGTGGTGAGTTGGATCTTGCCGTGGTGGCAGAACTCTTTGCTTTGTGGGCGCCGCGGTGGGGTACTTCTCGCCGTGGTGGCTGCTCCCAATTTCTTTTTGATCTTTGGTCGCCGCGGTTGGGTCACAGCCATCGTAGTTTAAAAAAATCAGTTTTTCTTCTCGTCGTTCGCATTTCTTAAGCTTATATTACTTCAGTATATTTCATGTATAATAATTTAGCTTTCTGATAGATGTATTCATAACTGCTATACTATAATTCTTAAGATCGCCTAGAAATACACCGGAAGTCACAATATCTTATTATATTGCTAAACTAAGAATAAAAATATTTGAGTAATAATTAATGATAATTAGTGTTTTAGTGCTAATTCAGTACATATGTATATATGTTGTGATATGTGATTTTTATATGTTTTGCGTGACTAAATTACATGTTTATTTGACGTGGTGGTTGACGATAAGCATTTAGATTTGGCCAAACAAATGTGTGACATGGATAGGGACATGTGTGACACCATCTTGTAGGGATGGAGCCCTGGTTCATGGGCGACCCGTTTTGTGAATCGACCCGGTTCATGTTTTGCTACGACCCAAAAAAGGAGACATGATTCGTGGAGCGAAGGCTTGGGACGCTAGGCCCGAGCCATAGCGGTTTAATAGGACGTCTATTATAGATTTCTTAGTTTTCGTAGAAAGTATGTTGAGCGTTCTGATTTCGCTTGTAATTCTCTCTGAGACGTTTCGTCTGTTTTCAGTGAAATCTCTGCAACTCCGTGGACGTAGGCTGTTTTACCGAACCAAATAAATCTGTGTGTAATTAGTTCTTCCGTT
The DNA here is from genome assembly GCA_023055425.1 of Linanthus parryae. NCBI lineage: Eukaryota > Viridiplantae > Streptophyta > Magnoliopsida > Ericales > Polemoniaceae > Linanthus > Linanthus parryae. The sequence goes on from JALGPY010000002.1 coordinate 101,387,712, forward strand.
TCTTCATATTTCATTTTTTCACAACAACTGGTATCAGAGTCTGGTTCTCTAGGGTTTCGGAAAAATATTGGCAGAGGAGATGAAGGGATATGGGTTTGAAAAGTTCGACTACACATATTATGCCTACTGGAAGATGGTGATAGAGGACTATCTGTATGGGAAGAAACTGCACGCTCACTGGAGGGGGTAAAGTCTGAAGCCATGAAGGAGGAAGACAGGAAGGTTATGGATTGACATGTTTTGGCCATTGTTGGATTGACGCTGTCAAGGTTAGTTGCGCACGTTATTAAGGAGACTACTACAGCTTCGCTGATAAAGGCATTGTCAGGAATGTACGAGACTCTATCTGCTAATAACAAGGTGTATGATGAAGCGTTTCTTCAATCTGAAGATGACAGAATGTATGTTGGTTGCTCAACATTTTACTGATTTCAATACAATTACGAATCTGTTGTCTGCTGTTGAAATCGACTTTGATGATGAGGTTAGGGCTTTGATACTATTAGCGTCATTACCTAATAGTTGGAAATCTATGCGAACTGCTGTTAGTAATTTTGCTGGAAAAGAAAAGTTGAAGTATGATAACATACGTGATTTAATTATGGCTGAGAAAGTGCGTCGTAAAGATTCCGGTGAACCTTCCGATCCATCCTATAATGTTGATAATCGTGGCAGAAGTAATGAAAGGAATGATAATAACAATCGGGGAAGATCAAAATCTAAGCATAGAGGTACCAGTCATGGAAAATCGCAGATAAGGGAAGGAAGCACGTGTAATTGCTGGAACTGTGGTAAATCTGGTCACTTTAAGAGTGATTGTAAGGAACCGAAGAAAAACAGAGGAAAAGATGGGAATTCGGTGAATGCAGTCAGTGATGAAATTCATGATGTTTTACTTCTTGCTGTGTATAGTCCCGTTGATGATTGGATATTAGATTTAAGTGCTTTTTTCCATACTACCTCTCACCGTGTGCAGGACTATACTGCTTGGGATTTTGGAAAGGTGTACTTGGAATATGGGGAGCCGCCGGATATCGTAGGTCAGGGTGATATTGTTGTAAAGATTAAAAGTGGTTTTGTATGGACTTTACGGAAGGTGAGACATGTTCTTGAGCTGAAGAAGAATTTGATATCGGTGGGACAACTTGATGATGATGATGGTAAATCTGTGGTCTTCTCAAGTGGTGCATGGAAGGTTTTGAAAGGTTCCATGATAATTTCTCGTGGTAAGAAAACATGAACTTTGTACATGACTTCGGGGCCGAGCGACACAATAGTCGTTGCTAAAGCTGAGCAAGACACATTTGTGGCATCGCAGACTTGGTCATATGAGTCATAGAGGTATGAAGGTATTGTAGTCCCATGATAAGCTCTCAAAGCATAATTCTGTAGATCTGGGTATTTATGAGAGTTGTATTAACGGAAAGCAGAAGAGAGTCAGTTTCTTGAAAGGTGGTCGTTCCTTGAGATCAGGCAAGCTGGATCTCGTGCACACAAATGTGTGGGGTCCCTCACCAGTAGCGTCACTAGGAGGATCTCAATACTATGTCACTTTCATTGATGATTTCAGCAGGAAAGTATAGGTTTATTTTATGAAAAATAAATATGGTGTGTTTGAAACTTTCAAGAAGTGGAAAGCCATGGTTGAGACTGAAACATGTTTAAATTGAAGTGTTTGAGATCTGATAATGGTGGAGAGTACATTGATGGTGGACTTACAGATTATTGTGCTACACATGGAGTTAGACTCGCCAAATACTCTTCCCGCGACACCACAACAGAATGGTGTGGCTGAGTGCATGAATAGGACCATCAATGAGAGAGCTAGAAACATGAGGCTTTGCTCTGGGTTACCGTGGACCTTCAGTTCCAATGGAATTCAGATTGCCTGAAGAGGTATGGAGCGGAAAAGAGGATAGTCTTGACCATTTGAAAGTTTTCGGTTGTGTTTCTTATGTTCATATTGATGCTTCCAGACGTATTAAGCTAGATGCAAAATCCAAGATTTGTTTCTTTATTGGCTATGGAGATGCGCAGTTTGGTTACAAATTCTGGGATGCTGAGAACAGAAAAATTATAAGAAGCAGAGATGTGATCATCAATGAGAAGGTGATGTATAAGGATAGGGTGAGTGTTGATATTGATACAGAGGATAAAGTCCTAGTTACTCCTCAGTATGTTTTTCTTGATATTCTTCAGGATGTTACTCCCAGTGATGATGTTCCGCAGGCTGAGTCTAGTGTGCCCGATACTAGTGAGTCAAAGCCAGTTGCAAAGGACAAGAACACTCCTCTGAAAACCTATGCTAGAACGCGAGTGGGGACAAGAAATAGAAAGGCCCCAGAGCGTTACTCCCCTAGTCTCAATTATATATTGTTGACTGATGCAGGCGAGCCTGAGACTTATGCAGAGACATTGCAGGATGTTAAATCTAGCAAGTGGGAGTCAGCAATGAATGATGAGATGGATTATTTTCTTGTAAATAAAACATCGGATTTGACTGAACTTCCAACTGGGAAGAGGGCACTTCATAACAGGTGGGTATATCGTGTTATGAATGAATTTGATGGAAGTAAACGATATAAGGAAGGGCTTGTTGTGAAGGGGTACCAGAAAAAGCAGGGAACTGATTATTCTTAGATATTTTATCATGTGGTGAAGCTTACGACTATCAGGTTGGTGCTGAGTATGGATTCTGGAGAAGACTTACATCTTGAGCAGTTAGATGTAAAGACTGCATTCCTTCATGGTGACTTGGAGAATGAATTATATATGCATCAGCCAGAGGGTTTCGAGCTACAGGGGAAGGAGAATCTTGTGTGCATGTTGAAGAAGAGCTTGTATTGTCTGAAACAAGAATGTGAAGGAAGCATTACAAGAAGCAGACTGGATCTTTGCAATGCAAAGTGAATTCAATTAATTTGAGAGGAACAAGGTTTGGAATCTGGTTCCTCCTCCTAATATCATTCTGTCATTGGCACAAGGTGGGTATTCAGAAACCACATACATGAGAATGGCAAGGTAATCAGAAACAAAGCAAGACTAGTAGCTCAAGGCTACAACCAGGAAGAAGGTATTGATTATGAGCTCCTGTTGCAAGGTTAGAAGTAATTAGAATGCTACTTGCATTTGCATCTTACAAGAACATTAAACTTTTTCGAATGGATGTCAAATTTGCTTTTCTAAATGTATATCTCGAAGATGAAGTTTATGTTGCTCAACCTCCTGATTTTGAAAATGATGAGTTTCCAGATCATGTCAATAAATCTTGACAAAGCTCTTTATGGTTTGAAACAAGCTCCAAGGGCTTGGTATGAAAGATTGTCAAAGTTTTTACTTGAAAATGATTTCAAGAGAGGATTAGTTGATAAAAATCTTTTCATAAAGACTCATGAGAATGAAATTCTAGTAGTTCAATTCTATGTTGATGACAGTCTGTTTGGTCTACTAATGATTCTCTTTGCAAGGATTTCTCAAGTCTTATGAGCAGGGAATTTGAGATGATCTTGATGGGAGAGTTAAATATTACTTAGACTTCATGTACTAAAAATGAAGAAAGGAATCTTTCTGCATCAAAACAAGTATACCAAGGAATTGATAAACAAGGACAAAATGTCTCAGTCCAAGGTAGCTAAAATTCCTATGAGCTCTACACTGTCCTTAGACAAGGATCAAACTGGTAAGAGTGTTAATCTGAAATAATATAGAGGTATGATTGGCTAATTGTTACACCTTACTGTAAGTAGACCAGACATCATGTTTAGTGTCTTTATGTGTGCTAGATTTCAGTCTGATCCTAAAAAATCACACTTGGTTTGCTGTTAAAAGAATCTTCAGATATCTCAATAGTACCAAGGACTTAAGGATTTGGTATCCTAAACAATATAATTTCTCTTTGTGTGGCTATTCAGATGCTGACTTTGCAGGATATAAAGTTGACAAAAAAACACTTCACGGTGTTGCCAATTTTTTTGAATCATCTCAGATTAGCTAACATTCAAAGAAGCAAAACTCAGTAGCCTTAACAACAGCAGAAGTTGAATAAATAGCAGATGGAGCTTGTTGTTCACAAGTGATGTGGATTGCTTAGCAAATGAGAGACCTTGGATTTGATTTCAGAGATATACCTATCAAATGTGACAACACTACTGTCATATCAATTACAAAGAATTTAGTTCAGCATTCAATAACTAAACACATAGATATTAGACATCATTTCATCAGAGAATGTGCTGAAAAAGGTGATGTTACTCTTGAATTTGTGTCTACTAACATGCAATTGGCAGATATCTTCACTAAACCATTGCCAGAAGAAAGATTCTCATCCCTGAGATTAGAACTGGGCATGCTAAACAAGGAATCATTGGTTTAGGGGGAGTACCTGGTAAGTATTATGTGTTTCAAAGTTTTGACAAGATTTTTAAGCCTTGAAAATCTTTTCAAAGCCTTGATTTTATTTACTTCAGCAGTATAGCTTTTCAAGGCCTTGAAAGCCTTCTTAAAGCCTTGAAAATAAGTCTTTATGCTAAATACTTAATAAATTGGATCTTCAATTTTGGGCATTATCTTACATTATTGCTCAATATTGATTTACCTTTTAAAAGTATATTCTTTTTAAATCAGTATTATCCTACTTCCTTTCCCACGTCACACAAATTTTGAATTTCATTCAATCTGCACTTCTTAAAAGATTTGGAAATATTTGTTTCCTTTTTAAACTCAAACTCTTATGTACTTATCTTCTCCTTTTGCTATCTCTCGTATCACTCCTGCCTCTATCTTATTATAACCTCAAACCCTAATGAGCTCAAGAAGAACTTCTGAAAGAATCAAGATGCTGGAGGATCCAAGAAAGTTTTGTAAAGAAGAGAAAGAATGCTGAAGAAGAGGTTCAAACTTTAAGTGATGATTTCAGTTCCAGAACCCCAAGTGCAGAAAGGGCTCCTTCTCCTCCAAAGAAGAAGACCAAGAAGGATCAGACTCCAACTTCTAGTAAGAAGAAGAATACAGATCCAACTGGTCCTGAGAAACAACCAGAGGAAAAAATTTCTAGTCCTAACAAAGTGAAGAAGAAGAAGCCTACAAAAGTTGACAACGGAAAATGGAAGGTTACAGATGATGAACCAGAGGAAGACACTGGGAAGGAGATACATATCTATTTTGAGAAGCACATATCTACTGGTAAGAAATCAGGTATTTCTCAAAAATGGTTTATCAGTAATGTTGCAAGAGGAATATGGTTAGATGGATTTGCTTCTAAATCTATAGCCTATTGTAGCATGGATAGTGTGAACTTGTTGAATAGAATGAATCTGGAGTGCATTACAAGTTTGAAGAAAATTTCTCTTTGGAAAATTTTAAATCCTTCAGAAATTGCTTACCCTAGACTCACTAGGCTCTTTTATCTTAATATGAAGCAAATCAAGTACATAAACATGGCTATATCCTCTAAAGTGGCTGGCATAGAGATGGATTTAGATCATTCTGAGTTTGCCAATGTTTTAGGATGTCCCAAGAGGTATAACACAAACAACTACCCCAAGAAGACTAAAGCTCTAAAGCTGGCTAGAGAAGTACTCTTTCTACCCAAAACTGATACCTCCTCAAAGCAGTTAACACACAGTGTGCTGACTTTTGAAGCCAAAATCCTATTTACCATCTTGATGAGGTGTGTAGTGCCTAAGGAGAACTCAAAAGAGCTATTGTTTGACAGGGTGCTATACCTGATGTACCTAATTATGCATGGTTATGAGATTGATCTACCTTCTATTGTGATGGAACACATGCTTTATTCCCAGACTAAGGAAAGAAAGTATCATTTTCGTTATGCCAACCTGCTATCACTTTTCTTCAACACCTTCAAATTCCTAATGACGGAGAAGAGACTATTACAACTAGTTTTGGTATGCTTGATGAGAAAGCTTTTCAAAGGATTGGAATCATGAAAACTAGTGAAGGAGCTTGGAATTTATACTCTGACATGTCTGCAGAAGAGATGCAATCCAAGAAGTTTCTAAAACCCAAATCCCTAACCTCTACTTAAAACCTACCCTCCCAGTTGACATGCTTTCTTACGTGTTACCGCAAGTGCACGAATCAAGTAGTAAAGAGTGAGTATATTTGATACTCGGGTTGTCGAATCCCACGAGGAAAATAACGAGATTATTTAGTTATAATCATAGTTAGTAAAATACGGGACGGAAATTAATCGTGGTACGATACGTACGTGTATTATACTATTTTATGCTAAAAATACGTTAGTAAAAATTCGGCTTAAACATACAGAATTTGATTAATTCGAGTATTCTATACGTACGTGTATAATTCATATACTAATTATTCATTCGGAATTAAAAATACGGGTGCATTTCTTTGTATTTTAGCATATATAATGAGTTATTTGTGTCCCACATTGCCATATTTTCATATTTTTTTATCAAATATTTAAAAATAATTTGTAAAACATGTACTCATGTGTCATTTTTGATAAATACATTATTTACGCGTGACTAACACATTACTTATGTAAAATAATATCAAAATATTTTTGATCAAAACTTCTATAAAAAATCTTGATACTAATAAATATTTATAATAAAGAAAGCATTATTATTTACACTATTATTCTTTCAAAAGAAATAATTATAATAAGAAAATAGTAAGAAAATATTCAATAATAACTAATTACTATAACTGATAATATTTTGGATGACATTTTATTCGCTGCAACTTTGTATGGGAGAAGTTTTATTCGGAAGTATTATACGTTAAAATGTTAAATACGAGTATTAAACTTTTTGGTCAAAAGTTCGAGTATTTTTCATTAGGTCCAGCAATAGTACGAAATACGGAAGTATTTTTCATTTATACGTACGGACGGGTATTAAACGGAAAAATTCGGAGTATTTACTAACTAGGGTTATAATATTAGTTAAGAGTGAAGTAACAGGGAGGAATGTAGTGAGAATTGTGAGGTTTCCACCCCCAAACAAGTTGCAGTATTGAAATAACAATCTTTTTGGATTTTATGATTAAACACGGTTTAATTAAATATGGAGAGGGACTAGGCGATCTATGGATCACCTAGGGCTGTTAGACAATTCCGGATATCATATTGAAACACACTAATCCTAATGCAGTTATGCCAGTCAACTAGTCACTACGATGTTCTTTCGATCTCACGTAGTCCTACGCCACGGTCTACTATAGGTCCTGTCGATCCACTGTCGTCTACCAAATGGCCAATCCTATTCAAATCACCTCCCAGTCTCATTGATTAAGGATTGTGTTCATGTTCTCTATCACCCTAGGCCAAGTCTCCGTCGAGCACTCCACCTAAGTACTAGCACTTCCGGGTAGCTACTCCATTGTTTCTAAGGATTTAACATCAAACATGAACAATAACTAAGATGGATTAAACATTAAGTAAGATAACAAGTTTCAACATCTATTCATCTCTCATGGCCAATCAAATCATCACTAACATGTGCCAATAATGCTAGCTCAACAATACACCAATTGAAATAAAGATTAATCCATAAACTTGCATCTAAATTTGAATCAATCCCTCAAATCCGGAAAAGTATAAGTCTAACATAAACCTAGGCTCTCCATAGAGCCTAGAAAAGTATCTAGTTTCTCATGGAAATGAAAAGATACACAAGTTTCTCCATAAATAATTAAAGAGAAGAGAAGAAGTGATCAAACGGACAAATCGCCAAAGTTCCGACGAATCCGTGCAATCCCCAGGCTCCAAGCTGCTCTCCAATGGTGTCACGTGCGTGTATGATGTCTCTCTAGGTCGCCTATCCCTTTTTCACCAGCTGGGGCGAGTTTTTAATGTAACTTGGCCGAAATTGCATTTCAGCCCCTCCAGTTTGTAATTCCCGGACATAATTGTAAGCTGATCTTGCGCAGGCTATAACTCTCTCATCCAGACTCATCTTTGGGCTTAGCACATATCGTTGGAAATCCATGGATGTATAATTTCAAATGGCGCAGGCCTTGATCCAAAATTCATTGTAGATTTTCCTGATCATTGAAAATAGTGAAGGCTGATCCTGAGTGACTTTTCCAACTTTGCTTCCTTTTTCATCTTCTTTTCTCCTCTTCATCTACCTCCGTTACAAGAATATCCAAGCCTCTCATAATCTCCATTGCACCTATTTTACCTGAGTTACACAATACTAAACAACATGTGCAATTATCATTACAAATATGAGAGAAAACATGCGCGAATAAGCTAGAAACTACACTTTTCACTCTTAGCCTTATAGATCATCAATTTCACATATTTGGGCACATATACCATATAAATCATGTGAAATAAGTCTAATGCAAGTGATAAGAAAGTATTATAATAACTCCTGAATGAGAGTTGTCAAATACCCCCACACTTACCTTTTGCTCGTCCCGAGCGACAACTTGCTTCACTACCCAATGATTTGCATCTATATTTACTAGTCATGTGACACAAACGACTCACACACACAACTATGAAATATACATGCTTTGTACAATGGAACTCATATATGTACAATGCAACAAATTAAAGAACATTTTTTTTATTTTGTTTTAATAGAGATTGGGAAATCTCGAAGAATAAACTGTCATGTCATAAGACTCTCACGTCCACTAGAAGATTCTATACTTCGGTGATCGGTAGAACTTGCGGCTAGTTTCGTCAGACAGAACGGGCACGAACACTCAATAAGTTGCTTCCGCACACTCATCAAACGTATCCCTAGAACCTACCATCCGAGCTATTTATCCACGGGTTAAATTTTTTGGCGGCTTAGGACGGGTTTGATAGGATATTTAGAAGCGCAGTCCTAGACGTCATGATTATCTCACAAAACCCGATTCTCACACTCCCTCACCAAAAATCTAAGGAACCCCACCGAACTAACTACTCCGGCCCTCATTCCCTCAATTTTGGTGCAACGCCGTTCTCGCGGCCACAAATGTGAAGAAGTGATCTCGAACAATAGCTAATCTCCTCGGTATTCATGAAGTTCAATTCTACTCCTTATTCCATTTCACTTTCATTTTTTTTTTCTAATTTATTTATTTTTTTTCTCACAAAATGCATTAAACAAATGGAGCCAACAATACGATAGTAATATCCGAGCAGATCAAATGTCAAATAGATAACGTGGGGGTGGAATGTGTCAAATCATTGATATAATCAAAATAGATGTCGACACCCCCACATTCAATGTAAAGCATATCAAAACCCGGTAGTCAATGTGTAAACATGCCTTTCCAACCTATCCTCCACATAACCTAAGATATAGAGAATATAAATGAAGCATCAAGCACGACATCCTATAATATCAACCAACCCCCACCCCATGACGTGCGGAAAGAATATCACACACTACGACACTCCACCTGTGATCGTGGTGTAAGGACACGACTCACCGCCACACCGAAGTGTGTTGCCGTCTCTAACTCACCCTACATCCCCTCAAAAGACGACATGTAAGAGAATCCACTCAAGATGTATCAAATCAGCTCACCCTCATCGAACCTCCCTAACTCAGCTCCCTCTATCATGACGCATAGGAAGGGACCATTCTAACTAGTGATGCAAGTCACAAGGAACGACTTCCTAGGCTAGAGGCTGTGAATAAAAGGGGTAAATGAATCAAATTGGGGTAACTAGTGGACCTAGGCTGTGAGACGGGACATGAGGCCCCCATGAACATCACTCGCACATCTGTTCCGTTGCCACTACGAGGAGGGTTGAGGACTACCTAAGTGACGGTGGTGTAGCGCTAGTAGGATAGCTAGTCTGAGAGGCAGCTACTCACAATTCTCGAGTGCATTAGCCCTATAGCCTTCCTACACCAGATTCTCGTGTCTACCTCACCTCAGATTTTCCTGCTACATAGGGAATACTATTATTGAGTCATCTCCACATTCACTCTCTTCGATTTTCCTTTCTCAACATTTTCAATTTTTAGGGTTTTCAATTTTTTTTTGTTTTGTTTTTGTTTTCTTTTGTTTTTTGTTTTTTTTTTGTTTTTATTTTCCTAACTCTATATGCTTGGGCCAACTCGATTAACAACCACATAGGGTAGGAGGACTCAATAAATAAAACAAGCAAATGCATCATCTACACAATCTAACACAATACGACAATATATAAAACACTCTACACTAATCACGAATACGACGACACAATACTACGCATACTACATGTAACAAGGCGATGCAAGACGGACATGGCTAGCAAAGGTAGACATAAAACCCCCTACACTTGAGATATTCATTGTCCTCAATGAATTTAGAGAGTATGTAGAAGGACATGATCTCAAAGTGTAAGAATTAAAGAGCAAAAATGACAAGTGTTGCATGGCATTTCGCATAAAATGACTCATTTCGTCTAGAGTGACTACAACAATTAACCCAGGGTACAATTAAGGAGCAAGTAAAATTTGCGAGAAATTTAATCCCTATAAGTGCCTAATTAACAATTTAAAGCGAGAGAGATAGAGAGAGTATGGTACCTACGGTCCCGGAGTACCGTTCTTACGGGACCGGTTTTTCAAAATTTGGTCAAGAAGGGACCGAATTGGTCGACCAATTTTCCAAAAACTTGAGCGGGGTGAGTGCAATATACCACTTGTGCTCCTCGGTGTCCCCGTCGAATGTTCCTCTTGGAGCTTTGGCCGAATCACCCTCCAAGTCGACGAATCGGAAAATGTGTGTTCATGGAGCTCTTCCTCTTTCATTTCCCCCACACTCAAACCACTCACGATCTCTCAAAATCCCAAGAATTAATCTTGTAGACGAGCTTACAAGGAGAAAATCCCAACAAGAAATTCTTAATTTGGAGGAGTTTTGGGTAGGTTTGTGTTCTTGAGGTTTTAGGAGGAAGAAGATGAAGAAGGCTTTGTTTGATCCAAATGAGGGCTTCAGAGGCTTAGATGGTCGGGTTTTAGCTTAGATACCCATCCCAAAATGTCAAAATTACCCCAATTAGTGAGCAGCCCGGCCTATTTCGGCCCCCATTTTGGCCCGAAATGGTTTGAAAAAATCAAAACAGTGAGCACTTTTTATTTCGGACCGAAATCCTAGCATTTCGGCCCGAAATGCTGGCCAAAATACTGGGATTTTGCTACTCCTGTTTGCTCTATTTTCTTCATCCGGCCTACGATTTCTTCGATTCTTGCACTGATGAACTCCATAAACTGCAGGGAGTCCATTTTTTTTTATCATAAAACTCCCAAAGTCCGGCGAATTTCCATTTCTTCTCAAATCTTCTCTCTTGTGAATGAATCGTGCCTTTTAAGCTCTTTGCTTGCAATTCCACTCCGGATTCTGATGCGTGCAAACCCAGTACAACAACTCTCTGCTATTATCTTCAAAAATCATTAGCTACTCCTCGACCTTGAGTAGCCTCTCTCTCATGCAATATTAGTCAGATTAGCTTGTTGTTCCTCGTTTTGCGTGCAACATCGTGCACATGCATCAAGAAGGGGAATTTGAAGTGGTCTTCGGTACCTGTGTCCTGCACACTCATAGGAAATATTAAAACCACTATCTCCCTCATCTCTCACAATCAAGTATGGAGAACTTAAAAACACAAACTTAAATAAAATATAAAATATCCTACTCTACATTGGGTTGCCTCCCAAGCAGCGCTTGTAATTTAAGGTCGACGGCCTGACCCGGTTTACCTCTTCCACCTCACGAGGGTGGTCTGGCACATTGTGCCGCTTCCAGCTTAGCTTTCCTGTACTGAATTTGAAGCACTGCTTCATGTGCTTGCATAGCTGATGGCTTGTTTCTTTCCAAGTAGTCAGGTGGATCCCCTTGCGATAAATCAGGGAGTTGTCGCTTCACTTGTATAATACATGGAACCCCTCGCTGATATTCCCATGAATACTGAGGCGTCGGTTTGAACCCGAAAAGTCTCCATGTCATCATGTACCCTCATAATCATCTCTCCATTCTCCACATCAACGAGAGTACGCCCAGTTGCTAAAAACGACTTACCTAGAATTATAGGCACATCACCAGCTGGCGTGTCCAATATAACAAAGTCAGCTGGCATGATCAGGCTTCCAACCCTCACATGTACATCCTGTATCATCCCACAGGCTCTCTTGGATGATTTTTCTGCAAAATGAAGAGTGAACCAGGTTTTCTGAGGCTCTCCCACACTTGAGTACCGACAGAGGCATCAAATTCACGCTTGCTCCCAAATCGCAGAGAGTTCTCCCAGTGTAGGCATCACCCAACATAGCTTCAATGAAAAAACTACCCGGATAATTCTTTTTCTTAGGTAGCCCATGCAAAACACATGAACTCACATGCTCATTTAAATTCACTCCCTAAAATTCATCCACTGGTTTTTTACCAAAGACTGCATCCTTAATAAACCGAGAATACTTAGGAATATTTTGAAGTGCCTCAATTAAGGGAATATTAATATGCAGTTTTGAAAATACATTAAGAAAGCGCCTGTACTCCTCAGAATCATCATTCTTCTTCCTATTACGCACCGGGTATGGAAGATCTGAAGAAGAAGGAGGAGATGAAAGTAGTACCTCAGTGAGTTCCTCCTCATCCTTCTGAGTCATGCCCTTTGATTGGGGGACCATGACGGGGGTCTTCATAGAGTCGAAAACCTCATGTTCCTTAGCCTTGGACTCTACAACTTTGGCATGACTAGGGTATGGAGGGTCTTTGAGTGCTGTACCACTACGAGTGGAGATGGACTGAACATGTTCCTAAGATGCTATAATAGTGTGTTCCATTGCTCTGTTTTTTAGTTTCTGCTTACGATCCTTAACTTCTGCTAGAGCTTCTCGGAGTGCAACTGCAGAAGTAGTGCTCTCAGAAATCATGGTCATCACGTGTTCACCCATCACTTTCATCAATCCTCTCATCTCAGCCAACTATGAAGCTAATTCTTATTGTTGCTGCTGCAACTCTGAAACAACTGCTTCATGCATTGCCTCCACCGCATTCACCTGAACTATGCCATAAGCAATTTCATTTTGCTTTACCAGTTCTTGCTGCTGGGACTCATAATCCAAGCTCTCCTCTTGCTCAACCACACGTCTCATCAGCTCATATGCACCTTCAGAGTCGCATTTGAGCAATAAATTGACCCCATCTTCTCTGTCGATTTTGTCTATGTCAAGATTTCCAAGTGCATCATAAAAGATTTGGATGATATGGGTTTTGGCAATGCCATGGTTGGGGCATTTGCGTAGCAAGCAGTTGAGACGCTTCCATGCTTTGACTATAGATTCATGCTGCTTGTGTCTAAATGACCAAATCTCGTTCTGCAGCTGAATCATGCATGAGATGGGGAAAATTTAACCATGAACAAGGAGGCACACTCTTCCCACGTATTGATTGAGTTGGATGGCAACGAATCTAGCCAATCCAAAGCAGCTCCCTTGATACAATGAGGGAAGAGCATTAAATTTATTTCCTCATAAGTGACCCCACTATAGCGAATTAACCCACAATGGCTTTGATATCTCCCAATGAATTCATGTGGGTCTTCCTAATATGTACCGGCAAAGTTGCACTGTTCCTGATCAAATTGAATTGCACCTAGCTTGAGGCGGAAAGTTTCTGCCTGAATTGGTGGCACAACAATTGCTGGCTCCCTTCCTTTAAGATCCGCCTCAAATGCCTGAATTATTGCTTTTCCAGAATAGTTATATGGCATTGAGGTCGGATGCGGTCTAGATGTCGCCGCCATTGCTTTCTCTACGGCTGGAGCAACCATAGCTTGCAGCTGCTCCGTCGTGAGGCTAATTAGCCATTGGCCTTCCGCCATCGCTACATGAGAAAACAACACTAGCACACCCGTGAGGTAAACAAATAGTAACAAAAATAAAAATAAAATAAAACTCTAAACTAATTTCGAACTAAACAACCTACCGTTGTCCACGGCAACGACGCCAAAATCTTGACACGCTTTCTTATGTGTTAACGCAAGTGCACGGATCAAGTAGTAAAAAGTGAGTATATTTAATACTCGGGTTGTCGAATCCCACGAGGACAATAATGAGACTATTTAGTTATAATATTAGTTAAAAGTGAAGTAACCGGGAGGAATGCAGTGAGAATTGTGAGGTTGCCACCCCCAAACAAGTGGCTGTATTGAAATATCAATCTTTTTCGATTTTATGATTAAACACGTTTTAATTAAATATTAAGAGGGACTAGGCGATCTATGGATCACCTAGGGTTGTTAGACAATTCTGGATATCATATTGAAACACGCTAATCCTAATGCAGTTATGCCAGGCAACCAGTGACTACGATGTTCTTTCGATCTCACGTAGTCCTACGTCACGGTTTACTACAGGTCCTGTCGGTCCACTGTCGTCTACCGAATGGCCAATCCTATTCAAATTACCTCTCAGTCTCATTTATTAAGGATTGTGTTCATGTTCTCTATCACCCTAGGCCAAGTCTCCGTCGAGCACTCCACCTAAGTACTAGCAATTCAGGGTAGCTACTCCATTGTTTCTAAAGATTTAACATCAAACATGAACAATAACTAAGATGGATTAAACATTAAGTAAGATAACAAGATTTAAAATCTATTCATCTCTCATGACCATTCAAATCATCACTAACATGTGTCAATAATTCTAGCTCAACAATACACCAATTGAAATAAAGATTAATCCATAAACTTGCATCTAAATTTGAATCAATCCCTAAAATCGGAAAAAGTATAAGTCTAACAAAATCCTAGGCTCTCCAAAGAGCCTAGAAAAGTATCTAGCTGCTCATGGCAATGAAAATATACACAAGTTTCTCCATAAATAATTAAAGAGAAGAGAAGAAGTGATCAAACGGACAAATCGCCAAAGTTCCGACGACTCCGTGCAATCCTCAAGCTCCAAGCTGCTCCCCAATGGTTTCACGTGCGTGTATGATGTCTCTCTAGGCCGCCTATCCCGTTTTTCACCAGATGGGGCGAGTTTTTAATGTAACTTGGCCGAAATTGCATTTCAGCCCCTCCAGTTTGTAATTCCCGGACATAATTGTAAGCTGATCTTGCGCGGGCCATAACTCTCTCACCCGGACTCGTCTTTGGGCCTACCACATATCGTTGGAAATCCCTGGATGTCTAATTTCAAATGGCGCCTTGATCCAAAATTCATTTGTATATTTTCCTGAGCATTGAAAAAAGTGAAGGCTGGTCCTGAGTGACTTTTCCAACTTTGCTTCCTTTCTGCATCTTCTTTTCTCCTCTTCATCCACCTCCATTCCAAGCATATCCATGCCTCTCATAAGCTCCATTGCACCTATGCTACCTGATTTACACAAAACTAAACAACCAGTGCAGTTATAATTGCAAATATGAGAGAAAACACGCGCGAATAAGCTAGAAACTACACTTTTCACTCTTAGGTTTATAAATCATCAATTTCACATATTATCGCACATATATCATATAAATCATGCGAAATAATCCTCATGCAAGTGATAAGAAAGTATTATAATAACTCCTCAATGAGAGTTATCACCTGTCTCAAGACATATCCATGGTACTTCAAAGACTTGATATCCTAGAGAATGATATGGATTAGTTGAAGCAAAACCAGCATGAGTTTGGGTTTGAGTTTAAGCAAGTGAGCTACATGCTTGAGAGTATTTTCAAAAGCATCAATTTGGTCCATTTGGAATAAGAAGTTTCACAAGCTGCAGAAGGATCAAAGAAGGCTGGATCAAAAAAGGACTTATTCAGTGAGCATACTACTCAAGATGAGGCTGCAGGGTTAAAAGACACTAGGAAACAAGTTGCTGAAGATCAGAGTGGTGAAGAACAAGAACAAGATAATGAAGAAAGTTCAGACTCAGGAATGTTACTTAAGGATGCCAAGAAGAAAAAGAAGAAATCTAATATTCCAGAGATAGTCACTGATGCAGATCTTTTTGAGGAAGATGTGACTGCTGAAACAGGTGAAGAAGTTGCTCAGGAAGAAGAACTACAGGAAGATGAGGAAGATGAAGAAGAGGCTGCTGCACCAAAGGGAGATGGATATCCAACCCCATAATTGTAGCATTTTCTTTCATTTCAAGGCCTTGATTCTCTCTTCAAATCCTTGAAATCTCTTCTCCTTCAAAATTTATTTAATCTTTCAAAAACTTTGATTCAATTTTTTTCTCATTCTTTTTTGACGAAAGTCAAAAAGGGGGAGATATTTGGTGTTTTGTTGTACTTTTGTTAGTTTAGAGATCTGGTTTAGATCAGTAGGATGTTTTTTATGCTTAACTGCTTAATAAGTTGGATTATTTATTTTAATTTCTGCTTTAGTTTATTATCTGAGATTACTATGATTATTCTGATATGCTTTAATGCTTAATCTTTGCAGAGAACTTCTTAGCAGAATAATGGTTTTTTTCTTTCATCAAGGGGGCGATTGTAAGTTCAGCTTGTTTTGAAAGGATGAAACTGCATTGTTTCAAGGCCTTGAAACAGGTTTCCAAGGCTTGAAAATACACTGAAGTATATGGCATGAACTTAGGGGGATATTTTCTTGCTAATCTTATTATCAATCTCCTGATACTTGATTATATCTTATTTGATGATGAGAGAAAAATCATTATATCACTTAGATCAACTACTAATCACTTTGTTTGACTTAGCTTTTGCTGAATAATACAATTACCTATTTTGCAGGTGTTGTTTTCTAATCTGTGTGTTTGCAGGTAAGGACATAAAATTGTCTAATTGATTATGTGCTTCTTCAATATTTCCTGTGCAGGGTTTTGATTCATGGATGTGCAACAGAAACACAAACAAACATAATACATGCAATACCCTCCAAGGATCACAAGTCAAGAGACATAACGATGGTAAGAGAAGAAATCAATAACACACCTTAGGGTTTCTCCTTTGATGACTTCAAACGCGAATTGTGTCACGTTCTCTATAGTTGATCCACGCCTGGAGTTGAATTCTAGATCTTCCAATCCTTGGTGCTAGCCCGGAATGATGAAGAGGAAGTAGAATCACGCAAAAAGAGACGGAACAAGGAGGTCTCGGCCTCCTTGTGGGACGACGGGGACGGGCGGCGGCAAAGGGGGGCGGCGGCTCCTCTTTGCTTGCTTGCTCTCTCCTTTTGTTCTTTCCCACTCAAGTTATGATCAATAAGTTCATAAATGTGGGAAGGAAGGAAGGAAGGAGTGTCCTTTATATAGTCCAACAAATCCTTGCCAACTACCTAAAGGACCTATTCTAGTCCTACTAGAATTCGGTTTAGTCCCTTTATTGCAAATTAGTCCTACTAACTTTGCAAGGTGTTGCAAAGTGATCCTTCTAATTAATTAATCCAATTAATTAATTCCCAAATCTAGTTCAACTCTATATAGCGTGTGACCCCATAGGTTCTATCTAGTTGGTAGCAACAATTTGCTAATATGGAGCGGTTTCTAGCAAATCATCCATTCTAGTCAACTATTAGAATAGTCATATTGACAAACCTTGTACAAGTAATTGTCTCATCCCTTTGTCTCTATATCCGGATTGGACACGAGACATACAAGTCACACTCGTATATCCAATCCATAGTTTCTCGATCCATGGGAATAACCTTATTCGTGCAAATAACATCAATATCCCATATTGATTTATTTGAGTCTGGCGCGACATTCTATAAGCACTATCCCTCGAGTGGCCTAAAATATTTGCTACCGTTATGAGGGAGGGACAAATTCTATCTCCGTCCACTACGATCTCTAAGCTTGCTTCTTAATGTATCCGGTACACGGCTTTATAACTACCCAGTTACGGTGTAGCGTTTAACGCTACCAAAATCACAATAATCCACAACTAGAATATCTAGTGACTTCAAGTCTAAGGATGACAATACCATTGCACCACGAGAAGCGCTTGTGACTTAACATAATGTGTATTTAGCCTTCTCGGAGATGGGTCAATCCAGTGCGCCATTACCCTTAATGCACACCTATGTGTTGGATCATGATATCTCCATATCAATCCAACCCCATACTAGTCTATAGATGATTGTCCCATTAATCATTATATTGGACTAGGGATATTTAAGATAAACAACACAATTGTAAATCTAAGGACTTCATTATATTAAATATCTAATAAATAATACAATGAATTTTTCTAGCCACAAATAAGTTCATACTAAACTAGATTGCCTCTAGGGCATCTATTCCAACAGTCTCCCACTTGCACTAGAGCCAATCTGGCGCATCTCGTATGCCCATACTCATAGTGTGCCCTTCATGCTTCCACTGCGCAAGCAGCTTTGTACGCAGGTCTGACAGATTCTCATCTGTAGGAATCTTGAAAATCCGAACGTCTCCTCTATCGATAATATCTCGGATCAGATGGAACTTCCTGAGCACGTTCTTGGATTTCTGGTGCGACCTGGGTTCCTTCAATTGCGCGATCGCCCCAGTGTTGTCACAGTACAACTCCACTGGATCCGCAATGCTAGGAACGACACCAAGTTCAGAAACAAACTTTCTGATCCAATTAGCTTCCTTTGCTACGCCATTTGTAGCAATGTACTCAGCCTCTGTTGTAGAATCCGCCACCGTCTCTTGCTTGGAACTTTTCCAGCTCACCGCTGCTCCATTCAGGCAAAACACATATCCCGACTGTGATCTAAAGTCATCTCTGTTAGTTTGGAAGCTTGCATCAGTGTAACCCCTTACACGCAACTCTTCCTCACCGCCAAACATCAAGAAGACATCCTTAGTTCTTCTCAAGTACTTTAGGATGTTCTTGACTGCAATCCAGTGACTCTCACCCGGATTGGATTGGTATCTGCTTGTCATACTCAAGGCATGACACATCTGGTCTAGTACATAACATGGCGTACATGATACATCATATGGCCGAGGCATAGGGAATTCTACTCATGCGTTCCTTCTCAATCTCATTGGAAGGACAACCACTCTTCGAAAGAGTGATTCCATGTGACATGGGCAAGAATCCCTTCTTGGAATCTTGCATGTTGAACCGTTTCAACACCTTGTCAATATATGTACTTTGACTTAGGCCTAGCAGTCTCTTAGATCTATCTCTATAGATCTTTATACCGAGTATATAGCCTGCTTCCCCTAAGTCCTTCATTGAGAAACACTTCCCTAGCCAATCTTTAACAGATTGCAGCATGGGAACGTCATTTCCATTGAGTAGTATGTCATCCACATACAAGACTAGAAAAGCTACAGAGCTCCCACTAACCTTCTTGTAGACACAAGACTCATCTTCGTTTCTGATGAAGCCAAACTCTTTGACTACTTCATCAAAACGTCGATTCCAACTCCTAGAAGTTTGCTTCAATCCATAAATGGATCGTTTCAGCTTACATACTTTGTTGGCTTACTTTGGATCTTCAAAACCCTCCGGCTGTATCATATACACGTCCTCGAGGAGATTCCCATAAAGGAATGCTGTTTTGACATCCATCTGCCAAATCTCATAGTCATGGTATGCTGCAATCGCAAGTAGGATTCGGATGGATTTGGTCATAGCGACTGGTGAAAAGGTTTCATCATAGTCAATACCATGAATCTGTCTGAATCCTTTAGCCACCAATCGGCCCTTATAGGTAATCACATTACCATCCATGTCGATCTTCTTCTTGAAGATCCACTTGCACCCTATGGGCCGCGCCCCTTCGGGTGATTCCACCAAAGTCCATACTTTGTTGGTGTACATTGATTCCATCTCGGATCTCATGGCTTATAGCCACTTCTGAGAGTCTGGGCCTTTCATGGCCTCTTCATAGGTAGTAGGATCATCATCTATGAGAGCCGTGTCACCGGAATCGGTCACGAGAAGTCCATACCTCTCGGGTTCCTGGCGCACTCTACTAGATCTACGAAGCTCTTGTGTTACTTGAGCAGGCTCCTCCACAACTCCTTGTGGTTCCTGTTCATGTTCCATAATCGGTTCAGTGATTTGTGGTTCTTGAATTTCTTCAAGTTCTACAGTCCTCCCACTTGCTTCTTTAGAGACAAACTCTCTTTCTAGAAACACGCCGGTCTGAGCAACAAAACACTTTGTTCTCGGTTGGATTGTAGAAGTAGTAACCCTTAGTTTCCTTAGGGTACCCCCACAAATTTACACTTATCCGATTTTGGCCCCATCTTTTCTGATTGTAAACGTTTTACATAGACATCGCAGCCTCAAATCCTCATGAACGACAGTGTGGGACGCCTCCCACTCCACATCTCATGTGGTGTTTTCATGACTTCTTTAGATGGAACACGATTAATGGTGAAAGCTGCACTTAATAGAGCGTGGCCCCAAAACGATAATGGAAGATCGTTTTGACACATCATAGATCGAACCATATCCAATAGGGTTCGATTCCTCCTCTCAGACACGCCATTCCATTGTGGCGTTCCGGGTGGAGTGAGTTGGGACACGATCCCACACTCTCTAAGATAGTCGTAAAACTCTTGGCTCAAGTATTCTCCTCCACGATCCGATCGTAGAGCCTTGATACTTTTGCCAAGTTGCTTCTCTACTTCATTCTTGAATTCTTTGAACACTTCAAAGGATTCAGATTTGGCCCTCAAAAGGTACACAAATCCATATCTACTGTAATCATCAGTAAATGTAATGAAGTAGACATAACCACCCCTTGCAGGCGTGGCAAATGGTCCACACACATCAGTATGTATGAGTGCCAATTGCTCACTAGTCTTCTCACCTTTCTTATCGAAAGGGGACTTTGTCATTTTTCCCAATAAACAAGCCTCACATGTCTCATATGATTCCAAATCAAATGAGTCTAGTAGTCCATCCTTATGAAGTTTAGATACACGTTTCTCGTTTATGTGGCCTAAACGACAGTGCCATAAGTAAGCAGGATTTAAATCATTTATTTTAATCCGCTTGGTATTAATGTTGTAGACAGGATTGCTTAGATCAAGGACATAAAATCCATTAAATAATTGCGCAATAAAATAGTGAATATTATTCAAATAAAAGGAACAACAATTGTTCTTTATTGAAATAATAAAACCTTCCTTGTCCAAACAAGAAATAGAAATAATGTTTCTGCTCATAGCAGGCACAAAATAGCAATTATTTAATTCCAAAACTAATCCTGAAGGCAGAGATAGCTCGCACACGCCCACAGCCAACGCAGCAACTTTTTCTCCATTCCCAATGTAATAACCCAACCAATACCCTTGAATTTTAAATAGATTACTAATGGGTGTTAACAAAAAACAGATTCACACAGTATGATTTTTTTTTTTTTAACACAAGCAGACATTTCGTATTATCCAAAAGTCGACAAAAACTAAACAAAATCTTCTTCAAGCCCAACTTATCTATTTACATTCAACGTGTACGAACGTTCTGAACAAAAACTTTATACAACAACTGAGACTATGCCAAATAAGTTAAGCTAAGATCTCCCTAAACTGGCAGTGGACTCTATTTCTCCAAAAAGAAGAACCTGCAAAAGAAATCAAATAGTGGGCAGTGAGCTCAAAGAAAGTTCCATGGACTTAACAAAACAGAGGCAAGATATGAACCAATAATTCTTAGATATTAACCAATAACTCCTTCAAACAAACAGCAAAAGATTGTAAATAATCTTGCAAATAATACATTGAACGACGGGTCAGCATTTATGTAAATGCCCCACGTTCAAGTTATATAAGGTGAACGACTCGTCGGCACGCCTAAGCATGCTACGCGTTCGATAACGACAGGACGCATTTTTTTTTTCAAATTAATGCTCCACGTTCTATATATGTCATCTAACAAATCTTGTGAACGACTGGCTGCATTCTTTGCTAAATGCCCCACGTTCCTTTCTTTTTAATCCAACAATCACATAAACATAAAACAACGCATAACAAACATATCCCCATTTACACACTACATGTGAGAGTCACCAACAGTGAAAAATATTCAAGTCAGTCCCAACAGGAAGTTCAAAAATGAGTTCAAATAATGATCCAGTACTAATTTAAGAGAATCATGGAATTACAACCCACCGTTCTTATGAGATTTCCTACTCAGCTCGCCGGTGTGGAGTGGACGTGCTCGGTCTATCTTCCGTGCCTGAGATCACAAGCATGTTAGTTTTCTGAATATAAATGTCCAGGCTGCCAAGTTGTAGGCTTTGATGTCAAGCCACATAAGTATTATAAGAATATAAGTAATGCACTTCCAAGAACAAGGTTGAAGGCACAATCACATTATACCCAGAATCCAAGAATCTTTCATCCCATTAAAGAGGTGACATGTCTCAAAACATTATGTATCATCACCATTCTGTGATAATCCTACTCATAATGGACTTATATTTCCTAAAAAAAACATTCAGGGCACATCTACTTAGAATTAGGCCATTTAATCTACTAGAGAAACAACTTAACTCAATAAGTTAGACCCAATGAAGATCTCAAAAATTTCAAATAAGATTAAAAGAATGAAAGCAATAAATCAATGGTGAATAATTTGCTGCCAGATTCTATAGCAAAACTCGACACCCATTAACTCCATAAATTCCCAAGGGACACCTATCTCGATTATGTCTTTCAATTATTTTCCGAAAACAAGTAGAGTCGTGTAAAAGAAAACATACAAAAATTAAAGTATATTTCAATATTTTTAGTAGGGCAAAATATTTCACACAAAACCAACAACTCTGCTGCAGTATTCCCAGGTTAGACTATGTATCCACTCACTTTGGGATTTTACTGGGAACAACTTGTTAGGATCCATATTTTGAAATTTGGTGGAAATAAACAATACCTTTTAAATTAAAACATACTAAAATTTCACAAAATTGCATTATGTTTATGAAGGTGAAACTTTCCTGACAACCAGAACAACACTGGTGTCAGATTGAAGTGAATCTGAACAGACCTTCGCCTACTTCGAGATTTTCTGACAAAATATTCTTTCGAAACTGAATATGAATTTTGGTGATAGTAAACAAGGCATATAAGGGTAGAACATATTCAGATTCCAACCTATCTGGACAAGAGGAATATGTGAAACGAGACCCCAAATCTATGCCCAATTCCATGCTCCTTATGTCCTGTATTCAGACTTCAATCAACCATGTAATATTTCAAATTTTGACAGTTATCATGCCAAGAAATCATTAAATCTCACAAGTTCAAGTCCCCCATGTGCTTGGTGTGTGAATAGAGATTCCAACTACCAAGTCTGGGTTGTAAAATAAGGAACATAATCACTTTGAATAAAGCAAATTCCCAGTAAGGTTTATCAAATAATTAGCAACTTACTTCTGAAGCTCCTTGAGTTCTCCACCAGTATGAGAGCTCGATTCAGAAAAGAGAAGAATGAAAAGAAAAATTTCTGACGCTGCCTTGCTAGGAGGAAAAGAATACGAGCAGAGAGATAGAGAAGAAGAACAACCTCAACCTAATCAGCCACCCATATGTTTCAGATTGTTATTATCATTTTTTTTTAAATAAGGACAACCCACCTCCTAAAAATTTGCTTATGGAGCCCTCAAAGTGACAAAACAATTCATTATACTTATTGGGATAAATACACTAACCTCCCCTGAATTATATCTCCTATTTTTATTATTTTTTTTTTTTTATTTTAATCTAGCATTTCGATTTATTAACAATTTGACATTACAAATGGGCATTACAATCAACCCCTCTACAAAAAATTTCGTCCCGAAATTTAGAATTTTAGATTACCTGATGGAAAAAGATAAGGATATTGAATCCGCATACTTTCTTCACTTTCCCAAGTTGCTTCCTCGACAGCGTGACTCCTCCATAATACCTTTACTAGACGAATGATTTTGTTCCGCAACACTTGCTCCTTACGGTCTAAAATCTCTACTGGTTCCTCTATGTAAGTCAAATCATCTCTCAGTTCAACAGGTTGAGCATTCAAAACATGTGTAGGACTGTGAACATACTTTCGAAGCATGGATACATGAAAGACATTATGCAAACGTGCTAACGCTGGTGGTAATGCCAAACGGTATGCTGCATTCCCAATTTTCTCAAGAATTTCAAAAGGTCCCACATAGCGAGGGCTTAATTTGCCTCTCTTTCCGAATCGCATAATTCCTTTCCATGGCGAAACCCGCAAGAAAACATGGTCGCCTATTTCAAAGTGCAGTTCCCTTCGCCGATTATCTGAATAACTTTTCTGGCGGCTTTGAGCTGTCTTCAAATGTTGTTGAATGACCTTGACTTTATCAGCAGTATCTTGTACTAGTTCTGGTCCCAACAGTTTCCTTTCTCCGACTTCATTCCAACACAGTGGGGTTCGACATCTCCTTCCATATAAGGCCTCGTAGGGTGCCATATGAATGCTAGAATGATAACTATTGTTATATGAAAACTCAACCAGAGGCAAATGGCTATCCCAACTACCTGAAAATTGCATAACACAAGCACGTAACATATCTTCTAATGTTTGGATTGTTCTCTCCGATTGTCCGTCGGTTTGGGGATGGAAAGCGGTGCTAAACTTTAGTGTAGTTCCCATCTCTTTCTGTAAGCTAGGCCAAAATCTCGATGTGAATCTCGGGTCTCTGTCAGAAATAATAGAAACTGGAGTGCCGTGTAAACGAATAATTTCATTGACATAGAGCTTCGCATATTGTTCAAGAGAAAATGTACTCTTCACCGCAAGAAAGTGAGCACTTTTGGTCAATCGATCAACAATAACCCATACCGAATCATTACCCTTTTGGGAACGTGGCAAACCAGATACGAAATCCATCGTGATGTGCTCCCATTTCCACTCAGGAATAGGGAGTGGCTGCAACAAACCACCCGGCCTTTGATGTTCTGCCTTAATTTGCTGACAAACTAAGCATTCAGCCACAAATTCAGCAACATCATTCTTCATCCCAGCCCACCAATAATTCTCTTTCAAGTCAAGATACATCTTTGTACTCCCAGGGTGCATACTATAAGATGAACAATGAGCCTCTTGTAAAATATCTCTACGCAGCTCCACATCATTTGGAACACACAGTCGCTCATCAAATAATAAGACACCATCACCTCTAATAGTAAACTTTTTCTGTATTCCTTTCTTCACATCCGACCTTATCTTCTCCAAATATTGATCGCTGACCTGTAAATCTCGAATGCGCTCTAACAATACTGGTCTAACCTCAAAATGAGCCAACAAAATAAAGTTATCATTCATAGTTAAATTTATTCCCAGCAAGGTTAATTCTGACATCAAACTTTTCCGGGTGCATTGTAAGCATGACAATTTGATTGATGATTTCCGGCTCAAAGCGTCAGCAACTACATTAGCCTTTCCAGGATGGTAGTGGATGCTACAATCATAGTCCTTGATTAGTTCCATCCACCTACGTTGACGCAAGTTCAAGTCTTTTTGAGTAAATAAATATTTTAAGCTCTGGTGATCAGTGTAGATTTCACAAGTTTCGCCATACAAGTAATGTCTCCATAACTTCAAAGCAAACACTACAGCTGCTAGTTCTAGATCGTGTGTCGGGTAGTTACGTTCATGTGTCTTTAATTTCCTGGAAGCATAAGCAATTACTTTACCGTTTTGCATCAAAACGCAACCCAAACCTTGATGTGAAGCATCACTATAGATAATAAATCCACCTGATGCTGAAGGAAGTGTCAACACTGGAGCAGATACAAGTCTGCTCTTTAACTCTTTAAAACTTTTGTCACACAATTCATCCCATTCAAATTTCATGTTCTTCCGGGTTAACTTAGTAAGTGGTGCAGCAAGTAATGAAAAGCCTTGAATAAACCTGCGATAATATCCCGCAAGTCCAAGAAAACTACGAATCTCTGTCACATTAGTTGGCTGAGCCC
This sequence comes from Linanthus parryae, assembly GCA_023055425.1. Classification (NCBI taxonomy): domain Eukaryota; kingdom Viridiplantae; phylum Streptophyta; class Magnoliopsida; order Ericales; family Polemoniaceae; genus Linanthus; species Linanthus parryae. Next base: position 101,413,539 of record JALGPY010000002.1, read on the forward strand.
AATCTACTACAGCTTCTACCTTTTTTGGATCAACAGAAATACCATCTTCAGATATCACGTGTCCTAGGAAACCAACAGTTGGTAACCAAAACTCGCACTTGCTAAATTTTGCATATAACTTCCTTGTACGTAATGTATGCAATACAAGCCTCAAGTGGTTTTCATGATCCTCCGAAGATTTAGAGTACACAAGAATATCGTCTATGAACACAATAACAAATGAATCCAGATACGGTTGAAATACCCTATTCATCAAATCCATAAATGCTGCTGGAGCATTTGTCAAGCCAAAAGGCATTACAAGGAACTCATAGTGCCCATATCTCGTTCGAAAGGCTGTCTTTGATACATCGCTACCCTTTACCTTCAATTGATGGTAACCTGATCTCAAGTCAATTTTCGAAAATACCTTTGCTCCTTCTAACTGATCAAACAAATCATCGATCCTAGGCAAAGGGTACTTGTTTCGAACTGTCACCTTGTTTAATTGTCGATAATCAATACATAATCTCAATGTGCCATCTTTCTTCTTAACAAATAAAACAGGTGCTCCCCACGGTGATACACTAGGTCTTATAAAGCCTCGCCCCAACAAATCTTGCAATTGTATTTTTAGTTCTTTTAATTCTGCTGGAGCCATTCGATAGGGAGGGATTGATATTGGAGCAGTACCTGGAACTAATTCGATAGAAAACTCTACTTCTCTGTCGGGACCTATACAAGGTAACTCATCTGGAAAAACATCAGCGTACTCACGAACAACACGAATATCGTCTAACTTGATATCCTCCCTTTGAGTATCAACTACATATGCCAGGTACCCCTGACATCCCTTTTTAAGTAATTTTCTAGCACCAATAGCAGACAACAAAGAAGAAGGGGTAATACAACGATCACCCTGGAAGATAAACTCAACTTCATCTGGTAGACGAAACACAACTTCTTTCTTAAAACAGTCTATGGATGCATGGTATGATGCCAACCAATCCATACCAAGAATTATATCAAAGTCTCGAATATCAAGGGGGAGTAAATTGACTAACAACTCTCTACCCTCAATATGTAATACACAATTCCTATACACTGATGCAAGCAACACATATTCCCCTACAGGGGTAGATACACATAACTCGTGAATTAAAGGAGTTCTTGGTTTATCCATATGCAAGCTAAAAGACAATGATATGAAGGAATGCGTAGATCCAGGATCAATAAGTATATATGCATCTTTATGGGCAATGGAAATCATACCAGTAACCACATTAGGTGTTGCTTGTGCATCCTGCTGTGTCATAGCATAAATTCTGGCCTGGGGACGAGGTGTGTTCAAAGATCGGCCCCATCGGTGTTGACTATTAACCTGACCTCTACCACCTCCAACAACACTAGCAACAGATGATGTAGGAACTTTGGATGATGGACAATCTCGAATGAAGTGACCAGAATTCCCACAGCCATAGCAAATTCTAGCCCTTCGCGCTTCGCAATTATGAGAAGTATGCCCCCTGTTACCACAACTATAACATATAATATCACTAGATCGTCCGCTTGAAGATGATTGACCTTTTGGTAACGGTAACTGCTTTGGTTGGTTTACAAAAGTATGTTGCATTTGACCACGCCCTCTGCCTCTTTGTGACCTCTCATCGTAAGATTTGTGAAATGGGTGCGAGAATTCGGGAGCTTTCCTCTTTAACTGATCTTTCTGATCCGTTGGTTCACCAAGACCCTTTTCCACTATTTTTGCCTTGTTAACAATCTCTGCATACTTGTGTATTTCGAAGGCTGAAACAACTGAATGTATAGGCCGGTTCAAGCCTTGCTGAAACCTCCTACACTTGGCACTTTCTTCTTTCACTAAATCTATGGCAAATCGAGATAAAGCCGTAAATCGTGCCTCATATTCAGAAACCGTTAGATTATTCTGCTTCAACTGTATAAACTCTTGCTCCTTTTCATAACGGTAAGATGGAGGAAAATATTTCTCGTTAAAAGCATCAACAAACACCTTCCACGTAATAAACTCCGATCCATCCAAAGCAGCACTAAGAAGACGTTTCTCTGCATCCCACCAATATCGTGCGTCATATTGCAACATAAAAGTAGCAAGCTTCACCTTTTCAACCTCTGTCACTGTCATAAGCTCAAATATGTCTTCCATTTTCTTCTGCCAGCCTTCGGCCACTAACGGATTAAGTGTCCCCGCAAATGATGAAGGTTTAAAACTCATGAACTCGCTATGGATGGTAGGATGTTCGACGTTTCGTAGTGCTGATCGTTCAACCTGTTTGTCAAAGTACCTCTCCATCAAATCCATTAATTTTCCTGTCTGACCTTCATGTTGTGGTAATACTCTCTGACTTGCTTGGACCCCAGACTCTTCATGAACCAAATTATCTACGGCCACCGGTGTATGGGAAGCTTCCTCTTCGATCAAATTACCCTGCCTTTCTGGTTCCATTTGATCTCTGCAAATTTACAAACATGAATACATACACTATATAAGAGTGTTATTGGGTTAGAACATTCTTAAACCTCTTAGTACACTCTAAATCCTAATGTCCACTGCCAGACAACACTCAAAAAGTCTACAGAATCAATTAACCTATGCTCTGATACCAATTGTAATAACCCAACCAATACCCTTGAATTTTAAATAGATTACTAATGGGTGTTAACAAAAAACAGATTCACACAGTATGATTTTTTTTTTTAACACAAGCAGACATTTCGTATTATCCAAAAGTCGACAAAAACTAAACAAAATCTTCTTCAAGCCCAACTTATCTATTTACATTCAACGTGTACGAACGTTCTGAACAAAAACTTTATACAACAACTGAGACTATGCCAAATAAGTTAAGCTAAGATCTCCCTAAACTGGCAGTGGACTCTATTTCTCCAAAAAGAAGAACCTGCAAAAGAAATCAAATAGTGGGCAGTGAGCTCAAAGAAAGTTCCATGGACTTAACAAAACAGAGGCAAGATATGAACCAATAATTCTTAGATATTAACCAATAACTCCTTCAAACAAACAGCAAAAGATTGTAAATAATCTTGCAAATAATACATTGAACGACGGGTCAGCATTTATGTAAATGCCCCACGTTCAAGTTATATAAGGTGAACGACTCGTCGGCACGCCTAAGCATGCTACGCGTTCGATAACGACAGGACGCATTTTTTTTTTCAAATTAATGCTCCACGTTCTATATATGTCATCTTACAAATCTTGTGAACGACTGGCTGCATTCTTTGCTAAATGCCCCACGTTCCTTTCTTTTTAATCCAACAATCACATAAACATAAAACAACGCATAACAAACATATCCCCATTTACACACTACATGTGAGAGTCACCAACAGTGAAAAATATTCAAGTCAGTCCCAACAGGAAGTTCAAAAATGAGTTCAAATAATGATCCAGTACTAATTTAAGAGAATCATGGAATTACAACCCACCGTTCTTATGAGATTTCCTACTCAGCTCGCCGGTGTGGAGTGGACGTGCTCGGTCTATCTTCCGTGCCTGAGATCACAAGCATGTTAGTTTTCTGAATATAAATGTCCAGGCTGCCAAGTTGTAGGCTTTGATGTCAAGCCACATAAGTATTATAAGAATATAAGTAATGCACTTCCAAGAACAAGGTTGAAGGCACAATCACATTATACCCAGAATCCAAGAATCTTTCATCCCATTAAAGAGGTGACATGTCTCAAAACATTATGTATCATCACCATTCTGTGATAATCCTACTCATAATGGACTTATATTTCCTAAAAAAAACATTCAGGGCACATCTACTTAGAATTAGGCCATTTAATCTACTAGAGAAACAACTTAACTCAATAAGTTAGACCCAATGAAGATCTCAAAAATTTCAAATAAGATTAAAAGAATGAAAGCAATAAATCAATGGTGAATAATTTGCTGCCAGATTCTATAGCAAAACTCGACACCCATTAACTCCATAAATTCCCAAGGGACACCTATCTCGATTATGTCTTTCAATTATTTTCCGAAAACAAGTAGAGTCGTGTAAAAGAAAACATACAAAAATTAAAGTATATTTCAATATTTTTAGTAGGGCAAAATATTTCACACAAAACCAACAACTCTGCTGCAGTATTCCCAGGTTAGACTATGTATCCACTCACTTTGGGATTTTACTGGGAACAACTTGTTAGGATCCATATTTTGAAATTTGGTGGAAATAAACAATACCTTTTAAATTAAAACATACTAAAATTTCACAAAATTGCATTATGTTTATGAAGGTGAAACTTTCCTGACAACCAGAACAACACTGGTGTCAGATTGAAGTGAATCTGAACAGACCTTCGCCTACTTCGAGATTTTCTGACAAAATATTCTTTCGAAACTGAATATGAATTTTGGTGATAGTAAACAAGGCATATAAGGGTAGAACATATTCAGATTCCAACCTATCTGGACAAGAGGAATATGTGAAACGAGACCCCAAATCTATGCCCAATTCCATGCTCCTTATGTCCTGTATTCAGACTTCAATCAACCATGTAATATTTCAAATTTTGACAGTTATCATGCCAAGAAATCATTAAATCTCACAAGTTCAAGTCCCCCATGTGCTTGGTGTGTGAATAGAGATTCCAACTACCAAGTCTGGGTTGTAAAATAAGGAACATAATCACTTTGAATAAAGCAAATTCCCAGTAAGGTTTATCAAATAATTAGCAACTTACTTCTGAAGCTCCTTGAGTTCTCCACCAGTATGAGAGCTCGATTCAGAAAAGAGAAGAATGAAAAGAAAAATTTCTGACGCTGCCTTGCTAGGAGGAAAAGAATACGAGCAGAGAGATAGAGAAGAAGAACAACCTCAACCTAATCAGCCACCCATATGTTTCAGATTGTTATTATCATTTTTTTTAAATAAGGACAACCCACCTCCTAAAAATTTGCTTATGGAGCCCTCAAAGTGACAAAACAATTCATTATACTTATTGGGATAAATACACTAACCTCCCCTGAATTATATCTCCTATTTTTATTTTTTTTTATTTTTTTTTATTTTAATCTAGCATTTCGATTTATTAACAATTTGACATTACAAATGGGCATTACACCCAACGCGCAGATCTATCTCCCCTTTAGCCAACCTTCTACTTCTCTTTAGATCCTGCACATTTCGACAAATGTGAGATCCACATCCAGTATCTAATACCCATGACGTAGAGACAGTTAAATTGACATCCACAACAAAAATACCTGGTGGTGGTGGAATCACTATTCCAAGCCCCTTGTCCTTCAGATATTTTGGGCAGTTCCTCCTCCAGTGTCCAGGCTGACTGCAGTAGTGACACTCACCTTTAGTCACACCTTTGGCAATTCCACCAACAGGCTTAAGGGCAGGTTCCTTGGACTTGGCAACTGACTAGCCTTTGCCCTTGGAGGATGAGGCAAACCTTTTGCCCTTGGAGGATGAGGCAAACCTTTTGCCCTTTCCTTTCTGCACCATCATAATGGCCTTGCCCTTTACCCTTGTTTATGCTTTGTTCAGCTGTCCTCAACATATTGAGAAAATCTGGCAGTGGTTTCACGATCTTGTTCATGTTATAGTTCATGATGAACTGTCCATAACTCTCGGGCAATGATTGCAACACGAGATCGGTTTCCAACTCTTGGCCGACGGGAACCCAAGTCGGGCGAGATTCTCCAATTACCCGATCATACGGAGCACATGGGGTCCCACCGGGTTCTCTTCTGCCAGATGAAACTTGAACAATACCTTAGAGACCTCATACCTCTCAACCCTTGCCTGCTCTTGGAAGAGCTGCTTCAGATGCTCGATCATATCGACAACATTCATGTTTTCGTGTTGCTTCTGAAGCTCAGAAGTCACGGTGCATAGCATAAGACAGGCCGCATCATTATCGTCATCCATACGCTTTCGATACGCCTTTAGGGCTGCAGGTGTTTAGTTATCTGGACCTGCTGGAACATGCTCCTCTATTGCTTACAGTTTCTTCTCTTGCTTGAGAACGATTCTCAAGTTTCTGTACCAATCAAGGAAGTTGGTTCCAGAGAGCTTGTCCTTCTCAAGGACAGATCGTAGGGAATGTTGTGAACTCGATGAGTTGTTTTCCATTTGGAATTCTACAAAAGGAAAATACGCAAGTTTTAGTATTTGTGAATTTTTGACTATATTCAATAATGGTTAGTTTATCAAATATAGCTCCCACTATTTTTCTACGGATTAATAACCCTCAAGATATTCATGCGGAAAATATCCTTATATTTTCTAGTGGGCCAAGATCCATGTTTCATCTCCTTATGAGCTTGCTTTGGCAAGTAACCCATAATTTGACTACTTTAGGTAGGAACAATTTCCAATTGCATCCTTTATGCAACTCTTGGTTCAATTGGGCAAATAACTCCTTATTTATTCATCCATATGGATAATCCCAATTGATTGCCTCTAGGTTTTAATCATATTAATAGCCTAGTTGCGTTCAACCTCTTATTTAAACAATTGCACATTACTAGCTTGTGTCATCGCATTCCATCATTACGAACCAAGTCGCCATGCTTTGGCACGCACGAACTTGATAAATCATGATGATAATGAGTGTTTAAATAACAAGAAGGTAAGAACACAATATTTGAATTTTGAGGGATTTTAAATTCAATTTTTAATTTTTTTGTTGATCAATATCAACTAATCTATCTATTTGAGTTTGGGCACAACTCCAAATAATAGATCCGGGTTGTCTAATTATCTTATTATCCTAATTGCATGCATCATCCATACACCAACCACAAAATACTAAGACGATAAAATAAACAACCTCAAATCAAAAATAAAACGTGATGTGAATATGGCTTTTTCTAGACTAAGATAATTCCAAGCCAATGTTATTATCTATGAACCCCAAAAGCAAACACATCTCCATGTGTCTTGATCTTTTGGTTCATCCTTCATAGTCATGTGGAATGCTCCATGCTCCATCTTTTGTGGCTCCTTTTTGGCTTTGGGCTTCTTTTCTTCAATCTTGGCTAACAATCTACTCTATCTAGCACTAGCTAACAACTATACTAAATAAAATAAATCTCACAAGTTGAGAAAAAAATGGCTCGCAGGCCATAAAATCCTAATTAATTATTACAATTAATTGATCAGCTCGCAGGCCGTAAACCAAACCACACAAATTAAACATCCACAACAAACCACATCCTAATGCCATATGCAATCACCATGCGAATTGCAAAAAAACAGTTAAAATCCAATTTTAACGCGCTTGGTCAATTTTAATTTATTTTAGGATATTCTAGGGTTAAAACGGTCCATGGGGCCCAACAATCGAATTGCCCGGGCCCAAAAGAGAACCGCAAAGGCCTTGGGCCGACCGGCCCCTAGGCCGAGACTTGCTTGGGAGGCAAGCAAGGAGGGGCGGCCCTTAGGGGGGCCGAACCTCCTTTGGGAGTTGTTTCCAAAACAACTCCCTTGCTTGGTGCCCAAGTTTGGTTGTTTCCTTGTATGAGAAGAACTCCTTCTTCCCAAAGGATGCCCAAACCCTAGATCTAAGATCCTAAAATTTCTCAAACTCACTAATTCCTGCATCCAATGCAAAAACTAGGTCTTGTTATGATAGATTATTGACAAATTGCATCATATGCTTGATTTGTCTTGTTTTACGCGATAAACAACAAATTTAAGGTGTAAAACTATCAAAATGTAACACATAAACCACGTTTATGCTCTACGACCTGTGGCTCTGATACCACTGTAGGGTTTTGATTGATGGATGTGCAACGGAAGCACAAACAAACATAATCCATGCAATACCCTCCAAGGATCACAAGTCAAGAGACATAACGATGGTAAGAGAAAAAATCAATAACACACTTTAGGGTTTCTGCTTTGACGACTTCAAACGCGAATTGTGTCACGTTCTCTATAGTTGATCCACGCCTAGAGTTAAATTCTAGATCTTCCAATTCTTTGTGCTAGCCCGGAATGAGTAAGAGGAAGAAGAATCACGCAAAACGAGACAGAACAAGGAGGTCTCGGCCTCCTTGTGGGCCGACGGGGACGGGCGGCGACAAAGGGGGGCGGCGACTCCTCTTTGCTTGCTTGCTCTCTCCTTTTGTTCTCTCCCACTCAAGTTATGATCAATAAGGTCATAAGTTTGTGAAGGAAGGAAGGAGTGTCCTTTATATAGTACAACAAATCCTTGCCAACTACCTAAAGGACCTATTCTAGTCCTACTAGAATTCGATTTAGTCCCTTCCTTGCAAATTAGTCCTACTAACTTTGCAAGGTATTGCAAAGTGATCCTTCTAATTAATTGATCCAATTAATTAATTCCCAAATCTAGTTCAAATATATATAGCGTGTGACCCCATAGGTTCTATCTAGTTGGTAGCAACAATTTGCAAATATGGAGCGGTTTCTAGCAAAACATCCATTCTAGCCAACTAATAGAATAGTCATCTTGACAAACCTTGTACAAGTAATTGTCTCATCCCTTTGTCTCTATATCCGGATTGGACACGAGACATACAAGTCACACTCGTATATCCAATCCATAGTTTCTCGATTCATGGGAATAGCCTCATTCGTGCAAATAACATCAATATCCCATCTTGATTTATTTGAGTCTGGCCAGACATTCTATAAGCACTATCCCTCGATTGGCCTAGGATATTTTCTCCCGTTATGTGGGAGGGACAAATTCTATCTACGTCCACTACGATCTCTAAGCTTGCTTCTTATTGTATCTGGTAAACGCCTTTATAACTACCCAGTTACGGTGTAGCGTTTAACGCTACCAAAATCACAATAATCCACAACTAGAATATCTAGTGACTTCAAGTCTAAGGATGACAATACCATTGCACCACGAGAAGCGCTTGTGACTTAACATAACGTGTATGTATCTTTCTCGGAGATGGGTCAATCCAGTGCGCCATTACCCTTAATGCACACATTTGTGTTGGATCATGATATCTCCATATCAATCCAACCCCATACTAGTCTATAGATGATTGTCCTATTAATCATTATACTGGACTAGAGATATTTAAGATAGACAACACAATTGTAAATCTAAGGACTTTGTTCGACAAAGATAATCCCAAGTATAGGATATCGTCTCAAATAATAATCCGGTAAGACTGGAGTCGAATCCACAAGGATTGAGAAAGAGGAGACACTCTAAGCTAACACAACTACTAAGCAACTACTGAAGATTAAAAAGCAATTTCTCATAGGCTTTAGAGCTAGCAAAGCTTTAGAATCCACCACACAAGTGATGGAGCAAGATTTTGTTGTGTGAAACAATCTAAAGAAACTAAGCAATTAAAAAGAGATATAGCAAAATATTTTGGAGAATCGATAAGAGAAAAGTTGGATCAATTGTATCCGCTAGTGGTTCATGTGACTTGAATCCAACTACCAAATCATTTACTCAAGAGTTCAATTCATGAGTTCAAATGGAGAAATCCAAATCAATGTTGCCTCAAGCATTGAGTATGCCTATTTCACTTGAAATCCACATACTCAATCAAGCCACAATAAAGATTCCTACTTCAACTCATAGAACTCATGAATTCAATAACTCAAACATCAAAAGACAAAGCAAAAGTGCATTCAAATCTCATGAACCAACTAGGATCAACAACTAATCCAACAAACAAGTTTAGCTACCCATGTTTGAGAGTGCAACACAAGAGATATCAAGCATCTTCAAAGATGATTTGATTATATTCATACTCAAGCTCTAGATACACAATATACTCTTCAAATTTCACCCAAATAACACAAGTTTTTGCTACAAAATGAAGCTCAAACACTAAAACTTGATTCAAAACAACACCAAACCAACTAGGAATTCATTCAACAAATCGCTAAGGAAACTAACAGCAGCTCAATGTTACTGCTATCACAATCCAAGAACAGACCAAGAACACAGCCAAAACAGTGCTAAAAAAACAGAGTAACACAAAAACAGCCTGAATTCGAGCTCTCTCTCTCCCCTTGGTTGTCCTTGGCTCCGCAGCAGCTCAGAACGAGCTCGGATTCACCAAGAACAACCCAGAAAGTTGCAGAACTGAGAGAGAGGAGAGAGAGGCAAAGCTTCCGGCGTCCAAAAACAGAGGTCCGAGAGAAGAGACTCTTCCTTTCTTCGGTTCAGTTTATATTGACCTTGTATTAAGCTTACTTGGCCTCCAAGGAGAGATCCTAACCCTTCAATTCATCTCATCCCTCCTCGTCCGTCGATTTGTAGCCGCTTCTTCATGAACCCAAGAAATTGGGCGTTTCTTCTAGAAGCATTCTTGGGCCGAATTGATGCTTGGGCTGGGTAGAGCTCGGTCTAGGGAGAAGATTGGTGTTGGTCTCGCTTGATTTGGTGAAGAAACGAGGGAGATAAGGCCCTCGAAGAAGCTTCGGGCGAGCTTCCATGGTGAGGCTCTGTTCTTCTGTCCGTGTTTTGGCCGTGAGAAGCGACGGGGAAAGAGAGAGACCCGCGTGAGAGGGTGCTGGTGTGACCAATATTGCAAAAAGACCCCCTGCTTTGCTGAAACGTTTTAAAACACCCCCCAGCGCCTTAAAAGGGTTTGTAAAATTGCAACAAAACCCCAACTCCGTTAAGTTCCCTTCGTAACATCCCTTAACACATTTGGAAATCATCACCTAGCTCTCCAATTCCGTTAAGTTGACTTCAATCAAGCCCCTTTGATGTAACTTTGGCCTTCTAACTTGGTTTGTCTTCAATCTTGGCCTCTCAAATCTTCAAATCCCTTCAAATTAATTCCTCTAAGCTTCTTTAATTCATCGTTTGGCCCTCCTAGGCTAGTCTCTCACGTTCCAAATCACAATTTCACCTACAAAATGAGAGAAAACAACCAAAACTACGAAAACAAGCATAAGTCTTGAAAGAGAGATAAAATAGATAAATTACACATATTAGCAAGTTATGAAGAGTTCGTTAACATACTAAAATAGACTTCATTATATTAAATATCCAATAAATAATACAATGAATTTTTCTAGCCACAAATAAATTCATACTAAACTAGATTGCCTCTAGGGCATCTATTCCAACATCCTGGACCTTCCTAACACTCTCCGAAACAAGATCAAGTCAGTATCTTTGAAGATACTGAGCAACTAGCAGTTGGGAGAGTTGTTGACGAGTCAAGATATGTTGCTGGTTTTTAGGAGAGTTTGTTTTCAGAAGATCCTCAAGATCTCAAATTCAAACTAGCTACATAAGAGAGCGAATGACTGATGAAATTCAAATATGAAACACAGAGAGACATTCAAACACATTCAAGTATTGACAAGCAATAAAGAAGCAAATCCATTCCACTCAATCCAATCATCAGAAGAGCACTGCACACTCACTGCTTGACTTAGTTCTCAATGTTCTTCTTATTTTACTCAAATTGTATATCCTTTTGATAATACTTCTTGATCTTATTCTCGTGGATTGTTTAAGTGAACAACAGAGAATTCTTATTGAATCAGTTAGCTAGAGCAGGTACTAGATAGGTTAGTGAAAACCTCAAGCTATAACAGAGTAAGGAACATCTTTGTGATTGAGATCTAGGGTTTAGCTTTTGATTAATAAGAATTGAGTTTAAAATTCTGCAGGGATCAAGTACCTGAGGTAGAGACGTAGGTCCAAGTGGACCAAACTCTATAACTACTTGTGGTAGGATTTTGATCATGGATACGCAGAGGAATAAACAATAATTTATCCGATCAAGACCCTCCAAGGATCACATGAAGAGAATTCATAAAAATAGTAAAAGAATCAAACAAGTACCTTGTGGTTCTCCTTTGATGACTTCAAACGCGAAAAGTATCACGTCTCTACGGTTGATCCACGGCTAGGATTGAGATCTAGATCCTCCAAACACCTTGTTCTAGCTAGGAATAATGGAAGATGATGAAGAAATCACGCAACAGAGCACCAAAGAGAGGGGCGGCCCTCTCTTCTTGGCCGACGGGTAGGGGCGGACGGCAAGGGGGTTGGGATTAGAACTCCCAAATCTGAAGACACTCTCTCCTCTTCTGAGTTAGAAAAATTTTCCAAAAAATTATAAAGCTATGAATCTCTTATAATCTGCTTTGAGTGCAGATGAATTCAACAGGATCCCAGGTTGCAAGACTGCCAAGGAGATCTCGAGTAAGCTTGTAGTAACCTTTGAAGGAACCAGCCAAGTCAAGCAAACCAATATCAACATATATCTCAGGCAAATGAGCTATTCAAGATGAATGGAGATGAGTCATTTAGAGGCATGTTCAAAAGATTCACTAACATTGTCAACAATCTTGATTCATTGGGAAAACACATTTCCAATGAAGAAAAGGTTAGAAAGATTTTGAGAAGTCTTCCCAAAGCAAAATGGGAACCAAAAACTACTGCTATTGAGGAAGCTCAAGATCGCTGATTACTTCAACTTGATGACTTACAAGGAAAGCTCTTTACACATGAAATATGCATGAATGAAGTTGATGGAGAATTACCAGAAGGTGTCAAGAACCTAGATCTCAAGGCAAATGAGAATGATCCATATCAAAGCCTTGAAACTGAAGATGATGATGAAGATACATTTTCTTTGATTTCCAAAGCCTTTACCAGAATTCTTAAAAAGAAGAAGAACTTCGAAAACAAGGACTTCAGCAGAGATAGACACAAATCCTCTAGTAGCAAAGACTACAAAGGTAAATCTTATTCACATGGTAATATCCCTAAAGTCATGAATTGCTTTGAGTGTGGTGATGCAGGACACTTGATGAGAGTCTGTCCACACAAAAAGAGCAAGAACTTTCAGAATAAAGATCATGATAGAAGAAAGAAAGCTATGATAGCCTCCTGGAGTGATTCAGAAACCTCAAGTGACTCTGAATCAAAAGACGAACATGCCAACCTATGCTTTATGGCCAAGCATGATGAAAGTTCTGAAAAGAACATTGAGGTAATGGTAAACTGCTTGATTTCAAAACCAACATAAGCCATCTCTGATTATCTTAGAATAATCCTTTTAAATAAAGAGGACTATCTGAAAGATATTAGAGTTTTGTAAGAAAAAGTTCATGAGAAAGCAAAAGAAAACTTGCATCTTGTTTGCCTGAATCAGAATCTTGAAATCTCTCAGAATAAAACTGACAGTGATTTCAAGGCCTTGAAAAACAGTTTCAAAGACTGGAAAACACAAGTCAAGGAAGTAGTCACTAAGAACTCTCTTTTGAGTGACAATATTGTTAATCTAAGACATCAAGTTGAAGAATTGTATAAACAAAAGACTACTCTTACTGAGAAACTTCAAGAATCTGAATCAATCAAAACAAGACTTGCAGGCTCAGAACACAATTTGAACTTGATTCTTGGAGGTAGCTTAAAGTCTGTTCACAAAACTGGTATTTGATACAATCTAAATTTTCCCAAAAAGAACAATACCAAATTTGTGAAAGCTAGAAGCAGAACATCTCCTAAGTGTCATTATTGCAATAAGATTGGTCATGTTAAGATGACTTGTCTTTTTAGAAGAAGAGACCCTCACATAATGAGGAACACTGTTCCATTCCAACTCAAAGGAAAAGTTGGACATATTTGGGTTCCTAAAGGGGTTAGACCACCCAACATGGTTGACCCTGAATATGAATCTAAATTCCACACTTGGTCTAACAGCGTGGTTAGCCAGTGAATGGTGTTTGCAGGTTGTCACCAAGATCAAAGGACATAAATGGCTTATGGACAGTGGTTGCTCAAGAAACATGAGTGGAAAGAGATCTCTAATATTAGAACTGAAAGAGAAATCAGAAGGATCAATTACACTTGGTGACAAAGGCAAATGCAGCATTCTTGGTATTGGTAAAGTTGGTACAGATTCTGAAAATTCCATTTCTGATGTATATCTAGTTGATGGTTTGAAATTTAACTTTCTTAGTGTATCTCAACTTTTTGATAATGGTAACAAGGTTATCGTTGATAAAGAGAAATGGGTGGTGCAAAATGAGAAATCTGTCAAGTGCATCCTCACTGCCTCTAGGTCAAACAATGTCTATACTTTTCAAACTAACAAAGTTGAAGGAGAAAACTTGAAGTGTCTCAAGACCTTGAAAAAAGATTCAAAGCTTTGGCACGGAAAGTTGGGACACATTAGCTTGCATACCTTGAATAGGTTAGTTTCCAAGTACTTAGTAAGAGGTCTACCCTCTATCAAGTTCAAAGAAGAAGAAGTATGCAAGGCATGTGCACAAGGCAAGCAAACCAGAAGCTCATTCAAACTAAAGAAATTTGTAAGTACTACTAGACCCATTGAATTACTGCATATGGATCTCTGTGGTCCTCTAATAAATCTAAATCCAAAGGGTAATAAGTACATGCTTGTTATGGTAGATGATTTTTCTAGATATACTTGGGTTATGTTTCTTAGAGAAAAATCTGAAGCTCTCACTGAATTTTCAAAGCTTTGTAGAGAATTTCAAACCTTGAAACACCTACCTATTGGTTGAATCAGAAGTGATCATGGTAGAGAGTTTGATCAACATGAGTTTGATGTATTCTGTTCTAAGCATGGTATATCTCACAACTTTTCTGCTTCTGGAAAATAAATTTCTAGAGTATTATTGGGCAGAAGCTGTGAATACAGCAAATTATATTCTTAACAGGTGCTTGATCAGACCTATTCTGATGAAGACCCTTATGAGATGTTCAAAGAAAGAAATCTAAACATTTATTACTTCAAACCTTTTGGCTGTACTTGTTTTGTCCACAATAATGGTAATGACAATTTTGGTAAGTTTGATCCAAGAAGTGATGAAGGTATTTTTCTTGGCTATTCACAGACAAGCAAGGCCTATAGAGTTTATAATAAAAGAACCAAGCTTGTTGAAGAAATCATTCATGTTATTTTTTATGAAAGCTATGATGGTTCTTTGAGTGATGGTTTTGCAGATCTTAATCTGAACAACCATGATTCAGATACTGAAGAAGAATCCTCAAAAGGTTCCAAGGAAATATCACAAGAACAAAGAAGGCATTTTCAAGTCTTTGAAACTAAACTTCAAAGCCTTGAAACAGAATCTCCAGAGAAGACAGCATAACAAGCTACTACTTCAAGTTCAAATACATGAAAAACAAATTCGGAGCCTGAACCTTGGAAACCAAGGAAGAGATTTAAATATCTCTCATCTCATCATGCTGATAACATTATTTCTGATCCAACCACTGGTAAACAGACCAGATCACAGTTGCAGAATCTTTGTGCTTTTAATACTTTTATCTCTCTTGTAGAACCTAAAACTAAGAATGAAGCATTACAAGAAGCAGACTGAATTATATCTATGGAAAGTGAACTCAATGAGTTTGAAAGGAACAAGGGTTGGAATCTAGTTCCTCCTCCAAGAAATCAGTCTATTATTGGCACCCGATGGGTATTAAGAAACAAGTTAGATGAGAATGGAAAGGTAATCAGGAAAAAAGCTAGATTGGTAGCCCAAGGCTACAATCAAGAAGAAGGTATTGACTATTAAGAAACATTTTCTCCTGTTGCCAGGTTAGAAGCAATTAAAATTCTACTTGCATTTGCAGATCACAAGAACATGAAACTCTTTCAAATGGGTGTGAAGTTCATTTTTAAATGGATATTTTAAAAAAGAAGTTTATGTTGCTCAACCTCCAGGTTTTGAAAATGACAAGTTTCCAGATCATGTTTACAAACTTGGCAAGGCTCTTTATGGTTTGAAACAAGGTCCAAGAGCTTGGTATGAAAGATTGTCAAAATTTCTACTGGAAAATGATTTCAAAATAAGATTAGTAGATAAGGCCCTTTTCATAAAGACTCATGATAAACACATGCCTGTAGTTCAAATTTATGTTGATGATATTCTGTTTGGAGCTACTAATGATCTTTTGTGCAAGGAATTCTCAAGTCTTATGAGCAGTGAATTTGAAATGAGCTTGATGGAAGAATTGAACTTCTTTCTTGGACTTCAAATTCATCAGATGAAGAAAGGCGTATTCCTACATCAAAGCAAGTACACAAGAGATTTGCTAAACAAGCATAATATGTCTCAATCCAAAAAAATCAAGACCCCCTATGAGTTCTACACTGTCTTTAGACAAAGATGAATCAGGTAAGAGTGTGTTTGTGCAACCTCACAACTAGTAGACCAGATATCATGTTCAGTGTTTGTATGTGTGCTAGATTTCAAGATGATACTAAAGAATCACACTTGACTGTAGTTAAGAGAATATTCGGAAATCTCAATGGTACCAAAGACTTAGGGATTTGGTATCCTGAACAATCTAACCTCTTTTTGTGTGGTTATTCAGATGCTGACTTTGCAGGATATAAAGTTGGTAGAAAGAGTACATTAGGATGCTGACAATTTCTTGGACCATCTTTAATCAGCTGGCATTCAAAGAAGCAAAACTCAGTTGCACGATCAACAACAGAAGCTGAATACATAGCAGCTGGAGCTTGCTATTCACAAGAGTTATGGATAGCACAACAAATGAGAGACCTTGGATTTGATTTCAGAGATATACCTATCAAGTGTGACAACACAAGTGCAATATCAATTACAAAGAATCCAGTTCAGCATTAAGGAACAAAGCATATTGATGTTAGACATCTCGTCATCAGAGATCATGCTGAAAAAGGTGATATTGTTCTTGAATTTATTTCTACTAACTTGCAATTTGCAGATATCTTCACTAAGCCATTGCCAGATGAAAGATTCTCAGCCTTAAGATTGAAATTGGGCATGCTAAATAAAGAAGCATTGGTTTAGGGGGAGAGTCAGGTAAGTATTATGTGTTTCAAAGGTTTGAACTAATTTTCAAAGCCTTGAAAATCTTTTCAAAGCTTTGAGTATATGTGCTTTAATCCGTACAGCTTTTCAAGGCCTTGAACTCCATTCCAAAGCCTTGAAAAATAAGACTGTATGCTATTTAATCAATAATTTGGATCTTTCAATGTTGGGTGTTATCTTTGTAGTTAATTTCTCAATATTGCCCCTCAATTTGACAAGTACCCATTTTCAAACAAAATAGTATTATATCATTTATTTCCAACGGCACACACAAAATTTGATCTTTTTGATTCAGCAGATCTTCAAAGATTAGGAAGAATATTTAGTTTCCTTTTCAAACTGAAACTCTTTTCTATTTATCTTCTTCTTTCTTTCTCTCCTTCGTATCTGTCATACCTCTCCCTTCTTCTCCCCAAACCCTAATGAGCACAAGAAGAGCCTCTGACAGAATTAAGATGGATGGTGGTTCAAAGGCTGGGACAGAAAAGAAAATAAAGGCCACTATGGAAAAGGTTCAGAACATCAATGGAGATTCAAGTTCAAAGACACCTACAACAGAAGACATGGCACCTCCTACTCCGAAGAAGAAGACAAAGTAATATCAGACACCGGTGTCCAGCAAGAAGAAAAAGACAGTGGAGTTTGCTCAAGAAAAACAAAAGCGGATTCAGATTGGTAGCCCTAAGAAGGTGAAGAAGAAGGCTGACAAAGCAAACAAAGTAAAAGGAAAAGAAAAGTGACATATGAAGAAATATAGGAGAACATTGAGAAGGCACTACAGATGGATTTGCTTCTAGACCAGGTGCATTCTATAGTATCATCAGTGTTTCTATGTTGCATGGTATGAATCTAAAGTGTATCAAAATGTTGAAGAAAAGCTCTCTTTGGTTTATTCTAAACCCTCCAGAGATAGCCTACCTCAGACTCAAAACATTCTTTTACCTAACCTGAAACAACTCAAGAATACTGCAAATCTGGTGATTCAGACCAAAGTTGGTGGCATTGATATGGAACTAGATCACTCTGAATTTGCCAATGTTCCAGGTTGTCCTAAGAGATATGATACCAGTAACTACCCTCCAAAGAGTGAATCCCTGAAACTAGCAAAATAAGAGTTCCTTATACCCAATACCCCTACCACATCTAAGCAGTAAACACACTCTGTGCTGATTGTTGAAGCCAAAGTCTTGTTCACAATCTTGATGAGATGTGTGGTACTAAGGGAATACTCAAAGGAGTTGATCACTGAAAGGGTGTGCACTTAATGTATTTGGTTATGCATGGTTATGAGATTGATCTTCCAAATCTTGTGATGAAACACATGTTGTATAGACAAACCAATCAGAGAAAACACCCCTTGACATATGCCAATTTGCTCACCTCATTCTTCCAACACTTTGAAATTCCAAGTGATAGGGAAGATAATGTTACTAATGGGTTTAGAATGCTTAATGAGGAAGCATTTGAGAAGATTGATGTGGTGAAAACCAGTGCTAAGACTTGGAAGCTGTACTAAGATTTGACAGAGGAAGAGTTGAGTTCCAAGAAATTTCTCAAACCCAAGTCCCTAACCCCTACTTCAAGCCGAACCTCTCAGCCTCAAGATAACTCCTTGGTCCTTCAGAAGCTGGATGGACTTCAGATGGACATTGATAAAAGTGAAGGAAAATCAACATGAGTTTGGAACTGATCTTAGGCAAAAGAAGTACATGGTTGAAAACATCTTCAGAAGCATGATAGTGTTTGATGTGCCTGAAGAGGTATCTCAAGCTGCAGAGGGTACCAAAAAGGTTGATTCATCCAAGTATCTGCTCAGTGAACACTCAACTCAGGATGGGGCTGCTCAGGCAAGGGACAAAGGAAAGCAGGTGGTTGATGAACCAATTGAAGATCAAGAGGAAGAAGTTGACAATCCAGATTCAGGAGCACTGCTTATAGATCTCAAGAAGAAGAAATCAAAGAAGACAAATGTTCCATAAATTATGACTGCTGCTG
Source organism: Linanthus parryae (assembly GCA_023055425.1). Taxonomy (NCBI): domain Eukaryota; kingdom Viridiplantae; phylum Streptophyta; class Magnoliopsida; order Ericales; family Polemoniaceae; genus Linanthus; species Linanthus parryae. The sequence goes on from JALGPY010000002.1 coordinate 101,432,348, forward strand.
ATTTTTTTGAGGGAGAAGGTGAAGCTAATGATAATGTGGCTCAACAGGAAGAAGAACAGATCGATGGTGATGAGGGAAATAGTCAGGAAGAAGATGTCGAGCAGCAAGGAGATGATGACCCAACCCCTTAAATCTTGCCTACTCTTTCTTCTCCTTTTCAACGCCTTGAAATACTTTTCAAATTCTTGAAAATTCTATCTTTTCAAACAGTCTCTCAAAAACTCTGATCAAACATATTTTCTGATTCTTTTTTAATGAAAGTAAAAAAGGGGGAGAGAAATCTAGGTTTTTATTTGTTTTTATTTGCTTAATAGGAGACCTGAGACCTGGTTTTTGGTAAGTAGGATTATCTAAACTTTGATGTTATTTTCAGTAAGTCAATAAGTTGGATTTGTTTTGAACATCATGTGCTATAATTAACTGTACTATATGCTGATGAGTATTTTTTGCGCCGATGAGTATTTTTTGCAGAAACATAGTACCAAACAGATTGTGGTTTTGTCTTTCATCAAGGGAAGATTGTAAGTTGAACTCAGTTTCAAAGATTTGAAATAGCTATTCTATTTCAAGGCCTTGAAACAGCTTTCAAAGCCTTGAAACCTATTGTGCTTTATATGCATGAACTTAGGGGGAGTTTTTTATCTTGATTCAACTGCTAAACCCCTGTGCTTGATTAGTTGTTACTTGATGATGAAAGTAAAAGTATTTTGACACATTTTACATTATCTAATCCATCTGTTTGACTTAGTTTTTCAGGGAAGTTTTGTTTCCTATTTTACAGGATCTATTTCCTAACCTAAGTTTTGCAAGAAAGGAAATTGTGTGATGAGTTGATTATGTGATCAATCCTGATATGTTAGGAAGTTTCCTAACATATGTTTATACAATATCGAATCAGTATCATTGCAGATACTGATAGAACTATTCGTTGGAGAAGTATTTAGAGAAGTCAAAGCTGAAGATACAAAATAGGGAAGTTTGTTATGAGAAGATCATAAAGATCTGCAATTCAAACTACTCTATAAAAAGAGGGACAGCTGAAGCATTGAAAAAGAACAATTAGCAAAGACACTCAAAACCATTCAAGGATTGATAAGCAACAAAGAAGCAGATTCATTTATCTCAATCCAAGCATCTGAAGAACACTGCATACTTACTGCAAATTCAGTTCTAGTGTGCTTCTCTTCTGAACTTCATTTGTATATCATTTTGATAATACTTCTAGTTCTTATTCTCAAGGATTGTTCAAGGTGAACAATAGAGAATTCTTAGTTAATCAGATGGCTAGAGCAAGTACTAGATAGGTTAGTGAGAACCACTAGTTGTAACAGAGTAAGACATCTCTATGTGCTTGAGATGTAGGGCATAGATGTTGATTATTAAGAATTGTGTTGAAAATCTTGCAGGGAGAAGATCTCTTTGGTAGAGACGTAGGTCCAATTGGACTGAAGTCTATATATCTTGTGTCTCTTGCATTTACTTTTCAGCTCCATACTTAGTTCTTTTGCAGCATTAAAAACAGTTTCATTTCAAAAGTTTGAAACTCATTCAAGGCCTTGAAATAGACTTATCTTTTAAACTTCAACTGTTTTCATTCCAAGGTCTTGAATCTCATTTCAAGGCATTGAATCACTCTTCAATCACTACAATTCTTTTGAAACCACTCTTCTTGCAAGTTTAGCTAAAAGTTGGCATACTCTGTTCAACCCCCCCTCCTTCTAGAGTATTGATCCTGCATTTCTACCTACTGTACACCCCTTCATATTTCAATTATTTTATTTAAATTTGCTTTTAAATAATGACGAAACTAAATTTTTTCTGGTTAAAACACTACATTGTTTCATATTCATTGAATAAAAAATGTTGCATAGAAAATTGAACCCAGTCAAAAGTTTCAATTTTAATGTATAGAAATGTCAAGCTACATTCCCAATAATTAATAAAGAAAAAAAATCAAAGACAATATTTTTATTTTCATGGGATTATTATTATATTGGGTAAGTCTTTTGACGAAAAGACAGACTGCTCTCTGAAAAATAAAAAAAATCATAAAGCACCCTTGTAACGGAAAAAAGAGAGGACACTTTGCACCCCTCTGTTAAGTTCCGTCCATAAAGAAAATTTTCTAATTTTTTTTGACCAGTTTACCATTGTTTGTTTTCTTAATGTTGTGTTCTTGATGTTCTTATTTCTTCACAACCCTTGGTGTTTTTCACCCCCAACACCACAGATACATACAACAACAACAATGGCACACCACCTTATACACAATCATTTCAAACCAGATGTAGAAGATGCTGATGAACATAAATTAGTACTAACTAAATTGAAAATGAATGAGCCAAGAACAGAGTGAATTGAAGTAGCATTTCTGATTACTAGAGAGATATCACTAATTTGAGAATCAAAATATGAGTAACATGAACATCAAGAACACGAAGAACACCAAGAACATGAAGAACACAAATCCTTTGTATATTAGTATATAAACAACATGAATCACAACAAATTATATCCAACAAATCCTCTCTAGTCTCTACCTACCCTAACCCCCATCATCACAGGCCACGTCTCTCTCTCCCCCATTACTATCCTCCCCCCTGCATCTCAGAGTCACCATTAAAGTCGATTTGTTCACCCGCAAATTTTGTGACCAAAACTTGCTTTTATGTCAATTTTCTCACCTCCTGAGGAAATTGGTTGTCACAAATCAGTTGATTTTCCTCACCTTCTGAAGAAATTAGTTGTTACCACCAACATCGGCAACCATCTCCAACACCACCCCAACTCACCATTGCCCCCAACATCTCTCGCTTACCCTCTGTTCTTTCCGAAACCCAACACCACCACATCTGTTTTTCCGAAACCCAACACCACCACCGCAACACACCACTCTGTGCTAAAACCTAGACCCAACCTGGTGGAGCCGGAAGTACCTAACCACGAAGCCGGAAGTGACGACCTAGTCTATCGCCGGCGGATGGGCTGCTCCTGTTCAGGCGTCAAGGTCAGCGGCAGCCGCCAGCGTTGCGGAAAGAAGGAAGAAGACATGAGGAGAAGGAGGAGGAGACATATATGGGTTGGTGGCCACGCAGTGGCGGAGCCAGGATTGCAGCCGTCGGGGGGGGGGGGGGGGCACAATTTGGCTAGTAGAGTAGATAAATTCACATTAAGTATGAATGTAGCGTTCATAAGCCCTGTGGCTCAGTTGGTAAAACAGTTTCCTATCAACTCTTGCCACAAAGGTTCGAGTCCTGCTAGGGAACGTTATACATTTTTTGTTACTATTTTTAGTGAAAAAATTGAAAGCACGCGTAGGGGGATTCGAACATGCGGCGCTTTGGTTTTAAGCGAAGTGTTTAACCAGCTGCGCTGGGTGTTGTTCGGAGAATAGGGGGGGCACTTTTATATTTATACTGAATAAAAGTTAATTTTTTTAACAAATTAAGAGTTATCTAGTGTTTTCGGAAAATTTTTGGGGGACACGTGCCCCCCGTGCCCCTACATGGCTCCGCCCCCTGAGTCGAGGCCCTCGAATTACGCAACAGGTTTATCAGGAAAAGAAACGGTAGGAAGTTCGATGTGGTTACGGGTGCCGCGACTATGAATGCACTTTTTAAAGTGGGAGAAGTTGGCAAGGCCGTGAGGGTGGTCGATGGGATGCTAGAGACTCGTGCGCCTATAATGTACGAAACAATAATCAACGGCCTTTGCAACTGTGGACAAGTAGATTCTGCAATCAACCTCTCTTCAATGGATAAGTTGATGTTCACGCCAACTGCGTGCACGCTCAACTCTTTCATCAAAGGATTCGCCAATTTAGGTCGATGGGCCGACCTCAAAATGATTATACCAGAGATGAGGCGGAGAGGAATCACACCTGATCGCCACACATTTTATGTCTTGATGGATATTCTCGGCCACAAGGAACGACACAGCATTTACGCAATGTTGAAAGATCCCGAAACAGACCACCCCTATCCCATTAGACCTGTTATTAATAAGTTCCGTCCTCCGCGCGCTATCGTTCTAGCGGGTATATGTTTCGAGGATGGAGATCCGCTCAAAGACATACTTGAAGTATGGTCACAAAATGTAAAAGTTGGTCTGGTTGCTTATAATACACTAATGAAAAGATACTGTTTGGATGGACGCAGTGGCGGAGCCAGGATTGCAGCCACTGGGGGCACAATTTGGCTAGTAGAGTAGATTAATTGACATTAAGTATGAATGTAGTGTTCATAAGCCCTGTGGCTCAGTTGGTAAAATACTTTCCTATCAACTCTTGCCACAAAGGTTCGAGTCCTGCTAGGGAACTTTATACATTTTTTGTTACTATTTTTGTTACTAATTTTTTGTGAAAAAATTGAAAGCGCGCGTAGGGGGATTCGAACATGCGGCGCTTTGGTTTTAAGCGAAGTGTTTAACCAGCTGCGCTGGATGCTATTCTGAGAATAGGGGGGCACTTTTATATTTATACTGAATAAAAGTTAATTTTTTTAACAAATTAAGAGTTATCTAGTGTTCATAAGCCCTGTGGCTCAGTTGGTAAAATACTTTCCTATCAACTCTTGCCACAAAGGTTCGAGTCCTGATAGGGAACGTTACACATTTTTTGTTACTATTTTTGTTACTAATTTTTTGTGAAAAAATTGAAAGCGCGCGTAGGGGGATTCGAACATGCGGCGCTTTGGTTTTAAGCGAAGTGTTTAACCAGCTGCGCTGGATGCTATTCTGAGAATAGGGGGCACTTTTATTTTTATACTGAATAAAAGTTAATTTTTTTAACAAATTAAGAGTTATCTAGTGTTTTCGGAAAATTTTTTGGGGGGGCACGTGCCCCCCTCCCCCCCCCCCCCCCCCCCCCCCCCCCCCCCGTGCCCCTACATGGCTCCGCCCCTGTGGCCACGAGGTGCGGCAACGGTGGTGCTGGTTTGGTGGCAGTCATGTTGGTTCGTGATGGTAATAGCAATATTTACACTTTATTCCTTAGACTACGTATACTATTGCTATTAGATGGGGGCGGCGCTTCAGATGGTTTAAGAGAGAGAGAGAGAGGAATGAAGGTAGAAGTACTGGCACAGGTTTGGAGAAGAAATAAGGGGGGGGGGGTGTGAAGTGGATTAGAGTTTTTTTTTTGGTCAAAGGATAAAGATAGAAGGGGTACAATGGTCACTTTAACGTTACTAGTTGACGTCTTTTAGTCTGTTAGTCTCTGTTAGTCTACAAGGGTGTTTTATGAATTGTTAATTTGTCAGGGAGCATTCTGTCTTTTCGTCAAAAGGGAAGGGAGCAAAGTGTCTTTTACCCTATTATATTTTATCAAACATGTAACAAAAAGTAGAAATATTTTTTCGATCTTGATCATCCACTAATTTTGCCTTTCCTTTTCACCCATGTCTTTCTTAATAATTTAAGTATTTTACTTTTCTAATTAATTTTCAATTTTTTGGTTATATTTATGTATTTCTGAGTGGTCTATGTATCTGATTATTTTGATTATATTTCAAAAAGATGAAAATTATTTATTATCCAAAACTACATTAGTTGACCTTATTGGATTTTGTATTTATTTTCTGTGTAACTAATTTTAAACAATGATGAAACTAAAAAAATAAATGAAAAAATATTACATTATTTCATATTAATTGATTCACAAATGTTGCATAGGAAAATGAGAAGTTCAATCAAGTTTCAATTTTAATGTATAGAATAAGTCAAGCTATATTCCCAAGAAATTACTTGTCACCTAAATATACTTGTCAATATCTAATTGGCGCAAATGCGCCACGTGTATGCCACTTGGTAAAAAAAGCTTGACAAATGGCATATCAAGGGTTCTTCTCAAATTACACATGAAAAAAAAGAGAGGGTTCTTCCATTGCTTTAATACATATATATATATGTATTATGTTTTGAAAATTCAACACTGAAACTGAATCAAGTGAAGTTTGAAGTTTCAATAAAGATACTGAAGTTTGAAGTTTTGAAACTTCAAGTTCAAATTCTGTTTTGAAATTTTAACACAGAAACTTCAAAGTTCAGACGAATCAAGTGAAGTTTAAAGTTTTTGTGTTGAAGCTTCAAACTTCTGTTTTCAAACTTGAAACATGAAACTTCAACCGTTTTTAGGCCACAGTTGATAAATCAAGTGAAGTTTGAAGAATAAATCAGACTTCGCATGACTTGTCACTTCGGGTTTGACGACTCAATCGTAGCTCAAACTTCACTTTATCCAACTCAAACTTCACTTGGGATTTGACAATTTGGATCTGGAAATTGACGGATCTGGGTTTCCAGATCCAAATCTTCAATCAAATCCTCTTCCCCATACAGTTCATGAACTCAATTGGGAATCGGAAGGGTTTCACCAACCTATTCACCATGACGAGGTTCTTGATAGTGGAATTGGAAGCTTCGTTGGTCGGGTTCGCAGCAGCGGGGTTGACTACGGGGATGGTGGCAGGTTCGGCGCTGATGGCAGCAAAGGCAGTGGAGGGAGTGGTAGTGGCGGTGTCCGTGGGGTGGTGGAGGTTGATACGGGCCAAGACACGACCACGGTGCGACGTTCCGATCGGAATACTCGTCAGCTAAGTTAACTCAAGGAATGATGCGACTTAGTTGATTTTCTTGATTATTTTATTTAGTAAGTGTTTAGGATGTTTAATTATTATTTTGGGGTTTTTAGATAATTTCGGGATAGTTTTAGTCCTAGTATGAGTCGGACAAGGAAACATTTGTAAGTCCATGATTGTCTAGTAGTATTTAAGGATATGTCAGGTCAGTTTATTTATCTATAGATTTAAATGAATTTAGTTATTTCCAAAGAACCCTAGTTTTGGAGATTTCGTGCCTAGAATTGATGAGTCGAAGATCGTAGCTTCTCGAACTGCTACAACATCTATAGTAATAGCTATCGAACGGTTGTTTCATAAATGACGAATTCAGGTGAAATTTCTGACGATTTCAAAGGGCAACTACTAGCCATACTGAAGGACATCAAGAACCGACTAGTAATCTTGAGACCAACGTCGCACAATTGAAGACGCGAACCCCAAACACCGCCTGCACTGCCACGACCATTCAATTCACAGTCGCCGCCAGCCCTCGTAGCCATCGACCACAGGCTTACCGCTGTGCAGACCACCCTGAAGGCAATACATTTTTCCTTCGAGCACACCATGGAAACCAGGATCACATCGCTTGAGGCGCGACTGCAATAGCTGCCACCACCAGTGGCTCTGCTGCTATTGTCGCAAGGGTTTTGATAGACCCCCACTTCAATGATGCTACCCATCAGCGAACCCGACATAAAACCGGAGGGTATTGCGCCTGCGTTGCCGGAGCTGCAACAACAACACACGACACTAAACCACGGGATCTGGACAACGACCCAGGCCGGCCACCACTTGAGAAATTGGGGAGCTGCTTCGTACATCCATGTGGATTTTAATCTTACGAGGGCTCCAACCGTTTAAGCCAGGCACTAGTTCGACCCGTATGGACAAGGGTACCGAGCCCAGATCAGAACCGGTTAGGGAAGTTCCGGTACAACACTACGTATGATTTAAATACACCCGGACCAGCAATTTATTGCGTGCCTTGTTGGTTTTGGATGCCGTAGAGGCAATCTGTTTATTATGAACTTTAGTTGCTAGAATAATTCATTGTATTATTTTTGGAGATACTTAATTTAATGAAGTCCTTAGATTACAAGTGTGTTGTTCATCTTAAATATCATTAGTCCATTATATTTATTAATAGGATGATCAACTATAGACTAGTATGGGGTTGGACTGATATGTAGATATCACGATCCAGCACATGGGTATGTATTAGGAGTAATTCCATACTGAATAGACCCACCACGAGAAGGCTACATTAGATTATGTCATCGTCAAAAGCGCTTCTCGTAGTGCTAATGGTGTTGTAATCCTTAGACTTGAAGTCACTGGATACTTTAGTTGTGAAATATCATGTTTTGATATTATCAAACGTTACACCGTAATTGGATAATCATAAAGATAGCTATCGGGCATGATTGGAATCAAGTTGAGAGATGACAGTGATGTAGATAGGATTTGTCCCTCCTACATTATAGGAGAAAATATCCACGACCACTCAAGGGGTAGAGCTTATGGAATGTCTGGCCAGACTCACATAAATCAATATGGAGATATTGATGTTATCTGCATGGATAAATCTATTCTCGGGATCGAGAAATTATGGATTGGATATACGAGTGTGGGAATTATGTCTCGTTTCTAATCTGGATATGTAGAAAAAGGGATGACACAACACGGTAACATTGGGCACAAGATTTGTCGGGATCACTGACTATTTCTATTAGTTGGGTGGCATAGATGTGTTGCTAGACATCGCTCTATGTTTGTAATGGTTACTACCAATTAAGTAGAAACCTATGGGGTCACACACCATATGGATTAAACTGGATATAGGTATTAATTAGTTGGACTAATTAATAAAAGTATCATAACACAACCACAATCAAAGTTAGTGGAACTAGTTTGTAAGCGGACTAATCCATGTATAGACATGATTAGTATTGGGGCAATTATGCAGTTAATAATGAGTTATTAACTATATAAAGGAACTATAGCTTGTTATTTTTTGATCCAAGTCATTATTGAGAGAACAGAACAAATCAAGAGAGAGAGAGAGAGAGACAAGAGCCTAGAGGCCGAAGCCCCTGGACCCGTCAGCCCCCTTGTGCCGTCGGCCCCATAGACGCGGCTCAAGCTCCGTTTTGCATGATCTTTTTCTCCTTTATTCCGTTGCTAGCACTACACGGTGGGAAGGATTCGAGTTGAAGATCCAAGGTGTGGATACTCATAGAGACGAAGACATTATTCTTCGTTGTGATCACACAAACTAAGGTACACATGTTTCTTCCCTTATCATGTTATGAGTGCTTAACAGTGATTGTTGGAGGGTTTTAAGCAGGATTAAGTTTTTTTTATTCTTATGCGTAAACTGCATCAAAACCTTACATGCCTCGACCACCGAATCCGTTCGGCGGCGACAGACAGGGTCGGAAGCTTCGTGTGGATCCGCCAAACTTTTCGAGTTCGTATCCACATACTTGGACTTTCAAGGTCTAGCGGTATTTTGAATACTACCGCGTGCCACCAGAAGACATATTAAATCGAATAGGAGTTCTCTTAATCGGGGACGCCTCATATTGGTTCATGAAAGTGTGTAATGCAGGTATAATACATGATCAAGATACTCTAGCAGAGGGGGGGTTGAATAGAGTATGCAATCTTTTGCTAACATTGAACTTTTAAAACTTAACACACATATTTGATAGATTCTCGAAGCTTTGGAAAAACTCATAAGTAGTCTGAAACAGTTTGAAATGGTTTGAAGCAGTTTGAAATGGTTTGATGCTTGAAAGCTTTGAAATAGGAACACCTCCAAAGATTTGGAGAAGCTCTTTGTTGAACAGTTTGTAAAGAGAATGAAATGCAGAACTGTAAAGAGAAAGAACACAGTGATTTTTTATGAAGTTCAGCCACCAATGGGCCTACTCTCAGCCTGGGGGATTTTATCCCTCTAGGATTTAAACACCTTCTTATTAGTCACAGACTTAGCCCAAGATCTCAAGCCTAAGTGAACTCCCTTACACATATACAGCTTGTGGTTCCAAACCAATCTAGTTTCAGCTACAATCTAATGAAACAATAAAAACCTCTTGTTCTTCACTTGAAAACTAACTTCTAACAGTTAATGAGGTATAGAAACAGTAATGAATTACACGGATATAGCACAAGTATGAAGAACACAGAAAACAGAATAAGCCCGAAGCTTGAAGTGTTCTTCAGAAAACCTGGAATGATTGAGATGAATAATCTTCTCCAATGTTGAGCTCTCAATCTGTTTGAATGATTGAAGAGTTGTCTTTTGATCTGTTTTGTATGTTCTCTGTCAATCACCCCCATGTTGCTTGAAATTCAAACCCGGTTTATTACAAATTGGCAGCAACAAACTTGAGAGATTTTTGGAACAAACTTCCTGGAAATACTCAACAACCTATCAACTTATTTCAAAAACTATATTCAAACGGCTATTTTGATTCGATCATCCAGATTTGATCAAATTCTAGCCCTGCAAAACTTGAAAACAAGTTAAGATACAATCCAGATTATATGGCCTGAATATAATGACATGTTTGGCAAATTATTTGAAACCAATAGGCAAAGCTATTTTATGAGTTTAAGCATATCTAAATAATAAACAATATTAAGAATTTAACTTGGAACAAGTCAATAAACAATCACAGAGCTTGATATGTTAACCTGCAACACAGATGTGTTAGCAAGTATAACACATACTGGATTCCAGGATATCCTCCAAAGCTTTGGAGCTTTGGCCACCTTCAAAGCTTTGGCCCTGATCCTGTGATCCTTAAAACCAATCAATCTATATACTTGCATAGCAAGGTAAACTCAATATATAAGATAGTGTATATTTTCAAGAGACAATATAATGTCGAAATCAAGCTTTCAAACCAATAATAAGTCTTGCAACACATAAATCTGTTAGCCAGAATAGCAAGCATATAGACACTGTAAACTTCAAAGCTTATGAGCTTTGAACCTGTCTCTCAAACTTAACCTGTCTTTCATGATCTATGAGGTATATCTCCACCTGAGTTTATACAGATCCTTAATTCAGAAGGATTAAATTATCAATCTCCCCCTTGATGAAAGACAAAACAAATATTATTCCTGTCTTTATCTGTCATACAACTCAATCGCAATTTAAATATTGCAGATGGATATATATATATATATATATATATATATATATATATATGCGATATAACTGTAATACTTAAAGAAAATAGCACATAAGACATAGATAAAAAAAATAAACTTAAATAAAAACTAAAGCGTCCAAAATATTACAGTACAATGCCAAAAATTACCACATAATATCACACAATCCTCATATCACATATCCTCTCCCTCTTTTTGATTTTCATCAAAAGAGTTTAAAAGAATGTAAGATCTTGTTCAGAGTGTTTTGAAAAAAAACTTAAAACTTAAGTAGATTTTAAAAGTAGATTTTAAAAGACTCCAAGGCTTTGAGATAGAAGAAAGAAATAGATAGAAAGAAGAAGGGGTCCAAGGCTTTGAAACTCAGTCTTCTGCATCAGCATCCTTCTTAGTTTTCTTCTTCCCTCCCTTGGCCTTGCTCTTCACCTTGTCCTTGTTCTTGACTATCTCAGCTTCCTCTTATTCCTCCCCAGCTGATTCCTCATCATCTAGTGTAGGGTTTTGATCATGGATGCGCAACGGAAAAACAAATATAATCCATGCAATACCCTCCAAGGATCACAAGTCAAGAGACGTAGCGATGGTAAGGGAAGAAATCAAGTTACACACCTTAGGGTTTCTCCTGTGATGACTTGTAACGTGAGTTGTGTCACGTTCTCTATAGTTGATCCACGCCTAGAGTCGAATTCTAGATCTTCCTACTCCTTTGTGCTAGCCCGGAATGGAGGAAGAGGAAGAAGAAATCACACAACGCGAGGAAACAAGGAGGTTCGGCCTCCTTGTTTGAGCCGACGGGATGGGGCGGCGGCAAGGGGGGCGACGGGTCCCTCTTGCTTGCTTGCTCTCTCCTTTTTGTTCTCTCCCACTCAAGTTATGAACTTAAAGACTCATAAGTGTGGGAAGGAAGGAAGGAGCATCCTTTATATAGTCCAAAAAATCCATGCCAACTACCTAAAGGACCCATTCTAGTCCTACTAGAATTCGGTTTAGTCCCTTCCTTGCAAATTAGTCCTACTAAGTTTGCAAGGTGTTGCAAAGTGATCCTTCTAATTAATTAATCCTATTAATTAATTCCCAAATCTAGTTCAACTCTATATAGCGTGTGACCCCATATGTTCTATCTATTTGGTAGAAATAATTTGCTAATATGGAGCGGTTTCTAGCAAAACATCCATTCTAGCCAACTAATAGAATAGTCATCCGACAAACCTTGTACAAGTAATTGTCTCATCCCTTTGTCTCTATATCCGGATTGGACACGAGACATAAAAGTCACACTCTTATATCCAATCAATAGTTTCTCGATCCATGGGAATAGCCTTATTCGTGCAAATAACATCAATATCCTATATTGATTTATTTGAGTCTTGCCAGACATTCTATAAGCACTATCCCTCGAGTGGCCTAGGATATTTGCTCCCGTTATGTGGGAGGGACAAATTCTATCTACGTCCACTACGATCTCTAAGATTTCTTCTTATTGTATCCGGTACACGCTTTTATAACTACCCAGTTACGGTGTAGCGTTTAACGCTACCAAAATTACAATAATCCACAACTAGAATATCTAGCGACTTCAAGTCTAAGGATGACAATACCATTGTACCCCGAGAAGCACTTGTGGCTTAATATAACATGTATATAGCCTTCTCGGAGATGGGTCAATCCGGTGCGCCATTACCCTTAATGCACACCCATGTGTTGGATCATGATATCACCATATCAATCCAACCCCATACTAGTCTATAGATGATTGTCCCATTAATCATTATACTGGACTAGGGATATTTAAGATAAACAACACAATTGTAAATCTAAGGACTCCATTATATTAAATATCCAATAAATAATACAATGAATGTTCTAGCCAAAATAAATTCATACTAAATTAGATTGCCTCTAGGGAATCTATTCCAACATCTAGAGCTTCTTCATCACCATTTTATTCTTCATTATCAGCAGCTTCTTCACCACCAAATCCTCTTCATAATCATCAGCTTCTACACCACTTGATTCAAACAGATCTTTTGTGGTAACCACTTCTGTTATTTTCTTATTCTTACCCAGCTTTGCTGCTTCTCCAAGAACCATATATGAATCAATGCTATCTTCTGCCACTCTCAGCAGATGGTACTTTCCCCAGATTCAAACCTTTGATGATCAAATGTAACTTTCCTTCTATTGAAGAATTAAACTTCCCAACTTCTTTGCTTAAGTTAGACTGGCCCTTCCTTAAGTCCTCAAGTCCATCTTCCAGATTGTCTATCCTTTCTATGATCTGAGAAAAGTACAGGTTGATTGAAGCTTTGAGTGTGGTTGCAGCTTTTTGTTTAATAAAATTCTCCTCTTTAAGCTCATCAGGAGATAATTCAGTATAAAACTTCCAGCTTCCCTTCTCAATTTGAACTACTCCAATCCTTTGAAGATAATTTTCATCAACCAATCTAAAACCACTTGTAATCTTTTCTTCCTCCTTCACAGGTACTATAAAATGCTCAAAGAATAGAGGCAACATGTTTTCATAGGGTAAGGAATAGTTCCTAGTCCTAGTACCACAGTACACCATATGTTCCATCACTATACTAGGAAGATCAATTTCAAACCCTTGACCTATCAGATACATCAAAATCAAAACCCTATTAGTGACCAGTTCCTTCGAATTTTCTCTTGGGACTACACACCTCATGATTATGAAAAACAAGATTTTAGCCTCACAATTTAACACATAATGAGTTAATTGCATTGACCCAGAAGGAATACCCTCTTGAAAAAATCAGCTTTGGTTTTTTCTAGACACTCCTTCCTATCATGGTGCTTATCTACCTTAAACTTCTTCGGAATCCCCAAGACTTTGGCAAAAACCCTATGATCAAGTCTCATGTCCACACCAGCAACCCTAGAAGTTATAACATAACTATCACCCTCTTCTTGCTCAAGGTTTAGTTAGAATAGTTTTGTTAACCTAGGGTTAGGCACAGAATCGGGGTTTAGGATCTTCCAAACAGATGAATTCCTAAGCTTTCTAATGCAGTATATATCCTATTTATCGAACAAATCTTCATAAATGAAACATGACTAGAAACCCCTTTGCTCTTTGACTTCACCGCAATATGCTTGACCCTTGTCTTCTTTTCTGGAGTCTGATCACCCTTATTTTCTTCTTCTAGCTTCTTCTTCTTTGGTGTCTGATCACTTATCGTTTCTTCTTCTTGCTTCTTCTTCTTTTCACCCGCTTTATTTTTCTATGGTGCTTGATCACCCTGATCCTTCTTGCTTTCTACCTTTTCCTTCTTGCTTTCTCCCTGTTCCTCCTCAGAATCAGATAATGTATCTTGCACATCCTTCTCCTTTCTGATCTTCTTTTCTGAAGGAGAAGACTTATGCATGCTTGTAGTTTTCTTTGAATCTGAGTCAGAGATTGTGATCTCAGCCTTTCTCTTTGCCCTTATATGCATCCTTATTGCTGAAACCCGAATTTGCTGCCGAATCCTTTGTGATTTGCGCTCCATTAGAGTTTTGGATTTTAAAAGAGACTGAGAGATTGGAGAAAAAGATAGATATACAGAGATAGAGATTGAAGGAGATAAAGAAGAATGTCTGGAGTGTTTATCTTATAAATAGGAAAAGAAACTAAACTTGAAATAAAAAAGGAGTCTTTCGAAAAATTTATCTAAATTTGTATCAGAAACATACTTCATGATTTTTTTTAAATAAATCTCTGAACATTTTTTAATATTCAGAAAATAGGTATTTTTTTAGGGAAAAAAATATTCAAATAATATTTGGCATTATCTTAATAGAAAATTCCTATTAAGATAATGCCAAATATTATCTGATTCATTTTTTGAAAAAAATAAGCAGAATTATTCTCCAAAGCTTTGAAGTAGAGGTCCAAAGGTTTGGGAAACTGCATAACAGATAGAAACTTTAAAGCTTTGAAGAATACATCCAAGTCTTGAGAAAGTGGTAGGATTTTGATGCAGGTCGACATAACAAATTTTTTATCCTGCTCAAATCCCTCCAAGAATCACAGGCAAGTCATAATAACATGATAAGGGTAGAGAACATGTGTACCTTTGTTTGTGATATCACACGAAGAATAGTGTCTTCGTCTATACGAGTACCCACACCTTATATCCTTGACTGGATTCCTTCCCACCGTGTAGTGCTAGCAACGGAAGAAGGAGGAAAAATTTCATGCAAAACGGAGCAAGTCACGCCACAAGGAGTGGCCGACGGCAAGAGGGGAGGACGGGTCTAGGAGGCTTCGGCCTTCTAGGATTTTTGTCTCTCTCCTTGCTTTGTTATGTTCTCTCAAAAATGACTTCTCTTGAGAAAATAACAAGCTAGGATATCATTATATAGTTAATAACTCTTTTTTAACTAAATTATTTCCCCATTACTAATCATGTTCATACACGGATTAGTCTACCTTGAAAATTAGTCCTACTAACTTTGCTTGTGGTTGCGTTTAGATCCTCTTCGTTAATTAGTCCTACTAATTAACGTCCATATCCAACTTAATCCATTTGGTGTGTGACCCCATAGATTTCTACTTAGTTGGTAGTAACTCTTTACTAACATGGAGCGGTGTCTAGAAACACATCCATGCGACCCAACTAATAGAAATAGTCAGTGATCCGACAAACCTTGTGCCCAATGTTACCGTATTGTATTGTCCCATTGTCTCCATATCCAGATTGGACACGAGACATAGTAGTCACACTCGTATATCCAATCCATAGTTTCTCGATCCTGGGAATATGCTTATCCGTGCAGATAACATCAATATTCCATATTGATTTATCTAAGTCTGGCCAGACATTCTATAAGCACCATCCCTCGAGTGGCCCATGGATATTTTCTCCCATTATGTGGGAGGGACAAATCATGTCTACATCTATGATCTCTCAGCTTGCTTCCTATCGTGCACAATAACTAACTTTATAGTTACTCAATTAAGGCACAACGTTTGATAATATCAAAGCATGATATTTCACAATTAGAGTATCTAGTGACTTCAAGTCTAAGGACTACAATACCATTAGCACTACGAGAAGCACTTGTGAATTTGACATAATCTAATGTATCCTTCTCTTCGTGGGTCAATCAAGTATGTCATTACTCCTAATGCATACCCATGTGTTGGATCGTGATATCTCCATATCAATCCATACCCATGCTAGTCTATAGTTTATCGTCCCGTTAATAAATATTATGGACTAGGGATATTTAAGAAAAACAACACACATTGTAAATCTAAGGACTTCATTATATTAATATCTCCATAAATAACAAATGAATATTCTAGCCAAACAATGTTCATACTAAATATAGATTGCCTCTTGGGCATCAACTCCAACAGTCTCCCACTTGCAGTTGAGCCAATCTGGTGCATCTCGTATGCCTATAGATCTAGTATGTCCTTCATGCCTTCGCTGAACGAGGGGCTTTGTAAGTGGATCTGAAAGATTTTCATCTGTTGGAATCTTGCATATCTTCACATCTCCTATATCGATCATTTCACAAATGAGTTGGAACCTCCTAAGTACATTCTTTGATTTCTGGTGTGATCTGGTTTCCTTGGCGTGTGAGATCGCCCCAGAGTTGTCACAATACAACATAATGGGATCCACAATGCTAGGAACCACACCAAGATCAGTGATAAACTTCTTTATCCAAACATCCTCCTTTGTTGCGCCTGCAGCAACAATGTACTCAGCTTCAGTTGTAGAATCACAACTGTCTCTTTCTTGGAACTCTTCCAGCTCACATCTCCTCCATGCAGGCAAAACACATACCCCAAATGCGATCTATAGTCGTATTTGTCGGTTTAGAAGCTCGCGTCTGTTTAACCGATTACACTGAGTTCTTCCTCACCTCCAAATATCAAGAACGCATCCTTAGTTCTTCTCAAGTACTTGAGGATATTCTTGAAAGCAATCCAGTGACTCTCACCCGAATTGGATTGATATATGCTTGCCATACTCAACGCGTATGACACATCTGGCCTAGTACACAGCATGGCGTACATGATGAATTCTATGGCCGATGCATAGGGAACCCTACTCATGCAGTCCTTCTCAATCTCATTGGAGGAACAGTCAGCCTTCAAAAGGGTGACTCCATGCGACATTGGCAAGAATCCCTTCTTGGAATCTTGCATGTTGAATCGTTTCAACACCTTGTCTATATATGTACTTTGTCTTAGGCCGAGCAGCTTTCTAGATCTATCCCTATGATACCAAGTATATAAGTTGCGTCCCCTAAGTCATTCATTGAGAAACACTTCCCTAGCCAATCTTTAATATATTGCAAGGTAGGAATGTCGTTTCTAATGAGTAGTATGTCATCCACATACAAGATCTGAAAGACAACATAGCTCCCACTAACGTTCTTGTAAACACATGGCTCATCTTCGTTCTTGATGAAGCGAAACTCTTTGACCGCGTCATCAAAACGTTGGTTCCAACTCCTAGAAGCTTGATTTAATCCATATATGGATTGTTGCAGTTTACAAACTTTTTTGGCATGCTAAAACCCTCTGGTTGTGTCATGTACACATCTTCAAAGAGGTTCCCATACAGAAACGTTGTTTTGATATCCATATGCCAAATCTCATAGTCATAGTAAGCTGCAATATCAATTGAGATTCGAATTGGTTTGGTCATAGCGACTGGGGAAAACGTTTCATCATAGTCAATCTCATGAATCTGTCTGTACCCTTTTGCCACCATTCGACCCTTTTAGGCAACTACCTTGCCATCCATGTCTGTCTTCTTCTTGAAGACCCATTTGCACACTATGGGTCAAGCCCCTTTGGGTGGTTCCACCAAAGTCCATACTTTGTTGGTTTACATGGATACCATTTCGGATCTCATAGATTCAAGCCACTTCTTTGAGTCAGGCCCTTTCACGGCATATCCATAGGTAGTGGGATCATCATCCATGAGTGGTACGTCATCGGGCTCAGTGAGGAGAAGTCCATACCTCTCTGGCTCATGACACACCCTACTCGACCTACATAATTCACGTGTTACCTGAATAGGTTCCTCCACAACAGTTTGTGGTTCCTGATCATGTTCCATCATCGCATCAGTGTTTTGTGGTTCTTGAATCTCTTCAAGTTCTACAGTCCTCCCACTTCCTTCTTTAGAGACGAGCTCTCTTTCTAGAAAGCACCAGTCCGAGATGAAAACACTTTGTTCTCTGTTGGATTGTACAAATAATATCCTTTAGTTTCTTTAGGATATCTGACAAGTTTACACTTATCCGCTTTGAGTCTGAGTATGTCTGTTTGTAAACGTTTTACATAGACATCGTAACCCCAAATTTTCAAAAACGACATTATGGGACGCTTCCGAGTCCATATCTCATATGGTGTCTTCATGACTGATTTGGATGGAATACGGTTAATGATGAAAGTTGCATTCAACAGAGCGTTTCTCGAAAACGATATCGGAAGATCTGTTTGACACATCATAGACCGCACCATATCCGATAGGGTACGATTCCTCATCTCGGACACGCCGTTCTACTGTGGCGTTCCGGGCGGAGTGACTTGGGATAATATCCCACACTTTCTAAGATAGTCGTCAAACTCTTGGCTCAAGTATTCTCATCCACGACCCGATCGTTTAATACCTTTACCAAGCAGCTTCTCTACTTCATTCTTGAAATCTTTGAACAAGTCAAAGGATTCAGATTTGGCCTTCATAAGGTATACAAATCCATATCTACTAAAGTCCTCAGTAAATGTGAAAGGTAACCACCAATGGCAGGCGTGGGAAACTACCCGCACACATCAGTATGTATGAGTGCCAGTAACTCACTAGTCCTTTCACCCTTCTTATTGAAAGGGGACTTTGTCATTTTTCCCAATAAACAAGATTCACATGTCTCATATGATTCCAAATCAAATGAGTCTAGAAATCCATCCTTATGGAGTCTAGAAATGTGTTTCTCGTTTATATGGCCTAAACGACAGTGTCATAGATAAGTAGGATTTAAATAATTAGTTTTAATCCTTTTAGCAAATTTTCTACTTCTCTTTAGATCCTGCACATTTCGATAGATATGAGATTCACATCCAGTATCTAATACCCATGATGAAGAGATAGACAAATTGATATCTATAACAAAAATACCTTGTGGTGGTGGAATCACTCTTCCAACCCTTTTATCCTCCACATATTGGATAATTCCTTCTCCAGTGACCCGGCTGACTACATTGGTGACAATCACCCTTAGTCACGCCTCCAGCAGGCTTTAAGGCTTCCTTGGACTTAGCAACTTTCTTGCTCTTTCCTTTGGATAGAGAGAGGAAACTCACTTGCCCTTCCTCTTATTGACCATCATTATGGTCTTCAATTTGCCTTTATTGATGCTCTGTTCAGCTATCCTTAACATGTTCAGCAAGTCTGACAGAGCTTTGTTGATCACATTCATGTTATAGTTCATGATGAACTGATTATAACTATCAGGAAACGATTACAAGATGAAATTTGTTGCCAAATCTTGGCCGAACGGGAAGCCTAACCTCTCGAGATTCTCCATGTATCCGATCACACAGAGTACATGAGGCCCGAATTTGAACAATGCTTTGGACACTTCATACCGCTTATGCCTTGTCTGTTCTTGAAAAAACTGTTTCAAGTACGCGATCATATCATACGCCTCCATGATCTCGTGTGCTTCTGAAGCTCAGAGGTCATGGTACAAAGCATGAGACAAGTCACATCATTAGAATCATCCACATGTTTCTGATGTGCGATCACGACAGCTACGACTGTGTCATCTTCTGGTGGTGCTGGAACATGATTATCAAAGACGTATAATTTCTTTTCTTGCTTAAGAACAATTCTTAAATTTCTGTACCAGTCAAGAAAGTTTGTTCCAGACAACTTGTCATTCTCAAGGACAGATCGCAGGGATGAAGTCGATGCATATTGATTGTTTGCCATTGGAATTCTACAAAATGAAAAATATACAATTTTAGTATTTTGAACAATTTAACTATATTCAACAATGACTAGATCATTTAATATAGCTCCCACTATTTTTCTCAGATTAATAGCCCTCACCATTAATGCGGAAAATATCATATATTCTCTAGTGGGTCCAAGATCCATATTTCACTTCTTCTTGAGCTTGCTTGACAAGTCACCCAAGAATTAATTATTTAGGTAGGAACCCTTCCAATTGCATCCCATGAAATTCTTGGTCCAATTAGGTGAATAACCCTTTATTCATTATTTATTCCATAGATAACACCTCATTGCCATGCCTCTAAGCTCATCAGTCCAATTGATTTCACCTAGTTGCGTCCAACCTCTTACTTCAACAATCACACATTACTTGCATGTGTCGCCACAACACACCAAGGTGAATTAAAGGCGTCTTGCTTTGGCAAGTCCGAATTTAATGGACCTTGATCATGAAGGTTGTTTAAGTAAGAGAAGGCAAAACGCAATATTTCCATTGAGGGATTTAATTGTCATTATCTAATTGTTTGGTTGATCCCATCAACATGATCTATTTATTTGGATTGGGTAGTCCATAATAAAAGATCACACTTGTTTATTATTATCTTGTTACGAATTGCATGCATCATCCATACACCAAAAATAAATAACAAGACATGAATAATAAACATCCACAAAAATAAAATAAAACATGGCACGGATATGGCCCCTAAGACTAAGATATTACCAAGCCAATGATAATATCTATAATTCCTAAAGTGACAAGCTCATCTCCACGCGCCCTAGGTGTGCGAGTCTTCCATTGTCTTTGTGATTCATGTGATTCTTTGCTCTTCTTCTCCATGTCTTGGCTATCATCTAACTATCTAATACTAGCTACCATCAATACTAAATAGAGAGATATCACAATAGAGGGAGAAGACGACACGCAGGCCGTAAATTAATTAATTACATTAATTATACCGCTCGCAGTCCGTAAAACCAAACCACAAAAAATAAACATCCACATACGAGGTCATATCCATCCACCATGGAATAAGCACATAAACAGTTAAAATCTAATTTTAACGCGCTTTGTCAATTTTAGTTGATTTTGGATGTACTGGGGTCAAAACGGTCCAAGAGGACCCACCATGCAATAATCACAGTGGTTGGATATGAGATGATATTGTTTGCTGTATGAGCTGATACTTTTTTCTTGATGTCCAGGGTTCTGGTTCTCCAATAATCTTCTCAAGGCTTTGAGAGCTTGATGCAGTGGCTCGAGCACTTTGTGATATGTTAAGTCTAGACTCAGGGCTTTGAGAATCTAATTCAGGGGGTTGGTCAAAGCTTTGAGATTCTTTTGGCTGTTCCTGCAGATAAGTTTTGTACTTTTCTCCTTCTCAATATCATTATCTGCATCATACTTATTTAGATTGAGATATGCAAAACCTTCACTCAATGAACCATCCTTGCTCTCATAAAAAATAACATGAATGCTCTCTTCTACAACTTTGGTTCTTTTATTGAAAACGCTATAAGCTTTGCTAGATTGATAATAACCAAGAAATACATCTTCATCACTTCTAGCATCACATTTACAAAAATTATCCTTACTATTATTATGCACATAACAGGTACAACCAAAAAGTTTAGAATAAGAAACACTTGGCTTTCTTCCCTTCATAAGTTCATATGAAGTTTTCTTAAAAATATGCCTAATCAAGCATCTATTGAGCATAGTTGGCAGTGTTAACAACTTCTGCTCAAAAATATTTTGGCAAGTGATTTTCAAGAAGCATGGTTCTAGACATATCTTCAAGTGTCATATTCTTCCTCTCAACTAATCCATTCTACTGAGGAGTTCTAGGTGAAGAAAAGTTGTGTGAGATGCCATGATGTGCACAAAATAAATCAAGTTGATCAAATTCTCTACCATGATCACTCCTAAGAGATGCAACAATACAATTTTTCAAATTTTGAATCTCTTTATAAAACTTTGAAAATTCATGTAGAGCTTCAGATTTTTCTCTAATAAACATAACCCAAGTAAATCTAGAGTAATCATCTACCACAACAAGCATATACATCTTACATGTGGGTGTTTGAACTCTCATAGGACCACATAAGTCCATATGCATCAACTCTAAGGGTCTAGTAGTACTTACAAAGTTCTTTGGCTTGAATGAAATTTTTGTATGTTTACCTTGGGTACCTGACTTGCATATCTCATCATCTTTAAACTTAATAACTGGTAATCCTATTATGAATTCCTTTGAGATAAGCTTGTTCATTGTGTGCATGCTTATATGCCCAAGTTTTCTATGCCAAAGCTTTGGGTCATCCTTCAAAGCTTTGAGACACTTCCGACTTTCTCCTGCAACTTTGTTAGTATTCAAAGCATAAACATTATATGACCTTGGAGTAGTGAGTATGCAATAGCCAGATTTCTCATCTTGCACCACACATTTCTCCTTCAAAAATAACTTTATTTCCCTTATCACATAATTGAGAAATACTAAGAATATTATACTTCAATCCATCTACCAAATAAACATCATAAATAGAACTTGCAGATTCATTACCAATATTGGCATAGGTTGCATTTGGCCTTGTCACCAAGTGTAATTGTTCATCCGTATTGCTCTTTAAAATCTGTGAATAGAGACTTCTTCATATGCCTAGAGAAACCACTGTCTAAAATTCACTTTTGATCCTTAGCCTTGGTGAGAGTCTGCAAACTTTAATGAATACCTCAACAGGCTATTAGACCACGTGTAGAACTTGGACTCATATTCAGAATAAACCATATTAGGTGGTCTGATTCCTTTAGGAACCTAAATCTGCTTCACTTGTCCCTTAAGATGATAAGGATAGGTATTCCTCATTATGTGAGGTTCTGTCCTTCTAAAAGGGCAAGTTAGCTTCACATGACCAAGCTTTCCACATTAATGACAATTTGGATAATGGTGTTTCTTGATTTTACAATGGTGGTTTTGTCCTTCTTAGGAAAATTTGGATTGTAACTAATTCCACTTTGATGTACAAAATGCAGACTTCCTCGAAGAATGAGATTAAGGTTATGTTCTGACCTGAAAAAAAATCTTGACAAACTTTTCTTGGTTCTTGAAGTTTCTCAGTCAATGAAGTTTTTTTGTTGTTCTAAATCATCTAAATGATTTTTTAGAAAAACAAACCTATCAGTTAAAAGAGTATTTTGATTCACAACTTCTTTCACATGTGCCTTCAAGGCCTTGAACCTACTGTTCAAAGCTTTGAAGTCACTGTCAATTTCTGACTTAGATACTTCAAGAGATTTATTGAGAGAAACCAAATTTAAATTTTCCTTTGCCTGCTCAGAAACTTTAACCTTCATAGATTCAATCTCATTTATGTAATTTTCCTCATTTAAAAACATGCTTTTGAGGATTTCAGGTAAATATCAAAAGGACTAGTAAATAGATTTTTTACCATCTCCTCAATGTGTCTGTCTGAGCTGTTTCCTTCTTCATGCTCATCCATTAGACAAAGATTGGCTTGTTCTTTATCTGAATCCGAATTACTTAATGAATCTGAATCACTCCATGAGGCATCCATAGCTTTTCTTCCTTCTATTGTCATTTTCCTTCTTAGGGAAATGCCTGCTCATCTTCTTTCGTGAACGAAATCTCACCAGGTGATCTGAATCTCCACATTCAAAGCAGTTCAGTCCCTTATATTTATGTGAATGTGAAGAAGACTTACCTCTATGATCCTTTCTGCTTGAGGATCTGGACATTTCTTTGTTGTAGTCCTTGTTTCCAAAGTTCTTCTTCATTTTCAGGATTATTGTCAAATCTTTAGAAATCAAGGCTAAAGCTTCCTCATCATCATCATCTTAATGTTCAAGGCTTTGGGATTTTTCAGTGTCTTTTTCCTTGAGTGCCAGGTTCTTGATATTGTCACTCATATCATTATCCACGTCTTTCATAGATATTTCATGAGAGAGCAACTTGCCTTGCAGATCATCTAGCTCAAGAAGGTTCAAATCCTGACCTTCCTCAATTGCAGTGGTTTTTTATTCCCACTTGTCTTTTGGAAGGCTTCTTAAAACCTTTCTGACTTTTTCTTCATTGGAGAATGCTTTCCCCAAGGACTCTAGATTATTCACAATATCTGTGAATCTTTTGAACATGTCCTTTATGGATTCATCATAATTCATATTGAATAGCTTATACTGCCTTAGAAGAATATTGATTTTGGTTTGCTTGGCCTGACTAGTTCCTTCATATGTCACAACCAACTTGTCCCAAATCTCCTTGGCACTTTTGCAGTTTGATATCCTGTTGAACTCATCTGCACTAAGAGCACAATATAATAAGTTCATAGCTTTATAGTTATTTGATACATTTTCCAATTCAGTAACTGAATTATCATCTTCAGTCTTAACAGTTTTGATCCCATCTGCAGTAGAATAGAATATATATGGACCATATTGAGTGATTGACCATAGCTCCATGTCTTGCTATATGATGAACATTTTCATCAAAGCTTTCCAATGTACAAAGTTGTCTTCCTTTGTGAGAATCCACCATCAGCGACATTACTAATTGTCACAAGATGATTATATTTCTAAAATGACCCAAGCTTTGATATCAATTGAAAGTGTGTAATGCAGGTATAATATTTGATCAAGATACTCTAGACCGCGCGCGGGGGGAGGGGGGTGAATAGTGTATGCAATCTTTTACTAAAATTTAAATTTTAAAACTTTACACAGAGATTTGATAGATTCTCAAAGCTTTGGACAAACTCAGAAGTAGTTTGAAATGTGAAGCTTCAAAGCTTTGAAACAGGAACACCTACAAAGCTTTGGAGAAGCTCTGTGTTGAACATTTTGTAAAGAGAATGAAATTCAGAACTGTAAAGAGAATGAACACAATGATTTTTTACGAAGTTCAGCCACCAATGGGCCTACTCTCGGCCTGAGGGATACTATCCCTCTAGGATTTAAAAACCTTATTATTAATCACATACTTAGCCATAGATCTCAAGCCTAAGTGAACTCCATTACACCTATACAACTTGTGGTTTCAAACCAATCTAGTTTCAGCTACAATCTAATGAGAAAATAAGAACCTATTGTTATTCACTTGAACAACTAACTTCTAACAGCTAATGAGGTATAAAAACACTAATTAATTACAAAGATAAAGAACAAGTATGAAGAACACAGAAAACAGAATAAGCCTGAAGCTTGAAGTGTCCTTCATAAAATATCAAATGACTGAGATGAATAATATTCTCCAATGTTGAGCTCTCAATCTGTTTGAATGGTTTAAGAGTTATTGTTTGATCTCCTGTGTATGTTCTCTGTCAATCAACCCCCAGTTTATTGAAAGTCAACCCCACTTAATAACAAACTGGCAGCAACAAACTTGAGAGATCTTAGGAACAAACTTCCTGCAAATGCTCTACAACCTAACACCTTCTTTCAATAGCTATATTCAAACGGTTGTTTTGATTCGATCATCCAGATTTGATCAAATTCTAGCCCTGCAATACTTGAAAACAAGTTAAGACACAATCCTGATTATATAGCCTAAATATAATGATCTGTTTTGCAAATCATTTTAAACAATAAGTAAAGCTATTTTTCTGAGTGTAAACATATCTAAATAATAATAAATATTGAGAATTTAACTTGGAACAAGTCAATAAACAACCACATAGCTTGATATGTTAACCTGCAACACAGATTGGTTAGCAAGTATAACACATACATGATTCCAGAATATCCTCAAAAGCTTAGGAGCTTTTGCCACGTTTAAAGCTTTGGCCATGTTCCTGTGATCTTTAAAAACAATAAATCTGTATACTTGTCGAGCAAGGTAAACTCAATATATAAGCTCAAGAATATTTGTAAGAGACAATATAAAGTCTAAATCAAGCTTTCAAACGAATTATAAGTCCTGCAACACCGAAATCTGTTAGCCAGAATAGCAAGCATATAAACACTGTAAACTTCAAAGCTTTGGATCTTTGAACATGTCTCTCAAACTAAATATGTCTTTCATCATCTTCAAGGTATAACTCCCCCCTGAGTTTATACAAATCCTTAATTCAGAAGGATTGATTTATCAGTTCATGTATAAAAGAAATAATTTTATGCTTACTTCGTGGTTATCTTTTTTGGACGGGGCCAAGGTATGGTTTGACAAGGACTATTACCGTAATTATTTTGGCACACTGTGCAAATTGAATAAGCACACCACGGTCTTCGCCTATTAGACGGAGTTTGAGAAATTGTTGAATCATGTTGGGTAAGTTTTTGAGCAAAATATTATAACCATATTTACAAGCGGTCTCAATGCTCCGCTCAACCGTACACTCGCGCTTCCTCATCCACGTTCCCTTACCCATGCATTTTCATTAGCGCGTGAGTTAGAGGCATCATTAGCTGAGACGATTTTAGCCGCGGAACGCTACCAGCAGGCGAAACCCACCTATACAGCCACCAAATAGCCCCAAAAAGTCCCACTGTTGCCGCATCCTCTTTCGATCAAACAATAAGGATATTTATCTAGGCGGAGCAACGCTTTTGGAGATTTCAGCGTCTCGAATTGCTGAGCCGGAGATCGTAGCTTCTCGAATTGCTACAACATCGATAGCAATAGCTATCAGAGGGATTGCCAGTGGAGGCCATTAAAATAGGATAAAGAAGATGAAGGTAAAGATGAAGATCAGGTGAACAGAGAAAGGAAGAGAACTTTTGAAATTCATGAGAGTGTGGTGGCCAAAGAATCACGTCAAGATGGTATATACGATTGTGATAGGGAAACAAATTAATTGACAACCAAATTTCTAGTTAATTTCGATTTACCTCAAATGAGGTCAGTCAGTAAGACTATGTTCAACAATGGTGCAAGGTGGCACCCATGACCTTGATTAGCTGCTTCAACAACAAGGGGGAGGGGGAGTGCGGCCTGTTAATCTTGCGTGGAAGGGGGATGAGGGAGGGGGAGGGGGTTTAGAGACCGTGGGTTTGCACCGGTCCCACGGTCTGGTGATGCAGTCTTTTTATGTGTATTTTCTTTTTCTTTTTAATAAAATTATGTATTTTCTTTTTGAAAAAAAGAAGATGTAATTGAGTATATTTTTAAGAACTTATTATTAGGAAATACTACACTGTTGCATGCGTTTCTTACTATTCACCGGGTCAAAGTGACCCGGTGATTTGATTAGCAAAATGATAGATTTTTTTTTTTTAATTTTTTTATTGTGTGGTAGAGTAAACTTTGCTCTACCACACTATGAAAAAAAATTCAAAAAATTGTATCATTTTGCTATCGAAATCATCGGTTGAAAGTGACATGGTTACAGAGAGAATAGTCTAACTAGGAAAAAACACATAAAACAGATGTAGTAGCGTTGTAAGTAATTATTTAATATAATTGTACAAATTTTAGTGAAATATATAAAAAAGAATTTATTAAAATATAAGAAAGGGGTGGGGGAGGTCCTCTACTATTGTAGAACAAATGAAAAATTTGTCAATATTAAGGTCAATTATGGTAAAAAGTGGTGTGTCATGTGGTTTGAAAAAAAGTCAAATTGTGGGGGTATGACAAAGATCCATTCTTGGTATGGTTCCTTGGCCAATTTTTTCCATCCAAACAGGGGGGAAATGTGCCAGTCTGTGAATTGGTCTTAGAAAAATGCATTCGGGTGAATTGGTATTTGAAAAATACCCTCCTTTTTAAACACTAGGTAACAAGGGGTTGTTAGCAGGGTAGTGGGGTCATCTGTCTCTCTCGTCTCCATTCTCTCTCTCTCGTCTCCATCTGTCTCTCGTCTCCATCTCTCTCTCGTCTCCATCTGTCTCTCGTCTCCATCTCTCTCTCTCGTCTCCATATCTCTCTCTCTCTTGTCTCCATCTGTCTCTCGTCTCCATCTCTCTCTCTCTCGTCTCCAACTTCCATCTGTCTCTCGTCTCCATCTCTCTCTCTCGTCTCCAAACAGATTACTTAAATGACTCTGGTACCCTTATCATCTCAAAACAAACCCTAAAAACGCGTACTCTCTCTCTCCAACATTGAATTGTTTCTATCTACCTCAACCTACCAAGTACAGTTGAATTTACTCCAACTGTAAACTTTATGAATGTATACCTTAAACTCCTCAAGAATATGGCTCATTTGTCACTCTCATTAGCTCCAGTTCTCCCATAGAAGTATCCCATTTGTCTGTACAAGTCTCTCTCTTTCCTCACTTTTGTTCTTCAGCTACGGTAAAAACTTAAACTCTCATCTCTCTGCTTTTGTCCTTATTATATGTTGATCCCAGTACTCTAAAATGTATGGTATACTCATTTTTTGAAATTTCATCCTTCCAATATGTTCATCACATTACTCTAAAATGTAGGTTATGTTCATTATATTTCTGCTCTGTTCTTCATTATTGGTTTGATGTGTGTTGTTGTATGTGGAGAGACTGGGACGAGTATATTCATCGTCTCTGTCTTCTCATAAGAATGAGACGTGAACTATGCTCGTACCAGTCTTCCCCATGCACAAGTGGGAAGAGCAAGGCCTGCCAGACTGGGACGAGAAATCTCTCGTCTGGCATTCAAATCACAGACGAGATATGACTCGTCCCGGTCCTGCATTTGATAGACTCGTGGGACGAGTAATCTCTCGTCTGGCATTCAAATCGCAGACGAAAGATCACTTGTCCCAGTCTGGGGTGTGATAGACTCGTACGAGTACGATACTCAAAGATGAGAAGACAGGGACCACAGAGACGAGCATACCCTAAACCCTAAACCCTGAAATCCTCTCTTATCATGAAAAAATGGTATTCAATATTGTTAAAAATGTAAATTGTAAGTCCTAAATCATATAATAATGTAATCTAAACTATAAACTCAAAATCATACAATCATCATCTCTTAATCATGTAAAGCCTACACCCTTATACATACCATTAAACCATATATCATCCAAACAAAATCCTACATTTGTAGACACTAAACACTAGAACCAACTAACTATCATTCCTATAGCCACTAAAGATTTTAATTGTAAGTCCTAAACCATATAATCATGTAATCTAAACAATAAACTCAAAATCATACAATCATCATCTCTTAATCATGTAAAGCCTAAACCTTATACATACCATTAAACCATATATCATCCAAACAAAATCCTACATTTGTAGACACTAAACACTAGAACCAACTAAGTATCATTCCTATAGCCACTAAACATGTTAATTGTAAGTCCTAAACCATATAATCATGTAATCTAAACTATAAACTCAAAATCATACAATCATCATCTCTTAATCATGTAAAGCCTAAACCTTAGACATACCATTAAACCATATATCATCCAAACAAAATCCTACATTTGTAGACACTAAACACTAGAACCAACTAAGTATCATTCCTATAGCCACTAAACATGTTAATCGTAAGTCCTAAACCATATAATCATGTAATCTAAACTATAAAATCAAAATCATACAATCATCATCTCTTAATCATGTAAAGCATAAACCTTATACATACCATTAAACCAACTAAGTATCACGTAATCTAAACTATAAACTCAAAATCATACAATCATCATCTCTAAATCATGTAAAGCCTAAACCTTATACATACCATTAAACCAACTAAGTATCATCCAAACACTATAACCAACTAATTATTATTCCTATAGCTACTTAAAGTGTTATTAAATAATATTAAACCAGAATCCCTAAATCATAGAACATCTAAGCATTTTATGTAAACCCTAAGATTGTACACCTAAGACTGGGACGATTATGCTCTCGTCCCAGTTGGAAATACTAGGATGAGCATTTCCTCGTCCCATTATTAAAATAAAGATGTTGTCTGAGATGGTGGTGGTCCCTCTCCTCCCTGTCTTCTCAGAAAAAAGTACAGAACATTCTGTTACCCATCATATGGTGAGAGAAAACCTTTTTACTTTGTCAGACCAAACCCTAATATCATCCAAACCCTAAAATCATTCTCTCTCTTCCTACTATCCGAACCCTAAACCCTGAACCCTAAAATCATTCTCTCTCTTGACATGTAGAAATGGTGAGAAAATTGATGTTCCATGATGTTTGGAATGGTGAATGGACGCGTGCCGAAGGTAGACACATATACATAGGTCAGGCAGTGAAGAATGCAGTTTTCAAGATAATCCAAGGCATTACCGTCGAATCTTTGGAGCATGAAGTTTCGTTCACAATGGATACAGATTGTCCGCCTACCAAAAAGGTGGTCTTATGTTATCATTTCCAATTTCCAGATGCTAACCTGATCGAGCCTAATATCCTCACTAAAGATTTAGAAATCAAAGATATCTTTGATACTACGGAAAAGGGATCTATTGTAACCATGTACGTCACGTTGAAGGATTTGGTGGATCAACCATGCATAATTGCTGACGTTGCTTGCCAGGATTTGGTGGATCAAACTGAAACCCTTAACAGTCAGTTGGTTCCTTTGAGCCCCCCCTTACATACCGCGAGGATTACTTTCAGGGTATAGAGATACTCGCCGAGGATCATGACGAAGACAGGGTAGCATATAATGCAATAGATCTCACTCTGTCTTCGGTTCACTGTAACGACATTGTGCTATTAGCTGACAAAGTTATGGTTGCCACTAATGAGTCAATGGAGCAAATTAATCTTGCATTGGCAACTGTTGCGGTAGATTGTACAGAGAGTCGTGGACAGACTGGTGTGGGAAGGCTAGACGGTCTGGAAATAGAGATGAAAGGTTTGTATACTGGGAGGGTGTTGTCCCACCATATCAGAACGGTTGCAGGTTCGAATAGATGGACTTTTTACGTTTATAAGCGAGACCAGACTCGTATTATACTGTGGTGCTTGAATCTGGAATGAAAATGGATGCTTGGGGCGTACAAGCAAAAAGATTTCGTGCACTACCAGGTGAAGAAACATAACCCCATTCACACATGTACGGCATGCAGCGTAAATGGGAAGCACCGTAACATTAATAGCGACGTGATCGCGCAGGAATTGCTGGGAATGATGGGCCAAACAAAAAGACACCCACAATCAGTGAAGTACAGAACATCGCCTTAAGAATGAGAAGTAGAATACCGTACTGGCCGGCATGGTATGCACGTCGAAGGGCCAAATAGATGATCCAGGGTACTCATGCTCAAAATTACGCCGATCTTCCCGTGTTCATGTCATTATGTGAAATCCTGAACCCCGGTACTAAAAGGGATATGGGAATGGACGAAGGTGGTGTTTTCTTGTACTGCTTCCTCGCGTTCGGGGCACAAATCAGGGGATACCGTATATGCGACCCGTAATTGTCATCGACATGTCGCACCTGAAGAAAGAACCCCTGCAATTGGTCGTATGCACAATGGTTGATAGCGAGAAACAGTGCTATCCCATTGCATGGGGACTAGTGGACAAGGAGAAAACCGTTGCATGGACTTGGTTCTTAAACAGACTGAGGTTAATTGTCCAGGATCACGATGAGTTGACGTTCGTTTCAGATCGGCACCAGGCTATCATCAATTCAATCAAGGCCGTGTACCCCTTATCCAACCACGTCCACTGCTATTACCATTTGAAAATGAACGCTCTGTCGCATTACAATACACAAAAGTGGGTGTCTCATTACCACGATGCAGCCTATACATTTGATAAGGATGCGTGTGAGTCACATCTGATAGACATGGGTATTGAGTGCGACCGTGTAAACGGCGTTAACCACAAGACCGTGAACGTTACTTCCGGGATGCCGGTCTAGAGAAATGGGAAATGTCTTATTGTAAAACAGCACGGTTTGAGATGCTTACATCCAACCATGCTGAGTCTATTAACTCGTGCCTCCTGCCGACCAGGTCTGACAAAGCTCTTACAATGTTCTCCCAAATATGCGACCATCGAAGCGAGTGGAACCTGAAAAAACGAAACTTGGGCATTGACATGGGAGACACCTACCTCACTGCAAAAGGGAGAAAAGAATGTTGAGTTGTTCTATAAAGTGTATAGGTTTTCGCGTGCGAGCAATTTCATAGTCTGTGTATGAAGTCCGCGGTAATCATCTGAAAACTCATATCGTGGAATTCAAACCAGGACATTGCCTCGGAACCTGCACGTGCGGCAAATACCAACAGATGTGGTTCCCGTGTGTACATGCGTGTGCTTGTGCAAAAGAACTCAGAAAACTTGGCCGTTGCAATGCCGACCATGATATGAAGGTCATGTACGACCACACCAGCGTGTTCTATTCACTGGAATACTAAAATCTGGCTTATGCAGGTACAATTAAGACTCCTCCCAACCCAGCAACGTGGGACACAAGCTAAGTACCTGCACACATAAAAAACATTCGCCCACTTCCACCGAAGAAAGTGGTAACAGTTGGGAGGGACAAGGAGAAAAGACACAAGCCAATGGTCGAAACCGTGCGTGAAAAGAAGCGAGGAACGGGAACGTACGGATGTAGCCATTTCCATGTAAAAGGGCATACCATAAAGATTTGCCCTCAATTGAAAAATTAATGTTGTGATAGAAGCCGTTGTTCTTCGTTCTTTGTAATTCCAAGTTCGCAACCTTTTATGATGATTGCGCAAACAATATATCTTTTGTTTCGATCAATTATTGTGTTTTTTTGATATGATTATGCATTTTATTACATAAATAAACAATTTATTTTTTAAATTTATTGACAAAGAGGAAAACTTTGATACATTGTAAAACTGTTACATGTTTTAAATTTTGATACATTTCTTACAAAAACTGTTACATTTTTCAAGAATGTATCAAAATTATTACAATTTCTAGAAAACATACATGCATTTTTTGCTAGAAAATATAATACCCGACACATGAACCTAAAATCTCTCTCCGTCTCTTCATCTACCCAGGAAGCATCTACAAAAGCCACTGTTCTCTCCTCCAAAACTCACCACATCTGAAATGGCAAAGAAGAAGGTACCAAAGGAGTGGGAAAGCGACGCGGAGGAAAGTGAAAGGTCCAAGGAAAGTGACGAGGAAGAGGAAGAGGAGACGAACGGAAGATGAAGACAGTGAAGAAACTTACAGTGATGCATAAATTACAGCATCTTTCAGGGCAAAAAGGGGCTCCGAAACGACTCGGTACACTGAAGATGAAGAGGAAGAAGATGATGATGACTCGGTGGATTGGCCGCCATCTCCGCCGCTGAAGAAAAGAAACAAAGACGACAGCAATGAAGAAGAAGATCCGGAGCTGTGGCCTGGCAAACCAAAAAAACCCAAAAAAATGTTATCTTCTTCAGTGTTTTTAAGTTTTTAATGTAATGAACTATTCTGTTTCCATTTGCAATGTTATGACTGTTCATCTTTCTGAAGTTGTTTCGTATTTTTTTTTGGAAAAATACAGTTTCTGTGTTAGACGAGCAGTTGCTCGTCCCAGTGTAGACTGCTCGTCTCAGTATCAGTATGACAATATACTTAGACGAGCAGAACTCTCGTCTCAGTATATTGCCACACTGAGACGAGCAATCAAGAATGAGACGGGAGAATACAAACAGGGACGAGCATTAACTGGGACGAGAAACAACTGTGACGAGTAAACAAGTCTCACGTCCCAGTTGTTAAGAAGAGAGAAGAGAGAGTTTTGTTTTAAAAAGAAAGTTAATTAAAAGATAATTGAATTAGTTACAATGATTAACCCTAAGTCAGGTCAACAAATAAACATAAGTGAGAGACGGGTATTTTTCAAAGACCAATTCACCATACGGGTAGGACGCCAATTCTTTCTCCAAACAGAACCAATGTTGCTAGTAGTGGGGGTGGAAAGAAGATTTGAATTTGTTGATGAGATCCACGTAGACACGTCATAGTTGAGGGGGAGCCAGATGGTTGGGGAGAGTTTAAACATCTCCATTACAATGGTGCCTGAAGCTCTACCCGCTCACCACGTAGTAACCCTCTTCACCGCCTCAATTGCTCTATCTGCTCCTCCATTTTTACCAAAGTAAAGCTCCATCCTTCGTTTCTCCGTGAAACCCCAGGGTTGTAAGTAAATGATTTTGGCTCTGTTTTCTTCAGTTCTGTTTTTGATCAGACATGGTTTCGAATTCCTAAATGATTCTTCATATTAGGTCTTGAAGGACGTCGGAGCTGGAAGACAAATTCACACAAGTTCACTCAAAGCAGCAGCAACAGTAGTAGCTTCAAGGCATGCCTAACAAGTCAATTGATTCAATTCAGTATTTGATGGAAAATGCTTATTACTGTATTTACTGTCACATGCATGAGCCTTCTGTATATGTTGGGAGTATAAAGTCACTCGCACTGATCTCATACAGACAAAATAAACTATTGGAGTATGTAGGCCTAGCAGTCCAAGTTGCTTCTTAGGAAAAAAAAATTGTTATATTTTTGTGTAACCAAGAACAATTGACCTTCACCCTACAAGTAGAGTACCCAGCAACATGCTTAATATTGTTACCAAGTGCTCTCACACTGATTTTGTAATAGGAATACTTTAGTATTTGACACTTACTGATCATGAGATCAAAGAGCCCTTCAACAGTTAACTAGGTGTTTTGCATGGATAACTGCCGCCGTTGCTGGTTTATATTCGTATTTTACTCTTGAAGTTCATATTCTGTTGCTTATAAAAATTAATGTGCTTCTTACCACTTATAATCTATGTTTAAAAGGCAATTTTCCTGGTTGAATGGGAGTGTTTTTTATTGAATGGAAGCTTCGGCTATACTTTTATTTCACTAGCGAGCTTTAACATAACCCTCTAAATTTTAACTTCTTCCAGAATATTGAGTGAGCCATGTAGCAATGATAAAAATGTGGGTTAGGCCTTTCTACTATTTAAAACATATAGAAAATGAAAAGTTTAGCACATAGGCAATCAAATCAATGGATCTTTTGATTATTTTCTTTTGATTCTTCCTTTACTTATCCGCGTTATTAGTTTCTGATAAGTAATCATATCGTTGGAGTAAGCTTCCAAGAGGAAACCAGTTGGCATGAAAAACAGTGAATTCTCAGTGGAGGACACGTTAAGACATTGATCACTTGTGCCCATACACAATTGCCCTTGCACAAGCCTATGCATTCGTTGGAGTAAATGTGAGGATTGTAAATTATTTTACATACTTTTCTGTCTGAAGAGAATAAACGATTCTCGTGAAAGCGTGATTTTTCTTTGACGTGATGGGAAACTATCCTCCATAATATTATCGTGACTTTTTCATCCAAGACTGGGTCGGTTCTACAATCGATTGTGCTTATCATTTTAAAATCCATCAGGTCGACTCACCAGATACTAACTGAAATCACAATTATGCATGCATGTTGATTTCTTCTTTTCTTGCTATATGTTGTCCAACTGGTTGTGAACTTGGGTTAAGTATTCTCCGCCTTCTCTCTATCTTCCGTGGTGGTTGGTCAATTTCGAATGCAAGGTTTTCCTTTCTTCAATGGGTTTTTATACCATCTCTTTCTTTTCTTGTCATCAGAATCATACCATGGGACCACTCTTTGTTTATCTTTGTCTTTGTGTTTTCTATGATCTTTCAATGGTTTTCTATTCATCTTCTTCTCAGGCTTGTTTGTTTTTTATGGTCTTCATTTTGTTATGTTGCTAATACAAATGCAGCCCGACAGAGAGCAAATGGAGAACGCTCCAACAACGCCAGCCAAATTAATTCCGACGTTTTCTAGGTTGAAAAATCCAGTGGCTGTATTGGGTGGAAGTTCTCCAAACGCGGGAGTAAGAGAGGTGGATAGATTTGGAGAATTAGTTGTGGATTTGGACGGTAAATGCTTCTGCCTGAATATTTCGTATGTGGATGCTGTATCGTTAGTAAATTGTATCCCAAACCGTCATATGGCCATCTTCATAGCCGCTCTAATTTTAACTAGCATTTTTTGAAGTTCTCTGTTCTTTTCAAATTGAGAATGATATATACTAGTGATTACGTAACTGACTCATGAGTGATCTACACCGGTTATGTGTAACCAACCATTCATCAGTAACAAGTGCATCAATAAAAAAATCATCATCTAATACATTCCTAGTTTCCTTTAATTGTTAACATAGGACGTGATGATCCTCGAAGATTTCAGGTGATATATAACATCCCACCATCCACTTTTCATTTTTCATTTTCTGTTTGTCCAGTATATATTGTAGACAATTCTTCTTTCGCACACTTAGTTCAATTGGCAACGTGCAGTTTTCTCTTGAATTAATGATCAGTCCGACTATTATTATTTGTATGGTAATAGAAGTACATGATCAAAGTGTATCTAGTTTTACAATCACCAACGTGACATTTTAAGAGTATTTTATCATTTTATGGCTAAATATGCAAGCTTTATACTTTGAGTGTTAATTTTACTTACTTTTGATATCCTTTTTTAGTCCATGTCTCTCGCAGGGAGTTTAATTTAATGCGCACTCTTACTCTTTATTGCAGGTTGTGGAACAAATCAAGAAAATTATGTGGATCATCGGAATTCAGAGAAGCTAACGGAGTGTAGTCACCGGAAAAGGCAGAAGAGGGATGCACATATGAATGAGCAGAAACCAATTGAGAAGACTTGTAGGCCTAAAGTAGCAGTAGTAGGTGATATAAAGAAGTCTGCAGAATCTGAAACTCTTCAACTGAGCACTCCAAAGAAGGGTTCACATGAGAGATCAAGCTATGTTTGGAAGATTAATCAAGAAGTTGAGGGATCCAGTGATTTCACTCCTGAACCAGTTCAAAGACTATTTACGGAATATCTGAAAACGGGAACTACATTGCAAAGTAACATACAAAATGAAGCTAAAAATCGTGCTCGACACATTCATTATCAGAATTTGAAGCATAAAGAAATAAATGAGAGTCAAAAGACAAATTCCAACTCCAAGCACTGTGCTGCACTTGTGGCTGCAAGCTTGGGGAATCAACCTAAGGATGATTCTACTTCCAGACCTATCATTCTCTACCAACGGCGCAAAAAAGGTTTGGTGTATTAATTGCTTGTAATCAATTTCAGGCTTTCACTTTCATTGATGTTTAGAATAGTGAAACTGAAAGTGAACGAACCAGATAATGGTGATACAGGGTTTTCTTACCTATCCATAAAACTATGACTGTTATGCTATGTTTGTTGATAAAACAAATGTTATATCTTGAGTTGAGTCTGTTTGAAATTGTAATTCAGCGTTGAGCCTAGTCACCAAGAAGAGACAGGAGGGTCTTCCTATTAGCACAAGTGAGCTCATTTCAAGGGACCAAAATGGACATGGCACAGGTGTAGAGCAGAATATAGTTGTTGAACGAGAAGAGGGTTCACTTGTTTGCTGTGACGGGGATAAACTTCATTGCTACCTTAGTCGTGTGAAAGAGCAGAGGAATGTCCTTAGTCGTGTGAAAGACTTCATTGCCATAATGCACAATATACAAGGTACAATTCTCTTGGCACTTTATTATGTTCCCACCAATAATATCTTAGCATCAGTTTCCCCTTTATATGAATGTTCTCATATCAAAACGTTGTCAGCTGATCTCATCATGCGGAGCTGCAGTTACGTTGTAGATGATGTTGTCTACTGAAGTGATATCGATTGTTTCATTATGTTTTGTAAGATATATTATTTGATCCTTCTACATTGATATTAAGGGTAGGCTGTAAGCATATTTTAAGTTGAGATTTTGGGTGGTTGATCTTGTAACCTGGTTTTATTCGTGCTTGAAGATGCCCTTGACTTTTCATGTTTAACTTAATGAATTAGTAAAGAACGTGCCGCCTTTAGGAATTAGGATTATGCAATCATCTACTGCGTATGAGTTTATCATAATACCATTGGCTTAGTGTATGTTTGTTCTCTATTATAGGGGATAGAAGCTTCTCCGCTTGGACATGCTCGGTTGTAGACTCGGTGGTGGGAGGCTTCCTTACCCAAAACACTACTGATCATAGTTCAAGGTAGGAAAAAGTATTGATAGTCAAATTAAATGGTTCAGTGTAACTTACCATATCAGTTTGTGATCGTCTTATGTCCCATTGTTGCCTACAGTTCTGCTTTTATGTGTCTAGCTGCAAAATTTCCTTGTCGACCTAGAGCGGACTGTCACACCAGTTGTATTGACAATGGAGCTGTTCAACAAAATAAGAATCCTGCAAATTGTCAAATCGTGGAGAAATCAGTGGATGTAAGTCAAGTATCATGCTTGGCTACAAAGACATCAAAGACCTTATTTGAGAAGAACCAGAGGAAAAGAAAGTTTAAACGGATGAAAGATGATACATCTAACTTGAAAAATTTATGGAAGACGTATGGTAGAACTGAACGAAAAACAGATCCTACTAATAGCCCAGATATTGTAGACTGGGAAAAGGTGAGAAAGGCAAGAGTTACCAAGGTTGCTGCTGCCATTAAGACACGAGGACAGCAAAGGAGGATGGCACAACGAATTAAGGTAAGTCGAGGAATCATTAAATTTGAAGTAGAGCTGAGGATCTTACACAAATTTCATGCTATATAATGATCTGTCATAAATTAGTAATATGATGATATTGAGGCCATTTAAGTACAGGCTTTTCTTGATGATGTGGTTAAAGATCTTGGAGTACTCGATCTAGAATGGTTGAAAGATATTCCTCCAGCAGAAGCCAAGTGAGAAACTAGAAATGCTTATCCTTGTAATTGCTTCCTGGTCATTAATGCATGCAGATTGACTCGTTTTTTTACTGCATGTCTTTAGGGATTATTTGCTGAATGTTTTTGGACTGGGATTGAAAAGTGTGGAATGCATTAGCCTTTTGTCTCTTCATCACAAAGCCTTCCCCGTAATTTTATCTCGCATCTGTCAAAGAACGTAGTATTTGGTTAATTATAATACTGCATTCGTCTAGTTCCTCTTCATCTTTAATGCCTTTGACAGGTCGACACCAATGTTCAACGAGTAGCAGTGCGTTTAGGATGGATTCCTTTAGAAACACATGGACTTCCGTTTCATCTTTTAAGAGAGTAAGTATCATGATTCTAATATCAACTGTTACATTAAACATTTCATACAAAAACATCATGTTTACTGTTTCTCTATAGGTATCCCTCGGAGAAGACAGTTCAAGAATATCTTTGGCAACGGCTATGCAGACTGGATCATTCGACATTGTAATTCTTTAATTTCTTGCAAAACAGTGCCTGAACTGTTTGAAAGGAATTCTTATAACAGTTAACTCTGAGATTTTAAGATAGTTCTTTTCTTGGTACAGGTTTGAGTTACATTACCACGCGATTACGTTTGGAAAGGTAGATACCCGCTTTCTGCTTCAGAATTGCGTTTTGTTGTAGCGTGTTGGAAAGAGAAGGCTAACTTGACTAGAGATATATTTATACTACTTAAACTTGTCATGTTTGGAGAAAAATATGAAGTGCTATTGCAATGGGCATGCAGGTGTTCTGTACGAATAGAAACCCGAATTGCACTCCTTGTCCTATGAAAGGACAGTGCTCGTACTTTGCTAGTAAAGAAGCAAGGTTGGCATTATATTTTCACTTCAATCTTTTCTATTATTGTTAATTTCTTCTTTGTCCTGAAATGAAACACTAATACAACTCGTTAATCTAGTTGTAGCCTTTCCCTGCCGGAGCTGCGGGAAGGGAAGGAGACTTTGCAAGCTTCAGCTAGATCATTAGTTCAAAGCTCTTCAATAGCCTTGAAACCAGTCACCAAGTTGTTGCAAAAGGATTTAGAGTGTACAGACATTGAAGATCTGGGAGGGGCTTTTCATAAAGGTTCCCAGAAGATGACTGTGTAAGCATGCAACTCCTATCTTCACGTGTATTCAATTATCATATTTGAGTTGAGGCGAAATGCAGGATATCTAGTGCACTTGAAGACAACACGTGGTAACTGCAGTCAGAATTTCATATCAACCACTCTTCCAGAGAGTCTATAAAAAATAAAAAATCAATAAAGATCTTCAAGAGAGGAAACCAACAATTTAAGACATAGCAATCAGCTAGAGCTTGTTATCTCACTGAGTAGAAAAAGAAAATATTAAATGATGTTTCCATGTTTTGCTGCACCTTACATTCTCTGATTCTAGACACAAAGCAAACTGACTGTTTCTTGCGAACATGTCGTACCAATCAACTTGATTGATCCTGCAGGTACGAGCTTCCAGATGATCATTATGTGTTGAAAGAGGTTAGTGTGTAGTTTCCACTGTATTATGTCTTTATTCCACATGATTTGTATCCCTTGCCAGTAGAAGTTACATAACTGCACAGACGCTCTGAGAATTTCAAGTTGATGTTTTTAGCATTTTTGTTAAAAGAAGTTTCTAGAATTTTTTTCTAGCTAAAAGAACTTTAAAGTGTAAGAGGGTCTTTTACTGGAAAATAAATATCGGAAGTGTATCTAACAGCATGTTTGGTTTGGGAATTTGTTGGTGGATATGACTGAAAACTGAGGTGGTTATGGTGCTTGCCTGGATAACAATTTGATTTCTGTATTTAAAAGCCCCTCATTCTCACCACTAAACTTCCTAGAAAATGATATCCTACGGTGTTATTCCTTCAATGGAACAAGTTAGGATTTGGAATTTAAACCTTAAGTTTTGCTCTGTACCCTTTGCTCAAACCTTACGGCGTATTCTGCCTGATTTGTTATGCAAATCCATGCTTTTATTCTACAGAACCCACTGTATTTATTTGCTAATTATTTTTTCTTCCATTGCTGATATGCACCTATGTATTATTCCGATGTTATTAACTTCTTATTAATACAGCTAGAGGAGCGCGAACCTGGTGATTTATGCCCATATCTTCTTGTAACATGGCCTACAGGTTTGAACTTGTCGTGGAAAAGATGTTTTTTAAGTTCAGCATTCGTCAATTTTGCATGAAGACATACATGTATGGAACACTCTTGTCTATTAGAATTCAAATGTTCAAATGCCTTTTTTTTTTCTTTTTTCTTTTGTTAGTTTGTGAGCATGTCAGAACTAAGTTACCTGGAATGCGGATCACTCCGGTTCGTGGAACCCGAATGCGGAACGCCATGCCCTATGGAATTCGGTACAACAAGGGTAGGCTTCTTTGGATCATAAAACTGTCAATATATGTAATATCAAAAATTGAAATTTAATTTCCCCTTTTGCATAGATACTTTGGGAGAAAATAGTGAATTTTTTTGGGATTGTCAAATTAGGATCGCTGGTATTCTGTGTTTCAGAATGCGTGATCCAACTGCGTTGCGGGGGTACGAGTGAACTGTGGTAACACTGTCAGAAAGAAGATTGTTTTTTTTAAGCTTGTCATATAAATATTGCAGGACTTGTCTTGCTTCTTGCAAGTGTAGAACGATTTCAAAAGAAACACGGTGTGTTGGGAAAGTGGTTTCTTGGTTTGAAGTTTAATCCAACTAAGTTAGAATTTGTATATGGTGTCTGGGATCCCATATAAACATTGCAGGACTTTTCTTCCTTCTAATATATTTAGTACGAAGCATAGGGTGTGTTTGGAAAGTTGGTTTAAAGTTTAATCCAACTTTTGAATATGTGGCTTGGATGAATTGATCATAGCTACATAGTCAAAAGTTGGGTTAAACTTGAAACCAATGAACAACTTCCCAAATACATCCATATTTATTATTCCCTCTCTTTGTGATAAGAACGCAGTTTCTTCTACCTCAGGATTACACGATGGAACCTCGTTCGATAGTGTCCAGGATCAAAACTTGAGAACTATTCGTGCGACAATTCTGGTAAGAACACAATGCAGCCGTTTATGTATCATGATTGTTTGTTAACATAGATATTTTGGTCTTACTTTGGTCTCATTTCATATATCACGTTTTCAAGAATGAAAACTTATATCAATGAATTTTTTTCAGGAAGAATGACTATAACTGTTCTAACCAATTATGTTTTGGACTAATTCTAAAAAAAAAAAAATTATGTTTTGGACTGCCGCATCAAACAGGGGCTGATCCTTCACACTCATTGTTGTGAAATCCGTTCCCTTTCAAATGGGAACGATCCGGGATCCGGAGGGAACGGCAGTCAGATCCCCGGTTTAACTGTAATATTATTAAATATATATAATTATGTATTTAGTTATATATTTGAGCAGTTTTTTTTCTTCTTAAAATTACCTATAAAAACACATTACAAATACATACATACATATACATGACTATAAGTTTATTCTTAAGGTAATAACTATGCTACACACACAACAAACAAAAACGAACTTAGGAAGTATGGTAGGAAGATGGTCAACTGATTGAAGTATCCTTCTATGTTGAGCAGATACCATGTCGCACAGCTACCAAAGGAAGGTTTCCACTCAGCGGAACATACTTTCAGATTAATGAGGTATTTCATAAGTATATGTTCACTGTTTATGTTGATGATAGTAATGTCACTAAATAGAATTGTTGACATATATAGGTTTTTGCGGACCATGAGACCTCTGAAAGGCCTATCAATGTTCTTGTCGAAAGCATTCAGAACCTAGAAAAAAGATGGGTCTTTGTGGGGGCCGACATATCATCAATATTCAGAGGTAGGAGAATCATCTTTTTAGACTCCAGTCTAAGTGGAAACACTTTATTGAGAAGTATGTAACATTCATATCTTTGCGTTGATTCTGAAATGCAGATCAAACACAAGAGGACATCAGATACTGTTTTCAACAAGGTACGGACTAAGCTCTCAGCATCTGTTAGTAAAGAGGCCCAAGAGGATACTTGCATCAGATGAGAATCTTTATCATAAATTCAATCTTTTGCTCTAAGGTGTAGATGTTATATGGTCTTAAGAATTATTTTCGGGAATAATATGGTTAAAATGCTAGGGAAAATAAAAAGAGAACAATA
Source organism: Linanthus parryae (assembly GCA_023055425.1). Lineage (NCBI taxonomy): Eukaryota > Viridiplantae > Streptophyta > Magnoliopsida > Ericales > Polemoniaceae > Linanthus > Linanthus parryae. The sequence goes on from JALGPY010000002.1 coordinate 101,475,005, forward strand.
GGTTTTACGTATTTGCTACTTTGAAAATGTTTTATTCTTATCACAATTTTCCTCCAACTTTTTTAATATCAGTGTGTCCTCCCTTGCACCCATGACATTGTTCTCTAGTTTCCTCTGAACGTTTTCATAAAAATGCAGGATTTGTTTGCAGCAGAGGATTTGACCGAATCACGAGGATGCCTGAAAAATTATGCCAGAGATTCTTCGCTTCCGGTGCAAGCTCCATAAAGAAGAGCATGAAGAGAAAGAGGAGTCTGGACTAGCATAGTAGAAATTTACTGCACGTTGTTTCTTGCTGTTCATATCTGTGTGCAAAGAGGCGGAAACTGGTAAGATAACTTCTAGTAGGTCTATTCGATCAGCCCCAATCAGTTTATTTGCTTGGAAATGCCACAGGGGCCATGCTTGACATGTTTCAGTGGTTTTCATGAGAATGTATTAAATTGTGGTGACTTCTTCCTTCTTCTTATCCGAGTTATTTCACAAAAATGTGGTGACTTGTTCTTTATTCTTCCCATTGCTATAATACGGTTAGGCGAGCTACATTTTGCTTGGAGAGTCTCTTCCTTGTGTTTCAGTTCAAGTACTAGGACAAAATGGGAAATGCTGCTAATAGCCCTCAAGGGAAAACTTGCTTCATAATAAAGTGCATCTCTTGCTCACAAGTACGGGAAGTAAGCGAATTGACGACTTTCTCTTGCTTGATTTGTCTTTACTTGTCACTTGCTAGCCTCGGACAGAGGGTGATAAAACATTTGAAAATGAAACATCTGAAAATTGCCATTTTACCAAGTAAAGAGAGTTCCAAGTTAGATCTGTTCTGGAAGTGACAGTTACATAGTAATTCAAGACAAGGACTTCAGCCTCATTTCAGCCAAGGCTTCCTGGGTTCAAAAGCGTAATTCCTCCCGGAAGTATTTACCGATGCCAAAGCATATGTAAGGTTGCGTCTGGATTTAGATTTGGATTTCTAATCAAAAATTTCAACTCCTAAAATTTCAAATACACGCTGATTTGACTTCGTCCATTTGGATGTTTAATAATTGTCTGAATTTGAAATTTAGAATTTTTATTGTTTATTATCCAATGTGAAAAAAAAAAAAAAAAAATTAACATCAGTCAACTTAGCCCAGCGGTGCGCAACTAACATTAAGTTGCTACTGAGGAGTGCTTGTGGGATTCAAGCCCTTTATAAAACACATTTTTGATAAATTTCATGAAAATAAAGATTCGGTTTGATAGCTGAAACCTCGTTATGCATTGGCTTTGTCACTTACCGAGCGTCCACCAACACAGGATTTCAAATGACATGTACCCTGTTGGAATTTCAAATGTTGGGAATCTTTTAACAACTAGGGAGTGTTTGAGAGAACTGTAACTCACTCTTACCTTTTATGTAAGGGGTCAAAATGTCTCAAATGAAGGGCATGGATATATTTTCACAGTGGAACCCACACTATTGTTGTTTCAAATCAGATTCAAGCCCCTACGTTGTATCCAAACATTGCATTTCATCCGAGATCACCTCAAATTCAATTTCATCCTGTTAGCAATTGGTGCGCCCATGTGGGGTGCCCAATGCAATTATCATAACCTTATGGGATTAGTTGCACTAATGCACAAACTAGAGGGGTTAATAGCTAAGGCTCAAACCCTAGGGGTTTATGTGCAAACCTAGGAGAAGTTTTGCCTATATAAAGAGGTAGCCTCCTACACATTATGGTGTGACTATTGGCTATTCTAGAGAATAAAGTTACTCTGTCTAGATTCATACTAGTTGTAGAGAACCCTAGTCTCTCTCCAACTTCATCCAAGGAGGTGGAACGTGGTGTGGAAATCAGTGTTCGTCCTCGAGATTCACACTAGATTGGTGGGAGCAAGATCAAGGAGGAGGCGCGTGAAAGCAAGCAACACAACGATCATCCGCTGCATTAAGGAGCTTAGGAAGACAAGGTAAACACATGAATATTCCGCTTTAATTCATGTTGTAGATCTGAATGCGTTAGATCCTTCCTGCCCTTCATTGGTATCAGAGCCATAGGCTTGTTTTTCGTGCCTCGATAAGCGTTCCCGAACCTGTATTAAAAATCGCGTTTCTGAAATTTCATAACCAGTAGACGAAACCTATATGGTTAGGTAGGGTTTTTCACGAGGATTCCAGATATATAAATTTTATATTTTTTGGATTTACGGTGAATTAGTTATGAATTTTCAAAGGTTCGGAACTGTATTAATCTGGACTGCTAGATCCAATAATAGAACACGTTTTTCAAAAACTTGTTAAAATTGGATTTTGACCACATAATCGGGATCAGGACGAAGAGACGATCACGGCAAAATTAATTTCGTCGCGAACGGAGCACGGGAAGGCGGCGCGTGGGCCTCACGCGCCACCGACGCCGCGGCCACGCGCCGCCACGCACCGCACGCGCCCAAGGGCTGGCGGCGGCTGCTGACGTGGCAGATGACGTGGCGGTGCCACGCCAGCAAGTGGCTGACGTGGCGATGACGTGGCAGCCACGTGTAAGCTGACGTGACAGCTGACGTGGCCGGCTGACGCGGCAGCTGACGTCAGCATAGGTGCTGACGTGGCATGCCACATGGCATGCTGACGTGGCACATGGCCGACGTCGGCGCGTGGCGGAGGCGAACGCGCCCACGCGCGTCGGCGCGTGCGGCCTCCTCCCGCCGTCATTTTTCGCCCGGTTTTTTCCTAGGGACTCCAAATTAAATTTCCTATTTTGTGGATATTTTTTCATAATTTTTGGAGCGACGAAAAATTTTAGTAATTTCCAGATTAATTAATTAGTGTTTAGCACACTTCCCCAGGCAGTTTGACGACCTTAAACACACTGTTTTGAGCCCAAATTTTTTCTGGAGACTTAGGTCATTTTTCCCTACGTTTTGCCATAGGTGGTGAGACCCTAAGTGGTAGGGAGCAATTTTCGATCTTTTTAGTTGATTAGATTATTGCTTATTAATTTCCAGTAATTATTGCTTAATTCTGGAAATTTCCAGAAAATTCCAGTATGTTTATTATATTGTTATACATGCTGTTGTGGGTTGAATGGATGTTTTTGGTGCATGGATGTGGCATAGATGTTTTATATTTTGGTTTTGGTTTTGGTTTTGGTTTTTGAATATGTAATCAAAATACGGCCTGCGTGTCGTGCCTCTCTATACTCTAGTGTCTTCTCTTCTCATCCACTCGCCTCTATCAGGTTACTTCTTATTAGAAATAAGATAGTTAGTAGAGATTGAAGATTGAAGCTTCAAGAGAGGTGGCCAAACCAAAAGCTATGGCGCAAGGTGCATGGAGCAATTAGACGGTCTAAAGGAGCCTCAAGCTTGCAGTCCTCAAGTAGGCGAGATGGCATGAGATGGAGTCCAAGACTTGCTCAAGAAGTGCTCTCAATAGTGGGAGTGCACCTTAGGGGCCACATCCATTGCATATTTATTTATGCTTATGCTTGTTTTATGTTATAACTGCGTGTGATTGGATATATATGTTTAACCTCGCATGCTAAAGAACTAAAACAAAAGAGCTCACATGATGACATGATTAAAATTGATAGGAAATCACAAGTGATGAGATTTGATTCCTAGGATATACGCTAGGTTTTGGTGGAGTCCTTGTGAGGAACTATTGAGATTAATCGATGTCACATGTTATTTTGGAGCTAAGTAAATGCTAGTGATTAACTTCCACAATGTCTCTATCAATCGTGTCTAAATATAAACTGTAAAGGCTAAATGGTGACAACAACGACATGATAAGTCGTCGTACTATGTAACCATCAGTTGGACATAGGTTGTCGAACCACCTACAAACATGGTCGAACCTGTGATGAATAAGTTGTCACAGCAGCACATGGACATTATCTTTAGGCTCACCATTAGTGGTAGGCAACAGTCAAGATAATGTCATAGAGCATGCTATGAAAAGGTGGGGAAATGACCTCATCAGCATGTTCATGACCACTTTTAAAATTGTAGGAAGCCAAAGAAGAATCTTGGATCCATCTTAGCCATTTGCTACATAAATTCTGAGCATTGGCTCATAATAATCCTACCTCTACTATGAGTTATGGCTCATGTCATAATATTGAGCACTCGACTTTACCGTCTGAGATTGATGCCATGTATGATAATATAGTTAAGGGTTGTCAGGTATAAGCTATCCGTTTTTTGTAATTTGTTGCAATCTCTGCCACGTTTCATGAAACGTTATATGACACACTTTGTAAGTGTCAAGATGTTTTGGATAAGGCCAAACATCACACTGTTCTAGGATCTAAGCAAAAAGAGTTTGCTAAGAATACTAGTCCAGCATACTTCGGATGTCTAAGCAATATATGATTGCTAAAGGCTATTGGAGAAGTATGATCATACTTAGTGAAGTATGATAGGCAGATATAGTCCCTAGCCCGGTATTAGGACCAAGGCAACAGGTGGGGCAAGGATAAGGAAATTTAGGGGCAATATTGGTATAAGACCAAATAGCCCAAGACTGGCAAATACAAAAGGGCAAAGGAATTTTCCTAAGAGAAGAGGAAGGGCCAGATCTGGCAAATAAATTCTCGTCTAAGGATCCGTGTGATTATCTTTGAGGGAGTAGCTGCCAAAAGTTGTTTTGGTCACAGTTTTAACTTTGGATATGGTTATATCATGGTGTTTGCGTTCTTAAGATTCTAGCATGGAGTAACGCCTCAGAATTCTTGGATGTCAACTCATGAGTATGACTTAAGATTCTGATATGTGGCGCGCTAGATTAAGACACACGTTGACAGGAAAGGATGTTCAGGCTAGCTAGGGCAGGCCTGCTTGGATTATGCCCAAGGTACCCTTACCTGTGTGTGATTCTTGCCGGACATGAAAGGCAAAGCGCAAAATCATCCAGTAGAGCATTAAGGACTACTGAGTCTTTTTATATTATTCATTCTGTTGTTGTGTCCCATTAAATTGTTAAAGCTAAGACATGGTGCTTACTGTTCCATCACATTCGTAGATTCTTGTCCACGTCTCAACTATGTGTGCTTGGGCCACATAAATCTGTGGCACAAGGGTGCTTCAGACAGGTCTCTACAAAAGGTAGAAAACCGTATGGATAAAGGATATGTCCTTGGCCAGAATGAGTCTGGAAGTATCTATCTTAGCAAGAGCTATGTGATGGAGAGAAATGGTAAGGCAGTTGGCTATTCCCACGCTCCAGCAAAAGGCTGTAGAGAATAAGAGGAATAGGTTACTGTAAGAGATGGTCTGATGTATGATAGAGTGTGCAAAGTACAAGTTCCCTATTCGGAGGAGACACTTTGCTAAACGACTATCAACATACGCAACCATAAGTCCACCAAGTCTGTAGCCACTACACCCTACAAGATGTGGACCAAAAGGCAACCTGAATGAGGTCACCTTAGGCCATGGGGATCGGCAACTTATGTACTAACTAAATTTCAAGTCAGGAAGAGGTTCGTTGAGAAATAAGTCTCTACGAAACAAAAGTTTCACTGGATGACACCCCATCCCTGAATGATCAACAAGAAATGGTTCCTACGGATCTTCAGGACAGTGGGAGTAACATGCCTAGTAAACAGCCCATCATGGATTATGACTATGTGGAGGAACCCTCTTTTGCGTAGGAACGTTCTTTGGAGCGTACCTCGTCGATGAATTGACATCGAAAGGAAGACCATTAGGGTCATCACGCAAGACAATGATGAACCTAGGATGTTTGTCCCAGGATCTTTCATTACCTGGCAAGAAGGAATTGAAGGTTAGACCCTAGATGGAAGAAACGTATCTTCTCATGCCATTCGGAGCATCCTAGGGGTTGCGTATTTGAAACGCAACAGCCGATAAGTAGCATAACAAAATGGATTCACGAGATATGTGATCTCTCATGAGGGATGTCCTTAATTAAGGGATATGTTCGTAGAGATGATGATCTCCACGAGCATGGAGGAACCGCTGGAAGATACCCTGTTCCTTAGTTGATTATGAGGAATTAGTTCCTCAAGGATCCTTCGGACAGTGGGAGTGACTTTCCAAGCAGGGTGCTCTATCCGTAAGGGATAAGCAAATGATGATTCTCCTATGCAAAGGAATTGCTCATAGGAGCATACCCCATCGATTACTTGAGATCGAAGGGATGATCTTAAGGATCACCTGGCATAAACGATAGGATAGAATCCTAGGCCTTATCATTCCCTAATTATGAAGAATGAATAGTAAGCTTTACAAGATAAATTAGAGTCTATAAGGGGCCAACCGAGTTTAAGGCTAGGTTGACTTTCCAACTGGATGGAAGACTATTGGAGATTAATGGATTTCCAAGGTCAATTAGAGACCCAGACGGAAGCATGGTAAGGCATATGACTTGCGTAGAAGCGAAAAAGGCTACACTCATTCTGAGAGTAGACACCGACGAATTTGCGTTGGTATCCTTCCCAAGGCTTTGGGTGGTAAGGATTATGTTGATTCGCTTGGTAGCATCATTAGTTGTGGATCCATAGACGTGACGACTGAATTTCTCAGTGGAGAAATCCTAGAGGTGACTAAGGTCAAAATGCACAGAATGTGTGCAAGCTAACTAAGTCCATATGGGATCTTAGCTAGTCCTCTGGACAGTGGTATTTCATCAGGGATCGTTTGCTATATGTTTACGATAACAAATGGAAACCGCTGTGTATCACTCTTACTAGTAGAGAGTTAAAGATCACGTCACTTAATATCGATGACACACTATTGGCTTGTGGAGCTTAGGGATTGTTCGAGTCCCCTAAGGAGTAATTGTACTACTGTAGCTCAGCGCAAGACTTTACTAGCCTAGGCATGTGTGTTGGGTTTTGACGTAGGTAACGCAGCGGAATAACAAAATTAATCCTACTCAAAGCCCACCAAGGATCACAGGAAGAGACATCATAACATGATTAAGGACATAGAAGATGTGTACCTTTTGATTTGTGAGATCACACGAAGAATGATGTCCTCGTCTCTACGGTTGATCCACGTCTAGAGGTGAGATCTAGATTCTTCCTTCAATCAAGTGCTAGCTTGAACCTTGGAGGAAGAGGGATGAAGATCAAAGCAACCAAGCAACAAGGCAACGAAGGAGGGGCGGCCTCCCTTCTTGCCGTCGGGTAAGGGGGCGGACGGGGCTAGGGTTTCGGCCCTAGCTCTTGTCTTGCTCTCTCTTTTGCTCTCTCCCACTCTTTGTGTGTTATGACTAATAACTCATGTGTGGGAAGGAAGCTAGAGCCTCCTTTATATACTCCAACAACTCCTTGTTGTTTCCATAAAAGAGTTTTCTTGTTCTAGTAGGACTAGAACTATTCCCTTCCTTGCAAATTAGTCCTACTAAGTTTGCAAGGTGTTGCACAATGATCCTTCTATTAATTAATCCATATTAATTAATCCCAAATCTAGCTCTACTCTATTTGACGTGTGACCCCATAGGTTTCTATATAGTTGGTAGTAACTATTACTAACATGGAGCGGTGTCTAGCAACACATCCATGCCACCCAACCAATAGAAATAGTCAGTGATCCCGACAAACCTTTGTGCCCAATATATCATATTGCATTATCCCTTTGTCTCCATATCCGGATTGGACACGAGACATAAATAGTCACACTCGTATATCCAATCCATAGTTCCTCGATCCTGGGAATACGCTTATGCTTGCAGATAACATTAATATCTCCATATTAATTTATCTGAGTCTGGCCAGACATTCAATAAGCCTCATCCCTCGAGTGGCCGTGGATATTTACTCCCATTATGTGGGAGGGACAAATCCTATCTACATCACTACGATCTCTAAGCTTGCTTCCTATCACGCCCGATAGCCACCTTTATGATTACCCAGTTACGGTGTAACGTTTGATAACATCAAAGCGCAATATTTCACAACTAGAGTATCTAGTGACTTCAAGTCTAAGGATTGCAATAATATTAGCACTACGAAAAGCGATTGTGACTTCACATAATCTAATGTATCCTTTTCGTCGTGGGTCAATCCAGTATGCCATTACTCCTAATGCATACCCATGTGTTAGACTTGATATCTCCATATCAATCTACCCACATACTAGTCTATATTTGATTGTCCTATTAATCAATATAATTGACTAGGGATATTTAAGATAAATAACACAATTTATCTAAGGACTTCATTATATTAAATATCGCCATAAATAATAAATGAATATTCTAGCCAAAACATTGTTCATACTAAATCTACGATTGCCTCTAGGGCATCTATTCCAACAGTCTCCCACTTGCACTAGAGCCAATCTGGCGCATCTCGTATGCCTATAGATCTGGCGTGCCCTTCATGCTTTCGCTGCGCAAGAGGTTTCGTGAGCGGATCTGACACGTTGTCATCTGTCGGAATCTTGCATATCTTCACATCTCCTCGATCGATCATATCACGAATAAGATGGAATCTCCTAAGTACATGCTTTGACTTTTGGTGCGATCTTGGTTCCTTCGCCTGTGCGATTGCCCCAGAGTTGTCACAGTACAACTCTACGGGATCCACTATGCTAGGGACCACACCGAGCTCAGTGATAAACTTCTTTATCCATACTGCCTCTTTTGCTGCTTCCGCAGCAGCAATGTACTCAGCTTCTGTTGTAGAATCAGCAACTGTGCCTTGCTTGGAACTCTTCCAGCTCACAGCTCCTCCATTCAGGCAAAACACGTATCCAGACTGCGATCTGTAATCATCCTTGTCGGTTTGGAAGCTTGCGTCAGTGTAACCCTTTACACTTAGCTCTTCCATTCCTCCAAATATCAAGAACACATCCTTAGTTCTTCTTAAGTACTTTAGGATGTTCTTGACAGCAATCCAGTGACTCTCACCCGGATTGGACTGATATCTGCTCACCATACTCAACGCGTATGATACGTCTGGTCTAGTACATAGCATGGCGTACATGATGGATCCTATGGCCGAAGCATAGGGTATCCTGCTCATGCGGTCCTTCTCCATCTCGTTGGAGGGACAGTCATTCTTAGAAAGAGTGACTCCATGTGACATGGGCAAGAATCCCTTCTTGGAATCTTGCATGTTGAACCTCTTCAACACCTTGTCAATATATGTACTCTGACTTAGGCCAAGCAACCTTTTAGATCTATCTCTATAGATCTTTATACCAAGTATATAGGCTGCTTCTCCTAAGTCTTTCATCGCAAAGCACTTTCCTAGCCAATCTTTAACAGATTGCAGAGTAGGAATATCATTGCCTATGATTAGTATGTCATCCACATACAAGACCAGAAACACTATAGAGCTCCCACTAACCTTCTTGTAAACACAAGGCTCATCTTCGTTCTTGATGAAGCCAAACTCTTTGACCGCGTCATCAAAACGTCGATTCCAGCTCCTAGAAGCTTGCTTTAATCCATAAATGGACCTTTGCAGCTTACAGACTTTATTGGCATTCTCCGGATCCTCAAAACCCTCTGGTTGTGTCATGTACACATCCTCAAGGAGGTTCCCATAAAGGAATGCTGTTTTGACATCCATTTGCCAAATCTCATAGTCGTAGTATGCTGCAATAGCAAGTAAGATTCGAATGGATTTAGTCATGGCGACTGGTGAAAAGGTCTCATCATAGTCAATACCATGAATCTGTCTATAACCTTTGGCCACCAATCTCCCCTTATAGGCAACTACCTTGCCATCCATGTCGGTCTTCTTCTTGAAGACCCACTTGCACCCTATGGGTCGAGCCCCTTCGGGTGGTTCCACCAAAGTCCATACTTTGTTGGTGTACATGGAATCCATTTCGGATCTCATGGCTTCTAGCCACTTCTTAGAGTCTGGGCCATTCATGGCTTCTCCATAGTTTGCAGGCTCATTATCCATGAGTGGTACGTCATCGGGCTCAGTCACGAGAAGTCCATACCTCTCTGGCTCATGACGCACTCTTCCTGATCTACGGAGTTCCTGTGTTACCTGAACAGGCTCTTCCACAACTTCTTGTGGTTCCTGTTCATGTTCCATTATTGGTTCAGTGGTTTGTGGTTCATGAATTTCTTCAAGTTCTACAACCCTCCCACTTGCTTCTTTAGAGACTAGTTCTCTTTCTAGAAACACGCCGGTCCGAGCAACAAACACTTTGTTTTCGGTAGGGTTATAGAAATAATATCCTTTAGTTTCCTTAGGATATCCCACAAATTTACACTTATCCGCTTTAGGCCCGAGCTTGTCTGTTTGTAAATGCTTTACATAGACGTCGCAGCCCCAAATCTTCATAAAAGACACTATGGGACGCCTCCCAGTCCATATCTCATATGGCGTCTTCATAACTGATTTGGATGGAACACGGTTAATGGTAAAAGCTGCCGTCATTAGAGCATGTCCCCAAAAGGATATCGGAAGATCTGTTTGAGACATCATAGATCGCACCATATCTAATAGAGTGCGATTCCTCCTCTCAGATACACCATTCCATTGTGGTGTTCCGGGTGGAGTGAGCTGGGATACTATCCCACACTCTCTAAGATACTCATCAAACTCTTGGCTTAAGTATTCTCCTCCACGATCCGATCGTAGGGCTTTAATACTCTTGCCAAGTTGCTTCTCTACTTCACTCTTGAATTCTTTGAACAATTCAAAGGATTCGGATTTGGCCTTCATAAGGTATACAAATCCATATCTACTGAAATCATCAGTAAAAGTGATGAAGTAGGTATAACCACCTCTGGCAGGCGTGGGGAATGGTCCGCATACATCAGTATGTATGAGTGCCAATAACTCACTAGTCCGTTCACCTTTCTTATTGAAAGGGGACTTTGTCATCTTTCCCAATAAACAAGACTCACATGTCTCATATGATTCCAAATCAAATGAGTCTAGAAGTCCATCCTTATGGAGTCTAGATATGCGTTTCTCATTTATATGGCCTAAACGACAGTGCCATAGATATGTAGGATTTAAATCATTAGTTTTAATCCTTTTAGTACTTATGTTATAGATTGGATTATTTAGATCAAGGATATACAATCCATTAGACAAATGCGCACTACAATAGTGCATACTATCAAAATAAATGGAGCAACACTTGTCCTTTATTGAAATAGAAAAACCTTTCTCGTCCAAACAAGAAACGGAAATAATGTTTCTGCTCATAGCAGGCACATAAAAGCAATTGTCTAATTCTAAAATAAGTCCAGAAGGCAAAGATAGCTCATAAACGCCTACAGCTAATGCAGCAACCCTTGCTCCATTCCCGACGCGCAAGTCTATCTCCCCTTTTCGCAATCTTCTACTTCTTTTCAAATCCTGCACATTACGACAAATGTGAGAACCACATCCGGTATCTAATACCCAGGATGATGAAATAGAAAGACTGATGTCTATAACATAAATACCTGGTGGTGGTGGAATCACTATTCCAAGCTTCTTATCCTCCAGATATTTAGGGCAATTCCTCCTCCAGTGACCCGGCTGGCTGCAGTAGTGACATTCACCTTTAGCCACGCCTCCACTAGGCTTTAGGGCATCCTTGGATTTCGCAACTTTCTTGCGTTTTCCTTTTGAAGTAGATGCAACTGACTTGCCCTTCTTCTTGTGCACCATCATTATGGCTTTGCCTTTGCCTTTATTGATGCTTTGCTCAGCTGTCTTTAGCATGTTCAATAGGTCTGGCAAAGACTTGTTGATCTCATTCATATTATAGTTCATGATGAACTGATTATAACTGTCAGGCAACGATTGCAAGACGAGATCAGTCGCCAAGTCCTGGCCGAGTGGGAACCCCAGTCTCTCAAGGTTCTCTATGTACCCGATCATTCGGAGTACATGAGGCCCTACTGGATTCCCCTCTGCAAGACTACTTTTGAACAACGCTCTAGACACTTCATAGCGCTCATGCCTTGCCTGTTCCTGAAACAATTGTTTCAAGTGTATGATCATATCATAGGCTTCCATGTTCTCGTGTTGCTTCTGAAGCTCACCAGTCATGGTACAAAGCATGAGGCAAGTCACGTCATTAGAATCATCAATATGTTTCTGACGTGCCCTTACTTCCGCTAATAGAGACTCATCTTGTGGTGGGTCTGGAGTTGGAGTGTCCAAGACGTGCAGCTTCTTTTCTTGCTTGAGGACAATCCTCAAGTTTCTGTACCAGTCAAGGAAATTCGTTCCAGACAATTTATCCTTCTCAAGGACAGATCGTAGGGATGAACTCGATGCGTTGTTGTTTGCCATTTGGAATTCTACAAAAATGAGAAATATGCAATTTTAGTTTTTTGAACAATTTGACTATATTTAACAATGGCTAGATCATCAAATATAGCTCCCACTATTTTTCTCGGTTTAATAGCCCTCACCATTAAAGCGGAAAATATCTTTATACTTTCTAGTGGGTCCAAGATCCTTATTTCACTTCTTCTTGAGCTTGCTTTGGCAAGTCACCCAAGAATTGGTTATTTAGGTAGGAACCATTCCAATTGCATCCCATGCAACTCTTGGTCCAATTAGGTGAATAAATTCCTTTTATTCTTTATCCAATTGGATAACTCCTAATTGTCATGCCTCTAAGCTCATCAATCCAATTGATTCTTGCCTAGTTGCGTCCAACCTCTTGCTTTCAACATACACGCATTACTAGCTTGCGTCGTCCGCAACACATCATGAAAAATTAAAATCGCCTTGCTTTGGAAAGCCCGAATTTTTAATAGTCCACGATCATGAAGGGTGTTTTGGCAAGAGAAGGCAAAACGCAATATTTAATTGAGGGATTTCTTTTTAATTCGTTTGGTTGATCTTTATCAACATGGTCTACTTATTTGGATTGGGCTATCCACAATAAAAGACCAACCTTGTTTATTATTATCTTGTTATCGTTTTGCTTGTAGCGCCATACACACAAAATAAATAACAAGGCATGAATAATAAACATCCACAAAAATAAAAAAACGTGGCATGGATATGGCCTCTAGACTAATGATATTATCAAGCCAATGATAATATCTAATTGCCCTAAAGTGCCGAGCTCATCTCCATGTGCTCCACCAAAGCTGCGCGCCTAGGGATGTCTTTTGGCTTCTTTGGTTCTCCGGTCTTCTTCTCCATGCTCTTGGCTATCATCTAAATATTTCTAATTCTAGCCTAACATCTAGAATAAATAAATAATAAAAGCCTCACATGTCGAGGAGAAAAAGAACGACTCGCAGGCCGTAAAACTTAATTAATTATTACATTAATTTGATCAGCTCGCAGGCCGTAAACCAAACCACAAAACAATAAACATCCACAATCCTAGGCCATATCCATCCACCATGCAATAAAGCACATAATACAGTTAAAATCAATTTTTAACGCGCTTGTTTAATTTTAATGAAATTGGGTAACTAGGGTTTCACAACGGTCCAAAGGGTCCAAGCCAACAAGTGGCCCGAACCCTAGGACCGCCGCACGCCTAAGGGGGCCGCGGCCTTGCTTGGCGCCCAAGGGAGGGGCGGGCGGCTAGGGTTTCGGCCCTAGTCCCCTTCCTCCTTCCTTGTTGCCCAAGCAAGGTTGTTTCCTTATGGATTTAATTCCATAATTTTGTTTCCATAATTGAAAACCCCTTTTCAATCATGTGCCCATGAACCCTAATTTTTCAAGAACCCAATTATTCACATCCTTTGTGATTAAACTCACCAATTCTAACATCCAATGTTAAATTGGGTCTTGTTTGATTGAATCAAATCCAATATTGCATCTACTATGCCAATTTTTCAGTTTTCGCGTAATAAACAATAATACGGTGTATGAACTGAAATCGTAAACACATAATATCATGTTATGCTCTACGACCTGTGGCTCTGATACCACTGTTGGGTTTTGACGTAGGTAACGCAGCGGAATAACAAAATTAATCCTACTCAAAGCCCACCAAGGATCACAGGAAGAGACATCATAACATGATTAAGGACATAGAAGATGTGTACCTTTTGATTTGTGAGATCACACGAAGAATGATGTCCTCGTCTCTACGGTTGATCCACGTCTAGAGGTGAGATCTAGATTCTTCCTTCAATCAAGTGCTAGCTTGAACCTTGGAGGAAGAGGGATGAAGATCAAAGCAACCAAGCAACAAGGCAACGAAGGAGGGGCGGCCTCCCTTCTTGCCGTCGGGTAAGGGGGCGGACGGGGCTAGGGTTTCGGCCCTAGCTCTTGTCTTGCTCTCTCTTTTGCTCTCTCCCACTCTTTGTGTGTTATGACTAATAACTCATGTGTGGGAAGGAAGCTAGAGCCTCCTTTATATACTCCAACAACTCCTTGTTGTTTCCATAAAAGAGTTTTCTTGTTCTAGTAGGACTAGAACTATTCCCTTCCTTGCAAATTAGTCCTACTAAGTTTGCAAGGTGTTGCACAATGATCCTTCTATTAATTAATCCATATTAATTAATCCCAAATCTAGCTCTACTCTATTTGACGTGTGACCCCATAGGTTTCTATATAGTTGGTAGTAACTATTACTAACATGGAGCGGTGTCTAGCAACACATCCATGCCACCCAACCAATAGAAATAGTCAGTGATCCCGACAAACCTTTGTGCCCAATATATCATATTGCATTATCCCTTTGTCTCCATATCCGGATTGGACACGAGACATAAATAGTCACACTCGTATATCCAATCCATAGTTCCTCGATCCTGGGAATACGCTTATGCTTGCAGATAACATTAATATCTCCATATTAATTTATCTGAGTCTGGCCAGACATTCAATAAGCCTCATCCCTCGAGTGGCCGTGGATATTTACTCCCATTATGTGGGAGGGACAAATCCTATCTACATCACTACGATCTCTAAGCTTGCTTCCTATCACGCCCGATAGCCACCTTTATGATTACCCAGTTACGGTGTAACGTTTGATAACATCAAAGCGCAATATTTCACAACTAGAGTATCTAGTGACTTCAAGTCTAAGGATTGCAATAATATTAGCACTACGAAAAGCGATTGTGACTTCACATAATCTAATGTATCCTTTTCGTCGTGGGTCAATCCAGTATGCCATTACTCCTAATGCATACCCATGTGTTAGACTTGATATCTCCATATCAATCTACCCACATACTAGTCTATATTTGATTGTCCTATTAATCAATATAATTGACTAGGGATATTTAAGATAAATAACACAATTTATCTAAGGACTTCATTATATTAAATATCGCCATAAATAATAAATGAATATTCTAGCCAAAACATTGTTCATACTAAATCTACGATTGCCTCTAGGGCATCTATTCCAACAATGTGCCCTAAGAGACACCAAATAAAGTTGACCAGACAACCAGAGTGCCTGATGCAGTATGAGTCTTATATGCACTATGGTGCATACTCAGACCTAGCGAACGCTATGCAATCGGAAGAATTGGTTTTCAGGATATTCCAATTTAAGACACAAGATTGTAACCAGGATACTCTATATGATGGATCACGTGCTATATCTATCGAAGATGATGCTTCGACTAGTTAGCCACATATGCTAACTAGGGTGGGGACCTAGATGCACTTGGATCCGACTCAGGCTATCGTCCATGCTCGATGATAGACTCGCATGGAACAAATGCAATATAAGTGTTGCATGATCGTATTAGACCGCTCCATTGACCATGGAAGCAAAGCACGATTGCCTGTTCTGCCATAGGGCAGAAATGTGTTTAACTGAGAAGGTTTCTTGTAAGCTTATGAGCTATCGACAAACCGATTACCATGAGTAGTGCTAGCACATGGCTATAACACTACGGTAAAGAAAAACACATAGTCGAGGGTACTATTTCACAAAAGGTGAAATAACTACCTAGAGAGTAATCCTGGAGTGGATCGACTATGGGCCAGGATGTTGGCTCATCCCATTCCTAAACCAATTAAGAATTGTCTTTGTGGATTGCTTTAGAGAAATTGGGACTCGGTAGTCGATAAGTGGCAATATGATTGATGAGCACATGAGACATTGATTGACTGGATTTTAATTGGATTTGTTTTAAGCAGCATGTTGTTTTGATACATGTATGATATGTTACATTTCTGGCACTAGCATAGAGCATGTCACGCAGACACTAGGTCGGCTCACTCACACGAGCGACTGCCTTCGCAATATCCTGGATATGTCTGGGTGTGGCGGAAGATGAGACAGAATCCCGATAAGCGCTGAAAGCCTGCGATAGGATATGAGATGCCTTCTTCATATGAGCATATGGCCTATGATAAGAGCTTGATGTCTATCAGTAGAGCTAGGAGCCTGTCAGACGGATTCAACTGTCGCATTGGAAATAAGTTCCAAGGTGAGGTTGGTTATGGCCAATCGAACATGGTTATTACCCCGAACCATGTATGGTCTGTGTAGAAGAGAAAGCCAGATGCGAGAGCTGATAATTGTTCACAAAAGTGTGACATCGCAGCACTCGGGCTGGTGGCCATAAGGGCTACCGGATTGTCATCTGCATAGTGGTCCTTTGCAAGGATAAGACATGCGCTCTGTTCAGAGTCTAAACACTATGGCGCATATTCCCCCCTGAATAACGCGCGCTTATGAGTGACCATGAGGTGATGAGTAGAATTAGTCCCTGGGATTCCTCATCGTGTGAGCCTCGTCGATCATAGAAAGATGATTGACACTGTATACCCTTTGTACTTACGTCTGTGTCATGAGGAGACGGGTCGGTGGTGCTACTTTGGCGTGACACCTTACGGCTATGGATGATTCGGCCTTCCGGACACTGCTGGGAAAGCAGCTGAGCCGAATCTGAGTGACACATGTATGTAAGGAAAGATTCTCGTTGCATCGCTCTTTATTATCTTCATTGGGCCCACTTGCAAGATCTTATGGGATCATGTAGGATATGAAAATATAAAGGAGATGTGGAATCATTGGAGCATGGCCTTCGGGACATGGCAGGTGCTCATGATCCACGAGATGACAATCGGAGGAATCTGGGGAATACGAGAGTTACGGAGAGCATTATCACTGTTTTATGTTTTAAGGGTGCCTTCCTGCGCTGGCTATACGAGTTTGGTATGTGGATCTCCCGAGAGGGTGTCTTCCCATGCTGGCTATACGAGTTTGGTGTACGGATCTCCCGAAATGCAGGTACTCTCACCGGTCACACGCCACGGCCACACAATACTCTTTTGTAGATGATAGAAAGTTGGAGATTGATGGAGACTAGATGAATTGTGCAACCCCACTGTGCGAGTGGGAGATGTTAGCAATTGGTGCGCCCATGTGGGTTGCCCAATGCAATTATCATAACCTTATGCGGTTAGTTGCACTAATGCACAAACTAGAGGGGTTAATAGCTAAGGCTCAAACCCTAGGGGTTTATGTGCAAACCTAGGAGAAGTTTTGCCTATATAAAGAGGTAGCCTCCTACACATTATGGTGTGACTATTGGCTATTCTAGAGAATAAAGTTACTCTGTCTAGATTCATACTAGTTGTAGAGAACCCTAGTCTCTCTCCAACTTCATCCAAGGAGGTGGAACGTGGTGTGGAAATCAGTGTTCGTCCTCGAGATTCACACTAGATTGGTGGGAGCAAGATCAAGGAGGAGGCGCGTGAAAGCAAGAAACACAACGATCATCCGCTGCATTAAGGAGCTTAGGAAGACAAGGTAAACACATGAATATTCCGCTTTAATTCATGTTGTAGATCTGAATGCGTTAGATCCTTCCTGCCCTTCACATCCGAAATCACCTCAAATTCAAATTCACTTCCAAATTCAATGTTTTCCTAACAGACCGTTTAGAGAATTCCTCAGGCCGAGTCTTCGGATGAGGTCGACATTATCACATACACAGAGGGCTGGTTGCTCTCGGTGGTGGTTAATCTTTGGTTCTGGGTTTACAGTGAGAGGAATGAACTGGCATTTGGTTTGTTTTGATAAATCTTGATTAATGATTTTTAAATATCTATTTGAAGTTGACTTTTTCTTAATATAATTGTTAGTGGTTTTGGTGAATTTAAATAATTAGACAGTAAAATGGAATGCTATTTTTCCAATTCAGCCTCATCACCTGCTATTCTTCCACTTTTTCGCAGCAGATTGAGCCCTTGCATCTCTTCGTTGTGTTCGACTACAATTTTGAGACTGGTGAGAGTTATGAGACACTGTCTCCAGTAGGCTGGACGTCGTGTTCTTTCATGATAAGGTACAGAGAGTTAGAGCACCGTCTATTCTAAACAAAGCTTTTGATTTACAAATGATTAGTATTTATATACTGGAATGTTTACTGATTGGAGAATCTTCTTGCACAGAGCGAACAAGATTGAAGAGGTAAGAGTTGCTTGATTTCATCCCGATATCTTCCTACAAAGATGAATATGTACCCGTTGCCTATAATTTACACCAATAACAATAAACAATAATAGAAAATGATTACTACCACCCCTGCCTAAAAATTTGCCCTCCGTCCGACCCCTTCCCCTTCTCCATGAGGGATTGGACATTTACCGTATTTTTGTTCACCCCATAGCCATCCCACCCCTCTCCCGTTGAGGGTGTTGGGAATATGCCTTGAATATGCTTGAGAAGATTGGCAAGGAGTTATGCGACGAAGAGGGGCAAAGGAACAACGCCAAACAGAGGATCAAGACGAAGGAAAGGAAAACAATGAACAAAGCAGCAGCTCACAAGGGTCAGGGAGGTCGCAGGACCTCAAAACCAGGTCGCACGACCTGGGGGAGGTCACACGATCTCAGGGCAGCTCGCATGACATGGAGAGGGGGCTGGCGATTTTGTAATTGTTTCCTTAGGCGCTCTAGGTCAGTTTTGGACGTTTCTTTGGGCACACGCTGTATAGTAGGCCTATATAAAAGCTATAGGTCATGCTCTACGATGTGTGGGTTATTCGTGGTGTTTCTCTCTAGTAAAACAGGGTTTTCAGGCCGTGGACGTAGCCAGTGGCAGAGCCAGGAAATCAAGTCAGCCGGGGCAAGATTCGCCAAGTCAAAAGTCGAAGTTAAAAGTCAAAGTCAACAGCCAAAATTCATTATATTTCATAAGCAATTATACACACAAACATCAAATTAATAATGAACACAATACTCACAAGTCACAATTTGTTTTTTCGTTTTTTTTTTCGATGAGACAACGAGTTTTTAATGGTAAATGGTAAATTATAATGAACACAATACTCACAAAGTCACAATTTTTTCTTTTATTTGGAGGAGACAATGAGTTTTTAATGGTAAATGGTAAAAAAAGGAATGAAAAAAATTATTGACTGGGAGGAGAATCGAACCTGTGTAGTAGGATTTGCCAACTACAACAACTAACCACTTGGGCAACTGGGCAGTTTAAAATTTCAGGGGGGGGGGGCAAAATTTTATATTCCTTCCAGTCTAGTCATAAAAAATCTATAAAATTAGGGGTACTAGTAGAAATTTTCAAATTTCAGGGAGGGCAACTGCCCCCCGTTGCCCTTACATAGGTCAGCCCCTGGACGTAGCTAGCATCGTGCTAGTGAACCACGTTAAATCGGGTGCGATCTTGTTCCTCGTTATCACTCTTTCTCGTTCGAGGTCATAACAAGTATCAAATCTTGGGGATCGGTGTTCCAAGATCAAGGTGGAGCTAAGGGCTTCGATTTCACAACTCCGTGAAATTCGAAGCTAGGGTTTCGCGATCAAGGTGGATCAAGGATTGAGGGGTTACAGATCTGGACTAGGAGCTGCAGAGAAGATGACCGGGGAGATGACCAAGATCGACAAATTCAACGGCTTCAGCCTATGGCAGATCAAGGTACGTGTTTTGTTGAAGCAGCAATGCCTGTCGTTGCCATTGGCAGAAGACAAGGATGGGGTCGTTACAACCTATGTTACCAGAAACGTGAAAACCCCAGCGTTTTTCGATCTGGGTCGTTCGTATCGAAACGCGGTACGTTTTCGACCCAGATCGCAAAACAGAGCGTCCCAAAATTTCAGACATGGAAGTTAAAATTTCAGACAGTAAGGGGAGAAGATAGAGAATCACGTACCTGTTTATCTTATTAATCAGATTCATCTTCATCTTTTCCTTCTCTAGTTTGCTCTGTTTTTTTTTCTTCGTTCATCATCGTGACCTATGTTTTTCTCTCTGGAGTCTCAGGTTCTGGAGTCTCAGGTTAGGAAACAATTAGGAAACGATATATCTTATAATGGAAGAGGAAGAGTTGTAGAAGGATTCTATTACATTTATTGCTATATTAAAAATATACCATATTCCTATAAAAGGTAATTGGTAAACTAAATCAGTAATTGTGAAATTTAATTTTTCTTAAAGGAAACAAAATAACAATTTACCAGGAGTCCTTGGTCAATGCTATAACTGGGTTCTTTGAAATTCTCCAATAGATTATGCCAGAAAAAAAAAGAATACATACAGTAACATCCACACTTGGGAGAGGCTGTTAAGTTTTATGGTTATGTAGAAGCTAATATTATTGTTACATTTTATTGATACTTGGCAAAAAAATTGGTTATTATTATGGTAATTGGTTTTGAGAATTCATGTATTAAGTATTAACATACAAAATTATACTAGGGGACTTTTTAGATACATGTAGGACAAATCGTCCCAGCTAGCGTTCCTCGTTCCTAGAAATCGTTTTTCGTCCCGGACAGCGTTCCGGAGAAGCCTACCCGCAGCGTACCCCGTACCGCTACCTACCGCGTTTCCCGTTCCCGTTCCCGTTCCACGTACCGCAGCGTTCCGCGTTTCTGGTAACATAGGTTACAACCACCATGGACTTTAAGACGATGGAGGAAGAGCGCACTCAACGATCATGTTGTGCTTGGCGGACGATGTGATCCGGGAGGTTGCAGAACAGAGACGGCTGAAGGACTATGAAACAAGTTGGAGAGCCTCTACAAAAGGAAATCGCTCACCAATAAGTTGATGTTGAAGCAATAGCTGTTTGGTCTACGTATGGGGGAAGGAACAGATTTAAGAGATCACTTGGACCGTTTGAACACTATTTTGCTTGAGTTGCGAAATAGTAACGAAATGACTAGTGATGAAGATGCCGCACTGATTTTGTTGGTGTCGCTACTACCGTCTTACGAGGGATTCGTGCAGTCTGCTTGTGCTGGAAAAGAGACTGTGACGTTAGATGAGGTAAGATCAGCTCTGCACACAAGGGAGATGTGGCATAGGGCTGCATATGGGGGTTCAGACGTTCCGGGTTCGGACGCATTCATGTTGTCCAAAGGGGGTTACAGTAAGAGGACAAACAAGGGTTCTAAATTACCTAACGACGTTTGTGCATTGTGTAAAGAAAAGGGTCACTGGAAGATGGAGTGTCTGAAGGAAAAGGCGTTTGCAGATATGGCTGCAACCGCGACGTCTTCAGAGGACGACTTCGTTCTCTAGGTCCCGTTGGGGGACCGGGGGGAATCCATGCTCTTGACGAGGAGACGAATGTGGAATAGGGGAGTATCTGACGAGAGACACGACACATGAAAGGGAACGCGTGAAAGGGGGGGGGGAGGGGCGTATGATGCGCGCAAGGGGGCGATATTGTAGGAATTCGGTGGGAATTGGAGAAATCTTGCAAAACAATGCATGAATTCTGTGGAAATTTGAGCAATGTGTTTGAGGGTTTTGTTGTAGGGACTCGGTGGGAGTCCGAACAACTAACGTTTTTCTTGTAGGAGCTCGGTGGGAGTTGAAACAACAAACTGGGGATTCGATTGCAGGAACTCGGCTGTAGTTGGAGCATCGATAGGGTTCGTTTGTAGGAACTTGACAGGAGTTGGAGCATCGTTGGGGGCACTCGTTGCACGAATTTGGCGAAGTTGGAGCAACTTGTGACATTGTGGATTTGGAGAGAAGCCGCTAATTCAAGCGCAAACGATAGAGAGAATTCAAGGCAAGGCGGAGATTTGTTGGGAATGCCTTTAATAGGCTCGACAAGCTTGGCGAGGAGTTAGGAGACGAAGAGGGGTAAAGAAATAAGGCCAAATGGAAGATCAAGACGAAGGCAAGGAAGGCAAAGAAGAAAACAACAGCTCACATAGGTCACGGAAGTCTCAAGACCTCAAAACCAGGTCGCACGACCTAGACAGGGGGCTAGTGATTTTGGAATTATTTCCTTAGGCGTTCAAGGTCAGTTTTGGACGTTTCTTTGGGAACAAGCTGTATAGTAGGCCTATATAAAAGCTATAGGTCATGCTCTAATGTGTGTGGGTTGTATTTGTTTTGTTTCTCTCTAATAAAAGGGGGTTTTCGGGTTGTGAACATAGCTAGCATCGTGCTAGTGAACCACGTTAAATCGGGTGCGATCTTGTTCATCGTTCTCTTGCTCGTTCCAGGTCATAAAAGAGGGGTTAGAGATGCCCTGAGAAACTGAGTTACTAGACAGCAGAGAACAAGGACCCAACCTTCAATATCCTCGAGATATTACTAAAAATTAAGAATCACCTGTTCCAACTTAACTACAAACGGAATGCGATCGACCAACAGTAATCAGAAGCTCCAATCAGTCAAAGAAAGCTTGGTACACAAAATATTTTAAGTGACAGGCTAATGTGAATTTACAAAGAGTCAACTCACATATTAAACAACGATTAGAGCCTAAGAAAATCAAGGGAAAAAATGTTATGCAAAGGGGATAGAGTGGGAAGGAAGAAGAACATGCTGAGAAAGAGAGATGGTTGAGAGAGAAAGAGAAACGGTAGAATTAGAGAGAGAGATAGTGAGAAGAAAATGATTGGATTAGGCTATGTATAAGAGGGCATTTAGGTTATTTTATTCTAATAAGTATAAAATTATTCCCAACCGCACAACGATGAAACCACATAAGATGTTTTTGAATATTTGGAACCCGTGGGTTTTCGCAGAAACCCCGAACCCTCTTAGAGCGAGGGAGGGTTGGGGGGATGAAATGCAATTAACCCCTTCTGTTATTTCAAATAATGTCCAATCTGCCTCTTCCATTCTTCTATTTATACCAAATACTATCTCTGTACTGCCAAAATCTTCCCCATGGCTTTAAGGGTCACTTTGACCGTATTATTTAGCTAACGGTATGATACAAACATGTGTTAATCTATTTTTATAATATTGAAGATCTTTCTTAACACAATAATATTATGAACAAATTAGCAATTTTGTATCATCTCGTTAGTTAAATCAGTATGTCAAAGTGACCTTTGAAGTCAACGGGGAGGATTGTGATGAACAGACCTAGTACATAATATTAAAGCAATGACGAGCCTACACTTTAAAAGATTCTGCTCATCCTCCCTATTTAGTCAAAGTCGAATAAAGACTCAGTAACTTCATCAAGATCTCAACACAGAAATCTTTAAGCTCCCACGACCACTTAATTGACTAGAGTCTTTTATTGCACTCCCTCTGTCCTAAAATGACGCTGTAGATAGTCAAGAATAAAGTACTGGGTCACTGCCACATGGACCCAAAAGCAGCCTACAGCTGTCCTCGCAGTTGTGCACCGGAAGCACCAAAGCAATCCCATATCGCACTTGGAGGGACCATGAGACAGGGTCCCTCAGATTCTCGTCACCTCGCACGGGAGCCACGGGATTTAGTAGTTTGGAGGCTGGAATAAGGCCAGTCGCAGATGTGACCCGTACGTGATATGGAGCTGACTTGTTCTACCACCTTCTTATACTAGTCTGACGTCATCCGTGACTGTCTACAGGGATTTAGGGTACGCCGCCTCAATGGGCCGTGGACCGTCCGTACGGACTCGTGTCACCCATTGGCTTGCCATAGTCTGACTAGTATAAATAGGACGGTACCTTCTGTCTTTCACTCAGTTATTCTGTACTGAATTGCTGACAACAAGCTGTCTCTCTCCTTTGTAGCAAGTACGACTTATTTCCACACCCTTTCCTCTAGCTCTCTCTAGCCCTTGATCCATTTGAGTGCTTGTTAAGATTGTTAGCTCTAGATTGTCTGTACTCCGAGTACAAGTGATTAAGCTCCATCCTGCACTAGCCTATTCCTCCATATACATTTTGGTAAACCCGACGTGAAAGAGATATAACCAATCAACAACAAGCAACTCAGATCGGATCTCATGGCAGAGAGAGAGAGAGAGACTCACAAATCCAAAGCCCGCGGTTTTATTTTTTGATGTTAGTATTTTGTATTCAGAGCGATTCTGGGCGACAAAGAGCTTCATATATGTAACTGCATCAGAAGCAGCAGCAATACCACCATGTTTAGTGCCATTTGCAAAAAAAAAAAAAAAAATGCTTCCAGGTCCTCTTCAGAACGAAACATCTTAAGTTGGGATTCATCAAAGTTCACCTGTTTAAGATTGATATAAACAAAGCTACCTTCTTGGTATCCCATATTCTCCCCTTTGATTCGAAGCTCATTTAAACTGGTAAAATCTGCTACAAGCCTTCGCACTGTAAACAACGAAGTCAAGCTTTCCGTAAAACTTTGGGTCAGGATGAGTACTACCAAAAACCATATGATCATTACAAACCGTGCTAAAGTTGCTCAGGACCTTTCTCCCCTGCATAATTTGATAGTGTAATCATCAAAGAGTGTTTATCTGAAGACCACTATAACTAACATTAAATACTGCAGAAAGAAGGTTTTGAGTTTTATGCATCAAGAAATATCCCTGAATTCTTCTTTTCGCCAATCCATATCATTTTATCGCACACTGTAGAGGGAGAAAAGGGCTGAAAAAGTAGGTTTATATTAGCATTACTCTACATAAAATTCCTGTAAAGAATTCCATTTTAGTTACTGTAATGGACTTCCTGTTATGTATTATTCGAGTTAGGGTGAATAAGAATTATGCTTTGCAAAAACCATGGTCGAGAAAGAGAACCAGAAGACAGTTCCAGCCTGGTGAGAAGGAGGACCCCTGAAATCTTCGTTTATCCGATGTTCACGAACCCAAACCACAAAACCAATGAAAAAAGAGGACCAAAAGCTGGTCAACCAGAGTCTCCAACTCAGAGGTTCTAAGAAAATCCATGCATTTTTACTCTTATCATCTCTCGTTTTTACAACCATAGACACCCCGGACTCTCTGTAAGGCAGTGTAAAGTCCACAAACCGCGATCTATTTGCAAGAATTGTAATATCTCCAACTACACCATCGAAATCCCGTCCAATCAATTCTTCATCACAAGCATCATTTTTTGTCTCAGTTTATATCAAATTAACTAAAAAGGGATGCTGAAATGTCAGTATACACCTTTGCATTCCTCTCAATTGTTTAGAAAGAGAGACTTACCCCTTGAAAAACGCTGTACACCATGTCATTGTAATAGCTGGGTTTTGCACTATCATTAGGTGCATATGAAACATATTCATATGGAACATAGTAGGGCATTGCTCTCATAACTGCATCAAATACGTCAATACAGTGATCTCAAAAAAAAAAATTACGTCAATACAGTACCCTGTGCCTATAGTTTTGTTCGTCTTGGGATCTGTTTTAGCATCCATAAATCGGGGAAAACCCAGTTTCACAGGAACTGCTATCCTCAATTTCTTTCCCTCCGCAGGAATAACCCAGCCTTTAGGAGGAGATGTTATGTCACCTGGCCAGAAATAGATTTGAGGTTGTCCTGGGAAATGGAATCAGAGCTTGTACTAGGGATGGTTAATTCCTTAACAATCCCATTATCTGCAGTCCAATACCCGACTCCTCTTCCCCCGTTACCAATCACGTTTATTATCTGATAAGCTGATGATTGTAATTGTCCATCAATTATGCGGAATTCTCCACCTAGTCCTGTAAATGTTGTGTTTAGTAGAGCTTGTAGAAGCTTTGGGCCACTCAGGGAAACACAAATTATGTCAAGTTCTGTTGATGAAGTTGCTGAAATGTTTGTCTTCTGAAAGAGATTGTCCGTGTCACTGGATTTCTCAACTGCCATTGCTAATTCTGTTGCTGCATCATACGCCCATAGTCCAAAAACATTCAGATTGACATTAAGCTCAGTTGGATTTTCTTGTTCGTACTTTGTTTTCCGTCGAACAGTGAAACTCGCAAGCCGTTCTGTTGTTGGAACATACGATTTTACACCCAATACACCTTGCATCGAATGAATGGCCAAATTATTCATGGAGCTCAGGTTATTTGCCACTGCATCACTTGCAATCCAAACATAGCCGTCTTCCATTATTCCTACCTTTTCTGCGTGAATAAAAAGTCGAGAGGCCAAAGAAGGGGTCATGTGCACGACGAAAACCCTAGTTTGCATAGTCTTCAACTTGTAAAGCTCAGTAACAATTTGATCATCGGTAGCTACAAGAGAAATGACACTCCGGTAGGGAATCCGAGCATCAATGCTTCCCAAGGCGTCAGCCAAAAATGGTATAATTCCCTCTCCAAACTCGTTGGCTTCATAAATTGGAACAACTTCTCTCCATCCGAAGGCTTGAATTATTGAACTTATGGCCTTTACCTGAGCCGAGTCATTTTCCGTGGCACGAACAAAGTATGGACTCCGAATAGGAGAGAGGAAGACACTGGTCGCAGAGAATGAAATGATGGGTACTTGCGCTTTGTCTCCAAGATTAACTACAAACTCTGCCTCCATAGATGTCAATGGTCCGATTATTGCTTCAACTTCTACATTCTTCAATAAGTCTAGGGCTGCATTAACAAGATTTTCACCAGATCAACTAGCTAAGAAATCTAACAAAACCAGATTGTAACATAAATATGAAGTTACGTTGAATAGTCTGTTCATATTAATTGTGCATTTCTGAACTTCTAGAGATAGTCTGGGAGATAAAAACCTGTTTAGCAAACATAATAAAACCTGACTTTTTTGTATACCAAAGAGTGAAAACCTTATAGTCACTGTTCCAAAGACGCTTGGGTCTCTGTATCGTTGTCTTCTGGAGCACATGGACTGAGGTTCACTGTCACCGATTGATATGGTATCTTACAAAAGGTCAAGATAGATGCAGTGAGAGGTTTCCCTATTAGTAAGATTGGTAGATTCGCTCTAACTCATTTTGCTCTCTCTGGAATGTGCATTCATTATCTTTCGGTCTACGGTTTCATGTTTCTGCAATATATATTTGATGTTCACTAGATTTTTCTCTGCAGTCAAATTACTCTTCCTTCTATTGGGTCTCTTGAAACTCCTTATCACTTGCAAAAGTGGTCGTAGGTAGAATTTGAGAGGTACTTAATTAGAGGTTGATAAGATGGTCTGTTTAGGCCTCTAATCATGAAAACAAACTGAGGATGTTAGGTGTTGGGATGAACTGATCCATTCAACATGGAAAACTGTATGTTCATTACAGTTAGGACTAGGTACAGTCACGTTTTGTTATTCAACATTCTTCATTGCAAGAGGTTTATCACAGACAATAATTATTGTTTCCCACAAGGCCTTTTATGGTTACTTATAAACTGCAGTGGCAACTTTGACGGATTATTGCTGCAGATGGCCCTTGGTTAAACGGCAATAAAAGGCCTTTTGAGGCGCTGGCTAAGGTAAGTCAAAGGACTTATAAACTGCAGTTTCCTGCGCATTCCAAGATACACCCTGTGTTTCATGTATCATTACTGAAACCATGCCTGGGACATCATGAATTGGAGTCAACTGAGTTACCTCATGTTGGTACTGATGGTCATATTGTGGTTGAGCCTATTGCATTGCTTGACATGAGAATGATTAAGAAGCTTAGCCCAAGTTCTAATCCAGTGAGCTAACTTTCTTCCTAAAGAAGCTACTTGGGAATATTACTACTTCATCAAACAACGGTTCTCTTCCTTCAACTTGGATTCTTGACAGTTTTCTTGATATTCTTGAGTACAAGAATATTGTAGGGGGGAGGTACGGTTACAGTTGTGACGTTTATGTTATTAATAGAAATTGTTGTCATGGGGTTGATTTGAAATAAAGAGGGGAACTTGTAATGGCTGTAAAAATTAGGGTTCGTCTCTTACAAATTGGGAATTGTCGATTATAATGGATATCAGAAATTATTGATCGAATTATCTCTCCCTCTTTCCATCGTTTCTTCTCTATCTACTCTCTTCTTCTCTTCTCCACATTCTCTCAATTCCTTCTATTATCACCATTGTTGCGAGCTTGAGCTTGGATGATAACCAACCGTGACACATCTCATACATGTGTTCCAGAATTTCTGCAGATCTCCTGAAATTTTGCCCCCAGTTACATTAGCTTATACAGCTCAATTATATGGAGGTGCTGATAGGAAGAATCAAACCATTTTATATACATGAGAAGCATGTTGGAGGGGAAAAAGTTCATAGAGAATCATGGGCAAAAGCTAATGCTTGTGTTGTGTATTTACTGAAGTGCTATCCAACCAAAGTGTGAGAACACCAGGAGATGCTTGGAGCTCACTCAAATCTTGTGTCTCACGTATGTATGCTAAAGTCCAGATGCGTAATACTCTATTACTTCTATCAGTTGTTCATGGTGCTCCAAATTTTAGTAGAAGTCTTTTTGTAAATCTTTGATGCTTGACCTCAAGGGTTTAATAACAATTAAAACTAATCGTGGTTAGCATTTACATATGGTTGAGGAAGTCCATTGGCATTGGCAAATTTGTTAGGGCTGTAAACAAATCGAGCCGAACCGAATATCGGTTGTTCGGGTTTAGTTTGTTTAAATAAGAACGAACACGAACTCGAGCCAATTTTCTTTTAGGTTGTTTGAGTTTGTTTGATTAAAATTTATTTGAACTCAAGTCAAACACGAGCTTAAAAATGGAGCCCATGGTTAAGGAAATATTTATGCAATTATGTGTCAATCTTTTAATCTTTATATTTTACTAGTAAGGAGCACGTGCGTTGCACGTGGAATGTGTATCAAGTAGAAACATGAATATTGTTGGAATAGATGCCCTAGAGGCAATCTAGTTTAGTATGAATTTGTAATTGGCTAGAAATTCATTTATTATTTATTGGATATTTAATATAATGAAGTCCTTAGATTTACAATTGTGTTGTTTATCTTAAATATCCCTAGTCGAGTATAATGATTAAATAGGACAATCATCTATAGACTAGTATGGGGTTGGATTGATATGGAGATATCACGATCCAACACATAGGTGTGCATTACGGAATGTTGCACTGGATTGACCCATTACCGAGAAGGCTACATACACGTTATGTTGAGTCACAAGTGCTTCTCGGGTACAATGGTATTGTCATCCTTAGACTTGAAGTCACTAGATATTCTAGTTGTGGATCATTGTGATCTTGGTAGCGTTAAACGCTACACCGTAACTGGGTAGTTATAAAGGCGTGTACTGGATACAATGAGAAGCAAGCTTAGAGATCGTAGTGGACGTAGAGAGGATTTGCCCCTCCCACATAACGGGAGCAAATATCCAAGGCCACTCGAGGATAGTGCTTATAGAATGTCTGGCCAGACTCAAATAAATCAATATATGGGATATTGATGTTATTTGCACGAATAAGGCTATTCCATGGATCGAGAAACTAGGGATTGGATATACGAGTGTGACTTGTATGTCTCGTGTCCAATCCGGATATGGAGGCAAAGGGATGAGACAATTACTTGTACAAGGTTGTCTAGATGACTATTCTATTAGTTGGCTAGAATGGATGTTTTGCTAGAAACCGCTCCATATTAGCAAATAGTTGCTACCAACTAGATAGAACCTATGGGGTCACACGCTATATAGAGTTGTACTAGATTTGGAATTAATTAATTGGATTAATTAATTAGAAGGATCACTTTGCAAACCCTTGCAAACTTAGTAGGGACTAATTTGCAAGGAAGGGACTAAATTGAATTCTAGTAGGACTAGAATAAGTCCTCTAGGTAGTTAACAAGGAGTTGTTGGACTATATAAAGGACCCTCCTTCCTTCCTTCCCTACACAACTTATGCTCTAGAGAGAACATAACAAGAGTAGGAGAGAACAAAGGAGAGAGAGAGCAAGCAACAAGAGGGACGCCGCCCCCTTGCCGCCGCCCCCTCGTCCCCGACGCCACAAAGGGGCCGAACCCCCTTTTGTGCCTCGTTTTGCGTGATTCCTTCACCCTCCTTTCATTCCGGGCTAGCACCAAGGAGATTGGAGATCTAGGAACAACTCTAGGCGTGGATCAACCATAGAGAACGTGACACTATTCTCGTTTGAAGTCATCAAGGAGAACCCAAAGGTGTGTTTATGATTTCTTACCTTCACTATCGTTATGCATCTAGACTTGTGATCCTTGGAGGGTTTTGCATGGTTGTTTGTTTGATTATGCTTCCGTTTGCGCGATCCATGAATCAAAACCCTACAAATATTACTAGTGGCGCCCCGCGCGCGCTGCGTGCGGTGGGGCGGTGATGTTTGTGTCGGTGAAAAATCTCACGTTGTCTCTGAATTTGAGATTTTATTACATTATTGGATAGTCATTACACAGAGGGAAATTAGGAAAACAGGATATAAAATTGGCAGAGTTTTATGCAGAAGGAGCAACACTTCGGACGACCCATTTGGTAATTCTGGGGTTCCCGTTTTGGATACTTCTTTGGACACGAACGTCGAATGTTGATGTTGCATTGATTGTATTTGCGTTCATTACCACCTGCTGCTATTCCTGCAAGTAAAATGTGTTAATTTTCTATATAGCAGTTGGGTATTTATAGTGTATTCATTGTATTTTTGTAAATACCTGATCAGTCAGTGCTGAGATTTCAGTGAGGCTTTTGTGCAGCACTGTTTCTACAGCCCTACCAAATATAGTTGCATCCATGATACCTGTTTCATGCTTAAGTTCTGCATACATACGACCACTGTAATTGGAATTGCGTAAGACCCAGGCTAATATCATCATAATTATGTAAGATGTAGAAATATGTTTTTAATATGTATAACCTTGGTATAGTATCGTGCTGACGGTCACGACAGTTATATCCTCCAGGATGGAATCGTTGGCGCTTGCACTGTCGGCAAGCATTATACCATACTTGTTGATTTGTTGGCATGACAAGTATGGAGACTTTTATTATTGTTTCCTCATTCCTTCCCTGCAATAATGATAAACAATGTTGTGATACTTATATAGAATGGAATATTACTCGAATTGATTGCTACAATATAATGAACACAGAGTATTACTAGAAGTCCCCTAGCGTCCGATATGTTGTTCATTATCAATGCTGTGTATTGTAGTATTTACGTGGTTTTGTGTGAACAGGATGTGCTTTTCATTCATTTAAGACATTTCAAATCATGAATAAACCTCCCACAAATTAGCACACGAAGGATACCCTCGGATAGTATGTTGTAAATTTGGTACAGCTCCAGACCATTTCTTTTGGTGGACCAACAACCAACACTATTATGGAATTATAACTAATCCACAACCTTCAGAAAAAGATAAAATTACAGAAAGAACAAACCTGAACATATCCCAATATCCGAAAAGCCTGCTGGTGACTTCTCCGAGACCTTACGACAGACAGAAAGTTCCAGGCTCTCTTTTCCACCAGTATCCAATAAATCATACAATGCTTCCTGCACATACCATTGTGACCTAAATTACTACATTAAGAAATCCGAGTGATTGGACACTTTCAGTGAAGTAACTAACCCCAGATTCAGAATCACCCGAAGAAGGGTGGCTTATGACACATATGCTTCTGCCCTCTTGCCAGCTTAACTGTAGGATGTAGCCAAGTAGAAGCACCTTTGGCATATCCTTGTCTCCAAATGCTGCTTTTTGCATAGCTCCCTGTAGTAAGATAGAGAGAGCCGAATCAAGCACAAGAACTCAATCGAAGAAATAACAGCGAAAACAAATTGAGCCAAAATTATATGCAACACAAATACCCTTGAACCAAAATTCAACAGAAAAAGATATGGACACGCAAAATTTATACAAGATTACAAACCCCCCACAGACGAACTGATTCGAAAACACTAATTATGCAAAAATCAGAGGAGAAACACCGAAACCCTTAACTCACGGTAGAACTTCCTATACCAGCCTATCACCATGAACACTTTGCTAATATAACAACTACCACCATCTCCATAGCCATCTCCAAAGAACCTGTAATGTGCAGTCAGATTTAGTAAAAAAGAACGATGACGTTGCACAATATGTACCATTTTCTGAAAGTGACAAACTTAACAGTGAAGTTCGGAATCACCATTTTAGACCGGAAGCAATTAGTTTCACGTGCCAAAGCTCCACCGAGAAGTAACATGTAACTACATATATATCTCACAAAAAATGCAGCAAGTTAGGATGACTATAGTATCAGAGCATTTGCAAGAAATTCTCACACGTAATCCAGAGTATAATTATACACTCATTAATATTACCTTGCTAATTATACACTCTTTTCATGCTGAACTTCCACTATGAGAATCAAGAGAAGGAGTTAGTACTTCAATAACATATGTAGACAACCAATTTTGCTAGCTAATCCATGACTTTAGACTGTAAGTTGATTTGTGGGTCCAGGGA
Source organism: Linanthus parryae (assembly GCA_023055425.1). Lineage (NCBI taxonomy): Eukaryota > Viridiplantae > Streptophyta > Magnoliopsida > Ericales > Polemoniaceae > Linanthus > Linanthus parryae. The sequence continues at coordinate 101,507,429 of JALGPY010000002.1, forward strand.
GATCACTTGTTCGTTAGGCCACAAAAAACCACATATGGCACCTTTAAGTTCATTCGGCTGCGGCCGATATGACGATCGGAAGTTCCAAAACACAATCAAACGTGAAAAGAATGGACACAAGCTAAGGTAAAATATTGCTGCATGTCATTAAGAGCATGTATTGATCAAAGGATGTGATAAATGGTAATCAGGTCGCTAAGATTGTTTGAAGAGATTGCTGAGTTTAGGCAAAGACCCTGGCAAGGTTCTGCAAGGTCTTGAAATCACACAATTAGGCTAAACAAAACACCACATAACCCCCAACACTAAGTAAAATTAATAAAGCACAAATATGTTTTCTCCTGTTTAATTCTTGACTATACTTCTAATATTTACACAAAAGGGTCAGTCATATGGTTGTTTTCTCAATACAACTGGTTAAAATATAAGCAACCAGACCTAATTTGCTTAAAAAGAAAGTTTATTGTCACAAACTCCATATATTGTTATACTTCGCAGAAAATATTTCATTTAAGGAACGTTGTAGCAAAATTCCATCCAACCTAAACGATGTACATTATTCGATCAGAGCTTTATTTTTTTTTCATATACTGATGAGAAATATATAGATACAACGTACTTTGAAACTGATGCAGCTATTTTTGCAACCTCTGGGGGGAATTGTATCTATGTACATGGAACAATAAATAGAACATAAAAAACAGGTACCATGCAATGCATACAGTGGGTGCAGATTAGAAGAATTAATGGGCTCTTCATCTCCCAATACGATGCTGTTGCTATAAAAACATACCTAAAGCTTTGAAAGCTATAATATCAGAATAGCTATGGACAAAAAAGAGGAAGCTGCAAGTAGGCCTCCAGAAATTGCGGAAAACAAATTGAGTAGCAAAAGGAATCGAGACGATGAAGTCAGGAAGGGCAAGAAGCTGAAGCATACTGTAAGCATGGAAAGTACTGAGAGCGAGAGTGAAAGTGAATCGGAAAACTGGCATCAGCATGACTATGTTGTTGGCAAAGGATCTGAAACTACAGTTTACTCTGGAGGCGACGACGAAGACGATGCATGTGATAGTGATACGGCAAGATCTTATGAAAGAAATAAGAAGGCTATTTTAGCTATGTTTCGGCGACAGAGGGAGGCAGGACGTAAAAGCAGAGCAGAGCGACAGGAACGACTGAAAAGGAAAGGCGACGATCTTAATGAAAAAATCTCGAAGAAGAAGCGTAGAAAATAAATTAACTATTAGATCTTTATTTGTAGTATCTCATATAATTAAAATTATGGATCTATTACTTTGGTATCGGTGGCTATTGTAAATTTTGAATTCATATTAAGGATGTTTTATTTAGTTGATGTCATCACATGATATTATTACTTGTCATTGGATAACAATATCACGAAAAATGCACAAGAAAGGAATCACATGAGAAAATATGAACAGAAGTAAGATCCTCAAGCATTGATGAGTTTATGCAAAGACCCTAGCAAGGTTCTGCAACTTTCTAATAATTACCTAAGTGGAAAACCAATTTGAAAGGAAAACTTTAGACTCAATAAATTGGTGGTTTGGTTTATAATCAGACCAGTGATATAGCATATTGTCCATTGCTTCATGTATTATTTCCTGCAGCTGGAAGTTTCTCATCGTTAGATGTCAACAGGAAAACCCTGACACTCAGAAAAACCCAAAATCTCAATGCTAAATATTTATCCAGGCACGACAACATTAAAAATTATAAAGCTCATAAAATTGTATTGAATGTTCGGGAGAGGCTCAGATCTGTTGGAGTGATCAGCCGAGAACGAACCCACCGTGGCTGCGACTATGGTGGACAAAAGAGTTCCGAGTCGCCGTGCCAACACGTGGAACCGATCGCCGTGCTTGAATCATTTGATCGAGAGTATTCATCGTCACAGCCTCATATCAACCCAAACCAGAAGGAGGCGAAAGTGAAATTTAGCCAAGCAAATATATATATCTTACTACCTATATATCAAGAGAATAGGGCTGTTACACCCTGGCGCCACTTCACCATTTTTTCCCATGCTGTTCCTTTGGTTGCCGCCCACATCTGCTTCTCAAATTGTCTCTGCCTATTATCTGCCGTAGATATATACCGAAACCTACAAATTTCAGAGCACACCACTTTAGATTTTGTGTGGTGCAGCATTAAGAAGGAATTAGAACATTTTCCCAAATAATTATTTTCATGTACTTTTGCAACTTCCATAATCAACCTTAAAAAGACGTACTCATGAAAAACCCAAGTTATTTTATGATAGCACACCACTCAATTCACAATTTGTAGAATTACAAGAATAATCATCTCATCAAAGAGAACCTGAAAGGAAAATGAAGCGAAGGAAAAAGAAATAAAAGAAACATCAAAGTTTCTCATTTCATGCGACTTCTTTGTAACCACCAACAAATTTATTCCCTGGAGGTTAGTAAAGGCATTGACAAGAAAAATATGCAACAAAGCGGCAGTGCAATGTTTTCAAGATAAGTAACAGTGCAACATTCTTTACCACGCTTACTGCGATCAGCTTCGCATCCTTATCATAAACAGATTCATTATATTAGAGTCGCTGTAAGAGACCAAATGGACACATCAATCAAAACCCAGAAGCCTAATTCTTCAATTGCATTCTCAGACTCAAATTAAACCAGAAATAAACAACCAATTCTAGTTCTTTGAGCATAACCTACAAGATTGACATGAACAGAGACTAAAAAACCAAATTAGGGTATTGATTTAAAACTATCCAAGCTCAGAACTAAACAAAATTCAACATGCAAGCCAAGGGAAACTGAAATTGGTGAAAACAAACCCAGACTTTGAAAGTTCGTCTTTGACGGCAGAGTGACAGAATTCAAAGAAGCTGAAGACACCGGTAGAGAGAGAGAGAGACAAACCTGAACCACAGCAAACCCAAACCATAACTACACCACAATTCAACGGCTTAATAGATGCAAGCATGCAGTAACACGTGGCCGACTCCACAGTAACTCAACTAAGCCGCGGAAGCAAAGCCACAGAAGCTACCAACGCCATCGCCGTAGAGACACGAGAGACACGGACCTGGAGAAGAAGCCGAAGAGCTGACAGCAAAAAGACAGAATCAACCCCAACTACAGCCAACACACACAACAGAAACAAAAGGGCAAAAGAGACAATTCGACAAGCAGATGTGGACGGCTACCAAAGGAACAGCATGACAAAAAATGGTGAAGTGGCGCCAGGGTGTAACAACCCTATTCTCTTCATATATAGCTAGCAAGAAATACAAAAACCAACTCACCTTTCCATTATTGAAATTTCACAGACCTTGATACTTTAATTAGTCAAGAAAGATTGGCACATTAACCATGCCTATGACATGTATCTTCAGCAGATGACTTTTTATAAGACTACCAAAATAGAAATAACGGAGGCTCAGATCTGCTGGACTGATCGGCCGAGAACAAAACCAGCGTGACTGCAACTACGGTGGCCAAAAGACCTCCGAGTCGCGCTGCCAACACGTGGATCCGATCTCCGTGCCTGAATCATTTGATCGAGAGAATTCATCGTCACAGCCTCATATCAACCACAACCAGAAGGGGGAGAAAGTGCAATTGGCTAGTTTACTGATCAACAAAAAGGATAAAGCATCGAAACATGGAAGCTATAGGCCATAACAGGATAGCGAACTTCGAAAACAAATCGCATACCAATAATGCTCACCAGTGATCCGGTCATTTGAAGCCAATCCATCGCGAAAATAGGAACCAACAACAAATCAAAATACATGAACTAACCATACATGAACTAACCTTGCATTTTTCTCTTTCTCAAACCATTGTAATTGTTCCTCAGAGTAAAATATGAATAATGATTCTCAGAATAGTAAGGAGAGGCTCAGATCTGTTAGAGTTATCGGCCGAGAACGAACCCACCGTGGCTGCAACTACGGTGGCAAAAATACCTCCGAGTTGCCCTGCCAACACGCGGTTCGATCTCCGTGCCTTAATTACTTGCTCGAGAGAATTCATCGTCATAGCCTCGTATCAACGAAAACCAACAACAGTGCAGAGGATTCGTCGTGTACGAAACTCCGCACCAATCGAACAAAGCAAGGAAATATTCGTTGTGAAATGAATATTTGCCTAAACTACAGCCAACACACACAACAGAAACAAAAGGGCAAAAGAGACAATTCGAGAAGCAGATGTCGACGGCAACCAAAGGAACAGCATGGCAAAAAATGGTGAAGTTGCGCCAGGGTGAAACAGCCCTAAATTCAAAAACCAACTCACCTTTCCATTCTTGAAATTTCACAGACCTTGATACTTTAATTAGTCAAGAAAGATTGGTACATTAACCATGCCTATGACATGTATCTTCAGCAGATAACTTTTTATAAGACTACCAAAATAGAAATAACGGAGGCTCAGATCTGCTGGACTGATCGGCCGAGAACAAACCCACCGTGAATGCAACTACGGTGGCCAAAAGACCTCCGAGTCACCCTGCCAACACGTGGATCCGATCTCCGTGCCTGAATCATTTGATCGAGAGAATTCATCGTCACAGCCTCATATCAACCAAAACCAGAAGGGGGCGAAAGTGCAATTGGCTAGTTTACTGATCAACAAAAAGGATAAAGCATGAAAACATGGAAGACATAGGCCATAACAGGATAGCGAACTTCAAAAACAAATCGCATAGGCAGTGTGGTTGATGCATCGCGCAACAAACTACAAAGAAACATTCACAAAAGGCATAGCAAATTACAAAGCATGAAAGTTGTCTGAAAACATTCACTGTAACCACCCTCACAGACTTGAAAACAATGCAAAAAATTGAGTTACCAACTACACCCAATTTGTTCACTACCAAGCGAATTGTTTAAAAAATTGATCATAGGGCCAAGCACCTTCTCAGCAGATAACTTTTTATAAGACTACCAAAATAGAAATAACGGAGGCTCAGATCTGCTGGACTGATCGGCCGAGATCAAACCCACCGTGACTACAACTACGGTGGCCAAAAGACCTCCGAGTCACCCTGCCAACACGTGGATCCGATCTCCATGCCTGAATCATTTGATCGAGAGAATTCATCGTCACAGCCTCATATCAACCAAAACCGGAAGGGGGCGAAAGTGCAATTGGCTAGTTTACTGATCAACAAAAAGGATAAAGCATCAAAACATGGAAGATATAGGGCATAACAGGATAGCGAACTTCAAAAACAAATCGCATAGGCAGTGTGGTTGATGCATCGCGCAACAAACTACAAAGAAACATTCACAAAAGGCATAGCAAATTACAAAGCATGAAAGTTGTCTGAAAACATTCACTGTAACCACCCTCACAGACTTGAAAACAATGCAAAAAATTGAGTTACCAACTACACCCAATTTGTTCACTACCAAGCGAATTGTTTAAAAAATTGATCATAGGGCCAAGCACCTTCTCAGCAGATAACTTTTTATAAGACTACCAAAATAGAAATAACGGAGGCTCAGATCTGCTGGACTGATCGGCCGAGAACAAACCCACCGTGACTGCAACTACGGTGGCCAAAAGACCTCCGAGTCACCCTGCCAACACGTGGATCCGATCTCCGTGCCTGAATCATTTGATCGAGAGAATTCATCGTCACAGCCTCATATCAACCAAAACCAGAAGGGGGCGAAAGTGCAATTGGCTAGTTTACTGATCAACAAAAAGGATAAAGCATCAAAACATGGAAGATATAGGCCATAACAGGATAGCGAACTTCAAAAACAAATCGCATAGGCAGTGTGGTTGATGCATCGCGCAACAAACTACAAAGAAACATTCACAAAAGGCATAGCAAATTACAAAGCATGAAAGTTGTCTGAAAACATTCACTGTAACCACCCTCACAGACTTGAAAACAATGCCAAAAATTGAGTTACCAACTGTGCACAAGAGATTCCGGCAGGGAGACCTCCGTGTACACCGTGCGTAGTGGATCAGGGATCGCACAGGAAGAGTAGGGGTGTGTGTAGGGAGAGAGTAAGTCAGTAGCAATGTCTGAGAGAGAGACAGAGGTTTGGGCAGAGCTTCCGCGTATGGCAAGTGTGTTCTTTCTTTGTATGGAAAGGTTGACGATCTATATATACTGGAGAACATGACCGTTGTAGTGTGGTTAATGCGCCCATTAATGGCGGCTTAATTAGCTTAACCATAACGGCACGTTCGTCCGAGTATATAGGAACCGTTAGAGCACGTGGTGCGCGAGTACCGGAACCGTTACGAGGTTGACCGGGTTTGACCGGATTGACCGGGTCTAGGGAGCTCGTGCCATAGATCTCTCAAAACAGTTACTAAAGGTCGCGCGCGGGCTTGGCTCGCACGCGACAGGGCTTACTCTAGCCTCCAAACCACTAAGTCCCTACAAGTCCCGTGCAGTGGTATGCGAGGGCTCTGTCTCGCAGCCCCCACATGGATCAGCTCGGCTGGTGATCCTGTGTGTGTGGAGCACAATATGGTGTGCTGGATGGTTGCCACGTGGCCAAGATCTGTCATGTCAGAAAGCAGTATCTACACCAACTACACCCAATTTGTTCAATACCAAGCGAATTGTTTAAAAAATTGATCATAGGGCCAAGCACCTTCTCAACAACAGGGACATACCTGAAAAGAAAGCTAAGAAAAATATAGACTTAATAAAATCTGGTCAAGTAGAGCTGACATACCGTACAATTATGAAATACTATTCAAACAAAAAGTAGTTTGAAGAATAACATTTGGTTACTTCCTCAAGAGATAATTTTATAATTGTCCAAGTAGAGCTGTTGTACTGATATTTCAGAGACCTGAGGTGAGCGAAAGGATGCCCCAGCTTCATCCTATTGAAAATGAGTTGAGCTGGCCTAGGCTCAATTGCCGCTCGACAGTACAAAAAGTTCAAAAATGGACTCGATCATAGGAGCCTTCTACTATTTACCAATCCCAAATGAGAAAAAATGCTTAGCAAAAGTGTAGTAGCATTGGACATTCTATCCTACCCCAGCCAGATAGCAGATTAAGTAAAAGAATACACATGATTTGGTTTGTTTTTTATTTGATCCTTTTAAAAAGGCAACAACAGTTTAGCCAACCGTCATGAACATTGATCATTGGCTAAATAATAATTTTACTCCTAACTAAAAAGGATATTACAAAAACATGTAAACTATTCACATTTTCACAGCAGAAATTTTCAGGGTCCCAAGTAACTATTTTCAATTGAAAACAACTAAAATATGCAGCACCTCAAATTCATTGTTCAGATGATCGAGCTGTAACAGATATTTTGCGTGTATTGTTAATGTGCTGAAGTGTTTCAGTAATACATACTGGCCCAAATGAACTTTTGTTCACGGAATAAATATGCACAAACCACCGCTTCGGACAACATTGAACAAAATGCAATATTCAGATAAAACCAAATTCCAAAGATAGGCTCAACAACAGCAAATCCAAAAATGTACCTTAATTCAAAAGATCCTTAGTGGGAATCCCCTCCGGACACATGTTTCAACTTTGCTACACGAATGACCACCTACACAAATAGCTCACCAAAACAAACATAGTAAACAAATCGATTTTCAGATTAAAAAAAAGGCAACTCGATTCGAATTTAGATATCATAGACCCTAATCAAAGATACCCAATCAGCTCACCCAGCGGTGGAAGCCTCCACCCTAATCAGCCGCATCAATAGCCAAATGGACACCCCTGTAGTTGAATGTCGGCAACCACTGATGAACTTAGCTCCAATGAACTGTTAAGCCCACGAACCCTAGAATCGAGGAAGAGTGTGAGAAGCACTGGAAGTGAAATCGAAGTCCAATCCATTCAACAAACATGCACTCGAAATCAAAGCGAGAAAAGAAACGTACCTTCAAAGCGGCGCATATCGCTTCTTCTTCCACCGGTCAACTCCTCGCCTTCATATCCACCGTCGATTTTGACAGAGACGACTTCTGTTCGCCGGACCATTCTCTCCGAAGCCGAAGCCACCGCCTGTGATTGAACTCCTAACGTGAGGCCAAAAAGTGTGGTGCATGTCCAGATCCGCCGTCGAGAAGATGAGTGAGTGAGAGAATAGGAGCGACAGAGAGAACCAGTGCAAGCCTCGAATAGAAGCTGCGGGAAGAACAAAGCCTCAAAGAGCTTCTAGCGGTCACGCGAGAGGAAGGTAAAATGACAATACTAACCCGAGGTGGATAAAAAGAACAGAGCAATTTAAAGGAGGGCAAAATGGGTATTTTGAGAAGCAGATGTGGACGGCAACCAAAGGAACAGCGTGGCAAAAAATGATGAGGTGGCGCCAGGGTGTAACAGCCCTATCCTCTTTATATATAGGTAGAAAGATTTATTGTTAGCATTTGGTTCGCCCATGTGGGGTACTCAATGCAATTATCGTAACCTTGAGGGGTTAGTTGCAACAATGCTCAAACCTTATGTGGTTAATAGCAAAGGCACAAACCCTAGGGGGTTATGTGCAAACTAGGTATAAGTCTGTCTATATAAGGAGACAGCCTCCTACACATATTATGTGATACATAATACACAATACACTACTGTGTAGAGATCATGTGCTGATCAAAATACAGTTCTAGGAACCCTAACCTCTCCCTCTAACTAGCCTTCATTGGTGGAACTTGGTGTGGATCATAGCTCTCGTCCTAGTGATTCGAGCCAGACTGTGGGAGCAAGATTGGTGCGTGAAAGCAAGCAACATACGATCATCCGCCGCGCTAGTAGCTAAGGAAGGTACACACATGAATCTTCTGCTATAATTCGCGTTCTAGATCTGTATGTGATAGATCATGTAAATCCTTCATTGGTATCAGAGCCTTAAGCTTGTTTTTCGTACCTCGTAGTTTGTGCCCGAGTTTGACATGCTGTAGAAAATCGAGTTTGTGAAATTTCATAATCATTAGACGAATCCTATATGGATGGATAGAGTTTTTCAGGAGGATTCCAGAAATATAAAGATCATATTTTTTGGACAGACAGTGAATAAGTTATGAATATTTTAAAATTCGGAACTGTATAAATCTGGACTGTTTAATCGGACTTGTAATTCGATTTATTTCAAAAGTTGTTAGAATTGGCTTTTGAATACATAATTGGAATCAGGGTGAAGAGACAACTCCAGAGGTATAAGGATCATCAGAAACGGAGACCATGAAGGTGGCGCGTGGGCTTCACGCGCCACCGACGTCGCCTCCATGCGCGGCCAAGCGCCGCACGCGCCTAGGAGCTGGCGGCCGCCTGCTGACGTGGCTAGGGATGAGGCTACTGACGTGGCAGATGTCGTTGTCCTAGGGCAGACGTGGCATGCCACGTGTCACGCTGACGTGGCATAAGGCCGACGTCAGCGTGACAGAGGCGGACGCGCCCACGCGCGGCGGCGCCTTAGGGCGCGTGCTGCCTACTGCCGCCGTCTTTTTCACCAATTTTTTTTCTACAGACTCAGAATTAAATTTGCTATTTTCTGAGATTTTTTCATAATTTTTGGAAAAATATAAAATTTTATTAATTTCCATATTAATTAATTAGTGTTTAGCGCACTTCCCGAGATAATTAGACAACCTTAAACACACTGTTTTGAGTCCAATTTTTCTGGAGACTTAGATCATTATTACCTACTGCCTACCATAGGTGGTGAGACCTTAGGTGGTTTAGAACAATTTTCGATCTATTTAGTTGATTAGATTATTGCTTATTAATTTCCAGTAATTAGAGTTTATCTCTGGAAATTTCCAGAAAATTTTAGCTTATTTATTATATTATTATACATGTTATTGTGGGATGAATGGATGTGTTTGATGCATGGATGTGGCATATATGTTTTATATTTGGTTTTGGTTTTGTTTTGAATATGTAATCAAAATACGGCCTGCGTGTCGTGCCTCTCTACATACTCTATTGTCTTCTCTTATCATCCAATCGCCTCTATGAGGTTACTTCTTACTAGTATAAGATAGCTAGTAGAGATTGAAGAATAGAAGCTTCAAGAGAGGTGGCCAAACCAAAAGCTATGGCGCAAGGTGCATGGAGCAAATAGACGAACCAAGGAGCTTCCAGAGGAGTACTCGAGATAGGCGAGATCCATGAGGTGGGAAATTCAGGACTTTCTCAGGACGTGCTCCCAATAGTGGGAGTGCACCTTAGGGGCCACATCCATTGCATATTTATGCTTGTGCTTGTTTTATGTTATAACTGGGTGTGATTGGATATAACTGTATAACCTCGCATGCTAAGGAACTAAAACAAAAGAGCTCACATGATTATACATGATTAAAACTTATAGAGAATCATAAATGACGATATTTGATTCCTAGAATTGCTACTAGGTTTTGGTGGAGTCCTTATGAGGAACTATAAAATTTTAATCTATGTATCATGTTATTTCGGAGCTAAGCAAATGCTAGTATTAATTTCCTAAGCAATGTCTCAAGATCAATCATGTCTAAACCGAAACTGTAAAGGCCAAAATGGTGACAACGATATGACGAGTCGTCGTACTATGTAACCAATCGTTGGACATAGGTTGTCAAACCACCTACAAGTATGGTCGAACCTGTGATGATTAGTTGTCACAGCTACACATATACATTATCTTTAAGCTAGTCAATATTGGGAGGCAGTCAAGATAAATGTCATAGAGCGTGCTATGCCAAGGTGAGAAAATGACCTCATCAACAAGTTCTAGACCACTTTGAAATTCAAATATTGTAGGAATGAGCCAAAGAAGAACCTTCGATCCACCTTATCCATTTGCGTAAACTAAAATTATGAGTAGTGACTCATAAATCTCGCCTTAAACTATGAGATTTAAGCCATTTATGATGAGATGTTTAAGTTATCCGATTAGCAATTTGTTGCTATCTCTGCCACGTTTCATGAAAATGACATAAAAACGTTATATAACACACTTTGAGAGTGTCAAGATGCTTGGATAAGACCAAACATCGATCCGTTCTAGGATCTAAGCAACCAAGTGTTTGCTAAGAATACTAGTTCAGCATACCTCTGAAGTCTAAGAAATATATGATTGCTAAGGGTTGTGAATGAAGTATGATCGGAAGATTTAGTCCCTATCCCGGTATTAGAACCGTGGGAAATAGGTGGGGCAAGAATAAGGGAATGTAGGGCAATTGGTATAAGACCAATAGCCCAAGACTGGAAAATGTAAAGTAGAAAAAGGATGTTATCCTAAGACTAGAGAAAAGGCCAGACCTGGCACTAACTTTTCGTCTGAGGATCCATGAGATTATCTTTGAGGGAGTAGCCACCAAAAGTTGTTTTGGTCACAGTTTTTACTTTGTAATTGGTCATGTTATGGTTATGCGCTCTTGAATTCTAGCATGAGTGATGCCTTAGAATCTTTAGATTTCACCTCTGGAGTAGTGACTTAAGATTCTGATATGTGGCGCGCTAGATTGAGACACACAATATCAGGAAAGGATGTTCAGGCTAGCCATGACATGCTTGCTTGGAATGTGCCCAAGATACCCTCACCTGTGTGTGATTCTTGCCTTACAGAATAGGCGAAACGCAAATCGTCCAGTAGAGGATTAAGAACTATTGAGTCTTTACTTAATATTCATTCTGTTGTTGTGATCCATTAAAATTTAAAGCTAAGACATGGTGCTTACTGTTCCGTCACATTTGTAGACAAATGTACGCGTATAAAATATGTGTGCTAGATGGCACATAAGTTTGAGGCACCAGAGTACTTCAGACAGGTATTTACGGAAGGTAGAACCACTTGACAAGAGGATATGTACCTTGGCCAGAATGAGACTGCGAGTGTCTATCTTAGCAAGATCTATGTGATGAAAGACAGTTGGCTATTCCCATACTCCGCAGCAGTATGCTGTAGCGGATAAGAGGCATATGATACTGCTTGAGATGGTTTGATGTATGATAGCGCGTTCAAAGTACATGTTCCCTATCTTGAGGAGACACTTTTTTAAACGGCTGTTGACGTACTCAACCAAATACTCACCAAGTCTGTAGCCACTACGCCCTACGAGATGTGGACCAAAAGACAACCTATATGAGGTCACCTTAGGCCATGGGGATCGGCAGCTTATGAGCTAACTAGATTTTCAAAGTCAGGAAAAGCTTCGCAGAGAAGTAAGTCTCTATGAAATAGAGGTTTCACTGGATGACGCCCCATCACTGATTGATCAACTGGAAACAGTTCCTACGGACCTTCAGGACAGTGGGAGTAACTTTCCTAGTGAATAGCCCATCTTAGATTATGACTGTGTGGGAAAAACTTCTTTGTGCAGGAACGCTCTTTGGAGTATACCCCGTCGATGATTCGACATCGAAGGGGCGATATGATGGTCACCGCGCAAAATAATGATGAACCTAGGATATTATCCCATGATCTTTCATCACCTGACAAGAAGGAATTATACCCTAGATGGAAGAAATAAATCTTCATGGAGTAACATATCTTCTCATACTATTCAGAGTACTCTAGTGGGGTTCCGTGTTCGAAATGCGCCATCTGATTAGTAGTGTAACGTAAATGGATTCACGAGATATATGATTTCTCATAAGGAGATGTCCATAATTAAGGGAAATGTTCGTAGAGATAATGATCTCCGCGAGCATGGAGGAACCGTTAGAAAACGCCAGTTCCTTAGTCCATTATGAGGAATTAGTTCCTCAAGGATTCTTCGGACAGTGGGAGTGACTTTCTAAGCGAGGTGCCCATCCATTGGGATGAGAGTAATTGATGATCCTCCTATGAAAAGGAATTGCTCATAGGACCATACCCCATCGACTGCTGGAGATCGAAGGGATGATCTTAAGGATCACCTTGCATAAACGATATGATAGAATACTGTGCCTTATCGTCCCTTAATTATATAGAATGAAGAAGTAAGCTTTACAGGAAGAGTTAGAGTCCATGAGAGGGCAACCAAGTCTGAGACTAGGTTGACTTTCCGACTGGATGATGAGACTATTCGAGATTAGTAGATTTCCAAGGTCAATCAGATACCCAGACGGAAGCGTGGTAAGGCATATGACTTGCATATATCAACAATATTCGTGATTCTCGATAAACGTGACAACTGAATTTCTCGATAGAGAAATCAGAGAGGTGACCAGTATGACTCGGCCACAGGGTTCCAAGACATAAGGTCAAATGCACAAATGGGTGCAAACTAATTAAGTCCAAATGTGGTCTTAGCTAGTCCTCTATGTAGGGTTTTGAACATGGAATCGCAGCGGAAGAAGATAATTATTCCGTTCAAATCCCTCCAAGGATCACAAGTTAAGAACACATAACGATAGTAAAGGATTGATTTGTGTTTACCTTTGGGTTCTCCTTTGATGACTTCAAACGCGAATAATGTCACGTTCTCTATGGTTGATCCACGCCTGGGATAGAGAATTGGACCTCCCAACCTTCTTGTGCTAGCTAGAACAGAGGAAGGAGACGAAGAAATCACGCAACAAAGCCACAAGGAGGGTTTCGGTCCCCTTGTTGTGGCCGACGGGTTTGGGGTGGCGGGTAGGAGTTTTCGGCCTCTTACTTGCTTGCTCTCAACTCTTTTATCTCCTCTCAATATGTGTTATGAATAACATGTGTTGAGAGGGAAGGAAGGAGTTCCTTTATATAGTCCAAATACTCCTAGTTGTTTCCATAAAAGGCCCAATACTAATCATATCCATATATGGACTAGTATTATTTGCTAATTAGTCCTACTAAGTTAGCAAATTGTTGCAATATGATCCTTTTAATTAATCCTTATTAATTAAGTCTCTTGTCCAATTATATCCATATGGCGTGTGACCCTATAGGATTCTACATAATTGGTAGTAACTATTTACAAACATGGAGTGGTGTCTAGAAACACATCCATGCTACCCAATTAATAGAAATAGTCATCTTGACAAAACCTTGTGATCTTATTATTGCATCCCTTTGTCTCATTATCCGGATTGGACACGAGACATACAAGTCACACTCGTATATCCAATCTATGTTTCTCGATCCTGGGAATAGCCCTATCCATGCATATGACATCAATATCCCCATATTGATTCATATGAGTCTGGACAGACATTCCATAGGCGCCATCCCTCGAGTGACCTCATATATTTGCTCCCGTTATGTGGGAGGGACAAATCCTGTCTACATCACTCACCATCTCTAAGCTTGCTTCCTATTGTTCCCAAGAAGCGCTTTTATAACTACCCAGTTACGGAGTAGCGTTTGACGTTGTCAAACCACAATATTCCACAACTAGAGGATCTAGTGATTTCAAGTCTAAGGATGATAATATCCTATCACCGCGAGAAGCGCTCGTGACTTTACATAACTTGTATGTAGCCTTCTCGGATATGGGTCAATCTAGTATGTCATTACTCCTAATACATACCCATGTGTTGGATCGTGATATCTCCATATCAATTCAACCCCATACTAGTCTATAGATGATCGTCCTATTAATCATTATATTTGACTAGGGATATTTAAGATAAACAACACGATTTGTAAATCTAAGGACTTCATTATATTAAATATCTCCATAAATAATACAATGATTAATCTAGCCAATTCATACTAAAATTAGATTGCCTCTAGGGCATCTATTCCAACAGTCTCCCACTTGCACTAGAGCCAATCTGGTGCATCGCGTATGCCAATAGCTCTAGTGTGCTCTTCATACTTGCGCTGAACAAGCGGCTTTGTGAATGGATCTGCTAGATTATCATCTGTAGGAATCTTGCATTTCTTCACATCTCCTCTATCGATAATCTCTCGAATAAGATGGAACTTCCGGAGTACGTGTTTGGATATCTGGTGTGATCTAGGTTTCTTAGATTGAGCGATCGCGCATGTGTTGTCACAATACAACACTGTGGCATCCCCAATGCTAGGAACTACACCAAGATCATAAACAAACTTTCTAATCCAAACAGCTTCTTTTGCTGCACCACTTGCAGCAATATACTCAGCCTCTATTGTAGAATCAACAACCGTGTCTTACTTGGAACTCCTCTAGCTCACAGGTCCTCCATTTAGGCAATACACAAATCCCGACTGCGATCTGAAATCTTCTCTGTCGGTTTGGAAGCTTGCATCCGTGTAACCAGTTACACGCAACTCTTCCTCACCTCCAAATATCAAGAACGCATCCTTAGTTCTTCTCAAGTACTTGAGGATGTTCTTGACTACTATCCAGTGGCTCTCACCCGGATTAGACTGATATATGCTCGCCATACTCAACGCGTATGATACGTCCGGTCTAGTACATAACATGGCGTACATGATAGATCCTATGGCCGAGGAATAGGTGATCTTACTCATGTGGTCCATCTCAATCTTATTGGATGGACAATCACTCTTTGAAAGAGTAATTCCATGTGACATGGGCAACAATCCCTTCTTGGAATCTTGCATGTTGAACCGTTTCAACACTTTTTCTATATATGTACTTTGACTCAGGCCTAGCAACCTCTTAGATCTATCCCTATAGATCTTTATACCGAGTATATAGGTTGCTTCCCCTAATTCTTTTATTGAGAAACACTTCCTAGCCAATCCTTAACTGATTGCAGCATATGAATGTGGTTTTCAGTGAGTGGTATGTCATCCACATACAAGACCAGGAACGCTACGGAGCTCCCACTAACCTTCTTGTAGACACAAGACTCATCTTCGTTCTTGATGAATTCAAACTCTTTGACAGCTTCATCAAAACGTCGATTCCAACTCTAGAAGCTTGCTTCAATCCATAAATGGATCGTTGAAGCTTACAGACTTTATTTGCATGCTCTGGATCTACAAAACCTTCTGGTTGTTTTGACATCCATCTCCCAAATCTCATAGTCATAGTAAGCCGCAATTGCAAGTAGGATTCGGATGGATTTGGTCATAGCGACTGGGGAAAAGGTTTCATCATAGTCTATACCATGAATCTTTCTGAATCCTTTAGCCACCAATCAGCCCTTATAGGTAACTACATTACCATCCATGTCGGTATTCTTCTTGAAGACCCACTTGCACCCTATGGGGCGTACCCCTTGGGGTGGTTCCACCAAAGTCCATACTTGGTTTTCGTACATGGATTCCATCTCGGATCTCATGGCTTTTAGCCACTTCTGAGAGTATGTCCCTTGCATGGCCTCTCCATAGGTAGTAGGCTCATCTCCTATGAGCATAGTGTCACCAGTTTCCTTCACGAGAAGTCCATACCTCTCTGGCTCCTGGCGCACTCTACTCGATCTACGAAGCTCTTCTGTTACTTGAACATGTTGCTCCATAACCTGTTGTGGTTCCTGTTCATGTTCCATAACCAAATCAGTAATTTGTGGTTCTTGAACTTCTTCAAGTTCTACATTCCTCCCACTTGCTTCTTTAGAGACAAATTCTCTTTCTAGAAACACGCCGGTTCGAGCAACAAACACTTTGTTATTGGTTA
Organism: Linanthus parryae; assembly: GCA_023055425.1. NCBI lineage: Eukaryota > Viridiplantae > Streptophyta > Magnoliopsida > Ericales > Polemoniaceae > Linanthus > Linanthus parryae. The sequence continues at coordinate 101,523,903 of JALGPY010000002.1, forward strand.
GATTGTAGAAGTAATAGCCCTTAGTTTCATTAGGGTATCCCACAAACTTACACTTATCCGATTTCGGCCCGAGTTTGTCTGGCTGTAAACTTTTAACATAAACATCGCAGCCCATATCCTCATAAAAGACACTGTGGGACGGCTCCCACTCCGCATCTCATGTGGTGTCTTCATGACGGATCTGTATGGAACACGGTTAATGGTGAAAGCTGCACACATTAAAGCATATCCCCAAAAAGATAACGGAAGATCTGTCTGAAACATCATAGATCTCACCATGTCCAACAAGGTTCGGTTCCTCCTCTCGGATACGCCATTCTATTGTGGCGTTCCGGTTGGAGTGAGTTGGGATAATATCCCACACTCTCTCAGATAATCATCAAACTCTTGGCTCAAGTACTCACCTCCTCGATCTGATCGTAGAGCTTTGTTACTTTTGCCAAGTTGTTTTTCTACTTCATTCTTAAATTCCTTGAATTTCTCAAAAGATTCGGAATTAGCCTTCACAAGGTATACAAATCCATATCTACTGAAATCATCAGTGAATGTAATGAAATAGACATAACTACCTCTGGCAGGTGTAGCAAACGGCCCACACACATCAGTATGTATGAGTGCTAATTGCTCACTAGTCCTTTCACCTTTCTTGTTGAAAGGGGACTTTGTCATCTTTCCCAACAAACAAGCCTCACATGTCTCATTTGATTCAAAATCAAATGAGTCTAGGAATCCATCCTTATGGAGTCTACATACACGTTTCTCATTTATATGGCCTAGACGACAATGCCATAGATAAGCAGGATTTAAATCATTCATTTTAATCCTCTTAGTATTTATGTTATAGATTGGATAGTTTAGATCAAGTATATATAATCCATTAAATAATTGCGCACTACAATAGTGAATACTATCAAAATAAATGGAACAACAATTGTTCTTTATTCAAATAGTAAAACCTTTCTTGTCCAAACAAGATACGGAAATAATGTTCTTACTCATAGCAGGAACATAAAAGCAATTTTCTAATTCTAATACTAATCCAGAAGGCAGAGACATCCTATACACGCCTATAGCTAATGCAACAACTCTTGATCCATTCCCAATGCCCAAGTCCACCTCTCCTTTTGCTAATCTTCTACTTCTACTCAGATCCTGCATATTTCAATAAATATGAGATCCACATCCAGTATCCAACACCCAAGATGAAGAAGTAGTTAAATTAACATCTATAACAAAAATACCTGGTGGTTGTGGGATCACTATCCCAAGCCTTTTATCCTCCAGATATTTTGGGCAATTCCTTTTTCAGTGTCCAGGCTGACTGCAGTAGTGACAATCACCCTTGATCACACCTTTGGCCACGCCACCAGAAGGTTTAAGGGCAGTGTCCTTAGGTTTAGCAACTGCCTTGCCTTTACCCTTGGAAGTAGAGGCAAACCTTTTACCCTTTCCTTTCTGCACAATCATTATGGCCTTGCCCTTTCCCTTGTTGATGGATTATTCAGCTGTCCTCAACATATTGAGTAGCTCTGGAAGAGGCTTGGCGATCTCATTCATGTTATAGTTCATGATGAACTGTCCATAACTATCCGGCAACATTGCAGAATGAGATCTGTAGCCAACTCTTGACCAATCGGGGACCCTAGGCGATCGAGATTCTCAAGATACCCGATCAGCTGCAACACATGCGGTCCTACTGGGTTCCCTTCTGCCAAGTGACTCTTGAACAATGCCCGAGAAACTTCATACCGTTCAACCCTTGCCTGCTCTTGGAAGAGATGCTTCAAGTGTTCGATCATATCGACTGCATTCATGCTCTCATGTTGCTTCTGAAGCTCAGGAGACATGGTGCAAAGCATAAGGCAGGTCGCATCATTAGCATCGTCAACACATTTCTGATACGCCTTTAGGGCTGCAGGGGTATTATTCTCTGGACCCTCTGGAACGGCTTCTTCTAGTGTGTACAGTTTCTTTTCTTGCTTAAGAACAATTCTTAAATTTCTGTACCAGTCCAGAAAGTTGGTTCCAGAAAGCTTGTCCTTCTCAAGAAAAGCCCGTAGGGAGTGTGATGAATTCGATGGATTGTTTGCCATTGAAATTCTACAAAAACGAGAAATATACAAGATTTTAGTATGATTTTACTATACTCAATAATGGATAGATTATTAAATATAGCTCCCACTATTTTTCTCGGATTAATAACCCTCCATATTAATGCTGAAAATATCCTTATATTTTCTAGTGGGCCAAGATCCATATTTCGTCTTTTCCGAGCTTGCTTTGACAAGTCACCCGGAATTGGTTATTTAGGTAGGAACCATTCCAATTACATCATATGTAACTCTTGGTTCAATTGGGCAAATAACCATTATTTATCCATCCCCATGAATAATCCCAATTATATGCCGCCAGGTTCTTTTAATCTTATTAAATCTACCTAGTTGTGTCTAACCTCTTACTTAAACAATTGCACATTGTTACGTGCCGTCGCATCTAATCACGATAAACCATGTTGGCATGCTTTGGCACGCACAAACATGGGATATAGTGATCATGATGAGTGTTTAAATAACGAGAAGACATAAACACAATATTTTGATTGATGGATTTTGCCTTTCAATTTTAATTTGTATTGTTGATCCATTATCAACATGATCTATATGTTTGAGTTTTGGACAAAACTCCAAATCATAGATCCGGGTTGTCTAATTATCTTATTATCCTAATCGCATGCATCAACCATACACCAATCACAAAATAATAAGACAATAAAATAAACAACCACAACAAAATTCTAGACTAAGATATTCTCAAGCCAATGGGACTATCTATGAACCCTAAAATAGATCACATCGCCATGCGCTCCATCTCTTTAGTCCATCCTTCATAGTCTTGTTGTATGTTCCATGCTCTATCTCCATGGCTCCAATATCTTTGGGCTTCTTTTCTTCAATCTTGGCTAACAATCTATTTTATCTAGCTACTCCTATACTAAATAAAATAAATCTCACAAGTGAGAAAAAGACGACTCGCAGGCCGTAAACCTTAATTAATTATTACATTAATTGATCAGCTCGCAGGCCGTAAAACAAACCACAAAATAAACATTCACACACAAACCACAACCTAGGGCCATATCCAACCACCATGTGAAAAGCACATAAACAGTTAAAACCAATTTCTAACGCGCTTGTTCAATTTTAATTGTTTTGGAAGAAGTGGGGTTAAAAACAATCCAAAAAGACTTCCCAAAGCCCTATTGGATCACACACGGCCTTAGGGCCCTGCCTAGCCCAAGCCGTCAGTCCCCCCAGTCGCGCCTAGGCTCGGCTGGCCCTTTGGCCGTGCGTTTCTTGGGCGGCAAGGCATAGGGGGCGGTCCCCTATGGGGCCGAACCCTTTATGGGAGTTGTTTCCAAAAACAATTCCTTCCTTGTTGCCCAATCCAAGTTGTTCCATGTTGAAAAACCATTTTTTCAAACATGTGCCCAAACCCTAATCTTCAAACCAAGAAACTCACTAATTTGTTGCATCCAATGCACAATTAGATCTTGTTAGATTGAATCTCCATTCAATTTCATCTACTATGCTTAATTCGTCGTTTCACGTGATAAACAAGAATCTAAAGTGTTAAAACAACAAATCGTAACACATAAACTACGTTATGCTCTACGACCTGTGGCTCTGATACCACTGTAGGGTTTTGAACATGGAATCGCAGAGGAAGAAGATAATTATTCCGTTCAAATCCCTCCAATGATCACATGTCAAGAACACATAACGATAGTAAAGGATTGATTTGTGTTTACCTTTGGGTTCCCCGGTTATGACTTCAAACACGAATAATGTCACGTTCTCTACGGTCGATCCACGCCTAGGATAGAGAATTGGACCTCCCAACCTTCTTGTGCTAGCTAGAACGGAGGAAGGAGACGAAGAAATCACGCAACAAAGCCACAAGGAAGGTTTCGCCCCCCCCTGTTGTGACTGACGGGTTTGGGGCGGCGGGTAGGAGGCTTCAGCCTCTTACTTGCTTTCTCTTAACTCTTTTCTCTCCTCTCAATATGTGTTATGAATAACATGTGTTGAGAGGGAAGGAAGGAGTTCCTTTATATAGTCCATCTACTCCTAGTTGTTTCCATAAAGGGCCCAATACGAATCATATCCATATATGGACTAGTATTATTTGCTATTAGTCCTACTAAGTTAGCAACTTGTTGCAATATGATCCTTTTAATTAATAATTATTAATTAAGTATCTTTTCCAATTATATCCATATGGTGTTTGACCCCATAGGTTTCTACTTAATTGGTAGTAACTATTTACAAACATGAAGCGGTGTCTAGAAACACATCCATGCTACCCAATTAATAGAAATAGTCATCTTGACAAAACCTTGTGATGTTATTATCGCATCCCTTTGTCTCATTATTCGGATTGGACACGAGACATACAAGTCACACTCGTATATCTAATCCATGTTTCTCGATCTTGGGAATATCCCTATCCATGCATATGACATCAATATCCCCATATTGATTCATATGAGTCTGGCCAGACATTCCATAGGCGCCATCCCTCGAGTGGCCTCGAATATTTGCTCCCGTTATTCGGGAGGGACAAATTCTGTCTACTTCACTCACCATCTCGAAGCTTGCTCCCTATTGTGCCCAACAAGCGCTTTTATAACTACCCAGTTACGGAGTAGCGTTTGAAGTTTTCAAAGCACAATATTCCACAACTATAGGATCTAGTGACTTCAAGTCTAAGGATGATAATATCCTATCACCGCGAGAAGCGCTTGTGACTCTACATAACTTGTATGTAGCCTTCTCGGATATGGGTCAATCCAGTATGTCATTACTCCTAATACATACCCATGTATTGGATCGTGATATCTCCATATCAATCCAACCCCATACTAGTCTATAGATGATCGTCATATTAATCATTATATTTGACTAGGTACATTTAAGATAAACAACACAATTTGTAAATCTAAGGACTTCATTATATTAAATATCTCCATAAATAATACAATGATTATTCTAGCCAATTCATACTAAAATTAGATTGTCTCCAGGGAATCTATTCCAACACTCTAGACAGTAGTATTTCATTGTGGGATCGTTTACTACATGTTTACGATAGGTGGAAACTGCTGCATATCACTCTTACCAGCAGAGAGTTGGTAACCACGTTACTTGATATCGATGACACACTATTTGCCAGTGGAGCTGGAGGACTATTTGTGTCCACCAAGGAGTAGTTATCCTCTCGATTATGACGAAGAATATTGGTAGGGCGAGAAGGCTTCTTGTTCGTTCATAGGAACCTCATACATTGTCGCAAGAGGCGCAATCCAAGAAGATGCTTGAACGATTCCATATACTGAACCTAAAGCCATAGGATACTCCTGAAGCTCGTTGCAAGATTTTACAAGCCTGAACATGTGCCCTAAAAAGACACCATGCAAGATTGACCAGATGACCAGAGTGCCCGATGCAGTGGGAGTCCTCTATACATTATGGTGTGTAACAAGACCCCACAAACCTCATGCAATCGGAAGAGTGGATTTCCAGGAAATCCAACGTCGGCGCCTATGAATGACCAACCTACGAAAAAGGCAGTGTTTTGATCCCCATCAGAGAGCCAATCACACCCTGCTCTAAGTTTCCAAAAATCCTTCTCATCATTTTGAATATTCCTCAAATCATCCAAAAGATTTCTTTCCTCTTTAATAGAAGAGAGAGTAGGATTAAAAGCATTTGACAGCTGAATTTGTTTAATGTTGGAGATAAGATTATGTTTCCTAGCAAAAATGTCACCAATTGGACTGTAAACTTAAAAGTTTATCCCAGAATATATTTTGATTATCCTTCCAATCATCATGAATTAACTACACGAAGGATTAATGTCGAAGCCAAAAGGTTTCAATACGGAAAGTAGTATTAAACCTCTTAGGAACATAACCATCAAAATGCAGTAAAAAGAGGATTATGGTCAGAGTTGCGTCTTGGTAAATGTTGAATATAAGTGTGAGGGAAATTTTGGAGCCAAGCATCATTAGAAAGACCTCTATCAAGACGTTACATAATAAGATTAGGTGGTAAACGCTTATTAGTCCAGGTATAAGGATTTTCCTCCCTAAAGAGGAGGGGGATAGGGCCTCAAAAAGTCCAAGGATATGAATTTAGCTTATTTGGCTAAGCTTGTTGGAATCTGCAGTATGGGAAACAAAATATTTGGGTCCGTTTTATTAAGGCGAAATATATGCATAATCACTCCTCTCTTGTTGAATGCCCTAATCAGGATTGCTCCCCAATCTGGAAAGACATTATGAAAACCAAATTTTGTGTCAAAAGATTAACCAAATGGAGCATTGGTAATGGACACAAAGTTTCGCTTTGGCACGATTGGAGGTGCGGAGAGAGTTCTCTGCGCCAAAACTACACGAATCACTCATTTGATCCAAATGTTAAAGTGGCAAACATTTTGAATGACAATGGAGAATGGTATACAAGTAACATTGTTACCCACATCTCTGTTGAAGACAACATACAAATTTAAAATGTCACTTCTCATAACACTGGGCAGTGTGATGATATCCCCTACTGGATTGGTACCAGTACGGGAGATTTCTCCATTTCTACTGCCTATACCTGTATTAGCTCTCTCTCAAACCCCTCTGGGAAAGTTATGACAACTTTTGGACTAAGCTGTGGAAACTTAAAATTCCCTTCAAGCTTATCATTTTTATTTGGACCATCAAGCATAACAAAGTTATGATTAATGAGAATAGAATGAGAAGAGGTTTTACCTCATGTGCCCCATGTATGGAGTTGTATTGAATCTCTGGACCATATGTTTAGAAAGTGAACCAAAACAATACCTATTTGGTCCACAATTTGGGGTGTTAATGGGGTTGACATCACTGAGAATGAGACGTTGGATGTGTGGCTGAGAAAAAAAATTACTTAACAAACGTCTGTTCTCCGGTGTCAATCAAAATTGCTTGTTTATTGTTACCCTCTGGTCCATTTGAAGGAGAAGGAACAATAAAGTGTTTAATGCCAAAGAGGACACTGTTGAAAGTTGTGTGAGGAGAATCATTAGCTTTTCACATCAAGTCCAATTTGATTTCTTTAAAGGGGGACTTGATGTATCTTTCAATCTTAGTAATGCCGATTCTACATGGTGTTTTCCTGATGCAGATAAATTGAAATTAAACGTGGATGGTTGTGCTGGGGGAAACCCGGGCAAATCTGGATTTGGAGGAATTTTTCGAGACAACAAAGGAAAATGGAAGCTAGGCTTCATGGGAAAGTTGGCTGAAACTTCAAGTTTGGAAGCGGAGATATGGACTATATACAGCGGCATCACAATTGCTCATCAAAACAACTGGACTGGCTATGTTGTTGAGAGTGATTGTGAGGATGCGGTGGTGATTTTCATGAAGTTTATTAATGGGCCTATAGCCTTGAGATCCCAGATAGCTGGCGGTATTACATTACTGGAAGGAGGAGAAGGTACCATCCATCACATTCCCAGAAGTGCAAACGAGTTGGCGGATGCTATTGCCAACCTGGGTACGTAGCAACATGAGGAGCTGGTTTTGATGAATGAAGCTCCCGAGGAAATCAAAGGACTTATCATTGCTGATATTATGGGGATTGGCATGAATCTCTAGGATCTGTTTTGTTTTGTTGATGTTGTTGTTCTGTCTTTTGTTTGTTTTTATTCCGAAGTATCGAAAAAAAAAGGTTCGGCCCCCAAATTTGTCCGAGGGTTGAATGATCTCATTGAAATCACCCATGAGTAACCAAGGTAAGGAATTAGAAGCATGAATAGAACGGAACTTTTGCCAAAGTGAAGGCTGTAAAGATCGAATTTGGAGAGGTATAGATAGCTGAAAGTAAAAAAAAAAAAAAAAAAAAAAAAAAAAAAAAAAAAAAAAAAAAAAAAAAAAAAAAAAAAAAAACAGTGGTCGTATTGTGCACCTGAACCACTGCATGAACGGCCTGGTTAGATTCATCACCAGTGGATGTATTGTTGAAAGTGTTCTCTCTCAGGACAAAAAAACTTTGCCCTGTAATTGTTTGGTTGCCGCGATGGGCTGCGGTTTTCTCAAAAGGCTTCATAGCTAATTTTTTTGTGCAGATCACATAGAGAGACTACAAACACTAACACCACCACCATCACCGTCTACCGATGGCGTCCAACATCACCGCTACCAGATTCGCGACTGCTATCACTACCAATACCATCATCACCGCTCCCCCACGGAAGTACTAGCTAGGGATTTGGAGATTTCAGGTTTCAAATCCCAGACTTGGTGGTTTGATTGCCATGTTCTTAGATTGATTTGAAGCTTTCTGCGCTGTTCAATTCTTTTAATTACATGGTAAATCTATTCTCTTTTAAGCTGCGTTTCTCTTTCCTGCAATTGATTTGGATGCATTTCAAAATTGATAGTAGTGGATCTGACTGATGATTTTCCTTTGTTATGCGAACAGTAAACAACTTCACGGGACTATGAAATATGTACCATTTTACAAAATGCAAATCTCAGAGATCTGAGAGCTCTCAACCGAAGAAGAAGAAGATGATTTCTTCATTAATTTGGTAAAATGAAAAATACACACTCAAATACTATTTCGTCCCGCCCAAAACAAAAAAAAGAGAGTGACTCACTCCAACCAATCAGACGGAGACACATCAGCTAGACCTAACGGAAGAAAACAAATTCAAATAACTAAAACGACACCGTTAGACTAAAACTAAAGCCAACGGACTAGATTGATCTCCATATCCAATCCAACGGTAGCTGCTCTTCACTCTGCCCGTTCATCTTCATGTCATCAATTTGGCAATGGTTTCATTTTAGTCCATCACCCAGAAAATCAAATACAATTCAGATCATCAAAACCCCCTCGAATTTCAATACCCCCTCTCAAGATGGAGCATGAAGATCAACCATGCCCATCTTTCCAAGTAAGAAATGAAATTGAGCTGGGTGAAGAGCTTTAGTAAGAAGATCTGCCAACTGAAATTGAGAAGGAACATATGATACCTGCACCACTCCTTCTTGAACCAAATCTCTAACAATGTGGCAATCAACATCTATGTGCTTCGTCCTCTCATGATAGACTGGATTGGAAGCAATCTTTAGAGCTGATTCATTGTAACAATAGATCATAGGAGGAAACTCAATCTTCACCTGCAAGTCCTCCAAAAGATACAGCAACCACTTGATATCACAAGTTACAGAAGCAAGACACCTGTATTCTGCTTCTGTGGAGCTTTTAGACACAACACTCTGCTTTTTAGACTTCCAAGATACCAAAGAGGTTCCAAGATACACAAGAAACTCTGATGTAGATCTTCTAGTATCCACACACCCTGCCCAATCAGAATCAGCAAATGCTGACAACTTCAACTCTGCAGTAGCTGAAAAGAACAATCCCAATCCTGGACTCTTCTTCAAATATCTAAGAATGTGGAAAGCTGCAGTTTGATGCTCATTAGTGGGATGTGAAACAAACTGACTCAGCTTATGCACACTATAACATATATCAGGTCTGGAGTTCCCAAGGTACAGCAATTTTCCAATCAACTTTCTGTAAGAAGATGATTCAGCATCTGTAAGCAAATTTCCCTTCTGAGCACTTAACTTCAAATTAACCTCCATAGGTATATTTGTTGGTTTACAACCAAGGTATCCTGTCACTTCTAGAATATCTAGAGCAAATTTTCTTTGACTCAACACAATCCCTTCTGCATTTCTGGTAATCTCAAATCCCAAGAAATACTGCAAATCACCCAAATCCTTCAACTTAAACTGCTGATTTAAAACCCTTTTTAGCTCAATAAGCTGGGCCATATCAGATCCAGTTAACACCATATCATCAACATAAACAACCAGAGCCATGAAACTATTCAGTTTTGCCTTAACAAAAAGAGTGTAATCTGCTTTTGATTTCACAAAGCCAAAAGAAATAAGAGTAGTAGAAAGCTTACTAAACCATTGTCTAGAAGCCTGCTTTAAGCCATATAGAGACTTCTTCAATTTGCATACCATGACTTCCTTGTTCTGCAATTCTGGAACACAATAACCTGGTGGTATATCCATATACACCTCTTCATCCAATACCCCATGTAAGAAGGCATTATTCACATCAAGCTGCATCAAAGGCCACTTCCTTACTGCTGCAATAGCTATAATGCACTTTACTGTTGGCAACTTAGCCACAAGGGAGAAAGTTTCATAATAATCCACCCCCTCTGTTTGTGTATATCCCTTGGCAACTAACCTTGCCTTAAACCTTTCTATGCTTCCATCTTGTTTGTATTTGACTTTGTATACCCATTTACATCCCACTGATGAGTGTCCTTTAGGCAAAATTACTATGTCCCATGTATTGTTTTCTTCCAAAGCTTGTAATTCCATTTGCATGGCATCTTTCCATTCTTGTATCAGACTGGCTTCTTTATATGTAGATGGTTCCTTTATAGCTGAAACTTGAGACAAGAAATGACTAAATCTTGGAGATAAAGCTTTATTGGACACACACTTACTCAAACTGTATTGTGTACTGGAGCTGGAGTTGGCTGTTACATAATCCCTCAAATAACTTGGAATTCTTCTTTCTCTAAGAGACTGTCTTGTAGGAACAGATACAGTGCCAACTTCTGGATTAGAAACTGGCTGCACAAACTCCACACCATCTGTAAGAACTTCATTGCTAACTTCTTCACCAACAGCACATGGCAACACAAAGTCTGATTTAGAATTAGCAATAAAATCTTGAGAAAAAGGAAACTATCTTCATGAAAGATCACATCTCTAGAAACAAAAATGTTCGTTTCTGTAACATCATACAGCTTGTACCCTTTGGTACCAAACACATAACCCAAAACACACATTCTCTGGCCCTTGCCTCAAACTTTCCTCTACCTTGTTTCAATGTAGAAGAAAAAGCCAAACATCCAAAAACCTTCATCAAATCATAATTTGGCTTTCTTTTGTATAACATCTCATAGGGAGTCTTATTGAGCAACACAGAAGATGGTGTTCTATCAATCAAATAAGCAGAAGTCAAAACACATTCTCCCCAAAATCTAGTTGGTAAATGAGATTCAAACCTCAGTGCTCTGGCTACATTTAGTAGATGCTGGTGCTTTCTCTCAACAACTGAATTCTGCTCTGGAGTGGCAACACATGAAAGTTGATGGATAATACCATTTTGTGAGAAAAAATCTTTCAAATCAAATTCCAAAGCATTATCACTTCTAATAATCTTGACATTGAAACCAAACTGATTGTATACCATTTTGCAGAACTGAGGTATCAAACTAGTAGCTTCTGATTTATGTATCATCAAATACACCCAAGTGGATCTTGAATAATCATCTACAAAAGTGAGGAAGTACTTGTATCCATCATATGTAGGAACCCTATAAGGACCCCAAGTGTCAATGTGAACTAAATGAAAGGGTATTTTAGTCAAATTTCCCCCTTCTGGAAAAGGAGGTCTCTTCTGCTTTGCCTTTGGACATACATGACATACTTCAGACAAATTCCCACTTGTGAAATTTAGAAGAGACTTCATGACTTTAAGTTTTTCATCAGAAGGATGACCTGATCTTTTATGCCAAATATCCATAGAAGCTTTGTTGCTAATAATTGCATTTACTGCAGCCATGTCCTTATTAGCACTTGAAAAAAAATACAGCCCACAGGTCTTATACCCTTTTCCAATAACATTGTTGGTTTTTGCATCTCTTATAAGACAAATATCACCAGAACACACAAAAATGCAAGAGCTGTAATGTGTAAGCTTACTAATAGACACCAAGTTAAAAGTGAACTCTGGCACACATAACACTTCTGTCAAGACCAAATCAGCACTCAATTTCACATTTCCTATGTGAGTCACCTGCACCTTATGTCCATCTGGCAAATGAACATAAGTGTCAAAAACAGCTTTGTAGTTTGTCAACATCTCAAGATCACAACACATGTGGTCACTTGCCCCACTATCTAGTATCCAAAAGTGCCTGACTTGTGCATTTTTAGGCAAAACTGAGCTGAAAGAGCAGCTCTGGATCACACCACCCATAAAGTGAAGTGGAGAATCTGCACTTGTTGTTGAGCCAGATCCATTACTAACATCATCACTTCCATGTGACTGAAGTGAGGGTTGTCTATTCCCTATTTGATTCTGCAAAATAGACATCAATTGAGCACACTACTGTGGAGTTATTGACAATGTAGTCATCTGTGACTCTCCACCCTTATCTTCTCCCTTAGAGCTAGTATCTGCCAAAACTTGATGAGCTTGTGCCTTCATTTTGTTCTTTACATGTGGAGGATACCCATGTAGCTGCCAGCATTTGGCCTTTATGTGTCCAGTATTGCCACAATGATAACAGGTAATGCTGGCTTTGTCTGCACTTGTTTTTGTGTTAGAATTATTTTGGACACCCCCTTGAGGACCAAACACATGTTTACTAGTATTGTTAAAAGAGTGCTTCACTGCCATGGCCATAGGATTACTACTTCCTGTACCCCTTCCCAAAGAAGTTTGCATTTCTTGTTGAACCACTTTAGCAAACACTTGATTAAATGTTGGTAAAGGCTCAAGCAAAAGAATCTGATCCCTTAATGGGATATAATTGTCATTCAACCCCATCAGAAATTGCATTGTACAATCTTCTTCATAAGTAACTCTAATGTTTCTAAAAACACCACAAGTACAGGCTCTCAGGACCTCACATGTACACAATGGTGGAGGTCTATAATTTGACAACTCATCCCAAAGAGCCCTAAGCCTAGTATAATAAGTAGTAACTGTCAAATCTCCTTGTTTAGTAGCAGCAATAGCCATTTTTAGCTGAAAAACTCTAGGTCTGTTTTGTTGTGAATACCTTTCTAAGAGATCAAGCCAGATCTCTCTTGAGGTCCTTTTATACACCACACTTCCCCCAATTTCCTTAGAAACTGAATTTAGCAACCAAGACATTAGCATCGTATCACATCTCAGCCATTGAGGCCTCAATTCATCACCAATCGGTGGTTCCAACAATTCACCATTAACAAATCCCATTTTCACTTTAGCATTCAAAGCCAAAACCATCGCTCGATGCCAGGTATTAAAATTCTCAGCTCCAACTAAAATATCAGTAACTAGAAGCATACCTGGATTATCTGAATGCGCCAGAAAGTACGGCGACACCTCACGAGCATTCGCTCCTCGACCTCCATCTGAAGCCATCACCGCACCAGATCTGAAAACTTTGAACACACCGTTCCCAATCCACCACCACAGCGACCTAGATCTTCAACCTAATAGCCACAACCTGGCTCTGATACCATTTTACAAAATGGAAATCTCAGAGATCTGAGAGCTCTCAACCGAAGAAGAAGAAGATTATTTCTTCATTAATTTGGTAAAATGAAAAATACACACTCAAATACTATTTCGTCCCGCCCAAAACAAAGAAAAGAGAGTGACTCACTCCAACCAATCAGACGAAGACACATCAGCTAGACCTAACGGAAGAAAACAAATTCAAATAACTAAAACGACACCGTTAGACTAAAACTAAAGCCAACGGACCAGATTGATCTCCATATCCAATGCAACGGTAGCTGCTCTTCACTCTGCCCGTTCATCTTCATGTCATCAATTTGGCAATGGTTTCATTTTAGTCCATCACCCAGAAAAAAAATCAAATACAATTCAGATCATCAAAACCCCCTCTGAATTTCAATATACCAAGATTGCAATTCCGCTACATACTGATACACAGTAGTACACTACTCATCAGCTAATGGCTATTCAAAGTTTTAGACTTTCAACAGTTGGAATCAAATGAAGAAGAACCCTAGGGTTCTTGATTTACCAGAAACAGAAAAGGGGAAGAACGAGAGAGAGAAGAACGAGAGAGAGAAAATGATTGTTGTATATTTCACATTAATTCACAATTAACCAAAATACAGAACTTATACCAAAGATATTACAGAAGATGCCAAAAGACAATAATACCCCTGAACTTTAGCACTCTATCACTTAACAGCCCCCCTCAAACGCAGAACACTATTGAGAATTAGTGAGCTGCAGTTTGCCAAGAAACCCCTGAAACTGAGAATGTGACAAGGGTTTTGTCATAATATCAGCAACCTGATCACCAGAAGACACATGAGATATCCATAACTGCTTAGACACCACCATTTCTCTAATGAAGTGGTAGTCAATTTCGATATGCTTCGTCCTGGCATGGAACACAGGATTTGAAGCCAGAGCAATAGCAGAGATATTGTCACATAGAAGATGTGGAGAAGAAGAAGACACAATCCCCAAATCCTTCAAAAGAAAAGTGAGCCATTTGAACTCAGAAGCTAAAGAAGCAAGAGCTCTATACTCAGCTTCAGTTGAAGATCTGGCTACTGTAGGTTTCTTCTTGGTGCTCCAAGAAATCAAATTGTCACCTAAATACACACAATAACCAGTGGTGGATCGTCTATCCTCCTTACACCCCGCCCAGTCAGCATCACTAAAGGCAGTGATATTCGTAGAAGACACAGAAGGAACAAACCTTAACCCAGTATGAAAGGTGCCTTTAATATATCGACAGGCTCTCTTAAGAGCTTGAAAATAAGCAGCAGAAGGAGAATGCATGTGTTGACACAAGACATTGACGGCAAACTGTAAGTCAGGTCTTGTAATAGTCAAATACTGCAAAGCACCCACCATACTTCTGAAAAAGGTCGTGTCCTCATGAGTGACAGAAGAAACTGAGGATGAAGAAGAAGAAACTGAAGATTTCACCGCAACAGGTGTCACCACAGCTTTACTATCTAGCAACCCAGCTTTCAACAATAAATCTGAAGCATACTTAGATTAATGCAACCCAATCTCAGAACCAGAGTGAGTAACTTCAATACCCAGAAAGTAATTAAGTGCACCAAGATCTTTTATGGAAAATTGATTCTTCATAAGAAGCAGAAGCTGAGAAATAGAAGTAGGGTCAATTCCTGTGACCAAAATGTCATCGACATACACAAGAATTAAAGTGACAGCTGAAGAAGTCTTGTGCACAAACAAGGAAGAATCTGCTTTGCTGACCACAAATCCTTGATTAAAAAGAAAATTAGCAAGCTTAGAATACCAGGCCCTAGGTGCCTGTTTAAGGCCATAAAGCGATTTCTGGAGCTTGCAAACATAAGATGGGTAGGAGGGATGCACAAACCCCTCAGGTTGAGTCATGAAGACTTCTTCTTCTAAATGACCATGCAAGAAGGCATTAGACACATCCAACTGTCTAATAAACCAATTCTGAGAAAGTGCCAAAGTCAAAACAACTCTAATGGTAACATGCTTCACCACTGGACTAAAAGTCTCATTGTAGTCAATTCCAAACTCTTGAGAATACCCCTTCGCCACTAATCTGGCCTTGTACCTGGCAATAGAACCATCCGCTGCTCTTTTGATCTTGTAAACCCATTTGGATCCAATAGCATGCCGATTAGAAGGTTTGGGCACACGCACCCAGGTTTGTTGCAGCAAGAGAGCTGAATATTCCTCAGACATGGCTTTCTGCCAATGAGCACATTGACTGGCTTGTTTAAAAGTTTGAGGTTCTCTATCAACAAAATCAGAGAGCACTAAATGTGCCTGATATTTAGGATTAGGTTTGAAAACACCAGCTCTGGATCTGGTAGTCATGGGATGAACAGTAGGCAAAACAGGAGGAGAAATGGAAGTTGAAGCATGAGAAGAAGCAGCGGGAGGAAGAGAAGGTGCAGGGGAAGGAGAAGATGTAAAACAAGGAGGAGAAGAAGAGGAGTGAAAAGTAATATTGGAATGAGACAGAAAGGGATTAAGCAAGAAAGCTGTGGTAAAAGATGTGATAGAGGGAGAAGAAGAAGGTAAAGTAGACACAGAAGTGTCAGTATAGGGAAAGATGTGTTCATAGAACACCACATGCCTGGATGTATAGACTCGATGTGTGTGTAAATCCATACACCTGTACCCTTTAGTGGTAGGACAATAGCCAAGAATAATACACTTGGATGATTTAGGAAGTAGTTTATGAGAATTATAGAGTTTCAACCAAGGAAAACATAAACAACCAAAAGACTTTAGAAAATTGTAATCTGGGAGTTTGTGAAACAAGACTTGATAAGAAGATTGAACAAGCTAACGATGTGGGTTCGATTCCCGCTACCCGCTCCAGATCCTTTCTTATATACTGAGAAAAAAGCATATTGGCTAGTGATTGTGAGGCCCCAATTCTTGACTGGAGGGGACACCAAAGGCCTCTGCCCTCCCTATCCAAGGGATATAGAAGAAACGAACTTCTTTTTTTCTGTTTTAAGTAAAAGGAACTCCTATCTACCGAATAATTATAATTGTACAGTTCAATTTGAATTCTAGATTTTGTGTACAACCTACAAATGTCCCTTAACTTTATATACTTTCGATGAAATCGCGGGATTTTTGGAGATTTCACCTATTATTTAGTAAATATATGAGTTATAGCGGAGATAGCCGCAAACGAGCGAAGGAGCTATCAAGTTTTCTTCCTAGGTGCTCATTTTGTATGGGCTTTTAGTTTAATGTTTCTAGGTGCTCATTTTTTGGATTTGATTCTCTCCATTGAATACAATCAAACCAAACCCAATTACGAAAAAATGAAAATTAAAAAATGTAATAGAAAAAATACAAAATCAATAAAGGACGGTGAATAAAAAAACTTATTAGATACCACTGACTCTGGTATCTAATAAGTTCTACCTACTATTGGATTTGAACCAATGACTCCCGCCGTATGAAAGCAATACTCTAACCACTGAGTTAAGTAGGTTATTTATCATTCCAAAGCAAAGAGAACGAAAGGGGACCTATCGTATTGATGGATTATAAATATCATATTACTTAATAAGCAGTTTAACTTGGCTTTTGGTTGTCTATTAATAAGATGATTGGCAGTGGCAAATGCATCAAGCCAATAAGAAACAGGTAATTTGGATTGATGAAGAAGGGCTAAAGCCACTTCCACTATGTGTCTGTGTCTCCTTTCTACTCTACCAGCTTGCTGAGGAGTGTGAGGACAAGTGAGCTGATGCATAGTACCTTGATCAAGAAGGTACTTAGAAAAATCATGACTAACAAACTCACCACCATTGTCTGTTCGAAACAACTTGATAGTGGAATTAAATTGAGTACTCACCATTTTGGTAAATGCATGTAAGAAGTGAATGCAGCAGACTTGTGATGCAAAGGATACAACCAGCAAAATCTACTATATTCATCCACAAATATCAAGTAAAATTTGAATTTATTAAAAGAAGGAATAGGGGCAGGACCCCATACATCAGCATGTACTAACTCAAAAGGAGCACTAGCCATGGACTTAGAAAGAGGAAATTGAAGCTTATGACTCTTAGCTACACTACAGTGCTCACAAACAGAGCTAGAAGAGAGAGATGAAAAATGTAACAACTTGTCTAGGTGATTATAGACCTTGAGAGAGGGATGACCAAGCCGGACATGCCAAATAGATGGTCCTGGAATAGAAGAAGCAGTGTATCCCACAGGAGGCTTTGAAGCATGTCAAACAGAAGAAGAGGGAGCTAAGAGAGCATATAGACCATGTTCACAAGGGCCCCGAAACAGGATGGCCTTTGTAGCATTGTCCTGAATGAGAAATTCAGAAGCGTTAAGAATAATGGTGCAATTATTATCCAATGTGAACTTGGAAATAGACAACAAGTTAGAAGAAAAAGAAGGTGAATGACGAACATGTTTAAGAGAAAAGGAGTGAGAGGGACGAAGTAGGCTACCAGATCCATGATGTGTGACTGGCACTGTAGCACCATTGCCAACAGAGACAGTTTGTGGTTCAGAACAAGTAGTATAGTGAGTGAGACCATTTAAATCATTTGTGATGTGATGGTTGGCACCACTGTCTAAGAGCCAAGACTGCATAGGAGAAGAGGTGGCAGTCATAGCCACTGGAGAGTAGCCCTCAGAAGAAGATCCAACCATATGAGCAGAAGAAACTCCATACTCTGTAGCACTAGAGCCAGGAAGAGGCAACAGTCCACGTCCAGCGGATGACATACCAGATGACATAGAGAAACCAAAACCAGGTATAGCAGAATTAGAACCATAAGTAGGACTGTGATGAACAGCCACCAAACCTTGAGGTGGTCTTGGTTTTGTAGCAGCAAACTCTGTAACATTAAGTTTGTGCCAACAATTCAAAGCAGAGTGTCTACCTTTACCACAGATTTGACAGACTAAGCCACCAGAAACAATACCTCTCCCCCTGCCCTGAGGCTTATAAAACTGTTGAGGTTGTGTGTTAGCATAGGGAGGAACATATGTGGAAGAAGAAACAGAGAAATTCTTCTTGAAAGGAGGGTTGGAGACATGTTTAGGCTTAACAGAAGCAGCAAAATAACCAGTAGGATTCTCAAAATGTGCTACATTAGCCACAACAGGTGAAGAAAGATTCAAGCTCTTCATAAAGAAGTGCAATTCTTCAGTGAGAAGTAAAGAACTCAACTCAGCAACAGTGACAGGAGATGCTCTAATACGAATTCCATCTTTGAAATAATCATACTCTGGTGGAAGACCTTTCAAAATATAAAGAACTAAATCCTCTTCAGGCACAAGTTCATTGACTTGAAGAAGGCTATCAGCTAGGGCTTTAATCTTGTTCAAGTATTCATCCATGGTAAGAGAACCTTTCTCAACAGTGCAGAGAAGCAATTTTAATTGATGAATGTGCGAGCGAGAGAGAGAAGCAAACCTAGCTTCAAGGCTGGACCAGATAGCACTAGCACACGGCAGATGAAGAATCAGAGGCAACAACGACTGCGAAATCGATGCGATGAGACAGCTCTTGAGATGAAGATCAATCGCCTTCCACTGAGAATAAGCCGGATTCGGAACCAAATCACCGGAGTCGCAAGAAATTGAGACCGGAGGAGAGGGCACCAAGCCAGTAATAAACGCCAAAAGACCATTAGCAGACAACACTGTCTCCATTTGAGCTCGCCATACAATGTAATTGGAGGCTTCAAGCTTGATCTGAATCAGCGATCGAAGGTTGGAGATGAGAAATGTCAAACCGGCAGGGAGCGATTCGCCAGTAACTGAGAGAGCCGGAGCCGATGAAGTGGATGAAGACGGAGACGACGCCATAGATTGGAAGATCGAGACCAGAGCAACGACGCAGTGGCTCTGATACCATGAAGAAGAACCCTAGGGTTCTTGATTTACCAGAAACAGAAAAGGGGAAGAACGAGAGAGAGAAGAACGAGAGAGAGAAAATGATTGTTGTATATTTCACATTAATTCACAATTAACCAAAATACAGAACTTATACCAAAGATATTACAGAAGATGCCAAAAGACAATAATACCCCTGAACTTTAGCACTCTATCACTTAACATCAAAGTCATACAATTGCTTACAGAACATTATGTAGTAGAGGTTATTAATTAATTACATTTCCACTCAGAACTTTGGGATACATATACAAGAAGATTTCACGCACACAATCTAAACATGGAAATGCCATCAGACACCGTGGTTATCGTTTTTAAGCTCCGGCATTGGTGGTGTATCCTGACTTGTACTAGGAAGTTCGATTTCCATCTTCACCTCTTGTGCTGTTGGCCCATGTGAAACGGCGCTTGCATCAAAAGAGACAGAGTGTCTATCTGTTCTGTGAGACGGACTAAATGGACTTGGCGGGCCATTAGTATTTGGTGAGTTTTGGAGTGAGAAAATGGAAGGGCTAGGAGGGTTCCCAGCATTGGGAGACGCTTGGAACGAACCTAGACCTTCCCTGTTCTCGATCCCACTTGTTTCTCGCCGCTCACTCCTTCTGAAAGTATGAGATGTCAGGTCTTTCTCGTTGAAGTGTCCAAATAGAGCCTTGGTCTTTCTCCATATTGATGCTGTCCGATCAAAATGAGTGAAGACCTGCTTGTGCTCGTAAACAAACATAATGGTATATAGTGCCAGAGCTGAAAAAGATGCAGCACCTGCTATTAGGAACAAACCCCAGAAACTGTCCAAGTCGAGGTTGTAGGGATTGGGATTGATAGAGGTGTTTGATTCTGGACAAGTACTGTTCTGGATCCATCTTTTCTCAATTTCAATCATCTCAGGTCCCTCAGTCACCCTTAAGACTGCTTCTGAAATATCACGTACTAGTGGCGACCCAATAGGAAAGGCCTGTGAGTCATGAAAGATACATGAGAGAAAGATATAGGGAGGGAGGGAAGGAGAGAGAGGGAGTGAGGGAGGGAAGGAGAGAGAGAGAGGGAGGGAGGGAGACTTACAAATCCAAAGCCCGCAGTTTTATTTGTTGATGTTAGTATTTTGTATTCGGAGCAATTATGGGCGACAAAGAGCTTCATATATGGTACTTCATCAAAAGCCGCAGCAATACCACCATGTTTAGTCCCATTTGAAAAAAATGCTTCCAGGTCCGCTTCAGAACGAAACATCTTGAGGTGGGAATCATCAAAGTTCATCTGTTTAAGATTGTCATAAACAAAGCTACCTTCTTGGTATCCTATATTCTCCCCTTTGATTCTAAGCTCATCTAAACTGGTAAAATCTGCTACAAGCCTTCGCACTGTAAACAACGAAGTCAAGCTTGCCGTATAACTTTGTGTCAGGATGAGTACTACAAAAAACCATATGATCATCACAAACCTTGCTAGGTTGCTCAGGACCTTCTCCCCTGCATAATTTAATAGTGTAATCATCAAAGAGTGTTAATCTGAAAACCACTTTAACTAACATTAAATACTGCAGAAAGAAGGTTTTGAGTTTTATGCATTAAGAAATATCCCTCAATTCTTCTTTTCGCTAATCCATATCATTTTATCGCACGCTGTAGAGGGAGAAAAAGGGCTGAAAAAGTAGTTTTATATTAGCATTACTCTATATAAAATTCATGTAAAGAATTCCATTTTAGTTACTGTACTGGACTTACTGTTATGTACTAGTAGTACTAGACAAGTTAGGGTAAAAGAGAATTACGCTGTGCAAAAACCATTGTTGAGAAAGAGAACCAGAAGACAGTTCCAGCCTGGTGAGAAGGAGGCCCCCTGAAATCTTCGTTTATCCGATGTTCAAGAACCCAAACCACAAAACCAATGAAAAAAAAGGACCAAAAGCTGGTCAACCAGAGTCTCCAACTCAGAGGTTCTAAGAAAATCCATGCATTTGTACTCTTATCATTTCTCGTTTTTACAACCATAGACACCCCAGACTCTGTGTAAGGCAATGAAAAGTCCACAAACCGTGATCTATTTGCGACAATTGTAATATCTCCAACTGCAGCATCAAAATCCTGTTTAATCAAATTGTTCATCACAAACATCATTTTTGGTCACAGTTTATATCAAATTAACTAAATAGGGAATGCTGAAATGTCAGTTTGCACCTTTGCATTCCTCTCAAATGTCTAGAAAGCGAGACTTACCCCTCGAAAAACACTGTACACCATGTCATTGTAATAGCCGGGTTTTGTACTATCATTAGGTGCATATGAAACATATTCATATGGAATATAGTAGGGCAATGCTCTCATAACTGCATCAAATACGTCGATACAGTACCCTGTGGCTATAGTTTTGCTCGTCTTGGGATCTGTTTTAGCATGCATAAATCGGGAAAAACCCAGTTTCACAGGAACTGCTATCCTCAATTTCTTTCCCTCGGCAGGAATAACCCAGCCTTTAGGATGAGATGTTATGTCACCTGGCCAGAAAATAGGTTTGAGGTTGGCATGGGAAGTGGAATAAGAGCTTGTACTAGGGATAGGTAATTCCTTAACAATCCCATTATCAGCCGTCCAATACCCGACTCCTCTTCCCCCGTCACCAATCACATTTATTATCTGATAAGCTGATGATTGTAATTGTCCATCAATTATGCGGAATTCTCCACCTAGTCCTGTAAATCTTGTGTCTAGCAGAGCTTGTAGAAGTTTCGGGCCATTCAGGGAAACACCAATTCTGTCAAGTTCTGTTGGTGAAGTTGCTGAAATGTTTGGCTTCTGAAAGATATTGCCTCTCTCACTGGCTTTCTCAACTGCCATTGCTAATGCTGTTGCTGCATCATACGCCCATAGTCCAAAAACATTCAGATTGACATTAAGCTCAGTTGGATTTTCTTGTTGGTACTTTGTTTTCCATCGAACAGTGAAACTTGCAAGCCGCTCTGTTGTTGGAACATTGGATTTTACACCCAACACACCTTGCATTGAATGAATAGCTAAATTATCCATGGAGCTCAGGGTATTTGCCACTGCATCGGTTGCAATCCAAACATAGCCTTCTTCCATCATTCCTACCTTTTCCGCATTTATAAAAAGCCGAGAGGCCAAAGAAGGATTCATGTGCACGACGAATACCCTAGTTTGCATAGTCCTTAACTTGTATAGCTCAGCAACAATTTGATCATCAGTAGCTACCCGAGAAATGACACTCCGGTAGGGAATGCGAGCATCGATGCTTACCAAGGCATCAGCCAAAAATGGTATAATTCCCTCTCCAAACTCGCTGGCTTCATAAATTGGAACAATTTCTCTCCATCCAAAGGCTTGAATTATTGAACTTATGGCCTTTACCTGAGCCGAGTCATTTTGCGTGGCACGGACAAAGTATGGACTCCGAATAGGAGAGAGAAATGCACTGGTCGCTGAGAATGAAATTATTGGTACTCGCGCTTTTTCTCCAAGATTAACTACAAACTCTGCCTCCATCGATGTCAATGGTCCGATGATTGCCTCGACTTCTACATTCTTCAATAAGTCTAGGGCTGCATTTCATTAGATCATCTAGGTAAGAAAGATAACAAAACCAGATTGTCACATAAATATGAATTATGAAGTTACTTAGAATAGTTTGTTTATATTAATTGTGCATTTCTGAATTTGTAGAGGTAGTTTGGGAAATAAGCAACTGTTTATACAAAGAATAATAAAGCACAATTTCTTAATATCGAAGAGTGAAAACATTGTTGTCACTGTGCAGCTGTGCCAAAGACGCTCAGGTCTCTGTATATTTGTCTTCTGTAGCACATGGACTGAGCTTTATTCATCAATTGATATGATATCTTACAAGAGGTCAAGATATATGCAGTGAGAGGTTTCCCATTCGTAAGATTTGTAGACTCGTTCTCATTTTGTTCTCTCCGGAATGTGCATTCATTATCTTTTGGTTTACGGTTTCCTGTTTCTGCAATATTTGTTTGATGTTGACTAGATTTTTCTCTGCTGTCAAGTTACTCTTCCTTCTATCGGGTATCTTGAAGCTCTTTATCAGTTGCAACATTAAGAGCTACTTATCCTGAAAACTACTCCTCTTCGGTGGGCTTAGGAATGTCTAAGTGGCCTTCCGTGGTTTGTGGGAGTGGAGCTTTTGTTACAGTCGTGGTGTTGTAAAAGCGGGTGCTTTAATTCACTTTTGGATCGGAAGATGAAGTGTCTATTAGGGCAGATCTTTGGATACGGTACAGCCATATACCCAATCTGTTTTTAGTGTCACTTTTGTTAGAATCTCTAGGGGTCAGACCCTTTATATTTGGCGCCTCACGACTTTGTTCCCTTCTTGGTCTTTTATAGAGATTTTGACATCTTGTTATCCATTTGTCATTTTCTGAACTTCCTGACAGATTTCTTTGAAGTGGTGAATTCCATTCCATGGTAGTCCTGGTCGAAACCTGCTTATTGTTTGTGGCTCAGGTTAATCTATTTCTTGGCTTTTCTTGTATTATCTTTACCTTCTCAGTGGTCGATAATCAGAACTTTTACTGGTTATCGTTTTCGGAAATTCCTTATCACTTGTAACTTTAAGAGTCTCTTGGACCTCCCCATCACTCCAAATTACTGCTCTAGGGTGGGCTTGGGGATTGTCTCTTTCGACTCTTGTAGTTCGTTGGTGCTTAAATTCAAGTTTGGATGAGCAGATAAAGTCTCTATTAGTGAAGATTATTGCATAACTTATAGCATTTTTTATATCGATATCTTAGGATCTTGAGGGATCACGCCCCGATGTTTGGGGCCTCACAAGTCACAACTTTAGTCCCATCTCGGTTTATAAAGAGATTTTTGCTATCCATTTATCCTTTTTGAACTTCTGGATATGCTTGCTTGGAAAGGTGAATTTCATGGTGGTCGTAGATGAAATAGGCTTATAGTTTGTTGACTAAGGTTAATATAATTCTTTGTTTTTCATGCATAGTTTTACCTTCTTCCTGGACTATACTATGAACTTTAGTGGGTAATCATTTTGGGAAGTTCCTTTTAGTTGTGCTCCTTCGCTCATAACCTATAGGCTAGTTTCCCCATTCGGTTGCTTATGTTTGAGGATGTTTTTTACTTCGCTCAAGTGTTGGTTCAGATTGGATATTTGGCCGCGTACTTTATCCACCTAAATTCACTGTTTTTGTTCACTTGGACTTTAGTGAATAATGTGTTTCTCGCCAAGCTGACTTACACTATGATTGCAAATCAAATGAGAAAAGAAAAGAAATTATTACTGAAACTAGGTGAGAAGAGAAAATATAATACATGGTTTCGGCTTATTGCTTACGCGTTTGGATGAATAAGGGAAAAAGAGTTAGAAATGATTGTCTTTTCCTGTCTATTATATGTTAAATCAGTTTATTAAAAGAACCGTAACAATTTTGTTTTTGTATACATTTCTGAATTCGACCTTTAACACCATAGAGACACACAAGTAGAACTCAATGTTCGACGTCGTCAAAGCCAACTCTATCATTTCTGTTTGTTTTTTCTTCTCTCCTTTTTTCAAACTCGCAACCTTACTAAGATGAATGCCTCCATAAAATTAAGCTTTTTTTTAAAAGGAATAAAATTAAGCTTCTTACATATTTAGGTGAGTTAAAAAGTAAAAAATAAAGTAATTGGATCTCACCTCACAGTGCAATGAAGATCACATAGAGGTTAAGATAAACGGGAAATTAAATTAAAAAATTTCGTTCAAGTCAATTTACCAAAGTAGTGCATTAATTATAATTTTTTTACATGTGTAGTTTCGGTCTAAGCAAAAAAAAATCTTTAACCACTTTCTTTTCTCGCCGAATCTCATGACTTTTGGTGAGAAACGAAAAGTGAATTGCGGTGAGATTTCTATCTCTCATATTATTATTTTTTCTCACCAATTCTCATATAAAAACTAATCCACTTATTTAAACATGAGCGAAAAAACTGTTTCTCACACATTCTTTTCTTTTCTTATTAAATCATTCAATCCAAACATTGTGTTACCCTTTCAGGATGAGTTGAGTTTGGCTATATAACATGATGTTGTTTATACAAAGGCTAAAGAAATGGATTTGAGAATCACATTTCAGCAGACTTGGTTAATAGCAGGCCGACAGACTAATTTATTCTCAGCAGATGTTATATTTGATTGATAATTTCTCTAGCAATCCTTACAAGCGTTATAAAATACTAGTATTGCACTTGGAGAATGATCAACGTGTACCACATAATCTGGTCTGCAGGGATAAAGCTGATCATGACTGCTGGGTATAAGGTTTAGGGAACTCATTGAGCCACAGCAAATTTGAGCTCTAAGCAGCTTCTGTATTAGCCATTCTTTGTGTTTTCGCATGGTTAATTTCACACAATCTTGGACATGTTATACGAACTTATTCTATACACTTGTTTCAGCTAGCTGGAGAATTGGCAGATCTTTGAAGATAGGTCCCAACATTGCTCATTAGCCTTTGTTTCCAGCTGAGAGGTTTTGCTGATTGCTTTTCGTTGCTAGTTGTGTTACTAAATGCCTGTTTCATTGGTCTTGTACGTTTTAGATTGCAGATATTTTTGTTTTATGTGAAGATATT
Source organism: Linanthus parryae (assembly GCA_023055425.1). Classification (NCBI taxonomy): domain Eukaryota; kingdom Viridiplantae; phylum Streptophyta; class Magnoliopsida; order Ericales; family Polemoniaceae; genus Linanthus; species Linanthus parryae. Next base: position 101,549,823 of record JALGPY010000002.1, read on the forward strand.
TATTTTGCCAAGTAGATAACTAAAAGGCTCTGTTTGAGGACACATGATTATTGCATTTTGGATTATTGGTTTATTGAAATCTGTGGTTAGATCCAAATTACAAAAGGTCCCCGGACAGGCCCAAAAAAGCACAAGGCCTAATACTTAATATGACCAAATGTGTCCTACAAACATGGCCCCTATTGAGGAGTGCATGTTAGCTTTCGATTTGCTCAAAGAAAAGCTGATCATTGCTATCAGCACTACTCCAGATTGGACTATGCCGTTTAAGCTTATGTGTGATGCAAGCAATTATGCGGTGGAGCAGTTCTGGGACAGCGGAAAGACAAGGTAGCTCATGTCATTTATTGTGCTAGTCGAACTCTGAATGATGCACATGTTAACTATGCTACTACTGAGAAAGAGATGTTAGCTATCATCTTCACCGGACATGTTTCGTCCATATCTTGTGGGTTCTCAAGTGACAATTTTTACTGACCATGGGGCCCTCAAGTATCTTCTCACTTAGATGGATGAAAAGCCAAGATTGATGCGGTTGACACTTTGATGCAAGAGTTCAACATTCAGATCAAAGACAAGAAGAGAATGGAAAATGTTGTAGCTGATCATCTATCCAAATTAGTGAATGAGAAGCATGAGGAGGTGCCTATCAAAGAAGACTCGACACTACTAATTGTTTGGTAGGTGGACTCAATAAATAAACGTGCAAAGTAGAATGCAGACACATAGCCAAACAAAACAAAATACAATAATATATGTAAAAAAACGACACGGATCACAAAGACACATTACGACACAAACAACATATATGTAACTAGTTAATGCACGACACTGACATGGCTAATATTCGGCTAAAATCACCCCACACTAGAATGCTTCGTTGTCCCCAACGAATACAGGGATAAAACAAGGTGGCTCGACATTCCAATGCGGGGCCAGTGAATGTACTCAGAGTCCTCCACACCTTCCGAGTTGGGACTCGAATCATATCTCACACCCTCAGGCTTCAGACTATGGGTCACCCCCCATCATCTTTACTAGCTAGTGGAACCACCGGTCCTGCCTATCTAATTTTGCGCCGAGTCGGCGTTGGTTGTTTCGCGAATGAACGACTCTATTTACGGCTATATCCTCCCCCTCATCCGCGCGTCTCTCCGCCGCTTGGTACTGAGCCTCATCCTTTTTCTCACAGGCTATGATGAGCTTCATCATAGCCTTCAATGTGGCATCGATACCAACAGTGGCCAGAAGAGACGGACTCGAATCACTCGCAGCTGGGGCTTTACTAATCTGCCCCTTCTTCCTTGCCCCTTTCCTCGGTGTGGCTTGATTGGTCACTACTACCACCTCATCCTTGTTCGGGTCCGAGATCTTGAGCCAAAATCTCTCGTGCTCAGGGGAATGGTCCAAAGAGGGCCATGATTTGGACCGTTCCCCTGAGCCTGAGAGATTTTGGCTCAAATTCTCGGAACCAAAGAAGGATGAGGTGGTAGTAGAGAGCAATAAGGCCCCACCGAGGAAAGGGGCCAAGAAGAAGGGGTAGAGAAGTAAAGCCCCGACCGCGAGTGATTCGAGTCAGTCTCTTCAGGACACTGCTGGTATCGAGGCCACATTGAAGGCTATGCAGAAGCTCATGATAGCCAATGAGAAAAATGCCGAGGCCCGGTACCAAGCGGTGGAGAGACGCGCGGATGAGGGGGAGGATATAGCCGTAAATAGAGTCGTTCATTCAAGAAACAACCGACGACGTCTCGACGCAAAATTAGATAGGTAGTACCGGTGGTTTCACGAGCTAGGGAAGAAGATGGGGGTGACCCTTAGTCCGAAACCTGAGGACGTGGGATATGATTCGAGTCCCAATTTGGAAGGCGTGGACTCCTAGTCGATTCGCTGGCCCTCACATTGGAATGCCAAGTCCCCTTGTTTTTATCTCTGTATTCGATGGGGACAGCGAAGCATTCTAGTGAGGGGGTGATTTTAGCCGAATATTAGCCAAGTCTGTGTCGTGCATTAACCAGTTACATATAGGTTCTTTGTGTCGTAATGTGTGTCTTTGTGGTCGGTGTCGTTTTTACATATACGTAAAGTTTGCATTCTACTTTGCATGTTTATTTATTGAGCCCACCTACCAAACATTGATTAGTGTCGAGTCTTCTTTCGTGTAGCCGTGTATTTAGAGTAGGAATTATGAGAAAAATACAATAAAATAAGGAAAATCAGAAGTCCAAAATAATTAAAAAACTGAAAATTTTGAGAAAGGGAAAAAGAAGAAGCTTGAACGTGGAGAGAGCGCAATGATGAAAAGTGCGTGAGTATTATGTAGAATTGCGCGTAGGTGTGTGGAAACCGAGGAAGCAAACTCGCAGCCGAGACCCCCTTAGAATGCATAGAGAGAGTTCATAACTCAGGTGACGAAGTCGTTTTTGAAATGAAACTGAAATTTAAGCTGAAAGTGTGTGATGTCTTTCCCGAGACGTTCGAGTAGTTAGCCGATAATGCAGGACCACCGTCTTAGGTAGTCGATAACCCATCCTCGTAGTGGCAACGGAGCAGTCGTGCGAGTGAGTTTTATAGGAGCCTCACGTTCCGTCTCACAACCTAGGTCCACTTAGTTAACCCCTTGATTTGTTCACCCCTTCTATTCATATCCCTTCCGCCTAGGAGCCATTATTTATGACTACCATCACTTGAGTAGTTTGGCCTTTTCCTACGAGTCGTGACGGAGGGAGTGAGTGAGGGAGGTTCGATGAGGAAGTGCTTCATTTTATATCTTGTGGATTTCATATTCGTTTCATTTTACGAGGGGATGTGAGAGTTAAATGACTTGCGCACTTCGGCGTGGCTGTGAGTCGTGTCCGTACATCACGATCACAAGCATGCAAAAGCCATGTGCGTGACATTCTTTCCGCACTACCGGTGCTGGTTGATTGGTTTGAATTGGAAAGCGTGCCACAAATTTACTTCCTATTTTCATTGTTGTGGATGTTAGGATGGTTAGTGGCATGCGTTATATCATTGATTCGATTATTTTGAGAGAGATAGGGCTTCATCGAATGTGGGAGTGGCAGTTACGTCACGAATTTTATCATTTATTACATTTTTCACCTCGACTACATTTCACGAGATTTTTAGACTACCCGGATTCGCATTTTAGTTATTTTCTGTATTTTGATGTATTCTATTTACAAAAAAAAAGAAAAAAGAAGAAAAGAAAAAAATATAAAAAAAATAGATAAAAAAGAAGAGGTACTTGATATTGTTTATTATTTTAGTTCAATAAAAATCCCAGTAGTCTTTGCTTTTGGTTCCTTACGTTTCTTCACGATCGTGGCCGCGAGAATAGCGTTACACCGGTTATGAGGGGATTGAGGGCCGGAGTTGTGAGACTTGGGTTCCGGATTACGTCTTCGTGGTGAGGGAGCATGAGAATTGGTTTTTGGTGAGAATTGTCACGACAAGTAGGATCCCGCTTCTAAAAAGCCTATTCTACCGTCCCTAAGCCTTCATCAGTTTAAACCCGATTAGATTAAAAGCTCGGACGATGCATTAGGCTAGGCAAGATCGTATCTTACATTTTATCGGCACACGTAAAGGGCTAGTCACTTTTAGATAGAAACGTTAAGCTCTTTATGCTCTCTGAGGGGCTTTCGGGTCTGCGAAGAGTAAGTCTTCGTCGGTTTGCACATCTTTATGTTGCGTGTTTTGTGATTTGAGTGTACTGAGAGCTTGATGATTTCCCATTCAATAATTTGAGATTGCGGGATCTCGGAAATAGATAAAAAGAAAGTTTTGTGTGTAAATACGTGTCTTAAGATCGAGTCTAGATTGCATTGCATCATATTGTTACATTAACCGAGTTGTGCGTTGAGTCTTGTTTGTGTCAAATCGGCTAATATTCGGTTTTGTATACAATGTGGTGGATCGAAACGAGTGGTTGGTTGGTTGTTTGGCTCCGTTGTGAGTGTGTGATTTGGAATTTGCTCGGGACACACAAACAATAGTATGTGGGTGTTTGATAATTCCGTATTAGACTTCTATATTCTATTGAGTTTCTATCGTTTTGTGATGGAAATGGAGTGTTTAGTGTTGTTCTGGGTTATTTTTGGTATAATTTGATGAATTGAGCGTTGTATGCGTTAAATGTGAAGTCCGGGCATTTTCTGCATCGTTTTACGTGTATTTTACATGCTTTTGTCACATTTGATCTTCACGGGGTGTTCGTGTTGTGATTTTCACGAATGGAGCACGCGAGGAGCAAGTGGATAGAGAAAATGAGCTTCGAAATCTATGGCACGCTCGGGAATTGAAGATGAAAGTAAGAGTTGATGATTTAAGTGCAAGGAGCAAGTGATAAGGAGATACGAGCATTCAAGAGAAGTAGGAGGCTCAATATGAAGGAAGAAGTGATGATTTGATGCTCTGGAGATGATTGGAAGATGAAGAGAGGACGTTCGAAGAAAAACAGTGTATTGCGGGACACGACATCAATGTACAGGAGTGTGCAGAGGTCGCACGACCTCTGAATGAGGTCGCACGACCTGAAGTGTGTCAAGACAGGAGCTGCATAAGTGGAACAGAAGAAGGAAATTTTGATAAGAGGTCACACGACCTCTGAATGAGGTAGCAGGACATGGAGCTAACTTCACAGAACTCATCCAAAGTTACAAGAGGTCTTGCATGACCTGTTTCACAGGTCACACGACCTCAAGCCCCAAACCCAGAGGTCGTGCGACCTGAGGAATGAGGTCGTGCGACCTGGATTTCGTCAGAATATTTTGGAAACTCTCGGGAACATCTTTTATTTAGTCCTAAATGGTTCCAAATACTTGGGGAACGTACTAAAACACTATTATGTCATATTTTTTTTGTAATTAGACTCTACGGAACACGTTTTGGAGTATGGATTTTAATTCGTTTGGATCTCTTTCTCTCTTCTTTTTCGTTATTTCTTGCCCTTGTTCATGGAAAACATTGTGATTATGTCAGAATTCATGAGTAGCTAAGCTTTAATTATTGGGATCCTTGTTTGGTAGGTAGGTTTTGCTTTGAAACTTACGCTTTGAGGTTAAGATTCATTTTTAACTTAAATTAATGCGATCTTCTCTTGTTATGAATATCTTATATTATTAACTTCATCTTTCATGCGTATGACGTCACCGGTGGTTGTGGCAGTGGCCGCCTGTGGGAATGGCTGTGGAGGTAGGTGATGACAATGGTGGTTCTTGGTGGCGAATGTGTTAGTTTGAGTTGTTGTCACAATCCCACACTCTGCATAAAATGATTTTTGAATTTTAAACATGTACTGTGAAAACATTTTACTTGGTAAAAAGTTAACGAGGAAAATTGCGAACCAAATACCAAAATAAATGTTTTCTTCTGGAAACTGATTTACGACCAATTGAAGGAAGTCTAAATGACCGATTGGTTGTCAGATATGGATGGTGACTTTAAATTGTACTGTACAACTGTTATTAAGTCGTCACAATTGATACCACTCCGTTCCACCTCGTTCCACCTCGTTTGCATTATTTGGACTCTTACCACTATTCACTGGGTCACTTTGACCCGATGATTTGGATGGCAAAAATTTACAATTTTTAAATAATTTTTTTATAGTGTTGGAGAGTAACTCTTATTCCACAGGACCATAAAAAAATTATAAAAAAATTATATCGTTTTGCGATCCAAATCACCGGGTCAAAGTGACTCTGTTACGGGTGAAAAAGTCAAATTGTGCATTTCATGTGGGACGGAGTGGTATACAGAGATTGGTTAACCCTGCAAACTTAAAATGCATATCGTATCCCTTTGAGTTGTGTAATGTATTACTACGATTCCACGTCTTTTATGTTTCTTTCAATAGTAGAATATTAATGGAATGATGAAGTTCGCATATTAAAAGAACTTTGTGTAACTATCTCAAGTAGTTGAACATGTGGTGACGAATTATATCTTCTTACTGTTACGCCAGAATAATGTGTATAGGCAAATTCGCAACAGATAAAATAAATTACAAACTCTCTCGTTACCACAATATTGATTTGAACAAAATGAGTAGCTTAATGATGAATATGCGAATTTATGACAAGTTCGCACTTCGAAATTTGGGCTCCGTAATGCAATAAGTACCTCAACTAGTACGACATCCACCAAAATTGTACCAGAACTTCGCTATTTCAAGAATATAACTTTCATATCTTTATTGAAACGATAGAGGATGGATCCCTGCGGTTTTCTCATACGGGTGATGCAAAAAGATGAAGTTCATGAGAGGGAGAGAGAGAGAGAGAGAACCTGCAGCAGCTGCAGCAACAACATCATCATTGGAGTCTCTGGCGTGGAGGACCAGCCGGGTCTGGTAATGTTCATGAGAAGCGTAGAAGTCGGAAAGAGCCATGGATATAGAGCTCAAACCCATTTTCCCAATCCAATTCTTCATGTCAAGAATCACTCCTACATTTACATTGGTTTTTCCATTACTGCCATTGTTTTGAGCCAATACGCCCATTTCATTGAAGAAGGGGAAGAAGCAGATGAAGAGGAGAAAACGTAAGAGAGAACAACTACGAAGGGGTTTCATTGTTGTAATTTTCTTCATCACGACTGAATCTCTAGTTTTGATCACAACACCACCATTTATAGAGCAAGCTACAATAAAATACTACATAATAGAATAATAGAACTATTTCATTTGGCTACAATCTTTTTTTTTTTTTTTTTTTTTTTCGTAAAGTACAATCTGGTTCTTTGTGTCTTTGTGTCTTCCATTTTTCAATATTTTTTTCTCTACTAAGGGAACATTAATGTTGTTTAACACTCCAAATTCTTTGAATGATTGTCACTGAGATTTTCCTAGTGCTATGCTTAGAAAGTTAATTATCAATTATCTACGAGTTGTCTTGAGTTTATTATGAATAAGACATTAAAGAAGAAGTAATACGATAAGTTGATTGGAATTTAACAGTGCACGTAAAGTACATGGCAATTTCACAGCTGGGATGTACATGGCAATTTCCAAATCATAACAGTTATCTCTTATGTTGTGTTTGGATGAAAAATTTCTCAAGAACTTGGAATTTTAAAACGATGGGGTTTCAATTGATAGTATTATAAATGATGGGTATTAAAATTCTTTGTTTGGGCCAAGTAAATAACCTCAATCGCACTTATTTTTGTTGAACTTATATGTGGCCCGTGCTATTGATATGTAGTTATATATATGTAGCTCAAAACCATGTTATCATTTTGAAGCCATACGTTCATCTTATAATTTTACCGTTGTGTTCTTTGCTTCAACCGTCGCCATAGTGGGCGGTGGCGCTGCCATCCCAAATGGTTTATAGTTATGGCAGTTCGAAATGTTGGTGATTTTAGTGTCATCGGCCATTTGTGTAATCGGATTTACTTACGACCAATTAGACATTGGCATTACGTTGTACACGTTAGGAGGTGTGGAGTACACGCGTGCACACAACTATGTTAATGACTTGGACAAGGAACTCGCGGACGACTGCGGGGGTTCGGGGGCGCAGCCCCCGACGGGGGTCCAAGGGGCAACGCCCCTGGCGGCGGTCGCGCTGGCCGGTCAGCGGGGAAAAATTGGATTTTTGACGTTTCAGTGCTTCACAAAAATTGTCTCCGATTTAATTTTCTGTTAAAAAACGGACTGAAATCTGGCGGTTGTAACCGCCAGATTAACCGCCCTCTCCCTCCCTATTTGTCAGTTTGGTCGAATTCAGAAACACATAGGAAATCATATTCGTTCTTGAAGTCTCTGTTTTATCCGATTGGAGATTTCGTGCACAACGCCGAAATACTTTAATCTGAGAGTGATATCACGACTCAGAGAATATCCAAGTTCAATTGTTCCCGTTCCAAACACCACCCAGATTTCCTACACGAAATATGCGGCATATTAAGATGTGGTTGCAATTGGAGAATTGCAATGCTCATAACGGAATAGGTGGTGGCGAGATCTGGTCCGTACCATGGTTGCTGGTATTATTACAATTCACAAGGGCAGGGGTCAAAATGGGTGGTCGAAATGCTGATCGAATGGGTGGCAATGACCCTGATTATATTCCATAAAACAATGGTCTTTATGTGTCTCATCAATGGGGATTGAGGTTGTGACGGCATTCATGATGGGGGTGGTGGCGACAGCGGTGGTTGCGGAACAAGTGGTTGACATGGTGGTTCTAGCGAGGGTAATCATAGTTGTGGAAAAAACGGTGGTTTTATGGCCCAATAACAATGGTCGGAAATGATTGCCAAAATTGTCGAGAAGGAACCAGTGATGGTGAAAGATTACACGATGAAATAGACAAACACGAGGTAGAGTCTCTCCGAGAATATCGGAGACGAAAAACCCTAGACGAACCCTAGACGATGGAGACAACAGCGGCGGAGACGAATGAAACGGCGGCAGCGGCCTTCCAAACACTAAGGCTGACTGCGAAAGAGACCACTGAGATTGATTTTGAGGAAGACTTTTGCACAGAAGCGGAGAAGGGCTTCGAGTGGTGCATGATCGCAAGGTTTCTATCCGGAGAGGAGATCAATCCCAAATCTGCGAAGGCGTTCTTCAGACGGATCTGGACAAAAGTCGATCAGGTAGACTTCTAATACGTCAGTCGCAATACTTTCTTATTAAAGTTCCCAAACAAGATTCTCAGGGATCGTATTGCGTCGGGAGGACCATGGGCCTTTGAAAGAGCAATGCTAATGATCAAACCCTGGACTCTAGGGGACGAGATTGAGAATCCGAGTTTTGATAGCATGGATGTGTGGGTCCAAATAAACAATCTCCCAGTTCACCTAATCACGGAGGCAGCTGGAAGGAAAATCGTGAAAAATATTGGTAGTATCATTGAGTCAGACCCAAGAATTGATAACGATGGGATGGAAAACTATGTAAGGGTCCGAGTTCGAATGCCAATATTCGAAGAACTCCCTAGAGGGGTTTACGTAAACATCAAGAAGAAAAGGGTTTGGGTGGACTTCAAGTATGAGCGAATTCCGTCAATCTGCAAATGGTGCGGCTACCTGGATCACCACAGCAATCACTGTAACCACTTGGACGGGGGTATTGATCCGGAGGAGGAACCGGGTTATGGGGATTGGATGTTGTTCCAACCACCAAGGAAAGGAAGACAAAGTCAAGTGAGGCCAGCGGAGAAGAAAACGAAGAAGACTGACAACCAGGGGAACGAAAAAACTGCTAAGGAGGGGATGAGGGCCTTTGATCTAAATAAGAATCTCGAAGAGCCAATGGTCGAAGACACAGTCTGTACGGAAAGAGGAGAAGGATCAACTGGGGCCTCATCGGGCAAGAACTACCCGGGGGTCGACGTGAACAGTGAGAAGAGCAAAGGAGACGACAATGGCGTGGAGGAGGTTCAAATACAGGAGGGGGAGACACAAATCCCGCTGCAAACACACAACTCGGTACCGAAACCAAGGGGTCGATCGGATGATAACAGTGAAAAACTGGGGGCGAGTGGGGTCCCTAGGCAGGCTTCTCCCAAGTTGGGGGAGAGTGGGGTCCCTAGGCCGGCTTCTCCCAAGAGAAAAGTAGCGCCAGACATGAGTCCATCCTCACAACAGACACAGGAAACTACGAAAAGGAACGAACAGTTGGAGTTGGAGAGGAAATATCTGGGAGCCATAAGGTCCGGAAGACTGGGGGAAGAGAAGAACGAGCAAAGTACAAACAGGGCGGTGAGTGCCTCAAAAACTCTTAATGCAAAATTTTCGGAGGCTGCTAAGCAGCCCCGCCAAGCACAATGAGTCTCCTAAGTTGGAACGTGCGGGGGCTTGGGAACCCCTGCACGGTCCTATCGCTTCGCGATTTAGTGAGGCGACAAGGGCCCGACTTGGTTTTCCTCATGGAAACCAAGGTAAACAAACAAGCTATGGAGGATATACGAAAACAGGTAGGGTATGCAAGGGGTTTCTTCGTAGATTCAATTGGTACTAGAGGAGGCCTAGGACTGATGTGGAAGGCTTCCGTAAAGGTAACAGTTCGATCTTCGACGATACACCATATTGATGCGCTAGTTGAGGAAGAAAATGGCACTGTGTGGAACCTCACGGGTTTCTACGGTAACCCGTCCTGAGAGGAAAGAAAACATTCTTGGGAATTGTTACGACGCTTGAGACCAAGACCGGATTGTTCGTGGCTTGTAGTCGGGGATTTTAATGCTATAACAGCGGCAGACGAGAAAGTGGGAGGAAGAGAGGTGACGTACAGTCAGGTGGCAGATTTTAAAGCAGTTCTCAGCGAACTTGAGCTACAGGATTTGGGATTCCAGGGAGGCACATTCACGTGGAGTAATAACAGGGTGGAGGAGAACATTAGGGAACGATTAGACAGAGCCGTGGCCACAACAAGGTGGAGAGATGCACATAGGGGAGTTAGGGTTAATAACCTGATTTGGCCTAACTCCGACCACCATTCGGTTATGATACAATGGGGAGGAGAACAAAACACGGGCAAAGTAAGAAGGTTTCAATTTGAACAAATGTGGCAGCGCCACGAAGGCTTCGAAGAGTTTGTGAAGGAAAATTGGAGGATGACGGGAGGTGATAGACTCAGTATCAGACTCCAAGTACTTAGCAGTGAGTGTACGAGATGGGACAGGAATGTTTTTGGATCGGTGAGAAAGCAATCGGCGGAGTGTAGAAAGGAGTTGGAAGCATTGGTCAGACAACCAACGACAGCCCAAAGTAACGAGCGAATGAGGAGAATAGAACAGCGATATAATAGCCTGCTCCAAGCAGAAGAAGTCATGTGGAGACAAAGGTCAAGGGTTGATTGGCTAAAATTTGGGGACAGAAATACCCGTTTTTTCCATCAAAAGGCGACTATTAGAAGAGCTAAAAACACAATTCTGGGGCTTGAAAATGTAGAGGGGCGCTGGGTCACAAGCGAAGAAGATATCGCCCGAACCCTTGAAACTCATTTTAATGGGATCTTCAAATCCGACCGACCAAGTGGGGAACAGATTGACGCTGCTTTGGCAGACGTTGATATCAGTATCAACCAAGGCCAGAAAGATTCGATGGAGGAAGCTTACTCGGCATAGGAGATACGGTCGGCATTGTTCATGATGGCGCTAGATAAAGCACCGGGGTTGGACGGTTTCAATGCGGGATTCTTTCAAAGGTATTGGCATATAGTTGGCACAGGGGTTGTAGCAACTTGTCTAGATGTCCTAAACAAGGGTGCGAGTCTTCAAGAATATAATAAGACACTCATTGCTCTCATCCCAAGGTGAAGCAACCAAGGAAACCAGGTGACTTTCGTCATATTAGCCTATGTACAACTATTTATAAAATTGTTTCAAAGGCGATTGCAAACAGGCTGAAACGTATACTACCTAATATTATTAGCGAAAATCAAAGCGCCTTTGTCCCGGGGCGATTGATTTCGGATAATATCCTAACGGCTTTTGAAGTGGTCCACTCACTAAAAACCCGAAAGAAGGGGAAGATGGGTTACCTAGCGATGAAGGTGGATATGAGTAAAGCCTATGATAGGGTGGAATGGCAGTTTATGAAGGACACTTTGGTCCAGCTGGGTTTCGGCCCTAATTTTATTGGACAGGTTATGAATTGCGTAACAACGGTGCAGTTTGCGTTTGTACGTAATGGTGCAGTAACGGGTCTTGTTGAACCGGAGCGAGGACTGAGGCAGGGGTGTCCACTTTCCCCCTACCTCTTCCTCATTTGCAGTGAAGTTCTCTCGAGGTCTGTAACTGCAGCCGTGGACGGGGGCAGACTAGCAGCAGTCACAGCCTCGAGAGGGGGACCGGGAGTGTCCCACTTGTTTTTTGCTGACGATAGCTTGTTTTTTGTACAGGCAGATACAGAAAACCTAGCAACAATTCTACAAATTATACAAACTTATAGTGAAGCTTCAGGGCAGAAAATAAATGCGGAGAAGTCGGCGATCGTATTTTCCTCGAACGTCAAAGCAGACACTAAGAAGCAGGTCCTGGAGATGTGTGGCATGGTGGAAGTCTCGAAGTATGACAGGTACTTAGGGTTACCTACGACAATGGGACGGAACAAGTCAATTTCTTTCAACAATCTGCTGGAGCGTTTGACAAGCATCTTGAAAGGATGGAAGGAGAGAACACTTACCCCAGGGGGAAAAGAGATCTTAATCCGAACAATCGCCGAAGCCATCCCCACTTATGCAATGTCTTGTTTTAAACTTCCCGATGGAATATGCGACAAAATGGAGAAGATTATCAGACAGTTCTGGTGGAGTAAAACAGGTCAAGAACGAGGAATACCATGGATCGGTTGGAACAAAATTCAACTACAGAAAAAGTACGGGGGCTTAGATTTCAGGGACTTCAAAGTCTTCAATTCAGCGATGCTTGCCAAACAATGTTGGAGGATTATCAAAAACCCAGACTCGCTCCTGTCACGGGTTCTGTGTGCAAAATATTTCGCTAATGAGCCTTTTACGAAAGCAAAGCTAGGGCATAACCCCTCCTACGCGTGGAGAAGCATACTAGAAGGAAGGAAGCTGCTAGAGATTGGTTTAATATGGAAGATAGGAGACGGTACCTCGTTTCAACTCCATGACAGGTGGATACCGAGGGAAGACTCTTTATCTCTAATCACAAAAGCACCGGAAACAGAGGCACTCCGAGTCAAAGATCTACTGAAAGCTGATGCAAACGAGTGGGACGAAGCAAAAGTTCGCCAAGTGCTGAAGCCTTGGGACGTGGGTGAAGTCTTGGAAATCCAGCTACCTGAAAAGAGGAGGAAAGATCAACTAATCTGGCACTTTGAAGACGATGGAATTTACAAAGTAAAGTCAGGGTATATGAAGGCCAAGGAGAAGGAACTTAGCTGCAATGAAGACTCCTCTGAAAAGCAGATGAATCCGGTAGCCAAGATCTGGAAACTCAAAATCCCATCCAAAATAAAGCACTTTGTCTGGAGGGCCAGCTACGATAGTATCGCGAACACCAGGAATCTGCAAAAGAGAGGGATTGATATCAGAAGAGCATGTCCATTTTGCAATAAGTATGAGGACTCAAGTAGACATGTCTATCAGAACTGCAAGAAGACTAATCAGATCTGGGAAAAGCTTTTTGGCAAAGTGTTTGTGGAAGAGATGGGAAATACAAATTTTGTCACATGGGTACAAAGTCAGTTCTCCGATACAAGTTCAAATCATCAAACAATGGTATGCCTAACCATTTGGTCGATCTGGATCAAGAAGAACCAAATTGTGCACCAGGGAGGCAAACCAGATCTAATAGAGGTACCAAATGAAATAATATCTAGATTTGAGGAAATCGAAGAGGTGATGAGGACGGATAGAAGAGTCTTACCAGTAGAAACCCAGCCAATGGAGGCAACCTGGGAGCCACCGCCTGCAGGGATGGTGAAAATCAACTATGACGGAGCGTGGATTCCAACATCTAAGACGGCAAGAGCAGGAGTAGTTCTCAGAGATAACAATGGAAGGCTTATTGAAGCCATCTCACAAGATCTGCGAAGATGCTCGTCGGCAAGAAAGGCGGAGATCAGAGCGGCTAAACTGGGTTTGGAAAGAGCATCTACGAAGGGACACAGGAGAGTAATTATGGAGGGCGACTCATCAACTATCACAAAGCTTCTCAACAAAGCCATAAATGGAGAACAATGGATGGACCTTTCTAGTACAGGAGACAATCTTGACTCGATGCAGAGACTCATCTGGGAAATGGAAGAGATAAAGGCGCGGTGGGTCCCACGCCTAGTAAACAGCACCGGCGACCACGTGGCAAAGGATCGTTCAGACACTGATGCCTTATCGTGTTGGGAAGAAGCACCGGCGTGGCTGCAGAAGCTGCTAGATGTTGACTTAGGAGTCCCAGTACATTAGGCGTGTTTGGCACTTTTTTCCGTTGTTTTTTCTTTTCCAGTGAATTGACTCCTCAAAAAAAAAAAAAAAAAAACAATGGTCGGAGTGCCTGGGCAAAGGCAATCTGGTGGTGCTTGCGTTGATCCCGGTAGTGGCAGTCAAAGGGACCGAAGTTGGAAATCATGACTCCTATTTTGATGTCATTTAAAGTTAAAGAATTAAAAGATTCAAAATTCTAAATGACATGGAAAATCAAGGATTTAGAATTGTAAGAGCATCTTTCACAGTGTACCAAATTCTATATTTGATGGTAAATTTTGATAATTTTGGTCTCCCATAACAAATCATCAAATCACAAAAAAATTGTGATTTTTTGTAAGCAAGATATGATTCTTTCTTCTTCCTCGAAAAAATATCAAATCACCAAATCCTGTATTTGGTGTAGCTTTTGTGAAATGGTAAAGTGCATCTCACGCAGTGCCCCCAAATCCTATCCTATATCACCAAATCTTATTTTTACCATCAAATTTGATGACGAAAATAGAATTTAGTGTAGTCTACACCAAATTTTCAATTAGCGTTTAGGTCATGTTTTCACATTTTTTTTATATAATTGGAGACATAATGTCGTATTTTACAAATAATTAGTGTTAAAAGTTATTTTTGACCACTAATATAATTAATCTTACTTATAGGAAATAAAATATTAACAAGAATGACGACAAGAACAATGCATTAATAATAAACTCAGATAAATTAAAATAGATCACATTATTAGCATGAAAATGAAACACATAGTCAAACTATTCAATCAAAGGTAAGGACTACAATGCTGGTTATTATCTAGCTGATGGAATTTATCCCAAAAGGTTAAATTTGGTAAAATCTATCCGTACACCAAAAAATGTTCAAGAATAATATTTCGCACAGAAAAATGAAGCTTATCGCACGGACATTGAGCGGGCATTTGGAGTTCTCCAAGCTTGATTTGCAATTGTTAGAGGAGGCACTCAATTTTGGAAGAAAAATGGCATTCATGAGATCATGTTAGCATACATTATCATGCACAAATTATAGTCGAAGAGGAACGTAGTGAGTATCTCAACACCTACACATTTGATGCTTCTCACATTCCCATAGATCATGATTATGAAAGTTCACCGTTTGTACTGCATAGTTGCAAGGTATATCACTAATTCAATATTTATACAACTTCTAGGTCAACATCAACACTTGATAAACTAAGGAGCTCATAACGAACTAAGAAGAATATTTATTGCACACTTTTGGATAATCATTGTCAAATAGATTAGGCTGGTCAATTATATTTTTTGAAGTGTTATTTAATAATTTTGTAATTTCGTGTAATATTGTTTTGATAATAATTTTGTTTTATTTTTTTTATTTTGATAGTATGGAATTCATGATTTGGTGATAAATTTGATGATTTGTTGCGGGAGGCTAAATATATCATTCTCTAAATTAGATGAAATGGTGAAATAACTATATGATGTAAACATTGGTGAAAACTGTGGGACACTAAAAGTGTTATTTTTTCATCAAAAATGGTGGAATAGCGTTTTGGAGGGTTAACTGTGGGAGGCTAAACCATTTTTCTCCGCCAAATATATGATTTGATGTAAAATTTAATATCAACTGTGGAAGATGCTCTAAGTTTGCTAAAATTTCTATTTGAATCCATCCAAACAAGTTATTTAAAAATCAGGGATTTAGAATTATAAGTTTGCTAAAATTCAGAGTTTTTTTTTTTTTTTTTTTTTCTTTTTATTTTTTTTTGTGAGGAAAGCATTTATATTGAAACTCAAGGAGCTTCCCGAGGGCTAGAAATTACATCTTTCTCTAACAGGGAATTTAACCAAATTGGAGGGTTCACTTGCCACACTTCATCAGCGTCCATTTTCCTTCTAGCTTCAGCAAGATGGTGTGCTACACTGTTTGCTTCTCTGTTAACAAATTCCAGCTTCCATTGATGGAAAACATTAAGCTTGCAAAGAACTTCATCAATCACTTCTTCTACCTCTGTTAAATCCTCTGGTGGTTTACCTCTGCTTCTTTGGTTGATCTCTTCAAATAAATTTTTTGCATCACCTTCAAAACAGATTGTTGAAATTCCCGATTCTGAGGCAACTTTCACACATTCGAGTAGAGCGCGCGCTTCAGATTCCTTCGATGAGTAGCAACTTCCAGTGTCTTTTGAGAAGTCTGCCACAACGCCACCATCACTGTTTCGAAAAATTGCACCTGCGCTTGCTGCATTGGTGGTGTAATCCCACGCTCCATCAACATTTGCTTTGATCCATTCGTTTGGGGGTCTTTGCCTTCCCTTCTTCGGCCTTAATCCCACTTTGCCATTCACTTTTAGTTGAAGCTCTGTAAACTCCTTCACTCGCCTTCTGATGTCTAGAGTTGCTGATGCAAAGTTGTAGTCCATGCCTTTGCAACGTTTGTTATTTCTAGCCAACCATATAGAGTAGATTGCCGTGAAAATAACTTGTAGTTCTTCCCGAGATCTCACATTGATTTGATATTTCAACCAGTTCACAAAGTGTCCACCCATATGCTTACTGAAGTCCTCATCATAGAGCTTTTTCCACATTTGTTTTGCACCTTCACATTGAAGAAATATACGAGTTAAACTTGTAGGGTTTTGATTCTTGGATGCGCAACGGAAACAATAATTAACCATGCAAAACCCTCCAAGGATCACAAGTCAAGAGACATAACTATTGTAAAGGAAGAAATCAATAACACACCTTAGGGTTCTCCTTTGATGACTTCAAACACGAATTGTGTCACGTTCTCTATGGTTGATCCACGCCTAAAGTTGATTCCTAGATCTCCCACTCCTTGGTGCTAGCCCAGAAAGAGGAAGAGGAAGAATAATCACGCAAAACGAGACGCACCAAAGGAGGTTTCGGCCTCCTTTGGGGCCGACGGGGACGGGGTGGCGAGCTAGGGGGCGGCGGCTCCTCTAGCTTGTTGCTCTCTCTCCTTTTGTTCTCTCCCACTCTTGTTATGTTCAATTATGAGCATAAGTTATGGGAAGGAAGGAAGGAAGGTCCTTTATATAGTCCAACAACTCCTTGCCAACTACCTAAAGGACTTATTCTAGTCCTACTAGAATTCAATTTAGTCCCTTCCTTGCAAATTAGTCCCTACTAAGTTTGCAAGGTTTTGCAAAGTGATCCTTCTAATTAATTAATCCAATTAATTAATTCCCAAATCTAGTTCAACTCTATATAGCGTGTGACCCCATAGGTTCTATCTAGTTGGTAGCAACTATTTGCTAATATGGAGCGGTTTCTAGCAAAACATCCATTCTAGCCAACTAATAGAATAGTCATCTTGACAACCTTTGTACAAGTAATTCTCTCATACCTTTGTCTCTATATCCGGATTGGACACGATACATACAAGTCACACTCGTATATCCAATCCATAGTTTCTCGATCCATGGGAATAGCCTTATTCGTGCAAATAACATCAATATCCCATATTGATTTATTTGAGTCTGGCCAGACATTCTATAAGCACTATCCCTCGAGTGGCCTAGAATATTTGCTCCCGTTATGTGGGAGGGAAAAATTCTATATACGTCCACTACGATCTCTAAGCTTGCTTCTTATTGTATCCAGTACACGCCTTTATAACTACCCAGTTACGGTGTAGGGTTTAACGCTACCAAAATCACAATGATCCACAACTAGAATATCTAGTTACTTCAAGTCTAAGGATGACAATACCATTGCACCGCGAGAAGCGCTTGTGACTCAACATAAGGTGTATGTAGCCTTCTCTGAGATGGGTCAATCCAGTGCGACATTACCCCTAATGCACACCTATGTGTTGGATCGTGATATCTCCATATCAATCCAACCCCATACTAGTCTATAGATGATTGTCCCATTAATCATTACACTGGACTAGGGATATTTAAGATAAACAACACAATTGTAAATCTAAGGACTTCATTATATTAAATATCCAATAAATAATAAATGAATTTCTAGCCACAAATAAATTCATACTAAACTAGATTGCCTCTAGGGCATCTATTCCAACAGTCTCCCACTTGCACTAGAGCCAATCTGGCGCATCTCGTATGCCCATACTCCTAGTGTGCCCTTCATGCTTCCATTGCGTGAGCGGTTTTGTAAGCGGGTCTGACAGATTCTCATCTGTAGGAATCTTGCTTATCCGAACGTCTCCTCTATCGATAATATCTCGAATCAGATGAAACTTCGTGAGGACGTGCTTGGATTTCTGGTGCGACCTGGGTTCCTTCGATTGCGCGATCGCCCCAGTGTTGTCACAGTACAACTCGACTGGATCCGCAATGCTAGGAACCACATCAAGTTCATAAACAAACTTTCTGATCAAAACAGTTTCCTTTGCTGCGCCATTTATAGCAATGTACTCAGCCTCTGTTGTAGAATCAGCCACCATCTCTTGCTTGGAACTCTTCCAGCTCACCTCTGCTCCATTCAGGCAAAACACATATCCCGACTGTGATCTAAAGTCATCTCTGTCGCTTTGGAAGCTTGCATCAGTGTAACCCCTTACACGCAACTCTTCATCACCGCCAAATATCAAGAAAGCATCCTTAGTTCTTCTCAAGTACTTTAGGATGTTCTTGACTGCAATCCAGTGACTCTCACCTGGATTGGATTGGTATCTGCTTGTCATACTCAAAGCATATGACACATCTGGTCTAGTACATAACATGGCGTACATGATAGATCCTATGGGCGAGGCATAGGGAATTCTACTCAGCGTTCCTTCTCAATCTCATTGGAAGGACAACCACTCTTCGAAAGAGTGATTCAATGTGACATGGGCAAGAATCCCTTCTTGGAATCTTGCATGTTGAACCGTTTCAACACCTTGTCAATATATGTACTTTGACTTAGGCCTAGCAACCTTTTAGATCTATCACTATAGATCTTTATACCGAGTATATAAGCTGCTTCCCCTAAGTCCTTCATTGAGAAACACTTCCTTAGCCAATCTTTAACAGATTGTAGCATGGGAACGTCATTTCCAATGAGTAGTATGTCATCCACATTCAAGACCAGAAAAGCTACAGAGCTCCCACTAACCTTCTTGTAGACACAAGACTCATCTTCGTTTCTGATGAAGCCAAACTGTTTGACTACTTCATCAAAACGTCGATTCCAACTCCTAGAAGCTTGCTTCAATCCATAAATGGATCGTTGCAGCTTACAGACTTTGTTGGCTTACTTTGGATCCTCAAAACCCTCCGGCTGTATCATATACACGTCCTCAAGGAGATTCCCATAAAGGAATGATGTTTTGACATCCATCTGCCAAATCTCATAGTCGTGGTATGCTGCAATCGCAAGTAGGATTCGGATGGATTTGGTCATAGCGACTGGTGAAAAGGTTTCATCATAGTCAATACCATGAATCTGTCTGAATCCTTTAGCCACCAATCGGCCCTTATAGGTAATCACATTACCATCCATGTCGATCTTCTTCTTGAAGACCCACTTGCACCCTATGGGGCGCGCCCCTTCGGGTGGTTCCACAAAAGTCCATACTTTGTTGGTATACATGGATTCCATCTCGGATCTCATGGCTTCTAGCCACTTCTGAGAGTCTGGGCCCTTAATGGCCTCCTCATAGGTAGTAGGCTCATCATCTATGAGCATCGTATCACCGGAATCGGTCACGAGAAGTCCATACCTCTCGGGTTCCTGGCGCACTCTACTAGATCTACGAAGCTCTTGTGTTACCTGAACAGGTTGCTCCACAACTGCTTGTGGTTCCTGTTCATGTTCCATAATCGGTTCAGTGATTTGTGGTTCTTGAACCTCTTCAAGTTCCACAGTCCTCCCACTTGCTTCTTTAGAGACAAACTCTCTTTCTAGAAACACGCCGGTCCGAGCAACAAACACTTTGTTCTCGGTTGGATTGTAGAAGTAGTAACCCTTAGTTTCCTTAGGTTACCCCACAAATTTACACTTATCCGATTTCGGCCCTAGCTTGTCTGATTGTAAACGTTTTACATAGACATCGCAGCCCCAAATCCTCATGAACGACAGTGTGGGACGCCTCCCACTCCACATCTCATATGGTGTCTTCATGACAGATTTAGATGGAAAACGGTTAATGGTGAAAGCTGCACTTAATAGAGCGTGGCCCCAAAATGATAATGGAAGATCGGTTTGACACATCATAGATCGAACCATATCTAATAGGGTTCGATTCCTCCTCTCGCACACACCATTCCATTGTGGCGTTCCGGGTGGAGTGAGTTGGGACACGATCCCACACTCTCTAAGATAGTCGTCAAACTCTTGGCTCAAGTATTCTCCTCCACGATCCGATCGTAGAGCCTTGATACTTTTGCCAAGTTGCTTCTCTACTTCATTCTTGAATTCTTTTAACACTTCAAAGGATTCGGATTTTGCCCTCATAAGGTACACAAATCCATATCTACTGTAATCATCAGTAATGTAATGAAGTAGACATAACCACCCCTGGCAGGCGTGGCAAATAGCCCACACACATCAATATGTATGAGCGCCAATTGCTCACTAGTCCTTTCACCTTTCTTATTGAAAGGGGATTTTGTCATATTTCTCAATAAACAAGCCTCACATGTCTCATATGATTCAAAATCAAATGAGTCTAGTAATCCATCCTTATGGAGTCTAGATAAACGTTTCTCATTTATGTGGCCTAAACGACAGTGCCATAAATAAGCAGGATTTAAATCATTTATTTTAATCCGCTTGGTATTAATGTTGTAGACAAGATTGCTTAGATCAAGGACATACAGTCCATTAAATAATTGCGCACTAAAATAGTGAATATTATTCAAATAAAAGGAACAACAATTGTTCTTTATTGAAATAATAAAACCATCCTTGTCCAAACAAGAAATAGAAATAATGTTTCTGCTCATAGCAGGCACAAAATAGCAATTATTTAATTCTAAAACTAATCCTGAAGGCAGAGATAGCTCGCACACGCCTATGGCCAACGCAGCAACTTTTGCTCCATTCCCAACGCGCAGATCTACCTCTCCTTTAGCCAATCTTCTACTTCTCTTTAGATCCTCCATATTTCGACAAATATGAGATCCACATCCAGTATCTAATACCCATGATGTAGAGATAGTTAAATTGAAATTTACAACAAAAATACCTGGTGGTGGTGGAATCACTATTCCAAGCCTCTTGTCCTCCAGATATTTTGGGCAGTTCCTCCTCCAGTATCCAGGCTGACTCCAGTAGTGACACTCAACTTTAGTCACACCTTTGGCAATGCCACCAACAGGCTTAAGGGCAGGTTCCTTGGACTTGGCAACTGACTTGCCTTTGCCCTTAGAGGATGAGGCAAACCTTTTGCCCTTTCCTTTCTGTACCATCATAATGGCCTTGCCCTTACCCTTGTTGATGCTCTGTTCAGCTGTCCTCAACATATTGAGTAAATCTGGCAGTGGTTTCACGATCTCGTTCATGTTATAGTTCATGATGAACTGTCCATAACTCTCGGGCAACGATTGCAACACGAGATCGGTTGCCAACTCTTGGCCGACTGGGAACCCCAGTCGGGCGAGATTCTCCAAGTACCCGATCATACGGAGCACATGGGGTCCCACCGGGTTCCCTTATGCAAGATGACACTTGAACAGTGCCTTAGAGACCTCATACCTCTCTACCCTTTCCTGCTCTTGGAAGAGCTCCTTCAGATGTTCGATCATATCGACAGCATTCATGTTTTCGTGTTGCTTCTGAAGCTCAGAAGTCATGGTGCACAGCATAAGGCAGGCTGCATCATTAGCGTCATCAACACGCTTTTGATACGCCTTTAGGGCAGCAGGTGTTTGGTTCTCTGGACCTTCTGGAACATGCTCCTCTATTGCGTACAGTTTCTTCTCTTGCTTGAGAACAATTCTCAAGTTTCTGTACCAATCAAGAAAGTTGGTTCCAGAGAGCTTGTCCTTCTCAAAGACAAATCGTAGGGAATGTTGTGAACTCGACGAGTTGTTTGCCATTTGGAATTCTACAAAAGGAAAATACGCAAGTTTTAGTATTTGTGAATTTTTGACTATATTCAATAATGGCTAGTTTATCAAATATACCTCCCACTATTTTTCTACGGATTAATAACCCTCAAGATATTAATGCGGAAAATATCCTTATATTTTCTAGTGGGCCAAGATCCACGTTTCATCTCCTTATGAGCTTGCTTTGGCAAGTCACCCATAACTTGACTACTTTAGGTAGGAACAATTCTAATTGCATCCCTTATGCAACTCTTGGTTCAATCGGGCAAATAACTCCTTATTTATCCATCCATATGGATAATCCCAATTGATTGCCTCTAGGTTTCTTAATCATATTAATAGCCCTGTTGTGTTCAACCTCTTATTTAAACAATTGCACATTACTAGCTTGTGCCATCGCATTCCATCATTATGAACCAAGTCGCCATGCTTTGGTACGCACGAACTTGATAAATAATGATGATAATGAGTGTTTAAATAACGAGAAGGCAAGAACACAATATTTGAATTTTGAGGGATTTTAAATTCAATTTTAATTGTTTTGTTGATCAAAATAAACTAATCTATCTATTTCAGTTTGGGCAAAACTCCAAATAATAGATCTGGGTTGTCTAATTATCTTATTATCCTAATTGCATGCATCATCCATACACCAACCACACAATAATAAGACAATAAATTAAACAACCACAAAACAAAAATTAAACGTGATGTGGATATGGCCTTTTCTAGACTACGATAATTCCAAGCCAATGAAATTATCTATGAACCCTAAAAGCAAACACATCTCCATGCGTCTTGATCTTTTGGTCCATCCTTCATAGCCATGCGGAATGCTCCATGCTCCATGCTCCATATTTTGTGGCTCCTTTTGGCTTTGGGCTTCTTTTCTTTAAATCTTGGCTAACAATCTACTTTATCTAGCACTAGCTAACTTCTATACTAAATAAAATAAATCTCACAAGTTGAGAAAAAAAATTGGCACGCAGGCCATAAAACCCTAATTAATTATTACAATTAATTGATCAGCTCGCAGGCCGTAAAACCAAAACACAAAATTAAACATCCACATCAAACCACATCCTAAGGCCATATCAAATCACCATGCGAATTGCACATAAACAGTCAAAATCCAATTTTAACGCGCTTGGTCAATTTTAATTGATTTTAGGATTCCTCGGGTTAAAACGGTCCATGGGCCCAACAATCAAATTTCCCGGGCCCAAAAAGGTGAACCGCAAGGCCCTAGGGCCGGGCCGACCCCTAACCCACGCGGCTAGGCCGCGGGCTAGGGCCGTCCGGCCCCTAGGGCGGCCAAGGCTTGGGCGGCAAGCAAGAGGGGCGGTCCCCATGGGGGGGGGCAAACCTCCTTGAGGGAGTTGTTTCCAAAACAACTCCCTTGCTTGGTGCCCAAGTTTGGTTGTTTCCTTCTTTTGGAAGAACTCCTTCTTCCCCAAGGATGCCAAACCCAAGATCTAAGATCCTAAAATTTCTCAAACTCACTAATTCATGCTTCCAATGCAAAAATTAGATCTTGTTATGATGGATTATTGACAAATTGCATTCCATGCTTGATTTATCTTGTTTTACGCGATAAACAATCAATTTAAGCTGTAAAACAACTAAAACGTAACACATAAACCACGTTTATGCTCTACGACCTGTGGCTCTGATACCACTGTAGGGTTTTGATTCATGGATGCGCAACAGAGACAATAATTAACCATTAAAAACCCTCCAAGGATCACAAGTCAAGAGACTAACGATGGTAAAGGAAGAAATCAATAACACACCTTAAGGTTCTCCTTTGATGAATTCAAACGCGATTGTGTCACGTTCTCTATGGTTGATCCACGCCTAGAGTTGATTCCTAGATCTCCCACTCCTTGGTGCTAACCCGGAAAGAGGAAGAGGAAGAAGAATCACGCAAAACGAGACAAACCAAAGGAGGTTTCGGCCTCCTTTGGGGCCGACGGGGACGGGGCAGCGAGCTATGGGGCGGCGGCTCCTCTAGCTTGTTGCTCTCTCTCCTTTTGTTCTCTCCCACTCTTGTTATGTTCAATTATGAGCATAAGTTATGGGAAGGAAGGAAGGAAGGTCCTTTATATAGTCCAACAACTCCTTGCCAACTACCTATAGGACTTATTCTAGTCCTACTAGAATTCATTTTAGTCCCTTCCTTACAAATTAGTCCCTACTAAGTTTGCAAGGTTTTGCAAAGTGATCCTTCTAATTAATTAATCCAATTAATTAATTCCCAAATCTAGTTCAACTCTATATAGCGTGTGACCCCATAGGTTCTATCTAGTTGGTAGCAACTATTTGCTAATATGGAGCGGTTTCTAGCAAAACATCCATTCTAGCCAACTAATAGAATAGTCATCTTGACAACCTTTGTACAAGTAATTGTCTCATCCCTTTGTCTCTATATCCGGATTGGACACGAGACATACAAGTCACACTCGTATATCCAATCCATAGTTTCTCGATCCATGGGAATAGCCTTATTCGTGCAAATAACATCAATATCCCATATTGATATATTTGAGTCTGGCTAGACATTCTATAAGCACTATCCCTCGAGTGGCCTAGGATATTTGCTCCCGTTATGTGGGAGGGACAAATTCTATCTACGTCCACTACGATCTCTAAGCTTGCTTCTTATTGTATCCAGTACACGCCTTTATAACTACCCAGTTACGGCGTAGCGTTTAACGCTACCAAAATCACAATGATCCACAACTAGAATATCTAGTGACTTCAAGTCTAAGGATGACAATACCATTGCACCGCGAGAAGCGCTTGTGACTCAACATAACGTGTATGTAGCCTTCTCGGAGATGGGTCAATCCAGTGCGACATTACCCCTTATGCACACCTATGTGTTGGATCGTGATATCTCCATATCAATCCAACCCCATACTAGTCTATAAAAGATTGTCCCATTAATCATTATACTGGACTAGGGATATTTAAGATAAACAACACAATTGTAAATCTAAGGACTTCATTATATTAAATATCAAATAAATTATAAATGAATTTCTAGCCACAAATAAATTCATACTAAACTAGATTGCCTCTAGGGCATCTATTCCAACAAAACTCTTATCAGGTTTGCAGCACCAAACACACCTGCTTTCAACTTCGATACCTCGACGTCGTAGTGCACTGCAAATGGGTAGGGAGTTCCTGAGGGCTCTCCAGATTGTGTATTTTATCTTCTTTGGCACATTAATCTCCCACATGATATCAAAAGTTTTTGCCATGCATCGTGAGCTGCCTTCGTGAGGTTTTTGTTCCATTGTTACATGATAACCGCTTCGGACCGAGTATACACCATTATCGTTATAAATCCAGATAGCTTTGTCGCCTTTGCCGTGTTTGGTAGCCTTATTCTTTCAACTGAGTTTACATCCACATCCCATAGGGTTTGTCTGAGTTTTGCCCCATTCCATCGTATTTCTTCTCTGTCAATGAAATCTGATACTTGCATATCTACCTCTTCTCGAATCTTCGTTATTACTTTGCCCGATTTTGTGCTTGCCACCCATCTATCTCGGATATTGATGCTCTCACCGTTTCCAACTTTCCATCTAACCCCATTATTTAGTATATTGCGTCCAAAGATGATACTTCGCCACACATAAGAGGGTACGTTCCCTAACTTAGCGTTTAAAAAAGAGGAATTCGGGAAGTATTTTGCTTTCAAAACTCGGCTACACAATGAGTTGCTTTCATGAATTAGTCTCCATCCCTGTTTAGCCAATAACGCTTGATTGAAAACCTTTAAATCTTTAAATTTAAGACCACCATTTGATCTTGATTGTTGTAGCTTCTCCCGTGCAATCCAATTGATTCCTCTCTCTTTATCGCTTTTGCTCCACCAAAATTTGCGGATGGTTTTTTCCATTTTTTCACAAACTCCATCCGGCAATTTGAAACATGTCATCGCGTAGGTAGGCAATGCGTGTGCTACAGCATTTGTCATGACCTCCTTGCCTGCTGCCGATAAATTCCTTTCCTTCCTCCCTTTTAGTTCATTTATCAGTCGCTCGATTAACTTGTTGAAAGTGACATTCTTGTTTCTTCCCATCGTGGTGGGTAGCCCGAGATATTGATCATGATTACACACTTCATGAATTCCTGCTGCTATTAAAACGCTGTTTCGTACTTCCTCAGACACGTTCGGAGAGAAAGCTATCGCAGATTTGTCAAGGTTGATTTGCTGACCTGATGCTCTTTCATATCTTTGAAGAATGTGAAGTAAAGCAGTGATATTTGTTGTGTTAGCCTGTGAAAAAAACAAAGAATCGTCAGCAAAAAATAGATGGGAGGCCACTAGTCCTCCCTGAGAAGCTGTCACCCCTGATAATCGACCTTCCTCAACTGTCTGGTTAATAGATCTAGAGAGCGTGTCGTTGCATATCAGAAATAGATAGGGTGATAGCGGGCAGCCTTGCCGCAACCCTCTTTCTGTTTTAAACTGATTGAGGGGAACACCATTATGTAGTGCTGAGAAGGACACTGATCTAACACAATCAAGTATTAAGTTTCTGATTCTAGGCCCGAACCCTAGATGAAATAAAACTTCCTCTAGAAATCTCCATTCAATTCGGTCGTATGCTTTGCTCATGTCTAACTTCAAAGTGAAAAATCCTGTTTTGCCTTTCTTTCGAGTTTTCAAGGAGTGAATAACCTCAAAAGCTGTTAAAATGTTATCAGAAATCAGTCTGCCCGGAACAGAAGCACTTTGATTCTATGAAATTAATGTCGAAAGGACACTTTTCAGTCTGTTAGCAATGCATTTAGCCACAATTTATAGAGAACTGTGCACAAACTAATTGGGCGATACTCACTGGGTTTCCGCGGCTGCTTTGTCTTCGGGATGAGAGCAATTAGAGTATGATTGAATTCCTTAATTGATTGGCCTTCATTCAGAATACGTAGGACTTCTTCAGTGACTTCCTTACCCACAGTGTTCCAATATTTTTGAAAGAACCCCGCATTATACCCGTCTATACCCGGAGCTTTATCCGGAGTTTCTAGTTTAATAGATGAACGGAGACCAGTAAAGAGATTGAGAACTGCCGAGATTGGCAGATCGAGTGGGATAATGATCCTTCCCTTTTTCCTTATCTTATTCTTTTTTTTTTCCAACTTATCTTCTTCAATACATGTTTGGTTACTTTATTTTTAGTACGAATGTTACTTGTTTGCAGTGACAAATTTATCTTTAGCCGACTGTTAGTGTTTGGATGATATTTTCTCCCAGTTTCACATTGACATGTTTGTTGCTAATGAGGTATCGCAATGTGATACTTTTCTTAAACTGGAGGCATGACTTAAGTAATTAAGCCTTAAATAAATGATCACTTTGGCATTTAGGATAAAATGAAGCTAATTCTTGTATTTAGCGGCTGAAGAGGCCTATTTTGGTGGTAATTCTTCCTTGCTGAGCGTGACAAAAGGAATCTACGACATTGGACTGTATTGCCTGCCTACTTTCAAACTCAATCTGATTTCCTGTCACGTCCTTCTCAATATTTCATAAATATTTCTCGCCAAGTCAAGACTTTTGAGTTCTATAATGGTTATGGCTTTGGTTTAGGATGATGTATAGATACATATTTGAAGATCCTGAGATGTACCTATAAGGAATGAAAGTAGATTATAGCAGTACAAAATCTACCTTAAAAACTTCTGCCACCATCATAAATTTAAATGATATATAATAAATTAAAGAGTTTCAGAACAAATCATATGATTAATTAACCAATAGATGATTACCAAAAAATAAATTAACCAATAGATGGAAGTCTTCTTCGTTTCTTATTAGGCACAGGAACAACATGAGACCGCCTTACTTGATAAGTCATTGTCATTGCGACATCCAGTTGGATAGGAAGGTAGTGTTGGATCATACCTCAAAAAATCATTCCTGCTTTATTTATGTAGACTAATTACTACTAATGGAATGGGTATGCGTTTTGAGGAATTCAGGGTCACTAATGCAGCATCCGAACATGCCTGTTTGAGGAGCATCTCAGGAAAAAACATAAAAATACTAAACCACTAACTTGAAATTGTTAATTACTATACCACTTGTTACATGAAACCCACTCATAAAAATTAATTAAGACGCTAATACGACTTTAGTGTTTTCTATAAGTCAAACGAGGACTGATTATGCGGCAGATAGTTTGAACTAGTAAGTAATTGTGAGTGCTTTGCCATTGGATTTGCTTAGTAGGTGTTTCCTTGTCTTTCCTGTAACTATGAATATCTAAATTTGTAGAAAGACTTGAGACCAATAGCAATTTTCTTCTCTTTGAAGAGCAAGTGTCTAGTGCCTCTCTATATCGTAACACATTACACATGAATCTGCAAAAGAGTGAGTAACACTTCGACAATGTTTATATTTTTGCAAGAGAGTATGCAAGGAGAGGTACACCGTACATAGATTATGCAAGTGTCTATATTTTAGAGTAGGCTTAGATTAGTCAGTATCAACCAAGACAGTTTTTGGCAGAAGATCAAATATTTTGAATGTAAATAAATAAAAAGTGTCACTAGCAAGTGCGACACGGAATTTAAGCAGCTGGCTATTAACCGTATTTAACTGTAGCTGTTAGATCAGCTGACTTTCTTGTATAGGGAAATATGTGTTTGAGTTGAGATGTAATGTTGACACAAAAATTCTGACTTAGGCAAAAATTGTTGAACAATGAAAAATTGTTGAACAATGAAAGAAAAGTCTCATTTAATACCCCATACTGTAATCGGAGTGTTTATGAATACTTATTACTCGTCTTTTGAACACGTACTCATGTATAACATTTTTTATAGAATACCACAGTGTCGTCCGCGGAAGCTTGCGCGCACCTCCATGGGACCCCAATAATTATTGATCGTCACGGGGATTGAACCTGAGACTTGAAGGGAGCAAACCCTTAAGCTTCAAGCCTCCGCCACTAGGACAATTTCTTGGGTCTCTCTGTTATAACTTATGAACTGTGAAACGGGTTCAATTAATGTGTAATATACACGAGGATTAAGTGAAATTGTCGGCGAAAGACAAAAGCTTTGCGAGAAAACTTAGATTAGTTTTTTTCTTAGAGAAGGGGAGAAGAAAGAATACGAAGAACATAGGCTGAGAAAATGAACCAGAAACTAGACACTGTGGGAGATTACCAGCTCTGGTGATACGTATGCTATTCGTACACCCTGGGCGATTAGGCGGGGAAGATGCAACAAAGTGTTTAGTAAAATTGATTTTTCAGTTGAAGGTATAATTAAGGCCATGGATGGCGAATCTCAAGTGATGCATATGGCCGGAAATCAAAGAGGAAACAGTGTCCCTAAGGAGAACCAGATGCCACTTAGGTTATCGTTAAAGGAAATAACCAGGACTTTCGTGACATCAAGAATATAAATGTTGATGGAGCTTGGAATGAGCGGAATTTCACATCGAGTATAGGGCTTCATATGCAGGGTTTGGATGGGTTTCATCGGATCATATGAAAAGAAATGAACTCCTTAAGTTCCCTTCAGGCTGAATTGATGGTTTCGGAACACGGAGTTAATTTTGCCCTGCACCATAATATAAACTATATTAATATTAAAACATGATTCTTCCATTGTTTTATCCTTGTTTCAGGAGCCACTACTAGAAAAACTGTCACATACGGCGCTTTAAACCCCCATAAACAGACTGAAAACCGCCGTTTCTGGCGGTTTCTACGGCGGTTCAGAGAGTGCCGTTAAACTATCTGTCGTATGCAAGTTTACGGCGGTTCCATGCGCCATAAAAGTTAACGGCGGCTGACGGCGGGCGCCGTTAACTTCTAACGGCGAATGTCTTAATCGCCTTAAACATTGCGGGCGGTGTCTGCAAAACGCCGTTTATATGATTTTTAATATTTTTTTTGAGAAGATATTTCTAATATTTTTAATTTAATCACACGATCATTTTATTTACTTCAATGTTTTTCTAAATAAACTACCAATTTATTTTATACCTTAAAAGTTTCAATTTTATGTTCTTCCCAACTTCCAGTTTTTGTTCCTCCAATTTCCATCTGAATCCTTCAAACACATCCTATCCAAAATTTTAACACATCCACAATTTGATTTTTTTTCCACCGTCTAGGACTTTCCAATTAATCCCAATCAAAAATTGCAACAGATCCCCAAACTTCACCCATCCGAACTTTTCAAGTCAACCCATGATTTTCAGATCTGCAAGGGATAAGATGAAGATCGAACGGATAGACAGAGGAGAGAGAGTGAGATGGGTCAGACAAAGAGGAGGAGTTGGAGATCGACACAGACGAAGAAATAGAGAGAAAAGAGGGAGAGAGAAGGAGAAGTAGAGAACAGAGGAAACGAAGTCGGAGAAAGAGAGAGATGAAGAAAGGAGGCGGAGAACAGGAGGGAGAAAGGAGGCTGAGAACAGAGGGAGGAAGAAGGTAGGCGAGAGAGGGGTTGGAGCCCAGAGAGACTTACCTGGGAAGTGCAGATCGACGACGGAAAAGAAAACTGACGAATTTGTTGGAGGAGGATGGAGATCCGTGAGAGAGGCAGGCAGGGAGGAAGGATCCGGATCTTCTGCAGCGTGCATCTTCTGCAGCGTGCAGCCTCTGCAGCGGAAGATCCGGACCGTCCATCTTCGCTACTCCTGCAGATTAAGACACCTGTATTGCTTCCCCAACTAACAGAGGAACGAATGACGACGTTAACCTAGCAGATGACGGCAGAAACTTACGGCGCCCTCACGTTTCATACAACAGAAATTTCCCTCGCAAATCCACGACTCCAGTGATCCACTATCTCCGAACCCTACGCAGTTGGATCTATATTGGTGTTTTGGTGAAGAGAGGACTCCTAATGCAGCCAGGACGACTTAGAACAGAGGTAAATACGATCCCTTATGCACTGTATTTGTAGATTTCAGTTCATGTTAGTTTCCTATTGACATTAGGTGATTTCAGTTCAGAATAGACTGTTTTATTTTTACAATTGTGAGAAAAATCAAAACAAATATAAATTTGTTGTAGCAGACATACATTAAAAAAATGACCCATCTTGATAACACTTGCTCTACTTCCTCAGTATTGAGCCCAGTAATTGTACTATCTTGGTTGCTGAATTTTTGATTTACAGTTGCTTTTGAGTATGGATGACATGAAGCATTTGATGTTCTAGGATTAGCTTGCAGCTATATATGATTGCCATGTTTGGGAGGTTCTTCACGTTCTTCATGTTGTCTATTCCAATCAGAGGTTTTTTGCTATATCAGTTCGTTCTCATTCTCAGGCCATGATAGATTGCATAGACCTTCACCTCCAATTGGCTGCAGACTCTCAAAATTCCCTTCAAAGCACCTCAGCAAGTATGCCTGTATACTTCTGAAAGTTCCCCTGGGTTGACCTGTTTGCACTTAAAATGTTAGACCAGACTCAAAACAACTAAAGCAACACAGAAGAACATCTAAAATACCGTACACGGTAGAACAAATTGCATCTAAAGTAGTAGTAAAAATCTAATTCAATGAACTTTGACAGAAAAATTAGTTTGGCAAATTGGCTTTCCTATTCTGTTTTTATATATTTTTATTAAAGCATAAGTCCCCTACAGTACCATAAGGGAATAAAGGTCAATTACCTGATCAAATCGCCAGTGATCTGACCTCGTCCGCCTTCCGCAGCCATTCCTCATACTTATACCACCTCATCGTCCCTTTGTCCTCCCCAGCCTGCCGCCACATCAGGCACGCATTGCTCATGCAAGTTAAGAACTGGAGCAGCCGAGAAGTCTTCTCAAGAATTTCAAGTCGAGATATTGAAGATATTTTGATGCAATTAATTCTAAAAAGCTTAATTGCGATGCAGCTATTTTTCCAGTCATTTTAGATTGCCACTAAGCTTCTACTTTCAGTTGTTGTATTTTTTCTTTTCTGGACAAAGAGTCTAATATATGGGTTCATAACTGTGCAAAACAAAAAGAGAT
Source organism: Linanthus parryae (assembly GCA_023055425.1). Taxonomy (NCBI): domain Eukaryota; kingdom Viridiplantae; phylum Streptophyta; class Magnoliopsida; order Ericales; family Polemoniaceae; genus Linanthus; species Linanthus parryae. The sequence continues at coordinate 101,581,766 of JALGPY010000002.1, forward strand.
GTTTTTGCTCTAAGATCCGGCCTGAGACCATGTAGTTAGGCGACTTTGCCTCTTATGTCCTTGAAAGCTTCAGGCTTCTTGCAAAAAGATTACCAGATTGAAGTCTTTAAGTCCAGTAACCTCAAAGGTTAGACCAAAGAATATGAGAAGAATTTCTGATCAATGAGGCTAGCAATTGTGTTTAAGCAAATAGTGCATTGTTGTTGGAGCTAAGTGATTCTTCAACCTACATGACAGGAACAGGAAAGGGTATGAGGCAAATATGATACTCAGTACGCTTATTAATTTCTCATCGCAATTGAAGATAGTTACACAGAGGCATGAAATCATATACTAAGCGATGAAACCTTAATGCGCCAAGAAAGATTCACGAACTCTGAATGATTCTCGGTTAGAATTGGATACGAACCTGAACGATTCACAAACTCGAATGATTCGTTACGTCTGATTGATACGATGCAGAGGCTAAACTATGTATGTCTTTCAGATTTATTTAGATACAATGATCGGGGTACGCTATCAGCATCAAGCAGGAGCGAAGTCTTTCATGCGATCGGCGTTGAGCAGGAAACAAAACCAGAGCAAGTCGTGGATTCTACAAAAGCGCCGTAAGTTTCTGCCGTCATCTGCTAGGTTAACGTCGTCATTCGTTCCTCTGTTAGTTGGGGAAGCAATACAGGTGTCTTAATCTGCAGGAGTAGCGAAGATGGACGGTCCGGATCTTCCGCTGCAGAGGCTGCACGCTGCAGAAGATCCGTATCCGCGAAGTGGTGGGGGGATTTATAACAGTAGGGTTTCAATCTGATGGTCCACATTTGTTTTTGAATTGACGGTCAAGATTTAGATCTGGAACTAAATCTCTTCTATAAAACACCATGGTTTAACTAACTTCTAATTTTTCAACCCTTGGATAAAATACATTTCAAAAAAAAAAAAAAAAACCTTGGATGAAATAAATCATCCCCAGCCTTTAGATCTCACCTTCTCCACCCACTTTAGGACAAAAAAAACTCCAGCAAGTTACAATTTCACGAAAACTCAATTCGTCTCTCACACACGACCTGGAGAACCCCACGAACCCTCCACCTTCTCCCGCAAATGGCTACCCTCTCTCTCTCACTTCTTCTGTTCCATCTTCTGCCGCCCATCACCGGTGGGTCTGTTTCAGTTCTCAGCAGGGGTCGCCGTTGCCTCTCGCAGTCGCCGCATTTTGTATTCAGCCGCAAATTTCGCAGGTACGCTTCAGCCGCTGATTCTATCGTCTCTCATACACGACCTGGAGAACCCCACGAACCCTCCACCTTCTCCCGCAAATGGCTACCCTCTCTCTCTCTCTCACTTCTTCTGTTCCATCTTCTGCCGCCCATCACTGGTGGGTCTGTTTCAGTTCTCACCAGGGGTCGCCGTTGCCTCTCGCAGTCGCCGCTCTCCGTATTCAGCCGCTAATTTCGCAGGTACGCTTCAGCCGCTGATTCTATCGTCTCTCATACACGACCTGTAGAACCCCACGAACCCTCCACCTTCTCCCGCAAATGGCTACCCTCTCTCTCTCACTTCTTGTGTTCCATCTTCTGCCGCCCATCACCGGTGGGTCTGTTTCAGTTCTCACCAGGGGTTGCCGTTTCCTCTCGCAATCGCCGCTCTCCGTATTCAACCGCTAATTTCGCAGGTACGCTTCAGCCGCTGATTCCATTGGGGCTATCGATATTTCAATTGGCGACAGGGATGGTAGTTATTTGAATTGGATATTGGTTATTTGAACCGGTGGGTCTGTTTTCGTGAATTTGTCACTACAGAGGTCGCCGAGGGAAGCAGGAAGAATAGATCGCCGAGGGAATCAGAGATCGCCGACAGAATCACAGATCGCTGTGTAAACCTGTTAGTTTACTGATCTCTCTCTCCCCTTTTTAAACAAGTTGTTCTGCTTCTTCGTCCTATTCCACCCTTCAACCCTTCTTCTTATCTTATTTTCAATGTCCTGCTAATCGTGGGTTTATTTCCTGTTTCGAATCCGCACATTAATTTGGTGTTAATACTAACAATCTGCTATCCAGAAAAGGAAAAAACTTGCACTTTTTCATCTTCTTAATTATAGTTTTGAATGGACTCTGCCCGTTTGCTTGCATATGGTGGTGCTGGTGGTTGTGGTTGTGGTTGTGGCTGTGGCTGTGGTTAGCGGAGGGGGTTCAGAATTGTTGTTGTTCTTCATTGTGTTAGGGGAGGGGTTCAGAGATGTAGGGTCTTCCTTTTTAGGTTGGGGTATCAGAGAAGTCTTGGTCGGATTTAATGGCGATTTCGCCGGTGATGGTGGTTGGGTTGAGATTTCTGAGTTTGTGATGGAGTGGATGTGAGGTCTGTGGTGTAGGAGATTGGCAGTGGTGTTGTTGGTTGCAACAGTTTCGAATAGGAAGCTGTTATGGTCGAGACTCTCAATTTCATAATATCATGGCCTAAAGGAGGAAGGTTTAAAGTTATATTGGTGTTGGAACTAAAGGAGGAAGGTTTAAGGTAGTATCAGTGGTGATGGTGGTAGGTTAGTTTGGTGGAATAGCAGGGGTGTAGTGTACAGGTGGTTCTGGTGATCATGGAGCAATGAGGGCAGGTTAGTAATAGCTTTGAAGTTTGTTTTGGTGTAGGCAGTATGCACTGGTGATCAGGTTGAATGGAAGAAGGTGATTTACAAAGAGGTATTAACCCATATGCAGTTGGTATAACCCTGCATACTAAAGCTTTATGATTACTAAAATATGATATATCCAAAATAAGCTAATCGCACAACAAGCTCGGATAGAGAGGGAAACAATTCTTAACATGAGTTGTTGTCAACTCTGGTGCACAACAAAATGTAATATTATTCTTAAAGTCCTCAAGTTGATAGCTATGGATTGTTCCTTCTCATTGTTTCATTTCAGCTCCTGATCCCTTCTCTAAGTTGATAGCTATGAATAAGTTAATTATGTGTGATTGGCTTATTTTGGATGTATCACATTTAAGCAGATCCGTCGTCCGAGTTTTCTTCGGGTATGAGCCATCAAAACCCACTGGGATGCTATCTATTGGTGGTTGAAACTGTTCCCCTTTCCTCAAACCTTCAAATGCAGTATCTCTCTCCCCATTTTTTGTGATCTGTCAATGTAGTCTATAGTTCTACAACAAACACTTCAACTATCATTTCTTTTATGAATATGTTTTGGCACAGTTAGAAGACCATTACATGAACTAGAGTTTGAACATATAGTGATGTTTTTTCCAGACAACACTTCAACAAAAATATTTTTTCTTTCATTTATAGTTATGAATATATTTGTACTCATGGTTTCATTTTTTGCGGTTTTTTGGTAGTTCCCTTCCCTAGACACAAAGCTACTGAAAAGTGAAAATAAATAGCTACTGAATATCGAATGTCGATTCACCTATTTTTCCTACATGGGTTTATGTTTATTATTTTGTTTAAAAAAGGAGTTGTTTCCTGCCATAGCAAGGCAAACAAGTTAAGATTCGAAAACAAATAATGACTTGCTGCCAATGCAAGGCATGTAACTTTAAAATGGAAATCAAATTACAAAAGATTATGAACTGCACCCAGGACATCACGTAACATCAGTATGAACTGCACCCATGACATCAACAAATTCGCTATTTTTGCGCTTAATTTTCTCTCTTTATTTGGACTGCATATCTTCTACATCCAGTAGCTGAAACATCTCCTTACCTATATTTCATTCAACTAAACCATTTAGATGTTGGTGGAACGAGCTCCAAATATCTTATTACTGCTCTCTATCAATATTGAATAGTAGTTGGTTGAAAGTGTGTAATGTAGACTAAATACAGGACCTAAATAGTCTAGAAGAGGGGGGGGGGGGGGTTGAATAGAGTATGAATTTTTTTTGCAAAACTCAAAACTTAACAGATTAGCTTTGTGTGAAACTCAAATCTCAAGGCCTTGAGATTTTAGAAAACTGTCTGAAACTTTCAAAGGCAAAATAGAAAGCTTCAAGGCCTTGAACTATTATTAGTTCTATACAGCTTATGAGCCCTAGTTTGATTTGAGTTGTGTGCAGCAGATAATAATAAAACTGTAAAGTAAATAACACAAATAAATTTAAAGAGTTCAGTCCCAATGGACCTAATCTCTGCCTGAGGGATCTTATCCCACCAGGATTGGCAAACACTTCTTATTACTCACACAGATACAGCCCTAGATCTTCAAGCCTAAGTGATTTCCCTTACACCTATACAGCTTGTGGTTCCAAACCTATCTAGTTCCAACTACTTGTAGGGTTTTGATTCATGGATGCGCAACGGAAGCATAAACAATCATAAAACCATGCAAAACCCTCCAAGGATCACAAGTCAAGAGACATAACGATGGTAAGGGTAAGAAATCATAAACACACCTTAGGGTTCTCCTTTGATGACTTCAAACGCGAATTGTGTCACGTTCTCTATGGTTGATCCACGCCTAGAGTTGATCCTAGAATCTCCCAAGTCCTTGGTGCTAGCCCGGAAGAGGAAGAGGAAGAAGAATCACGCAAAACGAGACCCAAAGAGGGGGTCTCGGCCTCCTTATGGCCGACGGGGACGGGGCGGCGGCAAGGGGGCGGTCGGCTCCCTTGTTGCTTGCTCTATCTCCTTTTGTTCTCTCCCACTCTTGTTATGTTCAATTATGAGCATAAGTTATATGGGAAGGAAGGAAGGAAGGTCCTTTATATAGTCCAACAACTCCTTGCCAACTACCTAAAGGACTTATTCTAGTCCTACTAGAATTCAATTTAGTCCCTTCCTTACAAATTAGTCCCTACTAACATAGTTTTAAAAACCGGACCGGACCGGCCGGTTCGACCGGTTCAACCGGCGAACCGCTGCCTCATCGGTCCGGTCCCGTCATCGGACCGCCCATGCATTCAGACCGGTCAAAACCGGTCAAAACCGCCGGTTTGGTGCTAAACCAGTGAACCGGCCGGTTTTTACCGGTTTGACTGGTTTTTGTACAGCATCTGAAGAAACCCAAAAACTCCATCAAAATCGGAAACCCCCAAATCGGCATCCCTTATAGTCCTCAATCGATTGAATCAAAGTGACATTTTATCATCATGAGGAACTTTTGGAATCATCGATGCCCTCCCGTCGCCAACAAATTGCAAGGAAACAGTGGAAGCGCACATCTGAGTTAGTTGTCATAAGATCAGGAGCTGAGATGATGAATATAGAGAGAGTTGTGTGAGAAGAGAGTGGTGGGAGAGAGAATGAGAGGATAAACATATGAGGTTGGAGAGAGAGAGAGAATGAGAGGATGGGGAAGGGATAAGAAGAACGTGGTGAATGGTGATAATAACAAAGAAGCTGAAAAGAACGAAATATGCGGCTCCAAATTTGCAACGCATTTGGTCAATTTTTTTGGGTAAATGTTCACTTAAGAAAGCTGGTCAATTATTGTTATGTTGTGGATAGATAGTAGTAACTTTTTTTTGAAATATAGATAGTAGTAACCTTTTGAATACTGTTATTCTATTTTTTTTTTCTTTTTTTTTTCTTTTTTTTTTGAGAAAACCTATTATGCTTTCTTTGATAGTATTTGAAGATATTGATGTTTGTTATAAGTGTAGATTTTGTTTAAATTGATCAAAATTTTATTTATTTTAAAGTTTTATATACTTTTATATTTATGAAAAAAGACGAATTATACATCAAAAAAATATGCGATTAAACCGGTTGAACCACCGGTCCGACCGGTTGAACCGCAAATCGGAGCCTCACCGGTTCAATGTCCGGTCCGGTTTTTAAAACTTTGCCTACTAAGTTTGCAAGGGTTTGCAAAGTGATCATTCTAATTTATTAATCCTATTAATTAATTCCCAAATCTAGTTCAACTCTATGTAGCGTGTGAACCCATAGGTTCTATCTAGTTGGTAGCAACTATTTGCTACTATGGAGCGGTCTCTAGCAAAACATCCATTCTAGCCAACTAATAGAATAGTCATCTTGACAACCTTTGTACAAGTAATTGTCTCATCCCTTTGTCTCTATATCCGGATTGGACACGATACATACAAGTCACACTCGTATATCCAATCCGTAGTTTCTCGATCCATGGGAATAGCCTTATTCGTGCAAATAACATCAGTATCCCATATTGATTTATTTGAGTCTGGCCAGACATTCTATAAGCACTATCCCTCGAGTGGCCTAGGATATTTGCTCCCGTTATGTGGGAGGGACAAATTCTATCTACGTCCACTACGATCTCTAAGCTTGCTTCTTATTGTATCCAGTACACGCCTTTATAACTACCCAGTTACGGTGTAGCGTTTAACGCTACCAAGATCACAATAATCCACAACTAGAATATCTAGTGACTTCAAGTCTAAGGATGACAATACCATTGCACCGCGAGAAGCACTTGTGACTCAACATAACGTGTATGTAGCCTTCTCGGAGATCGGTCAATCCAGTGCAACATTCCATAATGCACACCTATGTGCTGGATCGTGATATCTCCATATCAATCCAACCCCATACTAGTCTATAGATGATTGTCCCATTTAATCATTATACTTGACTAGGGATATTTAAGATAAACAACACAATTGTAAATCTAAGGACTTCATTATCTTAAATATCCAATAAATAATAAATGAATTTCTAGCCACAAATAATTCATACTAAACGAGATTGCCTCTAGGGCATCTATTCTAACACTACTAACTGTTGAGCTAACAAGAACCTCTTATTGTTCACTTGAACAACCAACCACTAGGTTAAGTGAGCTTTAAGATAATTAAAAGATGCACAAATTACAAAACAAGTGAAGAACACAGTAGAAGAAATAAGCTATTGAAGCCTGGATGTGTTCTTCTGGAAACTGGATTGATTTGATCTTCTGAAATCTGGATTGAAGCTTGAATCCTTGTGTGTGTTTGAATGAATGATCTCCCACGAATTTGTCACACCTTTCTGAGTATTCTGCAAGCCTCTCTACCTTCAAAATTCAATCCAGTCTCTTTTATCAACAGCTGCAACTGGTTGAGAGATTTTAGGATCTCAGTTCGTACAAATCCTCCTTCTGTTTTCAACTGAAATTCAAACAGCTCTAAGTGGATATCCGTTGGAGTTTGTTGAGATTTCTCTTGCACGTTTAACAAACCTGCAACAACATTAAAACACAGCAACAACAAAATCCAGAAAGATAACAGTGCTATGACTGTTTGGTTTTCCAGTTTCTGATAAAGCTAGTTAAAAGATTAGAACAATAATCTGTTTAACTTCTGACACATATAAATCATGAAAAACAAGTTTAAGACTTTTAGAAGTTAATGAATAATCACAATAATAAGAATTACAACCTGCAAGAAAGAATCAACTTAGTTCTGTAAAAACTGTTAGCAGCTCGAGGCACATTTCAAGGCCTTGGAGCTCTGAACCTGCTTCACAAATTTTCAAAGTTAAACCCAGAAAACTTTGATTCTTCCTGTTCTGATCATCTGCAATTGTGTTAGATATGTAGATAATGTAAAACAATAATATATTCAGAAAAACGCTGATCTGCATGATAAGATATCCAATCTGCAACACAATACTGTTAAAACATTTAGCAGGATAAAAACAACTCTCAAGGCTTTGAGGCTCTGTCAGTATCTCAAGGCCTTGGAATATCTGAAATGCTTTGCTGCTTATGTCTTTGTCTTTGTATTTGTCTTTCATCACTCAAAACAATTACCATCCAAAACACATTCAAGGTTCTTTTAATCAACAATCTCCCCCTTGATGAAAGACAAAACCTACAGTCTGGTATAGATTTTCCTGTCACTCCTTATAAAAATTAGATAACCACATATTGCAGATACAATAGACAATAATACTACAGATAACCAGTAAACCACAGATAATCAGCAAAATTTACATATAACCACAGTAATATAATAACACAACTGATTAAACCAAAACAACTGAGTATTATTATTCAAGTACTGCAAGAAACACCAATTAACACATAATTTCTCCACCTTTTTGAATTTCATCAAATATGGATGAAGAAATGTTGGATCATTACTCAGATTCTTAAAAAAAACTTAAACAAAATTATTGCTAAAAATTCAAGAATTTGAGAACATAAAAGAAGAAGAAAAAGAAATAGAAGGTCAAGGCTTTGGTCTTCTCTGATCTTCAATTCTTCTTTGATGTCTGGCCTTTCTCTGAGCCTTCTCCAACTTCTTCTTCACTTGCAGCATCTTCAGCAGACTGATTACCTTCTTGTTCAGCTTCCACTTCTGCAACAACTTCTTGAATTATCTCATCCACTTTCTTCTTAACCTGCACTGAATCCCCCTCTGTAGCTGCATCAACACCTGTGTCTTCACCAGCATCTTCTTCATCAGTTTGTTCATACAGATCCTTTGAAGTAAGCACCACTGGAATTGGCTTCTTTTTCTTCTTCAAAATATCTCCCAACCTTTCATGTGAATCCACACTGATGTCATGACTAGTAGCAGAAGGTATCTTCTAAAAGTTCAAACCCTTGATGACAACATCTAGCTTTCCATTCATCACATTCATCAAGCCCTTGAACTGGTTGAATTCAGCTGACATGTCAAATAACCTTTGTCTGAGATCTTCAATCTCAACCTGCTGATCTTCAAACTTCTCAACCAACAAAGAATAATCCTCATTGGCTTGTCCTTTTCCTGATGTAGTCCCCTTTAGCTTCACAAACTCCTTCTCTCCAAGTTCCTCCTTTGAAAAATCTGAATAGAACTTCCAATGTCCTTTCCCAGTCCGAACTACCCCAATTTTTCTGAAGTGGAGTCTCATCAATTAACCCAAAACCTCCTGTAATATTTTCTTCTCCTTTCACAGGTACATCAAAATACTCAAAGAAAAGAGGTAACATGTTTGCATATGGAAGAGGATGGTTTCTAGATCTGATTGCACAATAAATCATGCTCCAAAACAACTGTTGGCAAGTCTATCTCAAACCCTTGATATATCAGATACATCAAAATAAGAACCTTATCAGTAACCAACTTCCTTGAGTTCTCCCTAGGAACTACACTTCTCATCAGAATTGTAAACAGAATTTTGGCTTCACAGTTGAGCACAGAGTGTGTCAACTGCTTTGGACCAGAGGGTACACCATCAATGAAAAACATCTCCTTTGCCTTATCCAGACACTCCTTCCTATCAGGGTAATATCCAACATTATACTTCCTAGGAATGCCCAAGACTTTGGCAAAAGTCCTATGATCTAACCTCAAATCTATTCCAGCCACTTTTGAAGTTAACACCATTTTATCATCACCTTCAGAAACCAAATTCAGATAAAACAACCTAGTTAACCTAGGATAGGCCTTTGAACTAGGATTTAACACCTTCCAAACAACAGTTTCTCTTAATTTTATCATGCAATCAATATCCAATTTTTCCAACAACTCTTCAGAAACATACTACAGAAAGCTACCTTAGATGAAGCATAACCTTTGCATCCATACATTTCTAACCACAGAACTAACAAACCAATCTGTAGGAAGTACATTCTTACCTTGATAACCTTTCTTGGTTGCAGCAGCAACCTGCTTAACCCTAGTTTTCTTCTCTGAGGGTTTGCTCCTCTCTTGTTCTCCTTCAGATGGTTTCTTCTTGCTTTCTTGAGCAGATTTCCCCTTTTCCTCTTCACCAGTCTTTTTCTTTTCTCCCCCTTTTTTCTTCTCTGACCTAGGTTGATCACCACCCTGAGTCTGTGTCTCCTGCTGTGGATCAATGCTTGATGCTTCATATCCCTTCTCTGTTCTGGAATTCTTTGCAGGAGGAGTGTCCTCATGCAAGCTCTGAGTGTTTTCTGAATCTGAATCAGAAATCACTATCTTCTCCATCTTATTTGCCCTCTTCTTGGATCTGCCAGAAGGCTTTCCTGTTGCTGAATTCTGGCTGATTTGCGCTCCATTTTGGGGTTTAGGGTTTTGAGAATAGAATGTGATTGAGAGAAATTGAGAGAGAGAGAGAGGAGAGTCGTAAAGAATTGAGAGATAATGAGAAGAAAAAGCCCTGACTTTCAGGTTAAGTAGGTTGAAAAGGATGAGTCATAAAAGGACTCTGCTAAATCAACATGCAAAATAGAATCTTGAAAAAAATATTTTTGGATATTTTAGAAAATTCTTTGAGTAATTCAAATATTATACAGTTATCTAAAAAGATAAGATATAATATTTGATGAACCATTTTTTTTAAAAAAAAATTACAGATGTTTTCAAGACCTGGAGAACAATCTCAAGGCCTTGAGATTTTCTGCAGTTTGAGAAACTTCAAAGCTTTGAGCTATACTTTCAAGGCTTTGGAAAGTATAATCTCAGGTCTTTGAGATTTTAACACAAAATCACATATAAGTACTGATACCCCCCCCCCCCCCCTAAACCAATGCATCCTTGTTTAACATCCCCAATTCAAGCCTTAGAGATGAAAACCTATCATCTGGCAAGGGTTTAGTGAAAATATCAGCAATCAGCATTGAAGTAGAGATGAAATTTAAAACAACATCACCTTGTTCTGCATGATCTCTAAGGAAGTGATGTCTCACATCTATGTGCTTGGTTCTTGAGTGCTGGACTGGATTCTTAGAGATTGAGATAGCACTTGTGTTGTCACAATGAATAGGCATATTTCTGAAATTGTAGCCAGGATCTCTAAGTTGCTGAGCAATCCATAACAATTGTGAACAGCAAGCTCCAGCTGCAATGTATTCAGCTTCTGCAGTTGATAATGCTACATAATTTTGCTTTTTGGAATGCTAACTGATCAATGAAGATCCAAGAAATTGACAGCATCCAGAAGTACTTTTCCTTTCTACTTTATATCCTGCAAAATCTGCATGTGAATAGCCACTCAACATAAAATTAGATCTTCTTAAATACCAAAGCCCTAAGTCTCTGGTTCCATTCAAATATCTAAAAATTCTTTTGACTGCAGTTAAATGACTTTCCTTAGGATCTGCTTAGAGCCTAGCACACATACAGACACTGAACATAATATCAGATCTACTAGCAGTTAAATACAACAGTGATCCAATCATACCTCTGTATTCCTTTTGATTCACCCTCTTACCATTTGAATCCTTGTCTAAGGAGAGTGATGAACTCAGGGGTTTTAAGCACCTTGGACTGTGACATATTGTACTTGTTCAGTAAGCCCTTGGTATACTTCCCTTGATGTACAAAAATTCCTTTCTTCATTTGTAAGATATGAAGTCCAAGAAAGATATTCAGTTCACCCATTAAGCTCATCTCAAACTCCCTGCACATCAAACTAGAAAACTCTTTTGAAAGAGCATCAATAATATCACCTAAAAGAATATCATCTACATAGATATGAAATACTAACAAATCACTTTGACGATGTTTAATGAAAAGAGTTTTGTCAACTAGTCCTCTTTTGAAATTATTTTCAAGTAGAAATTTTGAAATCCTGTCATACCAAGCCCTTAGAGCTTGTTTTAACCCATAAAGAGCTTTGTCCTGTTTATAAACATGATCAGGAAAATTTTCATATTCAAAACCAGGAGGTTGTGCTATAAAAACATCTTCTTGTAAATAGCCATTCAGAAAAGCACATATAACATCCATTTGATAAAGCTTTATGTGATTATGAGATGCAAATGCAAGAAGTATTCTAATAGCTTCTAGCCTGGCAACAGGAGCAAAAGTCTCCTCATAATCTATACCTTCTTCCTGATTATATCCTTGAGCTACCAGTCTGGCTTTATTTATTACAACTTTGCCATTCTCATCAAGCTTGTTTCTGAATACCCATCTGGTTCCAATAACTGATTTCTCTTTAAGTCTAGGAACCAGATTCCATACCTAGTTTCTTTCAAACTCATTCAGTTCACTTTGCATTGCAATGATCCAATTTGCATCTTCTAGTGCTTCCTTGTTATTTTTAGGCTCAATCAGAGATACAAATGCACTAAAAGCACACAACTTCTTCAACTGTCCTCTTGTCTGAGTTCCAGTTGATGGATCTGATATGATGTTATCAGCTGGATGATCTGCAAGGTACTTAAACTTCTTTCTTGGTATCTAGGAATATTCTCCTTCAAGGCTTTGAGTCCTTGAAACAGTAGAGGGAGCATCATAGAAAGTTTCAGCTTCTGTCTCAAGGCTTTGAGATTTTGGTTCTGCAGGAGGTTCAAGGCCTTGAGATTTTGCTGATTGATTCTGCACATTAGTTTTGCCTTTGTCTTCTTTCACAGCATCATCATCTGATTCATGCTTGTTCAAATCTAGATCTGCAAAACTTTCACTCAGAGAATCCTTAGTACTTTCATCAAAGATTACATGAATACTCTCTTCCACAATCTTGGTTTTTCTATTATAAACTCTATAAGCTTTGCTAGTTTGAGAATATCCAAGAAATACACCTTCATCACTTCTAGCATCAAACTTACCAAGATTGTCTCTACCATTATTATGCACAAAACAGATACAACCAAAAGGTTTAAAAAAAGAAACAGTAGGCTTTCTACCTTTAAACAGTTCATAAGGGGTCTTTTTCAAATAGGTCTAATCAAGCATCTATTCAGCACATAATTGGCAGTGTTAACAGCTTCTGCCCATAAGAACTTTGGCAAATTACTTTCAAGAAGCATGGTTCTAGACATATCCTTAAGTGTCCTATTCTTCCTTTCAACTACTCCATTTTGCTGTGGAGTTCTAGGTGCATAAAAGTTGTGTGAAATGCCATGCTTTGCACAAAAAAATCAAATTCAAGTTGATCAAACTCCCTACCATGATCACTTCTAATAGATGCAACATGTAAATTTTTTAAAGTTTGAAGCTCTTTGCACAATCTAGAAAATTCAAATAAAGCTTCAGTTTTGTCTCTAATAAACATCACCCAAGTAAATCTAGAATAATCATCTATTATAACAAGCATATACCTCTTACCTTTTGGGGTCTGAACTCTCATATGACCACACAAGTCCATGTGCAACAGTCCTAAGGGTCTAGAAGTACTTACAAAGTTCTTTGGCTTGACTGAGCTTCTGGTTTGCTTACCTTGTACACATGCCTTGCAAACCTCATCATCTGAAAATTTCTCTGATGGTAAACCTCTTACCAAATCCTTTGATATGAGTTTACTCAAGGTATGTATACTAATATGCCCAAGCTTTCTGTGCCAAAGCTTTGAATCTTCCTTCAAGGCCTTGAGGCATTTTAGCTTGTCACCTGCAATACTGTTAGTACTCATACCATATAGATTATATGATCTAGGAGCAGTGAGTATGAAATCACCAGATTTCTCATCTTGCACCACACATTTCTCCTTGTCAAATATAGCTTTATAACCTTTATCACATAACTGAGAGGTACTAATCAGATTATACTTAAGTCCATCTACCAGATAAACATCAGATATCGAGTTAGTAGAACCATTACCAATACTACCTATACCAATGATATTGCATTTTTCTTTGTCACCAAGTGTGATTGTTCCTCCAGATTTTTCTGTAAGTTCAGTAAAGAGAGACTTCTTTCCACTCATATGTCTGGAACATCCACTGTCTAATATCCATTTCTGATCTTTCAAGGCCTTGGTGACATCCTGCAAAAATAAATCATTGCCTCAACAGGCTGTTAGACCAAGTGCAGAACTTTAAGTCATACTCAGAATCAGCCATGTTTGGTGGCCTAATTCCTTTTGGAACCCAAATCTGTCTAACATGTCCCTTAAGCTGATAAGGATAAGTATTCCTCATAATGTGAGGTTCTGATCTTCTTAAGGGACAAGTTAATCTGACATGACCAATTTTTCCACAGTAATGACATTTTGAAGAATGTCTGCTACTTGATTTGACAAAAGTAGTTTGGCCTTTCTTTGGAAAATTTGGATTATAGCCAATCCCACTTTTATGCATTGATTTCAGACTTCCTCCAAGAATGAGATTCAGATTATGTTCTGAGCCTGTAAAACTAGTTAGGACCTTCTTGGACTCTTGAAGTTTCTTAGTCAAAGAACATATTTGTTGTTCTAAATTCTCAGAATGAGTCTTTAGATCAACATATCTTTCAGTCAAAAGAGTGTTTTGATCAACAACCTCTTTTATCTGTGCCTTCAAGGCTTTGAACCTGCTGTCCAAGGCCTTGAAGTCCTTTTCAAGCTTTGTCTTAGAAACTTTAACAGTTTTGTTTGTAAAAACTATGTCCAGGTTTTCTTTTACCTTCTCATGAATCTTAATCTTTAAAGAAGAAATCTCATTTCTATAACTTTCCTCATTTAAAAAAATACTTTTGAGAATTTCAGGTCAGAAGGACTAGCAAGTAGATTTTTTACCATATCTTCTGTCTGTCTGATGATTTTTCCTCATCATGCTTTGCCATGAAGCATAATTTTTCTTGATCTTCTTCTGTGTATGAGTCACTTGATGAATCAGAATCACTCCAGGAAGCCATCATGGCTTTCTTCCTTCTGTTGCCACTGTCTTTCTTCTGAAATTTCATGTTCTTCTTCTTTTGTGGACAGTCCCTTACTAAATGATCTGCATCACCACACTCAAAACAATTCAGTACTTTAGTTTTATGTGACTGTGATGAAGGTTTACCTTTGTTAGCCCTTGCTGCCTGAAGGTCTTGATCTCTCTCTGTTCTAATCCTTGTTACCAGAGTTTCTTTTCTTCTTGAGAATCCTGGCCAAGGCCTGTGAGATCAATGCTAAAGCCTCTTCATCATCATGCTCATCTTCAGTCTCAAGGCTTTGAGACTTTTCAATGTCTTTTGCCTTAAGTGCTAAGTTCTTGATGTTTTCACTCAAATCACCTTCCACATCCTTCATAGACATTTCATGAGTGAGCAGCTTTCCTTGTAGATCATCTAGCTGAAGAAGACTTAAATCCTGAGCCTCCTCAATGGCTGTTGTCTTTGGCTCCCACTTGGCTTTTGGCAAGCTTCTCAGAATTTTCCAGACCTTCTCCTCATTTGAGAACTTCTTTCCCAATGACTCCAGATTGTTTACCGCATCAATGAATCTTTTGAACATCTCCTTGATGGTCTCATCTGAATTCATTTTGAACAACTCATATTGCCTCAGAAGTATGTTGATTTTGGTCTGCTTAACCTGGCTAGTTCCTTCATATGTCACTATCAGTTTGTCCCATACTTCTTTGGCACTCTTGCAATTTGACACTCTGTTGAACTCATCTGCATTAAGAGCACAGTATAACAGATTCATAGCCTTGTAATTTTTTGATACCTTTTCCATTTCAGTAACTGAAAGATTTTCCTCAGACTTGATACACCTGACGCCATCAATTGTATTATAGTACTCATGAGGACCATTCTGAACTATTGACCACAGTTCCATGTCTTGATCTATGATGAACATCTTCATCAATGCCTTCCAGTGCATGAAGTTATCACCACAGAACAATGGAGGTCTGTTGGCTGCCCTTCCTTGTGAGAGTCTACCATCTCCTACATTACTCATATTTACCAGATTGTTAGATCTATATCAGTGACACAAGATCTGATACCAATTGAAAGTGTGTAATGTAGACTAAATACATGACCTAAATACTCTAGAAGGGGGGGGGGATTGAATAGAGTATGTAAACTTTTTGCAAAACTCAAAACTTAACAGATTAGCTTTGTGTGAAACTCAAATCTCAAGGCCTTGAGATTTTAGAAAACTGTCTGAAACTTTCAAAGGCAAAATAGAAAGCTTCAAGGACTTGAACTATTACCAGTTCTATACAGCTTATGAACCCTAGTTTGATTTGAGTTGTGTGCAGCAGATAATAATAAAACTGTAAAGTAAAGAACACAAAGCAATTTACAGAGTTCAGTCCCAATAGATCTAATCTCTGCCTGAGGGATCTAATCCCACCAGGATTGGGCAAACACTTCTTATTACTCACACATAAACAACCATATATCTTCAAGCCTAAGTGATTTCCCTTACACCTACACAGCTTGTGGTTCCAAACCTATCTATTTCCAGCTACTAACTGTTGAGCTAACAAGAACCTCTTGTTGTTCACTTGAACAACCAAACACTAGGTTAAGTGAGGTTTAAGATTATTATAAGATACACAGAGTACAAAACAAGTGAAGAACACAGTAGAAGAAATAAGCTATTGAAGCCTGGATGTGCTCTTCTGGAAACTGGATTGATTTGATCTTCTGAAATGTGGATTGAAGCTTGAATCTTTGTATGTGTTTGAATGAATGATCTCCCACGAATTTTTCACACCTTTCTGAGTATTCTGCAAGCCTCTCTACCTTCAAAATTGAACCAGTCTCTTTTATCCACAGCTGCAACTGATTGAGAGATTTTAGGATCTCAGTTCATACAAATCCTCCTTCTGTTTTCAACTGAAATTCAAACAGCTCTAAGTGGATATCCGTTGGAGTTTGTTGAGATTGCTCTTGCACGTTTAACAAACCTGCAACAACATTAAAACACAGCAACAACAAAATCCAGAAAGATAACAGTGCTATGACTGTTTGGTTTTCCAGTTTCTGATAAAACTGGTTAAAAGATTAGAACATTAATCTGTTTAACTTATGACACATATAAATCATGAAAAACAAGTTTAAGACTCTTAGAAGTTAATGAATAATCACAATAATAAGAATCACAACCTGCAAGAAAGAATCAACTTAGTTCTGTAAAAACTGTCAGCAGCTCAAGGCACATCTCAAGGCCTTGGAGCTCTGAACCTGCTTCACAGATTTTCAAAGTTAAACCCAGAAAGCTTTGATTCTTCCTGTTCCGATCATCTGCAATTGTGTTAGATATATAGATAATGTAAAACAATAATATATTCAGCAAAACCCTGATCTACATGATCATATATCCAATCTGCAACACAATACTGTTAGAACATTTAGCAGGATAAAAACAACTCTCAAGGCTTTGAAGCACTGTCAGTATCTCAAGGCCTTGGAATATCTGAAATGCTTTGCTGCTTATGTCTTTGTCTTTGTCTTTCATCACTCAAAACAATTACCATCCAAAACACATTCAAGGGTCTTTGAATCAACATGGTCAACCATTAACACTCTCTTAAGGTTTACGTCGTCATAACTTAAAACTTTATATGCAATTGTAGCCTTTCTATTGTTTTTCTTCTTAACCAATGATGTTTGTCTGATTATGTAGCTTTTTACATCGTCGCTAAACCAGATGTGACTACAGCCACTACACTTATGGAGAACAATATTAACATATATGGTCATGTAAGTGTGTTTTCATCCATGAGATGTGCCAACTCTCATCTAGACGTTGTGTCCGCTAATTTTGTTTATTGACCTTACACCATATCGTGACCTTCTTTAATCATTTTGTAGGCGGATGGCAATCTCGATGAAACAGTAAGTTCTGCACATGAGTGTAGCTAACCGTTAGTCACCGGAATTTTATTTTCAACCTAACTTATGTGAATTTTTAACTATTTCAGGTTCAACTCCTTAAAAAAAATAACGTTGGAGTGAGTTTGTATGGTGAACGGGAATGGAATATACTTCGCATTGCGCAGGTCATCATTCTTTTTGTTTATACTTCTTATTCTTTTTTTGTAATATTTTTTTACAGATATTTATTTAATCGTATAAGCACATCTTAAATATTTTTTGTTTTAATCAGGCAAAAAAGACATCTTCATCAAATGGAAAGGGACATGACAAGGAGAATCGTCCGTCGACGGCCGTAAGTTTTCCTTCACAACTTTTTTCCTACTCTTTTATGTTTACAGATACAACTACAATATTACTGTGAAGTTTTAATATTTAATCATAGACATGATATTTTATACCGTACATAATAATGACAAATAAAACACTAATAACAAAATAGGGAACTGAAGATAGGGAGAGAAGGGATAAAGCGATAAAGATGCTTAAATCTCTCTCTGTCAGCCATGCTAATGTTGCTAACTTAGAGGTTACTTACCTTCCACATTCTAATTACCTTCCAATAACTTAGTAGGAAATATATTTTTGACATTGTGTTATTTTATTCCAAAAAATTTAGGAACCAACTCCTCTTCAGTCAAATACATCAAAGCGCCAAAGGGTCTCACCTCCATCAACTTCTCTAAATCTGTTACAGCCAAGAACACCGATGGTGGGAAATTTGATAGGCTCTCTTGATTCGGTTGTTCCAAACCAAGACTTTGTTCCACCGGAAACTACAGTAGGTGGTGAAATGCGACGACAACCCCTTCATGACATGGACATAAATTGCATGCCTACAACCAGCGGTCTTGGAAATGAAACTTCAGCTGTTATTCCGGATATTGATAGGATTCAGCCACCTATGTTTCATGTGGACCTCAATTGCACCCCAATCTCCAGAGATGCACTCTTCCCCCAACCACCCCTTGGTAATGTGGACTTAAACTGCACACCTGTTTCAAGTAATCTCGAAGGTGGATATCCAAGTACTATAAATGAGAGTGAGAGTGTCCCAATGGAACATCCACCTTTACGTCAGTTTGACCTTAATTGCACCCCAACTTCCAGAGATCTTGAAGCTGAATTTGCTTCTACTGTTTCAAACCATAATCCAGCTAATGGCTCCATCCACTCTCCACTCCCGAACAGCTCAAATCATCGCGTCCGTACACCAATGGAGTGTGATTTCAATACTAAAAGAAACGATGCAGTTGATGGAAACCTAAACCCACCACTTAACAATGATTTCACGCTTCCTACTAGGAATTTAATTCCCCCATGTGAAGATGTTGAGGTAGAAACTGTTTACCCCACTGCGGTAGATGCAACCCGTCATTTCCTCGGTGAGATGAATGTTGAGTGTTCTCACTATGGGGCCTTGCATTGGATGGATGAAAAACTGTCAATTTCGTCTACCATCCGTCCTCTATTCGGTACATGTTGTTTGCAAGGAAAGGTAAGGCTGCCACCACTTCAAACTCCACCTGGCCCCATTCAAGCTTTGTATGAAGGTAATGATGCACAATCCAGATCACTCAGACCTCACACTTGAAAGTACAATTTGCTTCACTCTTTCACGAGTCTCGGGTTGACAATGGAAAATAGAGTAATACCTGGAACTTGTCCTAACCCTTTTACCATTCATGGTGAATTACGCCATCGAACAGGATCATTCTTTCCAGAAACTAGACAACAACCACAGTATGCTCAACTTTACATATACGATCCAAATTCGGCTTTAGAAATCCGTAGTGGCAGATATGATTGTTTGAGAAATGATGTTATTGAAATGATTCAAGATAGTTTGTTGGAACATAATCCATTTCCGCATAAGTTTCGTCAAGCACATGCTATCTTACAGCAGCAATCTAATTCAAATCAGCATATCCCAGCTCTCCTCCACTATAGTGCTGCTACAGATCGCCGCCGCTATAACCTACCAACCATAGATGAGATCGCCGTTATCCTACCAGGTGATGGGACCGAGGTCAGTGGAATGCGAGATATTATTTTGCACTTGAGCGGAAATAACTGCTTGATGCGAATCAATGAGTGTCATCCTTCGTATCTTCCACTGCATTATGTATTGCTATTTCCAAGGGGTGAGTTGGGATGGGACCCCTCCTACAGACAGTGGAATGTCCTTGCAAACTGTCCATCAAACGCTCGGCTCACACAAATGCAGTTTTACAGTTACCGTCTGTTTCAACGTCGTTCCGAGTACTCAACTATTCTAAGAGGTGGAAGGTTATTCCAAGAGTTCCTGGTCGACGCATGGGCATCTACTGAGCAAAATTGCTTGACATATTTCAAGTTGAACCAGTCAAATTTTCGTACAGAATTGTACAAGGACTTCGTCGATGTCACTATAAAAAATGGAGTGGGACCCAATCAAGTTGGACGACAGATGATTTTTCCGTCTTCGCATATCGGTAGCGCGAGGCCTATGTTTGAGATTTTCCAAGACTCAATGGCAATCACGCGATTCCACCATCACCCTGACATCATTTTGACCATGACGGCAAATCCAAAATGGCCTGAAGTTACTGCTGCTTTGTTTCCCCATCAAACTTCAGATGAACGTGCTGAGATAATTGCACGCGTCTTCGAGTTTAAGCGTAAAAGTTTGATGAAGGAATTAGACCGGATGAAAGTTTTTGGTAAAAGAAATGCTCATGTTTACACTATTGAATTTCAAAATCGTGGCTTGCCCCATATGCATCTTCTCATTTTTCTCAATGGTCGAGACAAAATAAGAGTCTGCTCGCAAGTTGACAAGATGGTCTCCGCTGAATTTCCTGATCCGATACAAGATCCGGAACTTTTCGAGACCGTTAAGGGTTGTACGGTACATGGACCGTGTGGCGTGCGAAACCCAAATGCGCCATGCATGGAGAATGGAAAGTGTACTAAGGGCTATCCAAAGTCGTTTGTTGAAGCGACTAGAATGGATAGAGATGGATATGCATTGTACCAACGCCTCGATACTGGTATTGAGTATACAGTTAAAGGTGAAAATATTGATAATAGAGACGTTGTGCCGTATAATCCATACCTATCAAAGATGTTTAATTGTCACATTAATGTGGAGGTCTGCGCGGGACTTCGCTGTGTCAAGTATATCCACAAGTACATTTACAAAGGTGAGGACCGTGCAACAATGATTTTGGGTGGAGCCGATGAGATTCGGCAATATCTGGATGGAAGATTTATTAGACCACGAGAAGCTGCTTGGCGTCTACTTGAGTATTCTTTGCATGAAGAAATTTGAACTGTATATCGGTTAGCACTTCATTTACCGGGTATGCATCAATGCACATTCAATCCCAATGAGCTAATGGATAAAATTATGGAAAGAATGGAGAGCCAAGTTTCTACTTTGACTGGATTTTTTGCATATTACAGAGACAATCCAACTGCTACCAAATACACTTACCGAGAATTCCCGCAACATTTTGTTTGGAAAGGTAAGTTTTGGGAGCCAAGGCAAAGGGGTTTTGCTATTGGAAGAATGTATTTTGCGAGCCCGAATTCTGGCGAGAGATTCTATATGCGTTTGCTACTTACTCATGTCAAAGGACCAAGTTCATTTGAAAGTTTACGATTTGTCAACGGTATCTTGCACCCAACATTTAAATCAGCATGTGTTGCAATTGGATTGGTTGAAGATGATCAAGAATGGGTACAGTGTCTGAATGAAGCTTCAATCATGCAGACTGGTTATCAGCTGAGGAGATTATTTGCTATCATTCTCACACAATGCTCCCCCGTAAACCCACTTCATTTGTTGAATTTGTTTTCGGACCACATATGTGATGACCTACCACACAAACTTCGAACGGTCTTTGCCATTGCAACCCCGAAAACAGAACAAGTAAACGACTACGGGTTGTATTTGTTAAATCAATTGTTGCTAGAGTCAGGTCGATCTTTGTCTGACTACCCACCTATGCCGCAACCAGTTGGAAATTGGACATACATGAATGGTAATCGACTAATTTTGGATCATCGACGACTTCATCTTAGTGCCCAACAGGAAAATCCAGATGATCACATTCAAAGTCTTGACCTTGCTTAAAGTGCAGCATACTCTCAGATTTATTCTTCTGTGGTGGGTAACATTGGCACTACCTTCTTCCTAAGTGGGGGTGCTGGTACAGGAAAGACGTACCTTTACAATATAGTTTCCCTAAAATGTCGTAGTATAGGTCATACAGTTGTAACTGTTGCCTCTTCAGGTATAGCTGCGTTGTTAGTGGTTGGGGGTAGAACCGAACACTCCACCTTTTGTATCCCGTTGGATGTTCACGAGAAATATGTTTGTACTTTTACTAAACAGTCTATCCACGCAGATCTGTTTAGAGAAACAATCTTATAATATGGGATGAGGTGCCGATGCAACATAAGCATTGTGTTGAAGCTGTGGACCGTGCTCAACGTGATGTACGAAGAAATAATAAACCGTTTGGGGGTATCACAGTTGTGCTTGGTGGAGACTTTCGACAAATACTGCCGGTGGTGACAAAGGGGGTTTGTGAACAAATTGTAGGGGCATCATTGAGAAGATCAATCATTTGCAATAACATCAATGTTATCGCTTTGGACAGAAATATGCGATTACATGACAGTGATCCAGAACATCTCGACTTCATATATTTCTTGACAGAGGTATTTTTTTTTATATTTGGTTAAACAAGTTTGTGCATCCGATATCTGAATAATAGTTCATCCATTTCTCTCTCAAAACTGTAGATTGGCAGCAATCCCATAGATGTGGTTTCTATCCCATCAACGATCTACAAGTGCAAAGATCTCCCAGAATTGCTAAACCAAATTTATCCACGTCTAGGAGTTGCTGGCACGATGAATCCGTCATTTCTAACAGAGCGCATAATTTTGTCTTCAAAGAACGATGTATCAATAAAATGGCACTTGGTATCTATCCTGGAGAGACTTATACTAACTTGGCTGCCGACAGTTTGTCATCAGATGAAGAAAACAGTAGCGTCATTACTAATCACTATCCGAATGAATACTTAAATTCCTTAGATCCACCTGGCTTACCACCGTTCAAGTTAGACTTAAAAGTCGGTTGCCCGATAATGCTGTTAAGAAATCTACCACCCAATGATGGTGTATGTAATGGAACAAGTTGATGATTATGCAGTGTGCGACGCGAATACTTGAAGCACAGATTCTTACTGGTGACAAAGCTGGGAACTTAGTATTTATTCTGCGCATATCGCTTACTCCATCTTCTAAAGAATTGCCGTTCAATATGACGAGGCATCAGTTTCCTATTCGGTTAGCATATTCTTTGACGATAAACAAATCTCAAGGTCAGTAGGTGAAGTTTGTTGGAATTGATCTGCGCAATCCATTATTTAGCCACGGTCAACTGTATGTGGCTTTATCTAGATGCACTTCGCCTGGTCGCATTAGCTGTCTTCTATCTACAAATACCTCAAACAACACCACCAATATTGTGTATCCATAAGTGCTATTATAGAACATCAAGTAAGAAAAAAATTACATTTTTTTACAAGTACCTACATCCCTGACATGCATCTGATGACGTTTGTAAAATTTCAAATGTATTCTATATATTTTAATTCCCTAACACGCATCTTATGTGTAGGTTTGGGATGATGTTGTGCGTGAGTTGAGACAAGTGAGCACCATTTCACTGTGTCGTAATGGTCGGAACAAGGTAATCAATTTATGATTTTAAGTGTATATTCATCAAGTCATATATTATGGTAACCTATGTTAATTTCTGATGAATTAAAACAATTCTTTATTGTATGTTTTGCAGGTTATTGTACGATTTGAAGTCTTATTATGATCATTTGAAACTAAAAATAGCTTAGTGTGTACTGTTTTCTGTGGCGAAGTCTGTCTTTTTGTATCTATTATCAGTTGTTCTATTGGAACAATGGACTATGAACTTTGTTGGCATACGAACACGTGTTCGTTATTTTGTATCTAAGACTGTCAAATTTTATGCCTTTTTGTATTTAACTATTGTTAAGATTAGGAGCAGTTTAAAAGTGTCGAGGAACTTTTAATATTGATAAAATTAGATGGTTGCAGTTTCATGCGTACAGTATGATATGATTATGTTAAGCTGTCATTACAGGTTGTGGAATTCTCTAAATTGGGCCGAGTCATGGCGAATTTTTTAATTTTACATTACCCTGAAGTATGTCATCAAAAGCTCTATTTATGATGTTAGACAAAACATAATTGAATAGTCGTTTTCAGCGGCTATATTACATTTGAACTGAGATATGTTAAGTCGTTCAAATTAAAATATATAAATGCACATCAAATTTGGGATAGTGTCCTCGGGCACGGGCAATCCCCTAATACTTAAATAAAATAAAATTAATTAATTTTTATTTACAAAACGACGGTTTAACTAAAAATGCCCTATTCTTTTGGCGAAACGGCACTGGTATTTTTCAGGACAAAGTTTGCTATTTGCCGTCTAGACCTCTTATAGCATATCTAAAGTTTCTCGTGCAATGGTGGAAAAAGCCCGTAGAGTCGCAGGAATGTCGCCCTTGATAACCATCTCTTGTAATCTCTAGATGGTAAATTCTTTTGTCTGTTCCATGCTTTATGTCTTCCCTGGCTTCCTGTCTCTTTGTAATGACTTTCTTGCTTATTTTATCAAAATAAAACAATTAAGTATTCATAACTAAAATTAATTAATAACTAATTATTTACTACAAAAAATCGGTTAATAATAGGATCTAGTCACCAAAAGAATTTGACAAGATATTGGCAGCACAGTTGAAAATTTATAAATGTAACCATGCATTTTGGTAAAATTACAGCATAACCCGAGAATGAGAAAACATGGTATTTCATCAAACATGTTCGTGATTATGAAATGTTATGAATGGTGAACCAAGACTTGATTTTGTGATCGTAAAAGTTAAGGGAATGATCCCATGATTGAAGTAGAAGAATTGATTGGCAACGAAGAAAGCCTACAAGAACAAAACGTAGTAGTTTTGGAGCTTCAGCCGGGAACAATGGCCATGGTAGCAGCAACGTCGGTGCGCCTGCTGCTGATTATTGTCGCAGTTCGGGTAGCAATTATTGAGGGTGGTTAATTATGGGCGAGTGAGGGTCACCCGGTTGAGAGAAAAGAGAGCGTCGGTGTGAATGAGTGAGGTTCACCCGGTTGTTGCCCAGTCAAAAAACATAGGGACATCTATATCAAAATATCTTAAGTGGAATTTACCATTCCTTTCCTTTTATATTCCAGGTACTTTGGACATTCATCTTCCACTGACCGATCACACCACAATGGAAGCATGTACCTTCATTGCCTACACCACTTGTAGTCTTCAAAGAAACTTCCTTGAGTTTAGCCACACCCTTTATTTTATCCTTCGAGCCCCCCCCCCCCCCCCCCCCCCCCATAGTTAACCATCAGTATGACATTATCTTTACCCTTACTGATACTTTTTTCCGTTGGCATCAACATATTGAAAAAATATGTCAGTGTTGTGTCAATCTCATACCTATTTTTGTTCATGATAAATTGTTTCAACAATCCGAGAAAAATCATAGAATAAGATTACTAGCCAACTCTTAGCCTAATGGGCATCCTAGCCGCTCAAATTCTTAGTATACCATTTAATTATGAGTACTTGATGTCACACTGGACTTCCGTATAGCAAATTATTTTTGAACAAAATCCTTGACACTTCAAACCTTTCATGTCTAGCTTGTCCTTGAAAGTGCTTCTTTAAAAATATGCTCATATCATATGTATACTTTTTTTCATGTTACTTCTAAAGACTAGAGGTAATGGTTGATGACATGAGGGTGCAACATCTAAGGCATCATCTTGTATGCTTCTTGTTTATATCCTATTCAGCTCGATTGACATTTACAACTAGTGGAGCTCGACTAAGGCAACTCACCTGAAATAATTTCTCTTCCAAAAGAATAAAAGATGGTAAATTGCAAGAGTGTGTGGGGTTTAAATTATTAGAAACCACATGGTGGTCTTTTGCGACACCCCTAACTAGGAGTTTACAATCGCATCTGTCAAAAATAAGGAGGGTAAAAGACACTTTCATTCCTTTAGGTTTGATGCAAAGACACTTTATTTTACATATTGCCTTTTCCCCCAAATGCTTTTTGTCTTCAACCTTACGTTAAATTTCATATTTGTACTCTACCCTCCAAGTTAATGAAACCTTAACAACTAGTTGGTTAGGTTTTGGCCCCCAAATTTTCCAAGAAAAAGTTAAATTCTTCATTCCACCCTCCCCACATGCACACACATAACAAATTCTACTCCAGAAGAAAACATTCAATTATTTCAGTCAACCTCAATTGTGACTTTTTTGAAATTGCATTTGACCCCTATGTAGGTAGGGGTTTGTGCGAAATACTCCCTTGGGAATTCAAACGTTGCAATTTTCCTCCTTGTGGTTTAGTTTTTGTGCGATTCCATTAAAATTAACAGAAGCCGTTGAAATTGGTACTTGGAAAGTCAATTATACCCTTACGTTTCAGTTTATGGTCAAATTCATAGAAAATGTCATTAAAAAAAGTAAAGAACAGAGAAGAATAACAATAACTAAGAGGAAGAAGAACGAAGAAGATGAGGAAGAAGAAGAACAACGTACAACCCATCTGAAAACCTAGAACAAGACACCAAAAACAACCCACAACCTCCCCTCCCACCTGCACCTTCTTTCTTTTCTCTTTTTTCTTTTCTTTCCCTCTTTTGTTTCTCCTATCCCTCTTTATTTTTTCCCAAAAACAAAAAAACCCTAGAACACCAACCTCTCCTCTATCTGAAACAGCCATCGAGCCACCTTGCTCGACCTCTAATACGGACAAGCCGTTGCTCTTTGCTGCCGCAGCTTCGCAAGCCACCAAGTTTGCACAAGATTAAGAAGGATGAAGAACATGCATCGCCCTTCGGCGCCAGCTTCTATAGACTCCAGATCTCGAGAAGCAAGGAGAAGAAGATGGAAGAAGATAGGAATACAAGGAGGGAAAAAAGAAAAAATAAAAAATTGAATATGGAAGAAGGAAGAAGAAGATGAAAGAGGAAAATAAGACCCACTACGCCGATCGCCAATGTCTCCAGATATGGAGAAGAACAATGATGGAGTAGAAGAATTATCCAAAGGAAAAACAGAGAAATCAGAGTCAGAGAAAGAAAGGAACCGAGAAAATGAGTCGACTAAGATATATATAAGAGGGTATTTATGAATTTTTACTCCAATTAACAAAAAAATACCCCCTTACCGCACAAAGACAAAACCACAAGGAGGGAAATTGCAAAATTTGGAACTCCAACGAGGTCTTTCGCACAAACCCCTATACACAATGGGGTGAAATGAAATTAACCCAAAAAAAATCAAGTTGGTGTGCTTTGTACATTCATTCGTCTTCTCAAGTGTTAGATGAATATGGCATTCATTTTATTGGGTGATGAATGAATGTGCAATTTGTCTTTTTAAAGTCATATCCGTCTGGGTATTCGGCTTGATAATCTAGACGAATGACCTCACACTGCCACCCTTTCGCTAACTAGGTCATCCTTCTACCAATTTTCAGATGAATGAGTTCTATGTGTGCTCATTCATGTGGATGGATGCGCAGACAAATGAGTTATATGTACTACGATTCGTCTATAAAAATGGATAGGCGAATCGAATCACATTGAACTCATTTTTCTGGATGAATGGACAAACGAATGGGCTCACATTGAACTCATTTGACAGAAGAATGACTTTAATGTGAGGTCATTTATCTAAGACATATTGGCAGACAAATAACATTCTTTTGGGATGAACTATCTGGCATTCGCAGAATCAATACGATAACGAAATCACAAGACTAGTAGTGAAATAAGCAAGTAACACAACAATTCTCATATTACTCAATGATAACTCCATATCCGTGTAACTAATCAATTAAGAGACAAGTAGAGGATAAGGACAACACTTCCCAAACCCCCGGCTTGTTTAATTTTATTAGTGGTTTTAGTTGTCCTATGTGAACTTGTTTAATTTTATTAGTGGTTTTAGTTGTCCTATTTAAATTTGTTTAATTTTATTAGTGGTTTTAGTTGTCTTATGTAAAATTTAAATTTATCTTGAAAATGCTTTGAATATTTAATTTCTCTTTATTAAAGGAAAATGGAGAATCGCACTAGCATAGAACCGTCGGCTCTGATACAACCTGAAACAGCCCGAAGGACCACGGTTCACATCTAGTAACACTCAACCAAAATCCAAGTACATCATTTATAAAATTAAAAAGGAGAACCCCAAATGTCTAAGTGATGAAAAAGAAAACTAAACTAAACTTTGTTTGCAGCTAGCCCTAAGCTTCACCGTTTGTGCGTGTTTCCCCATCTCAATGTCAACCTGCGGGTTTTAAAATAGCCACAGCCGACCGCAAGAAAATTTAAGTCAGTAAAAACTGAGTATGAGCATACTACAACACGTATAAACTGATTATTGGACTCTAACTAGTAAATGTTGAAAAACAAGCTTTAGAAATGAAACTAGAATTGTAACAAGTAACCGAACCATTAAATTAAGTATTAATTCAGCCGAAGCAACACGAGGCCCAGCAGGAACGATGTATACAGAGAGGTCACGATGCAATAAAAAATCACAAATAGGGGTACGTCTTGGGATATCACAAATCCCATTTCACCCCGAGCGTTAAGTGCTACCCTTCGCAACCCCTCTCCAACCACATAGCTAAAAGACCTTAAGTGTCGACACCCCTATACTGCTGTGATCCACACTAGCATAGGTAGTACTCTATGAATTTCACAATAAATAACCCCCCGCTACCTCAGCACATCAGTGCATATTGGCTACCACAGGGGCGGTATGTCACCACTATAGGGTTAGACCCGAGGAGGTTCACGTCCTTGCGCCTCCGAACGTAGCCTCCTCACACATCCTCTGTACATCGTCCTATATCTATTAGAGTGAATTAAACTTCCATTATCTTGTAATTGAACCAATAATTTCATCAAATATTTTCCAAGTCCAGGATTGACAAAATTCATAACAGGAGATATATAAGAACATGATAAAGACAATTTTCACAAGTAAGCACATTTATACTCACATAATACCACCACTACTACTACTGCTACCTACAACCACAAACCATGCACAATCTCACTCACCCCGCATTTCCACATATATACTCACACACGCAATATATGAATAATACCCACACATAAACTCTCACATACACACACCTATAGATATATGTATATATATATAATATATATGTATAAATAATGAAACAAAACTAAAACAAGGATGAATACCACACTTAAAAATTTGTGAACACCATGCAGATACGGAGCAAGAAAGGGAGACGATCGCGGTCACAGGAAAGATAGCGGCGGAGGAGGCGAGTGCTAGTCGGTTTCTCTGAGCAGTTGCCGTTGTTGCTTCGAGCATTCCGACAGAGCGAGACCGAGAGGGAGAGATGATGAGACGAGGGGAAGGATGGAAACTAGGGACTCGGGTTCACAGGAAACGGAGAAGAAGTAGTTGATGCGGTTTTGTCGGCGACGGTGAATTCGCCGATGGTGGTTGTTTGGGTGCTTGTTGCTGCTCTGTGAGGGGAAGAAATTTTAGGGTTTGATGGAGTTCGAAAGTGAGGAAATGGAAAAGAATGGTGATGATTTCATGTATATACCCATTACTAATTGAGGGGAATTACAACTTAGTCGTGGGTGAGAGTTGAGGAAAAAATGGGTTCAGTTGAATTGTTCATGGTGTTAGTTACGTAACTGAGGGAGGTGGATGTTTTTTGGAGTGAAAAATAATCAGGTGAAATGGGAGTTCTAGTTAGGTTATGGAAAATACAATATACACCCTTAGAGTTTAGGAAATAGAAAATAACAACCCCCAAGATTTAGGAAATAATAATTAATAGTTTAGAAAAATATATTTATAGTTTGGAAAACATAATTAATAGCCCTATTAAATTAGGGGTATTACATCACATTCGCCTTAAAAAAAGGATTCTTCCTCGAAGCGCAAACGAAACTCCCAGCCAGAACATTGTGACGACGTGCAAGATGCAAGGATTCTCAATCTAGTGCAGATGGAACATGAAGAGTAAACGACGACACAACACAAGCGAACCTCATACGGGTTGTCTCAACCTAATACATAAACGCACTTAAGTGCAACACGAGAATAACAGTGCATGAACGCAACAACTAAAGTCAAATGAAAAGGCCTGAAATGAGGCGGGTCGTCACATCCTCTTCCCCTTAGAGAAGTGACGTCCCCGGAACTCAAGTCAGTAAGTGCTCGAACAAGCGGGGGACTTCTTTGGCATTACCTTCTCAAGTTTGACACTCTACAACTTAGCAAGAGTTCTCACGAAGCTAGCATACTTCAGCTTCACTGGTAAACACGGTACTACAATGGGTATTCCGCTAAGGATGCAATAACACCACATCAGCGTGTTTCGGGAACGACGCTTGGTAACTCGGATTCAAATCAATTTGAGCGGCGTTCAACCACTCGCTCATAATTATTATGAATCATTTCACCTTTTAGGTACTTCATAAGTTGCGCGATTCTTTTTCCGGTGAAAGGGTGGGGACAAAAGGTAGGTCATCAAACATGAAAGGAGAGAGTAAGGAGTCTCATAAAAATGGTTATAAGTCCGACATGTCACTCATTGATATGACAGTACGATAACAATGATCGCATGCTACCAATAGAATTAATACGATAACGTAATCACAAGACAAGTAGTGAAATAAGCAAGTAACACAACAATTCTCATATTACTCAATGATAACTCCATATCCCTGTAACTAATCAATTAAGAGACAAGTAGAGGATAAGGACAACACTTCCCAAACCCCCAGCTTGTTTAATTTTATTAGTGGTTTTAGTTGTCCTATGTGAACTTGTTTAATTTTATTAGTGGTTTTAGTTGTCCTATGTAAACTTTCAATTTATTTGAAAATGATTTGAATATTTAATTTCTCTTTATTAAAGGAATATGGAGAATCGCACTAGCTTAGAACCGTCGGCTCTGATACCAACTGAAACAGCTCGAAGGACCACGGTTCACAGCTAGTACAACTCAACCAAAATCTAAGTACATCATTTATAAAATTAAAAAGGAGAAACCCTCCAACAACGTTTGGAACAAAGAAATAACATTGTGTGAAATGTCTAAGTGATGAAAAAGAAAATTAAACTATACTTTATTTGTAGCTAGCCCTAAGCTTCACCATGTGTGCACGTTTCCCCACCTCAATGCCAACCTGCGGGTTTTAAAATAGCCACAGCCGACCACAGAAAAATTTAAGTCAGTAAAAACTGAGAAAGAGCATAATACAGCACGTATAAACTGATAATTGGGCTCTAACTAGTAAAAGTTGAAAAACAAGCTTTAGAAATGAAACTAGAATTGTAACAAGTAACCGAACCATTATATTAAGTATTAATTTAGTCGAAGAAACACCAGGCCCAGCAGGGGCGATGTATACAGAGAGGTCACGATGAAATAAAAACATCACAAATAGGGGTAAGTCTTGGGATATCACAAATCCCATTTCACCCTGAGCGTTATGGGCTACCCTTCGCAACCCCGCTCAAACCACATAGCTAAAAGACCTTAAGTGTCGACACCTCTATAGTGTTGTGACCCACACTAGCATAGGTAGTACTCTATGACTTTCACAATAAATAACCCCCCGCTATCTCAGCACATCGGTGCATATTGGTCACCACAGGGGCGGTATGTAACCACTATAGGAATAGACCCAAGGAGTTTCGCTGTAACACCCCTGAAAATTACTAGGGGCTAATGTGTAATATTTCACATATTTGTGGGGGTAGAGCTAGCTTCCTAATTTTCTAAGCAGATTTTAGATTGGATTTATTTTACTATCAGGTGAAGAAGGAGGAAAAATGTAATACTTTGAGAATATTGGGGTAAGAAGGTAATTTTTTTAGTAACTCTGAGGCCAATATGTATTTATTTCTCAGTCAATGTTAGCAGGTCTCTGGATAGGTTGGAATATCAGGTATGATTCAAGGAATATCGTAGTTTAATCAGAATTTATGGTCACTTTGTAATTTCTATAAAAAAGTATTAAATCCTAAAACTACCCCAAACTTCATAGAAACTACCGTTGAACCCCAAGTATGAACACTAGTTTCCTTTCACATTATGGTTTGGTGACACCTCACCATATTAGGTGGCATCACCTCAAAATACCAGTTGTTAACTCTTGCTGATGTTCCAGCTTATAAGATCAGCCCTATTCATCATTCAACGGGAGGATCTTCAACCTTCTTGAAGAACAACACCCACCATCACAACTGAAACCACCACCACCCCTCACCCCCCCCCCTCAGAAATCTGCTACTGTGGGGAGTTCCTGCATCCTTATGGACAAAAAACCCGAGATCAATTTCAGTGTTATTGAGAATGGAAGCCGGAAAAGGGTAATCAAGTTTAAGAACCCTAGAAGCTGTTTTGTTTGAAATTCTCCCTTATCACTGCAAGTTAGATGTTCTTATCAATTCCATATGAACCCTGAGGTTGAGGCGCATCCGAGAAGCCCAGGAACAGGACCTAATTCAGCCTTTTACATAGGTCGCGGAAATCTAGGTTTATAAACCTGTCGGGAAGCCACCATGGTCGGCTAGCAAGCCTTAAATCATGCCAGAACCTGCAAAAAACTCCAAAACATCGCAGGAGTGAGGAAGACATATGGCCGAATTCTGCTCCAGTCGCCGGCAAACCCGTATATCCTTCGTTTCCGTTTATTCTTTGGTGCTTGCTGCTCATTCTTGGTCCCTGCTAGTTGGTAAGTGAGTTATGAGCTTCTAAATCTGACTGTAAAAATGAATTCATGAGTTTCAATTCATTAACTTCATGAGTGTTCCGGCTGAAAACGTACCCTGAAAACATTAGAATATCTCCCTCTCCAGCTGATCTTTTTGAACAAAGATTGGTTCTGCTTAATCCCCATACATAACTCTGTAACTTTCTAGTTGTTCATTTCATCTAGATCAACGTCTAGGATGACTGAAATTCGGGTTGAATATTGGTATTTCTATTGTTCTTGGTTGTGATGCGCGATTACTACGCGTTGCTACGCAAATATACGGTCAAGTAATAAAGTAGAGTATTTTGGACTCCGAGTAATCAAACCCAAGGGAAGGTGTTTACTATATGCTCTAGATTAGCAATTAAACTCAATTTACCTAAGTGACCGCTAAAAAATGGTTGTAGTTTTAAGTGTTTTCACCCTCAAACAAGTGACTAGCAATGGTAGTGAATAACGCGAATAAAATGATTTGATGTAAAACAGAGGAGAGAAAGCTAGGCAATCTATAGATCACCTAGGGTAGTTTTGACGATTCCGGATTCCATGTCCTAACACAATGACTCTTAGCAACCTATGCTGGGTAATGCCGTTGACAATTACCTATCGGTCTCATTTCGTTCTACACAAAGGTAACGATTTGTCCCTCTCAGGCCAAGTATACTACCTATGTGTTCTAGCAGGCTAACAACGTTGCAAGGGATAATGTCCTCTCAGACCACCATTCACGAGCAACTCATTACTTCCTACTGAATTTAACCTCATCTAGCCATTCCTATCCAACTAACGTCTCAGTTTAGTCAATTAAGAATGATCTTTTTTACTCATTCCAACTAGGATAGAGTTGTATTCACACACTCACTAGCTACATAGTAATTTCGGGTCATGAATCCTACGTTACTAAGAATTAAGCACAATAAACAAGATAATTAGACTACCAATATCATCTTTAATCCTAGTTCATGATTGAATGAAGAAATAGATAATCCACATCACACATCTTAGCCCTAACTTGTCAATGAAAGAACTCAACATGATGAAACCAAAACAATCTCCATTGAACCATAATCCTAGCATCAAAGTTCATCCAAAATCCGGAAAATATCATCAAAACATAAACCCTAGGCTCTCCATAGATGCCTAGGTATGAGTTTAGCTACTCATAACAGAAGTTTACATGGATCTTGAATAGTTCATACAAGAAAATAGAGAGAAAAATAGATCAAACGCTAGAAATCGTGAAGATTGGCACGATCCGGGCTATTCTCCTGGCTTGAGGTCGTACCCAATGAAGTCTCCTTGCTCTTCTCCTTCTTCGTGGCTCTCTGGATGCGTGAATGATGAATATTTTTGTCCCTAGGTCGTTCCTCAATCATAACCCGCAGAAGTCTTCAGTAATTGTACAAAAGCCCCCTGAAATCTGCTCCTGACTTCAAAAGGCGATATCTTCTTCGTCCGAACTCGGATTTAGCTCCGTGACCTATCGATGGAAAGATATCTGAGTCTACTTTCATATGGCACTAGTCTCACCCCAAAATGAGTTGCAGAAATCCGGATATGATCAAAATAGTGCAATATGGTCATCCAAGCTCCTCCAATTCGGCTTTTCTTGACTCCACTTGAGCTCCCCTTGTGTCCGAAGTTCATTCCATGCCTCCTATCAACCGATTAGCATCCTTCCCTTCCAAATCAACATAAAAAAACATACCAAGCGATTATATTTGACAAATAACAATAAAATATGCATGGAAAACGCCCGGAATAACAATATAGAACATGGTAGAAACAAGTGATAAAACGACCTATAATCTCTAACATTCGCCTCAAAACACTCTCCAAATACATATTATCATGTGGTAAATTCTAATGAATTATATCCCCTAAAATGTGCTATCAAACTCCCCCATGTTGGAATAGATGCCCTAGAGGATATCTAATTTTAGAATGAATTGACTAGAATAATCATTGTATTACTTATGGAGATATTTAATATAATGAAGTCCTTATATTTACAAATTGTATTGTTTATCTTAAATATCCTCAGTCACATATAATGATTAACATGACGATCATCTATAGGCTAGTATGGGTGGGATTGATATGGAGATATCACGATCCAACACATGGGTATGTATTAGGGGTAATGACATACTGGATTGACCCAAATCCGAGAAGGCTACATACAAGTTATGTAAAGTCACAAGCACTTCTTGCGGTGATAGGATATTATCATCCTTAGACTTGACGTCACTAGATCCTCTAGTTGTGGATTATTGTGCTTTGACAACGTCAAACGCTACTCCGTAACTGCGTAGTTATAAAAGCGCATGTTGAGCACAATAGGAAGCAAGATTAGAGATGGTGAGTGATGTAGATAGTTTTGAGTCAAGATCCCTGAATGTGCTTTGATTGGTAATTGTTTTGAGTGATGAAAGACAAAAGGATAAGACATTAGAAGCAAAGGCTTGTTAGTTATCTCAAGGCCTTGAGATTGACAGAACTTCAAAGCCTTGAGATTGCTTATTCTGCTATGTGTTCTAACATCTTTGTGTTGCAAAATTTGAAATATGATTATGCAAATCATTGTTTTATGGTATATATTTGTGGGTTGTACTATTTATACAACTAACACAATTGCAGATGATCAGAACAGGAAGAATCAAAGTTATATGGGTTTAATTTTGAAATGCTGTGAAGCAGGTTCAGAGCTCCAAGG
Source organism: Linanthus parryae (assembly GCA_023055425.1). NCBI lineage: Eukaryota > Viridiplantae > Streptophyta > Magnoliopsida > Ericales > Polemoniaceae > Linanthus > Linanthus parryae. Next base: position 101,616,816 of record JALGPY010000002.1, read on the forward strand.
CCTTGAGATATGTCTTGAGCTACTGACAGTTTTTACAGAACTTGATTGATTCTTTCTTGCATGTTATGACTCTTAGTATTGTGATTATTTACTCACTTCTAAGTGTCTTAAACTTGTTTTTCACATCTTATTTGTTCTAGAGGATATGCAGATTAATGTTCTAAATTTATTAAACAGTTTTATCAGAAACTGTATAACCAAACAGTCTCAGTACTGTTAGTTGTTTGGATTGTGTTGTTGCAGTGTTTCTTTGCTGTTGCAGGTTTGTTAAACGTGCAGGAGAAATCTCAACAAACTCCAACGGATATCCACCTGAAGCTGTTTGAATTTAAGTTGAAAACAGAAGGAGGATTTGTAGGAACTGAGATCCTAAAATCTCTCAATCAGTTACAACTGTGGATAAAAGAGACTGGTTTGGATTTTTGAAGGATAGAGAGGCTTGCAGAATACTCTGAGAGGTGTGACAAATTGGTTGGAGATCATCCATTCAAACACACAATCATTCAAGCTTCATTCCAGACTTCTGAAGATCAAATCAATCCAGTCATTCCTGAAGAACACTTCCAGGCTTCAACAGCTTATCTTTATACTGTGTTCTTCATTTGTACTTCATCTGTGTATCTCTATATTATCTTAAACCTCACTTAACCTAGTGTTTGGTTGTTCAAGTGAACAACAAGAGGTTCTTGTTAGCTCAACATTTAGTAGCTGGAACTAGATAGGTTTGGAACCACAAGTTGTATAGGTGTAAGGGAAATCACTTAGGCTTGAAGATCTAGGGCTGTTTCTGTGTGAGTAATAAGAAGTGTTTTCCCAATCCTGGTGGGATTAGATCCATCATGCAGAGATTAGGTCCATTGGGACTGAACTCTGTAAATTACTTTGTGTTCTTTACTTTTCTGTTTGATTATTATCTGCTTCACACAACTCAAATCAAACTAGGTTTTAAAAGCTGTTTAGAATTGTTCACAGCTCAAGGCCTTGAAGCTTACAATATTTCCTTTGGGATTTTCAGACAGTTTACAAAATCTCAAGGCCTTGAGATTTCAAGTTTCACACAAAGCTATCCTGTTAATCTTTAAGTTTTGCAAAAAGTTTCCATACTCTATTCAAACCCCCCCTTCTAGAGTATTTAGGTCCTGTATTTAATCTACATTACACACTTTCAATTGGTATCAGAGCTTGTGTCACTGTTTTTAGATCTAACAATGTGGTGACTATGAGTGATGTAGGAGATGATGGATTCTCACAAGGAAGGGCAGCTAACAGACCTCCATTGTTCTGGGGTGACAATTTCATGCATTGGAAGGCTTTGATGAAGATGTTCATCATAGATAAGACATGGAACTATGGTCAATAGTTCAGAATGGTCCTCATGAGTACTATAATACAATTTATGGAGTCAGATGTATCAAGTCTGAGGAAAATCTTTCAGTTACTGAACTGGAAAAGGTATCAAAAATTACAAAGCTATGAATTTGCTATACTGTGCTTTAAATGCAGATGAGTTCAACAGAGTGTCAAACTGCAAAAGTGCCAAAGAAGTGTGGGATAAACTGGTGGTGACATATGAAGGAACCAGCCAGGTTAAGCAGACAAAAATCAACATACTTCTGAGGCAGTATGAGTTGTTAAGATGAATTCAGATGAAACCATCAAGGAAATGTTCAAAAGATTCACTGATGTGGTGAACAACCTGGAGTCTTTGGGAAAGAGGTTCTCAAATGAAGAGAAGGTCAGAAAGATTCTGAGAAGCTTGCCAAAACCAAAGTGGGAGCCAAAGACAACAGCCATTGAGGAAGCTCAGGACTTGAGTTTTCTTCAGCTAGATGATCTACAAGGAAAGCTGCTAACTCATGAAATGTCCATGAAGGATGTGGTAGGTGATTTGAGTGAAAATATCAGGAACCTAGCACTTAAGGCAAAAGACAGTGAAAAGTCTCAAAGCCTTGAGACTGAGGAGGAACCTGATGATGAAGAGGCTTTAGCATTGATCTCCAAGGCCTTGGCCAGGATTCTCAAAAAGAAAAGAAACTCTAGTAATAGGGATTACAACAGAGAAAGATCAAGACCCTCGGGCAGCAAGGATTACAAAGGTAAATCTTCATCACAGTCACATAAAACTAAAGTAATGAATTGTTTTGAGTGTGGTGATGCAGATCATTTAGTAAGGGACTGTCCACAAAAGAAGAAGAACAAGAACTTTCAGAAAAAGGATGGTGACAACAGAAGGAAGAAAGCCATGATGGCTTCCTGGAGTGATTCTGATTCATCAAGTGATTCAGACACAGAAGAAGAGCAAGCAAACTTATGCTTCATGGCAATGCATAATGAGAAAAGTTCATCAGACAGACACATTGAAGACATGGTAAAAAATTTAATTGCTAGTCCATCTGATGTACTTCCTGAAATTCTCAAAAGTATGTTCTTGAATGAAGAGAGTTTTAGAAATGAGATTTCTGCTTATAAGATTAAGGTTCATGAGCAGGTAAAAGAAAACCTGGACCTAGTATTTTCAAACAAAACTGTTGAAGTTTCTAAGACAAAGCTGAAATAAGACTTCAAGGCCCTGGACAGCAGGTTCAAAGTCTTGAAGGAACAGATAAAAGAGGTTGTTGATCAAAGCACTCTTTTAACTGAAAGATATGCTGATCTAAAAGCTCATTTTGAGAATTTAGAACAACAGATCTGTACTTTGACTGAGAAACTTCAAGAGTCCAAGAAGGTTCTAGCTAAGTTTACAGGCTCAGAACGTAATCTAAATCTCATTCTTGGAGGAAGTATGAAATCAATGCATAAAAGTGGGATTGGCTATAATCCAAATTTTTCAAAGAAAGGCCAAACTACTTTTGTCAAATCTGGTAGCAGACATTCTCCAAAATGTCATTACTGTGGAAAAATTGGTCATGTAAGATTAACTTGTCCCTTCAGAAGATCAGAAGCTCATATTATGAGGAATACTTATCCTTATCAGCTTAAGGGACAGGTTAGGAAGATTTGGGTTTTAAAAGGAATTAGGCCACCTAATATGGCTGATTTTGAGTATGACTCAAAGTTCTGCACTTGGTCTAATAGCCTGTTGAGGCAATGATTTGGTTTTGCAGGATGTCACCAAGGCCTTGAAAGATCAGAAATGGATATTAGACAGTGGATGTTCCAGACATATGAGTGGAAAGAGGTCTCTCTTTACTGAACTTACAGAAAAATCTGGAGGAACAATTACACTTGGTGACAAAGCAAAGTGCAATATCATTGGTATAGGTAGTATTGGTAATGGTTTTACAAATTCTATATCTGATGTTTATCTGGTAGATGGACTTAAGTATTATTTGCTTAGTATCTCTCAGTTATGTGATAAAAGGTTATAAAGCTGTATTTGACAAGGAGAAATGTGTGGTGCAAGATGAGAAATCTGGTGATTGCATACTCACTTCTCCTAGGTCATATAATCTATATGCTATGAATACTAACAGTGTTGCAGGTGATAAGCTAAAATGCCTCAAGGCCTTGAAGGAAGATTCAAAGCTTTGGCACAGAAAGCTTGGGCATATTAGTATACATACTTTGAATAAACTCATCTCAAAGGACTTGGTAAGAGGTTTACCATCACAGAAACTTTCAGATGATGAGGTTTGTAAGGCATGTGTACAAGGTAAACAGACCAGAAGCTCTTTCAAGCCAATGAACTTTGTAAGTACTTCTAGACCCTTAGAATTGCTGCATATGGACTTGTGTGATCCTATGAGAGTTCAGACCCCAAAATGTAAGAGGTATATGCTTGTTATAATTGATGATTATTCTAGATTTACTTGGGTGATGTTTATCAGAGACAAAACTGAAGCTTTATCTGAGTTTTCTAGATTGTGCAAAGAACTTCAAACTTTGAAAAACTTACCTGTTGCATCCATTATAAGTGATCATGGTAGAGAATTTGATCAACTTGACTTTGATTTGTTTTGTGCAAAGCATGGCATTTCACAAAACCTTTCTGCACCTACAACTCCACAGCAAAATGGAGTAGTTGAAAGGAAAAATAGGACACTTGAGGATATGTCCAGAACCATGCTGCTTGAAAGTAACTTACCAAAGTTTTTATGGGCAGAATCTGTTAATACTGCCAATTATGTGCTGAATAGATGCTTTATTAGACCTATTTTGAAAAAGACTCCCTATGAACTGTTTAAAGGGAGAAAGCCTACTGTTTCTTATTTTAAGCCATTTGGTTGTATCTGTTTTGTGCATAATAATGGTAGAGACAATCTTGGTAAGTTTGATGCTAGAAGTTATGAAGGTGTATTTCTTGGATATTCTCAAACTAGCAAAGCTTATAGAGATTATAATAGAAAAACCAAGATTGTGGAAGAGAGCATTCATGTAATTTTTGATGAAAGTACTAAGGATTCTCTGAGTGAAAGTTTTGCAGAGCTAGATTTGAATAAGCATGATCAGATGATGATGCTATGAAAGAAGACAAAAGCAAAACTGTTGTACAGAATCAACCAGCAGAATCTCAAGGCCTTGAACCTCCTGCTGAACCAAAATCTCAAAGCCTTGAGACAGAAGCTGAAACTTTCTATGATGCTCCCTCTACTGTTTCAAGGACTCAAAGCCTTGAAGGATAATACTCCTGGGTACCAAGAAAGAAGTTTAAGTACCTTGCAGACCATCCAGCTGACAATATTATATCAGATCCATCAACTGGAACACAGACAAAAGGACAAGTGAAGAACTTATGTGCTTTCAGTGCATTTGTATCATTGATTGAGCCTAAGAATACCAAGGAAGCTCTGGAAGATGCAGAATGGATTATTGCAATGCAGAGTGAGCTGAATGAGTTTGAAAGGAACAAGGTTTGGAATTTAGTCCCCAGACCTAAAGAGAAGTCAATTATTGGAACCAGATGGGTATTCAGAAACAAGCTTGATGAAAACGACAAAGTGGTTAGAAATAAAGCCAGACTGGTAGCTCAAGGATATAATCAAGAAGAATTTATAGATTATGAGGAGACTTTTGCTCCTGTTGCCAGGTTAGAAGCTATTAGAGTACTTCTTGCTTTTGCATCTCACAATCACATAAAGCTTTATCAAATTGATGTCAAATGTGCTTTTCTAAATGGATATTTACAAGAAGATGTTTTTGTAGCACAACCTCCTGGTTTTGAAGATGAAAAGTTTCCTGATCATGTTTATAAACTGGATAAAGCTCGTTATGGTTTAAAACAAGCTCCAAGGGATTGGTATGACAGACTTTCAAAATTTCCACCTGAAAACAATTTCTGAAGAGGATTAGTAGACAAAACTCTTTTCATTAAACACCAACAAAGTGATTTGTTAGTAGTTCAGATTTATGTAGATGATATATTATTTGGTGCTACTAATGATGCACTTTCAAAAGAGTTTTCTAGTCTGATGTGCAGGGAGTTTGAGATGAGCCTAATGGGTGAACTAAATTTCTTTCTTGGACTTCATATATTACAATGAAGAAAGGAATTTTTGTGCATCAAGGAAAATATACCAAGGACTTATTGAATAAGTACAACATGTCACAGTCCAAGGTGCTTAAGACCCCTATGAGTTCATCACTCTATTTAGACAAAGATTCAACTGGTAAGAGTGTGAATCAGAGGGAATACAGAGGTATGATTGGATCACTATTGTATTTAACTGCTAGCAGACCTGACATTATGTTTAGTGTCTGTATGTGTGCTAGATTTCAAGCAGATCCTAAGGAAAGTCATCTAACTGCAGTTAAAATAATTTTTAGATATTTGAATGGAACCAGAGACTTAGGCCTTTGGTATCCAAGAAGATCTAATTTTATGTTGAGTGGCTATTGAGATGCAGATTTTGCAGGTTATAAAGTAGACAGGAAAAGTACTTCTGGATGCTGTCAATTTCTTGGATCTTCATTGTTCAGTTGACATTCCAAAAAGCAAAATTTTGTAGCACTATCAACTGCAGAAGCTGAATACATTGCAGTTGGTGCTTGCTGTTCACAAGTGCTATGGATTGCTCAACAACATAGAGATCTTGGCTACAACTTCAAAAATGTGCCAATTCATTGTGATAATACAAGTGCTATTTCAATCTTTAAGAATCCAGTTCAGCACTCAAGGACAAAGCACATAGATGTGAGACATCACTTCCTTTGCAGAACAAGGTGATGTTGTTTTAAATTTTATCTCTACTTCAATGCAAGTTGCTGATATTTTCACTAAACCTTTGCCAGATGATAGGTTTTCATCTCTAAGGCTTGAATTGGGGATGTTAAACCAGGATGCATTGGTTTAGGGGGAGTATTAGTACCTATATGTGTATATGTGTTGGAATCTCAAAGCCTTGAGATTATACTTTCTGAAGCCTTAAAAGTATAGCTCAAAGCTTTGAAGTTTCTCAAACTGCAGAAAATCTCAAGGCCTTGAGATTGTTCTCCAGGTCTTGATAATATCTGTAATTTTTTTTAAAAAATTGGATCATCAAATATTATATCTTATCTTTTTAGATAACTGTATAATATTTTAATTACTCAGAGAATTTTCTAAAATATCCCAAAAAGGTTTTTCAAGATTCTATTTTTGCACGTAGATTTTGCAGAGTCCTTTTATGACTCATCCTCTCAACTTACTTAAGCTGAAAGTCAGGGCTTTTTCTTCACATTCTCTTCCAATTTTCTGCGACTACTCTCTCTCTCTCTCTCAAATCCTCTCAATCACATTCTCTTCTCAAAACCCTAAACCCTAAAATGGAGCGCAAATCAGCCATATTTTAGCAACAGGGGAAGCCATATGGAAGATCCAAGAAGAGAGAAAACAAGAAGGAGAAGATAGTGATTTCTGATTCAGATTTAGAAAACACACAAAGTTTGCATGAGGATACCCCTCCTGCAAAGAAGTTAAGGACAGAGAAGGGAGATGAAGGCTCAAGTGTTGATCCACAACAGGAGAATCAGGGTGGTGATCAACCTAGGTCAGAGAAGAAGAAAGGGGGAGAAAAGAAAAAGGCTACTGAAGAGGAAAAAGGGAAGTCAACTCAGGAGAGCCAGAAGAAATCAACTGGAGGAGTACATGAGAAGGCCAAACCCTCTGAGAAGAAGACTAAGGTTAAGCAAATTGCTGCTGCAACTAAGAAAGGATATCAAGGTAAGAATGTACTTCCAACTGAGTGGTTTATTAGTTCCGAAGTTAGGAAAGTTTGGATGCAAGGGTATGCATCATCTAAAGTGGCCTTCTGTAGCATGATTTCTGATGAGTTATTGGATAAGCTGGACACAGAATGCATAGGAAAATTGAGGGAAACTGCTGTTTGGAAAGTTTTAAATCCTAGTCCAAAGGCTTATTCTAGGTTAACTAGGTTATTTTATCTGAACTTAGTGTCTGAAGGTGATGAGAAAATGGTTTTAACATATAAAGTGGCTGGTGCGGATTTGAGGTTAGATCATAGAACTTTTGCCATAGTCTTGGGCATTCCTAGGAAATACAATGTTGGAGATTATCCTGGTAGGAAGGAGTGTTTAGATAAGGCAAAGGAGATGTTCTTTGTTGAAGGTTTTCCCTCTGGTCCAAAACAGTTGACACACTCTGTGCTCAACTGTGAAGTCAAGATTTTGTTTACTATTTTGATGAGGAGTGTAGTTCCTAGGGAGAACTCAAGAGAGCTGGTAACTTATAAAGTTCTGATTTTGATGTATCTGATATCTCAAGGGTTTGAGATAGCACTGCCTACAGTTGTGATGGAGCATATGATTTATTGTGCAACCAGGACTAGAAACCATCCTCTTCCATATGCCAACCTGTTACCTCTTTTCTTTGAGTATTTTGATGTGCCTGTCAAAGGAGAAGAAAAGATTACTGGAGGATTTGGGATGATGGATGAGACTGCACTTTTGAGGACTGGGGTGGTTCAGACTGGGAAAGGGCATTGGAAATTCTATTCTGATTTGTCAAAGGAGGAACTTGCTGAGAAGGAGTTTGTGAAGCCTAAGGGGACTGCATCTGGGAAAGGGCAAGCCAATGAGGATTACTCTCTGCTGGTTGAGAAGTAGAAGATCAGCAAGTTGAGATTGAGGATCTCAGGCAAAGGTTGTTTGACCTGTCAACTGAATTTCATCAGTTCAAGGGTCTGATGAATACTATGAATGGGAAGTTCGATGTTGTCATCAAGGGCTTGAATCTGGAGAAGATACCTTCTGATACTAGTCATGACACCAGTGTGGATTCAGAAGAGAAGCTAGGAGAGTTTCTGAAGAAGAAGAAGAAGCCAATTCCAGTGGTGCTAGATTCAAAAGACTTGTTTGAGCAAACTGATGAGGAAGATGCTGATGAAGACACATGTGTTGATGCAGCTACAGAGGTAGATTTAGCACAGGCTAAGAAGAAAGTAGATGAGATAATCCAAGAAGTGGTTGCTGAAGTTGAAGTTGAACAAGAAGGTAATCAGCCTGCAGAAGAAGCTGCAAGTGAGGAAGAAATTGGGGAAGGCTCAGAGAAAGGCCAGACATCAAAGAAGAAGTGAAGATCAGAGATTGCCAAAGCTTTTACCATCTTTCTCATTATCTTCTATCTTTTCTGTCTCAAGGCCTTGACTTTTTAGCTAGTTTTTTGTTTTAAGTTTATTTTTAAACTCTGAGTAATGATCCTACATTTCTTCAACCTTATTTGATGAAAGTAAAAAGGGGGAGAATGTATTTGTTGTTTTGTTTGCAGTATCCAATAAATAATAAGAGTTGGCCTTTAGTTATTTTGGTTAATTTTTATTTCTGTGGTAATTCTGTGGTATTGTGTAATATTTATTCTCCTGGTTATCTGTTTGGGTTCAGTATACATTTTATCTGCAGATTGTGGTTATTTAACTTTTGATTATGAGTGGCAGGAAGATCTATGCAAGACTGTAGGTTTTGTCTTTCATCAAGGGGGAGATTGTTGAGTCAAAATCCCTGAATGTGCTTTGATTGGTAATTGTTTTGAGTGATGAAAGACAAAAGGCTAAGACATTAGCAGCAAAGGCTTGTTAGTTATCTCAAGGCCTTGAGATTGACAGAACTTCAAAGCCTTGAGATTGCTTATTCTGCTATGTGTTCTAACATCTTTGTGTTGCAGAATTGGATATCTGATTATGCAAATCAGTGGTTTATGGTATATATTTGTGGTTTGTACTATTTATACATCTAACAAAATTGCAGATGATCAGAACAGGAAGAATCAAAGTTATCTGGGTTTAATTTTGAAATGCTGTGAAGCAGGTTCAGAGCTCCAAGGCCTTGAGATATGTCTTGAGCTACTGACAGTTTTTACAGAACTTGATTGATTCTTTCTTGCAGGTTATGACTCTTAGTATTGTGATTATTTACTCACTTCTAAGTGTCTTAAACTTGTTTTTCATATCTTATTTGTTCTAGAGGATATGCAGATTAATGTTCTAAATTTATTAAACAGTTTTATCAGAAACTGTATAACCAAACAGTCTCAGTACTGTTAGTTGTTTGGATTGTGTTGTTGCAGTGTTTCTTTGTTGTTGCAGGTTTGTTAAACGTGCAGGAGAAATCTCAACAAACTCCAACGGATATCCACCTGAAGCTGTTTGAATTTAAGTTGAAAACAGAAAGAGGATTTGTAGGAACTGAGATCCTAAAATCTCTCAATCAGTTACAGCTGTGGATAAAAGAGACTGGTTTGAATTTTTGAAGGATAGAGAGGCTTGCAGAATACTCTGAGAGGTGTGACAGATTCGTGGGAGATCATCCATTCAAACACACAATCATTCAAGCTTCATTCCAGACTTCTGAAGATCAAATCAATCCAGTCATTCCTGAAGAACACTTCCAGGCTTCAACAGCTTATCTTTATACTGTGTTCTTCATTTGTACTTCATCTGTGTATCTCTATATTATCTTAAACATAACTTAACCTAGTGGTTGGTTGTTCAAGTGAACAATAAGAGGTTCTTGTTAGCTCAACAATTAGTAGCTGGAACTAGATAGGTTTGGAACCACAAGCTGTATTGGTGTAAGGGAAATCACTTAGGCTTGAAGATCTAGGGCTGTTTCTGTGTGAGTAATAAGAAGTGTTTGCCCAATCCTGGTGGGATTAGATCCCTCAGGCAGAGATTAGGTCCATTGGGACTGAACTCTGTAAATTGCTTTGTGTTCTTTACTTTTCTGTTTGATTATTATCTGCTGCACACAACTCAAATCAAACTAGGGTTTAAAAGCTGTTTAGAATTGTTCACAGCGGAAGGACTTGAAGCTTACAATTTTGCCTTAGTGAGTTTCAGACAGTTTACAAAATCTCAAGGCCTTGAGATTTCAAGTTTCACACAAAGCTATCCTGTTAATCTTTAAGTTTTGCAAAAAGTTTCCATACTCTATTCAACCCCTACCCTTCTAGAGTATTTAGGTCCTGTATTTAATCTACATTACACACTTTTAGATAGGATTTGTCCCTCCCACATAACAGGAGCAAATATCCAAGGCCACTCGAGGGATGGCGCCTATGGAATGTCTAGCATGACTCATATGAATCAATATGGGGATATTGATGTCATATGCATGGATAGGGCTATTCCCAGGATCGAGAAACATGGATTGGATATAAGAGTGTGACTTGTATGTCTCGTGTCCAATCCGGATAATGAGGCAAAGGGATGCGATAATAAGATCACAAGGTTTGTCAAGATGACTATTTCTATTAATTGGGTGGCATGGATTTGTTGCTAGACACCGCTCCATGTATGTAAATAGTTACTACCAATTAAGTAGAAACCTATGGGGTCACACGCCATATGGATATAATTAGACAAGAGCTTAATTAATAGATATTAATTAAAAAGATCATATTGCAACAAGTTGCTAACTTAGTAGGACTAATTAGCAAATAATACTAGTCCATATATGGATATGATTAGTATTGGGCCCTTTATGGAAACAACTAGTAGTAGTTGGAATATATAAAGGAACTCCTTCCTTCCCTCTCAGCACATGTTATTCACAACACATATTGAGAGGAGAGAAAAGAGTTGAGAGTAAGCAAGGCAAGAGGCGTCCGCCCCTTACCCGCTGCCCCAAACCAGTCGGCCACACAAGGAGGCTGAACTCCTCCTTGTGGCTTCATTGCGTGATTCCGTTGTCTCCTTCCTCCGTTATAGCTAGCAAAAGAAGGTTGGGAGGTCCAATTCTCTATCCTAGGCGTCGATCAACCATAGAGTGTTGGAATACATGCCCTAGAGGCAATCTAGTTTAGTATGAATTTATTTGTGGCTAGAAATTCATTTATTATTTATTGGATATTAAATATAATGAAGTCCTTAGATTTTCAATTGTGTTGTTTATCTTAAATATCCCTAGTCCAGTATAATGATTAATGGGACAATCATCTATAGACTAGTATGGGGTTGGATTGATATGGAGATATCACGATCTAACACATAGGTGTGCATTAGGGGTAATGTTGCACTGGATTGAACCATCTACGAGAAGGCTACATACACGTTATGTTGAGTCACAAGCGCTTCTCGCGGTGCAATGGTATTGTCATCCTTATACTTGAAGTCACTAGATATTCTAGTTGTGGATTATTGTGATTTTGGTAGCGTTAAACGCTACACCGTAACTGGGTAGTTATAAAGGCGTGTACTGGATACAATAAGAAGCAAGATTAGAGATCATAGTGGACGTAGAAAGAATTTGTCCCTCCCACATAACGGGAGCCAATATCCTAGGCCACTCGAGGGATAGTGCTTATAGAATGTCTGGCCAGACTCAAATAAATCAATATGGGATATTGATGTTATTTGCACGAATAAGGCTATTCCCATGGATCGAGAAACTATGGATTGGATATACGAGTGTGACTTGTATGTCTCGTGTCCAATCCGGATATAGAGACAAAGGGATGAGACAATTACTTGTACAAAGGTTGTCAAGATGACTATTCTATTAGTTGGCTAGAATGGATGTTTTGCTAGAAACCGCTCCATATTAGCAAATAGTTGCTACCAACTAAATAGAACCTATGGGGTCACACGCTATACAGAGTTGAACTAAATTTGGGAATTAATTAATTGGATTAATTAATTAGAAGGATCACTTTGCAAAACCTTGCAAACTTAGTAGGGACTAATTTGAAAGGAAGGGACTAAATTGAATTCTAGTAGGACTAGAATAAGTCCTTTAGGTAGTTGGCAAGGAGTTGTTGGACTATATAAAGGACCTTCCTTCCTTAATTCCCATAACTTATGCTCATTATTGAACATAACAAAGAGTGGGAGAGAACAAAAGGAGAGAGAGCAAGCAACAAGAGGAGCCGACCGCCCCTCTTGCCGCCGCCCGTCTCGTCGGCCACAAAGGAGGCCGAGACCCTGCTTTTGGGTCTCGTTTTGCGTGATTCTTCTTCCTCTTCCTCTTCCGGGCTAGCACCAAGGACTTGGGAGATTCTAGGATCAACTCAAGGCGTGGATCAACCATAGAGAACGTGACACAATTCGCGTTTGAAGTCATCAAAGGAGAACCCTAAGGTGTGTTATTGATTTCTTCCTTTACCATCGTTATGTTTCTTGACTTGTGATCCTTGGAGGGTTTTGAAGAGAACAAAAGGAGAGAGAGCAAGCAAAAAGAGGAGCCGACCGCCCCTCTTGCCGCCGCCCGTTCCGTCGGCCACAAAGGAGGCCGAGACCCTCCTTTTTGGGTCTCGTTTTGCGTGATTCTTCTTCCTCTTCCTCTTCCGGGCTAGCACCAAGGACTTGGGAGATTCTAGGATCAACTCTAGGCGTGGATCAACCATAGAGAACGTGACACAATTCGCGTTTGAAGTCATCAAAGGAGAACCCTAAGGTGTATTATTGATTTCTTCCTTTACCATCGTTATGTTTCTTGACTTGTGATCCTTGGAGGATTTTGCATGGTTTATGATTGTTTGTGTTTCTGTTGCGCATCCATGAATCAAAACCCTACAGTGGTATCAGAGCCACAGGTCGTAGAGTATAAACGTGGTTTATGTGTTACGTTTTAGTTGTTTTACACCTAAATTTGATTGTTTATCGCGTAAAACAAGACAAATCAAGCATGGGATGCAATTTGTCAATAATTAATCATAACAAGATCCAATTTTTGCATTGGATGCATGAATTGGTTAGTTAGAAAAATTTTAGGATCTTAGATCTAGGGTTTGGGCATCCTTGGGGAAGAAGGAATTCTTCCAAAACAAGGAAACAACCAAACTTGGGCACCAAGCAAGGGAGTTGTTTTCCCTCAAGGAGGTTCGGCCCCCCTAGGGGACCGCCCCTCTTGCTTGCCGCCCAAGCTTGGACGCCCTAGGGGCCGGGCGGCCCTAACCCGCGGCCTAGGCGTGTGGGTTTTGGGCCGTGCCGGCCCCAGGGCCTTTTGGTTCATCTTCTTGGGCCCGGGCAATTTGATTGTTGGGCCCATGGACCGTTTTAACCCTAGAAATCCTAAAATCAATTAAAATTGACCAAGCGCGTTAAAATTGGATTTTAACTGTTTATGTGCAAATCGCATGGTGATTGGATATGGCCTTAGGATGTGGATTGATGTGGATGTTTAATTTTGTGGTTTGGTTTTACGGCCTGCGAGCTGATCAATTAATTGTAATAATTAATTAGGGTTTTATGGCCTGCGTGCCAATTTTTTTTTCTCAACTTGTGAGATTTATTTTATTTAGTGTAGAAGTTAGCTAGTGCTAGATAAAGTAGATTGTTAGCCAAGATTGAAGAAAAGAAGGCCCAAAGCCAAAGAAGCCACAAAAGATGGAGCATGGAGCATTCCAGATGACTATGAAGGATGGACCAAAAGATCAAGACGCATGGAGATGTGTTTGTTTTAGGGTTCATAGATAATTCCATTGGCTTGGAATTATCTTAGTCTAGAAAAGGCCATATCCACATCACGTTTAATTTCTGTTTTGTGGTTGTTTATTTTATTGTCTTATTATTGTGTGGTTGGTGTATGGATGATGCATGCAATTAGGATAATAAGATAATTAGACAACCCGGATCTATTATTTGGAGTTGTGCCCAAACTCAAATAGATAGATTAGTTGATATTGATGAACAAAAACAATTAAAATTGAATTTAAAGTCCCTCAAAATTCAAATATGGTGTTCTTGCCTTCTCGTTATTTAAACACTCATTATCATCATTATTTATCAAGCATGGCGACTTGGTTCATAATGATAGAATGCGATGGCACGTAACAATGTGCAATTGTTCTGGGCTATTAATTTGATTAAGAAACCTAGAGGCAATCAATTGGGATTATCCATATGGATGGATAAATAAGGAGTTATTTGCCCAATTAAACCAAGAGTTGCATATGGGATGCAATTGGAATTGTTCCTACCTAAAGTAGTCAAATTATGGGTGACTTGCCAAAGGAAGCTCATAAGGAGATGAAAGATTGATCTTGGCCCACTAGAAAATATAAGGATATTTTCCGCATTAATATCTTGAGGGTTATTAATCCGTAGAAAAATAGTGGGAGCTATATTTGATAAACTAGCCATTATTGAATATAGTCAAAAATTCACAAATACTAAAACTTGCGTATTTTCCTTTTTGTAGAATTCCAAATGAAAAACAACTCATCGAGTTCACAACATTCCCTACGATCTGTCCTTGAGAAGGACAAGCTCTCTGGAACCAACTTTCTTGATTGGTACAGAAACTTGAGAATTGTTCTCAAGCAAGAGAAGAAACTGTACGCAATAGAGGAGCATGTTCCAGAAGGTCCAGAGAACCAAACACCTGTTGCCCTAAAGGCGTATCAAAAGCATGTTGATGATGCCAATGATGCGGCCTGCCTTAAGCTATGCACCATGACTTCTGAGCTTCAGAAGCAACACGAAAACATGAATGCTGTCGATATAATCGAGCATCTGAAGCAGCTCTTCCAAGAGCAGGCAAGGGTAGAAAGGTATGAGGTCTCTAAGGCACTGTTCAAGTGTCATCTGGAAGAAGGGAACCCGGTGGGACCCCATGTACTCCGTATGATCGGGTACTTGGAGAATCTCGCCCGACTAGGGTTCCCGGTCGGCCAAGAGTTGGCAACCGATCTCATGTTGCAATCGTTGCCCGAGAGTTATGGACAGTTCATCATGAACTATAACATGAACGAGATCGTGAAACCACTGCCAGATTTACTCAATATGTTGAGGACGGCTGAACAGAGCATCAACAAGGGTAAGGGCAAGGCCTTTATGATGGTACAGAAAGGAAAGGGCAAAAGGTTTGCCTCTTCCTCCAAGGGCAAAGGCAAGTCAGTTTCCAAGTCCAAGGAACCTGCCCTTAAGCCTGTTGGTGGCATTGCCAAAGGTGTGAATAAAGGTGAGTGTCACTACTGCAGTCAGCCTGGACACTGGAGGAGGAACTTCCCAAGATATCTGGAGGACAAGAGGCTTGGAATAGTGATTCCACCACCACCAGGTATTTTTGTTGTAGATGTCAATTTAACTGTCTCTACATCATGGGTATTA
Source organism: Linanthus parryae (assembly GCA_023055425.1). Taxonomy (NCBI): domain Eukaryota; kingdom Viridiplantae; phylum Streptophyta; class Magnoliopsida; order Ericales; family Polemoniaceae; genus Linanthus; species Linanthus parryae. The sequence goes on from JALGPY010000002.1 coordinate 101,632,295, forward strand.
GATACTGGATGTGGATCTCATATTTGTCGAAATATGCAGGATCTAAAGAGAAGTAGAAGATTGGCTAAAGGAGAGGTAGATCTGCGTGTTGGGAATGGAGCAAAGGTTACTGCGTTGGCCATAGGCGTGTGCGAGCTATCTCTGCCTTCAGGATTAGTTTTAGAATGAAATTATTGTTATTTTGTGCCTGCTATGAGCGGAAACATTATTTCTATTTCTTGTTTGGAAAAGGATGGTTTTATTATTTCAATAAAGAACAATTGTTGTTCCTTTTATTTAAATAATATTCACTATTTTAGTGGGAAATTATTTAATGGACTTTATGTCCTTGATCTAAGCAATCATGTCTACAAAATTAATACCAAGCGGATTAAAATAAATGATTTAAATCCTGCTTATTTATGGCATTGTCGTTTAGGCCACATAAATGAGAAACGTGTATCTAGACTCCATAAGGATGGATTATTAGACTCATTTGATTTTGAATCATATGAGACATGTGAGGCTTGTTTATTGGGAAAAATGACTAAGTCCCCTTTCAATAAGAAAGGTGAGAGGACTAGTGAGCAATTGGCGCTCATACATACTGATGTATGTGGGCCATTTGCCACGCCTGCCAGGGGTGGTGATGTCTAATTCATTACATTTACTGATGATTACAGTAGATATGGATTTGTGTACCTTTTGAGGGCAAAATCCGAATCCTTTGAAGTGTTCAAAGAATTCAAGAGTGAAGTAGAGAAGCAACTTGGCAAAAGTATCAAGGCTCTACGATCGGATCGTGGAGGAGAATACTTAAGCCAATAGTTTGAGACTATCTTAGAGAGTGTGGGATCGTGTCCCAACTCACTCCACACGGAACGCCACAATGGAATGTCATGTCCGAGAGGAGGAATCGAACCCTATTGGATATGGTTCGATCTATGATGTGTCAAACCGATCTTCCATTATCATTTTGGGGCTACGCTCTATTAAGTGCAGCTTTCACCATTAACCGTGTTCCATCCAAATCAGTCATGAAGACACCATATGAGATGTGGAGTGGGAGGCGTCCCACACTTTCGTTCATGAGGATTTGGGGCTGCGATGTCTATGTAAAACGTTTACAATCAGACAAGCTAGGGCCGAAATCGGATTAGTGTAAATTTGTGGGGTACCCTAAGGAAACTAAGGGATACTACTTCTACAATCCAACCGAGAACAAAGTGTTTTGTTGCTCGGACCGGCGTGTTTCTAGAAAGAGAGTTTGTCTCTAAAGAAGCAAGTGGGAGGAATGTATAACTTGAAGAGGTTCAAGAACCACAAATCACTGAACCGATTATGGAACATGAAAAGGAACCACAAGCAGTTGTGGAGCAACCTGTTCAGGTAACACAAGAGCTTCGTAGATCTGGTAGAGTGCGCCAGGAACCCGAGAGGTATGGACTTCTCGTGACCGATTCCGGTGACACGATGCTCATATATGATGATCCTACTACCTATGAGGAGGCCATGAATGGCCCAGAATCTCAGAAGTGGCTAGAAGCCATGAGATCCGAGATGGAATCCATGTATACCAACAAAGTATGGACTTTGGTGGAACCACCCGATGGGGCGCGGCCCATAGGGTGCAAATGGGTCTTCAAGAAGAAGATCGACATGGATGGTAATGTGATTACCTATAAGGGCCGATTGGTAGCTAAAGGATTCAGACAGATTCATGGTATTGACTATGATGAAACCTTTTCACCAGTTGCTATGACCAAATCCATCCGAATCCTACTTGCAATTGCAACATACCACGACTATGAGATTTGGCAGATGGATGTCAAAACAACATTCCTTTATGGGAATCTCCTCGAGGACGTGTATATGATACAGCCGGAGGGTTTTAAGGATCCAAATCAAGCCAACAAAGTCTGTAAGTTGCAACGATCCATTTATGGATTGAAGCAAGCTCTAGGAGTTGGAATCGACGTTTTGATGAAGTGGTCAAAGAGTTTGGCTTCATCACAAACGAAGATGAGTCTTGTGTCTACAAGAAGGTTAGTGGGAGCTCTGTAGCTTTTATGGTCTTGTATGTGGATGACATACTACTCATTGGAAACGACGTTCCCATGCTACAATCTGTTAAAGATTGGCTAGGGAAGTGTTTCTCAATGAAGGACTTAGGGGAAGTAGCCTATATACTCGGTATAAAGATCTATAGAGATAGATCTAAGAGGTTGCTAGGCCTAAGTCAAAGTACATATATTCACAAGGTGTTGAAACGGTTCAACATGCAAGATTCCAAGAAGGGATTCTTTCCCATGTCACATGGAATCACTCTTTCGAAGAGTGGTTGTCCTTCCAATGAGATTGAGAAGGAACGCATGCGTAGAATTCCCTATGCCTCGGCCATATGATCTATCATGTACGCCATGTTATGTACTAGACCAGATGTGTCATATGCCTTCAGTATGACAAGCAGATACCAATCCAATCCGGGTGAAAGTCACTGGATTGCAGTCAAGAACATCCCAAAGTACTTGAGAAGAACTAAGGATGCTTTCTTGATATTTGGCGGTGAGGAAGAGTTGCGTGTAAGGGGTTACACTGATGCAAGCTTCCAAACCAACAGAGATGACTTTAGATCACAGTCAGGATATGTGTTTTGCCTGAATGGACCAGCGGTGAGCTGGAAGAGTTCCAAGCAAGAGACGGTGGCTGATTCTACAACAGAGGCTGAGTACATTGCTGCAAATGGCGCAGCAAAGGAAGCTGTTTGGATCAGAAAGTTTGTTTCTAAACTTGGTGTGGTCCATAGCATTGCGGATCCAGTCGAGTTGTTTTGTGACAACACTGGGGCGATCGCGCAATCAAAGGAACCAAGATCGCACCAGAAGTCCAAGCACTTGCTCAGGAAGTTTCATCTGATTCGAGATATTATCGATAGAAGAGACGTTCGGATATGCAAGATTCCTACAGGTGAGAATCTGTCAGACCCGCTTACAAAGCCGCTCACGCAGTGGAAGCATGAAGGGCACACTAGGAGTATGGGCATACGAGATGCGTCAGATTGGCTCTTGTGCAAGTGGGAGACTGTTGGAATAGATGCCCTAGAGGCAATCTAGTTTAGTATGAATTTATTTGTGGCTAGAAATTCATTTATTATTTATTGGATATTTAATATAATGAAGTCCTAAGATTTACAATTGTGTTGTTTATCTTAAATATCCCTAGTCCAGTATAATGAAATGGGACAATCATCTATAAACTAGTATGGGGTTGGATTGATATGGAGATATCACGATCCAACACATTGGTGTGCATTAGGGGTAATGTTGCACTGGATTGACCAATCTCCGAGAAGGCTACATACACGTTATGTTGAGTCACAAGCGCTTCTCGCGGCGCAATGGTATTGTCATCCTTAGACTTGAAGTCACTAGATATTCAAGTTGTGGATTATTGTGATTTTGGTAGCGTTAAACGCTACACCGTAACTGGGTAGTTATAAAGGCGTGTACTGAATACAATAAGAAGCAAGCTTAGAGATCGTAGTGGATGTAGATAGAATTTGTCCCTCCCACATAACGGGAGCAAATATCCTAGGCCACTAGAGGGATAGTGCTTATAGAATGTCTGTCCAGACTCAAATAAATCAATATGGGATATTGATGTTATTTGCACGAATAAGGCTATTCCCATGGATCGAGAAACTATGGATTGGATATACGAGTGTGACTTGTATTTCTCGTGTCCAATCCGGATATAGAGACAAAGGGATGAGACAATTACTTGTACAAAGGTTGTCAAGATGACTATCTTGGCTAGAATGGATGTTTTGCTAGAAACCGCTCCATATTAGCAAATAGTTGCTACCAACTAAATAGAACCTATGGCGTCACACGCTATATAGAGTTGAACTAGATTTGGGAATTAATTAATTGGATTAATTAATTAGAAGGATCACTTTGCAAAACCTTGCAAACTTAGTAGGGACTAATTTGAGAGGAAGGGACTAAATTGAATTCTAGTAAGACTAGAATAAGTCCTTAAGGTAGTTGGCAAGGAGTTGTTGGACTATATAAAGGACCTTCCTTCCTTCCTTCCTTCCTTCCCATAACTTATGCTCAATATTTAACATAACAAAGAGTGGGAGAGAACAAAAGGAGAGAGAGCAAGCAACAAGAGGAGCCGACCGCCCCTCTTGCCGCCGCTCGTCTCGTCGGCCACAAAGGAGGCCGAGACCCTCCTTTTGGGTCTCGTTTTGCGTGATTCTTCTTCCTCTTCCTCTTCCGGGCTAGCACCAAGGACTTGGGAGATTCTAGGATCAACTCTAGGCGTGGATCAACCATAGAGAACGTGACACAATTCGCGTTTGAAGTCATCAAAGGAGAACCCTAAGGTGTGTTATTGATTTCTTCCTTTACCATCGTTATGTTTCTTGACTTGTGATCCTTGGATGGTTTTGCATGGTTTATGATTGTTTTTGTTTCCGTTGCGCATCCATGAATCAAAACCCTACATAGAGAACGTGACATTATTCTCGTTTGAAGTCATAAAATGAGAACCCGAAGGTAAGCACATATTAATCCTTTACTTCGGTATGTGTTCTTGACTTATGATCCTTGGAGGGATTTGAACGGAATAATTATCTTCTTCCGCTGTGATTCCATGTTCAAAACCCTACAGTGGTATCAGAGCCACAGTCGTAGAGCATAACGTAGTTTATGTGTTACAATTTTGTTGTTTTAACACTTTAAATTCATGTTTATCGCGTAAAACGAGAAATTAAGCATAGTAGATGCAATTGAATGGAGATTCAATCTAACAAGATCTAATTATGCATTGTATGCAAAAAATTAGTGAGTTTTTTGGTTTGAAGATTAGGTTTTGGGCACATGTTTGAGAAAATGGTTTTTCAACATGGAAACAACTTGGATCCGGCCGTGCCTAGGCGCGACAGGGGGGACCGGCGGCTTGGGCTAGGCCGGGCCCTAGGGCCGTGTGTGATCCAATAGGGCTTTGGGAAGTACTTTAGGGATTGTTTTTGACCCTACTTCTTCCAAAACAATTAAAAATGGAACAAGCGCGTTAAAATTGGTTTTAACTGTTTATGTGCTATTCACATGGTGGTTTGATATGGCCCTAGGTTGTGGTTTGTGTGTGAATGTTTATTTTGTGGTTTGTTTTAGGGCCTGCGAGCTGATCAATTAATGTAAAGTTAATTAAGGTTTATGGCCTGCGAGTCGTTTATTTCTCAACTTGTGAGATTTATTTTATTTAGTATAGGTGTAGCTAGATAAAATATATTGTTAACCAAGATTGAAGAAAAGAAGCCCAAAGACATTGGAGCCATGGAGATGGAGCATGCAACATTCAACAAAACTATGAAGTATGCATCAAAAGATGGAAGCGCATGGTGATGTGATCTATTTTAGGGTTCATAGATATTCTCATTGGCTTGAGAATATCTTAGTCTAGAAAGGCCATATCCACATCACTTATTTTATTGTATTGTGGTTGTTTATTTTATTGTCTTATTATTTTTTGATTGGTGTATGGTTGATACATGCGATTAGGATAATAGGAAAATTAGACAACCCAGATCTATGATTTGGAGTTTCGCCCAAAACTCAAACATATAGATCATGTTGATATGGATCAACAATGCCAATTAAAATTGAAAGGCAAATCCCTCATTCAAAATATTATGTCTATTCCTTCCCGTTATTTAAACACTCATCATGATCACTATATCCCATGATTATGCGTGCCAAAACATGACAACATGGTTTATCGTGATTAGATGCGATGGCACGTAACAATGTGCAATTGTTTAAGTAAGAGGTTGGACACAACTAGGTAGATTTAATAAGGTTAAAAGGACCTAGAGGCATACAATTGGGATTATTCATGGGGATGGATAAATAATGGTTGTTTTCCCAATTGAACCAAAAGTTACATATGATGTAATTGGAATGGTTGCTACCAAAATAACCAATTCCGGGTGACTTGCCAAAGCAAGCTCGGAAAAGGCGAAATATGGATCTTGGCCCACTAGAAAATATAAGGATATTTTTCCGCATTAATATGGAGGGTTATTAATCCGATAAAAATAGTGGGATCTATATTTAATAATCTAGCCATTCTTGAGTATAGTAAAATCATACTAAAATCTTGTATATTTCTCGTTTTTGTAGAATTCCAATGGCAAACAATTCATCGAATTCATCACACTCCCTACGGACTGTTCTTGAGATGGACAAGCTTTCTGGAACCAATTTTCTGGACTGGTAAAGAAATTTAAGAATTGTTCTTAAACAAGAAAAGAAAATGTACACACTAGAAGAAGAAGTTCCAGAGGGTCCAGAGAACAATACCCCAGCAGCCCTAAAGGCGTATCAGAAATGTGTTGACGATGCTAATGATGCGGCCTGCCTTATACTTTGCACCATGTCTCCTGAGCTTCAGAAGCAACATGAGAACATGAATGCAGTCAATATGATCGAACACTTGAAGCAGCTCTTTCAAGAACAGGCAAGGGTTGAACGGTGGTATGAAGTTTCTCGGGCATTGTTCAAGAGTCACTTGGCAGAAGGGAACCCAGTAGGACCCCATGTGTTGCGGATGACCGGGTATCTTGAGAATCTCGATCGCCTAGGGTCCCCGATTGGTCAAGAGTTGTCCACAGATCTCATTCTGAAATCGTTGTCAGACAGTTATGGACATTTCATCATGAACTATAACATGAATGAGATCGCCAAGCCTCTGCCAGAGCTGCTCAATATGTTGAGGACGGCTGAACAATCCATCAACAAGGGAAAGGGCAAGGCCATAATGATGGTGCAGAAAGGAAAGGGTAAAAGGTTTGTCTCTACTTCCAAAGGTAAAGGCAACGCAGTTGCTAAACCTAAGGACACTGCTCTTAAACCTGCTGGTGGCGTGGCCAAAGGCGTGATAAAGGGTGATTGTCACTACTGCAGTAAGCCTGGACACTGGAAGAGGAACTGCCCGAAGTATCTGGAGGATAAAAGGCTTGGGATAGTGATCCCATACAACCAGGTATTTTTGTTATAGATGTTAATTTAACTACTACTTCATCTTGGGTATTGGATACTGGATGTGGATCTCATATTTGTCGAAATATGCACGATCTAAGTAGAAGTAGAAGATTAGCAAAAGGAGAGGTGGACTTGCGCGTTGGGAATGGATCAAGAGTTGCTGCATTAGCTATAGGCGTGTATAGGCTGTCTCTGCCTTCTAGATTAGTATTAGAATTAGATAATTGCTTTTATGTTCCTGCTATGAGTATGAACATTATTTCCGTATCTTGTTTGGACAAGAAAGGTTTTACTATTTCAATAAAGAACAATTGTTGTTCCATTTATTTTGATAGTATTCATGTAGTGCGCAACTATTTAATGGATTATATATCCTTGATCTAAGCTATCCAATCTATAACATAAATACTAAGAGGATTAAAATGATTGATTTAAATCCCGCTTATCTATGGCATTGTCGTCTAGGCCATATAAATGAGAACGTGTATCTAGACTCCATAAGGATGGATTTCTAAACTCATTTGATTTTGAATCATATGAGATATGTGAGGCTTGTTTGTTAGGAAAGATGACAAAGTCCCCTTTCAATAAGAAAGGTGAAAGGACTAGTGATCAATTAGCACTCATACATACTGATGTATGTGGGCCGTTTTCTACACCTGCAAGAGGTGGTTATGTCTACTTCATTACATTCACTGATGATTTCAGTAGATATGGATTTGTATACCTTATGAAGGCTAAATCCGAATCTTCTGAGAAATTCAAGGAATTTAAGAATGAAGTAGAGGAGCAACTTGGCAAAAGTATCAAAGCTCTAAAATCAGATCGAGGAGGAGAGTACTTAAGCCAAGAGTTTGATGATTATCTTAGAGAGTGTGGGATATTATCCCAACTCACTCCACCCGGAACGCCACAATGGAATGGCGTATCAGAAAGAAGGAATCGAACCTTGTTGGAAATGGTGAGATCTATGATGTGTCAAACAGATCTTCCGTTATCTTTTTGGGGCTATGCTTTAATGTGTGCAGCTTTCACCATTAATCGTGTTCCTTCCAAATCAGTCATGAAGACACCACATGAGATGTGGAGTGGGAGCCGTCCCACAGTGTCATTTATGAGGATATGGGGCTGAGATGTTTATGTAAAACGTTTACAGCCTGACAAACTTGAGCCAAAATCGGATAAATGTAAGTTTGTGGGATACCCTATGGAAACTATGGGCTATTACTTCGACAATCCAACCGATAACAAAGTGTTTGTTGCTCGGACCGGCGTGTTTCTAGAAAGAGAATTTGTCTCTAAAGAAGCAAGTGGGAGGACTGTAGAACTTGAAGAAGTTCAAGAACCACAAATTACTGATTCGGTTATGGAACATGAACACGAACCACAACAGGTTGTGGAGCAACGTGTTCAAGTAGCACAAGAGCTTCGTAGGTCAAGTAGAGTGCGCCCGGAGCCAGAGAGGTATGGACTTCTCGTGACGGAATCTGGTGACAGTATGCTCATAGGAGATGAGCCTACTACCTACGGAGAGGCCATGCAAGGGCCAGAATCTCAGAAGTGGCTAAAATCCATGAGATCCGAGATGGAATCCATGTACACAAACCAAGTATGGACTTTGGTGGACCCACCCCAAGGGGCACGCCCCATAGGGTGCAAATGGGTCTTCAAGAAGAAGACCGACATGGATGGTAATGTAGTTACCTATAAGGGCCGATTGGTGGCTAAAGGGTTCAGACAGATTCATGGTATAGACTATGATGAAACCTTTTCCCCAGTCCCTATGACCAAATCCATCCGAATCCTACTTGCAATTGCGGCTTACTATGACTATGAGATTTGGCAGATGGATGTCAAAACAACATTCCTTTATGGGAATCTTCTCGACGATGTGTACATGACACAACCGAAAGTTTTGTATATCCAAAGCATGCAAATAAAGTCTGTAAGCTTCAACGATCCATTTATTGATTAAAGCAAGCTTCTAGAAGTTGGAATCGACGTTTTGATGAAGTCGTCAAAGAGTTTGACTTCGTCAAGAACGAATATGAGTCTTGTGTATAAAAGAAGGTTAGTGGGAGCTCCGTAGCGTTCCTGGTATGTGGATGACATACTACTCACTGGAAACGACATTCCTATGTTGCAATCTGTTAAGGATTGGCTAGGAAAGTGTTTCTCAACGAAATACATAGGGGAAGCAGCCTATATACTCGGTATAAAAATCTATACGGATAGATCTAAGAGGTTGCTAGGCCTAAGTCAAAGTACATATATAGACATGGTGTTGAAACGGTTCAACACGCAAGATTCCAAGAAGGGATTATTGCCCATGTCCCATGGAATTACTCTTTCAAAGAGTGATTGTCCATCCAATAAGATTGAGATGGACCGCATGAGTAAGATTCCCTATGCCTCGGCCATAGGATCTATCATGTACGTCATGTTATGTACTAGACCGAACGTATCATACTCGTTGAGTATGGCGAGCAGATATCAGTCTAATACTGGTGAGAGTCACTGGATAGTAGTCAAGAACATCCTCAAGTACTTGAGAAGAACTAAGGATGCGTTCTTGATATTTGGTGGTGAAGAAGAGTTGCGTGTAATTGGTTACACAGATGCAAACGTCAAAACCGACAGAGATGATTTCATATCGCAGTCGGGATTTGTGTATTGCCACAGTGTTGTATTGTGACAACACTGGCGCGATCGCTCAATCTAAGGAACCAAGATCACACCAGAAATCCGAACACGTACTCCGGAAGTTCCATCTTATTCTAGAGATTATCAATAGAGGAGATGTGAAGATATGCAAGATTCCTACAGATGATAATCTGGCAGATCCATTCACGAAGCCGCTTGTTCAGCGCAAGCATGAAGAGCACACTAGGGCGATTCGCATACGCGATGCACCAGATTGGCTCTAGTGCAAGTGGGAGACTGTTGGAATAGATTCCCTAGAAGAAATCTAATTTTAGTATGAATTGGCTAGAATAATCATTGTATTAATTATGGAGATATTTAATATAATGAAGTCCTTAGATTTACAAATCGTGTTGTTTATCTTAAATATCCCTAGTCAAATATAACGATTAACAGGACGATCATCTATAGACTAGTATGGGGTTGGATTGATATGGAGATATCACGATCCAACACATGGGTATGTATTAAGGGTAATGACATACTGGATTGACCCAAATCCGAGAAGGCTACATACAAGTTATGTAAAGTCACAATCCCTTGTCGCGGTGATAGGATATTATCATCCTTAGACTTGAAGTCACTAGATCCTCTAGTTGTTGAATATTGTGCTTTGACAACGTCAAACGCTACTCCGTAACTGGGTAGTTATAAAAGCGCATGCTGGGCACAATAGGAAGCAAGATTAGAGATGGTGAGTGATGTGGATAGGATTTGTCCCTCCCACATAACGGGAGAAAATATCCAAGGCTACTCGAGGGATGGCGCCTATGGAATGTCTGGCAGACTCATATGAATCAATATGGGGATGTTGATGTCATATGCATGGATAGGGCTATTCCCAGGATCGAGAAACATGGATTGGATATACGAGTGTGACTTGTATGTCTCGTGTCCAATCCGAATAATGAGACAAAGGGATGCGATCATAAGATCACAAGGTTTGTCAAGATGACTATTTCTATTAATTGGGTGGCATGGATGTGTTGCTAGACACCGCTCCATGTATGTAAATAGTTATTACCAATTAAGTAGAAACCTATGGGGTCACACGCCATATGGATATAATTGGAAAAGAGACTTAATTAATAGAGATTAATTAAAAGGATCATATTGCAACAAGTTGCTAACTTAGTAGGACTATAGCAAATAATACTAGTCCATACATGGATATATTTAGTATTGGGCCCTTTATGGAAACAACTAGGAGTAGTTGGACTAAATAAAGGAACTCCTTCCTTCCCTCTCAACACATGTTATTCATAACACATATTGAGAGGAGAGAAAAGAGTTGAGAGCAAGCAAGGCAAGAGGCGTCCGCCTCTTACCCGCCGCCCCAAACCCGTCCGCCACACAAGGAGGCCGAACTCCTCCTTGTGGCTTCGTTGCGTGATTCTGTTGTCTCCTTCCTCCGTTCTAGCTAGCACAAGAAGGTTGGGAGGTCCAATTCTCTATCCTAGGCATGGATCAACCGTAGAGAACGTGACATTATTCGCGTTTGAAGTCATCAAAGGAGAACCCAAAGGTAAACACATATTAATCCTTTACTATCATTATGTGTTCTTGACTTGTGATCCTTGGAGGGATTTGAACGGAATAATTATCTTCTTCCGCTGCCATTCTATGTTCAAAACCCTACACCCCACACTTACTCTCTTGCTCATCCCGAGCAGAAATGAAGCACAAACCTCCCACACTTGAGACATTCCATACATACCAAAAACCAAACCAATGCATACCCCACCACTTTGCATACTTAACTTTCCGCTAGCCAACATGACTCACGACTCAATACACAAAGACATGACTATGGAACTACATGATATGTACAATGCAACTCAAGTATGTACAATGCAAGGAATTAAAGAACATTTTTTTCTTTTTAGTAGAGATTGGGTAATCTCAACGAACAAACCGGCATGTCATAAGGCTCTCACATCCCCAAGAAGATTATATAACTTTGGTGAAAGGTAGAACTTGCGGCCAGTTTCGTTAGACAGAACGGGCACGGACACAAAATAAGTTGCTTCCGCACACTCATCAAACACATCCCTAGCACTTACCATCCGAGCTAGTTATCCATGGGTTAAAATGTTGACGACTTTAGGACGGGTAGGATAGGATATTTAGAAGCGCAGTCCTAGACGTCATGATATAACTCACAAAACCCATTCTCACACTCCCTCACCAAAATCCAAGGAACCCAACCGAACTAACTACTCCAGACCTCATTCCCTCAATCCTGGTGTAACGCCGTTCTTGCGGCCACAAATGTGAAGAAGTGATCTCGAACAATAGCTAATCTCCTCGGTCTTCATGAAGTTTAATTTCCGGCTCCCTATTCTATTTAAATTTCAAGTTCTGTTTTTTTTTTCTTTTCAATTTCATTCTAATACCAATAAGCACATGGAGCCACCAATGATGATACAATATCCAAGGAGATCAAATCAATATAGATAACGTGGGGGTGAAATGTGTCAAATCAAATGATGAAATTAAATATGTGTCGAGACCCCCACACTCAATGTAAAGCATATCCAAAACCCGGTAGTCAATATGTAAACATGCTAATTCCAACCAATCCTCCTCATCAACTAAGATGTAGAAAATATGAATGAAGTGCAAGCACGTCCTCCCGTGAGATCAGCCAACCCCCACCCCATGACGTGCGGAAAAATTATCACGCACTACGGCACTCCACCTGTGATCGTGGTGTAAGGACACGAATCACCGCCACACCGAAGTGTGCTGCCGTCTCCAACTCACCCTCACATCCCCTCAAAAGATGACATGTAAGACGATCCACGTAAGATGTATCAATTCAGCGAACCTCCCTAACTCAACTCCCTCTATCATGACGCATAGGAAGGGACCATTCTAACTAGCGATATAAGTCACAAGGAATGGCTTCCTAGGCTAGAGGCTGTGAATAAAGGGGGTAGATGGATCAAATTGGGGTAACCAAATTGACCTAGGCGATGGAGACGGGACGTGAGGTCCCCATAAAATCACTCGCACTGCTGTTCCGTTTCCACTACGAGGAGGGTTGACGACTACCTAAGTGACGGTGGTGTAGCGCTAGTAAGATAACTAGTCTGAGAGACAGCTACTCACAACTGTCAAGTGCATTGGCCCTATAAGTCTTCCTACCCCAGATTCTCGCGTGTCTACCTCACCTCAGATTTTCATACTACCTAGGGAATACTATCATTGAGCCCTCTCCACGCTTACTCTCTTCAATTGCCCTTTCTCAAAAAAATTCAATTTTTACGCTTTTTTTTTGTAATTTTTAATTTTTAGACACTATATGTAACTGGCCAACTCGATTAACCAACGAGAAAGGGTAGGTGGACTCAATAAATAAAAGTGCAACAATATATACAATGCAAATATTTAAACGTGCACATGCAATCCTATGGACTAACTCAATATGCATAACAGACTCACTAAACTACATGTAATAAGGCTATGCAATGGCTAACTAGCGGATAGCTAAAAACTCCCCCACACTTGAGCGCTTCGTTGTCCTCAACGAAAAATAGAGTGAAATCAAGAGGACTCGGCTTCTCAAGCGTAGGTCCGGTGGGTCTAGTCGGAGTGAGTCCTCCCTTCGTCCTCATCTCGAACGTCCGGACTCGACTCTGAGTATACATCAGACTGCTAATGGAACAATCCATCGTAGGTATGTGGGTGCTGCAACTGGACATTGGCCGCCACAGCCAAGTTCCGAATCCACCCACCCTGCTGGGCACAGTCATAGCTAAGTGACTCCATACCTCGGCCCAACTGGCGCTGACTACTACGGATGTGCTCAGCATGTCTCCTCTCCCTAGCTCTCTCCTTATCAGCTTGGAGTCTTTGAGACTCCATCATATGCATGAGTGTGTCGAGCTGTCGCTCCATGTTGGAGATCGAGCTACTCGCCTGGTCTCTGCTAGGTTGTGTGGGGTCAACATGTATTTGGTTCTTGATGGGGTCGGGTATTCTCTCCCAAGTACGTGCTGCATCCTTCTTCTTTCTGTCTCTGGAGCTATCGTCATACTCTAGACCACTCAAATTAGCCTTAGCATCTTGTTCCAGCTTTAGGAGCAAACAAGTGTGCCTGGGAGATCTACGGTTATAGCGGTCAGTCCTCTCCATAAGAAATCTATAAATGAAGTACGGGACATTGATACGCTTCCCCAACCACAAATAGTAAGCCATGGTGAAAAGTTGGAAGGAGTACGTGGGATTAGGAGAAACTCCATAAACCCAGTTCTCAAGAAACTCACACAACCACCTCGCACATGGAAGCACGAGTCTCCTAGAAACGTTCCAATCAGGTAAAGTGGGTTTCTCATTCCACCCCGCTCCAGGCACCCCCTCAAAACAAAAGGCACTCACTACTTCAACAGCATCCAACCTCCTAGTGGTCTCATGGTAGGCGCAAATCTCATTCTTTAGAGGTTTGAATTTCAGGGCAACCGCTATAGTCTCGGGCGTGATGACTATTTAGGTGCCCCGGCAATACACATGCCTCCGATCCTCACCCTCTCCCTCGAAACAAAAGCGAGCATTTACCAGAATCTCCCTCGCAAGAGCAGAGCTACACTTCTTACAAATTTTAAACCACCTATCTAGCCTCTCATTCTTGAAGAGATCCTGAAGCTGCTTTGTCATTTTGTCGCTTTGCGGGAAGGGTTTTTCAGGAGTCCCTACCCTCTTCAGGAATGCGTCAGTGCAATATGCCTGATGGGCATTCGCATTAACAAACCTGAAGCTGCAGAATTTGGTGCTGCAGCTAGCGTCGAGGTTAACATCCTTTGCAGCCCTACCTCTCGTCCCAATCTTTGGAAGTGCAGGCATAAATAAGTTCAACTCATAACGAATTGGAGACGGAGGCACCTGAAGACGGTTGCCAGAGTCGTCTCCCTCGTTCATATTCTCCTCCTCAATCAAAACTACATCTTCCTCAGGATTGAAGATGGGGTGATCATCAACAGCTATACCCCATCTCCTCTTAGCACTATTCGATGTAGACATAATGATAGAGAAATTAAAAGACGAGTGCACGTGAGGTTTAGAGTGAACTAAGCAAGTATCACAAGCCAAATATGAGCAAGTAACAATTTCGAAGCAAATTAAGCTCTAAGAATGCTTATGCAAGGAATTAAAGCGAGAGAAATATTGAGGTACCTACGGTCCCGGAGTACCAATCTTACGGGACCGGTTTCGCAAAGTTTGGTCAAGAAAGGACCGAGTGGTCGACCAACTTTTCGAAAACTTGAGCAAAGTGAAGTGAGACTACCTCCTTGTGCTCCTTGGTGTCCCCGTCGAAAGTCTTTTCTTGAGCTAAGGCCGAATCTCCCTCCAACTTGATGAATCGGAATATTTTGTGTTCTTGGAGCTCTTCCTCTTTGATTTGACCCACACTCAAACTAATCCCTATCTCTAAAAAACCCAGGAATTAATGTTTTTGTTGGGTTTTCAAGGAGCAAAACCCCACAAAAATTTCTCAATTTGGTTGAGTTTTGGAAATTGGGTGTATGAATGTATGGGTGTTCTTGAAGGTTTGGGAGGAAGAAGATGAAGAAAAGAGAGGCTTTGATTCAAAATTGGGGTGTTAGGACCCTTCATGGCCGGATATAGGCTTTAACAACCCCCAAAATACCAAAAACACCCCCAAAAAATAAGCAGCCCGCCCGATTTTGGCCCCCATTTCGGCCCGAAATCGGTGCCGAAATCAGTTGATATCGGCCTCCATTTCGGCCCGAAATGGAGCCCGAAATCACTGGGAAAATAAAAAACAGTTCCCCTTTTTTTTTCGGGCCGAATTGGCTTGATTTCGGCCCCATTTCGGCCCGAAATGGGTGCCGAAATCAGCTGATTCTTGCCCACTTTGTTTTTGCTATAGTTTCTTCATCCGGTATCCGATTCACGTGATTCTTGAACCGTTGGACTCCACACTCGATGAGAAATCTATTTTTTACTGAAAAATTCCCAAATCCGGGGAATTTTCCGGTTCTTTCCAAATTTTCTTTCTTTGTTCAAAAATCTCTCTTCCTAAAGCTCTTTCAACTTTCTCTACTCCGGATTCCGATGCGTGCAACCCCGATATCTCAACTTGCTACCGTAATCCTCATGACTAGTTGGCTACTCCTCGACCCCGAGTAGCTTCTTTATCAAGTTCAATGGTCCCGATAAGCTCGTTGTTCGTCGTTTTTTGTGCCAAATTGTGCACATGCATCAAGAACGGGAATCCGAAGGGTCTTTGGTACCTGTGGTTTGCAGACTTATAGAAAATATTAAACCGCTCTCTCTCATCCCTCAAAAATCAAGTATGACTATTAAAAACAGAATACGAAAGACAAATACGACTACCTAAATTGGGTTGCCTCCCAATCAGCACTTGTAATTTAAGGTCGACGGCCCGACCCAGTTACCTCATAGCCCCCACACAGGTGGCTTGGCACCCCGTTCCATCTCTTCCAGACTCCTCTGCTGGATTCTCAACACAACACGATAAACTTTGTCTTTTGGTATTGGTGGCTCATCACGAACCACCTCAGAACTCTTGTGCACTGATTGCACGGCCACTGGCATCTGTGTCTTCTCTTGAGGCTGTTGGGGAGTCGTCTTAGAAACCCGGAAGGTCTCCCACGCATTATTGATCCTCATGATCAATTCTCCGTTCTCAACATAAATGAGAATCCGACCGCTAACCAGAAAGGGCCTACCCAGGATGATCGGGACATCTCCCACAGGCATCTCAAGAATCAAAAAATCTGCAGGGATAATAGAATTCCTACCTTTTCCAACACGTCTTCCACCACACCATAGGCTCTCTTGGAAGACTTTTCAGCAAACTGAAGGTTGATCCATGTGGAACGAGCTTCTTCTCCCAGCTTCTGAAAGACTGAAAGTGGCATTAAGTTGACACTAGCCCCCAAATCACATAGGGCCTTCCCCGTGTAAGCTCCTGCCAAGTTAGCTTCTATCACAAAGCTGCCCGGATCCTTCTGTTTTTTAGGCAAACCATGCATCACACATGAGCTCACCTGCTCAGTCAAGTATACTATCTCAAAGTCCGGCACCGCCCTCCTTCTTGAAATTGCATCCTTCATATTTAGGCATCATCTTGACTGCCTCAATCAATGGAACATTGATATGCAACTTCGAGAAAATGGATAAGAATCTCTTGTACTCCCCAGAGTCATCTTTCTTCTTTCGTGTCTTAAGCGGGTATGGGAGATTCTTAGATAAAGAGGGTGGTGGTGGTGTTACCTCATCATCAACATGCTGAGTCACACCCTTTGATTGGGGGATCATGACAGGGGTCTTGTCAAAGACCTCATGCTCCCTAGCTTTCAAAGTTTCAGCTCTGTCGTGGCTCGGATATGGAGGATCATCAAAAACAATCCCGCTACGAGTGGTGATGACGTTCACCTGGCGTACATTCTCTGTGTCAGATGGCACGGAACCTGGGGCTCTAGTAGAGAGCTGAGTAGCAATCTGTCCTACCTGCACTTCCGGGTTACGAAGTGAGGTCTTGGTGATATGAAAATCTGCAGTCAGTGTCTCCACCTGAGACATGAAAGTATTCACATTCTTGCCCATTTGATACACCATGTTCTTGAGATCTGTCATCTCAGCGTTCTGCCCTGCAGCTGGTGGTGGTGGCGGCGCCTGAACAGCTGGCCTATGCTGAAACCCGGGTGCATATGAAGCTCCAGCCTGATCTTCATACCTGAATCCTCGATGATCTCTAGTCCCTTGCCTGTAGTTTCCGTGATTCCAGTTGCGCTGTCCATGTGCCCCCACATAGCTGATATCCTTATTAGCAGCTTCAATCAAAGCTACATCAAAATCCGGCTCCTCCACTGCAGACACATTCTTCTTATCCTGATACACATGCTTTGCAATATCTGAAACCATCTTTGTAATCTCATATTTCCACTCATCATTCTTTGGCTCGGGCAACTTGGAAAACCTCCTAGAGTCATAGAATTGAGCATCCTGTTTTTCAATTTGCTTCATCAAAGCATATGCTCCATCCTTTTCAACCATATACAAGAAGTTACCTACTGCTTCCCTGTTCAGTCGATCCTTGTTGGGACGCTCCAAGCCGTGATAGACGACTTGGAGGATCTTGTAGTCGCAAAAGTTATGATTCGGACACTTGCGTATCGTCCTCATGAAACGGTCCCATGACTCTACAACTGTCTCATCAGCATGCTGATGAAAACCATGAATCTCTCCCTGTAAGCCAATGACGCGCTGCGCAGGGTAGAATTTGTTCATGAACTCGTCAACACATTGCTCCAATGTGGTGATCGATTCTCGCTCCCTGGACTCTAGCCATTTCTCTGTCACTCCCATAGAGAGTAAGGAAACAAAATCAGCTTCAATGTATCTGGGGTCACATTCTTGTACTTCACCGTCTTGATGTAGGCATCAAACTTTCCAATGAAGTCATTTGGGTCTTCATCCCTGTTCCCACAGTAATGAAACTGGTTCTGCACCGTCGTGATGGTGGCAGGCTTCAAATCGAAGTGGTCCGCCTGTATGTCTGACACCACTATAGCTGGCTTGTGTCCTTTTTGAGTTGAATGAAACTTTTCAACAATGCTTGCCCTTATTTGTTGTAGGGCATTTGGTTCTGTTGCTCATCAAGTTTCTCCTAAAGTTCAGTCAACTTCTGGTTCAGTTGAGCGTTAGTCAATTGCTCACCCATTGCGATCTGTCTTGGATCTCGTCTCGGAATTCTGAATAGTTGTTATGGGTCTTCAAATAGGGGCACAAGGTCTCTAGAGATCCGGTGCATACACTGAGAACCTGAAACACAATTCAGAAAACAAATAAGAAATCACAGGAATGATAAACAAAAAAAAGAGGTAAATTAAACTAATCGCTAAACTTAAATAGTAACCAATGCCTTCCCCGGCAACGGCGCAAAAAACTTGACGCGCGATTACTACGCGTTGCTACGCAAGTATACGGTCAAGTAATAAAGTAGAGTATTTTGGACTCCGAGTTATCGAACCCATGGGAAGGTGCTTACTATATGCTGTACATAAGCAATTAAACTCAATTTACCTAAGTGACCGGTAAAAATGGTTGTAGTTTGAAGTGTTGTCACCCTCAAACAAGTGACTATGAGTTCTAGTGAATAACGCGAATAAAATGATTTGATGTAAAACAGAGGAGAGAAAGCTAGGCAATCTATAGATCACCTAGGGTAGTTTTGACAATTCCGGATTCGATGTCCTAACACAATGACTGTTAGCAACCTATGCTGGGTAATGGCGTTGACAATTACCGATCGGTCTCATGTCGTTCTACACAAAGGTAACGATTTGTCCCTCTCAGGCCAAGTATACTACCTCTGTGTTCTAGCAGGCTAACAACGTTGCAAGGGATAATGTCCTCTTAGACCACCATTCACGAGAAACTCATTACTTCCTACTGAATTTACCCTCATCTAGCCATTCCTATCCAAGTAACCTCTCAGTCTAGTTAATTAAGAATGATCTTGTTTACTCATCCCAACTAGGGTAGAGTTGTTTTTACACCCTCACTAGTTACATAGTAATTTCGGGTCATGACTCCTACGTTACTAAGAATTAAGCACAATAAACAAGATAATTAGGCTACCAATATCATCATTAAGCCTAGTTCATGATTGAATGAATAAATAGATAATCCACATCACACATCTTAGCCCTAACTTATCAATGAAGGAACTCAACATGATGAAAACCAAAACAATCTCCATTGAACCATAATCCTAGCATGAAAGTTCATCCAAAATCTGGAAAATATCATCAAAAAATAAACCCTAGGCTCTCCATAGATGCCTAGGTATGAGTTTAGCTACTCATAACACAAGTTAACATGGTTCATGAATAGTTCATACAAGAAAATAGAGACAAAAAAAGATCAAACGCTAGAAATCGTGAAGATTGGCGCTATCCGGGCTCTTCTCCTTGCTTGAGGTCGTTCCCAATGAAGTCTCCTTTCTCTCCTCCTTATTCTTGTCTCTCTAGATGCGTGAATGATGAATATTTTCGTCCCTAGGTCGTTCTTTAATCATAACCCGCAGAAGTCTTCAGTAATTGCACAAAAGCCCCCTGAAATCTGCTCCTGACTTCAAAAGGAGATATCTTCTTCGTCCGAACTCGGATTTAGCTCCGTGGCCTATTGATGGAAAGCTCTCTGAGTATAATTTCATATGGCACTGGTCTCGCCCTCAAATGAGTTGTAGAACTAGGGATATGATGAAAATAGTACAAGCTGGTCATCCAAGCTCCCCAAATTCGGCTTCTCTTGACTCCACTTGAGCTCCCGTAGTTTTCGAAGTTTATTCCATGCCTCCTATCAACCGATTATCATCCATACCTGCCAAAACAACATGAAAAAACATACCAAGCGATTATTTTTGACAAATAACAATAAAATATGTATAGAAAACGCCCGGACTAACAATATAGCACATGGTAGCAACAAGTGATAAAACGACCTATAATCTCTAACAGTGGCCTCAATACGCTCTCCAAATACATATTATCATGTGGTTAATGCTAAATAATTATATACCCTAAAAGGTGCTATCAGGTTGACATGTAGGGACCTAAGAATTTTGCTTACCTTGCAGCATCAATATCTTGGTTGTTTCTTGGTGAAATTGCACTCTGCTTCATGTTGCATACTCCTACGAGATTGGACTTGGAATTCATGCCTTGATTGTCGAACAATGTTTTCTGAAGCACTTTATATTATCTTGAGAATACTGGTTGTGGGAAGATATAGCCTATTTCACTTGTCTGAGAAGGAATTTCCATTTGAGCATACTCATGATCTTCTAAGTGTCAAGATAACTTCTGAAAATACCTAAGTTTACTTCATCACTGCTCCTCAATTATTGTCTAAATTATTATTTATTGGACCTTAAGTGTTGTGCAAATACCCAGTTGCAAATTCAAGGCTCACTTGGAGCTCAAGGGACTCTTCAATCCATCCAAAATTTCCCTCAAAGGTAGCTGATTATTGTTGTGAAGTTGCCAATAGCTTAGGAACTTCTCTAAGTAATTGGATTAGGCAGCCAACTTTAGTCTTGAGCATAATCTTGCAAATTTGGTGAAATGGAACCGTTAATTCCTTGTGTGTGTAGCCTGGCTGGTGGTCTTCAAACCCCTGATTTGAACAAGTCATATAACCTTTCCATCTCCTTTCTAAATAGCCTAACAATTTGAGAACTCAAGGGGAAGGTATTTCAAAAATAATTCCAAGTGTCGATCAATGATATCTTCCAACTTTGATTCATTTTATCTCCGTGCGTATTTTCAATCTTGGAGAGGAGAAATATGTTCTGGAAACCTGGTAATTCAATCTACGAGACAGTATCTTAAAATCATCAAAATGAATTCTAAATTAATTAGGAACTGAACGCAAAGTTGACCAGTTAAGAAGATTGCTTCATAACTTGGACTTTCTTATTTGACTTGTCAGATGAGCTAATTGACCAAAATGTCCTTCTGGAAAGTTGTTCAGAATAACATTTTAAGTCCTAGGGTCAAGTTTGAGAAAGTTTGTTTTTTTGGAAAATTCTAGTTTGACTAAGTTGTATAGGAGGGACAAATTGGTAATTTAAAGAAAATGGATTTGGATAGTCAAATCACAACTCTGGGCATGACCTCATGCCTCCGTACAAGTTTCATGACATTTGGAGTAAGTCTATACCTATTTGGATAGAAATTGGCTAAAAAGTTAATTGTGGGGTACTTTTCTGCAATTTTATTAAACTACAAGGGCTTAACTACAATTAAGTGGAAGTTTTATATTCCAAATCTGTGCATGTCTGGGAGGTATGAGAATCGTAATTTGCATACTTGTAGACTTAATTGGGTATCTTTGAAGGGTTCAAACATATTCATGGACTATTCTGAAGAGACAGGGTTGTCAAGGGCAAAACAATTAATTTGGTTGGGCAGTTAGAATGGCATCTGCATTAAGCATTCCTGCTCACTTAGAGGACAAGTGTTAATATCATGTATGCCGTAATGGAATAGTGATTGCTGGATTACGAAATCAGTTTTGCTAATCAGGAAATTAGAATGGATATCAGGTTTGCTTATTTATGCTTTCTCTATTATACACGTTTCTCTAAGCAGATATCACTTATATGAATTGTATGGTTACAAGTTGCGATTGATAACTCTCTATTAGAGTTATATTTCTAGCATATTTTATATCGTTTTGCGTGATTCCCGGGTTGAAATATGAGTTTTACACTATGAATGTTGAGAAAACGTAGAAAGTTGAGTTTTTAGCACTTTATTGTTAATCCGGGCGTTTCGATGCATATTTCGATGTTATTTGTCAAATATAATCACTTGGTATGGTTTTTCATGTTGTCTTGACAGGAAAGGATGCTAAACAATGGCTAGGAGGCATGAAACGAACTTCGCAAGCAAAGCAAACTCAAGAGGAAGCAAGAGAAGCAAAGTTGGAGAAGCAAAAGTGACCAATCTCCACTATTTTGATAGTATCTCGAGTTCTACAATGATTTTGGAGCGAGACCAGTGTCAAATGAAAGTAGACTCAAAGAGCTTTCCAACGGTAGGTCACGAAGCTAAAACGGAGATCGGACGAGAAAGATACGGTCCGTCAAAGATGGCAAAAAGGGTGAAAAAGGGACTGCTGGAAAATAAGAACAAAAATCCTGTTCACACGAACACTGTTCACACGAACAGTCGGGTGTTCGTGCGAACAGAGAGGCCAGACGCAATTTTTTGGGGGTTTTTTGGTGCTTTCTCGAAAGTTTGAAGGCTCTAACCTATTTCCAACGTATTGGGATGATCCTAAGGGGGTATTCACGCTAGTTGGGAGTCTAGAGAGCTGGAGAAGAAGATCAAGAACGCTTGGAGCTTGGAGGATCATCAAGAGTGAAGATTTTTGCATTTGATCTTCGTTTCTTCTTCTTTTCTTCATGAACTCCATTATTTTGTTTATGTTGAACACTACTATATCTAGCTAAAAATTTTAAGCTAGGTGACTGATGAAAACTAGGGTTTGATGACGTTTTCCCGGATTTTGGACTTGAAGCATGCATTAGCTTAAATTTTATGAATGTTCTTGTTATCCAAACTATTATTGATTATTATTTATTAGTGTTCTTGGCTTGATCACCCGTAGGAGGCTACTTGTTGATAGGGTTGCACGAAAGTGAACTCTTTGAGACGTGTTAAAGAATAGTTAGGTGATCTTGTAGTTTCTTGAGACCGAGAGGAGATAGAAACTTGATTAATCGTGTGAGGGAAGTTTCGATTGATTGTTGTTAGAACTCAGTGAATTCGGTGGACCGATAGGACCCGGTGAACGAGCCTAACAAATCAATTAGATTGTAGTAATAGACGGAGGTGGACCGAGAGGACCCGATAGCTATTATTTGTACAAATTCACGTGAGATCGAGAGAAGATCGTGATGAGCATTATCCGATATAACTAGAACGTGAGTAGAGTGTTTCATGCATAATTCCGAAAATCGTTAACAACCCTAGGGACCATCAATTACCTAGTTCTTTCTCGTCAATCGTATTCAATCACAATTCATCTTCGTTTAAAAGTGAAAAACTTACAAAAATAGTTAGTTACTTGTTATTTAATTTACATCGCTTGTTTGTGGGCGACAACGTTACAAAATCAAACACCATTTTTACTTGTTACTTAGATATCGTAAAGTTAATTTGTAGTTAGTAAGTAGTCGTAAATTCCCTTGGGTTCGATACGCGGAGTCGTAAAATACTCCTAAATACTACTTGATCGTATACTTGCGATTAAGCGCGTAAAGAATTCGCGTCAGTGATTTGTGGTGGTATAATCATCTTCCGAATTTGTGTTGTCTTCGTACAACTAGGAATTTTCTTCGCACATTGTGTTGTCTTTGGACAACTGGGAATCGCCTTAGGACATTGTGTTCGAAGGGAGGCGAATCCCTGGACCAGTTCGATTGCATGTCTTCTATACCGATTAAAATTTTGTTCGTTTATCAACAAGAACGCCATAACCCTACTAGGCGAAATTAGGATTCATACCTGCGTCCTAGCTAGTTGATGTAGGTCTTAATCACTCCAGATCTTCTCCCGTATTCTGGAAGTTCTTCCTGGATGCAAGTGTGGGCTTGCTACTTCCAGAATCCTTCTTGGCCTCATGAAGAATTTCTCTCACTCTCGAAACCCTAGATTTCGGTGTGTATCTTAAGCATCCGAATTATGAAGGCTAAGGAAACTTATATGGGCTACGGGAGGGACCTGGAGGAGAAAATACGAATCAGGCTCCTAACTTTATTAGGACTTCTGGTTCAACCCGAACCTAGCCCGAATAAAGTTAATAACAGTTAGTACCACTAAATAACTGTTATTGCACTCCCGTCCATATTCTCAAAAATTAATATTTCGAGCTCCTGTTATTAAATACTTGTTATCTCCCCATGTTTAGATTACAGATATCCGTCGATTAAATTAATTACTGAGTAATTCATTTAATAGACTTCTTCCCAATTCCTTGATCCTTACCACTTAAGTTATTTGATATGTCCAGATTACCAAGTAATCTACCTGCAGGGTTTGACATAATCAAAACATATAAGCTTCATCAAGGGGATATCATCAATCCCATAACCGGGACATGGATTCCATGGATATATCAATTTACACCATGGACTCAATAGTATCACCAAACTCATCGAGGTTATTGACTCCATAGGAATCTCACTCACTTGACTTGTCAAAGCAATAACTACTGAATACATGTGCACATTGACTATCTAAGGATTAAGAGCATAAGTAATCATAATAACCATGAGACATAGTTTGTCTTGTTATGTCAGTACAAAGACAATGATCTCAACTTGGTCATGTTCAATATACACAAAGTATACTAGCACAATGAGTTGAAACTATAGTATGAACTATACTGTTTCCTGTAGCCAAGATAGACCTACTAAAACAATGTGCTACGATTGTTCCGATGATTTGCCTAATTCCATCTAGATTGTGAACTCACAACTTTCATTCCACAAGAACCGAAGATAAGATCTTCTGTGTGTAAGCTAGACTCTACACACCAGATCTTCGATTATGTTGAACAATAGACAACTATGCACAATAATAATATAATGCAAAAAACATTGCCCAAAATCATTCTCATAAATATGAAATTTATATAATCCAATACAAAAAGCATGGCTTTTAGTATTCAATCCAACAATCTCCCACTAAGACTCAAAGCCATGCAGCAACACACCTCAAACCCATTCCCTCTACGTGACCATCAAAAGCCTTAGGTGTCAAACACTTCGTAAATGGGTCTGCCAGGTTATCCGCTGATGCATTCTTCATCACTGCCACATCACCTCTGTGCACGAATTCTCTAATCAAATGATACTTACGCTCTATGTGTTTTCCTTTCTTGTGAGCTCTTGGTTCCCTTTAGTTTACAACCGCGCCGCGATTATCGCAATAAAGCGTCATAGTCGGTTGTGCACTCGGTACCACTCCAAGATCCATTAGAAAGTTTCTGAGCTAAACAGCTTCCTTAGCAGCTTCCGAAGCAGCCACATATTCAGCTTCCATGGTGGAATCAGCAATGCAAGATTGCTTGATGCTCCTCCAACTAATGGCTCCACCTCCTAATGTGAAAACATATCCAGAGGTAGACTTCCCGGAATCCCTATTTGACTGAAAATCTGAGTATGTGTACCCGATGGGTACAAGACTATTTTCACGGTAAACCGACTTATAGTCTCGAGTCCTTTTCAGGTACTTCAATATATGTTTTACCGCGGTCCAATGTTCTCTGCCAGGGTTAGACTGATATATTAACCATGCCAACAGAAAAGCAAATATCCGGTCTAGTACATAACATCGCATATATGAGGCTTCCTACTGCAGAAGCATAAGGAGCTTATTTCATGCTTTCTATCTCATCAGGTGTCTTAGGACACTCATCCTTAGATAGACTGATTCCATGTCTGAAAGGTATAAATCCTTTCTTGGAATCTTGCATGCTAAACCTTGCAAGAACATTATCAATATGATTGTCTTGTGACAAGCCCAACATCCTATTTTTCCAATCTCGTATAAGCTTGATCCCTAGAACGTATGCTGCTTCTCCCAAATCTTTCATATCAAATTGACTTGATAACCATACCCGCACACTAGATAATACACCCACATTGTTTCCAATGAGCAATATATAATCAACGTAAAGTATCAAGAATACCACCACGTTTTCCTTACACTTCTTGTACACACACGGCTCATCCGGACATTGATCAAAACCAAAAGATTTGATTTCCTGATCAAAACGGATGTTCCATGATCTAGATACCTGCTTAAGTCCATAAATAGACCTCTTAAGCTTTCACAACTTGTGCTCCTGGCCCTTAGCTACGAATCCTTCTCGTTGCATCATATAAATGCACTTATCAAGACTTCGATTAAGGAAAGCTGTCTTGACATCCATTTGCCAAATTTCGTAATCGAAATGAGCCGCAATGGGAAATATAATCCTGATATACTTAATCATGGCTAACGGCGAAATTTTTTCCTCATAGTCGATCCCTTCTTCCTGAGTAAAACATTTCGCAACAAGCCTTGCTTTGAAGGTTTCAACCTTCCCGTCTACCCCTCTCTTTTCTTGTAAATCCACTTACACCCGATGGGTTTTACCCCATCTGTTGGATCTACAAGATACTAGACCTGATTGGAGTACATAGACTCCATCTCATAAATCATAGACTTTTTCCACTTTTCCGCATCCGTACTTGCAACAACTTCATTATAATTATTGGGATCAGTATCATGTTCATCAGGGACCTTGTCAAAAAACTCCCCCAAGTACATGTATATGTCTGGTTTACGAGAAACCCTCCCACTACGACGAGGTTGTACTTGTGGTTCACTAACAGTAACATTTTCCCCACTGCTCGGTTGCGGCGTAATGTCACTACTATCTTGTGGATCACTAGTATTGTCATTTCCCCCACAACCCCCTTGAGGTGAGATGTCAACACTATTTTGTTGTGTATCACGAGTATCTACATTTCTCCAACCACCCAAAGGTAGTTGAATGTCGATATCATTTTCTTGTGGTATTTCCTCTTGTAAAGTTTGTTTATCAAGACCTTGGACTACTTGATTTTCTCGCATTTCTTCCAGAACAATTTTACTTTTAGGCTTGTGATCCATAATATAGTCTTCCTCTAAAAATCTTGCATTGGTGCTAACAAATACTTTCTGATCCTTAGGACTATAAAATAGACCACCCTTTGTTCCTTTCAGGAATCCTACAATGACACATACTTCTGTCCTTGATTCCAACTTACTTGCGTTCCCCTTCAGCACATGTGCTGGATTACCCCAAATCCGAACATGTCGTAGACTAGGCTTGCGCCCAGTTCAAATTTTTGTGGGTGTAGTTGGTACTGACTTAGACGGAACCAAGTTCAGAATATATGCAGCTTTCTCTAAAGCATGCCCCCAAAAGGAAGTTGTTAAATCTGAATAACTCATCATGGATTTCACCATTTCTAAAAGAGTCATATTCCTTCGCTCTGCCACACCATTCTGTTGGGGCGTACCTAGAGCGGACAACTGGGATTGGATCCCTTGTTCCTCCAAGTAATCCCTGAATTTTCCCAAGAGGTACTCGCCACCTGGATCAGATCGAAATGACTTGATATATTTTCCTAGACGCTTCTCCGATTCTGCCTTAAAAATTTTAAATTTCTCAAAGGCCTTAGACTTACGCCGCATCAAATAAATATATCCATATCTTGAGTAATCATCAATAAAAGTAATGAAATACTCAAAACATCCCCTCGCTTGGACATTCATTGGTCCACAAACATCTGAATGGATAAGCTCCACAAGTTCTTTGGCCCTATTACCCTTTGCCAAAAATGGCCTCTTGGTCATCTTACCTTCTAAACATGACTCACATGCTGGTAGTGCCTCCACTTTTAATGAACCTAATGATCCATTCTGAACCAGCCTTTGTATTCTGTTTATATTGATATGACAAAGTCGTAAATGTCAATGATATGTTTGATTTATCTCGCAAGGTTCCTTTCTCTTTTTAGGTAAGCTATCCGAGTTATTCAGTTCATATAGCTGCGCTATGGGAGCCTCAGGATTTATAATGTAAAGACCATCCACCAATGTACCAGAACAAATAAAACGTTTATTTTTCTTAATAACCACAGAGTCATTAAAATAAACTGAATATTCATTCTTAACCAACTTATAAACTGAAATCAAATTCCTTCTAATGGAAGGTACATAAAGACAATCTTTCAAAACTAAAATCCTATTATTCCCAAAATGTAAGAAACAAATTCCTATTGAAACTGCATCTACTTTCTTCGTGTTGCCCAAGTGTAGATAAATCTCGACATCACTAAGCTGTCTCATTTCCTGGAACCCCTGCAATGAGTTGCAGACACGGTCAGTGGCTCCCGAATCTACATATCAGGTTCTAGTAGATCGAACCGCTAAACATGATTCAACTATTAGTGAAAGAGATATACCTGAGTTGTTTTGGATTGGACGAGTCAGGAACTTGGGACATTGCTTCTTCCAATGCCCTCTCTGGTTACAGAGGAAACACTTGCCTTTCGGCTTTCCCAATGTCCCCTGAGGAGCAAGTGCTTGCTGTGGCCCACGAGCTATTCCTTGAGGTGCCGGAGCAACCTTTGGAACTACTGCTTGTGCAAATTTCTTCTTCTTCTTAGCCCTAGGGTTAGAAGTAGAAGCCTTTTCAGCCACCATTACATTAACCGGTTTCTGTAGGGATCCCTCAGCTGCTTGAAGCTCCTTTAACAATTCGGCTAAAGAATAAATATTTTTTTTCATATTATAATTTAGCCAAAAACTGTTAAATGAATCAGACAGCGTCATGAGCACGATATCGACCTGAGTTTCCTCATCGATTACCACTCCAAGGATCTCTAGTTCACCTAGAAGACTTATCATCTTCAGAACATGATCCCTTACAGAGGATCCTTCAACCATTTTTGTGATCATGAGGTTTTTCATAGCAACCTGCCTGGCAGCACGATCCTGATCCCCAAACATCTCTTTGAGGTTCTCAATGATCTCAAGGGCCATGTTCTCATGTTGATGATGCAACATATTAGACATGGAGCCTAATATGTAGCATTTAGCCATCTGATCGGCTTTCTGCCACCTCTTGTAAGGCTTGGCATCTTCCTCGGAAGACCCTTCTAGAGGATCTGCAGGACATTCCTCAAGAAGCACAAATTTGTAATCCTAAGCAGTTAGCACAATATTCAAATTCCTCTTCCAATCAATATAGTTTGATCCAGTGAGTTTTTTTTATTCAAGAGAATAGATAGTGGGTTGAATGAGTTCGACATTTTGAACCTAGAATCATGTAAATAAAACATATAAGGGCAATGTAAACCACCAGTAGTCTAACACACATAAAAATAGTATGCCACGATGGGTGGTCGTCTGTCATTCATTCTATAGTTAGAAATGGTACCTTTGGTCCTGCAACCCATAGCAGTGACTCCGATGGGGAGGATACTATAACTTACATCTAAGTGTATACCATCATTTTACTTCTAACCCATTACCCCATTACATGCCTCTCAGATGGAGAGATGACACATAAACAGTAATTATTAGAAGTATCCTTATAGGAATTTATACCAGTGATACTATATTGGTTATGTTCGATAAGAAGGTTAATTCCAAGGCTAACACATACAACCAACTAAATCACTTATAAATTAATGATCGAGACCGCGGGATCTATAAGCACCAGACTCCCTCTCCCACTTAGTTGTTTGAACAATTTAATACAAATTAAATTTATTTATCCATGTTTTCCATGATTTAACATGCAAGCATTCACAGTAATCATACACACAGATATAATCAAGCAGATAAAAAGAATTCAACCACACACAGCCCAGCTATTATGGTCGGAGCTTCTTTAGTCGGGTTAGTAAGATCCATCTGACCAAGCGACACGGGAATCGACCTTAATATTACAGTAACCCTAGTCTCCATGGATTCCGCAAATCAGTCTGTAACAGAGTACCAGAGACTGCTACAGACTTTTAATGCCACCAAGGAGCTCACACGTTCATCTAATACTGGAGTAAGAGAGCATAGGGTTTACTATTACAGAAGGTTACAAATATTTTTCATCCACGAAAAACAGAGTGGGAATCAAAACCAAAACAAACCACATACATCAAAAAATATGACCATAATAGCAGGACACGATTCAATCTGCAATACAGAGTTAGACATCGCAATCTTCCTACTCTAACATGCATATACGGTTTGATTATTGTAAAATATGGCTGTATAGCAGATATGCAGAGTCGAACCAGGCTCTGATACCAATTGAAGGGAGGCGAATCCCTGGACCAGCTCGATTGCATGTCTTCTATACCGATTGAAATTTTGCTCGTTTATCAACAAGAATGCCATAAACCTACTAGAAGAATTAGGCTTCATACCTGCATCCTAGCTAGTTGATGTAGGTCTGAATCACTCCGGATCTTCTCCCGTCTTCCAGAAGTTCTTTCTGGATGCAAGTGTGGGCTTGCTGCTTCCAGAATCCTTCTTAGCCTCCTGACGAATTGCTCTCACTCTCGAAACCCTAGATTTCGGTATGTATCTTAAGCATCCGAATTATGAAGGCTACGGAAAATTATATAGGCTACGGGAGCGACCTGGAGGATAAAATACGAATCAGGCTCCTAACTTTATTAGGACTTTTGGTTCCACCCGAACCTAGCCCGAATAAAGTTAATAACAGTTAGTAACACTAAATAACTGTTATTGCACTCCTGTCCATATTCTAAAAAATTAATATTTCGAGCTCTTGTTATTAAATACTTATTATCTCCCCATGTTAAGATTATATATATCCTCGATTAAATTAATTATTGACTAATTCATTTAATCGACTTCTTCCTAATTCCTTGATCCTTACCACTTAAGATATTTGATATGTCCAGATTACCAAGTAATCTACCTGCAGGGTTTGACATAATTAAGATTTATAAGCTTCATTAAGGGGATATCATCAATCCCATAACCGGGAAATGGATTACTTCGATAAATCAATTTACACCATGGACTCAATAGTATCACCCAACTCATAGAGGTTATTGACTCCATAGGAATCTCACTCACTTGACTTGTGAAATCAATATCTACTGAATACATGTGCACATTGACTGTATAAGGATTAAGAGAATAAGTAATCATAATAACCATGAGACATAGTTTGTCCCTTTATGTCAGTACAAAGACAATGATCTCAACTTGGTCGAGTTCAATAGGCACAAAGTATACTAGCACATTGAATTGAAACTATATTATGAACTATACTGTTTCCAGTAGCCAAGACAGACCTACTAAAACAATGTGCTACAATAATTCCGGTGATTTTCCTAATTCCATCTAGATTGTGAACTCACAACTTTCATTCCACAAGAACCGAAGATAAGATCTTCTGTGTGTAAGCTAGTCTCTACACACCGGATCTTCTACTATGTGGAACAATAGACAACTACGCACAATAATGATATAATACAAAAACATTGCCTAAAACCATTCTCATGGATATCAAATTCATATAATCCAATACAAAAAGCATGGCTTTTAGTATTCAATCCAACAGTGTCGTCTTCGGACAACTTGGAATGGTCTCCGGACATTTTGTTGTCTTCGGAAAACTGGGAATTATCTTCAGACATAGTAGGCAACTAGAACTACTCTCTGGACTAATGTCCAGTAGGGGGTATGCACAATTAAGGTCTAGTTTGTCTTGGTAGATTGATTTGTCTTCCTTGTCGAAAGTGAATCTGGTGGGATTTGGAATCCTCCGTATAAGGCTGGTATGGTGGTGATGGTTGTGGACGATTGAGGATTCCTTGAGTTACAAGTTACTTGTATTCTATCTGTGTTTTATGTGATAATATGACAGTGTCCTGACTTAAGCTTCTGTAAGTTTTAAAGTTGAATCATTTGAAAATCTATTTGTATTATTTTCTTAGTACTACACTACTTGGCAGATTTTCTAACTTGTGTGGATATATTCTATCTTTTTAGGTGAGTACGTGGGAATCTGGGGATATAGTCAATCACTCAGAAGTCCACAAAGTATAATAGTAGGTTTGATTTAAGTTTCAGTTTCTTTGATTATGTCTCGTAACAGAACCGGTAGGGTTTGACTCCTTGCTGGGCCACTCTCGTGCCTTAGCGGAGGACACTTCCATGGGTCTGGTGTCTTCTGGTAGATTTCCCAACACTTAGAGGTGGGCTGTTACAGATGGTATCAGAGCTTTGGTTCTATGAAAAGACGGAATTGGACACTAATACTAATAGGTGTCTAATGTTTTCAAAATTTAAAATTTGATAGGAGACAAGACTAAAATTAAAATAGGATGGTTGGGAAGAGCTTTGACGTGATTGCTATGTGTGCATATCTTGGCCATATAGGCCCGTATAGTTGGAATCTCACGCTGATGTTCAAAATTTTGGACTGCATTGCATAAAGAGAAAAGTTTCATGAATTTGAGAAAGAACAGTGGTTGTGAGAATAGAATATGGATGTTATTGATACGGGAATGATCCGGAATTCGATAAGAGGGTGGCATAAAGCGTCTATTGTATAATTCATCTTTTTTACGTGAGTTTACTCATGTCGGTAGCCGGGAAGCCGACATGTGATTGTTACATAATAACTGGGCAGGACCGGAATAAATAATCCTCGGCAAAGTATATTGTTCGGTTGACCTTTGATCGTATCTTAGAGCTTGGCATGGTAGGTATTGAATGATCAAATAAGACGTAATTATGATACGTTAGTATGTGAAGTGGGGTTATAAGTTAGACAATTAGGAAGGCAGTAAAATCCATTGAGATTAGGAGACAAGGGTAATCATGTCTCATGACATTAGGTGGAGATAGGAAGTCATATGAGTTAGTCTGGAACTCAAGAGAATCGTTTCGTGTATACTTTTGGGATAAGTGGTAGAATTAGGAAACAATTATGGTAAATAAGGGGTTTATACTGAGTAGTGGTTACAAATAATTGGGAAGATTGGAATTGTAAAGACATTGGAGTAATTGATTGGGTGGTACATGAGTATTGGGAAGGTATATAAAGGTCATACGAAGACATTTTTTATGACAAGGCTTTGTTCCAACGTTATAGGGTCAAGATATCGCAGAGGATTTAGAGGTTCAGGGTGGAAGGTGAAGAGCTCAGACGAGTAAATTAATTTTAGGTATGGGTTATTGGGGGGCCATGTGCATATAGTATCTCGTGAAGGATGTATACCTAGTCGGGTAGTAGTCATAGTTCGATGGAGTAGCTTACATGGGTAAGTTAAATATGGGATAAATAATCATAGGAAGTAGTGTGTGAAGAAAGAAAACTGAGAACGTGGAACTAAGGTAGGTATGGACAGGATTTGTTGGTCACTGATAGTCTCACAACCTCATTAAGCATTGTCATGGGTATGTGTAAGAGTATCGTATGGTTATGAGAAAAGGAGTATGATGGATTGTATCCTGAGGTCAGCCTAAGAATTTAAGTATGTCGTGGGGATTTGTTATTGTGCGGCACTTTGAAAGTTGTGAAGACATGGAATGGAAAAAAGATTATCTGGAGTATTTACAATGTACAGGGGAAAAAGAAAATATCGAGGGAGTTTATTAGAGAAAAGAACGTTCAACGTATCAAGCCAAATGATACAATGGCTCAATAGGAGTAATAAGTTAAGAGTAGTCTCATAAGGGTTCTGGCTACGGATGGGAAGAATTTCAGGTGCTCAAAGATAATTAGGCCAAGGTAAATTTAGGAGAACGCATAAGGATAATGAGTGGTAAGATATGACGACGATGGTCAGAGTTAGAGAAAGTCTAAGAAAGATGAAAAAATATCCAAGGAAGGAAACGCGACATATGGTATAACAAGGGAATGGGGATATAGTGGAGAACATGTCGGAAAATGTAAGTACGAGAGATGATTGGAAGGGATTAGAAGGAGTATGGAGGGGTATGAGATCTTCGGGGATGGAGATTCTTTTAAGGGGGGTAGGATTTAACACCCCTGCAAATTACTAGGGGCTAATGTGTAAGATTTCACATATTTGTGGGGGTAGAACTAGCTTCTTAATTTGTAAGCAGAGTTTAGATTGGATTTCTTTTACTATGAAATGAAGAAGGAAGAAAAAAATGTAATAATTTGATAATATTGGGGTAAGAAGGTAATTTTTTTTGTAACTTTG
Source organism: Linanthus parryae (assembly GCA_023055425.1). Classification (NCBI taxonomy): domain Eukaryota; kingdom Viridiplantae; phylum Streptophyta; class Magnoliopsida; order Ericales; family Polemoniaceae; genus Linanthus; species Linanthus parryae. The sequence goes on from JALGPY010000002.1 coordinate 101,666,351, forward strand.
AGGCCAATATGTAATTATATCTCAGTCAATGCTAGCTTGTCTCTGGACAGTTTAGAATATCAGGTATGATACAAGTAATATCGTAGTTAATTAGAATTTAGGGTCACTTTGTAATTTCTATTAAAAATATTAAATCCTAAAACTACCCCAGACTTCTTAGAAACTACCTTTGAACCCCAAGTATGAACACTAGTTTCCTTTCACATTATGGTTTCGTGACACCTCACCATATTATGCTGCATCATCGCAAATACCAGATGTTAACACTTGTTGATGTTCCACCTTATAAGATCAGCCCTATTCATCATTCATCGGGAGGACCTTCAACCTTCTTGAAGAACAACACCCACCATCACAACTGCAACCACCACCACCCCTCATCCCCCCTAAAAAAACTACTACTGTGGGGAGTTCCTGCACCCTTATGGACAAAAAGCCCTAGATCAATTTCAGGGTTATTGAGAATGGAAGCCGGAAAAGGGTAATCAAGTTGAAGAACCCTATAAGCTGTTTTGTTTGAAATTCTCCCTTATCACTGCAAGTTAGATGTTCTTATCAATTCCATGTAAACCCTGAGGTCGAGGCGCATCCGAGAAGCCCAGGAATAGGATGTAATTCGTCTGTTTACATAGGCCTCTAGAATCTAGGTTTATAAACCCGTCGGGTAGCCACCATGGTCAGCGAGCAAGCCTTAAATCATGCCAGAACCTGCAAAAAAATCAAAAATATCGCCGGAGTAAGGAAGACAAGATGGCCAAATTCTGCTCCTGTCGCCGGCGAACCCGTATATCCTTCGTTTCCGTTTCTTCTTTGATGCTTGTTGCTCCTACTTGGTCACTACTAGTTGGTAAGTGAGTTATGAGCTTCTAAATCTGACTGTAAAATGAATTCATGAGTTTCAATTCATTAATTTCATGAGTTTTCCGGATGAAAATGTACCCTGAAAACATGAGAATATCTCCCTCTCCAGCTGAATATATTGAACAAAGATTTGTTCTGCTTAAGCCCCATACATAGCTCTGTAACTTTCTAGTTGTTCATTTTTTCTAGATCAACGTCTAGGATGACTCAAATTCGGGTTGAACATTGGTATTTGTGTTGTTCTTGGTTGACATGTAGGGACCTGAGAATTTTTCTTAACTTGCAGCATCAATATCTTGGTTGTTTCTTGGTAAAATTGCACTCTACTTCATGTTTCATACTCCTACGAGATTGGACTTGGAATTCATGCCTTGATTGTCAAACAAATTTTTTCTGAAGCATTTTATATCATCTTGAGAATACGGGTTGTGGGAATACATAGCCTATTTCACTTGTCTGAGAAGGAATTTCCATTTGAGCATACTCGGGATCTTCTAAGTGTCAAGATAACTTCTGAAAATACCCAAGTTTACTTCATCACTGCTCAATCAATTATTGTCTAAATTATTATTTGTTGGATCTTTAGTGTTCTGCAAATACCTAGTTGCAAATTCATGGCTCACTTGGACCTCAAGGGACTCTTCAATCCATCCAAAGTTTCCCTAAAATGTAGCTGATTATTGTTGTGAAGTTGCCAATAGCTTAGGAACTTCTCTATGTAATTGGATTAGGCAGCCAACTTCAGTCTTGAGCAAAATCTTGCAAATTTGGTGAAATGGAACCGCTAATTCCTTATGTTTATAGCGTGTCTAGTGGTCTTCAAACCCCTGATTTGTACAAGTCAGATCACTTTTCAATCTCCTTTCTAAATAGACTACAAGTTAACAATTTGAGAACTCAAGGGGAAGGTATTTCAAAAACAATTCCAAGTGTCGGTCAATGATTTCGTCCAACTTTGAATGATTTTATCTCCGTGCGTATTTTGAATCTTGGAGAGGAAAAATATGTTCAGGAAACTTGGTAATTCAATCTACGAGACAATATCTTCAAATCATCAAAATTAATTCTCAATTAATCAGGAAATGAACGCAAAGTTGACCAGTTGAGAAGATTTCTTCTTAACTTGGACTTTCTTACTTGACTTGTCAGATGAGCTAATTGACCAAAACGTCCTTCTGGAAAGTTGTTCAGAATTACATTTTAAGTTGAAGGGTCAAGTTTGACAAATTTTTGTTTTGAGAAATTCTAGTTTGACTGAACTGTATAGGAGGGACAAATTGGTAATTTTAAAAACTGGATTTGGATAGTCAAATCACAATTATGGGCATGACCGCATGCCTCGGTATAAGTTTCATGACATTTGGAGTAAGTCTGTACCTATTTGGATAGAAATTGGCTAAAAAGTTAACTGCGGGGTGTTTTTATGCAATTTTACTAAACTACAGGGGCTTAATCACAATTAAGTGGAAGTTGTATATTCCAAATATGTGCATGTCTGGGAGGTATGAGAATCGTAATTTGTATTCTTGTAGACTTAATTGGGTATCATTGAAGGGTTCAAACATAGTCATGGACTATTCTGAAGAGACTGGGTTGTCAAGGTCAAAACAATTAATTTGGTTGGGCAGTTAGCTTGGTATCTGCATTAAGCATTCCTGCTCACTTAGAGGACAAGTGTTAATAGCATGTATGATGTAATGGAATAGTGATTGTTGGATTACGAAATTAGCTTTGCTGATCAGGAAATTAGAATGGATATCAGGTATGCATATGTATGCTTGCTCTATTATACATGTTTCTCTAAGCTGAAATCATTTATATGAATTGTATGGTTACGAGTTGTGATATGTGGTGGTATGATCATCTTCGGACGTTGTGTTGTCTTCGGACAACTAGCCATCGTCTTCGGACATTGTGTTGTCTTCAGAATTGAATCGGGTCTTCACGACCCTCTGGGTGGTGGGATTTGGAATCCTCCGTATAAGGCTGGTATGGTGGTGATGGTTGTGGACGATTGAGGATTCCTTGAGTTACAAGTTACTAGTACTCTATCTGTGTTATATGTGATAATATGACAATGTCCTGACTTGAGCGTCTGTAAGTTTTAAAGTTGAATCATTTTCTAAATCTATTTGTATTATTTTCTTAGTACTATACTACTTGGCATATTATCTAACTTGTGTGGAGATTATCTATCTTTTCAGGTGAGTACGTGGGAATCTGGGGATATAGTCAATCACTTAGAACTCTACAAAGTATAATAGTAAGTTTGATTTAAGTTTCAGTTTCTTTAATTATGTCTCGTAACAGAACCGTTAGGGTTTGACTCCTTGCTGGGGCATTCCCGTGCCTTAGCAGAGGACACTGCCATGAGTCTGAGGTCTTCTGGTAGATTTCCCAGCTCTTAGAGGTGGGGGTGTTACATTCGCATTCTAGCGCCTCCGAGCGTAGCCTCCACACACATCCTCTGTACATGGCTCTGTATCTATTAGAGTGAATTAAACTTCCATTATCTTGTAATTGAACCAATAATTTCCACAAATATTGGATTTGATAAAATTCATAACAGGAGATATATAAAAACAGGTATAAAGACAATATTCACAAGTAAGCACATTTATACTCACATAATACCACCACTACTCCTACTGCTACCTACAACCCACACACCATGCACACTCTCACTCACCTCGCATGCCCACATATATACTCACACACGCAATATATGAATAATACCCACACATACACTCTCACATACACACACCTATAGATATATGTATATGCAAATAATGAAACAAAACTAAATCAAGGCTGAATATCAAACTTACAAAGTCGTGAACACCATGCAGATACGGAGCACGAAAGGGAGACGATCGCGGTCACAGGAAAGATAGCGGCGTAGGAGGCGTGTGCTAGTCGGTTTCTCTAGCCTGTTGCCGCTGTTGCTTCTAGCATTCCGACAGAGCAAGACCGAAAGGGAGAGATGACGAGACGAGGGGAAGGATGGAAACTAGGGACTCGGGTTCGCAAAACGGAGAAGAAGTAGTTGGTGTTGGTGTTGTCGGCGACGGTGAATTCGCCGATGGTGCTTGTTTGGGTGTTTGTTGCTGCTCTGTGAGGGGAAGAAAGTTTAGGGTTTGATGGAGTTTGAAAGTGAGGAAATGGAAAATAACGATGATGATTTCATGTATATACCCATTACTAGTTGAGGGGAAGTACAACTTGGTCGTGGGTGAGAGTTGAGGGAAAAATGGTTCAGTTGAATTGTTCATGGTGTTAGTTACGTAACTGAGGGAAGTGGAGGTTTGTTGGAGGGAAAAATAATCGGGTGAAATGGGAGTACTAGTTAGGTTATGCAAAATACAATATACACCCTTGGAGTTTAGGAAATAGAAAATAACAAGCCCCAAGATTTAGGAAATAACAATTAATAGTTTAGAAAAATATATTTATAGTTTAGAAAACATAATTAATATCCCTATTAAATTAGGGGTATTACATCGATACTACATTATGTGTTTACGTGAAAAAATAGAGCGAGGGTTACGCTTTTCGTCAATCTCATAGCTACTTCTTAAAATTGGACCTTTAGAAATTAAATAAGCAAACTCGTCTTATGAATCTTTGATATAATTGACTGATAATTATGCAAGATCAATTTCTCAATTAGAGTATGCAACCGTTGTTGGGAGTTCAATCTACGCAATAGTTACACTTGACCAGATATTTCCTTCGCAGTTTGTAAACTCTCAAGAGACACAATTAAATCTAGTACCATGCATTAAAATGGTTGGAAGAATCCTTGGATATCTCAGGAGGACTTACAAATTGGGATTATTTTATGATAATATCTAGGCAATACTAGAGGTTTACACGTACGCTATTTAGATAAATAGTGCAAGTGAAAAGAAGACAACTTCTGGCTAGATTTTTATTCTTGGAGGTGGAGTCGTAGGGCTTCCAAGAAACAAACGTGTATCTCCCGTTAAATAATGGAGTCTGAATTTATAATATTATCGGTTGCGGGAAAAGAGGCGAAATGACAGAGAAATCTGCTATTGGATATGAAGCCACAACGGATGCCATCAATTTCTTTTCATTACGATAGTGAAGCTACAACGTCTAGAGCATATAATAAAGTTTATAATGAAATTCTAGACATATTGGATTGCGACTTGATTATGTCAAAAAAATTAATCTGTAATGGTGTAATTACCATTTTTTATGTCCGATCAAGAGAAAATTAGTTTATCCATTTACTAAGGATCTTTGCAAAGACTTAATAAGGAAAACATCTAGTTGTATGGGTTCAAAACGTTTTGATCATATGTAGCGGGAACTCAACCTTATGCTTAATTCATAACAAGATTTATTGGTAAAATAAGTTATATTAGATCAGGAAATGCTAATAATCTATGTATCCATTCTAGGATGATCATTGTGATATGTTACGAGGTGAGTTACGAATCTTAATGAAGTTTATTTATTATGTCTAAGTTGACAGGGACACGAAGGAAATGGAACTTCGCCTATGTGAACATGATAAGCTTAGCAGATTCTGACAAAAGTTTCAAAAGTTTACTTTTGTAAATGTTTATGAATCCAGGATCAAACACATGGCTTAAGGTGCTAAAACTATGTGAATTGTTCACTGAAGCAGGATAGATTTATGTGTGTGATACTTTTTCTTTTGATTTTATAGTTTTGGTTTAATTTGCGAACACGAAATTCTTTATTAGAAGTTTGAAGTATTTTCATTAATTGAGGTTTAAGTCAATAAACACCTTCTTGTATGCATAAGTTTATCACGATTGGTATCAATATTACAAGTTAAGAAGGGGATTGTTGAGAAAGCTTATAATTTATTTTGTTTGTTAAAGGTTTTAATATTTTTTTTTGAAATGTTGTGTTCTTATGACGAGACGCAATTGTTTGATTAGATCTACTTTTTAAAACATTTCTTTTTCATGAACATGCACAACTGTTCGATTAGACATATCTTTTGGACGAAAAATTGCGTTATTATGAGAGACAACCATTTGATTAGACACAACTTTTTAAAAAGACATATGGAATTATGTTATCACAGAGGTCGCGAATCAGACTATGTTGTACTTATCTAATGACGTTATCACAGAGGTCGCGAATCAGACAACGGCAATAGCTCTATCGATCAAGCTAGAGAGTCTCTACATGAAGAAGCCATTTACGAGTAAGTTGATGCTAAGTAAACAGTTGTTCAGTCTGCGGATGGCATAGGGTATGGTTCTCAAAGATCACCTTGATCGATTTAGAACAATTCTTCTAAATTTGTGTAAAGTTGAATGACAAGGACGCTGCCCTTGTCTTGTTGGTTATGTTACCTCCGGCGTACGAAAACTTCTTGTAGTCCTTTATTGTGAATGAGAATAGTATAATCCTAGAAGATGTGAGATCAGCTTTTCATGTTAGGGAATTGCTCCATAAGGGAGCAGGCACAAGTACAGAAGATCATGCTTCCGGTCAGATGGAAAATGGAGGTAAGAACGCTAATAAGAGTAAAGGATACACCAGGAAGATCTTAAGTAGGTTTGGGATGTTATCAGCAAAATCTAGAGATACTCGTATGGCATCTAACAACAAGCTAGGAATGTACACCATTCAGACCGAGGAGGAGAAGGAGTACAAGTCCAAGGTTTCATAATCTAGCGCAGTTGGAAGACTGATGTATGCTATGGTCTGCACTCGACTAACATAGCATTCACTGTTGTCGTGGAGAGTCGTTTTATGGTTCAACCAAGCAAGGATCACTAGAAGGCGGTGAAATGCATATTCATGGTATGTAGACATTGGCTTATGCTATGTTGCCAATCAGGATGTCTTGGTTTATAGATTCTCATTTTTAGACTATGCACGTGATGTTGATGGAAGGAGATGAATGAATGGTTATGTGTTCAATCTGGGAGGTTCTAACGTGAGCTGGAAGGCGATGCTACAGCCAATGGTGACCTTCTCTACCACAGAAGCAGAGTACATGGCTTTGACATAAACAACATAGGAAGGAATTTGGCTTAAATGGACGGTCAATGATATAGGCCTACTTGAAGATCAAGAAATAGTCTACTGTGATAGCTTGGGTGCGATATACATGACTAAAGATCAGGTGCATCATGAAAGAACAAAGCACATTGACCCCATGTATCATTTGCTGAGAAACGAGAGCATAACCATGGTCAAAATGTGGGGATATCTAACAATCCCGCATATATGTTCACCAAGCCGGTTTCAGAGGGAAAGTTTCATTGGGTGCGGAGAAGACATAAATTTGTTTACAAGAAGATGTGCAATTATTTCTTGGCAAGATATTTCAAGTCAATGTGGAGATTTGATGGAAATATGCATTAAATGAACAAATCACCCAAAAGCAACTAAGAGGACTCGAGGACCATTCACACGAATGGAAACAACTCACCGCACACTCGTGCATTAGTACGAATGGACACGGTAAATTAGTAGTTTCCTAATTAGCCAGGTTGGTTCAAGGACGATTAGGGCACTATAAATTACGTTCATTTTGGGTCGAGAACTGATAATCAATCTCTGTAATTTGTTCTTCCTGATAAATAAATATTTTACTTCACCCGTGGACGTAGTTAGCATACTTCTTGCTAGCGATTAACATAATTCTCATGTTTTGTCTTTTTTCGTTTATTATTTCGTGAAGTACTTTGTCATAACACCATTCTCCAGCAGTTTTCATCACTTGATCTAATCACGGTTTCACCCAGTATTATGAAAGAACTTTTGCATATTTCTGACTGTAGACTAGAAAACTTAATATTTCCTGGAGATGAATCGCCAAAACACGACAGTATGTGGTGGCGATTTATCTCTTAAAATCAACGTTCCAACGTGCCTCTAGGTTGAGATTTCTCCATATTGTTTCCGACTCAACATCTTCATTCACTGATGTCATTATTGATTGTCATGGTGGTGGGAGATCAACAGTTGCGGTTTGTTTCCATGACGGATGAGAAAACAGAGGACAATGAAAGCCATTGTAGAAGAAGATGAAGCCGAAGAAGTTGAAGACAGACGAAGACGAAGAAGACATACGGTGAAGAAGTTGTGTTGATACGACAAAACTGGTTTTTAGGTGTATTTAATTATTGGAGAATGCTAAACGTCACTCTTTTCTTCACCCTTCAAGTCAGGGCCGGCTCTAGCGTTAAACAACTCAAGCAGTTTCTTAGGGCACCAAAATTGTAGGGGCACCGAAATTGCGCAATTATTGAGATATGTAGTAATTTAATTATATTTAATATTGCTAGGAATGTTAATGTACCTAATCGAAACATCAATAGGTTATACTTTTTCCATATCAATTCTCAAAATACCAATTCTTATCGAAAATCCACATTGTGATCCTTATCTAGTTATCTTGCTCCAAACTGTTCTCATTTAATCTCTCATAAATAGTTCATCTTCTCTTTCTCTAAAGTTTATCCATAAATTTCTCCTAACATATCTCATAAATATTTCCTCTCATGTAGTGACTAAATTCTAGAAACTATTACTTATCTCTAAATTCTACCGTTAAGTGCCACTCTCCTACAGCTCAATTTCAACAAAAAGATCACCCCAAAAAGTCAGTCTCGTTTTTTGAAGACTGTATGTAGATCTTTTAACTAGTGAAGTTGAAGATATGGCAAAGACAAACTCTCATGTTCAAAACAGATAGTAAGCATACGTAATGCAAAATATGCATTTTTTCTTCATCAATATCAAAGATTGCATGTTGTTAACTCAATCATTTGATGTTTTATTTATTTAATCTTTTAGGGAAATGTTTTATTTATTTTTTATTATGTCAATATAATTCTCAATTTTGTTAGCTAACAACTATTCATGAAATTATGTTATTCTTGCTTTAATCTTGTATGGAGACTCACCGTCTCCTTTGTAATTTGGTTGCAATATCCTCTTTTTGGCTATCAACTGAGCTTCCGTTTATGTAAAAGTAACGTGGAGGTTGAAAAGAATTCATTTGTATTTGAATTTTATAGGTTACCTTCATATACACAGATGGCATAAGGTTTAGTGTGCGCTTAGGGCACCGAAAAGATTAGAGCCGGTCCTGCTTCAAGTTCACTCTTATGTTGATGTTTTTGATTGGTGATATGATTATGGAAATATTTTAAAATAAATAACTAACAATTATATCTTAACACGTAAAAGGTACATTTGAAGGATGGAGAAAAAACGGTAAAGCATAGCGGTCCTCTTAATTATTTACTCTTTGATCTTTAATTACTTTAGTGTAATTCCAACTTTTTTTTTTTTTTTTTGTTTTTTTTGAGAAATGGACTTTTTATTAAAAAATTAACTAGGATTTGGGCTTGAGAGGCCCATTACATCAGTAAGTAAAGCTCTAGATGCCCAATGGGGCTCTTTTTGGGTCCAACACTCCTGGCCCATTAGAGTGGATCCGTGTTTGGCATGAAGGTGGGCTACGGTGTTGTTGGTGCGACCAGAGTACTGGAAAACTATTCCATGGAAGTCTCGGGAGAGGGCGAGATCATCCATTAATATCATACCTGCTTCCGAGAGGACTTTCCCATTTCCCCACCTCATCGTTTCTATCTCTTGGACCAGAGACGAAGCGTCCGTCTCTACCACCAACTTCTGGCATTCCATCTCTTTTGCAAAACACACACCATCTCTGATGGCTTAAGCCTCCGCCGTTTTAGATCCGGTGCCGAACGGGATTTTCTTTGCGAAACTTACTAAGAATTTCCCGTTCCGGTCTCTAATCACTCCTCCGGCTCCGGCAGTTGACTTTTGGGAGTCCCACGATCCATCCACATTGATTTTTAACCAGTCCTCTTCAGGAGGTCTCCATTTCTGTTTCGCCGGCGCCGTTACTCTTTGAGGCTTTCTCCGATTGACTTAGAAGGCTTCGAGCTTTTCTACAGCCAATCGAGCAATTTCAGATCCAGGGGACTTTATGTTGTTGAAAATCCATCTGTTCCGATTGCTCCACAGATCAGCTACACACATGCAGATAAGTTCTTTCTCCTTATCCCCTATCAGCGATTTCATTATATATTCGAGCCACCCACTGAAATTGGTGTTTCTTCTTCGCAGATCCAAGTTGGGAAAGGCCGATTTCCAGACTTCTTTTGAAGTTTTACAATTTAGGAAGATATGTGTTTCATCTTCCTCCTCTTGTCCACACAAGTCACAGCAGATGGGTACTTGTAAGTTTCGCTTTCTGATATTCCGTTTAGTAGGAAGGGATCTTTTCCTGCCTCTCCAAGCTGGGTAGAGATATCTTCGTGGAACTTTTAGTTTCCAGTACTTTTTTAGCCACTCTGCTTCTGTATCCGTGGATCTGTGTTCTCTGTTTTGAGATGACTGTTGGAGTTGTTTTTTGGCTACCTGATACCCTGATTGCACACTGTATTTGCCTGTGTCGGTGAAATTCCAGGCTAAGGAGTCAGGTACTGGCTGAGTAGGCAGAGGGATCTTTTTGATGTCTTCTATGTCTACCGGCCAGAACTTCTCTTATAGTTTTTGGGTGTTCCACCTCCCTTGCCCTTGGATGATGAGGTCTTGAACTAACAGCTCTTGATCCTCTGACATTGTTATGGGCTTGTACGGAAAATCTTTGGGTAACCAGGGGTCTTTAAACACCCTTATGTTGCTGCCGTTGCCGACTGTCCACTTTAAACCCTCCATGATGATGCTCCGACTGGAAATAATGCTTTTCCAGGTATAAGAGCACTGAGAGGTTGTCCCGACATCGAAAATACTCGTACGGCCACAGTATTTGCTAAGCAAGACTTGGCTTAAGAGAGAATCTGGGTTTGTGATGATCCTCCAGAACTGTTTACCCAGCATAGCTGTATTGAAACATTGTATGTCAACAAAACAAACTCCACCTTTCTCTCTTGGTTCTTTCAATTGCTCCCACAAAACCCAGTTGATGCCTTTGCTGTCTTCCTCGTGAGCACAGAAAAAACTTCTGCAGATTGTCTCTATTTTCTTGCAAATTGAAATTGGGAGCTTGAAGTAACTCATTGTATAAGTTGGGACAGCTTGTGCAACTTCTTTAATAAGAACTTCTCTACCTGCAAAAGAAAGGGAATTTTTCTTCCATGACTTACATTTAGCTTCAACTTTAGTGGGGACAAAATTGAAATCTAAAAATTTGTTTTTTCCAACTGTTGTAGGCAATACCAGGTAGCAGTCGTGGGATTGAACCAGCTGGACCCCAATTCGATTGCTGAGCTCCACTTTATGATCTTCTGAGATGTTTGCGGAGAAAACAATTGCACTTTTGTCAAGATTAACTTTCTGTCCAGTAGCTTTTTCAAAACATTGTAATAACTGTAATGTGTAGTCTAGCTCCTCTTCCGTAGCTTTTGAGAATAGGATACTATCATCCGCGAAAAACAAATGGGAGATTTTTGGCCCGCTCCTAGACGCAGCAAGACCCGAGAGGCTTCCAGATGACACGGCAGTTGTGAGGCTTCGTGAAAGGGCTTCACCGCATAGAAGGAACATATACGGAGACAGGGGGCATCCCTGCCTTAACCCCCGTTCAGGTATGACTTCTCCACACATTCTCCCTTCATACGCAAAACAGAACGGAACTGTAGTGATACAGTCCATAACAAGACTAACCCATCTGGTTCCGAAACCAATTCGCTCCATACAAGCTTTTAAAAAGCCCCATTCAACACGATCGTAAGCTTTTGACATATCTATTTTGAGGGCAAAACTCCCCCATCTATCTTTTTTACGATACTTCATCGAATGAAGAAGTTCAAAAGCAACAAGAATATTATCGGTAATTAAACGACCCGGAACGAAAGCACTTTCATTATCAGAAATCAACAAGTTGAGTACCTTCTTAAGACGATTCGCCATGGTCTTAGTAACCAATTTATAGACCACTGAGCAAAGACTTATACGTCTAAGCTCGGTGGGCTTTCTGGCTTGCTTCACCTTCGGTATTAGGGCTATAACTGTCTTGTTAAAATCTTCCATACTTGTCGTGCAATTAAGTATCTCCAGGCACACTTGTTCCACATCTTTGCCAACAATGTTCCAATAAGATTGGAAAAAAGTAGCAGGAAAACCATCAAAGCCCGGAGCTTTGATAGGCCCCATCTGTGAAAGGGCTATCTTGACTTCAATACCTGTGTACTCACTGTCCATCGAGCATTTGAGATTTTCATTCAAGGATTGTGGAACATATTGAAGAAATTGATGCATATCCTGCGTTGTGGGATTAGTGGATTTGAAAATTGTACTGAAGTAATTCGTTAAGATTGAGATTACCCCATCTTTCGTAGTTACCCAGTTGCCTTCTTCGTCTTCTATGACTTTCAGGGCATTACGTGCCTTCCTTATGGTCGCCTTTCGATGAAAGAAGGCGGTATTTCTATTTCCTTTTTCTAGCCATTCCACACGGCTTCTTTTCAACCAAATCTCTTCCTCCTTCAAAAGGAGGCTATTTATCTCTGACTTTAATTGGGCAATGCTGCTAGTGTTACTTCTATGAGTTCTCTCCATAAACTCCAACTGAGTTTTTAAAGCAGCCACTTGCTTTGTGATATTGCCAATTTCACGTCTCTCACACGCTTTGAGATTAGCTGCCAGATTGGCAAGCTTATCTCTTAGGGGGATTTGAGATGGCATATTACTCCAGGAGTCTTCAATTATTTCATCACATCTGGGATACTGTTGCCATGTTGTCTCGAATTGAAACCTTCAGCCACCCTTTTTCCTTCCAGTGTTAGCTTCCCAAATGAGCTGAATTGGGCAATGGTTAGAAACCGTTGCTACCAAATAATTCACTCGGCGTGACTGGAATAACGTCAACCAGTCAACATTTGCAACAACTCTGTCAAGTCTTTCGTAGATAATCTCCCCTCCTCGTGGGTTACTTTTCCAGGTGAAATCTTTGCCAACATAACCCAAATAAAGAAGATCTAGATCTTGGAGAACTTGACGAAACAAACTAGAACCTTGTTCGTCGAAACCCCTTCCGCCTAGCTTCTCGTTTGCATTGGTCATGGCGTTAAAATCACCAATAACACACCAGGGGCCACTCTTGTCACCCCTGATACGCCGTAAAAGCTCCCAAGAATGATGCCTCTCTCGGGAATCAGGATTCCCATAGAAACAAGTCAGTTGCCTCGAAAAATTTAAGTTCTCATCAAAAACACTACAGTCGTTATACCAAAAGGAGCTTGAAATTACTTGCACTTGAATGTTCTCGCGCCAAAGTAACGCAATTCCACCACTTCTACCTCTACTACTGACAGCTTTGCAACTAAAATTCGAGAATCTACCTGCTACTTTATTCATCTCTATCTCTGATAGTCTTGTCTCTAGCAGAAAGACAAGACTAGGGCAGGAACTCTTCACCACCTGAGGGAGAGCAAGAACATTACGAGGGTTGCCCAGCCCTCGAATGTTCCAACTCACAATACTCATTGGGTTGAGGCGGACCGAAACCCGGTCTCCGCCTCTTCCAGATTGTCTTCAACAATAGCTATGCTCGTACCCTCGGTCTCTGCTGCTCCTGTGAACCCCGAAAAGTTCAACTGTCTACCTTTTTTATTGAAAATCACTTCTAACGCCGATTTGTTCAGTGGAGAACTGAAAGTGGTGGTGGAACCCTTTCTCTTCGCAAACTCCTGGTTGTAGTTGCTAATCCGTTCTTTCACTGACTTGTTTGTTTCCGAAGGTTTATTCCCACTACTGCCCCCTTCTTGCTACTAACAGGCCCTTGGAATGCCTGCACAGCTCCTGTTTCCTTGTCCTCCCCTGCTGCCAAAGGGTTTTGGTAGATTGTGATTTCCATGTCTTTTTTACCGGAAGACTCTTGGTCATTCAAAGTGCTTTGACCTCCTTCTGGTGGTATCTCCAGATTTTGAGAGCTTTGATTTGGGCTTTGGCCAAACTTTACCCCAAGGTCTTCTGCCATAGGACTTCTTCCATCTTCTGCTGTGTTGTTGTTGGGGTTTTGGGGCTTTTTCTTATTTCTAGAAATTGGGTGTTGCAATAGATACGGACCATAGCCCTCTTCTTCGGTACTCTTAGCCTCCTTTGTAAGTTCTTCGCAATCCCTTCCATCATGTGTTACCAGCCCACACCAATAGCAAAGAGACGGAATACGCTCGAACTTGAAATCAATCCAAATCCTCTCCTTTCTAATCATAACATGGACTCCTCTCGGTAAAGCTTCATTGATTGGGAGCCGAACCCTAGCTATGATGTAGTTACCTTCTTCTCCTGTGCTATGGATCTTATTGTCGACATACAAGACCTCTCCGACACTTGATCCAATCTTCTTGGCTACATCTTCATCTATCAACTGGATTGGTAGTCCTTGGATCTGCATCCATACTTCAAAGCTTGTAAACGCTACTTGTTTGATTGGATCTCCAAGTTTCCAGGATTTTAGTAGTAGGATCTTCCTGTTGAAAATCCATGGCCCTCCTGATGTCACTCTCTCCATGATACCATTGTCTGGGAATCGGAAGAGAAAAGTATTGAAATCAACTTCGAGGATCGTGATCTTTTCCCCATCATTCCAGATCCGCCTGAACATTGCTCTCATGGCCTTTGCGTTCACCTTTTCCTCCGAAGCAAACATACGGATTTGACAGTATGCAAAATTGCGATCTGCTTTATCACAGTAATCGTCATCGAACACCACCGTCTGATTCTCCTTTGCCGTGTACTCGGATGGGATTCTCGTCGCCATTGATCGTGCCGCCTCCGGAGATATTTCGCCCTAGGGTTTTTGCCTCCGAGAAAACCGGAGCACTTTTTACTCACCACGTCTAATTGTATTCCAAGTTTTACTATCAAATGAAGTAACAGCTTATCCAAAGTCAATGAAGGTATTCCTTAAAAAAAAGTCAATGAAGGTAGAGTGCAAAGACGAATTCACCAGCCGGTTCAACACCTAGTTTTTTCACTAGCACTGTAGCACCGCCGTAAACACATTGGTGACCCAGCCACCATCACCATTGTGAATCAATTGTTCGGGTCTGCTATCACAACCATCAACACCGCTTTCTGGTGGGGGCCATTGGTGGCTCTAGCTCTAGCGATTGGAGGTTGCAGATCTCATACTTTAGTCGTTCCGCTTGCTATTGATTTCATGGTAAGCCTATTCTCTTTGAGGCCACACATCTCTTTCCTGCAATTGATTTGGATGCATATCGAAACCAATGGTCGAAAATCGAACATATTTACTTCATTAATATTGCTAATTTGCACACATTTACATTTGCCCTTTTACACTGAACTCTCAAACTCAAACTATTGGCATTTACACAGCAGCTTATAGGCATTCCAGTTTTGAACATTTAACTGTTGAAATCAAAGTCTCACCTTGCTTAGAACAATACTTAGTTGAAGTAATTACAAGTACAAGAAGATTCACACACACAAGCTTAACTGGAAATGCTCATCACACACCGTGGTTATTGTTTTTAAGGCTTAGGCATTGTTGGTGTACCCTGGCTTGGACTAGGGAGTTCGATTTCCATCCTCACCTCCTGTGCCATTGACCCATGAGAGACGATGGTCTCATCAAAAGATACTGAATGCCGGTGGGACGGGCTAAATGGGCTTGGCGGGGAAGTGGTATTTGGTGAGTTTTGGAGTGAGAATACGGTAGGACTAGGAGGGTTTCTGGCATTGGGAGACGCTTGGACGGAACCTGGACCTTCACTGTACTCGATCCCACTTGTTGCTCGCCGTTCGCTCTTTCTGAAAGTATGTGATGTAAGGTCTTTCTTGTCAAAATGTCCAAATAGAGCGGCGATCTTTTTCCATATTGGCGCTGTTGGCTCAAAACGGCCCAAGACATGCTTATGCTCGTACACAAACATAAGGGTGTATAGCACAAGAGCTGCAAAAGATGCAGAACCCGCTATTAGAAACAACCCCCAGAACCTATCTAAATCAAGGCGATGAGAAGAGTTGGAGATGCTTGATTCTGGACAACTACTGTTCTGGAACCATTTTTTCTCAATCTCAATCATCTCAAGCCCTTCTGTCACGTTTAATACTGCTCTTGAAACATCATGTACTAGTGGCGACCCAATGGGGAAGGCCTGCAAGTCATGACAGGTACATGAGAGAGAGAGGGAGAGAGAGAGAGAGAGAGAGAGAGAGAGAGAGAGAGAGAGAGAGAGAGAGAGAGAGAGAGAGAGAGAGAGGTTACATACGAAGCCTAATCCAGCTGTTTTATTTTTTGTTGATGTAAGTATTCTGTATTTGGAACAATGTTGGGCGACAAAGAGCTTCATATACAGAACTTCATCATAAGCAGCATTAATGGTGCCATTTGAAAAAAGTTCATCCAGTTCCTCTTCAGTACGATACATCTTAAGCTTTGATGCATCAATGTTCATCTGTTTTAGCTTTCCAGAAACAAAGTTACCGCCTAGGTATCCTATATTCTCCCCTTTGATTCTAATGTGATCCATATCAGTAACAGTTGGTCGAAGCCTTTCAACTGTTAACATTGAAGTCAAGCTTGCTGTGTAACTTTGTGTCAGGATCAGTACGACAAAAAACCATATGATCATCACAAACCTTGCTAAGTTGCTGACGACCCTCTCCCCTGCCACAATTTAACAATTTAGACATCAATAGCTGGTTTACCCAATGTTCATCGTAACTAAAATAACATTCTGCAGAAACGAATGTGTTCAGTTGTATGGATTTAGTAACATTTAACTATTAGTCATGGTTTGTATTGCAGATTGTTGGAGTTTCTCTCCTATTCTGGACTCTGGAGTGTGACGGATTGAATACTTTATAAATATACAGATATTCACAGTTCCTGTAGAAGTCATCTTCACTCATACACAAGCGGAGCAGACTTAGCTTACTTTTGTTCGTTAGATCGTTTATATTAGCATTCCACCACAAAATTTACTTTCAAAAAAATCCCCTTTAAGTTACTCTAATGGACTCCCTGCAATATATGAGAAGATTTAAGGTGAAAGAAAATTACGCTGTGCAAAAACCATGGTTGAGAAAGAGAACCAGAAGACAGTTCCTGCCTGGTGAGAAGGAGGACCCCTGAAATCTTCGTTTATCCTATGTTCAAGAACCCAAACCACAAAGCCAATGAAGACAAAGGATGAAAAGCTGGTAAGCCAGAGTTTCGGACTCAGTGGCTTCAAGAAAGTCCATGCTGTATCACCAGGTTTTAGTTTTGCAACCATAGACACAGAAGACTCTGCGTAAGGTAGTGAAAAGTCCACAAAAAGTGATCTATTTGCAACAATTGTTATATCTCCAACTGCACCGTCGAACTCCTGCTACATCACAATAATGAAGTTAAGTATGCTTCAGTGCAAGTATGAAATGGGAAATGCAGACCGTTGTCTTTCTTTCAAATGATTAGGCAGGGCGACTTACCCCTAGAAACAGTCTGTACGCCATTTCATTGTAATCAGTGTATTTTCCGTCTTCAAGACTTGGAAAAGGAACATATTCATAAGGAACATAGTAGGGCATTGCTCTCATCACTGCATCAAATACATCAATACAGTACCCTGTGGCTGTTGTTTTGTTTGTTTCCTGATTTTTTGTAATTTCCACAAATCCTTTAAAACCCTTTTTCACAGGAACTGCTATCCTCAACTTCTTTCCCTCGGAAGGAATAACCCAGCCTTTAGGAGGAGATGTTACATCACCTGGCCAGACAATCGATTTGAGATTGGCCTTGGAAGTGGAATAAGATCTTGTACTAGAGGTAGTTAATTCCTTGGCAATCCCATTATCTGCTGTCCAATAACCGACCCTTCTTCTCCCGCTACCAATCACATTTACTATCTCATATGCTGTTAACTGTAGTTGTCCATCAAATATGTGGAACTCTCCACTTAATCCCGTAAATTTGGTGTTTAAAAGAGCTTCTAGAAGCTTTTGGCCATTCGAGTAAACACCAATCATTTCGAGTTCTGTTGAATTTGCTAAACTGTTTGGTTTCTGAAAGGGACTGTTTGCATCACCGACTTCCTCAACAGCCATTGCTAGTGCTGTCGCTGCGTCATATGCCCAGAGTCCGAACACATCTAGATTGACATTAAGCTCGGTCGGATTTTCTGGTTGGTACTTTGTTTTCCATCGAACGATGAAACTTGCAAGCTGCTCAGTCCATGGAACATAGGATTTTACACCCAACACTCCTTGCATTGATTTAATTGCCAAACGGTCCATCGAGTTCAGGGTATTTGTCACTGCATCGGTGGCGATCCATGCGTAGCCTTCTTCCATCATTCCAATCTCTTTTGCATGAACAAACAGCCGAGATGCCAAAAAAGGATTCATGTGTACGATGAAGACCCTAGTTTGCATCGTCTTTAACTTGTAAAGTTCTTCAAGAATTTGGTCATCGGAAGCCACCCGAGATATTACACTCCGGTATGGAAGCCGAGTATCTATGCCCCCCAAGGCGTCAGCCAAAAACGGTATAATTCCCTCTCCAAACTCGCTGGCTTCATAAATTGGAACGATTTCTCTCCATCCAAAAGCTTGAACAATTGAACTTATTGCCTTGACCTGGGCTGAGTCATTTTGTGTGGCTCGAACAAAGTATGGACTCCGAATCGGTGAGAGAAAGGAACTCGTAGCGGAGAACGAAATTATGGGTACTTGAGCTTTGTCTCCAAGATTAAGTACAAACTCTGCCTCCATAGATGTCAATGGTCCGATGATTGCCACGACTTCCACATTCTTCAATAAGTCTAGTGCTGCACATTCAGGATTATCACCACATCAATTAGCCAAAGAGATATAATCAAAGGAGATTGTAACTCAAATATTTGGTTAGTATTCCTTTGTTCATAGTGACTTCTAGAAATATTGGATGCGAATGACCGAATGTTTCTAAAGTAAATAGTGAACTCTAGATTTTTGTAAACGGATGACCTTTTAGTCCCCGCTCCAAAGATCGTTGAGTCTCTGTTCGCAAGACATTTGAGTGTCTTTAGTGATTTCTTCTCTGCTGTAGTACATGATGACTGAGTGTCGTGATCATGCCATCTGTTTTGCAGTTTCCGGCAAGTAGCAGCAGAATCCGGCCGATGACCAAATCTCCACCGCGTTTTACCAAATTATGTATTTTTCGACGTTAGTTATAAATTTAGTCACAACGGCCGATGACCAAATCGGCTGACGAGGCTCCTGCTCGAACAAAATTTGTCCACTTCAGCTCTCTTCCGTCACAACGACCAGCGTGTTGGCCAGCTCAGATGAGTAAGTTGAGTCTTTTTCATTTATTACAAGAGTTGCCCACCTGTTTGTGTTAATTACACTTTAAGCTATTATAAATAGACACGGAGTTGTAATTTGAACGTCATGGTTTTTATATAATTCAAGTTTCCTCCCTCTTCTATGCGTTCTCTCATTTCTCTTCCTCCGATCCCTTTTCAACTTCTTCAGACCAATACACGTCGAGTTTGGCTACCATCCGACTTCCCTCCACTGGCGAAGTCCTGACAAGTTGAGAGCTAGGATTCATCCAAATCGGGTCTCAAATGGAATCAAACTCTAAATTTCAGAACTGACTTGAGTTTAGGGTTGGAAAAGCTGGAAAGAAAGTTTGATGATCAGATGCCTAAGATGATAAACATTTTTAATCTCCTAGCTAACCAGAAGGAGAAGGAGACAATGATTGGTTATTCGGAGGTCACACAAGAGGAGAATGACACACCACAGTCCCTAATAAAAAGGCCAGAGACTAGCAATAATGAAGTTTCCTAACAGTATAGTAATGGTGAAGGGCCATCAATTGTTAGGAATTACTCTAATGGGACCATTCTCATGCCTACATTGGAGTTCCCTAAGGTTAATGGAGCTGATCTTGTAGGGTGGCTGCAAAAGGTAGACATGTATTTCAGATATACAAAATGAGAGTTTCAGCAGTTGATCATGGTGTCACTACATCTAGAAAGTGAAGCTGATAGCTGATTCATGTATGAGTTCAGTGATTTGGATGCAGTAACTTGGACATAGTTTAGTAATTTGTTGTGCATGGAATTTGTAGAACCAGGACATAAAAATGTGTTTGAGGTGTTTTACAGATTGGGCTAAGTCACTACGGTGGTAGAATACCGGGCTAGATCTGAGGCTTTGAGGCTTAGAATCAAGGCAATGCACCCCTGGGTTGATGAAATGTATTTTCTTAAGAGTATCTTAGACTTTTCTTAAGAGTATCTTGAGTGGTCTAAGGGAGGCAGTTCCACTGCCATTCCCCAAAACAGTCACATGCCAAAGGAATGGCTATGTTGCAAGGGCACATGTGAGCGCCATGGAACAATACATACATAATAATTTAAAGAGTGGATACATGACTTATAACGCATCTAACTCCCGTTTGGACACGATCAAGTCTAACACTGGGTGGAACAGCATAATGGAGACTACTAAAAAGAGTATTAATCTCCCAATCAAAAGACTAACTGTTGCAGAAATGAAAGAGAAAATAGATAAGAAACTATGCTCCTACTTTGATGAGAATTATACCCCAAGGCATAAATGTACTAAAACACGCTTCTTATAATTGGGAGTGAAGAAGAAGATGAACTCCCTGATCAGGATCCAATAAAGGAGCCTATGAAATCCAGTAATGCCATTGCAGAAGGAGGTGGTGACAATGAACTACCTATTGGCATTTCAGTCATGCCATGGCTGGCAATGCAAGAGCTGACACCATTAGGATTTCTGGCCAGATAAATGGTAAAAATGTGCACATTCTTATTGATTAATTCACTATGCAAGTGGAAGTGGTAGATGGAAGTGTGATAAGCAGTACTGGACTTTGTATTAAAATGGCAATCCAGTTGCCAAATTGCACTACATTCACTGATCTAAGAACTCCCCCACTTGGAGGTTGTGGCCTGGTGTTGGGGGCACAATGGTTGAAGAAGGTTGGTCCTATATCATTGGATTTCAACAAGAGAGCCATAGTGTTACAATGGAAGGGCCAAGAAGTAACCATTCCAGCTTCTGATCTAGCTCAAGACATTGTGGAGGTGCAATTACACACACGGTAGATGTACTGAACCCAATATGAGTACTCTCTCAAAGCTCAGTTCTACTCTATTTGTACAGTTGAAGATTGTCCCACAATACCACTGCCAACCAACCCTTGTTGGAAAAATATAAGGATATATTTGCAGAACCAACACAGTTACCCCAAAGGAGGCTGCAAGATAATCGAATACCCCTGAAAGAGGGTGGACATCCAGTTTTCCTGAGACCTTATAGGTATTCGTATTTGCAGAAGAATGAAATTGAAAACATGGTGAAGGAGATGTTGAAGAGTGGCGTAATACAGCCAATTATTAGTCGTTTTCCAGCTCCCGTCCTCTTAGTCAAGAAGAAAGATGACACTTGGAGGTTTTGTAAGGACTACAAAGGACTAAACGATGTTACAATCAAGAACAAATTTTCCATACCGGTCATTAATGAATTGTTGGATGAGCTTAAGAATGCACTTGTGTTTTCCAAACTGGATCTCAGGGTAGGGTACCACCAAGTGAGAATGCCAGATGCAGACATACATAAGAGAGCTTTGAGAACTCATGAAGGGCTGTATGAGTTTAGACTCATGCCTTTTGGGTTGACTAATGCCCATGCAACTTTTCAGTGCTCAATGAACCAAGTTTTCAAAGCTTATCTAAGACAAATTGTACTTTTTTTCTTTGATGATATTTTGGGATACAGTACTAACTCAGAGGAACATTTACGACATTTGAAGACAGTGTTTGAAGTTTGGAGATAGCAGCAACTCTTTGAAAAACTGAGTAAATGCTCTTTTGGACGAAGTGCCATAGAATATTTGGGTCGCATCAAACAAGGAGTGTAGGCATATCCTACGAAGCTTTCAGCCATGAATGAATGGCCTATTCGAAAAGAATTGAAAGAGCTCAGAGGTTTTTTGGGGCTCACAGGGTATGGCAAAAGATTCATTAGAGGGTATGGAATTATTGCCAGGCCACTAACTCAATTACTCAGGAAGGAAGCTTTTGTTTGGGATGCAGCTACCAGAGAAGCCTTCAATGTACTTGAAGAAGCTATGGTAAGTTCCCCACTACTAGCATTGTCTGATTTTTCTAAACCTTTCATTATTGAAACAGATGCTTGCCATGATGGAGTATGTGTTGTGTCAATGCAACAACACCAACCTTTATCTTACTTTAGTAAGGCTCTAGCAACAAAACAATTGTAACTATCCACTTATGAGAAAGAGTTATTGGCTACTGTGTCTGCCCTTGTTTCGAGCGTTCTAAATTCATTATCAAGACTGATCACCATAGTATCAAGTATTTATTGGAGGAAAAACTGACAATTGTGCTACAACGAAAATTGAACACTAAACCGTTGGGGCTATATGAGATCCAATACAAAATGGGGCAAGAGTAACAAGGCAGCTGATGCCTTGTCTAGAAGAGCTACCATTAGGGCTGTAAACGAAGCAAGCCGTTCACGAACAATTTGCGTTCGATTCAGTAGAATCTCGTTCGTGTTTGATTCGAGTTATTGATCAAACGAACTGAAACATGAAAATGTGTTTTGTTTTTTTTTTACCAGCAACGAAAGATTTCACTTCATAAAAAACGATTACAGAAACAAGAGGGGCATACCCCTACGAGAAAAGAAACACAAACCTAATCACTTCCGAAATCCTACAGTAGTACCTAATGGGATATGAGCTTAAAGGACCCCAAAACTACCAAAAGCAGAGATAAGGCCCAGTGAGGCCCAAGAGCATCCTATTTCCTCAAGAAGAACCAACGAGAACAGCCCAAAAACAAAGCACCACAAGAAGAGGCCTTAGCCAGGCCCAAGACAAAACCCTAAACAGAAGCGGCAGCGGATGGAGGCAGAAGAAGTGGCCGGCGGCAGAACATCAAATCGTCGCTGGAACAGCCGGCAATGGGGAAAACCCTCACGACCCGAGTGAAGGAACAATTTCAATACACCAAGACCTAGGAAATGGGGGAGGCACGTGGTGGTGAGAGGACTGCTCAGGGGAAACTCATTCAAGCCATAACAGGCCTTTCTGAGGGGGAGGGGGGAGGCGCACCCCCACAACCGGGGAGGGGGAACAGTCACCACGGCGGAGATCCATTGAATGGGGGGAAGGGGGAAAGGGTACTTACTGGGTTCCATCCCCAAGCCAATTGAGGGAGGCATTGACTCTGGAGAGCGACGGTGGAGAGGTGCAGCGTCGATGGTTGTGGTGGCGTCAGGGGGCCGGGTCCTTGGCTGAGGTTCCGAAAGCGGCGACTGCGGCGAATCGGGCACAATACTGAGGGACTTGAAGGGGAGGTAGGGGTAGTTGAAAACACAAACCGGAGTCCAATCCAGCCGGAGAGGGGGGAAGGACTGTCGAAGAGGGGCATCCAAATTTCGATACCGGCGACAACACCGGTGAGGCGCCAAATCTGCTGCAAAACCAGCAAGCGGGAAGAAGACCCGTGAGGAAGCCGGTGGGAAGCGATAAAAAACTGAGAGGAAGGGCGTCAGTGGTGGCTGTTTCAACAGAGAAGCAGGGGAGGAAAGGCGGGGTACGGCTCCATGGAGGAAGAGGAGCCGCCACTGGAGAAGGGGCTCTGTTAGGGTTTTACAGAGGATGTTTTCTAGAGAGAAAAAACTCTTTTGTGTGTGTGTGTGTGAAAATATGTTTGTTAAATGAGCCAAGCAAGAGCCGAACAACGAACAACTTGCACCCTTAACGAGCCAAAATCAAACACGATTGTTTTGTTCAACTCGAGTTCTTGTTAGACTCGTTTAGCTGCCAATTTATACAAGAAAACCCCAAACAAGAAATATTCGGTTCAGCTCGTCTCGTTTCCCTAGCTACCCCAGAAGACACTAAGTATTCACACTGTAATGCCATTTTAGCCATCACTCCATAATGGTTGAAGGAGCTCATTCAAAACTGTGAGGAGGTTTCTTATGCTAAGGAAAAGATAGATGCTCTAACAATTGCTACAGATTCCCAGTCTGTGTACCTCTTGCAAGATGGAGCCATCATGCATTGTTTCATGTAGGCTCTCACACTACATTAAGGGAACATATCATCAGAGAGCTACATAACACAAGTGTGGGAGGCCACTCTAGCATTTTGGAAACCTACAAAAGAGTATGGTGAAATAAGGGAAATCTTCTACAGTTAAAGAGTTGGTTCAGTGGTATAACTTAGCTCCATCAGAGCCTACTTGGGAATATTATTACCAGCTCGAAGCTTCATTCCCTTCATTTGATTCGTAAGGTCACTAATTTTCTCAAGGAGGGGTGATTTTCACGATCCGACTCTCTGTTTTGCAGCTTTCGGCAAGTAGCAGCAAAATTCGGTTGATGACCAAATTTCCACTAGATTTTACCAAATTATTCATTTCTGACGTTAGTTATAAACTTAGTGGAACGCTGTCGTTCCACTAAGATGACAAGGCTCCGGCTCGCACATGATTGGTCTACTCCATCTCTCTTGGTCACAACCGCAAGCGTCTCTGCCAGCTCAGATGAGTCTTTTTCATTTTTTACAAGAGTGGCCCATTTGTTTGGGTTAATTACACTTTTAGCTATTATATATAGGCACGGAGTTGTAATTTGAACATAATGACTTTTATAAAATTCAAGTTCCCTCCCTCTCTTATATGCATTCTCTCATTTCTCTTGCTCGGATCCCCCCCCCTTTTTTTTCTTCCGACCAATCCCAGGAAAGATTGGCTAGCGTCAGACTTCCTTCAATCGGCGAAGTCCTGACACTGAGGATCATTTCCATTAGTTGATATAACATCTTGCAGAAGGTCCATCATGACTAAAATATATTTTTGATGCTTGCTAAATCTTTCTGTGGATCGGGCAGTCAAACTATTTCGGCCATCATTCATAGTCAGTTGATGTTTTATTTGAGTGATAATTATTCTTGCGTATAATATGATTGTTTTGCAGGGAGATGGTCGTTAATGGCAGCTAGATGGACTGGTTAAGGGAACTCATGGACAGCACCAGAAACATGTCAAATCACCTTCAAGAAGTTACGATTTCAATATTCTTGCTCGAACCATCACCTAGCCTACTCTTTGCCTATCTTCCAAGTAGACCTGAAATATCCTCAAAAGGAGGCTTGGTCTATTGGAATTATTACAAACTATAGCGGTTGTTATGTTATTTCTCTAACTTTGGAGTCTCTTTATTATTATTAGAATGTCATAGGCCATTTTGTATTTTCTATTAAGTTTTGCACCGTTGGTGCGTGAACGATCACATAACAGCTGTCCTAACTCTAGTTTAGCTTTACTTAACTTGTGGGTTAAGCCTTTCCCTTTTCCTTTATGTACCGAGACATTCTCTAGGGTTTAATCATGGAATGAATTGCAGTTCATCTTCATCGTCTTTTCGTTTTCATTTCTTCGTATTCTCTACAAACTCTTGACTTAGCAATAAATGGCTTTTACGGTCGTGAGCCACATCTCAGCCCTACAACTCAAGTGATATAGCCTAATAACAATCTCAGGCCGCTCCACCACATTTGCGGAAACATCCTTCTTTCTGTAGTGGTGAGTCAGTGGCATGGTAATATGCTCTTGCAATGATGAAGCTGGGGATCTTCAAGCCTCTACTCTACCCCCTAATTTTATTAGATCATGATTTTTCAGTTTGTGTTCATTTTGAACTTTGCAGTATTACCATATCTCAGATTTCTCCTCTCTGTCTAATAGACCACAAATATTTTCTTTATGCATTCGAATGCAACTTAGAAACCCAGATTTCGTGGTTTCGTTTGAATTTTGTGGCGATAGTGTTTGGCTACTGTTCTTTATTGAATTTATTAACGTAGGTCCCGGACGGGACGGGCAAGGACACTGTGAAGATGTAATCGGGGTTCAGGTTTTCTGAGTGTTTGCTTAATTACTAAGGATATGTCAAAATCATCCTCAACACGACCTATTGCCATCACTAGTCATGGATGTTCTGCGATGATTATTTTGTGTACCCAGATCCTTTATGAATTTTTGATTGAAGTATAATCTGTGGATTTCAGTTATTTATTAAACAACAAGTAAGAGTTACTCTCGAATTGAATTTCGTTTTAAAAATTTGCAAGTAAGGTCGTACATTTCTGTTTTTTTTGGACGACTTTGATAATATTTGGATGAGCTTGACTAATAAGTGAGATAATGAGATTACACGCTTCTTAAATTTTAGTGGTTTGAGGATTATTGTTCGCATTATGTCAAATCCGGAACCCTTTTTCCTAATTAAAGGGTTCTGGATTTATTTATACATTTAAAAGAAATTACTTTAACAAGTACAAATTCGGAACCCTATTTTCCGACTCTGAAACTGGATTTTCTAATTGACCAATCACTAGAGGCCATGTAACATTTATCACCCCAGAGTTCTCTGACTGGACAATCCAGAACCCCGTTGTGAAATTCGGGAACACTATTTACAAAATCCGTAATCCAATCTTCGGATAAATCTCTAGTTTATGTTTGAAAATTTTCAGACTCAACTTTTCAATCGCGGATCATTGACAACAACACTATCTAAACTGCTCTTGGGTCTTGCACCTAAACATGGCCTTTGTATTCGTCGGAGAACAAATCATCTAAACAAAAAATCAAATTCTTAAAAAATTCTCAGAGAAAAAAGTTTGTTTATGAAGAGAATTAGCTTAAATTAGTTTGTTCACGACTACTAAGGGCTTTGTAATTTTCAAACTGTCAGGGTGAAATTTGTATTTACGTCAAACTCAATGTTGGTTGTTGTGCTTTAACTTTTAAGTAATGAAGATTAGCACAATGTGCATGAATTCATGTCTCCAGTTACGTCAGTTGGAGCGGGAGCAGGTGTGAGAGTGGCTAGCCAAGAGTGATTGCATTTGATGGAAGAAGAGCTAGCATCTCTGTTAGCTATGAACGGATTCATCATGTTTTCTTCCGATGTGGTCGCATTGGTCATACGGAGACAAAATGCAGAGTTTCTCAGGTGGTTCAATGAGAGAATTCAAGAAGAAAATGCGTGAAATCCATCTCACTTTTGCTGTGGTCATTGCAAATTTCCCTCTTCGGCCACTGTTTACTCGAGCTCTCAGAGCCTTCACCAACTCAAACAAGAACAGGACTTCGAGAATCAAAGTTATCAGGAATGCTGCAGTGAATGAAGTTGCTGAAATTTCTGGTAATTATGGTTCTAAGACTTACGAGTTTCGCAGAACTTCCCCCCCCCCCCCACCTCCACCTCCCCCTCCAAGCCCTCACTGTGAAGACGGTGATGGGGATGGTGACAATAACAATGAGGCTCTGAATCGCCAAGGTTCTCTCTCTCCACTGGACTCTCGATCGAGATCTCAAGGTTCGATCGGTAACAATGGGGCTAATGTCAGCGGGAATGTCACTGGTCATGTTTTGGGAACTCATAGCTCCTCTCCGGCGTACGAGAATATGGAGGAAGCTATCAATGAAAATGATGATGTTGAAAACGATGAAGATGAAGTGGAGGAGGAAGGGGGTTTTGTTGAAGATCAGGGAGACGAAGGTGAGGACATGGAGGCCCTGTTTCTGTTAATCTTGCTGAGGAGAAAGGGCAACCTCCGGCGAACACTGTTCAAGCTAATGTTGCTGATGAATCAAGCTCAGTTTCAGGCTCTCTGTTGATGGACTCCACTGGTAACATTTGGCTTGAAGTGCCAAGTACGGCGGGTTCCGATGACGAGCATACCTCTTCTTTTGCCGTCGGCGCCCTCAGCTCCTGCCGGTGCCTCTCCATGGATTCGGACGGCGCGTGTGGAGAGCGTGAATTAGGGGCGTGTGCCTCGAGAAAGAGAAGCCTTGATCAGGGTGGAAGCACTTGTCCTCTCCCAAGGTCGGCTGAAACAACTTCCAATGCGCCTCCAACCAAAAAGCTTAAAGTTTCCCCAAAAAAAGGGTTAATTCGGCCGGTTTACCCACGGTTCGAGGTACTTCAATCGTTTTCAATTTTTTTTTTTCTCCCCATGTTTCTCCTTCTTTTAAAATTATTATCTACTGCCCTATTGTGCCTGATCCTTGTTCTTTTCCATGCTATAATCTCCCTAGCCTTTTCTTTATTCACTGTGGTTAATACTTTCCATGCTACCCCTTTATTTATTATTATTTTTGTCACCATCTCCCTGTTATCTGGTTACGTTCTTTTTGGAGGAAGCCGCCTGGGCCTACTTTTCTTGGGCTTGTTAGTCTTTTTCTTATTTTGGGCTCTTTCTACTCCCATCCTTCGGCCTACTTTCTTTCTTTCTCCCCAATGGGTTCTCTCTTCTCCTCTTGCACTAAGACCAAACCTTTTAACCTTAATAAACGTTTCTTGACAATTACTGCTAAACCGACTGATGCGGCTAAGCCGATCGCTGCTAATGAGCCCAAAGGCTTAACATAAAAACCCAGAGGCACCTACTCTTGTGTCTCTGGAACCAAGTTCGGCTTTGATGATTAGTTTATTTATGAACTTGCGGAGGAAGGCTTCATGGTCTCTCCTCTGTCTTCTCCTAGGCCGATTAATCACCTAACTCCTGTCAAACGAAAAGCTTCACCTGATTCGTTGGTAGCTGACGCTGTGGATGCTAAGAAGAGGAAATTTGGGTTGAAGAAACCCTTTATTCCTCGCCCCTACAAGGGTACGCTCTGCCCTTTTCTTTTTTCTCCTTCTTTCTGCGCCGTGTATGGGTTACCCGTGGCTGTCCCAAAAACAATCACGGCAATCGCCATGAACATCATGAGTTGGAACTGCAGGGGTCTTGGCCACTCCCTGTCAGTTCATACAACCCTGAAGATGGCCAAGCTACATGCTATCTCTTTTATCTTTATGTCTGAAACTAAGAGTGACTTCTCTACCCCTGGTGCTCTTTTTAGTAAAATTGGCTTCTGTAATAGTACTGGTATCATTGCAAATGGCCTTGCTGGGGGATTATGGGTCGGTTGGAAATCCAACGTCTCTTTTAACCCAATTTTTATCTCCCAATATCTTATTTTAGGAGACCTCTCCTCAAATAACTTTACCTTCACTCTTGCTTGTATCTATGGTTCTTCTTACCTAGCTCAAAGGGAGGCCACTTGGAATGATATTGAGTCTCGGATTAGACTCATCCCTGGGCCCCTCGTCTGTATAGGGATTTTAATCAAGTCCTCTCGGTGAATGAAAGATGGAATCTCCTCCTGAACGGACCTCCTCAGGGGGCCAAATTCCTCAAATCATTCCTTGATAACTCAGGGCTAACAGAAATTCCGGCCTCTGGATCTTTCTTCACCTGGACGAATAACCGGGATCATCCACATTGCACCTTTGAACGTCTTGACAGAGGTTTTTCCAATCAGGATTGGTTTGCCAAATTTCCTTCCTCTCGTATCTTAAACCTTCCTATCTGCGGGTCTGACCATGGTCAATGTATTCTGAAAGTGAATTTGGGATCTTCTAAGACTGCCTGTCGTTTCCTTTGTGAAGCCTTCTGGTTCAACAGACCGGAATGCCACGATCTTATTAAGCAATGATGGAGCCAAAGAGTTTTTGGCTCCCCCTGCTACCAAGTTTCGAAGAAGCTAGGTCTCATCAGAAGATCCCTTTGTTGCTGGAACAAACATCACGTGGGCCACCTGGGGAAACAAATTGCTAACCTTGAAAATAAATTGGCGTCTATTTACACCTCAGCTAACTTTCCAAATTCCACGATGCTTGTTTCTATCGAGAAGAAAACCCGTCAAGATCTTGAAGGTCTTCTCCATCAGGAAGAAATTCTCTGGGCCCAACGAGCGAAAGTTAAATGGCTAAAAGTTGGGGATAAGAATACCCGTTTCTTCCATGCCACTTTCAAAAGAAGGAAGGCCAGGAATATGATCAGAGGTGTGGAAGACGATAATGGCTCGTGGATATCTTCGGACGAGGGTATTGTTGCAGCTTTCTGTGAACACTTCGAAGGCATTTTTAATTCGCACCCTCAGCATCTCAGGAATCATCATGATTCTAATTGGAATGGTTGGACCCTGATTCAACCAAAATTTACTGCTGATCATCTTCGTATTCTTAATGAGCCCTTCTCAGGGGATGAAGTCAAGAAGGCAGCTTTTTAGTTAGGGGCTCTTAAATCCTCTGGTCCAGATGGGTTTCCGGGGATTTTCTATCACAAATGCTGGGATATCGTGGGCACTAGTATCACTACAGCTGTGCTTTCTTTCCTAAATTCATGCCATATGCTTAAAGTGATGAATTACTCTTATCTGACACTCATCCCAAAGGTGACTCCCCTTCCAAAGTTTCAGATTTTCGCCCCATTAGCCTTTGCAACTCCCTCTACACGATCATCGCAAAGGTTCTTGCAAATAGGCTCAAAGCTATCATTCCGGATCTGATCTCTGACTCTCAATCAGCCTTCGTCCCTGGAAGGCTTATGTCCGATGGTGTTCTCATGGCCAACGAGATTTTTGCTCACATTCGGGGAAGGAAGTCAGGCGATAATCACCTTGCCGCCATTAAACTTGATATGAGCAAAGCTTTTGATAGAGTTGACTGGGGCTTCCTTCGCTTGATGCTTGAAAAAATGGGTTTCCCAGCAAAATGGACCAATCTCCTCCATCAATGTTACTATACGACTTCCTTCTCGATTGTGGTAAATGGAAAACTTTCGCAGCGTTTCACCCCTACTCGGGGTTTGCGACAGGAGGATCCTTTGTCGCCGTACTTATTTATTATTTATCTCGAAGCGCTTTCAGCTTCCATGGTTAACCTTTGCCAGGAAAAACTTTGTGAAGGCATTAACTTATCCTGTCAAGGCATCAAAGTATCTCATCTTCTTTTCGCGGATGACTGTCTTCTCTTCTTCAAAGCCAACTTGAGAAGCTGTAATGAGCTGGCCTGCATGTTAGACAGATTTGGAGCGTATTCTGGACAATAGATCAACATTCTAAAATCTTCTATTTTTTTTAGTCCAAATACTCCTTTGGAGCTCAGAATTTCCTATGCTGGCTTCTTTGGTCTAAGGCATAATAATAATGCTTCATGGTATATTGGGCTTCCTCTCGTTCCTGGTGCTAAGAAGAAGGAAGCGTTTAGCTTTATTGATAAATCTGTTGATGACCGGGTCTCAAGCTGGAAAGGAAAAATCTTAAATGGGGCAGGTCGCTTAACTTTGGCTAAGGCGGTCTTATCTGCTCTTCCCACATATGTCTCCTCCTCTTATAGACTTCCTTCCTCAACCTGTAATAAAATCTACAAGGCTATTCAAACTTTCTGGTGGTATCCCTCCTCCAATCGTCCGGTGCATTTTGTGCCGCCCGCAGTCACTCAACTTCCCAAATCAAGAGGGGGAATTGGGCTAAGAAACACGCTTTGGTTTAACAAGTGTCTTCTTGCTAAACAAGCTTGGAGAATCCTTAAGTGCCCTGATCTCCTCATTTCAAGACAAATGACCAGTAAATATTTCCATAAGAAAACTTTCCTTGATGTCAAAGCTTCGAGCTCGTCCTCATGGGCGTGGAAAAGCACGCTTTATGAAAGGGATCTTCTTCTTAAAGGTCTTTCTTGGTCTATTGGGGATGGAAGTAGTGTTGATGTTTTTAATGAAAGATGGATTCCGGTTCTCAGCCAGCCTATCTCCACTTATTTAGGTGTCAAAGCTACGAATAATTTAAAAGTTTCTTCTCATCGAGATCTATGGACAGAGGCAATGTTGGAAAGAGCACGCTATTAGGCGTATCTTTCCCCCTTTTCTCTGCAATCGCATCCTTGCCATTCAACTTCCTTGGCCCCCAGCGAAAGGCGAGCTCTTCTAGCCATTCACTAAAGACGGTTGTTATACGGCAAAGTCAGGATATTTGCTCCTCCAGCGCCTTCATAACCCAACTTTTTCCCCTGCTAGAGATGTTGATTTCTTCTCATCTATAAAGGCAGAAGACAAGAAGTGGGGAATCATTTGGGGGCTTCCCATCCCTGAAAAATGGAAAATCTTCCTTTGGAAATGCCACAGAAATTCCCTACCTGTCCTCTCTACTCTGAGGAAGAGGAAGGGGCTTTCAAATGCTATTTGCCCCCTTTGCAATGGTCAAGAGGAGGATCTTATGCATCTTTTTTGGCGTTGTCCTTTTTCTGCCTCCCTTTGGACTTCTTTGGGCCTAGCGCACTTTATCTCTTTTGATTCTCCTGACTTTAGTGACTGGCTAAAACAGTGGACTTTGGAGCTCAAATCTGACACCACAAAGGTTACTCTTTTCACAACCGTTCTTTGGGTTATCTGGTCTGTACGCTGCAAAGTTGTCTTCAGTGGAGTCCGTGATAGATTGGATGATGCCATTTTTACTGTCAAAAGCCAAGCCTCTTTGGTATGTGCTTTAACGAATGATCGTCATGAGGACAGACCTAATGTTAGCCATCATGAAAATCATATTACTTTCTTAAGAGGAGACTCTTCTCTCAATACCCCCCAGTGCAGTTGGGCTTTGGTTGATGGAGCCTGGAATTCTTCCTCCTTTACTGGAGGAATCGACATTTATTTCTGCAATCCTCTAAGTGGTCGGGATGAGCGCATTTCGGACTTTGTTTTTGCAGGCTCGCCGCTTCAGGCGTAGCTTTTGGCCATCGAGCGTGCTATCATTACTGCTGTCAGATCAAATTGCTGTTATTTATCTATCTGTTCTGATAGTCTTATTGCTTTTCAAATTTTACAGGGATCTTGACGCGCAACTCTGGAGATCGCCCCTATTATAAGCAGGATTTTATCTGAGGCCCAACCTCTCACATTTTGCTTCCTTCAAAAAGTGAATCGTGATGCAGTCCATAAAGCTCACTCACTTGCCCGAGATGCTTGTTTTGTTGCCTCCTCTTTTGTTGTTTAGTCCTAGCGATTTGTAGTATATTATGGCTTGTCGCCTGTTGTTAGGACTTGTTGTTTATTTTGGCTTCTTGCCGTGCTTTGGTTTGTATCCTGACTTTGGGGCTTTCTCCATTTTCTAATGAAGTTCTATATTATGATAAAAAAAAAAAACTTCCAAATGACTATATGTTACAACAAAAAAAAAACTCAAATACTGTATGTTTCAAGAATTTATTACAATATTTGGAAAAAATACACAGATATTTGATTTTCTTGTGTTATGTATTTTCATTAGGGATTGCCCGTGTACTAGGGCACTACCCAAAAAACACGTTTCATAATCGATTTTGCTGGAGAAGAAGATGAAAATGGCGTATCCGGTAATTTTATATGATATTCATCGAGTCATGTTCTTACACACTTTTGATAATTACGTAAATTAATCCTAGAGAGAGGGTAAATTTTTAAGTAGTGGATAGTTAAGTTGTGGATAATTAAGTAGGTGGTATGTGAGATCTAAGGGCTGTGGCTGCTTTATTTAATCTAAAGGTTGAAAAGCCAAAAATTAGTTGAACCATACAGTTTTATAGAATAGATTTCCCATGAATAAGTGGAACAGCGAGACAGTTTTATTTATCATGGTTCTAACTTCTTCCTTTGCAATTTGTTCATCACGCACTTCACTGATATTCTATGTGTTAACGTGACACAGGTAGGTTATTGTCAACAAATAAAACTGTCTATTTTGGGAGGTCGGGCTTTTTATGAAGCTGCAAAAGAACCACAATAAACAAAAAAAGTGATTATTGTGTGCATGAGAGCGAGACGCAGAGCGAATAACACACTCTATTGCTAATCATACATGTATCCATGTAGCTAAAGGGCTTGGTCGGAGCCACAAACCCCACATTTAATTAATATATGAAAAACGTGAGTGGTATGTAGCATCATGTGTCATTTGTTATATGTTCTCAGACCACCAAACAATCACCCAATACAGAGAGACAAAGAGAGAGAACCTGCAGCAGCTGCAGCAACAACATCGTCATTGGAGTCTCTGGTGTGGAGGACCAGCCGGGTCTGGTAATCATCATTTGAGGCGTAGAAGTCAGAGAGAGCCATGGATATAGTGCTCAAACCCATTCTTCCGACCCATTCGTTCAGGTTGAGAATCACTCCCACGTTAATATTGGTTTTTCCATTACTAAGATTGTTTTGAGCCATGACGCCCATTTCATTGAAGAAGAAGGAGAAGAAACAGGCGAACAAGCAAAAGAAACCACGAGGTGTTTGCATTTTAGTAATTTTTATTCTTCCCAACCGAATCTCTAGTTTTGCCCCATATATATAGACAGAGGAGGTTAACCAATGATAATGACATAAAATTGCATTTATTCTTGTCCCTTACTAGTTAGATCTGCCCTTGGTTGAGGACTTATGGGTATGAGCCTTCTGTTCATGCAACTAGAGTTTGGGAGGTTTGCCTGTTAGGCTAGTTCCAACAGGCTATATGAGTCATTTGACTAAACATGGATCACAACCATTCAGCGTCAGGCTATGTTTTTTCACGGCAGAAACATCGTGTTACCAATTACTTACAAATAGCAATACGTTGTATGCTTAGTAATTTATTTCCCTTGACAGCACAGTGAGTTTACCTTGAGTCTATTTTTCTGGAGATGTAAGAGATGAAATGATTAGTATTGAACAATGTACGTGATTAAATGGCAATTCCACAGCCGATATGTACTAATCCGTGGTGGACATTCCCAAACAATGCTATTTCTCTTTTGCCAATTACTTATCTCATTTTTTTATATCTTTCGATAGTTTACTTTGAGCAAATCAAACTCTATAAATTAAACAAATTCTTATTTAATGTTATAAGAAGAAGCAACAATATTGAACTTCCAATGCCTGCTCACAAATTAACCAAAATCTGATTTCATGTCAATTTCCTTGCAAACGTATCTATTCTATAAAACAGCATGGTCTCAATTTAAAATGTCTTTTCAGCCTTTGGACTAAATCATCCCCAGCCCTTGATCTCACCCACTTTAGGACAAAAAAAAACTTCCTGCAAGTTACTATTCCACAAAAAAAAAAAAAAAAAAAAATCTCTCACACACGACCACGGACGAACCCCACGAACCATCCTCCACCTTCTACCGTAAATGACTACCCTCTCTCTCACTTCGTCTCTCCCACCTTCACCGAAGGTTCTGTTTCGGTTCTCAGCAGAGCTAGCCATCGCCTCTCCCCGTCGCCGCTCGCCGTCTTTCTGCCGCTGATTACGTCGGAATCGCAGGTACACTTACAGGGCCGGGTGTTTGGCAATTGTCAATTCAATGTTTTCGTGAAAGTTTGTGGTGTTGATCGGTGCCTTTCTGATTCTGTTTTCATTTCCCAGGTCCGAATTTCAGTAAGGCCAGGTACGAATTTCAGTTTTGCTCAACCATCTGTTCAGAGATCGCCGAGAGAATCGCCGATAGAAGCCAAGGAGAGACATTCAGTCACAGTGAGTTTACTGATCTCTCTCTCTCCCCCTTTTAAAACTGCCAGATTTATTCAATTTTTCCCCTTTCTTCAGCGATTTTTGCCAACCTCTTAAACCAGGGTTAGAAGTACAGAGTACTTCACATAAACATGAAAGTCTTTTTCAATTGTCAATTCTGTTACGGAGTAACTCTGAAACAGAAAGTTTTTAATTCTGAAGGGGATTAGATTTTTGTTTCTGGGCTTTTATCATGTTTCAACCATATTGATTGATTGATTGAATTGTGGATTTTTCCCGTAAGTCGATTAGTGATTTAGTTGTATTTGAGACTTAATGTGATGAACTAGATGTGGGTATTTTCTATACATCTTAATTTGTGGTTCTATTTCTATAATCTGATTTATGAGCATACATGTTTGAAAGGTCCTCATCCCCTATAACCCGAAATACAACCTTCATTGGCTTCACACTGACAACCTTTGGGTATTTTGCTGTTCCAAGTAGCCTGCCAACTGATTGCTTAGTGATTTGTTTTGAAGTGAGTGATCTGTTGTGGTTTTGATTTGAACTTTAATCCATTACAGTGCAGAGAGGTAGGAAATCCACTCTACCTCTTTAGTGTTTTGGATGTTCAATGGCTCAAAGTCTCACTTCCCTTCCTATCTTTAGGTTTCGAATGGTCATGTGAAGGTTCTCATCCAGGTAGTTCCCCACTTTTCTCTTTAATAATGGGACATGCATAGTGAGTTCTATTTAATTTTATTAAAGGTTGATAATCTGGTTCACGTATGCCATTCTGTAATTTCAAGTATAATCTTATGGTAGCTCCAAATTTCATGGTCAGATCACTGGCCAGTTGGATATCTGACATTGGCATAGTTCAGTTTTGTTCAATTGCAAAACAATTGAAAAATCGTATGACTGCACGATTGAAAAATCGTATGGTCAGCTTCACTTTGTTGGTTTCACTTGATTTCACTTGGATTCTGTTGGTTTTGATTGGGTTAGTGAGCCCAGGCTATCATTTGGAAGGTAGAAAAAGATCATATGAACTTAAAAGGTTGCGAAAGTTTTAGGATGTCCGATTCGAGAGTCTTGGCTGCCTATGCTCTGAGGTGAAGATAGATTACCGAGCAAAATTATTGGGTACAGAAAGGCTTCGTTAGTAATTGAAAAAATATAAGATGGCATGCTACAACTTCAATTTTGAATCTTCGATTTCTATGCAATTTGCTTCTTCAATTCCTGAAACGCAGTTTATTCTTTTAGGGGTTAATTTGTTACATTTTTTGTGCTCTGGGGTTCATACCTAATTGGTTTTTGCATTAGTTTTACAAGGTAATGTATACCTACAACTATTGCTCTTGCAAAATGTTATATTTTTTGGCTTTTGTCCTCCGTTTAATATTGTTTTGTTTGTTTTAAGCCTCATTATTTTGTTTCGGGCGTCATTTGGTTGGCTCAAAACCTCTGTCCATCTATCTGTTTATGCAGGTCTTCGAGTAAAAGCGTTATTCTGATATTGGTTATGGTAGAGAGTGTGAGATGATCTCAGGGTTCAACTGGCAGGTGGTGGAGAGAAACATTGAAGGTGGTGGAGTAAAAGTCAAACCCAAACACTCCCTCGCTCTCATCTGGTAAGTTTACCGTTCTCTCTTCATTTTAAAGTTTTTCGTTCTCGCTCATAATTCAGAACCTAGAGGAACAACGGGTTTTGTTTGTTCTAGGGTTGTCTGAGTTTTATCTAGGGAGACAAGAAATGGTTACTACTGATGGGCATGAGTTTTGTTCTTAGATAAAGAACTCATGATTATGTGAATTTGGCAGCGATCCATATAGCCCCACTCATGTGACGGGTCAGAGGTTAAGAACTGCAGTTCCCTGAAAAGCAAGTTTTACTTAATTTGTGAAGGAGGATGTTTGATTCATAGCCACTATTAGTTGTAGAGGTCATAATGATCTGGTATTTTATATTCACCTTCAGCTATATCTTTGGAATCTAACCTTCGTGATTGCTTTTTTGATCATATTATGAACCTGATGGCATCTTAGGGGACATTACAACATGAACAAGTCGATCAATGTACTTGAATTTCGTAGTGCCTTGCCCAGATGAAGGAATTTCCATGGTTGTACCGGTTAGTCGTTTATGTACAAGGACGCTAAAAGTCACTGAAGAGGATTAGTACTTGATTAGCAATAAGAAATCAAAAAGACACAAACATTCTACGCTCTGTACACATCATAAAGGGAAAAATTTACCCATTTGCAGTTCTTCTATTGACGTGGTTAACTACTATAATATTTTGTTGTCTTGACGTTTCGTAGTAACATTTTGCAGTAAATTTGCTTTGTTATATTTAGTTTTCAGGTCTGAATGATATAGACTTGGTCAATATGAAATGTTGTATTAAAACTTAGCAAGAATGTAACCAGGTAAGAATTTGCGCCCAAGATAGTACAAATTTTGAACAATTTTTTTATGCTACTTAAAACTGTGTCAATTTCTTTGCAGGAGTCATTCCAATTCAAACAACGAGACTCTGATGATTTTCACCCCAGCAAGACTGAACATATGGAAGTGTACAAACCTTTGACAACATTAAACATTGAAATTGACTGCTAGCTACAAATTTTGTACGAGGAAATGGTCCAATTTTCTCAGCGATGTTCTTTTGTAGTAACTTCACTTATTTCTCTTCTCACTCTTCCATTCCCTTACAAGCCATGATTTTGAATAGGTTGGGTCAGAGCTTCAATGTCACATGAAAAGAATGCTTTTATTGTTTGTTTCATTCTACAATAACATTATACATACAGGGGGGTAAAATTGCAATGTTCTTATCGGCTTTGTTAAGTTCTAATTAGTACCAGAACTTTTTAAAATTGTTGCTGTATTTATATTTTTCCTATGTCTCATTACCTTTCATTTTGAAATGAAGACCAAAACTAACGAATAGCTATTGTGTCTACTTAATTTTGATCTTTCATTTTTCATTGTTAACGTGTCGAATTGCACTTGAGGTGCACATTTGTCTTGATAATTGAAATTTCGAAGGTGAAAGGTTTCAACCTCTCGCTCTTCCCATGGCGAACTATCTTGAGGAAATTGCAGCATTGGCAGGCTTACAATGAAGAAATCTGAAATTAGTACCTCGAAGCGTCTTATATTGGGCCATTGGATTGAGCAAGTTGGAGGGGAGAGGGACTCCTCATTCGGAAATTCGGAATTGTTGAACACCTTGCAAGTTCTCTATCTCTCTGTTGAACACTCAACTATTTCCTTTAACAGAAACTTGCAGCATTTTACCAGGATTAAATCTATTACACTAAAATTGAAGACCTTGGATACCTGCAGGCTAACAGGCCTTTGGTGAATTGAAGGTGTCTTATTTTCGCTTAAGTGTGGCACTTTCGTGTAGCTATCTACAATTGTTTTTTTGAATGTATTAACCGGGGTCTCTCTCAACCGAAAAGCTCGACATGTTAAGCCGTTCAAATAAAAATAGATATGCCCATCTAATTTGGGATAGTGCCCTCGGGCACGGGCAATACCCTAGTATAGAAATATCTGGAAAAAGTCCATAAGTTCTTTTAATTATTGGACTATTTCTGTTTAAGATGATGTATATGTGCATATTTGCAGCTCCTAAAACGTACCTATACAAAATTACAGAAGATAACAGGAGTAGAACACGAAATCTAACGTTAAAACCTCTGTCACCATCGTAAAAGTTCAAATGACGTAGTAAACCAAAGAGTATTAGAACAAACTATTTGATTAATTAACCAATAAATGCAATTTGTCTCCGTCTCTTATTAGGTACAGAAACATCATGAAACCGTCTTACTTCTTTCCTCAAAAAAATAAATAAATAAATAAATAATAAAAAAAAAAAGAAACCGTCTTACTTGATAGTACTACCTCTGTTTCTTCTCTTTCAAGTGCACTTGACCATTTTACCCGTAATTGGGTCACTTTGACTCGGCGATTTGGATAGTAAAACGCTGTGATTTTTTCATAATATTGTAGAGTAAAATTTACTCTACATGATCACGCAAAGATTACCAAATTCACGTATTATTTTGCTTACCAAATCACCGGATTAAAGTGACCCAGTGAATAATGTTAAAAAGTGAAATACGGTGAAAGAGAAGAAACACGTAGTATGTCATTGTCATTGAGACATCCAAATGGATATTAATGGAGTGTTGGATCAAACCAGAAAATATCATTCCTTGCTTATTCTTTTTTTACGTTTAGATTGATTACTACAATGGGTATGTGTCTTTTTGAGGAATTGATGGTGACTGATGTCGCTGCAGACGATTTCTTTTTGATGGTAACAGTTTTTTTAAAATCAATATAAATTCTGAACCCTTACCTGGCGATTGGTAATTATTACGTAGTACACAACTTGTTATACAATAACCCAATTTACTAGGTGATTTGATAAAAATATTGGAGTGTATTAATTCGTAAGTCAAACAATAACCCAATTTACTAGATGATTTGATAAAAATATTTTGGAGTGTATTTTGTAAGTCAAACGAGGACTGATTACGCAGTAGATAGTTTCAACTGGTTACTGGTTAGGAATATCTTAATTTGTCGAAAGACTTGGTCCATTCTTGATTGTCATATGTTCCAACAGGAAGTGTCTTTACATACACACATAAAATATGAATCACGAATGAATCTTTGAGAAACAACTTGTAGACAATGTTTATACTTTGGAAAGTGAGATGATACGAGGAGAGAGAAACTGCTCTTAAGAGTCATATATTTGCTATTCAGACAAAAGTTTATATGATAAGCAAGTTGTAAAATTATTAGTTTCATCCATGTTAGATTTTGACAGAGGAAAAATCTTCCGGAAGCTGAGTAAATAAAAACTTCTACCAGAAGAGCCACACAAAACCATACACCAAACCTATACAAAAACTATTATTTTGAGGAAACCTGTACCGAAACTTGAGAACAACTATGAGGAAGAGGGTCTATTAGTCTTCACTTGCCGAATTTAAGAAGCTTTCCATTAATTATAAGCATTAGGTGCTAGATCAAACAAATTCTCAAGTACATGTGTTGGATTTTTTCCTTGAATGGAGAAATCTTGAAACAAGCAACAAAGCCAAGTCCCTCAGACCCATTCGTACGAATGGAGAAAGGCAGTCTGCACATTCGGGCAAATGCTATTCATACGAATGGGCCGGTCATTCCCCCGAATGAATCCTGAGGCTGTAAATAGCAGAACTTGATTCCTTGTTCAGCACTAGAACGTGTTTGGACCTGGGGGGGGGGGGGGGGGTTCGGGCAGTATAAAAGGAACATTGGGGTTCCAATAGTGATATGCAATCTATGTAATTCGCTCCTCTTGATATATAAAGGCTCTTGTTCACCCGTGAATATAGTTAGCATAAATCGTGCTAGCGACCACGTAATTCTCGTGTTTTGTCTTTTCGTTTACTGTTTCGTGAGGTGGTCTGTCATAACAAGCTGGTTTAAGAGTTAAGTTTGCTAAAATCCACCAAGAACGATGTCCGGATCAATGTTGAAGATCGACAGATTTACGGGAGGGAACAATTTTAGTTTGTGGAGGATCAAGATGACGTTATCACATAATTTGCGGATCAGAAAACGGAAGCAGCATTATCGCCCAAGTTGGAGAGTCTCTACATGAAGAAGTCACTCACTAGCAAGTTAATGCTAAAGCAATGGTTGTTCAGTCTAAGGACGACAAAAGGTACGACTCTCAAAGGTCAACTTGATCAATTAAATACAATTCTTCTAGATTCGCGCAACATTGACGAGAAGGTTAATGATGAGGACGCTTCCCCTATCTTGTTGGTTTCGTTACCTCCATCGTACGAAAACTTCTAGCAGTCCTTTATTGTGAATAAGGACAACATATCACTAGAAGAGATGAGATCTGCTCTTCATGTCAGGGAATTGCGCCATAGGTACTGAAGACCATGCTTCCGAATTGATGGCGACTGGAGGGAAGAAGGATAAGAAGAGTAAGAAGAAATTCTCAGGCTCTAAGTTACCGAAGGATATATGTGCTTGGTGCAAGGAAAAAGCGAAACTAGAGGAAAGATGGTCCCAAAACGTGGTAACTCCTCTGAGAGGATTATGTTTATTTTGAAGATGACCTCACACATCAATCTGATGTGTGGTTTCTTGACTCAGGGGCTTCATATCATATTTTCTCTAACAGGGAGCTATTCTCGACATATAGTTGTGTAGATGGAGGGAGTGTGTATATGCAAAACGAGGCCATCTATAAGGTGATGGGAAGCGGTTCAGTTAAATTCAAGACGAATGACGGGAAGTTATTACTTTGATGGATGGTAGGCATGTATCACTAGTTATAACGAACCTGATTTCACTGAGTCTACTCGACAATAAGGGTTTCAATTTCAAATGGAAGGTGGAGACCTACACGTTTGCATTGTTTAAAGGTAATTCTTAAGGGAGTCAAAGAAGGGACTTAGTATGTGCTACAAGGTTCGACCATTACAGGATCTGCAGAAGTTGCCTCAGCCGAGATTCATGATTCTGATATAACCAACCTATGGCCTATGAGGCTAGGTCATATGAGTGAACGTGTCATGCAGGAACTTTCCAAAATGGATTTCAGGTTGGGCACACACCCAAGAGCCTAGGACTCTGTGAGAATTTTATGTATGGGAAACTACGGCGTACCAAGTTCCCAAAGTAAATTCACCAAAATAGGCACTTTGGATTATATACATTCGGATTTCCGAGGTCCCTCTCGAATTAAGGGGTTGGGCTGTCACATGTATTTTTTGAGTATCATTGATGATTATTCAAGAATGACTTGGATACTCATAACAAAGAAAAAGAGTGAAGCCTTCGGAAAATTCAAGGATTGCAAGGCACAAGTGGAGAATCGGGCGGGAAAGAAGGTAAAGAGACTGCAAACAAACAACGTCTTAGAAATCTTCTTGTCAGAGTTTGATGATTTCTGAAAGGATTAGGGAGTTGCTTGCCATCACACGGTCCAGCACACACCAAAAAAGAATAGTGTAGCGGAGCGGATGAACTAGACACTTTTAGCAATGTCACGATGTATGCTTTCAAATACAGGTCTGGCTACACGTTTCTTTGGAGAAGCAGTCTCAATGGCATGTTATCTCGTAAATCGGAGTCCGCACACATGCATTGGATGCAAGATACCTATTGAGGTATGGTACGGAAAAGCTACAAATTACTCGAATATGAGGGTCTTTGGTTGCGTTGTCTATTATCATGTGGATGATGGCAAGCTAGAGCCAAGGGAAAAGAGGGGGGTATTCATGGGCTATGGAACATGTGTGAAGGGGTACAAAATATGGTTGGAAAACAATATTATACTTAGAATAATTGTATTTTTTATGAAAGTTCTATGCTAAATGACGTGGGATTAGAGGTAAAAGTTACGGAGAAGAAGGTGGAGGCAAGTTCACATCATAAAGATCATATGGAGTCTAAAAAACGACTACTATAGAAAGAAGCAAAAGAGAAATAATCAGAAGAGTCTGAGGATGCATCACCACCATAGGAACTTGTACACAAGATTATTGTTGGAGGACGCCCAAAGAGGGTCACAAAGCTGCCAGCGGTCAGACATGAGAATATGGTTGGATATGCATTACAGGTAGCCGAAAAGGTGGAGAATGAGCTTGCCGCCTAGAAGGCCACGCTTTCAGGTAAAGATTCAACATAATGGATTGCCGCAATTGGAGAATAAATGGGGTTTCTTAGCAAGAACTCGACATGGGAGCTTGTACAATTTCCAATACAATGGAAGATAGTCATTTGCAAGTGGGTTTTCAGAAGAAGGGAAGGAATTACAGTTGCGCAGGGCATCAAGTATAAGGATGGAGTGTACTAAGGGGTTTCCGAAGTGTGGGTGTTTTGCTACAACAAGATTTTCTCATCGGCGGTAGACATACCTCGATCCGGGTACTACTATCGATAGTTGAGCACCAGGACATGGAACTTGAGCACCTAGACGTGAAAACAACTTTTCTACATGAAGAGTTTGAAGATGAGATAGACATGAGTCAACCATAAGGATTCCTAGTTCCTGGAAAAGAAGACTATGTGTGCAAGTTCAAGAAATCTTTATATTGACTTAAGGAGTGTCGGAGGCAGTGATAAAAGAGGATTAATAGATTTATGTTGAAAATTTGATATTATAAATGCGAGTTTGATTTTTGTGTATCACAAGTTGTTGCGAGATTCACGTATCTACCTAGTTCTTAATGTTGATGATTTTCTTATTGCAACTCAGAATATGAAGGATTTCAAGGATTTGAAGAAGTCTCTCAGCGCAGAATTCGCGATGAAGGATCTGGGTACTGCACAAAAAATTCTAGGAGTTGAAATCTATATAGATAGAAAGGAGAAGAAGCTTTCTTGTCATAAAAATGATACATCAAGAAAATTTTAAGCAGATTTGGGTTGCTATTCACAAAATCTTTAAATACTGCTATGGCCTCTAATAGGAAACGAGGAATGTAGACCATTCAGATCAAG
This sequence comes from Linanthus parryae, assembly GCA_023055425.1. NCBI lineage: Eukaryota > Viridiplantae > Streptophyta > Magnoliopsida > Ericales > Polemoniaceae > Linanthus > Linanthus parryae. Next base: position 101,710,139 of record JALGPY010000002.1, read on the forward strand.
GAGGAAAAGGAGTAAATGTTCTGCGCTCAACTGGACATTTCATTGGCTGCTAGTGTGGTGAGTCATTTTGTGGTTCAATCGAGAAAGGATCACTGACAGAGGTGAAACACATATTCAAGTACCTTAAGGCTATGTGAGACATTAGCCCATGCTATGGGGCCAATCATGATGCTTTGGTTGTTGGGTTCTCAAACAAAAACTGTCTTTGACTGGTTATGTGTTCACTTTGGGAGGTTTAGCCGTGGGCTAGAAGGGGAAGCTACAGCCAATGGTGACTCTGTCCACCACAGAAGCGGGGTAACTGTCTTTGACAGGAGCAACAAAGAAGGGAATATGACTTAAATGGATAGTCAATGATATAGGCCTACATTGAGATCAAGTTGTAGTATATGTGATAGCTTGAGTGCGATATGCCTAACTAAAGATCAGTTTCATCATGAAAGAATAAAGTACATCGAATTTAGGTTTAATTTTTTGAGAAATGAGAGCAGAAGCAAGGTCATTAGAAAAGCCTGCAGATATATTCACCAAGTCCATTCCGGAGAGCAAGTTCTAGAATTGTCAGGAATTACTTAACATTTTGATTCATTGAAGCCTTTTGGGGCTGTCGGGCCTTGTGAGGTTCCAATGAGTTTCTATGCCGAGACATTGGGAATGGGGAAGATGAAGATATTCATACGAGAAGAGGAGACGTTATTTTTTATGAGAGAATTCAAGTCAAGAAGATTTGGTGAATTAATGCCTTGAATAGATAAATCATCGAATAAGCAGGAGAACAAAGTTCCACATACTCATTTGTACGAATGGAGAAAGGTACTCTACACATTCGTGCGAATGCCACTCTTAAGAATGGGCCGGTCATTCGCACGAGTGAATCCTAAGGCAGCAAATAACGAAAGTTGTTTCCTTGTTTTCCCCCGAGACGTGTTTGGGGGTGGGGGTATGGAAGTATAAGAGGAACCTTTGGGTTCCAATAGTGATATGCAATCTCTGTACTTCGTTCCTCTTGATAAAGAAATGTTCTTCTTCTCCCGTGGACGTAGTTAGCACAAACATTGCTAGCGAACCATGTAATTCTCATGTTTTATCTCTTCGTTCATTGTTTCATGAGGTGGTTTGTCATAACAATAGGTGTAATGTTGATGAGGCTGTCTAATAGATCGCCCTCCTTCAAATTTCAAACCAAAAACGTTTAAGTGTTTCCTTAGGTAATTCATTGGTTGAATATAGATAGAGTCTCATATAACACCCCGTACCTTTATTGGATTCTTTGTGAGCAGATTATAACACATTTAATGAGAAAGTTCTCAACTAGGATATTTTGGATACCTTTTGAGAGGTTGGGATGGGTTGGGTTGAGTAAATTGTGTAAAATGCATTAAGATTAGGTGAAACTGTCTGCGAAAGAAAGAAACTTCAACCATCTTGACTAAAATATAGGGATGTGCGCATGGAAATCCTTCGGAGAGATCCAAGTGTGCACCTCTAGTAGAGAATAAGAACACAGAGAGATGTGGGTGTGTGTAGGGAAAGGGTAAGCAATGGTAACTGTGAGAGAGAGAGAGAGAGACAGCTTAATAGCAAAGCCTTCGGTAAGTCCAGAAGAACTAGTGTAGAACTCTAGCGTGTCGCAACGGAGGGCTAACGATCCTATATATAGTGTGGAAGTGACCGTTGTGAGGGGGTTAATGCACCATAAGTGGCGGCTTAATGGTAGCCCTTGTAACGACACGTTCGACCGTGTATATAGGAGCCGTTAGGCACCGGACCGTACAATCGGAGATTGTTATGAGGTAAAGCTGGGTTTATAGGACGTGGGCATTAAGTCTCTCAAAGCAGTTACAAAGGATCGCGCACGACCTTGGTTGTAGCACGCGCGCGACGGGCCTTACTGACGCGATTTGCTTACGCATATTCGCAAGTGCACGGTCAAGTAATATAGGGGTGGTATTTCAACCCCGAGTTATCGATCCCACGAGGACAGAACTTAGATTATCTAATTAGTTATTTAATTTAGAGTACGATACAATAGGAAGAATTTGATTGATTTATGAATTAAAATAACAACTAAGCTAATATTTTTGTATTTTGTATTTTTATATTTAGGAAACAAGATATGGAGAAACTAGGCAATCTCTAGATCACCTAGGGATATAGACGATTTCCAGTTCCGCTATGTAACACGTCTATCCTATTCTAGTTCAGCCGGGTAATAAACTATGACAATATCCTGTCAGTCTCATGTCACTTTACATCTCAGTTAACTACAATCTCCTCTCATGTTGTCTACCGATCCGTTCTAGCAGGTCATCTACTGGTACGATAACGGGTCCTGTCGGTTCACCTTTTCACGGAACAGCTAAATAATCCTACCGAATCTACCCACACTAGGCCAATCCTAACACTTCTCCTTTTCGGTCTCGGTGATTCGGGATTGTGTACAAATTCTCTACACAATTAGGTTGAGTGACTGTCGTGCACTCATCTAATTAGCTAGTACGTCCGGGTAGCTACTCCATTCATACTAAAGATTAAGCACGAATATTAACTTTAAGAAAGAAATTGATTCACAAAATAAACCCTAATTTCGTTGAATATCAAATCATATCCTAATCGTGTCAATAGACTAAGATCAACAAGTTCAAGAAACTAACATTCAATTGAAGAATAAAATCCAAATGCATGAAACGAAGTCTGAAATCCGGAAAATAACCGTCTACATAAAACCTAGCCTCTCGTAGAGATGCCTAGCAAAGTATTTAGCTAAGAAGAATCAATCAAACACGGTGCAATAGTTTCTCCATACAAAGATTGAGAAAGAAGAAGAAGAAATCAAAAACCTAGCTCTCCAATGGTGGCTTTTGTGTTCTCTTCATCCCCGTCTTCATCCTTGTCGTCCTCCCTTTGTTTCTAGCTCCAAATATGCGTGAATACTCCCTTTAGGACAGACTCCTAGGTTAGAAGAAGTCCCCAAAGCTCAAACTTTGTAAAAATTCCAAAACAGCCAAAAAAATTGCGATTGAGCCCTCTGTTCGCACGAACAAACGGGTGTTCGCACGAACATATATTTACTCTCTGTTCGCACGAACACTTTTTTTGTTCCCACAAATTTTCAGCTTGTTTTTCACCTTTTCTTGGCTGTCCCTAAATTTTTCTAAGTGTTTTTGTTCGCACGAACACCCCTGGAGATGAACTCAGATTTCCATCCTCTTCGACGGACCTTAACTTTCTCGTCCGATCTCCGTTTTAGCTCTATGACCTATCGTTGGAAAGCTCTTTGAGTCTACTTTCATTTTCCACTGGTCTCACTCAAAATGTATTTTAGAACTCAAGATACCATCAAAATAGTGGAGATTGGTCACTTTTTCTCTTCTAACTTTGCTTCTCTTTCTTCCTCTTGAGTTTGCTTTGCTTCCGAAGTTCGTTTCATGCGTCCTAGCCATCATTTAGCATCCGTTCCTGTCGAGACAACATGAACAGCCATACCAACCGATTATATTTGACAAATAACATCGAAATATGCATCGAAACGCCCGGATTAACAATAAAGTGCTAAAAACTCATCTTTCTACGTTTTCTCAACATTCATAGTGTAAAACTCATATTTCAACCCCGGAATCACGCAAAAGGATATTAAATATGTGAGAAATATAACTCTAATAGAGAGTTATCAAATTCCCACACTATCCTTTTGCGCGTCCCGAGCAAAATCGATCCTCACATACAATTACACTAGCCATGTGACACACACAACACACACACCCAATGCAATATACATGACTATAAACAATGCAACTCGATTATCAAACAGTGAAAAAATTAAAACAACACAAATATTTTTTCTTTTTCGTTAGAGATCGGGCAATCTCGTCATCACTAACCAAAATCATCAAGTTCTCACAAGTCTCTTCCGAAATTTCACAACCAATAGCACGAAATTGAAGTAAAATGATGATACGCACAAGCTCACTAAGGGGTCCCCAAACATCCACCATAAACAATCCAAGACTCGGGCACGTCCTTTAGCTCAGAGGGTCTAGGCATCTCAAATTCTAAGATAGTCTTTCGTCGCCAAGTCATTTGAGGTTTTCAGACCCTCTTAGCCGTTATTGCATTTGAATTCAAATTTTACCAGTGACGGGAGACACAACTCCGTGTAATTCGGCTTGACTTTAATTTTCCCTAGTTTCTCTAATTGGATTGAATCCAAATTCCCCACGTAAACGGAGGCACATTAGGCTGTTCACCGTATCTAGTCCAAGAGAAGATATTGATTTCTTTTGTTTTTCATTCTCTTCTATTTTTTTTTCACCCGTGCGTTTAGAGTAACTAAGTGTGGGCTTTTTCGGTTAGCTCTTGAAACCGCAGTAAGGAATGGTGGTGTACACTCTCTAACTTCACTTAGGGTAAGACAGTGTACCACATGGAACCAACTATACACGAAGGTCCATCCCAGATTTACAAGAGGACACAAGTTTCCACTAAAAAACAAAATATTCAACTACCCCAAAGGCCAAATCCTCCTAGCACAATAAAGGAACTAAAGGTATGCCCTCGTCTACTTTCCAAATTCCCTTAATACCCGGGACATCCTTTCGTGAAACAGGTGCGCAAGATACTAAAAATTAAACACATCCCTACTACGGTGATTCCTATTCTCAGAGACTCTTTCATTGAACTCTCTTCGGTTTCTAGCTTCATCAATTGCCCTTATTCTCAAAAATTTTAAATTTTTATGGATTTTTGCTTTTATATTTTTTTCAATTTTTTTCATATTTTCCTAGGCTCCATATGCTTTTGGCCAACTCGATTAATCACACGATTGTGTAGGGGACTCAATAAAGTAAAAGTTCTAAAAAATGCATAAACTACACAATCCTACCACAAACCAACACAATACGAACACAAAACTATATGTAACAAGGCGATGCAAACAAAGACATGGCTAGTGAACGTAGATACAAACCCCCCCCCACACTTAAGTGTTTCATTTTCCTCAACGAATTTAGAGATAAAATAGGAGGTTTCCTCGCTTAAATGTGCAGGCAGTGGATCTACACAATTATCGCTCAAAATGTATAACTGAGAGAGTTAGAGGTACCTGGGTGCCCAGACCTACATGGGCACCGTTGCCGCGAAACTGCAACAAGAAGGGGTCTTGTGGACCGTTAACAGTTTCCGAAAAAGTCTCTCCTCGCGTCCGGATTACGATGCGCCTACTCAACATTCTCTATCGCACCCATCAAGAAGGGGAATCCGGAGCGTCTTTTTTACCTGTGTCCCTACACACTGATTGAAAGTATTAAAGCAACTCTCTCTCACCCTTCAAAATCATATGGAGAACTAAAAGAAAGAACATAAATAAATAGCATCCTACTCTACATTGGGTTGCCTCCCAAGCAGCGCTTGTAATTTAAGGTCGACAGCCCGACTTGGTTACCTCAACCGAAATGGAAAGTGGAGACTGCTTTATCCCTCCACTTCTTCTTCTTTTTCAATGAAATTTTTCCCATGAGCACCCATGTGCTCTGAAGATGGTGGATTGTTGTGGAAGCTGACTCCTTTCATTTTGCAATTGATATTCTTGAGAAACTTTCACCAAGTACAACTGGGCTCAAATGAATCTCTGGCCATAAAATCATCCCAGTAATACCTCATATGTGCTGGATGCTCTTCACCCGACCCATGCAATTCATCCACACCCCCACACTTGTTTGTTTTCAACTCTTTGACTATGGTGTTTGGATCATTAATATAATAACCAATATGACACGAAATTGAAAATTTCTCATGATGCTCTTCCCCATAAGAATATCCATACACAAGTCTTTCCGACTCATCACAGACTTGATTAATATGAGATACGGAGAATTCTTCGAAAGTATGAGTAGGGGCTTTTACCTAAAAAGGTATGGGCACAAGTGAATCATCAACTTCATCGTCGGCACACCACAGGCTTCCAATGCTGGTGTCTTCCCATTCATGCCAAGGATGTGAGGGCGCCTGCGGTCTTGGCTCGCAATACGTCAGATCTTCCCATCTTCGGCACACAGGTCTACCCCAGTCTTGTTTTAGACCCGTAGCTGACTTTTTAGTAAAACTATATTTTTCACTTTTGACCCTCCAAACTTGTGGGAGCTCATTAAAAACTAGGGATGTAGGAATTAACCCCGCAACTTGTATTTTATTGATCTTCTCATCAGTTGCACTTCACCCCCAACATCAATAGCCGCCTGGAAAGCCTCTGTTCGTACAAATCAGCAGAAGGTTGTGGGAACACTTTCAGAAGATTTCCCAAGTATTTATGTTCCCACGAACGAATAACTCATCGTACGAACACCTCTCACAATCAGATCGCAAATATTCTCTTCCTCTCTTGCTCTGCTTTGGGTTCTGCGTTTCTCCTCAATTCTTGCTCTGTTTTGATGCTGTGTTTTGGGAGAAGGCCATGGCTTCAGGTGGGCTTGATTTGAGCAGGGATTGGCTCTTTTTCTTTGGATTTTGCGCTGTTTCTTCTTCTTATTTTCTTGATTCTGCTGCTGGGTGTTGCTTCGTTCGTCTGCTGCTGGGTTTGGTCGCGACCGTGGCTGATTGAAGGTGGTTTGTTGGGTTGCTGAGATCAGGTGGTTCAATTGGTGATGAGGTTGGGTGATTGCAGGTCATTCTTGAAGGTTGGTAATTGATGGTGATTTAGTCGAAGGTGGGTTTCTGGGTTCGTGAATTCTGTGATGTAGGTGGCTTGTGGCTGTGGCTATGCTACTGTAATGGTGATGGTGAAGGAAGATGATGATTTTTTGTGAAGTAATGGTGGAGAATGGTGGTTGGTTTATGTACTGGGTTGAGATGGTGATCACTGTGGAGGTAGTTTATGAAGGTCAAGAGGATTGGTATTGGGTTGTGGTAATGAAGTCTGGTGGGGTTTGTTTGTTTCGGGAGGCTGATTTAGTTGATGGTTTTGATTAGCAGTTGTGTGTTGTAGAATTGGTCTGGGTTTAATGGAGCTACTGGTGATGGTGGTTAGTTTGTTGTAATGGAGCTGGGGGTTTGATGGTGATGATGGCTGGTGATTAATGGAGAATGGAGAATTGGCAGAGTTGACTGAATGGGAAGGAGTGTGTTTGGTGAAGATAAATAGTGATTGTGTAGAATGGTGCTTAATGGTTATTCTGAGGTTGGAAATGGTGGAGTTGTAAGGGTGAATGTGATGATGGTGGTTATGGAGGTTTTTCAGGTGGGTTTAAGGTGCTGCCAGGGGCTATTAGTCTCAGGTCTATGGTGGTTTCTTAGGTAGTTAATGGTGGTGGATAATGGAGGTATGGAATTGGCCATGGTGATGGAGATGGTTTGTAGGTGGTCGTCGTGAATGCAGGGCATTGTTGAAGTGAAAGTAGGTTATTGTGTTGGTGGTTGATTTGATGGTTGTTGCAGGTGTAATGGTTATAGGTGTAGGTGCTTGTGTTTGATAATCTGGTGGTAATTGGGATTAGGTATTGGTGGGCTGGTGATTTTTTAGGTGTTGTAGGTTTATTGTTGGGGTGTTTGTTAGGTAGAGGTAGTGAGGTTTTGGGGTTTAGGTTCAGGTTAGTACAGTAGGTGTATTATGGTGGTATTAAGGCTTGGGTTTCTCATGGTCTAAGTGGTAACAGTGGTAGTTTTAGAAATTGGTTATGGTGGTGGTTGTTTGTTTTAGGTTGTAATGGTAAAGGGTTAGTATGTGTAGGGTCTGGTCATTGGTGAAGGGTTGCAAGGTTGGTTTGGGTAGTTGAAAGTACTGTAGTGTTGGACTGAATGGTATTGGGAGAATTGGTCGCTAAATTCAGCAGCTTTTGAAACTCCGTAGCTTCAATTTGTTTCTTCTCGAATCTTGGCAATGTTCTTGAGCTTCGTCTCAATTCCGAAGTTCGCTTTCGTTCCCGTTCCATGCTCCTGTGCATCCGATACCTGAGAATAAGACAACAGTAACACACCGGGTATAAAATGTGACAAAAAATAGCTCTAATACACTAAAAAACGCCCGGACTAATCAAATAAACACAAGTAGCTCAAGTACTCAAACACTTCGATATCATAGCCTATTTCTCATGTCTTTCGCCCGGAAATCACACAAAACCGTAGGATTTCGAGTGTAAATATAACACTGTAAACGGGGTTATCGAATACCCCCACACTACCTTTTTGCGTGTCCCGAGCACAATCTCGATTAAACTCCCACACTATGATCTTTCAATCCACCGGATTTCATACAATTACACTAGCCATGTGACACACACAACACACACACCCAATGCAATCTACATGACTATAAACAATGCAACTCGATTATCAAAAAATGCAAAAATTAAAACAACACAAATATTTTTTCTTTTTCGTCATAGATCGGGCAATCTCGCTACCACTAACCAAAATCATCAAATTCTCAAAAGTCTCTTCCGAAATTTCACAACCAATAGCAAGAAATTGAAGTAAAATGATCATACGCACAAGCTCACTAAGGGGTCCCCAAACATCCACCATAAACAATCCAAGACTCGGGCACGTCCTTTAGCTCAGAGGGTCTAGGAATCTCAAATTCTAAGATAGTCTTTCGTCGCCAAGTCATTTGTGGTTTTCAGACCCTCTTAGCCGTTATTGCATTTGAATGCAAATTTTCCCAGTGACGGGAGACACAACTCCGTGTAATACGGCTTGACTTTAATTTTCCCTAGTTTCTCTAATTGGATTGAATCCAAATTCCCCACGTAAACGGAGGCACATTAGGTTGTTCAGCGTATCTAGTTCAAGAGAAGATATTGATTTCTTTTGTTTTTCATTCTCTTCTATTTTTTTTCAGCCGTGCATTTAGAGTAACTAAGTGTGGGCTTTTTCGGTTAGCTCTTGAAACCGCCGTAAGGGATGGTGCTGTACACTCCTTAACTTCACTTAGGCTAAGCCAGTGTACCACATTGAACCAACTCTACACGAAGGTCCACCCCAGATTTACAAGAGGCCTCAAGTTTCCAGTCGAAAACAGACTATTCAACTACCCCAAAGGCCGAATCCTTCTAGCACAATAAAGGAACTAAAGGTATGCCCTCGTCTACTTTCCACATTCCCTTAATACCCGGGACATCCTTTCGTGAAACAGGTGCGCAAGATACTAAAAATTAAACACATCCCTACTACGGTGCTTCCTATTCTCAGAGACTCTTTCATTGAACTCTCTTCGGTTTCTTGCTTCATCAATTGCCCTTATTCTCAATTTTTTTAAATTTTTATGGATTTTTGATTTTATATTTTTTTTCATTTTTTTCATATTTTCCTAGACTCTATATGCTTTTGGAAAACTCGATTAATCACATGATTGGGTAGGGGACTCAATAAAGTAAAAGTGCTAAATAAATGCATAAACTACACAATCCTACCACAAACCAACACAATACGAACACAAAACTGTATGCAACAAGGCGATGCAAACAAAGACATGGATAGTGACAAGAACTTGACACGATTTCATACGTGTATACGCAAGTGCACGGTCGAAGTAATAAAGATGAGTTTTAAGATCAGGTTGTCGAACCCACAGGGACAGTCTTAAGATTTTTTTAGCTAGATGATTAATTTAAAGTTAAAGTAACCGGAGGAAGAATTGGTTGATTTAAGAGTTCGTCACCCTCAAACAAGTGTCTGAAATTTAAATAAAAAGCTAAACTAATATTTTTGGATCTTTTTAAGTACTGATTCTGAATTATCACTGATAAAGAAGAAACTAGGTTCTATACGCATCCCCTAGATCAATTCACTTTCCCGGATTGCACTTAGAAACACATAACCTAAATTACGTTCTCGATCACATATATGCTCCTACAATCTTCTTTCGATCTCATGTAAGACTATGCTAAAATTTCGAAGTCGTCAGCTGTCGATCCATAACTGTGTCACCTAGCATGCTTTACGAATAATTCTATGTAATGACCCAAACCCTAACGCTTCTCCTGTCCGTCTATCGCGATACGAGGTTAGCTTTCATTCTTCATTCTAGGCTAATCGTTTTCACCTGTCAGTCCATCAATTTTCACCAAGTAGCAATTATAGTCCGCGACGCTACAATTGCATAAATAAAGTACAAGAATGAAATAAGAACAAAGTCTAGATCATATTAAGACAGCAAGTTCATGAATCAAAGCTTAAACAATCCGGAAAAGTTTCATGACCTAGGTTCAAACGTGAGAACCTAGCAAAGTAAATTAGCTACTCATACTAACGATTACAATAAAGAAGTTCATTGTAAACTTCAAACGAGAGACAATAGAGAGAGTTTAGGAATCTCTAAAGGAAAATCACAGATTCGGCGCGAATCCAAGCTTCTCCCCCGTCCTTCTCCTTCGTCCTCCTCTTTTTTTTTTTTTTTTTTTTTTTGTGTGTGTGTGTGTGTGTGCGTAGAATCCCCCTTTCAATCAGCCCCCCAGTCTGAATCAGAATCTAAACCTCATAAATGGCAGAGCCCACCAATGGTTCCTGGACACTACAGTCTTCGTTCGGCTCAGGTATCTCTTCCACTTGTGGTGGGGATGATGAAGGTTCAATTTTGGCCCACTGTCATATGGCACTGTCTCTTCTTGCGGCTCTTTAATGTTTGATTCCCCTGCTGTTGACTGTTTTTCTATTCGTTTCTTTATCCTCTCCATCATCTCCCTCACGTATTCCCTACCTGTGGCTGAATGCACTTGTGGTTCTTTTGCAGCTATGGACAAAAATTTGGCGCACACTTAATACTACGCCGTTCTGCCATACTCGCTGATGAATCCTCTTGGTGCTGATGAAGCTGAGGTGGATGAACTTGACATGGGTCCCTATTTTCATGATAAATGCCGCATCGATAGCACCAAACTATGAATGCGTCTTCTTCTTCATGATTACCCCTCTAGTAGAAACAGTAGGGGGGACCCGAATAAGAGTCTTCGGTCCACATGCTTATATTGTCTCTTGCTTCCTGCGTTCCTGAGAAACAAACTCACAAGACACCCGTGAAGCACAGAGATATAGAATAAAAATATCAAAACTAAACTAAAATAAAAGTACTCTAAACTAACTCCTAACTAAATAATCTACCGCTGTGCCCGGAAACGGCGCCAAAAACTTGACGCGATTTACTAACGCGTATGCGCAAGTGCACGGTCATGTAATATAGGGGTGGTATTTCAACCCCGAGTTGTCGATCCCACGACGACAGACTTTAGATTATCTAATTAGTTATTTAATTCAGAGTATGGTACAAGAGGAAGGATTTGACTGATTTATGAATTAAAATAACAACTAAGCTAATATTTCTGTATTTTTTATTTTTATATTTAGGAAACAAGATATTGAGAAACTAGGCAATCTCTAGATCACCTAGGGCTATAGACGATTTCCAGTTCAGCTATGTAACACGTCTATCCTATTCTAGTTCAGTCGGGTAATAAACTATGACAATATCCTATCGGTCTCATGTCACTTTACGTCTCAGTTAACTAAAATAGTATCTCCTCTCGGTCTCATGTTGTCTACCGGTCCGTTCTAGCAGGTCATCTACTGGTACGATAACGGGTCCTGTCGGTCCACCGTTTCACGGAACAACTAAATAATCCTACCGAATCTACCCACACTAGGCCAATCCTAACACTTTTCCTTTTCGGTCTCGGCGATTCAGGATTGTTTTCAAATTCTCTACACAATTAGGTTGAGTCACTTTCGTGCATTCATCTAATTAGCTAGTACGTCCGGGTAGCTACTCCGTTCATACTAAAGATTAAGCATAGAACAAGAACATGTAACTAGAACGAATATTAACTTTAAGAAAGAAATTGATTCACAAAATAAACCCTAGTTTTTTTTAATATCAAATCATATCCTAATCGTGTCAATAGACTAAGATCAACAAGTTCAAGAAACTAACATTCAATTGAAGAATCAAATCCAAATGCATGAAACAAAGTCTCAAATCCGGAAAATAACCGTCTACATAAACCCTAGGCTTTCGTAGAGATGCCTAGCAAAGTATTTAGCTAAGAAGAATCAACCAAACACGGTGCAATAGTTTCTCCATACAAAGATTGAGAAAGAAGAAGAAGAAATAAAAAACCAAGCTCTCCAATGGTGGTTTTTGTGTTCTTTTCGTCCTTTTCGTTCTCCCTTTATTTACTGCTCAAAATATGCATGAATACTCCCTTTAGGACGGACTTCTAGGTTATAAGAAGTCCCCAAAGCTCAAACTCTTTAAAAATTACAAAACAGCCCAAAAAATTGTGATTGATCCCTCTGTTCGCACGAACAAACGGGTGTTCGCACGAACATATATTTACTCTCTGTTCGCACGAACACTTTTTTTGTTCCCAAAAATTTTCAGCTTGTTTTTCACCTTTTCTTGGCTGTCCCGAAATTTTCCTTAGTGTTTTTGTTCGTACGAACACAAAAGTGTTCGCACGAACACCCCTGGATATTAACTCATATTTTCATCCTCTTCGACGGACCTTAAGTTTCTCGTCCGATCTCCGTTTTAGCTCCGTGACCTATCGTTGGAAAACTCTTTGAGTCTACATTCAATTTCCACTTTAATCACTCCAAAATGTATTGTGTAACTGAATATACAATCAAAATAGTGGAGATTGCTCACTTTTGCTCTTCTAACTTTGCTTCTCTTGCTTCCTATTGAGTTTGCTTTGCTTCCGAAGTTCGTTTCATGCCTCCTAGCCATAGTTTAGCATCCGTTCCTGTTAAGAAATCATGAAAAACCATACCAAGCGATTATATTTGACAAATAACATCGAAATATGCATCGAAACGCCCGGATTAACAATAAAGTGCTAAAAACTCAACTTTCTACGTTTTCTCAACATTCATAGTGTAAAACTCATATTTCAACCCCCGAATCACGCAAAGATATTAAATATGTGAGAAAATAACTCTAATAGAGAGTTATCACTTACCCTAGCCTCCGAACCACTAAGTCCCTACAAGTCCCGTGTTGGTACGTGAGGGCCCTGTCTCGCAGCCCCCACGTGGATAAGCATAGGTATTTATCCGGTTTATACGGAGCACATCTGGGTGTGCTGGATGGCTGCAACGTGGCTGTGATCTGTCTATCTTGAAAGCACCATCTACATTAGCCCCCTTTTGCGCGAACGTCATGCGCGCGTCTGTTTTGTAGTCGCGCAAAATCAGTCGTGCGTGGGCCCCACGCAGATGTTTGAATTTTGAATTTAGATCCTTGTAGCCCCGAGTCAAAGCCATGACTGCCTAGGGTTTAGAAGCGCCGTTCGATCTCTGACAAAGCATGGCCACCGTGAAGTTAATTAGACGCCACCCACAGATTTTCGCCCATTTTCGAGGCAAGGATAACTCAGAACGATTTGATGGGTCGTCAATCGCTCTGAATACCGAAGCTTTGCTGACTCAGCGAACGTCAGCAGTCGCGACTCTTCGAGGATTATTTAAACCCTTATGCTCCTTCAATTAGAACTTTTCCATTGTTGTTGCTTCTGAGTACATATGCATCAGAGAGAGAGAGAGAGAGTCCTCAGCAAGAAGCCGAAACTTTCGACCAAGTTCTTGATCATATTGTTAACAAATTATCCTAGACAGTTCAAGCGCTCAATCGTCAACAAGGTGAGTGAATGGCTGTTTGTGAATTTTTAAAATCTGTGGTCAAATTTTGTGGATACTCTTCTCCCTATTTTGTTCTTTCCTTCTGCATGCAATCGAATTGTAATCTCTGGTTCTTGTGTTCACAGTAATGGCCCCAAGAAGTCAAACAAGGAAGCTGTTGAAGTGCCGGAACTGCCCGGGGAGCTTTGGTACAAGGCCCCATATCTGGGTGGTGACGAATTTTACCTGGCTACGATCCGGGGAGATGCTCCCAAGGCATAGGTGCTGCTCTTCGGTTGAGGCCCGATCTGAACAGGGAATATTGAGATTTAGCAGACTCTCATGATGTAGAGAGGCTTGGTATTGAAACTGGCCTATTCCCACTCAATGATGTCCTTTTTCAGGCCTTTCTAGAAAAGCTCGATGGGATGGATGAATGGACTGCGTTCATCCTTAACAACCCCTAGGAGGTGCTAACGCAAGATGGAGATTATCAGGCCATCCGTGCGACAAAGGGTTTCAACCTCAAAGCCGACCAGGACATGCTAAGGGTCCTGTTCTTGCGGTACTCGAGAAAAACCCATTCATTCTATTTTTCTCCCTTCGAGGCTGCGCCTACTCTTGAAGATGTGGAGAATATGTTAGAGCCTGATGAGGAGCTTACCCTCTTCACGCAGATGCAGGAGTGTATTGCGGCTCTGAGGAAAGCCGCCACGCGGTGGGTACCTGACGAGACTGAACCTTTCAAGACCTTCATGTCCGTATCCTCTAGCGCGAAAAATATAGGGTCTAAATGGATCATTTTCTTCTTCAAAGACTACGCCAAACCTTCCATCATCCAGAATTTGCTCAAGGGTAACCCCAATGCAGTGATTTATATCGATGGAGAAGGGCTCCCGTAGTTGTTTTGTGGCTTCCTGTGCGTTTCGTTTTCACGTTATCTCATAGATGGGAGTCCGCGTGACAGAGTCTTTATCCACGTGCTTCCACTTGCAGTAAAGCTCGCGCTTGGTCAGAAAATCGCTCTGGGGCCCCTTATCTTGGGTTCTTTGTACTACCGTCTTGAATTAGCCGTGACACACGTTGAGCAGTCGCGAGGAAGGGTCGATGACATTTCCTTTGTCAATGTTGGATTCTTAACCATGTGCGTTTTCGAACGCTGGCCCGCATATCCTCCAATTCCTGTTGATGTAGAATTATGGAATGCGCCTAATGCCACGCGAATTTATCTCTCCCCTCGATCATGGCGTTGGTACAAAAAAAGCTCCCCAACGCAATTTTTTCCTTTATATGCGACGACGTTCGTTACTTCCATCCCCGATCTTATGTTACTCGAATGGAAGACAAAAACATAGATTTCTGGGAGGCTTTCTACCCTGAGGAAGACCACGAACTCACCGCTGAGCATATAACTGAACGGGATTGGGTCTACAGCAAATTCGTTTACTGGGTTCGAAGGGGATATCTACCCGCTCTGCCCGAATATGCGCGTGGTCCCGAGACTTCCAGTTATGAGAAGCTCTCCGTCTTCTATGATCCTGTTCGCGTGAGCCCCCAGTTCGGGTATGATACTGTCTCCCCTTCGCTGTGGCCTAATTCCATTGTCAA
Source organism: Linanthus parryae (assembly GCA_023055425.1). Classification (NCBI taxonomy): domain Eukaryota; kingdom Viridiplantae; phylum Streptophyta; class Magnoliopsida; order Ericales; family Polemoniaceae; genus Linanthus; species Linanthus parryae. The sequence continues at coordinate 101,725,349 of JALGPY010000002.1, forward strand.
GAATTATTATGACAGCATTATACACGACCGGAGTACCTCTCTTCTTCTTGCTGAGCTCCCTTGATTCAACCTTCGCGCAGCAGGAGGGGTAAAAATACTCATGGCTGGGTTAATTCTGGAATTTCCAAACCCATAGTCTCATCAATTTTTAGAATAGTCCTGATCATGCTCATCTTCAACCTAGCGAGGCGCCAGTACTCTGAACAAAGGAGTACCCCTTTAAAAAAACCGGTAGTCGTGATGAATCCCGGTATGGCTTTTAATCTCTGCTGGCTAAAGATCGGAATTTGTGTGCTCGATTTGTTCTTGAAGAAAGATCGACGTTGTTAAGCAAAAATCTTTTACAGCCAAGGTTAAGTATGTGGACTCCTTCATTCAGGTATGATCCCGCCTCCTTCTTTTGCTCTTTTATGTCTACTTGTGTTACTCTTAACTTTCCCTTTCTTTGTATCAGTTTTTTCTGAGACGCTTCGCTTCTGGAGATCGCAGCATAAGATTTATCGACCGCTTGCGCAAGGAGAAGGCAATCTTAAAAAATTCCTCTGCACCTGACCCGACAAGGCCCATGAATCCTGATGTCCAACAGCTAGTTTATGATGCATTAGAAGACTTTCTTGCTTCCCTTGATGAAAGCTTCACGAGAAAGAGAACGTTTGACCAACCCGTGGCTAGTGACGTAGTTACTCAACAATCAAAGCGTTCTCGAGTGGAAGTTACTAAGCAGGCTGCCGTCAAACCCAATTTTAAGAGAAGAGGTACCAATCATTTTTACCACTCATTTTTTCTTTTCGTGGAGCCGATTTCTTTATGACCCTTGAGACATTATTCCTATCCTTCTGTAGGGGATAACTCTGATGAGGAAGAGACGGGAGAACTACCCCTTATTTCTGATGCAGGTCTCTCATGGAAAACTGTAATGGAGAGAACTCCCATAGTTGAAGGTGGTGCCGATGGGGAGCGTCATGAGTTCATTGAAGATCAAGATGAAGAAGACCAAAGGAAAGAATATGATGCTGCTTCTGTCACTCCAGCAATACACATTTCCTCATATGAGGAAGATGTTGGGAGGGAAGCAAGTGCTAAGCAGCTCGGGACGGTTGTGGAAGACGCTTCCCTTGGGGAGAATGCTGGAGGGATTGAGCCCTCTAATCATGATGCTGAGTTGGGTGAGCGTGTTGCACCTGTTGAGGAAAGTGTTGTGGAGGCTGCTCTGACTGGGCACAAATCCCCTACTGATCAAAATAACCAAGGGACTAGGTCAGCTAGGCGCGACGCGCCTCCTGCGCCGAGTATTTCGAGAAGTGTTGCCTCTGCAGGGTGCTTCGTTTTGGATTTGGATGGCCTTTTTTCCGAAAATCCATTTGAAGTATGGGGTTCGCAGACTGCCAATCCTGTTGTTGTTGAGAGAATTTTTTCAATGCCTGAGGCATACTTTGCGCGGGAAGCTCAAGCAGATCAAAGATTGGCCAAGGAAACTGGTTCTAGCTCACAAGCAGTAGTGCCTACTGTCCCTCTTCAGCAGATTGTTGAATGAACTGGTAATATCATTCCCTTTTTTGTTCATGACACTTAATTTCTAACATCATGTTCTTTATGAGTGTTCTGCTTTTGCTTTCGCGCGTGCAGGTATTGACCAAGCATGCCTCGAATGGCTAATGAAAGTGAGCGTATCCTTTCCAACTGCTTTTACTAGAGTGCTGGAACTGGCCCCAAAAGACGAAGGGGAACTCCTCGGAAAGATGGTCGCTCTTTTGGAGAGATTTCATGCGACTACCCGCGCGAACACCACGGTTGACAATGCTCAGGACCTCCTTGCTAGAGCGGAAGAGCTCTAGCAGATCGCGATAGGGCGATTGGATTTAGACTTCCTTGCGTAGAGGTTGACAAAAATCCGTAATTCTGCGCAACTCAGGTCCGAGTATGCTGCCTATAGGGAGAAGAAATCTTCCCTTGACGCGCGCAGGGCAGAGTTGAAGATGATGGCCAAGGAATTTAAGGCAGCCACCAAACGCCATGCAGACAACAAGGCTCGCTTGGAGAAGCTAACTGCTAATAGCATCAGGTTGTCAGCGGGAGATTCCCTCTTGAAGGATTTCTATGTGTATTGAAATTTTTAGCATTGCTAGAATTGCCCTTTCGAACTCTTTAATGTAAATTTTTGTGCCCTCCGTGGCCGCGATCCTTTGATCGTTTGAACATCTTTGAATTTCTATTTTTGCGCGTGCTGGTTCCGCGCATATTGATTTTTTTTATTTTTATTTTCTTTCTTCTTTTGATTGGTTCATGTTTTTTCTTACATGAATGCGAGGTTTTGTTTGATTGCTTCTTGTAGGTAAGTAGAGTTTTTTTCCATTAGGCTTTAGGTTTTTGAAGCTTGTGAGCTATGGCTATCTAGACAGATAGGCTCATGCATCGCTGCGTATGGTTACTATCTAAGCAGATAGGCTTATACGCGCGTACCATTGCTACCTAGACAGGTAGGCTTATACTTGACTTAATGATTTTTGCCGCTATCATAGACAGATAGGCTTATGCTTTTAGCAATGATTTCACTGCTGTCGTAAACAGATAGGCTTATGCGCATATGTCATCTTTTGCTGCAATTTAGAACTGACTAACCCAAGATTCTTGGTGAGTCCCGAGTATTTTAATGCTTTAAAGCTCAAGTCCCCATAAGCCGCCATCATTGTCTAATCGGTTTGATTGTCGTGGAGTTTAAATAAGGCGCGTCCGGCACACAATAATCCAAACCCTCATCATTGCCTAGGGCTATTTTATCGTTCGTAGGCTTTAATAGGGTCATTGATTCTCGTCCGTTTTCGAGGCGTTGCTGACTCAACCGGGAACTGAAGAGTCTCGATTGGGTCCTATATAAACCCCTTTTCTACCATATTGTTTTCCACCGTTGCTACCCTTCTGGGTTCTTGCAATTATTAAAATGCGATTTCTCTTGAGTCCTTGCTATTATTTTCATTGCTTTTTACCCGTTTTCGATCCGTATCGGCTCTGGACCTCCAAGCTTGCACTTGTGCGTTGCGCTATAGAAATGGCTCCCAAGGAAAAAATCAGAAGAAGCTTCTGATCCGTTTGGGCTTTTCGAAGAGCGTTGGTGTAAGATATTCCGTTGGAATGAAGAAATCTTTTTCCCAGTCATGTTTGCAGGGATTATCTCCGGTGGGCCTCCGGCTGAGAATGATCTGCCACCAATTCTTAAACTACCAAGTAATGAATGGGGTGCATCTCTGGTGGATCTCCGGCGGAGAACTATCTGCCATCAGTTCTTAAGCCAGCGAGTAACGAGTGGGGGTGCTTCCTTCCTACACACAATCAACTTCCTACCCCATGAGATGTTCTCCCACTTGTTCTTCACATCAGCAGCCTTCATGGCTTGAAGTTAATCCGGCATCTTGCCATGCCAGGGGTATCAACAAGAGCTCTGTTCTGGTCGAGGACGTCGACGACAGCGTCGAGTTGATCGTAGTCAGTTTTGTAGCTTTAGATTCGTATGTAGGAATCTCTTTGAGCATTCTCTGAGAACACTTTATCCTTTGATCGAAATCAATTTTCATTGTAAATTTTGTTTTGAGCTGCTATCTAAACAGATAAAACCGCATTTGGCTGCTATGAAAAATATGCTTTGCCTTTGCTATTTTGTCTATTAGGATAGACTTGCTTTTGACTGCTATGTAATCAGATAGACACGCATCTTGGTTGTTATGCAACCGTGCTTTGATTTGCACTTGCTGTTGTCTAATAAGATAGACTTTATTTTTGCCATCAGACAGATGGGCTTAGTCGCGTTTGGCTGCTATCTGAACATATAGGATTTTATTTGCGGATGGCTGCTATCTAAACAGATAGGCTTTTAGTTTACTTTTGGCTGCTATCTAAGCAGATAGGCTTTGAATTTTCATTTAGATGCTATCTAGACAGATATGCTTTTGTATTTGCTGCTATCTAGACAGATAGGCTATAATCGCGTTTGGCTGCTATCTAGACAGATAGGCTTTGAATTTGCAGTACTGCTATCATATGAGATAGGCTTACGTTTGCGTATTGATGCTATCTGAATAGATAGGCTTTTATTATGCGTTTGGATGCTATCTGAATAGATAGGCTTACACTTGCATTGTGGTGAGCTGCTAAATCATTAAAGCAAGATGAGACTCGCAGCTGATAAAAGAGCTCTCATATGGGAGAGTTATTATCATTATGTGAATCCCCATATGGGAGGATTTTATGTACAATGCAATTTTTAAGCAAAGTAAAGAGAGAAAGCTATGGATAGTACTTTTTCAGCCACCACATATTGACCGGGGTTGGAGTGGTGGCAGTCCCGTGGCAGCGTAAAATGTCGCAATAACCACTATCGAAGACTTCTTTGACCTCGAAGGGTCCTTCCCTGTTAGCCGCAAACTTGGGATGAGCTGCTTTGCGCATGCAATGGTCGGAAGCTCGCAGGACTAGGTCTCCTACTGCAAAGTCCCTATGCTGGACCTTTTTTGTTGTAGGCGCGCGATATCCTTTCTTTATACGTGGTGTTCGTCCTATTAGCTTTCTCGCGTCTTTCTTCTAGCAGGATGAGATCATGGCCGCGCTCGTTGTCATATAAAGCACTGAAAGCCAGTCTTGCTGAATTTACCTTGACTTCAGGAGGGACAACTGCTTCAGCCCCATAGCATAGTTAGAATGGGGAATTTCCTGTAGGAGTCCTAGGCGATGTGCGAAACGCCCAAAGCGCCATTCCCAGAGAATCTGCCCATTTTTTGTGATCGTTCGCGACCATTTTTCTCAATATTCGGATCAATGCCTTGTTGGTGGCCTCCGCTTGTCCATTTCCTTTTGGATAATAGGGAGTTGAGCATATTTTCCTTATGTTGTGCTCCATTAGTTTTGCGGCCACCTGGCGATTGACAAAAGGAGTTCCATTGTCGGACAGGATGGTGTTGGGGATACCAAAGCGATGGATGATATTTTCCTGTATGAATTTGACCACGACCGCCGCATTTGCTGCCTTGAGTGGGATTTCATCAACCCACTTAGTGAATTGCTCTGTTCCTGTGAGTATATATTCATTCCCACTCGAAGGGGTCGTATTGGTCCGATGAAATATAACGACCAAGAGTGAAACGGCCAAGGAGTCCCCAGCGCATTTAAGTCGACGGTAGCAGCATGCACTAGATTGCCATGGAATTGGCATTGCTGGCATCTTCTGACTTTTGCGCGACAATCAGATTCCATGGCCAGAATTATCCAACTGTTAAGTGATGTATGCATAGCTTCACACCTCCTTGGTGCTCCACTTGGTGGGACATCTCTATGACCTCCTGGGTCTCTTGCCCGTTCAGACACTTGAGCGCGTTCCCGTTGTTTCCTTTATGCCAGAGCAAAATTTCCTCTAAGATGTATCCAGTAGCCTTCCTTTTGAGCTTATCAGCCTCTTTTCTGTTGGCAGACAGAGTCCCCTCTTGTAAGTAGTCGATTTTAGTCTTTCGCCAAACTCCGTCTTCAATTGCGAAAATTTGCAGAGAATCTTTAATCAGGGCGCATTTTTCACAGCTGCTCTGTATGATAGCTGCAAAGTATGAAATTTGTGGCCAATGGATCCCATATCTTTGTGCTTTCCTGTAGATGGAAATCTCACTGTCTCCGCATGAATGTTGGTGAATCTTCTCCAAGGTTGCTCGACCTTCCTCTTCTGTTACGCATCGCATGAGAATTCCCCCACGACCTTTATAGTAGAGCAGGCCATCGTGTATGCAAAATCCCTTGATGGAGACCCAAGTTTATTTGCTGGTTCCATCAGTCATCGCGCGCAGGAACAGTTTGCTTTGACAGGGGAATCCTCCTCACTCAAGTCTTTTTACCAAGGATGGATTTGTTTTCATCTCATTCAAGATCTTTGCTGGGCACTTGTCAGAGCTGATCTTGGAACCCAAGGTAGCTAGTGCATCCGCGTGTCGATTGTTGGATCGAGGAGTGTGCTCATACCTTACAGAATCAAACTTTTGAACCAACTTTTACACTATCGATCGGTATTTAAGCAAATTAATCTCTTTTAATGCGTACTCCCCTGAAGCTTTCTTTACTATCAGGTTATAGTCTCCCATCGCCACGAGATTCCGGACTTCCAATGACTTGGCTGCAAGCATTCATGCGAATAGAGCCTCATAATCCACCTCATTGATGGTTACTGTGAAGTCTAATTTGGTCGATATCTGAATGACTTCCTGATCAGGCTTGATTAGCACTATCCCAATTCCACCTCCCGATCTTATTGAAGATCCATCGAAGTGCAGTTTCCAATACTGGTCATTAATTGCGTATGTTGAGTCAAGATCCCTGAATGTATTTTGGTTGGTAATTATTTTGAGTGATGAAAGACAAAAGGCTAAGACATAAGCAGCAAAGCATTTCAGCTATCTCAAGGCCTTGAGATTGACTGAACTTCAAAGCCTTGAGTTATCTTATTCTGCTATATGTTCTAACATTTCTGTGTTGCAGAATTGGTTATCTGATTATGCAAATCAGTGGTTTACTGCATATACTTTTGGATTATACTATTTTTATATCTAACACAATTGAAGATGATCAGAACAGGAAGAATCAAAGCTATCTGGGTTTTACTTTGAAATTCTGTGAAGCAGGTTCAGAGCTCCAAGGCCTTGAGATATGCCTTGAGCTGCTGACAGTTTTTACAGAACTTAACTGATTATTTCTTGCAGGTTGTGACGCTTAGTATTGTGATAATTTACTCACTTATAAGTATTTTAAACTTGTTTTTCATGATTCATATGTCTTAGAAGATATACAGGTTATTGTTCTAAGTTTGTTAAAACAGTTTTATCAGAAACTGTATAACCAAACAGTCTTAGTACTGTTACCTTTCTGGATTTTCTTGTTGAATTTTTTCAATGCTGTTGTAGGGTTCTAAGCGTGCAGGAGCAATCTCAACAAACTCCAACGGATATCCACTTGAAGCTGTTTGAATTTAAGTTGAAAACAGAAGGAGGATTTGTAGGAACTGAGATCCTAAAATCTCTCAATCAGTTGCAGCTGTTGATAAAAGAGACCGGATTGAATTTTAAAGAAAGAGAGGCTTGCAGAATACTCTGAGAGGTGTGACAAGATCGTGGAAGATCATTCATTCAAACACACAATCATTCAAGCTTCATTCCAGATTCCTGAAGATCAAATCAATCCAGTTTTCCAGAAGAACACTTCCAGGCTTCAACAGCTTATCTTCATACTGTGTTATTCACTTGTACTCATATCTGTGTATCTATAGATTATCTTAAACCTCACTTAAACCTAGTGGTTGGTTGTTCAAGTGAACAACAAGAGGTTCTTGTTAGCTCAACAGTTAGTAGCTGGAACTAGATACGTTTGGAACCACAAGCTGTATAGGTGTAAGGGAAATCACTTAGGCTTGAAGATCTAGGGCTGTTTCTGTGTGAGTAATAAGAAGTGTTTTCCCAATCCTGGTGGGATTAGATCCCACTGAACTCTGTAAATTGCTTTGTGTTCTTTACTTTTCTGTTTGATTATTATCTGCTGCACACAACTCAAATCAAACTAGGGTTTAAAAACTGTTTAGAATTGTTCATAGCTCAAGGCCTTGAATCTTACTATTTTTCCTTTGTAAGTTTCAGACAGTTTACAAAATCTCAAGGCCTTGAGATTTGAGTTTCACACAAAGCTTTCCTGTTAAACTTTAAGTTTTGCAAAAAGTTTCCATACTCTATTCAACCCCCTTCTAGAGTATTTAGGTCCTGTATTTAGTCTACATTACACACTTTCAATTGGTATCAGAGCTTGTGTCACTGTTTTTAGATCTAACAATCTGGTGACTATGAGTAATGTAGGAGATGGTGGATTCTCACAAAGAAGGGCAGCCAACAGACCTCCATTGTTCTGTGGTGACGACTTCATGCATTGGAAGGCATTGATGAATATGTTCATCATAGATCAAGACATGGAACTATTGTCAATAGTTTAGAATGGTCCTCATGAGTGCTACACTACAACTGATGGAGTCAGAACTGTCAAGTCTGAGGAAAATCTTTCTGTCATTGAACTGGAAAAGGTATCAAAAAATTACAAGGCTATGAATTTGCTATACTGTTCTTTAAATGCAGATGAGTTCAACAGAGTGTCAAACTGCAAGAGTGCCAAAGAAGTGTGCGATAAACTGGTGGTGACATATGAAGGAACCAGTCAGGTTAAGTAGACAAAAATCAACATACTTGTGAGGCAATATAAGTTGTTCAAGATGAATTCAGATGAGACCATTAAGGAAATGTTCAAAAGATTCACTGATGTGGTAAACAACCTGGAGTCATTGGGAAAGAAGTTCTCAAATGAAGAGAAGGTCAGAAAGATTCTGAGAAGTTTGCCAAAAGCCAAGTGGGAGCCAAAGACAACAGCCATTGAGGAAGCTCAGGACTTGAGTCTTCTTCAGCTAGATGATCTACAAGGAAAGCTACTCACTCATGAAATGTCCATGAAGGATGTGGAAGGTGATTTGAGTGAAAATATCAGGAATCTAGCTCTTAAGGCAAAGTATAGTGAAAATTCTCAAAGCCTTGAGACTGAGGACGAACCTGATGATGAAGAGGCTTTAGCATTGATCTCCAAGGCCTTGGCCAGGATTCTCAAAAAGAAAAGAAACTCTGGTAACAGGGATTACAACAGAGAGAGATCAAGACCCTCAGGCAGCAAGGATTACAAAGGTAAATCTTCATCACAGTCACATAAAACTAAAGTAATGAATTGTTTTGAGTGTGGTGATGCAGATCATTTAGTAAGGGACTGTCCACAAAAGAAGAAGAACAGGAATTTTCAGAAGAAGGATGGTGACAACAAAAGGAAGAAAGCCATGATGGCTTCTTGGAGTGATTCTGATTCATCAAGTGACTCAGACACAGAAGAAGAGCAAGCAAACTTATGCTTCATGGCAAAGCATAATGAGGAAAGTTCATCAGACAGACACATTGAAGACATGGTAAAATATTTACTTGCTAGTCCTTCTGATGTACTTCCTGAAATTCTCAAAAGTATGTTTCTAAATGAGGAAAGTTATAAAAATGATATTTCTGCTTTAAAGATTAAGATTCATGAGCAGGTAAAAGAAAACCTGGACCTTGTGTTTTCAAACAAAACTGTTGAAGTTTCTAAGAAAAAGCTGGAAAAAGACATTAAGGCCTTGGACAGCAGGTTCAAAGTCTTGAAGGCACATATAAAAGAGGTTGTTGATCAAAACACTCTTTTAACTGAAAGATATGCTGATCTAAAGGCTCATTCTGAGAATTTAGAACAACAGATTTGTACTTTGACTGAGAAACTTCAAGAGTCCAAGAAGGTCCTAGCTAAGTTTAACGGCTCAGAACATAATCTGAATCTCATTCTTGGAGGAAGTCTGAAATCAATGCATAAAAGTGGGATTGGCTGTAATCCAAATTCTCCAAAGAAAGGCCAAACTACTTTTGTCATATCTGGTAGCAGACATTCTCCAAAATGTCATTACTGTGGAAAAATTGGTCATGTAAAATTAACTTATCCCTTCAGAAGATCTGAACCTCACATTATGAGAAATACCTATCCTTTTCAGCTTAAGGGACAGGTTAGACAGATTTGGGTTCCAAAAAGAATTAGGCCACCAAATATGGCTGATTCTGACTATGACTCAAAGTTCTGCACTTGGTCTAACAGCCTGTTGAGGAAATGATTTTTTTTTTCAGGATGTCACCAAGGCCTTGAAAGATCAGAAATGGATTTTAGACAGTGGATGTTCCAGACATATGAGTGGAAAGAGGTCTCTCTTTACTGAACTTACAGAAAAATCTGGAGGAACAATCACACTTGGTGACGAAGCAAAATGCAATATCATTGGTATAGGTAGTATTGGTAATGGTTCTAAAAATTCTATATCTGATGTTTATCTGGTAGATGGACTTAAGTATAATTTGCTTAGTATCTCTCAGTTATGTGATAAAGGTTATAAAGCTGTATTTGACAAGGAGAAATGTGTGGTGCAAGATGAGAAATCTGGTGATTCCATACTCACTCCTCCTAGATCATATAATCTATATGCTATGAATACTAACACTGTTGCAGGTGACAAGCTAAAATGCCTCAAGGCCTTGAAGGAAGATTCAAAGCTTTGGCACAGAAAGCTTGGGCATATTAGTATACATACTTTGAACAAAATCATCTCAAAGGACTTGGTAAGAGGTTTACCATCACAGAAATTCTCATATGATGAGGTTTGCAAGGCATGTGTACAAGGTAAACAGACCAGAAGCTCTTTCAAGCCAAAGAACTTTGTAAGTACTTCTAGACCCTTAGAATTGCTGCATATTGACTTGTGTGTGATAACTCTCTTTTAGGAGTTATTAATATACTTTCTTATTACTTGTATTAGGCTTATTTCACATGATTTATATGATATATGTGCACAAATATGTGAATTGGACGATTTATAAACCTACGAGTGAAAAGTTGTGTTTCTAGCTTACTTGTGCATGTTTTCTCTCATATTTGCTATGATAATTGCACGGGTTGTTTAGAGTTGTGTATCTCAGGTAAAATAGGTGCAATGGAGCTTATGAGATGCTTGGATATGCTTGGAATGGATCTAGATGAAGAGGAGAAAAGGAGATGCACAAACGAAGAAAAGTTGGAAAAGTCACACAGGACCAGCCTGCACTCTTTTCGATGCCCATGAAAATCTACAAATAATTTTGAAGTAAGGCTCGCGCCATTGAAAAGTAGACATCCGTAGCTTTCCAACGGTATATGGTAGGCCCATAGAAGAGTCCGTATGAGGGAGATACAGCCCGCGCAAAATCAGCAAATAATTCTGTCCGGGAATTACAAAGTAGAGGGGCTGAAGTGCAATTTCGGCTTGTTTTCATTAAAAAGCGTGCCCAGCTGGTAAAAAACGGGGAGGACGACCTAAGGAAGGGATATTCACGTATCTTCGAAGTCTTGGGAGCTAGGGAAGATAGGAGACAAAGCTTGGAGCTTGGAAGATCATCAACATTGAAGATTCAAGCGTTTGATCATCTTTTCTTCTTCTATTCTTCATGAACTTCATTATTTTGGATATGTTGATCACTACTATGTCTAGCTAAACTTCTTAAAGCTAGGTTATTGATGAGAAACTAGGGTTTGAAGACGTTTTTCCGGATTTTGGACATGATACATGCTTTTGCTTAAAGTTTATGAATGTTCTAGTTATCTTACATGTTCTTGTACTTCATTCTTAGTATTCTCGGCTTGATCACCCTTAGGATACTAGTCATTGAGATTGTTGCACGAAAGTGAACTTTTTGATACATGTTAAAGAATATTGTAGGTGATCTTGTAGTTTCTTGAGACCGAGAGGAGATAGAAACTTTGTTAATCGTGTGAGGGTAGTTTCAATTGATTTTTGTTAGAACTTAGTGAATTCGGTGGACCGATAGGACCCGGTGAACAAGCCTAACAAATCAATTAGATTGTAGTGATAGACGGAGGTGGACCGAGAGGACCCGAAATCTATTATTTACACAAATTCACGTGAGATCGAGAGAAGATCGTGATGAGCATTACCCGATATAACTAGAACCTGAGTAGAGTGTTTCATGCATAACCCGGAAATCGTTAACAACCCTAGGGACCATCAATTTCCTAGTTCTTCCTTATTAATCGTATTACATCACAATTTATCTTCTTTTAAAGTGAAAATTCTCCAAAAATATTTAATTACTTGTCATTTAATTTTAGTCGCTTGTTTGTGGGCGACAACTTTATAAAATTTAAACCCTTCTTACCGGTTACATAGATATCTCATAATTACTTTCTAGTTAACTAATAATCGTAAATTCCCTTGGGTTCGATACTCGGAGTCGTAAAATACTCCATATACTACTTGACCGTATACTTGCGTTTAAGCGCGTAAAGAATTCGTGTCAAGTATTTTGGCGCCGTTGCCGGGAATTTAACGGTTTATTAGTTTAGTAGAAATTGATTTAGGATATCTCTTTTACTTTTTGTTTAATTAGCTACTTGTTTTCTCACTTGTATTTTAGTCTGCTTTTCAGGTCATCAGTGTATGTCCAGGATCCCTAGAGAACTTGTGCCCCCACTTGAAGACCCAGATCAGTTATACAGAGATCAGAGGAGAAGACAGAAACAGAGCACTATGGGTGATCAATTGACCAACGCGCAGCTCAATGAGAAAATGGAAGAGTTGGCGAAACTGTTAAATGATCGCAACGCCCAGACACCGTACAACAAGTCTGGGCAGGCTATTGTGGAGAAATTCCAAACGTCCACGTATGGACACAATCCGGCAATTGTAGTGCCAGACATACAGGCTGAGCATTTTGATCTCAAGCCAGCTACGATCCAGACAGTCACCAATCAGTTCCAGTTTTATGGGAACAAGGATGAGGATCCCAACGATTTCATTGGGAAGTTCAATGCTTATATCAAGACTGTGAAGTATAAGAACGTGACTCCAGAGGCATTGAAACTTATTCTATTTCCCTATTGTTTGAAAGGTGCAGCTGAGAAGTGGCTTGAGTCGAGAGCTCCGGATTCAATCACTACATGGGCTCAATGTGTGGATGAATTCATGGCAAAGTTTTACCCAGTTCAGCGGGTGATTCAGTTACAAGGTGATATCCTTGGCTTTCAGCAGCAGGCCCATGAGACCGTGGTAGAGGCGTGGGATAGATTTATGCATTTGATCAGGAAGTGCCCAAATCACGATTTTGGGGACTACAAAATTTTGCAGGTCTTCTACCATGGCTTAGAACGCCATAACCAGGAGCTGGTTAACAGAGAAGCTGGAGGCAATTTTCTGTACTCTGTTGACAAGGAAGGAGCATGAGGTCTTCGATTCTGAGAAGACACCTGTCATGGTCCCCCAATCAAAGGGCATGACTCCACATGATGAGGAAAAGTCTAATGAGGTATTACCACCGCCCTCTTCTTCTAAAGATGTACCTTTTCCATTGAAAACTAGAAAGAAGAAGGATGACTCTGAGGAGTACAAGAGATTTCTCAATATTTTCTCCAAACTGCACATAAACATTCCGTTGATTGAGGCGCTGCAGAAAATGCCTAAGTATGCGCGGTTTATCAAGGATGCAATCTATGGATAACTTTCAGACAGTGAAACTGAATGAGCAGGTGAGTTCATGTGTCTTGCATCGGCTACCCAAGAAGAAGAAAGATCCAGGTAGTTTTGTGATTGAGGCTACACTTGGTGGGGCATATACAGGCAGGGCTCTATGTGATTTGGGGGCGAGTGTCAACATGATGCCGCTTTCAATATTCTAAAAGCTAGGTGTGAGGGAGCCTAGTAAAACCTGGATCAATCTGCAGTTCGCAGATAAGTCGTCCAAGAACGCCATTGGGGTGGTAGAAGACTTACTTGTGAGGGTTGGTAGTTTGATCATGCCAGCTGATTTTGTGATCCTTGACATGCCAGTCGATGACGTTCCGATCATTCTTGGTAGGCCCTTTCTGGCTACTGGCCGAACTTTAATTAATGTGGAGAATGGAGTGTTGATCATGAGGGTCAACGATACTGTTGAGACCTTTCAGGTTTTTCAAACCGACTCCTCACTACACTTATGAGGTCAAGCCAGACTTGCCATTTCCTGTGAAAGTTGTGCGCAGAATTTCAGAGCTGACACAAGAAGATCCGCCAGATCCTAAGGGTAAAGAATCGAGTGTGCAGGCGCATGAGGTAGTCATGAGTATCCAGCGCCAGAAGTTGGATGCGACATGATCTGCCAAACCACCTTTCTGAGCTTCATGAGGTAACTGGGTCGGGCCGTCGATCGTAAATTACAAGCTCTCGTTGGGAGGCAACCCAACGTACTTTTCTGTTTTGGTTTAGAGAGTGTGTTTTAAATATTGTTGTGTGCGTTTTTAATTCCGTTTTGTTATCTGAGGGGTGAGAGAGCGAGAATTTGACATTTGAAATGAGTCTCTGCAGGTTACAGGGTAAAGACGCGATCCGGACTCCCCTTATTGATGCGTACCGACGAGAATGTGCGCATCGGAGTCCGAACGCAAAATAGGATTGCAAAAGAAAGAAGAACAAAAAAAAATATTTGCGGATTGCGAGGCAAAGAGGTATTTCATTGCTTGAAGGGAGAATTCTCGAGTGTGTTGAGAAATTTCTCACACGTATGAAGTTCACACGAGTTGAGGGAATTAACGGTGAAAACGGCATACGCATTGGAGTTCGGGAGGTCAAGTAAAAAAAAAATCTAGAGTCAGGGGTGTTCGCACGAACACCCCCTGTGTTCGCACGAACAGGAGCCCCCAAAAACCCACTGTTGGATATTAAGAACAACAAATGTTGTTCCTGTGAACAGGGGTAAAAAAGGGAAATCATATCTTTTTGAGGGTCAAAGAGGTAAATTGAGTCAATTTTTTCACATCATCGGGAAAAAAACTGGGTTCTTCTCCTTCCCCAGTTACGCAGACCGTCAAACCTCTCTGCAATCTCATCCAAGTCTCCGGCGAGTCAATTGATTTCTGGTGAGTTCACGACAGCCACTTTTTCCTCCCGCGGGTTCTCTTCACTCCGGCGACCACAAAAACCGCAGCGGCAACCTCCACCATAGCCGACCACTTTCGAAGCCACAACCGAACCCAAATCGATACCCACCTTCACCTCGGTCCGAACCCAGATCGAACCCATCTTCTCCGACCACCAAACCGCCGGATAGCCATGAAAGCCGGCGAAGAACCCTATCTCCGCCCACTCCTCTCTCACTGAGAAACAAACCCACACCCTCCATCTCCGAAATCACTAGCCCTCAATCCATCTCTCTCTCTCTGCGACCCAAACACCCAACTGAACCAAGCTCAAATCAGACACCATCCTCAGCAAATACGAACGCCACCCAGCCCCTGTTTCGCCCGCGAACAGAGCAGCAATCGTCCATGGATTCCAACCGAATTCTCACCGGTTCTTCTTCCATCCGATTCGAAACTCGCAGCAACCGCCATCAAAATCCCTCTCCGAATCGACCCCGGAAGCCGCAACCGCAATTGAACACGATCGAATCCAAACAAAACCCACCTCAATTCCAATCAGGGAGTTCTTCCGACTCTCTCAAGTAATGTATGAAAGCTACGACAATTCCATTCTCGAACAGTGGGTTATTGACTGGTTTATGTCCATCTCTCAATTGACAGCTGTGGGGAATTAAAAAGAGTATCAGTACAATACTTGAGCTATTTAGATCTTGGGTTTGTGTTGCTGCTAAGTTCTTTGGTAGTTGGCTTCAATGATGATTATAAAAGTTGAGGATGGGTTATTCATCCTAGTTTGTACTGACTTCGTGTATTTGAAGAATGAGTTGGGTTTGGTAAGTTTCATGATGATTCAAGGAAAAGGCAACCAACAAACAGTTGGCGTAACTCAAACAATGGAAACAAGACACAGCCACAATCCTATACTATACAAAAGACATCAGGGTGCAACTCTTATAGATTAGTCCGAGTTCGAAAATGGATGAATAGTTTGACGAAGCAATCGACCCCGGTGTGTTAGTTCGCATTCGACCGTTACGGGAGCTAGTATTTTCGTACGCGATACGAGCTCGGGGATTCTTCGTTCCTTCTTTTCGTCGGCAGCAATTGATCAGTCGACCCCGGCGTGTTTCGCACACTCGACCGCAAGGGAGCTTGCATTGATGCGCACAATGTTTGCTTGGGGATTGTTCTTGCTATCTCAGTCAGCACTTATCGGATTTCGTCCCCGACCTTGTGTCGGTTGTGAGTATTCTTTTCTCTCTCTTTACATACCGTTTAGGCACATCGTACTTGCTCTAGGATTTTATTTTTATAATTCTAGGGAATTACTTGAGTACTTGCTTAATTTCGGTACACACAACTTGTCACGTGCACGTAGCTTGAATTATCTCTAAATTTATTGTAGCTACCTTCTTGTGCCATGACTTTGACTCCGAATAGAATTACCGCCCCTCGCATTTGAATGCCGAGTCTTCTTGGTTGATCTCTAAATTCGTTGAGGACAACGAAGCGTTCTAGTGTGGGGGGAGTTTTAGTCTTGACTAGCCAGTCAGTGTTTGCATCGCCATGTCTGCATATAGTTGTTCGTGTCGTATTGTGTCTATTTATGTGGTCCGTGTCGTGATATTGTGATAGTATATCGTATTGTGATATGTTAGTCGTGTAGTGTATATACTTGTTTGAGTTTGTGTTTAATATTGCACGTTTTCTTATTTGAGTCTACCTACCCTGTCGAATGTCTTGTGTAGTTTCGTTTGTGTAGTTTCGTTCTTGTCGGCTTGCATGTAGTGTAGGAAATATGAAAAAAAATCAAAAAAATAAAAAAAAAAATTGAAAAATCCAAAAAAAAATTAAAAAGTGAAAATTTTGAGAAAAGGGCAATCAAAAGAGGCTAAAGTTTGATAAATAGCGATGTGTGAGGATTTTAGGCGTAGAGCATGATTTGCGACCGAGAGTGACGACGTGAGTTCCCCCTAGTAGGTACAGAGAGACTTTCTTTACGAGAGTGCCTACCTATTTTTAATACTTACGTGATTTTCAAAGCCAAAGTGTGTGCCTATTTTCTTACAAGAGCTGAGCTAGGTGTGAGCTAAGCAAGCCGAACATCCATGTGTACGTCTTAGGTAGTCGCCAACCCGCCTTGTAGTGGCACACGAAACAGCTGTGCGAGGTGTGTATTAGAGCACTCACTGCTCTTAGAACTCACCTTGTAGGACCATTAGACGCCCCAATTTGAACCTTGGATTCTTTGCTAGCCTTCGGACCTAGGGTGACGATTCTTGGCCTTCATCATAAATTGATTAGAATCACCACTTTAGTGTGTCACGAGGGGGTTGTGTAGTTGAGGGGGTTCGATGAGGGAGTGATTATACAATTCATTGAGTTTTACATCTCGCTTTCACTTCATTGATTATCTTAGAGGGGATGTGAGGGTGAGTGAGTAGGCTTGCGCACTTTGGTGTGGCGGTGTTCCATGCCATTACATCATGAACACAGTTGTGGAGAGCCGTGAGTGTGTGAATCTAATACGCACAGAATTGGGTTGGGAGAACTTAATTGGTGGATCGTGCTAGGTACCGATTTCGATTACTTTGGTGTAGGAGGATCGGTTGGATTAGGCACGAGATACATTCATCTTCGGGACTTTTGACTTCGGACATTGAGTGTGAGCTTGCGACGACTCCGCCCCCACACATGTATTTCATTGATTTTGCGGCTTGGATTTACATGGACTTTGATTGAGTTAGGAGGAGATGATATTTTTATGTGATATTCATTCATCGATTTACGTGTTTCCTTCTCCTAGCATATTTGATTGTTATTTGAAGACCACTCGGATATTATTGTTGGATTGTGATGGTATTTTGAGAGAATTGTGAAAAAAAAGAGAAAGAAAAAAAAAACAGAAAATAAAAAAAAAAATGAGAGAAAAAAGAAAAAGGAGAGATGAAATAAAGTTGAGTTGGAGTTGAATTGAAACGAGTGGTGGAGCTACTTTGACGACGACGGTTCACGTTTCATGCACGACGAACGACGATGGCCACGGAGATCACTATTGTACCGGGGTTTGAGGGAATTGAGGGCCGGAGGTGGTGAGCTTTGGGTTTTGGTTCCTATCATCGTGGTGAGGGTGTGTGAGATGTGGGATTTGATGTGAGAATGTGACGCTTAGGACTTTATTTCGACGAGATTATCTTTATGTCCCTAAGCCTCATCATGTGAAAACCGTTAGCGGATTAGGAGCTCGGACCTTGCATGTGGCTTTGCCTAGCGTAGTCTCTTATTTCGTGGCACACGCGAAGAGGTAGCGTACTCTTGTACTTAGTAAAGTTATACTTTCTATACTAACTAGGGGAGAGTCTCGTTGTCGAGTTTAGTTTCAACTCATGCTTTGTTCCTAGGATTCTCATCACTTCATGATACCCGATTTAAGCCAATGGAGATTGCCCGATCTCAACCAAAAAGATAAAAAGTGTGTTTTGTGTATATATGTGTTTGTGTAAGATCGAGTCGTAGTTTGCATTTGCATCATATTGTTGCATTGTTGAGTCTTGTGTCGTTTGCGTCTTGAGTCGGCTAATAAATTGTGGTTTTACTCGGGACGAGCAAAAGGTAAGTGTGGGGGTATTTGATAACTCTCTTTTAGGAGTTATTAATATACTTTCTTATTACTTGTATTAGGCTTATTTCACATGATTTATATGATATATGTGCACAAATATGTGAATTTGACGATTTATAAGCCTACGAGTGAAAAGTTGTGTTTCTAGCTTACTTGTGCATGTTTTCTCTCATATTTGCTATGATAATTGCACGGGTTGTTTAGCGTGGTGTATCTCAGGTAAAATAGGTGCAATGGAGCTTATGAGATGCTTAGATATGCTTGGAATGGAGCTAGATGAAGAGGAGAAAAGGAGATGCACAAACGAAGAAAAGTTGGAAAAGTTACACAGGACCAGCCTGCACTCTTTTCAATGCCTAGGAAAATCTACAAAGAATTTCGAAGCAAGGCTTGCGGCATTGGAAATTAGACATCCGTAGCTTTCCAACGGTATATGGTAGGCCTGAAGACGAGTCTGTATGAGGGAGATAAAGCCCGCGCAAATTCAGATAATAATTCTGTCCGGGAATTACAAAGTAGAGGGGCTGAAGTGCAATTTCGGCTTGTTTTCATTATAAAGCGTGCCCAGCTGGTAAAAAACGGGGAGGACGACCTAAGGAAGGGATATTCACGTATCTTTGAAGTCTTGGGAGCTAGGGAAGATAGGATACAAAGCTTGGAGCTTGGAAGATAATCAACATTGAAGATTCAAGCGTTTGATCATCTTTTCTTCTTCTTCTATTCTTCATGAACTTCATTATTTTGGATATGTTGATCACTACTATGTCTAGCTAAACTTCTTAAAGCTAGGTGATTGATGAGAAAGTAGGGTTTGAAGACGTTTTTCTGGATTTTGGACATGATACGTGCGTTTGCTTAAAGTTTATGAATGTTCTAGTTATCTTACATGTTCTTGTACTTCATTCTTAGTATTCTTGGCTTGATCACCCTTAGGATACTAGTCGTTGAGATTGTTGCACGAAAGTGAACTTTTTGATACTCCCTCCGTATCTCTTTATTCTTCAAAAAATTTGAGTGCACGGGAATTAAGAAACGTGGTTTATTGACTATTTTGCCCTTACTCATTTCAATAATTCTACTTTCTTCACCGCTCCCTCTCTCTCATCTCTGATGGTAACAACATCAACTAATTACTAACCACAAGAAAAGCACACCACAACTTCATCAAGAACAACAGAAGATCAAACTCTTCAACATCTACGGCTACAAAGTAGCTTAATCACGTCAATATGCCTTCAAATTCTTGAAAACTTACATTCATTAAAAAAAAAGTAGATCTGAAAGATCTGTACAACAACAGAAGAAAAAAATAGGAGAATGAGAAGAGAAAGATGAAGAAATTGCAGAAGGAGAAGAAGAAGAAGAAGAAGAAGAAGAAGAAGAAAGAACAAAGCCCCCGAGGTCGAATCGGTCAACCCTCCTACCGCCGTGGCCGCCGCACCCACGGTCCGCCTCCATGGTCTGCTTCCCACTGCGAAGATTTAACAGAAGATGAGAAGAAGATGAAGGAGAAGTTGAAGTAGAAGAAATAAAGCGCAGATCTCAGTTATGGAGACGAGAAGGGAGAGAGAGTCTTATCAGATCTGTTCGACTCCACCTAGACCAACAGATCCACCACCGTCGTCGCTCACCACCGTCGTCGATGGAGGAGATGGTGATGGAGCTGACCGATCTGACTGATATGCTATCCCTCTCCCATGGTCTCCTTCGATCTCTCTCCCCCAGCCTTCGTCTATCGTTCGGCACTCCCTCTCCCTCCCTCTCTTACTCTTACATCGATCCGTCCCTCTCTCTTCCTATCTCTCTATCTGTTGAGGGAAGAACACAGAGGAACTTTTGTGTGGCTAGGGTTAAGATGTCTCTTGTTTGGATAAGGAGAGAGTTGAGTGGTTGGGGTGCTGAAATTTGATTACTAGCCCACAATTATATTTGGGCTTAGTTGATTAGGTTTAGTCTTAAATCTAATTAGTTTAGCCCGATTACAAATTGTGGTGGGTTTTTTTCATTAAGGGTATAGTTGTATTTTTGTTGTAGAAAGTTTCTATATTTGGAAATTTTGAAGAATCAGAAGATACGCCCAAAATGGCAATTTTGAAGAACCTGGTGATACGGAGGGAGTACATGTTAAAGAATATTTTAGGTGATCTTGTAATTTCTTGAGACCGAGAGGAGATAGAAACTTGGTTAATCGTGTGAGGGTAGTTTCAATTGATTTTTGTTAGAACTTAGTGAATTCGGTGGACCGATAGGACCCGGTGAACAAGCCTAACAAATCAATTAGATTGTAGTGATAGACGGAGGTGGACCGAGAGGACCCGAAATCTATTATTTACACATATTCACGTGAGATCGAGAGAAGATCGTGATGAGCATTACCCGATATAACTAGAACGTGAGTAGAGTGTTTCATGCATAACCCGTAAATCGTTAACAACCCTAGGGACTATCAATTGCCTAGTTCTTCCTTATTAATCGTATTACATCACAATTTATCTTCTTTTAAAGTGAAAATTCTCCAAAAATATTTAATTACTTGTCATTTAATTTTAGTCGCTTGTTTGTGGGCGACAACTTTATAAAATTCAAACCCTTCTTACCGGTTACATAGATATCTCATAATTACTTTCTAGTTAACTAATAATCGTAAATTCCCTTGGGTTCGATACTCGGAGTCGTAAAATAATCCATATACTACTTGACCGTATACTTGCGTTTAAGCGCGTAAAGATTTCGCGTCAGTGTGGTCCTATGAGAGTTCAGACCCCAAAAGGTAAAAGGTATATCCTTGTTATAATTGATGATTATTCTAGATTTACTTGGGTGATGTTTATTAGAGACAAAACTGAAGCTTTATCTGGTTTTTCTAGATTTTACAAAGAGCTTCAAACTTTGAAAAATTTACCTGTTGCATCCATTAGGAGTGATCATGATAGAGAGTTTGATCAACTTGACTTTGATTTGTTTTGTGCAAATCATGGCATTTCACACAACTTTTCTGCACCTAGAATTCCACAGCAAAATAGAGTAGTTGAAAGGAAAAATAGGACACTTGAGGTTATGTCCAGAACCATGCTTCTTGAAAGTAAGTTGCCAAATTTTTTATGGGCAGAAGCTGTTAACACTGCCAATTATGTGCTGAATAGATGCTTGATCAGATCTATTTTTGAAAAAGACTCCCTATGAATTGTTTAAAGGGAGAAAGCCTACTGTTTCTTATTTTAAGCCCTTTGGTTGTATCTGTTTTGTGCATAATAATGGTAGAGACAATCTTGGTAAGTTTGATGCTAGAAGTGATGAAGGTGTATTTCTTGGATATTCTCAAACTAGCAAAGCTTATAGAATTTACAATAGAAAAACCAAGATTGTGGAAGAGAGCATTCATGTAATTTTTGATGAAAGTACTAAGGATTCTCTGAGTGAAAGTTTTGCAGATCTAGATTTGAACAAGCATGAATCAGATGATGATGCTGTGAAAGAAGACAAAGGCATAACTAATGTACAGAATCAACCAGCAGAATCTCAAGGCCTTGAACCTCCTGCTGAACCAAAATCTCAAAGCCTTGAGACAGAAGCTGAAACTTTCTATGATGCTCCCTCTACTGTTTCAAGGACTCAAAGCCTTGAAGGAGAATACTCATGGGTACCAAGAAAGAAGTTTAAGTACCTTTCAGACCATCCAGCTGACAGCATTATATCAGATCCATCAATTGGAATACAGACAAGAGGACAGTTAAAGAACTTATGTGCTTTCAGTGCATTTGTATCTTTGATTGAGCCTAAGAATACCAAGGAAGCTCTGGAAGATGCAGAATGGATTATTGCAATGCAGAGTGAGCTGAATGTGTTTGAAAGGAACAAGGTTTGGAATCTGGTCCCTAGACCTAAAGATAAATCAGTTATTGGAACCAGATGGGTATTCAGAAACAAGCCTTATGAGAATGGCCAAGTGGTAAGAAATAAAGCCAGACTCGTAGCTCAAGGATATAATCAGGAAGAAGGTATAGATTATGAGTAGGCTTTTGCTCCTGTTTCCAGGTTAGAAGCTATTAGAATACTTCTTGCATTTGCATCTCACAATCACATAAAGCTATATCAAATGGATGTTAAATGTGCTTTTCTAAATGGATACTTACAAGAAGATGTTTTTGTAGCACAAGCCCCTGGTTTTGAAGATTATCATGTTTATAAACTGGATAAAGCTCTCTATAGTTTAAAACAAGCTCCAAGGGCTTGGTATGAAAGACTTTCAAAATTTCTACTTGAAAACAATTTCAGAAGAGGCTTAGTTGATAAAGCTCTTTTCATTAAACACCAACAAATTGATCTGTTAGTATTTCAGATTTATGTAGATGATATATTATTTGGTGCTACTAATGATGCTCTTTCAAAAGAGTTTTCTAGTATGATGTGCAGGGAGTTTGAGATGAGCCTAATGGGTGAACTGAATTTCTTTCTTGGACTTCATATATTACAAATGAAGAAAGGAATTTTTGTGCATCAAGGAAAATATACCAAGGACTTATTGAATAAGTACAACATGTCACAGTCCAAGGTGATTAAGACCCCTATGAGTTCATCGCTCTCTTTAGACAAAGATTCAACTAGTAAGAGTGTGAATCAGAAGGAATACAGAGGTATGATTTGATTACTATTATATTTAACTACTAGCAGACCTAACATTATGTTCAGTGTCTGTATGTGTGCTAGATTTCAAACATATCCTAAGGAAAGTCATCTGACTGCAGTCAAAAGAATTATTAGATATTTGAATGGAATCAGAGACTTAGGGCTTTGGTATCCAAGAAGATCTAATTTTATGTTGAGTGGCTATTCAGATGCAGATTTTGCAGGTTATAAAGTAGACAGGAAAAGTACTTCTGGATGCTGTCAATTTCTTGGATCTTCATTGATCAGTTGGCATTCCAAAAAGAAAAATTCTGTAGCATTATCAACTGCAAAAGAGGAATATATTGCAGTTGGTGCTTGCTGTTCACAAGTGTTATGGATTGCTCAGCAACTTAGAGATCTTGGCTACAACTTCATAAATGTGCCAATTCATTGTGACAATACAAGTGCTATTTCAATCTCTAAGAATCCAGTTCAGAACTCAAGGACAAAGCACATAGATGTGAGACATCATTTCCTTAGAGATCATGCAAAACAAGGTGATGTTGTTTTAAATTTTATCTCTACTTCAATGCAAATTGCTGATATTTTCACTAAACCTTTGCTAGATGATAGGTTTTCATCTCTAAGGCTTGAATTGGGGATGTTAAACAAGGATGCATTGGTTTAGGGGGAGTATTAGTACTTATATGTGTATATGTGCTGAGATCTCAAAGCCTTGAGATTATACTTTCTAAAGCCTTGAAAGTATAGCTCAAAGCTTTGAAGTTTCTCAAATTGCAGAAAATCTCAAGGCCTTGAGATTGTTCTCCAGGTCTTGATAATATCTGTATTTATTTATTTATTTTAAAAAATCGGATCATCAAATATCATATCTTATCTTTTTAGATAACCGCATAATATTTGAATTACTCAGAGAATTTTCTAAAATATCCCAAAAAGATTTTTCAAGATCCTATTTTTGCATGTTGATATTGCAGAGTCCTTTTATAACTCATCCTTTCCAACCTATTTAAGCTGAAAGTCAGGGCTTTTTCTTCTCATTCTCTTCCAATTTTCTGCTACTACTCTCTCTCTCTCAATTCCTCTCAATCACATTCTCTTATCAAAACCCTAAACCCTAAAATGGAGCGCAAATCAGCCAGAATTCAGCAAAAGGGAAATCCCTCTGGCAGATCAAAGAAGAGAGCAAACAAGGAGAAGATAGGTATTTCTGATTCAGATTTAGAAAATACTCAAAGCTTTCATGAGGATACCCCTCCTGAAAAGAAGTCAAGGACAGAGAAGGGAGATGAAGGCTCAAGTGTTGATCCACAACAGGAGACTCAGGGTGGTGATCAACCTAGGTCAGAGAAGAAGAAAGGGGGAGAAAAGAAAAAGGCTACTGAAGAGGAAAAAGGGAAATCAACTCAGGAAAGCCAGAAGAAACCAACTGAAGGAGGACAAGAAGAGACCAAACCCTCTGAGAAGAAGACTAGGGTTAAGCAAGTTGCTTCTGCAACTAAGAAAGTATATCAAGGTAAGAATGTACTTCCAACTGAGAGGTTTGTTAGTTCTGAAGTTAGAACTGTTTGGATGCAAGGATATGCATCATCTAAGGCCGCTTTCTGTAGCATGATTTCTCATGAGTTATTGGATAAACTGGACATAGAATGCATGAGAAAGTTGAGGGAAACTGCTGTTTGGAAGGTTCTAAATC
Organism: Linanthus parryae; assembly: GCA_023055425.1. NCBI lineage: Eukaryota > Viridiplantae > Streptophyta > Magnoliopsida > Ericales > Polemoniaceae > Linanthus > Linanthus parryae. Next base: position 101,749,846 of record JALGPY010000002.1, read on the forward strand.
CTATTTCAAAGGCTTATCCTAGGTTAACTAGGTTATTTTATCTGAACTTGGTGTCTGAAGGTGATGATAGGATGGTTTTAACTTCTAAAGTGGCTGGTGTGGATTTGAGGTTAGATCATAGGACTTTTGCCAAAGTCTTGGGCATTCCTAGAAAATACAATGTAGGAGATTATCCTGATAGGAAGGAGTGTCTGGATAAGGCAAAGGAGATGTTCTTTATTGAAGGTGTTCCCTCTGGTCCAAAGAAGTTGACACATTCTATGCTCAACTGTGAAGCCAAAATTTTGTTTACTATTCTGATGAGGAGTGTAGTTACCAGGGAGAACTCACGGGAGTTAGTAACTGATAAGGTTCTGATTTTGATATATCTGATATCTCAAGGGTTTGAGATAGATTTGCCAACATTTGTTATGGAGCATATGATTTATTGTGCAACCAGGACTAGAAACCATCCTCTTCCATATGCTAACCTGTTACCTCTTTTCTTTGAATATTTTGATGTGCCTGTGAAAGGAGAATAAAAGATTACTGGAGGTTTTGGGTTGATAGATGAGACTGCACTTCAGAGGATTGGGGTAGTTCAGACTGGGAAAGGGCATTGGAAATTTTATTCTGTTTTGTCAAAAGAAGAACTTGCTGAGAAGGAGTTTATTAAGCCTAAGGGGACTGCATCTAGGAAAGTACAAGCCAATGAGGATTACTCTCTGCTGGTTGAGAAGTTAGAAGATCACCAGGTTGAGATTGAAGATCTCAGACAAAGGTTGTTTGACTTGTCAACTGAATTCAACCAGTTCAAGGGCTTGATGAATTTTATGAATGGGAAGTTGGATGTTGTCATCAAGGGCTTGAATCTGGAGAAGATACCTTCTGCTACTAATCATGACACCAGTGTGGATTCAGAAGAGAAGCTGGGAGATTTTCTGAAGAAGAAGAAGAAGAAGAAGCCAATTCCAGTAGTGTTAACTTCAAAAGATTTGTATGAACAAACTGATGAAGAAGATGATAGTGAATACACAGGTGTTGATGCAGCTACAGAGGTAGATTTAGTACAGGCCAAGAAGAAAGTGGATGAGATACTCCAAGAAGTGGTTGCTGAAGTTGAAGCTGAACAAGAAGGTAATCAGTCTGCACAAGATGCTGCAAGTGAGGAAGAAATAGGAGAAGGCTCAGAGAAAGGCCAGACATCAAAGAAGAAGTGAAGATCAGAGACTGCCAAAGCCTTGACCCTCTATCTCATTCTCTTCTATCTTTTCTATCTCAAGGCCTTGACTATTTAGCTAAATTTTCTGTTTTAAGTTTATTTTCAGACTCTGAGTAATGATCCTACATCTCTTCAACCTTATTTGATGAAAGTCAAAAAGGGGGAGAATTAATGTGGTATAATGTGGTATTTGTGTTCTGTTTGCAGTATTTGGAGTAATAATAAGAATGCCTAGTTTTATTTCTGTGGTATTTTGTAATGTTTATTCTCACTGCTTATCTGTTTGGGTTTAGTATATATATATATATATATATATATTGTATCTGCAAATTGTGGTTATTTAATTTTTTGAATATGAGTGGCAGGAAGATCTATACAAGACTGTAGGTTTTGTCTTTCATCAAGGGGGAGATTGTTGAGTCAAGATCCCTGAATGTGTTTTGGTTGGTAATTGTTTTGAGTGATGAAAGACAAAAGGCTAATACATAAGCAGCAAAGCATTTCAGCTATCTCAAGGCCTTGAGATTGACTGAACTTCAAATCCTTGAGTTATCTTATTCTGCTATATGTTCTAACATTTCTGTGTTGTAGAATTGGTTATCTGATTATGCAAATCAGTGGTTTACTGCATATACTTTTGGATTATACTATTTATATATCTAGCACAATTGCAGATGATTAGAACAGGAAGAATCAAAGCTATCTGGGTTTAAATTTGAAATTCTGTGAAGCAGGTTCAGAGCTCCAAGGCCTTGAGATATGCCTTGAGCTGCTGACAGTTTTTACAGAACTTAATTGATTCTTTCTTGCAGGTTGTGACTCTTAGTATTGTGATTATTTACTCACTTCTAAGTATCTTAAACTTGTTTTTGATGAATCATATGTTTTAGAAGATATACAGGTTATTGTTCTAAGTTTGTTAAAACAGTTTTATCAGAAACTGTATAACCAAACAGTCTTAGTACTGTTAGCTTTCTGGATTTTGTTGTTGCAGTTTTTCAATGCTGTTGCAGGGTTGTTAAACGTGCAGGAGCAATCTCAACAAACTCCAAAGGATATCCACTTGAAGCTGTTTGAATTTAAGTTGAAAACAGAAGGAGGATTTGTAGGAACTGAGATCCTAAAATCTCTCAATCAGTTGCGGTCGTGGATAAAAGAGACTGGTTTGAATTTTAAAGAAAGAGAGGCTTGGAGAATACTCTAAGAGGTGTGAAAAGATCGTAGAAGATCATTCATTCAAACACACAATCATTCAAGCTTCATTCCTGATTCCTGAAGATCAAATCAATCCAATTTTCCAGAAGAACACTTCCAGGCTTCAACAACTTAACTTCATACTGTGTTCTTCATTTGTACTCATATCTGTGTATCTCTAGATTATCTTAATCCTCACTTAAACCTAGTGGTTGGTTGTTCAAGTGAAAAACAAGAGGTTCTTGTTAGCTCAACAGTTAGTAGCTGGAACTAGAAAGGTTTGGAACCACAAGCTGTATAGGTGTAAGGGAAATCACTTAGGCTTGAAGATCTAGGGCTGTTTCTGTGTGAGTAATAAGAAGTGTTTGCCCAATCCTGGTGGGATTAGATCCCTCAGGCAGAGATTAGGTCCATTGGGACTGAACTCTGTAAATTGCTTTGTGTTCTTTACTTTTCTGTTTGATTATTATCTGCTGCACACAGCTCAAATCAAACTAGGGTTTAAAAGCTGTTTAGAATTGTTCATAGCTCAAGGCCTTGAAGCTTACTATTTTGCCATTGTAAGTTTCAGACAGTTTACAAAATCTCAAGGCCTTGAGATTTGAGTTTCACACAAAGCTTTCCTGTTAAACTTTAAGTTTTGCAAAAAGTTTCCATACTCTATTCAAGCCTCCCTTCTAGAGTATTTAGGTCCTGTATTTAGTCTACATTACACACTTTCAGCGCATATCTAAGGCCCCTCGAGTTCTTCTGATACAGGCTCGTAATTTTCATCGGGAAACTGGGCAAACAGATCCGCCATTGCTTGCGATTTGATGGCCTTCAGTTGCGCACAAACAATGTCATATTGGGAAATTGTCATGTACCATTTTGCCAGCCTCCCACAGGGCGGCGAATGGACCAACAGGTAACGTATATGATCGTTCTTAGTAATGATGACAACTTTGTGGGATGCGAAATAGTGTTTTAATTTCTCGATAGCGAAAAACGGAGCTAAGATGTAATACACCGGTATTTCTTGGCCTTCAAACTCTTGGGCTAGCAGTGCTCCGATGGAACTATTCGTTGAGGTTAAATATAGTAGCAGAGGCGATCCTAGTTGAGGCGTGATCATGACTCTGGGAGAAGCCAAAAGCTTTTTCAGATTTTCAAATGCAGCCTGATGCTCCTCCGTCCATAAGAACGCTGCGTTCTTCTTGAGAAAATTGCCGAGGCAAAAAGTTAAATGTGCAATAGCTGGTATAAATCTTCTTAGGTATGAAAATTTTCCTTGAAAAGCTTTGAATGTTGTTTGAGACTGTGGTGTAGGCAGACGAGTGATCGCTGAGATCTTTGCAGGGTCAGGCTCAATGCCGTGTCGGTGAATTACACAACCCAAGAACTTTCTCGAACTCACTCCGAATGCGCACTTCATGGGATTCATTTTTAGCTGGAAAGCCCGGTATCTAACGAATACTTTCCTTAATACTTTCAAATGGTCCTTCTTCTGTTTCGATTTGAAAACAAAATCATCCACATAGAACTCATATTCTTGATGTATCATGTCATGGAATAACACCATCATCGCGCGTTGACAAGTAGCATCTGCATTCTTTAGACCAAATGGCATAACGATGTAATTGAAGACTCCCACATGCGTGATGAACGCCGTCTTCTTCGCGTCCTCTGGGTCCATTTTGATCTGATTATAACCACTAAACCCGTCCATGAAGCTAAAAATTTCATGTCCTTACGTAGAGTCGACCAAGAAATTTATGTTTGGGAACGGAAAATCATCTTTAGGGCAGAACTAGTTTAGATCTCTGAAGTCCACACAAACTAGAAGACTTACATTCTTCTTTAGGACATGTACTATGTTGGCGAGCCAAGTGGGATGATGATTAGGTTCGATGAATTTGGAAACTTGACAATATCCTCTTTGATTTTGACAAGTATTTTAGGATGGAGTGTCCTTGCACTCTGCTTGACTGGCTTGGAACCTGGAATAACATCCAATCTATGCACAGTGATGCATTGATATAACCTCGGCATCTCGTCGTAATCCCATGCAAAGATATCCCTGTATTCTTTCAATAATTCGAGCAAATTTTGCTCTTCTTCATTGTTAAGATCTGCACTCAGGAAGACATGCCTCTTCTTTTCTTCCGCAGGGCTTAGGAATACTTCCTTTAGCTTTTGCTTTTGTGGCTTCGGGCGATCCTCCATGCATTCGGAGGACTCCTTAATTTCTTTCAGCAATGGGTCCTCCTTGTTCTCATTTGGAGCCTCTGTTAGCTCGCAAATTTGTCTGGGGAATCCTCCAATGGAGGAATTCGAAGATGACCCCGCACGCTTTTAGATGCGGTAACACTTCATGCCATTGGAGTAGAAGCTGCCTACTTGCTTGCCCTCAGCGTCATGCTCGACAACCCTCTTCAGGGTATAGACACTCTTCTAGTTGTAGGTAACCCTTGGAATTTCCTTCCGCGCGGGTTGCTTCTTCTTAGGCTCCTCTCCCATCACCATTACCCTTGCTGGTGACTGGCCCTTGATGTCTTCCCTCTTAGGTAGGGGAGTTGGCTGAAACGGAGCGGGAGTAGCTTCATCTGCCATTTTCGAAAACCACACGGCTTCGGAAAAGTGTGCCTCTTCTAGGTTGAAAGGATTCACCGAGGCTTGTATAGCGGCCACTCTGTCTTTCCAGATGGCCTCCATTATTTGGTGAGCCGTGGAGGGTACGGCGTCAAAGCGATGGATCCACGCTCGACCGATGATCATGTGGTAAGTGGTATTGCCATTGATGACGTGGAACTTGGCAGATCACTTGATATGACCAATCTGGATCTCTAATCGAATCCAGTCAACCGTCATTCTAGAGTCGCTTCCGAAGCCCATCAGCGGTGATGGCTTCTTAACAATTTTGCTTTGAGGGATTTTTTCTAATTCCAAGGTCCTTAGTGGTATCACGTTCACTGCGGCTACATCATCAACAAAATCCCTCTTGAATTCAACATCGTTGACTAATGCCGTCACATACAACGGCCTCTGGTGACTCGCGTCCATCTTTTTGTCAGATTCACCGAATGTCATGATTAAACCATTCGATCGCGGAGCCTTAACAACTCTGCCATTTGAGGTGACCAATTATTCAGCATAATCATCTGCCACCCTTAGGATGGCCTTTATCATATGGTTCCTACAGATGTTCGAGAAATTCATGTCATCGAATAATTTCTCGAATTTGTTGGAGTCCTTCATGCGTTCATCACGTGAATCCTCAGTGTCTACACCATAGTCTTCTTCCTCGCAAAACTTCTGCGACCACTGGTATTCCTGCGTCTGTGACTTCCTCTAGGTTCATGATTGAAATCACGGCTATCTCCTTCACCTTGGGATCTTTTTGTACATGACATTGCAAGGGGTTGTTCCGTTTGTCTTTGGGCGGTTCGTCAATGACCAGCTGCCCTTCTTTGACTTTCCTGTCTACCAGCCATCTGAGCTTCTTGCATTCCCTTGTCGGGTTCATGATTTGTCCATAGCATTCGCACCATTTGGGGTCCAGTAGTTTCTCCCTGGTGGGTTTATGCTCTAATGCGGGCAGAATTCCATCTCTCCGCCAATTCTTACAAAGCAGATCGCGTCTTCGATTGAGCATGGCAGAGGCGGTGCCTCTCGGGACGCAAGTCACTGCTGCTTGTGAGGGGACGCCATTGAATTTACCTCCACGTCCCGTCCGCGCTTGTAACTGAATCTCCCGATCTTGAAGCCAGAGCTAGTTGGCGTGCGATTGTGAGTGTTCTTCTTCCTCCTCTTTTCCACCAGCGGCTCAATGTTCCTGGTGTAGTCAATCAACTTCGATAACGTAGGCATATTCAGATTGATTAACATACCTTTGTATTCATCATGCATGCCCTGAAGGCATATTTCCACCAGACGGCTTTCCAAGACATCGTCGACACACTCCAAGGACCTCCCTCTAAACATCTTGATGAAGACGACCCCTTTTTTGTCATGCCTCTAGTACATGCAGGAAAGATGGATAGTGGTGACCTTCTCTTCTACTTGAAATAATTTGGTGTAGAATTTCTTTACCATGTATTCCCACGTCTTGACAGACCCTGCTTCGAGGGTCCTGTACCATTTGTAGGCGACAACCCCCAGAGACTTGGGGAATTCGTGCATCAGTAGCCTGGTGTCAACTCCATGGGGGCCCATTAGGTCCACGAACCTCATCATGTGCTCGTGCACATTCCCACATACCTCATCGAATTTATCCCACTTGGGCGCCTTGTACCCATCAGGATTTGGAATCAAGTAAATGTCCCACAGGAATGGGAGGCGCGTTGTCAATTTCGGGATGACAGTATCTGGGAAACTCTGGTTCGCGATGATGTTGTCTATCCGCTGTTCCAAAGCTGCGAAGTCCGGGATGTAGGGCATGCTTGGATCATAAAGTGGCAGAGGTGGGAGTGCATAGATCCCTGAAACTCCATTCGCTTTCAAAGGCAACGCAGGATGCAGAGAGGGATTTCCGGCAGATACTAGGGGCGAGCCTTGTTGAATCCTTGATGCCTGGGATGCAGACTATAAGGAAGGGAAGTCTGCGGGTTCGGCGGGACGGGCGTGTGCACTGTGGAAGTGGTGGTTATCCCTGATGGAGGCAACTGAGTTGCTGTCGGTAGGACAGAGGCTCCTTGGGCGGTATTCTGAGCAAGTCCACCTAGGATTGCCATGATCTGAGTGATCGGGGCAGACTGAGCCTACATGGCTTTCTCCTGGCTCTGAATTATGGCTTGCAACGCTTCTATAGAAGTCCAGTCTCCCAAAACCGTTTGAGTATTGGTATTAGTGTTGGGAGTCTCTTCCTGGGTTTCGTCTCTCAAAGGAGATCGGTCACCCTCACGGCGGTTATTTTCAAGAGACATAATAGCTAGATTGATTGGCTGAAAAGGCAGAAGGTGGATGGTTTCATGTCGGGTGCACCTAATTGTGCGGAAGGAAATCCTTCGGAGAGATCCAAGTATGCACCTCAAGTAGAGAATAAGAACACAGAGAGACGTAGGGTGTGTGTAGGGAGAGGGTAAGCAATGGTAACTGTGAGAGACAGAGAGACAGCTTAATAGCAAAACCTTTGGTAAGTCCAGAAGAATTAGTTTAGAACTCTAGCGTGTCGTAACGGAGGGCTAACGATCCTATATATAGTGGGGAAGTGACTGTTGTGAGGGGGTTAAAGCACCATAAATGGCGGCTTAATGGTAGCCCCTATAACGGCACATTTGACCGTGTATATAGGAACCGTTAGGCACCTGACCGTACATACTGGAGACCTTTATAAGGGCAAGCCGGGTTTATAGGACGTGGCCATTAAGTCTCTCAAAGCAGTTACAAAGGATGGCGCGCGAGCTGAGTTTTCGCACGCGCGCGACGGACCTTACCCTAGCCTCCGAAGCACTAAGTCCCTACAAGTCCCATGTTGGTACGGGAGGGCCCTGTCTCGCAGCCCCCACGTGGATAAGCATAGGTAGTTAACCGGTGTATACGGAGAACAACTAGGTGTGTTGGATGACTCCCACGTGGTTGTGATCTGTCTATCTGGAAAGCACCATCTACAAGGGAACAATCCAGCACTTATTTTTCGTTAGTGACCCCATAGAAGGAAAGTGTGAAACATATTTGTTTTATAATAACTTCAATTCGATGCCATAACAAATTAGGGTTTCATTCATCTTTTCAAAATGATATTAAAAGGATAATTATAACCCATCCATCTAAGAGGTGAAATAGAAGAGTGAAATAAATGGTGAAGCTTAGTAGCAGCAATCACAATATTATGTATGCAGGAAGAGGGTAAGTCTCTTAAACTTAGAATTCATTCAAATCTTAATTTAAATTCATTAAAAAGTATGTTTAAATGTACAAGAGTTTTTATTTCAATTTTCCCTTCATCATATTTGTGAAGGAAGACGCAAAATGCTAAATTTCTCTCACCCTCTAAACCCTCAATATGGGCTTGTGGACGTCGATGTTTGTTGCCTGTAGATTGTGAAATATGGAAAAGAAAGATTCATTGTGGGAGAAAAAAACTAGGGTTATGCAATATGGTACATGACATAATGATCGTATGATATTATAAAGAATGAAAATGAGCCTGATATAGGCTAAAGAGAAAAATTACTAAACTACCCGCAAAGAAATCAAAAAAAAAAGATAAAGAACTATAACATGCCCTCTCAAACTCACGATGCTGCAAGAATCTTCAAGAGTTTGTTAACAAGAAATTTGAACAGCAGAACATTGCGTGACTTGGTAAAGAATTCCGTCAGCTGGAGAGATGATGGTACAAATGGAACATTAATAGTACCCTATAACAGATGATGGTGAGTGATATGAAAATCAATCTCAATATGCTTGGTTCTCTCGTGAAAGACTGAATTGTGTGCAATCTAAATAACATTAGTATTATCACAAAACATATTTGTAGGCTCAGAAACAAAAACACCCATATCTCCAAGCTACCAACGCAACCAAATAGTCTCAGGAGTGGTAGATGCCATGGCACGATACTCTGCCTCTGTAGAGGATCATAAACCACACTCTTCTTCTTGCTCTTCCAATAAATTAGAGAAACACCAAAAATTGTACAAAATCCTGTAATAGACTTGCAACCCGTAGTATCATTAGCTCAGTCAGCATCACAATATGGCCGCAAATGCAATGACGAACTCCAAGGGAATAGGAGACTCCTATAGAGTGTTCCTCGTAAATAGCGCAAGATACGAAAGACTTTACTCTAGTGAGTTGTGGTGGGTGAAGTAACAAACTGACTGATAAAGTGAACTGCATGAGCAATATCTGGCCTTGTAATAGTTAGATAGACCAAACATCCGACAATAGTACGATATAAAGTAGGACCAGGCAATGTCGTACCATTGGAAGTAGAGTATCGTACATTAACCTCAAAAGGCATATATGATGTTCTATTGTCTGTAAGCCGGGAATGCTTAAGGATATCCACCGCATACTTGGACTGAGAGAGAAGATAACATGTTAGAGAATAGGAAATTTCTATACCAAGAAACTACCGCGAAGGATCCAAAACTTTCATCTCAAACTGACGAGCTAATTCCACTTTCAGTCATGCAATTCCAATTACATCATCCCTAGTAATTATCATGCCATTAAAATATAATGAAAGAAGAATGCAAACAAAAGATGTATATTTTACAAAGAGAGCAGAATCATAATTTCTTTTATAAAAACCAAGAGAAGTAACCACGGAAGAGAATTCCTCAAAACAATCTTGAGGATCTTGTTGAGACCATATATAATGCTCTCTTGAGCCTACAAACTTCTCCAGGTTCATAAGAGACCCCCCAGAGGTGGAGTAATGCATAATTATTCAAGCTGATCACCATATATAAAAGCATTTTTAACATCCACATGAGAAATATGCAATTGACGAACATAAGAAAGAACAATAAGAGTACGTACGGCGGACATTTTAGCAACAGGAGCAAAAGCCTCCTCATAATATGTACCATACTCTTGAGTAAGACCCTTAGCAACCAACCTTGCTTTATAACGTTCTAAAAACCCATCAAACTTATGATAACTCTGCATTAGGAGTTATATCTTTAGGATTCACCACCGTTTTGCGTGCATTTTGATGCATTTGTGTGAGAAATTGACCAAATCCTAGTCGTTCTGAGCATACTTGAGTTTTGACATCTATTTTGTAATTCGGGCGTTTTTCGTATAATTTATACATTATTTATCGCATGTGATCTTCCACTATTTGCTCGTGTTGTGGATTTCAGGAACCGGGAGCTTGGAGCGAATATTTGGAGCGGGAACGAACTTCAAAAATAGAGGATGGCTCAAGGATATGCTCGAGAATGTACACGAAAGAGAAAGAATCAAGAAGGAGGATGAAAAGGGCTGAATCCAGAAGTGTTCGTGCGAACACCATGCTTGTTCGCACGAGCAAAAACACTTAGACAAATTTTTGATGGCCAAAAAGGATGAAAAAGGGTCTGCTAAAAAGTATGAACAGGAAGTTTGTTTGCACGAACAGAGAGCAAAGGTGTGTTCGTGCGAACACACGACTGTTCGTGCGAACAGAAGGCCAAAACGCACTTTTTGGGGCTGTTTCGCAATTTTTTGAAAGATTGGGCAATGAAGACCTATTCCAACATAGGAGGCCATGCTAGGAGGATCTATAAGGCATACTTTTGAGTCTTGGAGAGCAAGAGGAGTTGGAGACGGAGCTTGAAGCGAAGAAGATCATCATTCTTGAAGATTTTTAGCATTTGATTACTTTTTCTTCATCTATGCTCTATGAATTTTGATATTTTGAGTTTGTTGAACAATATCATGTCTAGATAAACTCTCTAAGCTAGGTGATTGATGGAGAACTAGGGTTTGTGAACTATTTTCCGGGTTGAAGACTTGGTTCATGTTTTGAACTTAAATCTTTGAATGTTTTAGTTATCTTATGTATTCTTGTACTTCATTCTTAGTGTTCTTTTCTTGATCACCCGTAGGATACTAGTTGTTGAGATTGTTGCACGAGAGTGAACTTTTTGAGACTTGTTGAAGAATATCGTAGGTAATCTTGTAGTTTCTTGAGACCGAGAGATGATAGAAACTTGATTAACCGTGTGAGGGTAGTTTCGGTTCGTATCGACAAGACATAGTGACGGGACCCGGTGAGCGAGCCTAGCGAACCAACTAGAGAATAATGATAGACTACGGTGGACCGAAAGTACCTGAAGACAACCGATTACACAAATTCATGTGAGATCGAGAGAATATCATGATGAGTGTTACCCGCTGTAACTAAAACTTGCGTAGAGTGTTTCAAGCATAATCCAGAAATTGTTAGCAACCCTAGGGACCATCAATTGCCTAGTTCTCCTTCTTAAATCGTATTCCATCAAAGTTATTCTCGTTTAAAGTGAAAATCATACAAAACAATTACCTTAGTTGTTAGTTATTTTAAGTCGCTTGTTTGTGGGCGACGAACTTTCAAAATCAAACACTTTTTACCGGTTACTGAGATATCATTGAATTAAACTTTCATTAGATAATAATCGTAAAATTCCCTTGGGTTCGATAATCGGAGTCGTAACATACTACCATTACTACTTGACCGTATACTTGCGTCTAAGCACGTTAAGAATTTGTGTCAAGTTTTTGGCGCCGTTGCCGGGGTATTTAACGGTTTATTAGTTTAGTTAGACATTGATTTAGGATATCTCGTTTATTTTTGTTTAATAAGCTATTTTGTTTTCTCACTTGTATTTGAGTCTGCTTTTCAGGTTATCAGTGTATGCCGAGGATCCTTAGAGACCTTGTGCCCCCACTTGAAGACCCTGAGCAGTTATTCAGAGATCAGATGAGAAGACAGAAACTGAGCACTATGGGTGATCAATTGACCAACGCGCAACTCAATCAGCGGGTGGAAGAGTTGTCTAAACAGTTGAATGATCGCAACGCCCAGACACTGTACAACAAGTCTGGGCAGGCTATTGTGGAGAAATTCCAGGCGTCCACGTATGGACACAACCCGAAAATTATAGTGCATATATACAGGCTGAACCCTTTGATCTCAAGCCGTCAACGACTCAGACGGTGATCAACCAGTTCCAATTTTGTGGGAACAAGGATGAAGACCCCAATTATTTTATTGGGAAGTTCAACGCATATATAAAGACTGTTAAGTACAAGAATGTGACCCCAGAAGCGTTGAAGCTCATTCTCTTCCCTTATTGTCTGAAAGGTGCAGCTGAGAAGTGGCTTGAGTCAAGAGCTCCGGATTCAATCACTACATGGGCTCAGTGTGTGGATGAATTTATGGCTAAGTTTTACCCAGTTCAGCGGGTAATTAAGTTACAGGGCGACATTTTGCGCTTCCGCCAACGTGATAATGAAACTGTGGTAGATGCATGGGATTGTTATATGCACTTGATTAGGAAGTGCCCAAATCATGACTTTGGGGATTACAAAATCCTGCAAGTTTTCTACCACGGTTTAGAACGCCCCAATCAGGAGTTAGTTAACAGAGAAGCTAGGGGAAGTTTTCTATACTCTGTTGACAAAGAAGGAGCTTATGCACTCATGAAGCAGCTTGCTAAGCAGGACTCACCGTTTTATGATTCCAGGAGATTAGCAGCATTACCTGAACCAGAGGATGATGAGTGGAAGACTGGGATCAGCAAGATTGTGTCTGACTTAGCCAAGCATATGTATCAGGACAAGAAGAAAGTGGCAAGCGTAGAGGAGCCAGAATATGAGTCAGCTTTGGCATAGTTAGCAAGCGAGGATGTGAACTACGTGGGGGCACAAGGACAGCAGCAGAACTGGAATCAAGGGAATTACAGACCAGGCACAAGGGATCATCCAGGCTTCAGGTATGGGGATCAGTCTGGAACGTCATATGCACTGGGGTTCCAGCATAGGCCATAAGTTTCACAGGCTCCACCAGCAGCTGTTGTAGCACCAAATCCTGATATATTTGAACTGACGAAGGCATTGACACAACTGAGTAACAATATGAAAACTATGACCACCAACGTGAACAACATGTCCGCACAGGTTACTGCTGTGGCTGCTGATTTACAGGCTATGAAGACTTCTCTTCACTCCCTAGAGGTACAGGTGGGTCAGATTTCTACTCAGCTATCAGCTAGAGCTCCAGGTTCATTGCCGTCTAACACGGAAGATCATCCTCGTCAAATCAATGCGATCACTACTCGAAGCGGGGTTGCATTGAAAGATCCGCCATATCCAAATCATGCTAGAGCCGATGCTTCTAAGGCTAAAGAGCATGAAATTTTGCATAATGATGCTAATTTCGTGATCCCCCATCAAAGGGCGCGACGGATGAGGAGGCGGTAAAACACAAGGATGAGGTACGTGTTGACACTACTACTGTTTCTAAGGCAGTTCCATATCCGTTGAGGACGCGAAAGAGGGATGATTCTAGAGATTTTCAGATATTTCTTGATATGTTCAAGAAAGTGGAGATTAACATTCCTTTTGCGGAAGCTATATAAAAAATGCCTACATATGCCAAGTTTCTCAAGTATATTCTTTCAGGAAAAAGGCGCATGAGTGATTTTGCACATATTAACTTGACGGGTGAAACTTCTGAATGCGTCAGGAATGGATTGCCTAAGAAGAAGAAATACCCTAGGAGCTTTGTGATACCAGTTACTCTTGGCGATTCTCTTACAATGACTGCTTTGTGTGATTTGGGGGCAAGCATCAATTTGATGCCCTTATCCGTATTCAGGAAATTAGGTGTGGGGGAGCCTCGTCCTACCCGAGTTACCTTCCAGATGGCTGATAGATCTATTCGTAGAGCACATGGGGTGATCGAGGATATTTTGGTCAAAGTGGGAACTCTCATCTTTCCTGCTGATTTCGTTATCCTAGACATAGACGTTGGCGAAGTACCTCTAATTCTTGGCAGACCCTTCCGAGCTACAGGGGAGGCTATTATACATGTGAATAGTGGGAAGCTATCTATGAATATTAATGATGAAAAAGTAGTCTTTGATGTGTTTAAGGCAATGAAAATGCCTTCATGTTATAATTATGAAGATTTCTTTAGCATTGAGGTTTTCGATGATGACATGGGAGATGAGAAAGCTGAATTGATGTGGGAGGAAATAGATGGCATGTACAAAGTTGAAGATCAGAGTCCTCCCATGGATGTGTTACACATGAGGAGCTGGACCAAGCTGGATCTATATGATCAAGGGGAGAAAAAGTTAGCCCTTGTACCTTCACTCAAGTCACCACCCGTGCTTGAGTTGAAACCATTGCCGAGCCATCTCAGGTATGCATTTCTTGGTATTGATAACACATTGTCTGTAATTGTTTCCTCTGTTTTATCTCAGGCATAGGAGGAGTAGCTTTTGGATGTGCTAAGGAAGCATAAATCAGCAATTGGGTGGACTATTGCCGATATAAAGGGGATCAGCCCCGCGTATTGCAACACAAGATCCGGGTGGAAGAAGGCAAGAAGCCAGTGATCCAGGCAGAACGGAGATTAAATGCGCACATGAAAGATGTGTTGTGAAAAGAGGTCATGAAGTGGTTAGAGGCTGGCATTATTTTCCCGATATCAGACAGCACTTGGACTAGCCTGGTCCAGTGTGTGCCTAAGAAAGGAGGGATGACCGTGGTGGAGAACGACAAGCATGAGCAGATTGCTCAACGGACAGTTACTGGTTGGCGTGTGTGCATGGATTACAGGAAGCTGAATGAAGCCACGCTAAAGGATCACTTTTCGTTGCCATTTATTGATCAGATGCTTGATCGTTTGGCCCATCACGAGTACTATTGTTTTCTGGATGGCTACTCAGGTTATAATCAGATTGCCATTGCTTCATAAGACCAGGAGGACCACCTTTACATGTCCCTATGGCAAATTTGCATTCCGCCGCATGCCATTTAGACTATGTAATGCACTTGCTACTTTTCAGCGGTGTATGATGGCTATTTTCTCAGATATGATTGAGAAGCATTTAGAGGTCTTCATTGATGATTTCTCCTTATTTGGTGACAGTTTTGAGGACTGTCTACATCATCTTGGCCGTGTCTTGGTTCGTTGTGAAGACACCAATCTTGTGTTGAATTGGGAGAAATGCCACTTCATGGTCACTGAGGGAATAGTTCTTGGCCACAAGATTTCACGAAAAGGTTTGGAGGTTGATCAAGAAAAGGTAGAGACGATGAAGCAGCTCCCTTACCCGACTTCAGTGAAGGGAGTCAGAAGCTTCTTGGGACATGCATGTTTCTATCGCAGGTTTATCAAAGAATTTTCGAAGATCTGCAAGCCTATGTGTGAATTACTTGGGAAAGATGTCCCATTTGTGTTTGATGAAGCGTGCAAGAAAGCCTTTGAATTTTTGAAGGAATAGCTCACCTCAGCCCCAATCATTACAACTCCGGATTGGAGTCTGCCATTTGAGCTCATGTGCGATGCCAGTGATTTCACCATTGGAACAGTGTTGGGACAGCGTAAGGAAAAGGTATGCCATGTTATTTACTATGCAAGAAGATTTCTTAATGAGGCTCAACTCAACTATGGCACTACTGAGAAGGAGCAATCGGCTGTGATTTTTGCTCTTGATAAATTTCGGCCTTATCTTGTGGTATCGAAGGTGATTGTTTTTACAGATCACTCGGCACTGAAGTATTTTCTTGATAAGAAGGATGCCAAGCCGAGGTTGTTGCGGTGGGTCCTTTTGATGCAAGAATTCGATGTAGAGATCCGTGACAAGAAGGGTGTTGAGAATGTGGTAGCGGACCACCTCTCCAGACTTGAGAATGGAGTGGAAGAGAAGGTACCTATTCAAGAAAACTTTCGTGATGAGAGCTTGATGTCTTTGGGGGACACTGAGCCATGTTATTGGGCGATTGCCAATTATCTGACCTATGGGGAGATTCTGGAGGAGTGGATAGTGCAGCAAAAGAAGCGGTTCTTGTATGAGGTGAAGCACTACTTTTTGGAGGATCCATATTTGTTCAAAATGGGTGCCGATAACATCGTTAGGAAGTGTGTTCCTACCCATGAGATTTATTATGTGATCAAGCATTGTCACGCAGCACCTAGTGGAGGTCATTTTAGCGGTCCGCGCACCACCATGAAGGTATTACAATCTGGTTTTTTCTGGCCAGAGAACATTGTCACGCTATTTTTAAAGATTGTCATGACTGGGTTGCAGGGTGTGATAGCTGCCAGAGAACATGTAACATCTCCAAGCGAGATGAGATGCCAATGTGTGAATGGCTTGAGGTGGAGCCTTTTGATGTTTGGGGCATAGACTTCATGGGACCGTTTCCAGCTTCATATGGGAACCTGTACATCTTGCTTGCGGTGGATTATGTGACAAAGTGGGTAGAAGCAATTGCTTGCCCCCAAGAATGATGCAGCTACGGTATAGAAGTTTTGAAGAAGCACATCTTTACTCGGTTTGGCACACCAAAGGAAATGGTGAGCGATGACTGGGTTGCACGGTGTGATAGCTGCAAGAGAACAGGTAACATCTCCACGCGAGATGAGATGCCAATGTCTGAATGGCTTGAGGTGGAGCCTTTTGATGTTTGGGGCATAGACTTCATGGGACCGTTTCTAGCTTCATATGGGAACCTGTACATCTTGCTTGCGGTGGATTATGTTACAAAGTGGGTAGAAGCAATTGCTTGCCCCCAAGAATGATGCAGCTACTGTATAGAAGTTTTGAAGAAGCACATCTTTACTCGGTTTGGCACACCAAAGGCAATGGTGAGCGATGAAGGGTCACACTTCATAAACCGAGTGTTTTCCAGAGGTTTGAAGTCCTATGGGGTGTCTATCCATAAGGTTTCCCTGCCTTATCACCCCCAAACCAATGGGCAAGCGGAGGTGTCAAACAGATAGATAAAGGGGATTTTATAGAAAACCGTCAATGTTGGGCGCAAGGATTGGTCTGTGAAACTTGATGATACATTGTGGTCATACCGTACCGCATGGAAGACGCCGTTGAATATGTTACCATTTCAGCTCGTCTTTGGTAAGGCATTTCATGTTCCTGTGGAGTTAGAGCATAACGTTTACTGGGCTATCAAGCGGTTGAATATGGACCCCGAGTTGGTAGGGCAAGCACGGAAGATGAAACTGCTTGAGCTTGAAGAATGGAGACTATAGGCCTATGAGAGTTCCATGATATACAAGGAGAAGACAAATAGATGGCACGACAGTCGTCTCAAACCAAAAGAACTTCGTGTGGGACAAAAAGTCTTGTTCTTCAACTCTCGCATGAAGCTCTTTCCGGGAATGCTTCGTTCTAGATGGTTCGGGCCGTTCCGGATCCACCAATTCTATCTTTGGGGTGTAGTTGTGTTAGAGGATCCTCATGCGAAGGAATGCTTCTGCGTCAATGGGAGCAAAGTTAAGCCGTACTTGGAATCAGCGCCAACACAAGCCAAAGTAGATGCTATCTACTTTGATGAGCCGTGATCTTTGTGAGGTAATTGGGTCGGGCCGTCGACCGTAAATTACAAGCGCTTGTTGGTGGCAACCCAACGTATTTTCTGCTTTAGCGTAGAGAGTGTGTTTAAATACTGTCGCGTGTGCTTTCTTAACATATTGCTATATGAGGGGTGAGAGAGCGAGAATTTGACATTTGAATTGAGTCTTCGCAGGATTACAGGTGGATACACGATTCGGACTCCCCTTCTTGATGTGCGTAGACTCAAGTTGAAAGGCACACATCGGAGTCCGGACGCAAAGGCGAGGCGGAATTTGAGCGAGGAAGTCATTGATGGTGATCATGAAGGGATTCCCGCAAATATTGGGAGATTTTCCATGAAAAGTTGGATCAAGAACACATGGGGGAGTATGGAATTCAAGCTAGGAAGCCTCGATGATTAAGCAAGGAAGCTGATAGAAAAAAAAAAAAAAAAAAAAAAAAAAAAAAAAAAAAGAGAAGATTAAGCCAGACTTGTTTGCACGAACAAAATACTTGTTCGCACGAACAAGGATTTTGTTCGTGCAAACAAAGTGTTCGTGCGAACACTCCTTTTGTTCGCACGAACAGAAACTCAAAGAGGTGCGGACGGGTTGGCAGGGTCAATTTCGGGATTTTGGGTGAATTTAGAAGCATCAGCGGGCAAAAAAAGGAGCAATCCTCCTCCTTCATTCACTAAACACCCTCAAGCCCTCACCCTCTCTGCAACCCTGTCGGCCTCCTCCTCAAGTTGAAGCTTTCGGCGAATTGGCGAGCTCTTCCCTCGTTCTTAGCGGCGTCCTCTCCGGCATCGTACTCTCACCCTCCGGCTACTGAATTGGCAGAACACCAGCCCTCCACCCGACCGGTTTCACTCACAACCGGCCGCCACTCAAACCACCGCCAAACCGCCGGCGTTTTGGTGGGTTTCTGGCGCGTTCTGAGAGCCTTCAACACCACCTCTTGGTGTTGTAGGGAATTGAAGAAGAAGGAGTTCCAATTTGGGACAAAACCCACCTAGGGTTCTTCGGGGAAAACTTCAGATTCAAGGCTAAGGAGTGACGGGGATAGTAAGAAGAAGTTAGAAGTACCAATCAATCAAAAAAATTCAACGAAAGATTTCGGCGACCAAATTGGTCTTTCTTGCCGAAAGATTATGCAATTTCGTGCCCGTAAGACTAGCTCCGGGCACGTAGGTACTCCTATTCCTTCTCTCTACACGCACATACTGTTACATTGTTGAATTGCTTGCGTATTTGACATGTCTAATAGAAAGGCCGCCACTTTTGACGACCCCGTGTTTCGACCCGTTAGGAGAGTAGGGCCTTCGAATGTTGATGAGATGGTAGTTGAGGACTCCCCGATCATACCCAACCAAGAGCCCGAGTATGTGGTGCCGGACTCTCCCGATCACACCATACTCAATACCCCTATGCCCCCTAGGCCCAGTTTGAGAAAGGGTAGGTCAGACAAGAAACATAAGATAGCTAATGCCAATGTGATACCGAGTAATTTCTGTAGTTATCGGCTTGTTAGCTTTCATGCTCACCATATTGTTTCTCCGACCGGTACCTAAAGCTCACAGGTGCAGCTGAGAAACCCTACCCAATAGATGTGTTGAAACTCATGCCTACCAAGCTCATAGCAATCCACCAGCGCGAGAGGTTAGACAAGTGGTTTGAGTTGTGTGGACCGTCTAGTTCTCAGGTGGCGCGGGAGATTTATGTTAACATGAGATTTGCGGACGAGGGTAAGAGTAAGGATGAAAGGCTGGTGTACTGAAGGGGTATTTGGGTGCGTCAGACACCTGAATCGATTAGTAAGGCCTTGAAAAGGAATACTATTTAGAATTGTATGAAAAGGAATTGAAGGAAAAGGACTACATCAAACCAAGAGAACCAACAACACCAAAGGCTTCAAGGAACTTGGATTTTTCTCAGGTTTTTGACAGATTTGAGGTTTTATAAGATGGTATTGAAGATCTTAGACAAGGGTTGTTTTATTTGTCTGGTGAATTTGGAAAGTTCAAGGGCTTGGTGACTTCAATGGAAGGGAAGCTGGATGTGACTATCAAGGGTTTGAACTTGGAAAAGACACCATATGCTGAAAGTAGAGAAACCAGCATTGATTCAGATGAATTTATTGGGGAAGTAATCAAGAAAGAGGAAAGGAAGAAGGTTCCAATAGTTCTTACTTCAAAAGATCTATTTGAGCAGTCTGATGATGAAGCTGGTGGTGAAGAGACAACTGAAGAAGCTGCTGAGAAAGATGCTGTGACATTTGAAGAAGTCATTGCTGAGGTAGTTGCTGATGTTGAGGCTGAGAATATTGAAGGAAAAACTGAGGATGTTAAATTAAGAAGGATCACATGAAGAATCAGCAGAGGAGGAACAGGTGATGCCTAAGAGTGAAAAGGGAAAGGAAAGGTTCAGGAAGGAAAGAAAGAAGACTGCTAAGAAGAGTGCTAATGCTGAAATCTCAAAGCCTTGAAACCTCTTTTTTCTGATATTTTCATTATTTCTTTCTTAAAAATCCCTTAAGTTTTCATTTATTTTTATCAAAAACCTCTGAACAAGATCCTACATTTCTTCTACTGTACTGATAAAAGTCAAAAAGGGAGAGAAGATTATGTGTGATTA
Organism: Linanthus parryae; assembly: GCA_023055425.1. Taxonomy (NCBI): domain Eukaryota; kingdom Viridiplantae; phylum Streptophyta; class Magnoliopsida; order Ericales; family Polemoniaceae; genus Linanthus; species Linanthus parryae. The sequence continues at coordinate 101,769,861 of JALGPY010000002.1, forward strand.
TCTGAATCTGTGTTAGTTTTGTTAGTTTTGGATTATTTGGAGTTTTATGGATGACGTAAGATAACTGGTTCTCATTTATGGTATTTGGCTTGTTTTGGTATATCTGTGATTTGTGCTATGTCAGTTATGAAATGCTAGTTTCATATTTATCCTGTTAAGTTTTATAATGACTTGAGTTGCATGATATCTTGGAAGGAATAATATTTGTTTTTTCTTTCAACAAGGGGGAGATTGATAGTTCAAGGTTCATTAGCTTGTTTATATGACATGCTCCAACTGCAAGTGTACAACTGTCGGTGTAGTAATAAATTCCGAGAAACCGGGTTGTCGAACCCAAGAGACTTCTTGTAAATTAATTAATATTTCTTAACCTTTGGCGGGCACATTGCGTTTTTTGTTTGTCTAATGGTACTAAAATGAAAAGAACAAAATCCTCAATTAACCGATTGGAATGGGTTACGATTAACGAAGAATGATTTATAACGTTACTAATAAGAGGCAAAATACCGGGAATTCTCTCTAAGATACTAAGGATGATATGAGTTATGTTTTGATTCATGAAAAACTAACATATATTCTATTATTAATCAAGCACTACACAACTCACCGAGTTACCAAACAATTGGTCTATGTATAAAATCAAATTTAAACCGAGTTACCAAGCCTAATTCAATTTTAACCATGCATTACGTTCATTATTCTACTTTATGTTCCTAATCAACACTACCGATTTACCAAGTAGTGATAAAACTAGGTGAAAAATTTGGCTGAAACAGCAGATTCGTTGGGGCTTTTGTTTAATTACTTGTAACTTTTTCTAAACACTATGGAAACATATTAGAGCGAGTTAGGTCATAGTTTCAGTATCTTTGAGTTGGAGAAAAATGCTTGGAGCCACGGGGAGCTTGGGAAACGCTTTGTTTGATGTTTTCTCTTCCATCTCTCTAGTTTTTGATTTATGATCATGAAACTTTGTATCTTGATCATGTGTAGTAGCCAAACCCTCTTTTGCTGCGAATTCTCGTTTGGTAGCTAGGGTTTGATATGAACTTGATGTTTTGGGATTGTGATTCACGTTTTGAACTTAATTGAGCATATTTTTATATTATTATGAAAATTTTATGTTAAATCTCTATCTTTCTTGCGGCTAGCTAACGTAGGATTGATCTTAATTAGGATTCACGAGGTAACTCCGTGATTCTTAGTCGGTAAATTAAAATTTTCACCTAGTTTTTTCACTACTCGGTAAATCGGTAGTTTTGATTAGGAACATAAAGTAGAATAATGAACGTAATGCATGGTTAAAATTGAATTAGGCTTGGTAACTCGGTTTAAATTTGATTTTATACATAGACCAATTGTTTGGTAACTCGGTGAGTTGTGTAGTGCTTGATTAATAATAGAATATATGTTAGTTTTTCATGAATCAAAACATAACTCATATCATCCTTAGTATCTTAGAGAGAATTCCCGGTATTTTGCCTCTTATTAGTAACGTTATAAATCATTCTTCGTTAATCGTAACCCATTCCAATCGGTTAATTGAGGATTTTGTTCTTTTCATTTTAGTACCATTAGACAAACAAAAAACGCAATGTGCCCGCCAAAGGTTAAGAAATATTAATTAATTTACAAGAAGTCTCTTGGGTTCGACAACCCGGTTTCTCGGAATTTATTACTACACCGACAGTTGTACACTTGCAGTTGGAGCATGTCATATACACAAGCTAATGAACCTTGAACTATCAATCTCCCCCTTGTTGAAAGAAAAAACAAATATTATTTCTTCCAAGATATCATGCAACTCAAGTCATTATAAAACTTAACAGGATAAATATGAAACTAGCATTTCATAACTGACATAGCACAAATCACAGATATACCAAAACAAGCCAAATACCATAAATGAGAACCAGTTATCTTACGTCATCCATAAAACTCCAAATAATCCAAAACTAAAAAAAACTAACACAGATTCAGATAATCACACATAATCTTCTCTCCCTTTTTGACTTTTATCAGTACAGTAGAAGAAATGTAGGATCTTGTTCAGAGGTTTTTGATAAAAATAAATGAAAACTTAAGGGATTTTTAAGAAAGAAAGAATGAAAATATCAGAAAGAAGAGGTTTCAAGGCTTTGAGATTTCAGCATTAGCACTCTTCTTAGCAGTCTTCTTTCTTTCCTTCCTGAACCTTTCCTTTCCCTTTTCACTCTTAGGCATCACCTGTTCCTCCTCTGCTGATTCTTCATGTGACCCTTCTTAATTTAACATCCTCAATTTTTCAATCAATATTCTCAGCCTCAACATCAGCAACTACCTCAGCAATGACTTCTTCAACTGTCACAGCATCTTTCTCAGCAGCTTCTTCAGTTGTCTCTTCACCACCAGCTTCATCATCAGACTGCTCAAATAGATCTTTTGAAGTAAGAACTATTGGAACCTTCTTCCTTTCCTCTTTCTTGATTACTTCCCCAATAAATTCATCTGAATCAATGCTGGTTTCTCTACTTTCAGCATATGGTGTCTTTTCCAAGTTCAAACCCTTCATAGTCACATCCAGCTTCCCTTCCATTGAAGTCACCAAGACCTTGAACTTTCCAAATTCACTAGACAAATAAAACAACCCTTGTCTAAGATCTTCAATACCATCTTATAAAACCTCAAATCTGTCAAAAACCTGAGAAAAATCGAAGTTCCTTGAAGCCTTTGGTGTTGTTGGTTCTCTTGGTTTGATGTAGTCCTTTTCCTTCAATTCCTTTTCATACAATTCTAAATAGTATTCCTTTTCATACAATCTCTTGGGTCAAGGATATCCTCGAGAATGAAGACGAAAGCGAAAGAATCAAGAAGGAGGATGAAAAGGGCTGAACCCAGAAGTGTTCGTGCGAACACCATGCTTTTTCGCACGAGAAAAAACACTTGGACGAATTTTTGATGGCCAAAAAGGATGAAAAAGGGACTGCTAAAAAGTACGTACAGAGAGCAAAGGTGTGTTCGTGAGAACACACGACTGTTCATGCGAACAGAAGGCCAGAACGCACTTTTTGGGGTTGTTTCGCAATTTTTTGAAGATTGGGCAATGAAGACCTATTCTAACATAGGAGGCCGTGCTAGGAGGATCTATCAGACATACTTTTGAGTCTTGGAGAGCAAGAGGAGTTTGAGACGGAGCTTGAAGCGAAGAAGATCATCATTCTTGAAGACTTTTAGCGTTTGATTACTTTTTCTTCATCTATTCTCTATGAATTTTGATATTTTGAGTTTGTTGAACAATATCATGTCTAGCTAAATACTCTAAGCTAGGTGATTGATGGAGAACTAGGGTTTGTGAACTATTTTCCGGGTTGAAGACTTGGTTCATGTTTTGAACTTAAATCTATGAATGTTTTAGTTATCTTATGTATTCTTGTACTTCATTCTTAGTGTTCTTGGCTTGATCACCCGTAGGATACTAAATGTTGAGATTGTTGCATGAGAGTGAACTTTTTGAGACATGTTGAAGAATATCGTAGGCAATCTTGTAGTTTCATGAGACCGAGAGGAGACAGAAACTTGATTAACCGTGTGAGGGTAGTTTCGGATGGTATCAGTAGGACTTAGTGAAAGCGGTGGGCCGACGGGACCCGGTGAGCGAGCCTAGCGAACCAACTAGAGCGTAACGGTAGACGGCGATGGACCGAAAGGACCCGAAGACAACCGATTACACAAATTCATGTGAGATCGAGAGAATATCATGATGAGTGTTACCCGGTGTAACTAAAACGTGCATAGAGTGTTTCAAGCATAATCCGGAAATTGTTATCAACCCTAGGGACCATCAATTGCCTAGTTCTCCTTGTTAATTTTTTTCCATCACAGTTATTCTCGTTTAAACTGAAAATAATACAAAACAATTAGCTTAGTTGTTAGTTAATTTAAGTCGCTTGTTTGTGGGCGACGAACTTTCAAAATCAAACACTTTTTACCGGTTAATGAGATATCATTGAATTAAACTTTAATTAGCTAATAATCGTAAAATTCCCTTGGTTTTGATACTCGGAGTCGTAACATACTCCCATTACTGCTTGACCGTATACTTGTGTCTAAGCGCGTTAAGAATTCGCGTCAACTAAGTCTTGATTTTACAAACCCAATGAAAACCAACTGCACTCTTACCAGGTGGTAGCAAAAGAAAATCCCAAGTGCGAGTCTTGTGCAAAGCATCTAGTTCATCAGCCATAGGATTTTGCCAAAGTGGATCAAGTGCTTCCTTTTTTTAAGAAAAAGGCTCTGAGAGAGAGTGAACATAGGCCAAAAATGAAGAAAATGAACTAGAACGACAAGAGTATGAAAAATTAGGAGACTTAGTAGATTGACGAATGCATTGAGGATAACGTGGTTTGGGATCCAGGATCTCAGATTGGGCTGTCAGCCCGGGGGGGGGATGGTGAATTCTGGGCAATCTGAGCTAGGAAAGAAGTAACTGTAGAATGATCCCTGCGAATACAATGCTGAGGAAAGGGAGAAATTAGTCCACGAGAATTATTATTGGAAGTAAAAGAAGCTGGAGGGTGAACTATATCAGTGTCATTTGAAAAAGAATCAATGCGAATGAGATCAGATTTGGTTATTCGACATGTACTATCTGAAACTGAAAAATAAGGTATATGCTCATGAATAATGACATGAAGAGACACATATAATCGTTTTTTGGACAAGACAGATAAAACTGATGGAACAGAGGCATCAAAAACTGATGAACCTGAGGTAGAAGTATCCACTTTTCCTGCAATACTCTTAAGACGAATCTCCTCACCCAATAATTTCACTAAACACCGAATCAACAAACAGAAGCGGATGAGGATGCAGTATGCCACCACGAAGTCGCTCAAAACTATTTCATAGTGCCATCAAGAATTTAACTAGTCGGTGACTTTCACAATGAGCAATATATGTTGTAAAGCCTGTAATTCTGCAGATTATGTAAGGGCCAGCATATCCCAAACGTCAACAATAGTTGGGTAAAATTCTTGAATACTCATACTCTTATGATGGGGAGCAAGAATATCTCTTACTGGTACAGTTTGGAAAAGTTTGATCGTGTATAGAGCGGAGCTAGATGATCCCATTGTTCTTTTTCTATGTCATACTTAGCCAATTGCATACAAATGGAATGATCGACATAATTGTAAATCGAAGTGATAATTTTGGAGTTATTAACCTCCCTGGTCTTCAGCAGTAGTGCATAATTTTCAGCCTCTCATTCACAAGTTTCACATCTGTACCACAGACAATACTGCACACGCTTTTTTCGTTCATATAATTTCTCGTAACATAGATCCAGTACGCATGATTCTTTCCGTTCAATCTAACACTGATAGACTATAGCGAGTCTTCATAAGCCATCATGACTAACCTAAAAGATACCTATACGATCAAAACTAACTAAAACTAAGATCAGAAGCGATTACCGTGTAGATGCTGTGTATCAAGATGCAAAATAAACACCGATTTCCGAGTCAGAAAATAGAGGAAAAGGCACACCGGATTGATTAGGTCGGAGGGAAACTTTGAAGGATATATTAATACCTAATTTGATACCATGTGAAAGAATAAGAAGAATGTTTCATTGTGGGAGAGGAAAACTAGGGCTCTACAGTAATGTACATGACATAAGATTGTCTGATATTACAAAAAATGAAAAGGAGCCTTATATAGGGTAAATATAAAAAAAGACTAAACTACCCACAGAAAAGTAAATATCAAAAAATAACTCCATAAAAAATGTCCATACTTGAAATGCTGGATTTGTAGTGCCGGTTGAAAAACTGGTGGTGTCAAGAAGTGACTAAGGTGGCGACGGGCGATGATGAGTTGATTTGGGCTACATTTTGGTGTTGGTTTAATACTGTTTAGTATAAATAGGGGTTGTAGCTAGTATGTTAGTGACATTTGAAATCAATATGTGCGAAACATAACTCAATGTGAGAGAAACACGAGCTATGTTGGGATGATTCAATCATCTAGCAAAATCAGGCAAAACATCAAACAAACCAAGAAGAAGAAAGATGGAGACAAAGATAAGGATAAGCAAAATCAGGCAAAACATCAAACAAACTAAGGAAAAACATGTTTCTATTCAATACTAGGTCCCATGATCTACTGTTTCAAATTACACAACCTACTGTAAAAGGTCGGATGACCTACTGTAGCGGGTCCCACGACCTAGTACTGGGCTGGCAAATTACGGGTTGTTACCTAATTTGCATTGTCAATGTTTTGCAATTACTTTGGGCACAGTTCAGGTCCTCTAGTTTCTATATATTGGTATAGAACTTGGGTAGAATTGATGGTGGTGTAAATCGAGTTCTCTCCAGATAAATATTGGTTTCTGGCCGTGGAGGTAGCTAGAAAATACCTTATGGGGATCATTAGTGAACCACATCAAATATAATATATCTTTCTTATTTACGTCTCATCGTCCTTGCTCGAATAACCCCAGTTTATAGCAAAATGGTGTTAGAGCCTTATTAGATTAGGGTTTCAAGAAGGAATGATACCATGTTCTTCAATGAAGATCGAGAAATTCGGTGAGAGGAACATGTCTTGTTCGTTGACCTTAGAAAATGAGGGTGCATGTACAACCACCATTTGATCTTGTTAAAGGGGATATTTGGGCTCCCGTTATGTATAATCATGCGCACAATCTAGTGAAAATTCTTAACTTGCTTTTGGTTTTATCTCGATCTATTTCAGGCTTGCAGTTTGGTGTGCAGGTGCATATAGCATTTGGCACGTTCGGCATACTCTCATTTCAGGCGCGCATCAGACGATACCGCACCGCTATATGGCGAGCAATATGTTTTTTGGATGCTAGGAGGATTCAAGCCAAGGTGGGGAGACTCGAATCAACTAGAAAATTGGGCACCTTGCATGGAGCGTTCTGGCACGTGTGTCTTGTTCCTGGCACGCGAATCGGGTTTTCGAATGATTGGTTTCTGGCCCGCACTAGGATTTCTATAGCATATGTGACATACGGGCTAATCTAGAACCATAATTTATGGCACTCATCATCGGTGCATTTGGTCTAGATCGCATTTAGCACTTGTCACGGTGCACTGCTTCAGTTTCTATTTGGAGCGCATCGGAACTACATTCAGTCATGCTTCTCAGTGTATGTATTCGACCCTTGTTCTAAGTGGATCACTTGATTCGGTTCTTGGAAGTGCACTTTTTCTGGTGGAGGACTGCTTGTTTCTAATTTTGGGAGACACATTCGCATCAGGTTTGAGGAGAGAAACGTGAGGTTTCGGTTTTGGGTGGTTGAGAGGATTTAACACTGGGTGGAGCTTTGTCTTAAATCAAAGCAACAACAACTCGAAGAGGATTAAGGTTGCTAGGATGTTTAAAAAATGTGGAGATCTCTACTCATCCCTGGTGCATCGGAGGAGACTCGGAAATTTCCAGATTTCTGTCACATGTTCGATTCTCTCTTCCTGTCTATGTCAATATTTATTAGCTAAACTTTTTACCTAGGTTCTCGATGAACCTAGGGTTTCATATCCTCTACTTTCGTTTAGTCTGACTATGGATTCACCATCATTAGATCTTAATATCACCAGTTTTATTTATTATTTATGCCTTTGGTTTTTACTGTTCATGCATGCGCGGATTGATTACCCAGAATTACTACAGGCTCAACCCAGTGCACGAGAGTGACTGGTTAGGGTTAGGAAGAGAATACATAATTTAGTACCTTACCATGATAGATTAAGAGGACCAGAAGTTAGGGCTAGCCTAAGCGTATGACCGATTGTTAACGATTTTGACCGAGGTCGAGATGATAAGTCGAAGACCCCAGCAGCCTTAGAACAAGACTGCAGATCTAGGTGAGTCGAGAGGACCCGAAAATTTGCATAATTGTGGCAGTGTGTATGAGACCGAGTACACGAACGGTATCGGGGCATAAATAACAACATGATGTGTGTTTTCATATCAAAGAGACAAAATCTGGAGAGATCCCAGGGGATCCTGGAATCTAGTGCCCCAAAACCTAGTGTTTTCAACTATACAATATTACCAGAAAATTACCAAAAATATTGTTTAATTTTTTTATTTTTTTTTCTTTTTTTTACTTTAAGAACTTAATTTAGATAATTCAAATCACACAACTTCTCCTGTTACATTTTTACTCTTTTGACCCAGTTTCTGATTAAATTATAATATTTTCCTCATGGGATCGATAACTCGGGGTTGAAATACCAATCCCTATGTTACTTGAACCTTGCACTTGTGGAACACGTAAGTTTGTGTTAAGTTTTTGGCGCCGTTGCCGGGGACAGCAGTTTATTGTTAATTATGAATTAGTTCAGAGAGTTAAAAGTGCACGGTTCTTACGTGTTACCGCAAGTACACGGTTCAAGTAATATATGGGTGGTATTTCAACCCCGCGTTATCGATACCACGAGGACAGGGTTACTACATAATAAGAAAATGGGTTTATAAGAGTATGAAAACTTAAAAAGTAAAAGGAGAAAGAGAAGACATAATTTAGTTGCTTACCCTTGCCTGGAAAATTGGTAATGGAAAACATATTATGATTATATCTACTGGTTGGATTCCTGATGTCCCAGCTAACTCCATCCATGAAAGTCTGCAGTCTACTGATACAAATAATTTATTTACAACCGTTGATAAATTGATTGACTCTAATATTGATGGAAGTGGCAGATGGTGTAGACTCACTGTTTTTCAGCTTTTCCCTCAATGGATGGCCAACAAGATATTGGAGCAGAAATGTGGTTCCTTTGAAGAGCAAGACATCCCCTTTTGGAAAGCCACTCCTTCTGGGATCTTCTTTGTCTCCTCTGCTTACAATCTTCTTAACTATAGTAATACTTATCCTAACCTCTCTTCTTCCCCTCTACATTTCAAGCCTATTAGTAGCAGCTTTAATTGGTCATTATTATGGAAATCTGGTTTGCCTAGTCACATTAATGGTCTTATCTGGAGAATTGTTACTAGTTCTCTTCCCACATTACATAACTTGCATGCTAAAGTCAATTCCATCAGTCCTATTTGTCCCTTTTGTAATGAAACTTATGAAACTGATACTCATCTTTTCCTTCTTTGTCCAAGGGCTCAAGGAGTCTGGTTCAAGGCTCATGTCCATATTTCTATCCCCCATTCTTTTGATATCATTTTATGGATTAAGAGTTGGGTGAGAAAGGAGAAATATTGGAAATGCAATCCCCATTGGTGCTGGATTCCTGCCATCATTTGGACTCTTTGGAACTCCATAAACCAAATGATCTTTCACAAGATCAACACTAATGGGGACCTGCTTTATCATCTTGCCCAGAATTTGAAGGATTTCATTATTTTATCTACTCAGTAATGAATTTTCTTTCCTACCCAGATTCTTCAGCTATGGTCAAGATTGCTTCGGTGGATGGTGCTCCCTCCTGGGTTAAAGCTTCTGATCAGTTTGCAGCTAGCCTCAGTTCCCTACAAGTTAAGCAAGTGCTTGATGTGGCTCCCCTTGCCTCTGAGCCCCCTCTTGATGTTCCTGCTAAGGTTTCTGGTGGTGATGTCTTTGATTTTGGCTCTTCTTCTGCAGAAGGTGTTGCTGCGTCTCTTCCCTTGGATCCCCCCTCAGTGCCCACTCAAGCTATAATACCATACATCATGGAGTAAGTTATGAAGTTTGGCTTTGGTTGTATTTAGTAATGGTTTGGTTTTCTCTTGCCATGTTCTATCAGTTTATGGATGCTCTCTACGTTTGTTTCTGCCATGGTGGCATCAGTTATGTAATCTACTACTGGAACTAGTTGTATCTTTTGAGATTCTATGGTATTTCTCATGTTAGCAAAAAAAAAAAAAAAAAAAAGCTTACCTTGATAGACCGAGATGAGATTACACCAACGGTAATGTTGCATAAATAACAACCTGTTATGTGTTTTCATATCAAAGAGACAAAATCAGGAGAAACCCTAGGGGAAACTGGAATCTCGTGCCTTAAACCCCAGTTTTAACAGCCACACAATATTACCAGAAAATTATCAAAAATATTATTTTAATTATGCATTTACTTTTAGTATTTAGATTAGATCTAAATCAACTCAAAATTCATCCTTTTGATTTTTTTACGTTGTTTGCTCTTTAAATCCAGTTTCTGATTATGCAGCAACTGTCCTCGTGGGATCAATAACCCGGGGTTGAAATACCACCCCAATATTACTGGAACCGTGCACTTGCGGTTACACATAAGAATTCGTGTCAATAATATATGTGATCAAGAACATAGTCTAGGTTATGTGTTTCTAGGTGCAATCCGGGAAAGTGAATTGATCTAGGGGATGCATAAAGAACCTACTTTTCTTTATTAGTGGATATTCACAATCAGTGTTCAAAAATCCAAAAATATTAGTCAAGCTTGTTATTTATAATTCAATCACTTGTTTGAGTGCGACGAACTCTTAAATTAACCAATCCCCCCACCCAAATTACTTTAACTATAAATTCATTGTCTAGCTAAATATCTAGACATTGTCCATGTGGGTTTGACAACCCGGAGTCTTAAAAATACTCCATTGTGATTACTTGAACTTGCACTTTTGTATACGCGTAAGAAACTGTGTCATATCCATTTCCATATTTCTTTAATGTAGGTATAAAAACAGAATCTAACACTCTAGAAAAGGGGGGGGGGGGTTGAAAAGATTATAGAAACTTTTGCTAGAAACTAGCCATTTAAAACTTTAAGCTAATGATCAAAATAAATCTCAAAGATTTGGAAGAGGTTTGTAAAGCTTGAGATAAAATTGTAACATTTAGAAGCTTCAAAGCTTTGAGATAGGAAATTCTTCAAAGCTTTGGAGCTATCTGTTTTGAACTGATTTTCAACGGGAATGTGAAGCAGCAAAGTAAAGCTATTGAACACAGGAACTTTTACAGAGTTCTGTAACAGCTGGACCTAGTATCTGCCTGATGATCTGATCTCTTCAGTATTTGAACACACTTATTAATCACCCAGATTTAGCCCTAGATCTCAAGCCTATGTGAGCTACCGTACTCTTATACAGCTTGTGGTTCCCAACCTAACCAGTAACAGCTACAACCTGTTGAAATAATAAGAACCTCTTGTTGTTCATTTGAACAACTAAACTTCTAAGTTTGTGAGGTTGAGAAATCCAAAATGAATAATACAAGTTCAGTATAGTTTAAAGAACACAGAAAAAGATAACCCATAAAGTTTGGAAGTGTTCTTCAGATTGGGTAATTGATCTTCTTCCCCTACAGTGTTGAATTACTTTATTGTTTGAAGAATTGTATTCCTTGATCTTCCAAGAATGAAAAACTCTCCTATTCACAGCTGATCAGCCTCTCTCTATTGTGTCTCTCTTTGAAATTCAAACTGAAGCTTATAACAACCATTTGCAACTGACTGAGAGATTTTAGGAACTGATTTCCTCTAAATCTTCACCCCCTGAGATGCTTCTTTCAACATCTACGTTTGGATAGCTATTAGATTTTATTTAAGGAATTTTGGACGACCAACAACACTGCATATACTTAGAAACAAAGATCAAACACAATCCAGAAACAATAGCTACAAAATCTTATCTGGTTAGACAGAGTAGTTCATCCAGTAAACCTAGCTATTTTTTCCTTAGATATAAATCAAATGTATATATCTATAAGACAAGATAAATAAAAAAAATAAGAATTAGAATAACTCATTATCCATCCCAAGTTCATATAAATCTCCCTGCACACAGAAAATAGTTAGGCACACTTAAGCAGTTAAGAGCATAAGACAATCTCAAAGCTTTGAAGCTATGCCAATTCACATTGTTGGCCTACAAGATGAATCATGTACACCATCAACCTGTATAACTTATTCCATCAAAAAATAAACTCAATAATATTTGAAAGAGACAATATTAAATGATAAGATCATCACTCAATCCAATATCCAAGCTTGCAACATATAAACTATTAAGCACAAGATTTATAGTTAGCACAAGCACCACAAAATCTCAAAGCTTTGGAGCTTTGAGACTTATTGTCTAAGATCTTGTGGCTTTCCTCATCAAAGGAATAGCTACCCCTGAGTTTGTATAATGATAACTCCTTAATAAAGTGATCCTACGTACACTTTATATTGTTATTTGTGTGCGTTTTGGTGCAAATTGACGAGATTTGAGCCACAATATAAAGAAAATGCACTTTTGGATGTTTTTGAGCTGTAATAAACAATCAGGGCAATTCTTAATGGTTTTGAGTATCATTTTGATAATTTATCTCATTCTATCTCTGCGGTAGTGTTCGTGTCGTTGTTTTACCGGAATTACGTATGCTGGAATCAAGTGGAGAGAAGAAACGAGCTTCGGAATAGAAGAAAGAGGCGAATTTGGCGCGTTTTGGATGTTTTCGCCAGAATTGGGCAATAATTGAGAAAAATGAGAAAATCATCCGGAAACGGGAATTTCTCTACATGGATGATGTCTACATCGCAAAAGGAATCCAAAGGTACAAAAATCTAATTGATTGGAGTCCTGACGAAAAATGTTATGTCAAAAAGGATGCTCAAAGAGATAAAACACACCCAAAAGCATCCGAAAATACCAAACACGCCTTTCGAGGAGCAAAAATGATGAATGAAGGGTTCCTTGGAATTTAGGAATGTTTTATACTCCCTCCGTCCCGCAAAGACAGTCCATTTTTTAAACCACAACTTTTTTTGGAGACATGCAATTAATGCACCCCACTTACTAATGTTGACATGTTATTTCCACTAGTGTCCTTGATTATGTTTTCACTAATACTAGGTGCATTGAATACGAATGGGTAGTATTGGAAGTTCATTATATTTTAACATTCAAAATGTAAGTGGACAACCATTTTTGGACAGACCAAAATAAAAAATATGGATTGTCTTTGCGGGGCGGAGGGAGTAGCATAAAAGGAGTCTCGAGGTCGAGGAGATACTTAAGGAAGCAACGGCGCGGGCAAGGAATCGCAAAAGAGTCAAAAAGGATGTTTTAGGCCTGTCCAGGATTCTCGTAGTCCGAAGACAAAAGTCTTCGTACGAAGACTTAACAATTAGCCAAATTTTGAGTTGCTGAAAATGTCTTCCCAAAACAGCTTGCAGTACTTATCTGGGAAGACCTTCGTACAAAGAGAAAAAGTTTTCGTACGAAGACTCTTCCTACGAAGAGAAAAAGTCTTTGTGCGAAGACTCTTCCTACGAAGAGAAAAGTCTTCCTACGAAGAGATCGCCAGAAACAGCAGATTCGTTGGGGCTTTTGTTTAATTACTTGTAACTTTTTCTAAACACTATGGAAACATATTAGAACGATTTAGGTCATAGTTTCAGTATCTTTGAGTTGGAGACAAATGCTTGGCGCCACGGGGAGCTTGGGAAACGCTTTGTTTGATCTTTTCTCTTCCATCTCTCTAGTTTTTGATTTATGATCATGAAACTTTGTATCTTGATCATGTGTAGTAGCCAAACCCTCTTTTGTTGCGAATTCTCGTTTGGTAGCTAGGGTTTGATATGAACTTGATGTTTTGGGATTGTGATTCACGTTTTGAACTTAATTAAGCATATTTTTATATTATTATGAAAATTTTATGTTAAATCTCTATCTTTCTTGCGGCTAGCTAACGTAGGATTGATCTTAATTAGGATTCACGCGGTAACTCCGTGATTCTTAGTCGGTAAATTAAAATTTTCACCTAGTTTTATCACTACTTGGTAAATCGGTAGTGTTGATTAGGAACATAAAGCAGAATAATGAACGTAATGCATGGTTAAAATTGAATTAGGCTTGGTAACTCGGTTTAAATTTGATTTTATACATAGACCAATTGTTTGGTAACTCGGTGAGTTGTGTAGTGCTTGATTAATAATAGAATATATGTTAGTTTTTCATGAATCAAAACATATAACTCATATCATCCTTAGTATCTTAGAGAGAATTCCCGGTATTTTGCCTCTTATTAGTAACGTTATAAATCATTCTTCGTTAATCGTAACCCATTCCAATCGGTTAATTGAGGATTTTGTTCTTTTCATTTTAGTACCATTAGACAAACAAAAAACGCAATGTGCCCGCCAAAGGTTAAGAAATATTAATTAATTTACAAGAAGTCTCTTGGGTTCGACAACCCGGTTTCTCGGAATTTATTACTACACCGACAGTTGTACACTTGCAGTTGGAGCATGTCATATACACAAGCTAATGAACCTTGAACTATCAATCTCCCCCTTGTTGAAAGAAAAAACAAATATTATTGCTTCCAAGATATCATGCAACTCAAGTCATTATAAAACTTAACAGGATAAATATGAAACTAGCATTTCATAACTGACATAGCACAAATCACAGATATACCAAAACAAGCCAAATACCATAAATGAGAACCAGTTATCTTACGTCATCCATAAAACTCCAAATAATCCAAAACTAACAAAAACTAACACATATTCAGATAATCACACATAATCTTCTCTCCCTTTTTGACTTTTATCAGTACAGTAGAAAAAATGTAGGATCTTGTTCAGAGGTTTTTGATAAAAATAAATGAAAACTTAAGGGATTTTTAAGAAAGAAAGAATGAAAATATCAGAAAGAAGAGGTTTCAAGGCTTTGAGATTTCAGCATTAGCACTCTTCTTAGCTGTCTTCTTTCTTTCCTTCCTGAACCTTTCCTTTCCCTTTTCACTCTTAGGCATCACCTGTTCCTCCTCTGCTGATTCTTCATGTGATCCTTCTTAATTTAACATCCTCAGTTTTTCCTTCAATATTCTCAGCCTCAACATCATCAACTACCTCAGCAATGACTTCTTCAACTGTCACAGCATCTTTCTCAGCAGCTTCTTCAGTTGTCTCTTCACCACCAGCTTCATCATCAGACTGCTCAAATAGATCTTTTGAAGTAAGAACTATTGGAACCTTCTTCCTTTCCTCTTTCTTGATTACTTCCCCAATAAATTCATCTGAATCAATGCTGGTTTCTCTACTTTCAGCATATGGTGTCTTTTCCAAGTTCAAACCCTTGATAGTCACATCCAGCTTCCCTTCCATTGAAGTCACCAAGCCCTTGAACTTTCCAAATTCACCAGACAAATAAAACAACCCTTGTCTAAGATCTTCAATACCATCTTATATAACCTCAAATCTGTCAAAAACCTGAGAAAAATCCAAGTTCCTTGAAGCCTTTGGTGTTGTTGGTTCTCTTGGTTTGATGTAGTCCTTTTCCTTCAATTCCTTTTCCTCAAATCTGTCAAAAACCAGCTCCTTTGAATGCTCTCTTGGTACCACACACCTCATGATGATAGAAAATAGTATTCTGGCTTCACAATCGAACACATAATGTGTTAACTGTTTAGGTCCAGTTGGTGTTCCCTCCAATAAAAACATAGACTTTTCCATCTCCAAAAAATCTCTCCTATCATGATGTTAATGCACCTTATACTTCCTAGGTACTCCTAAGACTTTGGCAAAAACCCTATGATCTAACCACATATCCACACCAGCAACTTTAGAGGTGAAAATAAAGCTATCATTATCATCAACTTCTTGAACCAGATTTAAATAGAACAACCTAGTTAGCCTAGGATAAGCCTCACAGGTTGGATTCAGCATCTTCCAAACAAATGAATCTCTTAACTTCCTAATGTAGTTAATATCAAATTTACTCACTAACTCTTCACATAACATACTGCAATTGGAAATTTTTGAAGAGGCATACCCATCCATCCACACAGCTTTAACTTCTGAATTGATTAACCAAGATTCATAAAGAATGTTCTTACCATGTCCAGAAGTCTTCTTTGTCTTCACAGCACTATGTTTGACTCTCTTCTTCTTTTTGTAGACAGATCAACTATCTTTTCCTCTGGATTCTTTACTTTTGGAGTTTGATCACCCTTCTTCTCTGCCTCCGACTTCTTCTCTTTAGCAACCTATTTTTTATTCTCAGTTGACTAATCACCTTGATCCTCACTCCCCTGTTCATAATCCATCACCACTTTCTCTATTTCCGATTCAGATTTTGACCTAGCTTCTTGAACTTCCTTCCCCTTCTTGATTTGCTTCGATGGTGGAGAGGTTTCTTGCGTGCTATTTGTTTCCTTAGAACTTGAACCATGAATTTTGATCTTCCTATTTGATTTCCTCTTAATTGACTTTGAAGAAACCTGACATAGCTGCTTGATTCTTTCAAATTTTCGCTCCATTTGGTTTTAGAGTTAGTGAGTTAGAGATTGAGAGTGACAGAAAAAAATCCCTGAAGTTTTCTTAAGTAGGTAGAAGATTTGGTCTCAAAATAGGATTGCATGCAAAATCTGATCTTCAAAGATATTTTGGAGATATTTTTGGGATATTTAGAACAAATCTCTGAACATTTAAAATAATATGTAATTATCGATAAGATAATACAATTTTTGAATAGTACTACACAGCTTATTCACCAAAACTTTGAAGTAGAAGTTCAACGCTTTGAGGAATTTCAGAGTTTCCAGAAAACTTCAATGCTTTAAAGCATACTTCTAAGGCTAGAAAAGTATGATCTCAAGGCTTTAAGATTTTCACAATTAATTCATATAAGAACTAATACTCCCCCTAAACCAATGCATCCTTTTTTAACATACCCAATTCAAGCCTTAGGGATGCAAACCTCTCATCTGGCTATGGTTTAAGTGCAAATATGAGCTATCTGCATAGTAGTTGAAATAAAGGATAAAGATGCATCACCTTTCTCAGCATGATCTATTAAGAAATAATGTCTTACATCAATGTGCTCAGTTCGGGAAAGCTGCACATGATTGTTTGAGATTGAAATGGAAGTTGTACTGTCATAGTTGATAGGCACATTTCTGAATTCATATACAAGATCTCTTAACTGTTGAGAAATCCATAGTACTTGTGAACAACAAGCACCAGCTAGAATGTATTCAGCTTCTGCAGTTGACAAGGCAACTGAATTATGCTTCTTTAAATGTCAACTAATCAGTGATGAACCAAGAAATTGGCAACACCCTGAAGTGATTTTCCTATCCACCTTGTAGCCTGCAAAGTCTGCATCTGAATAACCACTCAAAAAGAAATTAGTTCTTCTTAGATACCAAAGCCCCAAGTCTTTGGTTCCATTCAAGTATCTAAAGATTCTTTTAACAGCAACCAACTGACTTTCCTTAGGATCTATTTGAAACCTTGCACATATACAAACACTGAACATGATATCTAGTCTACTAGTAGTTAAATACAATAGTTAACCAATCATACATTTGTAATCCTTTTGATTCACACTCTTACCATTTGTGCCCTTGTCTAAGGATAATGGTGAACTCATAGGGGTCTGTACTGCCATGGAATGAGACATATTGTACTTGTTTAACATGTCCTTGGTATATTTCCCTTGATGTACAAAAATTCCTTTATTCATTTGATGTACATGAAGTCCAAGAAAGAAGTTTAATTCTCCCATTTAGCTCATCTCAAATTCCTGCACATTTTAATTGGAAACTCTTTTGAAAGAGAATCATTAGTAGCGCCAAACTGTATATCATCTACATAAATTTGTACTACTAACAAATCATTTTCATGATTCTTGATAAAATGAGTTTTGTCTATGCAAATGGTGTATTCGAGACAGACAGATCCTAGCCACGCGGTTTCCATCTAGCACATTTAATTTTGCTCCATACACACCCAATCACTGCTCATACTCATCCACGTGGGGGCTGCGAGACAGAGCCACCCTCGCGTACTAATCACTGGACTTGTAGGGACTTGTGGTTTGGAGGCTAGAGAAAGGTCTGTCGCGCGCGAACAGAAGCCAAGCTCGCGCGCGACCCTTGGTAACTGACTGATAGATTTAATGACCACGCATCCTATAAACTCGGTCGATCTCGTAACAGTCTCCGGTATATGCGGGAGGATGCGTAATGTTCCCCATATATACGGTCGAACGTGCTGTTACGGGTTTATCATTAAGCCGCCATTTATGGGCGCATTAACCCCTCACAACGATCACTTCCCTACTATATATAGGATCGATAGCCCTCCATTGCGATCCACTGTACTTCTTGATCTTTTGGATTCACTGAAGCTCTTGCATTCGTTATAGTGTCTCTCTCTCAACCAGTTGCCATTGTTTACTCTCTCCCTAGTCACTACCCTACATCTCTCTGTGTTCTTGTTTCCGATCTTATCCCCTACGTGAGGTGTACACTTGGATCTCTCTCAAGGATTTCCTTGTACACAATTTGGTGAACCCGACGTGAACTCTCATCCTTAAAAGCTTCAATCAATCAAAACAAGCCATGTCTCTTGAGGCCGACATTCGTGAGGGTGACCAGTCTCCCTTGGGGGAAGAAACCCCGAGAGAGGAGACCCCCAACACCAATACCAACACTAATACCCAAAAATCCACTGGGAGCAATCCCTCCTTGGAGATGCTAAATGCTACTATCCAAAGCCAAGCTAGGGCTATGCAAGTTCAGTCTGCTTAGATAGCTCAAACCATGGTTATTTTGTGAGGGCTTTCCAAATGAGCTTTAGCTCCACCTAGATCCACTGCAGCACCTGGTGGTCAGGGGACCTTGACTCTTCCAGGAGCCACTGTGGCACCCACGACTGCACCTCAAAACCCCCAGGCATCTCTACCTAATGGGCCTGTGCCACAACCAAGATCTTCATAATCTCCCGTGATGCCAACTTACCAGACAGAACGTGCATCTGCTGGGAATCCGTCCCAATATCCCGTGCTTTCGTCATACACAGATGGGGTTCAAGATAGTTACATGCCTCCACCTCCGTATGACCCATCCATGCCTTACATTCCGAGCCTTACCACGACACCATCATCAGCCCCAGGGGGAAGCGCTCAAGCAAATATTTCAGCTTTGAAACAATGTTTGGAAAAATTTCTGACGAATGAGTGCTTCGCGTAAACAGTCATCCCTAAGGTCGATAGTGCTCTGCTAATTCAACAAGAGATTTATTTGATGCCAAATCCTGTCGGGTACAAGGCACCAATGTTGGACAAGTTCGATGAGGTTAGCGGAAATGCGCATGAACATGTCATGCAATTCGTTGATTTGATGGGTCCACATGGAGCCGATACACGACTCCTGATGCGCGAATTTCCGAAATCCCTGGGAACTGTCGCGTACAAATGGTATAGGAATTTGGAGGCTGGTTCGATCAAGACCTGGGAAGACATCGTGAAGAAGTTCTAGACCAAATTCTTCCAAATTGAGGAGAAGGTTACAACCATACACCTATCTCGTATGTACCAGAAGCATGACGAGGAAGGAGTGGCATTCATCAAGAAATTCAAAACAAAGTCTCTGGAATGCATTGATGAAGTCTCCGAGAGTCGCCTGGTGGACATATGCCTTAAGGGGATGCGCGATGAATAAAAAGAATATGCCTACATTTTCAAAATTGATTTACTGCACCAGGAACATCGAGGCACTTGTGGATAAGCAGAAGAAGAGGTACGCGAATGATCGCGCGCCAACAGGATCTAGCTTCAGAATTGGGAGGTTCAACTTCAAATGCGGACGTGAAGCCAAAGTAAGTGCGGTTTTGTGCCCTCAGAAGCAGCAACAATCAACACTAAGGGAGGCACCCCCATTGCCATGTTCGATTGAAGACGTAATAATCTTGTTCAAGAAGTGGAGAAAAGATGGAATTCTACCAGCACTAGAGTACAAACCTACTAGGGAGCAGCAGCGTGATCCCAGATGGTGCGAATGCTATGGTAAAGTCTCGCATCCTACCAAAGAATGCAAGAAGATGAGATGGCTGGTAGATGGAAAGATCAAGAAGGGAAGTTGATCATCGACGACCCAACTACAAATGTACGCAGTAATCCATTTCCATCCCATTCGGAGCAGGAGCCAAAAGGAAAAGAAGTGATTAATGCATGATCTCGCGAGGTCGTAAAACTCCAATAGCCACCAAATCTATCAACGTGCAACAAATGAGAAAAAGGTAAGACCCCTGAAGCATTACTTACATACGCTATGTTTTGTTAATCTTCCAACAATGATCCTATTAATGATAACGACTCCCCCATATGAGAGATTACTTATCAATTTTGAATGTCATTTTCGTAAAACATGTTGTTTACACTTACTGCCAAATAATAAGCCTATATGTCTAGATAGCAGTTACATGTGAAACTAAGCCTATCTGTTCAGATAGCAGCGATATGCAAACTCAAGCCTATCTGTCTAGATAACAACCTTACGAAATCCAATCTGTTTAGGTAGAAGCGATATGCAAACTCAAGCCAATCTGTCTACATAGAAACCCTTACAAAAGCTTATCTGTATAGATAACAGCAAAACTTAAGCCTATCTGTCTAGATAGCAGCAAAACGCACTTAAGCCTATCTGTCTAGATAGCAGCAAAACGCGAAACTAAGCCTATCTGTTAAGATAGGAGAAAAGTGAGAATTTAAGCCTATCTGTCTAGATAGCAGCAAAACTTAAGCCTATATGTCTAGATAGCAGCAAAACGCCAAACTAAGCGTATTTTTCTAGATAGCAGCAAAGTGCAAATTTAAGCCTATCTGTCTAGATAGCAGCAAAACGCGAAACTAAGCCTATCTGTCTAGATGGCGGCAAAGTGCGAATTTAAGCCTATTTGCTTAGATAGCGGCATAATGCGAATCTAAGTCTATATGTCAAGATAGCAGCAATGCACAATACTAAGCCTATATGTTTAGATGGCAGCCAAGTGCGAACTCAAAGCCCATTTTTCTAGATGGAAGCCGAAAGTAAAACTTAAAGCTAGATAGCCTATCTATCTAGATAGCAGCGCTAAAGATAGATAGGCTATCTAGATAGCAGCGCTAAAGACTACCTGATAATATAGCAGCTATACGCGATCCTAAGCCCATATGTTTAGATAGCAGCAAATCTAAGCCTATCTCTCTAGAGGGAAACAACACAATCAAAATTCTATCTAGAAGATAGCAATATTCTAACACGAGTTTGTCTGATTTAAGAATACAGAAGGGACGCTCAATATCCACAGAGCCAAAGGCGGGCATTTTCATGAAGCAAGGTTCACTTGCATATGTTCGCATTACAAAAGTTGTGCGAATTACAAGATAGTAGTGTAAAGCAAAAGTGTTCAAAAATTTAAAACTTAAGGATGCTACAATGCTACTCTTCCTCTCTAAATAAATCCTTGAACAGAGAGTCTTGAGCCCCAAGCTAAATAGAGTTGACAGCCCACTGATCAATTCGCTTCTTATGACTTTCATGCTTCGCCTTTACTTCCTCATAAGCAGCTACATCTTTGTCACTAGCTTCTTTTTGGACGAGAAGTTGGGCGGTCTACAATTGATAACTCTCAAAGCCAAAACGAAGCTTGATAGAGTTGTAGATTTTCTTCAGCCTTTCGATAAGAAAGTCAAAATTGAGACGGTTCTGGGCTACATGCTGATCGCCTTGAACACTTGTCAGGAAGTGTTGCGCATTTTTCAAGGAGATAGTGGCCGGCGTGTTTTTGCTTATCCTCTCCATCAGATCAGATATCTCTGCGAGGAGATCTTTTCTGACCTTGGCAGGCAGCTCCATTGCTTTGGTAAAGGTCCTGGGATACAAGATACGCATCTTCATAAGCCATTTCAAACATGATTGCTTGATCCCTGTATCATCAGAGGATGTGTGTAATGAACAAAGAAAATAATGGTACACGCCTTATTGCTTAGGACGTACATTTTCAAAGAAAATGCAAACCTTACCAGTACCATCGACTATCTAGCGTAAGGAAGGAATGGGAGGCACTGCATGAGAACCATTAGAGAGCTCAGCCTCAGCCAATAGTTGATCAGCAAGAGCATCTTGCGCAAAGTATCCCTCAGGGAAGACATATTCCTCCTCAACTTCGTTGACCTGAACAGCTGCAATAGACCAATCTTTCCACGGATTTTCGGCAAAAAGCGCGTCCTGATCTAAACTAGATGAATCAACAATCACAGTAGGAAGTGAAAAACTCTCACAAAGTCCATATAAGGACACAGCACTTCTTGGGGCACTTGAAGTAGGCACAGGTGGAGTGATACTTGTTGGCATTGCGGTCGCAGCAGCTGGAGCGCATGTCTTCGAAGACGCGTCCTGATGTGGCTCCGCCATGATTTCATCTTCCGGTTACACTTCGTGCGGCTTTTGGAACATCTGTCACACTTTCATACGCGACGTTAGGTTGCGTTCCAGGAGTTGCAGTGGTGTCAGCCACGAGGTTTGGAAATTGAGCGCCCGCCATGCCTTGATCACATGAAACACCACTAAAGTTCGATTCATGCTCAAATTCCCCTTCATTAACCGGCATTACACCCTCGAGATCGGTGCTGACTTGGTTGGCCTCTGCAACATCCATGACTTGGGGAGCGAGATTTGAAGTAACCATTCTTTCATCAGCTTCAGTTCCAAGAGTCGTAGTTGGCAATTTAGTTGCGGGAGTACTTGATGGAATCTCTTGAGTTGGTCCAGATTTTTCAAAATCTTCCTCAACCAAAGCTGTTCGCACGGTCGCACCATCAGGTTCAACACGACCTTCACCATCAGGATCAACACGTTCTTCTGAAGGGGAAATGGCTATTTCTTCGCGGCTCGTGCCTGGAGCAGCAGGATCAACACTTGGTTGTTTCCGTTGGAGACCTTCCTCATCTTTCTCCATGATAAACTTGAGACGGTCCCCAGCAGGGGCCTCTTCCATGTTGGCCTCGGAAATTCGCTCAGGTACGTGATCCGTTGATGGAGACGCTTGCCTTGCTTGATATGCCTTTGTCGCATTTGCATCAGCGTAGCGTTCGCGTACGGATTCAGGGATATGAACCGCTGGAGCTTGACTTACTTGATTTTGCTCCGACTCACCTGCATTAGAAATTTCGTGAGGGGGCTCATAAATCCCTATGGAACTGCGAATACGTCTCCTCCTCATGAGTATGGGGTAGCATCTTCCCACTTATATGGGATATCCGCGAAAGAGTCATGTTGCATGTTATCATCGACCCCGTTGAACTTAGCATGACCTGCTTATGATAAGGTATTAATCATTATTTGAAGAGTGTAAAGCGGGGCATCACATTGACAAGGGATTTACTTACTTGAGGTCTCTCCACATAGATCAACTAACCATTTGCAAATATCACTTTTAGAAACCCCATGGTATAATGCGCGCAAGATTAGCTCTTGGTGCGGTAAAGCAAATTGGAAAAGCGTACCTTCTTCACTTTCATCAACAATGAGTTAGTGGAAGTTTATTTGTGCCTGATGCAGCTCACTTGCATTCGAGCGTGAATGTTCCCCTTGGCTCACAGTCGCTCGCAGACGTTGTCCCTGACTTACAGTCGAACGCGTTGAATGGGGACGCTCCCTTCGGTCTTCGAGAGCCTTCTTTTTGGCCATCTCAATTCGCTCCTCTTCTGTCAACTTCTCTTGCAAGGCTCTTTCATCAGCCATATGTTTTGACTCTTCAATCGCCTCTTCCTCGGTCATAACTATTGGCCCTTTGATTGGGCCGTCGTCATCTGCAGCAAGAAGAAAAGACATGAGTATCGAGACATCAGCTCATTACAATCTTAGCAAGAATGCAGTTCCAGTACCTTCTTCACTTTCTTCTCTTGCGACAAAGGACACACCAGTGGTCGCTTTCTTATTTGGGGCTACCTTCATCGGAGGGGATTTCTTTGCTTGAGTAACGACCTCCTTAGCAGCTGCCTCACTTCACGACCGCTTTGATTGTTGAGCTACCACATTACTAGTCGCAAGCTCGTATGCAACCCTTTTCTTCCTTCCCTTTATCAGGTGGCGCGAGGAAGGTCTCGAGCACCTCGGAGACTACTTTTTGGACCTCTAAAGGCATTGGAAAGCTAGGGGTAATGGGTTCCTTAGGTTTGACGGCTTTTGTGGCGCGAAAAAAATCAAGGAAGCCTTGACTACGGTCCCCAGATGCAAAGTGCTTCAAACAGCACTATTAAAAGATAAGGGAGGAACAAAAGTTTGTACTACTTATAAGGGAAGGAAGAAGCAAAGGTGCGTAGACATACTTGTTTGAAGTCTGCCGCATATTGAGTCCTTGCATTTAGGGAAACCTGTTTGACTATGGCAATCTTCTCATCAAGGATCAGCGGCGCACAAAAATGGTGGTTCTTATCTAGCAGGGAATAATAGCCATACTGTGTCGCATCACGAGAACAAGTAGAATTGAAGGGAGAATCCTTAGTCAAGAGCGCATGAGATTTTTTGGCCAGAAGCTGGGCTTGAGACCTCACCAAACGGCGAACCTGGGTGTTCCAGAAAGCAATCCAGCTTGGTGTGTTCCGCCCTCGCCTTTATCTAGAGGGTTCAGTCAACGGAAGTTCATCAATCAATAGATCATTTCTCTTCCCGTACAGAAGTCCATCGTAGCAGCCCTTAACCACCAAGTCAAACCACAAAGGCGGCGCGAGGGGGTCGAAACCTAAATGAGGGCTCACGCGAACAGGATCATAGTGAACTGTTATGCGCTCATTGTTGGAGGTTTCGGGGCTAGGCACGTACTCATCAAGGGCGGGTAGATACCCTCTTTGGCACCAGTTGACGAATCTCCCATAGGCACTGGACCCCGTGGTTATGTGCTGGGACTCAAATTCAGTGTTCTCTGCTGGGTACATGTCTTCCAAAAAGACAATGTTATTCAACTGGGTGACATAGGGCCTAACCACGAAGTACGTGACATCGTCGCACACTAAGGAAAAGGTGCAACGGACACTCTTAATGTTATACCAACACCATGCCCGGGGAAAGCGGTGTTTGTGTTTGCCATTAGGCGTGTTCCATACCTCCACTTATGAGGGAACCGGAGCATATGCAGGCCATAATTCAAAAGCCGACATTTTAGGGAGTGCGGTGTTGGCAAAAGAGACGACGTCGACTCTGCCTTGCGACTGCTCGACGTGAGTCGCGCCCAGGTCTAAGCGGTGATACAGAGATCCTAAGACCAAGGGTCCCAGAGCTATATTTTGGCCAAGCGAAAGTTTCACGGCGAGCGCAAGTAAGTGAGTAAAGACCCCGTCGCGAGCATGGCCATCTATCAGATAACGCAACAACCAAACGCAAAGGAAAAAGCACAAACTCCATTTTGAGCCTTTCCCCTCAACAGAAATGGTCACATTTGAGTCTTCCTCCAGCAACTCTTGAGAAAGCTTGGGTTTGATAAAATCCTGGAAGAAGTACATAATCCACTTCAACCAGATGTTTCTGGCACCAGAAGAAACATACATGTAAGTTTCGCAAGGGGTGGTCGCGTCCGGTTTCCATCTCGAAGTAGCTTCCTTCATGTCCGAGATACACCATTTCATTTGTGCGAAAAGGGTGAGCTCCTCTTCGGACTCCAGTTCAGCTAAAGGGTCAAAAGACCCATACTTGGAAGCAGCAGCAACATCTCCAAATCTTCGAGGGTAGGAGCGGCCTCGAAGGTAGAAAAATGAAAGGTGTGGGTCTTTTTGGAGTACCTAGAGAATAGAACTCTCAGAATAGGACTCTCAGTATATCCCAGCTTTCAGCATCATAATTTTCAAGGATGAAGGCGGCCCATTCATCCATCCAGCCGAGCTTTTCCAAGAAGGCCTGGAAAATAACGTCGGTGAATGGGAATAGGCTAGCCTCGATGCCAAGTATCTGTACATATTGAGTGCTTTCTAAATCCTAGTCCTCTCTATCTGGTTCAGGCAATAGTTGGAAAACTTCCTCTACCGGAGACTCTTGAGGGGTGTTCCCCTTGATGGTGGCCAAAAAGAAATCATCACCACCTAGATAAGAGGCTTTGCACCATAAATCCTTTCTCAGTTATGGTAAATCGACCGCTTCCTTGGAAGACTTCTTGGGTGCCATTTCTATAGAACAAGTGAACACATGCAAAACAAGTTCTGAGGATCAATTCTAGTGGAAGGTGAAGAACGGTATGCACATCAATATCAAACCCAGATCGGACTGCATGCTATAAGAAAAAAGGGGAAAACGGTTGTTAATCTGATTTCAAGTCATGATTAAAAAAGGGGAGAATCACTAACCTTGCTGCTGTTTAACTGCTTGAACTGCTTGGGTGATTTGGTCGAGAATTTGATCGAAGATTTCGACTCCTTGCCGATAATTCTCTCTATGTCTCATAAAGCTCCAATAGCAACAATGGTGGAAAAGTTCTATTTGTCGTAGTGGAAGAGTTTATATATGCTCTTGAAGAGGTGTGACTGTTAGGAAAGGCCCAATCGACGTTACCTCGAAAAATGGCAAAAATGGTGAACTATCGGATCAGTTGAATCAATTTTGCCTCGAAAATCGGTGGGAATTTGTGGATATCAACCGATTAACTGTGCAGCAGGCATCCCCTATTAAAGGCTATGACATTTGGAGAGCCCTGGGCATGATGAAGACTTATGGGGACTAGGGTTTCAAGAATTAAATTACTGAAAATTCAAATGACCCGCGTGGAGATACGCATGGCTGATTTTGCGCGACTACACAGCAAACGTCCGCGTGATATTCGCGCAAAAGGGGGCTAATGCAGATGGTGCCCTCCAGACTGACAGATCATAGCCACGCGGCAGCCATATAGCACATCTGACTGTATCCATACACACCCAATCACTTCTCATACTCATCCACGTGGGGGTTGCGCGACAGGGCAACCCTCGCGTACTAACCACGCGACTTGTAGGGACCCGTGGTTCGGAGGCTAGAGTAAGGTCTATCGCGCTTGATGACAACCAAGCTCGCGTGCGACCCTTGGTAACTAACTGAGAGATTTAATGACCACGCATCCTATAAACCCGGTCGATATTATAACGGTATCCGGTATATGCCGACGGGTGCGTAACATTCCCTATATATACGGTCGAACGTTCCTTTACGGGGTTATCATTAAGCCGCCATTTATGGGCGCATTAACTCCTCACAACGATTACTTCCCTACTATATATAAGATCATTAGCCCTCAATTGCGATCGGCTGGACTTCTTGATCTTATGGATTCATCGAAGCTCTTGCTCTCATTAGACTGTGTCGCTCTCAACCAGTTGCCATTGCTTACTCTCTCCCTACTCACTACCCTACATCTCTCTGTGTTCTTGTACACAGTCTACTAGGCCTCTCTTAAAACAATTTTCAAGTAAAAACTTTGAGAGTCAATCATACCAAGACCTTGGAGCTTGTTTAAGGACATAGAGAGCTTTGTCCAATTTATAAACATGATCAGGGAAATTGTCAACTTCAAAACCAGGTGGTTGAGAAACATATACTTGACACGCTCCAACTGCAAGTGTACAACTGTCGCTGTAGTAATAATTCCGTAAATCTGGGTTGTCGAACCCAAGGTACTTCTATGTGAACTAGTTATTAATTATTAACCTTGTGTGGGCTGGCAACTGGATTTGGTTTGCTAATACTACTCAAATTAAATAAACTACTGAAGATTAATAGATTGGATATCGCACAATTAGCTAAAATGGTTGATTATGTTACTATGATAAGGCAATTACCAGGAATTCTCTTTCCAATCACTAGGGGAAGTTATGAATGACGTTTTAATTACTAACACGACTATCTCTTGTTAATCAAGCAAAATACAACTCTCCGAGTTACAAAACAAGTCGACTATACTTAGGTCCAATCAAACCCAGTAACCAAGATTGATTTGATTATAAGTCGCATTACGAATCGTTATTCTACTTTAAAGATCCTAGTTAACACTACCGAGTTACAAAGTAATGATATGACTAGGTGAGAAGTTCAGTTTACCGACTACAATTCACGGAGTTACCACGTCAATCGTAATTGAGATCAATCCTACGGTAGCTAAGCGCACGAAAGATAGAGATTCAAGTATAAACGAATCATAACAAGAGAGAATCGCATTAATTAAGACAAAACAAGAAGCATAATCTCAAAACGTATCATTCATACCAAACCCTATATACCTATTGAGAATTCCCAGCAATAAAGAGATAGCTACTAGAAGACATGATCAAAGTACAAAGTTTATTGATCATCAACTAGAAACTAAAGAGGGGAAGAAGATATAGATCAAACGATGAACTCCAACGCTCCCAAGCATGGTCCAAAGCTCAAAAGTATGTACAATGATGCCAAAACACAGACTACTAGGTCTAAACAAGTCCCGCAAGTATCTAGCTTTCAAAATATTACAAAATAGACACGAAGTTTTGAGTTTTGCGCTCTATTCGCACGAACACATAAGTGTTCGTACGAACACCTGTTTGCACGAGCAACTTTTGGGTGTTCCTACTAATTTTCAGTGACTTTTAGCTCCAAAAAATTTGGCTAAGTGTTTATGTTCGCACGAACACCCCTGGAGATGAGTTCAGATTTTCAACCTCTTCGGCGGACCATAACTTTCTTGTCTGATCTCCGTTTGAGCTCCGTGACCAATCGTTGGAAATCTCTTTTAGTATAATTTCATTATCCACTAGTTTTGCTTCAAAATTCATTGTATAACTCATGATATTCTTGAAATAGTGAAGATTGGTCACTTTTGCTCCTCCCACTTTCCTCGTTTTGCTTCCTCTTGACTTCAGAAGCTCGTTTCTTCTCTCCTCTTGCTCTCCTCATAAATTGTTCCTATAAGTAAACACGAACACCACCGCAAAGATCAAATGTGACAAAATTATGCAAATCATACGTAAAACGATTTAAGAAACGCCCAGATTGTACGTTTAAGCTCAAAAATCTCATTTTCATCCAAATTAAGCCCGAATCTCATCACTTTGCACCAAAACGCACACAAATAGCAATGTTTAACATAAGAAAGGTGACTCCAACTAAGAAGTTATCAAATACCCCCACAATTTCCATTTGTGCGTTCGAGCAAAGTCTCATCTACTGCATCTAACTGTCTATTAGCTAACATGACTGAAATGACTCTAACATGACTCATGACACTACAATGCAGCAAGATGATGCAAATGATAATCTAGAATCAATCTTAAAACATAACACACAAATAACATTCCGTTGTGAGATCAGACAATTTCAATACACACAGACCAGTGCTCATGGATGATGAAAAAGTTAGGCAAGAGGTGTGAATTGCAACTAAACCCGACAACAAGTAATTCACCATAGTGAGTATAGAAAGCTTAACTTTACTATAAAAAACAACCTAACTCTTCATGCGTGCTGACAAAAATAAGAGGCTAACCAAGGCTAAGCCACATTCATAGTCCGAGCTCCTATTCCGCTAACGGTTTAGAATGATGAGGCTTAGGGACAAAGGATAATTGTTAAGTAACAATTCCTAAAGCGTCACATTCTCACATAAAATCCAAAATCTTACACACCCTCCCCATGATGATAGAAACCGCAACGCGAAACCCACCGTCTCCAGCCCTCGATTCCCTCAAACCCCGGTACAATGTCAATCATGTGGCAATCAAAGCGAAGTGTGCAAAACTCATCTTTTTCTTCCATCTAGAACTAGGAAACTTTCACCACTCGTTTTCCAATAAGAAAAACTGTATTCTTTCTTTATTCCACTCCTTTTCTTCTCTTTATTTTTTCTACTATTTTTCTTCTTTTTTTTCTCATTGTTTTCTCTCAATAAAACAACAATATACAATAAAAATGTACGAGTGGTCCTCCTCCAAGAATCAAGCAGGAATGATAAGGTCAGGGGAAGGAAATAAAAAATCCGTGAATAAGTATCACAATAATAATTCATCTCCACCTAACTCCATGAAGCGTGCGATGCCACAAACCGTCAAAGTCAAAGCGTGTATGGGGTTGGAGTCGTCAATGCACAATCTCTATGTCCGTAGTCAAATGTCAACACCCCCACACTAGACTGCAGTCAGGACCCCCTCTCAAGTAGTCAAATAAGATATATGTCACGTGCCTAATCCAACCGAACCTCCTACACCAAGATGATAAAAATCCGGTACCTAGCACGTTCCACCAATTAAGTACAACCAACCCCATTTTTGTGCGGATTAGACGTCACGCACTTAGGCTCTCCACTACTGTGCCCACGATGTAATGACATGGAACACTGCCACACCTTAGTGTGCAAGCGAAGCCACTCACCCTTGCATCCCCTCTCAAGATATCAAATAAAGCACATGCGATCTGCATAACTCACAAAAATATGAAATCAAGAACTCCCTCAACGAACCCCCTCAACTACTGCTTCCTCGTGACGCACTGGAACGGTGATTCTAAATGATATATGATGAAGGCCAAGAATGGTCTCCCTAGGTCAACTTTTCATAAAATCCTAACTCTATATGCAAGGCTTTGACTCGATTTTTTTTTTACTCTACACAATTTACTTTGTTGGTGGGTATGTCAAAGTGAAAAACAAATATATATATATATATATATCCTAAATAATAATACAATATAAATAAAAACTCAACATAAACCACTGACTCTAGAAAAAATACGAACTAGACACATCCTACATGTAACTGGCTATGCAAAAAAATCAGCTAGTAGACAGATAAACCACCCCGACACTGAATGCTTCGTTTTCCTCAACGAATTTAGAGACATACAGAAGACTCAACAATCAATGCGTAGGCAATTAGATGAGATGGAGCATGACATACAAAATTAACACAAATTCAGCTAGAGGGAAGCAATACTCACAACCACCTCAAGGGTGGGGAAGAAATCGCGCACCAACAGTCCCCAAGCACTAGTGTGGCGTCACAGTTCTCCCAATGGTCAGTGTGTACTCGCACATCGGTGTAGTCTGCTTTCCTCTTCTGAAATTTGTGTCTAGAGAATCCCAAACTCACGTGCAGGAGTCCGTGCGTGCGCCATGGCACACCGGGGTAGACTCTCCCATAACCTGCTCAAGTATGTAACTAAGAAACATCATTAGTCCCTCTCTCTCTGCTCTCTCCAAATAACATAAATAAAAAAACACACACAACTGTATTAAAAATACACTCCCTAAGCTAAAACAGAAAATACGTTGGGTTACCTCCCAACAAGCTCCGGGTAATATAAGGTCGATGACACGACCCAATTACCTCATAAGATGTTTAAGGAGATTTTTATCTCCACTTCTCTTCTTCCACCGTCGCTTCTCTCTTTGTCTCTTCTCAAGTGAGCATGCATGAGACGCATATGGAACAAAGAAATTGTAGAAGACGGCTTTAAAAAAATTCTTCTTTTTGTGCTCCCACTCCTTGATCACATGTCTTCTCGAGAATTCATTCACCACATCATGAACCCTTGTACCTCTCCTCTTCTTCTTCTTCTTCTTGTTCCAGTTTTCCATAATCAATGTTATTAAGGACTTGTCATGTGGAAATATAATTCCAAGTGGAACAGTAATGGCAAGGAGTGTCATCTTAACTGCTTCCTTTCCTAGTGTTTATCTTGGGATCACAAGTTGTAATTAATGAACCGCATAAAAGTGGGGTCTTTCTTCATCTCCATGCAATTTTTCCCTAAACTCATGGCATGCTTCATGTAGACAAATATCTTGCCTGATTGGGGAGAACTCATTATCCATGGACTTATGAGCTTGTTCTTTTGTAAAACCTTCTACAATGTCCTTAGGTCATAAGCTCGAGATGTCAACACTCTCCTATTCATGCCATGACTTTGGAATTATGCGAGGCACAAGTTGTATAGGCTTCACAATATCATCCCAATTTGAGTACGAATCTGATTCTGAAGCGGCCCAAGAATCAATTACTTCTTGATGAATATTATTATATACATTGACCTCTGGGGGTTCTTCGTCTTCCTGTTTACGCTCCTCAACTAAGTCAGAAATGATGTTGATTGGCCCATTGACAGTATATGCATCTGCCACTTCACGAGAAATTCCTTCTAATTGTTGGAGGCACTCTTTCTTCGATTCTGTCCAATTTAGCTAACATGAGCTCCAACATTGATTTAATTCGCTCATCTTCTTGATTGAACGGAGGAGGGTTGTACACATCTCCATTTGGATAGTACGGTGAATATAAAAAAAGTGCCCATAAAAATGCTGCCCCGACATGATTACCCAGATGCCTTCACAATCATACGCTAGGAAGCAGGTGAGATCAAGAAATAAATAAAAGAAAGAAAAAAAATAATATTTCCTAAAGTTAATAAATCTAATCAATTCTACCGATGTCCCCGACAATGGTGGCAAAAACTGGACACGCTCCAACTGCAAGTTTATAGCTGTCGGGGCAGTAATAATTTAAGAAATCCGGGTTGTCGAACCGAAGGTTCTTCTATGTAAACTAGTAATTGATTCTTAACCTTGTGTGGGCTAGAAAGTGGCTTTGGTTTTCTAATGCTACTCGAATTAAATAAACTACTAAAGACTAATTGATTAGGATATCACACGATTAGCTAAAATGATTGATTACGTTACTATTAGAAGGAAAATACCATGAATCTTCCAGATCACTAGGGAAATATGAATGACGTTTGAATTTATGAAATACTAACACGACTATCTCTTGTTAATTAAGCAAAATACAACTCGCCGAGTTACCAAACAAGTCGAGTATACTTAGGTCCAATCAAACCGAGTTACCAAGATTGATTTGATTCTAAGTCGCAATACGAATCGTTATTCTACTTTAAAGATCCTAGTTAACACTACCGAGTTACCAAGTAATGATACGACTAGGTGAGAAGTTCAGTTTACCGACTACAATTCACGGAGTTACCACGTCAATCGTAATTGAGATCAATCCTACGGTAGCTAATCGCACGAAAGATAGAGATTCAAGTATAAACTAATCATAACAAGAGAGAATCGCATTAATTAAGCCAAAACAAGAAGCATAATCTCAAAGCGTCTCATTCATACCAAACCCTAGATAATAGAAGACATGATCAAAGTACATAGTTTATTGATCATCAACCAGAAACTAAATAGGGGAAGAAGATAGAAATCAAACGATGAACTCCAACGCTCCCAAGCACGATCCAAAGCTCAACAGTATGTACAATGATGCCAAAACACGAACTACTAGGTCTAAAAAAATCCCGCAAGTATCTAGCTTTTGAAATATTACAAAATAGACACGAAGTTCCGAGTTTTGCGCTCTGTTCGCACGAACACAAAAGTGTTCGTACAAACACCTGTTCCCACGAACACAAAAGTGTTCGTACGAACACCTAATCCCACGAGAAACTTTTGGGTGTTCCTACTAATTTTCAGAGACTTTTGGATCCAAAAAATTTGGCTAAGTGTTTATGTTGGCACGAACACAATAAGTGTTCGCATGAAGACCCCTTGAGATGAGTTCAGATTTTCAGCCTCTTCGACGGACCATAAAATTCTCGTCCAATCTCCGTATGAGTTCCGTGACGTATTGTTGGAAAGGTTTTTGAGTCTACTTTCATTTTCCACTAGTCTCGCTCCAAACTTCATTTTAGAACTCAAGATATTCTAGAAATAGTGAAGATTTGTCACTTTTGCTCCTCCAACTTTGCTCGTCTCTCTTCCTCTTGACTTCTGAAGCTCGTTTCTTCTTTTCACTTGCTCTCCTCATGCGATGTTCCTGTATATCACAACAAGAACACTACCGAAAAGATAAAATGTGACAAAATCATGCAAATCATACGTAAAACTATTTAAGAAATGCCCGTATTGTACGTTTAAGCTAAAAAATATCCAAAATCTAATTTCATCCCATATAAGCCAAATTCTCATCACTTTGCACCAAAACGCACACAGATAGAAAATTTTCACATACGAAAGATGACTCCAAATAAGGAATTATCAATACTTATTCTTGAAAATTACCATTTAGGAAAGCACAATTGACATCCATTTGATAAAGCTTTATGTGTTTATGATATGCAAATGCAAGAAGTATTATGATAGCTTCTAACCTGGCAACATGAGAAAATGTCTCATCATAATCAATACTTTATTCTTGATTATAACCCCGTGTCACAAGTCTGGTTTTATTTCTTACCACTTTACCTTTCTTATCAAGTTTGTTTCTGAACACCCATCTGGTTCCAGTGACTGACTTAACTTTTGGCCTAGTAACCAAGTTCCAAACCTTGTTTCTTTCAAACTCATTCAGCTCTTCCTGCATTGCTATAATCCAATCATCTTCTTGTAATGCCTCATTTTCATTTTAAGGTTCTACAAGTGATACAAAGGCCTTGAAGGCACACGAGTTCTTCAATTGTCTTCTGGTAGGAATACAAGTATCTTAATCTGATATGATATTATCAGCTGGATGAGTTGGTATGTACTTGAACTTCTTCCTTGGTTTCAGGGTTCTGACTCAGTACGTAACTTTTCAAGTCTTTGAGAACTTGAAGCAGTAGCAGGAGCACTTTGTGTTCTGTCAATCCCAGGCTCAAAGCTTTGAGATTTTGTCTCAACAGGATGTTCAAAGCTTTGGGATTCTTCTGAATATTCCTCCAGTTCAGTTTTTCTTCTTTTCTCTTTCTCACAATCATCATCTTCCTCATATTTATTCAAATTGAGATCTGCAAAACTCTCACTCAAGGAATCATCATTACTTTCATCACAAATCACGTGAACGCTCTTCTCTACATTTTGGTTCTTTTATTGTAAACTCTGTATGCTTTGCTAGATTGTGAGTAACCAGGATATACATCCTCCTCACTTCTAACATCAAATTTGCTAAGATTATCCTTGCCATTATTGTGCACATAACAAGTACAGCCAAAAGGCTTAAAATAATAAAATTGTTGATTCAAAGACCCTTGAATGTGTTTTGGTTGGTAATTGTTTTGAGTGATGAAAGACAAAGACATAAGCAGCAAAGCATTTCAGTTACTTCAAGGCCTTGAGATACTGACAGAACTTCAAATCCTTGAGAGTTGTTTAATTCTGCTATATGTTCTAACAGTTCTGTGTTGCAGATTGGATATCTGATTATACAGATTAGGGATTTACTGCATATACTTATGGATTACAATATTTACATATCTAACACAATTGCAAATGATCAGAACAGGAAGAATCAAAGTTATCTGGGTTTAACTTTGAATATCTGTGAAGCAGGTTCAGAGCTCCAAGGCCTTGAGATGTGCCTTGAGCTGCTGACAGTTTTAACATAATTAAGTTGATTCTTTCTTGCAGCTTGTGATTCTTATGTTGTAATTATTTATTCACTTCTAAGATTCTTAAACCTGTTTTCATGATTTATATGTATTAGAAGTTATACAGGTTAACGTTTTAATCTTTTAACCAGTTTTATCATAAACTGGATAACCAAACAGTCATAGCACTGTTATCTTTTTGGATTTTGTTTTTGTTGTGTTTCAATGCTGTTGCAGGGCTGTTAAACGTGCAAGAGCAATCTCAACAAACTCCAACGGATATCCACTTAGAGATGTTTGAATTTCAGTTAAAAACAGATAGAGGATTTGTAGGAACTGAGATCCTAAAATCTCTCAATCAGTTGCAGCAGTGGATAAAAGAGACTAGTTTGAAATTTGAAGATAGAGAGGCTTGCAGAATACTCAGAAAGGTTTGACAAATTCGTGGGAGATCATTCATTCAAACACACAAACATTCAATCTTCAATCCAGATTCCAGAAGATCAAATCAATCAAGTTTTCAGAAGAACACATCCAGGCTTAAACAACTTATCTTTTCTACTGTGTTCTTCACTTGTACTTTAATCTGTGTATCTTTAGATTATCTTAAACCTCACTTAACCTAGTGGTTTGTTGTTCAAGTGAACAACATGAGGTTCTTGTTAGCTCAACAGTTAGTAGCTGAAACTAGATAGGCTTGGAACCACAAGCTGTATAGGTGTAAGGGAAATCACTTAGACTTGAAGATCTAGGGTTGTTTCTGTGTGAGTAATAAGAAGTGTTTGCCCAATCCTGGTGGGATTAGATCCCTCAGGCAGAGATTAGGTCCATTGGGACTGAACTCTGTAAATTTCTTTGTGTTCATTACTTTACAGTTTTATTATTATCTGCTGCTTACAACTCAAATCAAACTGGGGTTCAAAAGCTGTTTAGAATTGATCACAGTTAAAGGCCTTGAAGCTTTATATTTTGCCTTTGAAAGTTTCAGACAGTTTACTAAAATCTCAAGGCCTTGAGATTTGAGTTTCACACAAAGTCATTCTGTTAAACTTTGAGTTTTGCAAAAAGTTTCCATACTCTATTCAACCCCCCCCCCCCTTCTAGAGTATTTAGGTCCTGTATTTAGTCTACATTACACACTTTCAATTGGTATCAGAGCTTGTGTCACTGTTTTAGATCTAACAATCTGGTGACTATGAGTAATGTAGGAGATGGTGGATTCTCACAAGCAAGGGCAGCCAACAGACCTCCATTGTTCTTTCGTGATAACTTCATGCACTGGAAGGCATTGATGAAGATGTTCATCATAGATCAAGACATGGAACTGTGGTCAATAGTTCAGAATGGTCCTCATGATTACTACACTACAACTGATGGAGTCAAATGTATCAAGTCTGAGGAAAATCTTTCAGTTACTGAACTGGAAAAGGTATCAAAAAATTACAAGGCTATGAATCTGTTATACTGTGCTCTTAATGCAGATGAGTTCAACAGAGTGTCAAATTGCAAGAGTGCCAAAGAAGTATGGGATAATCTGGTGGTGACATATGAAGGAACTAGCCAGGTTAAGCAGACCAAGATCAACATACTTCTGAGGCAATATGAGTTGTTCAAGATGAACTCAGATGAGACAATCAAATAGATGTTCAAAAGATTCACTGATGTGGTGAACAATCTGGAGTCATTGGGAAATAATTTCTCAAATGAAGAGAAGGTCAGAAAGATTATGAGAAGCTTACCAAAAGCCAAGTGGGAGCCAAATACAACAGCCATTGAGGAAGCTCAGGACTTGAGTATTCTTCAACTAGATGATCTACAAGGAAAGTTGCTCACTCATGAAATGACTATGAAGGATGTGGAAGGTGATTTGAGTGAAAACATCAGGAACCTAGCACTTAAGGCAAAAGACAGTGAAAAGTCTCAAAGCCTTGAGACTGAGGATGAGCCTGATGATGAAGAGGCTTAAGCATTGATCTCGAGGGCTTTGGCCAGGATTCTCAAAAAGAAAAGAAACTCTGGTAACAGGGATTACAACAGAGACAGATCAAGACCCTCAGGCAGCAAGGACTACAAAGGTAAACCTTCATCACAGTCACATAAAACTAAAGTAACGAATTGTTTTGAGTGTGGTGATGCAGATCATTTAGTAAGGGACTGTCCACAAAAGAAGAAGAACATGAACTTTCAGAAGAAAGACAGTGACAACAGAAGGAAGAAAGCCATGATGGCTTCTTGGAGTGATTATGATTCATCAAGTGACTCAGACACAGAAGAATAACAAGCAAACTTATGCTTCATGGCAAAGCATGATGAGGAAAATTCATCAGACAGACATATTGAAGACATGGTAAAAAATCTACTTGCTAGTCCTTCTGATGTACTTCCTGAAATTCTCAAAAGTGTGTTTTTAAATGAGAAAAGTTATAGAAATGAGATTTCTGCTTTAAAGATTAAGATTCATGAGCAGGTAAAAGAAAACTTGGACCTAGTTTTTTCAAACAAAAATGTTGAAGTTTCTAAGACAAAGCTTGAAAAGGACTTCAAGACCTTGGACAGCAGGTTCAAATCCTTGAAGGCACAGATAAAAGAGGTTGTTGATCAAAACACTCTTTTGACTGAAAGATATGCTGATCTAAAGACTCATTCCGAGAATTTAGAACAACAGATCTGTTCTTTGACTGAGAAACTTCAAGATTCCAAGAAGGTCCTAGCTAGGTTTGAAGGCTCAGAACATAATCTGAATCTCATTCTTGGAGGAAGTTTAAAATCATTGCATAAAAGTGGGATTGGATATAATCCAAATTTTCCAAAGAACGGCCAAACTACTTTTGTCAAATCTGGTAGCAGACATTCTCCAAAATGTCATTACTGTGGAAAAATTGGTCATGTCAGATTAACTTTTGCCTTCAGAAGATCAGAACCTCACATTATGAGGAATACTTATCCTTATTTGCTTAAGGGACAGGTTAGGCAGATTTGGGTTCCAAAAGAAATTAGGCCACCAAACGTGGCTGATTCTGAGTATGACTCAAAGTTCTGCACTTGGTCTAACAGCCTGTTGAGGCAATGATTTGTTTTTGCAGGATGTCACCAAGGCCTTGAAAGGTCAGAAATAGATATTAGACAGTGGATGTTCCAGACATATGAGTGGAAAGAAGTCTCTCTTCACTGAACTTACAGAAAATCTGGAGGAACAATCATACTTGGTGACAAAGCAAAATGCAATATCACTGGTATAGGTAGTATTGGTAATGGTTCTACTAATTCTATATCTGATGTTTATCTGGTAGATGGACTTAAGTATAATATGCTTAGTATCTCTCAATTATGTGATAAAAGGTTCATAAGGCTATATTTGACAAGGAGAAATGTGTGGTGCAAGATGAAAAATCAGTTGATTGCATACACACTGCTCCTAGATCATATAATCTATATGCTATGAATACTAACAGTGTTGCAGGTGACAAGCTAACATGCCTCAAGGCCTTGAAGGAAGATTCAAAGCTTTGGCACAGAAAGCTTGAGCATATTAGTATACATACCTTGAATAAACTCATTACAAAAGACTTGGTAAGAGGTTTAACATCACAGAAATTTTCAGATGATGAGGTATGTAAGGCATGTGTACAAGGTAAACAATCCAGAAGCTCATTCAAGCCAAAGAACTTTGTAAGTACTTCTAGACCCTTAGAATTGCTGTAGTGGGACTTGTGTGGTCCTATGAGAGTTCAGACCCCAAAAGGTAAGAGGTATATGCTTGTTATAATTGATGATTATTCTATATTTACTTGGGTGATGTTTATTAGAGACAAAACTGAAGCTTTATCTGAATTTTCTAGACTGTGCAAAAAGCTTCAAACTTTGAAAAATTTACCTGTTGCATCCATTATAAGTGATCATGGTAGGGAGTTTGATCAACTTGACTTTGATTTGTTTTGTGCAAAGCATGGAATTTCACACAACTTTTATGCACCTAGAACTCCACAGAAAAATGGAGTAGTTGAAAGGAAGAATAGGACACTTGAGGATATGTCCAGAACCATGCTTCTTGAAAGTAATTTGCCAAAGTTTCTATGGGCAGAAGCTGTTAATACTGCCAATTATGTGCCGAATAGATACTTGATTAGCCCTATTTTGAAAAATACCCCCTATGAATTGTTTAAAGGTAGAAAGCCTATTGTTTCTTATTTCAAACCTTTTGGTTGTATCTGTTTTGTGCATAACAATGGTAGAGACAATCTTGGTAAGTTTGATGCTAGAAGTGATGAATATGTATTTCTTGGATATTCTCAAACTAGCAAAGCTTATAGAGTTTATAATAGAAAAACCAAGATTGTGGAAGAAAGTATTCATGTAATCTTTGATGAAAGTACTAAGGATTCTCTGAGTGAAAGTTTTGCAGATCTAGATTTGAAAAAGCATGAATCAGATGATGATGCTGTGAAAGAAGACAAAGGCAAAACTAATGTGCAGAATGAATCAGCAGAATCTCAAGGCCTTGAACCTCCTGCTGAACCAAAATATCAAATCCTTGAGACAGAAGCTGAAACTTTCTATGATTCTCCTCTACTGTTTCAAGAACTCAAAGCCTTGAAGGAGAATACTCTTGGGTACCAAGAAACAAGTTTAAGTTCCTTGCAGACCATCCAGCTGATAACATTATATCAGATCCATCAACTGGAACTCAGACAAGAGGACAATTGAAGAACTTGTGTGCTTTTAGTGCATTTGTATCTTTGGTTGAGCCTAAAAATACCAAGGAAGCACTAGAAGATGCATAATGGATCATTGCAATGCAGAGTGAGTATAATGAGTTTGAAAGGAACAAGGTTTGGAATCTGGTTCCCAGACCTAAAGAAAAATCAGTTATTGGAACCAGATGGGTATTCAGAAACAGTCTTGGTGAAAATGGCAAAGTGGTAAGAAATAAAGCCAGACTGGGGGCTCAAGGTTATAATCAGGAAAAAGGTATATATTATGAAGAGACTTTTTCTCCTGTTGCCAGGTTAGAAACTATTAGAATACTTCTTGAATTTGCATCTCACAATCACATAAAGCTTTATCAAATGGATGTTAAATGTGCTTTTCTGAATGGATATTTACAAGAAGATGTTATTGTAGCACAACCACCTGGTTTTGAAGATGAAAATTGTCCTGATCATGTTTATAAACTGGATAAAGCTCTTTATGGTTTAAAACAAGCTACAAGGGCTTGGTATGACAGACTTTCAAAATTTCTACTTGAAAACAATTTCAAAAGAGGCCTAGTTGACAAAACTCTTTTCATTAAACACCATCAAAGTGATTTTTTAGTAGTTCAAACTTATGTAGATGATATTTTTTTGGTGCTACTAATGATGCTCTTTCAAAAGAGTTTTCGATTCTGATGTGCAGGGAGTTTGAGATGAGCCTAATGGGTGAACTGAATTTCTTTCTTGGACTTCATATCTTACAAATGAAGAAAGGAATTTTTGTGCATCAAGGAAAATATACCAAGGACTTATTGAATAAGTACAATATGTCACAGTCCAAGGTTCTTAAGACCCCTATGAGTTTATCACTCTCTTTAGACAAAGATTCAAATGGTAAGAGTTTGAATCAAAAGGAATACAGAGGTATGATTGGATCACTGTTGTATTTAACTGCTAGTAGACCTGATATTATGTTCAGTGTATGTATGTGTGCTAGATTTCAAGCAGATCCTAAGAAAAGTCATTTAACTGCAGTCAAAAGAATTTTTAGATATTTGAATGGTACCAGAGACTTAGAGCTTTGGCATCCAAGAAGATCTAATTTTATGTTGAGTGGCTATTCAGATGCAGATTTTGCAGGATATAAAGTAAACACGAAAAGTACTTCTGGATGCTGTCAATTTCTTGGATCTTCATTGATCAGTTGGCATTCCAAAAAGCACAATTTTGTAGCAGTATCAACTGCAGAGGCTGAATATATTGCTGCTGGTGCTTGCTGTTCACAAGTGTTATGGACTGCTCAGCAACTTAGAGATCTTGGCTACAATTTCAGAAATGTGCCTATTCATTGTGACAACACAAGTGTTATTTCAATCTTTAATAATCCATTTCAGCACTCAAGGACCAAGCACATAGATGTGAGACATCACTTCCTTAGAGATCATGCAGAACAAGGTGATGTTGTTTTAAATTTTATTTCTACTTCAATGCAGATTGCTGATATTTTCACTAAACCTTTGCCAGATGATAGGTTTTCATCTCTAAGGCTTGAATTGGGGATGTTAAACAAGGATGCATTGGTTTAGGGGGAGTATTAGTACTTATTTGTGTTTATGTGCTGAAATCTCAAAAATTTGAGATAATACTTTCTCAAGCCTTGAAAGTATAGCTCAAAGCTTTGAAGTTTCTCAAACTGCACAAAATCTCAAGGCCTTGAGATTGTTCTCCAGGTCTTGATAGTATCTGTAATTTTTTTTAAAAAAAAATGGATCATCAAATATTATATCTTATCTTTTTAGATAACTGTATAATATTTGAATTACTCAGAGAATTTTCTAAAATATCCCAAAAAATATTTTTCCGGATTCAATTTTGCATGTTGATATAGTAGAGTCCTTTTATGACTCATCCTTTTCAACCTACTTAAGCTGAAAATCAGGGTTTTTTCTTCTCATTCTCTCTCAATTCTCTACGACTCTACTCTCTCTCTCTCTCTCTCAGTTTATCTCAATCACATTCTCTTCTCAAAACCCTAAACCCCAAAATAGAGCGTAAATCAGCCAAAATTCAGCAACAGGGACAGCCCTCTGGCAGATCCAAGAAGAGAGCAAATAAGAAGGAGAAGATAGTGATTTCTGATTCAGATTCAGAAAACACTCAGAGCTTGCATGAGGACACTCCTCCTGCAAAGAATTCCAGAACAGAGAAGGGAGATGAAGGCTCAAGCATTGATCCACAACAGGAGACACAGGGTGGTGATCAACCTAGGTCAGAGAAGAAGAAAGGGGGAGAAAAGAAAAAGACTGGTGAAGAGGAGAAGGGGAAATCAACTCAAGAAAGCCAGAAGAAACCATCTGAAGGATGAAGGAGGACAAGAAAAGACCAAACCCTCAGAGAAGAAAACTAAGGTTAAGCAAGTTGCTGATGCAACTAAGAAAGGATATCAAGGTAAGAATGTACTTCCTACAAACTGGTTTGTTAGTTCTGAGTTTAGAACTGTATGGATGCAAGGGTATGCTTCATCTAAGGTAGCTTTTTGTAGTATGGTTTTTGAAGAATTATTGGATAAGTTGGATATAGACTGCATTAGAAAGTTAAGGGAAAATGCTGTTTGGAAGGTGCTAAATCCTAGTTCAAAGGCCTATCCTAGGTTAACTAGGTTGTTTTATTTGAATTTGGTTTCTGAAGGTGATGATAAAATGGTATTAACTTCAAAAGTGGCTGGAGTGGATTTGAGGTTAGATCATAGGACTTTTGCCAAAGTTTTGAGCATTCCTAGTGTAGATAGTGCTTTCTGAGCTGACAGATCTTGGCCACGTGGCAACCATCCAGCACACCATATTGTGCTCCACACACACTGGATCACCAGCCGCGCTGATCCATGTGGGGGCTGCGAGACACGGCCCTCGCATACCACTGCACGGGACTTGTAGGGACTTAGTGGTTTGGAGGCTAGAGTAAGTCCTGTCGCGTGCGAGCCAAGCCCGCACGCGACCTTTAGTAACTTCTTTTGAGAG
Organism: Linanthus parryae; assembly: GCA_023055425.1. Classification (NCBI taxonomy): domain Eukaryota; kingdom Viridiplantae; phylum Streptophyta; class Magnoliopsida; order Ericales; family Polemoniaceae; genus Linanthus; species Linanthus parryae. Next base: position 101,812,636 of record JALGPY010000002.1, read on the forward strand.
ATTTATGCCACGAGCTCCATAAACCCAGTCAATCCGGTCAAACCCGGTCAACCCCATAACGGTTCCGGTATTCGCGCATAACGTGTTGTAACGGTCCCTATATACGCGGACGAATGTGCCGTTGTGGTTAAGCTAATTAAGCCGCCATTGATGGGCGCATTAACCACACTGCAACGGTCACATTCTCCGTTATATATAGGACGTTAACCTTTCCATACAAAGGAGGAAACACTAGCCATAAGCGGAAGCTCTGCCAAACCTCTGTCTCTCTCTCAGACATTACTACTGCCTAACTCTCTCCCTACACACAACCCAACTCTTCCTGTGCCATATCTGATCCTCTACTTACGGTGTACACGGAGTTCTCCCCGCCGGAATCTCTTGTGCACATTTTGGTGAACCCGACGTGAAACTTACCATCATAAGCAACCATGTCTCAGGAGGATGATGTCAGTAACAGATCGCCTTCCACCGAAGCCGCCTCAGGAGAGGAGATCCGCCGCACTCCTACGACCGCCGGTGAAGCTCCGACGCTAGAGGCCTTGGACGCTACTATCCAGAGTCAGGCGAAGGCTCTCAAAGCTCAATCTGCGCAGTTAGAACGGATCATGGCTGTCCTGGGGACTCTTGCTCCAAACCCTGCACCAGCTACCGCCGTTTCTCAGGGAGGAGGAGCCCCTACCGCTCAAGGACTGGGAGTGTCAACCACAACTCCCAACCCTAATCTGCAGACTCCACCGGCGACTACGCGGCTACCCTCAATTCAAGGGTCAACAGCTCAAATGTTGCCCCTCACTGCTCATACTCTGCAGCCTCCGGCCTTGGGACCTAATCCGGCCTTACAGTATCCCTTGCCTCCTCCAACGGCAATCTGGGGCAATGTGAACGCACAATATGTTCCCAATCCTCCTGCGGCATATGTGTCGCCTCCGCCTGTGGCAACCCCTCCTCCTGCTACCGAGGGAAACACTCCGGAGTGTATGACGTCTCTCCAGAAAGGCATAGACACCATTCTGGCTCACCAATCATTCGCGGATACCATCATCCCGAAACTAGACAATGGTCCACCTATCCCCTGAGAGATCTATCTCATGCCTAACCCTGTTGGGTACAAGGACCCTAAATGGGACAAGTTCGAAGATGTCAATGGAAATGCCCATGAACATGTCATGTGTTTCATCGATGTCATGGGACCGTATGGAGCTGATCCCAAACTGCTGATGCGAGAGTTCCCGAAATCCTTGGGAAACGTAGCGTACAAGTGGTACAGGACGTTGGAAGCCGGGTCCGTGAAGACTTGGTACGACATTGTCCAAAAGTTCTACACCAAGTTCTTCCAGATGGAGGAAAAGGTGACAATGATCCACCTCTCGCGGATGTATCAGAAGCGCGAAGAGGACGGAATAACTTTCATCAAGAAGTTCAGGGCGAAGTCCTTGGAATGCAAAGATGTGATACTCGAAAGTAGGCTCGTAGAGATTTGCCTGCAGTGCATGCAAGATGAATACAAAGGTATGCTCATCAACCTACAAACGCCTACGTTTTCAAAATTAATCGAATGCACGAAGAACATCGAGCCTATAGTGGAGAGGCAGAAAAAGAGAAGCGCTCCGGAGCGATCCTCGGGCGCTACTACCTTCAAATTCGGGAGATTCAGCTATAAGAGGGGACGCGAAGCTGAAGTCAATACAGTTTCACCCCAGAAGCAGGCGAAGATTGTGAACTTTGATGCACCACCTCTGCCATGTTCGGTGGAAGAAGCAAGCGACCTCTGCAGGCAATGGCACAAGGACGGTGTCCTACCGCCGCTCGAGAGGGCACCCTCCAAGGAGATGGTGAGGGACCCGAAGTGGTGCGAGTACCACGGCAAGGTCATGCATCCCACAGCGGACTGTAAGAAGCTCAGGATTGTATTCAGCCAAAAGATGAAGAATGGCGAGCTGATCGTCAGCGATCATAGGCAGGATGTGCGCAACAATCCACTTCCTGCCCATGCGGAGCAAGAGTCGAAAGGTAAAGAGGTCTCTATGATATCGATTGTGGATCTGGAAGAGGTCGCAGAGGATGGTCTACCCATCATTGCCGAATTCCATGACGATGAAGACTACAGCGTAGACACAGAGGACGAACGTGCCAACCGGATGAAGGGGTCGCACGGCTTCAGCAGATTCTTCGACGAGATGAACTTCTCAGAGAAATGCCGGACAGAGATGACGAAAGCGATCTTAAGGATAGCAGAAGAATATGAGGAGGATCTCGTAGTCTCCAATGGGAAAGTCGTTAGGGCATCTCGCTCTATAGAAAAGATCATAACCTTTTCCGCTAGCGACAAAAAGACAGATGCAAGCCACCAGAGGCCTCTGTGTGTGACGGCCATCATCAATGGCGTCGAGTTCAAAAGAGCGTTCGTCGACGGAGGAGCAGCGGTTAACGTCGTTTCGCTCCACACACTGAAGCTAGCAGGGATCCCCGAGTACAAGATTGTCAAACGTCCATCCCCGTTCATGGGATTCGGAAGTGACTCCAGAATGACGATAGGATGGATCCGCCTGGGTGTCCAGATCGGCAAAATCAAGTGCTCTGCAAAGTTCTATGTAATAGATGCGAACACTACGTATCACATGATCATAGGTCGAGCCTGGATTCATCGCTTTGATGTTGTCCCCTCAACAGCTCACCAAGTGATGAAAGCTATTTGGAACGACAGAATAGTCGAGATACCGGCTTCGACGAATCCATTCAACATGGATGAAGCACATCTCAGTGAGGCGGATGAGCAAACACCGGGACCATTCAACCCTACTCCTTTACCCCTATGGGAAGATATCAAGGATCAGTCACCTGCGGGAGTGATGGTGACAAGGGAGGATGCCAAGGAAAAGCCGCCCACGCGGGAAGAGGCGCCGCAGATCGCCTACCAGCGAAAGAACGTGTATACTCTGAAGAGAATAGCAAAGCATGACCCTGAAGGCAAGGAGATAGAGATTTTCTACGCCAACGGGAAGAAGTGCTATCGCATATGAAGGTGCGCGGGGGTGTCCTCACGCGGGCATGGGGATATCCCTGAGCAAATCAACCAAATCGAGCAGGTTGCGGTAACGGAAAAACCAATGCAGAGCACTCCAGACGAAAAGCTCAAAGAAGCACCCGAATGCATGGAAGACAAACCCAGACCGCAAAAGCAAGAGCTAAAGGAGGTGTTCCTAAGCCCGAGCGAAGAAAAGAAGAGGCCGGTATTTCTAAGTGCGGACCTCACAAGCGAAGAGGAGAAAGGACTGCTACAGCTCCTGACTGAGTACAAGGACGTGTTCGCATGGGAGTATGATGAGATACCCGGTCTGGACACAAGTATCACTATGCACCGTTTAGACATCCTTCCGGGGTCTAAGCCGGTAAAGCAGAGCACAAGAAGCTTCAGGCCGGAGCTTAACGTGAAGATTAAGCAGGAGATTGTCAAACTCCTGGACGCCAAGTTCATAGAGCCGAATCACCATCCCACATGGCTGGCCAACATTGTGCCAGTGGTAAAGAAGAACGGACAGCTTCGCATCTGCGTGGATTTCCGGGATCTCAATCGTTTCTGCACCAAGGACGATTTTCCGCTCCCCAACATTGATCTGCTTATTGATTCGACAGCGGGTGATCGCATGTTCAGTTTCATGGACGGCTTCATCGGCTACAATCAGATCAAGATAGACCCTGAAGATGCGCGGAAAACCGCATTCATCACCCCAGTAGGGGTATTCAATTATACAGTGATGCCTTTCGGTCTCAAGAACGCAGGTGCAACTTACCAGCGGGCCATGATGGCCCTGTTCCACGACATGATGCACAAAGAAGTGGAATTTTATGTGGATGACCTGGTGGTTAAATCCAAACAGGAAGCAGATCACTGGGCAGATTTGCGAAAAGTGTTCAATAGATGCAGACGCTTTCAACTGAATATGAACCCCATGAAGTGCGCATTCGGAGTAACATCAGGGAAGTTCTTGGGATGCGAAGTGCATCACCAAGGAATCGACCCTGATCCTGCGAAAGTATTAGCTATCACCGGCATGACTCCGCCACATAACCAAAGTGCCTTGAAGACGTTTTTGGGAAAGCTATCATATCTGCGGAGATTCATCCCAGCGATTGCCGAAATTACCTGCTGTTTCAGCGACCATCTCAAGAAAGATGCCGTATAAAGCTGGACTCCGGAGCACGAAGCTGCGTTCGGGAAACGAAAGGAGCTGCTGACGTCTTAAAAAATAATGATCGCGCCTCAGTTAGGATCACCGCTTTTGCTGTATCTGACGTCAACGAGGAAGTCCATAGGAGCACTTTTGGCTCAGGAGTACGAGGGCCAAGAAAGGCCCATCTACTACATCTCTCGCATCGTGCAGCCCGCAGAATCAAGGTACACGGACATCGAGCGTCATTGACTTGCCCTATTTTTCGTAATAGAAAAGCTGAGACATTACTTTGCTTCGCACAAAGTAGCGGTGGTCACAAAGAGTGATCCCATACGATATCTTCTGACTCACACCACTCCTGGGGGAAGATTGGCAAAATGGTAGAGGAACATCTCCCAATACGATATCACGTGCGTGCGACCGCGGGCGATCAAGTCGCAGGCGGTGGCGGATTTGTTGGCGCAGTTCCCCGATAACAGTCATGAGCCTGTAATTGAAGGAGAATTTGAGGGAACTGAGATCTATGCAGTTGATTTGCCTTATTGGACGCTCCATTTTGACGGTTCATCCACAAGGAAATGTGGAGGCATTGGGATAGTCTTGACCAAGCCAGATGGGGAGGTCATACAGATGTTCGCAAAGCTTGACTTCGCAGTCACCAACAACGAGGCAGAATATGAAGCCCTCATAGCGGGACTTCGTGCAGCGAAAGCTTTGGAAGTAAGCAATTTGACGGTCATGGGGGACTCCAAGCTAATTGTCAAGCAAGCCTCGGGCGAGTACGGTTTGAAGGAGATAAATCTTTTGTCCTACCGGACCTTGGTACAAAAACTGGTGCAGCAATTCTGCGACGTTAGGTACGAGCACAAGCCCCGAGCGGACAACAGGCATGCGGACGCTTTGGCTACCTTGGGGTCTAAGGTAGCACGGACAAATGTCCTGCGAGGATCTCGATCGAAGTACGAACATCGTCGGCGTTAACACAAGATGCGTGCGACAAAGAATGTATAGACGATGCGGACTGGAGAAAGTCAATCTTACGGGCCATCGCAGAAGGCACGAGCAGCGAGAATTGGCCATCCACAAAGGGGTATTGCGTACATGACAACACCCTTTATTACAAGGGCCCTGGCGGAATACTTATGCGATGCGTCTCCGAGCAAGAGGGATAGCTGCTGTTAGAAAAGATCCATCAACATGCTTGCGGGGAAAGCGAAGTGTCAATCTATCGGAAAGCCCAGAGATATGGCATTCACTGGCCGAACATGTCAACGGCCGCAGCACTGATACAAGGAAAGTGCGAGAGTTGCGCACTGATCAAAGATTCTTTACTCATTGCTCTGACCGACGATGATGCGGATTGGAGGAAACCACTCTTTGATTTTCTCAGCCCGGGTATTGTACCCGAATCAAGGAAAGAAGCTGAGAAACTAAGGAGGAAAGCATCCCGATACGTGGTACAAGAAAACCTGCTTTGGCGAAGAGGCCATGAGGGCAACTTGCTGCGATGTCTAAACAGCAGAGAAGCACAAGAAGTGATGGATCTTTCTCATCAGGTGGAACACCAGGGGGGTGCGAAATTATGCAGACAACTCCTCTCAATTGGATATTTCTGGCCCACGATGGAGGCTGATTGCCGCGCCAAAGTACGACGCTGCCAGGAGTGTCAATTTAAAGGTAACCTAGTGCACGCTCCTGCTGTAGATCTACATGCATTGGGAAAACCATGGCCGTTTCACACATGGGCTCTGGATTTTATTGGCCCCATTCGACCAAAATCACATGGGAATCACTTCATTCTCACCGCGACTGAGTTGTTCACCAAATGGGTAGAAGCGATACCACTGAAGACGGCAAATGCGTTAGCCGTGGTCCATTTCATCCAAGAAAACATCGTATGCAGGTTCGGAATTCCCAACACCATCCTTTCGGATAATGGCACTCCTTTTGTTAATCGCCAGGTGGCTGCAAAGCTAGCAGAATACAACATCAGGCAGATATGCTCCACCCCCTACTACCCGAAAGGGAATGGGCAAGCAGAAGCAACCAACAAGACGCTGTTGAGGATCTTGAGCAAGATGGTCGCTGATGACCACAAGAAGTGGGCTGATTCCTTAAGCATAGCCCTGTGGGCTTACCGGACTTCTCCAAGGACACCCACACGGGTCTCGCCATTCCTTCTATGCTATGGAGCTGAGGCTGTGGTACCAGCGGAGGTCAAGGTTAACTCTGCAAGATTGGCTTTCCACGCATTGTACGACAATCAACGCGACCATGACTTGGTCCTGCTAGAAGAAAAGCGGGAGCAAGCTAAAAGGACCAACAAACGGTATCAAGAAATGATTGCTCGTGCGTACAATAAAAAAGTCCAAAGGAGAGACTTCGCAGTTGGAGATTTGGTCTTGCGCGCATCTGACCATTGCATGCGAGAGGCGGCTCACCCAAAGTTCGCAGCCAATTGGGAAGGGCCCTTTGAGGTCACAGAAGTCTTTGACAGTGGCTACTGCGGCATACGGAGGTTGCACGGAACAACCTCAACCCCAAGCTCAGTCAACATGCGCTGGATTAAGAAGTACTATCCCTGACTTCTCTCATTTTATGCGTTTTATTACAACATTGCCTTATACTCTGTATAGCTATGATTCGCACATCTTCTCTCCCATATGAGAGAATTGTAATCTCATCTCTCCCATATGAGAGTTCTATAATAAAAGACTTCTCCCAAATGAGAAGAACTTTATGCTTCTAGATGTCTTTATTGTTTAATTTAGTTCATTATTACTCTTAGCAAAAGCCTATCCGCCGCGATAGCAACTTACTCGAATGCGATCTCAACTGATCTTTTAAGCCTATCTGTCACGATAGCAGCCTATGCGAATACGATCTTAATTGATCTTTTAAGCCTATTTGCCACGATAGCAGCTCATGCAAATACGATCTTAACTGACCTTCTAAGCCTATCTGTCATGATAGCAGCCTATGCGAATACGATTTTAATTGATCTCTTAAGCCTATCTGCCACGATAGCAGCTCATGCGAAAATGATCTTAATTGATCTTCTAAGCCTATCTATCACGATAGCAGCTCATGCGAAAATGATCTTAATTGATCTTCTAAGCCTATCTGCCACGATAGCAGCTCATGCGAAAACGATCTTAATTGATCTTCTAAGTCTATCTGCCACGATAGCAGCTCAGGCGAATATGATCTAGATCGATCTTTTAAGCCTATCTGCCACGATAGCAACTCAGGTGAACATGATCTTAAATGATCTTTTAAGCCTATCTGTAACGATAGCATCCTATGCGAGTACGATCCCAAGTAATCTTTCAAGCCTATCTGCTATGATAGCAGCTCATGCGAACCTGATCGTGAATGATCTTCCAGGCCTATCTGTCGCGATAGCAGCATGATACAAATGCGATTTTAAAATCGTTCTTAAGTCTATCTGCCATGACAGCAGCATTATGCTAAATGATCTTAAGAGATCTACAAAGGCCTATCTGATGAGATAGCACTTGCACTTTAATCTGAAACAAATCACAAGCCTATCTGCCAAGATAGCAAAGCTGCGCGAACACGATCTCGAACGATCTAAGAACATATCTGCGGATTTATACGGCAGGTAGCAAATAAAAAGTGTGTATACAGCACTACAGAAGGCGAAATTTGCCAATACGCATGCGAAATTGTAATTTGTTGTAACAAGACAGCAAATCATACAAAGCAATTTATCATTATGAGTCAAAAGCACTTACAATTTATCTGTCTAGATAGCATCTTACAAGCGAAAAAGCTCAAATCTAACTACGTAGCCAACATGGCTTACAATGCGTCTAAAAAGTAACTTACAAGCGAGAAGTTACACATCGGGGGAATCCTAACTGAAAAGGGATGAACCTAACGGTCCTAGCACAAGCTATGCGACACACAGATCTGTGGCCAAAGATCCGTAGCAAGTAGGGTGTTCCCGCGAAAGGAACGGCTCGCAGCCCGCCATGTCTACAGGATCTATGCGACGCTACGTTTAAGATCCCAGCATTTGACAAGGCCCTTGCCTGATCAACGCCCCTAGAGAGTTTCCTGAGGAACCACCGGTTCCGGCATACAACATGCAAGCAGAAGCTCCAAAGGACAGGGGCTCCTTGTCCACAAAGACGGGCACATTGGCTTGCCACCCTGAGTTCAAGAACGAGGAGGCAAGAAATTATCCTCTGGGCATGCTGGAGGAGAATCCCGTCGTTCATTACGAGTGGGTAGCAAGGTCAGTACGGCGCTGCACCTCGCCGAGAGGCGGCCGGAAACATGACCTGCAGGCATAATACACGAAGAAAATTCTTCGAATAAACATGAGGTATTATATGCATCTTCTTTATGATAGTTATGAAGATCAATAAGCCTTATGAAGCAGATCTTGGAAACTATTTCTATAGCACAAAGCACAAACTCAGGTTTCACAACTTGAAGTTGCCATGAATCAACGAAAAATAAGCGTTGAAGCCAGCAGTCGTAAGGACTCACGGCAAAGCACATTTTGGGATGAAGAACCCAAATGGCAAAAGGCAGGGTTTATATAGACCTTGCGGAGACTCTTCAGTTGCCAAGATGAGTCAGCAGAATTTGAAAAGAGGGTAAGGATCAATCACTTACGCCTTGAAAAGTGGTAACAATCAATTACCCTACTAAAGGCTACGAAGATTCGGTTGCGTATCCTCATTAATGACGGATGGTCATGATTCGGATGGACTTCCCAAGGAAAGCGTGCTTATCTAATGAGCAATTAGCGCGAAAATCAAGGCGGAATATCATTTGCCAACGTCATAATTGGATATGCACAGAGATATTCTAGCAAATCCCAGAAAGGGCAAAACGGGCATTTCAATTCTTCTTTTTGAAAAAAAAGGGGGAGAAACCCTAGCAACATTACAATAATGTTTCAGCTATTTATTTGCTACTTTTCAAAAATTTAGCAACATTACAATAATGTTTCATCTATTTATTTGCTACTTTTCAAAAATCAAAATAAACCCTTGATCAAGGAGTCATGGGGGGTAAACTGACGGCTTAGATTTTCCACTTGCTCCACTTCCTGCTTCAATTGCTCGCATTTGGCATTCATCTCATGATAGAGCTTCATAGCCTCTTCAACCTTTTGCTTTTGCTGCTCTACCTTCTGCTTCTCAGCTGCGAGGTTTTGGTGGCCGCGTTTCAATGTTACGGCCGCACGAATCAGGGTAACTCTTTTGATAAGAAACTTGAAACCCAGCCTGCCTTGAAATTTGGCGAGAAGGTTTTGGCACATGCCAAAAAGCAATTCGACACTCTGAGGAGAAATGGTCGCAGGTGTGGCCGCGGACAGCTGCTCCAAAATCCAAATGGCTTCAGTAAGAAATAGCCTCCTGTCAAAGGGCCCTATCTCCAGAGACCTCGCAAATGATTGGGGGTAGGTGAGGCGCATCCGAACTAACCAGTCCACATCGGCTTGCTTCAAACCTGAAGCAATGTCAAAGCCAAGTTATACTATCAAATTCGCAAATGAAGAATGCGAGATGCGAACAGCAAAACACGACATACCAGTTCCTTCAAGGATCTCGCGCAGAGAAGGAATGCGCATTGGTGGGGTAGTTGAAGATTGTCCTCGCTCCATTGCCCTTCTATCAGCTGCGAGCTCTAACTCCTCATAGTTGGGGGGAAGAGTATAAGCCGCACCAGGTGCGATCGCAGCCCCGACCTGCGAGTCCCAAAAGCTCCACGCAGGAAGAGGTGCCGCCGACTCAGTCATTGTTGGAGGCGTGGTGGCAGCCGAAGTTGCAGCTTGGCGAGGGATACCTTCGGATGCGATAGCATCACCATCATTCGTTCCTATTTCCTCAGCACCAGCATGGGCGTCTTCCTCCATTAACACAGTGTCAGCCTCGGCATCATTAGAAAGTTCGATGAAGTCCTCAAGAGGCTCTCCTGCATATTCAGCAGTTGCAACGGGCTTCTCGGTATGAGAACTTGGCACCGGGACATAGGACGCAGAAGGTCGACTCCTTTGCTCCAACACGGGCTCATCAGCATTGCCTGCGATACAAAATGCGATGGTGTGAGGTAACTTGTATCGTACGTTATTTTACTATCTTTGCTAAAGCTAAGAGCAAGCACCTCCACACGAACGTGGGATTGCAGTATCCTCGTCATACGCTAAAGACGTGGAACCTTGCCCTATTAATGTGTCTTCGTTAAGCATGTCTTTAAGATGAGCGTGACCTGGGGCGCGAAGAAACCAGTCATGATTATGTTTTGAGTTGCTAAGCCTAGTTCACATATATCGTTCAAGTGATTACCTGAGGGTTCACCGCATTTGCCTACTAGCCAACGGCGAATGTCAGCTTTTGATACACCATGCTTTAATGCACCAACAATAACATCTCGATAAGTTACTGCGAGATTAAAAATCTCACCTTCATTGCTGCCTGCGATTTCTTCAAAATCTGCTTGGGCTTGCTCCAAGGCTGCCGCATCTTCTTCTGGAGCCACGTCCTCCTCCTCAACTCGGGGAGCCACCTCTTCGGGAAGAAAATCTTCCTCATCAACTGGACGCACTAAGTCGTCAACATGCTGTTCTTCGAGGCTTCTTTGCTTCACGCGTTCGAGCTCCTCCTCTTCTCGCTTCCTTCTCCTTTCAGCATCTTCCGCAGCTGTCCTCCTGGACTCGGCAAGAATGTCCTCGCTTATGGTTTCATCAGAAACACCAGAATGAGTACCCCTCTTCTGCCTCTTGGCCAAAAGGCCACTGATGGTCTCATCATCATCATCATCTGCGAAGAAACAATTTGTTCAAACCAAATTGCAAAAGAGTTAAGATAATGAGAAGGGAAGCGCGATTGAGATACCTCCTGATTCTTCCTCATGTATCACATTTTCCTCTCTGACTCTGACATCTTCGACTCTTTCTTCTTCTTCTTCATCTCCTTCTCTTGGCTCCCGCCTCTCCTCTTCTTCCTCTTGGCCGAATGGCACGAAGGTCTCCACTGTGAGCTCCTTTCGCGTTTTACCGGTCATGCGACCTTTGCCTTTTTCCTTGGCAGAAAGGGACCTCGCAGGAGGTGAAGTTGGAGCGCTTCTAGGGGAAGAAATTGTAATTCCTCTCTGCCTGGGCCTCTTCGCTCTCGGCGCGGCAATCGCTGGAGGAGACGGATCATCTCTAGGGGGAGACAAGGGCGGAGCATTGTCTATTAGCGAGTCAGCAAAAGCATTCATGACCTCGCGAATTATAGCCTCGACCTCGGGATCCATTCTCGATGCTAGCCGAAACGGCTGTCCTTGTCTTCTTGTGGTAACAATGGTGTTAACCAGCGATTTGGAACGCTCACCAGATGCAAACCTCCGCACATGGCACTACAGCAAGCAGTGTAGAATGAGGTTGTCAATATATTGAAGTAAAGAAGCTTAGCACATGCAAGAGAAGTTGCTTACCTTAGCAAAAGTTTCGCTATATCTGATGACATGCGAGTCGGCTTTTCTAACCGCAGCGATCTTTTCATCTAGAATGATGGTGGGATACAAATGGTTCTCGTGATCCAACAATGAGTAGAAACCATATTCAGACTCGTCCAGACTGCAATTGGGACGAAAAGGAAAAGAGTTCCTTTTGATCACAGGAGTTCTGCTTGGCTGGGGGACCGACTGCGTCTCGAATCTTGTCTGCTGGGCGTTCCAGTATGCGAGCCAGTTTTTGGAATAGCCGCCTTCACGGTTACCTGCAGGTTGCTCAAAGGGAAGATTGCTCAGCAAGACTGTTTTGCACTCCTTTGTCAACAAACGCTTATAGCAGCCTCTGATAATAGACTGTGGCCAGATTGATGGTGCCACTGCATCAAAGCCGAATTGGGGAGAAACGCGAGTAGGATCAACATCCACAGTAATCCTCTCATACCTCGGCGCGAGCTCACGAACATACTCCGCGAGAGCAGGAAGGGAACCTTGCAGGCACCAGCAAAAGAATTCGCGATAGCGCTCATGGAAATGCTCTCCATCTTCGAAGAGGAGCTCTTCTGAGAAGACAACACCCTTAGAAGGATACAGCTTTGGAAACCATCGCACGTTTTCAATACGCATGGCATAGGGCCTGGCTATGAACTCTTTCCGATTTTCGCATATCAGGCTCCAAACGCACTTGGTATTATTTGTCCCAAACCACCTTGCAGCTCTGCCGCTGTTACGTTCCTCCACCGCGCCTGGGGGACACCACTTGTTGGGCTTAGAAGCAACGGGGGCATAGGAAGGCCATCGCTCAAAGACCCACATTGTCAAGAAGGCAATGTTAACGAAAGTTAGTATGTCGAGGCGGCCACGTGATTCCTTCATGGCCACAACCAGCTGATCCAGTCTGTAGTACAGCGTGCCCAAGACCAAGGGTCCGAGTGCGACTTTCTGGCCGAGGGCCAATTTCACAGCAAGGGGCAGAACGTGATAGAAGACCCCATCGTGCGGGTGACCATCGATTAAGTACCTCGACAACCAGGCACAGAGGAAGGCACAAAGGGTCAAGTGATAACCCTTACCCTCCACATAGTTCTTAGCCTCTGGGTTTTGACTCAGAAGCTTCTTGGTGATGCTGCTGTTCGCATAATCACGGAAAAATTACTGCACCCATTTGTTCCAAGTATTCTTCGATGTGTCAACCAACTGCCAGTCGGGAAGGACTCTTGTAGTGGTCCACCGGGTGGAGATTTTCTTTACCTCTGACAAGCACTCCTCCATCTGCGTGTACAAAGCAATCTCCGCATGCGTCCTCAAGGGACTCAAAGGATCCACCTCACCCATGGGAGACAGATCATACAGCATGTGCACGTCCTCGAGCGTGGGGGCAGCCTCGAACTCAGCAAAGTGAAATGTGTGAGTCGCAGGCGAGTAGCGGGAAAGAAGGTTTAGAAGCATGGACTGGTCCGGCTTCACGGCAGCACCCTTCATAGCACGAACTGCGAAATATACGCCGGCCTCATTTAGAGTCATGGCGTGATGAGTCAATACATGGTCGATCCACTCATCCATGTAGTCCGATTTCTGAACAAAGGCTTGGGTGGAAATCGCAGCATACGGGAAGTACCCATTTTCGACTCCCAATCGGACCACGTCTTCGGAACCAATCAATTCGAGCAAGGCCGAGTTAACTGGAGGGGTTAATGTTTGCAATCCCTCACCGGGGACAGGAGTAGGCAGTTCTTTGCCTTAACCCTAGCATGGTAGAAATATTTGCCACCCAGATAGGGGGCTTTTCTCCATAGAGCTTGCGGAAGATCAGGTAATTCTTCGTCCTCCTTGGTGGGTCTAGTTCCTTTTGTCTTTGCCATTCCTGCGGAAAAGCAAGAAAAAAGGGGGGAGAAATATGCACACTTCAGTTTGAATTCGGAGATTCAAGATCTATGGGAAGAAAGATGAACAGTTTCTGGTACCAATTTCAGAAATTAGAGATTGGAATTGTTTGCATTATCAGAGATTTCAAAACCCTACATTCAAAGGTCTTTATCATTGGGGGACTGAATCGAAATTGGATTCAGAGATTGTGAGCTTCTTCACAAGTTTTCAGCAGATAATATGTCATGGGTTTGCAGATCCAATGCAGTTCAAAGCATATGCTAGCATATTAAATCAAAATTGAACAAGGCCAACCTTGTTTCTGTAAAGCTTGCTTGGATGCAGACAGTTGAAGAAGACGATTTGCAATTTTGAACTGGTGATTGATTATCTGAATCTGCTCTCGAAGACTTCCGGGTATCATTCACTTTAATAGAAAGAAGTGATGCTTTGCAACAATGGAGAGTAAAGAGTATTTATCCAAAAACAATGAAGGGTTGTGTCCTTTCAGTAGTCGAATCGAAACTGTCACCGTCGAATCGCGCAATCACAGGACAAGCTGACATCACCCCTAAAACCCTAAAGGCCAGACGACACGACTCTAGGGGTTTTAGGTCATAATGGCATGCACGGGGGATGAATTTACTCATATTTGAATTGGTGCGTGGCGGCGACGCGTATGTTGGTTTCCGCGCATGGAAGTCTATCCAGCTATGAGTCTTCACGCGCAGAAAGGGGGCTAATGTAGATAGTGCTTTCTGAGCTGACAAATCTTGGCCACGTGGCATCCATCCAGCACACCATATTGTGCTCCACACACACTGGATCACCAGCCGCGCTGATCCATGTGGGGGCTGCGAGACAGTGCCCTCGCATACCACTGCACGGGACTTGTAGGGACTTAGTGGTTTGGAGGCTAGAGTAAGTCCTGTCGCGTGCGAGCCAAGCCCGCACGCGACCTTTAGTAACTGCTTTTGAGAGATTTATGCCACGAGCTCCATAAACCCGGTCAATCCGGTCAAACCCGGTCAACCCCATAACGGTTCCGGTATTCGCGCATAACGTGCTGTAACGGTCCCTATATACGCGGACGAACGTGCCGTTGTGGTTAAGCTAATTAAGCCGCCATTGATGGGCGCATTAACCACACTGCAACGGTCACATTCTCCGTTATATATAGGACGTTAACCTTTCCATACAAAGGAGGACACACTAGCCATACGCGGAAGCTCTGCCAAACCTCTGTCTCTCTCTCAGACATTACTACTGCCTTACTCTCTCCCTACACACAACCCAACTCTTCCTGTGCCATCTCTGATCCTCTACTTACGGTGTACACGGAGTTCTCCCCGCCGGAATCTCTTGTGCACACCTAGGAAATGCAATTTTGGACATTACCCTGATAGGAAGGAGTGTCTGGATGAGGCAAAGGAGATGTTTTTTTATTGAAGGTGTACCTTCTGGTCCAAAGCAGTTGACACACGCTGTGCTCAACTGTGAAGCCAAAATCTTGTTTACAATTCTGATGAGGAGTGTAGTTCCTAGGGAGAACTCAAGGGAGTTAGTGACTGATAAGGTTCTGATTTTGATGTATCTGATATCTCAAGGGTTTGAGATAGACTTGCCAACAGTTTTAATGGAGCATATGATTTATTGTGCAACCAGGACAAGAAACCATCCTCTTCCATATGCCAACCTATTACCTCTTTTCTTTTAATACTTTGATGTACCTGTGAAATAAGAGGAAAAGATTAATGAAGGTTTTGGGTTGATTGATGAGACTGCACTTTAGAGGATTGGGGTAGTTCAAACTGGGAAAGGACATTGGAAGTTTTATTCAGATTTGTCAAAGGAAGAACTTGCAGAGAAGGAGTTTCTGAAGCCTAAGGGGACTACATCAGGTAAGGACAAGCCAATGAGGATTACTCTTTGTTGGTTGAGAAGGTAGAAGATCAGAAGGTTGAGATTGAAGATCTCAGACAAAGGTTAGTTGACCTGTCAACTGAATTCAACCAGTTCAAAGGCTTGATGAATGTAATGAATGGGAAGCTGGATGTTGTCATCAAGGGTTTGAATTTGGAGAAGATACCTTCTGCTTCAGTCATGACACCAGTGTGGATTCAGATGAAAGGCTGAGAGATTTTCTGAAGAAGAAGAAGAAGCCAATTCCAATGGTTCTGTGTTGCAGATTGGATATCTGATTATACAGATCAGGGATTTACTGCATATACTTATGGATTACACTATTTACATATCTAACACAATTGCAGATGATCAAAACATGAAGAATTAAAGTTATCTGGGTTTAACTTTGAATATCTGTGAAGCAGGTTCAGAGCTCCAAGGCCTTGAGATGTGCCTTGAGCTGCTGACAGTTTTTACAGAACTAAGTTGATTCTTTCTTGCAGCTTGTGATTCTTATATTGTGATTATTTATTGACTCCTAAGAGTCTTAAACCTGTTTTCATGATTTATATGTATTAGAAGTTATACAGGTTAATGTTTTAATCTTTTAACCAGTTTTATCATAAACTGGATAACCAAACAGTCATAGCACTGTTATCTTTTTGGATTTTATTGTTGCTGTGTTTCAATGTTGTTGCAGGGCTGTTAAACGCATGAGAAATCTCAACAAACTCCAAAGGATATCCACTTAGAGCTGTTTGAATTTCAGTTGAAAACAGAAAGGGGATTTGTAGGAACAGAGATCCTAAAATCTCTCAATCAGTTGCAGCTGTGGATAAAAGAGACTGGTTTGAAATTGGAAGATAGAGAGGCTTGCAAAATACTCAGAAATGTGTGACAAATTCGTGGGAGAACATTCATTCAAACACACAAACATTCAAGCTTCAATCCAGATTCCAGAAGATCAAATCAATCCACTTTTCAGAAGAACACATCCAGGCTTTAACAGCTTATCTTTTCTACTGTGTTCTTCACTTGTACTTTAATCTGTGTATCTTTAGATTATCTTAAACCTCACTTAACCTAGTGTTTGGTTGTTCTAGTGAACAACAAGAAGTTCTTGTTAGCTCAACAGTTAGTAGTTGGAACTAGATAGGTTTGGAACCACAAGCTGTATAGGTGTAAGGGAAATCACTTAGGATTGAGGATCTTGGGCTTTTTCTGTGTGAGTAATAAGAAGTGTTTGCCCAATCCTGGTGGGATTAGATCCCTCAGGCGAAGATTAGGTCCATTGGGACTGAACTCTGAAAATTGCTTTGTGTTCTTTACTTTACAGTTTGATTATTATCTGCTGCTTACAACTCAAATCAAATTAGGGTTCAAAAGCTGTTTAGAATTGATTACAGTTCAAGGCCATGCAGCTTTCTATTTTTCCTTTGAAAGTTTCAAACAGTTTACTAAAATCTCAAGGCCTTGAGATTTGAGTTTCACACAAAGTCATTCTGTTAAACTTTGAGTTTTGCAAAAAGTTTCCATACTCTTTTCAACCCCCTCCCCCCCCCCCCCCCCCCTTCTAGAGTATTTAGGTCCTGTATTTAGTCTACATTACACACTTTAAAAAACATTTGGCTCTTTACCTTTGAATAGTTCATAAGGAGTTTTCTTCAAAATAGGTATAATCAAACTTCTATTCATCACATAGTTGGCATTGTTAACAGCTTTTTCCCACAAATACTTTGGCCAATTGCTTTAAACTAGCATGGTTCTTGACATATCTTCAAATGTCCTATTCTTCCTCTCAACCACACCATTCTACTGAGGAGTTCTAGGTGCAGAAAAGTTGTGTGAGATGCCAATCTTTGCACAAATAAATCAAAATCAAGCTGATCAAATTCTCTACCATGATCACTTCTAATAGATACAACATGTAAGTTTTTCAAAGCTTGAAGCTCTTTACAAAGCTTTGAGAATTCAGATAATGCTTCAGGTTTATCTTTAATGAACATAAATCATGTAAACCTAGAATAATAATCTACCACAACAAGCATAGATTTATTACTTTTGGGCGTTTGAACTATCATAGGACCACACAAGTCCATATACATCAACTTTAAGGGTCTAGAAGTACTTACAAAGTTCTTTGGCTTGAGTGACCTTATTGTCTGTTTAACTTGAGTGCATGCTTTGCATATTTCATCATCTGTGAAATTTAAGGTTGATAGACCTCTTACCAAGTCCTTTGAGACAAGCTTATTCAGGGTATGCATGCTTATATGCCCAAGTATTCTATGCCAACGGCTTGAGTCTTCCTTCAAAGCTTTGAGACACTTCCGACTTTCTCCTGCAACTTTCTTAGTATTCATATTATAAACATTATATGATCTAGGAGCAGTGAGAATGCAATTGCCAGATTTTTCATCTTGCACCACACATTTCTCCTTGTCAAAAATAACTTTGTTACCCTTATCACACAATTTATATATACTAAGCAGATTATACTTTAAACCTTCAACCAAATAAACATAAAAAATTGAACTTATAGAATCACTACCAATACTACCTATTGCAATTTTATTGCATTTGGATTTGTCACCAAGTGTAATTGTTCCTCCAGAATATTCTTTGAGTTCTTTAAACATAGACTTCTTTCCAATCATATGCCTGAAGCAACCACTATCCAGAAACCAATTCTGATCCTTTAAAACTTTGGTGACAGCTTGCAAAATTCAATCAATGCCTTAACAGACTAGACCAAGTGTAGAATTCGGATTCACATTCAGAATCTCGCATGTGGGTGGTCTGATTCTTTTTGGAACCCAAATTTGTCTTACTTGTCCCTTAAGCTGGTAAGGATAAGTGTTCCTCATTATGTGAGGTTATGTCCTTCTAAAGGGGCAAGTTAACTTAATATGTTCGATTTTTCCACAATAATGACATTTTGGAGAATGTCTGCTTCTTGAATTTACAAATGTGGTTTGCATAATTTTTTTTAGAAAATGTGGATTGTAACCAATTCCACTTTTGTAAACAGAATGCATACTTCCTCCAAGCATGATATCGAATTTGTCTTCTGAGCCAGCAAATATTGATAAATTTCTCTTAGATTCTTGAAGCTTCTCAGTCAATGAAGTTTTCTGTTGTTCAAAATCATCTGAATGATTCTTTAGATCAACATACTTATCAGTTCATAGAGAGAATTTTGATCAACAACTTCTTTGACTTGTGCCTTCAAAGCTTTGAACCTACTATCCAAGGCTTTGAAGTCACTATCAATTTTCAACTTAGTTGCTTCATGAGTCTTGGTTTGAAAAATCAAATATAAATTTTACTTGGCCTGCTCACGAACCTTCACTTTTGAAGAGTTAATCGCATTCCTATAACTCTCTTCATTTACAAACATGCTTTTCAGGATTTCAGTCAAAACATCAGATCGACTACCGAGAAGATTCTTTACCATTTCTTCATTGTGCTTGTCTGATCCTTTTTCTTCTTCATGCTCAGCCATTAAGCAAAGATTGGCCTGCTCTTCATCTGAATTTGAGTCTGTTGATGAATCAGAATCACTCCATGATGCAACCATTGCTTTCTTCCTCCTGTTATCACTTTCCTTCTTTGGAAAATGCCCGTTCTTTTTATTTTGAGGACAATCCCTCACCAAGTGATATGCATCTCCACATTCATAGCAATTAATAACTTTAGGTTTATGTGAATGTGAAGAGGACTAACTTTTGTAATCCTTTCTATTTGAGGATCTGGATTTTTCTTTGTTATAATCCTTGTTTCCAAAGCTCTTTTTCTTCTTCAGAATTCTGGCCAAGGCTTTGGAGATCAAGGCTAAGGCTTCTTCATCTTTATCATCATCCTATTCAAGGCTTTGAGATTTTTCATTGTCTTTAGCCTTGAGTGTCGGCTTCTTGATGGTTTCACTCATGTCCCCATCTAGTTCTTTCATTTAAATCTCATTAGTGAGTACCTTGCCTTGCAGATCTAGTTTCAGAATACTCAAATTATGAGCTTCCTCAATTGTAGTTGTCTTTGGCTCCCACTTGGCTTTTTGGAAAACTTCTTTAGATATTCCTGACTTTTTCTTCATTTGAGGAAGTCTTCTCCAAAGATTCCAAGTTTTTCACAATATCAGTAAATATCTTGAACATGTCCTTGATGGATTCATTAGAATTCATCTTGAACAGTTCATATTGCCTCAAAAGAATATTGATTTTGGTCTACTTGACTTGACTTGTTCCTTCATAAGTTACAGTCAATTTGTCCCCGATCTCCTTAGAACTCTTGCAGTTTGATATTCTGTTGAACTCATCTGCACTAAGAGCACAATACAATAAGTTCAAAGCTTTGTAATTCTTTGATACCTTTTCCAGTACAGTAACTGAGAGATCTTCTTCTGGTTTGACAGTTCTGACTACATCAGAGGTAGTATAATACATATAGGGACCATTAACAACAATTGACCATAGCTCCATGTCCTTGTCTATGATGAACATTTTCATCAATGCCTTCCAATGCACCAAAATGTCACCACAGAACAATGGAGGTCTGTTGGCTTCTCTTCCCTGTGAAAATCCTTCATCACCTACATTAATCATTGTCAAAAGATTGTCAGTTCTTATATATTGACCCAAGCTCTGATACCAATCGAAATTTTGTAACGTAGTTATAAAAACAGAATTTAATACTCTAGAAAGGGGGGTTTTAATAGAGTATGGAAACTTTTTCTAAAAACTAGCCTTTTAAAACTTTAAGCTAATGATCAAAAGAAATCTCAAAGCTATGGAAGAGGTTTGTAAAGCTTGAGATAAAACTGTAACTGTTAGAAGATTCAAAGATTTGAGATAGGAAATTCTTCAAAGCTTTGGAGCTATCTGTTTTGAACTGATTTTCAACACGAATGTAAAGTAGTAAAGTAAAGCTATACAACACAGAAATTTGTACAGATTTCAGTCACAATTGAAAGTTGTCTCTGCTTGAGGGATATGATCCCTCCAGGATTTGAACACACTTACTGTTAATCATTCAAATTTAGCCCTAGATCTCAAGCCTAAGTGAGCTACCTTTCACTTATACAGCTTGTGGTTCCCAACCTATCTAGTAACAGCTACAACATGTTGAAATAATAAGAACCTCTTGTTGTTCACTTGAACAACTTAACTTCTAAGTTTTTGAGGTTGAGAAATTAAAAATGAATAAGACAAGTTATGTATAGTTCAAAGAACACATAAAAAGATAAGCAATATGGCTTGGAAGTGTTCTTCAGATTGGATGATTGATCTTCTTCCCCTGCAGTGCTAAATTGCTTGAATGTTTGAGGATTTGTATTCCTTGATTGTCCATAGATGAAAAACACTCTTATTCACAGTTGATCAAGCTCTCTCTATTGTGTCTCTCTTTTGAAATTCAAACTCCAGCTTATAACGACCTTCTGCAGCTGATTGAGAGATTTTAGGAACTGATTTCCTATAAATCCTCACCCCTTAAGATGTTTCTTTCAGCAGCTTTGTTTAGATAGTTTTAGAGTTCGTTTATGGATGTTTGGACGACCAACAACCCTCCATATTCTCAGCAACAAAGATCAAACACAATCCAGAAACAATAGCTACAGAATTTGATCTTGTTAGACAGATCAGTTCATGTAGTAAACCTAGCTATTTTTTCCTTAGATATAAACCAAATGTATATATCTATAAGACAAGATAAATAACAAAAGTAAGAATCAGAATAACTCATTATCCAGCCCTGAGTTCATAAAAATCTCCCCGTACAAAGAAAATAGTGAGGCACACTTAAGCAGTTAAGAGCATAAGACAATCTCAAAGCTTTGGAGCTTTGATTGCCAATTCACATTGTTGGTCTACAAGCTAAATCCTGTATACCATCAATCTGTATAACTTATTCAATCAAAAAATAAACTCAATAATATTTGAAAGAGAAAATATTGAATGATAAGATCATCACTCAATCCAATATCCAAGCCGACAACATATAAACTGTTAAGCACAAGATATATAGTTAGCACAGGCACTACAAAATCTCGAAGCTTTGGAGCTTTGAGACTTATTGTCTCTGATCTTGTGGATTTCATCATCAAAGATATAGCTACCCCTGCGTTTTTGTACACAAGGTAATGAACCTTGAACTATAACTTGAACATAAAGGAATTTATATGCTTTGTCTACATCCGA
This sequence comes from Linanthus parryae, assembly GCA_023055425.1. Taxonomy (NCBI): domain Eukaryota; kingdom Viridiplantae; phylum Streptophyta; class Magnoliopsida; order Ericales; family Polemoniaceae; genus Linanthus; species Linanthus parryae. Next base: position 101,834,252 of record JALGPY010000002.1, read on the forward strand.
GGAGTGAAGATAGAGTAGCCTCCAAAACTACCGAACTGTAAAGTCACCCCATGCACCTTCATCGTTCCAGGCTAATAGTTTCATTGGGATAGGTGGGGCCATTTTGGGATGGCTTCCTCCAACCATTAAAACAGAGCTCGATTCATTTAGATTCCTTGCTCTCTTCAACTAAAGATCGAAGACATCCATGGGATTTATCAATAGTCATCGCAAGTATCTCTCATTTCACCTGGTTTAATAAGGGGGTTGTGATGATTCAACATCATCTGAGGCATGCTTGTTTGGATTTACCTCTCTCGCCCTTCTCTTCCATGTCTTTCTTAGAGAGACTTTACACTCGTCAGAACATGTTTCATTAGAAAGTGAATTATGAGGGTTTATCAAATCACGAGCAGAGGAGGTAACAGGACCAGACAGGATTGTTCCATTTCTAATAATAAGTGGACAAGAAAAGGAAAGCTGCTTCTTTGGTGGAGAGTGGGCCTCATTAGATACCCGGGGCTTTTGAGGGGTAACATAAAATTGATTTTGATCAATGTGGGCTTCGGATTTGGATTTGCTTAAAGGGCTTAAAAGCTTATAAAGAGTATAGGCCAAATGGATTTTTTGGAGCCCAAAGATGATTCTTTCTCCAAAGAGGCTGTAGGACGATTATTTCCGTCATTAATAGAAAAAAAATAAAAATCCATCTTACCCTTCTTGAGAACTGAAGCCATTAAAGACGTGATCTACTCGAAACCTTTTTTGTTGCCCCCCCCCCCCCCCCACACTATTACAAATAAGGGCTAATACATCGGTATTTAAAACGGCTGTCTAGAAACCGCTCTAGATTTGAAGATTTAATGACAGTTTTCTAAACCGTCATTCTTTCAAACAAAATACAGCGATTTAGAAAAAACCTCTTTACTTTTATTCGGGAATATAGCGGTTCTTCTAAGCCGTTTTTTTCCGCAATGGGCTTACAGCTGTTACTATGAACCGCTATATATGTAAAGCAGTTTACCTGAACCACTGTTGTTGTGATGTAGCGGTTTGTACACCAAATCGCTATATACGCAAGAAAAACCGAAAGTTGAGTGGGCGACACAATAAAATCCATGGAATTTGAGCCTCTCTAAATGATACGAATAGGTTTTCGTACGTAATATATTAAAAACAACTACCATATGTAATTACTTCTAGAAAAAATAATAATAATAAAAAAAAAACTATTATTTCTTCTTCGTTCCTTGAACATGACAATTATATGCTAGCTGTACTCCTTCCACGGGCGATTACTACAGCAACGAAAACAAGATATATATTCACACATTAATTATAAACTGTATATTTAGCAAGGTAATTTTTGGAAGAATTTAGAGCACGTACAAATCTGTGTTGGAAACACGTACGCTACAAACAGATAATTTCATATCGTACATATTCACCATAAAATCCACCATGTAACGTGGGAAGAAATTAAGGATTTGACTCTCAATGTACTCGAGGCAGAGCCAGTCACTTTCCGCCGGGAGATTCAGGTACTTGTCGCAGTGCTTCCGAAGATGTTCATATACGTTCCTAACGAACAAGTAAAAGGACACGGTTGTGTCGTCATAGCCCTTGGTCCAATTTGAAAAAACAGGTCTCTTATTCTTCCATCCACTCTTATAACACAGTACGCGATATAGGGGGTGGCCATGGGGTGCTTTACGTGTCAGGATTATATCTCTCCAGTCTGTTGCATGACCCTTAATGCCTCAAAGGGGGTTAGTCTTATTCAGGCAATCTTCCCAGCTATACTTTCCATTAATAGGGGGAATATACTTTTCTGCATTGTATTCTCTACACACTTGTAACAATTTTTCCATCCTCTCCTCCCCCGACCACATAGACGATCGAATGGTTAACGCAAAGTGGATGACAATTCATAACTCGGCCAGATTCTTCGTGGTTCGGAGTGTTGTGCAAATCTTGTGCGTCAGTAGGATAGGTTTCATTCCTGAGAATATTCTTGAAAATTTAGAAACCGCTATTTAATAATAGCGATTCAAGGAAACTGCTACAATGCGATGAAATACTGGTTTGAAACTGCGATAAAACAAAATACAGCTGACTTATAGATAGCGGTTCACGAACTGTCATCAGAACTGCTATTTTATCATTTAATAGCGGTGTTGGTCTGTTATACAGCGGTTTTCACCCGCTGTATTATCCCATATACCTAGTAGTGTCATTACCTCAACAGATGAAACAAATCATGTCTCTCCATCTTCCATGTCCCCAGTCGTGGATGGCCTTGTGTTGGAACTAGGGTCCTCATAAGCATGAGCCAGCAGCAGACAGGAGGACGACACGTGTGAGATCGTGGCATCTCTTTCTCCGCCGGAAGGCAGTGGAGAGATTTTTTTTTTTTGCAAAGAAATCAATCTTTTTTATTTAAGTAGAGGCTTTATCCCTAGCCCAAATATCAGATACAAGGTCTGGGCATACTATGGCCCAATACATATTACATGGAGCAGATAAGCCCACTCTTGCTAGACTATGTGCGAGGGCATTACCGTCCTTTCGCACAAAACTAGGTTTACAACATTTAAAGCTTCTGGAGAGTTCTCTCACCACTGAGATGAGATTCTCCATTTCTGAGCCGCTCATTTCCTCGTTCATTCCTTTCTCTTCTCCTCTAGCAATCTTCTGTACGAGCTTGTAGTTGTCGGATTCAATGATTAAATTCCGATACCCTCTGCTATACGCCATTAACAGAGCTTGACGCCAAGCAACAGCTTCTGCAACCATCGAATTGGTTGTGAAAGGGATCTGAAATGAGAACCCCAGTACAAACTCGCCTTTGGAATTTCTAATGATTTATCCTCCACTAGATCTGTGAAGTGGAAGGGAGATGGCGGCATCCACGTTGATTTTCAGGCGACCACAAGGAGGGGGAAGCCACCGCCGACTTCCTTCCGGCCGATTCCCTGCATGCACATCATTATCCGAGAGATAAGTACTAATGAAGATTTCTTTTGCTGAAATTGCTTCTATAACCAGATCCTCTTCCTTATTATCTGCACAATCAAAAACTTTTCTATTTCTAGAAATCCATATTAGCCACAGAGTGAATAGAAATAAACATCTCTTGTCTTTGGAGAGATTGGGAAAATTATCGCGAATCCTTACTGGAAAAGTGATCTGAGAATGATTTAATTGCAGGTCAAGAAGAGGAGAGTCAATAAACTTTCTAGCGTACGGACAATCGAGAAAAAGATGTGCCAGGGATTCAGAAGAAGAGCAACAATACACACATTGAACCGGTAATTTAACACCTTTTTGATGAAGTCTTTCCTTAGTAGGAATACAGTTTGTTAGAAGACGCCAGAAAAAAAATTTAACTTTGCCTGGAATTGTTAAATCCCAAATAAGATTGAAGAAATTGTTTTTGCTAGAACTTGTACTGCAACTATCGGAAAGGCTGTTCAAATTGGGATTTAGGATAGCAAAAGCAGCGTGGTAGGCAGTTTTGACGGTGTAGACACCGTCTGAAGTTTGGGACCAAACAGGAGAGTCAATCTTATTTGGATTTGATAAAGGAATATTAATTATGCATTCAAACTCATCTTCTGAAAAGTGATGTTTAATCAAATCATGATTCCAGTTAAAGTCATCTTTTATAAGAGCAGAAACTTTAGAATGCAAAGGTAAAGAAGGGGGACTAAGAGGCCTTCGACCAAATCCTATTGGCAACCATCTATTATAATAAATCCAAGTGTTTTGTCCATTGCCTATACCTTGTCTGGCTGCTTGAAAAATAATGTTTTTGGCAGTTATAAGACCACGCCAAATAGTAGAACAGGCATTATTTGCTTCTGCAGAAATAATGGAATGGTTGCGAAAATATTTACCTTTCAGGACACAGAGAATTAGGGTTTTGGAAAATTCTCCACACTTGTTTTCCTAAGAGGGCTATATTAAAAGCATGCAAATGTCTAAAACCCAGCCCACCAATATTTTTTGGGGTACACAAAGAGTTCCAATTTTTCCAATGAATTTTAGTTTTGTCCAAATTATGACTCCACCAAAAATTAGAAAACAGTTGTTGAAGTTGTTGACAAAAGTTCATAGGTAGAAGATAAACATACATGATATAAGTTAGTAAAGATTGAAGAACTGATTTAATAAGGATTTCGTTACCTGCAGGTGATAAAAATTTATTTTTCCAGCCACTAACTTTATTCCAAATCTTGGCCTTGACATCTTTAAAAGTGTTTGAAGTTTTACGACCATAAATTGTGGGTAAACCAAGATATTTATTATGATTTTCAGCAATAGGGATTTGAAAAACACAAGAGATATCATGTCTGGTTTGGTTTGTAACAGTTGGACCGAAAACAAGTCTAGACTTATCTTTGTTTATAGACTGACCCGACGACATACAGTAAAGATAAACAATAGAATTAAGAGTAATAGCATCTTCAATTTTTGCTCTTGAAAAAAGCATACAGTCGTCGGCAAAAAGAAGTTGAGTAATAAAAGGTGAAGACTGTCTGGCCCGAACTCCTCTTAAAATTTTTTGATCAATGGCCTGATTAATTAAACAGATAAGACCCTCAGTACAAATATCAAATAAATAGGGACTAATTGGGTCACCTTGCCTAATACCACGTGTAGGAGTAAATGGCGAAGAATTTTGACCATTAACAATAACCGAAAATGTAACAGTGGTAATGCAAGTCATAATACGCTGAATAAAAACATCCGGGAAACCCATATTTGTCAGGACATTACGAAGGTAACCCCATTCAATTTTATCATAGGCCTTTGCCATATCTAGTTTTAAAGAGAAGGACCCAACTTAGGATTTTTGATTATTTATAGTATGAAGAGCCTCAAGAGCAATAATGGCATTATCAGAAATAAGGCGGCCTTTAATAAAAGCAGATTGGGAAGGGTCAATAATATGAGGCAAGATATTTTTCAACCTGTTAGCAAGAGTTTTAGAAATTATTTTGTAAAGAACATTACATAAACTAATAGGTCGAAAATCAGTAGCGGAAGTAGGATTCAATTTCTTAGGGATCAAAACAATACCAGTTTTGTTAATAGAAGAAATGTCCCCACCATTATTAAGAAAATTTAAGCAATAACTCGTAACGTCATTACCAATAATAGACCAGAATTTTTGGTAAAATATAGCAGGAAGGCCGTCTGGTCCTGGAGATTTGGTAGGATGCATCGAAAAAATAGCCTCATAAATTTCATGAGCAGTGTAAGGTTGAGATAACTGATCGTACATTGAAGTAGAAATACGACAAGAAATGGCATCACTGGCATGAGTAAAATCAGCATTACTAGATTTAAAAAGATCTTGATAGAAGGTTTGAAGATAATTTTTAATTTCATTCTGATTTTGAAGAATCATACCATTCTGATCTGTTATCTTAGAAATACGATTTCTTTTTTGTCTCTCTTGGTACTGCTTGTGAAAGAATTTCGTGTTCCTATCACCATGCTTTAGCCAATTTACTCTAGACGCTTGTTTCCACTTAATTTCCTCATCAGTTATTAGTTTGTTCAAAGCAGTGGTAACCTCTTTTTTCTATCCAAATTACATGCAGATTGAAAACCATTGTTCAGGGAAGCAAGTTCTTGAAGCAAATTGTTACGCAGCTGCCTTTTTTTGTGATGATTTGATTTACCCCAGATTTGTAAATTAATTGTAAGATTTGTAAGTTTACAGGGCATGATATGTAAATAATTAGAACTAGACGTAGGATAGGTCCATACCTCCTTCACCAGGTTGTGGCATTCCTCCGATTTCGCCCATTCTGCCGCAAAAAGAAAACGCCTTGGGTTTCTGGGCAGAGTTGTATCATCAAGAACCGTGATTAGCAACGGTAAGTGATCTGAACCCGTTGATTGCAGTACATCTACCATGCTGAATGGAAACAAAGCATCCCAGCTATACGAGCAAACTCCTCTGTCAAGCCTCTCGTGTACATTGTAAGGCTCTGGTCGTCCATTATTCCAAGTAATTAATGTTCCTGTGAATCCCATATCAAACAGGTCACAGTCATCTAACGCCGCGTTGAAATCCTGCATCTGCTGATTACTCCGTTCATTATCTCCCGATTTTTCATTAGGACTAAGGATCTCATTAAAATCGCCAAAGACTAGCCAAGGAACCCCCTGACCCGGGTTCAACCTTCTCAATAGATCCCAAGAAATCTACGGCGACTAGTGACGGGATCGCCATAGAATCCAGTAATAAAGAAACCCTTGTTGTTGTTATCCGGTGGACGACAAACCCATGGATGTGATAGCGATTGTAGGATAGGATTCGAAGATCCACCGATCTATCCCACAACAAAGAAAGGCCACCACTCATCCCGACTCTAGGAACATGTAAACCATTACCAAACCCCAATTTGCGTTTAATCTCCTCTGCCTTTGGAACTGCCAATTTGGTTTCAGAAAGAAAAGCAATTTCGGGTTTTTTATCTTTTGTAAGGGAGTTTAAGACATGGAACGTTGAGGAACCCCCAAGTCCTCTAACGTTCCATCCGAAGATTTTCATTGCGACCGGCAGGGTTGGTCCTCGCCAACCTCTGCCGATAGTGAGGGAAGAGAAAAGTCTCGATTCCCAAGTTTGGGCTTCTTTGAATTGCATGAAGTAGGAGTAATAGTAGTTGACAGCCTTTTATCTCCTAAGATAGAAGAGTCCATCGCATCAATGGCTTTGTTACTAGTACGAATGAGGAGTCTGTTGGACACTGCAATTGCTTTTTCCTTATTTTTCGACACAGATGTTGGAGAAAGAGATTTATCTCTTAGTCTACCATCGTTACCCAATAGTTCGTCCTCATCCAGATGTTCATCCTGGCCCACATCAGCATCACACATCTCCGCCATATATTCCAAGTGAGACTCTTTTTCTCTCTGTTTAAGCAATAACTGTCCTTCCTCAGTGGTTGGATCTGGGTCAGGCTCTGTTTCATCCGTACTCCCACCTGTGTAGTCACTACGCTGGTCTCTGGTATTTATATTGAATTTCAGTTGTCTTTCATCAGGAGATAAGGTGGACGGACCAAAAGCAGATGAAATGTCATCGTTATACCCAAGAACAAAGTTTAGCATCGCCGCTGCATCCATCCAATTCCCATACAGAATCGGAACTTCCTCTAGTGGACATCCCACTGCAGTAACTGCTTCGCACTCCTTAGCTTCATGGCCCATCACACCACAAAAACTACAAATGTTGGGTAGTTTCTCGTAGCGTAGGAGGACACATTCAACATGATTATCTGCAATGTTGGCGTAAGCCACTCGCATTAAAGGTTCATGAACACTGACAAGAACTTTTATACGGATGCATCTCCCTGATAAGGGTCCTCGATTTGGGATATCAACCGCCTTAACTTGACCAATCATGGAACCTACATCATCACCGACAGCCTTAGTGCGACAGTCCGGTGGTAGTCCCCAAACTTGGACCCAAATATATGCCTCATTATAGCGAAGAGCATTCATCTTCTTCCATGGGTACCAGCGTTCAAGAACAACCACATCCCCCCTGTAATACCAAGGCTGATTGTCCATAGCAAATTCCACCTGATCCTCCCTTTCAAACACAAACTGGAATACTTTTCCTCCTTGGGGATTGACAGTAAACCCTCGTGGATCACCCCATGCTTTTGCCATCTTGATTTTCAAATGACTGATATTAATACTTTTGGAAGTTAGAATCTTCCCAAAAATACTTCGACGACAAAGTGCTTGACCCTCCACAATAGATTCGACCCTGATTTTGCATCCCCGCTTTTCCTTCTCTCAGATACATAGATGAGAATGCATCTCATCTATTTCTTCAGCAGTTTTACCATCATACGGCTGTGGATAATGTTTTTTGCGTGAAGTACTCATCATAGAATTTGGTAGTGACACAAATCAGTATAAAGAGGTTGAATTAAGATAAGAGATTGGTCTGGAAATTTTGAAAAGGATAGCGATAAGGCACAGGAACACAGTTAGAAACTGAAATCCTAGATAATAGGAGCAGTTATCTCCTTCCGAGGGAGTAAACTGACACCCGAAACACAGCAAGCAACGTCAGTTATCTCCAAAAAATGGAGATAACTACCAACAGGAACAAATCCTAAAATTTAGGAAAAGAAAACAATGAGGAGAGAGGAGAGAGCGTTTTTTGTGACTTCGTCTCAGAAACTGTTGGACAAATGAAGGCAGTGGAGAGATTGAATGAACATCACTATTTAGGACTTAAACATTATTTTTTTTTCCAAAACCAATCGGTTAGAGGAAATTGTTTTTTCTGATGATTGAGGAAGCCATCTTTGGCGCATAAAGTTCTTCAATATATTTGGCTTTAAGCCATATGCTGAAACTACTGAGTGCTTCATATCATTTTTGCACAACTTCCTTCTTAGCCTGACAATTTAAATCATCATGTCCAAAAAGACCATAGTAAGAACACAAAAGATGAAGCCTTTCGTATTTTACATCCACCTCTGTATCATTGTTTCGAACTTGAACTTTAAGGGATATTTTGATAGTCTTGGAGACGTCGAGGATAACTTTGGCTTTGATAAATTTACCATATGTACATGCTTTAACATAACACTAACCTCTTTAATTTTCGCCATAGCAGCGCAAATATCTTTGACATGGTCGTCTTTATGAAATACTGGCGGGAGTCTCGATAGCTGGATCCAGTAAGGGGATTTTAAAAAAACATATCTTCAACAATATCATCCAAAGAATTCCATTTGGTTAGAGCCGACGAGTAATTATTAAAAACCATGAACCGCCATATAAGATACGAGTGACTGCATATTTTTCTTTGAATCTGAATCTGAAGTAGCCTTCTTTTACTTCACTTACCTCAAAACCCACCATAGCTCCCCAGACCGCCAAAAATGTATTATTGATTCGCACTAGGTTGTCATGTTGTAGTGTAAACCTTGCACAGAAGGCTAAATCGATCTTCCTCAATGGTAGCAGAAATTTCCTCGTCATAGAAGAGAAAATCTACTTTGTAATTAACTCCAAGGCTAACTGCACGAAGGTTGACTGTGGTTTCAAAATCATCGATCGTCTCGCCGGACCAAGCATTTTTTGGTCCAGCCGAAAGTCTTATCCATTGAAAGGATTACTTAGGGTAGACAAGAAATTGGTGGCAGTGAGAAAGAAGAATTGACGGATTTGAAGGGAGAAATTAAAGTAAAAATGCAATAACAGAAAGGCCGTTGAGAGATCTTGATCATTAAGAAGAGATAACAATGTTGTACAACATTTCCTCTGTGTAGAGACAGAGACCTAAACGGGCTTAGCGGCGAATTTGAATTTGGTGAGTTTTGTAGTGAGAATACAATAGGACTAGAAGGCTTTATAGCATTGGGAAATGCTTGGACTGAACCTGGACCTTCATTGTCCTCGATCCAACTTGTTTGTCGACATTCACTCGCTTATGAAAGTATGAGATGTAAGGTCTTTCTTGTCAAAATAGAGGAGCAATCTTTCTTTATATTGACGATGAATAAGAAACCCAGATTTAGGGTTTCTGTAGAAGATGAATGAAATAAAATGAGGAGAGAGTAAGAAACATAGAGAAGATATCTGATTCCATTAACCATAGCTGAAACGATTATGGTGTCGAGACCCATTAAAACAGAGAAACTCAACGGGTGTATTTTCGAACGTTGGATGGGAGACTATAGAACTTCTCTTACAAATGCCACGACAGTTCGAAGAGCATTACAAATAAGTTTGGGAAAATATCAAAAAGACCCCATCACTTCTTTCTTCTGCGAAACTTCCACTTCTTTTAATTGCTAAAGAGCTCTTTGTCTTTGACTATATCTGTTATTATCCTCTTTCAAACTCATGGTGGTCTGGAGACCTTGTGTTTTTCTTTGTGAGTTTGAAATTGTAGTTGAGCCCCCACCCCCTTTGTAAATATATTTGCGATTTGATTTTTACCTGCAATAAAAGAGACATATATGATTTTCTGACAACTTTATCTCTAATTTAATGATAATCAAGGTCAATATGTTTGGTTTTAGAGTGTTGAACTGGATTTACAGACACATCAATAGCAGACATACTATCACACCAAATTGTAGGAGCATGGCGAATTCTTAAACCAATTTCTTTGAACATTATTTGAATCCATCTAATTTATGTTGCATTTGTGGCTAAGGCCCTATATTCAGCTTCAACTCAGGACCTAGAAAAAGTGGGCTGCTTATTAGAAGCCTAGTGAACTAGATTCTGGCCTAGAAAAGTAACCAAACCAGAGGTACTCCTTCTACACGTGAGGTTTCATGCCCAATCATCATCACTATAAACATGAATGGGGAGGATTCCCTTTTTTTAGCTATGTGTGATAGTTTCCTCTATATTTGTTGTTACTCGTGATTATTAAGTTGTAGGATACTGAGAAAGAAAGAATATTTGTTTTGTCTTTCATCAAGGGGGACATTGATAATTCAATCATTCTTGATGAATGAGAAGTATGAACGCAGGAAGAGTTTATACGTTGAAGATTATAAAAGACATATTTTCTGAGGAGACAAGTTTCAAAAATCCAAAGCTTTGTAGCTACACTATTTCCTATGAACTTGTTAACTGCTAACTAACAATTACTGTATTGCAAGCTTTGCATTGGATTAGATGTTGTTTAAATGTTTCTTGTAAATATTCATAGAGTAGTTTATTATATTTTTAACACTAACAGATCTCTCAGTTGATTGTCAGGGATCAGAGTTATTCAAGGCCAACACTTTGAAGGACAACCAAAGCTCCAAAGCTTTGGAGGATGATCTTAAGTCTTTGACAATTATTCTTATAATTATCTAAGTCTTATTGAAGGAGGTCATAACTGTTTATATGGTTGATTATTGACTTGTTATGAGTCTTAACCATATTATTATTATTATTATTAATTATCACATGCTAATGATCTGGAATTATTTCTGGATTTGTAAATAATAGCTCAGTTTATTGTTTAAGCTGATCTGTCAAAAAGTCAGTATTCTTATGCTCTATTATCTGGATTTTGTGTGATCTTGTGATTGAGTTGTTGCAGGATTTTTTTTCGTTCAAAACTTCCAAACAAATCTAAAAAACTATTCAAACATAGATGTTGAAAGAAAATGTAGAAGGGAGAGGATTTTCAGGGAGTTCGTTCCTGAAATCTCACAGGTGGTTACTATTGTTGGTTATAAAGGAAAGTTGAATTTAAAAAAGTAGGAGAGATATTTTCGATAAGGTTTATTACTGTGAAAAGAAGAGTGTTTCATTCGTGGAAGATCAACACATACTACTCTTTAGATTAAATCTGAAGAACACTTCTGAGCATTCACAGCTGATTCGTTTTTTGTGTTCTTCTTTGTGCTTTCATTGTAATATTATTAAGTGTTACTTAACCTCACCAACTTTAGAAGTTAGTTGTTCAAGTGAAAAACAAGAGCTTCTTATTGTTTCATCAGATTGTAGCTGGAACTCGATAGGTTTGGAACCACAAGCTACATATGTGTAAGGTAGTACACTTAGGCTTGAGATCTATGGCTAAATCAGGGTGATTAATAAGAAGTGTGTTCAAATCCTGGAGGGATCAAGTCCCTCAGGCAGAGACTAGGACTGAACTCTGTAAAATTCCTTGTGTTCTTTACTTTACTGCATCGTTCTTTCATTCTGCAAACTAGACAAGTTCTAAACATGTTGCTCCAAAGCTTTGGATAATTTTCAATATTAATGCTTTGAAGCTTCAAACACTTCTTTACTATTTCAAATATTTACAAACCTTTCCCAAAGACTTGATATTTCTTAGCTTCCTTGTGTTAGAGTTTTAAAAAGTACAATTTTAGCAAAAGTTTCCATACTCTATTCAACCCCTCCCCCCTCTAGAGTATTAAATCCTGTATTCATAACTGCATTACACACTTTCAATTGGTACCAGGGCTTGGGTCACTATATAAGATCTAGGAATCTTTTGACAGTGAGTAATGTAGGTAATGGAGGATTCTCACATGGAAGAGCACCCAACAGACCTCCATTGTTCTGTGGTGACAATTTCATGCATTGGAAAGCATTGATGAAGATGTTCATCATAGATCAAGACATGGCACTGTGGTCAATTATTCTCAATGGTCCTTATGTGTATTACACCACTACAGATGGGATAAGTATTGTCAAAACGACTAAGTTCTCTGAGTTACAGAATTGCAAAAGGTATCAAAGAACTATAAAGCTATGAACTTGTTGTATTGTGCTCTTAGTGCAGATGAGTTCAACAAAGTATCAAACTGCAAAAGTACCAAGGAAGTTTGGAACAAGCTGGTTGTGACATATGAAGGAACCAGTCAAGTCAAACATACAAATATCAATATCCTTCTGAGGAATTATGAGTTGTTCAAGATGAATTCTGACGAATCCAGAGGAGATGTTCAAAAGATTCACAAACATTGTGTATAATCTAGAATCCTTGGGGAAAGTCTTCTCAAATAAAGAAAATGTCAGAAAGATTCTGAGAACTTTGCCAAAAGCCAAATGGGAGCCAAATACTACTTCTATTGAGGAATCTCAGGACTTGAGTCTTATGGAATTAGATGATTTGCAAGGAAAGCTGCTCACTGATGAGATGTCCATGAAGGAAGTGGAGGGTGACTTGAGTAACAACATCAAGAACCTGGCAATCAAGGCAAAATACAATGAAAAATTGCAAAGCCTTGAACAAGAAGAAGATGATGATGATGATGATGATGAGGAAGCTTTATCCCTAATCTCCAAAGATTTGACCAGAATTCTAAAGATGAAGAAAAACTTTAGAATAGGGATTACAACATGGACAAATCTGGGTCTTCAAGTAGCAAGGATCACAAAGGTAATTCCTCTTCACATTAACATAAACCTAAAGTAATGAATTGCTTTGAATATGGAGATACATATCACTTGGTAAGGGATTGTTCTCAAAAGAACAAGAACGTGCATTTTCCAAAGAAGGAACGTGACAACAAAAGGAAGAAAGCAATGTTTGCATCATGGAGTGATTCTGATTCATCAACAGACTCAGATTCAGATGAAGAGCAAGCCAATCTTTTCTTAATGGCTGAGAATGAAGAAGAAAAATGCCCAGCCAAGCACATTGAAGAAATGGCTGTCACCAAAGCCTTGAAGGATCAAAAATGGTTTTTGGATAGTGGGTTCTCCAGGCATATAAGTGGAAAGAAGTATCTGTTTATAGAACTTAAAAAATGTTCAGGAGGAACAATCACACTTGGTGACAAAGCTAAATGAAATATCATTGGCATAGGTAGTATTGGTAATGAATCTGCTACTTCTATTTCAGATGTTTATTTAGTAGAATGTTTGAAGTATAACTTGCTTAGTATATCTCAATTATGTGATAAGGGTAATAGAGTTTTCTTTTACAAGGATAAATGTGTTGTGCAAGATGAGTAATCTGGAAATTGCATACTCACTGCTCCTAGATCATACAATGCATATACTTTTAGTACTAACAAGTTGCAGGTGAAAGTCTGAATGCCTCAAAGATTGGAAGGATGACTTAAGCCTTTGGCATAGAAAACTTGGGCATATAAGAATGCATACATTGAACAAGATCATCTCAAAAGACTTGGTAAGAGGATTACGAACCCTGAAATTTAATGATTACGAGATTTGCAAGGCATGTACCCAAGGTAAGCAGACTAGGAGTTCACTCAAGCCAAAGAACTTTGTAAAATTGATGCATATGGACTTGTGTGGTCATATGAGAGTTCCAAAAAAAAGGTAAGAGATATATTCTTGTTCTGGTAGATGATTACTCTAGATTTATATGGGTTATGTTCATTAGACATAAATATGAAGCACTATCTGAATCCTCAAAGCTTTGTAAGGAGCTTCAAACTTTGAAAAACTTACATGTTGCATCTATTAGAAGTGATCATGGCCGAGAATTTGATCAGCTTAATTTTGATTTATTTTGTGCAAAGCATGGTATCTCACACAAATTTTCTGATCCTAGAACTCCTCAGAAAAATGGAGTAGTTGAGAGGAAGAATAGAAAACTTGAAGATATGTCTAGAGCCATGCTACTTGAAAGTAATTTGCCATAATATCTTTGGGAAGGAGCTGTTAACTCTGCGAACTATGTGCTAAATAGATGTTTGATTAGACATATTTTGAAGAAAACTCCATATGAAATTTTCAAAGGCAGAGTTAAGTGTTTCTTATTTTAAGCCTTTTGGCTGTTCTTGTGATGTGCATATAATCTTGGCAAATGTGATGCTAGAAGTGATGAAGGTGTATTTCTTGGTTCTCGAACTAACAAAGAATATAGAGTTTTCAATAAGAAAACTAAGATTGTAGAGAAGAGTATTCATGTGATTTTTGATTGATTGTTGATGATTCCTTCAGTGAAAGTTTTACAGATCTCAATTTGAATAAGTATGAGGCAGATGATAATTGTGAGAAAGAGAATTGAAGCCAAACTAATATGAAGGAATAGCCAGAAGAATCTCAAAGCTTTGAACATCCTTTTGAGTCCAAATCTCAAATCCTTGAGACTGGGATTGACATAACACAAAGTGATTCAGCTACTGCATCAAGTTCTTAAAGGATTGAAAAGATTATAGTAGAACCAGAACCATGGAAACCAAGCAAGAGGTTCAAGTATTTGTCAGCTCATCCAACAGACAATATCATCTCAGATCCAACAACTGATACACAGACCATAGGACAATTAAGGAACTTGTGTTCCTTTAGTGCCTTTGTATCCATGATTGAACCTAAAGCTGCAAAGGAGGCACTAGAATATGCTGATTGGATCATTGCAATGCAGAATGAGCTGAATGCATTTGAAAGGAACAAGGTTTGGAACCTGGTTTATAGGCCAAAGACTCAATAAGTGATTGGAACCAGATGGGTGTTCCCAAACAAATTTGATGAGAATGGTAAGGTTGTGAGAAATAAAGACAGACTTGTGGCACAGGGGTACAATCAAGAAGACGGTATTGATTATGAGGAGACATTTCCTCCTATTGCGAGGTTAGAAGCTATCAGAATATTTCTTGCATTTGCATCCCATAAACATATTAAGCTTTATCAAATGGATGTCAAGTTTGCTTTTCTAAATGGCTATTTACAAGAAGTAGTATATATTGCTCAACCACCTGGTATTAAAGATGACAATTCATCTGATCATGTTTACAAATTAGACAAACCTCTCTATGGCCTTAAGCAAGATCCAAGGGCTTGGTATGATAAACTTTCAAAGTTTTTACTTGACAACAACTTTAAAAGTGGCCTGGTAGACAAAACTCTTTTCATTAAGACTCATGAGAAAGACATTTTAATAGTACAAATTTATGTTGATGATATATTGTTTGGTGCTACTGCTGATGCTCTTTCAAAAGAGTTTTCAAGTTTAATGTGCAAGGAATTTGAAATGATCCTAATGGGAAAGATGGATTTCTTTCTTGGACTTCATATGAATCAAATGAAGAAAAGATTTTTTGTGCATCAAGGAAAATATACCAAGGACTTGTTGAATAAGTATAACATTTCTCAGTTCAAGGTAACCAAGACTCCTATGAGTTCATCATTATCCTTAGACAAGGATACAAATGGTAAGAGTGATAATCAAAATGATTACAGGGGTATGATTGTTTCATGTTGTACTTAACTACTAATAGACCATATATTATGCTTAGTTTATGTATGTGTGAAAGGTTTCAAGAAAGGAAAGTCACTTTATAGCTGTTAAGATGATATTTAGATATTTGAATGGAACCAAAGACTTGGGGCTTTAATATCCAAGAAGATCTCATTTATTGTTGAATGGTTATTCAGATGCATACTTTGCATGCTACAAGGTGGATAGAAAAAGTACCTCCAGATGTTTCCAATTTCTTGGTTCTTCACTAATTAGTTGGCATTCAAAGAAGCAGAATTCAGTAGCCTTGTCAACTGCAGAAGCAGAATATATTGCAGCTGGTGCTTGCTGTTCACAAGTACTATGGATTGCTCAACAATTAGGAGATCTTGGATATGACTTTAGAAATGTGCCTATCAACTGTGACGATACAAGTGCCATTTCAATCACAAAGAATCCTGTGCAGCATTCCAAAACTAAGCATATAGATGTGAGACACCATTTCATATGACATAATGCTGAGAAAGGTGATGTGTCTTCGCCTTTAATATCTACTGCTAAACAAGTTGCTGATGTCTTCACTAAACCTTTTTCAGATGAGAGGTTTGCATCTTTAAGGCTTGAATTGTGCATGCTAAACAAGGATGCAATGGTTTAGGGGGAGTAACGTGTCATGTATGTGCTTATGTGTTGAAATCTCAAAGCCTTATGTAGATGGTGCTTTCCGAACAGAAAGATCATAACCACGTGGCAGCCATCCAGCACACCTATCTGTGCTCCATACACACCGGATAACTACCTATGCTTATCCACGTGGGGGCTGCGAGAGAAGGCCCTCGCTTACCAACACGGGACCTGTAGGGACTTAGTGGTTTGGAGGCTAGGGTAAGGCCCGTCGCGCGCGTGCGACAACCAAGCTCGCGTGCGACCCTTTGTAACTGCTTTGAGAGACTTAATGGCCATTTCCTATAAACCCGGCTTGACCTCATAACGGTCTTCGGTATGTACGGTCAAATGCCTAACGGTTCCTATATACACAATAGAATGTGCCGTTAAAGGGGCAACCATTAAGCCCGCCATTTATGGTGCATTAACCCCCTCACAACGGTCACTTCCCCACTATATATAGGATCGTTATCCCTCCGTTGTGACACTGGTTACACACAACGAGACGAGCTCTCCTGGACATACCGAAGCTCTACTATTAAGATGTCTCTCTCTCACACAGTTACCATTGCTTACCCTCTCCCTACACACACCCTACATCTCTCTATGTTCCTATTCTCTACTTGAGGTGCACACTTGGATCTCTCCGAAGGATTTCCTTGCGCACAATTTGGTGAACCCGAAGTGAAACACCCACTTTCAGAGCTCCAATTCTTCGAATCCTACAAAATGTCTTCCGATGGAAACAATCGTGACGATAAACGGCCCCCTTCCAACGAGGAAACCTCAAGGGAAGAAGGACCGCTTCATACCCTTGTTAATCCAAATACTCGTGCTCAAACAACTACTGGGAGTGGGCCCTCTCTAGAGGCACTCCAAGCCACGATCCAGGGTCAATCCCAGATTATGCAGGCTCAGTCTGCCCAGATCGCCCAAATCATGGCGATCCTTGAAAGATTTGCCCAAAATGTTGTTCCAGAGGCTTCAGTCCCACCATAGAGAGCCCAAATGCCTCCACCAGGGGCAGCAACTGCATCCATAGTGCATACATCCGTCGCCGCATCCTCCCCTTCCAATAGCCTTTTGTTCCGGGCGCCGGGGCTCCCGTTGAGTTCGTCCCTAATAACGGCAGGAAACCCTACTCCGTACTCTGCATTGCCTTTTCATGCAAGTGGATCCTTAGGGAGCCATGCGCCCCTGCCTCCACCTCCTTATAACCCGAGCATGCCCTACATCCCGGGTTTCGGGCCAGTATAATCCTCGCGCGAGAAGAAAGCACGCCTGTTAGCGTGGCAGCCCTTGAACAGCGTATAGATAAGATCATTGCGAACCGGAGTTTTGCAGACACCGTCATCCCCAGGGTTGACAGCGCACCTCCCATTCCGCGGGATATCTACTTGATGCCCAATCCTGCTGGGTACAAGGCGGCCAAGTGGGAGAAATTCGATGAGGTCAGTGGGAATGCGCACGAGCACGTGATGCGGTTTGTGGACCTAATGGGCCCCCATGGAGTTGACACTAGACTGTTGATGCGCGAATTCCCTAAGTCTCTGGGGGCTGTCGCATACAAATGGTACATGACCCTAGAAGCAGGATCTGTCAAGACTTGGGAAGACATGGTAAAGAAGTTATACACCAAGTTCTTCCAAGTCGAGGACAAGGTCACCACCATCCACGTCTCCCGTGTGTACCAGAAACATGAGGAAGAAGGGGTTGCTTTCATCAAAAAGTTCGGGGCTAGGTACCTGGAATGCATTGATGAAGTCTCGGAAGGCCGCCTGGTGGATATATGTCTCCAAGGCATGCGCAAAGAGTATAAAGGAATGTTAATCAATTTGAATATGCCTACTTTTTCAAGATCGATTGACTGCACCAGAAATATCGAGCCATTGGTGGAGAGAATGAAAAAGAGATACGCCAGTGAGCGTACACAGGCGAGTCCCAGCTTCAAGGTGGGAAAGTTCAATTACAAGCGGACGCGAGACGCCAATGTACATACGGTATCATCCCCCAACAAGAAACAGCGGGCCGCGCCCAAGGAGGAACCACCCTTGCCTTGTTTGATTGAGGATGCAATAGATCTTTTCAAAATATGGCGTAATGATTGGATCCTACCAGCCCTGTAGCACAAACCAACAAGAGGTCAGCTGCAGGATCCAAGGTGGTGCGAATGCCACGGGCAGGTGCTGCACCCAACCAAGGTGTGAAAAAAGCTCAGGTGGTTGGTAGACATGATGATAAAGGAAGGTCAGTTGGTTGTTGATGAGCCAACCAATGATGTGCGCAACAACCCCCTGCTGTCTCACGCGAGGCAGGAGCCCAAAGTACAGGAAATAGCTATGATCTCGATTACAGACCTTGAGGAGGTCACGGATGTAGAAGCCCCGGTGGTCACGGAAATCCATGAGGATGAGGACTACGGCGTCAACACAGAAGATTCGCGCGTTGAACAGATGAAAAAATCTTCCAAGTTCATTAGATTCTTCGATGAGATGAACTTCTCGAGCGGCTGCAGGCACGAGATAATAAAGTTGATATTGAGAGTGGCCGAGGACCATGGGGAGGAGCTGGTCATCTCCAATGGTATAGTTGTCAGGTCCGTGCGATTAAGTGGTTTGATGATGACGGTCGACGAGTCTGACAAGTAAACAGACTCGAATCATCAAAGGCCATTGTATGTGACGGTTGTCATCAACGGATTCGATTTCAAAAGGGCCTTTGTTGATGGAGGGGCTGCGGTAATTGTCATCCCTCTCAGTACTCTGGAGTTGGCTGGAATCCCCCGAGGCAAGATTGTTAAGAAGCCATCACCGATAATGGGCTTCGGAAGCGACTCCAGAATGACGGTTGGCTAGATTCGATTAGGGATCCAGATTGGTCAGATCAAGTGCTCCGCTAAGTTTCACGTCATCGAGGCCAACACCACTTACCACCTGATAATAGGTCGAGCGTGGATCCATCGCTTTGACATTGTACCCTCCACGGCTCACCATGTAATGAAGGCCATCTGGAAAGACAGAGTGGTCGCAATACTCGCCTCGGTGAATCCTTTCAATCTAGAAGAAGCACACTTGTCCGAAGTCGTGTGGTTTACGGAAATGGCAGATGAAGCTACTCCCGCTCTGTTTCAGCCAACTCCCCTACCTAAGTGGGAAGACATCAAGGGCCAGTCACCAGCCGGGGTAATGGTGATGCGAGAGGAGCCTAAAGAGGTAGGTAGCTTCTACTCCAATGGCAAGAAGTGTTACCGCATCTGAAGGCGCGTGGGGTCACCTTCGAGTTCCTCTATCGGAGGTGTCCCCGGACAAATTTGCGAGCTAACAGAGACTACGCACACATAACTGTATGTAACAAGGCGATGCAAACAAATACATGGCCAGCGAACGTAGATACAAACCTGATGCGCAAACTAACGTGTTGTCGCAAGTATACGAATCTTGTAATACCGGGTGTATTTAAACTCGGGTGATCGTTCCCACGAGGACTATTTCGGATTTTCTCACGTTGTCAGTTTTTGTTAACCGAGTGTGGTAACAAGGAGGAGTAGGTTGTGATTGTAATTACTAAACTAAAAACAGAAACTAAAAACGTAAATGTAAATATTTTTTGTGCCGTTTTCTGAAATAAGCTGAATCGGTTGTTACGATAATAGATGAGAACTAGGCTCCAGGATCCCCTAGGGTTTCTACAGATTTCAGTTTTACGTTCGATTATGAAAACACTCAGCAGTTTCGATATCTCTGCAACGTACCAGTTGTGCAGTGACTTTTCAGATTCCACACGTAATCCCGATCCTTCAGACTTTCGGATTCTTGTTAAGCTGCCTAAATCTGCAGTCTCGGTCTAATCCTGTTAGGGTTTCTAACCTGTGCGAATGGCCCGGGTCAAATTCTCTTACAGTTGGTCTTACGTTTTTTCCGTGCTAGCCCTATCTCCCTTTCTCTAGTCGGTCTATCAGGGTAAGGTACTAAATCTTGGCTTTTCTTCCTAACCCTAACTTGACATTTTCACCTACAAGCTCGGGTCTATAGCAATCCTGGGTGATCAATCCTATCATGCATATACGATAATAATCAAAACCAGAATAACAGATACAACTTGCTGAATTAAGATAATCATCATGAATCCATAAACGAAGTAATCATAAAATCAGGATACGAAACCCTAGGTTCACCGAGAACCTAGGTAAGAAGTTTAGCTACGACTAGACATAATACAAAACGTAGTTTCTGAATATAAAGAGAGAGAACGAAATCAAACTAAGTCTTCGAATCTCGAATCGCGCTTCCGTGCTTTCCGTGAATGCTCTATCTTGCCCTTCGGTTGTGCTGAGTATTGTGTGTCCTTCAAAACGAGCCTGGACGAGTCTTTAAATAGTGCTGTTTTTTCCCAAAACGCGTGAGCCAGAAATTACGGACTCTGCCATCGGTCCACCGCCTTTGACAAAAAGTCAAACTGGCTGCGTATATACGCAAGGCTGCGTATATACGCAACCAGAGCCAAAATCCTCCACCCATCTCCCTTCCTGCCTGCGTATATACGCAGGCAGGGGGTGGAGATGGGGGCCCTGCTTGGTCCTTTGGTGGGCCTGGTTGGGTCCCCTGGGTCCCACTCTTGTGCCTGACGCTCCCGGTTTGCCTCCCTTGGTGTTCTCCTGCTTTTCCGTGTTCCCGTCTTGACCCGGTCCTGTGCACGTTTCCCGAGACGGTCCCGGCTTGGTCCCGGTACGCTTCCCGATGCACCTTCCGAACCTGTTCCTGAAAAGGCAACGCAAACGAAAACCCGCGATCATATCCAAATATAGCAATAAATAAGCAGAAATCCAAAAAGTACAAATAAACATCTCGTTCTAGATTCCCGAGGCATTCTAAGGCATTTTCCGGCAAAATACGCTATTTCCAACACAAACACTCGTGAAATCAGGCTAAAAGATAACCCCTAATTGGGCGTTATCGAATACCCCCGCACTAAACATTGCTCGTCCCGAGCAATCTTACCAACTCTAGCCTGCATTTCTGTCCTTGTGAGACTAGCTCTGTGCATACCCTACCGTTGCATACTCTTTCGAACCCGAACCTTTCAACCGGAT
This sequence comes from Linanthus parryae, assembly GCA_023055425.1. Taxonomy (NCBI): domain Eukaryota; kingdom Viridiplantae; phylum Streptophyta; class Magnoliopsida; order Ericales; family Polemoniaceae; genus Linanthus; species Linanthus parryae. Next base: position 101,855,653 of record JALGPY010000002.1, read on the forward strand.
GACTCGATAGAAAAACAGACTCAGATAGAATATACACAGACTCAAACGACTCAAACGACTCAAAACAGACTAATCACAAAGATATTTCTGGTGAGATTGGGCAACCTCAAAAACATAACCAGTGTGTCCTCGTGATCTCATCCTTTTCAGAATGTACTTCCCTGCAAGCAATCGGTAAGTCTGAACAGATTTATATGGTGGATTTAAGCGCTTGACCAAAGTACTATTACTTTGGTTATCAAACTGAGAAAATCCCTAGCTAACTTACCATCCGAGCTGTTTCCGAAAGGATCTATGTCTAATCAGGTAGGATATATATATATGCGTCAAGGTACGGCGTAGTCCTACTTGTTATGACATTCTCACAATTCACCAAACTCACACCCCCTCACCGAGATCCCGAAAAACTGACCGAAACACCTAAGTTCCTGCTTTCCCAATTCTTCTGTCCCCCGGTGTGTCTTTGCCGTGCTTGCGGCCACAAATGTGAAGTGGTGTAAACGTCTCAAAAATTTACCACTCACTCAGCTTTTTATTTAAATAACATAAAACAAACTAAAAACTTGATCATGACTTTCTTCTCTTTTTTTTTCTTTTTTTTTCTTTTTCTTTTTTTTTTCTTTTCTATATTTTTTTTCTTTTCTTTTTCTTTTTTTTTCTCTCTTTTTTTTTAATAATAAAACGACTATATACAAACATACACGAATACTGAAACTACTAAACTGACTAAAGCTGAGTGAGTGAAAATAAATCTCTGTCGTGGGGTACGTAAAATGTCCTCATGTGAAGTACCCCCACACTAATCCTGAAGCGCTTATCCTGTAGTCGAAATAATACTGTGCAGCCCCACCGAACCTCCTCATCACCAAAGATGTAGAAAAACGGCACAACCACCAATTAACTCTACAACCCCCCGGAACCCCGTTTTGTGCGAAAAGGTGCTCGCACGCGACTAACTCCTCCTGTGGTCACTATGTAATGAAGTGATCCACCTCCGCAAATTAATGCACTGTCGCTACTAACTCACCCTGTCCTTCCCTCGAAAAACGTGTAAATATCAAAATTGTCCAATACTAATAAATCGTGAAGCTCTCCCATCTAAAACCCCCTCTACTCACTCCCTCCGTCATAACACGTAGAATAGCCAACTATCGACTGATGAGGTCTCAAAGAAGGCTGCCTAGGCTAAAGTGGCTAAGAAGAAAGAGGATAAATGGCTTCAAACGGGTTGACTAATTTGACCTAGGGGTAAGAAACAGGACGTGAGGTCCCTTGATAGCCATTCACTCCACCGAAAAACGCGATGACCGTGACGGCGCCCGTGGACGGGTTGTCGACTACCTAAGTGACGGTGGTGTAGCAACTAGTCGGATTTTTAGCTCAGGTGATAATTACTTGCGGATTCCAAAGGTCGCTGGCTCTCACCTATCTACTATACCTCGGTGCAAGTTTTCTTTTCTTTCAAAGGATTCAACCTCAATTTCTTCACTGTTTCTGTTATCTTGATTGCCCTTTCTCAAACTTTTCTGATTTAAATTTTTTTTTTCTTTTTGAAAAATAATTTATACCGCTGTTTGCGTATATACGCAGGGTTGCGTATATACTCAACCAGCAGCATAAAAATTTTTGATTTTTGATTTTTTTTTTTGATTTTTTTTTTTTTAAGATATATATACAATGCTTGGCTAGAATGTCTGTGGTGGGTTGACTCAAATAACGAAAATATGCTGACTCAAAAATATAAAACAAAACTGCAAATAAACGTGAAAAAACGTGCAGACCGAGTTAATGCAGACACGACTACCACCCCCACACTAAGAGGTGGCATGCCCTCATGGCACTCACTCGTCCGGAAAAAATGTCGGGTCTGACCCGGTCTCGGAAGTACCGGATATGCTGCCTGGAGAGCTGCTGCCCGAATCAGTCCGATAGACGACCGGCCGACGCACGCGTGCACGGGGCCGGTAATCCGAGGACTGCGATTCTGACCCAGTCCAACTGCTAGGTGGCTGGGAGCGCAATCTCGTCCTGCCACTCGAAGGCTGCTGGGTTCGGGACCCAGTTTGACGGCCTGTGGGCTGCTGGGATCGTGTCCCAGGCTGACGTCTCTCCTGTCTCGCCGGTGGCGGAGATGGCTGAGTCGGGGGACGTGGCTGGGTCGGGGGAGGGGGAGCAGAGGTATACTCGCTAGAGTCACCGTCATCAGACCAACTCGTGGTAAAGCTGCTAGAGTAAGTAGGGGGAAAATACAGCGGGAGAGGTGGTTCTCGGCCTACGTGCCGAGCTGCCTCCCGCTGCTCCTCTCGAATACTAGCAAGGGCAGCGTGGGTGTCCTTCGTGACCTTCCGCTGAGTCCGGCGGGTATGTGTGAGAGCCCTCCAAAGTTTGCCCGCTTTATCGAGCATTCTCTCCCCAATGGACTTGTGCCCGCCACGACACCCCTCAAATCCCTCGTCAACTCAAGGCAATCTATGTGTCGGGGCTGTTCTAGCTCTCGGGGTCGGGTCGGCCCGTGGGGCCGGCTCACCTCGCTGTCGGGCTGGCTGGGTGTGGGCATTCCTCTCAGTCCCCTGCCGACTCGACTCGGGACGCTCACTCTCGCGACTAGTACGGCATCGCCGAAGTCCGGCTGATGCCTGGCGACTGGCTGGTCGCTCCTGAGTCGATCGCCTCCTAGGGGCAGAGGCAGGATACTCCTCCATCATGTCGTCATCTTCATCGAGGTCAACGACCGGCTCCTGTGGGCCCGGGTTACTGGCCATAATCTTCCTATAAGGCCGTGGCCGAGGAGGCTCTAAATTGCCCTCAAGGACATCCATGGGAACCTCAAAATCTCGCGCCAGTTTGGCGATGAGGTTGGCGTACCCCAACCCCTTATGGCTCGCAGTGTTGTTCCGCTCCTGCATGTAAACCCAGATGCGACGAGGAATGTCGACCTCTCGCCGGAGAACGAGGCAGTAGACTAAGAGTACGTACTCATAATTAAGATGGGTAAAATGCTTGATACCCACTACCCTGTTCACTACCCACTCGGCCCACCATCGTGGTGGCCCGGTAATAAAACAAAAGTGCAGTTTCTTACCTATCTCACCAGCACCCTCTCTCTCGAATTGGGCACCCGGGTACCCACGAGTCACAACCCGCAAAATCTCAGCATCGCTCGGCGGGTAATCCTGACACTCAGCATAGGCGCACGGGACGTTCCTCAACGGGATCCCATACGCCTGGCGGATACTGTCCGCCGTGACTAACATAAACTGCCTCCGGCAGTACACCCATCGGACGTCACCGCTGGCCTCACCCGCCCCCTTATGCATGAGGTTATTGTAAAACTCACGCACTAAGGAGGAGCTAGACACCTCTGGAAACCCGGCCAAGGACTGTCCGAAAAGTTCCGGACGACTAGCAAAATATGCCATTTCTGGAGGCATGTTCATGTGGTCGACCTCAAAGCGGTAGTCCTTGGGCAGGTTTTGACCCATTTTCGTTCCGGTCAAAAAGTAAAAATGAGCATAATGGTTCATGAACCGAAAACTGTCAAACCTCCTAGAGGTGATTTGCCCTGCGGCGTAGTCAGTAGGGAACTCGTCCCGGTTTTGGTCAAGGACCGGCACTCCGAACTCCATAATAGGCAAAACCTCGAAGAACGTGCCTAATCGGGAATTAAAGCAAAAACCAAAAAAAATGTGAAACGTGCACGTAACAAGTGTGTCTCAATAGATAGTCCACCTAAGAGCTACCAGAGGTCCACACGGCAAGTGCCGCTCCAAGATGAAAAATACCGAAAAAATAAAGAGAAAGATGAGATTTTTGACCTTCCCTAAACAGGGGTGAAGACCAGAGATTCTGCCCGGAAAGTCGCGGGAAAAGTCGCGGGAAAAGTCGCCGGCGGTCGCCGGAAAACGTAACTGCCCGGAATTGAAATCCGAGCCCACCAAATTGAAGCCCTCGATCTCCTCGTTCACCTTCCCTTGTTCGGTTTTTGCTAGTTCTTGCTCTAACACCTTCGAATCGGCACTTTTCCTCAAGAACACGCCATTACTAGATGGGAATTTCCCGCTCGATTCTCGCTTGTTTCTGGATTTTGATGGATGATATTTGCTCCTTGCGACGAGGGGATTCCAGAAATGTGCCCGGAATTTGATTTGGAGGTCCGAGGAAAATTTGTGTTCTTCAAGTTGAGAGAAAATGGAGGAAGAGAGAGAGGGAGGTGCCAACAATGGAGCCGTCGGCCTCCTTCCCCTCTTTAAACCCTATTTTTTTCAAAATTACAAAAATACCCCTTGGGGTTTTGAAAAAATTACACATTTTTTTTTCTTACTGTCTGCGTATATACGCAATACTGCGTATATACTCAATCAGAAATCAAAAAGAAAACAAAAAAAATTAAAAAAAAAATTGCCCCTGGTTGCGTATATACGCAGGGCTGCGTATATACGCAACCAGCAACAATTTTATTTTCTCTCTTCCTCTGTTTTCCCGGTTTTGCCTGCTTTTTATTTTGCTGTCTTTGCACAATCTCAAAATTCAAGTCAAAAACCCGCTCATCTCGCCTCTCTCAGAAATTCAAAACTGAATATAATAACATAATAAAATAACGAAAATAAATTAATTACAGATTAATTTGGGTTGCCTCCCAAACAGCGCTTTGTGATTTACGGTCGACGGCCCGACCTTGTTACCTCTTACGGGTCATCGAAATAGACCGGGTCTATTTTGACGACTTCGGCGGTCTCGAGATATGGCTTGATCCGATTCCCGTTCACCCTAAAACTGGACTTATCTTTTGGATTCTCGAGCTCGAATGCTCCCCATGCAAAAATCTGCTTGATGATGAACGGGCCCGACCAACGAGACCTCAGTTTTCCCGGAAAAAACCGCATCCGGGTATTGTAGAGAAGCACTTTATCGCCTTCGTTAAACTGCTTTGGCGTGATACGGTGATCATGCCACTTCTTTGTCTTCTCTTAGTAAATCTTGGCGCTCTCGAAAGCCGTTCTGCGGAACTCCTCTAATTCCAGCAGTGCCATCTTCCTCTTATCTCCCGCCAAATTCTGATCCAGATTTGAGCAACTTGATGGCCCAATACGCTTTGTGCTCCAATTCCACCGGTAAGTGGCACGCTTTTCCGAACACAAGATGGTATGGCGACATACCCAGCGGTGTTTTGAAAGTTGTCCTGTAGGCCCAGAGCGCATCGTCCAGTCTGATGGACCAATCCTTTCGGCCGAGATTCACCGTTTTCTCAAGTATGCTCTTGATCTCTCGGTTCGAAACTTCGGCTTGCTTGTTTGTCTGCGGATGGTATGGTAACGAGACCTTGTGAACTGACACGCCGTACTATTTCAGAACTTTCGCGAAAACTCGATTGATGAAGTGAGAGCCCTCGTCACTGATCATTTCCCTGGGAGTTCCGAAACGAGTGAAAATGTTACGTTTTAGAAAACGCTCAACGGTGGCTGCATCATTTTTCTGACACGCGATCGCCTCGATCCACTTTGTCACGTAATCCACTGCCAGCAGAATGTAGAGATTACCCATGGAAGACGGGAATGGCCCCATAAAGTCAATTCCCCATACATCAAAAGGCTCTACTTCCTGCCACACGGTCATGGGCATCTCGTCCCGATGTGACGTGTTTCCTGTTCTATGGCATCTATCACATCCCTGCACATAGTCGTGAAAATCTTTAAAGATTGTCGGCCAGAAAAAAACCGACTGCAGTATTTTATGAGCTGTTCGCGTTCCCCCAAAATGACCCCCACACTGTGATGAGTGGCAGTGTCGGATTACGTTCCAGGCCTCGTGGGTCGGGATACACCTTCTCAGAATGTTATCGGCCCCCTGTTTGAATAGGTACGGGTCATCCCAGAAATACTGTCGGCTTTCGGAAACGAACCGTTTCCGCTGAGACGGTGTGAGATCCTCGGGAAGCGTGCCAGTTACCAAGTAATTCGCTATGGCATAGTACCACGGTCTCCCGATTTTCACGGCCATGATGTGCTCGTCCGGAAATTTTTCCTTGATCGGCACCGGGTCCACCTTCACATTCTCAAGTCTGGATAGGTGATCCGCTAACACGTTCTCAACTCCCTTCTTGTCCCGGATTTCCACGTCGAATTCCTGCATCAGTAGTACCCACCTCAACAGTCTTGGTTTCGCGTCCTTCTTGTCCAGCAGGTATTTCAGAGCACTATGGTCGGTAAAAACGATAACTTTTGACCCGACCAAATAGGGCCTGAATTTGTCCAGGGCATACACCACAGCCAGCAGTTCCTTTTCTGTCGTTCCATAGTTGAGCTGGGCATCGTTGAGTACCCTGCTCGCATAATAAATAACGAGGCAGACTTTATCCTTCCGCTGCCCCAAAACTGCCCCGACTGCGTAGTCGCAGGCGTCACACATCAGCTCAAACGAGAGTGACCAATCCGGTGTAGTAATAACCGGGGCTGTGGTCAGCTTCTTTTTTAGATGGTCAAAAGCCTGCCGACATACTGCATCGAAATCAAAGGGTACGTCTTTTTCGAGTAAAGCGCAGAGTGCATTTGTGATCTTGGAAAAGTCTTTGATGAACCTCCGATAAAATCATGCATGTCCCAGAAAACTTTTGATCGCCTTTACGTTTGTCGGGTATGGAAGCTGCTTTATTACCTCGATCTTGGCCCTGTCTACCTCGAGTCCCTTGCTGGAAATTCTGTGACCCAGCACGATCCCCTCGGTGACCATAAAGTGACATTTTTCCCAATTGAGCACCGAATTCGCCTTCTTGCATCGGATCATAACCTGACCCAAATGGAACAGGAAGTCATCAAAACTGTCCCCGAATAGTAAAAAGTCGTCCATAAAGACTTCCAGATTTTTCTCGATCATGTCGGAAAAAATCGCCATCATACATCTCTGGAACGTGGCAGGAGCGTTACACAACCCGAACGGCATGCGCCGAAACGCAAACGTACCGTATGGGCAGGTAAACGTCCTCTTTTCCTGATCTTCCGGGGCTATGAAAATCTGGTTGTACCCGGAATACCCGTCCAGAAAACATTAATTGGCGTGGTGGGCGATCCGGTCCAGCATCTGGTCCATGAATGGTAGCGGGAAGTGGTCTTTTAGTGTTGCGTCGTTTAGCCTCCGATAGTCCATGCAGATCCGCCAGCCTGTAACGGTGCGCTGCGCAATCTGCTCCTGGTCATTATTCTGCACCACCGTAATACCCCCCTTTTTGGGCACGCACTGGACCGGGCTGATCCAAGTGCTGTCAGATATGGGGTATATGATTCCCGCTTCCAGCCACTTCATGACCTCTTTTCGCACAACGTCCTTCATGTTCGGATTCAGTCTCCGCTGGGGCTGAATCACCGGTTTCTTGCCGTCTTCAATTCGGATCTTGTGCATGCAATAGGAGGGGCTGATCCCCTTGATATCTGCAATCGTCCAGGCGATTGCTTCCTTATGCTCTCGCAGTACTTCCAGCAGTTTCTGCTCCTGTTCCTGAGATAAACGAGACGAAACAATTACGCGCAGAGTACTATTTTCACCAATATATGCATACCTGAGATGGCTCGGGAGCGGTTTCAGCTCCAGTGTGGGTGGCTCCTTGAGTGACGGGACCAGAATCATCTTTTGCCCGCCGTCTTCGTCCCGGTGCAAAGTGGTCCAGTCCTCGGCTCTCATGGCGTGCTCGCACCGAGTCTTCTCCTTTTCTTCCCCGTACATACTGTCAATCTCTTCCCACAATTGGTCCATCTCCTCGTTTTCCCAGCCTTCGTCAACCACGTATATGGAGAAGATATCCTCGTGGTCGTAGTAATTTGGCAATTGCAGATTTTTGAAAACGTTGAATTTCACCTTTTCCTCGTTAATCTGCATGGTTAGCTCCCCGCTCTTGCAGTTTATCATTGCTTCGCCAGTGGCCAAAAACGGCCTACCAAGTATGAGCGGTACCTCCCCTGCCTCCATGTCCAGGATGACGAAATCTGCCGGAAAAATTAGCTCGCCGACTTTGACCAGAATATCCTCGATAACCCCATAGGCCTGTTTAACGGACCTGTCTGCCATCTGCAGCATAATTCTGGTGGGTCGGGGTTCACCGACTTTCAAACTTTTGAAAATTGTCAACGGCATCAGGTTGATGCTGGCCCCTAGGTCACACAGAGCCTTTCCTGTGTAAGCGTTACCTAGGGTGACCGGTATAACAAAACTGCCAGGATCCTTTCTCTTCCTCGGTAGCCCATTCTTCACACAATTGCTCACTTCTGCCGTCAGGTTTATGGTCTCGAAATTGCTCATCCGCCTCCTTCCATACAAGATTTCCTTGAGGAATTTGGCATAAGTGGGCATCTTAGCCAAAGCCTCGGCAAAAGGTATGTTAATCTGCAGCTGCTTGAAAATCTCGAGAAACCTGGCGTAGTCCTTGCTGTCGTCCCTCTTTCGTGTTCGCAGAGGGTATGGCACCTCCTTGGAGACAGGTACCGTTTCTGCATCTGTATCGTTCTGCACTGCATCCTGCTCAACCGAGCCCTTCGGCTGGGGGCGGTCGACTGTGCTGTTATCCTGGCCCGACAAGTTGCGTTCTACTTCTTTCGAATTTTCTGCACGTGCGTGGCTGGGATACGGTAGATCCTGCGGTGTCAATCCACTCCGAGTGGAGATAGCATTGATCTGAGTCCGTGGATTGTTTACTGTATTCGAGGGTAGATTTCCTGGCTGTCTTTCTGTTAGCTGCTGTGCTAACTGCCCCACTTGTACTTCCAAAGCGCGCAGTGACGTTTTGGTTGTCTGCATGTCTGCCGTCAGGGCGTCCATGTGTTTGAACCGGGACTCCATGGTCTAGAACATGGACTTGATCTCCTTCATCTGAGCGTCGTTCTGCTGTGCAGATGGGCCTGACTGAACCTGCTGGGCCGGTGCAGCCTGCTGGGCTGGTGGCCTGTGCTGGAACCCCGGTGCATAAACTGTTGCGTTCGGGTTTCCGTACCGGAACCCGGGATGGTCTCTCGTACCCGGTCGGTACCGGCTCGGGTCCCACTGCTGCTATACGTAATTGGTGTCTTCGGTCCTCCGTTCCTCAATGGCTGTGTCCAAATCGGGTTCTTCGACTGCCGCAACAGTCTTCTTATCCGAGTAGACTTTCTTGACCAAGTCATGAACGATCTTGGCCAGGTTGTATATCCGGTCATCCTCTGCTGGTAAGCCGTCATCCTGCGATCGTCAAACAGTCGGGTGTCCTGCTTCGCCAACTGCTTCATCAGGTCATACGCACCTTCTTTGTCCACGTGATACAAGAAGTTTCCCCCGGCTTCTCTGTCAATCCTGTCGGCGTTCTCCCTGTCTAGGGCATTGTAGAAAACTTGCAGGATCTTTGCGTCTCCAAAACCGTGGTTCGGGCACCGTTTTACCAATCTCATGAGCCTGTCCCATGCGTCCACCACCGTCTCCCCCATCTTCTGCCTGAATGACAGAATCTCGCTCTGTAACTGTATGACTCGGGAGGCGGGGTAGAACTTTGCCAGAAAATCTGCGACACACTCCTCCCATGTGGTGATGGATCGGGGTGGTCGGGATTCGAGCCAGTCTTTGGCCACTCCGTATAGGCAGTATGGGAATAAGATCAACATGACTGCCTCTACTTCTACCCCCTTGTATCTGACCTTGTTGCAGTAGTCCTCGAATTTTCCGATAAAATCGTTTGGGTCTTCGTCGGCTCTGCCATGAAACGGGCAGAGAGTTTGTACCGTCTGGATGGTGGATGGTTTGATGTCAAAGTGCTCGGCGGTGATCTCGGGCACCACAATAGCTCGCTCATGCCCCCCGGTGGGGACTTCGAAATTTTCCACCAACGCTCTCCCAGATCGGTTATGTGTTCTCTGGTTGCTTCGGGCAGCAAGTCCCGCTGTGACGAGTTCCTCGATGTACCGAGCCATCAGGGCTGGGGTACGTGTCTCTCGTTCCTGCCCAGCGGCTTCGGTGTTCTCGGGCGTATCTCTCTGGTTGGTTGCCATCCTGCTTTCTCGGTTTCTGCGGTTCTGTTCGGTGTACAGTTTTTCTGGATTGTCTAGTGGTGGTACCAAATCGCGAGGCAATCTGGGCATCAACTGAACAGTCCTGAAAACGCAGATTCAAAAAAACGCAGCGAGATAAAAAGAAAAATAACAGAACTGAAAAATAAACGAAAACTCAGAAAACTGATTCTGGCAGCTAAATAGACCCTAAAAAGTCCCCGGCAACGGCGCCAAAAACTTGATGCGCAAACTAACGTGTTGTCGCAAGTTTACGAATCTTGTAATACCGGGTGTATTTAAACTCGGGTGATCGTTCCCACGAGGACTATTTCGGGTTTTCTCACGTTGTCGGTTTTGGTTAACCGAGTGTAGTAACAAGGAGGAGTAGGTTGTGATTGTAATTACTAAACTAAAAACAGAAACTAAAAACGTAAACGTAAATATTTTTTGTGACGTTTTCTGAAATAAGCTGAATCGGTTGTTACGATAATAGATGAGAACTAGGCTCCAGGATTCCCTAGGGTTTCTACAGATTTCAGTTTTACGTTCGATTATGAAAACACTCAGCAGTTTCGATATCTGTGCAACGTACCAGTTGTGCAGTGACTTTTCAGATTCCACACGTAATCCTGATCCTGCAGACTTTCGGATTCTTGTTAAGCTGCCGAAATCTGCAGTCTCGGTCTAATCCTGTTAGGGTTTCTAACCTGTCTGAATGGCCCGGGTCAAATTCTCTAACAGTTGGTCTTACGTTTTTCCGTGCTAGCCCTATCTCCCTTTCTCTGGTCGGTCTATCAGGGTAAGGTACTAAATCCTGGCTTTTCTTCCTAACCCTAACTTGACGTTTTCACCTACAAGCTCGGGTCTATAGCAATCCTGGGTAATCAATCCTATCATGCATATACGATAATAATCAAAACCAGAATAACAGATACAACTTGCTAAATTAAGATAATCATCATGAATCCATAAACGAAGTAATCATAAAATCTGGATACGAAACCCTAGGTTCACCGAGAACCTAGTTAAGAAGTTTAGCTACGACTAGACATAATACAAAACGCAGTTTCTGAATATAAAGAGAGAGAACGAAATCAAACTAAGTCTTCGAATCTCGAATCGCGCTTCCGTGCTTTCCGTGAATGCTCTGACTTGCCCTTCGGTTGTGCTGAGTACTGTGTGTCCTTCAAAACAAGCCTGGACGAGTCTTTAAATAGTGCTGTTTTTTCCCGAAACGCGTGCGCCAAAAATTACGGACTCTGCCATCGGTCCACCGCCTTTGACAAAAAGTCAAACTGGCTGCGTATATACGCAAGGCTGCGTATATACGCAACCAGAGCCAAAATCATCCACCCATCTCCCTCCCTCCATGCGTATATACGCATGCAGGGGGTGGAGATGGGGGCCCTGCTTGGTCCTTTGGTGGGCCTGGTTGGGTCCCACTCTTGTGCCTGACGCTCCCGGTTTGCCTCCCTTGGTGTTCTCCTGCTTTTCCGTGTTCTCGTCTTGACCCGGTCCTGTGCACGTTTCCCGAGACGGTCCCGGCTTGGTCCCGGCACGCTTCCCGATGCACCATCTGAACATGTTCCTGAAAAGGCAACACGAACGAAAACCCGCGATCATATCCAAATATAGCAATAAATAAGCAGAAATCCAAAAAGTACAAATAAACATCTCGTTCTAGATTCCCGAGGCATTCTAAGGCAATTTCGGCAAAATACGCTATTTCCAACACAAACACTCGTGAAATCAGGCTAAAAGATAACCCCTAATTGGGCGTTATCAAAACCCCCCCACACTTAAGTGTTTCGTTGTCCTCAACGAATTTAGAGATCAACCAGGAGGTTTCCTCGCTTAAATGTGTAGGCGGTGGATTGCAACATTCATCGCTCAAAAACGTAGATTTGAAAGAGAGTGTTAGAGGTACCTGGGTGCCCGGACCTACATGGGCACCGTTGCCGCGAAATTGCAACAAGAAGGGGTCTTGTGGACCGTTGAGAATTTCCGGAGAAGTCTCTACGCACTCGGATTCCGATGTGCGGCTAAGATATAATTTGTAGCCCTCTCATGCGTGTTGCACCCAACATATTGGAATCGCTCCTCGACCTCGAGCAATTCTCTGTTCTTTTATGCATAATCCTGTGGGGCTTTCTCTTTCCCCAATTTCGTGCAATCTCTAGCATGCACATCAAGAAGGGGAATCCAGTGCGTCTTCTGTACCTGTGTCCCTGCACACTTATTTGAAAAATAAGTCCACTCTCTCTCACCCCTCATAAAAAAAAAAAAAAAAAAAAAAAAATCCTGCTCTACATTGGGTTGCCTCCCAAGCAGCGCTTTGTAATTTAAGGTCAACGGCCCGACCATGTTGCCTCATGAGGCTCAGAAAGGTGGTTTGGCAGGTCGTGTCGCATCCAACTTCTGGCGCTGGATACTCATGACTACCATGTGCGCCTGCACACTCGATTCTTTACCCTTAGGATCTGGCGGATCTTCTTGTGTCAGCTCTGAAATTCCACGCACAACTTTCACAGGAAACGACAAGTCTGGCTTCACCTCATAAGTGTACTGAGGAGTCGGTTTGAAAACCTGAAAGGTCTCCACAGTATCGTTGACCCTCATGATCAACTCTCCATTCTCCACATCAATTAAAGTCCGACCAGTGGCCAGAAAGGGCCTACCAAGAATGATCGGAATGTCACCAACTGGCATGTCAAGGATCACAAAATCAGCTGGCATGATCAAACTACCAACCCTCACAAGTAAGTCTTCTACCACCCCAATGGCCTTCTTTGACGAATTATCTGCGAACTGCAGATTGATCCAGGTTTTACTAGGCTCCCCCACACCTAGCTTTTTAAATACTGAAAGGGGCATCAAGTTGACACTTGCCCCCAAATCACATAGGGCCTTGCCTGTATATGCCCCGCCAAGTGTAGCTTCAATCACAAAACTACATGAATCTTTCTTCTTCTTAGGTAGCCCATGCAAGACACGTGAACTCACCTGCTCATTCAATTTCACTGTCTGAAATTTATCCATATCTTTTCTCCCATAGATTGCATCCTTGATAAACCGCGCATACTTAGGCATTCGCTGCAGTGCCTCAATCAAAGGAATATTGATGTTCAGTTTGGGGAAAATATTGAGAAATCTCCTGTAGTCCTCAGAGTAATCCTTCTTCTTCATAGTTTTCAATGGAAAAGGCAGTCCTTTAGAATAAGTGGGTGGTGGTAATACCTCGTTAGACTTTTCCTCATCATCTGGAGTCATGCCCTTTGATTGGGGAACCATGACAGGTGTCTTCTCAGAATGGAAGACCTCGTGCTCCTTAGCTTTTGACACTTCAGCTCTGGCATGGCTCGGGTATGGTGGATCAGTAAATGAAACCCCGCTGCGAGTGGTAATGGCATTTACCTGGCGCACATTCTCCGTGTCAGACGGTAGAGAACCAGGTGCTGTAGTAGATAATTGCGTTGCAATTTGCCCAACTTGAACCTTTAGTGAACGAAGAGAAGTCTTCGTAGCCTACAAATCAGAAGACATATCATTGACCGTCGCGGTCATACCGTTCATGTTGTTACTCAGCTGTGTTAACGCCTTAGTAAGTACAGAAATCTCTGGGTTTGGCGCTACAACAACCGGTGGTGGAGCCTGTGAAACTGGTGCTTGTGGCATGTGCTGAAACCCATGTGCGTATATAGCTCCAGACTGATCCCCATACATGAAACCTGGATGATCTCTTGTGCCTGGTCTGTAGTTCCCTTGGTTCCAATTCTGTCGCTGTCCTTGTGCCCCCGCAAAGTTCACATCTTCACTTGCAATCTGGGCCAAGGCTTAATCAAATTCCTGCTCCTCTACTCGTGCAACTGGCTTCTTATCCCGATACACATGCTTGGCTAAATCTGACACCATCTTGCTGATCCCAGTCTTCCATTCATCATCTTTAGGTTCAGGAAATGCCGATAATCTCCTGGAATCATAGAGTTGTGAGTCCTGCTTAGCGAGCTGCTTCATGAGCGCATAGGCTCCTTCCTTGTCAACAGAGTACAGAAAATTGCCTCCAGCTTCTCTGTTAACCAACTCCTGATTGTGACATTCTAGACCATAGTAGAAGACTTGCAAAATTTTGTAATCCCCAAAATCATGGTTTGGGCACTTCCTGATCAAATGCGTAAAACGGTCCCATGCATCTACTACAGTTTCATCGGCCTGTTGCCGGAAGCCTAGAATATCACCCTGTAACTCAATCACCCGTTGAACTGGATAAAACTTGGCCATGAACTCATCCACACACTGAGCCCATGTAGTTATCGAATCAGAAGCTCTTGACTGTAGCCACTTCTCAGCTGCACCCTTCAGACAGTAAGGGAAAAGAATTAGCTTCAACGCCTCTGTTGTTACATCCTTGTACTTGGTAGTCTTTATGTACGCATTGAACGTCCCAATAAATTAATTGGGGTCTTCATCCCTGTTCCCATAGAATTGGAACTGATTGGTCACCGTCTGAATTGTTGCAGGCTTAAGATGAAAGTGCTCGGCCTGTATCTCTGGCACTATAATTTCCGGATTGTGTCAATAGGTGGACGACTGAAAATTCTCCACAATAGCCTGTCCAGACTTGTTGTATGGTGTCTGGGCGTTGCGATCATTCACCAGTTTAGACAACTCTTCCACCCGCTGATTGAGCTGCGCGTTGGTCAATTGATCACCCATAATGCTCTGTTTCTGTCTTCTCCTCTGATCTCTTAATAACTGCTCCGGGTCTTCAAGTGGGGGCACAAGTTCTCTAGGGAGCCTGGGCATACACTTATGACCTGAAAAGCAGAATCAAATACAAGTGAGAAAACAAGTAGCTAATTAAACAAAAAGTAAAAGAGATATCCTAAATCAATTTCTACTAAACTAATAAACCGTTAAAGTTCCCCGGCAACGGCGCCGAAAACTTGACGCGAATTCTCTACGCGTTTAAACGCAAGTATACGGTCAAGTAGTATTAGGAGTATTTTACGACTCCGAGTATCGAAACCAAGGGAATTTACGATTATTAGTTGACTAGAATGTAATTATGAGATATCTACGTAACCGGTAAGAATGGTTTTGATTGTATAAATTCGTCGCCCACAAACAAGCGACTAAAATTAAATGACAATTGACTAAATTTTTTTGTGGAATTTTCACTTTTAAACGAAGATAACTTATGATTGAATACGATTAATAAAGAAGAACTAGGCAATTGATGGTCCCTAGGGTTGTTAACGATTTTCGGGTTATGCTTGAAACACTCTACACACGTTCTAGTTATACCGGGTAATGCTCATCACGATCTTCCCTCGATCTCACGTGAATTTGTGCAATCAATAGCTTTCGGGTCCTCTCGGTCCACCTCCGTCTACAGTTACAATCTAGTTGAGTTGTTAGGCTCGTTCATCGGGTCCTGCCGGTCCACCGAATTCACTAAGTTCTAACAAAATCAACCGAAACTACCCTCACACGATTAATCTAGTTCCTATCTCCACTCGGTCTCAAGAAACTACAAGATCACCTAAACTATTCTTTAACACGTCTCTACGAGTTCACTTTCGTGCAACCCTATCAACAAGTAACATTCTAAGGGTGATCAAGCCAAGAACATTAATAAATAAATACAAGAATAGATAAGCTAACGAGAACGTTCATAGAATTTAAGCAAAAGCATGCATCAAGTCCAAAATCCGGAAAATCTTCCAACAAACCCTATTTTTTCATCAATCACCTATCTTAAAGTGTTTAGCTAGACATAATATTGTTCAACGTGATCAAAATAATAGATTTCATGAAGATAGAAGAAGAAACAATGATCAAACGCTAAAATCTTCAATGTAGTTGATGATCCTTGCTCCAAGCTTGTTCTCCCGTCTTCTTCAGCTCTCTAGACCCCAAATATGTGTGAATACCCTCTAAGTATCGTCCCAATACATTGTAAATAGGTTAGATTCTTCAAACTTTCAAGAAATTACCAATAGAACCCAAAAAATTGTGTTTGGCTGTTCTGTTCGCACGAACACCCGACTGTTCCTGCGAACAGTGTTCGTGTGAACAGGAATTTTGTTCTTATTTTCCAGCAGTCCCTTTTTCACTTCTTTTGGCCTTCAAAAAAATTTTCTAAGGAATTTTGTTCGTGCGAACAAAATTTTGTTCGCACGAACACCCCTGGGAATTTTCTCAGATTTGCATCCTCTTTGTCTGACCATATCTTTCTCGTCCGACCTCCGTTTTAGCTCCGTGACCTGTCGTTGGAAAGATCTTTGAGTATAATTTCATTTGCCACTGGTCTCACTCCAAAATGAATTGTAGAACTTAAGATAATCTTCTAAATTTGATTCTCTTTCTTCCTCTTGAGTTTGCTTTGCTTCCGAAGTTCGTTTCATGCCTCCTAGCCATCGTTTAGCATCCGTTCCTGTCACGGCAACATGAACAACCATACCAAGCGATTGTATTTGACAAATAACATCGAAATATGCATCGAAACGCTCGGATTAACAATAAAGTGCTAAAAACTCCACTTTCTACGTTTTCTCAACATTCTTAGTGTAAACTCATATTTCAAACCCCGGAATCACCGCAAAACGATATAAAGTATGCAAGAAATATAACTCTAATAGAGAGTTATCACCGTTACAGGGGCTACCATTAAGCCGCCATTTCTGGTGCATTAACCCCCTCACAACGGTCACTTCCCTACTATATATAGGATCGTTAGCCCTCTGTTGTGACACTGGTTACACACAACGAGACGAGCTGACTTACCGAAGCTCTGCTATTAAGCTGTATCTCTCTCACACATTTACCATTGCTTACCATCTCCCTACACACACCCTACATCTCTCTGTGTTCCTATTCTCTACTTGAGGTGCACAATTGGATCTCTCCGAAGGATTTCCTTGCGCACACCTTGAGACCATACTTTTCAAGACTTGGAAGTATGCTTAAAAGCTTTGAAGTTTCTGTGAAACTGTGTTGTTCCCCAAAGCTTTGGATCTGTTCTTCAAAGCTTCGGAGAAAAACTGTCTGTTTTGTTCAGAAATTCGAATCACCAAATAATATGCATTATCTTAATAGATGATTCTGGAATATTTGATTTACTCGGAGATTTACTCAAAATATCACAAAATATCTTAAAATATCTTTGAAGATACGATTGTTTTATGTAAATCAGAAGAGCCCTTTTGAAACATTATTTCTTTCCAACTTATAAGCTTAACTTCAGGGCTTTATCTCCTATTCACTCTCAATCTCTCTGTGTCTATCTCTCTCTCAATTCTCTCTATCTCTTCTCAAAACTCTAAACCCAAATGGAACACAAATCTACCAGACTCCAGCAGAAGGTTAGACTTCACAAATGAGGAAGAAGAGAAGAGCAAATAGAAAAGTAGAAGTGACCATCTCTGATTCAGATTCAGAGAATACCCAGAGCATGCAAGAAACTTCTCCTCCAACCAAGAAGATGAGAAAGGAGAAGAATGTGGATGAAATTAGGTCAGAATCCGAGGAAGAACAGGAAGTACACGGAGAATTCTTGAAGGATCAAGAACATGGTGATGAGGTACAGGAACATGGAAAAAGGAAAGGAGTGTTTGGAAAAGGCTAAGTCTATGTTTTTCTTAAAAGTTATCCCAATTGGACCTAAACAATTGACACATTCAGTGTTAAATTGTGAAGTCGAAAATTCACTTTTCTATCATCATGAGATGTGTTGTTCCTTGAGAACATTCAAGGGAGTTATTGACTGATAGGGTGTTGATCCTTATGTTTTGGTGTTTTAAGGCTTTGACATTGATCTTCCTAGTGTGATCATGGAGCATATGGTATATTGTGGGACTAGGACAAGGAATCACTCACTTCCCTATGCAAGTTTGTAGCCTTTATTCTTTGAGCACTTTGGGATTTCGGTGAAGACTGAGGAGACGATTACAGGTGGGTTTGGAATTGTTGATGAAATTTTTCTTCAAAGGATTGGGGTTGTTCAGACTGAAAAAGGTAGTTGGAAGTTATACTCAGAACTGTCTGCTACTGAGCTGAAAGAGAAGAGTTTTACTAAGACAAAGGGTACAACCACACCAATGGCTTCAACAAATTTGGATTTATCTCAAATCATTGACAGAATTGAGGACATGGAGGATGCGCTAGAAGTTCTCAAAGAAGGTAAAATTGACTTGTTTACTGAATTTCGGAAGTTCAAGGTCTTGGTGAGTTGTAAGATGGAAACAATTGTCAAGGGTTTGAATCTGGAGAAGGTGCCATATTCTGAGAGTCAAGATGACAGTATTGATTCTGATGAGGTGATTGGGGAAGTTCTTAAGAAACAGAAGAAGAAGAAGAAATTTCCAATAATTCTTACTTCAAACGATCTGTTTGACCAAACAATGATGAAGCTGGTGGTGAAGAGGTTCGTGAGGAAGCTGCAGAGAAAGGTACTGCAATAGTTGATGAGGTTATTGCTAAGGTAGTTGTTGATGTGAAGGCTGAGAATGTTGAAGAACAGACTGGAGATGAAGGAGATTCAGATGAGGATGGATCAAAATAAGAGGAACTGTAGGAAGCTGAAGCTGACAAAGGAAAAGGCAATGGAAAAAAGCAAGACCAAAGAAGGAAAGAAGACAATTAAGAAGGATGCTGCAGAATGAGACCCAATGCCTTGAACCCTTATTTCTCTTTTTTTGTCTACTTTCCTTTAAGCCTTGAAGTTAGTTTAATCTGTTTTAAGTTTTTTCTTTAAAAACTCTGAGTATGATCCTACATTCCTTGACTCTTTTGATGAAAGTCAAAAAGGGGGAGAGGATACATGTTAAAATTTCAACAAATTTGTAATAATTTTGGATGTTGTAGGATTTATTATCTATGTCAGTTTAGTATTTGGATGCTATTGTTTTATAAGTGTTTAGTTTTTTTTGTTATGTGTGATAGTTGCCTCTATATTGGCTGTTACTCATGGTTATTAAGCTGCAGGATACTGGAAAAGAAAGAATATATGTTTTGTCTTTCATCAGGGGGGAGACTGATAATTCAATCCTTCTTGATGAATGAGAAGTATGAGCTCAGGGGGAGTTTATATGTTGAAGATTATAAAAGACAAATTTTCTGAGGAGACAAGTTTCAAAGCTCCAAAGCTTTGTAGCTAGACTATTTCCTATGAGCTTGTTAACTGCTAACTAACCATTTCTGTATTGCAAGTTTTGCATTCGATTAGATGTTGTTTAAATGTTTCCTGCAAATATTCTTAAAGTAGTTTATTGTGTTTCTAACACTAACAGATCTCTCAGTTGATTGCATCAAGGATCAGAGTTATTCGAGGCCAGAAATTTGAAGGACAACCAAAGCTCCAAAGCTTCGGAGGATGATCTTGAGTCTTTGACAGTTATTCTTATAATTATATGAGTCTTATTGCAGGAGGTCGTAATTGTTTATCTGGTCGATTATTGACTAGTTATGAATCTTAATTATATTATTATTATTATTATTATTATTATTATTATTATTATTATTATTATTATTATTTTTATTATTATTATTATTATTATTATTATTTATTACAGGCTAAGGATCAGAAAATATTTCTGGATTTGTAATTAATAGCTCAGTTTATTGGTTAAACTGATCTGCCAAAAAGTCAGTATGGTATATTATATGGATTTTGTGTGATCTTGTGATTGAGTTGTTGTAGGGTTTTCCGTCGTTCAAACCCTCCAAACAAATATGAAAAGCTATTCAAACATAGATGTTGAAAGATGCTGTAGATGGGAGAGGATTTTCACGGAGTTCGTCCCTGAAATCTCACAGGTGGTTACTGTAGTTGGTTATAAAGGAAATTTGAATTTCAAAGAGCAGGAGAGATATTTTGCATAAGGTTTATCACTGTGAAAAGGAGAGTGTTTCATTCTTGGAAGATCAACACATACTACTCTTCAGATTAATCAAGGATTCAACACTTCTTTGGAAGATCGAATCATCCTGAGTCTGAAGAACACTTCTGAGCATTCACAGCTGATTTGTTTTTTGTGTTCTTCTTTGTGCTTTCATTGTAATATTCTTAAGTGTTACTTAACCTCAACAACTTTAGAATTTAGTTGTTTACGTGAACAACAAGAGATTCTTATTGTTTCATCATATTGTAGCTGGAACTCGATAGGTTTGGAACCACAAGCTATATATGTGTAAGGTAGTTCACTTAGGCTAGAGATCTATGGCTAAATCAGGGTGATTAATAAGAAGTGTGTTCAAATCCTGGAGGGATCAAGTCCCCCAAGCAGTGCCTAGGTAAAATTGTGACTAAACTCTGTAAAAATCCTTGTGTTTTTTTACTTTACTGCATCGTTCTTTCATTCTACAACCTAGACAAGTTCTAACCAGGTTGCTCCAAAGCTTTAGATAATTTTCTATCTCAAAGCTTTGAAGCTTCAAACAGTTCTTTACTGGTTCAAATCTTTACAGAATTTTCCCAAAGCCTTGAGATTTCTTTGCTTTCTAGTGTTAGAGTATTAGATCTGTTATTCATATCTGCATTTCACACTTTCCGTGAGTACCTAGGAGGTATCTAGGTACTCACGGATATCTAGTCTAGGAATCTGTGTAGAATAAATTAAATGTGTGGCAGTAGGAGCATGCATGAATTGACACAAATGATTAACAACAAAGTAGATATCTAGTCTAGTAAAGGTGAGATATTTCAATGCACCTACTAATTGTCTAAGGAGTGAAATCATGAAGTATATTCTCATCATTGGCATGAAACTTGGTACCAGGTGAAATGGGAGTGTTGCAGGGTTTGCAGTGGGACATGTGAAATTTGTTAAATAAATCGTGCAAATATTTTTTTTGATGCACAAAGATGCCAGAGGAAGATCTTCTTATTTGTAAGCCCAGAAAATATGTAAGACTGCCAAGATTTTTTATGTTAAATTCATGATTAGAGTTTCAACCAAGTGAAGGCAGAATCACTACCTGTCACAATTATGTCATCAACATAAAGCAAGAGAAGGGTGAGTTTATTACCAGAGTGTCTTATAAACATAGAAGAGTCTGCATCTGAAGATTTAAAATCCCAGATATTGAATTGAATAAGTAAATCTTTCAAACCAGGCACGAGGTGCTTGTTTTAGACCACAAATGGATTTCTGCAGTTGATAAACATGATGAGGCAAAAGCAGAATTAACAAATCCTTGAGGCTGTGTCATATAAACAACTGTAAAATCCCAGATATTGAATTTAATAAGTAAATCTTTCAAATCAGGCACGAGGTGCTTGTGTTTAGACCATAAATGGATTTCTGCAGTTGATAAACATGATGAGGCAAAAGTAGAATTAACAAATCCTTGAGGCTATGTCATATAGACAGTTTGTCTTAGATGGCCATGGAGAAAAACATTTTTGACATCTAATTGAATCAGAAGCCAATCAAAAGTAGTAGCAAGGCTTAATGTGATTCTAACAGTGGAGTGTTTAAGAAAAGGACTGAAGGTTTCATCAAAATCCACACCTGGAGTTTGATGAAATCCTTTAGCAACTAGTCTATCTTCGAATCTGGCAGCTGAGCCATCTGGGCTATATTTGGTTTTATACAATCATTTATTTCCAACAATGTTAGCATTAGGGGGTGGTTGTACAAGAACCCAAGTATTTTGGTTGATAGACTGTCAAATTCATCTTTCATAGCAGAGATCCACTTTGGATCTTTCTTTGCATCAGTAAAAGATGTACGATCTTTAGAAGAAGTGATAGAATTAAAACCTAATTTCCTTTTTGAAATACCACATTACTCCTTGTTTGCATGTGATGCCCCCTCCTGTTGTGGGAGCTTGATTAATGGTTATAGTAGGGAAAGGAACCTCAAAGTGTTGATTTTCATAAAGAGATACCATCACTGGGCTGGTTTGTTCTCCAGAGTAGTGTTGCATTTTTACTCTCACAGGACTGGAGTGCAGGGGCGGAGTCTTGTAGGGACACGGTGGGGGGGGGGGGGGGGACGTGCCCCCTTAAATTTTCGGGAAACACTATGATACCCATATATTTTTAGTTCTTATATAGTTGTGCCATAATTTAATATATCTGTGTGCCCCCCATCTATGACACTGTTGGTACTTTGGTCCAGAGGTTAGGAGTTTGCTTTGCAAAACATAGGTTTTGAGTTTGATTCCTGGGAGGAGCATGCATTTATAATAAAAATTTGCACCACTTATTTCATTTACACAATTACCCCTTTATTACCCAATTGGTGCTTTGGTCCAGTGGCTAGGAGTTTGGTTTGCAAAACGTAGGTGTCCGAGTTCAATTCCAGGAAGCAACATGACTTATTGGACAAAATAAAGCACCACTTATTTAATATACACAATTACCCCTTTAATTTTACATAAATACAGAAAAAGACCAAAGTATTTATTACACAAGCATAATTTTATCTTCATTAAAAATCTATACCCTCTCCTTAAAAAAAATTGTGCCCCCCTCCCTTCACCAAAATCCTGGCTCCGCCACTGCTGGAGTGTGTGCCAACAGATTGCATTTCTTCTGTTATGGGACTTTGTCTCATCATTGGCGGTATAGTATCTGCAATCAGAGGCTCCTTAGACACACATGTAGGAGGGGGAGCAGAGAAGTGATCAGTGGTTGCACCTGAAACATCACCGAAGACAGTAGAATTAGTGGTATCATAATTGGTATTGAAGCTATAAGTGGTAGCATAAGGAAACACTGTTTCATCAAACACAACATCTCTGCTAATGTAAGTTATCTGAGTGGTTTTATCATGACATAACTAACCCATGTGTTGTGTTGCATATCCCAAGAAAACACATTGTGTTGTTCTAGCACCAAGTTTTGAAAAATTGTAAGGTCTAAGGTAGGGATAGCAAGCATAACCAAATATTTTGAGATGATCATATTCATGTTTCCTTTTAAATAAGAGTTCAAAAGGAGATTTATTGTGAGTGACTTCATTTGGCATTCTATTTATAAGGTAAACGGCAGTAATAACAGCATGAAACCACATAGACTTGGGCATGGAAGCTTGTTGTAAAATAGTGATGGCAGTTTCAACAATATGTATGTGCTTTTTTTCTGCAACCCCATTCTATTGAGGTGGGTGTGGACAAGACATTTGGGGAGTGATTCCACCAGTGGATAACACATTCTGAAAAATATAAGACACATACCACCACCATCAGATCTGATAACACTAATTTTGTGTCCTAAAGTGTTCTCAATTTGAAATTTGAATTTGGGAAACAGAACAGCCACATCAGATTTGTTACTCATTCTAAAAAACCATGTAAATATTGAAAAGTCATCAATAAATATAACATAAAATTTGTATCCATTTGAATATTTGCATAAGGCAGGACCCCAAACATCAGTATGTCACGTATGTATAGGTTTAACATACTTAGTAGTAGATAATTTATAAGGCAGTGTAGACATTTTGCCTTCAAGAAAAAATTTGCATAAGTTTTCAGAACATGAAGATGAAAGATAAGGAAATATATGATGTAAAATGGCATAAGTAAGATAACCTAGTCTAGAGTGCCAGAAAGGAGATGAGATTTTATGTCCCAACTATGGAGAAACTTGACTCTTCTTAGAAAAGCACCCAATATGTATAGGGTATAAACAATTGCTACTCTGAACCTTGTAAAGAGTTTGACCTGTAGCATTGTCCTGAATTTAAAAGGAATTAGCATCAAAAGTAAATTGACAGTTGTGTTCAAAACATAACTTATTCACAAACATGAGAATAGTGGCTAATGAGGGAACACGTAAAATATTTGAAAGAGTAAAACCATGAGTGGGTGTAGACAATGTAGCATTACCAGAGTGTGTAATAGGGAGAGTGTTGCCATTACCAATGGCAACTTTATCAGAACCAGTGTAGGACTCAGGAGAAGACAAATTATAGAGATTTGTAGTCGTGTGGTTGGTGGGTCCTGTGTCAGAGAGCCAGCATGTAGAGAGAGATGTAGAAGAAGTCCCATTTTTAGCAATAAAGGCAACCAATTGATTAGAGGGGAGTTTTTCTTGGTAGGAATAGTCCATTCTATACCAGCAATCCACAAAAGAATGGTAGTCATGACCACATATTTGACAATTAATTGGAGTCCTATTAGGGTGAAATGAACCATACTGTCGAGGTTGAGAACCATTACTAGACCTACCCCTGGGGTTGTCATGTCTACCACCACCACCACCACCACACAAAAAGGCTCTACCTGTACGAGGGTTTGAGTCAAATCGTCCTCCAGGTGGTCGATAACCACCCCTAGAGGAGCCTCTCCAAGCCCCTCTATGAGAGTTTTGGTTAGGGTTAAGACCACCCCTTCCCTTTCCTCGAGAACCAGAGTAAGATGAGAAAGAAGAAGAGCCAGTATTCAAGGAGGCAAAAGGCCACATTCATATCAACAGTATTTGCATTAGCTTCATGCATTTTTTTTCTTCAGCTGTGAGCAAAACATGCTAATTCTTAAAAGCATAAAAGGGTAGCACGATTATTAAGAGATTATACTCAGCAGGCAGACCACATAGAGTAAAGAGCAACATATCTTCATCATCAATAGTAATAGAGGCAGCCAAAAGTTTGTCACAAATAGTTTTAAGCTTTTGCATGTACAAATCGATTGAATCAAATAGTTTCTTGATGGTTTGAAGATCACTTCGCGGCTGTAATTTGTTTGCGTGAGTCAAAGAGGCATACCTGTGGTCCAAAGCGGACCAAGAAGCAAAGACAATAGGCTGACCTATAACATGAATTAGGGTGTCTTGTGAAAGAGTGGCGTTGATAAGATCTTGAATGGCTTAATTTTGAATCACCCAGGCAGTGTGCTCCGGATTTGGAGAAGAAGAACCGTCGGCGGCGGTAAGGAGCGGCGGAGGCGCCAAAATTGAACCGTCGACATACCCAAACATGGATTGGGGGTGCAAAAGAGCACATATCCGGTGTTTCCAGATAACATAATTATTGTTATCAAGCTTAAAAGAGACTATGTTTTTGTTGTTTTGTAGAAGATAATGGGGATTGCTGGGATTTGAAGCAGAAACGGAAGTGATCGACATGTTTGAGGGGATTGAAAACACAAGAAAAATGCGAAGAGCAAAGAGGAAACGAAGATATAATTGGATCAAACACGTATGGCTTCTGATACCACGAGAAGATATCTGATTCCATTAACCTTGGCCAAAACAATTCGGGTTTCGAGACCCATTAATACAGAGAAACCGAACGAGTGTATTTGCGACCGTTGGATGAGAATAGAACTTCTCTTACGGATGCCACAACAGTTTGGAGAGCATTACAAATAAGTCTGGGAAAATATAAAAAAGACCCCAGCACTTCCTTCTTCTGCAAAACTTCCACTTATTGTGAGTGCTAAAGAGTCATTTGTCTTTGACTATATCTGTTATTAATGTCTTTCTTGTCAAAATAGAGAAGCAATCTTTCTTTATATTGACGATGAGCTCAAAATGGCCGAAGACATGCCTGTGCTTGTACACAAACATGGCGGGTCTTTCTTTGGGGAGGGGGTGTGTGGAATTAAGCATAATATTTGTCAAAATAGAGAAGCAATCTTTCTTTATATTGACGACGTCAGCTAAAATTGGCTTAAGACATGTTTAAGGTTGCCCGACTTTAGCAGTAGGCCACTCAAGCCGTTGCTTAATGCACTCAGGGGCACCATATTATAAAATATGTAGGGATATTTTACTCATTTTAGTACAGTTATGATTGTGTAAATATTTTCATTTCAAAAGATTATACGATGTTAATACTTTAATAAGTTAAAACATATATCTCTTTCACCCTTGCCTAATTTCTGGAGTACATTCAAGATTTAAAATGGTTATTGGTGATGCTTATCTCTCCCTCACCTAATTTTTCTCTTCAAATCTATCAAAACATTTCATCTTTTTTAGGACTCTAGCAATTATTCTCCATAATTATTGCAATTTCAAGAATGACTTTGCTGTAAATAACTTATCTAGAGTTCATATTCTTATTAAATTGTCAAGTAAGATTTGTAGCGAAAAAATTATAGCTAATTTGTTAGAATTCGTCAAATAATCTAAGACTATCCAAGATATGTGTTTGGCGACATGAAAAATTGAAGAACTATTCTTTCGGCAGCCGAACGAAGTACTTACCCTTCATCAAAATTTCTCTTTGATATGGAAGGCTCAAATTGAAGTATCATCAATTCTTTCGAAGAAATGAAGAACATAGGTTTCATTCAATTGCCCAGGTTTATACAATTTGGTAGTAATTGTTTTGGACAATTAGATCTCAATTCAAATAAACTTTAAATTCTCTTTTATTTTTTCAAAGTGGTTGGAGTTTAATTTCAATTAGAATGAATTATTATTTCAATTTCATTGATTTTCAATTGGGTTTTGCATTTCCATTTCTACAATTTGATTATTTCTTACATATTTCCTACAATCTATTATGTCTAATATATAAGAATGTAGATATGAGAAAAAGAAAATATAAACAAGAAGAATTCATTGACTAAGATGTTTGATCTCTAGACAAATTTGTTGCCAAAATTATTCGGAAACAAAATTACTAATCGATGAAAAGGAAAATGTTACATGTTACTTAGAAAAGAAAAGAATGACTGAAACTGTTAATTGTAAGTTTTTATTTACATATATAAATGGCATCCGATTTTCCCTTCGCTTAGGGCACCCAAAAACATAGATCCGACCTTCGTGCTAGTACACAAAAATGGTGGTCCTCTGGGGGATTAAGCAAAATATTTGTCAAAAAGTAAAAAATAAAGAGGGCGATAAATCTCCAAATTTTCTCAAATGACTCGACTGCCAACACCACCCACTAGCACTAGAAAATTTGTAATAAATTCTCCCAAATACTTACTCCCTCCGTTTCACTATATACTTCAAAAACTTTATGGGCACCGGGATTAAGAAAGGTGGCCTATTGACTATATTACCCTTGTTGATTCATTAATTTACCCTTTCCGTCCCTTTCTCTCACTCTCATCTGTGCAGATAACAAAAACAGTAAGAATAGATCTGAAAGACTAACAAAAATTAACAAGAAGAACAAACAACACAACTTCAACAAGAACAAATTAAGAACAACAAGAACATAAGAGAAGATGTTGCACTAATCCACCAATAATTTCAAAATTCAACAATCTTCAGTAATTTTCAGCAACACCGATTAACATCAACAGATCTAATCTTGAATTTACAGAAGTGACAAAAAAAAGAGAAGATGAAGTAGCACAAGAGGAAGAAAGAACAGAAGAAGAAGAAGAAGAAATAGCGGATCTGCTATGAACGGAGAGAGAGAGAGAAGGGGAAGGGGATAGATGTTCTTCTGACCAGATCTGGTGATGAACATTGGAGACGACGACGTGCTCAGCCGTTGGCCGCCTCACCGCCATCGAACCATCCTCTGGTCGAAACCACCATTGCTTTCTCCTCTTCCTACGTCTCTCCGATTAGTTTCTCCTCGAAGCCGCAACCCTTCGATCTCTCATATCCCTCACCCTCTCTTTCTCTTGTCCGAAGATGGGGAGCTCTCTCTCCCTCCCTTTCTCCTCCTCCGTCTCTGTCTCTCTCTCTCTGGCTTTGTGAGAGTTGAAGAACATGAGGGACTCTCTCTCTCTGGCGGCTGTGTGAGAGTTGAAGAACATGAGGGAGTACGGGGGGTTAGAATTAGGTTATGGTAGTTGTGTGTGTTGGGTGTTGGGGTAAGATGGGTTAATCAGTCAATTAATGTTTAATTGGGTTTGATTATTAGATTATATGATCATTCAGATTAGTTAACCCTAATTAAAATGTGGGTTTGAGTTTTTTTTAGAAATGGTATTGTCGTATTTTACGAGTATCAAAGTTTTTATATTTGGAAATTTTGTAGAATTTGGCGAAACGCTCAAAATGGAAATTTTGAAGAATATGACGAAACGGAGGGAGTATTTGTTTTCTAACCTTGTTCCAATTTAAAATTGGACGTCTATTCTATATTTGTGAGAGACAAAATTATTTGTCTTTTTCCTCCTTAGAAGTTACCACTCTGTCTCCTTTCTTTAGCCCCATGGCCCTGGGCTCAATTCTTAAGAAAGGAGACGAAAAGACCAAAGTGCCCTTAACAAACTCTAAAATTACTCCAGGTACACCATGAACAGTAGCATCAACACCCCCATCGACACCACACCACCACAGTAAACCCACCATCGACTGTAACAAACTACAAACAAAATCATCATCAATTCTACCTTCAACAGCAGATAATTGACTGAAACAAGAACAATCCCAATCCCAACAGCAGATAATTGACTAAAACTTTCAGATCTAAACCAAAATTTACAGATCTTAACAAAAGAAGAAGAAGAAGAATAGGAAGAGGAAGAGTGAGGACAGAAGACAGATGACTAATTCCTGATTTGCCACAGGGATAAACGAAATCTCCGCCGCAAAAGATGAAGAACGGAGTCTTCGCCGGCGTCCTCGTCTCTGCGAGAGAGATGAAAGATGAAGAAGAAAAGGTCGGAGTCTCCGCTGCAAAAGATCGGAGTCTTCGCCGGCGTCCTCGTCTCTGTGCCGTGCTCTCCGCCGTTCTCGTTGCCGACCTTCCACCGGCGTTTCTGTGGCTCCATCTCTCTCTCGCCCATTCCTGTTCGCCCCTCTCTCTTTTTCTCCGTCTCTTTCTCTCACTCTCTCTCTCTCACTCTCTCCTTTCAAAGCTCCATTCCTAAACCCTCTGAACAGAGAGCTCTCTCTCTCCATTTCTATGTGGCTGTAAAATAATGTGAGATGATAAGGTTGGTAAATGGATATGAATGGGTGGAGTTGGAATTGGTGTAAAGTATGTGAGGTATTATTGGTGAGGGTAATTTTGTCATTTTGGCTGTTTAAGGTTACCCTATTTGGAAATGGGGCTAAAGAGAAGAGACGTCCAAAAAAGGAAAATGGGGCTAAAGAGAAGAGACGGAGTGGTAGATTTCAAATTTCGAATTCGAATTAGGGTGAGGTTAGATGCCCAATTGTCCCAGCTAGCACTCTTAGGACCGCCGTCAACACGATGGTGACCAGCTATCATCACCACCATTAATTTATCAATAATTCGGACCTGCTATCTCAACTATCTACACCGCTTGCTGCTGGGAGGCCCTCGGTGGTTCTTGATAGCGGTTGGAGGTTGCAGATCTCAGACTTGGTCGTTCATGCTGGTTTCTATGCTCTTAGGGTTGACGATGCCCGTGCAGTTCGATGCTATTGATCGCATGGTAAATCTCTTCTCTTAAAGCCTCGCATATCTCTTTCCTGCAATTGATTTCAATGCATTTTGAAATCAATGGTCGTCGATCTGAGTATTATTTTTTTCTGGATTAGGCTCTTGTATGAATTTAATTTTTGCGCTCTTTTGAGCCGAGAAAAAGAACCACGTAAATTCAAACATATTCACTTGATGAATATTGGTAATTTTCCACACACTTACACTTGACCTTTTACACTGAATTCGCAAACAATTGACATTTACAAGCAGCTTATAGGCATTCCAGTTTTGACCATTTAACCGTTCAAATCAAAGTCTCACCTTGCTTAGAACGATACTTAGTTGAAGTAATGACATGTACAAGAAGATTCACATACAAAATCTGAAATGGAAATCCAATCAGACACCATGGTTATTGATTTTAGGCTCTGGCACTGGTGGTGTATCCTGACTTGGACTAGGGAGTTCAATTTCCACCCTCACCTCTTGTGCCATTGACCCATGAGAGGCGGTGGTTTCATCAAAAGATACTGAATGCCTGTGTGATCGGCTAAATGGGCTTGGCGGGGAAGTGATATTTGGTGAATTTTGGAGTGAAAAGTAGCACTAGGAGGGTTTCTGACGCGTGGAGACGCTTGGGCTGAACCTGGAACTTCACTATACTCGATCCCACTTGTTTCTCGCCGTCCACTCTTTCTGAAAGTATGTGATGTAAGGTCGTTCTTGTCAAAATGTCCAAATAGAGAAGCAATCTTTCTCCATATTGATGCAGTCGGTTCAGAACGGTGGAAGGCGTGCTTATGCTCGTACACAAACATAATAGTGTATAGCACTAGAGCTGCAAAAGACGCAGAGCCCGCTATTAGAAACAAACCCCAGAAGCTATCTAAATCAAGGCGATGAGAAAAGTTGGAGATGCTTGATTCTGGACAACTAGTGTTCTGGAACCATTTTTTCTGAATGCCTATCATCTCAAGTCCTTCTGTCACGTTTAGTACTGCTCTTGAAACATCATGTACTAGTGGGAGAGATAGAGAGGGGGAGGGAGGGAGTGGAGGGGGGGGGGAGAGAGAGAGAGAGAGGGAGTGGGGGAGAGAGAGAGTGAGAGAGAGAGAGGGGGGGAGGGGGGGGGAGAGAGAGAGGGAGGGAGTGGTGGGGGGGGGGGGGGAGAGAGAGAGAGAGAGCTGTTTTAGTAGTTGATGGAAGTATTGTGTATTTGGAGCAATATTTGGCGATGAAGAGCTTCAGATACAGAATTTCATCAAAAGCAACATGATAGTGCCATTTGAAAAAAGTTCTTCCAATTTGCTTCCAATTTGTTCATCACGATACATCTTAAGCTTTGATACATCAAAATTCATCTGTCTTAGCTTTCCAGAAACAAAGCTACCACCTAGGTATCCTATATTCCCCCCTTTGCTTCTAAGTTTATCCATATCGGTAACAGCTGGTCGAAGCCTTTCAACTGTTCACATTGAAGTCAAGCTCGCTGTGTAACTTTGCGCGAGGATGAGTACTACAAAAAACCATATGATCATTACAAACCTTGCTAAGTTGCTGAGGACCTCTCCCCTGCCACATTTGAATAGTTTAAGCATCAATACCGTGTTTATCCAATGTTCATCATAACTACATCACATTCTACAGAAAAAGAGTCTCTGAAATTGAAATTATTCAGAAATAATCCTGTATTCATCAATGTTTGTTTCACCTATTGTTGTAATTGCTCTCCTTTTATGGAGTGTATATGGATGAAAAACCTGTACATATTTAGTTGCTCTCCTGAATATTTAGTTGCTCAATGGCCCACTAACGACAAACCTCACAGGAGAGAATGAGGCGGATGTTGGCCGGCGGGCCGAAATCTTTTGTCCACCAAGCAAGTAGGCATGAACTGAAAAGAAGAAACATCTTTGTTTAATTGATAATTAGAAGCTAATTATTAATTTATAGTTTGATCATATCGTGATAGAGTAGTTTTCATTTTTTTACAATCATAGGTTAAGTTTTTGGATTTGGATATACAGCTCCATGCCTATTTTGTATTTAGCCAAGATAAGCTTACACCAAATTAGGTAAAATTGAAATTGAATATTGCTGGATTAAAATTTCTTGGCACTGCTGATATGTCATAACGGTTTTTCATTTACATAATAGAGAAGTTAGAAAATATTGGCCTCCAATAGATTAGGTATCTTGTTAGGTAAGTTTACAGAATAAGCATCTTTCTCGCCAAGTTTCGCAATAATTTTTTGTTAGGCAAACTCAAACTACATCTCCAATTTTTATAGATCACATATATTTCCTAAATTTTGTCAATTGTTTCCCGACATCTTCTCTCAATATATCCCAATTTCTACAATTTGATAGCTGGTAAAACATTTCAACCGTCATCTTCCCTATTTTGTCTCTTCACTGGCATTTTTTGCGTAACCACTAGTGGAGAGTAAATTTAAAATATAACTCATTTAAAATGCAAATCAGTAATTTGATTTATAATTTCCCTAAAATTTATCTAGTAGTATTGGAGATGAACAAACATCGATTATCCAAAGTTACTTTCGCCCATTAAAGAGAATGTACAATGTCAACCTTCAGGATTCTGCTCACTTTGTTGGGTTAACATAGAGCAAGATAGTTCACCATACAGAGAGGTAACATTCAACCAAGAAACATGTATGAAAATGGGATGGATCAACGTCCCTGGAACCGATACAAGCATACAGTGGTAGAACAAAACAGTGACAAGTAAAATGGCAACGGTACGAGCATAAATGACCAGAATTCAAGTCCAAAAATCAGAAGAAATGGAAGATGAAGTTAGTTCAACCCCGAGATGTACCTGACAAATTCTAGAGGCAAGGTGTGACGATCAGGTCAATCACACTAACAACAAGGCAGTACAAATGCTACAGGTGAACAAGAAGATGAACAACATGATACCCTCGGCGACTAAACCAATCAATTCTACGTTTTCTTTTTACTTGACCAGTGAACATATGGGAATAGCTCCAGAGCAAAATATTTAAGTTTCATCAAACTTTATGCATTAGCAGGACACGACAATTCAAGGTTAATTTACTCTTTTTTCTTGGATCTTGTGATTAGTGACTAAAACAATTAGAATAATCATTTCATGAAACAATCAAAACAGAAGAAAAAAATGTGTTAAAGCAATACTTATAGGGTTTCACATACTTTTATTAGGGACAGTTTGGGAAATATTTGAAGTGATTGAGGTTAATATAGTCATCAATTGAACTCACTCATATCCCTTCACCCTCTTATCTGATGTATACCACCTAGGGGGTGATATAAGATTGATTGCCAGAAAATGAGAGAAGGATAAGGGGAGGATATGATTTCCCCTCCTTACGTTCACCTAAACAATGTATAATATATGGAGGGGATCTTATTCTTATCCCGTCTCCTTGTCCGCTAACCAAACGAGGCCGTAGGGTAGGTTTGGCGGGGGTGACGGAGACCTTGGTTTTTGAGCTAGCTCGGCCTCCAATTCACCTACCTTCTTCTGTAGTTCCTCCAACAAACGCCTCTTTACCTCCCGATCTTCCAAAGCCTCACTGTGAGCTGCAGCCTTCCGCTCCAAGGAAGATAGGTGTCCATCCAACCAGTCTATTTGAAAGCCCATCCCCTTTAAGTCCAATAGATGAGCCTTATAACACTTAAAAGCCTCAGGGGGTGAATATGCATTGACTGAGCGAATCTTTGAGACGACTTGGTAAAAATGATTAAATGCCATAGTACGGGCCTCAGGAGAACGGAGCCAGATCATTCCGAAGGAATAAGGATGGTAGGATGCAACCACCCGCAACACTCGCAGCTGGGTCTCATCAGTTATATCTGCAAAGTCGGAGGTATCCCTACTCAAGGAAGGTTGGTCATTTCCCCTAGGAAGTTGCCCTGGAGTTGCTGCTGCTGTTTGTTTAATGCTCGTGGACGAGCCTGAACATGAAATCTCAAGATTCCCTTGCGGCTCCTCATGGTTTTCATTTAAAATCCCTTCTTCTACATCTTCTTTCTCACCAGAGCCCTCCTCTATGACACCTTGCTCCTCCTCCCAAGCATCGTCCCCGCTATCGAAGCCTTCCTCATCTTTCTCTCGCTCCTGGCAAATCGAACCACGAAGCAACAATTGCGCACCGTCTTTGTTAGATCTTTGGATTGGGAGATCGACCCTTTCTTGAGACTTGACGTTGTTAGTGATGCAGGATAAGCAAATCGCCCCGGTCTGGTTCCGACGTCTCCCCGTTTCAAGGGTAATTTCTAATGTGGGCTGAGCAACTGCAGATAATGGCCAGGAATTTAGACCTTCCACCTCCAAGCCTGAGAAGTCTGGATTTAGGTGTTGATCTCCAGGTGTCGTAACTTCTGTGTCCGAAACTGAGGTTATATTCTCAGCACGGATCACTAGAGCAAACTGTCTGTCATCCTCGGGGCGCGAGGAAGAGTAGACTGGATGTTTTGACGAATTCTGCACACGTGGCTCAGCATGAGGATCTCTGGCGGATTCAATGGGGACAATATTAACCTGCAAAAGTTTAACTTACTAGTGAAATACCTGAATGAAGAGAATGGAGGATGGGAGATGTAGAAACAAAAGAACTATCCAAGTACCTGGGACATCGCCGGTTCCGGAATGGTCACTGGGATGCGTGCTGGAGGATGCCCTGCCATGACAGAAAATATGTCCTCCTCAATTCTAGTGGTGGGACGTTGTTCGGGCTCCTGCAATAGCCAAATTTTAAGACAAACGCGAGGCAAAAGTGAAGTATATCTTGTGAAGGTAAAATGCCTAACCATTTGAATATGTGCAGGCTTCACGAGAGGGCAAGAACGTCGTTGAACTAAGGGTTCGTCGGATTCGTCACTGTCATCGAGGTCGATCGATATGGTCAATGCTCTGCGGGGGCAATTCTGGTTAGCTGCCAAGTTAGCTGGAGGTGTTGAAAACGAGCTTAACCTGGCTGAGATAGGGTGTTGTTTAGCGGACAGAGTCAGTCGGGCGACGACTCTTCGTGCTGCATCGACCAGTGCTCGCTTCCATTTCCACCTCCCACGTCCTTGTGTCGAAGTCCCCCCTGTCTGAAGAAAAGAATCGAATAAGAAAGAAAGGATTACCCGAGCTAATAAAAAAGGAGCTTACCACTAAATGTGCTAACTATGCGGACGTATCCCCCCTTGGTTGTTGTGGTAACTCGGGCGCAAGGAGTTCTGGAGTTCAGGAGTGAGTGCAATAAAACGTTACTGGTTGGTAATCAGACCAAGGCTGTGTTACATAGCCACCGGAGTCTTAGGGAGCGCTGTGGGATATGACATGCCTGGAGCATCTAAGGGCTGTGCCTTGGCGGATCCACTAAGAGAGTTCTTGGGGCTATAGCCTCCACTCAACTATCAGAAACTGCAATTTTACCATATATAAAGTCCGATAAATTCAGTTTAGTCCCCCCCCCCACTGAAATCATAATAATTGCCCTTATAACTTATGTTTATTCATTAATATAGATTTGTGTTTTTTTTTTTTTTTTTTTTTTTTTTTTTTTTTTTTTTAATTTAGCCCCCACTATGAAGAAATTCTCGATGACAGCGACAAGGGTGAGACGTAACTGCGGAACACCACCAGGCTATTGTACGATTGGGCTTCACAAAAAGATGTCGTCCTACCATACATAGAGAAGTCAGGTAGCTGTTTACAGTAGCAAAGCTATTTAACGTTTGTTCTCATCTGTAAATGTTACTTGGGGTGATCGTTCAATCTCTTCTTTAACAAGGGGTCGTCCACCACGCTCAGTATCCATTTTGAGCGTGGCCAAAAGTGGTTTTGAGCGTGGCCAAAGTAGGGTGCATACCTCCATTTATTGAAAGGAGGACGTGGATCTGGATTCACAGGGTTTACCTCGACATGTTCCACATTTTATCCTCCCGCGTCATTATCGGTTGAAGCCAGTGATCTGAAAATGAAGAGTTTGACTAGAAAAAGTTAAAGAACACTAATAACAGGAAGAAGTCTTGGAGAGACTGAAACCCTTATATGCACCAAGGTTGAAGGCTCACACTCATTTTTGTTTATCCTCACAAAGAGCCATCTAAATCTCCTTGAGAAGATTTTGCTGAAAAAATAATCTTTGCTCCTTCAATCTTTCTGCAACATCTTCTCTTGGTTTAGGTACCTAATGAAACACCTAACGCGGTTGAATGACCAGTATGGGGTAAGAGTCGTGGCCGAATTCAAAATGGTTCACTTGGCATGTAATTGTCGAGTGGATGATTCCACGGAATTCTCAAGGAAGTCATTCTCCTGACCGATGACCCATAAGAAAAGGGTTCTCAAAACACCGAAGTCTTTTCCAGCAGCACATCAGAGAAATAGAAAGGAGGTTGACCCTTCTGTCCTCTTCTTCTGGGAAAAACGGGAAGGATGGGTGGTGTCATTTGAATAATCCTAGGAGTGAATATTTCTTGTATCACTGAATTGCTATATAAGGAAGATATTTCTTCACCTCCGCCAAGAGACCCCTACAGAAAAGAAGGTAGAGACTGAGGTTGTCTTGCTGTTAGAGCTCAGAGAGTAAGCCCCTCATCCCCTTCAGCCATACAGCCGTGTATAAAACCCTAATCCAACATTCTTCTTCCACCTTTTGCTAAACTACTCGACCCCGTCCTTTCATACTTATTCGATAGAGCTATCAGTTCTATACCCCTTACATTTCTTATATGAATTCCATTATAGTTGTTATAATTGACTCTGCAATATACTACACAGTTTAGGACGAAAGAAAATTACTCGGTGCAAAAGCATGGTAGAGAAAGAGAAGCAGAAGACAGTTCCGAACCTGGTGAGAAGGTAGACCTCTGAAATCTTGGTTTACCCGATATTCAGGAACAGAAACCACAAAGCAGAGGAAGAAGGACAATAATATGGCAAACCAGGGGTTCGTGCTCAGAGGTTTTAAGAAAACCCATTGAATTTCGGTTGAGTTCACATATGCTTTATCACCCTCTTTCACAGGAACTGATATCCTCAACTTCTTTCCCTCTGAAGGAATAACCCAGCCTTTTGGCGTCATGTCACCTCGCCAGACAATAGATTTTTTGTAGGCCTTGGAAGTGAAATAAGAGCTTGTTCTAGGGCCAGTTATTTCCTTAATTATCCCATTATCTGCCGTCCAATAGCTGACCCGCCTTTCCCCGATACCAATCGCGTTTATTATATGATAAGCTGATGATTGTAATTGATCATCTAATATGCAGAACTCTCCACTTAGTCCTGTAAATCCAGTGTTTAGTAGAACTTGTAGAAGCTTTGGGCCGTTCAGGGGAACAACAATTGTGTCAGGTTCTGTTGTTGAATTTGCTGAAATGTTTGGCTTGTGAATAGGACTGTTCGAGTATCTGACTTTCTCAACAGCCATGGCTGGTGTAGCAACTGCGTCAGATGCCCGTAGTCCGGACACATGGAGATTTAGTTTAGTTGGATTTTCTTGTTGGTACTTTGTTTTCCATAGAACAGTGAAATTTGCAAGCTGCTCCATCACTGGAATATAGGATTTTACACCCAATGCACCTTGCATTGAATTAATTGCCAAATGTTCCATCGAGGTCAGGGTACTTTTCACTGCATCGGCTGCGATCCATGCACAGCCTTCTTCCATCATTGCTACATTTTCCGTGTGAATTAATAGCAGAGATGTCAAAATAGAATTTATGTGCATCATGAAAACCCTAGTTTGCATCGTCTTTAACCTGTGGAGATCTTCAACAATTTGATCATCCGCATCCACCTGAGAACTGACACTCCTGTACTGAGTAGGAGTATTAATGCCCCCCAATGTGTCACGCGAAAAAGGTATAATTCCCTCTCCAAACTCTCTGGCTTCATAAATTGGAACAATTTGTCTCCATCCAAGGGCTTGAACAATTGAACTAATGGTCTTGACCTGAGTTGAGTTATTTTGCGTGGCTCCAACATATGGACTCCTAATTGGTAAGAGAGAGGCTGTGCTAGTGCAGAATGAAATTATTGGTACTTGAGATCTGTCTCCCATATTAACTACAAAGTTTGTCTGAATAGACGTCAATGGTCCGATGATTGCTTCGACTTCTACATTCTTCAATAAGTCTAGAGCTGCACAATTACAATTATCACCAGATTTATTAGCTAAAGAAAAATGATAAAACCAGATTGTAATTCTAATATTTATTCACTTAAGATATATATATATATATACATATATATATATAATATTTATTCACTTAAGATATATATATATAATCGCCAAGAACAACATGAGTGACTGTTCATCATGTAATTGTGAACGCTCAATTTTTTTTTTCTAAAGACCTTGTAGTCTCTACTCTCGTGACCCTTGAGTCTGTTTGCAAGACCTTTGAGTGTCTATGGAATTGTCTTCACTTCTGTAATACGTGATGACTGAGCTTCGCTGCCATTAATTTATATGGCGTTTGATAGAACGACCACGATAGCCGCAGTCTGAAGGAAAGCTTTCTAACTCACGTTAATTGGTAGCCTTATTCTAAGTAACTAATTTTATTGTCAGTGAAATGTGCAGTATACATCGCAAAATATTAATTTGATTTGTAAATGATTTTATTGTGGATTGGCCATTCCAATTAATCTTCCATCCATTGGGCCTCTTAGACAGCTCCTTTTCATGTGCAACATTAAGATCCTCTTGGAGGTCTTTATCACTACAAACTACTGCTCTTTGGGGGGGGGGGGGGGGGGGATGGCTCTATGGGTTCTCATAGTTTATGGGCATTTTTTTGTTATTAGTGTGATGCACGTTTTCATATATGAGCCTACATGCCTGAGGCTATGCCATAGAATTTGAACCGTACGAGAACTGTTCAATTGAGGAATGAAGCAAATCGGCACGTTGGTTTCTCCATTTTAAAGCTGAGTTGCGGTAATAGAACTGAATGTTCTCCTTAAATGAGAGTTAGATTGAATTTATTCATGAAAACAAATTTCATTTGCTTTAACATGGTTAATAATTGTTTCATGCAGTGTAGTTTGGTAGTATATGGTAATTGTGTTCTCGGTGAATGATTACATGAATGTTTGAATCTGTTTGGTGCAAATTGGCTTCAAATTCTGTACTATTATCAGATTTAGTAAAAGGCCTCGTTCTTGCTTTAGGCCCCCAAAAGGCTAGGGCCGGCTCTGGTCTTACAGGATAGCGCAAATAAATGCAGTCTTCTCCAATAATAATTAGGACGTTAAAGGCATATATTGGAGTTATTAAGGAATGATCTCCTTATCTTTTCAATATTTGAATGATCTCCCTTTCATTTGAATATTGTATAGTTATTTGTTACGATCTTTAGAATATTGTATAGTTATTAGTCAAGATCTTTATAATATTGTGTAGTTATCATTTTGATTAGCTACCATATCTTATCTCTTAGTGTACTATATATTTGTAATCTCCTCTTGTAAATGATTAATGCAAAATACAATCTTTCTTCATTCATTCTATATGGTATCAGACTTTTGATCCTCAAAAACACCATCAAAACCACCATGTCCTCTCTCCCCAAAACCCACAAATTCCACTCCGCCAACCCCCCTCCTCCACGCTCTAACGTGAATCTCGCGGCCCGTCCGACATCAAAACCACAAACCCATACCTCCCAACTAAACCCTCTCCTAACCCTTCCTCTTGGCTACTTGATAGTGGTGCTTCCCACCACGTCACAAACGACCTTGCAAATTTATTCCTTCATACCCCCTATGACGGAACCGAGGAGCTCATCATTGGCGATGGTAAGGGTCTTCCTATTACTCATTTTGGCACTTGTTCTTTTTCATCTCTCACATTAAACAATATACTTGTTGTTATCTCTATCTTTAAAAACATCATCTCTATTCCCAATTTTGTCGTGATAACAATATCTCCGTCTCTTTTTTATCTAACTCTTTTCTTTTGAAAGACATTTCAACGGGGACAATCCTATTTCAAGGGAACCCAAATCATGGAGTCTATGAGCTCCAACGTGTCACCCCTTCCGCCTTTACAAGCACCATCTCATCCCTCGAATGGCATCACCGTCTAGGCCATCCATCACGAAATATCTTTAGCCTTATCAAGTCATCTAATAAAATCAAAGTTAGCCCTATCTCAATTTCAGACTGTAATTCTTGTTCTTGCAACAAAAGTCACAAACTCCCATTTTCTACCTCCTCTATTAGATCTTCCTCTCCTCTTGAATATGTCTACACCGACCTATGGTCTTCACCTGTCACTTCTCATGACAACTTCAAATATTATCTCATCTTTGTTGATCATTACTCAAAATAT
Source organism: Linanthus parryae (assembly GCA_023055425.1). Taxonomy (NCBI): domain Eukaryota; kingdom Viridiplantae; phylum Streptophyta; class Magnoliopsida; order Ericales; family Polemoniaceae; genus Linanthus; species Linanthus parryae. The sequence goes on from JALGPY010000002.1 coordinate 101,895,256, forward strand.
ATCTGGCTATATAACCTCAAAAACAAATCCGACACAAAACAAATCTTTATTCGCTTCAAAGAACTCGTTGAAAAATATTTTCAACTTCCTCTCAAACACTCTACTCCGACAATGGAGGTGAATACCTCTAGCTGTCCAAAACTATCTAACCATCGATGGTGTCTCTCATCTCACAACACCTCCTCACACCCCCCAACACAACGGCTACTCCGAACGCCGCCACCGACACATTGTTGAAACCCTCCTTTCTCTTCTATCACATGCCAACATGCCTCTTAAATACTGGTCAAATGCCGCCTCTATCGCTGCCTACCTCATAAATCGCCTTCCCACACCTACTCTAAACAACGTCTCTCCCTTCTTCAAACTTTTTGGTCATCATCCAAACTATACCAAGCTGCGCAGCTTCGGTTGCCTATGCTACCCATGGCTAAAACCATACACCACCCACAAACTACAACCAAAATCCACTCCTTGTGTCTTCATTGGATACTCCCCCACTCAAAGTGCGTACTACTGTCTCGATCCTAAAACCAACCGCATCTACGTCTCTCGCCACGTCCAGTTTAATGAGTCGGTCTTCCCCTTTGCCGCAACAACCACAACCACACCCAATACCACCACTCTTCTTGATCAGTGGGCACCCCTATCCATCCTCACACTTCCCCCTCTCCTACCTCATCCCGACCCCCCCCCCCCCCGCACACACCCCCTCAACCACACCTCAACCTACATCATCCCTACAGTCCCTAAACGCCACCCCTTCCCCCTCATTACCGACACCGCCAATGCCACACCCTCCTTCTCCGCCACCTCCCGCACCGCAACCCCCTCCCGCACCGCAACCTCCTCAACCCACCTCCCAAATAGTCACTCGTCTCAAACATGGCATCACCAAACCTATATCCAAACTCAACCTCAATGTCGAAGTCCATGACACCACCCTTCCCAAAAACATCACACAAGCACTAAAAAGCCCTATATGGAGAAAAGCCATGGAAACTGAGGTTCATGCTCTTCAGAAAAACAAAACATGGTCTCTTGTTCCCCCTCTTCCTTCCCAAAATGTCGTGGGCTGCAAATGGGTCTTTCGCATCAAAAGAGATAAGGATGGCACCATCACTCAACACAAAGCTCGTCTGGTTGCGAAAGGCTTCACCCAACGAGTTGGCATTGACTATGGAGAAACCTTTAGTCCCGTAATCAAACCCACCACCGTCCGACTTGTTCTCTCTTTAGCCGTAGCCCATGGCTGGCCTCTTCGCCAGCTTGATATCAATAATGCCTTCCTTCAAGGCACTCTCACCGATGATGTCTACACCGCTCAACCACCCGGATTCTTAGACACCAAATTCCCTACCTTCGTCTGTAAACTAAACAAAGCCCTCTACGGCTTGAAACAAGCCCCTCGAGCGTGGTACACCGAGCTACGCCATTACCTTCTTCAACTCGGCTTCCGCAATGCTATCTCTGACTCATCTCTCTTCATTCGCTCCACCAATGGTGTCACAACGTATCTCCTCGTCTACGTTGACAACATCATACTTACCTCAAACCACCCGTCTACTCTTGACACTCTTATCAGCACCTTAGCTTCTCGGTTCTCTCTCAAAGACCTCGGCAATCTCTCATTCTTCTTGGGTGTTGAAGTTCAACCTCACCCAAATGGCCTATTTCTAAGTCAAACACGTTACATCAATGACATCCTCGCCAAAGCAAACATGGAGCAATCCAAGCCAACTCCCACCCCCCTTTCCGTTCACCCACCTCTCACCTCTCACGGTACCCCCCTCCCTGACCCAACCCAATACCGCACCCTCATTGGTAGCCTCCAATACCTAAGCCTCACTCATCCCGATGTTGCCTTCACCGTCAACAAACTCGCCCAATACATGCAGCGTCCCACCACCACCCACATGCAATCTCTCAATCGCCTACTGCGATACCTTAACGGCACCACCACCCTGGGCCTCATGATTCACAAAAATAACCCTCTCAACCTTCATGCCTTTTCCGACGCCGACTGGGCTCGTGACATGGAAGATGTCATCTCCACCACGACCTACATTGTTTATCTCGGCACAACTCACATATCTTGGTGCTCCAAGAAGCAAAAGACACGAGCACGGTCCTCCACCGAAGCTGAATACAGAGCAGTAGCCGTCGCATCTGCAGAATTGCGATGGGTTCAAAATCTTCTATATGAACTTCATCATCCCTTATCCCACACTCCGGTCATCTACTGCAACAATGCTGGCGCTACCTATGTAAGTGCTAATCCGGTTTTCCACTCCCGGATGAAACATCTCGCACTTGACTATCACTTCGTTCGAGAAAATGTACAAGCCGGCAAGCTCCGCGTATCCTATATCTCGGCCAACGATCAACTTGCTGATGCTCTAACAAAGCCCCTACCCCGGATTCCGTTCTCTACACTCATTAACAAAATCGGACTTACATCAGTACAGTCCGTTTTGAGGGGGCGTATTAAGGAATGATCTCCTTATCTTTTCAATATTTGAATGATATCCTTTTCATTTGAATATTGTATAGTTATTTGTTACGATCTTTAGAATATTGTATAGTTATTAGTCAAGATCTTTAGAATATTGTGTAGTTATCATTTTGATTAGCTACCATATCTTATCTCTTAGTGTACTATATATTTGTAATCTCCTCTTGTAAATGATTAATGCAAAATACAATCTTTCTTCATTCATTCTATAGGAGTATGGAGGTTCTCAGGTAACCATGAAAGAGGAAAGAAAGCAGCAAAGTGGAAAACGTGTCTTGATATCGACTGCTTTGACTCAGTCAAACTAACGATAATGAGGTAGTTTAGCCCTGGCTAGAAAGTCGTCGTTGCTAGAGAAAAAGCTGGAGCTTGACTAGAATGTTGAATCAATTGCTGATCAAATGTTTCACTCAAGACAACAGATACATATCTCACCGAACGTTCAACAGGTTTCCCAAGGTTTGTTTTCTCGCTGAGGAAACAGAAACTAGCCATGCTTCCTTGTTCTGGTGCTATACGAGAATGAAGCTCATCATCAACAGAGGTAAAAGAAAGATCACCATCTGAAAGGAAGGGAGATCTCACGCAACCCTCATGGACACTAGGAAAGCCTCGAGGCTCATGCACACTACCCCAAAATGGAAGGTGCTCTCTGTGAGAGTTATCCGAAGCCCCTTCTGGTATAGCTGGAGAGTTAGCTAGGAAGCAGGATTGCACTTAAAGGATTACTGCCAGACTAGGGAAGAAAGACAGAAGTTGACAAATTAGCATGGAAAATTGCCAATTAAGGGGAGTGAACTAAGGAAATGCTAAAGGCAGCAAATGACAACTTACAGGAAGGTTTTGGTCAGCATGGTTGGCCCTTGTTATGAAGGGCGTAGCACTCAAGATACTTGTGATCATGTAATGTGATACCATGCTTCGGTCTGGAGAGGTCCCAACACATAGAATGATGGTGCTCTTTATGATCACTGAATGGTTTGTCAGGAGTTCTTACGGTGGTAGGTTACGAAACTGAATTCCCAAAGCCATGAAGCATATTCAATAATGTCCCGTGATATTGTTGTATGGCTGCTACATTCACAATTCTCAAAGTCATGCACGTGGGAAAGTCGGTGGCATTGATTTGTCAACGGAAGGCTGTATGCACTGTTCATAAGGGTCCTCGCTGACATCATGGGCAGTGTACAACCCTTAAACAAGATCAAATTGGCGCTGAAACCTGTCTGGCGGTACAAAACCTTGTCAAGTTGATTCTTAATATCGAATGGCACGAGGTTAAGGTAGTGTCTGGTAACGCCTTAAATGGTAGCTCTGCAGTAGAAGTAATTTATTTAATCTTTAATTCGAATGGGTAGTCCCAGAAGGAATTGAACTTGAAAATCTTTTCCATGACAATCAGGGCTCTAGAATGACTACTCGAATCCGAATTTGTCGCCGTACTTCTCCCTCGACCGGTACGGCTCCAAACTGAAAAATATGGCTGACCGGATTGGGAATGTCGGTACAACCCCCCCCCCCCCCCCCCATTTCATTCGATGGCGTATCAATGCTTATTCAGCAGACCTGCCCGACGCTTCTTTCGTGATTGCTGTATCGATTTTGCATTTGGAGGAGCACGACATCTCTCCCCAAGGGGTGGCTCAGCCAAGTTCTGATCAGGTGCTTGTGTCTACGGCACATCGCCAACTATCCTCTCAAAATGCTTCACCGCCTGCAAATCCAGCTCATCATGGTTTCTTCACCGCCTGCAAATCCAGCTCATCATGGTCGTGGTGGGAGCCCTAATGGCAATGGCGGAAAGATTGGATTGTGATTATGATATAGGGAGGGGTGAATCGCTGCAATGGAGGATGTAACTGCAGCTTGGCTCCTACGACACTTGGGTTTGGTGCCCAACTCCGTCACCCACGAGGTCTACACCGTCACCACCTCCACGCCCGTACCCCACTACTGGTGGGATAACCCCTACCCCGATCACCACACCGCCCTCACAGTGTGGGGTACTCGGTCCCAGACCAGCCGCCCATTAGCATGCTCTCACGACCGCCACTGATTCTTCTGTGTCAAAGACTTGTGCTTTCTGCTTTCGGGTATGATACTGAAAGTTTCGTATCAGACTTGGTATTTGGACTCTGGAGCATCCTCTCATCTCATATCTCAGTCAGGTATGCTCTACACTTTCTCATCATCATGCCCCAATACATGATATGTTGGTGAGTAATTGTCACAACAGGCAAGTGCAAGGGTCCGGACACCAAACCATTACACACTCTCTCGCCCTCTCCATCTCAATTTCGTCATCCTAACTCTAAATATCATTAAAGATCTTATTTTTGTTCGTCACAAAAATGTTTCTATTGAATTTGATTCGTTTGGTTTCAGTGAAGGACCTTCGTTTGGGTATCCTTTTGCCAAGAGCAATAGTTCGGGTGAGCTGTACCCCATAAAGTCTGGCTTTTCCGCGTCATCTGCGCAATCACACATTACTCTTCTTGCTCCAGTGTGGCACAACCGCCTCGGTCGCCCTGGACATCGTGTTTTAGACACTCTAGAAGTCATAGCTTTATCTCGTGTAATAAGGCCCAACAAGCCACTCTTTGTCATGCTTCTCAAGTTAGCAAACATGTTCATTTTCCGTTTTCACCATCTTTGTCATGTACTACTATCCTGTTTGGCAGTATTCGTAGTGATTTGTAGACATCACATGTTTTGAGTAAATCTCACTACAAATGTTATCTCATTTTGCTTCAGTGTAATCTTGGCGGTGAGTTTGACAACGTGCCTTTTCCATACTCACGTCCTTGGTCACGGTATCGTCTTCCGTTTTGCTTTCCCTCAAATATTTTCTCAAAATGGAAAAGCTGAGCGAATATTTGTCAAATGAATGACATTACTCGCACACTTTTGTCTTAAGCTTCCCTACCACCCACCTTCTGAGTTGAATCACTCCTGACAGTTGTTTACCTCCACAATATTCACCCCACAAAGGTCATTGGTGACAAAATCCCTACTATGGTACTGTATCACCGCCTATCTACTTATGACCAACTTTATACCTTCGGGTGCTTATGCTGTTCAAATTTCTCTCCTACTGCACCGCACAAGATAGCTCCTTGCTCCGCTTGGTGCATCTTTCTTTATTATCCTCTACATCACCGTGGGTATTGGTGCCTAGACATTTTCACTGGATGGGTCTATATCTCTCATCGTGTCACCTTTAATGAGAGGGTATATCCCTTCTCCTCGGGTCAGTCTCTTCCTGTGTGTACATATCTCCCAGCCCCGGTGACTACATAACCCTTCACTTCATTACTCATCAAGTTCAAAGCCTGTCACTCCAACACATAACCCCTCTCGGGAGCCTACTCAGCCGCTACCCATGCACTGCGTATGTCGGGCAATTGCCACTGGCGCTCCTCCTACGACACCATCGACACCATCACCTTCTGTTGTACCCGAACATGAGACGGCCGCTCCGACAGCGCCATCACAGCTTGAACCCGAGTTGTATGCTCAACCTCCTCACTCTCCTCAGATGACCGCTCGGTCCATGCACGGCATCACCAAAACCATTTAGCGCCTCACTTTTCACTCACAAAACAAATCCTATCTCTCCCATTCCCAAGTCCCAAATCCCTTTCATGTCGGACCCTCCACTGGAAGGATGCCATATGATGTGTTTGGTGCTCAGGTGAAGAATCAGTTCCTCGCACATCAGGGGCAAAAGATTCGGGTTTATGGCATTCTGAAGCGCTATAAGGCGAGACTCGTGGCCCATGGTAAGTCTCACGTTGTTGGGGGTGGATTGTAAGGAAACGTTCAGTTCAGTTGTCATGCCGGCCACCATTCGCGCCGGTCTCACCATTGTAGTCTTGGTTCTTCGTCCAATCGGTTGCTTGACATCAAGAACGCGTTCCTTCATGGTGACTTAGAGGAGAATGTGTACATGCATCATCTGCCTGGTTACCATGAACCCACTGTCCTCATTTTGTTTGCCGGTTGCGAAAATAATTGTATGGCCCTAAGCAGCTACCTTAAGCCAGGTTCCAGTGGTTCGCCAGTTTTCTTATAGACGTTGTCGGATTTTCTGGTTGCTCATGTGATGAGTATATGTTTCTCTACATTCGTGGCTCTTATATGGGTTATCTCCATCACTATGTGGATGACATCGTAATCACTGGCTCCTCGTCCTCTTACCGCAGGTTGTCTCTCAGCTCTCAAACGAATTTTATATGTTTTGGTATTGCTCTAACAAGGGACTCCTCTAACTTATTTATCAATCAACGCCAGTACGCGAATGCCATCCTCCGACGTGTGTCCATGACGTCATTTAAGTCAGCGGTGACTCTTGTTGAGATCGGCAGAAAGCTCACCGCCGATAGTGGCCCTCTACCGCAGTCTGGCAAGGGCCCTTCAGTATCACACATTTACTCGGCTCAAACTCTCTTATGTCGTTCAACTGATATGCCTTTTCATGCAAGATCCTCGAGAGCCGCACCTCCAAGCCATGAAGTGTATACTACGATACGTTAGTGAGATTCTTGATTATGGTCTTCGGATATTTGCTACTGGTGTTGCGGATGCGGTCTCGGCCGGCTGCCATGGCACTCGGAGGTTCACCTTTGGCTACTGTTTTTTCTAAGGTGACAACCTCCTTAGTTGGTTGTCTAAGCGCCAGACGACAGTGTTGTTCTGCGTTGTGCTCGATCCGGAATTTACTCATTGAGCTTCGTGTCTCACCACCTCTTGCCACCGTGGTTATTGCAATAATGTCAGTGCACTTTATTTGTCTGGTAATCCTGTTTAACACCAACGTACGAAACACGTCAAGATTGATTTGCATTTTGTTCGCGACAATGTCCGCTTGGGACAACTTCGTGTTTTACACATCCCGACTCATTACTAGTATGCTGATACTTCACCAACGTTCTTCCTCGTCGCTATTTGAACTATTCAGGTCCTGCCTGAGTACTTACATGTAATTTTAGAAGTCTAACCTTGTATAGCTCTATATGTTGATATGCTAATACAAGATCTCATCACGGAAGCATTTACCAATTCTAGCACTATTGTCATTACCCTACCCTTCAGAACGCCATAGCAAAGCGGGATCAGTTTATTCTTAATGGTCCGGGCCTCAACCAAGAAACAGTCATTGCGTAATTAATTAAGGAGGCCCTTCTTCGAGTTTCAGGGGCAGGCACATCAAGACCAATCGATAGGGTTAAATATAGTTATGTGTAAGTTCCAGCTACAGTGCGAGATGAGATTCTTAGGGATCAAAGTGACACTATAACATTTGAAATAAGGCACAAGGTGTCTTTACAATGAGGAAGAAGCAAAGACGGTTTAGGTTAGTACTTTCTTCTGAGATAGCAGGGTAAGGGTGAGGCACTTCAAGGCCAATTAGTTTTACGCCACAGTTGACGGATGTGGTAGAGAGGTGCACAAGGGGATAATGCTGAATAAGGACCCCTTTAGCATAATTGTGCGATTAAGGACAGCTAATGCCACACTGGCAGGGATCTTGAAAGAGTGGAAATTTGTCCAAAGTGTCGGAAAAACCTTCAGCGTTGAATGAGACAGGGAATTGGCTGATAGAGGAAATTAAGGGTTGATCGGCTCATAAGTTTGCTCACTAGGGACTTCCTGGAAATTGCTGCTAACCCTACCTCTTGACGTTGTTTACACTGATCTGATCAGTTATTCCTACTCCTCCACAGCATAGTTGTCGAATCGGGATTCAGATCACTGAATCGTGAATCGAATCGAATCGTGAATCTTAAAGATCCAGCTTGCAATATTTCTATGTAGATGTAAGAAAATATTTCATAATGCTATAACATTGATAAATAATTCATATTTTTATAAAAAGAAAGCTCATATTACTAGAAAATTTGCATACATAACTTGTGATCAGGAGTTTTTCACATCTAAAAGATGATGGATAATCAAGATATAGATTGGCATGTTGAGCAAGGAACTACAAGATGCCAAGAATATTGAAAATAATAGGAAGAAACTATTGCATTGGACTCAAGCAAGATGCACTAGCAATTTAATGCAAATGTATGTTGCAAAACAGATATAAATGAAGGGACTAGGAATTAATGTAGGCAATTTTATTTCTTAGACTTATGTTGTAACTCACTTCGACCTTCAGATGAATCGAATGTGAATCTCACGAATTGGTCTGAATCGCATTGAATCGTAAGATTTAGACTCTTGAATCGGGATTCAAATAATATTTTGTCCATTAAAGATTCACCAAGGAATTCACGTCGTTTTTCTATGTTGCCATCCGAGGTGGTTGCGGAAAAGTAATATTTAGAACTAGACAACATTAAACACGGGCTTTTGAGGGTGGAAAGTCCTCATTTATATGGTTCCCTCATCAGGTCGCAGGTGATTGAGAAAGGAGATGTAAGAGATAATGAACATTAAACACAAGGGCTTATGAGGGTTGAAAATCTTCATTTATTTGGTTCCCTCCCTATGACCGAGGAAGCTGATCAAAGAGATAATGAATAAACCTTACGCTTTTGTAGGATTATCGGGATGTCCCTAACTCGAGCATTTTTTTAGTGATCCAAAAGAGCACCATGTGGTGCTCTACGACCAATGAGTGTCTACCTCTCACTGACAGTTTGTTTGGTCGTAGAGTTTGGTCGTAGAGCACCATGTGGTGCTCTTTTGGAGCACTAAAAAGTTAGTCAACGAAATGTTGGAGATTGGAACAATCCATGGGTGAATTGAGTCGAATCGTATGATACGAATCTTGAATCGTAAGATTCTGACAACTATGCTCCCCAGTGCCCGAATCTCAAGTCTCTCTCTGCTCTAATTTGTTTGAATCACATTCAATTTGCTCCAATTCTTTACTAACTGTTTGTTTAAGTTTGTTCTATGCAATTTCATTTACAACACTATTTGTGTCGCTAGTCTTCTATCTAGCGAGATTCTTCGGAATTTCATGCGACCCATTTAGGTTATTGTCAACAAATAAAACCCCGCTTTCATCTTAAGAAGTATGTCGAAATTGAAAGGACATTGGGAATTTATGAATTCATGTTATGGCAGAAGAAAAAAAATGTCAACTTTTCATACTCGAATTGCTCAGGATTTTGAAACCTAACGATTGAAATAGTGAATGTTATGTCATATCAGTGTGTGAGCGACCAATTTATGGTGCATGGTGAATAACATACTGTATCGTTAAGCATACACGTATTATTGTAATGTTTCTCCTATTAAAGATAACTAAAGCCTAAAACACTTAAATTGCGTGAGTGGCTAGCATTTTCATATAGTGCAGCTCCATTTATCATTGAGTGCGGCATGTACTCCTTGAGACTGTCAACCTCCTGCCCATTCGCTGAAATTTTCCTTACTCTAATTTATAGGGAAAACCATTTATTGATAAATAAATGCCAGAATTTGAAGTACCTAATTATCTGTAACTCAAAACTATGTAGACGGTCATTACAATGATACTTCAATTGATATAACTTTGCTGCATAATAAGCAGACTGTTCAGTACTATTTCCGTTCCCTCCTTCATATTCCTATTGCAAGATTCACCGGGTCCCTTTAACCAGGGTTAGCAAAGCAATGCAAAAGTTCGATAATCTTTGAATGTGTAAGAATCCATGGGGTTCCACCTCAAAACCAATTGGCAATGAGGGGAGTAGCCCAGGACACTTATTAATTATATTTCTTCTTCTTGAATGTCCGATGTGGGACTTCTCAACACGCCCCCTCACGTGTGGCATTCTTTGGCCTACACGTGGATCTTTTTGTCTACGGGTGGCGGTGAGCACGTGGGTTGTTAGACCATTCACGTGTGTGAGCCGAGGCTCTGATACCATGTAAGAATCCATGGAGTTCCACCTCAAAACCAATTGGCAATGAGGGGAGTAGCCCAGGACACTTATTAATTATATTTCTTCTTCTTGAATGTCCGATGTGGGACTTCTCAACAGAATGTGATGTTGAGTAATTTTTCTCTACAACACTATAAAAAAATTACCACATTCTTGCATCGTTTTGCTAACTAAATTATCGTGTCAAAGTGACCATGAAAGTAAAAAAAAATGAGGAAGATAAAAAGGGAATGGAGGTAGTACATCAGAAGAGCCGTCCCTGCAACACAATTTTGGAAAAATTGTGAGAGGGATTCTGAATTTGCAGCATAACTTACTACTGTATGTCTGCAACTATATAAACTGGAGATCCAGGGTGCGTTTGGCAGATTAGTTTTTTTGGTTTTTGGTGGAAAAACCAAATGGTTTCTATAAAGTGTTTTGTTGGGGTGGTTTAAAAAGGGGTTTTTAAACCAGTGTTTTTTTCAGGTTTGGGCATGTGGAAAAAACCATATTTTTGAAGTTTTTTTTTTTTTTTTTTTTTTTTTTCGTTCTTTTTCCTAACCCCCATATCACCCTCATATTTTTATATTACCAAACTCATATATAGGTCATCTCTTTATCATCCTTATCCACGTCTGTCGCCTTTCATTCTCTTCTTATGTGTGATGTGTGTTGGCTAGTTCTCTACACCATCGATAGAAACTTTGGAAAAGAATAGAAGTCATAGATTTGGCACATGTTTTTTGTGAAAGACGTTGCTTAAATCGGCCCCAGGAAATAGTTTGAGGCTGAAGAGCCGGGGAAAAGGGCGATACATTTTTACGTTGTTCAATTTTTACGTTAAGATCTTGTTTTTCTTTCGCACAATCAAGCTTGCAAAGTGCAAGGTGCAATTGTTATTTTGGTGAGTGAGCTGCTTCCCATGTTCAGCAATATGCTTATGGGTGCAAGTACTGGTAACACGGGTAAAGCTTATGCAAATCGAAAGAGGGTCAGTCTTTTTGTTTCTCTGATTGCTTAAACAAAAAAATTAGTCACATTTTGTTTAAGCAAATGCATAACATTGTTGCTGATATCAGATGACCAAGGTGAAGATTTTCCGTAAGATGACGGACATTTTCAAGAGGCAGATGACCAAGGTGACAAACATCTTCAATTTATTAATTTTCATGAAATCGTTGAAACTCATGAAATTGTTAACTTTTTACCTCACATTTGTTGTTCGTGATATGTAAAAGAAAATACAAGTTGAGGGTATACTTGTCATTGTATATACTGTAATTAGTTTAAAAACTACTAACATACACATTTCTCTAGTTTTAATCTAGTTTAAAAATCATCACCAAACACGCTGGTTTAATCAGAATCTCCAAAAAGAATCAAAAAAATTCCACCAAAATCTAAAATCCACCAGAAAGCATTATACCAAACACACCCTGGCCAATGTCATGATCGCTGGGGATCTGTACGCAGTTCCCAATTGTTACAGTGGGTCAGAGGTAATATTCAATTAGTGGAGCACAAGTATGCATAGGGGAGCTGAGTGGAAGGGCAATATAGTCTTTTCATATATTTCTTGTAACATGCTCTGGTTCTACATAAGAAGGGGGGAAGGAGAATCCATCTTGAATTATGAAGTTTTCTGAAGATATACTTGTAGGATATTTCCTTTCATTGAATAGATTTCGTTCTCAATTTCTTCAACTAGCTTTTGATTTTGTTGGTCAGCTCTTTATACTTGATTTGGTCCTTTCTAACGTCCTTTACCGGGGATCAGACCATTCCGGCAGGTCGTTACATCCAAGCTCCACATCCTACTAATGATAGGCTAAGTTTGGATTTATTAAACTCGTGTTCTTTCTTGTAAAAAGAACGGCTGACAGAGCTAATTTGCTAAATAGAGTTAAGTTGATGTCAAAGGGGGGTTGAGCTCTATTTCAGTAGTTTTGGCTTAGTGTCGTCTTGATTACAGCCTTCACACACACACACAGAGAGAGAGAGAGAGAGAGAGAGAGAGAACCTGTCCTAGCTGCAGCATCATCATCATTAGAGTCTCTGGTGCGGAGGACCATCTGGGTCTTGTAATGCTTATGAGAGGCGTAAAAGTCAGAGAGCTCCATAGAAATAGAGCTCAACCACCTTTTTTCGATCCAGTGGTCCATGTCGAGAATAACTCCCACATGAACATTAGTTTCGGAGTTTCTACTGCTTAAATTGTTCAAAGCCATAGCGCCCATTTCATTGGAGAAGAAAAAGAAGAAACATATGAAGGGGAGAAAGAAAAAGAAACAATGGTGGGTTTGTGTTCTAGTGATCGTCGACATGCTAACTGAATCTCTAAATCTGCTCCAGGTGTAATCATACATACATAAAGAGAGGTGTTAACCGATAAACTATAAACTACCTGCTCCTGGTGTGGAGCACCTAAGAATTAGTCCTCTATTAGAGTTTTCAACTGCGACGTGTTGCATTGACTTGTGCATTTCAGAATTGAAACAAGAGAAATGATTGTTTTTTAATTATAATTATTTTTTATGGCTACATGGAATCAATGGACTTGGCCTTGAAGAAGGCGACTACCACTATGTGCATGTTTGGTATCGCCGATTTCTTTTCAATAATTTCGTTTGTTATGTCTGCAAATTTTAATCTGATAATCTACAGATTATAATAATCTGTGTGCAATTGCAGAATCTCTAAATTGAGGATTATGCAGCTACAAATCTCTAAAAAAAATAATTTTAATATTTTTTTTTTACATTAGCATAATCAAAGTTCAGTTATAAACATGTGTATTCAATTGCTTGACTTTAGAGCTCTTTCAATTTTGTCAAATGGAAGAATTGGGACAATATTGTGTAGCCAAGTAAAGAACACTTACCTAAGGTGTACTCCTAGAGAGAGAAAACTCTCCCTCCAATCACTAGAAAACCCTAATCCTTATCCCTTCCCGGTCTCTACTGGCCTCCGCCGCCGTCGGGCTCACCTCCATCAAAATCTACAGTTTTTCCATTTTCACTCTCTATAGTGACCATATCTTTCAGATCTGGTCCTGTTTCGCTCTATTCCTTCCATCAAGGAAAAGTTTTCATCTCATTCCGGTTGGTTTTATGCTCTGTTACTGTTAAGAAGATTTCTTGGCTCATTGTTTCTTTCGGTTTTCTCAAGCAAGAGGGTGTTGTGCTTGGGATTTCTTGTTTCGATCTACTCTCTTTCATGTCTGTTACCCATCTCTCTTATTCTGATTTGGTTTGTTTTCAGGGTTTCTACCCACTGCCTTTGTTGTTGGTTTTGATGCGCAATCGTCAAAATTGTTCAATCAAAAGTTTTATCTCCTTTATCCATATTTCAATTTAATGATCCTTGTTCACTTTGTTGCCTGCTGTTTGTTGTTCTCCTCCTGTCCTAATTCCACTGTTTTGTTCTTTCACCCACTCCCTTTCTCCTTCAAAGCTTTGTTTATTCAGCTTTAATACATACTAATCTATCTCCTCTTATTAATTATCTGTCTTTCTGTGTTCAGTGATCTGGTGTTTACTCCCTCCCCTTTTCTTGTTTTGTTCACAGTTTAATTAAACTCCTCCCTCATCTCTCCTTACTTACCCTGTTTCATCATTATGTTACTCTCGATGCTCGGTTCTGTGCCTCCAATAAGCCGATGCGCTAAAAGGAGGAGGAAGTTGTCGAGTCTCTCTTCTCTACCAGAAAAAGAAGAGGTAATTCACACACAGAAAAGTCTTTCAAAAAAACGTCATCGATAGTGGGATGTGGAGGTCTGTACATCCAAGCGATTCAAAGATAATGGAAACTTCAGCGGTTTCCGTTCTTCTACGGCCGTTCGTTGGTATAGTCGATCGGAACTTCTTAGTTTTTGGTTCTCCTGGCCTCCGAAACCAGAGATTCGAAGGGCATGCAAAGGTTTAAATGACGTCCTGGAGAATACTGGTGTCAAGAACCAAGGGGAAGGTTTCAATTTTGTGAATCGACGGACGAATCAGGTGATACAAGTTGACATTTCATGGTATCATAAGCAGATTCGTCGATCTGAACATATGCATGGAACTCAAACGGGTCCAATTCGGGTTGCTTATTCTGCCTTCCGTCGGCTTCTCCTCGAAAAGACGAAGGATCAGAAGAAGCCTTTTGCTCAACCTCGCGTTTCGGACACTCCATTTTTTGATCAGACACATAAAGTTCCTCAAACCTCTTCACGGGCAGGTCGTTTTGATGCAAAGGCACCAGATTTAGTTGGAATTTCGCAGAAAAGAGTGCGATTCGTGAACTTCGATGGTGGGTTAGCCGACAGCTCTACTTTTGCGGAGCGTATGGTCATTGATGAACCAGTGGTATCTCATCAGATCCAGCTGAGAAAACGGCGCTGTGAAGATCTGTTGCTTCTGCCTTATGGGTGTTCACATGTTGCTAAGAAAGCGCGTATTTCTTTTCATGTTTCGGTCACCCCATCATTCTCAAAGCAGTTCATCAGCACCTTCATCTTTATAGGTTTCGGTCAGTCACAGAAGTTCTTTGCACCATTGATGTCACAGACATCTCATCCTCGACAAACATGGGGTTAGTGACTTGTTCATGTTATCGCTTTTGGTTGGTATGATGTTTCAGTTCTTATTTCAGGTGGGATGACTCAACAAAGTGCTCTTGATGAAGATGTTATATGTTTAGGTGTTTATTAGTTAGGTACTTCTCTATGTACTGGCACTAGCTTGATGGTGTTTTAGGTCTTGTTTTGGCTTTGGAGCTCTCTGTTTTAGCTCTGGTCTTGTAACTTTTCTTGTGCAATTTTGTTGTTAGTAGTAGGTCCAATGTGTAGCTTGGTAGTTATTTGGGATGCTTGTAATAGTATGTAGGTGATGTGTACTTCAACTTATTATTAATTGATGTTCTTCTTCTCCCGCAAAAAAATAAATAAATAAATAAATAAATAAAAAATCGTCAAATGGATCAAGTTAGTGATCTACAATTTCAGCTTATACCAAACAAATTGTGATTATCAGTTAAGTTGAATTTTCTTTCCAAATTATTTTCAGCTGATTATTGAGATTTTCAGCTGGTACCCAACAGGCTCTATGTCTCTTCTCTTTAGCCCCATGTCGGTTTAGCCCGGGGTTTAAGACAAGATGCTTGACCAAAATACCCATATCAAACTCTAAAAATTACTCCCGACCTCCTAGGTACACCACCAACAGTAGACCATCAACACCACCCATCACAACCACTAGCCCACCACCACCACAACAGTAAACCACCCTAAAACCACCGTAAACCCACCATAGACAATGAACCACATTGAAAGCATCATGAATTTTACCTTCAACAAAATTTTAACAAAAAAATGGCTGAAACAAGCACACAAACTGTCTAATTAAACAAGAACACCACCAATCTACAGATGTGGACTAAACTTTTCAGATCTAAACAAAAATTTACACATCTTAAAAGAAGAAGAAGAAGAAGAAGAAGAAGAAGAAGAAGAAGAAGAAGAAGAAGAAGAAGAAGAAGAAGAAGAAGAAGAGGGGAGAGGGAGGAGGAGAAACGAACGGATCTGCCACAGCCCAAGCCACCACCGGCGTTCTCGTCCTCGACTTCCACCACCGACGTCATCGTTCTCGACTTCCACCGCTGGATCAGTGCTGAAACTATTCCTCTTCGCACCCATCTCTCTGTCTCCGTCTCCGAAAATAGAAGGATAAGAAGACGAAGACGAAGTAATAGATCGAGAGAGATAGAGTGGATCACAGCCGGCTCACCACCGCCGCTGCCTCGTCGGTCTTCCACCTCCTTGCCGGTCTTCAGGCTCGTCGGTCTCACTCACCCAACGGTTGTCTTCGCCCCCCCCTCTCTCTCTCCGTCTCTCTCTCTCTCTATCTCTCCCTCTCTCTCTCTCTCTCTCTTTGAGTTGTTAAAATTGGTGAGGAGTTGAGAGGATAATGTTGTGGACCTGTGGTAATTAATTGGAGTGGAATGGGGTAGGTTGAGTTTGGGGAAAAGTGAGTGGGGTATAATTTGTGAGGGTAATGTAGTCTTTTTAACTATTTAAGGTTACCCAAATAAGAAATGGGGTGAAAGAGAAAAGACGTCCCAAAATGGAAAATGGGGCTAAAGAAAAAAGACGGAGGATGGTGCGGGTCGTGATTGGGGCGTGTATAGAGCGTGCCGGGGCGGGCCGTGCCAATTGGCACGCGGGTCGGTCCATCTTGCCACCATGAAGTGTAGTCTTAAAGTGGTGTATTGATCGATAAAAGAAAAGAAGGATAAGGAGTGTGTTAGTAAAAAACATGATATTGCTTGCATATGCTGCTTTGTGTGTGTGTCTATATTGAAGACGTTCTTAACCAAAATGGTTCTTTATATTTTTTGAGATACCTAAAATATCCGTAATTAGACACCACTAATTCCTGAAAAGTTTCTAACCTTTTAGTGTTCCTAAACTTTTTAGACAGAAGTACCCACTATAAACTGATGTAATCCCCTCTCTACCCTCTTTGTTTTATGCATTGAAAAAACCCACCTTCACATGCTTTCACCAATTATGTTCCTAGAAATTTAGTGTCTCTGGCCTATAGAATAGCCAAGAACACCTTTGTAACTGCAAATTCTATTTCCTAGTTATAAAATACTTATTTTTCCCTCAAAAAAAAATCTAACCGTAGTCTCTTTACATGTTTCAATCAGCCAGAGGGTATTATATCATCAACTATTCATGTTAGCATTTGGTGCGCCCATGCGGGGTGCACAATGCAATTATCCTAAACTTATGGGTTTAGAAGAGACAAGCTCAAACCTTATGGGGTTAGTAGCATGGACATAAACCCTAGGGGGTAATGTTGCAATTGGGTATAAGTCTGTCTACATAATGAGACAGCCTCCTACACATTATCATGAGAGTTATAATAGTACACACTATTGTAGAGATCATGTGCTGATCATAATACAATAAACCCTAGACTCTCTCTCTAACTAGCCTCCATTGGTGAAACTTGGTGTGGATTAGAGCTTTCGTCCTAGTGATTCGAGCCAGACTGTGGGAGCAAGAAGGGCACGTGAAAGCAAGCATCCTACGATCATCCGCTGTGCATAGGAGCTAAGGAAGACAAGGTAAACACATGAATCTTCCGCTATAATTCATGTTGTAGATCAGTATGTGATAGATCATGTTCGTCCTTCATTGGTATCAGAGCCTTAGGCTTGTTTTTCGTGCCTCGTTATGCGTACCCGAATCAGTTTAGAAAATCTAGTTTCTAAAAATTCATAATCTGTTAGTGAAACCAATATGGTTAGATAAGGTTTTTCACGAGGATTCCAGAAATATAAATTTTCTAATTTTTGGACGAACAGAGAATTAATTATGAATATTTTAAGATTTGGATCTGTATAATTCTGGACTCTTTGATCTGAGCTGTAAAAAGTTTTTTTCAAAAGGTGTTAAAAATGAGTTTTGAACACATAATCGGAATCAGGGTGAAAAGACGAGTCCATCGATATAAGGATCACCGAGGAAACGGAGGCCGCGAAGGCGGCGCGTGGAGGCCACGCACCGCCATGCACCGCACGCGCCAAAGGGCGACGGCGGACATGCTGACATGGCTAGGGGATGACGTGGCGATGTTGACGTGACAGTGCCACGTCAGCACTGGGCTGACGTGGCGATGATGTGGCAGCCACGTGGCTGCTGCCGTGTCAGATAGCGTGGAGGGGGTGATGTGGCAACTGACGTCAGCATAGAGCTGACGTGGCGTGCCACGTGACATGCTGATGTGGCACTCGGCCGACGTCGGCGCGTGACGGAGGCGGACTTGCCCACGCGCGGCGGCGCTTGTGGGCGCGTGCGACCTGCTCCGGCCACTATTTTTCGCCAAATTTTTTTCTACATTCTTAGAATTAAATTTCCTATTTTATAGGATTTTTTCATAATTTTTGGAAAAACAGAAAAATTTATTATTTTCCAAATTAATTAATTAGTGTTTAGCACACTTTCCAAGGCAGTTAGACGTCCTTAAATACACTGTTTTGAGCCCAAATTTTTTCTGGAAACTTAGGAAATTTTTCCCTACCTTAGAAGATAGGAGTTGAGATCCTAGGTAGTTGAGAGCAATTTTTGATCTTATTAGTTGATTGTTTTATTGCTTATTAATTTCCAGTAATTATTCTTTAATTCTGGAAATTTCCAGAAAATTACATTATGTTTATTTTATTATTATACATGCTGTTGTGGGTTGAATGGATGTGTTTGATGCATGGATGTGGCTTAGATATTTTTATATTTGGTTTTGGTTGGAATATGTAATCAATTAAAATACGGCCTGCGTGTCGTGCCTCTCTACATACTCTAGTGTCTTCTCTTCTCATTTAAATCGCCTATTAGAGGTTACTTCTTATTAGAAATAAGATAGTAAGTGAAGATTGAAGAATAGAAGCTTCAAGAGAGGTGGCCAAACCAAAATCTATGGCGCGAGGTGCATGGAGCAAAAGAGACGAACAAGGAAGCTTCAAGGAGCACTCGAGATATGCGAGATTCATGAGGCGAGAAGTTCAAGAATTGCTCGAGACGTACTCTAAATAGTGGGAGTGCACCTTAGGGGCCACATCCATTGCATATTTATTTATGCTTGTGCTTGTTTTATGTTATAACTGCGTGTGATTGGATATAACTATATAACCTCGCATGCTAAAGAACTAAAACGAAAGAGCTCACATTAAGAGAGTACTAAAATTAATGGGGAATCATGAGTGACGATATTTGATTCCTAGATTTGTTACTAGGTTTTGGTGGAGTCCTTATGAAGAACTATGAAATTTTAATCTTATCTAATTGTTTGTAGGAGCTAAAACAAATGCTAGTATTAATTTCCTATGCAATGTCTCAAGATCAATCGTGTCTAAATCGAAACTGTAAATGCTAACATAATGACGATAAACGATATGACGAGTCATCGTACTATGTAACCAAATCGTTGGACATAGTTTGTCAAACCACCTACAAGTATGGCCGAACCCGTGATGAATAGTTGTCACAGCAGCTCATGAACATTATCTTTAGGCTAACCAATAGTGGGAGGCAGTCAAGATAAATGTCATAGAGCGTGCTATTCCATGGTGGGGAAAGGACCTCATCAGCAAGTTCAAGACCACTTTGAGATTCAAAGATTGTAGGAATGAGCCAAAGAAGAATCTTGGATCCACCTTAGCCATTTGCCTCATTTAAATTGTGAGTAATGACTCATAAATCCCGCCTTAAACTATCAAACTCAAATCATAAAAAATTGGCACTCGACTATAGTATCTGAGATTAGTACTCAACTATAGCATCTGAGATTCATGCCGTTTATGATGAGATGTTTAAGTTATCCGATTAGCAGTTTGTTTCTATCTCTGCCACGTTTCATGAAAGTGCCATGGAAACGTTATATGAAACACTTTGAGAGTGTCAAGATGTTTGGATAAGACCAAACATCACTCCGTTCTAGGATCTCAGCAACCAAGTGCTTGCTAAGTATACTACTTCAGCATACTTTTGAAGTCTAAGCAATATATGATTGCTAAAGGCTGTGAATGAAGTATGATCGGCTGATTTAGTCCCTACCCCGGTATAAGGACCGTAAGGAACAGGTGGGGGCAAGGATAAGGGAATGAGGGCGCAATATTGGCACATGAACAATAGCCCAAGATTGGCAAACACAAAGGAGAAAAAGGATGTTTTTCCTAAGACTAGAAGGCCAGACCTGGCACTAACTTCTCGTCTAAGGATCCATGAGATTATCTTTGAGGGAGTAGCCACCAAAATTTGTTTTGGTCACAGTTTTACTTTGGAACTGATCATGTTATGGTTATGAACTCTTTATTTCTAGCATGAATAACGCCTCAGGATCTTTGCATATCACCTCTAGGGTTGTGCCTTAAGATTCTGATATGTGGCGCGCTAGATTGAGACACACTACATCAGGAAAGGATGTTCAGGCTAGCTAAGGTAGGCCTTCTTGCAATATGCCCAAGGTATCCTTACCTGTGTGTGATTCTTGCCTTACATGAAAGGCGAAAGGCAAACTATCCAGTAAAGCAGTGAGGATTATTGAGTCTTTACAAATAATTCATTTTGTTGTATTTGTGTTCCATTAAATGTTAAAGCTAAGACATGGTGCTTACTGTTCCATCACATTCGTAGATTATTGTACGCATGTCAACTATGTGTGCTTGGGCCACATAAGTCTGAGGCACAAGGGTGCTTCAGACAGGTATCTACAAAAAGTAGAAAACCGTCTGGATAAAAGGATGTCTCCCTAGCCAGAATGAGACTACGAGTATCTATCTTAGCAAGAGCTATGTGATGAAGAGTAGTTAGGCAGTTGGCTATTCCCATGCCCCACAGCAGAATGTTGTGGCATATAGGAGGAATAGGATACAGCCAGAAGATGGTTCGATGTATGATAGCTCGTTCAAAGTACATGTTCCCTATCTTAAGGAGACGCTTTGTTAAACGACAGTCTATGTACTCAACCAAATACCCGTAAAGTCTGTAGCCACTACGCCCTACGAGAAGTGGACCAAAAGGCAACCTATATGAGGTCACCTTAGGCCATAGGGATCGGCAGCTTATGAGCTAACTAAATTTTCCTAGTCAGGGAGAAGCTCGTGGAGATGGTATTGTAGATTGTATTCCCATGTTCCCGGAATATATGTGGTCTCTTCATAATGCAAAACACATAAGGAAATAAGCCCAGTCAAAGTTGGACGAAATCATTGACCAATACTTAAAAAAATGTTTTTTAAGATATTTTACCGTTTCAAGTTAGCTACTTCGAGCTTCATTTCTGAGAAATATGTTCAGGATATGGGAAATCGTTCTCTAGGGAAGATTTGGATTATTTACAACTACCTTTGTACAGAAGAAAGCGAATTATAGCTTCACTGTGTATACAAGTAGTTATGAGTGTTTGAAAACGGGTACTTGATGAGCAATCTTGACACTTCAGAAAAGTAATTGTGTGAGCTCAGTATGGTTTCATCACAGCCACTTAAAAGAAGATTTCAGGTGGTTTTGTGACTGATTTGGTCCAGGGAAACGACATAGAGTTGTAATACTAGCATTACAGAGTGTTAAGGTCCAACAACCAAATCATTTCATCAAGGAAAGAATGAGAAACTCAAGCTAGAAGATCCACAAAAAAACTAGCATGAACACTGCCAATGTGCCGCACCCATTGCAGCCCCTTTGAGCAATGATTTGGAAAATTTTAAGTTACTTTAAACTAAGTTATCATCCCCGATTTGTAATATCTTCTACAATGAACATCTAGGATCAATTCTCAGGTTGTTTGACTGAGATTTGAGGAAGATATAAGCCCTGCAAGCTCACAGAAAACCCAGGCCTTGTACGTTCCTCACGAAAATGAACGAGTTAGCAACTTTGGTTTGATTTTAAAAGTCCTTAGAAATTGAATTAGAGAGTATGTTGGTGTTTACTGAAAGTAGGATGTACCAGGAGTCTAAAACAGAAGTTGGTTCAACATTTGGTTCAGAGACGAAGCAGTTCTTCGTTCGTGAACATGGCCGGTCAATCGCCGGAAAATGATGCCAGGACGAATCAAAACATGTCTAAACACTAATATGGGGAAACACAGATGGATCCCACGTGATTCAGAAGGTTGTTTAGGTCAGGTATTAGCTCTCAAGATCCATTTTTAGGCAAGCATTTAGTTAGGTGCAGAGATGAACTACCCTCGCAGCAATTCATGGCCGATTCCGATCGGTTCTCAACCTAAACTTGTTATAGTTGGATTTTTTTTGTGCCAACAAATACCTCAGGACGTGATGCAGACCTTAGAAACTCCTCACTAGCATTTAAAAAAAAGATACGAGGTCCTTACCGTAACTCCTCACTAGCAAAGCCCAGATTTCGACGAAGACCCAACCAACAATTTGGGGTTTTTCTTCGGTTCATCCGACGCGTCTCGACCTCAGGAATAACATGGAATCAATTAGAAGGGATGAATCTTATTAGAACGAGAGAATATGAAGGAACCCAAAGCTAGGGTTCATAGCTCTTACCGAAATTTCCAACTATTCCCTTGATCAATCTTCAAATTGATTGAGGCGTTTTGCTCCCCATCACCTAGAGATCACCTGATAGCAACAGGTTGTAGGGAGGTGAAGTAACGGTGGTGCCGCAGTGGTTTTACCATGGGTGGTGGTGGTGGAAGGGTGGGTGTTCTTGAAGAGTGTTCCAGATCGTGGAGAAATTGGAGGGAAGGTGATTAAGAGTAATGCTATATGTCCCAAATTATGTGTCCCAAATGCATCCCAAACAGTTCATGTCAATAACATGAACTCTGATAGTAGTGGGACCATGTTATTGACATGAACTGTTTGGGATGCATTTGGGACACATAATTTGGGACATATAGCATTACTCGGGTGATTAATTACCCCCATTGAGATGAAATTTGAAACTTAGCTGTCACTACAAGAGGGTGACACCTAGCATGGTGAGTTGTCAAGGAAGTGTAATGAGGAAGCTACTTGGTTTTCACATTAGGGTCCAAGTGTAACTTATAGAAGGTTTGGGGTACCTTTAAGATTTAATAATTTTTACTATAAATTATAATATGACCCCATGTTCTAATTTAATTACAGTATTCATCCTATCATTCCTTAAACTTCCGCTTTAACCAGATATCAGCTGGTACTGAAATTTGATAAATTCACATATAGGCCCCCAATTTCTAAAATATTGCAGATTAACCCCTATGCATCCTAAAATTATTATACAGTATTCTTCGAGCTGAGAGAACTGCAAAGGTTTACTTACATTCTCTCTCCAATATTTTGTGTTATATCACTCTGACCCCTAGAGATTTTCTGGGTGTTACATTCTACCTCCCTTAAAAGAATCTTCGTCCCCGAAGATCTCCTACCACTACTCACCTCACTGATTCCTTACTTTATGATGATCTCTTATTTCTCTTAACTTCCTTCATCTGCCTGGTCTCGTCCTGTTACCATACACGAATGCTTGTGAATGCTAGTCCAGCCGTTCGTATCCTTTTATGTCTCGAGATACTAGAGTAAACATTGTTTTCTCCGTCTGTCAGACAGTAACCAGATGTGTGATACGATGTACTTCTCTATCCTCTTGTAGCCTTCCTATAATTTCCTTCTAAACTATCCTGATATTAATTCCTCTGAGCGTTGGACAACTCTTTCAGCCCTTAACCAGACCCTTACTCACACTCCCGTATTTCATATTACTATTACTAACCGTAGGACTCTTTGAATCGATGTCATGATCACTCTTTTCTCTGAGTTAGCTATAGGTGATAAATTTCTCCGACACTATCCTGTTATTCCCCAAATACCATTCTTTTTCGCAAGTAAATATATTTCCTCCGTTCTATGTCTCTACATACTCGTTTACTATAATTTCCTATGCTCCCAGTCTCCACAATATACTTAAAATCCTTGGATGAACATAAAATACCCTCATCAACCTTAATATATTTTCTTATACCCATATTATGATCATACACCCACATCAACTATTTGATAAACTTGTGAAACTACCTGAAAGTACATGTCTTGTTCAAAACCCTGTCTGAATTTCACATTCTCGGTTTCATTCCCGACATTCTACTCCTTATGTTCATTGATGATATAGCTAACCCACCCATATAGGCTCCATACTCTTTTTATCGTATCTGTGACCACTAACCATATCCGTATACTTCCCCCAATAACACATAACGACCCACCACTTACTCGCATCTGAAACCAGTAACTCATATTAATCATTTACCTTATACCCTGATCTTGAAAATCCTCCACGATATCCTGAACCAACCCTTCCCTATATATTTATGTGTACATCCTTTTCATATCCATTCTCAATACCCCTTTACCACCCAGGTTACTACTCGATGTCTCAACAAGTACAACTCCTTTAGTATTGTAAACACTGCTTAACTTAAATTGCTTTCCTAACGTAATTCTTTCATACTCCTACTACTTATCCCAAAAGTACACTTGCGAAGGGATCCTTGATTCCCTGACTAACTCACACGCCTTCGTATGCTTCCTTAAATGTTTCGACTATCCTCGCTTCTTAATCTCAATAGATTTTAATGTCATATCTAATCATCTCATTTATAACCCAAGTCCAATACCAACGCATCGCAATCATGTCCTATTTGATCATTCAATACGTACCAAGCTCAGTTCAAGGATGCCTAACTAGCTTATTCGACTACAATTCTGTACAATTTTGTGCAACAGATCAATTAATCCAGTCAGGCCCCGTTGTTATATAACAATCACATGCAAGTTTCCAGGCTACCAGCATGAGTAAAATCAAGTAATTCAATCGCTATACCAACATATCAATGCAATATGTCTTTTTATCAACCTCTTATCAAATTCGAGAACATTATGGTATCAACAGCATTCTCATACTATGCAACTTTCTTAATATGCAAAGTAATGCAACAACTACGAACCCCGACCTGAGGTTCCAACTATACAGGCCTATATGACCAAGATATACACATATATCACTCTGGACAGTGCACTCCCCAACAATTACTATTCCGGTTTTATTCTTGTTCCCTACCAAATTTTAATTTTTGAAAAATCTAGCCACCTAGTAATTTTAATCTCTAAATATATCTTTTCACAGAACCAAGGCTCTGATACCATTTGTGACACCCCCACCTCTCAGAGCTGGGGAATCTTCCAGAAGACCCCAGACTCATGGGAGTGTCCTCCGCTAAGGCACGGGAATGCCCCAGCAAGGATTCAAACCCTAATAGTTTACGAGAAAGAATTAAATAAAATGAAACTTAAATTGAACTTACTATTATTCTTTGTGGATTTCTAAGTGATTGACTATACCCCCAGATACCCACGTACTCACCTGAAAAGTAGAAAATATTCACACAAGTTAAAAAATATGCCAAGTAGTATAGTACTAAAAAAAAATTATATAAATAGATTTTGAAATGATTCAACTTTAAAACTTACAGATGTTCAAGCCAGGACCCTGTCACATTACAACATAGAACACACATAGAGTACCAGTAACTTGTAACTCAAGGAATCATCAATCATCCATAACCATCACCACCATACCAGCCTTATACGGTGGATTCCGATTCCCACCACCCAGAGGGTCATGAAGACCAGATTCACTTCCGACAAGGAAGGCAAATAAATCCACCAAGACAATTCCCAGTTGTCCGAAGACAACACAATGTCCGAAGACGATTCCCAGTTGTCTGAAGACAACACAACGTCCGAATACGACTCTCAGTTGTCCGAAGACAACACGATGTCCGAAGACGATTCCCAGTTGTCGAAGAAAACACAACGTCCGAAGACGATCATACCACCACATATCACAACTAGTAACCATAATATTCATATAAGTGCTATCAGCTTAGAGAAACACGTGTAATAGAGCAAGAATACCTATGTATACATGATATCCAGCGTAGTTTCCAGGTTAGCAGATCTGATTCCACAATCAATCAATCACTATTTCATTACAGTATACATGCTATTATCACTTTTTCACTAAGTGAGGAAGAATGCATATGCAAATATAATGTTGGCTGCCAACCAAGTTCACGATTTTACCCCTATTGACCCAGTCTCTTCAGTGTAGCCTTTGGCTGTGCCAGAAACCCTTCAACGATACTTAATGAAGTATATAGATGTGAGAATATGATTCATATCTCCTCATGATATATTCGGAATTGAATTATATATCTTTCACTTAATTACATTTAGGTCCCTATAGTTTAGTGAAACTGCATAAAAGCCCCTACAGTTGACTTTTAGTTAACTTTAACCCAGCTGGGTGTAGACTAGCTCTAATTGTTACAGTCATGCCCCCGGTTAGGATTTGACTGTCTAATTCAATTTATTACAAAATTATTCATTTGCCTCTCCTATATCGCTCAGTCAAACTAAGGTTTCTGGAAAGTCAAACTAGGTCAAACTTGACCCTTTAACATGAAACTTCATTCTGAACAACTTTCCAGAAGGACATTTTGGTCAATTAAGTCATTTGATAAGCCAAATCAGGAAGCCCAGGTTGTTGATAACTCCACAATAGGAGTTATATTTTTTATGATCCATGACCGTTTTGCAAGCGTTTCGATATATTTATGTGAGAAATTGACCAAATCCGAGTTGTTTTGAGCATACGTGAGTTATTGAGCTTTATTTCGTAATCCGGGCGTTTTTCGTAGGATTTATATATTGTTTATCGCATGTGATCTTACGGGTTGTTTAGTGTTGTGTATCTCAGGTAAAAGAGGTGCAATGGAGCTTATGAGATGCTTGGAGATGCTTGGAATGGAGCTAGGGAAGAAGGGAGACAAAGCTTGGAGCTTGGAAGATCATCAACATTGAAGATTTTAGCGTTTGATCATCTTTTCCTCTTCTGTTCTTCATGAACTTCAATATTTTGATTATGTTAAACACTATTATGTCTGGCTAAACTTCTCAAGCTAGGTGATTGATGAGAAACTAGGGTTTGATGACGTTTTTCCAGATTTTGGACTTGAAGCATGCATTAGCTTAAAGTTTATGAACGTTCTTGTTATCCAAACTATTCTTGTTCTTTATTTATTAGTGTTCTTGGCTTGATCACCCGTAGGACGCTACTTGTTGATAGGATTGCACGAAAGTGAATTCTTTGAGACGTGTTAAAGAATAGTTAGGTGATCTTGTAGTTTCTTGAGACCGAGAGGAGATAGAAACTTGATTAATCGTGTGAGGGTAGTTTCAATTGATTTTTGTTAGAACTTAGTGAATTCGGTGGATCGATAGGACCCGGTGAACGAGTCTAACAAATCAATTAGATTGTTTTAATAGACAGATCTGGACCGAGAGGATCCGAAATCTATTGTTTACACAAATTCATGTGAGATCGAGAGAAGATCGTGATGAGCATTACCCGATATAACTAGAACGTGAGTAGAGTGTTTCATACATAATTCCGGAAATCGTTAACAACCCTAGGGATCATCAATTACCTAGTTCTTTATCATTAATCGTAGTCAACCTCAAGTTATTTTCGTTTAAAAATTGAAAACCCTATAAAAATATTTAGTTACTTGTTATTTAATTTACGTCGCTTGTTTGTGGGCGACAACGTTAAAAATTCAAACAACATTTTACCGGTTACTTAGATCTCCTATAATTACTTTCTAGTCAATTAATAACCATAAATTCCCTTGGGTTCGATACTCGAAGTCGTAAAATACTCCTAAATACTACTTGACCCTATACTTGCGTTTAAGCGCGTAAAGAATTCGCGCCAAGTTTTTTGCGCCGTTGCCGGGGACTTTAACGGTTTATTAGTTAGTAGAAACTGATTTAGGATATCTCTTTTAATTTTTGTTTAATTAGCTACTTGTTTTCTCACTTGTATTTGATTCTGCTTTTCAGGTCATTAGTGTATGTCCAGGATCCCTAGAGAACTTGTGCCCCCACTTGAAGACCCAGAGCAGTTATTCAGAGATCAGAGGAGAAGACAGAAACAGAGCACTATGGGTGATTAATTAACAAACGCGCAACTCAATCAGCGGGTGGAAGATTTGTCCAAACTGGTGAATGATCGCAACGCCCAGACACCATACAACAAGTCTAGACAGGCTACTGTGGAGAAGTTTCATTCGTCCACCTATGGACACAATCCGGCAATTGTAGTGCCAGAGATACAGGCCGGGCACTTTGATCTTAAGTCTGCGACAATTCAGACGGTGACCAATCAGTTCCAATTCTATGGGAACAGGGATGAAGACCCCAATGAATTTATTGGGAGGTTTAACGCGTACATAAATACTACCAAGTACAAGGATGTAACAGCAGAGGCGTTGAACCTAATTCTTTTCCTGTACTTTCTGAAGGGTGCAGCTGAGAAGTGGCTACAGTCAAGAGCTCCTGATTCGATAACTACATGGGCTCAGTGTGTGGATGAGTTCATGGCCAAGTTTTATCCAGTTCAATGGGTAATTGAGCTACAGGGTGATATTCTAGGCTTTCGGCAACATGCCGATGAAACTGTAGTAGATGCATGGGACCGTTTTATGCATTTGATCAGGAAGTGCCCAAACCATGATTTTGGGGATTACAAAATTTTGCAAGTCTTCTACTATGGTATAGAACGTCACAATCAGGAGCTGGTTAACAGAGAAGCTGGAGGCAATTTTCTGAACTCTGTTGACAAGGAAGGAGCTTATGCGCTCATGAAGCAGCTCGCTAAGCAGGACTCACAACTCTATGATTCCAGGAGATTATCGGCATTGCCTGAACCAAGAGAAGATGAATGGAAGACTGGGATCAGCAAGATGGTGTCAGATTTAGCCAAGCATGTGTATTGGGATAAGAAGCCAGTTGCAAGAGTAGAGGAGCAGGAATTTGATTCAGCCTTGGCCCAGATTGCAAGTGAAGATGTGAACTTTGTGGGGGCACAAGGACTGCGGCAGAATTGGAACCAAGGGAACTACAAACCAGGCACAAGAGATCATCCAGGTTTCAGGTATGGGGATCAGTCTGGAGCTATATACGCACCTGGGTTTCAGCACATGCCACAAGCACCAGTGTCGCAGGCTCCACCACCGGCTGTTGTAGCGTCAAACCCAGAGATTTCTGTACTCACTAAGGCGTTGACACAACCGCGTAACAACATGAACGATGTGACCACGACGGTCAATGCTATGTCTTCTGATTTGCAGGCTATGAAGACTTCTCTTCGTGAACTAGAGGTTCAAGTTGGGCAAATTGCAACGCAATTATCTGCTAGAGCACCTGGTTCTCTACCGTTTGACACAGAGAATGTGCGCCAGGTAAATGTCATTACCACTCGCAGCGGGGTTTCGATGACTGATCAACCATACCTGTGCCATGCCAGAGCTGAAGCATCAAAGGCTAAGGAGCATGAGGTCTTCGATTCTGAGAAGACACCTGTCATGGTCCCCCTATCAAAGGGCATGACTCCACATGATGAGGAAAATTCCAATGAGGTATTACCACCACCCTCTTCTTCTAAAGATGTACCTTTTCCATTGAAAACTAGAAAGAAGAAGGATGACTCTGAGGAGTACATGAAATTTCTCAGTATTTTCTCCAAACTGCACATAAACATTCCGTTGATTGAGGCGCTGCAGAAAATGCCTAAGTATGCGCGGTTTATCAAGGATGCAATCTATGGGAGAAAAGCTATGGATAACTTTCAGACAGTGAAGCTGAATGACCATGTGAGTTCACGTGTCTTGCATGGATGGCCTAAGAAGAAGAAAGATCCAGGTAGTTTTGTGATTGAAGCTACACTTGGCGGGGCATATACAGGCAAGGCTTTGTGCGATCTGGGGGCGAGTGTCAACTTAATGCCGCTTTCAGTATTTAAAAATCTAGGTATGGGGGAGTCTCGTAAAACTTGGATCAATCTTCAATTTGCGGATAAGTCATCCAAAAAGGCCATTGGGGTGGTAGAAGACCTACTTGTGAGGGTTGGTAGTTTGATCATGCCAGCCGATTTCGTGATATTGGACATGCCAGTTGGTGACGTTCCGATCATTCTTGGTAGGCCCTTTTTGGCTACCGGTCGGACGTTAATTGATGTAGAGAATGGGGAGTTGATCATGAGGGTCAACGACACTGTGGATACCTTTCGGGTTTTTAAACCGACTCCTCAGTATACTCGTGAGGTAAAGCCAGGATTGCCATTTCCCGTTCAAGTTAGGTGCGGAATCCCAGAGCTGACACATGATGATCCGCCGGAACTTAAAGGAAAAGCATCGAGTGTGCTGGAGCATGAGGTAGTTATGAACATCCAACGCCAAAAATTTGATGCAGAACGACCTGCTGAACCACCTTTCTGAGCTTCATGAGGTAACTGGTTCGGGCCGTCGACCGTAAATTACAAGCACTTGTTGGGAGGCAACCCAACATACTTTTCTGCTTTAGTTTAGAGAGTGTGTTTTAAATACTGTTGTGTGCGTTTTTAATTCCGTTTTGTTATCTGAGGGGTGAGAGAGCGAGAATTTGACATTTGAATTGATTCTCCGCAGGATTACAGGTTATTACGCAATTCGGACTCCCCTTCTTGATGTGCGTAGACATGGAAATGCGCGCATCGGAGTTCGAACGTAAAAGAAAGGCGAAATTTTACGAGAAAGATGTGATCACGAGGAGATTGCCGAGGATGTTGTGAAGCGTGTCGCAAAAAATTGGCTCAAGAACAAAAAGTGGAACAAGGAATTCAAAGCTAAGGAACCTCGAAGATGAAGCAAATGAAGCGGATCGAAAAAAAAAAAAATTGAAGCTGGAGTCAGGGGTGTTTGTGCGAACACCCCTCTTGTTCGCACGAACAAATGAAGCCCAAAAACATTCTGTCGGATTTTAAGAACAACAAATTTTGCTCACACGAACAGTGTTCGTGCGAACACTTATTTGTTCGCACGAACAGGGCTAAAGAGGGAAGTTCGGTGGTTTTGAGGGTGAAAAAAGGGAATTCTGCCGGATTTTAAGAACAACAAATTTTGCTCACACTTATTTTTTATTTTTATTTTTTTTTATTTTTTTTTATCCTCATTCAAGCACGAACCTTCAAGCCCTTCATCTCTATCGATCCCAGAGGCTTTCACCTTGATTCTCCGGCGATTGCCTTGATTCACCGTCGCGTTTCCGGCCGCCTGTAACTCCGTAGGCCTCTCTTCTCACTTCCGGCGAACCCGCAGCAGACACACCCTCTCTCTCCCCGATGGATTTCACGCCGCCCTCTGGGCCACCAACGAACAACCCCCTTCTCCTTCGTCCATGGCAAGACAAACCCAGAAACCCACAACGTTCTATGCGATCCAATTAAAACCCAACAGCCCCCATCAATTGTCAACTATCGGATGAAGAATAGCAGCAGATCGCAACTTTCCTCTGCTCTATTCTTCTCTGATCGTCTGTTCTGGGTTGGTGCTCTGTTTCTTCCTCTTTCTTCCTCCCTGTTCTTTGCTTTTCTTGCCCTGTTCCGTCGTTGATTGGTTGTTGGCTGGAGTTGCAGGTTGTGGGAATTGAGGGGGTTGAGGTGGTGGTTTATTGGTGTTAGTTTCAGTTCGGGTTGGTGTACTGTGGCAGGTTGTTGAATTTTTCTTGTGATGTTCATAGAGGTGAGCTGGGTTCAGGTTGAAATTGGTGATAATTGGAGTTGATTCATGAAGGTGAAGGAGGTAGACAAGGCTGGTAGTAGTGGCTGAATTGAGGTGGAAACTTGTATGTTTTGGTTAATTGGGTGTGAAGGTGATGAAGGGGTTGGTGATTTATGTTACAGAGTGTTGAATGATGGTGAAGGTTGTTAGTTAGGGAGGTCTGTTATGGGTCTAGTTGCTGTAGGTAATTGGTGGCCTTCGGTGATAGCAGCGACATCGAAATTGTGATGTGAATTGGAACTGTTGGGTGGGCTGTTAATTGAATTCATGTTGGAATTGAGAAGAATTACCTGGTGAAAAAGGAGAAACAGACAGAGCAACAACTGACACACAAGAACGGGATATCTTCTCGGCCAATTTCGACTCAAAGGGACAAAGTAAAATCAGTGCTTTATGCATCTCAATTCTCAATACTGTGATCTTAATAAGAATTTTTAGATGTATTGTTTATGGAATTAAGTGATGGGTGTTGAGAATGAGATGAAGGAAGGAGCTAGATGAAGAGGAGAAAAGGAGACGCACAAACGAAAAAAAAGTTGGAAAAGTCACACAGGACCAGCCTGCACTCTTTTCGATGCCCAGGAAAATCTACAAAGAATTTTGAAGCAAGGATTTGGAAAGTAGACATCCGTACCTTTCCAACGATATATGGTAGGCCCGAAGACGAGTCCGTTTGAGGGAGATACAGCCCAAAATCAGCAAATAATTCTGTCCGGGAATTACAAAGTAGAGGGGCTGAAGTGCAATTTCGGCTAGTTTTCATTAAAAAGCGTGCCCAGCTGGTAAAAAACGATGGAGAAGACCTAAGAAAAGACATTCACCTATATTTGAATTCTTGGGAGCTAGGGAAGAAGGGAGACATAGCTTGGAGCTTGGAAGATCATCAACATTGAAGATTTTAGCGTTTGATCATCTTTTCTTCTTCTATTCTTCATGAACTTCAATATTTTGATTATGTTAAACACTATTATGTCTAGCTAAACTCCTCAAGCTAGGTGATTGATGAGAAACTAGGGTTTGATGACGTTTTTCCGGATTTTGGACTCGAAGCATGCATTAGCTTAAAGTTTATGAACGTTCTAGTTATCCAAACTATTCTTGTTCTTTATTTATTAGTGTTCTTGGCTTAATCACCCGTAGGACGCTACTTGTTGATAGGATTGCACGAAAGTGAATTCTTTGAGAC
This sequence comes from Linanthus parryae, assembly GCA_023055425.1. Lineage (NCBI taxonomy): Eukaryota > Viridiplantae > Streptophyta > Magnoliopsida > Ericales > Polemoniaceae > Linanthus > Linanthus parryae. The sequence goes on from JALGPY010000002.1 coordinate 101,928,040, forward strand.
GTGTTAAAGAATAGTTAGGTGATCTTGTAGTTTCTTGAGACCGAGAGGAGATAGAAACTTGATTAATCGTGTGAGGGTAGTTTCAATTGATTTTTGTTAGAACTTAGTGAATTCGGTGGATCGATAAGACCCGGTGAACGAGCCTAACAAATAAATTAGATTGTATTAAAAGACGGAGCTGGACCGAGAATATCCGAAATCTATTTTTTACACAAATTCACGTGAGATCGAGAGAAGATCGTGATGAGCATTACCTGATATAACTAGAACGTGAGTAGAGTGTTTCATGCATAATTCCAGAAATCGTTACCAACCCTGGGAATCATCAATTACCTAGTTCTTTCTCATTAATCGTAGTCAACCTCAATTTAATTTCGTTTAAAAATTGAAAACCTAAAAGAATATTTAGTTACTTGTTATTTAATTTACGTTGCTTGTTTGTGGGCGACAACGTTACAAATTCAAACAACTTTTTTACCGGTTACTTAGATCTCCTATACTTACTTTCTAGTCAATTAATAACCGTAAATTTCCTTGGGTTCGATACTCGGAGTCGAAAAATACTCCTAAATACTACTTGACCGTATACTTGCGTTTAAGCGCGTAAAGAATTCGCGTCAGTTGTGACCAAATCTTTTGAACTGATCAAATTCAGAGTCAATTTCTCGTCAATTGAGAATGAATACTGAGAATCTGAAGATAGGTTATTGTAGATTGTATTCACAGGTTTCCGGAACATATGTGGTCTCTTCATGATGTAAAACACATAAGGAAATAAGCCCAGTCAAAGTTGGACGAAATCATTGACCAATACTTAAAAAAATGTTTTTTTAAGAGATTTTACGGTTTCAAGTTAGCTACTTCGAGCTTCATTTCTGAGAAATCTGTTCAGGATATGGGAAATCTTTCTCTAGGGAAGATTTGGATTATCTACAACTACCTTTGTACAGAACATAGCGAATTATAGCTTCACTGAGTATACAAGTAATTACGAGTGTTTGAAAACGGGTACTTGATGAGCAATCTTGACACTTCAGAAAAGTAATTGTGTGAGCTCAGTATGGTTTCATCACAGCCACTTAAAAGAAGATTTCAGGTGGTTTTGTGGCTGATTTGGTCCAGGGAAACGACATAGAGTTGTAATACTAGCATTACAGAGTGTTAAGGTCCAACAACCAAATCATTTCATCAAGGAAAGAATGAGAAACTCAAGCTAGAAGATCCACAAAAACACTAGCATGAACACTGCCAATGTGCCGCACACATTGCAGCCCCTTTGAGCAATGATTTGGAAAATTTTAAGTTACATTAAACTAAGTTATCACCCCCGATTTGTAATATCTTCTACAATGAACATCTAGGATCAATTCTCAGGTTGTTTGACTGAGATTTGAGGAAGATATAAGCCCTGCAAGCTCACAGAAAACCCAGGCCTTGTACGTTCATTACGAAAATGAACGAGTTAGCAACTTTGGTTTGATTTTAAAAGTCCTTAGAAATTGAATCAGAGAGTATGTTGGTGTTTCCTGAAAGTAGGATGTACCAGGAGTCTAAAACAGAAGTTGGTTCAACATTTGGTTCAGAGACGAAGCAGTTCCTCGTTCGTGAACATGGCCTGTCAATCGCCGGAAAATGATGCCAGGACGAATCAAAACATGTCTAAACAGTAAACACTAATATGGGGAAACACAGATGGATCCCACGTGATTCAGAAGGTTGTTTAGGTCAGGTATTAGCTCTCAAGATCCATTTTTAGGCAAGCATTTAGTTAGGTGCAGAGATGAACTCTCCTCGCAGGAATTCATGGCCGATTCCGATCGGTTCTCAACCTAAACTTGTTATAGTTGGATATTTTTTTTTGTGCCAACAAATACCTCAGGACGTGATGCAGACCTTAGCAACTCCTCACTAGCATTTAAAAAAAAGATACGAGGTCCTTACCGTAACTCCTCACTAGCAAAGCCCAGATTTCGACGAAGACCCAACCAACAATTTGGGGTTTTTCTTCGGTTCATCCGACGCGTCTCGACCTCAGGAATAACATGGAATCAGTTAGAAGGGATGAATCTTATTAAAACGAGAGAATATGAAGGAACCCAAAGTTAGGGTTCATAGCTTCTTACCGAAATTTCCAACTATTCCCTTGATCAATCTTCAAATTGATTGAGGCGTTTTGCTCCCCATCACCTAGAGATCACCTGATAGCAACATGTTGTAGGGAGGTGAGGTAACGGTGGTGCCGCAGGGGTTCTACCGTGGGTGGTGGCGGTGGAAGGGTGGGTGTTCTTGAAGAGTGTTCCAGATCGTGGAGAAATTGGAGGGAGGGTGATTAAATACCCCCAATGAGATGAAATTTGAAACTTAGCTGTCACTACAAGAGGGTGACACCTAGGATGGTGAGTTGTCAAGGAAGTTTAATGAGAAAGCTACTTGGTTTTCACATTAGGGTCCAAGTGTAACTTATAGAAGGTTTGGGGTACCTTTAAGATTTAATAATTTTTACTATAAATTATAATATGACCCCATGTTCTAATTTAATTACAGTATTCATCCTATCATTCCTTAAACTTCCACTTTGACCAGATATCAGCTGGTACTGAAATTTGATAAATTCACATATAGGCCCCCAATTTCTAAAATATTGCAGATTAACCCCTATGCATTCTAAAATTGTTATGCAGTATTATTCCAGCTGAGATAACTGCAAAGGTTTAGTTACATTTTCTCTCCAATATTTTGTGTTATATCACTCTGACCCCTAGAGATTTTCTGGGTGTTACACTAGATGGAAGAAATGTATTTTCATGGAGTAACATATCTTGCCATACTATTCGGAGTACTCTAGGGGGTTGTGTATTCGAAACGCAACAACCAGTTAGTAGTGTAACGCAAATGGATTCACAAGATATATGTTTTCTCTTAGGAGATGCCCATAATTAAGGGAATGTTCGTAGAGATGATGATCTCGGCGAGCATGGAGGAACCGCTAGAAAATACCCTGTTCCTTAGTTCATTATGAGGAATTAGTCCCTTAAGGATCCTTCGGACAATGGGAGTGACTTACTAAGCGAGGTGCCCATCCATAGGGGTGAGAGCAAATTATGATCCTCCTATGCAAAGGAATTACTCATAGGAGCATATCCCATCCACTGTTTGAGATCGAAGGGATGATCTTAGGGATCACCTTGCATAAACGATTGGATACAATACTATGCCTTATCGTTCCCTAATTATGAAGAATGAAAAGTAGCCTTTACAGGAAAAGTTAGAGTCTGTAAGGGACCAACAAAGTTTAAGACTAGGTTGACTTTTCCAACTGGATATCAGACTATTGGAAGTGAGTGGATTTCCAAGGTCAGTCAGAGTGACACAGGCGGAAGCATAGTAAGGCATACGACTTGCAGAGATAGCAGTAATAGTTGTGATGATGGAAATGAGGCTCCATTCTCGATAAACGTGACGACTGAATTTCTCAATAGAGAAATCAGAGAGGTGATCTGTATGACTCTACCACAGGGTTTCGAGATGTATGATCAAATGCACAAATTGGTGCAAGCTAATTAAGTCCATGTATGATCTTAATTAGTCCTCTAAGTCAGCAGTATTTTATCAATGGATGAAAAACCGCTGCATATCACTCTCAGTAGAAGAGAGTAAATGATCACGTCACTTATTATCGATGACACACTAATTTCAAGGAGAGTCTAAGGACTATTTCACATCTACTATAGGGTGGTTATACTTTCGATTTGTGACGAAGGATATTAGTAGGGCGAGATGCATTCTCTTTCGTTCAAAAGGACTTCTTATAATAACGCATAAGGTGGACAACAAGAAGATACTTTGAACGATTCCATGTTATGGACCCGAGGCCATGTGATACTCCTATAGCTTACTGCAAGACTTTATGAGCCTGAATATGTGCCCTAGAAGACACCGTAAAAGATTGATCAATGACCAAAGTGCCCGATGCAGTGTGAGTCTGCTATATACTATGGTATATACTGAGACCCCACAAACCTTATGTAATCGGAGGATTGGATTTTAGGAAATCCAGTATAAGAAACTAGATTTCAACCAAAAGGATACTCTATACGAAGGATCACGTGTTATGACTATCGGAGATGATGCTTCGACTAGCCAGCTATGTATGCTGACTAGGGTGGGGACCTAGATACAACGTGGATCCGAATCAGGCTATAGTCCATGCTAGATGACATCGCATGGAACTGTAACATAAGTGTTGCACAATCCTATTAGACCGCTCCATCAATCATGGAAGCGAAGCAAGATAGCCTGTTCTGCCACCGGGCAGAAATATGTTTCGATAAGAAGGTTTTTGATAAGCTTATGAGCTGTCAACCAACCTGTAGTGCTAGCGCATGGCTACAGTACTTTGATAAGGCCACACATATAGAAATGGGTACCATTTCACAAAAGGTGAAATGACTACCTGAAGAGTAATCTTGGAGTAGATTGACTACAGGCCAAACAGGCACCTCCCATTCCTAAACCACATAAGAATCGTCTTTGTGGATTGCTTTAGAAAATTGGGACTTGGTAGTCGATCACTAGCGATATGATTGATAAGCATATGAGACATTGATAATTGGATTTTAATTGGATTTGTTTAATTATGCTACATGTTGTTTCGATACGTGTATGATATTTTACATAACCTGTACTAGCATAGAACATGTCGTGCGGAAACTAGGTTGACTCTCTCACACGAGAAACAGCCTTTACAACATCCTGGATAGTCTAGGTGAGTACAAGATGAGACAGAATCCCGATAAGTGCTAGAAGCCTATGATAAGATAAGTGTCCCCTGCCATATGAGGCGCATGGCCTATGACAAGAGCTGGACATCTATCAATAGTGCAAGACCCTGTCAGACGGATTCATTTGTCTCATTGGAATAAGTTCCAAGGTGAGATTTGTTTATGGCCATTCGAGCATGGTTACTACCCCGAACCATGTATAGTCTGCGTAGATAAAGCCAGATGAGAGAACTGATTTCGATTGCATATGTGCAACACTCAGTAATCGGATTAATAGTCATATGGGCTGTTGGACTTACATCTGTATAGCGGTCCCTATGGGATAGGACATGTGCTCTGATTAGAGTTCAAACACTATGGCGCACATCTTATGAGATAACACGTGCTGATGAGTGACATGAGGTGGCGAGTAGAACTAGTCCCTGAGATTCCTCGCTGTGTGAGCCTCGTCGATCATATAAGAATTATTGACACTGTATACCCTCGGTACTTTTATCCATGTCGAGGAGAGAAGGTTAGGTGATGCTACTTTAGCGTGACACCTCAAGGCTATGAATGATTCGGCCTACTAGGACATTGCTAGGAAAGCAGCTGACTCCGAATCCAATCGACAAATGGATAGAAAGGAAGATTCTCATTGCATCGCTCTTTATCATATTCATTGGGCCCACCTACAAGATCTTATGGTATCAATGCAGGATATGAATATAATATAGGAGATGTAGACTCATTGATGCACGGCCTTCGGGACAAGGTAGGTGCTCATGGTCTACGAGATGACAATTGACAGAATCTGGGGGATACAATATATATATATATATATGTATTGCATTATTTTTGAGGTTGAGTGCACCTGCTCCTAGCTCGTCTCGTATGAGTTTAGAGTATGGAACTCCCGAAATGCAGGTTCTCTCACTGTCACACACCAAGGCCACAAAACACTTTGGCAGATGATAATAGTTGGAGATTGAGGGAGACTAGACCTACTGTATTTGTGCAACCCCACTGTGCGAGTGGGAGATGTTAGCATTTGGTGCGCCCATGTGGGGTGCACAATGCAATTATACTAAACTTATGGGTTTAGGAGAGACAAGGTCAAACCTTATGGGGTCAGTAGCAAGGACATAAACCCTAGGGGGTAATGTTGCAATTGGGTATAAGTCTGTCTATATAAGGAGACAGCCTCCTACACATTATTACGAGAGTCATAATAGTACACACTACTGTAGAGATCATGTGCTGATCATAATACTGTAAACCCTAGACTCTCTCTAACTAGCCTCCATTGGTGGAACTTGGTGTGGATTAGAGCTTTCGTCCTAGTGATTCGAGCCAGACTGTGGGAGAAAGAAGGGCACGTGAAAGCAAGCATCCTACGATCATCCGCTGTGCATAGGAGCTAAGGAAGACAAGGTAAACACATGAATCTTCCGCTATAATTCATGTTTTAGATCTGTATTTGATAGATCATGTTTGTCCTTCAATTCAATCAGCCAATGGTAGCGAGCAAGAATCGGTTGCGCTTTCTTCTCCAAAGAACTATTGAATCACCGCCAGAGTAATCGCCATGCAAGTTCCGGGTGCTCTTTCTTCTTCTTCATCCCACAACAAAGCATAAAACAGATATATATCTGCTTATGTTAAAAGTGTGCGTATGCTGTTTATGTTTAGATTTTGAGTTATTTCATTCACTAATCAATTCTAAAATTGAGAAAATCCTTGCCATCCATACATGGTAGTTCACGGTTACCTATTCTATCAGTTTTGTTTAGTGCAGTTTTAAGAAATAAAATTTCAATACTGCCGATCATTTAGGGTTTATTCTACTTTTAACCATCATATCATCAAGTTGTTTTCCAATGATGTGATTTTTGAAAGTGTGTAATGTAGATAAAATACATGGCCTAAATACTCTAGAAGGGGGGGGGGGGTTGAATAGAGTATGGAAACTTTTTGCAAAACTTAAAGTTTAACAGGATAGCTTTGTGTGAAACTTGAAATCTCAAGGCCTTGAGATTTTGTAAACTGTCTGAAACTCACTAAGGCAAAATTGTAAGCTTCAAGGCCTTGAGCTGTGAACAATACTAAACAGCTTTTAAACCTAGTTTGATTTGAGTTGTGTGCAGCAGATAGTAATCAAACAGAAAGGTAAAGAACACAAAGCAATTTACAGAGTTCAGTCCCAATGGACCTAATCTCTGCCTGAGGGATCTAACACCACCAGGATTGGGCAAACACTTATTATTACTCACACAGAAACAGCCCCAGATCTTCAAGCCTAAGTGATTTCCCTTACACCTATACAGCTTGTGGTTCCAAACCTATCTAGTTCGAGCTACTAACTGTTGAGCTAATAAGAACCTCTTGTTGTTCACCTGAACAACCAACCACTAGGTTAAGTGAGGTTTAAGATAATAAAGAGATACACAGATGAAGTACAAATGAAGAACACAGTATAAAGATAAACTATTGAAGTCTGGAAGTGTTCTTCAGGAATGACTGGATTGACTTGATCTTCAGAAGTCTGGAATGAAGCTTGAATGATTGTGTGTTTGAATGGATGATCTCCCACAAATTTTTCACACCTCCTAGAGTATTCTTCAAGCTCTCTTCTTTTAAAATTCAAAAAAGTCTCTTTTATCCACAGCTGCAACTGATTGAGAGATTTTAGGATCTCAACTCCTACAAATCCTCATTCTATTTTCAACTTAAATTCAAACAGCTTCAGGTGGATCTCCGTTGGAGTTTGTTGAGATTTCTCCTGCACATTTAACAAACCCGCAACAGCAAAGAAACACTGCAACAACAAAATCCAACCAACTAACAGTACTGAGACTGTTTGGTTATACAGTTTCTGATAAAACTGTTTAATAAACTCTGAACAATAATCTTCATATACTCTAGAACAAATAAGTCATGAAAAACAAGTTTAAGACACTTAGAAGTGAGTAAATAATCACAATACTAAGAGTCATAACCTGCAAGAAATAATCAATCAAGTATTGTAAAAACTGTCAGTAGCTCAAGGCATATCTCAAGGCCTTGGAGCTCTGAACCTGTTTCACAGCATTTCAAAATTAAGCCCAGATAACTTTGATTCTTCCTGTTCTTATTATCTGTAATTGTGTTAGATATATAAATAGTACAAACAACAAATATATACCATAAACCACTGATTTGCATAATCAGATATCCAATTCTGCAACACAAAGATGTTAGAACACATAGCAGAATAAGCAGTCTCAAGACTTTGAAGTTTCTGTCAATCTCAAGGCCTTGAGATGACTAACAAGCCTTTGGTGCTAATGTCTTAGCCTTTTGTCTTTCATCACTCATAAAAAATTACCAATCAAAGCACATTCAGGGATCTTGACTCAACAATCTCCCCCTTGATGAAAGACAAAACCTACAGTCTTGTATAGATCTTCCTGCCACTCATAAGAAAAAATTAAATAACCACAATCTACAGATAAAATATATATATACTGAACCCAAACAGATAATCATGAGAGTAAATATTACAAAATACCACATAATTACCACAGAAATAAAAATTAACCAAAATAACTAAAGGCCAACTCTTATTATTTCTGAATACTGCAACAAAAACTGTAAACAACCAAAACACAAATACATTCTCCCCCTTTTTGACTTTCATCAAATAAGGTTAAAGAAATGTAGGATCATTACTCAGAGTTTAAAAACTTAAAACAAAAACTAGCTAAAAAGTCAAGGCCTTGAGACAGAAAAGACAGAAGAGAATGAGAAAGATGGTCAAGGCTTTGGCCGTCTCTGATCTTCACTTCTTCTTTGATGTCTAGCCTTTCTATGAGCCTTCCCCAATTTCTTCCTCACTTGCAGCTTCTTCTGCAGACTGATTACCTTCTTGTTCAGCTTCAACTTCAGTGACCACTTCTTGGATTATCTCATTGTAGGGTTTTGATTCATGGATGCGCAACGGAAACACAAACAATCATGAAACCATGCAAAACCCTCCAAGGATCACAAGTCAAGAGACATAACGATGGTAAGGGTAAGAAATCAATAACACACCTTAGGGTTCTCCTTTGATGACTTCAAACGCGAATTGTGTCAAGTTCTCTATGGTTGATCCACGCCTAGAGTTGATCCTAGAATCTCCCAAGTCCTTGGTGCTAGCCCGGAAGAGGAAGAGGAAGAAAAATCACGCAAAACGAGACCCAAAGAAGGCTCTCGGCCTCCTTGTGCCCGAGCTAGGGGCGGCGAGCTCCTAGCTTGTTGCTCTCTCTTCTTCTTTTGTTCTCTCCCACTCTTGTTATGTTCAATAATGTGCATAAGTTATATGGGAAGGAAGGAAGGTCCTTTATATAGTCCAACAACTCCTTGCCAACTACCTAAAGGGCTTATTCTAGTCCTACTAGAATTCACTTTAGTCCCTTCCTTGCAAATTAGTCCCTACTAAGTTTGCAAGGTTTTGCAAAGTGATCCTTCTAATTAATTAATCCAATTAATTAATTCCCAAATCTAGTTCAACTCTATATAGTGTGTGACCCCATAGGTTCTATCTAGTTGGTAGCAACTATTTGCTAATATGGACCGGTTTCTAGCAAAACATCCATTCTAGCCAACTAATAGAATAGTCATCTTGACAACCTTTGTACAAGTAATTGTCTCATCCCTTTGTCTCTATATCTGGATTGGACACGAGACATACAAGTCACACTCGTATATCCAATCCACAGTTTGTTGATCCATGGGAATAGCCTTATTCGTGCAAATAACATCAATATCCTATATTGATTTATTTGAGTCAGGCCAGACATTCTATAAGCACTATCCCTCGAGTGGCCTAGGATATTTGCTCCCGTTATGTGGGAGGGACAAATTCTATCTACGTCCACTACGATCTCTAAGCTTGCTTATTATTGTATCCAGTACACGCCTTTATAACTACCCAGTTACGGTGTAGCGTTTAACGCTACCAAGATCACAATAATCCACAACTAGAATATCTAGTGACTTCAAGTCTAAGGATGACAATACCATTGCACCGCGAGAAGCGCTTGTGACTCAACATAACGTGTATGTAGCCTTCTCGGAGATGGGTCAATCCAGTGCAACATTCCATAATGCACACCTATGTGTTGGATCGTGATATCTCCATATCAATCCAACCCCATACTAGTCTATAGATGATCGTCCCACTAATCATTATACTGGACTAGGGATATTTAAGATAAACAACACAATTTTAAATCCAACTACTTCATTAAATATCCAATAAATAATAAATGAATTTCTAGCCATAAATAAATTCATACTAATCTAGATTGCCTCTAAGGCATCTATTCCAACAGTCTCCCACTTGCACTAGAGCCAATCAGGCGCATCTCGTATGCCCATACTCCTAGTTTGCCCTTCATGCTTCCACTGCGTGAGAGGCTTTGTAAGCGGGTCTGAGAGATTATCATCTGTAGGAATCTTGCATATCCGAACATCTCCTCTATCGATAATATCTCGAATCAGATGAAACATCCTGAGCACGTGCTTGGACTTCTGATGCGATCTTGGTTCCTTTGATTGCGCGATCGCCCCAGTGTTGTCACAATACAACTCAACTGGATCCGCAATGCTAGGGACCACACCAAGATCAGAAACAAACTTTCTGATCCAAACAGCTTCCTTTGCTGCGCCATTTGCAGCAATGTACTCAGCCTCTGTTGTAGAATCAGCTACCGTCTCTTGCTTGGAACTCTTCCAGCTCACTGCTGCTCCATTCAGGCAAAACACATATCCCGACTGTGATCTAAAGTCATCTCTGTCGGTTTGGAAGCTTGCATCAGTGTAACCCCTTACACGCAACTCTTCCTCACCGCCAAATATCAAGAAAGCATCCTTAGTTCTTCTCAATTACTTTAGGATGTTCTTGACTGCAATCCAGTGACTCTCACCTGAATTGGATTGGTATCTTCTTGTCATACTCAAGCCATATGACACATCTGGTCTAGTACATAACATGGCGTACATGATAGATCCTATGGCCGAGGCATAGGGAATTCTACTCATGCGTTCCTTCTTAATCTCATTGGAAGGACAACCACTGTTTGAAAGAGTGATTCCATGTGACATGGGCAAGAATCCCTTCTTGGAATCTTGCATTTTGAACCGTTTCAACACCTTTTCAATATATGTACTTTGACTTAGGCCTAGCAACCTCTTAGATCTATCTCTATAGATCTTTATACCGAGTATATAGGCTGCTTCCCCTAAGTCCTTCATTGAGAAACACTTTCCTAGCCAATCTTTAACAGATTGCAACATGGGAACGTCGTTTCTAATGAGTAGTATGTCATCCACATATAAGACCAGAAAAGCTACAGAACTCCCACTAACCTTCTTGTAGACACAAGACTCATCTTCCTTTCTGATGAAGCCAAACTCTTTGACCACTTCATCAAAACGTCGATTCCAAATTCTAGAAGCTTGCTTCAATCCATAAATGGATCGTTGCAGTTTACAGACTTTGTTGGCTTGCTTTGGATCCTCAAAACCCTCCGGCTGTATCATATACACGTCCTCGAGGAGATTCCCATAAAGGAATGCTGTTTTGACATCCATCTGCCAAATCTCATAGTCGTGGTATGCTGCAATCGCAATTAGGATTCGGATGGATTTGGTCACAGCGGCTGGTGAAAAGGTTTCATCATAGTCAATACCATGAATTTGTCTGAATCCTTTAGCCACCAATCGGCCCTTATAGGTAATCACATTACCATCCATGTCGATCTTCTTCTTGAAGACCCACTTGCACCCTATGGGCCGCGCCCCATCGGGTGGTTCCACCAAAGTCCATAATTTGTTGTTATACATGGATTCCATCTCGGATCTCATGGCTTCTAGCCACTTCTGAGAGTCTGGTCCATTCATGGCCTCCTCATAGGTAGTAGGCTCATCATCTATGAGCATCGTGTCACCGAAATCAGTCACGGGAATTCCATACCTCTCGGGTTCCTGGCGCACTCTACTAGATCTATGAAGCAATTGTGTTACCTGAACAGGTTTCTCCACAACTGTTTGTGGTTCCTGTTCATGTTCCATCATCGGTTCAGTGATTTGTGGTTCTTGAATCTCTTCAAGTTCTACATTCCTCCCACTTTCTTCTTTAGAGACAAATTCTCTTTCTAGAAACATGCCGGTCCGAGCAACAAACACTTTGTTCTCGGTTGGATTGTAGAAGTAGTATCCCTTAGTTTCCTTAGGGTACCCCACAAATTTACACTTATCCGATTTAGGCCCTAGTTTGTCTGATTGTAAACGTTTTACATAGACACCGCAGCCCCAAATCCTCATGAACGACAGTGTGGGACGCCTCCCACTCCACATCTCATATGGTGTCTTCATGAATGATTTAGATGGAACACGGTTAATGGTGAAAGCTGCACTTAATAGAGCGTAGCCCCAAAATGATAATGGAAGATCGGTTTGACACATCATAGATCGAACCATATCCAATAGGGTTCGATTTCTCCTCTCAGACACGCCATTCCATTGTGGCGTTCCAGGTGGAGTGAGTTGGGACACGATCCCACACTCTCTAAGATAGTCATCAAACTCTTGGCTCAAGTATTCTCCTCCACAATACGATCGTAGAGCCTTGATACTTTTGCCAAGTTGCTTCTCTACTTCATTCTTGAATTCTTTGAACACTTCAAAGGATTCGGATTTTGCCCTCATGAGGTTCACAAATCCATATCTACTGTAATCATCAGTAAATGTAATGAAGTAGACATAACCACCCCTGGCATGCGTGGCAAATGGCCCACACACATCGGTATGTATGAGCGCCAATTGCTCACTAGTCCTCTCACCTTTCTTATTGAAAGGGGACTTAGTCATTTTTCCCAATAAACAAGCCTCACATGTCTCATATGATTCAAAATCAAATGAGTCTAGTAATCCATCCTTATGGAGTCTAGATACATGTTTCTCATCTATGTGGCCTAAACGACAGTGCCATAAATAAGCAGGAATTAAATCATTTATTTTAATCCGCTTGGTATTAATGTTGTAGACATGATTGCTTATATCAAGGACATAAAGTCCATTAAATAATTGCGCACTAAAATAGTGAATATTATTTAAATAAAAGGAACAAAAATTGTTCTTTATTGAAATAATAAAACCATCCTTGTCCAAACAAGAAATAGAAATAATGTTTCTGCTCATAGCAGGCACAAAATAGCAATTATTTAATTCTAAAACTAATCCTGAAGGCAGAGATAACTCGCACACGCCTATGGCCAACGCAGCAACCTTTGCTCCATTCCCAACGCGCAGATCTACCTCTCCTTTAGCCAATATTCTACTTCTCTTTAGATCCTGCATATTTCGACAAATATGAGATCCACATCCAGTATCTAATACCCTTGATGTAGAGATAGTTAAATTGACATCTACAACAAAAATACCTGGTGGTGGTGGAATCACTATTCCAAGCCTCTTTTCCTCAATATATTTTGGGCAGTTCCTCCTCCAGTGTCCAGGCTGACTGCAGTAGTGACACTCACCTTTAGTCACACCTTTGGCAATGCCACCATCAGGCTTAAGGGCAGGTTCCTTGGACTTGGCAACTGACTTGCCTTTGCCCTTGGAGGATGAGGAAAACCTTTTGCCCTTTCCTTTCTGCACCATCATAATGGCCTTGCCCTTACCCTTGTTGATGCTCTGTTCAGCCGTCCTCAACAAATTGAGTAAATCTGGCAGTGGTTTCACGATCTCGTTCATGTTATAGTTCATGATGAACTGTCCATAACTCTCGGGCAACGATTGCAACACGAGATTGGTTGCCAACTCTTGGCCGACCGGGAACCCTAGTCGGGCGAGATTCTCCAAGTACCCGATCATACGGAGTACATGGGGTCCCACCAGGTTGCCTTCTGCCAGATGACACTTGAACAGTGCCTTAGAGACCTCATACCTCTCAACCCTTGCCTGCTCTTGGAAGAGCTGCTTTAGATGTTCGATCATATCGACAACATTCATGTTTTCGTGTTGCTTCTGAAGCTCAGAAGTCATGGTGCATAGCATAAGGCAGGCCGCATCATTAGCGTCATCTACACGCTTTTGATACGCCTTTAGGGCAGCAGGTTTTTGGTTCTCTGGACCTTCTGGAACATGCTCCTCTATTGTGTACAATTTCTTCTCTTGCTTGAGAACAATTCTTAAGTTTCTGTACCAATCAAGAAAGTTGGTTCCAGAGAGCTTGTCCTTCTCAAGGACAGATCTTAGGGAATGTTGTGAACTCGATGAGTTGTTTGCCATTTGGAATTCTATAAAAACGAAAATACGCAAGTTTTAGTATTTGTGAATTTTTTGACTATATTCAATAATGGCTAGTTTATCAAATATAGCTCCCACTATTTTACTACGGATTAATAACCCTCAAGATATTAATGCGGAAAATATCCTTATATTTTCTAGTGGGCCAAGATCCATGTTTCACCTCCTTATGAGCTTGCTTTGGCAAGTCACCCATAATTTAGCTACTTTAGGTAGGAACAATTCCAATTGCATCCCATATTGATTGCCAAGGTTCAATTCGGCAAATAACTCCTTATTTATCCATCCATATGGATAATTCCAATTGATTGCCTCTAGGTTTCTTAATCATATTAATAGCCTAGTTTTGTTCAACCTCTTACCTAAACAATTTCACATTGTTACGTGCCATCGCATTCCATCATTATGAACCAAGTCGCCATGCTTTGGCACGCACGAACTTGATAAATAATGATGATAATGAGTGTTTAAATAACGAGAAGGCAAGAACACAATATTTGAATTTTGAGGGATTTTAAATTCAATTGTAATTGTTTTGTTGATCAATATCAACTAATCTATCTATTTGAGTTTGGGCACAATTCCAAACAATAGATTCGGGTTGTCTAATTATCTTATTATCCTAATTGCATGCATCATCCATACACCAACCACACAATAATAAGACATTAAAATAAACAACCACAAAACAGAAATTAAACGTGATGTGGATATGGCCTTTTCTAGACTAAGATAATTCCAAGCCAATGGAATTATCTATGAACCCTAAAACAAACACATCTCCATGCGTCTTGATCTTTTGGTCCATCCTTCATAGTCATGTGGAATGCTCCATGCTCCATGCTCCTGACACGATTTCTTACGTGTTACCGCAAGTGCACGGTTCAAGTAATATAGGGCTGGTATTCCAACCCCCAGTTATCGATCCCACGAGGACAGTGTTACTGTGTAATCAGAAACTGAGTTTAAAGAGTAAAAAACATAAAAAGTAAAAGGATGAATATTTTGGGCCGAATTATAATAAACTAAGTACTGAACGTAAAAACAAAATTAACAACCTTTTTGGTAATTTTCTGATAATAAAGTCTGGCAGTAAAAACTAGGGTTTCGGGTACCTAGGTTTCCAGGATCCCCTAGGGTTACTATTCAACTTTTCAGTTTTTCCGATTCAGAAACACACAACAGTTTTGTTTATGCCAGCATACGATTGATACAATCTCCTCTCGGTCTCATGCACCTGTCACTCTCCTACAGATTTCGGGTCCTCTCGGTCCACCTAGTTCTGCAGGTTTGTTCTAAGTCTGCTAGGGTTACAGGTTCTCCTCTCGGTCTCCCCCTAAACGTCTGGCAGTTCGTCTAATGCTTCTGGGCTAGTCCCCTGATTCTCTTCACCTCTCGGTCCATCAAGGCAGAGTACTAAATCCTGTCTTCTCTTCCTAACTCTCATTGGCCACTCTCGTGCACCAGATCCTGTCTGTATCCAGGTTCATGACTCCGTTCATGCATAAACAGTAAAAACCAAAGACAGAATAATAAACAAAACCTCTACTGTATTAAGACTTAACCAGTCATGAATCCAAAGTCAGGATAAAACTAAGTTGCTGAAATCATAAACCCTAGGTTCACCGAGAACCTAGGTAAAAAGTTTAGCTAATAAAAACTAACATAAAGAAGAGAAGAGAATCAAATGGGTGACGGAAATCTGGCAATTTCCTGGACTGCTCCGGTGCTCCCTGTCTCTGCTGTGTCTGACTCTGATTCTGTGTATTCTGTGTATCCTGTGTTGCTTTATGTTGTGTTGTGTATCCTGAAACTGCTGAGCAGAGCTGCTTTATATACTGCTGAAGTTTCCCTAATCTTGTGCTGAAATTCCTATTCTGCCCCTGTCTAAACCGCCCTGGGAAGCTTTTGGAAATCCTGTCCTGCGTCTGAACGCACATCTGCTGACTTTGACTTTTCTGACGAAGTTTGACTTTTTCCACCATCTTCAGAAATTCTGAAAATCTTGACCTGCGTTTGAACGCACAAAGGCTGCGTTTGAACGCACATTTTGAGAGTTGACTTTTTGACTTTGACTTCCGTTGACTTTTTGGGTGTGCGCTTGAACGCACAATGTGCGTTTGAACGCACATACTTGGTCTTCTGGTTGATTTCTGCCTGACTCTGACCTTTCTGAAATTTGAAGTTTCCTGCGTGTGAACGCAGGATGTGCGTTTGAACGCACAACACTTAGTCATTTTTTGTCTTGTTTTCCTGTCTTCTGCTGCTGCACTATGTTGTGCGTTTGAACGCACAATGTGCGTCTGAACGCACATACTTAGCCAATTTTCTGCACTTTCTTGGGTTTAGCCAATTTTCGCCCTTTTTCGGCCTCCGGGACTCAGTTTTTGCGTTTGGCCACCAATCATGCATGCAGACATAAGTTATTTATGACTTCGGGGCTGCGTTTGAACGCACAATGTGCGTTTGAACGCACATGTGCGTCTGAACGCAGAACCTGTGCGTCTGAACGCACATCAGCGACATCTCCATCTTCAAAACGTCGTAACTTCTTTGTCCGATCTCCGATTTGGCTCCGTGACCTATCGTTAGAAAGCTCTTGAAGTCTACTTTCATTTTCAGCCAGTCTCACTCCAAAATTCATTTTAGAACTGAATACATGATCGAAATAGTGGAGACTGCTCATTCTAGCTTCTCCAACTTTGCGTCTCTTTACTCCGATTTAGCTCCCGTTGCTTCCGAAGTTCGTTTCATGCCTCAAATCAACCGCTAAGCATCCATTCCTGTAAAAACAACATGAACAACTATACCAAGCGATTATATATGTCATTTGATATCTATTTATGCATGAAAACGCCCGGATTTCACAATTAAGCTCAAACTCATCTTTTTCATACTACAGAGGCTTTGTCGGATAAAACGTGCTTAATCTTATGGAAACTCAACTTATTAAATTATAATATAAGCTCACAGAAAACTCATAAATGGGAGTTATCAAATACCCCCACACTGAACTTTGCTCGCCCCCAGCAAACTCCAGCTATATACTACCACTGCATACTATCCCGAATCAATCCAGAGCGTTGTAACTACATTTATTTAAAAACTGTTTTTGATGAGACTGGGCAACCTCTTTAACTCAAACTGGACATCATTAATCTCTCATATTTCCCTAAACTTCTGAAACTGCAGTGATCGGAAGAACTCACGGCCAGCCTAGGTTAGGAACAAGCACAAACACAACTTACTTTTGCTTTTACATGCAATCTGAACGTATCCCTAACGCACACCTTCCGTGCTTTTACTCTGGGTGTAATGTAAATCTGCCGACTTTGGGACGGTAGGATAAGTCATTTAGAAGCGAAGTCCTAAACGTCACAGCACACTCACAAGTACCCAAATCTCACACTCCCTCACCAAGAAGACAGAAACTGACCCAATTTACCTAAGACTCTAGACACTCAATTTCCCCAATCCTGGTGTAAATGCCGTTCTCGCGGCCACAACTGTGAAAGAATGCGAACTATTTATAAAATTTCCCTGGCCTGGCGTTTTGAAATAATCAATTAAGCACCCTGAAACTCTGCCTTTGCTATTTTTTTTCTTTTTCTTTTTTTTTTCTTCTTTTTCAATTTATTTTCCTTTTTTTCAATGCGGGGCAATACAGTAAATATCAATAATATAAACCAGACCAGTTCTGCACTAAACCAAAAATATTGGGTGGCAGAAAAATATTGTAAATAAAATCTGAAACGACCACCCCCACACTGATCCAAACCATGTAGTCAATCTTTAAAATAATTGCGGTTTTTCAACCGAACCTCCTCACTCCAAGGTTGTCTAACTAGCACAGCGCATAATCCAAATAATCCTGTCAACCCAAGTCCCCCATGTCGTGCGGAAAAATGTCACGCACTACGGCTCTCCTCTTGTGCTCACGGTGTAATGTCATGAGTCAGCGCCACACCGAAGTGTGCTGTCGTCACTATCTCACCCTTACACACCCTCTGATATAACAATGAAGCTCATCCACTATCAAATATAACAAATCTTCTCTACCCCAAAAAATCCCCCTCAACTCAACTCCCTCGTGCTATGACGCGTAGGAAAGGTGAAAATACTAACAATGATGCGAGTATCAAAAAAACGGCTTCCTAGGTCAAAAAGGGTACCAAGAAAAGGGATAACGGATCAATGGGGCTCACTAGTGGACCTAAGGCGCGAGACAGGACGTGAGGTCCCCTATGGCCTATCACTCCACCAAATGATGTGGTGATCGTGAAGGCGGGTTGACGACTACCTGGTGACGGTGGTCTGGCAGCTAGTAGGATACATGGCTCGGGAGACAGCTACTTGCATTTTCTGACGTGCATTGGCTCTATGACTCCCCTAGACAGATTCTCGCAGCTCTTCCTCACTTCAGTTCATCAATTTTCGGGAAATTTTCTATCATTAAGCTCTCTCCAGTTTTAAGTTAAATCCTTTGCCCAAACTCAAAATTTTAAATTTTAATTTTTTCAATTCTTTTTTTTTTCAGTATAATAAAACTAATGCAGTTACAACGCCACCACCCCCACACTGGATGGTGCCATGCCCTCATGGTACTAATCATCAGGCACATAATCTGGATTGATGAGCTGGCGTGCCTCATCTACTGGGATCGGGACGATCTAATGCTAGACCGACCGACTGACTGATGGCCTGATAGAGCCACAGGCTTGCTGGCTCGAGACTGGCCGTCAGTCGACCAGCTGGTAGTATACTCAGAAAAATAAAGCAAGAGACAGAAATTAAACCTGTTCACCCGGAGTCAGTTCGTACAAGTGCCGACTTTTCTGAATATTTCGGCATAGAAGGACCAATGACCGGTCGCCGGAAAATTTCTCACCGGAAGTTGTAACCCTTCCGGGCTCAGTTGCGCTCTTCAAGTGTGCAATCCCCAAGCACCATTGTGTGTGACAATATGCTCCCATATGGTCGAATGTATTTTCGTACACCGGGGTCGATTGCTCCTTTCCTGCTGAAAATTATTGCTGAAAAATCCCCAACTCATACGAGTCCCTATGAAGGTCGAGTGCATCCTGTGCACCGGGGTCGATTCTTCAGGATTTTTCCAATCTGTCTTTTTCTGGCAGGCTGCCACTGGACGTCAGTCTTCATCTAAATGCTAACAGCGAGCCAGTTTCTGTACTTCAGCTTCCTGTAACCTGTTTCCTAAAATTTTCTGCATATAACTATTAGCTCACTCTCATCTCTCCTCTAAAAATTTATTAATCAGTAAATAATTTCATAATTGAAACCAACTCCTAGGTTGGGTTACCTCCCAACAAGTGCTTGTACGTTAAGGTCGACGGTTCGACCCTGTTACCTCAACCTTTGAGAAATTTTAAGGCTTCTTTATCTCTCCACTTCTTCTTCTTCCTCCATCTCTTCTCAATGATCCTCATCTCACGTGTACTCTCATTCATTTGACAAGGTGGAAGGTTGTGGAAGATGATTTCTTTGATTTTGCACTTTTTCTTCTTCATCAGCTTCCACTCATCATTCACTGGCTTGTCTGTGAATATTTTTACAAAGTCCTGCCGATGAACTTCATCCCTGAATGCTTGAGTTGGACCCTGTAATTTCAACTCATACCCAATTGACTCTTGATGTTGAACAACCCGTGCAGGCAGCTTATCAGTACCCCCACACTGTGTAATTTCCAATCCCTTTTCTATGTCCTGTGCAACGTCACTAGAACAGTCCATAGAGAAAGGATTTGGGGAATGGCCATGGTCAGTTTTCGTGTCAGAATCTCCATACAACAGTCTCTCCAATTCTTCACATACTTGATAAACATACGACTTCCGTTGACTTTTTGGGTGTGCGTTTGAAACCACAATGTGCGTTTGAACGCACATACTTGGTCTTCTGGTTGATTTCTGCCTGATTCTGACCTTTCTGAAATTTGAAGTTTCCTGCGTCTGAACGCAGGATGTGCGTTTGAACGCACAACACTTAGTCATTTTTTGTCTTGTTTTCCTGTCTTCTGCTGCTGCACTATGTTGTGCGTTTGAACGCACAATGTGCGTCTGAACGCACATACTTAGCCAATTTTTTCTGCACTTTCTTGGGTTTAGCCAATTTTCGCCCTTTTTCGGCCTTCGGGACTCAGTTTTTGCGTTTGGCCACCAATCATGCATGCGGACATAAGTTATTTTTGACTTCGGGGCTGCGTTTGAACGCACATGTGCGTCTAAACGCAGAACCTGTGCGTCTGAACTCACATCAGCGACAGCTCCAAATTCAAAACGTCGTAACTTCTTTGTCTGATCTCCGATTTGGCTCCGTGACCTATCGTTGGAAAGCTCTTGAAGTCTACTTTCATTTGCCGCCAGTCTCACTCCAAAATTCATTGTAGAACTGAAGATATGATCGAAATAGTGGAGACTGCTCATTCTAGCTTCTCCAACGTTGCGTCTCTTTACTCCGCTTTAGCTCCCGTTGCTTCCGAAGTTCGTTTCATGCCTCAAATCAACCGCTAAGCATCCATTCCTGTAAAAACAACATGAACAACTATACCAAGCGATTATATATGTCATTTAATATCTATTTATGCATGAAAACGCCCGGATTTCACAATTAAGCTCAAACTCATCTTTTTCATACTACAGAGGCTTTGTCGGATAAAACGTGCTCAATCTTATGGAAACTCAACTTATTAAATTATAATATAAGCTCACAGAAAACTCATAAATGGGAGTTATCAGCTCCATCTTTTGTGGCTTCTTTGGCTTTGGGCTTCTTTTCTTCAATCTTGGCTAACAATCTACTTTATCTAGCACTAGCTAACTTCTATACTAAATAAAATAAATCTCACAAGTTGAGAAAAAAAAATATGGCACGCAGGCCATAAAACCCTAATTAATTATTACAATTAATTGATCAGCTCGCAGGCCGTAAAACCAAACCACAAAATTAAACATCTACATCAAACCACATCCTAAGGCCATATCCAATCACCATGCGATTTGCACATAAACAGTTAAAATCCAATTTTAACGCGCTTGGTCAATTTTAATTGATTTTAGGATTTCTAGGGTTAAAACGGTCCATGGGCCCAACAATCAAATTGCCCGGGCCCAATAAGGCGAACCACAAGGCCCTAGGGCCGGCCCGGCCCAAAACCCACAAGCCTAGGCCGCGGGTTAGGGCCGCCCGACCCCTAGGGCGGCCAAGCTTGGGCGGCAAGCAAGGGGGGCGGTCCCTAGGGGGGCAGTTGTTTCCAAAACAACTCCCTTGCTTGGTGCCCAAGTTTGGTTGTTTCCTTGTTTTGGGAGAACTCCTTCTTCCCCAAGGATGCCCAAACCCTAGATCTAAGATCCTAAAATTTCTCAAACTCACCAATTCATGCATCCAATGCAAAAATTAGATCTTGTTATGATTAATTATTGACAAATTGCATCCCATGCTTGATTTGTCTTGTTTTACGCGATAAACAATTAAATTAAGGTGTAAAACAACTAAAACGTAACACATAAACCACGTTTATGCTCTACGACCTGTGGCTCTGATACCACTGTAGGGTTTTGATTCATGGATGCGCAACGGAAACACAAACAATCATAAAACCATGCAAAACCCTCCAAGGATCACAAGTCAAGAGACATAACGATGGTAAGGGTAAGAAATCAATAACACACCTTAGGGTTCTCCTTTGATGACTTCAAACGCAAATTGTGTCACGTTCTCTATGGTTGATCCACGCCTAGAGTTGATCCTAGAATCTCCCAAGTCCTTGGTGCTAGCCCGGAAGAGGAAGAGGAAGAAAAATCACGCAAAACGAGACCCAAAGGAAGGCTCTCGGCCTCCTTGTGGCTGACGGGGACGGGCGGCGAGCTAGGGGCGGCGAGCTCCTAGCTTGTTGCTCTCTCTCCTTCTTTTGTTCTCTCCCACTCTTGTTATGTTCAATAATGAGCATAAGTTATATGGGAAGGATGGAAGGAAGGTCCTTCCTTGCAAATTAGTCCCTACTAGAATTCAATTTAGTCCCTTCCTTGCAAATTAGTCCCTACTAAGTTTGCAAGGTTTTGCAAAGTGATCCTTCTAATTAATTAATCCAATTTATTAATTCCCAAATCTAGTTCAACTCTATATAGCGTGTGACCCCATAGGTTCTATCTAGTTGGTAGCAACTATTTGCTAATATGGAGCGGTTTCTAGCAAAACATCCATTCTAGCCAACTAATAGAATAGTCATCTTGACAACCTTTGTACAAGTAATTGTCTCATCCCTTTGTCTCTATATCCGGATTGGACACGAGACATACAAGTCACACTCGTATATCCAATCCACAGTTTCTCGATCCATGGGAATAGCCTTATTCGTGCAAATGACATCAATATCCTATATTGATTTATTTGAGTCTGGCCAGACATTCTATAAGCACTATCCCTCGAGTGGCCTAGGATATTTTCTCCCGTTATGTGGGAGGGACAAATTCTATCTACGTCCTCTACGATCTCTAAGCTTGCTTCTTATTGTATCCAGTACACGCCTTTATAACTACCCAGTTACGGTGTAGCGTTTAACGCTACCAAGATCACAATAATCCACAACTAGAATATCTAGTGACTTCAAGTCTAAGGATGACAATACCATTGCACCGCGAGAAGCGCTTGTGACTCAACATAACGTGTATGTAGCCTTCTCGGAGATGGGTCAATCTAGTGCAACATTCCATAATGCACACCTATGTGTTGGATCGTGATATCTCCATATCAATCCAACCCCATACTAGTCTATAGATGATCGTCACATTAATCATTATACTGGACTAGGGATATTTAAGATAAACAACACAATTGTAAATCCAAGGACTTCATTAAATATCCAATAAATAATAAATGAATTTCTTGCCATAAATAAATTCATACTAAACTAGATTGCCTCTAGGGCATCTATTCCAACACTCATCTACTTGCTTCTTAGCCTGTGCTGAATCTACCTCTGTAGCTGCATCAACACGTGTCTTCATCAGCATCTTCTTCATCAGTTTGCTCAAACAAATCTTTTGAAGCTAGCACCACTGGAATTGGCTTCTTATTATTCTACAGAAACTCTCCTAGCTTCTCTTCTGAATCCATACTGCTGTCATGACTAGTAGCAGCAGAGAGTAATCCTCATTGGCTTGTCCTTTTCCAGATGTAGTCCCCTTAGGCTTCACAAACTCCTTCTCAGCAAGTTCCTCCTTTGACAAATCAGAATAGAATTTCCACCTTTCCGAGTCTGAAGCACCCCAATCCTCTGAAGTGCAATCTCATCTATCAACCCAAATCCTCCAGTAATATTTTCGTCTCCTTTCACAGGCACATCAAAATACTCAAAGAAAAGAGGTAACATGTTGGCATATGTAAGAGGATGGTTTCTAGTCCAGGTTGCAAAATAAATCATGTGCTCCATCACAACTGTAGGCAGGTCTATCTCAAACCCTTGAGATATCAGATACATCAAAATCAGAACTTTATCAGTTACCAACTCTCTTGAGTTCTCCCTGGGAACTACACTCCTCATCAAAATAGTAAACAAAATCTTGGCTTCACAGTTGAGCACAGAGTGTTTCAACTGTTTTGGACCAGAGGGAACACCCTCAACAAAGAACATCTCCTTTGCCTTATCTAAACACTCCTTCCTATCAGGATAATCTCCAACATTGTATTTCCTAGGAATGCCCAAGACTTTGGAAAAAGTCCTATGATCTAACCTCAAATTCACACCAGCCACTTTAGATGTTAAAAGCATTTTATCATCACCTTCAGACACCAAGTTCAGATAAAATAACCTAGTTAACCTAGGATAAGCCTTTGAACTAGGATTTAAAACTTTCCAAACAGCAGTTTCCCTCAATTTTCTCATGTATTCTATGTCCAGTTTATCCAACAACTCATCAGAAATCATACTACAGAAAGCCACTTTAGATGATGCATACCCTTGCATCCAAACTGTTCTAACTTCAGAACTAATAAACCACTCAGTTGGAAGTACATTCTTACCTTGATATCCTTTCTTAGTTGCAGCAGCAACTAGCTTGACCCTAGTCTTCTTCTCAGAGGGTTTGGCCTTCTCTTGTACTCCTTCAGTTGATTTCTTTTGGCTCTCCTGAGTTGACTTCCCTTTTTCCTCTTCAGTATCCTTTTTCTTTTCTCCCCCTTTCTTCTCTGACCTAGGTTGATCACCACCCTGAGTCTCCTGTTGTGGATCAACACTTGAACCTTCATCTCCCTTCTCTGTCCTTAACTTCTTTGCAGGAGGAGTATCCTCATGCAAACTTTGAGTGTTTTCTGAATCTGAATCAAAAATCACTATCTTCTCCTTCTTGTTTGCTCTTTTCTTGGATCTGCCAGAGGGCTTTCCCTGTTGCTGAATTCTAGCTTATTTGCGCTCCATTTTAGGGTTTAGGATTTTGAGAAGAGAATGTGATTGAGAGGATTTGAGAGAGAGAGAGAGAGTAGTCGCAGAAAATTGGAAGAGAATGTGAAGAAAAAGCCCTGACTTTCAGCTTAAGTAGGTTGAGAGGATGAGTCATAAAAGGACTCTGCAATATCTACATGCAAAAATAGAATCTTGAAAAATCTTTTTGGGATATTTTAGAAAATTCTCTGAGTAATTCAAATATTATACAGTTATCTAAAAAGATAAGATATAATATTTGATGATCCAATTTTTTAAAAAATATTGCAGATATTATCAAGACCTGGAGAACAATCTCAAGGCCTTGAGATTTTCTGCAGTTTGAGAAACTTCAAAGCTTTGAGCTATACTTTCAAGGCTTCAGAAAGTATAATCTCTAGGCTTTGAGATTCCAACACATATACACATATAGGTACTAATACTCCCCCTAAACCAATGCATCCTTGTTTAACATCCCCAATTCAAGCCTTAGAGATGAAAACCTATCATCTGGCAATGGTTTAGTGAAAATATCAGCAATTTGCATTGAAGTAGAGATAAAATTTAAAAAAAACATCACCTTGTTCTGAATGATCTCTAAGGAAGTGATGTCTCACATCTATGTGCTTTGTCCTTGAGTGCTGAAATGGATTCTTAGAGATTGAAATAGCACTTGTATTATCACAATGAATTGGCACGTTTCTGAAGTTGTAGCCAAGATCTCTAAGTTGTTGAGCAATCCATAGCACTTGTGAACAGCAAGCACCAACTGCAATGTATTCAGCTTCTGCAGTTGATAGTGCTACATAATTTTGATTTTTGGAATGCCAACTGATCAATGAAGATCCAAGAAATTGACAGCATCCAGAAGTACTTTTCCTGTCTACTTTATAACCTGCAAAATCTGCATCTGAATAGCCACTCAACATAAAATTAGATCTTCTTGGATACCAAAGCCCTAAGTCTCTGGTTCCATTCAAATATCTAAAAATTCTTCTAACTGCAGTTAGATGAATTCCCTTAGGATCTGCTTGAAATCTAGCACACATATAGACACTAAACATAATGTCAGGTCTACTAGCAGTTAAATACAATAGTGATCAAATCATACCTCTATATTCCATCTGATTCACACTCTTACCAGTTGAATCTTTGTCTAAAGAGAGTGATGAACTCATAGGGGTCTTAAGCACCTTGGACTGTGACATGTTCTACTTATTCAATAAGTCCCTGGTATATTTTCCTTGATGCACAAAAATTCCTTTCTTCATTTGTAATATATGAAGTCCAAGAAAGAAATTTAGTTCACCCATTAGGCTCATCTCAAACTCCC
The DNA here is from genome assembly GCA_023055425.1 of Linanthus parryae. Lineage (NCBI taxonomy): Eukaryota > Viridiplantae > Streptophyta > Magnoliopsida > Ericales > Polemoniaceae > Linanthus > Linanthus parryae. Next base: position 101,953,904 of record JALGPY010000002.1, read on the forward strand.
TGCACATCAGACTATAAAACGCATTTGAAAGAGCATCATTAGTAGCACCAAATAATATATCATCTACATAAATCTGAACTACTAAAAAATCACTTTGTTGGTGTTTAATGAAAAGGGTTTTGTCTAATAATCCTCTTCTGAACTTATTTTCAAGTAGAAATTTTGAAAGTCTGTCATACCAAGCCCTTGGAGCTTGTTTCAAACCATAAAGAGCTTTATCCAGTTTATAAACATGATCAGGAAACTTTTCATCTTCAAAACCAGGAGGTTGTGCTACAAAAACATCTTCTTGTAAATATCCATTTAGAAAAGCACATTTGACATCCATTTGATAAAGCTTTATGTGATTGTGAGATGCAAAAGCGAGAAGTATTCTAATAGCTTCTAACCTGGCAACAAGAGCAAAAGTCTCCTCATAATCTATACCTTCTTCTTGATTATATCCTTGAGCGACCAGTCTGGCTTTATTTCTTACCACTTTGCCATTCTCATCAAACTTGTTTCTGAATAGCCATCTGGTTCCAATAACTGACTTCTCTTTAGGTCTGGGAACTAAATTCCAAACCTTGTTCCTTTCAAACTCATTCAGCTCACTCTGCATTGCAATAATCCATTCTGCATCTTCCAGAGCTTCCTTGGTATTCTTAGGCTCAATCAAAGATACAAATGCACTGAATGCACACAAGTTATTTAACTGTCCTCTTGTCCGTGTTCCAGTTGATGGATCTAATATAATATTGTCAGCTGGATGGTCTGCAAGGTACTTAAACTTCTTTCTTGGTACCCAGGAGTATTCTCCTTCAAGGCTTTGAGTCCTTGAAACAGTAGAGGGAGCATCATAGAAAGTTTCAGCTTCTGTCTCAAGGCTTTGAGATTTCGGTTCAGCAGGAGGTTCAAGGCCTTGAGATTCTGCTGATTGATTCTGTACAACAGTTTTGCTTTTGTCTTCTTTCACATCATCATCATCTGATTCATGCTTTTTCAAATCTAGCTCTGCAAAACTTTCACTTAGAGAATCCTTAGTACTTTCATCAAATATTAAATGAATGCTCTCTTCCACAATCTTGTTTTTCTATTATAAACTCTATAAGCTTTGCTAGTTTGAGAATATCCAAGAAATACACCTTCATCACTTCTAGCATCAAACTTATCAAGATTGTCTCTACCATTATTATGCACAAAACAGATACAACCAAATGGCTTAAAATAAGAAACAGTAGGCTTTCTCCCTTTAAACAGTTCATAGGGAGTCTTTTTCAAAATAGGTCTAATCAAGCATCTATTCAGCACGTAATTGGCAGTATTAACAGCTTCTGCCCATAAAAACTTTGGCAAGTTACTTTCAAGTAGCATGGTTCTGGACATATCCTCAAGTTTCCTATTTTTCCTTTCATCTACTCCATTTTGCTGTGGAGTCCTAGGTGCAGAAAAGTTGTGTGAAATGCCATGCTTTGCACAAAACAAATCAAAGTCAGGTTGATCAAATTCTCTACCACGATCACTTCTAATGGATGCAACAGGTAAGTTTTTCAAAGTTTGAAGTTCTTTGCACAATTTAGAAAACTCAGATAAAGCTTCAGTTTTGTCTCTAATAAACATCACCCAAGTAAATCTAGAATAATCATCAATTATAACAAGCATATACCTCTTACCTTTTGGGGTCTGAACTCTCATAGGACCACACAAGTCCATATGCAGCAATTCTAAGGGTCTAGAAGTACTTACAAAGTTCTTTGGCCTGAAAGAGCTTCTGGTCTGTTTACCTTGTACACATGCCTTACAAACCTCATCATCTGAAAACTTCTGTGATGGTAAACCTCTTACCAAGTCCTTTGAGATGAGTTTATTCAAAGTATGTATACTAATATGCCCAAGCTTTTTATGCAAAGCTTTGAATCTTCCTTCAAGGCCTTGATGCATTTTAGCTTATCACCTGCAACACTGTTAGTATTCATAGCATATAGATTGTATGACCTAGGAGCAGTGAGTATGCAATCACCAGATTTCTCATCTTGCACCACACATTTCTTCTTGTAAAAAACAGCTTTATAACATTTATCACATAACTAAGAGATACTAAGCAAATATACTTAAGTCCATCTACCAGATAAACATCATATATAGAATTTGTAGAACCATTACCAATACTACCTATACCAATGATATTGCACTTTGCTTTGTCACCAAGTGTAATTGTTCCTCCAGATTTCTTCGTAAGTTCAGTAAAAAGAGACTTCTTTCCACTCATATGTCTGGAACAACAATTGTCTAATATCCATTTCTGATCTTTCAAGGCCTTGGTGACATCCTACAAAAACAAATCATTTCCTCAACAGGCTATTAGACCAAGTGCAGAACTTTGAGTCATACTCAGAATCAGCCATATTAGGTGGCCTAGTTCCTTTTGGAACCCAAATCTGCCTAACCTGTCTCTTAAGCTGATAAGGATAAGTATTCCTCATAATATCAGGTTCTGATCTTCTGAAGGGACAAGTTAATCTGACATGACCAATTTTTCCACAGTAATGACATTTTGGAGAATGTCTGCTACCAGATTTGACAAAAGTAGTTTGGCCTTTCTTTGGAAAATTTGGATTATAGCCAATCCCACTTTTATGCATTGATTTCAGACTTCCTCCAATAATGAGATTTAGATTATGTTGTGAGCCTGTAAACTTAGCTAGGACCTTCTTGGACTCTTGAAGTTTCTCAGTCAAAGTACAGATCTGTTGTTCTAAATTCTCAGAATGAGCATTTAGATCAGCATATCTTTCAGTTAAAAGAGTGTTTTGATCAACAATCTCTTTTATCTGTGCCTTCAAGACTTTGAACCTGCTGTCCAAGGCCTTGAAGTATTTATCCATCTTTGTCTTAGAAACTTCAACAGTTTTGTTTGAAAATACTAGGTCCAGGTTTTCTTTTACCTGCTCATGTACTTTAATCTTTAAAACAGAAATCTCATTTCTATAACTCTCTTCATTCAAAAACATACTTTTGAGAATTTTAGGAAGTACATCAGATGGACTATCAAGTAAATTTTTTACCATGTCTTCAATGTGTCTGTCTGATGAACTTTCCTCATTATGCTTTGCCATGAAGCATAAGTTTGCTTGCTCTTCTTCTGTGTCTGAATCACTTGATGAATCATAATCGCTCCAGGAAGCCATCATGGCCTTCTTTCTTCTGTTGTCACCATCTTTTTTCTGAAAGTTTCTGTTCTTCTTCTTCTTTTGTGGAGAGTCCCTTACTAAATGATCTGCATCACCACACTCAAAACAATTCATTAATTTAGTTTTATGTGACTGTGATGAAGATTTACCTTTGTAATCCTTGCTGCCTGAGGGTCTTGATCTCTCTCTGTTGTAATCCCTGTTACCAGAGTTTCTTTTCTTTCTGAGAATCCTGGCCAAGGCCTTGGAGATCAATGCTAAAGCCTCTTCATCATCAGGTTCCTCCTCAGTCTCGAGGCTTTGAGATTTTTCACCGTCTTTTGCCTTAAGAGCTAGGTTCTTGATATTTTCACTCAGATCACCTTCCACATCCTTCATTGACATTTCATGAGTGAGCAGCTTTCCTTGTAGATCATCTAGCTGAAGAAGACTCAAGTCCTGAGCTTCCTCAATGGCTGTTGTCTTTGGCTCCAACTTTGCTTTTGGAAAGCTTCTCAGAATCTTTCTGACCTTCTCTTCATTTGAGAACCTATTTCCCAAAGACTCCTGGTTGTTCACCACATCAGTGAATCTTTTGAACATTTCTTTGATGGTTTCATCTGAATTCATCTTGAACAACTCATATTGCCTCAGAAGTATGTTGATTTTTGTCTGCTTAACCTGGCTGGTTCCTTCATATGTCACCACCAATTTATCCCACACTTCTTTGGCACTTTTGCAGTTTGACACTCTATTGAACTCATCTGCATTTAAAGCACAGTATAGCAAATCCATAGCTTTATAGTTTTTGGATACCTTTTCCAGTTCAGTAACTGAGAGATTTTCCTCAGACTTGACAGTTCTGACTCCATCAATTGTAGTGTAATACTCATGAGGACCATTCTGAACTATTGACCATAGTTCCATGTCTTGATCTGTGATGAACATCTTCATCAAAGCCTTCCAATGCATGAAATTGTCACCACAATACAATGGAGGTCTGTTAGCAGCCCTTCCTTGTGAGAATCCACCATCTCCTACATAAGTCATAGTCACCAGATTGTTAGATCTAAAAACAGTGACACAGGCCCTGATACCAATTCAAAGTGTGTAATGTAGACTAAATACAGGACCTAAATACTCTAGAAGGGGGGGGGGGTGAATAGAGTATGGAAACGTTTTTCAAAACTTAAAGTTTAACAGGATAGCTTGGTGTGAAACTTGAAATCTCAAGGCCTTGAGATTTTGTAAACTGTCTGAAACTCACTAAGGCAAAATTGTAAGCTTGAAGGCCTTGAGCTGTGAACAATACTAAACAGCTTTTAAACCCTAGTTTGATTTGAGTTGTGTGGAGCAGATAATAATCAAACAGAAAGGTAAAGAACACAAAGCAATTTACAGAGTTCAGTCCCAATGGACCTAATCTCTGCCTGAGGGATCTAATCCCACCAGGATTGGGCAAACACTTCTTATTACTCACACCGAAAGCCCTAGATCTTCAAGCCTAAGTGATTTCCCTTACACCTATACAGCTTGTGGTTCCAAACCTATCTAGCTCCAACTACTAACTGTTGAGCTAATAAGAACCTCTTGTTGTTCACTTGAACAACCAACCACTAGGTTAAGTGAGGTTTAAGATAATAAAGAGATACACAGATGAAGTACAAATGAAGAACACAGTATAAAGATAAACTATTGAAGTCTGGAAGTGTTCTTCAGGAATGAGTGGATTGACTTGATCTTCAGAAGTCTGGAATGAAGCTTGAATGATTGTGTGTTTGAATGGATGATCTCCCACAAATTTGTCACACCTCTCAGAGTATTCTGCAAGCTCTATTATTTTAAAATTCAAACTAGTCTCTTTTATCCACAGCTGCAACTGATTGAGAGATTTTAGGATCTCAGCTCCTACAAATCCTCCTTCTGTTTTCAACTTAAATTCAAACAGCTTCAGGTGGATATCCTTTGGAGTTTGTTGAGATTTCTCATGCACATTTAACAAACCTGCAAAAGCAAAGAAACACTGCAACAACAAAATCCAACCAACTAACAGTACTGAGACTGTTTGGTTATACAGTTTCTGATAAAACTGTTTGATAAACTCATAACAATAATCTGCATATACTCTAGAACAAATAAGTCATGAAAAACAAGTTTAAGACACTTAGAAGTGAGTAAATAATCACAATATTAAGATTCATAACCTGCAAGAAAGAATCAATCAAGTATTGTAAAAACTGTCAGTACTCAAGGCATATCTCAAGGCCTTGGAGCTCTGAACCTGTTTCACAGCATTTCAAAATTAAGCCCAGATAACTTTGATTCTTCCTGTTCTGATCATCTGCAATTGTGTTAGATATATAAATAGTACAAACCACAAATATATACCATAAACCACTGATTTGCATAATCAGATATCCAATTCTGCAACACAAAGATGTTAGAACACATAGCAGAATAAGCAGTCTCAAGACTTTGAAGTTTCTGTCAATGTCAAGGCCTTGAGATGACTAACAAGCCTTTGCTGCTAATGTCTTAGCCTTTTGTCTTTCATCACTCATAAAAAATTACCAATCAAAGCACATTCAGGGATCTTGACTACACAATTTTGTTATGCGCTTCTTTCCCCAATTAATATAACTTGATGTGAAAGAAAGAAGCCTTGTTGTCATTTTGTTCTTGTCTTTTTCCCCGGTTACCAAAATTGGGATGTGAAAGGTCCAAATAAAATAGACACTGCCATGGTCACTTCTATTCATGAAAAGAAACGGGATTTCATCTCTTCAATCTAAACTTCATCTCTCAAATGCATGAATGCGCCAGCGGGGTTCTCTGCTTCTCTAGTGATAGAAAGTTAGAGAGAGAAAGTCTTGTGACTTTGTCGCAAGTTTCATTTCTTTTCTCTGTCAAAGATTGTTGTTCTCTTGAGAGATTATGAGTGCCACAGACGAATTTGATCTTATTGAAGGTCTTAAACATGTTGACATCCATGGTGAAGATGATCATCTTTCATAGGAGGGTGTAGAGATTGAGCTAAGTGAAGATGAAGCAGAAGAGAGGGTAGCAAAGTGCCACTGTAGTTTAGTTGGGAAGATTATAGCTTCAAGGCCGGTGAATCTGACTGGTCTAAAGAAGACTAGGGCGGAGGTTTGGGGAAACCTAAGAGATTCAAGGTTGAGCATCTAAGCAGAAAGTTCTATTAGATTTCTTCGGAGATGATACGAGTTTGGAGAAAATTCTCAAAGGAAGGTTGCGGTTCTTTAAAAATCATCTTCTTGTTATGCACAAATGGAATCCAGAGGTATTCATTTCAGATGAATGATTCACAATAACTCCTTTTTGGATTCAAGTGTGGCATTTACCAAGCATTTTTATGACAGATAGAGTTTGAAAAAATATTAGTCTCAAGTTCGGGGAAGTTCAGGAAACAAGTCATCGACAAGGCCACTGAATCTGGAAGAGTTGTTCGAATGAAAGTGATGATGGAAGTTAACAAGCCAGTTCTAAGAGATGAAAAACTCAAGCTGTGGTATTATTGATCATGGAGAAAAAGAGTGTAGTCCTTTAAAAGAAGGAAGAATTCCAGTGTTTGAAGCAAAGAAGCTCAGAGCTTCTTACCCAGCATATCTTTGGGTAAGAGATCAAACTAAAAAAGATGAGGATTCTCGAAGTTCTTCAAAACCAGATAAGAGCAGCTTGATCACTGCTCTTCCAGAAGCTCTGAAGAAGAAGATGTCTGAGTTGATGCCGCCTCCGTTAATGTCATTACTATTAGCTGAAAAGTCGCCGGAGAAAGGAAAGGCGAAGAGTCATAGGGAGGAACCGCCAGGTGGGGGTGGTGGAGTCTCGGGAAAGAATCAGTTGCATGCTGCAACAGTCTTCAAATTTTTTTGAAAATTGGTGAAGATGAAGAAGGGGCGGGAAATGAGAATGATGGTTCATTTTCTTCTCATGGACCTAACACTTCACCGTCTTTGGGTTGTATTAGCCCATCAAATTTAGAGGAGACAATTATTAAAAGGTCATATGAGCCCATTGAGTATCTTAATTAATTAATCATTGGTGGAGGGTTTGGAGCCCATGAAAGATGGTTTTCAATCTTTAACGGAGGGTAACATGGTCTTTTCTCAATAACACATTACCTAATCAGAGATAGAATGGGATGAAGGCGTAGACAGAACCCTAATTGGAGTTGAAAGGAAAATTAAAGAAGCAAAGAAAGCTCACCAATGTTGGAAGAGACAAGCCAGAGAACATGGAAGACTGTATCAGCCACAAGCTCCTTTGGAGAAGAAAAGCCTGATACAAAGAGAAGAACACTGGATGGTTGTGGACACAAAAGCACCCTCAGAAGGTAAGACATTGAAGAACTCTGTATATGCTGCTCAATCAGATTTTGTGCGGGTGGAGGAAACCAACCCTAAATGGTCCCAATCAGCCCATTGAGGCTTTTGTCCTCGAATTGTCAGGGTGGAGGCAGAGCCCTGACAATTCAACAATTGAAAATGGTCTCCAGTGATTGTTTGATCCGGATGTCTGTTTTTTATGTTAAACAAATGGAAAGGGGGCTTTATGACAAGAAATTATAGAAATAGAAGATTTTCCAATTGTTTCTGGATTGATGCTCTTGGTAAATATGGTGGATTATGAGTTTTGTTGAAAGATGGTATTAATCTTAAACTTATCAAATTTTACAGTTTTTTCATACATGTCAAGTTTCAATCTGATCAAGGAGATGTTTTACAATTAATATTTGTTTATCTTATCCATAACATAATGTGAGACTTGCACAATTGAGCTCCATCTCTAATTACCTCTATAACTATTCCAAGAGAATTACTATTTGGGTTGATTTCAATGATTTAGTTCATCCTAATGAGAAGGGGGGGGGGGGGTAATCCATTATCTCTTCACTCTTGTTTCCCCTTATTAAATTTTCTTTTTGAAAATAATCTAATTTCAATGATTTAGTTCATCCTAATGAGAAGAAGGAAACATGAACACCGTGTTCTTCCATAAAATGTGTAAGAAAAGAGCCGCCAGGAACAAAATTGATGGCTTACTCGATATTGATGGCCATTGGATTTCCTCGAACGAGGATCTATCTGAGCTTCTCTCAAACCACTATAAATCAATTTTCCTTAAGGCCTCTAATATTCACCACTCGGATTTGGAAAGATGGGATGGCCGGAACCTTCTATCACCTAGGCGCTCCCCAATGCACCTGCAAGTCCTTAATGTTCCTTTATCCTCTGAGGAAGTGAGGCAGACAGTCTTTTCTCTTGGGCCCTATAAGTCTCCTAGGATGGACTCCCATGAATTTTCTTCCACAAGAAATGGGACATTATTAAAATCTCTGTAGTTGAGTCAGTCCTTGCTTTCCTGAATTCAGGTAATCTCTTAACGGAGCTCAACTACTCGTTCATTGCTCTGATCCCAAAATCACTTTCCCCCTTTTCTCCCAAGGATTTTAGTCGTATCAGCCTTTGCTCTCCTTTATAAAGTTATTGCTAAGTTCCTGATAAACAGTCTCGAGATGGTTTTTCCTGACATCATTTCGAAGCAGCAAAGTGCCTTTGTCCCTGGAAGGCAAATATCTGATAACACATTACTTGCAAATGAAGTATTTGCAAAATCAGATCTCAAAACTCAGGAAATGTCCATCTTGGTGCTTTAAAACTCGATATGAGTAAAGCTTTTGATTGGGTTAACTGGGCTTTCCTTGAAAAACGTGCTCAAATCTTTAGGCTTTCCTGGCCATTGGGTATGCCTCCTCCTCCAATGTGTCACAACATCTTCCTTCTCTGTCATTCTCAATGGCCAATCAGGGACAAGTTTCTTTCCAAAGGCGGGCTTGAGACAAGGGTCTTTCCCCATACCTCTTCATTTTGTACTTAGAGGCTCTTTCTGTGTCCATCTAAAATTTGAGCAAGAGCGGTACCTGCCCACGCATCTCTCTGTGTAGGGGAAGAGATAAACTTTCTCATATCTCTTTTGCGGATGACAGTCTTATCTATTTTCAGCCAACGCTAACCACTTATGCTAATCTGGGCTCCTCCTGGATCACTTTAGTATGGTTTCGGGCTTAGACATTAATAAGGAGAAATCCTCGCTGTTTTTGGGTCCAAGTGTCCCTACGGGATTAGGTTAAAATTTTGGCAACTTTCTTGGTATTAGGGTCAATAATGAGATCTGCAATTATCCTGGTTCTCTTGAAATAGCGAGGACCTCACAACTGCAACCTTGTATGAGACCTTACTTTAAATAAATCCTGCTTGGTGCGAAGAAACCTTCATACAATTGTTACCTTCCACTTTTTCGCGAGTATTCCTCTTAGAAGCCATATCAGGAGCAGGCCCCTCTTTCAAAACTTGGTCATTTTCCTCGAAATTCCCTTCATCAATTGTTAGGTCCGTGATATCATCTTGTTCGCAACACGAATAAGTGTTTCAATCGGTGTAACAGTGCATATAACAACTATGAAGCAATTAACATCAATCAATTAACACAAAATATCACAAAAATAATGCAGAAAGCACATCAACCAATTACATCACAATGAATTGATGTTTTAGCCACAACCTATTTATGAAGTTACAGTCCCTTTCACAACATACACAGAAATGGAACAAACCCTTCAATGTTATGGCATTCACATAACTCTATGTAGTGCATAGCGTTACATATTAGCTTATACATGTGGAGTTTTGGAGAGTCTGAAACAATTGCAGACGAAATAATAATGTGATAATAAGGAAATAGTGTAAGAATTTAGCAATCCTTTAATGGTGGTTAAGAGCAAAAACTTTGTACTTACAACACCATGAAAAAATTACCAATTGCGAAGTTCTACTATCCAAATCACCGAAGTGACATGATTACGGGTGAAAAATCATCAGCGAAAAAGATATAGTACTCTCTTCAAAATGAAACAATATCTACATGCATCACCGCAGAAAAAATAATATGGGGTTCCATTTACTAACTCATCTGTAAACATGACGTGAAGATAAATGCCCAATTCACAATTTTTTATAAATAATTCACCAAATTAACCACGTTGGATATAGCGATCCTCCTATTTTCTTTTGAACCCATCCTCACCTGTGAATAACCCTACTCTGTGTGTGTTGTTGTATTGCATTTTATAAGTGCAAATTGGCTAATTTTGCTATTTTAGGACTTGAGATAAGAACTTCGATTAGTAAAAAGTCACATTACATCAGAGTCATGTAGTGAAGGAAGAAAGACATAAGTTATTACAGAAGAAAAACATTTGGCACATACAAACATAAACATCTAACGACACTAGCTTAATAAACAGAATGCTTATTTTGATTAGGTGCGTATGCATTTACATGGCAAGTTTTGGCTAAAATGATTAAATCTTTAGATGGGGAAAACATGTATGCGATTCTCGAGTACACATTTTGCCTTCTACACCATTGACATAGATCACCTGAGGTGAAGTTTATAGTTTACTTTTTCTGTAAACTTTCTCTTCAGCATGTTAGCCAAAGAGAAAGTTTCTGTAAACGGTGGATCTCAAGAGACGTAACAAGTGGCCAATTAACATATTGAATAGAAGGTAACAAGTGGCCAACTTCTATAACCAAACAACTACTTGGTTGGTGTTCACTGTTTGTGTAGTTAAGGTTGCTCAAAAATTGTTTGTGTACATCAATCAGTAAGTTGGGAATATATAACCCATGTTTGTTCTCAAATTTCCTAAATTTCAACAGAAACTAGTAACCCATCGAGAGCCTCATCATATAAGGAATTAATTTCGACAATCAAGCTCAGAAACAACAACAATTGAAGAGAAAAACCATAAATTCAGGAGAAGTGAATATGAACATACCATGCCAATTATTCAGACCAATAGATGGTACTTGTAGCCCGTAGGAATGAAGAAGAACCACTAATTTCACTGAATCAACGGAGTACGAGATTACTGAAATAACGAATGTCGATCTATCTCCAAACCCTAGCCAAAGGGACAAACTGATGAAGCCGTAAAGCCGCTCAATCGCTGATGACTTGATAGCGGAGATACTCTGAACGATTCATGGTTACTGACTTACTGGCTAGTGGGGTTTCGGGGTGGGAGTTTGTGAGTCTCCCTCTATCGCTCCTGTGCCTCCTCCACCTGTGAGTGTGATGCGCAAACTAACGTGCTATTCGCAAGTATATGAATCGAGTAATATCGGGTGTATTTCAAGTCGAGTGATGGTTCCCACGAGAACTGTTTTGGGTTTTTCGAGTGATCATATTTAAATCGCAGAGTATAAAGGAGGAGTGATCTGAGAATGTGTTTACTAACTACGTACTGAAAATAAACAACTAAAAACGTAAATATTTTTTGTGACGTTTTTATGAAATCTCGAAGGTTGTAAAATCTTGGGTTTGAATACTAGGTCCCGGGATCCCCTAGGGTCTCTTCATATTTTCGTTCTTTGTTAGGTATGAAAAAACACAGCAGTTTTAATTATCCGTGCCACGTACCGGTTGTGCAGTAACCTTTCAGATCCTACACGCTATTACGTTTCTGCAGACTGTCAGATTCCTGTTAAGCTGCCTAAGTCTGCAGTCTCGTTCTAAGTCTGCTAGGGTTTCTAGCCCGTCCTGATGGCCCGGGTCAGATTCTCCAAAAGTTGGTCTATACGTTTGGCTAGCCCTATCTCCCTTTCTCTGATCGGTCTATCAGGGTAAGGTACTAAATCCTGTCTTTTTTTTCCTAACCCTAACCTGACGTTTTCACCTACATGCTCGGGTGTGAAGCAATTCTGGTTCGCGACTCTGATCATGCATAAACTATAATATTCAAAGACAGAATAACTGATAAAAACTGTTGAATTAAGATAGTACGATCATGAGTTCAATACCGAAACATCGAATAATCTCTGAGTACGAAATAGAACCTAGGTAAAAGTTTAGCTACTAAACGACATAACTAAATAACAAAGTTTCGTAAATTAAGAGAGAGAGTAAAAGCAAACTAGGTCTTCGAATGTGGATTCGTGCTTCTGTGCTCTCCGTGAATGCTCCCAAACTTCTTCCTTGGATGTGTTGTCCCTAAAATGAGCCCTGGACGAGTCTTTATAAAGTGCTAAAGACGTTTCTAGAAACTGCCGAAATAACAAAATTGCCATTGATCAAAATCTGTCTCGGAATACGCGCTGTCTGCGTATATACGCACCCTCTCTGCGTATATACGCAGCCAGCAACTTCTCAACTCCCCATTTTCCTGTGTGTGCGTATATACGCACATGATATGCGTATATATGCTGTAAGTGGCATGCTATCTCCGTTTCTCTCTCCTCTTATGCGTATGATGCTCCTTTGTGCGTATGTAACCCCCTGGAAATATTGCTGACTGAATCGGGACGCCAAAATCCAGACTCGACTTCCGAAAACCCGGGCTTGGTGCCAAATGAACAAAATACCCCAGGGTCAGAACTGCCCCAGAAATCATCAAAAACATGAAACAGTTACTCACGAATCCGGACACTGGGAACCGAGACTCCTTACTTAGCGTGGCCTGCCTGGGACCCACACTTGACGGAAGACAGCTTTTGAGCCGGACTCCGTTTCAGCATTAGAACCTGTTTTCGGAAAGCCCTTGACGTCTAGTTCTCTTGCCAGTGGTTTCACTTCAAAATTCCAAGTCAAGCTCCAAATTTTGTCACCCGAGCGCATCCCGATCATTCTAGGTTTTGGCGTTTTCAGCTTCCTCGGCTCTCGCTGCTGCAATCCTGCTTCATTCCCAGCTCCTGCACAAGTCCTGTCCATGCGTAGACAACGGGAACAAAAACCCGTGATCATATCTCGAAATGCGCAAAATACGCAGAAATGTAGGAAGAGCAAATAAACATCTCGTTCCTTAAACCGAGGCTTTCCGAGGGTGAATTATGGCTAAAACACGGCTTTCCGCTACAATGGCACGTCAAATCAGGCTAAAAGATAAACCTTATTTGGGCGTTATCAAATACCCCGCACTAAACATTGCTCGTCCCGAGCAACCTCTTGCATACTACCCTGGATTGCATAAAACTCTATTTTTGCATACCCTACCCTTGTATCCACTCATTTCATACTCTTTTGACCCGAACGTTACAACCAGACGACTCGATAGACAGAACGACTTATAACATAATATACACTGACTCGATAGACAAAGACTCAAAATGTACACAAGACAAAATTATTTTTGGCGAGATTGGGCAATCTCCAAAACGTAACCGGTGTGTCCTTGAGACCGCACCCTTTTTCAGAAAATACTTCCCTGCAAGCGATCAGTAAGTCTGAACATATTTCTTGGTGGAAACAGGCACTGGCTCCAAGTACTGTTACTTCCATCATCAGCCTGAGCAAATCCCTAGTTAGCCTACCATCCGAGCAATTTCCGAATCAAGGTTCTAAGTCTAACAGGTAGATATATATATATATATATATATATATATATATCAAGGTAAGGCACAATCCTACTTGTTATGACATTCTCAGAATTTCCCAAACTCACACCCCTCACCGAGATCCCAAAAAACTTACCGAAACACCTAAGCTCCTGCTTTTTCAATCTCCTTGACCACCGGTGTGTCTTCGCCGTCCTCGCGGACACAAATATGAAGCAGTGAAAATGTCTCAAAAATTGTGCTACCAACTCAGCTTTTCAACTAAATAACATAAATAACTGAAAAACTATTGTGCACAAGAGAATCCGGAAGGGGGAACTCCGTGTACACCAAAGGCAGAGGATAGAAATGGCACAGGAAATGTTGGGTTGTTTGTAGGGAGAGATTAAGGCAGTAGCACTGTATGAGAGAGAGACACGAGTGTGGCAGAGCTTTCGCGTATGTCTGGTCGTTCTTCTCTGTATGGAAGGGTTAATGATCCTATATATAGCAGAGAATATGACCGTTGTAGTGTGGTTAATGCGCCCATCAATGGCGGCTTAATTAGCTTAACCACAACGGCATGTTCGTCCGCGTATATAGGGACCGTTACAGCACGTTATACGCGTATACCGAAACCGTTATGGTGTTGACCGGGTTTGACCGGATTGACCGGTTTTATGGAGCTCGTGCTATAAATCTCTCAAAAAGAGTTACTAAAGGTCGCGCGCGAGCTTGGCTCGCACGCGTCAGGACTTACTCTAGCCTCCAGACCACTAAGTCCCTACAAGTCCCGTGCAGTGGTATGCGTGGGCCCTGTCTCGCAGCCCCCACGTGGATCAGCGCGGCTGGTGATCCAGTGTGTGTGGAGAACAATATGGTGTACTAGATGATTGCCATGTGGCTGAGATCTTCTTGTCCAGAAAGCACTATCTACATTAGCCCCCTTTCTGCGCGTGAAGACTCATAGCCGGATAGGCTTCCATGCGCAGGAACCAACGTACGCGTCGCCGCCACGCACCAATTCAAATACACGCAAGTTCAGCCCCCGTGCGTGCCATTATGACCTAAACCCCTAGAGTCGTGTCGTCTGGTCTTTTAGGGTTTTAGGCGTGACGTCAGCTTGTCCTGTGATTGCGCGATTCGACGGTGACGGTTGCGATTCGACTACTGAAAGGACGCAACCCCTCATTGTTTTTGGACAAATACTATGTACTCTCCATTGTTGCAAAGCATCATTTCTTTCTCTTAAAGTGAATGATACCCGAAAGCCTTCAAGAGAAGATTCAGATAATCAATCACCAGTTCTCTCTTGTCAATCGTCTTCTTCAACTGTGCGCATCCAAGCAAGCTTTACCAAAACAAGGTTGGCCTTGTTCAATTTTGTTTAATGTTCCGATATATGCTTTGAACTTTGCTGGATCTGCAAACCCATGATTCTCCAAAACATATTATCCACTGAAAACTATGAAGGAGTCCTTGCTTTTTGAATCCAACCTTGATTTAATCCCCAGATTGTAAGGGGTTTGAATGTAGAGTTTCTGAAATCCCCAATAATGCAAACTATTCTGAATTTCAATCTCCAAAATTGACATTGGACTGTTCATCTTTCTCCCAATAAATCTTCGTATGCCTTGCACTGAATCTTGAAATTCAAACTAAAGTATGTGTATTTCTCCCCCCTTTTTTCTTACTTTTCCGCAGGAATGGCAAAGACAAAAGGAACCAAACCCATTAAGGAGGTCGAAGAAATACCTGATCTCCCCCTGACCTTGTGGCGAAAAGCCCCCTATCTGGGTGGCAAAGATTTTCACCATGCTAGGGTTAAGGTGAAGAACCTGCCGATTCCAGTCTCTTCTGACAAATTGCAAACGTTGACCCCTCCAGTTAACGCGGCCATTCTCGAATATTCGAAGGACGTAGTTCGATTGGGGGTCGAAAATGGGTTTTTCCCGTACACTACGATTTCCACTCAAGCGTTTGTTCAGAAATAGGACTTCATGGATGAGTGGATTGACCATGTACTGACCAATCATGCCGTTACTTTAAACGATGATGGAATTTATTTTGCAGTCCGTGCTATGAAGGGTGCTGCCGTGAAGCTGGACCAGCCCATGCTTCTAAACCTTCTTTCGCGTTACTCGCCTGCGACTCACACATTTCACTTTGCTGAGTTCGAGGATGCCCCCACTCTTGAAGATGTACACATGATGTATGATCTATCTCCTGTGGGTGAGGTGGATCCTTTGAGTCCCTTGAGAACTGATGCAGAGATTGCCTTGTACAAGCAGATGGAGGAGTGCTTATCAGAGGTGAAGAAAATTTCCACCCGGTGGACTCCCACAGAACTTCTTCCTGACTGGCAGTTGGTAGACACATCTGCGAAGAACACTTGGAACAAGTGGGTGCAATACTTCTTTCGCGATTATGCGAACAGTAGTATCACTAAGAAGCTTTTGAGCCGAAACCCGAAGGCTAAAAACTATGTGAATGGCAAGGGTTATCACTTGACCCTATGCGCCTTCCTCTGCGCCTGGTTGTCGAGGTATCTGATCGATGGCCATCCGCGGTACCTCCTCTCGCGTAGGCGGCTTGTCCTTTTCTTCCTTTCTTGTTACCATCACTCCTGCGGGTGGCTGATCTTTGATGTCCTCCCAACGAGGCAAAGGAGTGGGGTTGAACGGCCCTGGTATCTGCTCATCTGCCATCTCAGTGAACCATACCGCCTCACTGAGATGCGCTTCATCCATGTTAAAAGGATTTATCGAAGCTGGTGTCTCCACAATTCTATCATTCCAAATAGCTTTCATCACTTGGTGGGCTGTTGAAGGGACAGCATCAAAGCGATGAATCCAGGCCCGGCCTATAATCATGTGATACGTGGTGTTCGCATCTATGACATAGAATTTTGCTGAACACTTGATTTTTCCAACCTGGACACCCAGGCGGATCCATCCTATCGTCAATCTGGAGTCGCTTCCGAATCCCATCAGCGGGGATGGACGCTTGACGATCTTGTGCTCTGGGATTCCTTCTAACTTCAGAGTATGGAGTGAAACAACGTTAACTGCTGCTCCTCCGTCTACAAATGCTCTTTTGAAATCCACACCGTTGATGACTGCTGTTACATATGGAGGCTTCTAGTGGCTCGCATCTGTCTTCTTATCGCTTGCGGAGAAGGTTATGACCTTTTCTGTAGAGCGAGATGCCCTGACAACCTTTCCATTGGAGACTACGATATCCTCCTCGTAATATTCTGCTATCCTCAGGATCGCCTTTGTCATCTCCATCCGACATTTATCTGAGAAGTTCATCTCATCAAAGAACCTGCTGAACCCGTGCACCCCATCATCCGATCTGCACGTTCGTCCTCTGTGTCTATACTGTAATCCTCGTCGTTGTGGATCTCGGCAATGATGGGTAGGCCATCCTCTGCAACCTCTTCAAGGTCCACAATCGAGATCATGGCGACCTCTTTGCCCTTTGGCTCTTGCTCCGCATGGGCAGGGAGTGGATTGCTTCGCACATCCTGCCTTTGATCGCTGACGATCAGTTCGCCATTCTTCATCTTTTGGCTTACCATGATTCTGAGCTTCTTGCAATCAGCTGTGGGGTGCATGATCTTTCCGTGACATTCCCACCACTTCGGGTCTCTCACCATTTCCCTGGAAGGTGCTTTTTCGAGCGGCGGCAAGATACCGTCCTCACGCCATTGTCTGCACAGGTCGCTCGCTTCCTCTACCGAGCATGGCAGGGGTGGCGCATCAAAGTTCACTACCTTCGGCTGCTTTTGGGGAGAGATTGTATTTACTTCAGCCTCACATCCCCTCTTGTAGCTGAATCTTCCAATTTTAAAAGTGGTCCCACCCGAGGATCTCTTAGGGGCGTTCCTCTTTTTCTGCCTCTCTACTATAGGCTCGATATTCTTCGTGCATTCGATTAGCTTCGAAAACGTAGGTGTTTGAAGGTTGATAAGCATACCTTTGTACTCGTTTCGCATGCATTGCAGGCATATCTCCATGAGTCTGCTTTCGAGTATCACATCTTTCCATTCCAAGGAATTGGCCCTGAACTTCTTGATGAGTGTTATTCCATCCTCCTCGCGCTTCTGATACATCCGCGAGAGGTGAATCATTGTCACCTTTTCCTCCATCTGGAAGAACTTAGTGTAAAACTTCTGGACCATGTCGTCACAGGTCTTCACGGATCCGGCTTCCAACGTCCTGTACCACTTGTAAGCCACATTCCCCAGGGATTTCGGGAACTCGCGCATCAGCAGCTTAGGATCAGCCCCATACGGCCCCATTACGTCAATGAAGCGCATGACATGCTCATGGGCGTTTCCATTGACATCTTCAAACTTGTCCCATTTAGGAGCCTTGTACCCAGCAGGATTAGGCATGAGGTAAATCTCTCGTGGAATAGGCGGATCGTTGTCAAGCTTCGGGATGATGGTATCCGCGAACGATTGGTGAGCCAAAATGGTGTCTATGCGCCGTTGCAGCGACGTCATACACTCCGGAGCACTTCCCTCGGCAGCGGGAGGAGGGTTTGCCGAAGGCGGAGGCGACACATACGTCGCAGGAGAGCTAGGAACATATTGTGAATTCACGTTACCCCACATTGCCGTTGAAGGAGGCAAGGGATACTGTGAGGCCGGATTAGGTGCCAAAGTTGAAGGTTGAGGAACGTGAGTAGCAAGAGGCAACATTTGAGCTGTTGACCCATGAATTGAGGGTAGCTACGCAGTTGCCGGTGGAGTTTGCAGATTAGGATTGGATGGTGTTGTTGACACTCCCAATCCTTGAGTGGTGGAGGCTCCTCCTCCCTGAGAGACGGTGATGGCTGGTGTGGGGTTTGGAGCGAGAGTCCCCAGGACAGCCATTATTCGTTCTAGCTGTGCAGATTGAGCTTTGAGAGCCTTCGCCTGATTCTGGATGGTGGCATCCAAGGCTTCTAGTGTCGGAGCTTCACCGGTAGCTGTAGGAGTACGGCGGGCCTCCTCTCCCGAGGTGGTTTCCGTGGAAGGCGATCTGTTACTGACATCATCCTCATGAGACATGGTTGCTTGCAATGGTAAGTTCACGTCGGGTTCACCAAAATGTGCACAAGAGAATCCGGCAGGGGGAACTCCGTGTACACCAAAGGCAGAGGATAGAAATGGCACAGGAAATGTTGGGTTGTGTGTAGGGAGAGAGTAAGGCAGTAGCACTGTATGAGAGAGAGACAGGAGTGTGGCAGAGCTTTCGCGTATGTCTGGTCGTTCTTCTCTGTATGGAAGGGTTAACGATCCTATATATAGCAGAGAATATGACCGTGGCAGTGTGGTTAATGCGCCCATCAATGGCGGCTTAATTAGCTTAACCACAACGGCACGTTCGTCCGCGTATATAGGGACCGTTACAGCACGTTATCCGCGTATACCGGAACCGTTTATCGGGTTGACCGGGTTTGACCGGATTGACCGGGTTTATGGAGCTAGTTCCATAAATCTCTCAAAAGCAGTTACTAAAGGTCGCGCGCGAGCTTGGGTTGCACGCGACAGGACTTACTCTAGCCTCTAGACCACTGAGTCCCTAAAAGTCCCGTGCAGTGGTATGCGAGGGCCTTGTCTCGCAGCCCCCACGTGGATCCGAGCGGCTGGTGATCCAGTGTGTGTGGAGCACAATATGGTGTACTAGATGATTGCCATGTGGCTGAGATCTTCTTGTCCACAAAGCACTATCTACAACTATAAAACTAGAACATTACTTTTTTATTTTTTTTCTTTTTCATTTTCTTCTTTTTTGTTTCATTTTTTTTTCTTTATTTTTTTTCTTTTCTTTTTTTTCGTTTATTTTTCTCTTTTTATTATTTTTTTTCATTTTTTTACACTAATATATACATAAACAAATACAAGAATGATATTAAACAAAACTGGCCAAAGCTGAGTGGGTAGAAATAAAATGCTGTCGTGGGGTACGATAGATGTCCTCATGTGAATTACCCCCACACTAATTCTGAAGCGCTGATCCTGCTGTCGGGATGATACTGTGCAGTCCCAACGAACCTCCTCCTCACCAAAGATGTAGAAAAACGGCACGACCACCGATTGACCCCACAACCCCCGGAACCCAATTTGTGCCGGAAGATATCTCGCATGCGACTAACTTCACCTGTGGTCACTTGTAATGCAGTGATCCACCTCCGAAAATTAATGCAATCGCCACTAATTCACCATGTCCTCCCCTCAAAAAACGTGTCAATGTCGAAACTGTCTGAAATCTGATATGTCATGAAGCTCTCCCATCTAAAACCCTCCCTAACTCACTCGCTATGTCATAACGCGTAGAATATCCAACTAACGACTGATGAAGGTCTCAAAGAAGGCTTCCTAAGCTAAAGTGTAAACGACTTCAAACAGGTTTACTATTTGGACATAGGGGTAAGAAACAGGACGTGAGGTCCCTTGATAAGCAATGACTCCACCGAAAGATGCGATGACCGTGACGGCGTCCGTGGGCGGGTTGTCGACTACCTAAATGACGGCGGTGTGTCAACTAATCGGATCCCTAGCTCAGGTGATAACTACTCTCGGATTCCAAGGAGCACTGGCTCTCACCTATCTACTGTACCTCGGTGCAAGTTTTCTTTTCTGTCAAAGGACTATCATTCATTTCTCTCCAGTTTCCGTTATTTCGATTGCTCTTTCTCAAAATTTTATGATTTTTAATTTTTAGGATTTTTTTTTTCGGAATTTTTGATTTTTTTAAATAACTATATACCATGCAAGGTCATAAAAAGTTGGTGGGTAGACTCAAATAAAGAAAACGTGCTAACTCAATAAAATAAAACTCAAACTGCAAATGAATACGAAAAATGTGCAGACCGGGTTAATGCGGACACGACTATCCACCCCCACACGAAGGGATGGCATGCCCTCATGACATGTACTGATCTGGCCGAAATGTCGGGTCGGACCTGATCCCGAATGAACTGGACAGAGTGCCAGGTGAACTGCTGGTGGACCGGAACCTAGGACTGCTTGGCGCTGTCTCGGTGTCGGTCTCGGCACTGGCCGCTTGGCGGGCACATGCTGGCGGCGTCCTATCAGCCTGAGAACTAGACCGACTATCCGATTGCGCAGGGGTCGGGTCATCGTCATGGAAACTCGACTCGTACTCACCGGACCAACTGGTCGAGAACTCACTGGAATAGGTGGGTGGAAAATACAGAGGAAGCGCGACCTCTCATCCGACGCTCCTTGCGGCAACTCGCTGCTCCTCCCTTAGACTAGTAAAAGTTGCAGCCTGATCCTTGTCCACCTTCTGGGCGGTCCGTCGGTTATGCTGAAACATCTTCCATAGCTTCCCACACTCTTCGTGAATGGGTCAATGATGGATTTCTTATCGGACTCCATCCTCTCTTCTACCCTGGTCAGTTTCTGCTCGAATACTACACGGTGGTATGGTCGGGTCACGGTCAGGGGCCCGAGACGGTCTGGTAGGCTCAGCACGGGCTGTCCATGGTGGTATACTCGGGTCAGGGTGGGCCAGCTGACTAGACTCACCATCTCTCATAGTAGGGCGCTCCTGGGTGGACCGCCTCGCAGGGGCAGGGCAGGGGTAGGTACAGGTGTAGGACGATCCTGAGTCGAACGCCGTCGGGACACAGGGGTAGGATCCGGGACCCGACTCTCACGAGTCGAGCGCCTTCTAGGCGCAGGGGCGGGTGCATGCCCATCCTCGTCCATGGGGTCATCATCATCACCATCATTCAAAATCACCCTCTAGGTTGATGAATGCATCGTTGGGGCCAGGGGCCTCACGGCGTCGGGATACCATCTTCCTATACTCTCTCAAGGCTGGTGGATCTATGTCACCTTCTAGGTCATGCATGTAAATACTATCATCCCGAGCAAGTTTGGTGATCAGCTTGCTGTACCCGAGCCCCTTCAGGCTCTTGGACGCATTCCTCTCCAGGATATAAGTCCGAATAAGATGTGAGCTGTCGCAACATGAGGGAGTAAACAACGAGGACAAGCTCATAATCAAGATAGGTGAAGTGCTGGATCCCCACAATGCGGTTCACCACCCACTCTGCCCACCACCTAGCCTGTGGGCTTAAATATTGAGAGTGCAGCTTAAAGCCTCCCTGACCTTCCTCGTCTCCCTCAAAGTGGGCCCCCTAGCCCAAGCGGTCAAAACCCATAACACATCATCGTCAGCTGGCAGATTAGCCTGTACTAAATTATAAGACAAAAGCTCATCTGTCGGGGCTATCCCATACCCTGATGAATTGACTATGGGGTCAGTAAAATATAATCCCTAGACCCAACGTGGGTCCCGATTCTGAGCTGAATCGACATACAACAAATTATTAAAGAATTCCACGGTCAAGGAAGAACTAGACACCCCAACGAACGGTTCTGATTACGGTTCTGGTCAATCACAGGTTTGACTATGTCCATTTCAAAAAATACGAAAAACATGCAGAAACAGAAACTAGTTAACGTGCGCGTGAGTTGTGCGTCTCAGCAAATAATTCACCTAGAATCTACCAGACGTCCACACGGAACGGAAACCAAGAAAATTCGCAAAAAAATAATGACCCGGCTACGGGTCGTGCTTAAAACTGAAAATTAAAGAGAAAGAAAGTGATTTGGACCTGCCCTCAAAAGGGTGTGTCCTTGAGACCGCACCCTTTTTCAGAAAATACTTCCCTGCAAGCGATCGGTAAGTCTGAACATATTTCTTGGTGGAAACAAGCACTGGCTCCAAGTACTGTTACTTCCGTCATCAGCCTGAGCAAATCCCTAGTTAGCCTACCATCCGAGCTATTTCCGAATCAAGGTTCTAAGTCTAACAGGTATATATATATATATATATATATATATATATATATATATATATATATCAAGGTAAGGCACAATCCTACTTGTTATGACATTCTCAGAATTTCCCAAACTCACACCCCTCCACGAGATCCCAAAAAACTTACCGAAACACCTAAGCTCCTGCTTTTTCAATCTCCTTGACCATCGGTGTGTCTTCGCCGTCCTCGCGGACACAAATATGAAGCAGTGAAAATGTCTCGAAAATTGTGCTACCAACTCAGCTTTTCAACTAAATAACATAAATAACTGAAAAACTATTGTGCACAAGAGAATCCGGAAGGGGGAACTCCGTGTACACCAAAGGCAGAGGATAGAAATGGCACAGGAAATGTTGGGTTGTTTGTAGGGAGAGATTAAGGCAGTAGCACTGTATGAGAGAGAGACAGGAGTGTGGCAGAGCTTTCGCGTATGTCTGGTCGTTCTTCTCTGTATGGAAGGGTTAACGATCCTATATATAGCAGAGAATATGACCGTTGTAGTGTGGTTAATGCGCTCATCAATGGCGGCTTAATTAGCTTAACCACAACGGCATGTTCGTCCGCGTATATAGGGACCGTTACAGCACGTTATACGCGTATACCGGAACCGTTATGGGGTTGACCGGGTTTGACCGGATTGACCGGGTTTATGGAGCTCGTGCCATAAATCTCTCAAAAAGAGTTACTAAAGGTCGCGCGCACGCGACAGGACTTACTCTAGCCTCCAGACCACTAAGTCCCTACAAGTCCCGTGCAGTGGTATGCGAGGGCCCTGTGTCGCAGCCCCCACGTGGATCAGC
This sequence comes from Linanthus parryae, assembly GCA_023055425.1. Taxonomy (NCBI): domain Eukaryota; kingdom Viridiplantae; phylum Streptophyta; class Magnoliopsida; order Ericales; family Polemoniaceae; genus Linanthus; species Linanthus parryae. The sequence continues at coordinate 101,977,100 of JALGPY010000002.1, forward strand.
GCGGCTGGTGATCCAGTGTGTGTGGAGAACAATATGGTGTACTAGATGATTGCCATGTGGCTGAGATCTTCTTATCCTGAAAGCACTATCTACATTAGCCCCCTTTCTGCGCGTGAAGACTCATAGCCGGATAGGCTTCCATGCGCAGGAACCAACGTACGCGTCGCCGCCACGCACCAATTCAAATACACGCAAGTTCAGCCCCGGTGCGTGCCATTATGACCTAAACCCCTAGAGTCGTGCCGTCTGGTCTTTTAGGGTTTTAGGCGTGACGTCAGCTTGTCCTGTGATTGCGCGATTCGACGGTTACGGTTGCGATCCGACTACTGAAAGGACGCAACCCCTCATTGTTTTTGGACAAATACTATGTACTCTCCATTGTTGCAAACCATCATTTATTTCTCTTAAAGTGAATGATACCCGGAAGCCTTCAAGAGAAGATTCAGATAATCAATCACCAGTTCTCTCTTTTCAATCGTCTTCTTCAACTGTGCGCATCCAAGCAAGCTTTACCAAAACAAGGTTGGCCTTGTTCAATTTTGTTTAATGTTCCGATATATGCTTTGAAATTTGCTGGATCTGCAAACCCATGATTCTCCAAAACATATTATCCACTGAATACTATGAAGGAGTCCTTGCTTTTTGAATCCAACCTTGATTTAATCCCCAGATTGTAAGGAGTTTGAATGTAGAGTTTTTGAAATCCCCAATAATGCAAACGATTCTGAATTTCAATCTCCAAAATTGACATTGGACTGTTCATCTTTCTCCCAATAAATCTTCATATGCCTTGCACTGAATCTTGAAATTCAAACTAAAGTATGTGTATTTCTCCCCCCTTTTTTCTTGCTTTTCCGCATGAATGGCAAAGACAAAAGGAACCAAACCCATTAAGGAGGTCGAAGAAATACCTGATCTCCCCCAGACCTTGTGGCGAAAAGCCCCCTATCTGGGTGGCAAAGATTTTCACCATGCTAGGGTTAAGGTGAAGAACCTTCCGATTCTAGTCTCTTCTGACAAATTGCAAACGTTGACCCCTCCAGTTAACGCGGCCATGCTCGAATATTCGGAGGACGTAGTTCGATTGGGGGTCGAAAATGGGTTTTTCCCGTACACTGCGATTTCCACTCAAGCGTTTGTTCAGAAATAGGACTTCATGGATGAGTGGATTGACCATGTACTTACCAATCATGCCGTTACTTTCAACGATGCTGGAATTTATTTTGCAGTCCGTGCTATGAAGGGTGCTGCCGTGAAGCTGGACCAGCCCATGCTTCTAAACCTTCTTTCGCGTTACTCGCCTGCGACTCACACATTTCACTTTGCTGAGTTCGAGGATGCCCCCACTCTTGAAGATGTACACATGCTGTATGATCTATCTCCTGTGGGTGAGGTGGATCCTTTGAGTCCCTTGAGAACTGATGCAGAGATTGCCTTGTACAAGCAGATAGAGGAGTGCTTATCAGAGGTGAAGAAAATTTCCACCCGGTGGACTCCCACAGAACTTCTTCCTGACTGGCAGTTGGTAGACACATCTGTGAAGAACACTTGGAACAAGTGGGTGCAATACTTCTTTCGCGATTATGCGAACAGTAGTATCACTAAGAAGCTTTTGAGCCGAAACCCGAAGGCTAAAAACTATGTGAATGGCAAGGGTTATCACTTGACCCTATGCGCCTTCCTCTGCGCCTGGTTGTCGAGGTATCTGATCGATGGCCATCCGCGGCACCTCCTCTCGCGTAGGCGGCTTGTCCTTTGCTTCCTTTCTTGTTACCATCACTCCTGCGGGTGGCTGATCTTTGATGTCCTCCCAACGAGGCAAAGGAGTGGGGTTGAACGGCCCTGGTGTCTGCTCATCTGCCATCTCAGTGAACCATACCGCCTCACTGAGATGCGCTTCATCCATGTTAAATGGATTTATCGAAGCTGGTATCTCCACAATTCTATCATTCCAAATAGCTTTCATCACTTGGTGGGCTGTTGAAGGGACAGCATCAAAGCGATGAATCCAGGCCCGGCCTATAATCATGTGATACGTGGTGTTCGCATCTATGACATAGAATTTTGCTGAACACTTGATTTTGCCAACCTGGACACCCAGGCGGATCCATCCTATCGTCAATCTAGAGTCGCTTCCGAATCCCATCAGCGGGGATGGACGCTTGACGATCTTGTGCTCTGGGATTCCTTCTAACTTCAGAGTATGGAGTGAAACAACGTTAACTGCTGCTCCTCCGTCTACAAACGCTCTTTTGAAATCCACACCGTTGATGATTGCTGTTACATATAGAGGCTTCTGGTGGCTCGCATCTGTCTTCTTATCGCTTGTGGAGAAGGTTATGACCTTTTCTGTAGAGCGAGATGCCCTGACAACCTTTCCATTGGAGACTACGATATCCTCCTCGTAATATTCTGCTATCCTCAAGATCGCCTTTGTCATCTCCATCCGGCAATTCTCTGAGAAGTTCATCTCATCAAAGAACATGCTGAACCCGTGCACCCCATCATCCGATCTGCACGTTCGTCCTCTGTGTCTATACTGTAATCCTTGTCGTTGTGGATCTCGGCAATGATGGGTAGGCCATCCTCTGCAACCTCTTCAAGGTCCACAATCGAGATCATGGCGACCTCTTTGCCCTTTGGCTCTTGCTCCGCATGGGCAGGGAATGGATTGCTTCGCACATCCTGCCTTTGATCGCTGACGATCAGTTCGCCATTCTTCATCTTTTGGCTTACCATGATCCTGAGCTTCTTGCAATCAGCTGTGGGGTGCATGACCTTTCCGTGACATTCGCACCACTTCGGGTCTCTCACCATTTCCCTGGAAGGTGCTTTTTCGAGCGGCGGTAAGATACCGTCCTCACGCCATTGTCTGCACAGGTCGCTCGCTTCCTTTACCGAGCATGGCAGGGGTGGCGCATCAAAGTTCACTACCTTCGGCCGCTTTTGGCGCGAGATTGTATTTACTTCAGCCTCACGTCCCCTCTTGTAGCTGAATCTCCCAATTTTAAAAGTGGTCCCGCCCGAGGATCTCTTAGGGGCGTTCCTATTTTTCTGCCTCTCTACTATAGGCTCGATATTCTTCGTGCATTCGATTAGCTTCGAAAACGTAGGTGTTTGAAGGTTGATAAGCATACCTTTGTACTCGTTTCGCATGCATTGCAGGTATATCTCCATGAGTCTGCTTTCGAGTATCACATCTTTGCATTCCAAGGAATGGCCCTGAACTTCTTGATGAATGTTATTCCATCCTCCTCGCGCTTCTGATACATCCGCGAGAGGTGAATCATTGTCACCTTTTCCTCCATCTGGAAGAACTTAGTGTAAAACTTCTGGACCATGTCGTCACAAGTCTTCACGGATCCGGCTTCCAACGTCCTGTACCACTTGTAAGCCACATTCCCCAGGGATTTCGGGAACTCGCGCATCAGCAGCTTAGGATCAGCCCCATACGGCCCCATTACGTCAATGAAGCGCATGACATGCTCATGGGCGTTTCCATTGACATCTTCGAACTTGTCCCATTTAGGAGCCTTGTACCCAGCAGGATTAGGCATGAGGTATATCTCTCGTGGAATAGGCGGATCGTTGTCAAGCTTCCGGATGATGGTATCCGCGAACGATTGGTGAGCCAAAATGGTGTCTATGCGCCGTTGCAGCGACGTCATACACTGCGGAGCACTTCCCTCGGCAGCGGGAGGAGGGTTTGCCGAAGGCGGAGGCGACACATGCGTCGTAGGAGGGCTAGGAAAATATTGTGAATTCACGTTACCCCACATTGCCGTTGAAGGAGGCAAGGGATACTGTGAGGCCGGATTAGGTGCCAAAGTTGGAGGTTGAGGAACGTGAGTAGCAAGAGGCAACATTTGAGCTGTTGACCCATGAATTGAGGGTAGCTACGCAGTTGCCGGTGGAGTTTGCAGATTAGGATTGGATGGTGTTGTTGACACTCCCAATCCTTGAGTGGTGGAGGCTCCTCCTCCCTGAGAGACGGTGATGGCTGGTGTGGGGTTTGGAGCGAGAGTCCTCAGGACAGCCATTATTCGTTCTAGCTGTGCAGATTGAGCTTTGAGAGCCTTCGCCTGATTCTGGATGGTGGCATCCAAGGCTTCTAGTGTCGGAGCTTCACCGGTAGCTGTAGGAGTACGGCAGGCCTTCTCTCCCGAGGTAGTTTCCCTGGAAGGCGATCTGTTACTGACATCATCCTCATGAGACATGGTTGCTTGCAATGGTAAGTTCACGTCGGGTTCACCAAAATGTGCACAAGAGAATCCGGCAGGGGGAACTCCGTGTACACCAAAGGCAGAGGATAGAAATGGCACAGGAAATGTTGGGTTGTGTGTAGGGAGAGAGTAAGGCAGTAGCACTGTATGAGAGAGAGACAGGAGTGTGGCAGAGCTTTCGCGTATGTCTGGTCGTTCTTCTCTGTATGGAAGGGTTAACGATCCTATATATAGCAGAGAATATGACCGTGGCAGTGTGGTTAACGTTCTTCTCTGATTGGTACCTCCTCGTGTTTTTTATTCTCCAAACGTGATAAATGGTCACCAATACATTTTCCACCCCTTTCTTTACCTTTATCTCTATGTCCAATTCTTGCATCAACAATACCCACTGGATCAGTCTGGGCTAGGCATTTTTCTTGGTGAGTAAATATTTAGGGGTCGCATGATCAGTAAAGATAGTCACCTGAGCATTGTTCAAAGTCCGACTAGCATAGTAAATGACATGAGCCACCTTGTCGTTTCGCTATCCTAGAACTGCGCCCAACGCATAGTCACTAGCATCACACATGAGCTCAAATTGTAGGGTCCAGTCCGGTGTGGTGATGACGGGTGCGCTAATAAACTTTTCTTTGAGAAAATCAAAATGTAATTTGCACTCCGCATTGAAATCAAAGACTGCATCTTTCTCAAGAAACCCAGACAAAGGCTTTGTGATCTTTGAGAAGTCTTTAATGAAGCGCCGATAAAACTCTGCATGTTCTAAGAAACTCCTTACTCCTTTGACAGAAGTAGGGTAGGGAAGTTTCTTAATCACCTTAAGCGTGACAAGCTTTATCGAACCCAAATGACTTGTCGTGGACCAATTAGTACTATTAACTTCATGTGGGAAGCAATTTAGAGAATTTTATAAACTAAATAATTGAAAAGACAAAACGGGTATTAAAATATTGAGATTTAAGATGGGAGAAACAACCAGGACACCTCGTTTGGGGGATTGCTAGGATTTTCAACTTATGGAATTACACGTTTCGTGAAACATTGATGAATTTGCCCATGTCAAACAAGCAATATTCAACTACCGAGTTACCAAATAGTTATACTACGCATAAGGATAGTCAAAACAGAGTTGATAAGTTCCCATTTCCCTAAACGTGCATTACGATTCAAGTTTTACTGTTATGTTCTCAATTAATGTAGCCGAGTTACCAATCATACAATACGATCAAGTGATTGTTCTACCTTTCCGGTTAATAATCATCGAGTTACCAAACAATTATAAACTAATTTATAGCCAACAAGACGTCTCCTATCAACTAGATATGATGAAGAATGTAAAAACAATCACAACACGTCAAAATCAACAATTAAGTCGTGGACATTAATCTTAAGAACGTAGAATCCAAGAATAAATAGCAAAACCCTAACCCCGAAACTCGGGCCTGATCTAATGAGTTTAGTTACCTATAATTGTGAATACAACGAAAAATTTCAAAGTGTGCGTAAAAAATAATAGAGATAGAGAGAGCTTAGAGAGATCAAACGATGAATCCTTGATCTGACGGCGAATCCGAAATCTCCAATGGCTTGGGAGGTGTCTCCTCACGTTCTCCAGCAGCCTTCTATTCCTTCAAGGTCCAAGATCACTTTTTAAGACCTGTTCACGATTTTTAATGTACTTTGGCGGAATTTGCAATTCAGCCTCTCCAGTTTGCAATTTTTGGACATAATTATTAAGCTAAAAGTTCTGAATGTTCTGAATGTGTTCTTTCCAATAACGTAGGAATTACTCAAAAATTTTATATGTAACTACAGATACATCCTGAAAAGTGCACTCTGATCCAGTGAACTTTTCCAGCTTTTCTTCGTTTTTGTGTCGTCTTCGTCGGACCATAACTTTCTCGTCCGGCCTTTGATTGAGCTTTGTGACCTACCGTTGGAAAGCTCTTTGAGTCTACTTTCATTTGGCACTGGTATCACTATATCAGGTGTTGGAATAGGTTCCATAGAGGCAATCTATTATTTAGTATGAACAATGTTATTGGCTAGAATATTCATTTATTATTTATTGTGATATTTAATATAATGAAGTCCTTAGATACAATGAGTTGTTTATCTTAAATATCCCTAGTCCATTATATTGATTAACAGGATGATCAAATACAGACTCGTATGTGTGTAGATTGATATGGAGACATCACGTATAACACATGGGTATGCATTAGGAGTAATGGCATACTGAACTGACCCACAACGAGAAGGATACATTAGATTATGTTAAAGTCACAATCGCTTCTTGTAGTGCTAATATAACCGCAATCCTTAGACTTGAAGTCACTAGATACTCTAGTTGTGAAATCGTGCTTTGTTGTCATCAAAAGTTACACCGTAACTGGGTGACTATAAAGATAGCTATCGGGCATGATAGGAAGCAATCTTAGAGATCGTAGTGATGTAGAGAGGATTTGTCCCTCCCACATAATGGGAGCAAATATCCATGGCCAATTGAGGGATGAGGCTTATTGAATGTCTGGCCAGACTCAGATAAATCAATGTGAAGATATTGATGTTATCTTCTTGCATAAGCATATTCCCAGGATTGAGGAACTATGGATTGGATATACAAGTGTGACTATTTATGTCTCGTGTCCAATCCGGATATGGAGAAAAAGGGATAGTGCAATATGAGATATTGGGCACAAAGGTTTGTCGGGATAACTGAATTATTTCTATTAGTTGGGTGCATGGATGTGTTGCTAGACACCGCTCCATGTTAGTAATAAGTTACTACCAACTAAGTAGAAACCTATGGGGTCACACGTCAAATAGAGCTGAACTAGATTTCGGATTAATTAATATGATTAATTAATGAGAAGGATCACTTTGCAACAGCTTGCAAACTTAGTAGGACTAATATGCAAGGAAGGGACTGATCCAAGTTCATGTACAACTAGGAAGGACCTTTACGTAGTTAACAAGGAGTTGTTGGACTATATAAAGGATGCTCTAGCTTCCTTCCCACAACTAATGCTCATAAAATAAGTGAGTGGGAGAGAGAGAGCAAGAGACAAGCTAAGTGGCCGAAACCACCTAGCCCGTCCCCAACCCGTCGGCCACACAAGAGAGGGCTGAATCTCTCCTTATGTCTTCGTTGCTTGATTCCTTCTTCCCTCTTCCTCCGGTCCAAGCTAGCACTTGAGAAGGAAGAATCTAGATCTCACCTCTAGACGTGGATCAACCGTAGAGATGAGGACAATATTCTTCGTGTTATCTCCCGAACCAAAAGGTACACATCTTCTATGTCCTTCATCATGTTATTAATGTCTCTTCATGTGATCTTTGGTGGGATTTGAGTAGGAATTAAATTTTTGATATTCTGCTGCGTTACTTACGTCAAAAACCATCATCGGGTCTTGTAGAACTCAAGATATCATCAAAATAGTGAAGGTTAGTAACTTTTGCTCCTCTAATTTGTCTTCTCTTCATTGTTCTTGACTTCCGAAGCTCGTTTCTTCTATCCAAATGCTCCTCGCATGTCTTATTCGTGCAAATCACAACACGAACACACCCGCAAAGATCAAATGTGATAAAATACATCAAATCACACGTAAAAAAATGCAAGAAACGCCCTGACTTCACATTTAAGTTAAAACTCATTTATGCTCCTTTTCTCATATTTTGGCTTGAAACTCATCACTTTGCACCGAAACGCACACAAATTGGCAGTGAATCATTAGAGATTATAACTCCAACTACGGAGCTATCAAATACCACCACACTTGCCATTTGCGCGTCCCGAGCAAAGTCTCATCTACTACATCTAACTGTCAACTAGCCAACAAGACTCAAACGACTCAACATGACTCAGGACACTACTAATGCAGAAATATGATGAAAATGCAATTCTAGACTCGATGTTAAAACATAAAACACAAATTACATTCTTTTTGGGAGAACAGGAAGGTTCAATCCACATAGTAATTCCCCATAGTTAGTATAGGGAGCCTAACTTTACTATCAAGAATAGCCTACCTCTTCATGTGTGCCGGCAGAAATAGGAGCTACCCAGGGCTAAGCCCCGTTCTTCTCTCTTTTTTTTTCTAATGTTTTTCTTCTTCTTTTTTTTTTCTCTCTTTTTTCATTTTTTTCTACTTTCTCTCAATACACATCAATACAATTAAATAAATATGAGTGGTCCTCCTTCAAGAATCAAGCCAAAAAATATGTAAGGAGGAGTAACTAACAATCCGATGAATAAGTATCACAATAAAGATTCATCTCCCCTTACTCAATGAAGTACAATATGACACAAAGCCAAGATTAAATCAAGTTGTGTATGGGGGTGGAGTCATAAAAGAACAATCTCTTTGTCCGTAGTCAAATGTCGACACCCCCACACTAAAATGCAGTCACACCCCCCTCTCAAGTAATCCAATAAGATATGTCACGTTCCTAATCCAACCCAACCTCATACACCAAGATAATAAAAATCCAGTACCTAGCACGTTCCACCAATTCAGTACAACCACCCTATTTCGTGCGGATAAGACGTCACGCACTCAGGCTCTCCACTATTGTGCCCATGGTGTAATGACATGGAACACCTCCACTCCGTAGTGTGCAAGCAACTCACTCACCCTCGCATCCCCTCGGAGATATCTAATGAAGCACATGCGATAATGTAGAACTCACAAGAATGTATAATGAAGCATTCCCTCATCGAACCCCCTCAACTACTACTCCCTCATGTCGCTCTAGGAAGGTGATTATAACAATATATGATGAAGGCCAAGAATCGTCTCCCTAGGTAAAAAGAGTTAAAAATAAAGCCAAGGATCCATTAGGGTTTACTAGTGATCCTACAAGGTAAGATCTAAGAAGCAGTGAGTGATCTAATACACGTCCTCGCACAGCTATTCTGTGTGCCACTACGAGGCGGGCGGGCGACTACCTAAGACGGACAACATGAACGTTTGGCTTGTTTAGCTCACACCAAGCTCAACTCTTGTTGAAAAAACGACACACACTTTAGCTTTTAAAAATTCATTTTAGTTTTCAAAATAGGTAGGAATTCCCGTAATGAGATTCTCTCTATACTTACTAATGGGAACTAAAAATGTCACTCTTGGTCAAAATTCACACCCTATGCCTAAAGTTTTCACATTTCACTAATCAACTAAATCTATGCTTCTCTCAATTGTCTTTTCTCAAATTTTTCAATTTTCTACTTTTTATGGATTTTTTTGTATTTTCGATAATATCCTAACTCTATATGCAAGACTTAGACTCAAAATTTTGTTGACACTACACAACTAACTCTTTTTGGTGGGTAGACTCAATTATCTAAAAGTGGAAATTGTATATAAATCTCTCCACATAATACGACAATATAAGTAAAAATATATCATAGACCACTACATTGGCTCACTATACAACCTAAACACATCCTAAATGTAACTGGGTATGCAAGACAAATATCACCTAGTATACAGATAAACCAACCCCACACTGAATGCTTTGTTGTCTTCAACGAATTTAGAGATCATGCAAGAAGACTCAACAAACAGTTGCGTAGGCCAGTAGATGAGATGGAGCATGACATATACAAAAAAAACATAATTTTAGCTAAAGGAAGAAATACTCACAACCGCCTCAAGGGGGGGGGGAGAAATCCACTCCAAGCAATCCCCAAGCACTAGTGGTGCCACTGTGCTCCTATATAGTCAGTGTGTTCTCGCACACTGGGGTAGACTGCCCTCCTCTACTAAAATATGAGTCTTTGAGAATCCCCAGCTCGCATGCACGAGTCCCCATAAAGGTCGTGTGTTCCACGGCACACCGAGGTAGACTCTCCCATAACCTGCTCAAATATGTCACTAGGAAACATCATTAGTCTCTCTCTCCCTCTCATCTCTTCAAAAATATATTAAAAACAGCACACAACTGTATATAAAAACACACTCCCTACACTAAAGTAATAAATACATTGGGTTGCCTCCCAACAAGCGCCTTATAATTTAAGGTCGACGACCCGACCCAGTTACCTCAAAAGATGTTAAGGAGATTTTTGTCTCCACTTCCTCTTCTTCCACCATCGTCTCTCTTTTTGTCTCTTCTGAAGTGAGCATGCATGAGACACATATGGCAAGAAGAAGTCGTAGAAGACGGCAAAATTTCTTCTTCTTGTGCTTCCAGTCCTTCATCACCAGTCTTCTCAAGAATTCATTCTCCACATCATGACCCCTTGTACCTTTCATATTCTTCTTCTTCTTCCAATTCTTCAAAATCAATATCATTGAGGACCGATTATGTGGAAATAGAATCCCAAGTGGAACAGTAATGGCAAGGAGTGTTGTCTTGACTGCTTCCTTCCCTAGCTCTTGTCTTGGAATCATAGGTGGCAATTCATGAACCGCATGAAATTGGGGTCTTTCTCCATCTCCGTGCAATAGTTCCCCAAAATCATGGCATGCTTCATCTAGAAAAATATGTTCAGTGATTGGGGAGAACTCATTATCTATGCACCTATGAGCTTGTTCTTCATTAAAACCTTCTTCAATGTCCTTAGGCCATAAGCTCGCGATGTCAACACTCTCCCATTCATGCCATGAATCCATAATTATGCGAAGCACAAGTTGTATAGGCTTCACAATATCATTCGTCTTCCTCTTTGCACTCCTCAATTAAGTCAGGAATGATATTGATTTCCCCATTGTCATTATATGCATCTGCCACTTCACGAGAAATTCCTTCTAATTATTGAGGAGTTTCATAATTCTAATTCACCATTTCGTCGATTCTGCCCAATTTAGCTAACATGAGCTCCAACATTGATCTAATCCGCTCATATTCTTGATTGCACAGAGGAGGGTTGTACATATCTCCATTGGGATAGTACGGTAAATATCCCAAAAATTGCCCATAAAAATGATGCCCCCGCATGATTACCAAGATGCCAGCACAATCATACGCTAGGAAGCAGGTGAGATCACCATACTATCCCAATCGCAATCCGGGTTTTTCGAACCCAAGGAACTTATCGTGAATCAATTAGTATTCTTAACTTTATGTGGGCAAGCAGTATAGATTGTTTTTCTAAACTAAATAATGGAAAAGACAAAGCAAGTATTTAAATTTTTGACATGATCTCTACAAGTGCACGATTGTCGTGTGTAGTAATATCCGGAAATCCGGGTTTATCGAACCCAAAGGACTTGTCGTGAACCAATTAGCACTATTAACTTTGTGTGGGGAAGCAATTGAGAGAATTTTCAAAACTAAATAATTGAAAATACAAAACAAGTATTTACATATTGAGATCTAATATGGGAGACACAACCAGGACACCTCGTTTGGGGGATTGCTAGGATCCTGTTGTTGACGACGTTCTAAGATTTTTGAAACACAGACGAAATTTATGTTGCGAATCGAGAAATATCAACTCACCGAGTTACCATGTGAGCATCCTATGTCTAGGTTAAATTAAAACTGAGTTTCCAAGTTCTAATTATCCCTACACATGCATTAACGATGAATTCTACTCTAACGATCTCATTCAACGTAGCCGAGTTACCAAGCCTATGAATGGGTGATTGTTGCCTTTCCGATTTAACAAGTACCGAGTTACCAAATAATTGCAAACTAAGTTCTAGCTAACAAGACTACTCTTATTAACTAGATAGGATGAAGATCACAAAACAATTATTGCAAACGCAAAATCATCAATTAGGGTTATCAAAACATGAATCTCAATTCATAAAACGCATAATCAATGTGAAAACCCTAGCCCCAAACTCGGGTCCTGATCTAATGAGTTTCGATATGCATATTCATGATCACAACCACAAATTTTTGTGTGATCATGTGCAAAAACAAAGAAAAGAAGGAGAAAAGAGATCAAACGATGAAATCCTTGCTCCAACGATATGCTCCAAGCTCCAAGCCTTCTCCAATGTGTTCTACCTTGTCTCCAGCTGCCTAACCTGCCTCTAGATCCTAAATCATTATGTATAGTGGTGGGCACGATTTTAATGTATTTCGGCCGAATTTTCAATTCAGCTCCTCTAGTTTGCAATTCTCGGACATGTTTCATAATTTGATCTTGCGCGGGCCTTTTCTCCCTCATCCGGACTATGGTTTGGGCCTATCTTATATAGTTGAAAAGCCCCTAATGTCTAATTTTGAATGGCGTAGTCATTGCTCAAAAATTCTCTCTGTAGCTCCAGATATATCCTGAATACTGAAGACTGGTCCAGTGAACTTTTCCAGCTCTTCTTCGTTTTTGCGTCATCTTCGATGGATCATATCTTTCTCGTACAGGTTTTGATTAAGCTCTGTGACATACCGCTGGTAAGATCTTTCAGTCTAATTTCATATGGCACCGGTATCACTATTGCAGGTCCTATAGAACTCAAGATATCATAAAATGGTGAATAATTGTCACTTTTGCTCCTCTCATTTCTCTTCTCTTAATTCTTATTGATTTCCGAAGCTCGTTTCTTCTATCCCAATGCTCCTCGCGTGTCTTAGTCCTGAAAATCACAATACAAACACACCCGCTAAGATCAAATGTGATAAAATACATCAAATCATATGTAAAACAATGCAAGACTGGACTTCACATTTAAGCTCTAAAACTCATTTATGCACATTTTCTCATATTTTGGCTTGAAACTCATCACTTTGCACCGAAACGTGCACAAATTAGCACTGAATCAATATAGATTATAACTCCAACTACGGAGTTATCAAATAGCACCACACTTGCCATTTGTGCGTCCCGAGCAAAGTCTCATCTACTGCATGAACTGTCTACTAGACAACAAGACTCAAACGACTCTAACATCACTCACGGCACTACAATACAACAAGATGATGCAAATGCAATTCTAGACTCGATCTTAAACACAGAAAAACAAAAATTACATTGTTTTTTGGAGATCATGCAATTTCAATCCACATTAGACCGGTGCTCCTACAGTGATGAAAAAGTTAGTTAAGAGGTGTATATCGAAACTAAATTAGAAAACAATTAGTTCCCCATAGTTAGTATAGAACGCTTAACTTTACAATGAAGAAAAGCATAATTCTTCATGTGTGCTGACAAAAATAAGAGGCTAACCAAGGCTAAGCCACATTCATAGTCCAAGCTCCTATTCCGCTAACGGTTTAGAATGATAAGGCTTAGGGACAAAGGATAATTGTTTAGTAATAAGTCCTAAAGCATCACATTCTCACGTAAAATCCCAAATCTCACACACCCTCGCCATGATGATAGAAACCGGAACCCGAAACTCACCGTCTCCGGCCCTCGATTCCTTCAAACCCCGGTACGATGTCAATCCCGTGGCAATCAAAGTGAAGTGTGAGAAACTCATCTTTGTGTTCCATCTGGAAGTAGGAACTTTCACCAATCGTTTTCCAATAAGCACGACTGTATTCTTTCTTTATTCCTATCCTTTTCTTCTCTCTTTTTTTCTACTATTTTTTTCTTGTTCTATTTTTTCTCTCAATAAAACAACAACAATACAAATAAAAATGTACGAGTGGTCCTCCTCCATAAATCAACCAGCAGTAATAATGTCATGGGAATTAAATAAACAAATAAATGAATAAGTATCACAATAAGAATTCATCTCCCCCTAACTCCTTGAAGCGCACGATGCCACAAACCGTCTAAGTCAAAGCGTGTATGGGGGTGGAGTCGTCAATGCACAATCTCTATGTTCGTAAACAAATGTCGACACCACCACACTGGAATGTAGTCACGTCCCCTCTCAAGTAGAAAATAATATGTCTTGTGCCTAATCCAATCGAACCTCGTACACCGAAATAATATAAATCCAGTACCTAGCACATTCCACCAATTAAGCTCAACCAACCCCATTTTTGTGCTGATTAGACGTCATGCACTCAGGCTCTCCACTACGGTGTCCATGATGTAATGACATGGAACACCGCCACACCTTGGTGTGTAAGCCAACTCACTCACCCTCGCATCCGCTCAAAGATATCAAATAAAGCACATGCGAACAATATCACTCACACAATTCTATAATGGAGAACTCCCCCCTCAACTACCGCTCCCTCGTGACGCTCTAGAACGTGTTCTAACCGATATATGATGAAGGCCAAGAATTGTCTCCCTAGGTCAAGAGGCTAAAAATAAATCCAAGGTTCAAACCGGGTATTCAAGTGGTCCTACAGGGTGAGATCGAACAAGCATTGAGTGCTCTAATACACGTCCTCGCACAGCTGTTCTGTGAGCCACTACGAGGCGGGATGACTACTACCTAAGACGGACAACATGAACGTTCGGCTTGTTTAGCAAACACCAAGCTCAAATCTTGTAGAGAAAAAGAACACACACTTTAGATTTTAAAATTTCATTTCGTTAAAAAATATATAGCCATTCCCGTAATGAGATTCTCTCTATACTTACTAGGGGGAACTAAAAATGTAATTCTCATTCAAATTTCCTATGCCTAAAGTTTTCACATCTCACTAAATCAACCAAGTCTAAGCTTCTCGCAATTGCCTTTTCTCAAATTTTTAATTTTCTGATTTTTATGGGTATTCTTACTTTATGATTTTTTATTTTTTTTTTAATTCTAACTCTATATGCAAGGCTTAGACATGAAAAAAATTGATATTACACAAAAAAATGTTTTGGTGGGTATATTCGATTATTTATAAGTGCAGATAATATCTAAATCTATACTACACAATACGACACTATAATGAAAAACTCAACATAAACCACCATACTGGCTCACAATACAAACTAAAAATATCATACATGTAACTTGCTATGCAAGACACAATATCAGCTAGTAAACAGATAAACCACCCCCCACACTAAATGCTTCATTTTCCTCAACGGATTTAGAGATTAAACATAGGACTCGGCAATAAAATTCTTAGGCCAGTAGATGAGATGGGGCATGACATATACTAAATAAAAGATACACGAAATTCAGCAAAAGAAAAAGATACTCACAATCACCTCCTCTGCTAAAATCCATGTCAAGAATCCCCAACTTGCCAATGCAAGTCCCTGTGAAGGTCAAGTGTGCCATGGCACATCGGGGTCGACTGTACCATAACATAATCATGTATGTCACTAGGAAACCATCATTGGTCCCTCTCTCACTCATCTCTCCAAATAAATAACTTAACACAACAGTATTAAAAACACACTCCCTAAATTAAGCATAAAATACTTTGGGTTGCCTCCCAACAAGCGCCGTGTAATTTACGGTCGACGACCCAACCCAGTTACCTTAACAGATGTTCAAGGAGATTTTTCTCTCCACTTTTTCTTCTTACACCATCGATACTCGCATTGTCTCTTCTTAAGTAAGCATGCATGAGATGCATATGGCAAGAAGAAGTTGTAGAAGACGGCCTTTAAAAATTTATTCTTTTTGTGCTTCTGCTCCTTGATCACCGGTCTTCTCGAGAATTCATTCACCACATCATGACCCCTTGTACCTTTCGTCTTACTCTTCTTCCTCTTCTTCCAAATCTTCAAAATCAATATCATCGAGGACCAGTTGTGAGGAAATAGAAGCCCAAGTAGAACAGTAGTGGCAAGGAGTGCCGTCTTGACTGCTTCATTTCCTAGTATTTGTCTTGGAATCACAGGTGGCAATTCATGAACCGCATAAAATTTGGGTCTTTCTTTATCTCCGTGCAATAATTCCCTAGACCCATGGCACGCTTCATCTAACCAAAGATCCTCAACGAGTGGAAATATCACATCATCCGCGCACTTATGAGCTTGTTCTTCGAAAAAACATCTTCAATATCATGCGGCCATAAGCTCGCAATGTCAACATTCTCCAACTCATGCCCTGACTCGTGATTTATGTGAGGCACAAGTTGTATAGGCTTCACAATATCATCCCAATCTGATTCTGCATCTGATTCTGAAGCGGCCCAATGATCTATTACTTCATGATGAACAATATTATAGACATAGACCTCTAGGGGTTCAAAGTCTTCCTCTTCTCACTCTCCAACAAATTCAGGAATGATGTTGATTGGCCCATCATCGTTGTACGCCAATGCCAATCATCCAATTGCTGTTGATGACGGATGAAAGTTTCCTTCCATCACCGTTATCCCTTTCTCCATTTTGTCCATTTTAGCTATCATGAGCTTCAAAATTTCCTTCATCTGCTCATATTCTTGATTGCAAGGAGGAGGGATGTACAAATCTCCATAAGAGTAGTACGGTGAATAGCGTGGAGCTTGTCCATTGAAATTTTGCCCCCACATGATCACCAATATGTCTGCAAAATGATTCACTAGGAAGCATGTGAAATTAACAAATAAATAAATAAAACAAATAAAATTCCTAAAGTTAATAATTCTAGTTAATTCAACCAAAGTCCCCAGCAACGGCGCTAAGAACTTGGCACGATCTCTGCAAGTGCAAGGTTGTCGTGTGTAGTAATGTCCGGAAATACGGTTTTATTGAACCCAAATGACTTGTCGTGAATCTATTAGCACTATTAACTTTTTGTGGGAAAGCAATTGAGAGAATTTTCAAAACTAAATAATTGAAAATACAAAACAAGTATTTAAATATTGAGATCTAATATGGGAGAAATAACCAGGACGCCTCGTTTGGGGGGAATGCTAGGATTCTATTGTTGACGACGTTCTACGATTTATGAAACACAGACGAAATTTATGTTGCTAATCAAGCAATACTAACTCCCCGAGTTACCAAGTGAGCATCGTATGTCTAGGTTAAATTAAAACAGAGTTAACAAGTTCTAATTATCCCTACACATGCACTAATGATATTCTACTCTAACGATCTCATTCAACGTAGCCGAGTTACCAAGCCTATGAATGGGTGATTGTTGATTTTCCGGTTTAACAAGTACCGAGTTACCAAATAATTGCAAACTAGTTCTAGCTAACAAGACGTTTTTAATTAACTAGATAGGATGAAGATCACAAAACAATCATAGCAAACGCAAAATCATCAAATAGGTTTATCAAAACATGAATCTCAATTCATAAAACGCATAATCAATGTGAAAAGCCTAACGCCAAACTCGGGTCCTGATCTAATGAGTTTAGCTACGCATATTCATGATCATAACCACAAATGTTTGTTTGATCATGTGCAAAAACAAAGAAAACAAGGAGAAAAGAGATCAAACGATGAAATCCTTGCTCCAACGATGTGATCAAAGCTCCAAGCCTTCCTCCAACGTATTATACCTTGTCTCCAGCTGCCTAAGCTTCCCCTAGATCCTAACAATCGTTATGTATAGGGATAGGCATGATTTTTCATGTATTTTGGCCGAATTTTCAATTCAGCCCCTCTAGTTTGCAATTCTCAGACATAATTGATAAGCTGATATGGCGCGGGCCTTTTCTCCCTCATCCGGACTCCGCCTTGCGTCTATCTTATATCGTTGGAAAGCCCAGAATGTCTAATTTTTAATGGCGTATGCCTTGCTCCTATATTTCCTCTGTAGCTCCAGATATAACCCGAATACTACTGAAGACTGGTCCAGTAAACTTTTCCATCTCTTCTTCATTTTTGCGTCATCTTCGACGGACCATATCTTTCTCATCCGGCCTTTGATATAGCTCCGTTACCTACGTTGGAAAGCTCTTTGAGTCTTATTTCATTTTACACAAGTATCGCTATAGCAAGTTTTGTAGAACTCAAGATATCATCAATGTAGTGAAGGCTGGTCACTTTTGCTCCTCTGACTTTGCTTCTCTTCGTTCTTCTTGGCTATTCCCGAGCTTTTCTCATCTTCCGAAGTTCGTTTTATGAATCCCATCAATCTTGTAGAATTATTTCCTATCATGACATTATGAACAAGCATACCAAGCGATTATATTTGACAAATAACATCTAAAAACACATAGAAACGTGCGGACTAACAATAAATCACAACAAGCTCATTCTTCACAAGAATCGGCCTAAATTCCATCACTTTGTACCGAAACGCACACAAATAGCGACGTATTACATAAGCAAGATAACTCTTATGAAGGAGTTAACAAATACCCCAACACTTGCCATTTGAGTGTCCCGAGCAAAGTCTCATCTATTGCATCTAACTGTCTAATAGCCAGCAAGACTCAAACGACTCTAACATGACTCACGACACTACAATGCAGCAAGAAGATGCACTGCAAATCGAGACTCGATCTTAAGACAAGTATTTTAAACATAAAATATCAATTTCTCTATTTTTGGCAAGAATAGGCAATCTCCCTCTCATAAACTGAAAATGATCAAGCTCTCACCAGTCCTTTTGTCAATTCACATAAACACAGTAAGAATTTGAAATAAAAACGATTCTATGAAATAGGTCACTAAGGCATCCCCTTTCTTCCACCAATTCAAACCAAGACACGAGCACATCCTAAGCTTCATTGGGTATAACTCAGATCGAATTTCACTACAGCCTTTCTTTGTTGAATCATTTGAGGTTTTCAGACCCTCTTAGCATTTATTGCTTTTGAATGAAAATTATCCCGGTGAAGGGAGTCACAACTCCTATGAAATAAGGCTTGACTCTAATTTTCTTCTCTAAGCTCAGCTCATTTGGTTGTTCTCCTTATTTGAGCACTTTCGTTTATTATTATTTTTCATTTAAGCACATATCTCTGCTGTTTTATTTCAACTGTGAGCTAGAGAGTGTGGGCTATTTCGGTTAAATCTTGTGACCACCGTAAGGGATGGTGCTGCGCCCCCCAACTTAAATTAGGCTGAGACAACCATACCACATGAAACCAACTCAACATGAAGGTCCACCACATATCAACAAGAGACCACAAGTTTCGACTTGAAACCAGAATATCCAGCTACAATAAAACTCAATCTTACTAGAACACTATAGGAAACTTAGGTATACTTTAAATGTCATTCTTTCACAACTTCCAAAAATTCTCGGGACATACTTTCGTGAAACCTCTACACTGAATACTCAAAGAAATAAAATTTTTCTACTACGACACTTCCTACTCAAAAGGATTCATTCGCTAAGCTCTCTTCAGTTTCAAGATCCTCAATTGTCTCTTCTTAAATTTTTAAATTTTATACTTTTTATTAATTTTTTATTTTTTTATTTTTGTTTTTTTGTAATTTTCATAAGTCCTATTCTATATTCAAGGCTTTGACGCGATTTTTTTTTTGACTCTACACACAATTAAGATTTTTGGTGGGTATACTCAATTATGTAAAAGGGCAAACAATATGTAAACTATTCTACACAATACGACATTATAAATATAAACTCAACATAAAGCACTGACTAGACACATCCTACATGTAACTGGCTACGCAAAACAAATCAGCTAGTAGACAGATAAACCACCCCACACTGAATGCTTTGTTGTCCTCAACGAATTTAGAGGTCATACAGAAGACTCAGCAATCAATGCGTAGGCCAGTAGATGAGATGGAACATGACATACACAATTAACACAAATTCAGCTAGAGGGAAGAAATACTCACAACCACCTTAAAGGTGGGAAAGAAATCGTGCACCAACAATCCCCAAGCACTAGTGTGGTGGCGAAGTGCTCCCAATGGTTAGTGTGTACTCGCACACCGGGGTAGACTGCTTTCCTCTTCTCAAATCTTTTTCTAGAGAATACCCAACTTGCGTGTACGAGTCCTTGCAAAGGTCATGTGTGCCATGGCACACCGGGGTAGACTCTCCCATAACCTACTCAAGTATGTCACTAAGAAACATCATTACTCCCTCTCTCTCTCATCTCTCCAAATAAAATAAATAAAACACACACACAACTGTATTAAAAACACACTCCCTAAGCTAATGCAAATAAATAGGTTGGGTTGCCCCCCAACATGCACCTTGTAATTTAAGGTCGACGACCCGACCCAGTTACCTCAAAATATCAAGGAGGTTTTTCTCTCCACTTTTTCATTTTCCACCATTGCCTCTCTCTTTGTCGCTTCTCAAGTGAGCATGCATGATATGCAAATGGTAAGAAGAAAGAGAATTGTTTAGCCACCACATGCCTCATTCACCTTTCCTCTTATTCTTCTTCTTCCAATTCTTCAAAGCTACAGTCGTCGAGGATTGGCCATTTGAATATAGCATCTCAGGTGGAACGGCTTCAACAATGAGTTCTGACTTTCCTACTTCCTTTCCCCGTTCTTCTCTTAGAAACATGGGCGTCAATTCATGATTTGCATAGAATTGGGGTACTTCTTCATATCCGCGCAATAATTCCCTATGCTCAAGGCATGCTTCATTTAGGCACATATCATCAACGAGTGTAAATATCATATCCTTGGTGCACTCATGATCTTGTTCTTCAACAAAAACGGCTTCAATATCATTAGCCACTAGCTTCTGGTGTCAACACTCTCCCACTCATGCCATGACACCAGAATTATGCGAGGCTCAAGTTGTATAGGCTTCACAATATCATCCCAATCTGAGTCCGAATATGATTCTGAAGCTGCCCAATGATTTATTACTTGATGAAACACAATACTATAGACCTATGGGGGTTCTTCGTCTTCCTCTTCACACTCCCCAACTAAGTCAGAAATGATGCTGCTTGTCCCATTGTCATTATGCATATGCACGAGAAAGTTCTGAAAGTTTTTGTCCATGACGCATGAAAATTTCCTCGACTCCGTCTAACTTAGCTATCATGAGTCCAACATTGCTTTAACCTTCTCCTCTTCTTGATTGCAAGGAGGTTAGGTGTACATATATCCATTGGTATAGTACGGTGTATATCCCATAGATTTCTCATAAAAATGCTGCCCCCACGTGATTACCAAGATCCCTGCAAAATCATCATCCAGGAAACAGGTGAGATCAAAAAATAAATAAACACAAACAAAAAGATAAAATTCCCTCAAGCTTATAATTCAGACTAACTCAACCGAAGTCCCAGGGACTTGCATTGGCGGGTTTGGGGGTGTCATGAGTAAATGTGCAGTAATGGCCTCTCTCGACACATTTCATCTGAAGTTGCTAGAGGAGCTCTATCGGGTGTAAAAGCTTCTAGATCCGGTCCGTCAGTTTCCCATCTATTCTTCGCATACGAAAGCATATTTTTTAGAAGGGCAAGACACGAGGATATTACAAAGCTTTTACAAATAAGTACAGATTATGAAAAGTCATCTGTTCAGAAAGTCAATCTAGCTAAGTCTGCGGCTTTGTTTTCAGCAAAGGTCACGGATGAAGTAAAAGCATACATCAGCGCGCTGTGTGCAGTACAAGCAGTGGAAGAACATGAAAGGTATCTAGGCCTGCCAACAACAATAGGAAGGAACAATAAATTCACTTTCAACTATATTTTGGATCGGATTCAAAGGAAAATCAAAGGTTGGAAGGAGAAAATCTTATCTGTTGCAGGTAACGAGGTACTCCTCAAAGGGGTCATCCAAGCGATTCTAAATTTTGCTATGTCCTGTTTCTTGTTACCAACGGGCATCTGTCGGAGAATAGAACAACTTATGAGGCAATTTTGGTGGGGGGAATGGTGACAAGTATGGTATTAATTTGATTTTGTGGGACAAGGTAAAACAGGAAAAAAAAGAAAGTGGCATCGGATTCAAAGACATTCAAGACTTTAACAAAGCTCTTTTAGCAAATCAGTTCTGGAGGATCTTGGCTAACCCCAACAGTTTTATTGCGAGAATCCTAAAAAGCAAGTATTTTGCGAATGAAGAGTTTACAGAGGCTAGCATCAGAAGTGTACCTTCATACGCTTGGAGATCAATTCAAGAAGGTCTTCAAGTTTTAAAACAGGGACTAAGGAAAAAGCTAGGAGATGGAACCTCCATCCAGATGTTCAAGGATTCGTGGCTTCACAGAATACCAAGCTTCAAAGTCCTGTCTCCAGAACCTGAAATTGGGGATCAATTGGCAAATCTATACATCAACTGGGAAACTAGAGAGTTGAATGTTGATAAGCTCAAACAAGTGCTCATACCTGTAGATGTTGAAGAAGTGAAAAGAATAGGCATCCCGTTGTAGATAGTGCTTTCTAGACAGGCAGATCTTAGCCACGTGGCGACCATCTAGCACACCTAGGTGTGCTCCACACACACTGGATCACCAGCCGCGCTGATCCACGCGGGGGCTGCGAGACAGGGCCCTCGCATACCACCAAAGGGGCTTGTAGGGACTTAGTGGTTTGGAGGCTAGAGTAAGCCCTGTCGCGCGCGAGCGACAACCAAACCCGCGCGCGACCTTAGTAACTGTTTTGAGAGATTTATGGCACGAGCTCCATAAACCCGGTCAACCTCATAATGGTTCCGGTATACGCGGACGAACGTGCCGTAACGGTCCCTATATACGCAGACGAACGTGCCGTTGTTGTTAAGGTAATTAAGCCGCCATTAATGGGCGCATTAACCACACTAAAACGGTCACATTATCCGTTATATATAGGATTGTTCAACCGAACCGGAACCGAACCGACTGAAGCCGGAACCGGTCGGTTTCGATTCGGTTCAGCGGTTCGAAGGTCGAGTTCGGTTCGGTTGAACCGGAACCGGTATTTATGAATCGCTAGAACCGAACCCGAACCGGTAACCGGAACCAGATCCTTCACCCGGTTCGGTTCGGTTCAGGAACCGGCCGAATACTTTTTTTTTTGTGTTGATATTTTAGTTGTTGTAGTTAGTGCCTAGTTGTTGTATTAATTAATAAGTATTAATTAACAAAGTTAGGGTTAGGGTTCAATTATAAAATTAGGGTTAGGGTTAGGGACTTAGGGTTTAGGGAATGTTATTAATTAATACTAGATTGTTTTAATGTACAAATGCAATGTATTTAAACTTGACAAAAATTGATAAATATTTAAAAAAAAACATCAAAACTTGACAAATAAGTGGAAAAAACCAAGTAAACTTTTATTATTGATTAAAAGTTAAAACATCAAATGTTAGAAAAAATTGCATCACTATAGTTTAAGTACATCCCAAGTAGGTTGGCACCTACTTAACTAACAATCATTTGCATTAACTAACCAATTGTCACTAGACCTAGAGAGAGAAAGCCCTGTTTCCGTTGCCTTCCCCGGCGGGCAGCGCCGCTTTGGCGTTTGCCCGTCCTTCTCCTTCGACCCTCTGCCTCGATGCTTCTAACCCCGATCTACAAATCCGAGAAATTCGCCTTATCCGAGATTGGTCTTTACAGGTTCGGTCCTTCCACCGCTCATGCTCTGGATCTCCTTTGAGATCTTTTCATCTTTGTAGCGGTTGCCGTTTCCACACATCAGTATATCGTTTTCCTCAAGTTGGTTCCTTCACCGTCTAAGCTTCGATCTCTTTTGAGATCTCATCTTTTTCAACGGTTTGTTCAGGACAAGGCGGTTCACTTCTCCTTGGGTTCATTTGATGGTTTGACTTGTGATGGCAGTGGGTGTGTTATAAATGTTTCAATTTTATTAAGGTTTATCTCTTTAGAAGGTTTTCCACCACCAGGAGCAGAAATCTTTTGAGTCCATGTTCTTTTTTAGTAGTGTGGTCGAGGGTGTTGTCTGGGTCTTCAGTTGTGTTTCGGCTTTCTTTTTCTCAGTTTCTTCATCCCCGAGATTTATGCCTTTTTAAGGCCATATCAAACGGGATTTTGTTTGGTTCCAGTTAATGTTGAAGGGTTCAAGCCCTTTTAAGCGGAAAGCCTCTATGAGGCCAAATCAAGAAAAAGGGTTCTGTTTTCCGGTTCTTCGAGGATCTTGCACCGCCGCGGGGAAGCACGCCGTTGCCGCCAGTATCGTCTAGATTTCACCGTCACCGACCACAACTCCAATCGGTGGAAGAAATCAGCTTTTCTTTGTTTGTGGGGTCATCGCTTTGTTCGGGGACCGCACCGCACCGCACATTCCCCGCCACTCGACCTCATCTGATAATAAGATACACCAAGCAAAGTTCATCACGATGAGTTATTTGATGAGAAAACTCTTAGAGTCAACTATGTGGGCCACACATCATAGAGGTTTTATGGGCCAACAGAAACCTTTGCCCATTTTTTCACCTCTACCCTCAGTTTTCTCTCTTTTGTCAGTTTTCTCCTCTTAAGTCCTAGTGTTTGGTGTTATGGTAGCATGTATTAGGTACACATAGTTATGTTCTTGCTCGTACTTTTAGATCCTTGCTTAGACACTGTAGGTGCTCCGCTGAAGCGATGAAGACTTACACAGGTGTTTTCATTGTATGGGATCTGATTGTACTGTCTTTTATTAATGATATTTCTTACCTTTGGATCAAAAAAAAAACAATCATTTGCATTTTTCTAACTTACATACAAACTTATTGAAATTAACAAAAATACCCAATAATAGTCTTCATTTTTCAACCCGTCGTCTTTGGCAATTAATCTACATCTAGGGGAGTGTCCGGGTCTATTCCCAATTCTTGGTAAAGTTCGGTGACCATAACGTCCAAAGGGTGTAGGTTTTGTGTGCGTTTGTTGGCATCGCTCCAATCCTTCGAGCATATGAGTACCTCCAATATCTCCGAGGTTAGGCACGATCTTTTCTCCGACAAAACTCGTTTACCTGCACTAAAAGTAGATTCGGAAGGGACTGTAGAAGCGGGAGGGGTTAGTAAATCACGTGCCATTTTAGAAACAATTGGATAAGTTCTTTCATAATTTTTCCACCAATCAAGTATATCAAAATTTTCTATGTCTTTCTCCGACACATTTATGAAATAATGTTGGTTGAGAAACAATGTTAATTCCGAGACGCAACTAGTCCCAGTGGGTGTGGCTTGTGTAGTCTTAAATAAAGAACCAATACGTACTTACTCTTACCCTTGCCCTTACCCTTCGGATCGCTCGATGATTTTTGAGAACCACCACTAACACCAAATTTAGCAAGATATTTATCGTACATAACATTAAGTTCTTGTTTAACTTGTTCAATAGTTGGTGATATCACTACGGGTCTATATGGGGTAGTCATGTTTTCCGAAATTTGGTTTAGCATAAAACCTAGGGAAGCATCCTTTTGTCTTGGGTCCAAAATACTTGACAAACAAAAAATCATAGGGATCGTTTCAAAATATTTGAGAAATTTGTCTTCCATGTCGTTAATTGCCTCGTATAAAATTTCATTCCCCCTATACTGTTGAAAAGCCGACGTTAAAAACAATAGTTGTGGAATAACGTTGTTAGTAGTAGGATAATAAACACCCGAAAGAATATTAGTGGCGTCATAAAATGGTTCAAGAAACTCTCTTAAGACACTTGCGGCGTTCCAATCATTTTGTGTAACGGATCCGGGATTGCCATTTTCATTCAAAAAACGTGTGATTGTGGTCTCATAACCTTCAACACTTTTCAACATCAAATAAGTGGAGTTCCATCTAGTCCTACAATCTCCCCCAAACCTTCTTTTTTTCTTGCCTATTTTAGCACAATAATCCCCAAAAAGTTTTTGTCTTTTGTTTGAAGACGCAATAAAGAGAATAGCATCACGAATAGGAGAAATATATTCATCTAGTTTTTTCAAACCATCTTGTACAATTAAATTGATAATGTGACATACACAACGAACATGTTCGATTTCTTCGCGAAATGGTGTTTGTATCAAAGTTCGAATATGATCTACCGCACTATCACATGCCGATGCATTGTCAAAAGTAATTGATGTAATTCGTTGATCAATACCCCACTCTTCAACAATATCGATTATGGCTTCTCCTATGTTTACACCGTTGTGAGGATATGCAACTTCTTGAAATGCAATAACACGTTTTTGTAAAGTCCAATTAGTGTCAATGTAGTGTGCGGTGACGCAAATATATCCTTTGTTATTTCTACCCGACCACATATCCGAAGTACAACCAACTATGAAATTAGAATAAAAAAATGTTTGCATAAGTTCCGCTTTCCTCTCACTATATGTTTCCATTATATTTTTTCTAATAGTGTGTCTACTAATATGCTTATAACCCGGACAAAAAGCCGTTTGTACTAATGTGTCCCACTCGTTGTCGTCGGTCATATTTAGAGGTTTTTCGGTGGCCATGATATAATGAGATAATGCTTTTATTGCCCTATTTTCATCGTAGACAAAAGTAACTACGTTGCCTTGTGCGTCGAATCCTAGTTGGGTTTGGAGCATCGCGTCGCCTACGGCGGGTGTATCTTTCAAAAGTCCGTGTACATTTTGTAAGTGTTTTCTAAGTGATCCTAATCCACCGGTTTTATCCAACACAAAACTTTTTTGACAATGTTTGCATTTAGCCCTAAATTTTGGTGTACCGTTGGCGTCTACACCATCGGGTAATTTATCCATATGTTCCCAAACGGGGCTTTTTTTAGGTTTTTCCGCCTTACGTGTTCTTTTATTACTACCTAAATTTGGATCATTTTCCTCTATACCGTCAAAAGAATTAGGGCCAAATAAAATGTCCATTTGATCATCAATATCAATTTCTTCGATTATGGGTACGTATTGGTTGTTTTGGTCATCAAAACTCGCACGAGAAGAAGAAGCCATTTTTTCTTATAGAAATTTAATGAAAAAAAAAGGTTTTACAAATAAAGCACAAATAATATCACAATCAAATAGCAAACAACAAAAAATAAAACTTACAAACTCCAAGAATAATTCTTGGAGGTGAAGCGAAACTTCGAAGATTGAAGATGCGTTGCCGAATATGGAAGATGCGTTGCTCTTGCTTGTCGAATTTTGAAGACGAGAGTGTATGACGAAATTTGAGTGATTTTGATTTTTGAGAGTTTATGTGGAAATTGGAATTGAGGATTGAGGAATATGGAGATTGGAGAATGAATTTTGGAGAGTGTAGGATGATTTTTGAGTGAAGAATTGTGGGAAATGTTGAGAGAGTTTGTTGATGAAGTGTGAAAAAAATTGTAGTATGGGTTGGGTATTTATAGGGTTAAAAGGAAGGGGAAGGAAGGTGAAAAAAAAAACAAAAACAAAAATGGCCCAAACGGTCACTGACCGTTCAGGCAGGCCTCTCCAACGGTCACAAAACCAACAGCACAATTTGAAAATTCGACCGTTTCCACCGGTTCTCGGGTCGGTTCCGGGCCGGTTCTGGTTCCGGTTCCACCGGTTCTGGTTCCGGTTCCGGTACGTTCCACATTATACTAAAACCGAACCGTAACCGGAGACCCCCCGGGTCCGGTTCGGTTCGGTTCTACGGGTCTGCGGTTTGGTTTCGGTTGATTTTCGCCGGTTCCAACCCTAGCGGTTTCGGTTCGGTTCTCGGGTGAACCGAACCGAAATCGCAGCTCTATGCTTGTCCCATTGTCATTATGCATATGCACGAGAAAGTTCTGAAAGTTTTTGTCCATGAAGCATGAAAATTTCCTCGACTCCGTCTAACTTAGCTATCATGAGTCCAACATTGCTTTAACCTTCTCCTCTTCTTGATTGCAAGGAGGTTAGGTGTACATATATCCATTGGTATAGTACGGTGTATATCCCATAGATTTCTCATAAAAATGCTGCCCCCACATGATTACCAAGATCCCTGCAAAATCATCATCTAGGAAACAGGTGAGATCAAAAAATAAATAAACACAAACAAAAAGATAAAATTCCCTCAAGCTTATAATTCAGACTAACTCAACCGAAGTCCCAGGGACTTGCATTGGCGGGTTTGGGGGTGTCGTGAGTAAATGTGCAGTAATGGCCTCTCTCGACACATTTCATCTGAAGTTGCTAGAGGAGCTCTATCGGGTGTAAAAGCTTCTAGATCCGGTCCGTCAGTTTCCCATCTATTCTTCGCATACGAAAGCATATTTTTTAGAAGGGCAAGACACGAGGATATTACAAAGCTTTTACAAATAAGTACAGATTATGAAAATGCATCTGTTCAGAAAGTCAATCTAGCTAAGTCTGCGGCTTTGTTTTCAGCAAAGGTCACGGATGAAGTAAAAGCATACATCAGCGCGCTGTGTGCAGTACAAGCAGTGGAAGAACATGAAAGGTATCTAGGCCTGCCAACAACAATAGGAAGGAACAATAAATTCACTTTCAACTATATTTTGGATCGGATTCAAAGGAAAATCAAAGGTTGGAAGGAGAAAATCTTATCTGTTGCAGGTAACGAGGTACTCCTCAAAGGGGTCATCCAAGCGATTCTAAATTTTGCTATGTCCTGTTTCTTGTTACCAACGGGCATCTGTCGGAGAATAGAACAGCTTATGAGGCAATTTTGGTGGGGGGAATGGTGACAAGTATGGTATTAATTTGATTTCGTGGGACAAGGTAAAACTGGAAAAAAAAAGTGGCATCGGATTCAAAGACATTCAAGACTTTAACAAAGCTCTTTTAGCAAATCAGTTCTGGAGGATCTTGGCTAACCCCAACAGTTTTGTTGCGAGAATCCTAAAAAGCAAGTATTTTGCGAATGAAGAGTTTACAGAGGCTATCATCAGAAGTGTACCTTCATACGCTTGGAGATCAATTCAAGAAGGTCTTCAAGCTTTAAAACAGGGACTAAGGAAAAAGCTAGGAGATGGAACCTCCATCCAGATGTTCAAGGATCCGTGGCTTCACAGAATACCAAGCTTCAAAGTCCTGTCTCCAGAACCTGCAATTGGGGATCGATTGGCAAATCTATACATCAACTGGGAAAGCAGAGAGTGGAATGTTGATAAGCTCAAACAAGTGCTCATACCTGTAGATGTTGAAGAAGTGAAAAGAATAGGCATCCCGTTGTAGATAGTGCTTTCTAGACAGGCAGATCTTAGCCACGTGGCGACCATCTAGCACACCTAGGTGTGTTCCACACACACTGGATCACCAGCCGCGCTGATCCACGTGGGGGCTACGAGACTGGGCCCTCGCATACCACCAAAGGGGCTTGTAGGGACTTAGTGGTTTGGAGGCTAGAGTAAGTCCTGTCGCGCGCGAGCGACAACCAAGCCCGCGCGCGACCTTAGTAACTGTTTTGAGAGATTTATGGCACGAGCTCCATAAACCCGGTCAACCTCATAACGGTTTCGGTATACGAGGACGAACGTGCCGTAACGGTCTCTATATACGCAAACGAACGTGCCGTTGTGGTTAAGCTAATTAAGCCGCCATTAATGGGCGCATCAACCACACTAAAACGGTCACATTATCCGTTATATATAGGATTGTTAACCCTTCCATACAAGGGCAATCGCCTGAGATACTCGGAAGCTCTGCCAAAATTCTGTCTCTCTCTCTCATAGAGTGCTATTGTCTTACTCTCTCCCTACACACGACCTTGCTCTTCCTGTGTTCTTTCTATCCCTACTCTTGGTGTATATTGAATTCTCTCTGCAGGATGCTCTCGTACACATATGGTGAACCCGACGTGAATCGAACCATTGCAAGCAACCATGTGTCATGAAGATGATGTCAGCAACAGATCGCCCTCCACGGAGACCACCTCGGGAGAGGAGACCCGTCAGGCTTCTGCAGCCGCCGGAGACACTGCGACGTTGGAGGCTCTGAACGCCGCAATTCAGAATCAGGGAAAGGCTCTTCAGGCTCAATCCGCACAGATGGACCGGATAATGGCCATTCTGGGAACCCTTGCCCCGCATCCTACATCAGGCACTGCCGTCTCTCAGGGAAGAGGAGTCTCCACCACCCAAGGGACTGGAGTGATACCCATGCCACCTAATCCTAATCTGCAAACCCCACCGGCAACGGTGCAGTTGCCCTCGGTCCATGGGCAAACGACTCAAATACCGCCATTTACCGCACATATTCCTCAACCACCAACGGTGGCACCCAACCTGTCCTCACAATACCCCTTGTCTTCTCCGCCGGCACTGTTGGACAACGTGAATTCGCAGTACGCTCCTAGCCCAACCGCGGCATATGTGTCGCCTCCGACTACAACAACCCTTCCTCCTGCTGCTGGGGGGAGTGCACCGGAGTGTATGACAACGCTGCGACGGCGCATGGAAACCTTCTTGGCCAATCAACCGTTTGCTGACACCATCATTCCAAAGGTCGACAATGACCCGCCCATCCCACGAGAAATTTATCTCATGCCTAACCCCGCAGGGTACAAAGCTCCTAAGTGGGACAAGTTCGAAGATGTCAATGGGAATGCTCACGAGCACGTCATGCGTTTCATCGATGTGATGGGACCATATGGAGCCGATCCCAAGCTACTGATGCGCGAGTTCCCCAAATCTTTGGGAAATGTGGCCTACAAGTGGTACAGGACGTTAGAGGTCGGATCCTTGAAGACCTGGGATGACATGGTTCAGAAGTTTTATACCAAATTCTTCCAGGTGGAAGAAAAGGTGACAATAATTCAACTCTCTCGTATGTACCAGAAACGCGAGGAGGATGGAGTGACATTCATTAAGAAATTCAGAGCCAAGTCCTTGAAATGCAGAGATGAAGTGCTTGAGGGCAGGCTCGTGAAAATATGTCTGCAAGGTATGCGAGACGAGTACAAAGGTATGCTTATCAACCTACAAACTCCTACCTTTTCAAAATTGATGGAGTGCACGAAAAACATAGAGCCTATAGTGGAGAGACAGAAGAAGAAGCATGCCCCTGAACGATCCCCGAGTGGAACTACTTTTAAAATTGGAAGGTTCAGCTACAAGAGGGGGCGCGAAGCTGAGGTTAATACAGTCTCGCCGCAAAAGCAGCCCAGGGTTACAAACTATGATGCGCCACCTCTACCATGTTCGGTAGAGGAAGCGACTGACTTGTGTAAGCAGTGGCGTAAAGACGGTATCTTGCCGCCGCTCGAAAAGATACCCTCCAAGGAGATGATGAGGGACCCAAAGTGGTGCGAATGCCACGGAAAGATCATGCACCCCACAGCTGATTGCAAGAAGCTCAGAAACATGGTGAGCCGAAAAATGAAAGATGGCGAGTTGATTGTCAGCGACCAGAGGCAGGATGTGCGAAACAATCCACTGCCCGCCCATGCAGAGCAAAAGCCGAAAGGCAAAGAGGTGTCCATGATCGCGATTATGGATCTCGAAGAGATTGCGGAAGACGGTCAACCTATCATTGCCGAAGTCTATAATGAGGAGGACTACAATATAGACACGGAGGACGAACGTGCCGATCGGATGAAGGGGTCGCACGGGTTCAGCAAGTTCTTCGATTAAATGAACTTTTCGGAGAGGTGCCGGAAAGAAATGACAAAAGCGATTCTAAGGATAGCAGAGGATTACGAAGAGGTGATCCTGGTTTCCAATGGGAAAGTTGTCAGAGCATCTCGTTTCACAGAAAAGGTCATGACCTTCTCTGCAAGCAACAAGAAGACAGATGCGAGCCATCAGAAGCCTTTGTATGTAACGGCAGTGATCAACGGTGTTGAATTTAAAAGGGCGTTCGTTGACGGAGGAGCAGCAGTCAACGTGGTCTCGCTCAACACTTTAAAGTTAGCGGGAATCCCGAAGCAGAAGATTGTCAGACGTCCATCCCCGCTGATGGGATTTGGAAGTGATTCTAGGATGACGATAGGATGGATCCATCTGGGCGTCCAGATAGGAAAAATCTATCGTTCAGCCAAATTCTACGTCATCGATGCGAACACTACATATCATATGATAATAGGGCGATCTTGGATTCATCGCTTCGATGCAGTCCCCTCGACAGCTCACCAGGTGATGAAGGCTATTTGGAACGACAAAATAGTGGAGATACCAGCTTCGGTGAATCCTTTTAATATGGATGAGGCGCACCTCACCGAAGCAGTGTGGTTCACTGAAATGGCAGACGAGCAAACGCCAGGGCCGTTTAATCCGAGTCCTTTGCCTCGATGGGAGGACATCAAGGATCAATCACCAGCAGGAGTGATGGTGACAAGGGAGGAGGCCAAGGAAAATTTGTCCGCGCGAGAAGAGGCACCGCAGATTGCCTATCAAAGAAAGAATGTGTACACCCTGAAAAGGGTAGTAAAACATGATCCCGCGGGCAAAGAGATAGAAAGCTTCTACGCAAACGGGAAGAAATGCTACCGCATATGAAGGTGCGCGGGGATACCCCCACGCGAGCATGGGGATATCCCTGAGCAAATCAATCAAATCGAGCGTGTCATGGAGTTAGACAAGCCAACACCAGACGTTTTGGAGGATAAGCTAAAAGAGGCGCCTGAGTTCATGGAGGATAAGCCGAAACCGCAGAAGCAGGAGCTGAAGGAAGTATTCCTAAGCCCAAGCGAAGAAAAGAAGAGACCTGTCTTTCTTAGTGCAGACCTCACGAGTGAGGAGGAAGAAAGACTGCTGCAGCTTTTGACTGAGTACAAAGATGTGTTTGCATGGGAATACGATGAGATGCCTGGCCTGGACGCGAGCATTACCATGCACAGGTTAGATGTAATCCCAGGATCCAAGCTGGTAAAGAAGAGCACAAGGAGCTTCAGGCCGGAGATAAACGTGAAAATCAAGCAAGAAATTGTCAAGCTACTGACAGCCAAATTCATCGAGCCAAATCACCATCCTACATGGTTGGCTAACATCGTGCCTGTGGTAAAGAAGAATGGGCAGCTTCGCATTTGTGTAGACTTCCGAGATCTTAACCTTTTCTGCCATAAGGATGATTTTCCGCTACCCAACATCTATCTACTCATCGCTTCGAGTGCGGGTCATCGCATGTTCAGTTTCATGGATGGTTTCAGCGGGTACAATCAGATCAAAATGGACTCCGAAGATGCACGAAAAACTGCGTTCATCACGCCGGTAGGAGTCTTTAATTATACGGTTATGCCGTTTGGACTCAAGAACGGATGCGCGACTTATCAGCGAGCCATGATGGCTTTGTTTCATGACATGATGCACAAAGAAGTGGAATTTTATGTTGATGACTTGGTTGTCAAGTCCAGGGAAGAAGCGGACCACTTGGGGGACCTTGTAGGGTTATGATTCATGGATGCGCAACGGAAGCATAAACAATCATAAAACCATGCAAAACCCTCCAAGGATCACAAGTCAAGATACATAAGGATGGTAAGGGTTAGAAATCATAAACACACCTTAGGGTTCTCCTTTGATGACTTCAAACGCGAATAGTGTCACGTCTCTACGGTTGATCCACGCCTAGAGGTGAGATCTAGATCTTCCAATCCTTGGTGCTAGCCCGGAAAGAGGAAGAGGAAGAAGGAATCGCCAACAATGGAGTGCCAAAGGTGGGGCGGCTTTCCCTTTGGCCGACGGGTAGGGGCGGTCCCAATGGAGGGTTCGGCCCTCTTTTGGGACTTGCTCTCTCCTTGCTTTGTTCTCTCCTTTCTTCTATCATATAGATGTGTGTTGTGTGTAGAGAGAAAAATAAGCTAGGAGTGTTCTTTATATAGTCCAACAACTCCTTGTCCTACTACATAAAGATCCCCTCATAATCCTACTCAAGT
Organism: Linanthus parryae; assembly: GCA_023055425.1. NCBI lineage: Eukaryota > Viridiplantae > Streptophyta > Magnoliopsida > Ericales > Polemoniaceae > Linanthus > Linanthus parryae. The sequence continues at coordinate 102,010,649 of JALGPY010000002.1, forward strand.
TCGGATTAGTCCCTTTTGCAAAATAGTCCTTATCATGTCAATACATGGATTAGTTTTATTTGAAAATTAATCCTAATCATGTCTATAAATGAATTAGGCCACCTTGACAAATCCTAATCATGTCTATACATGGATTAGTCCAACTTGCATATTAGTCCTACTAAGTTAGCAAGTTGTTGCGATTTGATCCTTCTAATTAATTAATCATATTAATTAATTATTTCCCATGTCTAGTTCACCCCTATATGGCGTGTGACCCCATAGGTTCTATTTAGTTGGTAGTAACAATTTACTAATATGGAGCGGCCTCTAGCAAGACATCCATTCTAGCCAACAAATAGAATAGTCATCATGACAAACCTTGTGCAAGTAATTGTCTCATCTCTTTGTACCAATATCCGGATTGGACACGAGACATACAAGTCACACTCGTATATCCAATCCATAGTTTCTCGATCCTGGGAATAGCCTTATTCGTGCAAATAACATCAATATCCCATATTGATTTATTTGAGTCTGGCCAGACATTTTATAAGCACTATCCCTCGAGTGGCCTAGGATATTTACTCCCGTTATGTGGGAGGGACAAATTCTACCTACGTCCACTACGATCTCTAAGCTTGCTTCTTATTGTATCCAGTACACGCCTTTATAACTACCCCGTTACGGTGTTGCGTTTAAAGCTACCAAAATCACAATAATCCACAACTAGAATATCTAGTGACTTCAAGTCTAAGGATGACAATACCGTTGCACCGCGAGAAGCACTTGTGACTTAACATAACATGTATGTAGCCTTCTCGGAGATGGGTCAATCCAGTATGCCATTACTCCTAATGCATACCCATGTGTTGGATCATGATATCTCCATATCAATCCAACCCCATACTAGTCTATAGATGATTGTCCCATTAATCATTATAATTGACTAGGGATATTTAAGAATATAACACTTATATTCTAAGGACTTCATTCATGTTAACATATCTCCATATCGATAACATAATGAATCGTAAATCCATAAATGTCACAATTAATTGATTGCCTCTAGGGCACAATTCCAACAGTCTCCCACTTGCACTAGAGCCAATCACCTGCATCATATGCCTATTGATCTAGCGCGGCCCTCCACGCTTACACTGCGTAGGGGCGAGACATATGCTGGCACCTTGCAAATATTCACATCTCCTCCATCAAAAATTTGATTGAGATTGAATATTCTGAATAAATGCATCTTATGCATTAATTTACTCAGTCCTCTATGTTAGAATCAGTGACTAAATTTTTCCTGGAACCTTTCCAGCTCACAGTCGCTCCCACTAAGGCAAAACTCAAAACTTGACTTATAATCTGAAATCTTCTTTGTCAGATTTGAAGTTCGCATCACTGTAACCCCTTACAGCAAACTCTTCATATTATCTATTTATCAATAATTCATCCTTAGTGCTTCTCAAGTACTAAAGGATAATCTTTATATTTTATCCAGTGACTCTCACCCGGATATGACTGGTATCTTTGTGTCATGCTTTATGAACGTCTGGCCTAGTACATCTCATGGCGTATCTCGTGAATCTAATTCATACGGTCCATTCCCAATCTAATTGGTAAGACAATTAGCTTTCCAAAGACTAATTCCATGTGACATGGGTAAGAATCAATATTCTTTTCACGTTGAACCATTTCAACACCTTTGTCAATTTGTGTACTATGACCTAAGCTATACAACCATCTTGATCTACCTCAATAGATCTTCACAAGTTGCTTCGCTTAAGTCTACCATTAGAAAGTCAACTCCCTAGTCAATCTACGTAAGACTGCCAAGTAGGGGCAACATTCCCAATGATTAAGTATGTCTCCACATACATGACCTGAAACATAACTGTGCTCCCACTAACCTTCTTGTAGACACAAGTCTCATCTTCAATTTTGATGGAACCAAACTCCTTTGATTACATCATTCATTTGAAGAGTCCAACTCCTAGAAGCTTGATCCAATCTATAAATAGATTGCTACAAGCAAGATGCGAATGGATTTAAACATCACAATTGGGAAAAGATTTTGTCATAGTCTATACTATGAACTCACATGAAATCCTTATCCAAGCAATTGTCCCTTAAAGGTAATCATATTACCATCCATGTTGGTTTCCTCATAACCCACTTGCACCTTATGGGTCCTACCCTTCAGGTGGTTCCATCAAAGTCTATACTTTGTTGGTATACATGGATTCCATATCGTATCTCATGGCTCCAAGCCATTTCTGAGAGTATGGCCATACGTGGCCATCTCATAGGTTGTAGGCTCTTCTCGATGAGCAATATATCACTGGTTATGAGAAATTCTTATTTCTCTAGTCCCTCGATATATCCTACCTGACCTACGAGGTTCTTGTGTTTTCTGAGTAGGTTGCTCCACAACACCTTGTGATCCTGCTCATGTTCCATCAAAAGGATCAACGTTTTGTTGTGGTTCTTGAACTTCTTCAAGTTCTACTGTCCTCCCACTGTTTCTTTTAGAGACAATCTCTACCTTAGAAACATTGTGGTTCGAGCAACAAACAGTTTGTTCTCGATTAGGTTGTAGAAATAATATCATTTTCAGGATATCCCACAAAACATTTATCCGACTTGGGTTCAAGTTTATTTTTTAAACTCTTTTACATAAACGTCATAACCCCAAATCTTTATGAATGACATACTAGGACACTTCCTAGTCCATATCTCATATGGAGTTATTCATATTCCGTTTTTGATGGCACAAGGTTAAGGGCGAAATCTGCTGTAATTAGAACATTGTCCCAAAAGTAAACTGGAAGTTCTGTTTGACTCATCATGCACCGAACCGTGTCCTACAAGGTTCGAACTCTCCATGTAGACATGCCAAACCCATGTGGCGTTCTAGGTGGAGCGAGTTTTGGATCATATCCAATACTCCCATAGATTCTTGTCAAACTCTTGGCTCAAGTACTTTCCTCTATGATCCAATCGTAGAGTCTAATACTTTTGCCAAGCTGGTTCTCTACTTCATTCCTGAATACTTTGAACAATTCAAAGGATTCTAATTTGTTTCTTCTTAAGATACACAAATCCATATTTCTCTGATCCTATCAGTAAATATGATGAAGTACTGAAAACCATATTTAGCATTTGTGCTTAGCGGCCTTCATACATCGATATGTATGATTCCCAAAAGATCATATCTTTGCCTAATAAGTCTTACATGTCTCATATGATTCAATAATCAAATGAGTTCCATAAATCCATCCTCATGGGGTTCTAGATATGTATCTCTTATTTATGGGGCCTAAACGATAATGCTAAAGATAAGTGAAGTTCATATCATTATATGCAAACCTCTAGGTATTAATGTTATAGATGAAATTATCATGATCATGGATATAGAATCCACTTAGACAAAATTGCATTACAATAATGCATCCCATAATAAATGGAACAACATTTGTCCTTTTATTATGATAAGGAGCTTTCTTGTCCAAACAAGAAACTATGATAATGGTCCTACTCATAGTAGGGACATTATCGCTTTTGTCTAATTCATGAACAATTTCTTAAAGGTAGAAATAATTCCCTACGGCTTTTCAGCAACCCTTTGCTTCATAGCCCCACGTGTAGGATTATTTCTTCCTTATCCAATTGTCTTCGTCTCTTGAGATCCTCCACATTTCTATAAATGTGAGATCTTCATCTAGTATCATATACTTATGATAATGAGATAGACACATTGATTTCTATAACAAAATACCTATATTGGAATTCATTATTCCTTTATTATTTACTTCGAGTTACTTTGGGTAGTTTCTCTTCCTCTACATCATCTATGGGACTTCAAGGCAACTTGGTTTTAGCAACAAGCTTGCTTTATACCCATGGGGTTGGCGCAAACTATTTTGCCCTTACCCATGTTGTTATCCATTAACAACTTTGCCCATGCCCATTATTAGTGTTTTGTTTAGTGATTTTTTCAATCATATTGAGTAAATCAACTTTAAAACAAAACTATAATTGCATCTAATGCAATCCCTGGTCCACTTGGGTGAATATCCTTTTATTCTTTATCTATCTCATAGATAATGCATATTCACTAATGTTTCAATCATAGTGAATTAGTATATTTGCATAACCCAAAGTAGAGAAACACTTCAAACCTTTCATGTCTAGCTCCCTCTTTTGAAAGAGCTTCTTTCAATGTATGATCATATCATACTTCTCCATGTCCCTCTTCTTGCCTCTAGAGCTCAGAGTTCATGGCAGCTAACATGAAGCAAGTCACATCCAAAGAACCATTCTTTGATGTCCCTTCCATTAGGTTTTAGTGTGTTTTTAGTAGTTGGTAGGAAGAGAACTTTATGTTCTACGATGTACAACAATTTCTCTTTTATATGAGAAAAATTCTCAATTTTATACCAGTCTAGAAATAGATAGAGTCGCGTTTTTATTTGTTTAATGCCATGGGTATTCAACATAATAGGATTATGCAAAGTTTGTGACGTATAACTATATTCAACAAGGATTTAAATTGTCAAATATAGTTCCCACTATTTTACCACGGATTAATAACCCTCAAGGTATTAATGCGGAAAATATCCTTATATTTTCTAGTGGGCCAAGATCCATGTTTCATCTCCTTATGAGCTTGCTTTGGCAAGTCACCCATAATTTGACTACTTTAGGTAGGAACAATTCCAATTGCATCCCATATGCAACTCTTGGTTCAATTGGGCAAATAACTCCTTATTTATCCATCCATATGGATAATCCCAATTGTTTGCCTCTAGATTTCTTAATCATATTAATAGCCCAGTTGTGTTCAACCTCTTATTTAAACAATTGCACATTGTTACGTGCCATCGCATTTCATCATTATGAACCAAGTCGCCATGCTTTGGCACTCACGATCTTGATAAATAATGATGATAATGAGTTTTTAAATAACGAGAAGGCAAGAACACAATATTTGGATTTTGAGGGATTTTAAATTCAATTTTAATTGTTTTGTTGATCAAAATCAACTAATCTATCTATTTGAGTTTGGGCACAACTCCAAATAATAGATCCGGGTTGTCTATTTATCTTATTATCCTAATTGCATGCATCATTGATACACCAACCACAAAATAATAAGACAATAAAGAAAACAACCACACAAAAAAAAAGTGATGTGCATATGGCCTTTTCTAGACTAAGATAATTCCAAGCCAATGGAATTATCTATGAACCCTAAAAGCAAACACATCTCCATGCGTCTTGATCTTTTGGTCCATCCTTCATAGTCATGTGGAATGCTCCATGCTCCATGCTCCACCTTTGTGGCTTCTTTTGGCTTTGGGTTTCTTTTCTTCAATCTTGGCTAACAATCTACTTTATCTAGCACTAGCTAACTTCTATACTAAATAAAATAAATCTCACAAGTTGAGAAAAAAAATGGCACGCAGGCCATAAAACCCTAATTAATTATTACAATTAATTGATCAGCTCGCAGGCCGTAAAACCAAATCACAAAATTAAACATCCACATCAAACCACATCCTAAGGCCATATCCAATCACCATGCGATTTGCACATAAACAGTTAAAATCCAATTTTAACGCGCTTGGTCAATTTTAATTGATTTTAGGATTTCTAGGGTTAAAACGGTCCATGGGCCCAACAATCAAATTGCCCGGGCCCAACAAGATGAACCACAAGGCCCTAGGGCCGGCCCGGCCCCTAGCCCACGCGGCTAGGCCGCGGGCTAGGGCTGCCCGGCCCCTAGGGCAGCCAAAGTTTGGGGGGCAAGCAAGAGGGGCGGTAAACAATCAATTTAAGGTGTAAAACAACTGAAACGTAACACATAAACCACGTTTATGCTCTACGACTTGTGGCTCTGATACCACTGTAGGGTTTTTGATTCATGGATGCGCAACGGAAGCATAAACAATCATAAAACCATGCAAAACCCTCCAAGGATCACAAGTCAAGAGACATAACGATGGTAAGGGTTAGAAATCATAAACACAACTTAGGGTTCTCCTTTGATGACTTCAAACGCGAATAGTGTCACGTCTCTACGGTTGATCCACGCCTAGAGGTGAGATCTAGATCTTCCGATCCTTGGTGCTAGCCCGGAAAGAGGAAGAGGAAGAAGGAATCGCCAACAATGGAGTGCCAAAGGTGGGGCGGCTTTCCCTTTGGCCGACGGATAGGGGCGGTCCCAATGGAGGGTTCGGCCCTCTTTTGGGACTTGCTCTCTCCTTGCTTTGTTCTCTCCTTTCTTCTATCATATAGATGTGTTTTGTGTGTAGAGAGAAAAATAAGCTAGGAGTGTTCTTTATATAGTCCAACAACTCCTTGTCCAACTACATAAATATCCCCTCATAATCCTACTCAAGTTCGGATTAGTCCCTTTTGCAAAATAGTCCTTATCATGTCAATACATGGATTAGTTTTATTTGAAAATTAATCCTAATCATGTCTCTACATGAATTAGGCCACCTTGGCAAATCCTAATCATGTCTATACATGGATTAGTCCAACTTGCATATTAGTCCTACTAAGTTAGCAAGTTGTTGCGATTTGATCCTTCTAATTAATTAATCATATTAATTAATTATTTCCCATGTCTAGTTCCCCCTATATGGCGTGTGACCCCATAGGTTCTATTTAGTTGGTAGTAACAATTTACTAATATGGAGCGGCCTCTAGCAAGACATCCATTCTAGCCAACAAATAGAATAGTCATCATGACAAACCTTGTGCAAGTAATTGTCTCATCTCTTTGTACCAATATCCGGATTGGACACGAGACATACAAGTCACACTCGTATATCCAATACATAGTTTCTCGATCCTGGGAATAGCCTTATTCGTGCAAATAACATCAATATCCCATATTGATTTATTTGAGTCTGGCCAGACATTTTATAAGCACTATCCCTCGAGTGGCCTACAATATTTACTCCCGTTATGTGGGAGGGACAAATTCTATCTACGTCCACTACGATCTCTAAGCTTGCTTCTTATTGTATCCAGTACACGCCTTTATAACTACCCAGTTACGGTGTAGCGTTTAACGCTACCAAAATCACAATAATCCACAACTAGAATATCTAGTGACTTCAAGTCTAAGGATGACAATACCGTTGCACCGAGAGAAGCACTTGTGACTTAACATAACATATATGTAGCCTTCTCGGAGATGGGTCAATCCTGTATGCCATTACTCCTAATGCATACCCATGTGTTGGATCATGATATCTCCATATCAATCCAACCCCATACTAGTCTATAGATGATTGTCCCATTAATCATTATAATTGACTAGGGATATTTAAGAATATAACACTTATATTCTAAGGACTTCATTCATGTTAACATATCTCCATATCGATAACATAATGAATCGTAAATCCATAAATGTCTCAATTAATTGATTGCCTCTAGGGCACAATTCCAACAGACCTGCGGAAAGTGTTTGAGAGATGCAGAAGTTTCCAGCTAAAGATGAACCCCATGAAGTGCGCATTCGGAGTGACCTCGGGGAAGTTCTTGGGATGTGTAATACATCACCAGGGCATCGAGCCTGATCCCGCAAAAGTATCAGCCATCACTAGCATGACGGCGCCGCACAATCAAAGAACTCTGAAAACATTATTGGGGAAGTTATCTGACCTGCGAAGTTTCATCCCTGTGATCGCAGAAATAACCTTTTGCTTTAGCAATCTCCTCAAGAAAAATGTTGTGTACAATTGGACCACAGAACATGTGGCGGCGTTCGGGAGGCTAAAGGACTTGCTGACATCAGAAAGGGTAATGATCGCACCACAGCTCGGATCGCCGCTTTTGCTGCACCTAACATCAACAAAGAGGTCTATAGGGGCACTTTTGGCTCAGGAATCTGAAGGGCAAGAAAGGCCGATTTACTATATTTCTCGCATAGTGCAACCAGCCGAATCAAGGTACACAAATATTGAGCGTCATTGCCTTTCTCTATTCTTTGTAATAGAAAATTTGAAGCACTATTTCGCCTCGCACAAAGTGGTAGTGGTTACAAAGAGTGACCCCATACGGTACCTCTTGACTCACGCCTCTCCTGGCGGAAGACTGGCAAAATGGTATATGACCATCTCCCAATATGACATCACGTGCGTTCGACCGCGGGCAATCAAATCGCAAGCGGTAGCGGATTTGCTAGCACAGTTCCCTGATAACAGCCACGAGCCCATGATCGAGGAAGAACTAGAGGGACCCGAGATCTATGCAGTTGAGTTGCCTTACTGGACGCTTCATTTCGATGGATCGTCAACAAGGAAAGGTGGAGGAATTGGAATAGTTCTGACCAAAACCGATGGAGAGGTCATACAGATGTCCACAAAACTCGATTTCGCAGTCACCAACAACGAAACAGAGTATGAGGGTCTCATTGCAGGTCTCCGCGCAGCCAGGGCACTGGAAGTAAGCAATTTGACGTTTATGGGGGATTCCAAGCTAATCGTCAAACAAGCTTCAGGCTAGTATGGACTAAAAGAAGTAAATCTATTTCCCTACAGGATTTTGGTACAGAAGCTGGTGCAACAATTCTGCGATGTCAGGTACGAGCATACACCTAGAGCAGATAATCGGCATGCTGATGCTTTGGCCACTCTGGGATCTAAGGTTAGTGCGGATAAGTGCCCTGCGAGAATCTCGATTGAAGTACGAGTGTCATCGGCGTTGACGGAGGACGCATGCGAGGATGAATGCATGTGTTGAGTCAAGATCCCTGAATGTGCTTTGATTGGTAATTGTTTATGAGTGATGAAAGACAAAAGGCTAAGACATTTGCAGCAAAGGCTTGTTAGTCATCTCAAGGCCTTGAGATTGACAGAAACTTCAAAGCCTTGAGTCTGCTTATTCTGCTATGTGTTCTAACATCTTTGTGTTGCAGAATTGGATATTTGATTATGCAAACCAGTGGTTTATGGTATATATTTGTGGTTTGTACTATTTATACATCTAACACAATTGTTGATGATCAGAACAGGAAGAATCAAAGTTATCTGGGCTTAATTTTGAAATGATGTGAAACAGGTTCAAAGCTCCAAGGCCTTGAGATATGCCTTGAGCTACTGACAGTTTTTACAGAACTTGATTGATTCTTTCTTGCAGGTTATGACTCTTAGTATTGTGATTATTAACTTACTTATAAGTGTCTTAAACTTGTTTTTCATGACTTATTTGTTCTAGAGTATATACAGATTATTGCTCTGAGTTTATTAAACAGTTTTATCAGAAACTGTATAACCAAACAGTCTCAGTACTGTTAGTTGGTTGGATTTTGTTGTTGCAGTGTTTCTTTGCTGTTGCAGGTTTGTTAAATGTGCAGGAGAAATCTCAACAAACTCCAATGGATATCCACCTTAAGCTGTTTGAATTTAAGTTGAAAACAGAAGGAGGATTTTTAGGAACTGAGATCCTAAAATCTCTCAATCAGTTGCAGATGTGGATAAAAGAGACTGGTTTGAATTTTGAAGAAAAATAGAGGCTTGCAGAATACTCTGAGAGGTGTGACAAATTCGTGGGAGATCATCCATTCAAACACACAATCATTCAAGCTTCATTCTAGACTTCTGAAGATCAAATCAATCCAGTCATTCCTGAAGAACACTTCCAGGCTTCAACAACTTATCTTTATACTGTGTTCTTCATTTGTACTCCATCTGTGTATCTCTATATTATCTTAAACCTCACTTAACCTTGTGGTTGGTTGTTCAAGTGAACAACAAGAGGTTCTTGTTAGCTCAACAGTTAGTGGCTGAAACTAGATAGGTTTGGAACCACAAGCTGTATAGGTGTAAGGGAAATCCCTTAGGCTTGAAGATCTAGGGCTGTTTCTGTGTGAGTAATAAGAAGTGTTTGCCCAATCCTGGTGGGATTAGATCGCTCAGGCAGAGATTAGGTCCATTGGGACTGAACTCTGTAAATTGCTTTGTGTTCTTTACCTTTCTGTTTGATTATTATCTGCTGCACACAACTCAAATCAAACTAGGGTTTAAAAGATGTTTAGTATTGTTCACAGCTCAAGGCCTTGAAGCTTACAATTTTGCCTTATTGAGTTTCAGACAGTTTACAAAATCTCAAGGCCTTGAGATTTCAAGTTTCACACAAAGCTATCCTGTTAAACTTTAATTTTTGCAAAAAGTTTCCATACTCTATTCAACCCCCCCCCCCCCCTTCTAGAGTATTTAGGTCCTGTATTTAGTCTACATTACACACTTTCAATTGGTATCAGAGCTTGTGTCACTGTTTTTAGATCTAACAATCTGGTGACTATGGGTAATGAAGGAGATGGTGGATTCTCACAAGGAAGGGCTGCTAACAGACCTCCATTGTTCTGTGGTGAAAATTTCATGCATTCGAAGGATTTGATGAAGATGTTCATCATAGATCAAGACATGGAACTATGGTCAATAGTTTAGAATGGTCCTCATGAGTATTACACTACAATTTATGGAGTCAGAACTGTCAAGTTTGAGGAAAATCTCTCAGTTACTGAACTGGAAAAGGTATCCAAAAATTATAAAGGTATGAATTTGATATAATGTGCTTTAAATGAAGATGAGTTCAACAGAGTGTCACACTGCAAAAGCGCCAAAGAAGTGTGGGATAAATTGGTCGTGACATATGAAGGAACCAGCCATGTTAAGCAGACAAAAATCAACATACTTCTGAGGCAATATGAGTTGTTCAAGATGAATTCAGATAAAACCATCAAAGAAATGTTCAAAACATTCACTGATGTGGTGAACAACCTGGAGTCTTTGGGAAAGAGGTTCTCAAATGAAGAGAAGGTCAGAAAGATTCTGAGAAGCTTTCCAAAAGCAAAGTGGGAGCCAAAGACAACAGCCATTGAGGAAGCTCAGGACTTGAGTCTTCTTCAGCTAGATGATCTACAAGGAAAGTTGCTCACTCGTGAAATGTCTATGAAGGATGTGGAAGGTTATCTGAGTGAAAATATCAGGAACCTAGCTCTTAAGGCAAAAGACAGTGAAAAATCTCAAAGCCTTGAGACTGAGGAGGAACCTGATGATGAAGAGGCTTTAGCATTAATCTCCAAGGCCTTGGCCAGGATTCTCAGAAAGAAAAGAAACTCTGGTAACAGGGATTACAACAGAGAGAGATCAAGACCCTCAGGCAGCAAGGATTACAAAGGTAAATCTTCATCACAGTCACATAAAACTAAAGTAATGAATTGTTTTGAGTGTGGTGATGCAGATCATTTAGTAAGGGATTGTCCACAAAATAAGAAGAACATAAACTTTCAGAAAAAAGATGGTGACAACAGAAGAAAGAAGGCCATGATGGCTTCCTGGAGTGATTCTGATTCATCAAGTGATTCAGACACAGAAGAAGAGCAAGCAAACTTATGCTTCATGGCAAAGCATAATGAGGAAAGTTCATCAGACAGACACATTGAAGACATGGTAAAAAATTTACTTGCTAGTCCATCTGATGTACTTCCTGAAATTCTCAAAAGTATGTTTTTGAATGAAAATGAGATTTGTGCTTTAAAGATTAAAGTTCATGAGCAGGTAAAAGAAAACCTGGACCTAGTATTTTCAAAAAAAATTGTTGAAGTTTCTAAGACAAAGATTGAAAAAGACTTCAAGGCCTTGGACAGCAGGTTCAAAGTCTTGAAGGCACAGATAAAAGAGGTTGTTGATCAAAACACTCTTTTAACTGAAAGATATGCTGATCTAAAAGCTCATTCTGAGAATTTAGAACAGATCTGTACTTTGACTGAGAAACTTCAAGAGTCCAAGAAGGTCCTAGCTAAGTTTACAGGCTCAGAACATAATCTAAATCTCATTCTTGGAGGAAGTCTGAAATCAATGCATAAAAGTGGGATTGGCTATAATCCAAATTTTCCAAAGAAAGGCCAAACTAATTTTGTCAAATCTGGTAGCAGACATTCTCCAAAATGTCATTATTGTGGAAAAAATGGTCATGTCAGATTAACTTGTCCCTTCAGAAGATCAGAACCTCATATTATGAGGAATACTTATCCTTATCATCTTAAGGGACAGGTTAGGCAAATTTGGGTTCCAAAAGGAATTAGGCCACCTAATATGGCTGATTCTGAGTATGACTCAAAGTTGCACTTGGTCTAATAGCCTGTTGAGGCAATGATTTATTTTTGCAGGTTGTCACCAAGGCCTTGAAAGATCCGAAATGGATATTAGACAGTGGATGTTCCAGACATATGAGTGGAACGAAGTCTCTCTTTACTGAACTTACAGAGAAATCTGGAGGAACAATTACACTTGGTGACAAAGCAAAGTGCAATATCATTGGTATAGGTAGTATTGGTAATGGTTCTACAAATTCTATATCTGTTGTTTATGTGGTAGATGGACTTAAGGATAATTTGCTTAGTATCTCTCAGTTATGTGCTAAAGCTTATAAAGCTGTTTTTGACAAGGAGAAATGTGTGGTGCAAGATGAGAAATCTGGTGATTGCATACTCACTGCTCCTAGGTCATACAATCTATATGCTATGAATACTAACAGTGTTGCAGGTGATAAGCTAAAATGCCTCAAGGCCTTGAAGGAAGATCCAAAGCTGTGGCACAGAAAGCTTGGGCATATTAGTATACATGCTTTGAATAAACTCTTCTCAAAGGACTTGGTAAGAGGTTTACCATCACAGAAATTTTCAGATGATGAGGTTTGTAAGGCATGTGTACAAGGTAAACAGACCAGAAGCTCTTTCAACCCAAAGAACTTTGTAAGTACTTCTAGACCCTTAGAATTGCTGCATATGGACTTGTGTGGTCCTATGAGAGTTAAGACCCCAAAAGGTAAGAGGTATATGCTTGTTATAATTGATTATTATTCTAGATTTACTTGGGTGATGTTTATCAGAGACAAAAATGAAGCTTTATCTGAGTTTTCTAAATTGTGCAAAGAACTTCAAACTTCGAAAAACTTACATGTTGCATCCATTAGAAGTGATCATGGTAGAGAATTTGATCAACTTGACTTTGATTTGTTTTGTGCAAAGCATGGCATTTCACACAACTTTTCTGCACCTAGGACTCCATAGAAAAATGGAGTAGTTGAAAGGAAAAATAGGACACTTGAGGATATGTCCAGAACCATGCTGCTTGAAAGTAATTTGCCAATGTTTTTATGGGCAGAAGCTGTTAATACTGCCAATTATGTGCTGAATAGATGCTTGATTAGACCTATTTTGAAAAAGACTCCCTATGAACTGTTTAAAGGGAGAAAGCCTACTGTTTCTTATTTTAAGCCATTTGGTTGTATCTGTTTTGTGCATAATAATGGTAGAGACAATCTTGGTAAGTTTGATGCTAAAAGTGATGAAGGTGTATTTCTTGGATATTCTCAAACTAGCAAAGCTTATAGAGTTTATAATAGAAAAACCAAGATTGTGGAAGAGAGCATTCATGTAATTTTTTGTGAAAGTACTAAGGATTCTTTGAGTGAAAGTTTTGCAGAGCTAGATTTGAATAAGCATGAATCAGATGATGATGCTGTGAAAGAAGACAAAAGCAAAACTGCTGTACAGAATCAATCAGCAGAATCTCAAGGCCTTGAACCTCCTGCTGAACCAAAATCTCAAAGCCTTGAGACAGAAGATGAAACTTACTATGATGCTCCCTCTACTGTTTCAAGGACTGAAAGCCTTGAAGGAGAATACTCCTGGGTACCAAGAAAGAAGTTTAAGTACCTTGTAGACCATCCAGCTGACAATATTATATCAGATCCATCAACTGGAACACAAACAAGAGGACAGTTGAAGAACTTGTGTGCTTTCAGTGCATTTGTATCTTTGATTGAGCCTAAGAATACCAAGGAAGCTCTAGAAGATGCTGAATGGATTATTGCAATGCAGAGTGAGCTGAATGAGTTTGAAAGGAACAAAGTTTGGAATTTAGTTCCCAGACCTAAAGAGAAGTCAGTTATTGGAACCAGATGGGTATTCAGAAACAAGCTTGATGAGAATGGCAAAGTGGTAAGAAATAAAGCCAGACTGGTAGCTCAAGGATATAATCAAGTAGAAGGTATAGACTATGAGGAGACTTTTGCTCCTGTTGCCAGGTTAGAAGCTATTAGAATACTTCTTGCTTTTGCATCTCACAATCACATAAAGCTTTATCAAATGGATGTCAAATGTGCTTTTCTAAATGGATATTTACAAGAAGATGTTTTTGTAGCACAACCTCCTGGTTTTGAAAATGAAAAGTTTCCTGACCATGTTTATAAACTGGATAAAGCTCTTTATGGTTTGAAACAAGCTCCAAGGGCATGGTATGACAGACTTTCAAAATTTCTACTTGAAAACAATTTCAGAAGAGGATTAGTAGACAAAAACCTTTTCATTAAACACCAACAAAGTGATTTGATAGTAGTTCAGATTTATGTAGATGATATATTATTTGGTGATACTAATGATGCTCTTTCAAAAGAGTTCTCTAGTCTGATGTGCAGGGAGTTTGAGATGAGCCTAATGGGTGAACTAAATTTCTTTCTTGGACTTCATATATTACAAATGAAGAAAGGAATTTTTGTGCATCAAGGAAAATATACCAAGGAATTATTGAATAAGTACAACATGTCACACTCCAAGGTGCTTAAGACCCCTATGAGTTGATCACTCTCTTTAGACAAAGATTCAACTAGTAAGAGCGTGAATCAGAAGGAATACATAGGTATGATTGGATCACTATTGTATTTAACTGCTAGCAGACCTGACAGAATGTTTAGTGTCTGTATGTGTGCTAGATTTCAAGCAGATCCTAAGGAAAGTCATCTAACTGCAGTTAAAAGAATTTTTAGATATTTGAATGGAACCAGAGACTTAGGGCTTTGGTATCCAAGAAGATCTAATTTTATGTTGAGTGGCTATTCAGATGCAGATTTTGCAGGTTATAAAGTAGACAGGAAAAGTACTTCTCGATGCTATCAATTTCTTGGATCTTCATTGATCAGTTGGCATTCCAAAAAGCAAAATTCTGTAGCACTATCAACTGCAGAAGCTGAATACATTGCAGCTGGTGTTTGTTGTTCACAAGTGCTATGGATTGCTTAGCAACTTAGAGATCTTGGCTACAACTTCAGAAATGTGCCAATTCATTGTGATAATACAAGTGCTATTTCAATCTCTAAGAATCCAGTTCAGCACTCAAGGACAAAGCACATAGATGTGAGACATCACTTCCTTAGAGATCATACAGAACAAGGTGATGTTGTTTTAAGTTTTATCTCTACTTCAATGCAAATTGTTGATATTTTCACTAAACCATTGCCAGATGATAGGTTTTCATTTCTAAGGCTTGAATTGGGGATGTTAAACAAGGATGCATTGGTTTAGGGGGTTTATATGTGTTGGAATCTCAAAGCCTTGAGATTATACTTTCTCAAGCCTTGAAAGTATAGCTCAAAGCTTTGAAGTTTCTCAACCTGCAAAAAATCTCAAGGCCTTGAGATTGTTTTCCAGGTCTTGATAATATCTGCAATATTTTTAAAAAAAAAAATGGATCATTAAGTATATATCTTATCTTTTTAGATAACTGTATAATATTTGAATTACTCAGAGAATTTTCTAAAATATCTAAAAAAGATTTTTCAAGATTCTATTTTTGCATGTAGATATTGCAGAGTCATTTTATGACTCATCCTCTCAACCTACATAAGCTGAAAGTCAGGGCTTTTTCTTCACATTCTCTTCCAATTTTCTGCGACTACTCTCTCTCTCTCTCAAATCCTCTCAATCACATTCTCTTCTCAAAACCCAAAACCCTAAAATGGAGCGCAAATCAGCCTGAATTCAGCAACAGGGGAAGCCCTCTGGCAGATCCAAGAAGAGAGAAAACAAGGAGGAGAAGATAGTGATTTCTGATTCAGATTCAGAAAACACTCAAAGTTTGCATGAGGATAATCCTCCTGCAAAGAAGTCAAGGACAGAGAAGGGATATGAAGGTTAGTGTTGATCCACAACAGGAGACTCAGGGTGGTGATCAACCTAGGTCAGAGAAGAAAAAAGGGGGAGAAAAGAAAAAGGATACTGAAGATGAAAAAGGGGAGTCAACTCAGGAGAGCCAGAAGAACTCAACTGAAGGAGTACAAGAGAAGGCCAAACCCTCTGAGAAGAAGACTAGGGTTAAGCAAGTTGCTGCTGCAACTAAGAAAGGATATGAAGGTAAGAATGTACTTCCAAATGAGTGGTTTATTAGTTCTGAAGTTAGAACAGTTTGGATGCAAGGGTATGCACCATATAAAGTGGCTTTCTGTAGTATGATTTCTGATGAGTTGTTGGATAAACTGGACATAGAATGCATGAGAAAATTGAGGGAAACTGCTGTTTGGAAAGTTTTAAATCCTAGTTCAAAGGCTTATCCTAGGTTAACTAGGTTATTTTATCTGAACTTGGTGTCTGAAGGTGATGAGAAAATGGTTTTAACATCTAAAGTGGCTGGTGTGGATTTGAGGTTAGATCATAGGACTTTTGCCAAAGTCTTGGGCATTCCTAGGAAATACAATGTTGGAGATTATCCTGATAGGAAGGAGTGTTTAGATAAGGCAAATGAGATGTTCTTTGTTGATGGTGTTCCCTCTGGTCCAAAACAGTTGACATAATCTGTGCTCAACTGTGAAGCCAAGATTTTGTTTACTATTTTGATGAGGAGTGTAGTTCGCAGGGAGAACTCAAGAGAGCTGGTAACTGATAAAGTTCTGATTTTGATGTATATAATATCTCAAGGGTTTGAGATAGACCTGCCTACAGTTGTGATGGAGCACATGATTTATTGTGCAACCAGGACTAGAAACCATCCTCTTCAATATGCCAACATGTTACCTCTTTTCTTTGAATATTTTGATGTGCCTGTGAAAGGAGAAGAAAAGATTACTGGAGGATTTGGGTTGATAGATGACATGGCACTTCAGAGGATTGGGGTGGTTCAGACTGGGAAAGGGCATTGGAAATTCTATTCTGATTTGTCAAAGGATGAACTTGCTGAAAAAGAGTTTGTGAAGCCTAAGGGGACTGCATCTGGAAAAGGACAAGCCAATGAGGATTACTCTCTGCTGGTTGAGAAATTAGAAGATCAGCAAGTTGAGATTGAGGATCTCATGCAAAGGTTGTTTGACCTGTCAACTGAATTTCATCAGTTCAAGGGTTTGATGAATACTATGAATGGGAAGTTAGATGTTGTCGTCAAGGGCTTGAATCTGGAGAAGATACCTTCTGCTACTAGTCATGACACCAGTATGGATTAAGAAGAGAAGCTAGGAGAGTTTCTGAAGAAGAAGAAGAAGCCAATTCCAGTGGTGCTAGCTTCAAAAGACTTGTTTGAGCAAACTGATGAGGAAGATGCTGATGAAGAAACAGGTGTTGATGCAGCTACAGAGGTAGATTCAGCACAGGCTAAGAAGAAAGTAGATGACATAATCCAAGAAGTGGTCACTGAAGTTGAAGCTGAACAAGAAGGTAATCAGTCTGCAGAAGAAGCTGCAAGTGAGGAAGAAATTGGGGAAGGCTCAGAGAAAGGCCAGACATCAAAGAAGAAGTGAAGATCAGAGATTGCCAAAGCTTTGACCATCTTTCTCATTCTCTTCTATCTTTTCTGTCTCAAGGCCTTGACTTTTTAGCTAGTTTTTGTTTTAATTTTATTTTTAAACTCTGAGTAATGATACTACATTTCTTCAACCATATTTGATGAAAGTCAAAAAGGGGGAGAATGTATTTGTGTTTTTTTGATTCTGCTTGCAGTATCTGTTTGCAGTATTCAGTAAATAATAAGAGTTGGCCTTTAGTTATTTTGGTTAATTTTTATTTATGTGGTAATTCTGTGGAATTTTGTAATATTTACTCTCATGGTTATCTATCTGTTTGGGTTTAGTATATATTTTATCTCTAGATTGTGGTTTTTTAATTTTTGCTTATGAGTGGCAGGAAGATCTTTACAAGACTGTAGGTTTTGTCTTTCATCAAGGGGGAGATTGTTGAGTCAAGATCCCTGAATGTGCTTTAATTGGTAATTTTTTATGAGTGACGAAAGACAAAAGGCTAAGACATTAGGAGCAAAGGCTTGTTAGTCATCACAAGGCCTTGAGATTGACAGAAACTTCAAAGCCTTGAGTCTGCTTATTCTGCTATGTGTTCTAACATCTTTGTGTTGCAGAATTGGATATTTGATTATGCAAATCAGTGGTTTATGGTATATATTTGTGGTTTGTACTATTTATACATCTAACACAATTGCAGATGATCAGAACAGGAAGAATCGAAGTTATCTGGGCTTAATTTTGAAATGCTGTGAAACAGGTTCAAAGCTCCAAGGCCTTGAGATATGCCTTGAGCTACTGACAGTTTTTACAGAACTTGATTGATTCTTTCTTGCAGGTTATGAATCTTAGTATTGTAATTATTTACTCACTTCTAAGTGTCTTAAACTTTTTTTTCATGACTTATTTGTTCTAGAGTATATGCAGATTATTGTTATGAGTTTATTAAACAGTTTTATCAGAGAATGTATAACCAAACAGTCTCAGTACTGTTAGTTGGTTGGATTTTGTTGTCGCAGTGTTTCTTTGCTGTTGCAGGTTTGTTAAACGTGCAGGAGAAATCTCAACAAACTCCAATGGATATCCACCTGAAGCTGTTTGAATTAAAGTTGAAAACAGAAGGAGGATTTTTAGGAACTGGGATCCTAAAATCTCTCAATCAGTTGCAGCTGTGGATAATAGAGACTGGTTTGAATTTTGAAGAAAAATAGAGGCTTGCAGAATACTCTGAGAGGTGTGACAAATTCGTGGGAGATCATCCATTCAAACACACAATCTTTCAAGATTCATTCCAGACTTCTGAAGATCAAATCAATCCAGTCATTCCAGAAGAACACTTCCAGGCTTCAACAGCTTATCTTTATACTGTGTTCTTCATTTGTACTTCATCTGTGTCTCTCTATATTATCTTAAACCTCACTTAACCTAGTGGTTGGTTGTTCAAGTGAACAACAAGAGGTTCTTGTTAGCTCAACAGTTAGTAGCTGAAACTAGATAGGTTTGGAACCACAAGCTGTATAGGTGTAAGGGAAATCGCTTAGGCTTGAAAATCTAGGGTTTTTTCTGTGTGAGTAATAAGAAGTGTTTGCCCAATCCTGGTGGGATTAGATCCCTCAGGCAGAGATTAGGTCCATTGGGACTGAACTCTGTAAATTGCTTTGTGTTCTTTACCTTTATGTTTGATTATTATCTGCTGCACACAACTCAAATCAAACTAGGGTTTAAAAGTTGTTTAGTATTGTTCACAACTCAAGAAGCTTACAATTTTGCCTTATTGAGTTTCAGACAGTTTACAAAATCTCAAGGCCTTGAGATTTCAAGTTTCACACAAAGCTATCCTGTTAAACTTTAAGTTTTGCAAAATGTTTCCATACTCTATTCAACCCCCCCTTCTAGAGTATTTAGGTCCTGTATTTAGTCTACATTACACACTTTCAGTATGGACGATGCAGACTGGAGGAAGCCAATATTGCACGCCATCGCAGAGGGAACGAGTAAAGAAAATTGGGAATTCACTAAGGGGTACTGCATACATGACAACACTCTCTACTACAAAGGCCCAGGTGGAATACTCATGCGATGCATCTCGCAGCAGGATGGACAAGCGCTGTTAGAAAAAGATTCACCCGCATACTTGCGGGGAAAGTGAGGTGTCAATCTATCGGAAAGCCCAAAGGTATGGGATTCACTGGCCATACATGTCAACGGCCGCGGCGACAATTCGAGGGAACTGCGAGAGGTTCGCATTGATCAGGGATTCTTTAACAATTGCTCTGGTCGATGATGACATGGATTGGAGGAAGCCGCTCTTCGATTTTCTCACACAGGAAATCGAGCCTCAGTCGAGAAAAGAAGTCGAGAAACTGAAAAGGAAAGCAACCGGGTACGTAGTGCAAGAAAACATACTCTGGCGAAGGGGTCACAAGGGTAACCTACTTCGATGCCTAGACAGCAAGGAAGCGCAAGAGGTGATGGATCTCTCTCACCAAGTGGAGCACCAGGGAGGTGCGAAACTATGCAGACAACTCCTCACAGTTGGCTATTTCTGGCCAACCATGGAGGCAGATTGTCGCGCTAAAGTAAGGAGATGCCAGGAGTGTCAATTAAAAGGCAACCTTGTACACGCCCCTACCGTAGATCTACATGCGTTGGGGACACCATGGCCATTCCACACTTGGGCTCTAGATTTTGTCGATCCCATCCGACCAGCCTCACATGGGAACCAGTTTATCCTCACCGCGACCGAGCTGTTCACCAAGTGGGTAGAGGCAATACCATTGAAGACAGCAAATGCGCTTGATGTGGTCCATTTCGTCCAGGAGAACATCATATATAGGTTCGGGATTCCTAACACGATTCTCTCGGATAATGGTAACCCTTTCGTCAATCGCCAAGTAGCCGCAAAGCTAGCAGAGTACAACATAAGGCAAATATATTCTAAACCTTATCATCCTAAAGGGAATGGTCAAGCGGAAGCGACCAACAAGACACTGCTAAGAATGCTGAGCAAGATGGTTGTAGACGATCACAAGAAATGGGCCGATTCTTTGAACTTAGCATTCTGGGCATATCAAACTTCGCCGAGGACCCCCACAGGAGTCTCCCCATTCCTCTTGTGCTATGGAGTTGAAGCTGTTGTACCAGTGAAGGTGAAAATCAACTCCGCAAGATTGGCCTTTCACGCATTACATGACAATCAGCGCGATCATGACTTGATTTTATTAAAAGAAAAGCGAGAGCAAGCCAAGCGGACTAATAAACGGTTCAAGGAGAGGATCGCCCGAGCATACAACAAAACATTCCAACATCGAGACTTCGCGGTTGGGGACCTGGTCCTGCGCGCTTCAGATCACATCATGCGGGAGGCGGCTCATCCAAAGTTCGCAGCCAACTGGGATGGACCATTTGAAGTCAAAGAAGTCTTTAACAGTGGCTACTGCAACATACAGAGACTACATGGGACGGCCACAACCCCAATCTCGGTTAACATGCGCTGGATTAAGAAGTATTATCCTTAACTCCCCTCTTTACATGCATCAAATTACAATGTCTATTTACGCTTAGTATTGTGATAGACTCATGCGTCGTCTCTCCCATATGAGGGATTTGTAACCCGGCCTCTCCCATATGAGGGAATGTAATTATGCCTCTCCCATATGAGGGTGCTTATAATAAAAGACTTCTCCCAAATGAGAAGAATTTTATAACTTCGGCTGTCTTCTATCGCTTCATTTACTTCTCTGTTTCTTAACAACGAAAGCCTATCTGCCGAGATAGCAGCGCTAGTCAAATACGATCTTAATTGATCCGAAGCCTATCTGACGGGATAGCAGCACCAATCAAATACGATCTTAATGGATCCAAATCCTATCTGCTGAGATAGCAACACTAATCAAATATGATCTTAATTGATTCGAAGCCTATCTGCCGAGATAGCAGCAATACTTAAATCTAGATAGCAGCTTACAAGTGAAAGCTAATGGTAAGGTAAATCTTACTACAAAATGATCGGCCTACTGTTCCTAACAAAGCTATGCGACGTTAGCGTCAAGATACCGGATCTGAACAAGGCCTCTGTCTGGTCTTATGCCTAAGAGATATGCCAGATGAACCACCTCTTCAGGTGGATTCAGCGGTGAAGAACAAGCAGGGAGCAACTCCTGGGGCAGGAAGCTCCTTGTCCACGGAGACGAGCACAATGGCTCGCCATCCCTAGTTCAAGAACGTGGAGGCAAATAGTTCTCCTCCGAGAAAGCTAGAGGAGAAACACTCCGTTCATTACGAGTTAGTAAGAAGGTCAGTACAGCACTGCACCTCGCCGGAAGGCAGCCGGAAATACGACCTGCAAACATAATAGACGGAGAAAAATCTTCGAACAAGCATGAGGTATTATGTGCATCTTCTTTAAGATGGTTATGAAAATCAATAAGCTTCGTAAAGAAGATCTTGGAAGCTATTTCTATGGCAAAAAACACAAACTCAAGTTTCACAACTTGAAATTGCCATGAATCAACAAAAGACAAGAGTTGAAGCCAGCAGTCGTAAGGACTCATGGCAAGCAAAATTTTGGGTTGAAGAACCCAAGCAGCAAGAGGAAGGGTTTATATAGACCCTACGGAGACCCTTCAGTGCCCCAGCTGAGTCAGCAAAGCTTGGAAAAGGGGTAAGAATCAATTACTTGCGTCCTAAAAGAGGTAACATTCAATTACCCTGCTAAAGGCTACGACGATTCGGTGGCGTGCCCTAGTTAATGACGGAAGGTCATAATACGGATGGACTTCCCAAGGAAAGCATGCTTATCTAATAAGTAGTTATCGCGAAAATCAAGGTGAATATGTCACCAGGTGACGTCATAATTGATACGCATAAAATACTTGAGCAAATCCCCGGAAGGGCAAAACGGGCATGCAAGTCTTGAATAAAAAAAAGGGGGAGAAACCCTAGCAACATTACAATAATATTTTTTTTGTTTCAAACAAATACCTTCTATTCTTTCAAAATAAATATTTGATCAGGGGGTCATCAGGAGAAAACGAGAGTGATGTATCTCTCACTTGGTCCACTTCTCGCTTCAGCTGCTCGTACTTGGCGTTCATCTCATGGAAGAGTTTGACAGCCTCTTCAGCTTTATGCCTTTGCTCCTCTACCTTTCGCCCCTCAGCTGCGAGGTTGTTGAAGCCGCGTTTCAAATTCACAGCTGCGCGAATCTGGGTGACCTTATTGAGAAGATACCCGAAGCCTAGCTTGCCTTGAACTTTGGCTTGAAGGCCTTGGCATGTGCTGAAAACCAGCTGCGCACTTTGAGGAGAAATGGTCGCAGGAGTGGCCACAGACAGCTGCTTCAAAATCCATATGGCTTCGGTCAAGAACAGCCTTCTATTATAAGGCTCTATCTCTAGAGACCTCGCAAACGACCGAGGATAGGAGAGACGCATCCGAACTAGCCAGTCCACATCAGCTTGCTTCAATCCTAACAATGTTGATTCAAGTTTAGAGCATGAAACTTGTAAGCGAGGATGTAAAATGCAAAAATGGTAACATACCGGTTCCTTCAAGGATCTCGCGCAAAGAAGGGATGCGCATTGCTGGAACAATTGAAGTTTGTCCTCGCTCCATTGCTCGTCTATCAGCTGCGAGCTCTAGTTCCTCATAGTAGGCAGGAAGGGTATAGGCCGCAACAGGTGCGATTGTAGCTCCCACTTGCGAGCTCCAAAAACTCCATGCTTGGGGAACCTCTGAGAGCTCTATCTCTGTTGGAGGAATGGCAACAGTAGTAGCTGCTGCTCGACCAGGAACTCCTTCGGGTGCGAGGGGCTCGTGGGGCTCGGGAGCACTCATTTGAATATTCACATTTGCATGTGATGTTATGTCTTCCACGACCTGCTCATTCTTATGAACCTCAGCCCGGCAGCATCTGTCTCCATTTCCTCAGCTGCAATATCAGCATCTTCCTCCATTACCACGGTGTCAGCTTCGATGTCATCAGAAACTTCAATGACATCCTCCAAGGGCTCTCCTGCATAATTGGCAGCTGCGACAGGCTTCTCGACATGAGAGCTTCGCTCTGGAACATAAGATGCAGGGGGTTGACTTCTCTGTTCCGGCATGGCCTCCTCAGCATCGCCTGCGATACAAGACAGGAAAATGTGAGGTAATTCGTATCATACAATGTTCTGTTATTTTGATAAAATAAGAGCGAGCACCTCCACGCGTAGGTGGGATTGCAGCATCTTCATCATATGCTAAAGACGCGACACCATATCCTACTAATGTATCTTCATTTAGCACATCCTTAAGGTGGGGGTGGCCGGGGGTACAAAGAAACTTGTTATGATGATAATTGGGTTGCTAAGCCTAGCTTACAGACATTACTTGGATGATTACCTGAGGGTTCACCACACTTGCTTACTAGCCATCGACGAATATCGGCTTTTGATAAGCCATGCTTTAATGCACCGACAATCACTTCTTGGTAAGATACAGCAAGATTATCTCACCTTGATTGCCACCTGCGATTTCCTCAAAGTCCGCTTGAGCTTGCTCCAGAGCAGCCGCATCTTCCTCATCGGCTTGCTGTACCAAGTCGTCAACATGTTGCTCTTCCAAATTCCTCTTCTTTATGAGTTCGAGCTCATCTTCTTCTCGCTTCCTTCTTCTTTCCGCAGCCTCCGCAGCTTTTCTTCTAGACTCAGCAAGGATGTCCTCGTGTATGGCTTCGCTGGAAACGCCAGAGTGAGAACCCTTCTTCTGCTTCTTGGCCAGAAGGCCGCTGATGGTTTCTGCATCATCATCTGCGAAAGAACAAACTGTTCAATAAAGAGTGCGAAAGCTAAAGTAATGAGAAGATAAGTTCGTTCGAGATACCTTCCGAATCTTCCTCTTGTATCTCACCTCTTTCTTCTTCTCTTTCACTTTCAACTCTTTCTTCTTCTTCATCATCATCTCTTTCTCTCACCTCTCTCCTCTCATCCTCCTCTTCCTCCTGACCAAACGGAACAAAAGTCTCGACTGCGAGCTCTTTCCGCACCTTGCTTGGCATTCGATTCCCTTCTACCTTGGTCTTTTCGCCCTTGGAGCAACGTCCGCAGGAGGAGATGGAGCGTTCCTAGGAGGAGACAAAACTGGGGTGTTGTCTATCAGCGAGTCAGCAAATGCGTCCATTACCTCGCGAATTTGGGCCTCGATTGCGGGAGCCATTCCCATTGCTAGCAGAATTTTCTCACCCTGCCTTCTCGCAGCATCAATGGTATTGATCAGCGACATGGAGCGCTCACTAGATGCAAACCTCCTCAGATCGCACTAAAACAGAAAATGGAGCATAAGTTTGGACACATCAAAGGAAAGAAACTTAACACGCGCAAAGGAAATTGTTTACCTTGGCAAAATCTTCGCTGTACTTGATAACATGCTGTAGATAGTGCTTTCTGAGCTGACAGATCTTGGCCACGTGGCAACCATCCAGCACACCATATTGTGCTCTACACACACTGGATCACCAGCCGCGCTGATCCATGTGGGGGCTGCGAGACAGGGCCCTCGCATACCACTGCACGGGACTTGTAGGGACTTAGTGGTTTGGAGGCTAGAGTAAGTCCTTTCGCGTGCGAGCCAAGCCCGCACGCGACCTTTAGTAACTGCTTTTGAGAGATTTATGGCACGAGCTCCATAAACCCGGTCAAACCCGGTCAACCCCATAACGGTTCCGGTATTCGCGCATAACGTGCTGTAACGGTCCCTATATATGAGGACGAACGTGCCGTTGTGGTTAAGCTAATTAAGCCGCCAGTGATGGGCGCATTAACCACACTGCAACGGTCACATTCTCCGTTATATATAGGACGTTAACCTTTCCATACAAAGGAGGACACACTAGCCATACGCGGAAGCTCTGCCAAACCTCTGTCTCTCTCTCAGACATTACTACTACCTTACTCTCTCCCTACACACAACCCAACTCTTCCTGTGCTATCCCTGATCCTCTACATACGGTGTACACGGAGGTCTCCCCGCCGGAATCTCTTGTGCACATTTTGGTGAACCCGACGTGAACTTACCAACAAAAGCAACCATGTCTCAGGAGGATGATGTTAGCAACAGATCGCCTTCCACCGAAGCTGCCTCGGGAGAGGAGACCCGCCGTACTCCTACGACCCCCGGTGAGGCACCGACGCTAGAATCCTTGGACGCCACCATCCAAGGTCAGGCGAAAGCCCTCAAAGCTCAATCTGCGCAGCTAGAACGGATCATGGCTGTCTTGGGGACTCTTGCACCGAACCCTGCGCAAGTCACCGCCGTCTCTCAAGGAGGAGGAGCCCCTACCGCTCCAGGACTGGGAGTGTCAACCACACCTCCCAACCCTAACCTGCAGACTCCACCGGCGACTACACAACTACCTTCAATTCAGGGGTCAACAGCTCAAATGTTGCCTCTCACTGCTCATACTCCTCAGCCTCCAGCTCTGGTATCTAACCCGGCTTCGCAGTATCCCTTGCCTCCTCCAACGGCAATCTGGGCTAATGCGAACAGCCAATATGTCCCCAATCCTCTGACGGCATACGTGTCGCCTCCGCCTGCGGCAACCCCTTCTCCTGTTACCGAGGGAAGCATTCCAGAATGTATGACGTCTCTACAGAAGCGCATGGACACTATTCTGGCTCACCAATCATTCGCGGATACCATCATCCCGAAGCTAGATAACGATCCACCCATCCCGCGAGAGATCTATCTCATGCCTAACCCGGTGGGGTATAAGGCTCCTAAATGGGACAAGTTCGAGGATGTCAACGGAAACGCTCATGAGCATGTCATGCGTTTCATCGATGTCATGGGACCATACGGAGCCGATCCCAAGCTGCGGATGCGAGAATTCCCAAAATCCTTGGGGAACGTAGCGTACAAGTGGTACAGAACGTTGGAGGCCGGATCCGTGAAGACTTGGGACGACATGGTCCAGAAGTTCTATACCAAGTTCTTCCAGATGGAAGAAAAGGTGACAATGATCCACCTCTCGCGGATGTATCAGAAGCGCGAGGAGGACGGCATAACTTTCATCAAGAAGTTCAGGGCGAAGTCCTTGGAATGCAAAGATCCGATGCTCGAAAGTCGGCTCGTAGAGATATGCATGCAGTGCATGCGAGATGAATACAAAGGTATGCTCATCAACCTGCAAACACCTACGTTTTCAAAGCTAATCGAATGCACGAAGAACATCGAGCCTATAGTGGAGAGACAGAAAAAGAAAAACGCTCCGGAGCGATCTTCGAGCGGTACTACCTACAAGATCGGGAGATTCAGTTACAAGAGGGGACGCGAAGCTGAGGTCAATACAGTTTCACCCCAGAAGGAGGCAAAGATTGTGAACTTAGACGCACCACCTCTGCCATGTTCGGTGGAAGAAACAAGTGACCTCTGCAGGCAGTGGCGCAAGGACGGTGTCCTACCGCCGCTTGAGAAGGCACCCTCCAAGGAGATGGTGAGGGACCCGAAGTGGTGTGAGTACCACGGCAAGATCATGCATCCCACAGCGGACTGTAAGAAGCTCAGGATTGTGTTTAGCCAAAAGATGAAGAACGGCGAGTTGATCATCAGCGATCACAGGAAGGATGTGCGCAACAATCCACTTCCTGCCCATGCGGAGCAAGACTCGAAAGGTAAAGAGGTCGCCATGATCTCGATTGTGGATCTGGAAGAGGTCGCAGAGGATGGTCTACCCATCATTGCTGAAGTCCATGAGGATGAGGACTACAGCGTAGACACGGAGGATGAACGTGCTGACCGGATGAAGGGGTCGCACGGCTTCAGCAGATTCTTTGACGAGATGAAATTCTCGGAGAAATGCCGGACAGAAATGACGAAAGCAATCTTGAGGATAGCAGAGGACTACGAGGAGGATCTTGTAGTCTCCAACGGGAAAGTCATCAGGGCGTCTCGCTCTACAGAAAAGATTATGACCTTTTCCGCCATCGAAAAAAAGACAGATGCGAGCCACCAGAGGCCTCTATATGTGACGGCCATCATCAATGGCGTCGATTTCAAAATAGCATTCGTCGATGGGGGAGCAGCGGTCAACGTCGTTTCGCTCCACACACTGAAGCTAGCCGGGATTCCCGAGCACAAGATTGTCAGGCGTCCATCCCCGCTGATGGGATTCGAAAGCGACTCCAGAATGACGATAGGATGGATCCGCCTGGGCGTCCAGATCGGCAAAATCAAGTGCTCAGCAAAGTTCTATGTCATAGATGCGAACACCACGTATCACATGATCATTGGTCGAGCCTGGATTCATCGCTTTGACGCGGTCCCTTCAACAGCTCACCAGGTCATGAAAGCTATCTGGAACGACACGATAGTCGAGATACCGGCATCAACGAATCCATTCAACTTGGACGAAGCACACCTCAGCGAGGCGGTGTGGTTCACCGAGATGGCAGACGAGCAAACACCGGGACCATTCAACCCTACTCCTTTACCCCTATGGGAAGATATCAAGGATCAGTCACCTGCGGGAGTGATGGTGACAAGGGAGGATGCCAAGGAAAAGCCGCCCACGCGGGACGAGGCACCACGGATCGCCTACCAGCGAAAGAACGTCTATACTTTGAAGAGAATAGCAAAGCATGACCCCGAAGGCAAGGAGATAGAGAGTTTCTACGCCAATGGGAAGAAGTGCTATCGCATATGAAGGTGCGCGGGGATGTCCTCACACGGGCATGGGGATATCCCTGGGCAAATCAACCAAATCGAGCAGGTTATGGTAACAGAGAAACCAATGCAGAGCACTCCAGACGAGAAGCTCAAGGAAGCACCCGAATACATGGAAGACAAACCCAGACCGCAAAAGCAAGAGCTAAAGGAGGTATTCCTAAGCCCGAACGAAGAAAAGAAAAGGCCAGTCTTTCTAAGTGCGGACCTCACAAGCGAGGAGGAGAAAGGACTGCTACAGCTCCTAACTGAATACAAGGATGTGTTCGCATGGGAGTATGATGAGATGCAAGGTCTGGACACATCTATCACTATGCACCGTTTAGACATCATCCCAGGGTCTAAGCCGGTAAAGCAGAGCACAAGAAGCTTCAGGCCGGAGCTTAACGTGAAGATCAAACAGGAGATTGTCAAACTCCTGGATGCCAAGTTCATAGAGCCGAATCATCATCCCACATGGCTGGCCAACATTGTGCCAGTGGTAAAGAAGAACGGACAGCTTCGCATCTGCGTGGATTTCCGGGATCTCAATCGTTTCTGCCCAAAAGACGATTTTCCACTGCCAAACATTGATCTGCTTATTGATTCGACAGCGGGTCATCGCATGTTCAGTTTCATGGACGGCTTCAGCGGGTACAACCAGATCAAGATGGACCCCGAAGATGCGTGGAAAACTGCATTCATCACTCTAGTGGGGGTGATCAACTACACAGTGATGCCGTTCGGTCTCAAAAACGCGGGAGCAACCTATCAGCGGGCCATGATGGCCCTGTTCCACGACATGATGCACAAGGAAGTGGAATTTTATGTGGACGAACTGGTGGTTAAATCCAAGCAGGAAGCAGATCACCTCGCGGATTTGCGGAAAGTGTTCAATAGATGCAGACGCTTTCAACTGAAGATGAATCCCATGAAGTGCGCGTTCGGGGTAACATCAGGGAAGTTCTTGGGATGCGTAGTGCATTGTCAAGGAATCGAGCCCGATCCTGCGAAAGTATCAGCCATCACGGGCATGACGCCGCCACATGACCAAAGTGCCTTGAAGACGTTTCTGGGAAAGCTATCATATCTGCGGAGATTCATCCCAGCGATCGCCGAAATCACCTGCTGTTTTAGTGCCCTTCGCAAGAAAGATGCCGTATACAGCTGGACTCCGGAGCACGAAGCTGCGTTCGGGAAGCTGAAGGATCTGCTGACTTCTTCAAAAATAATGATCGCACCTCAATTGGGATCGCCACTTCTGCTGTATCTGACGTCAACGAGGAAGTCTATAGGAGCACCCTTGGCTCAGGAATACGAGGGCCAGGAAAGGCCCATCTACTACATCTCTCGCATTGTGCAGCCCGCCAAATCAAGGTACACGGACATCGAGCGTCATTGCCTTGCCCTGTTCTTCGTGATAGAGAAGTTGAGACACTACTTTGCGACGCATAAAGTGGTAGTGGTCACCAGGAGTGATCCCATACGATATCTTCTGACTCACACCACTCCTGGGAGAAGATTGGCGAAATGGTACATGACCATCTCTCAATACGATATCACATGCGTGCGGCCGCGAGCGATCAAGTCGCAGGCGGTAGCGGATCTGTTGGCACAGTTCCCCGACAACAGCCACGAGCCCGTGATCGAGGAAGAATTCGAGGGACCTGAGATATACGCAGTCGATGTACCCTATTGGACACTCCATTTTGACGGATCGTCAACGAGGAAATGTGGAGGCATCGGGATAGTCTTGACCAAGCCAGATGGGGAGGTCATACAGATGTCCGCAAAGCTCGACTTTGCAGTCACCAACAACGAGGCAGAATATGAAGCCCTCATAGCGGGAGTGCGTGCAGCGAAGGCTTTGGAGGTAAGCAACCTGACGGTCATGGGGGACTCCAAGCTAATTGTCAAGCAGGCCTCGGGCGAGTACGGCTTGAAGGAGATAAATCTTCTGTCCTACCGGACTTTGGTACAAAAGCTGGTGCAGCAATTCTGCGATGTGAGGTACTAGCACAAGCCCCGAGCAGACAACAGGCATGCAGATGCTTTGGCCACCTTGGGATCCAAGGTTAGTACAGACAAATGCCCCGCAAGAATCTCGATCGAGGTGCGAACATCGTCGGCGTTGACAGAAGACGCTTGCGACGATGAACACATGGATGATGCGGACTGGAGAAAGGCAATCTTACGGGCCATCGCAGAAGGCACAAGCAGCGAAAGCTGGGCACTCACAAAGGGGTATTGCATACATGACAACACCCTTTACTACAAGGGCCCTGGCGGAATACTCATGCGATGCGTCTCCGAGCAAGAGGGACAGCTGCTGTTAGAGAAGATTCACCAACATACTTGCGGAGAAAGTGAGGTGTCAATCTATCGGAAAGCTCAGAGGTATGGCATTCATTGGTCGGACATGTCAACAGCCGCAGCACTGATACAAGGGAAGTGCGAGAGTTGCGCACTGATCAAAGATTCTTTACTCATCACCCTAATTGATGATGATGCGGATTGGAGGAAACCACTCTTTGACTTTCTCACCCAGGGCACCTTACCCGAATCGAGAAAAGAAGCTGAGAAATTGAAGAGGAAAGCATCTCGATACGTAGTACAAGAAAACCTGCTTTGGCGAAGAGGCCATGAGGGCAACTTGCTGTGATGTCTAGACAGCAGGGAAGCACAAGAGGTCATGGTCCTTTCTCATCAGGTGGAACACCAAGGAGGTGCGAAATTATGCAGGCAACTCCTCTCAATTGGATACTTCTGGCCCACTATGGAGGCCGATTGCCGCACCAAGGTACGACGCTGCCAGGAGTGTCAATTCAAGGGTAACCTAGTGCACGCTCCCGCTGTAGATCTACATGCATTGGGAACGCCATGGCCGTTTCACACATGGGCTCTAGACTTCATTGGTCCCATCCGACCAACGTCGCACGGGAATCATTTTATCCTCACCGCAACTGAGCTGTTCACCAAATGGGTGGAGGCGATACCACTGAAGACGGCAAATGTGCTAGCAGTGGTCAATTTCATCCAAGAAAACATCATATGCAGGTTCGGAATTCCCAACACCATCCTTTCAGATAATGGTACTCCTTTTGTTAATCGCCATGTGGCTGCGAAGCTAGCAGAGTACAATATCAGACGGATATGTTCCACTCCTTAATTACTACCCGAAAGGAAACGGGCAAGCCGAAGCGACCAACAAAACGCTGTTGAGGATCTTGAGCAAGATGGTCGCAGATGACCACAAGAAGTGGGCTGATTCTCTAAGCATAGCCCTGTGGGCTTATCGGACTTCTCCGAGGACACCCACGGGGGTCTCACCATTCCTCCTATGCTATGGGGCCGAAGCCGTAGTACCTGCGGAGGTGAGAGTTAATTCGGCGAGATTGGCCTTCCACGCATTGTACGACAATCAACGCGATCATGACTTAGTCTTGATGGAGGAAAAGCGAGAGCAAGCTAAAAGGACCAACAAGCGGTATCAAGAAAGGATCGCTCGTGCGTACAATAAGACGGTCCAGCGAAGAGATTTCGCAGTTGGAGATTTGGTCCTGCGCGCATCTGACCATTGCATGCGAGAGGCGGCTCACCCAAAATTCGCAGCCAATTGGGAAGGACCTTTCGAAGTCACAGAAGTCTTTGACAGTGGCTACTGCAGGATACGGAGGTTGCACGGAACGACCTCAACCCCAAGCTCAGTCAACATGCGCTGGATTAAGAAGTACTATCCTTGACTTCTCTCATTTTATGCGTTTTATTATAACGTTGCCTCATGTCTTGTAAAGCTATGATTTACACAATTTCCTCTCCCATATGAGAGAATTGTAATCTTATCTCTCCCATATGAGAGCACTATAATAAAAGACTTCTCCCAAATGAGAAGAATTTCATACTTCTAGCTGTTGATGTTGCTTCATTTAGTTTTTATTACTGTTAACAATGGGTTATCCGCCACAATAGCAGCTCATGCAAATGCGATCTTAATTGATCTTCTAAGCCTATCTGTTACGATAGCAGCCCATGCGAATGCGATCCTGATTGATCTTCTAAGCCTATCTGTCACGATAGCAGCTCATGCAAATGCGATCTTGATTGATCTTCTAAGCCTATCTGTTACGATAGCAGCTCATGCAAACACGATCTTAATTGATCTTCTAAGCCTATCTGTCACGATAGCAGCTCATGCAAATGCGATCTTAATTGATCTTCTAAGCCTATCTGTTACGATAGCAGCCCATGCGAATGCGATCTTGATTGATCTTCTAAGCCTATCTGTCACGATAGCAGCTCATGCAAATGTGATCTTAATTGATCTTCTAAGCCTATCTGTTACGATATCAGCCCATGCGAATGCGATCTTAGTTGATCTTCTAAGCCTATCTGTTACGATAGCAGCCTATGCAGATGCGATCTTAATTGATCTTCTAAGCCTATCTGTTACGATAGCAGCCTATGCAGATGCGATCTTAATTGATCTTCTAAGTCTATCGGTTACGATAGCAGCCTATGCAAGCGCGATCTTAACCGATCTTCTAAGCCTATCTCCTAAGATAGCAGCCCCTGCGAACATGATCTTAAATGATCTTTTAAGCCTATCCGCTGCGATAGCAGCATTTTACGAATGCGATTTGAAATTCGTTGTTAATCCTATCTATTGTGATAGAAACATTATGCAAAGTGATCTTAAAGTGATCTACAAAAGTCTATCTGATAAGATGGCACCTGCACTTGAATTTGAAAGCAAATCACAAGCCCATCTGCCAAGATGGCACAGCTGCGAAAACACGATCTCGAACGATCTAAAAACAATACAAAGTGTTCATATAGCACTCCAAAGGCGAAATATGCCGATACGCATGCGAAATTGTATTTTGTTGTAACAAAACAGCAAATCATACAAAGCCATTTCTCATTATGAGTCAAAAAGACTTACAATTTATCTGTCTAGATAGCAGCTTACAAGCGAAAAAGCTCAAATCTAACTACGCAGCCAACATGGCTTACAATGCATTCAAAAAGTAACGTACAAGCGAGAAGTGACACGTCGAGGGAATCCTAACTAAGAAAGGATGAACCCAACGGTCCTAACACCGGCTATGCGATACACAGATCTGCGGCCAAAGATCTGTAGCAAGTAGGATGCTCCTGCGAAGAGATCAACTCGCCATTCGCTACATTCCTAGCAGCAGGATCTGGGTGACGCTACGTCCATGACCCCAGGATCTGACAAGGCCTCTGTCTGATCAAGATATGTACCAGAGGAACCACCTGTTCCGGCGTATGCAGTCGTGCAAAACAGGGGAAGCAGTCATTCCTCTGGTACTGGGTTCCTTGTCCTGATAGACAAGGGCATTGGCTAGCCTCCGGAGTTCAAGAACGAGGAGGAAAGAAGTTCTCCTCGAGGGATGCTGGAGGAGAATCCCGCCGTTCATTACGATTCGGTAGCAAGGTCACTACGGCGCTGCACCTCAACGGGAGGCGGCCGGAAACATGACCTGCAAACATAACAGACGAATTAAATTCTTCAAACAAACGTGAGGTATTATCTCCATCTTCTTTATGATGGTTATAAAGATCAATAAGCCTTATGAAGCGGATCTTGGAAGCTATTTCTATAGCACAAAGCGCAAACTCAGGTTTTAAAACTTGGAGTTGCCATGAATCAACGAAAAACAAGCGTTGAAGCCAGCAGTCGTAAGGACTCACGGCAAAGCACATTTTTGGGATGAAGAACCCAAATGGCAAAGGCAGGGTTTATATAGACCTTGTGGAGACTCTTTAGTTGCCAAGAGGAGTCAGCAGAATTTGAAAAGAGGGTAAGGATCAATCACTTACGCCTTGAAAAGCGGCAACAATCAATTACCCTACTAAAGGCTACAACGATTCAGTTGCGTATCCTAATTAATGACGGATGGTCATGATTCGGATGGACTTCCCAAGGAAAGCGTGCTTATCTAATGAGAAATTAGCGCGAAGATCAAGGCAGAATATCAATTGTTGATGTCATGAGTTGATATGCACAGAAATATTCTAGCAAATCCCGGAAAGGGCAAAACAGGTACTTCGATTCTTTTGAAAAAAAAAAGGGGGAGAAACCCTAGAAACATTACATCAATGTTTCTGCTATTTGTTTGCTACTTTTCTCGAATCAAAAATCAAAGTAAACCCTTGATCAAGGAGTCATGAGGGGTGAACTGACGGCTCAGATTCTCCACCTGCTCCACTTCCTGCTTCAACTGCTCGCACTTGGCATTCATCTCATGATAGAGCTTTAAAGCCTCTTCAACCTTTTGCTTTTGCTGCTCTACCTTCTGCTTCTCAGCTGCGAGGTTTTGGTGGTCGAGTTTCAAAGTTACGGCTGCGCGAATCAAAGTAACTCTTTTCATAAGAAACTTGAAACCCAGCCTGCCTTGAACTTTAGTCAGAAGATTTTGGCACATGCCAAAAAGCAATTCGGCACTCTGAGAAGAAACGGTCGCAGGTGTGGCCGCAGACAGCTGCTCCAAAATCCAAATGGCCTCGGTAAGAAACAGCCTCCTGTCAAAGGGCCCTATCTCCAGAGATCTCGCAAATGATTGGCGGTAGGTGAGGTGCATCCGAACTAGCCAGTCCACATCATCTTGATTCAAACCTAAAGCAATGTCAAAGCTAAGTTATGCTATCAAACTCGCAAATGAATTACGCGGGATGCAAACAGCGAACCACGACTTACCAGTCCCTTCAAGGATCTCGCGAAGAGAAGGAATGCGTGTTGCTGGAGCGGTTGAAGACTGTCCTTGTTCCATGGCCCTCCTGTTAGCTGCGAGCTCTAACTCCTCATAGTTAGGAGGAAGAGTATAAGCCGCACCAGTTGCGATCGCAGCCCCGACCTGCGAGCCCCAAAAGCTCCACGCAGGAAGAAGTGCCGCCGACTCAGTCGTCGCTGGAGGCGTAGTGGCAGCCGAAGTTGCTTGGCGAGGGACACTTTTCAGATGCGGTAGCATCAACAGTACTTGTTCTTACTTCCTCAGCGCCAGCATGGGCATCTTCCTCCATTAGCACAGCGTCAGCCTCGGCATCATCAGAAAGTTCGATGATATCCTCAAAAGGCTCTCCTGCATATTCAGCAGCTGCGACGGGCTTCTCGGTATGGGAACTCGGAACCAGGACATAGGACGCAGAAGGTTGACTTCTTTGCTCCAACATGGGTTCATCACCATTGCCTGCGATACAGAATACGAGGGTATGAGGTAACTCGTATTGAACGTTATTTTACTATCTTTGCTAAAGCTAAGAGCAAGCACCTCCACGCGAAGGTGGGATTGCAGTATCTTCGTCATACACTAAAGACGTGGAACCATGCCCTATTAGTGTGTCCTCATTAAGCATGTCTTTAACATGAGCGTGACCTGGGGCGCGAAGAAACTAGTCATGATTATGCTTTGAGTTGCTAATCTTAGTTCACGCATATCGATCAAGTGATTACCTGAGGGTTCACCGCACTTGCCTACTAGCCAACGGCGAATGTCAGCTTTTGACACACCATGCTTTAACGCACCCACAATAACATCTCGATAAGTTACTGCGAGATTAAAAATCTCACCTTTATTGCTGCCTGCGATTTCTTCGAAATCTGCTTGGGCTTGCTCCAAAGCTGCTGCATCCTCTTCTGGAGCCACATCGTCCTCCTCAGCTTGAGGAGCCATCTCTTCGGGAAGCACGTCTTCCTCATCAGCTGGACGCACTAAGTCTTCAACATGTTGCTCTTCGAGGCTCCGCTGCCTCACACGCTCGAGCTCCTCCTCTTCTCGCTGCCTTCTCCTTTCAGCAGCTTCCGCGGCTCTCTTCCTGGACTCGGTGAGAACGTCCTCGCTTATGGGTTCGTCAGAAATGCCCGAATGAGCATCGCTCTTCTGCCTCTTGGCCAGAAGGCCACTGATAGTTTCATCATCATCATCATCTGCGAAGAAACAATTGGTTCAAGATCGAGTTGCAAGAGAGTTACGATAATGAGAGGGGAAACGCGATGGAGATACCTCCTGATTCTTCCTCATGTATCACATTTGCTCTTTCTTCTTCTTCATCTCCTTCTCTTGGCTCCTGCCTCTCCTCTTCTTCCTCCTGGTTGAATGGAACGAAGGTCTCTACTGCGAGCTCCTTCCGCGCTCTACTAGGCATGCGACCTTTGCCTTTGTCCTTGGCAGAAAGGGACCTCGCTGGAGGGGAAGTTGGAGCACTTCTAGGGGAAGAAATTGTAATTCTCTTTTGCCTGGGTCTCTTCGCTCTCGACGCGGCAGCCGATGGAGGAGACGGATTATCTCTGGGTGGAGACGAGGCCGGAGAATTGTCTATCAGCGAGTCAGCAAAAGCATTCATGACTGCGCGAATCCTAGTTTCGGCCTCAGGATCCATCCTCGATGCTAGAAAGAACGACTGTCCTTGTCTTCTTGTAGTAACAATGGTGTTGACCAACGACTTGGAACGATCACCAGATGCAAACCTCCGCACATGGCACTACAGCAAGCAGTGTAGAGTGAGATTGTCAATATGTTGAAGTAAATAAGCTTAGCGCATGCGAAAAAAAAGCAGCTTACCTTATCGAAAGTCTCGCTATATCTGATGACATGCGATTCGCCTTTCCTAACTGCGGCGATCTTTTCATCCAGAATGATGCCAGGGCACAAATGGTTCTCATGATCCAACAATGAGTAGCAACCATATTCAGACTCGTCCAGACTACAATTGGGACGAAACGGAAAAGAGTTTCTTTTGATCAAAGGAGCTCTGCTTGGCTGGGGGGCCGACTGCGTCTCAAATCTCGTCTGCTGGGCGATCCAGTATGCGAGCCAGTTCTTGGAACAACCACCCTCGCGTTTACCTGCAGGCTGCTCAAAGGGAAGATTGTTCATAAAGACTGTTTTGCACTCCTTTGTCAACAAACGCTTATAGCAGCCTCTGATAATAGACTGTGGCCAGATTGATGGCACCACTGCATCAAAGCCGAACTGGGGAGAAACGCGAGTGGGGTCGACATCCACGGTAATCCTCTCATACCTCGGCGCAAGCTCGCGAATATGCTCTGCGAGAGCAGGAAGAGAACCTCGCAGACACCAGCAGAAGAATTCGCGGTAGCGCTCATGGAAATGCTCTCCCTCTTCGAAGAGGAGCTCTTCCGAGAAGACAACACCCTTGGAAGGATATAGCTTTGGAAACCATCGCACGTTTTCAATACGCATGGCATAGGGCCTAGCTATGAACTCTCGCCGGTTGTCGCATATCAGAATCCAAACGCACTTGGTATTGTTTGCTCCAAACCATCTTGCAGCCCTGCCGCTGTTACGCTCCTCTACCGCGCCTGGGGGACACCATTTGTTGGGCTTAGAAGCAGTTGGGGCATAGGAAGGCCATCGCTCAAAGACCCACATCGTCAAGAAGGCAATGTTAAGGAAAGTCAGTATGTCGAGACGGCCACGCGATTCTTTCATGGCCACAACTAGCTGATCCAGTCTGTAGTACAGCGTGCCCAAAACCAAGGGTCCGAGTGCGACTCTCTGGCCAAGCGCCAGTTTCACAGCAAGCGGCAGAACGTGATAGAAGACCCCATCGTGCGGGTTACCATCGATTAAGTACCTCGACAGCCAGGCACAGAGGAAAGCACAAAGGGTCAAGTGATAGCCTTTACCCTCCACGTAGTTCTTGGCCTCTGGGTCTTGATTCAGAAGCTTCTTGGTAATGCTGTTGTTCGCGTAATCACGAAAGAAGTACTGCACCCATTTATTCCAAGTATTCTTCGCAGACGTGTCAACCAATTGCCAGTTGGGAAGGGCTTTGGTAGTGGTCCACCGGGTGGAGATTTTCTTTACCTCTGATAGGCACTCCTCCATCTGCGTGTACAAAGCGATCTCCGCATCCGTCCTCAAGGGACTCAAAGGGTCCACCTCACCCATGGGAGACATATCGTACAGCATGTGCACGTCCTCGAGCGTGGGGGCAGCCTCAAACTCAGCAAAGTGGAAAGTGTGAGTCGCAGGCGAGTAGTGGGAAAGAAGGTTTAGAAGCATGGACAGGTCCAGCTTCACGGCAGCACCCTTCATATCACGAACGGCGAAGTATACGCCGGCCTCATTAAGAGTCGCAGCATGGTCGGTCAACACGTGGTCAATCCACTTATCCATGTAGTCCAATTTCTGGACAAAATCTTGGGTGGAAATCGCAGCATACGGGAAGTACTCATTTTCGATTCCCAATCGAATCACGTCCTCGGAGCCAATCAACTCAAGCAAGGCTGAGTTAACTGGAGGAGTCAATGTTAGCAATCCCTCATTGGGGACAGAAGCAGGCAGTTTCTTTGCCTTAACCCTCGCGTGGTAGAAGTCTTTGCCACCCAGATAGGGGGCTTTTCGCCATAGCGCTTGTGGAAGATCTGGTATTTCTTCGTCCTCCTTGGTGGGTCTAGTTCCTTTTGTCTTGGCCATTCCTGCGGAAGAGCAAGAAAAAGGGGGGGGGGGGAAATATGCACACTTCAGTTTGAATTCCGAGATTCAAGATCTATGGGAATAAAGATGAACAGTTTCTGGTATCAATTTCAAAAGTTAGAGGTTGGAAATTGTTTGCATTATCAGGGATTTCAAAACCCTACATCCAAGGTTCTTATCATTGAAGGATTAAATCAAAATTGGGTTCAAAGATTGGAGCTTCTTCACAAGTTTCAACAGATAATATGTCATGGGTTTGCAGATCCAACACAGTTCAAAAGCATACATCGGTATGATAAACAAAATCAAACAAGGCCAACCTTGTTTTGGTAAAGCTTGCTTAGATGCACACAGTTGAAGAAGACGATTGACAAGAGTGAACTGGTGATTGATTATCTGAATCTGCTCTCGAAGACTTCCGGTATCATTCACTTTAAGAGAAAGAAGTGATGCTTTGCAACAATGGAGGGTACAAAGTATTTATCCAAAAACAATGAAGGTTTGCGTCCTTTCAGTAGTCGAATCGCAACCGTCACCGTCGAATCGCGCAATCACAGCACAAGCTGACGTCACGCCTAAAACCCTAAAGGCCAGATGGCACGACTCTAGGGGTTTTAGGTCATAATGGCACGCACGGGGGCTGAACCTACTCGATTTGAATTGGTGCGTGGCGGCGACGCGTATGTTGGTTTCCGCGCATGGAAGTCTATACAGCTATGAGTCTTCACGCGCAGAAAGGGGGCTAATGTAGATAGTGCTTTCTGAGCTGACAGATCTTGGCCACGTGGCAACCATCCAGCACACCATATTGTGCTCTACACACACTGGATCACCAGCCGCGCTGATCCATGTGGGGGCTGCGAGACAGTGCCCTCGCATACCAATGCACGGGACTTGTAGGGACTTAGTGGTTTGGAGGCTAGAGTAAGTCCTGTCGCGTGCGAGCCAAGCCCGCACGCGACCTTTAGTAACCGCTTTTGAGAGATTTATGGCACGAGCTCCATAAACCCGGTCAATCCGGTCAAACCCGGTCAACCCCATAACGGTTCCGGTAGTCGCGCATAACGTGCTGTAACGGTCCCTATATATGAGGACGAACGTGCCGTTGTGGTTAAGCTAATTAAGCCGCCATTGATGGGCGCATTAACCACACTGAAACGGTCACATTCTCCGTTATATATAGGACGTTAACCTTTCCATACAAAGGAGGAGACACTAGCCATACGCGGAAGCTCTGCCAAACCTCTGTCTCTCTCTCAGACATTCCTACTGCCTTACTCTCTCCCTACACACAACCCAACTCTTCCTGTGCTATCCCTGATCCTCTACATACGGTGTACACGGAGGTCTCCCCGCCGGAATCTCTTGTGCACACATGCGAAGCACCATCCCTAACTGCGGCCATCTTCTCCTCGAGAATGGTGGATGGGCACAAGTGGTTCTCATGGTCCAGCAGTGAGTAGCAGCCATACTGGGAATCATCCAAACTGCAGTTAGGACGGAAGGGGAAGGAATTTCTCTTGATCACAGGAGCTCTGATGGGTTGAGGGGTCGACTGTGTCTCGAATCTAGCTTGCTGGGTAGTCCAGTAAGCAACCCAATTCTTGGAATAGCGACCTGTGCGGCTACCTGAAGGTTGATCAAAGGGTAGGTTGCTCCTCAAGATCGTTTGGCACTCGCCAGACAACATCCGCTTGTAGCAGCCTCGTACAATGGATCTAGGCCAGACTGATGGCGCCACCGCATCAAAGCCAAACTGGGGAGAAACGCGAGTGGGATCGACATCCACTGTGATCCTCTCGTACCTGGGAGTAAGCTCAGGAACATACTCTACAAGAGCAGGAAGAGAGCCCCTTAGACACCAGCAGAAGAATTCGCGATAGCGCTCATGGAAGCGCTCATGACCCTCGAAAAGGGTTTCTTCCGAGAAAGCAAGAGGTTTGGCAAGATACAACTTTGAGAACCATCGCACATTTTCAATGCGCGTGGCATAAGGCTTAGCCGTAAACTTGCTTCGGTCATCGCATATCAGGCTCCAAGTACACTTGGGAAAATTGGTTCTAAACTATCGAGCAGCTCTTACACTGGAAAGTTCATCCTCCGCACCTGGGACACACCATTTGCTGGGTTTAGAAGGAATAGGAGCATAGGAAGGCCATCGCTCAAAAACCCACATGGTCAGGAATGCGATGTTAACATAAGTCAACACATCAAGGCGACCGCGAGAGTCCTTGGTCGCCACAACCAATTGGTCCAATCTATGATACAGGGTGCCCAAGACTAGCGGCCCAAGTGCGACCCTCTGACCAAGGGTCAGTCTCACAGCAAGAGGGAGGAC
This sequence comes from Linanthus parryae, assembly GCA_023055425.1. Lineage (NCBI taxonomy): Eukaryota > Viridiplantae > Streptophyta > Magnoliopsida > Ericales > Polemoniaceae > Linanthus > Linanthus parryae. Next base: position 102,051,698 of record JALGPY010000002.1, read on the forward strand.
ATGGTAGAAAACCCCATCATGAGGGTGACCATCAATTAGGTACCTTGATAACCAGGCGCAGAGAAAACCACACAAGGTGAGATGGTACCCTTTCCCATTCACATAATTCTTCGCCTTTGGGTTATGGCTTAGGAGTTTCTTTGAGATACTGCTACTTGCATAGTCGCGAAAGAAGTACTGTACCCACTTGCCCCAGGTATTCTACGCAGATGTATAAACCAGCTGCCAATCGGGAAGAACTTTCGCAGATGTCCACCGTGTGGAAATTTTCTTTACCTCAGACAAGCATTCCTCCATCTGCTTGTACATAGCAAGTTCTGCATAAGTCCTCAAAGGACTCAGAGGATCCACCTCACCAATGGGAGAAAGATCATACAACATGTGCACATCCTCCAGAGTGGGAGCAGCCTCGAACTCAGCAAAGTGGAAGGTGTGAGTCGCAGGCGAATAGCGGGAAAGAAGGTTTAGAAGCATGGACTGGTCCAACTTCACGACATCACCCTTCATAGCACGGACTGCGAAATAGACGCCAGCATTGTTCAATGCGATGGCATGGTGGGTCAATACATGGTCGATCCACTCATCCATGAAGTCCAATTTCTGGACAAACGCCTGGGTAGAAATTGCAGTATGGGGGAAAAACCCATTTTCAACCCCTAATCGAACCACATCCTTGGAATCGATCAATTCTAGCATGGCCGCGTTAACAGGTGGGGTCAATGTTTGCAACTCTCCAGAGGGAACAGGAGTCGTCAGGTTCTTCACCTTAACCCTAGCGTGATAAAAAATATTTTCCCCCAAATAGGGGGCTTTCCGCCATAAGGTTTGGGGAAGATCAGGTATTTCTTCGGCCTCTTTAACGGGTTTGGTTCCTTTTGTATTTGCCATTCCTGTGGAAGTGCAAGAAAAAAGGGGGGAGAAATACACACACTCAGTTTTGAATTTCAGTTTGAAGCATCTATGTTTTGTCAAAAGAAGATGAACAGTCCAGGGTCAATTTTGGGTTTGGAAGTTCGAAAACGTTTATATTGCTTGGAATTTCAGGTCCCACATTCAAAATCCGGTGATTAGATCAGTTCTGGGGTTAAGAACAAGGTTTATTTTTGCAGTTCTCAACGAATGATATATTTCAAATAGCCACGGGTTTGCAGATCCAATACAGTTCAAAGCATATTTCTGTACATTAAATAAAATTGAGCAAAGCCAACCTTGTTTTGGTAAAACTTGTTTAGATGAAGCCAGTTGAAGGAGACGATTGACAAGGAAGAACTGATGATTGATCACTTGAATCTGCTCTTGAAGGCTTCCGGGTATCATTCACTTTAAGAGAAAGAAGTGATGCTTTGCAACAATGGAGAGCAAAGAGTATTTATCCAAAAACAATGAGGGGTCGCGTCCTTTCAGTAGTCGAATCGCAACCGTCACGGTCGAATCGCGCAATCACAGGACAAGCTGACGTCATGCCTAAAACCCTAAAAAACCAGACGACAGGACTCTAGGGATTTTAGGTCATAATGACATGCACGGGGGCTGAATTTGCGTGTATTTGAATTGGTGCGTGGTGGCGACGCGTACATTGGTTCCTGCGCATAGAAGCCTATCTAGCTTTGTGTCTTCACGCGCAGAAAAGGGGGCTAATGTAGATAGTGTTTTCTAGACAGGCAGATCTTAGCCACGTGGCGACCATCTAGCACACCTAGCTGTGCTCCACACACACTGGATCACCAGCCGCGCTGATCCACGTGGGGGCTGCGAGACAGGGCCCTCGCATACCACCACTCGCGACTTGTAGGGACTTAATGGTTTGGAGGCTAGAGTAAGTCGTGTCGCGCGCGAGCGACAACCAAGCCCGCGCGCGACCTTAGTAACTGTTTTGAGAGATTTATGGCACGAGCTCCATAAACCCGGTCAACCTCATAACGATTTCGGTATACGCGGACGAACGTGCCGTAACGGTCCCTATATACGCGGACGAACGTGCCGTTGTGGTTAAGCTAATTAAGCCGCCATTAATGGGCGCATTAACCACACTACAACGGTCACGTTCTCCGTTATATATAGGATCGTTAACCCTTCCATACAAGGGCGAATCACCTGAGATACGCGGAAGCTCTGCCAAAATTGTGTCTCTCTCTCTCATACAGTGCTATTGTCTTACTCTCTCCCTACACACGACCTTACTGTTCCTGTGTTCCTTCTATCCCCTACTCTTGGTGTATATTGAATTCTCTCTGCAGGATTCTCTCGTACACACCCGTCCACACAATCGTTTGATCTCTGGACTTAGAATTATGAGGATAATGGTTGCTAATCTGTCAGATCTGGCTACAAGATGCTCCAAGATGGAAAACCAGACAATAGCATTGCAGGGAGCTCAGGAGCAGTTCATAGATGGACCAAAGAGCTATGGAAGCTAAAAATTCCTAGTAAAATTATATTTTTCGCTTGGGAAATTTGTAGAAATATTTTGCTATCCAGAGAAATATTAGCCTCGAAAGGACTGCAAATTGACACAAAATGCCCCTTCTGCCATAAATCGGAAAGCACTAAACATGCTTTATTCGACTGTGAAGCCACTAAGCCTTTTTGGGAAAGTATTCTCAAGGATAGTACTAAACAGAAACTGAGAGATTTGAACTTAGTAAGTAATTGGTTCTTCAACATGTTTGAGAGGTTGAATGAAGATGAAAGGAAGCTATTCTGCGTTGGTTTATGGGTGGCCTGGAATAACCAAAACAATTCTATCTTCAATGGAAATCCCATCTCTGTTATGCAGATTAAAATCAGAACCGAGAGTTACCTGGAAAGCAATTTAAGCACTGATGTAGAAGAAAAGTTTCACTCATATCAAACATATGGCACAATCAATCAGCTCGAGGATCCAGCTCTGGACAAACCGTCAAAGCTGCAATTCGATGGAGCCTGGTCTTATATCCAGAGGATGGTCGGCTCCGGCGCCATCATATGGGATCATTACGGTGAAGTGAAGGCGGCGATAGCAACAAGACTCCAATGGGGTAAGAGAGCCAACGAAGTCGATGCTCTAGCCCTTGAGAGAGGAATCGATTTGGCTTTAGAGCTAGACATCAAAGCCCTCGAAATCGAAGGAGATGCAGAGATCCTGATCTCCAAAGTCTAGAAGAACACTAAGATCCGGCAAGAGGATAGATCGGTAGTGGAAGAGATCTGTTGCAGAATTAGAGAGAAGGTGAAGAAGCTGGAGAGAGTCTCGTGGAAATGGACGCATCGGGACAACAACAAGACTGCACACCGTCTCGCTCAGCGAGGCATTAGCATTGATGGGTAATTCAGGTGGCTCATTGAAGAACACGCGTGGTTCTCAAATAATGCACAACTGTAATGTTTTTTAGTTGGTTTCAAAACAAAGAAAAAAGAAAACTCTAGCACCGCCGTATCCCTCAAAAAAAAAAAAAAAAAAAACCTCTAACACCGCCGTCTACACAATGGTGACCAACTACCATCAGTCCATCACCACCATTAATTCATCTATAATTCGGACCTGCTATCTCAACTACCTACACCGCTTTCTGTTGGGATGCCTTCGCTGGTTCTAGATAGCGATTGGAGGTTGCAGATCTCAGACTTGGTCGTTCATGCGGGTTTCTATGCTCTTAGGGTTGACGCTGCCCGTGCAGTTCGATGCTATCGATCGCATGGTAAATCTCTTTTCTTAAAGCCTCGCATATCTCTTTCCTGCAATTGATTTCAATGCATTTTGAAATCAATGGTCGATCTGAGTATTATTTTTTCTGGATTAGGCACTTACATGAATTTAATTTTTGCGCTCTTGTGAGCCATACAAAAAGAACCACGTAAATTCAAACATATTTACTTGATTTATATTGCTACACTCGACCTTTTACACTGAATTCTAAAAAACAACGACATTTACAAGCAGCTTATAGGCATTCTAGTTTTGATCATTTAACTGTTCAAATTTAAGTCTCACCTTGCTTAGAACAATACTTAGTTGAAGTAATTACATGTGCAAGAAGATTCACATACAAAATCTGAAATGGAAATGCCATCAGACACCATGGTTATTGATTCTAGGCTCTGGCATTGGTGGTGTATCCTGACTTGGACTAGGGAGTTCGATTTCCATCCTCACCTCTTGTGCCATTGACCCATGAGAGCGGCGGTCTCATCAAAAGATACTGAATGCCTGTGTGACGGGCTAAATGGGCTTGGCGGGGAAGTGATATTTGGTGAATTTTGGAGTGAGTATACGGTAGGACTAGGGGGGTTTCTGGCATTTGGAGACGCTTGGGCTGAACCTGGACCTTCACTGTACTCGATCCCACTTGTTTCTCGCCGTTCGCTCTTTCTGAAAGTATGTGATGTAAGGTCTTTCTTGTCAAAATGTCCAAATAGAGCAGCAATCTTTCTCCATATTGATGCTGTCGGCTCAGAACGGCGGAAGGCGTGCTTATGCTCGTACACAAACATAATGGTGTATAGTACTAGAGCTGAAAAAGACGCAGCGCCCGCTATTAGAAACAAATTCCAGAACCTATCTAAATCAAGGTCTTGAAAAGAGTTGGAGGTTCTTGATTCTGGACATCTAGTGTTCGGGAACCATTTTTTCTCAATGTCAATAAACTCAAGCCCTTCAGTCACGTTTAATACTGCTCTTGAAACATCATGTACTAGTGGTGAACCAGTGGGGAAGGCCTGCAAGTCATGAGAGATACATGAGAGAGAGAGAGAGAGAGAGAGAGAGAGAGAGAGAGAGAGAGAGAGAGAGAGAGAGAGAGAGAGAGAGAGAGAGAGAGATGCTACATACAAATCCTAAGCCAGCTGTTTCTTTATTTGTTGATGTAAGTATTTCGTATTGGGAGCAATGTTTGGCGAGAAAGAGCTTCATATACAGAACTTCATCAAAAGCAGCATTAATAGTGCCATTTGAAAAAAGTTCTTCCAACTCCTTTTGGGTACGATACACCTTAAGCTTTGATGCATCAAAGTTCATCTGCTTCAGCATTTCTAAAACAAAGCTACCACCCAGGTATCCTATATTCTCCCCTTTGCTTCTAAGTTGATCCATATCAGTAACAGCTGGTTGAAGCCTTTCAACTGTTAACGATGAAGTCAAGCTTGCTCTGTAACTTTGCGTCAGGATGAGTACGACAAAAAACCATATGATCATCACAAACCTTGCTAAGTTGCTGAGGACCTTCTCCCCTGCCACAAGTTTATAATTTAACCATCAATAGCGGGTAACATTCTGGAGAAAAGAATGTGTTAAGTTGTATGCATTTAGTAATAGTTAACTATTCTTCATGGTTTGTATCGCATATTGTTGGAGTTTCTCTCCTTTTCTGGAGTGTGACGATAGAAAACTTGATAGTTAGACGGATATTCCCAGTTCCCGTAGTCTTCTTTACTCTGATACACAAGGCGAGCAGCCTTTGCTTACTTTTGTTTGTTAAGATCATTAGTATTACAGCACATAATTTACTTTAATAAGTGGGAAATGGCACAAACCACCCCTGTAGTATGACTATATGCCAGATCACTACATGGCCTTTGGATAATACACCAAACCACCCCTCCATTAATCCATACTAATGACAGCCAGCACCCCTCTGTTAGATTTTCACATGGAAAATCGACCTTAATAACCAACATTGCTTGTGTCGATTCTTAAGGAAAGTCGGTTCAAACCTAAACTTGTATACCTTCTAATTCTAAACTTCGCTACCGAGAGAAGCTTGTCGGAGAAAGCGGACTTCATGCATGGCGCACAATTGTGGGAGAAGAAAAAGAAGAAATTTGAGGGGGGAATGAATGGAGACTCTCGGTTGTTGTAAGAGATACTTGATTAAGATTCTGGCATCGTCAAATCGGCCTCGCTCAAGCAAACTGAGCATCCGAACATGTTCCTCGGTGCTTTCTTTGCCGATCTCAGGCGGGTGCTGACTGGGATCTGCATAATCAAAATTGGTGGAATTTCAGAATAGGGGTATTGGATAGAAATGGAGGAAGATACGTATTTGATTAACCATGTACGTCATCTGTTCTCTGGAATGAGGCAGGGCAATGATTTGAGGAAGAAAAGAAGAAGACAGAATGCGGTGAAGAAGAAAGGCCAACGATGATAGATCAGATCAAAGGAACTACATCAGTTAAGATCAAGTTTAGAACCAACAGTACCAAAGCCGGTTCTAAGCTTCAAAATCCACACTAGGAACGTTGGTTACTGATATTGATTTGGCCAAGAACCGACAATCCCAATTTCGTTTTTAAAAACGAGCTTATTTTGGAATTTTTTTTTTCCGGTGGGGGTTATTTTGGTTTAATTCAGGCGAGAGACGGGCTCATTCCAGTAAAACTTTCAGAGAAGATCAGATGAGGGAGATAATGTGTTTATTTTTTTTAAATAAATGGGATGTAAATTTTTTAGATGCAAGGGGTAGAACGGCCTTTTGAATCATCAATTACTGTCTGTTAACTCTCTGTTAGCTACAAGGGTGGTTTGTGGTATTATCTAAACTATAGGGTAGCGATATGGTATTTGTCCATACCACAGGGGTGGTTTGTGTGATTTTCCCTAAAAATATCCCCTTTCACTTACTGTAATAGACTCCTTGTAATATATAAGACAATTTAAGGTGAAAGTAAATTACGCTGTGCAAACACCATGGTTGAGAAAGAGAACCAGAGGATAGTTCCAGTCTGGTGAGAAGGAGGACCCCTGAAATCTTCGTTTATCCGATGTTCAAGAACCCAAACCACAAAACCGATGAAGATAAAGGATGAAAAGCTGGTAAACCAGAGTTTCCAACTCAGTGGTTCGAAGAATGTCCATGCTGTGCTGTTAACAGGTTTCAGTTTTGCAATCATGGACACAGAAGACTCTATGTAAGGCAGTGAGAAGTCCACAAAAAGTGACCTATTTGCAACAATTGTTATATCTCCAACTGCACCGTCGAACTCCTGCTACATCACAATAATGAAGTTAAATATGCTTCAGTGCAAGTATGTAATAGGAAATGCAAACTGTTGTCTATCTTTCAAATGATTAGACAGGGCGACTTACCCCTAGAGAAAGTCTGTACACCATTTCATCGTAATCAGTAAATTTTCCGTCATCAAGACTTGGAAATGGAACATATTCATAAGGAACATAGTAGGGTATTGCTCTCATCACTGCATCAAATACATCAATACAGTACCCTTTGGCTGTTGTTTTGTTTGTTTCCTGATTTTTTGTAATTTCCACAAATTCTTTAAAACCCTTTTTCACAGGAACTGCTATCCTCAAATTCTTCCCCCCCGATGGAATAACCCAACCTTTTGGAGGAGATGCTACGTCACCTGGCCAGACAATCGTTTTGAGATTGGCCTTGGAAGTGGAATAAGATCTTGTACTAGAGACAGTTAATTCCTTAGCAATCCCATTATCTGCTGTCCAATAACCGACCCCTCTTATCCCCCTACCAATCACATTTACTATCTCATATGCTGTTGACTGTAGTTGTCCATCAAATATGTGGAACTCTCCACTTAATCCTGTAAATTTGGTGTTTAGAAGAGCTTCTAGAAGCATTGGGCCATTCGAGTAAACACCAATCGTTTCGAGTTCTGTTGAATTTGCTGAAATGTTTGGTTTCCGAAAGGGACTGTTTGCGGAACTGACTTCCTCTACAGCCATTGCTAGGGCAGTCGCTGCGTCATACGCCCAGAGTCCAAACACATCTAGATTGACATTAAGCTCGGTCGGATTTTATTGTTGGTACTTTGTTTTCCATCGAACGATGAAACTTGCAAGCTGCTCAGTCCCTGGAACATAGGATTTTACACCCAACACACCTTGCATTGAATTAATTGCCAAACGATCCATCGAGTTCAGGGTATTTGTCACTGCATCGGTGGCGATCCATGCGTAGCCTTCTTCCATCATTCCAAACTTTTCTGCATGAACAAAAAGCCGAGATGCCAAAAAAGGATTCATGTGCACGATGAAAACCCTAGTTTGCATCATCTTTAACTTGTAAAGCTCTTCAAGAATTTGGTCATCGGAAGCCACCCGAGATATTACACTCCGGTATGGAAGCCGAGTATCTATGTCCCCCAAGGCGTCAGCCAAAAACGGTATAATTCCCTCTCCAAACTCGCTGGCTTCATAAATTGGAACAATTTCTCTCCATCCAAAAGCTTGAACAATTGAACTTATTGCCTTGACCTGGGCTGAGTCATTTCGTGTGGCTCGAACAAAGTATGGACTCCGAATCGGTGAGAGAAAGGCACTGGTCGCCGAGAACGAAATTATGGGTACTTGAGCTCTGTCTCCAAGATTAAGTACAAACTCTGCCTCCATAGATGTCAGTGGTCCGATGATTGCTTTGACTTCCACATTCTTCAATAAGTCTAGTGCTGCATATTCAGGATTATTACCACATGAATCAGTTAAAGAGATAATAAAACAAGACTGTAACTCAAATATTTAGCTAATAATTGTTTGTTCATAGTGACTTCTGGAGAGAGTGGAGGCGATTGACCGACTGTTTTTGATGTAAATAGTGACTCTAGATATTTCTAAACGGATGACCTTGTATTCTCCGGTCCAAGGCCTTGACATTTGAGTGTCTTCAGTGTTGTCTTCTATGCTGTAGTACATGATGACTGAGCTTCACTGCGTGCCATGAGTTGATATGACATCTTACAGAAGGTCCAAGATGGCTGGTGTGGGGGGAGGGGTTTCTAACTCCCTAAATGGTAGACTTGTTCTCATCAGTTGGTGCTCACTGGAATGTGCAGTAACTAGCTTTTGCTGTATATATTTCACTCAGTAAAATATTGATTTCATGCTTGATCTTACTGCGGATTGCGCAGTCAAACTAATCTTCAATCCATTAGGATCCTCTTTGATCACTTTATCGCTTGAAACTACTGCTCTTGGGCGGGTTCTGGGAAGGTCTTTATGGCCTCTCATATATATATATATATATATATATATATATATATATATATATTCATAGGTGATAGGAGTATGTCTTAGCGTCAGAACGCTGTACAAGTGGATGCTTTTGTTCAAGTTTGGGTCAGGAGATGGATTCTCATTTAAGGAAGATTATGGGATACCTTTCACCCATTCTGTTTCTAGTGTTGGCGATCATAGGATCTCCAGGGATAAGAGCTCGTACATTTGATTCCTTGCCACCTCATTCCTGCCCTTATTGAAAGAAATTTACGTGTCCATTTATCCTCGCGACAGAGATGGTAATAGGCTCTTGCAATGATGAAGGTGGCATTCTTCAAGCTAATCCCGGTTTTATTGGATCCTCCAAGACCTGGTTGTTCCGTTTGTGTTCATTTTGATTTTGAAGTTTCCAGTATTGCATATCCCAATTTCTCCTTTCTGTCTAATCAACTCCAAATTTCTCTCCTTCTGCCTTTGATTCTAACATAGGAACACCGATTTTGGGATTCATTAGAATTTTAGATTTTGGTGTTCTGCCTTCGAGACGGGAATGGACACTGTAGCGGATTGGTAGGAGCGGGTAAGACATTTGGAGCACGGGGCGGGTCCTGGGGTAAAACTAGTTGCAGTTAGGGTTCAGGTTTTCGAGGTTTTTCTTAGCAAGGGGTATGTCAAAACTCGATATCAGCCCCAACACGCTCAAATGCCATCGCTAGTCACGGATGTTGTGCAATGAATTTTTTGTGTGTACCCAATGCGAAAAAACATAAAGATATTTTGCAAATGTTCAACTGAAGTATCATTTGTAGATTTCTATAAAACTGCGGAACCCTATTGTAATGATGAAGGTGGCATTCTTCAAGCTAACCCCAGTTTTATTTGATCCTCTCAAATTGAATTTTGTTTCACAAATTTGCAATTGATTTACCTTACATATAGACAAAATCCCTTTCTTTTTAGAAGACCTTCATGCTTTTTGGATGAGCTTGATTAAGTGAGAATATGAGATTACAAGCTCCTTTGATTTTAGTCGTTTGAATGGAAGATTTTTTGATTCGGATTATGTCAAATCCAGAACTCTATTCCATGGTAATTAAAGAGTTCTGATTCTCAAAAATAAAATAAAATAAAGAGTTCTGGATTTATACATTAAAAAATACTTATTACTCTGACCCATACAAATTTGGAACTTTATTTTCTGCCTACGAAACTGCTTTTCTAATTGACCAGTTAAAAGATGCAACAAGACATTTATCACGGAAGAATTTTCTGATTAGTACAAATGTGGAACCCTATTGTGAAATTCAGAAATACTATTTTAAGAATTTGGAGTCCTACTTTTGGATAAGTCTCCGATTCTTCTTCTTTTTTATTCAGAGTATTAAATTTCCAGTTGCAGATCATTCGCATTTCACAACAATATCATCTCAACTGTTCTTGCATCTAAAATGGCCTTTGTATTTGTTGGAAAACAAATCATTGAAACTCAAAAAAAAAAAAAAAAAAAAAAAAAAAAAAAAAAAAAAAAAACACTATTTCGACTCCTTCGAGATTCTCAAACAAAAAAGTTTGTTCTTGAAGAGAATCAGCTTGGATTAGTCTGACGTTCCATTAGATATTGCTCACTCAATTAGGCAGAGTCATGTCACACCAGGAATTGAATTCAAGACTACGAGGGTTTTGTAATTTTCTAAATATTAGGGTGAAATTTGTATTTACATCAAACTTCAATGTTGGTTGATATACTTTACCTTTTAAGCTATGGAAAATTGACACAAATAAGCAGGGATTCATGTCTGTCTGGAGTTGGGTCAGCTGGAGCAGGGGCAGGTGTGAGAGTGGCTAGTTAAGAGTTATTGCATTTGATAGATTCTACGGATAGTATTAAATTTTAAAAATAAGTTAAAATATTTATATGATAAACATACTTCAAATTTACTGTATGTTCCAACTTCTCAAAAAAAAAAAAAAAAAAAAAAAAAAGAGCAAATACTATTTGTTACAAGCATTTACTACAATAGTTGGGAAAAACACACAAATATTTGATTTACTTGTTTTATGTATTTCCATCTCCCATGAATAAGTGGAACAGTTAGACAGAGTTTTATTTATTTACTATTTATCTTGGTTCTAACTTGGCAATTTGTTCATCATGCACTTTACTGATATTCTATCAATTAATGTGACACATGTAGGTTATTCTTGACAAATAAAACTGTCTACTTTCTGAAAGTGCGAAGGAAACCACGATAAACGCAAAAGTGAATATTGTGTGGGTGAGAGAGAGAACCTGCAGCAGCTGCAGCAACAACATCGTCATTGGAGTCTCTGGCATTGAGGACCAGCCTGGTCTTGTAATGATCATGTGAGTCGTAGAAGTCAGAGAGAGCCATGAATATAGTGCTCAAGCCCATTCTTCCGACCCATTTGTTCATGTCGAGAATCACTCCCACGTTAACATTGGTTTTTCCATTACTCAGATTGTTTTGAGCCATGGCGCCCATTTCATTGAAGAAGAAGGAGAAGGAGAAGAAACAGACGAACAAGAGAAAGAAACCACGAGGTGTTTGCATTTTAGTAGTGTTTATTCATCCTAACTGAATCTCTAGTTTCGCTCCATATATATAGACTGAGTAAATTAACCAATGATAACGACATAAACTTGCATTTATTCTTGTCCCTTACTAGTTAGATCTGCCCTTGGTTGAGAGGGCAACTGTTATGGCCTTATGGGTATGAGCCTTCTGTTCTTACAACTCCGGTTTTGGAGGTTAGCCTGTTAGGCTAGTTCCAACAGGCTATATGAGTCATTTGACTAAAACATGGATCACAACCATTCAGTGTCATCCTATATATTTCTATAAGTCAGAAACATCGTGCATCTAATCTCTATTTCTACTTTATAAAAGTTTCAGTAGTCGCTAATGAGATAGTGTTCCTATTATTTTTGAAATGTCTAAGTTACCCTTAAGTGTTCTAAACTTTTGATATTGACAAAACTAAGGGTAAAAGACATTTTTCACCCTCAAACTATGGACAAAATACATTTTGCCCCCTGTTTTATGGAAAAATATATTTTGCACCCATGCTAACGGATGGAGGTGAACATACCACCCTTATGTTACAATCCGGTACTGGAAGGTGCAAATTTACTTTTTTTTTAAAACCATTTTACCCTTACAAATTGTGGACAAATAACACCCTTTTTTGTTTATGATTGAATACATGTTCTCGATGTTCTTGGTGTTCTTGAGCACCACCTCCACCATCACCAACACCAACACGAACAAAAACAACATCAATAACACGAAGATATACATTTCTTGACCAAAAAACATTCAGGTGGTGTAAGAGAAGGGTCTTGTGCGCCTCTGGAAGCTCGCCGTAGGTGTCCTCGATGTGCTTCGAGATCCAAATCGACAGGTTCAAAGACCAAACCAACACTAATGGATTGAATTGAACACGTTCAGGTGGTGCAAGCAAGACCCGATTCGAACCCTCCTTCTCCGGCGAATTTGTCATTCCCTAACATAACTCAAAACTCTGATTTGAATACTCCTCCATACCAATCGGAACCCAAATCACCCAAACCACCGCAATCCACTATTTAAATCACCATCTCTCTCTGTAACTCAATTTTTTAATCTGGAATTTAGAGAGAGATAGGAGTAGCTGAAAGGGGCGTGGACAGGGAGGGTGAGAAAGGGAAAGGACATGATGGACACGAGAGAGTCGGAGAGAGTGGTTCAAAATCTTAACACCTCTCCTCTTTGTCATTCATTGTGTGTTGAGGTGTGATTCCGAATTCTCCAATCTGATGATGAAACCAGAGCGCGAAAGAACAAAGAGAGTCGGAGTGTGTGAGAGAGATGAGAGATATATATAGAGAGAGAGAGAGAAAGAGAGAAACCCATTTGGTGGGAAGGAAGATCTGGGTGCTCATTGGCGATCCAATTCGCCATTCGTTCGCCGATGCCGTTCGAAGCTGCCGACACCGTAGCAACACTAGTGCCCTTCCTCACTCTTTGTTCAGGACCATCTGGTTCGGATTTGGGTAGATCAGAGATGAGAGAGGGGGATATGAAGATGGCTGAGGTGGAGAGGAAGAACGGAGACGAGCCAGAGGACAGAGGAGGAGGGAGGCGGGCTAGGGTTAGGAAATGAAGAGGAGAAGGAAATGAAAAGCTTTATAGTGGTGTAATTTCCTTAAATCTTGAGGGTAATTATGTCTTTTTACCTCTCTGTTAGAGTGGTGTTAGTTTTTAACTCTGACAGGGGTGCAAAATGTATTTTCCATAAATCACGGAGCAAAATGTATTTTGTCCATAATCAGAGGGTGGAAAATGTCTTTTACCCCAAAACTAATTACTTACAAATTGGACTGTGTTACTAAGACCCCGCTTTTTTTTTTTACCTAAATTTAGTCGATTTTTTATCTTTTTTTAAGTCAGAAAAAAAGTTCTCATCATATCGTTTTCGTTAAAATTTATGTCTGATAACTTTTTATCTTTTTAGAAGACTAAACAAGTTAGTCTTTTTTGTTTAAAAAAAAAAAACAAGTTAGTCTTTTTAACTTTAACTTTTTTATCTTTTTACTCCTTAAAAGTACTTTTTATGAGATAAAATAGAAGTTAAGTAAACAACATTATTCTACTAAAAATGTAACTAAAACTTTTTAGAAAACTTATTAGGCACAAAGTAAACAATATTTTGATCTTTTTCTATGCCTAAATTTAAATAAAGAAATCAGGGCCTAATTACTTACAAATGGCAGTACGTCGTAGTAAAGTTAGTAAAATTTTTCTTTCACAGCACAGTGAGTTAACTTTGAGTTTACTTTTCTGGAGATGTAAGACATGAAATGAGTAGTATTGAAGAATGTACGTGATTACATGGCAATTCCACAGCCGGGATGTACCAATCGGTCGTGGACATTCGCAAACAATGCTATTTCTCTTTTGCCAATTACTTATCTCATTTTGTTATATCTTTCCAATAATTTACTTTGAGCAAATCAAACTCTATAAATTAAACAAATTATTATTTAGTTTTATAAGAAGAAGCTACAATTTTGAACTTCCTTCCAATGCCTGCTCACAATATAAGCAAATCTGATTTCATATAATTTTCCTAGCAAACATACATATCATAAAGAAATATGTGGGAAAAGTCATACTTTAAATTATTGCACTACTTCTGTTTAGGATGGTGTATATGAATATTTGCAGCTCCTAAAACGTGCCTCTACGAAATTATAGAAGATAACAGGAGTAGAACACGAAATCTAACGACAAAAGCTCTGTCACCATCGTAAAAGTTCAAATGACATAGTAAACCAAAGAGTTTTAGAACAAACTGTATGATTAATTAAACAATAAATGCAATTTGTCTCCGTCTCTTATTAGGTACAGAAACATAATGAAACCGTCTTACTTGATAGGTCATTGTCATTGAGAAAGCCAAATGGATATTAATGGAGTGTTGGATCATACCAGAAAATGTCATTCCTTGCTTCTTATTTTTGTTTTTCTTCTTCTTCATTTAGATTGATTACTACTAATGGAATAGGTATGTGTCTTTTTGAGGAATTGAGGGTTACTGATGCGGCTCAGCAGCTGCAGACGATTTCTTATTGATGGTAATGGTTTTTTAAAATCAATATAAATTCTAAACCCTTACTTGGCGATTGTTAATTACTAGTATACAACTTCTGTTATATAATAACCCAATAATGAAAATTAGGTGATTGATACAAATATTTTGGAGTGTATTTTGTAAGTCAAACGAGGACGGATTATGCAGTAGATTGTTTGAACTGGTTATTGATTGGAAGTGATTTTTCTTTTGACTTTTCTCAGTAGGTGTTTGGAGTTACTTTGGTTTTTGGGTGGTTGAGATAGTATTTGATGTGGAGTTAGTTCAACCGCCTGATAGATTGTGCTTGAAGTTGTTCATGTTTAACCAGAACCCAAGTTCCAGGTCCTAGTATATTCGCTGTTTGCTTCTCACAATGTTCTTCAAATTTCCATGGGGCATTTGGTCAAGTGCCGTCATTTGAAAAGGGTTGTGTTTTTACTCACTCTTTGAAGTGTTTTGTAGAAGTGTCCAATTTTATTTTAATTAGTAATTAGGATTCTTAATAAATTGTGGTTCTTTCAAAGGACTAAGCAGATGAGTTCATGTGCCTAGTTCTATGAGCTTCACTTATGTCTCTGAGTTCATGTTCTTAGGCGATTGTGCCCACTGGTGCTAATGTGGGCACATGAGCAACGGGCACATTTCGCGTCGGCAATGGTCAACAGTGACTAACCACCCAATCAAATTATCAATGGTCATTAGTTAGCTCTACAGAACTACTCAGTCGTCTTCAGGGGCGGATTCAAATGGATATTAAAGGGGGCTATACTCCCACTCAACTTTGAATATCTATAAATTTATCCTTGTTTTTTCATTTTTTTTTTTCAGCTTAACACCCACAGTAGTTGCACTATTGTTCCCACCGAACACAACAAAATTCAAATTTTATCATTCCATTATTAATTTTTCTCTAAGTTAGTCCTTAATGTCATGATAGCCTGGATCCCCTGATATGATTAGTTAATTTTACGAAACTACTAATTGATCAAATTAGACTACCATTTGTGAGTAATCGGTCAATTGTACAATTGAATTTCACTAGTTAACTCAACCGATATGTTAATTGATCATGTTTGACTATCAAAAGTTACTCATCACTCAATCAGACCATTGAGCTTAATGAACCAAATCGAACAACTTGTTAACAGAGGTGAACTAAAAATGGGAGTAACCATTCAATTTGACCATTGATATTCACTAATGAGCTCAACCGAATTACCAATTGACCAAATTCGACTATCAATTGTGAGTTACCACTCAATTGAACCGTTAAACTTCACTAATTACGTCAACCAAACTACAAGTTAATCAAATTGGGCTATAATTCGTGACTAACTACTCAATCGGACCGTTGATCTTCACAAGTTAACTCAACCGAATTATTAGTTGACCAAGTTGGACTATCAATAGTGACTCACAATTGACCATCGATCTTAATGAATGAATTTTACCGAACTACTAACTGACCAAATTGGACTATCATGTGTGATCCCCCACTCAATTGGACTGTCGATCTCCACTAATAACTCAACGAAATACTAGTAGACCAAATCGGGCCGTCAGTTTGACTCACCACTCAGACCATCGATCTTCACTAATGAATTTAAACGAACTATTAGCTGACCAATTTTAACTATCATGTGTTCCACCACTCAATCGGACTATCGATCTCCACTAATGAACTCAACCAAAATAATAATAGACCAAATTGGACTGTCAGTAATGAATATAATCGAACTACTAGCTGACCAAATTTGACTATCATGTGTGACCAACCACTCAATCGGACTATCGATCTCCACTAATGAACTCAACCGAAATACTAATTGACAAAATTTGACTGACTAACCACTCACTCAGACCATCTATCTTCACTAATGAAGTCAACTGACCATCTATTGACCAAATTTGACTATCAATCGTGACTACAAAAAGTGAGTTAAATAAATTAATAAAAAATTTATTTTATTTAGGGTAAAAGACAAAAACCACCCTCCATTTATGGGGAAAATACATTTTGCCTCCTCATTTATGGGGAAAATACTTTTTTCACCCCTGTTAGTGGATGGAGGGTGGACAAATACCACCTTTCTGTTACAATCCGTTAGTGGAGGGGTGCAAACTGACTTTTTGTAACCATTTTACCCTTACAAATTGTGGACAAATAACACAATTTTTTGTTTATTATTGAAATTCATGGTGTTCTTGAACAACACCTCACTACCACCAAATCCCCACCACCACCACAACGACAACCACAACAACAACAACAAAATTGAATTTCAGTTATCAAGCCAACCCCAAAAATGAGTAACTGCAAATCTACTTTGGCCACAGTGAAATCGAACAAAAACACACACAACCGCACACAAAAATCATATTCTCAAATTCTGGGCTCGAATTTCACTTTCCGTTGGGGATGTTTGGATGAGCGAATGGCAGAGAATACGTTGTGAAGAGACTCAGATCTATTACCAGTAATCAGGCTGAGAAGGGTGAATATAACTAAATCCACCATGGCTGTAACTAAAAGAGGCGTCTAGTGAGTATGAGAGAGAAGAGGGACGAACCAATTGAATGGATGATCGAAGCCTCCTCATGTCTGACCAGCACCACCGACCTTGTAGTTGCCCCACCATGAGAGGAATAGGAGGATACCAAACTTCAATCAGATCTGAACCCCCACAAGAAGATTTATCCTCACTGCCTCTTCTTGGTGGTGACCAATAATAAGAATAATAATAAGAAGAACATCAACCACAACAACAACAACGACGGTTGTGACAAGGACGGCGACGATGAAGCAGAAGGGAAGTGGGCGGTTGATTTGTTTCGAGAGAGATGAAATCATCGACTTCAACTCTCTGGTCTCACCCCAAGACGAGTTTTTTCTCATCTCTGGGGCCAATCAGGTCTTTTTCATCATCAGTCACCATCTCATCTCATCTCTGGCGACTTGTGTTTCGTCGGTGATATGAGAAGAAGAATAGAAGGACGGCGGCGGCGAGGACATCAAATCCGGCGAGGGTGACTTTGACGGCGACGGTCTTGTCGCTGTTGGGGCAGACGACGGTCGTGGAGGAGGGAGGTGGGCGACCTGGAGGAGGGAGGTCGTCCTCTTCTCTCCGAGAGCTGGATGAGGAGGGAAGAAGATGAAGAAATAGAGGAGGAATAGAGAGACCTGTTTGAGAGAGTGAGTGAGAAATAGGTGGCTGATAGGTTAGAAATGAGAGGAAGAGGAGAAGAATTGGGATATATAGTGATGTAGTTTTCTTAAACATTGAGGGTAATTTCGTCTTTTCATCTCTCCTGGTGTTAGTTCCATCCACTGACAGGGGTGCAAAAGGTATTTTCCCCATAAATCAGGGGGCAAAATGTATTTTCACCATAAATGGAGGGTGGTTTTTGTCTTTTACCCTTTTATTTATGCAATCAGTTTATTTATATATCCACTCAAAACCGCCAAGAAGTATACACCACAAGAGAAAATAAAAATAAAGACTTTTTCAAATAACAATAAATAATTACTTATTAGGCCTTGTCATATACGTGGTCATGAATTCATAAGATTTTGAAAGGAGAGAGATAAGATATGGGAAAGGGTAAGTGTCGGAGATTAACTGAAATTAAAAATAGTAAAGATTTGTTGAAGATATGATAAGATATGGGAAAGGGTAAGTGTAGGAGATAAGATATGAATTCATAAGATTTTGAAGGGAGAGAGATAAGATATGGGAAAGGGTAAGTGTAGGAGATTAACTAAAATTAAAAATAGTAAAGATTTGTTGATCGATTACCATTACAATTGAATATGTTGGAAATATTGGAATGTGTGTGTGTGGGGTTGGGGTGGGGGGGGGGGGGGGGGGGTGGGGGGGGGGGGGGGGGGGTGGGGGGTTGTATTCACTCTCTTTTGTCCTCCATAACCTGACAGCTTCCATCCTATAACTATTTATTTTCACGGCGGTGTTGCTGTTATTAGTCATAAACAACTATAAATTTGGTGATTGTTTTGTGATTATTGTAACTACATTGTACTTTCTACTTCACTGGAAAGATTTGCAGTGTTGAACCATTGAGATAGATGTGTCCAATTCATGAAGCAGCCTGCTTTTTCAACCATATATGTCAGAAAGTTTCATTGTCCTTTAATTTCAACTTAATTCGTTGCCCTTTAAGAAAAATCTAAGAAAAAACCACAGAATCTTCATCTTCAATCAATTTCATTATCCTTTAAGAATTTTTAATTCAACTTTAAGAAAAAGCCACTCTATCTGGTAATAATACCACTGAATCTTCTTCATCTTCAGTAAATTTCATTGTCCTTTAAGAACTTTTAATTGTCCTTTAAGGAAAAACCACTCTATTAGGTCATGTCACGTTTTAGTGAGAAGAATCATTCCCAATTTTGAGGCTTTTCATTAATTTTACTGTCTCAAATGCCACAACAACATGGTCAGTGATTAACCTATCTTGCACAAAAGCACTCTGATTAATAAATCACCATACTCATATCCTTTCTTAGTGTGTTAGCCAAAACATTTTAAATTAGGGAAATGATTCTTACAAAGCAGATATTGATTCTTACAAAGCCACTAGCTAGATGTGTGCTCAAAATGACAGATATAGCCTTCAAACTATTAATGTCACTAGCATTTTCCTAACAAGTTCCAACATCATTCCAGTTGATTCATCTCCCTCATCTCTCACACTTGGATCAACAACCCTAGCTGAATAATGGAGGTCCAGACAAGGAGAATATACAGATCAATACTTCATATCATTGACAGAATCACTGTGAGAGTGATTTGGGATTTCACATCTTCAGGATGGTTATAATATACGACTGTCACGGTTAGCCAAGCAAGGATGTGAACTGAAATTGATGAACTTAAGTGGCTAAACTTTTCTCTCCAAGGCATTTAGCTTTTACATGGTGAGTTTCGGCAGAGCAGTTGACCTAGTAGAACAAGAAGCTGAGAAATGCAAAATTCAGAAATCAACTCGCGAGAGCTTTTCAAGTTAAATGTATTCTGAAGCTAAGAACTCAACTTGGGCATGCGATAGAAGAAAAGATCAAAGCTTTCTTTTTTAAAATCATTCGTCAAAATTTCACATTTCTCTCTCTACCTGCTCGATTCTGGTTTTTGTGAGAAGAAAGGCATTTTATCATCTGCTTTATGGGGGTATTTTTTTCCTGAAGAAGTAGTAATGATACTGACAAATTTGAGATCTTCAGACCCATGGGTACAGGATATTTTTTATGTGAGGTTTGGAAAAAGAAACAGAGCACATACATATCGAACCAAACTTGCAACAGAGCAGCAGAGAAGATGAGAAAGCAGTTGTTGTGCCCGAATACGTTTGTACCATAAAATACTACAAAATTGTATGCAAAGAAACTCAACGCAACCACAAAATCGAGCTTCCCCCAAAGTTCAAAAGATTTGCGATAGAGAGTAAGAGAGAGAGAGCCGCTTGGAGCTTGGATATTTGAACACATCAGCAGTAGTAAGAAGTTGAATGAAGCAACACAAAGATCATCATGCTTTGAACTGCTTCATGGATGTTGCCATTGCTGGTAAATCTATTGGAGAGGGAGAGAGCGCCGTAACATACTGGTCCATTTCAGTCAAATTTGTGGAAGATAATTGGAATTAAAGTAGAGACGTTAATGTATCAATAAAACTAATCTACAATCCAACAAAAGGTTAAATTTGTCAATTTGACCACAAAACTAATTAGTGGCTTTGTAAGAATCAATATCTGCTTTGTAAGAATCAACTCCCTTAAATTATTTTATAAATCACAATGCATAAATTAATTGGTCTAAGATCAGTGACCAATCTTGGTTGTTAACCTTAGAAATCAAGAAGATTGCTCTGGTCAACTCATTATTGTCTGTGCCGGGTTGGAGTGTTTAGAGAGAGAAAACACTCTCTCCACTCTCTAGAAGACCACTGTATCTTTTGTAAACCCTAATTTTTGGTCTGCCTCTTGGCCTTACTGGCTTTCGACGCAGCCGCAGAGAGCTTTTCATCCTTCATTTTCGTTTCTTCTCAGCTTATCCCCATATCTATTCTTTCTTTCGTTTCAGATTCTCGTGGGTGGATAGTTCTCCACTCAGGGCGTTCTCTGATTTAGCCGCCGGCAAAGTCAATTTTTTTTTTTTTTTTTTTTTTTTTTTTTTTTTTTTTGTCAATCACGTTTCGTTTCATCCCTCGACTGTTGCAGGTCTCTGGCCTTGGCAATCGGCTTAACTGGGGCGAATCACTCTAGCTCTTCCTGCATGTTTTACTTTTGTTTCTGTTTGTTATCACTTTGCTTCGCTCACCACTTCTCTGTTTGGGGTTTTTTTTCCTGTCTGTTGTAGTGTCAATCTCACATTTTCAGTTATCTACTTTCTGCTTTTCGCCCATTTTCTTCTAGTTCTCGGCTGTTAGCTTCAAGCCTCTGTTGCTTATTGGGTTTCTTTATGGTCTTCTTCTTGTTTCATTCAGTTTGTTTTATTTTCTCCTCTATTCCTCTTAGCGTTTAGTGTTCAGTTCTTATCCTTCCTCTTCCTTTTCTTATCTAGTTTGATTGCTGTACTTATTACTCTTGAGTCATTTCCCTTCCCTGTTGGTCTGCTATACGTCTATCTATCTTATCAGGCTTCCTCCTCTCAATTGGGGTTCGGTTTCTTCTTCATTTGGTTTATTTCGTTTTTGTTTGAGGGTTATTGAAATCTTTTCTATCATGAAGAGGGTCAGATCGACAACTTTAACAAAAGTGTGTTAGAAAAAAAGAACAACCGCGTTTTCTCGCAAATTCATTCCGAACAGATCTTCATGACCCCACAAAGAAGAAAGGGCGGTTCTGCCCCAAAAGGTTCCGAGTCTGGGGTGAAACATTTCCTCAGTGCAAGCGGCTTCGAATGCAGGGGGAGTTTCATCATAATCTCTTTGCGGTTAAGCCAGTAAAGTTTAAATACAGTCGAGATGATCTTTTGCATCTTCGCTCTTCTCCGCATAGTTTTTCGGTGCCTGATCATACATGCAAGTAGTTAGCAAGAATCTTCTCCAGCCCCTCTTCGGACGCCCATAAAGCCAATTTCAGATTTGTCAATCCGATGACCAAACAGGTTGTTCTTGTGGATGAAGGATGATATTGGAAAGCGGGGACGAGGCCGCCTCATCGGGATGATGAGGGGAGAGGGGCTGTCGAAGTTCCTTACCCCTTGTTCCAACGTCGTTTCTCGCAACATCCGAATCTTGCAAAACAGGAGATCGACAAAAACCGCGCAAAGCAGAGGATACCCGATCCTCGAATCATTCGTCAAGCTCTTCTACGACGAACACATCTTCGTTGTTGCACGAGGAGGCATCTAGTTCATCAGGGGAGTTTGATTATGGCAACATTCATCCACAAGGGGCTAAATGGAGTTGTCCGCACTCGCAAACGCACCATACGACTAAGAAAATGCTACTGAGCTCTATGTTTCGGGATCCACCAGATTCAAAATTTTCGGCCTTCTTTCCATCCTATCCTTTGATTTACATTCAGTACCTCTATATTTTGTGTTTTCTTCATCTTGGTTCTTTGATATCTTCCGTTGTCTTTCTACAGGTGATATATCCGATTTTCTCCCGATCGCAGCTTTTGATGTCTAGTCTATGAAGATTTTTTGTTCATTTTATTGGTTTTGTATCTTGTTGGTCCGCTATGGCTGTCTGGTGTTGGTTGGTTTCTTAGCAGCTTGTTTAGGTTATTAGTTGTTTGGGATGTTGTATTAGTATTTAGCTGATGTGTACTTTACCTTATTATTATTTGATGTTCTTCTTCTCTGAAAAAAAAACCCTGAAAAATCAAGGCAGTACAAGTATGGTTTAGCTCAAAAATATCCAATCCTCATTTATAAACTTCAAAACCTTCTTGAAAGTCTGTAATGTAGACTAAATACAGGACCTAAATACTCTAGAAGGGGGGGGGGGGTTGAATAGAGTATGGAAACTTTTTGCAAAACACAGTTTTTAACAGATTAGCTTAAGTGGGAAACTCAAATCTCAAGGCCTTGAGATTTTAGAAAACAGTCAGAAACTTTCAAGGCAAATTAGAAAGCTTCAAGGCCTTGAACTATTATCAGTTCTAAACAGCTTATAAACCATAGTTTGATTTGAGTTGTGTGCAATAGAAAATAACAAAACTGTAAAGTAAAGAACACAATGCAATTTACAGAGTTCAGTCCCAATGGACCTAATCTCTGCCTGAGGGATCTAATCCCACCAGGATTGGGCAAACACTTCTTATTACTCACACTGAAACAGCTCTAGATCTTCAAGCCTAAGTGATTTCCCTTACACCTATACAGCTTGTGGTTCCAAACCTATCTAGTATCAGCTACTAACTGTTGAGCTAACAAGAACCTCTTGTTGTTCACTTGAACAACCAACCACTAGGTTTAGTGAGGTTTTAGATATACAAAATATAAGCAGATTACAAAACAGATGAAGAACACAGTAGAAGAATAAGCTTGTGAAGGCCTGGATGTGTTCTTCTGGAAACTGGAATGATTGATCTTCTGAAATCTGGAATTTTGTAGCTTGAATGTATATGTGTTTTAATAAATGATCTCCCACGAACATTTCACACTTCTCTCAGTTCTCTGCAAGCCTCTCCTTTCAAAGTTCAAACCAGTCCTATATCTACTCACTGCAACTGAATGAGAGATTTTAGGATCTCACTTCCTACAAATCCTCTTTCTGTTTTCAACTGGAATTCAAACAGCTCTTAGTAGATATCCTTTGGAGTTTGTTGAGATTTCATTTGCACGTTTAATAAACCTGCAACAACATTAAAACATAGCAACAACAAAATCCAGAAATATAACAATACTAAGTCTGTTTGGTTTTCCAGTTTCTGATAAAAACTGGATGAAATAATAAAACAATAATCTGATTAATTTCTGACACATATAACTCATGATAAACTAGTTTAAGACTCTTAGAAGTCAATAAACAAACACAATAATAAAGATCAAACCCTGCAAGAAAAAATCAGATTAGTTCTGTAAAACTGTCAGCAGCTCAAGGCACATCTCAAGGCCTTGAAGCTCTGAGCATGCTTCAAAGTCTTTCAAAGTTAAGTCCATAAATCTTTGATTCTCCCTGATCAGGACATCTGCAATTGTGTTACATATGTAGACAATGTAAAACATAAGTATTTGCAGCAGATCTCTGATCTATATAATCAGATAGCCAATCTGCAACACAAGATTGTTAGAACATTCAGCACAATAAAAACTACTCTCAAAGCTTTGAAGCTCTGTCAGAATCTCAAGGCCTTGGGGTATCAGAAATGCTTTGCCTTTGTCTTTGTCTTTCATCACTCAAAACAATTACTTCTCAAAACACACTCAAGGGTCTTTGAGTCAACAATCTCCCCCTTGATGAAAGACAAAACCCATAATCTTGTGTAGGTATCCCTGCAACTCCTTGTAAGAATTAGATAACAACATATTGCAGATACAATAGACAATAATACCAGTCAAACTATCTTAACACAGATAATCAGTAATTCACAGATAATCACAGTAATACCAGAACACAACTGATTAACAACTGAATACCAGAACACAATTGATTAACAAAACAACTGATTATTATTCAAGTAACTAAAAGTAACCAAAGTAACCACAAAACACATAATTTCTCCCCCTTTTTTACTTTCATCAAGTAAAGGTGAAGAAATGTTGGATCATTACTCAGAGTCTTAAAAAAAATTTAAACAAAATATTAATTCTAGAAAGTCAAGGCCTTGAGAATAGAAAAGAAGAAAATAAATAGAAAGAAAGAAAGGTTCAAGGCTTTGGTCTTCACTGATCTTCATTTCTTCTTTGATGTCTGGCCTTTCTCTGAGCCTTGTCCAACTTCTTCATCACTTTCAGTATCATCAGCAGACTGATTTCCTTCTTGTTCAGCTTCCACATGTGCAACAACTTCTTCAATGATCTCATCCACCTTCTTGTTCTTAATCTGCATTGAATCCCCCTCTGTAGCTGCATCAACACATGTGTATTCACCAGCATCTTCTTCATCAGTTTGCTCATATAGATCTTTTGAGGTAAGTACCACTGGAATTGGCTTCTTTTTCTTCTTCAAGAAATCACCTAGCCTTTCAACTGATTCTACACTGGTGTCATGACTAGTAGCAGAAGGTATCTTCTCCAAGTTCAAACCCTTGATGACAACATCCAATTTTCCATTCATCACATTCATCAAACCCTTGAAGTGGTTAAATTCAGAAGACAGATCAAATAACCTTTGTCTGAGATCTTCAATTCCAACCTGCTGATCTTCAATTATCTCAACCAACAAAGAGTAATTCACATTTTCTTTTCCTTTTCCTGATGTAGCCCCATTTGGCTTAACAAACTCCTTCTCCTCAAGCTCAGCCTTTGACAATTCTGAGTAAAACTTCCAATGTCCTTTCCCAATTTGAACTACTCCAATCCTCTGTAAGGCAGTTTCATCAACCAACCCAAAACCTCCTGTAATATTTTCCTCCCCTTTCACAGGTACATCAAAATGCTCAAAGAAAAGAGGTAAAAGGTTGGCATAGGGAAGAGTACGGTTTCTACTTATAGTAGCACAATAGATCATATGCTCCATAACCACTGTTGGCAAGTCTATCTCAAACCCTTGACATATCAGATACATCAGTATGAGAACTTCATCAGTAACCAACTCCCTTGAGTTCTCCCTAGGAACAACAC
The DNA here is from genome assembly GCA_023055425.1 of Linanthus parryae. Classification (NCBI taxonomy): domain Eukaryota; kingdom Viridiplantae; phylum Streptophyta; class Magnoliopsida; order Ericales; family Polemoniaceae; genus Linanthus; species Linanthus parryae. Next base: position 102,077,035 of record JALGPY010000002.1, read on the forward strand.
TCCTCATCAGAATTGTTAAAAAAATCTTAGCTTCACAGTTGAGCACAGAATGTGTCAACTTCTTTGGACCAGAGGGTACACCATCAATGAAAAACATTTCTTTTGCCTTTTCCAGACTCTCCTTCCTATCAGGGTATTCTCCAACATTATACTTCCTAGGAATGCCCAAGACTTTGGCAAAAGTCATATGATCTAGCCTCAAATTTATCCCAGCAACTTTAGAAGTTAACACCATCTTATCATCTCCTTCATGAAACAGATTCAGATAAAATAATCTTGTTAACCTAGGATAAGCTTTTGAACTTGGATTTAACACCTTCCAAACTGCAGTTTCTCTTAACTTCCTCATACAATCAATATCCAATTAGTCCAATAACTCTTCAGAAACCATACTACAAAAGCAACCTTAGAAGAAGCATATCCTTGCATCCACACAGTCCTAACTTCAGAACTAACAAACCAATCTGAAGGAAGTGCATTCTTACCTTGATAACCCTTTTTGGTTGCAGCAGCATTCTGCTTAACCCTTATTTTCTTCTCAGTCGGTTTGCTCTTCTCTTGTTCTCCTTCAGTTGGCTTCTTCTTGCTTTCTTGAGCAGATTTCCCCTTTTCTTCTTCTCCAGCCTTTTTCTTCTCTCCCCCTTTCTTCTTGTCTGATCTAGGTTGATCACCTCCCTGGGTCTGTGTCTCCTTTTGAGGATCAATGCTTGAGCCCTCATATCCCTTTTTTGTTCTGATGTTCTTTGCAGGAGGAGTGTCCTCATGCAAACTCTGAGTATTCTCTGAATCCAAATAGGAGATCACAATCTTCTCCTTCTTGTTTGCCCTATTCTTGGATCTGCCAGAAGGCTTCCCCTGTTGTTGAATCCTGGCTGATTTGCGCTCCATTGTGGGTTTAGGGTTTTGAGAAGGGAATGAGATTGAGAGAAAATAGAGAGAGAGAGTAGAGAGACGTAGAGAATTGAGAGAGAATGAAGAAGAATAAGCCCTGACTTACAACTTAAGTAAGTTGAAAAGGATGAGTCATAAAAGGACTCTACTGAAATCAACATGCAAAAAGGATCTTGGAAAATAATTTTGGATTTTTTAGAAATTCTCTGAGTAATTAAAATATTATACAGATATCTAAAAAGATAAGATATAATATTTGATGATCCATTTTTTTAAAAAAAATACAGATGTTTCAAGACCTGGAGAACAATCTCAAGGCCTTGAGATTTTCTGCAGTTTGAGAAACTTCAAAGCTTTGAGCTATACCTTCAAGGCTTTGGAAAGTATAATCTCAAGGCTTTGAGATTCTAACACATAAGCACAAGTAAGTACCAATACTCCCCCTAAACCAATGCATCCTTGTTTAACATCCCCAATTCAAGCCTTAGGGATGAAAACCTATCATCTGACAAAGGTTTAGTGAAAATATCAGCAATCTGCATTGAAGCAGAAATAAAAGATAAAACAACATCACCTTGTTCTGCATGATCTCTTAGGAAGTGATGTCTAATATCTATGTGCTTGGTTCTTGAGTGCAGAACCGGATTCTTAGATATTGAGATAGCACTTGTATTGTCACAATGAATAGGCACATTTCTGAAATTATAGCCAAGATCTCTAAGTTGCTGAGCAATCCATAACACTTGTGAACAGCAAGCTCCAGCTGCAATGTATTCAGCTTCAGCAGTTGATAATGCTACTGAATTTTCCTTTTCAGAATGCCAACTGATCAGTGAAGATCCACGAAACTGGCAACATCCAGAAGTGCTCTTTCTATCTACTATATATCCTGCAAATCTGCATCTGAGTAGCCACTCAACATAAAATTAGATCTCCTTGGATACCAAAGCCCCAAGTCTCTCATTCCATTCAAATGTCTAAAAATTCTTTTAACATCAGTTAAATGACTCTCCTTAGGATCTGCTTGAAATCTAGCAGACATAAAGACACTGAACATAATATCAGGTCTGCTAGCAGTTAAATATTAAAGTGATCCAATAATACCTCCGTATTCCTTTTGATTCACACTCTTACCATTTGAATCCTTGTCTAAAGAGAGTGATGAACTCATAGGGGTTTTAAGCACCTTGGACTGTGACATATTGTACTTGTTCAATAAGTCCTTGGTATACTTTCCTTGATGTACAAAAATTCATTTCTTCATTTGTAAGATATGAAGTCTAAGAAAGAAATTCAGTACTCCCATTAAGCTCATCTCAAACTCCCTGCACATCATACTAGAGAACTCTTTTGAAAGAGCGTCATTAGTAGCACCAAATAGAATATCATCCACATAGATCTGAACTACTAACAAATCACTTTCATGATGTTTAATGAAAAGAGTTTTATCTACTAGACCTCTCTTTAAATTGTTGGCATGTAAAAGTTTTGAAAGTCTATCATACCAAGCCCTTGGAGCTTGTTTTAACCCATAAAGAGATTTGTCTAGTTTGTAGACATGATAAGGAAAGTTTTCATCTTCAAAACCAGGAGGTTGTGCTACAAAAACATCTTCTTGTAAATAATCATTCACAAAAGCACATTTGACATCCATTTGATAAAGCTTTATGTGATTGTGAGATGCAAATGAAAGAAGTATTCTAATAACTTCTAACTTGGCAACATGAGAAAAATTCTCCTCATAATCTATACCTTCTTCCTGATTATATCCCTGTGCCACCAGTCTGGCTTTGTTCCTTACCACTTTGCCATTCTCATCAAGCTTATTTCTGAACACCCATCTGGTTCCAATAACTGATTTCTCTTTAGGTCTGGGGACGAGATTCCATACCTTGTTTCTTTCAAATTCATTCAGCTCACTCTGCATTGCAATGATCCAATCTGCATTTTCTAGTGCTTCCTTGGTATTTTTAGGCTCAATCAAAGATAGAAATGCACTAAAAGCACACAAGTTCTTCAACTGTCCTCTTGTCTGAGTTCCAGTTGATGGATCATATATGATATTGTCAGCTGGATGATCTTCAAGGTACTTAAACTTCTTCCTTGGTATCCAAGAATATTCTCCGTCAAGGCTTTGAGTTCTTGAAACAGTAGAGGGAGCATCATAGAAAGTTTCAGCTTCTGTCTCAAGGCTTTGAGATTTTGGTTCTGTAGGAGGTTCAAGGCCTTGAGATTCTGCTGATTGATTCTGCACATTAGTTTTGCCTTTGTCCTCTTTCACAACATCATCATCAGACTCATGCTTGTTCAAATTTAGATCTGCAAAACTTTGACTCAGAGAATCCTTAGTACTTTCATCAAAAATCACATGAATACTCTCTTCCACAATCTTGGTTTTTCTATTGTAAACTCTATAAGCTTTGCTAGTTTGAGAATATACAAGAAATACACCTTCATCACTTCTAGCATCAAATTTACCAAGATTGTCTCTATCATTATTATGCACAAAAAAATACAACCAAAATGTTTGAAATAAGAAACACTAGGCTTTCTACCTTTAAACAGTTCATAAGGGGTCTTTTTCAAAATAGGTCTAATCCAGCATCTATTTAGCACATAATTAGCAGTATTAACAGCTTCTTCCCACAAGAACTTTGGCAAATTACTTTCAAGTAGCATGGTTCTAGACATATCCTCAAGAGTCCTATTTTTCCTTTCAACTACTCCATTTTGTTGTGGAGTTGTAGGTGCAGAAAAGTTGTGTGAAATGCCATGCTTTGCACAAAACAAATCAAATTCAAGTTGATCAAATTCCCTACCATGATCACTTCTAATAGATGCAACAGGTAAATTTTTCAAAGTTTGAAGCTCTTTGCACAATCTAGAAAATTCAGATAAGGCTTCAGTTTTATCTCTAATAAACATCACCCAAGTAAATCTAGAATGATCATCTACTATAATAAGTATATACCTCTTACCTTTTGGGGTCTGAACTCTCATAGGACCACACAAGTCCATATGCAACAGTTCTAAGGGTCTAAAAGTACTTACAAAGTTCTTTGGCTTAAATGAGCTTCTGGTTTGTTTACCTTGTACACATGCCTTGCAAACCTCATCATCTGAAAATTTATGTGATGGTAAACCTCTTACAAAATCCTTTGAGATGAGTTTATTCAAAGTGTGTATGCTAATATGCCCAAGCTTTCTGTGCCAAAGCTTTGAATCTTCCTTTAAGGCCTTGAGGCATTTTAACTTGTCACCTGCAACACTGTTAGTACTCATAGCATATAGATTATATGATTTAGGAGCAGTGAGTATGCAATCACTAGATTTCTCATCTTGCACCACACATTTCTCCTTGTGAAATATAGCTTTATAACCTTTATCACATAACTGAGAGATACTAAGAAGATTATACTTAAGTTCATCCACCGGATAAACATCAGAGATAGAGTTGGTAGAACCATTATCAATATTACCTATACCAATAATATTGCATTTTACTTTGTCACCAAGTGTGATTGTTCCTCCAGATTTTTCTATAAGCTCAGTAAAGAGAGATTTATTTCCACTCATATGTCTGGAACATCCACTGTCTAATATCTATTTCTGATCTTTCAAGGCCTTGGTGACATCCTGCAAAAGTAAATCATTGCCTCAACAGGCTGTTAGACCAAGTGCAGAACTTTGAGTCATACTCAGAATCAACCATGTTTGGTGGTCTAATTCCTTTTGGAACCCAAATCTATCTAACCTGTCCCTTAAGCTGATAAGGATAAGTATTCCTCATAATGTGAGGTTCTGATCTTCTGAAGGGACAAGTTAATCTGACATGACCAATTTTTCCACAGTAATGACACTTTGGAGAATGTCTGCTACCAGATTTGACAAAAGTAGTTTGGCTTTTCTTTGGAAAATTTGGATTATAGCCAATCCCACTTTTATGCATTGATTTCAGACTTCCTCCAAGAATGAGATTTAGATTATGTTCTGAGCGTGTAAAACTAGCTAGGACCGTTTTTGACTCTTGAAGTTTCTCAGTCAAAGAACAGATTTGTTGGTCTAAATTCTCAGAATGAGTCTTTAGATCAGCATATCTTTCAGTCAAAGGAGTGTTCTGATCAACAATCTCTTTTATCTGTGTGTTCAAGACTTTGAATTTGCTGTCCAAGGCCTTCGAGTCCTTTTCAATTTTTGTCTTAGAAACTTCAACAGTTTTATTGGTAAAAACAAGGTCCAGGTTTTCTTTTACCTGCTCATGAATCTTAATATTTAAAGAAGAAATCTCATTTCTATAGCTTTCCTCATTTAAAAACATACTCTTGAGAATTTCAGGAAGTACATCAGAAGGACAAGCAAGAAGATTTATTACCATTTCATCAATATGTTTGTCTGATGACTTTTCTTCATCATGCTTGGCCATGAAACACAAGTTTGCTTGATCTTTTTCTGTGTCTGAGTCACTTGATGAATCAGAATCACTCCAAGAAGCCATCATGGATTTCTTCCTTCTGTTGTCACTATCTTTCTTCTGAAAGTTCCTGTTCTTCTTCTTTTCTGGACAATCCCTTACTAAATGATCTGCATCACCACGCTCAAAACAATTCATCACTTTGGTTTTATGTGACTGTGATGAAGATTTACCTTTGTAGTCCTTGCTGCCTGAAGGTCTTGATCTCTCTCTGTTGTAGTCCCTGTTACCAGAGTTTCTTTTCTTCTTGAGAATCCTGGCCAAGGCCTTGGAGATCAATGCTAAAGCCTCTTCATCATCATGCCCATCTTCAGTCTCAAGGCTTTGAGATTTTTCATTGTCTTTAGCCTTGAGTGCTTAGTTCTTGATGTTTTCACTCAGATCACCTTCTACATCCTTCATAGACATTTCATGAGTAAGCAGCTTTCCTTGTAGATCATCTAGCTGAAGAAGACTAAAATCCTGAGCTTCCTCAATGGCTGTTGTCTTTGGCTCCCACTTGGCTTTTGGAAAGCTTCTCAGAATTTTCCCGACCTTTTCTTCATTGAAAACTTCTTTCCCAATGACTCCAGATTATTCACCACATCAGTGAATCTTTTGAACATCTCCTGGATGGTCTCATCTGAGTTCATCTTGAACAACTCATATTTATGTTGATTTTGGTCTGCTTAACCTAGCTTGTTCCTTCATATGTCACAACCAGTTTTTCCCTTACTTCTTTGGCACTTTTGCAATTGGACACTCTGTTGAACTCATCTGCATTAAGAGCACAGTATAACAGATTCATAGCCTTGTAATTTTTTGATACCTTTTCCAGTTGAGTAACTGAGAGATTTTCCTCAGACTTCATACATATGACTCCATCAATGGTAGAGTAGTACTCATGAGGACCATTCTGAACTATTGACCACAGTTGCATGTCTTGATCTATGATGAACATCTTCATCAATGCCTTCCAGTGCATGAAGTTATCACCACAGAACAATGGAGGTCTGTTAGCTGCCATTCCTTGTGAGAATCCAGCATCTCCTACATTACTCATAGTCACAAGACTGTTAGATCTATATCAGTGACCCAAGCTCTGATACCAATTGAAAGTGTGTAATGTAGACTAAATACATGACCTAAATACTCTAGAAGGGGGGGGGGGTTTGAATAGAGTATCGAAACTTGTTGAAAAACACAGTTTTTAACAGATTAGCTTAAGTGAGAAACTCAAATCTCAAGGACTTGAGATTTTAGAAAAAATTCAGAAAATTTCAAAGGCAAATTAGAAATCTTCAAGGCCTTGAACTATTATCAGTTCTAAACAGCTTATAAACCCAGGTTTGATTTCAGTTGTGTGCAATAGAAAATAACAAAACTGTAAAGTAAAGAACACAATGCAATTTACACAGTTCAGTCCCAATTGACCTAATCTCTGCGTGAGGGATCTAATCCCACCAGGATTGGGCAAACACTTCTTATTACTCACACAGAAACAGCTCTAGATCTTCAAGCCTAAGTGATTTCCCTTACACCTTGACAGCGTAAACCTATCTGCTTTTTCGCAAGTGTACGATCAAATAATATAGAGTATGTAATTGTGACTCTGGTTGTCGAACCCTCGAGAACAGTTTAAGTTGTTGCTTATTAGAATTAGAATTAGACACAAAGTTTGTAAAAAGGAGGAAGGTTTGGGGTTTGATTCTACTCACTAAATTGTAGTAAATAAAACAATATTTAGAAAAGCTTATTTTATTTTTCTGTTAAATATTTTGCAGAGATTATTGTAGTCGTAAAAATCGATAATTCTAAGAATCTAGGTTCCAGGATCCCCTAGGGTTACTCTCCAGCTTCCATGGTATATTTGATTTCAGAAACACACGGTGGTTTTGTTTATGCCAGCATACCAATAGTACAATCTCCTCACGGTCTCATGCACCTATCACTCTCCTGCAGATTTTCGGGTCCTCTCGGTCCACCTAAATCTGCAGGTTTGTTCTAAGTCTGCTAGGGTTACAGGTTCTCCTCTCGGTCTCCCCCTAAACGTCTAGCAGTTGGTCTAATACTTCTGGGCTAGTCCCCTGATTCTTTTCACCTCTCGGTCCATCAAGGCAGAGTACTAAATCCTGTCTTTTCTTCCTAACTTTCACTGGTCACTCTCGTGCACCAGATCCTGTCTATAACACTCCTGGGTGATCAAGCCATTCATGTATGTAAATAAAATCAAAGACAGAATAATAAACAATCCATCCTGTATTAAGGCTTAGCTAGCCATGCATCTGAAAATCAAGCAACCAAGTCTGCTGAATTCATAAACCCTAGGTTCACCGAGAACCTAGGCAAAAGGTCTAGCTAGCTTGCATTATAAAAAAACAACGTTTCATAAAAGAGAGAAAAGATCAAACTAGTTATTTGCTGAATACTGAAAAACTGCTCCAATCCTGCTCTGTTCCAATCCTGACGGCTCTGAAACTGGCTGCTGTGATGATGATGATAGATGTGTGAGTGTGTATGCGTAACCCTAATTCAGTGCTGGGACACCTCCTTTTATACTGCCACAGTCTCCAAAACTGATGCACGAAATTCCTGTTTTACCCTCGAAAAGACCCGTCCTGGAAGCTTCTGGAAACCTTCCTTGCGTTCGAACGCAACTCACCTGCGTTCAAACGCAGTGCGTCTGAACGCACACATCCTGCGTTTGAACGCAGGCCTTAACCATTTTTCCTTCCTCTGGCTTCTGACTTCTCGGACACGTGCGTTTGAACGCAGCTCGCCTGCGTCTGAACGCACGCCTTGGTCTTTTCTTCTTCTGAGTGTCGAGTCCGGCGTTTGAACGCAAGCTGTGCGTTTGAACGCACCCCTTAGCTTTTCTACTTTTCTGACTTTGAACCCTGCGTTTGAACGCAGCTCGCCTGCGTCTGAACGCACGCCTTAGCCTACTTTCCGCCATTTTCCTGCTGCTCCCATCTTGTGCGTCTGAACGCAGGTACCCTGCGTTTGAACGCACAACTTAGCCTTTTTTCTCTTTTTTTTTCTGCTCAGCTCTCCTGACACGCTGCCTCCCATCCAAGTTAATCTCATGCATTTCTCGGCACCTGTTACCTGCACATCATAACACGTACCCGCGATCATATCCAACAAACAAAAGTATGCATAAAATTACTCAAATTTTGCAGTCATGTTCTATAAATCTCTGCCTCGTATCAGGTGGAAAATAAGCTGAAAATGGCCAAACTCAACTCTCACAGGGTTAAAACCAATGGTAAAAAGATGTCCCAGACTAATACATTTTCAAGCTGTGAAAATACCCCCACATTAAACTCTGCTCGTCCCGAGCAGACCCTTGCATATAGCCTTGCAGACCCATCTTTTGCATACTTTAATTGCATACTCCCCTTTTTCACAGATTCACGTCACAGACCAAAAGACTCAATAGATGACTGACTCAGATACAGAATATACACAAACTGACTCAAGACACAGCAAAATTTCTTCTCTTTTTTTTTTTTTTTTTTTTTTTTTTTTTTTTTTTTTCTGAAATTGGGCAACCTCTCTATCATAAACTGAAATCATCAAATCCTCACAAGCTCATTTTGAAATTCCACAACGCGCAGCAAGAAATGGTATAAACTGATCCTGTGCGAGCTGAGAGATATTCGACCAGTGCAGGTACGCAAGTACCGAAACATGAGATGTGTGTTGCATGAGGCCGTGCACGGGCCTCCAGAATTTGTCCAAGTAGACGATGATGATGATGATGCCCCACCTCACGGTGGGGGTGTTGGCATGCCACCACCACCTCCTCCCGGTGATCGGGGTTTTCCAGCCTTACCAGGTCCCCTCCGACTGCCACGATCTGCCAGTTCCAGTGAACACAGGCAGGCCGACCCCGACTTAGGGCAGTCCAGCAGAGGGGCCAGGCGCAGGCTTCTTAAGTTACTAGATAATTTTTCTTCGCCAAGTCATTTGAGGTTTTCAGACCCTCTTAGCCGTTATTGCGTTTGATTTGCAAATTGTCCCATTGCTGGGAGACACAACTCCTGTGTAATACGGCTTGACTTTAATTTCCCTCCTAAACTCTAAATTGGATTGAATCCAAATTTTCCATGTGAATGGAAGCACATTATGTTGTTTCTCCCTTAAGCACAAATAATTATGATTATTTTTTTTTCAAATTGTTTTTTTTTTCAAACTCCTCTGTTTTTACAACTGTGCAGTAGAGCTTTAAGAGTGTGGGCTTGTTAGGATTTTCTCTTGGAACCACCTTAAGGGATGGTGGTGTACATTCCCCAACTTCGCTTAGGCCAAAGACTTGTACCACATAAAACCGACTCTACACGAAGGTCCACCCGAGATTCCAAGAGTCCACCAGTTTCCACGGGAAACAGAATATTCAATTATCTAAGGACCAAATCCGCCTAGCACACTAGAGAAGTCAAAAGTATGCCTGTTATCTACTTTCCACATTCCTGAATACCCGGGACAGCCTGTCGTGAGAATTGCGCACAGAATACTAAAATTTGAAGTATCCCTGCCACGGTGCTTCCTACTCTCATAAGCTCTTTCATTGGATTCTCTTCAGTTTCTAGGTCCTAAGTTGCCCTTTCTCAATTTTTTTTAATTTATTTATATTTTCCCTTTTTTTTTCTTTTTTTTTTTTATTATTTTTTTATTTATTTATTTTTGTTTGTTTTTTTTTATGCAAGGTCAGAACAGTTGGTGGGTAGACTCAACATAAAAAAACGTGCTGACTCAAAAATGAAAATAAAATGAAAAAAAAAATTGACAAAAATATGCTGACATGGCTATGCAGGAGGACACGATTCCCCACCCCCACACTAGAGGTGGCGCGTCCTCGCGACTCTACTGATCTGGCCTGTAACTAGAATCTGTGTTCTCCGGAGTAGACTGGTCAGTCGGCTCTGGAGATGGTGAAGGGGTTCGCCCTCTGGCGCGTTTCCTCGCAGCATGGCGTGCTGCGGCAGCGGTACCAGCGTGGCTGGCACCGGGATGGGCACTGCTGGCCCCTGGGTCTGCATGCTCTCTCCTAGGTGGGTACTGGGTACCGGGTCTGCCGGGGTCACCTACACTGTCTGCATGTTCAGGGCTCGGTGTGGGGTCATGGCCAGAGAAGCCATCATATGGCCGGCTATCCTCCATTGTCCAGCTGGGACAATTATCACTCGAATAGCGGTCCGGCAAGTTAAATCTCTTACCACGCATGTTGCTCTGAATTTCAGCGAGTGCCGCCTCATGAGCTCTCAATGCGGCTGTGTTAGCGTGGTAAATATGCTTCTGGGTCTTGAACAACTTTCCAAGACCCCTGGCCATTTTCTTGACCGTCCTTACCAGGTAGTTCTGTACTTTTTCTTGGGCCTTAATTTTCTTTCTAACCCATTCCTCATGCTCAGTCCTCTCCAGGCGCCCAAAAGAACTGCGCCTGGCCCCTCTGCTGGACTGCCCTAAGTCGGGGTCGGCCTGCCTGTGTTCACTGGAACTGGCAGATCGTGGCAGTCGGAGGGGACCTGGTAAGGCTGGAAAACCCCGATCACCGGGAGGAGGTGGTGGTGGCATGCCAACACCCCCACCGTGAGGTGGGGCATCATCATCATCATCGTCTACTTGGACAAATTCTGGAGGCCCGTGCACGGCCTCATGCAACACACATCTCATGTTTCGGTACTTGCGTACCTGCACTGGTCGAATATCTCTCAGCTCGCCAGGGATAACTACCAGATAATCCTGCGCCATTTTTGTTAACATCCCCAGGAGACCCAAACCCTTCTTGCTGTGGGTCTCTGTTCGTTCCCGGAAAAACTCACAAATGATCTCCGGGAGGCTCACAGGCTCTCGGGCCATCAGACAGTACACCAAAAGGGCAATGTTATAATCTATGCGGGTAAAGTGTTTAATACCCACAACTCTGTTGTTCACCCACTCAGTGCACCATCTTGCCTCCCGAATCAGGTAAGTCGCAGGGAGTTTCCGGTAGGAAGGACTCCGTTCAGGATAGTACCAAGCAGCGCCTGGTATACCAGCACACAGGGTGGTCAAGATCTGCTCACTGAGCTGCTCAGATGGATGACGCCTCAGTTCCTGAAACTGACAGTCATCCAGCACTAGTTCCAGACCCAGACTCTCTCGGATACTCTATGGGGTGATTCGAATCCATCTCTTTCTGCAGTAAATCCAGTCAATTGACTGGGCTTCACTGTTCATGCACTGCTGGAGATTGCTGTAAATCTCCTTAGCCAGCACAGAACTGACTTGCAGATTGGTAAAACCAGTAAACAAATCCCCAAAATGATCCTGCCCAGTAAAGTTGAACAGTTCATCCCCCATTTCTACTCTATCACGGGGAAAGGTCCTCTCAGCAGGTATGTCATACCGAATCTTTTTGTCTTGCAGGTAGAAACGGTGAGCCTCCATGTTAACAAACCTATGGTCGCAGAAATGGTCAACCCTAAGCAATCTGCAGTCTATGATGTTCAAAGGTGCAATCGCCCTATCAGGCCTCATGTAAGGACTATCCTCATCCATTTCAATATTTAAACAGAAAAAATGAAAATATTCAAAGAGAAGGAAAAGATAGAACCTGGTTACCCGGAGTGAATCTTATGGGTACAGATCTGGAAATTTCTCTCTGAAGTGGATCTGTCGGTGTTTGGATCGGATGAGATTGACCACCCCCACACTGTCCCTGACCTTCTGGTGGTCCTGCGGTGGTCGTCGGAGATTGCTGGCGGCTGACTGCTTCGGGCGGCTGCTAGGGCAGAGAGAATTTCTAGAGAGAGAGTTGAAAACTGGATGACTTGGGTGAAAATGAGTCACTGTCATCCGTACAATATATATAGGCAAATTTTCAGAAATTGCAGAATGGCCCCGAAATTTCAAAATTTTTTCAAATTTTTCCGAAATTTTTGATCCCGCTCAAATGTGCGTTTGAACGCAGCTCCTGCGTTTGAACGCACAGCTTATATTTTTCTGGAAATTTTGAAATTCTTATGATCTGCGTTTGAACGCATGGTGTGTGTTTGAACGCAATGCTTGAAGGTCCATGAAATTTCTGGGTTTGTTGAGTTGCGTTTGAACGCACATGAGTTGCGTTTGAACGCAATGCTTGTCCTCTGCAATGTCGCTGATGAGCTGCGTTTGAACGCACATACTCCGCGTTTAAACGCACGCCTTGTCTCTAGAAATTCTCCGCTGATTGGGTGTTGCGTTTGAACGCAGGGTCTGCGTCTAAACGCACGTCCTTAGACTTTTCCAGTTCATCTTTTTCTTCTTGCGTTTGAATGCACCTTGTGCGTTTGAACGCACCACTTGGCTACTGGAAAACTTCATTTGTGTAATATGCGTTTGAACGCAGCTCCTCTGCGTTTGAACGCATAAGTGTTAGCCGTTTCCAGTGTTTCTTCTGTCGGTTGGTGGATCTGCGTTTGAACGCAGGGTATCTGCGTTTGAACGCATGTCTCCTGCGTTTGAACGCACACTTCTGATTCCTGAAACACTGAGTTCAACATTAAATCCCTCTTTCTCACTTTTCTCTCAATTTATGAACATTGTAAAAATTATATAAAAACAACTAATCTATGTTGGGTTGCCTCCCAACCAGCGCTTGTGATTTACAGTCGACAGCCCGACTTTGTTACCTCTGCTGTAATCACGGAAAGTCGAGGTAGAGTGCCTCTACCTCCATGATCTCCTGAGGATCCCTGTATGGCTTGACTCTGTTCCCATTCACCTTGAAAACTATATTATCTCTCGGGTTCTCCAGCTCCACCACTCCCCATGATGTAATGTCCTTCACAATAAATGGTCCAGACCATCTTGAGCGCAGCTTCCCTGGATAGAATTTCATCCTTGAGTTGTAGAGGAGAACCTTCTGCCCGATTACCATCTTCTTTGGTAGAATGCGGTTGTCATGCCACTTCTTTGTTTTTTCTTTATAAATTTTGGCACTCTCATATGCAGTTTTACGGAATTCCTCCAGTTCAAGGAGTGCCATTTTCCGTTTGCTTCCCGCTAAACTGTGATCCATATTCAGCTGCTTGATTGCCCAGTATGCTTTGTGCTCCAATTCTACTGGTAAGTGACATGCTTTTCCAAACACCAGCTGGTACGGGGACATTCCTTGTGGGGTTTTATAAGCAGTTCTGTATGCCCAGAGCGCATCATCCAGCTTTAAGGACCAGTCCTTGCGTCCAGGATTCACAGTTTTTTCCAGTATGCTCTTTATCTCTCTGTTGGACACCTCTGCTTGGCCGTTTGCCTGAGGGTGATAAGGCAGTGATACCTTATGGATAGACACCCCGTACTGCTTTAGAACCTTGGCAAAGACTTTATTGATAAAATGAGAACCTTCATCACTGACCATGGCCCTCGGCGTTCCGAATCTGGTAAAGATATTACGTTTGAGGAATCTTTCCACGACTGCCCCATCGTTCTTCTGACAGGCTATTGCTTCTACCCATTTTGACACGTAATCTACTGCCAGTAAGATGTAGAGATTTCCCAGAGACGAAGGGAAAGGACCCATAAAATCAATACCCCAAACGTCAAAAGGCTCGACTTCCTTCCAAAGTGTCATTGGCATTTCATTTCGCTGGGAAATATTTCCTGTCCGTTGGCAGCGATCACAACTCTGTGCATAATCATGGCAATCCTTGAAGACTGTTGGCCAGAAAAATCCTGACTGCAGTACTTTGTGGGCTGTTCTCGGTCCGCTGAAGTGTCCCCCACATTGTGCTGAGTGGCAATGCTGAATTACCTCCAGAATCTCGTGGCATGGAATGCATCGACGGAGAATATTGTCTGCCCCTTGCTTGAACAGATAGGGATCGTCCCAGAAATATTGCCTGCAGTCTGAAATAAATTTCTTTTTCTGCCAAGGGGTGATGTCTTCAGGGAGTGCTCCATTGACCAAATAATTGGCTATGGCATAGTACCAGGGCCGTCTATTGGTCTTGATCTTCATAATATGTTCATCCAGAAAATTTTCTTGAATTGGCACCAATTCTTCTGTAGGGTTTTCCAGACGAGATAGATGATCAGCTACCACATTTTCAACTCCCTTTTTATCCCTGATTTCGACGTCAAATTCCTGCATCAGTAGAATCCAGCGCAGCAGCCTTGGCTTTGCGTCCTTCTTCTCGAGTAAGTATTTCAGCGCACTGTGATCTGTGAATATGATGACTTTTGAACCTACCAGGTACGATCTGAATTTATCCAGGGAAAAAACGAGCAGCTCCTTCTCTGTAGTCCCATAATTAATCTGTGCCTCATTCAGGACCCTGCTGGCATAGTAGATGACACTGCACACCTTGTCCTTCCTCTGTCCCAGTACTGCGCCCACTGCGTAATCACTGGCGTCGCACATCAGCTCGAACGGGAGGGTCCAGTCTGGCGTTGTGATTATGGGTGCAGTTGTCAGCCTCTCTTTAAGCACGTCAAATGCTTCTTTGCAGGCTTCATCAAATACGAAGGGCACATCTTTTCCCAACAAATTACATAGTGGCTTTGTAATTTTTGAGAAATCTTTAATAAACCTTCTGTAAAATCCTGCGTGGCCCAAAAAACTCTTAATTGCCTTCACTGTGGTTGGATATGGCAGCTGCTTGATCACCTCTATTTTTGCCCTGTCTACTTCCAGTCCTTTGCTGGAAATCCTGTGTCCCAGCACTATTCCTTCAGTAACCAAGAACTGGCATTTTTCCCAGTTGAGTACCAGGTTTGTTTTTCTGCAGCGAATCAGAACTCTGGCCAGATGGTATAAGCAATCTTCAAAGCTGTCTCCGAATAACGAAAAATCGTCCATGAAAACTTCCAAATTTTTCTCTATCATATCAGAGAAAATAGCCATCATACATCTTTGGAATGTTGCTGGAGCATTGCACAATCCAAATGGAATTCGTCTAAAGGCGAACGTTCCGTACGGGCAGGTGAACGTTGTCTTTTCTTGGTCTTCTGGATTTATATAGATCTGGTTGTAGCCAGAGTACCCGTCAAGAAAGCAGTAATAAGCATGGTGCGCTAGTCTGTCCAACATCTGGTCCATGAATGGCAGCGGAAAATGGTCTTTCAGTGTGGCATCGTTCAGCTTCCGATAGTCCATACAGATTCGCCAGCCAGTGATAGTGCGCTGGGCGATCTGCTCCTGATCAGCATTCTGTACTACTGTAATTCCCCCTTTCTTTGGTACACACTGGACAGGACTGACCCAGGTGCTGTCTGATATGGGGTATATAATTCCTGCTTCTAGACACTTCATGACCTCCTTACGTACCACATTTTTCATGATTGGGTTTAGCCTCCTTTGAGGCTGGATAACTGGCTTCTTTCCTTCTTCGATTCTTATTTTGTGCATGCAATAATCAGGGCTGATTCCCTTTAGGTCTGCAATTGTCCATCCGATGGCTTCTTTATGCTCTCGGAGTACCTCCAACAGCTTTTGTTCCTGTTCCTGAGATAAAAGAGAAGAAACAATTACCGGCAGAGTATTATTTTCACCAATAAAAGCGTACCTGAGGTGGTCTGGCTACTGTTTTAATTCCAGGACTGGTGGTTCCTGGAGTGACGGGACCAGTGTCATTTTCTGCTCGCCTCCTTCATCCCTGTATAGCGTGATCCAGCTTTCTGTTCCCATGATCTGCTCATCCTGTTGCTCCTCCGTTTCCTCTGGATACATGTCCTCAAATTCCTCCCATAAATCTTCTATCTCATCACTTTCCAGATCGTCAATTACCTCTACTGCAAAACAGTTTTCATGCCCATAATGGTCAGGAAGCTGGAGAGATTTGAAAACATTGAATTTCACTTTTTCTTCATTGATTTGCATGGACAGCTCTCCACTTTTTCAGTTAATAATGGCTTCACCAGTCGCCAGGAAAGGTCTGCCCAGGATTAGCGGGACCTCTCCGGCCTCCATATCCAGTATCACAAAATCTGCTGGAAAAATAAGCTCTCCCACTTTCACCAGGATATCTTCAATTACTCCATAGGCAGGTTTTACAGATCTGTCAGCCATTTGAAGCATAACTCTTGTTGGACGTGGTTCTCCGACTCCCAGACTTTTGAAGATGGTCAGTGGCATCAGATTGATGCTGGCGCCCAAGTCGCATAGGGCTTTTTCCTGTGTATGCACTGCCCAGGGTTACTGGAATAACAAAGCTGCCAGGGTCTTTCTTTTTCAGTGGTAGGCCATTTTTTACACAACTGCTCGCTTCTGCCGTCAGATTCACTGTCTCGAAGTCACTCATTCGCCTTCTCCCGTACAATATGTCTTTAAGAAATTTCGCATAAGTAGGCATTTTGGTAAGTGCTTCGGCAAAATGTATGTTTATCTGTAATTGCTTGAATACCTCCAGAAATCTTGCGTAGTCTTTGCTGTCATCTCTCTTGTGTGTCTTCAGAGGGTAAGGAACCTCCTTAGAAATTGGCACTGTTTCTGGATTACCCTCATTAGTCTGCGCTGCTTCCTGCTCGACCGAACCCCTTTTCTGAGGGTTAGCGGTTGAACTGTCTTCCCGGTCAATCACTTCCTGTTCAATAATTTTTGACTTTTCTGCGCGTGCATGACTGGGATACGGTGGATCCTGCAGTGCAATTCCACTCCGAGTTGTGATAGCATTGATTTGAGCGCGTGGATTGTTCACTGTGTTTGATGGTAAATTCCCTGGGGCTCGTTCTGCCTGGTTCTGTGCAAGCTGACCATTCTGTACCTCCAGGTTGTGGATAGCAATCTTCATCTTGCTTACATCGGCAGTTAATGACTCCATCTGCGCGAATCTAGTTTCCCACTGCTTATTGAATTTCTCCATATAGGACTCAAAATGTTGCTGTGACAAATTTAGCTGTGGTGCTGCTTGTGCAGGCTGAGCTGGAGCTGTCTGTTGTGCATGTGGCCTGTGCTGGAATCGTGGTGCATATACTGCTGCATTGGGGTTTCCGTAGTGAAACCCTGGATGATCACGTGTTCCTGGTCTGTAGCGACTAGGATCCCACTGCTGCTGAACATAGTTGGCATCTTCGGTCTGAAGCTCCAGAATTGCTGCGTCAAAGTCAGGTTCGTCTACTGATGCCACAGGCTTCTTCTCTGTATACACCTTTTTAACTAAGTCCTGTACCACTTTCGTGAGATTGTCAATCCTGTCATCAACCACTGGTTCTGCTACCGCTGTGAGCCTGCGGTCATCAAACAGGCGAGTATCCTGTTTGGCTAATTGTTTCATCAGTTCGTATGCTCCATCCTTATCCACATGGTATAAAAAATTACCCCCAGCTTCCCTATCAATCCTGTCAGCATTCTCCCTGTCAAGAGCATGGTAGAATACCTGCAGGATTTTCGCGTCCCCGAAGCCGTGATTGGGGCATTTTTTAACGAGTCTCATCAACCTGTCCCATGCGTCTACCACTGTCTCCCCCATCTGCTGTTTGAAAGATAAAATCTCACTCTGCAGCTTGATAACGCGGGATGCGGGGTAGAATTTTGCCAAAAAATCAGCAACACACCCATCCCAGGTAGTGATAGACCTCGGTGGTCTTGCCTCCAGCCAATCTTTTGTTGTTCCGAACAAGCAGTATGGGAATAAAATCAACTTTAGCGTGTCCGCTTCGACTCCTCTATACTTAATCTTGTTGCAGTAATCTTCAAATTTTCCAAGGAAGTCGTTTGGATCTTCATCTGCCTTCCCATTAAAAGGACAATGAGTCTGGGCGGTCTGAATGGTGGATGATTTCAGGTCGAAGTGCTCTGCTGTAATGGGTGGCACTACGATAGCTGGTTGATGTCCTCCGGTTGGGACTTCAAAGTTTTCGACTAACGCCCTTCCAGACCTGTTATAAGTCCTCTGATTGTTCCTGGCAGCAAAACCTGCTGCTATCAGCTCTTCAATGTAAAGAGCCATCTGTGCTGGAGTACGTTGCTGCTGTCCTGTGGGTGTTCCTGTTTCGGTTGTGGTGTCTTCTCCGTGCTCAGACATCGCTGCTCGGTGTCTGCGACTCTGCTCTCTGAAAAGTTTTTTGGGATCTTCAAGTGGTGATACCAGTTTGCTAGGCAATCTGGACATAAACAAGAATAGCCTGAAAATCAGAATTCAAGAGCAATGAGTCAAAAGAAAATAAACGTAAAAAGAAAAGAAAAAAAACTCTGAGACTTATTCTAATGTCTTTTTAACAAAAACTGTAACCGTTCCCCGGCAACGGCGCCAAAAACTTGACAGCGTAAACCTATCTGCTTTTTCGCAAGTGTACGATCAAGTAATATAGAGTATGTAATTGTGACTCTGGTTGTCGAACCCTCGAGAACAGTTTAAGTTGTTGCTTATTAGAATTAGAATTAGACACAAAGTTTGTAAAAAGGAGGAGGGTTTGGGGTTTGATTCTACTCACTAAATTGCAGTAAATAAAACAATATTTAGAAAATCTTATTTTATTTTTCTGTTAAATATTTTGCAGAGATTATTGTAGTCGTAAAAATCGATAATTCTAAGAATCTAGGTTCCAGGATCCCCTAGGGTTACTCTCCAGCTTCCATGGTATATTTGATTTCAGAAACACACGGTGGTTTTGTTTATGCCAGCATACCAATAGTACAATCTCCTCACGGTCTCATGCACCTATCACTCTCCTGCAGATTTTCGGGTCCTCTCGGTCCACCTAAATCTGCAGGTTTGTTCTAAGTCTGCTAGGGTTACAGGTTCTCCTCTCGGTCTCCCCCAAAACGTCTAGCAGTTGGTCTAATGCTTCTGGGCTAGTCCTCTGATTCTTTTCACCTCTCGGTCCATCAAGGCAGAGTACTAAATCCTGTCTTTTCTTCCTAACTTTCACTGGTCACTCTCGTGCACCAGATCCTGTCTATAACACTCCTGGGTGATCAAGCCATTCATGTATGTAAATAAAATCAAAGACAGAATAATAAACAATCCATCCTATATTAAGGCTTAGCTAGCCATGCATCTGAAAATCAAGCAACCAAGTCTGCTGAATTCATAAACCCTAGGTTCACCGAGAACCTAGGCAAAAGGTCTAGCTAGCTTGCATTATAAAAAAACAACGTTTCATAAAAGAGAGAAAAGATCAAACTAGTTATTTGCTGAATACTGAAAAACTGCTCCAATCCTGCTCTGTTCCAATCCTGACGGCTCTGAAACTGGCTGCTGTGATGATGATGATAGATGTGTGAGTGTGTATGTGTAACCCTAATTCAGTGCTGGGACACCTCCTTTTATACTGCCACAGTCTCCAAAAATGATGCACGAAATTCCTGTTTTACCCTCGAAAAGACCCGTCCTGGAAGCTTTTGGAAACCTTCCTTGCGTTCGAACGCAACTCACCAGCGTTCAAACGCAGTGCGTCTGAACGCACACATCCTGCGTTTGAACGCATGCCTTAACCATTTTTCCTTCCTCTGGCTTCTGACTTCTCGGACACGTGCGTTTGAACGCAGCTCGCCTGCGTCTGAACGCACGCCTTGGTCTTTTCTTCTTCTAAGTGTCGAGTCCTGCGTTTGAACGCAAGCTGTGCGTTTGAACGCACCCCTTAGCTTTTCTGCACTTCTGACTTTGAACCCTGCGTTTGAACGCAGCTCGCCTGCGTCTGAACGCACGCCTTAGCCTACTTTCCGCCATTTTCCTGCTGCTCCCATCTTGTGCGTCTGAACGCAGGTACCCTGCGTTTGAACGCACAACTTAGCCTTTTTTCTCTTTTTTTTCTGCTCAGCTCTCCTGACACGCTGCCTCCCATCCAAGTTAATCTCATGCATTTCTCGGCACCTGTTACCTGCACATCATAACACGTACCCGCGATCATATCCAACAAACAAAAGTATGCATAAAATTACTCAAATTTTGCAGTCATGTTCTATAAATCTCTGCCTCGTATCAGGTGGAAAATAAGCTGAAAGTGGCCAAACTCAACTCTCACAGGGTTAAAACCAATGACAAAAAGATGTCCCAGACTAATACATTTTCAAGCTGTCACACCTATACAACTTGTGGTTCCAAACCTATCTAGTATCAGCTACTAACCGTTGAACTAACAAGAACCTCTTGTTTTTCACTTGAACAACCAACCACTAGGTTTAGTGAGGTTTTAGATATAAAAAATATAAGCAGATTACAAAACGGATGAAGAACATAGTAGAAGAATAAGCTTGTGAAGGCCTGGATGTGTTCTTCTGGAAACTGGAATGATTGATCTTCTAAAATCTAGAATTGAAGCTTGAATGCCTGTGTGTTTGAATAAATGATCTCCCACGAATATTTCACACTTCTCTCAGTTCTCTGCAAGCCTCTCCTTTCAAAGTTGAAACCAGTCCTATATCTACTCACTGCAACTGAATGAGAGATTTTAGGATCTCAGTTCCTACAAATCCTCTTTCTGTTTTCAACTGGAATTCAAACAGCTCTTAGTAGATATCCGTTGGAGTTTGTTGAGATTTCATTTGCACGTTTAACAAACCTGCAACAACATTAAAATATAGTAATAAAAAAATCCATAAATTTAACAATACTAAGTCTGTTTGGTTTTCCAGTTTCTGATAAAAACTGGATGAAATAATAAAACAATAATCTGATTAACTTCTAACACATATAACTCATGATAAACTAGTTTAAGACTCTTAGAAGTCATTAAACAAACACAATAATAAAGATCAAACCCTGCAAGAAATAATCAGATTAGTTCTGTAAAACTGTCAGCAGCTCAAGGCACATCTCAAGGCCGTGAAGCTCTGAGCATGCTTCAAAGTCTTTCAAAGTTAAGTCCAGAAATCTTTGATTCTCCTTGATCAGGACATCTGCAATTGTGTTAGATATGTAGACAATGTAAAACATAAGTATTTGCAGCAGATCTCTGATCTATATAATTAGATAGCCAATCTGCAACACAAGATTGTTAGAACATTCAGCACAATAAAAACTACTCTGATAGCTTTAAAGCTCTGTCAGAATCTCAAGGCCTGGGAGTATCAGAAATGCTTTGCCTTTGTCTTTGTCTTTCATCACTCGAAACAATTACTTCTCAAAACACATTCAAGGGTCTTTGAGTCAACACTTCTGAACAGTATCTGCTTCAACCCAATCCCAATAAGTCCAGTTGAAATAATCAGGAGTCCCATCAGGCCTTGGGCTTTGATTGGGAGAATTTGATGAATGGAATCTTCAACATTTTCTCTTGTGAAAACCAGAGACTACCAGTCTGTCCCGGTGTAGATAGTGCTTTCTGAGCTGACAGATCTTGGCCACGTGGCAATCATCCAGCACACCATATTGTGCTCCACACACACTGGATCACCAGCCGAGCTGATCCATGTGGGGGCTGCGAGACAGAGCCCTCGCATACCACTGCACGGGACTTGTAGGGACTTAGTGGTTTGGAGGCTAGAGTAAGCCCTGTCGCGTGCGAGCCAAGCCCGCACGCGACCTTTAGTAACTGTTTTGAGAGATTTATGGAACGAGCTCCATAAACCCGGTCAATCCGGTCAAACCCGGTCAACCTCGTAACGGTTCCGGTATTCGCGCACCACGTGCTGTAACGGTCCCTATATACTCGGACGAACGTGCCGTTATGGTTAAGCTAATTAAGCCGCCATCAATGGGCACATTAACCACACTACAACGGTCACGTTCTCTGCTATATATAGGACGTTAACCTTTCCATACAAAGGAGAACACACTTGCCATACGCGGAAGCTCTGCCAAACCTCTGTCTCTCTCTCTGACATTGCTACTGCCTTACTCTCTCCCTACACACAACCCCACTCTTCCTGTGCGATCCTTGATCCACTACATACGGTGTACACGGAGGTCTCCCCGCCGGAATCTCTTGTGCACATTTTGGTGAACCCGACGTGAACTTACCAACAAAAGCAACCATGTCTCAGGAGGATGATGTCAGCAACAGATCGCCCTCTACCGAAGCTCCCTCGGGAGACGAGACCCGCCGTACTCCTACGACTCCCGGCGAGACACCGACGCGAGAGTCTTTGGACGCCACTGTCCAGAGTCAGGCGAAAGCTCTCAAGGCTCAGTCTGCGCAATTAGAACGGATCTTGGCCGTTCTGGGCACCCTTACGCCAAACCCTTCATCAGCCGCCGCTATCCCTCAAGGAGGAGGAGCCCCTACCGCTCCAGGATTGGGAGTGTCAACCACACCTCCCAACCCCAATCTGCAGACTCCACCGGCGACTATGCAGCTGCCTTCGGTTCAGGGGTCAACGGCTCAGATGTTACCTCTTGCTGCTAACACCCCTCAGCCCTCGGCTCTGGCGTCTAACCCAACTCTGCAGTACCCTTTGCCTCCCCCAACGGCGATCTGGGGGAATGCGGGTAGTCAGTATGCTCCCAATCCTCCGACGGCGTATGTGTCGCCCCCGCCTGCGGCAACCCCTCCGTCAACTACCGAAGGGAGCATTCCAGAATGCATGACGTCTCTGCAGAAACGCGTGGACACTATTCTGGCTCATCAGTCATTCGCGGATACCATTATCCCGAAGTTAGACAACGATCCACCCATTCCACGAGATATCTATCTCATGCCTAACCCGGCGGGGTACAAGGCTCCTAAATGGGATAAGTTCGAGGATGTCAATGGAAACGCTCACGAGCATGTCATGCGTTTCATTGATGTCATGGGTCCGTATGGAGCTGATCCCAAGCTGCTGATGCGAGAGTTCCAAAAATCTCTAGGGAACGTAGCATACAAATGGTACCGAACATTGGGAGCCGGATCCGTGAAGACTTGGGACGACATGGTCCAGAAGTTCTATACCAAGTTCTTCCAGATGGAAGAAAAGGTGACGATGATCCATCTCTCGCGGATGTATCAGAAGCGCGAGGAGGACAGAATCACTTTCATCAAGAAATTCAGGGCGAAATCCTTGGAGTGCAAAGATCCAATGCCCGAAAGCCGGCTCGTAGAGATATGCCTGCAGTGCATGCGAGATGAATACAAAGGTATGCTCATCAATTTGCAAACACCTACGTTTTCAAAGCTAATTGAATGCACGAAGAACATCGAGCCTATAGTCGAGAGACAGAAAAAGAAGAGCGCTCCGGAGCGACCTTCGAGCGGCACTACTTACAAGATCGGGAGATTTAGTTACAAGAGGGGACGCGAAGCTGAGGTCAATACAGTTTCGCCCCAGAAGCAAGCGAAGGTCGCGAACTTCGATGTACCGCCTCTGCCATGCTCAGTAGAGGACGTAAGCGACCTCTGCAGACAGTGGCGCAAGGACGGCGTCCTGCCACCGCTCGAGAAGACACCCTCCAAGGAGATGGTGAGGGACCCTAAGTGGTGCGAGTACCATGGCAAGGTCATGCACCCCACGGCTGAATGTAAAAAGCTCAGGTTCGCATTCGACCAGAAGATGAAGAACGGCGAGCTAATCGTCAGCGACCACAGGAAGGACGTGCGCAACAACCCGCTTCCGGCTCATACAGAGCAAGGCTCGAAAGGCAAAGAGGTCGCCATGATTTCGATAGTAGACTTGGAAGAAGTCGCAGAGGATGGTCTACCCATCATTGCCGAGGTCCATGAAGACGAAGACTACAGTATGGACACAGAGGATGAACGTGCCGACCGCATGAAAGGGTCGCATGGCTTCAGCAGATTCTTCGACGAGATGAACTTCTCCGAGAAGTGCCGGACAGATATGACGAAAGCGATCTTGAGGATAGCGGAGGACTACGAGGAGGACCTCGTAGTCTCCAACGGGAAAGTCATCAGGGCGTCTCGTTCTACAGAAAAGATTATGACCTTTTCTGCCAGCGACAAGAAGACGGATGCAAGCCACCTGAGGCATCTGTACGTGACCGCCATCATCAATGGCGTCGAGTTCAAACGAGCTTTCGTCGATGGAGGAGCAGCGGTCAACGTCGTTTCGCTCCACACACTGAAGCTAGCAGGGATCCTCGAGCACAAGGTCGTCAGGCGTCCATCTCCGCTGATGGGATTCGGAAGCGACTCTAGAATGACGATCGGATGGATCCGCCTGGGCGTTCAGATTGGCAAAATCAAGTGCTCAGCAAAGTTCTATGTCATAGACGCGAACACCACGTACCATATGATTATAGGTCGAGCCTGGATTCATCGCTTCGACGCAGTTCCTTCGACGGCTCACCAGGTTATGAAAGCTATCTGGAACGACAGAATAGTCGAGATACCGGCTTCGACGAACCCGTTCAACTTGGACGAAGCACATCTCAGCGAGGCGGTATGGTTCATTGAGATGGCGGACGAGCAAACACCTGGACCATTCAACCCTACTCCTTTACCTCTCTGGGAGGACATCAAGGACCAGTCGCCTGCGGGCGTAATGGTGACAAGGGAAGATGCCAAGGAAAAGCCGCCTACACGCGAAGAGGCGCCGCGTATCGCATATCATCGAAAGAATGTGTATACTCTGAAGAGAATCGCAAAGCACGACCCCGAAGGCAAGGAGATAGAGAGCTTCTACGCCAATGGGAAGAAATGCTATCGCATATGAAGGTGCGCGGGGATGTCCTCACACGGGCATGGGGATATCCCTGGGCAAATCAATCAGATCGAGCAAATTGCGCTGACGGAAGAGCCAACACAGGGCGCTCCAGACGAAAAACTCAAAGAAGCACTTGAATGCATGGAAGACAGGCCCAAACCACAAAAGCAAGAGCTAAAGGAAGTGTTCCTCAGCCCGAACGAGGAAAAGAAAAGGCCAGTCTTTCTAAGTGCGGACCTCACAAGCGAAGAGGAGCAAGGGCTGCTACAACTCCTAACTGAATACAAGGATGTGTTCGCATGGGAATATGACGAGATGCCAGGTCTGGATACAAGCATCACCATGCACCGTTTAGACATCATCCCGGGGTCTAAACCAGTAAAGCAGAGTACAAGGAGCTTCAGGCCGGAGCTTAACGTGAAAATCAAGCAGGAGATTGTCAAACTCCTGGATGCCAAATTCATAGAGCCAAATCATCATCCCACATGGCTGGCCAACATCGTGCCAGTAGTAAAAAAGAACGGACAGCTCCGCATCTACGTGGACTTCCGAGATCTCAATCGCTTCTGCCCCAAGGACGATTTTCCACTGCCCAACATCGATTTGCTTATCGATTCAACAGCGGGCCATCGCATGTTCAGTTTCATGGACGGCTTCAGCGGGTACAATCAAATCAAGATGGATCCCGAAGACGCGCGGAAAACTGCATTCATCACTCCGGTGGGGGTGTTCAATTACACAGTGATGCCGTTCGGCCTCAAAAATGCGGGTGCAACCTATCAGCGGGCCATGATGGCTCTGTTTCACGACATGATGCATAAAGAAGTGGAATTCTATGTGGATGACCTGGTCGTCAAATCCAAGCACGAAGCAGACCACCTTGCAGATCTACGAAAGGTGTTCAATAGATGTCGAAGCTTTCAGCTGAAGATGAATCCCATGAAATGCGCATTCGGGGTCACCTCGGGGAAGTTCTTGGGATGCGTAGTTCATCGCCAAGGAATCGAGCCTGACCCTGCGAAAGTGTCAGCTATCACTGGCATGCCGCCACCTCATAACCAGAGTACCTTGAAAACATTCTTGGGGAAGTTATCATATCTGCGAAGATTCATCCCGGCGATCGCAGAAATCACCTGTTGTTTTAGTGCCCTCCTCAAGAAGGACGCCGCATACTACTGGGCTCCGGAGCACGAAGCCGCATTTGAAAAGCTGAAGGATTTACTGACGTCCTCAAAAATAATGATCGCACCTCAACTGGGATCACCGCTTCTGTTATATCTGACATCAACAAGGAGATCTATAGGAGCGCTCTTGGCTCAGGAGTATGAAGGCCAAGAGAGGCCTATTTACTACATCTCTCGCATCGTGCAGCCTGCTGAATCAAGGTACACAGACATCGAACGTCATTGCCTTGCTTTATTCTTTGTGATAGAAAAGTTGAAGCACTATTTTGCATCACACAAAGTGGTTGTGGTTACCAAGAGCGATCCCATACGATATCTGCTAACTCACACTACTCCGGGCGGGAGATTGGCTAAATGGTACATGACCATCTCTCAATACGATATCACATGCGTGCGAACGCGAGCGATCAAGTCGCAGGCGGTAGCAGATCTGTTGGCACAGTTCCCCGACAACAGCCACGAACCCGTGATCGAAGAAGAGCTCGAAGGCCCTGAAATCTACGCAATCGATGTGCCCTATTGGACGCTCCACTTCGACGGTTCGTCAACCAGGAAAGGCGGAGGCATTGGGATAGTCTTAACAAAGCCGGACGGGGAAGTCATACAGATGTCCGCAAAGCTCAACTTCGCAGTCACAAACAACGAAGCGGAATATGAGGCTCTCATCGCAGGGCTCCGTGCGGTGAAAGCTTTGGAAGTAAGCAATTTAACGGTCATGGGAGATTCCAATCCGATTGTTAAGCAAGCCTCGGGCGAGTATGGTTTGAAGGAGATCAACCTCCTGTCTTACCGCACCCTAGTACAAAAGCTGATGCAGCAATTCTGCGATGTGAAGTACGAGCACAAGCCCAGAGCAGACAACAGGCATGCGGACGCTTTAGCAACCTTGGGATCTAAGGTCAGCATTGACAAATGTCCTGCAAAGATCTCTACTGAAGTGCGAACATCGTCGGCATTGACAGAGGATGCGTGCGACGACGAACACATGGATGACGCAGACTGGAGGAAAGCAATCCTGCAAGCTATTGCGGAAGGCACAAGCAGTGAAAGCTGGGAACTCACAAAAGGGTACTGCATACATGACAACACCCTTTACTACAAGGGTCCTGGCGGAATACTCATGCGATGCGTCTCCCAACGAGAGGGACAACGGTTGTTAGAAAAGATTCACCAGCATGCTTGCGGAGAAAGCGAGGTGTCAATCTACCGGAAGGCTCAGAGATATGGCATTCATTGGCCGGATATGTCAACAGCCGCGGCCCTGATACAAGGGAAGTGCGAGAGTTGCGCACTAATCAAAGATTCTCTACTCATCGCTCTAACCGACGATGACACAGATTGGAGGAAGCCGCTTTTCGATTATCTCACTCGGGGCACCCTGCCCGAATCAAGAAAAGAGGCCGAGAAATTGAAAAGGAAGGCAGCTCGATACGTAGTACAAGAAAACCTGCTTTGGCGGAGAGGTCACGAAGGCAACTTGCTGCGGTGTCTAGACGGCAGAGAAGCACAAGAAGTCATGGACCTTTCCCATCAAGTAGAGCATCAAGGAGGTGCGAAATTATGCAGACAGCTCCTCTCAATCGGGTATTTCTGGCCCACGATGGAGGTCAATTGCCGCACCAAAGTACGACGCTGCCAGGAGTGCCAATTCAAAGGGAACCGAGTGCACGCTCCCGCCGTGGATCTACATGCATTAGGGACGCCATGGCCATTTCACACATGGGCTCTGGATTTCATCGGTCCCATCCGGCCAACGTCGCACGGGAATCATTTTATTCTCACTGCAACCGAGCTATTCACCAAGTGGGTGGAGGCAATACCACTGAAAACGGCAAACGCGCTAGCAGTGGTCAACTTCATTCAGGAAAACATCGTATGCAGGTTCGGAATTCCAAATACCATTCTTTCAGATAACGGTACTCCCTTCGTTAATCGCCAGGTAGCTGCGAAGTTAGCAGGGTACAATATCAGGCAAATATGTTCTACCCCTTATTACCCGAAGGGGAACGGGCAAGCTGAAGCGACCAACAAAACGCTGTTGAGGATTTTGAGCAAGATGGTCGCGGATGACCACAAGAAGTGGGCTGACTCTCTAAGCATAGCTCTATGGGCTTACCGAACTTCTCCAAGGACACCCACGGGGGCCTCACCGTTCCTACTATGCTATGGAGCCGAGGCCGTAGTACCTGCGGAGGTTAGAGTCAATTCGGCAAGGCTGGCCTTCCATGCACTCTATGAAAATCAACGCGATCATGACTTAGTCTTGCTGGAGGAAAAGCGAGAACAAGCCAAAAGGACCAACAAGCGGTACCAGGAAAGAATCGCTCGCGCCTACAATAAGACGGTCCAGCGAAGAGATTTCGCAGTCGGAGACTTGGTCTTGCGCGCATCTGACCACTGTATGCGAGAAGCGACTCACCCGAAGTTCGCAGCCAATTGGGAAGGACCCTTCAAAGTCACAGAAGTCTTCGACAGTGGCTACTGCAGCATACGAAGGTTGCACGGCACAACCTCAACCCCGAGTTCAGTCAACATGCGCTGGATTAAGAAGTACTATCCCTGACTTCTCTCATTTCACGCGTTTTATTATAACGTCGCTTAATGTCTTGTGTGGTTACGATATACACAATCTCCTCCCCCATATGAGAGGATTGTAATCCCATCTCTCCCATATGAGAGCATTATAATAAGAAAATTCTCCCAAATGAGAAACTTCGTATTTGTGCATGTCAATTTTACTTTATTTCAGTTCGTTATAACTGTTAACAGTGAGTCATCCGCTACAATAACAATATGCAAATGCGATCTCAACTGATCATCTAAGCCTATCTCTCACGATAGCAGCCTATGCAAATGCGATCTTAACTGATCATCTAAGCCTATCTCTCACGATAGCAGCCTATGCAAATGCGATCTTAACTGATCATCTAAGCCTATCTCTCACGATAGCAGCCTATGCAAATGCGATCTTAATTGATCATCTAAGCCTATCTGTCACGATAGCAGCCTATGCAAATGCGATCTTAATTGATCATCTAAGCCTATCTGTCACGATAGCAGCCTATGAAAATGCGATCTTAATTGATCATAAAAGCCTATCTGTTACGATAGCAGCCCATACAAATGCGATCTTAATTGATCTTCTTAAGCCTATCTGTTACGATAGCAACTCATACGCAAATGATCTCAATTGATCTCCTGGTAAAGCCTATCTTCCATGATAGCAACTCGCACCATTTAACGATCTTAATTGATCTACTAAAGACTATCTGCTACGATAGCAATATTGTGAAAGTGATCTTAAATGATCCACAAAGGCCAATCACAAGCCCATCTGCCAGGATGGCACAGCTGCGAAAATATGATCTCGAACGATCTAGTGAAACATCCGCGAATTCATATAGCAGATCGCAAATGCGAAACCATTACATAGCATTATGCAAGGCGAAATATGCCGAAGCAATTGTACTTTGTTGCAAAGAGACCGCAGAGAACAAAGGCTATTTATCATTATGAGTCAAAAAGACTTACAATTTATCTGTCTAGATAGCAGCTTACAAGCGAAAAAGCTCGAATCTAACTACGCAGCCAACATGGCTTACAATACATTCAAAAAGTAGCTGACCAGCCAGCAGAGACACACTACGGGAATCCTGACTGAAAAGGATGAACCCACCGGTCCTAACACCGGCAATGCAATACGCAGATCTGCGGCCAAAGATCTATAGCAAAAGGGATGCTGCCGCGAAGAGATCAACTTGTCATTCGCTACATCCCTAGCAGCGAGACCTGGGAAACGATACGTCCAAGACCCCAAGGGGTGACAAAAGCCTCTGTCTGATCAAGATAGGCACCGGAGGAACTTCCTGTTCCGACATATGCTGCCCTGCAAAACAGGCGAAGCAGTCATTCCTCTGGTGATGGACTCCTTGTCATGATAGACAAGGGCATTACGAGCCTCCTGAGTTCAAGAATGAAGAGGCAAGAAATCCTCCTCCAGGGATGCTGGAGGAGAATTCCGCCGTTCATTACGAGACGGTAGCACGGTCACTTCGGCGCTGCACCTCGCCACGAGGCGGCCGGAAACATGACCTGCACACATAATACACGAAGAAATTTCTTCGAACACACATGAGATATTATCTGCATCTTCTTTATGATGGTTATAAAGAGCTACATTCCTCATAAAGTGGATCTTGGAAACTATTTCTATAGCACAAAGCGCAAACTCAGGATTCAAAACTTGAAGTTGCCATGAATCAACAAAAAACAAGCGTTAAAGCCAGCAGTCGTAAGGACTCACAGCAAAGCACATTTTTTTTTGGGATGAAGAACCCAAATAGCAAAGACAGGGTTTATATAGACCCTGTGGAGACTCTTCAGTTGCCAAGGATGAGTCAGCAGAATTCGAAAAGAGGGTAAGTTCAATCACTTACGCCTTGAAAAGCGGTAACAATCAATTACCCTACTAAAGGCTACGACGATTCAATTGTGTATCCTAATAAATTACGGATGGTCATGTTTCGGATGGACTTCCAAACAAAAGCGTGCTTATCTGCCGAGAAATTAGCGCGAAAATCAAGCAGAGTATCAATTGCTGATGTCATAATTGGATATGCACAGAGATATCCTATCAAATCCCGAAAAGGGCAAAACGGGCAAATTCATTTTTGTTGTTAAAAAAAAGAGGGGGAGAAACCCTAGCAACATTAAATTAATGTTTCAAAACATTACATTAATGTTTCAGCTATTTTCTTGCTATTTTCGAAAAGTCAAAGCAAATTCTTGATCAAGGAGTCTTGGGGCTCGAACTGGTGGCTCAGCTTCTCTACCTGTTCCACTTCTTGCTTCAGTAGCTCGCACCTGGCATCCATCTCATGATAGAGCTTCAGAGCTTCATCAACCTTTTGCTTTTGCTGCTCCACCTTCTGCTTCTCAGCTGCGAGATTCTGGTGGCCGAGTTTCAAAGTTACGGCTGCGCGAATCAGCGTGACTCTGTTCATAAGAAATTTGAAACCTAGTCTGCCCTGGACTTTGGTAAGAAGATTTTGGCACATGCCACATAGCAATTCAGCACTTTGGACAGAAATGGTCGCAGGCGTAGCCGCAGACAGCTGCTCCAAAATCCAAATGGCTTCCGTAAGAAACAGCCTCCTGTCGAAGGGCCCGATCTCCAGAGATCTCACAAACGATTGGGGGTAGGTGAGGCGTATTCGAACCACCCAGTCTACATCGGTTTGCTTCAAACCTAAAGTAATGTCAAAGATAGGTTACGATGCCAAACTCGAAGCGAATAATGCGATTTGCGAACAGTAAAGCTCTACTTACCAGTTCCTTCCAGAATTTCATGAAGAGAAGGAATGCGGGCTGCCGGGTTGGTCGAAGACTGTCCTCGCTCCATAGCTCTCCTATCAGCCGCGAGCTCCAACCTCTCATAGTCAGGAGGAAGAGTGTAGGCCGCACCAGCTGCGACTGCATTCCCAACCTGCGAGCCCCAAAAGCTCCACGCAGGAATAGGTGCCACTGGCTCAGTCGTCGCCGGAGGCGAAGGGACAGCCGAAGTCGCTTGTCGAAGGACGCTCTCAGATGCGAAAGCATTAGCGGCACTTGTCCTTACTTCATCAGCACCAGCATGGACATCTTCATCCATTAGCACAGCATCAGCTTCAGCATCGTCGGAAAGTTCGATGATGTCCTCGAGAGGCTCACTTGCGTGTTCAGCAGCTGCGACGGGCTTCTCGGTATGGGAGCTCGGAATTGGAACATGGGACGCAGAAGGCTGACTTCTCTGCTCCAGCACAGGTTCCTCAGCATGGCCTGCGAGATCAAATGCGATAATATGAGGTAACTTGTGCTATAAGTTATTCCACTATCTTTACTAAAGCTAAGAGTAAGCACCTCCACGCGAAGGTGGGATTGAGGTATCTTCATCATACACTAAGGACGTGGAACCATGTCCTATTAGTGTCTCCTCACTAAGCAAGTCTTTAAAAGGGGCGTGACCTGGGATGCGAAGAAACCAGTCATGATCCTGTTTCAAGTTGCTCAGATCTAGCACATGCATATCGCTCAAATATTTACCTGAGGGTTCTCCGCACTTGTCTACTAGCCAATGGCGGATGTCAGTCTTTGACACACCATGCTTTAACGCACCCACAATAACATCTCTATAAGTTACTGCGAGATTGAAGATCTCACCTTTATCGCCGCCCGCGATTTCCTCAAAGTCTGCTTGGACTTGCTCCAGCGCTGCTGCATCCTCTTCCGGAACCGCATCTTCCTCTGCCTGGGGAACCACTTCTTCAGGAAGCTCATCTTCCTCTCTAGCTGGACGCACTAAGTCGTCAACATGTTGCTCTTCGAGGCTCCGCTGTCTCACACGCTCGAGCTCCTCCTCTTCTCGCTGTCTTCTTCTCTTAGCAGCTTCCGCGGCTGTCTTCCTGGACTCAGCAGGATTGTCCTCGCATATGGGATCGTCTGGAATGCCATAATGGGTATCTCTCTTTTGTCTCTTGGCCAAAAGGCCACCAATGGTCTCATCATCATCATCATCTGCGAAGATATGATTGGTTTAAGAAAAGAAGTGCAAAGAAGTTACGATAATGGGAAAGGAAATGCGACGGAGGTACCTCCTGATTCTTCCTCATGCATCACAACTGTTGTTCCTTCTTCTTCATCAATTTCTCGGGGCTCCTGCCTCTCTTCCTCTTCCTCTTGATTGAATGGAACGAAAGTCTCAACTGCGAGCTATTTCCGCACTTTGCTGGGCATGCGACCTTTGCCTTTGTCCTTGATAGAAAGGGACCTCACTGGAGGAGAAGCTGGAGCACTTCTAGGGGAAGAAATCGTAATTCCCTTTTGCCTAGGTCTCTTCACTCTCGGCGCTGCAGTCGCTGGAGGGGACGGGTCATCTCCGGGAGGAGACGAAGCCGGAGCATTGTCTATCAGCGAGTCAGCAAAAGCATTCATGACTGCGCGAATCTTTGTTTCGACCTCAGGGTCCATCCTCCATGCTAGCCGGAACGACTGCTTTTGTCTTCTGGTGGCAACAATGGTGTTAACCAACGATTTGGAACGATCACCAGATGCGAATCTCCGCACATGACACTACAGCAAACAGCACATAACAAAGGTGTCAGCATAAGAAAATCAAGAAGCTTGACGCACACGAAGAAATTGCTTACCTCAGCGAATGCCTTGCTGTATCTTACGACATGCGTGTCGCCCTTCTTAACTGCGGCGACCTGCTCCTTCAGAATGACATCAGGACACAAATGGTTCTCACGGTCCAACAGTGAGTAGCAACCATACTCAGACTCGCTCAGACTGCAATTAGGGCGAAACGGAAAAGAGTTTCTTTTGATCAAGGGAGCTCTGCTTGACTGCGCGGCCGACTGCGTCTCAATCCTCGTTTGCTGGGCAACCCAGTATGCGAGCCAGTTCTGGGAACAACCACCCTCGCGGGTTCCCGCAGGCTGCTCAAAGGGAAGATTGTTCATGAAGACCGTCTTGCACTCCTTTGTTAGCAAGCGCTTATAG
Organism: Linanthus parryae; assembly: GCA_023055425.1. NCBI lineage: Eukaryota > Viridiplantae > Streptophyta > Magnoliopsida > Ericales > Polemoniaceae > Linanthus > Linanthus parryae. Next base: position 102,110,582 of record JALGPY010000002.1, read on the forward strand.
CACCCTCTGATAATGGACTGGGGCCAGATTGATGGGGCCACCGCACCAAAACCGAACTGAGGAGAAACTCGAGTGGGTCAACGTCCACGGTAAGCTTTTCATACCTCGGCGCGAGCTCACGAATATGCTCTGCGAGGGCAGGAAGAGAACCTCGTAGACACCAGCAAAAGAACTCGCGATAGCGCTCATGGAAATGCGATCCCTCTTCGAAGAGCAACTCTTTTGAGAAGACAACACCCTTGGAAGGGTACAGCTTGGGGAACCATCGCACGTTCTCAACACGCGTGGCATAGGGCCTGGCATTAAACTCTTTCCGTTTGTCGCATATCAAACTCCACACGCACTTGGTGTTGCTCGCTCCAAACCACCTCGCAGCCCTGCCGCTGTTACGCTCTTCGGTCTCGCCTGGGGGACACCACTTGTCAAGTTTGAGAGCAGTTGGAGCATAGGATGGCCATCGCTCGAAAACCCACATTGTCAAAAAGGAAATATTGACAAAAGTCAGTACATCGAGACGGCCGCGCGACTCTTTCATGGCCAGGACCAGTTGATCAAGCCTATAGTACAGCGTACCCAAGACCAAGGGTCCGAGTGCGACTCTCTGACCAAGGGCGAGCCTCACAGCAAGTGGCAAAACATGGTAGAAAACCCCATCATGTGGGTGACCATCAATCAAGTACCTCGACAACCAAGCACAGAGGAAGGCACAAAGGGTCAAGTGATAGCCTTTACCCTCTACATAATTCTCGGCCTCTGGGTTCTCACTCAGGAGCTTCTTAGTAATGGTGAAGTTCGCATAGTCTCGGAAGAAGTACTGCAACCATTTGTTCCAGGTGTTCTTCGCAGACGTATCAACCAACTGCCAGTTCGGAAGAGGCTTTGTAGTGGTCCACCGAGTGGAGATTTTCTTTACCTCTGCTAGGCATCCCTCCATCTGTGTGTATAAAGCAATCTCCGCAGATGTCCTCAAAGGACTCAAAGGGTCCACTTCACCCGTGGGGGAAAGTTCGTACAACATTTGCACGTCCTCGAGTGTGGGGGCAGCCTCGAACTCAGCAAAATGGAACGTGTGAGTCGCAGGCGAGTAACGGGACAGAAGGTCTAGAAGCATGGACTGATCCAGCTTCACGGCAGCACCCTTCATAGCACGGATAGCAAAGTATACGCCGGCTTCATCAAGAGTCGCGGCGTGATGGTCCAACACGTGGTCAATCCACTCATCCATATAGTCCAATTTCTGGACGAACGCCTGGGTAGAAATCGCAGTATATGGGAAGTGCCCGTTCTCGATTCCCAATCGAACCACATCCTCGGAACCAATCAACTCGAGCAAGGCTGAGTTAACTGGGCGAGTCAGTGTCAGCAATCGCTCAACCGGGACCGGATCAGGCATCCTCTTCGCCTTAACCCTCGCATGGTAGAAATCTTTGCCGCCTAAATAGGGGGCTTTTCGCCACAAGGCCTGCGGAAGGTCGGGTATCTCTTCATCTTCCTTGACAGGTCTGGTTCCTTTTGTCTTGGCCATTCCTGTGGAAGAGCAAGAAAAAAGGGGGGAGAAATACCACACTTCAGTTTGAATTTTGAAATTCAAGATCTATGCAAAGGAAGACGAACAGTCTCTGGTATCAATTTCTGAAATCAGGGAGTTGCAAGATCTCATATTGTTGAAGGATTAAAGCAAAAGTGGGTTCAAAGATCAAAGCCTCTTCACAAATTTCATGGGTTTACAGATTCAACGCAGTTCAAGGCAAACGCTGGTATCTTAAATCAAAATTAAACGAGGCCAACCTTGTTTTCTTGAAGCCTGCTTGGATATGCACAATTGAAGAACACGATTTGCAGTTCTGAACTGGTGATTGATTATCTGAATCTGCTCTCGAAGATCTCCGGGTACCATTCACTTTAAGAAGAAGTGATGCTTTGCAATAATGGGGGATACAAAGTATTTATCCAAAACAATGAAGGGTTGCGTCCTTTCAGTAGTCGAATCGCAACCGTCACCGTCGAATCGCGCAATCACAGGACAAGCTGACGTCACGCCTAAAACCCTAAAGGCCAGACGGCACGACTCTAGGGGTTTTAGGTCATAATGACACGCACGGGGGCTGAACTTAGCCGTATTTGAATTGGTGCGTGGCAACGACGCGTTTGTTGGTTTCCGCGCATGGAAGTCTATGCAGCTATGAGTCTTCACGCGCAGAAAGGGGGCTAATGTAGATAGTGCTTTCTGAGCTGACAGATCTTGGCCACGTGGCAATCATCCAGCACACCATATTGTGCTCCACACACACTGGATCACCAGCCGAGCTGATCCATGGGGGGGCTGCGAGACAGAGCCCTCGCATACCACTGCACGGGACTTGTAGGGACTTAGTGGTTTGGAGGCTAGAGTAAGCCCTGTCGCGTGCGAGCCAAGCCCGCACGCGACCTTTAGTAACTGTTTTGAGAGATTTATGGCACGAGCTCCATAAACCCGGTCAATCCGGTCAAACCCGGTCAACCTCGTAACGGTTCCGGTATTCGCGCACCACGTGCTGTAACGGTCCCTATATACTCGGAGGAACGTGCCGTTATGGTTAAGCTAATTAAGCCGCCATCAATGGGCGCATTAACCACACTACAACGGTCACGTTCTCTGCTATATATAGGACGTTAACCTTTCCATACAAAGGAGAACACACTTGCCATACGCGGAAGCTCTGCCAAACCTCTGTCTCTCTCTCAGACATTGCTACTGCCTTACTCTCTCCCTACACACAACCCCACTCTTCCTGTGCGATCCTTGATCCACTACATACGGTGTACACGGAGGTCTCCCCGCCGGAATCTCTTGTGCACACCCGGCTCTTTGTTCCCAATTTTATTTTTATCACTATTCACTGGGTTACTTTGACACGGTGATTTCAATAGCAAATCGATGTAATTTTTTGATAATTTTTTCATGGTGTTGTAGAGTAAAAGTTGCTCGATAATATAGTGAAAAAATTATCATAAAATCATATTATTTTTCTATCCAAATCACCCGGTCAAATCGACCCAGATACGAGTTAAAAAAAGTCAAATGGAAACAAAGAGACGGGACAGACTCGTATATACTACTCATTTTAGATGTAACTTTCATAGGAATAGTAACTTCATACATCACTTCTTTCATATGTAAATAAATCATAAAACTAATAAACAAAGAAATCAACTATATCATCTTGAGAAGTACGTAAAGTCTGAATACTACAAATTAGGGGTGTTCGCGGGGCGGTTTGGGCGGGTGAAACCCATATTTCTCCCCTAACCCAACTACCTCGGGTTGGAAAAATCTCTACCCAAACCCAACCAAGTAACCAATGAACCCAAACCTAACCGATCATTTCGGCTCGGCTCTGCTCGGTTCGACTCGGTTCGGGCGGGTTTTTTCCAATAAAATGTAGGTGGATATTCGTTAGAATCACAAACTCAATTATATGACGGATGAAAAACTAGCAGGAAGTCTTACTCTCGCAAAATTTCTTCAAATTAATTTCTACTAGTACTATAAACTTTCTTCATAGTCCATATTATTATTTTTCCATGGGACATTTGGAGAGGATTTTTTTTTATAATGGCTAATTGCACAAATTAATATATGTAGTAAAGAGATAGTAAATTATGTATCGACTCATTTAATAATTAGTCATTTGAATAAGTGTATTATGTTAAAATTATATACTTACGATGATATAAAAAAATGTGTGCTCATGTTGGGCGGGGCAGTTTGGGGCTAACCGGCTGAAACATTTTGAAAACCATGATCAATCGATAGTTGGGCGGGTTGATATTATTCATACCCAAAATCGATCATTTAACCCCATTGTCTTTACATTTCGGGTAGATTCTGGACAGCTTGCTCGGGTTTTTGAACACCCCTACTTCAAATAATGCCTTTACATGATTTCTTCTCTTTATTGTTGTTGCTTTCTACTGAAGTATGCTATATTTTGGTTACTTTCCTGAAGACAAATTTCTCTAGATTTCTTCCTCCATTTCAATTCTTCTTTATACATTTCCTCTTTTTCCCTCTGAATCTTTTTTGTTTGTTGCAAGTTCTCAACAAAAAAAAAAGATATGTATTCTTCAATTGAGTTAGCTTTTGTTGAAGAAACTTGATACGCCTTTGCTTATCTCTTCAAAACTTAATATTCCACTTTTGTAAATCAATTGTAAGCCTTCAATTTATTTGAAAAATCTGTACCTCAGTAGTGCTTTCACCTTCATCCCAAACATTCTTTAAAATGTTCAAACATTGTTGTTATTTTTTCCAATCATAGGAAAAATAGAATCTCCTTCTATTTTCTTGAGAAAAATGTTTTTTAAAATGTGACGGCTCGTGATCACTAGCAGATGATTCCAGAATCTTAACATTAGACATAGAATCATGACTTATGAAAGAAAAATGAGAGAAAGCTCTGTCAAACTTTTTTTTAACACGATGACCTTCTTGTCTACATTTAATCCATGTAAATGAACTATTTGTTAGTCTGGGGTCCACCTCACTTGGTGGACTCTTCACATTGAATAGCTACTCAGGTGAGTAGCAAATCTATATACTAAGATAGGACCGACTTTTAGTGTTCATCAACTACTATGTGTTCCCTTTTCAACAGTTAGATTGAATAACTTACAGCCCTAAGATATTGGCCACGTGTCCATATACTTTCACTTCCCTTACTCATCATTTCACTTGTCTTCTCATGTGCCATCTTAGCTAGGATGGAAAGTTAAAGATATCTATATACTAAGGTAGGACCGACTTTTACTGTTCATCAACTACTATGTGTTCCATTTTCAACAGTTAGATTGAATAACTTATAGCCCTTAGATATTGGCCACATGTCCCTATAATTTCACTTCCCTTACTCATCATTTCACTTGTCTTCTCATGTGCCATCTTAGCTAGGATGGAAAGTTAAAGATAGTGACTGCTATGGGGCCACATAATTAAAATATTGAAAAAGCAATAATTGTGTTATGTTCACTTGTAAAATATTCTTAAACTTGTCTTCTCATCTGCCATCTTAGCTAGGATGGAAAGTTAAAGATAGTGAATGCTATGGGACCACATAATTAAAATATTGAAAAAGCAATAACTGTGTTATGTTCACTTGTAAAATATTCTTAATATTTAGATATATAATTCTATAATTAAGTAATATTGTATGTATTCTTTTTGTAAATCTTGAATTCTATCATTTTTATTTGTTAATAATAAATTAAAAAGTTCAAAAATAATTAGTTTAGTAGTCCCAACGGGATGGGTATTTTACTAGTGAAAAAAAGAGAGTTTGAATTGTTTTTACTAGCTGGAAGTGTTCATACAAAATGTGTGGCTGTGTGTTGGGGGCCGACGTGGCCCTTTATGAAGCCAATGATTGGTTTTGTTTGTTTCTCTTAGGAAATGTGAGTGGCTGGTGGAAAATACACACAGTGAGAGTAGAGGGCTTGCAATGGGTTTTTGGAGAAGACAAGCAGCAACTTTGCTGGGTTTGTGCTTGGGCGAACATTAACTTTCTAGCGGCAATTCGACGGTGAAGTTTTGGCGAATTCGGCTCAAATTTTAGGGGTTTGCTTGTTGGTATATCCTCTAAACATCCAACAGTCAGATTTTGATCTTGACCCCTCTAAGGTGCTCTTCTCTTGTTACTCTAGATGATTGTCTAGATGATATTGTAAGCAAATAATGGTTTTTTCTTGTTGCTTGGTTGATCCTCTAGCTTGATAGAGATGTATGAGGGTTGATCCCACTATTTTATTGATTATAGTGGAAGTATTTGAGTCGGAGAAACGACTCCGTGGTGTTTCCCGATTTCGGGTTTTCCACGTTAATATTGTGTTTGTCTCGTTTTTATTTTATTTCCTACTTGCAATTGTGGTGCTCTCCATTTAGTTGAATATTCGTGGGGAAAGTTTGATTCTGTGGGTGTTTTTCTTCCGCTACAACTTTTGAGTTAGTCGTGTTTTGAGCCCGGATTCCCCAACAAGTGGTATTAGAGTCTAGTTCATTGTTGTTGGCTCGGGTTTTGTTGACTAAAATGGATGAGCATTGTCTTGGTGGCACGATGATTAAATTGACTTCGGCAAATTATTCAATTTGGAAAACGAGGATGGAGGATTCGCTATTCTGTAAAGATTTGTATGATCCTGGCGAAGGGGATATTTGGAAGCCAGCCACTATGACAGACAAGGCATGAGACACATTGCATAGGAAGACTGTGGCCACTATCAGACAGTGGATTGACCAAAGCGTTTTTCACAACGTCGCCAAAGAGACAAGAGCGGACGTATTGTGTAAAAAGCTTGAGTCTTTGTATGAGAGACAGACAGCTCAAAACAAGATGTACCTCATGAAGCGGCTTGTGAATTTGAGGTACGGGGATGGCCAAAGTGTGTCTGAGCACATGAGCAGGTTTCAGGAGCTCGTGAATCAGCTGACGGTGATGCGGATTGTATTTCATGATGAGATTCAGGCATTGTTTCTCCTCAGTGGCTTGCCGAATAGTTGGGAAACTTTGACAGTGGCTCTTAGCAATTCAGCTCCGGATGGAAAGTTGAATAATGACATGGTCAAGGATAGCTTGTTGAATGAAGAAGATAGACGGTCCGAGTCAGACATGAACTCGGAGGCTGAGGCACTAGTTTCAGAAAAGAAACAAAATAGAGGGAAAAGTCATAGCAGGGGTCCAATGAAAAATAGGAACTACTCGAGAGGCCAGTCGAGTGGTTGGAAGAAAGGTGTGAAATGCTACCATTGTGGGGGTGTGGGACATATGAAGAAAGAGTACAGGAAGCTGATGAACAAGGGATAAAAAGGGTAAGACAAGAATGAGAAGACAATTGTTAAATATGGTCTCCACCATGTACTTGACCTGCCTGAGATCAGTCTCAAATCCATGCTGATTTTCTTTGATTTCACTAGAGTCCATCTATAAATCATCAAGTCTCTGAAGGATTGAAGACAAATCAGGAGGCTGAGAGGTTTGGCTTGAAGTAGGAGTTAAGGTTTTGGGCTTAAGAAACTTCTTTGTATTCAGCTCTTCTTCTCTCAAATATGAATACAACTTCCAAATTTTTACATTGGTCTTCACCACTCCAATCATCTCAAATGCTTTCTCATTAAGCAAACCAATCCCAAAAGTGATAGACTCTTCACCATCAGTTGGAATTTCAAGGTGTTGAAAGAATAGAATGAGCAAGTTCGCATAGGGCAAATGATTTTTTCTCTGATACGTTTGGCTAAACAGCATGTGTTCCATTATAAGCTTCTGAAGATCAATGTCCTAACCATGCGTAATCAAATACATAATGTATAGTACTCTCTCAGTGATCAACTCCTTGTAATGTTCCTTTGGGAAGATATATCTCATCAAGATAGTGAATAACACTTTGGCTTCAACATTTAACACAGAGTGTGTTAACTGTTTGGATGAGGCAGGGGTGTTGGTTAGAAAGAATTCTTCTTTGGCCAACTTCAAAACTTCACTTTTGGGAGGATGATCCTGTGTGTCATACCTCTTAGGACAGCCTAGGACTGAAGAAAAATCAGCATGATCTAAATCCATAGTAACACCAGCAACTCTAGTCTTGATTACTAAGTGTGGAGAGTTCTTAAGTTGCTTCATGTTGAGATAGAAGAATCTGGTAAGTCTTGGGTAGGCTATCTCAGGGGGGGGGGGGTTAGCATGAACCACAAAGAGCTTTTCTTTAACATATTAATGCAATTCAGATTCATTCCAAGCAACATATGCATACTGATCAAGCTAAAAAAAGCAATAGGCCTAGAGGAAAAGCCATCCAACCACAGACCTTTGGAAGTATTTGAGATGAACCAAGATTGACCAGGAGCAGAGTTCTCTGAGTACACCTGCAAGGCTCTCTCCACATTGTCTTCTGGTTCTTCCTCTTTCACATTTTCTTTTCCTTTTCAGCTGGAGAGACCTTCTTCTTTTTCTTCAACTTCTTGGGGATTGAGATCTGTGTTTCTGGTTGCTTTAATGCCGCATCCTTCTCTTTCTTCTTCTTCTTCTTCTTCTTGTCTGAAGATGGTGTCACATCCTTCTTAGTCTTCTTATTTGGTGGAGGAAGTTCTGCAACAGCTTCTGCGCTTGGAGTCCTAGAGCTTGAGTCCCCACTGATTGTTTGAACTTCATTCTCAACTGTCTTTCTCTTCTTCTCTGTACAGGGATTTGAACCACCAGCCATCTTGGTTCTCTTAGAGGCTCTTCTAGTGCTCATTACGGTTTGGGAGAAGAATAGAGAGAAGTAGGGTTGACACGGAGTGAAGGTGAAGAGAAGAAGATAAATACTGAAAGAGTTTGAGTTTAAAAAGGAAACTACAATATCTTTCTGATCTCAAAAGATTTGTAAAGATCAGAGAAGATTCAAATCTTTGAAGCCGTTGGAAATAAATAATTTAATACTATAATTGGCTGAAATAGAATTTTGAAAAAGGTAGGGGCAATATTGTGCAAAAATCTAAAAAGATAGCACCCAATACTGAATGATCCAAGAATTATTCACTAACCAGTTTTCAGACTTATTTTCAAGTCTTTGAAAATAGTTTCAAGGTCTTGAAACGCTGCTATACTGAAACAAATAAAATCAAAGCTTTGAAAAGATTTTCAAGGCTTCGAAAATCAGTTCAAATCTTTGAAGCACATAATAATTTACCTTCCTTACCTGATGCTCCCCATAAAACAATGCATCTTTATTCAGCATGCCTAATTCAAGCCTTAGAGCTGAAAATCTTTCATCTGACAATGGTTTAGTGAAGATATCTGCAAGTTGCATGTTAGTGTTGGAATTGTGCCCTAGAGGCAATCAATTAATTGTGACATTTATGGATTTACGATTCATTATGTTATCGATATGGAGATATGTTAACAGGAATGAAGTCCTTAGAATATAATTGTTATATTCTTAAATATCCCTAGTCGATTATAATGATTAATAGGACAATCATCTATAGACTAGTATAGGGTTGGATTGATATGGAGATATCATGAACCAACACATGGGGATGCATTAGGAGTAATGGCATACTGGATTGACCCACCTCCGAGAAGGCTACATACACGTTATGTTGAGTCACAAGCGCTTCTCGCGGTGCAATGGTATTGTCATCCTTAAACTTGAAGTCACTAGATATTCTAGTTGTGGATTATTGTGATTTTGGTAGCGTCAAACGCTACACCGTAACTGGGTAGCTATAAAGGCGTGTACTGGATGCAATAAGAAGCAAGCTTAGAAATCGTAGTGGACGTAGATAGAATTTGTCCCTCCCACATAACGGGAGCAAAATATCCTAGGCCACTCGAAGAATAGTGCTTATAAAATGTCTGGCCAGAGCCCTAGACTCAAATAAATCAATATGGGATATTGATGTTATTTTCACGAATAAGGCTATTCCCAGGATCGAGAAACTATGGATTGGATATACGAGTGTGACTTGTATGTCTCGTGTCCAATCCGGATATTGGGACAAAGGGATGAGAGAATTACTTGCACAAGGTTTGTCATGATGACTATTCTATTTGTTGGCTAGAATGGATGTCTTGCTAGAGGCCGCTCCATATTAGTAAATAGTTACTACCAACTAAATAGAACCTATGGGGTCACACGCCATATAGGGGTGAACTAGACTTGGGAATTAATTGCTTAATATGATTAATTAATTAAAAGGATCAAATCGCAATAACTTGCTAACTTAGTAGGACTAATATGCAAGTTGGCGTAATTCATGTAGAGACATGATTAGGATTTGCCAAGGTGGCCTAATTCATGTAGAGACATGATTAAGATTAATGGGAAAATAGAACTAATCCATGTATGGACATGATTAGGACTAGGGGACTAATCCGAATTCTAGTAGGACTAGAACAAGGCCTTTAGGTAGTTAACAAGGAGTTGTTGGAATATAAAGGATGCTCCTTCTCCCTTCCCACACTAATGCTCATAACATAAGTGAGTGGAAGAGAAAAGGACAGAGAGAGCAAATCCCACAAGGAGCCGAACCCCTTGGGATTGCCTCCCCTACCCGTCGGCCCTAAAGGAGGCCTAGACCTCCTTGGTTTGTCTCGTTTTGCGTGATTCTTCTTCCTCTTCCTCTTTCCGGGCTAGCCCCAAGGATTGGAAGATCTAGATCTCACCTCTAGGCGTGGATCAACCGTAGAGACGTGACACAATTCGCGTTTGAAGTCATCAAAGGAGAAACCCTAAGGTGTGTTATGATTTCTTCCTTTACCATCGTTATGTCTCTTGACTTGTGATCCTTGGAGGCTTTTGCATGGTTAATAATTGATTCCGTTGCGCATCCATGAATCAAAACCCTACAGTGGTATCAGAGCCACAGGTCGTAGAGCATAAACGTGGTTTATGTTTTATGTTTTGATAGTTTTACACCTTAAATTGATTGTTTATCGCGTAAAACAAGACAAATCAAGCATGGGATGCAATTTATCAATAACCTATCATAACAAGATCTAATTTTTGCATTGGATGCATGAATTGGCGAGTTTGAGAAATTTTAAGATCTTAGATCTAGGGTTTGGGCATCCTTGGGGAAGAACGAGTTCTTCCAAAACAAGGAAACAACCAAACTTGGGCACCAAGCAAGGGAGTTTTTTTTGGAAACAACTCCCTATAGAGGTTCGGCCCCCTAGAGGGACCGCCCCTCTTGCTTGCCGCCCAAGCCTTGGCCGCCCTTGGGGCCGGATGGCCCTACCCCACGGCCTAGCCGCGTGGGCTAGGGGCCGGGCCGGCCCTAGGGCCTTGCGGTTCACCTTTTTGGGCCCGGGCAATTGGATTGTTGGGCCCATGGACCGTTTTAAACCTAGAAATCCTAAAATCAATTAAAATTGACCAAGCGCGTTAAAATTGGATTTTAACTGTTTATGTGCAAATCGCATGGTGATTGGATATGGCCTTTGGATGTGGTTTGATGTGGATGTTTATTTTTGTGGTTTGGTTTACGGCCTGCGAGCTGATCAATTAATTGTAATAATTAATTAGAGTTTTATGGCCTGCGTGCCATTTTTTTTCTCAACTTGTGAGATTTATTTTATTTAGTATAGAAGTTAACTAGTGCTAGATAAAGTAGATTGTTAGCCAAGATTGAAGAAAAGGAGCCCAAAGCCAAAAGGAGCCACAAAAGATGGAGCATGGAGCATGGAGCATTCCACATGACTATGAAGGATGGACCGAAAGATCAAGACGCATGGAGATGTGTTTGCTTTTAGGGTTCATAGATAATTCCATTGGCTTGGAATTATCTTAGTCTAGAAAAGGCCATATCCACATCACGTTTATTTATGCTTTGTGGTTGTTTATTCTATTTTCTTATTATTTAGTGGTTGGTGTATGGATGCATGCAATTAGGATAATAAGATAATTAGACAACCCGGATCTATTATTTGGAGTTGTGCCCAAACTCAAATAGATAGATTAGTTGTTCTCAAATAAAAGAGAATTTGTTGTACTTCGTATAACATAAAGTTCTCTTCCACCGACTACCAAAACACACTAAAACCTATGAAAGGAACACCGAAGAATGGTTCTTTGGTTATGACTTGCCTCATGCTAGCTGCCATGAACTATGAGCTTTGGAAGCAAGAAGAGGAACATGGAGGCGTATGATATGATTGTACATTGAAAGAAGCTCTTTCAAAAGAGCGAGCTACACATGAAAGGTTTGAAGTGTTGCTCCACTTTGCGTTATGCAAATAAGCTAATTCAATATGATTGAAACATTAGTGAATGGGCATTATCTATGAGATAGATAAAGAATAAACGGTTATTCGCCCAAGTGGACCGAGAATTGCATTGGATGCAATTATAGTTTTGTTCAAAGGAGATTTACTCAATATGATTGAAAATCACTAACAAAACACTCATAATGGGCATGGGCAAAGCTGTTAATGGTTAGCAGCATGGGTAAAGGAAAATTTTTTGCACCGACCCCATGGGTATAAAGCAAGCCTGTTGCTAAAACCAAGTTGCCTTGGAGTCCCATAGGTGGTGTAGAGGAAGAGAGGCTACCCAAAGTACCTGGATGTAAGTAATAAAGGAATTACGAATTCCAATATAGGTATTTTGTTATAGAAATCAATGTGTCTATCTCATCATCATAAGTATATGATACTAGATGAGGATCTCACATTTATAGAAATGTGGAGGATCTCAAGAGACGAAGACAATTGCATAAGGAAGAAATAATCCTACACGTGGGGCTATGAAGCAAAGGGTTGCTGAATAAGCCGTAGGGAATTATTACTACCTTTAAGAAATTGTTCATGAATTAGACAAAAGCGATCATTTACTAGCTGTTAGTAGGACCATTATCATAGTTTCTTGTTTGGACAAGAAAGTTCCTTATCATAATAAAGGACAAACGTTGTTCCATTTATTCTGATATGCATTATTGTAATGCAATTGTGTCTAAAAGGATTATATATCCTTGATCATGATAATTTCATCTATAACATTAATACCAATGAGTTTACATATAATGATATGAACTTCTCTTATCTTTAGTGATTATTGCTTAGGCCTCAGAAGTAAGAGATACATATCTAGAAACCATGTGGATGGATTTCTGGAACTCATTTGATTATTGAATCATATGAGACATGTAAGACTTATTAGGCAAAGATATGATCTTTTAGGAATCATACATATTGATGTATGAAGGCCGCTAAGCACAAATGCTAAAGATGGTTTTCAGTACTTCATCATATTTACTGATAGGATTAGAGAAATATGGATTTGTTTATCTTATGAAGAAACAAATCAGAATCCTTTGAATTGTTCAAAGTATTCAGGAATGAAGTAGAGAACCAGCTTGGCAAAAGTATTAGGGCTTTATGATTGGATCATAGAGGAGAGTACTTGAGTCAAGAGTTTGACAAGAATCTATGGGAGTATTGGATATGATCCAAAACTCGCCCCACCGAGCACACCACATGGGTTTGGCGTGTCTAAGAGGAGAGTTCGGACCTTTTAGGACATGGTTCGGTCCATGATGAGTCAAACAGAACTTCCAGTTTACTTTTTGGGGCTATGTTCTAATTACAGCAAATTTCGCCCTTAACCTTGTTCCATAAAAACGGATTATGAATAACGCCATATGAGATATGGACTAGGAAGTGTCCTAGTATGTCATTCATAAAGATTTGGGGTTATGACGTTTATGTAAAAGAGTTTACAAATAAACTTGGACCCAAGTCAGATAAATGTTTTGTGGGATATCCTGAAAAAATATTATTTCTACAACCCAATCGAGAACAAACTGTTTGTTGCTCAGACCACAGGGTTTCTAAGTAGAGATTGTCTCTAAAAGAAACAGTGGGAGGACAGTAGAAACTTGAAAAGTTCAAGAACCACAATAGAACATTGATCCGTTTGATGGAACATGAGCAGGATCATAAGGTGTTGTGGAGCAACCTACTCAGATAACACAAGAACCTCGTAGGTCAGGTAGGATATGTCAAGGGACTAGAGAAATAAGGATTTCTCATAACCTGCGATATATTGCTCATCAAGATGAGCCTACAACCTATGAGATGGCCACGTGTGGCCATACTCTCAGAAATGGCTTGGAGCCATGAGATACGATATGGAATCCATGTATACCAACAAAGTATAGACTTTGATGGAACCACCTGAAGGGTAGGACCCATAGGGTGCAAGTGGGTTATGAGGAAACCAACATGGATGGTAATATGATTACCTTTATAGGAAAATTGGTAGGAAAGGGATTTCATATGAGCTCATAGTATAGACTATGACAAAATCTTTCCGCAATTGTGATGCTTAAATCCATTCGCATCTTGCTTGTAGCAATCTATTTATAGATTGGATCAAGCTTCTAGGAGTTGGACTCTTCAAATTGATGGTGTAATCAAAGGAGTTTGGTTCCATCAAAATTAAAGATGAGACTTGTGTCTACAGAAGGTTAGTGGGAGCACAGTTATGTTTCTTGTCTTGTATGTGGAGACATACTTAATCATTGGGAATGTTGCCCCTACTTGGCAGTCTTACGCAGATTGACTAGGGAGTTGACTTTCTAATGGTAGACTTAAGCGAAGCAACTTGTGAAAATCTATTGAGGTAGATTAAGATGGTTGAATAGCTTAGGTCATAGTACATAAATTGACAAAGGTGTTGAAAAGAATATCGATTCTTACCCATGTCACATGGAATTAGTCTTTGGAAGGCTAATTGTCTTTCCTATTAGATTGGGAATGGACCGTATGAATTAGATTCACGAGATACGCCATGGAATTTACTAGGCTAGATGTGTCATAAGGCACAACACAAAGATACCAGTCAAATCCGGGTGAGAGTCACTGGATAAATTATCAAGATTATCCTTTAGTACTTGAGAAGCACTAAGGATGAATTTTTGATAAATGGAGGATACGAAGAGTTTACTGTAAGGGGTTACAGTAATGCGAACTTCAAATCTGACAAAGAAGATTCAGATTATAAGTCGAGTTTTGAATTTTGCCCTAGTGGGAGCGACTGTGAGCTGGAAAGGTTCCAGGCAAGATTCAGTCACTGATTCTAACATAGAGGACTGAATAAATTAATACATAAGATGCAATTATTCAGAATATTCAATCTCAATCAAATTGTTGATGGAGGAAATGTGAATATTTTCAAGGTGCCAACGTATGTCTCGCCCCTACGCAGTGTAAGAGTGGAGGGCCGCGCTAGATCAATAGGCATATGATGCAGGAGATTGACTCTAGTGCAAGTGGGAGACTGTTGGAATTGTGCCCTAGAGGCAATCAATTAATTGTGACATTTATGGATTTACGATTCATTATGTTATCGATATGGAGATATGTTAACACGAATGAAGTCCTTAGAATATAATTGTTAAATTCTTAAATATCCCTAGTCGATTATAATGATTAATAGGACAATCATCTATAGACTAGTATGTGGTTGGATTGATATGGAGATATCATGATCCAACACATGGGTATGCATTAGTAGTAATGGCATACTGGATTGACCCATCTCCGAGAAGGCTACATACACGTTATGTTGAGTCACAAGCACTTCTCGTAGTGCAATGGTATTGTCATCCTTAGACTTGAAGTCACTAGATATTCTAGTTGTGGATTATTGTGATTTTGGTAGCGTCAAACGCTAAACCGTATATGGGTAGCTGTAAAGGCGTGTACTGGATGCAATAAGAAGCAAGCTTAGAGATCGTAGTGGACGTAGATAGAATTTTTCCCTCCCACATAACGGGAGCAAAATATCCTAGGCCACTCGAGGGATAGTGCTTATAAAATGTCTTGCCAGACTCAAATAAATCAATATGGGATATTGATGTTATTTTCACGAATAAGGCTATTCCCAGGATCGAGAAACTATGGATTGGATATACGAGTGTGACTTGTATGTCTCGTGTCCAATCCGGATATTGGGACAAAGGGATGAGACAATTACTTGCACAAGGTTTATCATGATGACTATTCTTTTTGTTGGCTAGAATGGATGTCTTGCTAGAGGCCGCTCCATATTAGTAAATAGTTACTACCAACTAAATAGAACCTATGGGGTCACACGCCATATAGAGGTGAACTAGACTTGGGAATTAATTAATTAATATGATTAATTAATTAAAAGGATCAAATCGCAACAACTTGCTAACTTAGTAGGACTAATATGCAAGTTGGCGTAATTCATGTAGAGACATGATTAGGATTTTCCAAGGTGGCCTAATTCATGTAAAGACATGATTAGGATTAATGGGAAAATAGAACTAATCCATGTATGGACATGATTAGGACTAGGGGACTAATCCGAATTCTAGTAGGACTAGAATAAGGCCTTTAGGTAGTTAACAAGGAGTTGTTGGACTATATAAAGGATGCTCCTTCTCCCTTCCCACACTAATGCTCATAACATAAGTGAGTGGAATAGAAAAGGAGAGAGAGAGCAAATCCCACAAGGAGTCGAACCCGTTGGGATTGCCGCCCCTACCCGTCGGCCCTAAAGGAGGCCGAGACCTCCTTGGTTTGTCTCGTTTTGCGTGATTCTTCTTCCTCTTCCTCTTTCCGGGATAGCACCAAGGATTGGAAGATCTAGATCTCACCTCTAGGCATGGATCAACCGTAGAGACGTGACACAATTCGCGTTTGAAATCATCAAAGGAGAAACCCTAAGGTGTGTTATTGATTTCTTCCTTTACCATCGTTATGTCTCTTGACTTGTGATCCTTGGAGGGTTTTGCATGGTTAATTATTGATTCCATTGCGCATCCATGAATCAAAACCCTACAGTGGTATCAGAGCCACAAGTCATAGAGCATAAACGTGGTTTAGGTGTTACGTTTTGATAGTTTTACACCTTAAATTGATTGTTTATCACGTAAAACAAGACAAATCAAGCATTTGATGCAATTTCTCAATAATCTATCATAAAAAGATCCAATTTTTGTATTCGATGCATGAATTGGTGAGTTTGAGAAATTTTAAGATCTTAGATCTAGGGTTTGGGCATCCTTAGGAAAGAAGGAGTTCATCCAAAACAAGGAAACAACCAAACTTGGGCACCAAGCAAGGGAGTTGTTTTGGAAACAACTCCCTATAGAGGTTCGGCCCCCTAGAGGGACCGCCCCTCTTCCTTGCCGCCCAAGCCTTGGCCGCCATAGGGGCCGGGCTGGCCCTAGGGCCTTGCGGTTCATCTTTTTGGGCCCGGGCAATTGGATTGTTGGGCCCATGGACCGTTTTAACCCTAAAAATCCTAAAATCAATTGAAATTTACCAAGCTCATTTCAAATTGGATTTTAACTGTTTATGTGCAAATCGCATGGTGATTGGATATGTCCTTAGGATGTGGTTTGATGTGGATGTTTATTTTTGTGGTTTGGTTTACGGCCTGCGAGCTGATCAATTAATTGTAATAATTAATTAGGGTTTTATGGCCTGCGTGCCATTTTTTTCTCAACTTGTGAGATTTATTATATTTAGTATAGAAGTTAGCTAGTGCTAGATAAAGTAGATTGTTAGCCAAGATTGAAATAAAGGAGCCCAAAGCCAAAAGGAACCACAAAAGATGGAGCATGGATCATGGAGCATTCCACATGACTATGAAGGGTGGACTGAAAGATCAAGGCACATGGAGATGTGTTTGTTTTTAGGATTCATAGATAATTCCATTGGCTTGGAATTATCTTAGTCTAGAAAAGGCCATATCCACATCACGATTATTTATGATTTGTGGTTGTTTATTTTATTGTATTATTATTTTTTGGTTGGTGTATGGATGCATGCAATTAGGATAATAAGATAATTAGACAACCCAGATCTATTATTTGGAGTTGTGCCCAAACTCAAATAGATAGATTAGTCTATATGGATCAACAAAACAATTAAAATTGAATTGGAAAATCCCTCAAAATTTAAATTTTGTGTTCTTTCCTTCTCGTTATTTAAACACTCATTATCATCATTATTTATCAAGTTCGTGCGTGCCAAAGCATGGCGACTTGATTCATAATGATGGAATGCGATGGCACAAGCTAGTAATGTGCAACTTTTTAAATAAGAGGTTGAACACAACTAGGCTATTAATGTGATTAAGAAATCTAGAGGCAATCAATTGGGATTATCCATATGGATGGATAAATAAGGAGTTATTTGCCCAATTGAACCAAGAGTTGCATAAGGGATGCAATTGGAATTGTTCCTACCTAAAGTAGTCAAATTATGGGTGACTTGCCAAAGCAAGCTCATAAGGAGATGAAACATGGATCTTGGCCCACTAGAAAATATAAGGATATTTTCCGCATTAATATCTTGAGGGTTATTAATCCGTAGAAAAATAGTGGGAGCTATGTTTAACAATTTAAGTCCTTGTTAAATATAGTTAAAACGTCACAAACTTTGCATAATACTATTGTGTTGAATACTCATGGCATTAAACAAACAAAAACACGACTTTATCTTTTTTTAGACTGGTATAAAATTGAGAATTGTTCTCAAATAAAAGAGAATTTGTTGAACAACAGGCTCCACCAGATATATATTCAGCTTCAGCTGTTGATGAAGCAACTGAGTTTTGTTTCTTGGAATGCCAACTGATCAAGGAGGATCCAATGAATTGGCAAGTTCCTGAAGTGCTTTTTCTATCAACTTTGTAATTTGCAAAGTCAGCATCTGAAAATCCATGGAAAGAGAATTCAGAGTGTCTTGGATACCAAAGCCCTAAGTCTTTGGTTCCATTGAGGTATTTGAATATTCTCTATACAGCACGCAAGTTTGATTCCTTTGGATCAGCTTGAAATCTTGAAAACATACATACACTGAACATGATATCTGGTCTACTAGCAGTAAGGTATAGTAATGATCCAATCATACCTCTGTACTCTTTCACATTGACACTCTTACCAGATTCATCCTTATCTAAGGACAGTGTAGAACTCATAAGAGTCTTGATTTTATTGGATTGAGACATACTGTACTTGTTCAAAAAGTCCCTAGTGTACTTGCTTTGATGTTGAAAGATGCCCTTCTTCAACTGATGTATTTGAAGACCAAGGAAGAAGTTCAACTCTCCCATCATGCTCATTTCAAATTCCCTGCTCATAATACTTAAGAATTATTTGCATACAAGATCATTAGTAGCTCCAAATAAAATACCATCAACACAACTCTGAAATACAAGTAAATCTTTCTCATGAGTCTTTATGAAAATGGCCTTGTCTACCAATTCTCTTTTTAAATCATTTTCAAGAAAAATCTTTGACAATCTTTCACACCAAGCTCTTGGAGCTTGTTTCAAACCATAAAGAGCTTTGTCAAGTTTGTAAACATGATTTAAAAACTTATCACTTTCAAAACCAGGAGGTCGTGCAACATAAAATTCCTCTTGCAATAACCATTCAAGAATGCTTACTTCACTCCATTTAAAATAGTTTCATGTTCTTGTAAGTTGCAAAAGCAAGTAAAATTCTAATTGCTTCTAACCTGGCTACCGGAGAAAAAGTTTCCTCATAATCAATACCTTCTTCTTGGTTGCAACCTTGAGCAACTAACCTTGCTTTGTTTCTGACCACTTTGCCATTCTCATCTAGTTTGATTCTGAACACCCATCTGGTACCAATGGCAGACTGGTTTGTTGGTGGGGGAACTAGGTTACACACCTTATTTCTTTCAAAATCATTGAGCTCACTTTGCATAACTATAATCCAGTCAGCTTCTTGTCATGCTTCCTTCACAGTTTTGGGTTTTGCAAGAGAGATACAAGCAGTAAAAGAACAAAGATTCTTCAACTGTGATCTTGTTTGTGTACGAGTGGTTGGATCAGAGATGATGTTGTCAGCTGGATGAAATGAAAGATATTTGAATCTCTTTCTTGGAGACCAGGGTTCAGGCTCTCCATATTGCTTCTCTGGTCTTGAAGTTATAGCCTAATCACTTATTTGTTTTTGATCATCCTTGTCAAGGCTTTGATCTCCATTTCAAGGCCTTTAGACATGTTTTCAAGGTCTTGAAAATGGCTTCTGTTTCCTTGTGAACCTTTCTTGAAGCCAAGTGATTTCTCAGCTTCTTCTTCTAATTAATGCTTGTTCATATTCAAGTATGCAAAATTTTCACTCAAAGAACCATCAAAGCTTTCATAAAAAATAACATGAATACTTTCTTCAACCAGCTTGGTTCTTTAATTATAAATTCTATAAGCCTTGCTAGTAAGAGAGTAACCATGAAAGATACCTTCATCACTTCTTGCATCAAACTTACCCAAGTTGTCCTTACCATTGTTGTGGACAAAACATGTGCAACCAAAGGGTTTGAAGTATGAAATGTTTGGCTTCCTCCCTTTGAAAAGTTCATAGGGGGTCTTCTTCAAGATAGGTATGACGAAGCACTTGTTCAAAATATAATTTGCTGTATTCACAGCTTCGGCCGAATAGTGTTTTGGCAGCTTATTTTCTAAAAGCATTGTTCTTGACATATCTTCAAGAGTCCCCGTTCTTTCTTTCAACAACTCCATTCTGTTGAGGAGTTCTAGGAGCAGAAAAATTGTGAGAGATACCATGATTAAGACAGAAAAAATCAAATTCTAATTGATCAAATTCTCTGCCATGATCACTTCTGATTGAAGCAATAGGTAGGTTTTTCAAGGTTTGAAGTTCTCTGCAAAGCTTTGAAAATTCAGAGAGGGCTTCAAATTTTTCTTTTAGAAACATAACCCAAGTAAATCTAGAATAATCATCTGCAATAACTAGCATATACCTCTTACCTTTTGAAGTTGGAGTCCTGACCACAGAGATCCATATGAAGTAATTCAATAGGTCTAGTAGTACTTACAAATTTCTTTGGCTTGAATGAGCTTCTGGTCTGCTTACCCTGAGCACAAGCTTTGTATACTTCATCATCTTTGAACTTGATATATGGTAATCCTCTTACCAGATCTTTGGAGATCAACTTGTTTAAGGTATGCAAGCTAATGTGACCAAGCTTTCGGTGCAAAATCTTTGAATCCTCTTTCAAGGCCTTGAGACACTTCAAGCTTTTACCTGCAACTTTGTTAGTCTGAAAAGTATAAACATTGTTTGATCTAGAGGCCGTGAGAATGCAATTTCCTGATTTCTCATTTTGCACCACACACTTCTCTTTATCAAAGATAATCTTATTGCCATTGTCACAAAGCTGAGATAAACTAAGCAAGTTCGATTTCAAGCCATCACATAGATATACATCAGAGATTGAGCTTTCAGAATCTGAACCAACTTTATCAATACCAAGAATGTTGCATTTTCCTTTGTCACCAAGTGTAATTGAAACTTCAGATTGCTCTTTCAATTCTGAGATAGAGATCTCTTTCCACTCATGTGTCTTGAGAAAACACTGTCCATAAACCACTTCTGTTCTTTTGACATTTGTGAAAACCTGCGAACACCAATCATTGCCTTACCCAGCTGTTATACCAAGTGTGGAATTTCGAATCATACTCAGGATCAACCAAGTTGGGTGGTCTGACCCCTTTAGGAACCCAAATCTGTCTCACTTGTCCCTTTAGTTAAAATGAGAAAGTGTTCCTCATTTGTGAGGGTCTCTTCTTCAGAAGGGACAAGTCATCTTAACATGACCAATTTTATTGAAACAATGATACTTATGAGAAGTTTTGTTTCCAGCTTTCACAAATCTGGGATTGTTCTTTCTTGGAAATTTTGGATTGTATCCAATACCAGTTTTGTGAAAAAACTTTGAACTTTCTCCAAGAATCAAGTTCAACTTGTGTTCTGAGCCTGCAAGCTTGACTTTGACTGATTCAGATTCTTGAATTTTCTCAGTAAGAGTAGTCTTTTCTTAATCTAATTCATCAACTTGATGTCTCAGATTAACAAGGCTAGCACTCAATATAGAGTTCTCAGTGACTACTTCCTTGACTTGTGTTTTCAAGTCTTTGAAACTGGTTTTCAAGGCCTTGAAATCACTGTCAATTTTCTGCTAAGAGATTTCAATATTCTGATTCAGACAAACAAATTGTAAATTCTCTTTTTCTTGCTCATGACATTTTTAAAACTCTAGATAGTCCTCTTCATTTAAAAGCATTGTTCTAAGATAATCTGAGAGAGCTGCTTTTAGTTTTGAAATCGAACAGTTTACCCTTACCTCAATGTTCTTTTCAGAACTTTCATCATGCTTATCCATGAAGGTTGGCATGTTCTTCTTCAAATTCAGAGTCACTTGAACTATCTGAATCACTCCATGAAGCTATCATATCTTTCTTTCTCCCTTCATGATCTTTCTTCTGAAAGTTCTTGCTTTTCTTGTGTGGACAATCTCTTATCAAGTGTCCTGCATCACCACACTCAAAGCAGTTCATGACTTTTGATTTACTTTGTGAAGAAGACTTACCTTTGTAGTCCTTGCTACTGGATAATATGCGTCTTTCTCTGTTGAAGTCTTTGTTTCCAAGGTTTTCTTCATCTTGAGGATTTTGGTCAAGGTTTTGGAAATCAAAGCAAATGGATCTTCATCATCATCCTCAGTTTCAAGGCTTTGAATTTTTCTCATTCCCTTTGTCCTTGAGTGCTAAGTTCTTGACACCTTCTGGTAGTTCTCCATCAGCTTCATTCATGGTTCCCATTTTGAAGTAGTCTATTGTTTCCATTTTGCCTTTGGTAGACTTCTCAGAATTTTCATCACATTTTCTTCATTGGAAATATGCTTTCCAAGTGAGTCAAGGTTATTGACTATGTCTGTGAACCTTTTAAACATTTCTCTGATTGACTCATCTGCATTCATCTTGAATAGCTCATATTTTCTGAGATAAATGTTGATCTTGGTTTTCTTGACTTGACTGGTTCCTTCAAATGTCACCACAAGGTTATCCCAGATCTTCTTGGCAGTCTTACAGCCTGAAATCTTGTTGAATTCATCTGTGCTCAAAGCACAATACCAGATGTTAATAGCTTTGTAATTCTTATAGAAGTGTTCTAATTCAGATGAAGAAAGAGAGTCTTCAGATTTGGGAGTTTTAATCCCATCTTTCTCTTTGTAGAAAGTGTGAGATCCATTCTGAATAATGGGCCATAGATCTATGTCTTGATGAATGATGAATATTTTCATTAGAGCTTTCCAGTGAGCAAAATTATCTCCACAAAATAGAAGAGGTCTGTTAGCAGCCATTCCGTATGAGAACCCACCATCACCTGCATCACTCATAATCACCAGATGGTTAAATCTATACAGTGATACAAGCTCTGATACCAATTGAAAGGGGAGTATGCAGGTAGAAATGCAGCACCTATACTCTAGAAGGGGGGGGGGTTGAATAGAGTATGCCAACTTTTTTCAAAACTTGTAGAGGAGAAGAGTTCTTGTGAAGAGCAATGGAGTTCAAGGCCTTGAAAACAGTTTCAAGCCTTTTAAGAGTAAAACAGTTTAAGTAAAAACAGACAAGTCTTTTTCAAGTCCTTGAAAAGAGTTTCAAACCCTTGAAAATAGACTAGTTTGAATGTTGCAAAAACTAAGTATGCAAATGAAACTGTAAATGCAAGAGACACAAGATTTATAGAGTTCAGTCTACTTGGACCTACGTCTCTACCTCAGGGATCTTCTCCCTGCAGGATTTTCAAAAAAATTCTTATTAATCAAAAAATAAGCCCTAGATCTCAAGAACAGAGATATGCCTTACTCTGTTACAGCTTGTGGTTCTCTCTAACCTATCTAGTACCTACTCTAGCTAACTGATTAACTAAGAATTCTCTATTGTTAACTTTGAAAAATCCTTGAGAATGAGAGAAAGAAGTAGTATATGAATGATATACAAATTGAGTACAAGTCAGAAGAACACTGAAGTGTAAGACTGCAGTGAAGAATGCAGTGATCTTCTGTGAGATGGATTGTGAGAATGATGTGTTCTTTGATGCTTGAAAATCCTGGAATGTGTCTCTCTCTTTTTTGCCCGTTGAGTGTTGTGTCTGGTTGCTTCAAAATGAGCTTTATTTATACAGCTCAGAGCTCTGCAAATCTTCCCAGATTTTCAGCAACAAACTTCCTGTTTTGTAGGCAACAACTTTGACTCTTTTAACAGTCTTCTCCAACGGATAGTTGATCATAATCTTCTGAGAAATTGTTCTGATCTTGTCTTTAAACAGATTGGGAAGCAGTCAAGAGTGTCTGATTGGTCACATAATCACATTCTCTCCAACTTTCCTTTCCTGCAAAATCTAGATTAGGAAACCAATCCTGCAAACTAGGAAATGAAATTTCTCTGCAAAACTGAGTCAAACAGATGGATTAAATGGTATTAAATATATCAAAATAGTCTGTCATTCATCATCCAATAATAACAGATCAAGCATAGGGGTGAGATAGATAGAATCAGATTAGAAGAGTTCGGAAAAACTTCCCTTTAGAATATGCATACAGGTCAGAGTGTTTCAAGGCTTTGAATCCTGTTTCAAGGCCTGCTATTTCAACCATGTGAAAACATTAAGGCTTTGAAAACTGGTTCAAGGCTATTTCAAGCCTCTGAAGCCTGTGAACTTACAAATTGTTTTTGCTAGCTGGCAGTGTTCCCACAAAATGTGTGGCTGTGTGTTGGTGGCTTACGTGGCCCTTTATGAAGCCAATGATTGGCTTTGTTTGTTTATCATAGGAAATATGAGTGGCTCGTGAAAAATACACACAGTGAGAGAAGAGGGTTTGCAACGGGTTTTTGGAGAAGACAAGCAGCAACTTTGTGGGTTTGTGCTTGGGCGAACAACCACTTTCAAGCGGCGATCCGATGATGAAACTTTGGAGGATTCTGCTCAAATTTCATGGATTTGCTCCTAGGTATATCCTCTAAACATCCAACGGTCCGATTTTGATCTTGACCCCTCTAAGGTGCTCTTCTCTTGTTACCCTAGATGATTGTCTCGATGATATTGTAAGAAAAGAATGGTTTTTTCTTGTTGCTTGGTTGATCCTCTAGCTTGCTAGAAATGTTCATCCCACTATTGGATTGATTATAGTTGAAGTATTTGCGTCGGAGAGACGACTCCGTGGTTTTTCCCGATTTCGGTTTTTCCACGTTAAAATTGTGTTTGTCACGTTTTTAATTTATTGCCCACTTGCAATTGTTCTGCTCTCCGTTTATTTGCATATTCGTTGGGAATGTTTGATTTTTTGGGTTTTTTGCTTCCGCTACGGCTTTTGATTTAGTTGTGTTTTGCGCCCGGATTCCCCAACACTATCATGTGTTTCAACTAGTAAAGCTCAATTGAAATCTTGTTTTTTCAACACTTAGATACTCCAACTTAGTTTCTAGTAAAAACACCATGTTGAGAACCTCCACCCTTACAAAATTGTTAAGGGTTAGGAATGTATGAATGTTCTCCAAACCTCGTATATTCCAACTTAAGATTTTCATTTTTTTCAGCAGAGTTTGTCATCAACCTCCCCTAATATCTCATCAAAGAAAGACAAGTCATCAGAATCTTACCAAAGATACTAATTTGTTTCAATTATCCTACAGGTCTCCAATAAAACCTATAGGATAATTGAAACAAATCTTACCAAAGATACTTATAGAATCATCCGGTAGTAATTCCACTGAATCTTCATCTTTAGTCAATTTCATTGTTCTTTTAAAAAACCATTGAATCTTCATCTTCAGTCAATATCATTGTTCTTTAGGAATTTTTTAATTGTCTTTCAACAAAAAGCCACTCTATTAGGTCATAGGCTTAAAGGACAATTAAAAAATTCTTGATTTTCCATCAAGATTTGTTTTCCTTATTATGAAATGTATAACCACTATATCCTTTTATGTCTTGCTTAATGGACAAAGGTGTAGTCTTTTCACTCCTATAATGTGAGAGTGAATATAGAGTCTGACAAGCTATATAAAACACGTGAGTACGAGTGTGACAGCCGTTCCACTACTAATTTGCACAACGGATATTACTAAAAATATAGAGCCAAGGAACAGTAAGCTCTAGTTTTCTCCAAAATTTAAGCCAAAAATATATTGGCTCAAGTCTTTACACCAGCTGTTAGAGATGGTTTATGGGAAAATCTGACAAAAAACTAAGTCGAAGTGTGTTCTTGTCCAAATTTGAGAGATGCTCTAAGAGGTGCTTATATTCACCCAAACTCAACTGAAGAATTACCCTCTCCCCTTTTCAGCTATGAACATCCAAAGTTAGATACCTCTCCACTATGCATTCTTTGACTACAAATCATACTTGACAGAGAGGGTACTCCGGGTGAAATTTGTGTGCACTTTCGAATTTTAAGTTGTCTTAAAGTTGCTATGAAGAATGTACGTGTCATAAAAGTTAGAGAGATGTCTTTTAATAATAATAATAATAATAATAATAATAATAATAATAATAATAATAATAATAATAATAATCATCATCATCATAATAATAGTAATAATAATAATAATATTAATAATAATAATAACTGTGATGTTAATAAATATTTTGTTTTTAAAAAAAGGAAGGAAGCTTCAATAAACAATGGGGCTATCATAATCAATATACAAAAAAGAGGTGAAAACTCATGCAGAAAGACGGAGATTCACTGCAATCCTAACACAATTATGAGTTGAATATCAACATCTCTCTTAATAACAGAAAAAAAGAAAACATAACTCAAAATCCTTTTTAATAGCTTGCAGTCATTCAAAGTGGCCCAAATAGAGATATCACCAGGACTTTCTTTTTTTTTTTTTTTTTTTTTTTGTAGTTCATACCATCAACCATAGGCTTCGACTCAGAGAAGATTGCAACCCTTTTGTAATGCAAACTCTTGGGACACAACATGACCTCTCGAATGGCCATCCCTTCTAGAATTAGTGGATATGAAACATAATTCACCTCTTTAGAGCCATTCATCAGAAATTCATCACCATGGTTCAAAATAACATGAGCAATACCTCCTTTTTCTGTGAAAGCATTGCATTGATTCGTCAGTGAAGATTTCGATTTCTATCTCATAATCAATAACCACCGGGGTTCCCAATTATTAGAGTACATGTATCAAGCCCAGCCAACTCGGCTTCACTCTTGGGTCTTCACAGCAGCCAGCCGAAAGCTTAAAGCTATCTCAGATCAAGTGACCAATATGAAATCAAGAACATGACTGAAGGACTAAAGACACAATCAACTGGATCTTACCGAAGTCAAATCCTGATTATTCGGATCTAAACTACGACCTTTGGATCTAGGTATCACTTATCCAATGTCCACAACAACTTTGGTAAATATTATTAAAAGACCAGTTCGTCTTCATTGTGAATATCAATAAAAATAGAACATTATGTTTCTCTGTGTAATATTAATCTTCGCCTGCTACGATATTTTGATTTTTTTTGAATTGAAACCCTAGAGGTTTATTTACATGGTATTGGAGCCATAAGGGTTCTTTTAACCGTTTCCTCTTTGGATAACTCCATAGTCTTTGCTTCACATCGATCCTCAAACCCTCTCTACATACCGTCTAACATTCACAATCTTGTACCTACCAAACTTGATGGAACAAACTATGCGATTTGGAAACATCAAATCACATCACTTCTTCAAACTCAAAAATTTTCCGACTTTTGGATGTGTCAGATCCAACCCTTCCCGAGTTTCTGAAGGGAACCGATTGTTCTGATGGTTTCAGTTCGGTCACTGTGAACCCAAAATTTCAAGCTTGGACACAACAAGATCTAAGGCTGGTTACAATCCTCAACGCCACCCTAAGTCCTGAAGCCCTTACTCACATCATCTGTCGGACCTCTTCTCGATCGATTTGGTTAATTCTTGGCGAGAGGTATGCTTCTCTTACACGCTCAATTATCATGCAACTGAAATAGGAGCTTCAAACTGCTAGGAAGAATTATGATTCTATTTACACATACATGAATAAATTGAAGGTTGTTTGTGATAAATTAATGGTAGCCATGGTTAATATTGATGATGAAGACATGTTATTATGTGCTATACTGGGATACCTGCAGAATACCGGTCCTCAATAAGGATAAAATCAAACCTATTTCTCTCGATGATCTTCATATTCTTTTGAAAAGTGAGGAACGAACACATGCTTGAATTGCATAACATTACCTCTCAAAATCCTAATTTAGATTTTTAATACCATTACCATTGATTCCAATTCCAACCATGGTGGCTACGTGGAAGAGTATATCTCTGTTTAATAATTTCAACCGTGGTGGCTACGTGGAAGAGGAATATCTCAGTTTAATAATTCCAACTGCGGCAACCATCGTGGTAGCTACGGTAGAGGGTATGGTCGAACTTGTAGGGGGTATAACTATGATTTTTGTGGTTACAATTGTGGTCGTGATTATTTGGGAAACAACGTGGAGGCACATTTTATTTTAACCGTTGCAAGAATTAGGGTTATCGTGGTGGACGCAACTCTGGTCTTTTTCAATACTGCAATTATGACAGTTTCCAAATATGTGGGCAACAATAATGTGTTCACATAATGAATTATGCCTATCAGGTGCGTATGCCCCCTGTATCCCTCACTGACTTTACTGGCTCAACTTAACCTCACAATCAGCCTAACATCTGGATGTCCGAAACTGGTTCTACAAATCATATGACTCCCGATTTTCAAAATCTGGGCACTTTAGACACATATCTTGGAAATGATCAAGTAGCGGTTGGCAATGGCCAAACCCTACCCATTCATCCTTCAAGTTCACATAAATTCACACTACACAACACGTTTCACATTTGAAAGCTTAGTAGAAATTTATTGTCTACCCCCAAACTATGCACTGACAATAGTTATAGATTTTTTTACTATGCATCTTTTTCTATTCAGGACAAAATTGCTAAAACTTTTCTCTCTCGTGGGTTGAGTTAAAATGGGCTTTATCCCATTAATCTATACCCTTTTAGTCTCTTAATCATGCTTTTGTTCGTAATAAAGTAGATGTTTGTACTTGGCATGACCGTTTAGGTCACCCATCTGGCTTTTTGTGAATAACATAATTTCATCTACTAGTCATTCTAAAATATTATTCTTGGTCTCTTTCAGTCTATATTGGAAGGAAAAATTCATCACCTTCCCTTTTTTATCTTTAATTCTAAATCTAATAAACAGTTACATTTGTTGCACAGTGATATTTGGGGGCCCTCGAGCTCCAAATCTTATCTTGGATGCCGATATCATGTATTTTTTATCGATGATTATTCAAAATACATGTGGATTTTCTGTTTCGTAATAAATCTGATGTTCCTGCAGTTTTCTCTCAATTCAAAGTTCAACTTGAAAAAACTATTGAATCATCCCATTCGTATTTTGTGAATTGATGGTGCATGTGAATACATGTCTTTTATTTTTCAAAAAACTCTTCATAAATATGGAAAACCCATCAAAAATCATGTCCCCACACACTGCAACAAAACGGTGATGCTGAAAGCAAACTTCGTTACATCATAGAATTTTCCCTAAAAGGGCCTCTTTGTCTAACTATTTGTGGTATCATGCTGATAATTCCTTAATATGAGTTATCCTACGCACATTCTACATGGTTATTTGTGCGCATTTTGATGCAAAGTGATGAGATTCGAGAGAAAAATATGAAGAGAATGACCTTGTTGTGATTTATTGCTAGGTCGGGCCTTTCTATGCATTTTTAGATGTTATTTGTCAAATATAATCGCTTATTATGATTTTTCATGTTGTCATGATAGGGAAGGATGATAAAAGATTTCTAGGAGGTATGAAAAGAACTTCGGAAGTTGAAAAAATCTTGGGAATGGACAAGAAGAATAAAGAGAAGCAAAGTTAGAGGAGCAAAAGTGACCAGCCGTAACTATTTTGATGATATCTTGAGTTCTACAAAACCTGATATAGTGAGACATGTGGATAGTGAAAGAAGGCTCAACAAGATTTCCAACGGTAGGTCAAGGAGCTAAATCAAAAGCCGGATGACAAATTTATGGTCCGGTGAAGACGACACAAAAACGAAGAAAAGCTGGTAAAGTTGCACTGGACAAGTGTGCACTCTTCGGGCTGTATCAGGAGATACATATAGATTTATGGAGAAAGGCCTACGCCATTAGAAATTAAACATCCAAGGATTTCAAAAAATATAAGATAGGCCCAAACCGGTGTCCGGATGAGGGAGAAATTGCCTGCGCAAGATCAGCTTACAAATCTGTTCGAGAATTACAAAATGGAGGGGTTGAATTGCAAATTCGGCCAAATACTTGGAAAATCTTGTCTAGACCTATATGTCACGACTTTTAGGACCCAGAGACATATTAGACTACTGGAGACAAGGAATAACACGTTGGAGGAAGTCTTGGAGCTTGGAGTTCGTCGTCAGAGCGAGGATTCCATCGTTTGATATCTCTTCTCTATATTTTTCATTGTTTTTTTTATCATGATCAACGTAAACTTGTCTTGTTGATCATGTATCGCAGTAGCTAAGTTTTTTATTTGGATTTATCAAGGGTATCTAGGATTTGAAGGTGTTTTAGCGAATTACGGATTTGATCCACGTTCAATTAACTTAAGTGATGATGAATGTTTATGGTATGTTTAATTATTGTTATTAATCTATCTTGATATTGTGAGACGTTGCAGTAGGAATATTATAGGTAATTGGTTAGTGAAAGCATTAAATTTCCCGGATAAATGAATTAAGCACGTTGTCACAGGTTAGAGAAATCAACCACAGACTGTGAACGTTGAGTAGAATTAGATGATCGTCGTTATATGTTTTAGGGATAATTAGAACTTGATTACTCGGTTGTAATTTTACCCAGGCATAGAAATCTAGCTTGGTGACTCGATTAGCATTATTGCTCGTTTGGCTAATCAAATCTTCATCATTATTTCAGACGTAATTCGTTAACGGTGGAAACCTAGTGAACCTAGAGAAAATCTTTATATTTGTCTCATCAATTTATCTCAATTTAAATAATTGCGTTGTTATTTACTTTCCTATGTTATTAGAAAATCCAAATTGCTTGACCACACAAAGTTAATCATCATAATTGATTCACGACAAGTCCACTGGGATTCGACAAACCTATTTTTCACATTATTACTAGAACGATATCCGTACACTTGCAAAGATCGTGTCACATGCCGTAGTCGCTTCTGTTTTCTTAATAAATTGCATGTCTAGTAAAAATACTTTTAATAAATCTCATGTTGAACTCATTTTTGGTACTACCTCATTACTCGCAGCTAAAAATATTTGGGTATGCTTGTTTTCGTTATCTATACCCTTATAATTCATCAAAATTTGATGCTAAATCTGAACTTTGAACTTTTATTGAGTATACCGATGACTAAAAATCATATTTTTGCTTAGATAAAAGTACAAATCGAATTACAATATTCGGGATGTATTTTTTTATGAAAAAAGTTTTCCTTTTGCACTGTATAATACTTCTAACAATGTCAAACTATCCTTAATCTCCTTCATGCACAATGGTACAACCCAGCACCACTATTATATTACCCCAAGACCATAGCCCATAAATGATTAGATTTCCAGACCAAGATACAGAGGGATCGAATCCGGCTGTGGCGATGCAGCCTAACGGTGTTCCAATTGCCACTGAATTGGGTCATAACTCGAACCCATAAGCATTTTCGAACACCAGTACAGGCGAGGAAACCCCGGCCAAAGCTGCTACATCTCCGGATCTGACAACTGGTGAGATGGAACAACCAGTTCCTAGTATCCCAAATCACACCATTGCCTTGAACCACACCACCCACCCGATCAAACTCAAAGCAAATCTGGTATTAGAAAAAAGAATTCATATTTTTCTGCTATTATTACTTTACCTAAGTCATATTTTCCACCACCAAATGTCAACATAATAGGGAAAAGTCGGTTTACCGTACCAGATACAATCCAAACGGTACCATTTCACGGTACAAGGCACGTCTTGTTTCCAAATGATTTCACCAAAATCCATGCATTGACTACGGTGAAACATTTAGACCCGTTATCAAACAGTCCACTATTAGATTTTTTTTAGCTCTAGCGGAAAATCTTAACTGGCTTTTACAACAACTTGATGGCAAAAATGCCTTCCTCCTCGTACTCTATGTGAAACTGTTTATATGAGTCAACTACAAGGTTTTAAAAACCCACAATTCCCTCATTATGTTTTCAAACTCAACAAGTCCATATACTGCTGTAAACATGCTCCTAAGACTTTGTCCGTTTACTTTACATCTTACTTTCCCACCATTGTGTGTTTTTTTTCGTTAATGGACTTCCAACGAATCAATTCCAAGACCTAAAAACAAATTGTTATTGACTACATGTATCAAGCCCAGCCAATTGTGCTTCACTCTCGGGTCTTCATAACAGCACTACTAGAAAAACTGATACATACGGCGCTTAAAAACCGCCGTAAAAAGACAAATAACCGCCGTTTTTATCCTTAACGGCGGTTTTTACGGCGGTTGAGCAACTGCCGTTAAACTAACTGTCGTATCTAAGATAACGGTGGTTCCTTGCGCCGTTTAATTTCACGGCGGTTAACAGATGGCGCCGTTAAGTCTAAAGGCGGTTGACATAGGCGCCTTCAAAATTCGCGGTGTTATTCTCAAAACCGCCGTTTATATGTCTTTTTATTTTTAATTTAAAACTGATATTTTTGTTTCTTTCAGAGTTTTTATATAATGTTTTCCTAATTAAATTTTTCAGTATTTTTCTTCTCAATAGTCAGTTTTTGTTTCCGTCCAATTTCTAGTCCGAATTCATCATATACATCCTTTGAATATTTAGATCTGAATTTTTACCAGGAAGTTTCAACTGTTCCCTTCCAAAATATTAACAAATCCATAATCTTTCTTCAACCCATCCGAACTTTTCAATTCAACCTTTGAATTTTCAGATCTGACGGAGAAATAGAGATAGAAGGCATAGACAGAGAAGAGAGGGAGAGAGATGGGTCAGAGAAAGAGACAGATGGAGATCAACACGTGAGAGAGAGACGAACGTAGAAAGAGGGAGAGAGAGAATGAGAGAGTGGGGAAGGAGAAATAGAGGAACAGAAGAAACAAGCCGGAGAAATTGAGAGAACAAGAACGGAGGCGGAGAAACAGAGGAAGGAGAAGGTGGGGAGAAGAAACAGAGGAGGGAGAAGGTGGGGCGGAGAAACAGAGGGAGGTAGGGAGGCGAAGTTACAGAGACATACCTGGGGTGCTAATCGACGACGGGATCGGCGCCATCACCGACGGGAAGAGGGAGGTAGAGAGAGAGAGAGAGTCGAATCAGTAAGCTCTCATGGAGTGGGCGGCTGTTTTGTGGGAAGAGGGTGAAGGGTTAGATGATTTAAATAAGTAGGGTTTGTGATGGACGGTGGAGATGCAATATGAAAGATGTGTGATTTCTTAAATTTTTTAAAAGCAAAAGGCGCTTTTTATGGTAGCGCCGTTTAACATAACGGCCCTTGTTACTTAAAGGCTCTTCTTGGTGAACCGCCCTTTCCAGCCCCTAAAAGGCACTTTCTTGCTGAGCGCCCTTAATGTTAACGGCGCCTCTCGTGAAACCGCCCTTTGCGATGCTACAAACGGCGTTTATTGGCCAATGCCGTTAATTTTAACGGCTTCTTTTGTAAAACCGCCCTTTGCGATAGCATAAACGGCGCTTCAGAATAAACCGCCGTTTATGGAAACAAAAAAACGGCACTTACAATATACAAGCGCCGGGAAAGACAATTTTTCTAGTAGTGCAGCCAGCCAAAATCTCAGAGCTATCTCAGCCCAAGCCCAAGGACACAACTGAGGACAAAAGACACAATCAACTGGATCTCGCTGAAATCAACGCCTGACCTAAATGACTAAATTTGTAATATCTTATCGGATCTAAACTACAACCATTGGATCTAGATATCACTGATCCCACAGCCACAACAACTATTGTAAATATTATTAAAAGACCAGTCGATTTTATTTGTGAATATTAATCAAAACATAACGTTATGTTCCTCTACATAATCTTCATCTTCATGTTCGTCTTATCTTATGTTTTGATTGTTCTTGAATTGAAACTCTAGAGGTTTCTTTACACCAATAACTTCCTTTTTCTATCACACAATGGACATGATCAAAATATTCAGCTATTAACCATTGCCTTGAAGTTATCTCAAGAGGTTCCCATCCATTGTTATTAAAAAAAAGTCTATCAAAAGGACTTGGGGACTGTTCGCTAGTATGGATTTTATTCAATTCTTGTCTTCTGTGTTCCGAACGATTCAATATTAAACATAGCCGAATCATAACTTCATAGAGTTACCCAAAAGCATTCAAGCTAGTTATCGAATTTCTCAGTGACGAAAAACTCTAGAAAACAATCGAACGGTCCTTATGAAATTTTACGATTGAAACGATTTTAATCAGCACAACATAATTCTTCTTCTTAATATTTTTAGCCCACTAATATGGCGGCACGTGCAAAGATTAAAAAATGTGTATTTTTAATTATGATTTCGTTTAAAAATAGGTAAGAAAATTCACAATCGGCATAAAAAGGAACAAAATAGATTTTTTATTGAAAATCATTGAAATATCGAAGACCGAAATACTTTTTCCTCTCCGGCTCAGGAAATCGAGGACCCAAAGATGATTTCCTCTGCGACCGGTGGACTCAAAGATCCAAGGATTTTATTTCTCTCCGACAAGGGAAATCGTAGTGACATATAATATTTTCTCTCAGGACGGTGAAACCGAAGACAGAATCAATATTTTCGCTGTGGCTGGTGAAATGGAAGACACCATGAATTTTTCATCTCTGGCTGATAAAATTGTAATAGGTGAAGTGCGCTCCTATTCCGTCTTACCGAGCACCAAGGACATCACAACAAGAAAGCATGGAGGAAGGAAGGCAATGCCGTATATTCTGGGTATCTTTCCCTCTAAAAATTCAATAGTTAGTTACATGCATTAGTTCTTAATTTGATACTTACACTAGATTTTTACTGTTAGGACTTTATTACTCCATAAATTAATGTATGCTATATTCTTTTATCCTTACTGTTGATTTTTTTTTTTGTTGAGAAGCTTACTTTTTGTTTATTTTTTTCTGAGAAGTGGGATGCTTACTGTTAGGACTTATTACTCCATACATTAATATACAATCTTTTATCCATAGCTTATTTACAGTTTTGAACCATTTTTTTTGAACAACATCTAATTTACATTTTCTTTCGTAAAAAAAAATCCAGTTGACTATTTCAGTGATAATATGTTGTTGTATTTCTCCTACAATTATTTCCACAATCATTCTTTGTTCCAAGTTATAATTCTATAACATCCCTCAAATTTTGAACATACTTTATTTTTTTTAAGGGTAGCACATATCTTTTTTAGTAGGAAAGAATAACCATTACCATAATTAAATCAATATATATATGTATATACGGAAGAAATTCATGACAGAAAATGAGTTTTTCTCTAGTATAAATGTGAACTCTACTCCCTGAACACATAATTTCAGGAAATTTAAATTGAAAAGATATCCTAAATAAAGTGACACAAGGTCCTAATGTATCCTGATCTAAACATATTTGGGAAGCTAGATTCTTGCCCAAAGAGAAAAAAAATTATTTGAACATTTATGTTGAACCAACCCAGAGTAGTTTTCATTTTTCCTCTTACATTTTTTTGAATTATTCCTCTTACTTATTATATTGGAAAGTTTACCATTTTGTTTTTATTTGTTACCTTAGTGCATATTGGTAGCTATGTCTTTTCAGGGTGTACCTCGATTTTTACTAGAGGACATTAGCGCGATATTTGAGTACAATAACTTGTTAGTTTCAAAACAGAAAACATGTCACTAATTAAATTCCTTGCAGTTATATCATAAATTAATAATTCAATAAAAGAGACTTTATAAGATGGAGTAAAATGGATTAACAGAATGAGGAAAGGGTGTTTCCAAATAGGATTTTAAAAAATATTGAAATAATTATTAAAGTCAGAGAATACAACTTTATATACATCGATGGTTGAAAATTTATAGTAGTGTGTATGTAGATCATGGTATCACTATTGTTAGTTGGAATGTAACATGTACCATAGTATTGGAGAGATTGGCGTCAATTACATTTACATCCATTCTCATTATCTTCTTGATCGTGCACATGCATATGGAGCAAGCATCGGCTGCCAACCTCGTCTACATTGGTATGGTGTGGCCCATGTCGCACGTATGCTGCGGCTTAATTTCCGAGTCTTTCATCTTCAGCAGGTTCCAGGCTATTGCTTTCGCCTCATTGGAATCTCTTGTGGTACGTACCCTTTTGATGATTTTTTTTTTTTTTTTTTTTTTTTTTTTTTTTTTTTTTTTTTGTATCGGTACTTAAATTCTTGATATGCAAAAAGCAATTATTATTCTTTCGTTTGTGATGAATATTATGGAAGAGGAGTCCGAATTCTCTGTAGTCTTTTTCCTACAAGGTTTTAGTAGCACTTTTGTTGTGATCATGACACATGATCATCACAAAGACATCCAACAGATCTTGAATCTCCATTAATCCAAATCCAACTCTCACTCAAAAAAGCAAATGCACACAATATGCACACAATATGCACGGAATTTTGACAAGATTTTGATTACTGAAGAGTAAGATCCTTTGGATTTCTCTGTCATGTTGTGCCATGATCATCGCGAAAGTGCTACTAAAATGTTAGAGAAAAACGCATAGAGTGTTGGAATAGATGCTCTAGAGGCAATCTAGTTTAGTATGAATTATTTGTGGCTACAAATTTATTTATTATTTATTGGATATTTAATATAATGAAGTCCTTAGATTTACAATTGTGTTGTTTATCTTAAATATCCCTAGTCAAGTATAATGATTAATGGGACAATCATCTATAGACTAGTATATATGGGGTTGGATTGATATGGAGATATCACGATCCAACACATAGGTGTGCATTAGGGAATGTTGCACTGAATTGACCCATCTCCGAGAAGGCTACATACACGTTATGTTAAGTCACAAGCGCTTCTCGCGGTGCAATGGTATTGTCATCCTTAGACTTGAAGACACTAGATATTCTAGTTGTGGATTATTGTGATCTTGGTAGTGTTAAACGCTACACCGTAACTGGGTATTTATAAAGGCGTGTACTGGATACAATAAGAAGCAAGCTTAGAGATTGTAGTGGACGTAGATAAAATTTGTCCCTCCCACATAACGGGAGCAAATATCCGAGGCCACTCGAGGGATAGTGCTTATAGAATGTCTGGCCAGACTCAAATAAATCAATATGGGATATTGATGTTATTTGCACGAATAAGGCTATTCTCATGGATCGAGAAACTATGGATTGGATATACGAGTGTGACTTGTATGTCTCGTGTCTAATCCGGATATAGAGACAAAGGGATGAGACAATTACTTGTACAAAGGTTGTCGAGATGACTATTCTATTAGTTGGCTAGAATGGATGTTTTGCTAGAGACCGCTCCATATTAGCAAATAGTTGCTACCAACTAGATAGAACCTATGGGGTCACACGCTATATATAGTTGAACTAGATTTGGGAATTAATTAATTGGATTAATTAATTAGAAGGATCACTTTGCCAACCCTTGCAAACTTAGTAGGGACTAATTTGCAAGGAAGGGACTAAATTGAGTTCTAGTAGGACTAGAATAAGTCCTTTAGGTAGTTAACAAGGAGTTGTTGGACTATATAAAGGACCTTCCTTCCTTCCTTCCTTCCCACATAACTTATGCTCATAATGAACATAACAAAGAGTGGGAGAGAACAAAAGGAGAGAGAGCAAGCAACAAGGGAGCCGACCGCCCCCTTGCCGCCGCCCCGTCCCCGTCGGCCAAAGGAGGCCGAGACCCTCCTTTTAGGTCTCGTTTTGCGTGATTCTTCTTCCTCTTCCTCTTCCGGGCTAGCACCAAGGACTTGGGAGATCTAGGATCAACTCTAGGCGTGGATCAACCATAGAGAACGTGACATTTTTCGCGTTTGAAGTCATCAAAAGAGAACCCTAAGGTGTGTTTATGAATTCTAACCCTTACCATCGTTATGTCTCTTGACTTGTGATCCTTGGAGGGTTTTGCATGGTTTTATGATTGTTTATGTTTCCGTTGCGCATCCATGAATCAAAACCCTACAGTGGTATCAGAGCCACAGGTCGTAGAGCATAAACGTGGTTTATGTGTTACGTTTTAGTTGTTTTACACCTTAATTTGATTGTTTATCGTGTAAAACAAGACAAATAAAGCATGGGATGCAATTTTTCAATAATTAATCATAACAAGATCCAATTTATGCATTGGATGCATGAATTGGTGAGTTTGAGAAATTTTAGGATCTTAGATCTAGGGTTTGGGCATCCTTGGGGAAGAAGGAGTTCTCCCAAAACAAGGAAACAACCAAACTTGGGCACCAAGCAAGGGAGTTGTCCTAGGGACCGCCCCCCTTGCTTGCCGCCCAAGCTTGGCCGCCCTAGGGGCCGGGCGTCCCTAACCCGCGGGCCTAGGCTTGTGGGTTTTGGGCCGGCCCGGCCCTAGGGCCTTGTGGTTCACCTTATTGGGCCCGGGCAATTTGATTGTTGGGCCCATGGACCGTTTTAACCCTAGAAATCCTAAAATCAATTAAAATTGACCAAGCGCTTTAAAATTGGATTTTAACTATTTATGTGCAAATCGCATGGTGATTGGATATGGCCTTAGGATGTGGTTTGATGTGGATGTTTAATTTTTGTGGTTTGGTTTTACGGCCTGCGAGCTGATCAATTAATTATAATAATTAATTAGGGTTTATGGCATGCGTGCCATTTTTTTCTCAACTTGTGAGATTTATTTTATTTAGTATAGAAGTTAGCTAGTGCTAGATAAAGTAGATTGTTAGCCAAGATTGAAGAAAAGAAGCCCAAAGCCAAAGAAGCCACAAAAGATGGAGCATGGAGCATGGAGCATTCCACATGACTATGAAGGATGGACCAAAAGATCAAGACGCATGGAGATGTGTTTGTTTTAGGGTTCATGGATAATTCCATTGGTTTGGAATTATCTTAGTCTAGAAAAGGCCATATCCACATCACGTTTAATTTCTTTTTTGTGGTTGTTTATTTTATTGTCTTATTATTGTGTGGTTGGTGTATGGATGATGCATGCAATTAGGATAATAAGATAATTAGACAACCCGGATCTATTATTAGGAGTTGTGCCCAAAACTCAAATAGATAGATTAGTTGATATTGATCAACAAAACAATTAAAATTGAATTCAAAATCCCTCAATATTCAAATATTGTGTTCTTGCCTTCTCGTTATTTAAACACTCATTATCATCATTATTTACCAAGCTCGTGCGTGCCAAAGCATGGCGACTTGGTTCATCATGATGGAATGCGATGGCACGTAACAATGTGCAATTGTTTAGATAAGAGGTTGAACACAACTATGCTATTAATTTGATTAAGAATCCTAGAGGCAATCAATTGGGATTATCCATATGGATGGATAAATAAGGAGTTATTTGCCCAATTGAACCAAAAGTTGCATATGGGATGCAATTGGAATTGTTCCTACCTAAAAGTAGTCAAATTATGGGTGACTTGCCAAAGCAAGCTCATAAGGAGATGAAAGATGGATCTTGGCCCACTAGAAAATATAACGATATTTTCCGCATTAATATCTTGAGGGTTATTAATCCGTAGAAAATAGTGTGAGCTATATTTGATAAAATAGCCATTATTGAATATAGTCAAAAATTCACAAATACTAAAACTTGCGTATTTTCCTTTTTGTAGAATTCCAAATGGCAAACAACTCATCGAGTTCACAACATTCCCTACGATCTGTCCTTGAGAAGGACAAGCTCTATGGAACCAACTTTCTTGATTGGTACAGAAACTTGAGAATTGTTCTCAAGCAAGAGAAGAAACTGTACGCAATAGAGGAGCATGTTCCAGAAGGTCTAGAGAACCAAACACATGCTGCCTTAAAGGCGTATCAAAAGCGTGTTGATGACGCTAATGATGCGGCCTGCCTTATGCTTTGCACCATGACTTCTGAGCTTCAGAAGCAACACGAAAACATGAATGCTGTCGATATGATCGAACATCTAAAGCAGCTCTTCCAAGAGCAGGCGAGGGTAGAGAGGTATGAGGTCTCAAAGGCAGTGTTCAAGTGTCATCTGGCAGAAGGGAACCCGGTGGGACCCCATGTACTCCGAATGATCGGGTACTTGGAGAATCTCGCCCGACTGGGGTTCCCGGTTGGCCAAGAGTTGGCAACCGATCTCGTGTTGCAATCGTTGCCCGAGAGTTATGGACAGTTCATTATGAACTATAACATGAACGACATCATTAAACCACTGCCAAATTTACTCAATATGTTGAGGACGGCTGAACAGAGCATCAACAAGGGTAAGGGCAAGGCCATAATGATGGTACAGAAAGGAAAGGGCAAAAGGTTTGCCTTTTCCTCCAAGGGCAAAGGCAAGTCAGTTGCCAAGTCCAAGGAACCTGCCCTTAAGCCTGTTGGTGGCATTTCCAAAGGTGTGACTAAGGGTGAATGTCACTACTGCAGTCAGCCAGGACACTGGAGGAGGAACTGCCCAAAATATCTGGAGGACAAGAGGCTTGGAATAGTGATTCCACCACCACCAGGTATTTTTGTAGTAGATGTCAATTTAACTTTCTCTACATCGTGGGTATTAGATACTGGATGTGGATCTCATATTTGTCGAAATATGCAGGATCTAAAGAGAAGTAGGAGATTGGCTAAAGGGGAGGTAGATCTGCGCGTTGGGAATGGAGCAAAGGTTGCTGCGTTGGCCATAGGCGTGTGCGAGCTATCTCTGCCTTCAGGATTAGTTTTAGAATTAAATAATTGCTATTTTGTGCCTGCTATGAGCAGAAACATTATTTCTATTTCTTGTTTGGACAAGGATGGTTTTATTATTTCAATAAAGAACAATTGTTGTTCCTTTTATTTAAATAATATTCACTATTTTAGTGCGCAATTATTTAATGGACTTTATGTCCTTGATCTAAGCAATCCTGTCTACAACATTAATACCAAGCGGATTAAAATAAATGATTTAAATCCTGCTTATTTATGGCACTTTCGTTTAGGCCACATAAATGAGAAACGTGTATCTAGACTCCATAACGATGGATTACTAGACTCATTTGATTTTGAATCATATGAGACATGTGAGGCTTGTTTATTGGGAAAAATGACAAAGTCCCCTTTCAATAAGAAAGGTGAGAGGACTAGTGAGCAATTGGCGCTCATACATACCGATGTATGTGGGCCATTTGCCACGCCTGCCAGGGGTGGTTATGTCTACTTCATTACATTTACTGATGATTACAGTAGATATGGATTTGTGTCCCTCATGAGGGCAAAATCCGAATCCCTTGAAATGTTCAAAGAATTAAAGAATGAAGTAGAGAAGCAACTTGGCAAAAGTATCAAGGCTTTACGATCGGATCGTGGAGGAGAATACTTGAGCCAAGATTTTGACGACTATCTTAGAGAGTGTGGGATCGTGTCCCAACTCACTCCACCCAGAACGCCACAATGGAATGGCGTGTCCGAGAGGAGGAATCGAACCCTATTGGATATGGTTCGATCTATGATGTGTCAAACCGATCTTCCATTGTCATTTTGGGGCTACGCTCTATTAAGTGCAGCTTTCACCATTAACCGTGTTCCATCTAAGTCAGTCATGAAGACACCATATGAGATGTGGAGTGGGAGGCGTCCCACACTGTCATTCATGAGGATTTGGGGCTGCGATGTCTACGTAAAACGTTTACAATCAGACAAGCTGGGGCCGAAATCGGATAAGTGTAAATTTGTGGGGTACCCTAAGGAAACTAAGGGTTACTACTTTTACAATCCAACCGAGAACAAAGTGTTTGTTGCTCGGACCGGCGTGTTTCTAGAAAGAGAATTTGTCTCTAAAGAAGCAAGTGGGAGGAATGTAGAACTTGAAGAGGTTCAAGAACCACAAATCACTGAACCGATTATGGAACATGAACAGGAACCACAGGTAGTTGTGGAGCAACCTGTTCAGGTAACACAAGAGCTTCGTAGATCTAGTAGAGTGCGCCAGGAACCCGAGAGGTATGGACTTCTCGTAACCGATTTCGGTGACACGATGCTCATAGATGATGAGCCTACTACCTATGAGGAGGCCATGAGTGGCCCAGACTCTCAGAAGTGGCTCGAAGCCATGAGACCCGAGATGGAATCCATGTATGCCAACAAAGTATGGACTTTGGTGGAACCACCCGATGGGGCGCGGCCCATAGGGTGCAAGTGGGTCTTCAAGAAGAAGATCGACATGGATGGTAATGTGATTACATATAAGGGCCGATTGGTGGCTAAAGGATTCAGACAGATTCATGGTATTGACTATGATGAAACCTTTTCACCAGTCGCTATGACCGAATCCTTCCAAATCCTACTTGCGATTGCAGCATACCATGACTATGAGATTTGGCAGATGGATGTCAAAACAGCATTCCTCTATGGGAATCTCCTCGAGGACGTGTATATGATACAGCCGGAGGGTTTTGAGGATCCAAAGCAAGCCAACAAAGTCTGTAAGATGCAACGATCCATTTATGGATTGAAGCAAGCTTCTAGGAGTTCGAATCAACATTTTGATGAAGTGGTCAAAGAGTTTGGCTTCATCAGAAACAAAGATGAGTCTTGTGTCTACAAGAAGGTTAGTGGGAGCTCTGTAGCTTTTCTGGTCTTGTATGTGGATGACATACTACTCATTGGAAACGACATTCCCATGCTGCAATCTGTTAAAGATTGGCTAAGAAAGTGTTTCTCAATGAAGGACTTAGGGGAAGCAGCCTATATACTCGGTATAAAAATCTATAGAGATAGATCAAAGATGTTGCTAGGCCTAAGTCAAAGTACATATATTGACAAGGTGTTGAAACGGTTCAACATGCAAGATTCCAAGAAGGGATTCTTGCCCATGT
The DNA here is from genome assembly GCA_023055425.1 of Linanthus parryae. Lineage (NCBI taxonomy): Eukaryota > Viridiplantae > Streptophyta > Magnoliopsida > Ericales > Polemoniaceae > Linanthus > Linanthus parryae. Next base: position 102,153,069 of record JALGPY010000002.1, read on the forward strand.
CACATGGAATCACTCTTTCGAAGAGTGGTTGTCCTTCCAATGATATTGAGAAGGAACGCATGAGTAGAATTCCCTATGCCTCGGCCATAGGATCTATCATGTACGCCATGTTATGTACTAGACCAGATGTGTCATATGCCTTGAGTATGACAAGCAGATACCAATACAATCCGGGTGAGAGTCACTGGATTGCGGTGAAGAACATCCTAAAGTACTTGAGAAGAACTAAGGATGCTTTCTTGATATTTGGCGGTGAAGAAGAGTTGCGAGTAAGGGGTTACACTGATGCAAGCTTCCAAACCGACAGAGATGACTTTAGATCACAATCGGGATATGTGTTTTTCCTGAATGGAGCAGCGGTGAGCTGGAAGAGTTCCAAGCAAGAGACGGTAGCTGATTCTACAACAGAGGCTGAGTACATTGCTGCAAATGGCGCAGCAAAGGAAGCTGTTTGGATCAGAAAGTTTGTTTCTGAACTTGGGGTGGTCCCTAGCATTGCGGATCCAGTTGAGTTGTTCTGTGACAACACTGGGGCGATCGCGCAATCAAAGGAACCCAGGTCACACCAGAAGTCCAAGCACGTGCTCAGGAAGTTTCATCTGATTCGAGATATTATCGATAGAGGAGACGTTCGGATATGCAAGATTCCTACAGATGATAATCTGTCAGACCCGCTTACAAAGCCGCTCACGCAGTGGAAGCATGAAGGGCACACTAGGAGTATGGGCATACGAGATGCGCCAGATTGGCTCTAGTGCAAGTGGGAGACTGTTGGAATAGATGCCCTAGAGGCAATCTAGTTTAGTATGAATTATTTGTGGCTATAAATTCATTTATTATTTATTGGATATTCAATATAATGAAGTCCTTAGATTTACAATTGTGTTGTTTATCTTAAATATCCCTATTCAAGTATAATGATTAATGGGACAATCATCTATAGACTAGTATGGGGTTGGATTGATATGGAGATATCACGATCCAACACATAGGTGTGCATTAGGGAATGTTGCACTGGATTTACCCATCTCCGAGAAGGCTACATACACGTTATGTTGAGTCACAAGCGCTTCTCGCGGTGCAATGGTATTGTCATCCTTAGACTTGAAGTCACTAGATATTCTAGTTGTGGATTATTGTGATCTTGGTAGCGTTAAACGCTACACCGTAACTGGGTAGTTATAAAGGCGTGTACTGGATACAATAAGAAGCAAGCTTAGAGATCGTAGTGGACGTAGTTAGAATTTGTCCCTCCCACATAACGGGAGAAAATATCCGAGGCCACTCGAGGGATAGTGCTTATAGAATGTCTGGCCAGACTCAAATAAATTAATATGGGATATTGATGTTATTTGCACGAATAAGGCTATTCCCATGGATCGAGAAACTATGGATTGGATATACGAGTGTGACTTGTATGTCTCGTGTCCAATCCGGATATAGATACAAAGGAATGAGACAATTACTAAGGTTGTCGAGATGACTATTCTATTAGTTGGCTAGAATGGATGTTTTGCTAGAGACCGCTCCATATTAGCAAATAGTTGCTACCAACTAGATAGAACCTATGGGGTCACACGCTATATAGAGTTGAACTAGATTTGGGAATTAATTAATTGGATTAATTAATTAGAAGGATCACTTTGCAAACCCTTGCAAACATAGTAGGGACTAATTTGCAAGGAAGGGACTAAATTGAATTCTAGTAGGACTAGAATAAGTCCTTTAGGTAGTTAACAAGGAGTTGTTGGACTATATAAATGACCTTCCTTCCTTCCTTCCCACATAACTTATGCTCATAATTGAACATAACAAAGATTGGGAGAGAACAAAAAGAGAGAGAGCAAGCAACAAGGGAGCCGACCGCCCCCTTGCCGCCGCCCCGTCCCCGTCGGCCAAAGGAGGCCGAGACCCTCCTTTTGGGTCTCGTTTTGCGTGATTCTTCTTCCTCTTCCTCTTCTGGGCTAGCACCAAGGACTTGGGAGATCTAGGATCAACTCTAGGCGTGGATCAACCATAGAGAACGTGACATAATTCGCGTTTGAAGTCATCAAAGGAGATCCCTAAGGTGTGTTTATGATTTCTAACCCTTACCATCGTTATGTTTCTTGACTTGTTATCCTTGGAGGGTTTTGCATGGTCTTATGATTGTTTATGTTTCCGTTGCGCATCCATGAATCAAAACCCTACATAGAGAATTCTGACTCATGGAAGAGAAAGTGGAGTAGGAAAACTGGGTGGACAATATTGTTATCAATACATAGTCATGTCTCTATCTTCGTTTTTATGTGTGTGTGTGTGTGTGTATATATATGTATATGGAATTGATTCTTAAACAAGCTATTATTGGTGATTACAATGAACTTTTAGTTGGGGGAAATTTTTTTACCCCTCATTTATCAATTCAAAACATTTTCTTCTTCACATCTATTAGTTTTCATCAACTTATAGGGAATTGTGCTTACACCGGTCATCATTGATGCACCAAATTTTAGTTGGCATAACATTCTTATCCTTGTTTATTAATTATACTCATTTTCATTCCCATCAACTTACATATGCCTCTATGATATGTTACAATTTAATTTTATGGAAGGTTAGTTAAGGTAGTTAATATTGAGCCTCAACTATAAAATGAATAGAAAGCTTGTTGCAAGCCATCTCAGAAAGCTCAGAAAGAATTGCTCCCTACGGATCAAGATGATAACACTAGCTAGAGCAAGATGATAACACTATCTTTCTAGTTTATTAGGGTCCCTACAAACCAAATATAATTGTTATATGAATTTCGTTTCTTTGAATTAGGATTGCAACCGTCCAAACCGCATATTGCACCCTATCGTGTTAATCAGTTCGGTTTAGGTTCATAAAATTTTAAGGTGAAATTAAACTGTTCGGTTTAGGTTCGTAAATTCTAAACTAAAATTAAATGGCTCGGTTTTGGTTGCAGGTTTTTACAAACCGGCTAAGACTTTTGTTTCTCTTGTCCTTCCTTACAACATCAAATATACAACTATACTTCCTTATTTTTGGTCGGTTTAATTTTCCACCGAGGATAAATATAATCAACTCTAAATAAACGTTCATAAGAGTAAATTATAAAAACTAAGCCTCAAATATGACATATATTCACTTATATATCATAATACTCACTTATATGTCAGTAGTTGACACACTCTAATAATTGGTTGTAGTGAACCACATGGTGCTCTGTTGGAGCACTAAAAATTATATCGACTTATATGCCTATTTTAGAATCAGAAAAAATAGCTTGCTTGGTTATGAAGAATTTTTTGCGAAGATATTTGGTTGGAATTGCTTCGTTATTTGGTTGTTTGAGACTATTTGATATTGGGTTGATTCACCTGCTAAATAGATCATTCCTTGAACTTGTTTATGTTGAATTAGAACAAAAGTTTGAGAATCTAGGATGTGTGTGCTATTTTCTGATCCTCACAATGTTCTTCGATTTTTTTTTCTGTGTATCTCATTGGTACTTTAGTTGGAGAGATTGTTGTGTAGTGTCAGCTCATGCGCTTGCGATGGAATACATATAAGTTAACCATGAACTTCGGTATTGTTCATGATGACAATATTGGACTTGTTGGATCTTTCATTTAAGTTTACTATAGATTATTAGAGTGTTACATGCCAAGAAGTAGTTTGATTTCGTCAGTACATAGTAATAATTTTTGGAAATATGCCCTAGACGCAATTTATTTCTTGTGACATTTATGAATTTACTATTCATTATGTTATCGGTATGGAGATATTTTAACATGAATGAAGTCCTTAAAATATAAATGTTATATTCTTAAATATCCCAAGTCGATTATATTTATTAACAGGACAATCAACTATAGACTATTATGGCGTCTGATTGATATGGAGATATCACGATCCAACACATGGGTATGCATTAGACGTAATAGCATACTTGATTGACCCACTTACGAGAAGGCTACGTACAAGTTACGTAAAAGTTACAAGCGCTTCTCGTAGTGATAACGTTATTGCCATCCTTAGACTTGAAATCGCTAGATCCTCTAGTTGTGGAACATTGTGTTTTGACAACGTCAAACGCTTCACCGTAACTGGGTAGTAACAAATGCGTTAGTCATACACAATAAAGAAGCAAGGTTAGAGATGACGTAGATAGAATTTTTCCCTCCCACATAACGGGAGCAAATATCTATGGGCCACTCGAGGGATGGTGCTTATAAAATGTCTGGCCATACTCAGATAAATAAATATAGGATATTGATGTTATCTGCTTGGTTAAAGATTATTCCCATGATCGAGAAACTATGAATTGAATATACAAGTGTGAATTGTATGTCTCGTGTCCAATCCGGATATAGAGAGAAAGGGATGAGACAATACTTTCACAAGGTTTGTGAAAGTAATGACTATTTCTATTAGTTGGGTAGCATGGATGTGTTGCTAGATACCGCTCCATGTTAGTAAATTGTTACTACCAACTAAGTAGAAACATATGGGGTCACACGCCATATGGATCAAACTAGACTTGGGAATTAATTAATATGATTAATTAGAATGATCAAAACGCAACCACTTGCAAACTTAGGCCTCGCTTTCTTTACCTAAATTTAGGCGACTTTTTATCTTTTTTAAGTCATAAAAACAGTTCTACTCATGTCGTATTCGTTAAAATTTATGCCTGAAATTTTTTTTACCTTTTTATAAGACTAAAAAATGTTAGTTTTTCTAACTTCAACTTTTCTTTCTTTTTACTCCTTAAAACTACTTTTTAGGAGATAAAATAGAAGTTAAGTAAACAACCTTTTCTACTAAGAAGGTAACTAAAACTTTTTAGAAAACTTAGTAGACACAGAGTAAACAACCTTTTCTACTAAGAAGGTAACTAAAACTTTTTAGAAAACTTAGTAGACACAAAGTAAATAACCTTTTTATCTTTTTCTAAAAAAAGATAAAAAGTCGCCAAAATTTAGGTAAAGAAAGCAGGGCCTTAGTAGGACTAATTTGAAACGTGGACTAATTCATGTATAGACATGATTAAGATTTGTCAAGGTGAACTAATCCATGTGTAGACATGATTAGGATATGCAATTTTGACTAATCCATGTATAGAAATGAGTAGGACTAGTTTGAAACTAATCCATGTATAGAAATGAGTTGGACTAGTTCGAAACTAATCCATGTAAGGACATGATTAGGAGAGGGGCTAATATGTTGTTAACAAGGAGTTTTTGGACTTTATATATAGGCACTCCTAGATTATTCTCAACAAGAGTGTCGTAATTGTTATAACACTAAGAGAGAAAATCAAGGAGAGAGAGAAACAAAAGGTCTAGGCCGAAACCTAGACCCCATCCACCCCTATACTCGTCGGCCAAAGAGGAAGAGGCAGAATCTCTTCTTTGGTCTCCGTTGCGTGATTATTTTACTTCCTTCTTCCACCAGTTGCTAGCGCATGGCGTGGAGGAATCTAGAGCTTGATCATAGGAGTGGACTAGCCATAGAGCCGTGAATGCTTTTTCACGTTTGAAGTCATCACAGGAGACAAACAAGGTAAATCGTTACTTGAAGCTTCTCTATCATTTTGAATTCTCTTCCTGTGATCCTTGGTGGGTCACAATGCGGATCTTATATATTTAATTCTGCTGCAAAATCCGTTACAAAACCCTACAGTGGTATCAGAGCAACATGTCGTAGAGCATAATGTAGTTTATGCGTTACGATTATGTCTATTTTACACTTCAAATTGTTGTTTATTGCGTAAAACGGACAAATCAAGCATATTGATGCATGTAAATAATCAAACCAAATAAGATTTAATATTACTTGGGATGTAAGGATTAGTGAATTTGGATCACATAGAATGTGAAAATTTTGGATCTAGAAAAATAGGGTTTGGGCACAAGTTTGAAAAAGGTGTTTTTCAAATCTTGGAAACAACTTAACTTGGGCAACAAGGAAACAACTTCCTCAGGAAGTTCGGCCCACCTAGGGGACCGTCCCTCTCTCCTTGCCACCCAAGGAAGGCCACGAACAAAGGGTTTGGGCTCCCTAGCGCACGGCCTAGCCGTGTGGGCTAGGGGTCGGCCGACCAAAGGCCCGTGTGGAGGTCCTTTGATGGTTTGGCCATATTGATGGTAGGCCTCTTGGACCGTTTTGACCCTAGTATGTCCAAAATCGATTAAAATTGACTAAGCGCGTTAAAACTAGATTTTAATTGTTTATGTGCTTTTTGCATGGTGATTGAATATGGCCTTAGATGTGGATGTTGTGTATGTTTAAATTTTGTGGTTTGTTTACGGCCTGCGAGCTGATAAAATTAATGTAATAGTTAATTAGGTTTTACGGCCTGAAAGCCGGTCTTCTTCTCAAATTGTGAGATCTGTTTATTTAGTATAGATGCCAGCTAGTATTAGATAAAAAAGATTTTAGTCAAGACATGAGAAAAAGAAGCCTAAAGAATTAAAGGACCACAAAATGGAGAATTCCACCAGGCTAAGAAGCTATGGAGCATGGACCAAAAGATGGAGGCACATGGAGATGAGCTTGCTATTTTTTAGGGTTCATAGATATTCTCGTTGGCTTGAGAATATCTTTGTTTAGAGGCCATATCCATATCACGTTTAATTTTTGTTTGTGGTTGTTTATTTATTGTCTTATTATTTATTGTTGGTGTATGCTAGATGCATGCAAATTGATAATAACATAACTAACAACCCGGATCTTTTATTTGTGAGTTTTCCAAACTTAAAATAAGTAGATCAGTTGTATGGATCAGCGAAACAATTAAAATTGGAAAAGCAAAATCTCTCAATTTAAATATTTCGTTTTGCCTTCTCGTTACTTAAACACTCATGATGATCATGATTATCAAGCTCGTGTGTGCCAAATCAAGGAGACCTGGTTTTTCATGGTTGTGTTGCGATGACACAAACAAGTAATGTGCAATTGTTTAAGTAAGAGGTTGTACGCAACTAGGTGATTTTAATAAGATTAAAAGCCTAGAGGCAACCAATTGGAATTATCCATGGGATGGATAAATAGGAGTTATTTGCCAATTGAACCAAGAGCTACATACGGATGCAATTGGAATTTTTCCTACCTAAATAACTAATATTGGGTGACTTGCCAAAGTAAGCTCAAAAGAAGTGAAATATAGATCTTGGCCCACTAGAAAATATAATGATATTTTCCACATTAATATGGAGGGTTATTAATACGAAAAAAATAGTGGGAGCTATGTTTGACAATCTAAGTCCTTGTTAAATATAGTTATACATCACAATACTTTGCACAATTATTTTCTGTTGAATACCCATGGCATTAAACAAACAAACCGCAACTTTATGTCTTTAAGAAGGACAAGCTGTTTGAAATCTATTTTCTAGACTGGTATAAATTGAGAATTGTTCTCATATAAACGAAAAATATTGTACATTGCTGAACATAAAATTCTCCTTCCATAAAAAGCCAATAACACTAAAGCCTAATGGAAGGCACATCAAAGAATGGTTCTTCGGATGTAACTTGCCTCATGTCAGCTGCCATGAACTCTGAGCTTTGGAAGCAATATGAGAAACATGGAGGCGTATGATATGATCATACATTAAAAGAAGCTCTTTCATAGAGCGAGCTAGACATGAAAGGTTTCAAGTGTTGCTCCACTTTGTGTTTTACCATCTCTTGCTTAGCACTCGTCATGATCAAGATGGAATAAGTTCGGGCTTTCCAAAGAAAGGCGACTTGATTCATGAAGATATGAGGCGACGACACAGGCTAGTAATGTGTGATTACTGAAACAAGAGGTCATATGCAACTAAGCTAACTCAATATGATTGAAAGGTTAGGGAATGGGTTTTATCTATGAGATGGATAAAGAATAAAAGTTATTCTCCCAAGTGAACCAAGATGCAATTAATGTTTTGTTCAAAGGCGATTTACTCAATATGAATGAGAAATTCACACAAAAAGGGATAAGGTAAAACATGTTAATGGTTAACAACATGGGTAAGGGCAAAAGGTTTGCACCGACCCCATGAGTATAAAGCAAGCTTGTTGCTAAAAACAAATTGTCTTAAAGTCCCATAGGTGGTATAGAGGAAGATAGACTGCCGAAAGTACCTGGAAGGAAATAATAAAGGAATTATGAATTCTAATTTAGGTATTTTTGTTATAGAATTCAATGTGTCTAGCTCATCATCATGAGTATATGATACTAGATGAGGATCTCAAATTTATTGAAATGTGGAGGATCTTAAGAGATGTAGACAATTGGATAAGGAAGTAATAAACCTACACGTGGGGCAATGAAGCAAGGGGTTGCTAAATTAGCCGTAGGGAATTATCTCTACCTTTTTGAAATTGTTCATGAATTAGACAAAAGTGATTATGTCCCTGCTATGAGTAGGTGCATTATCATAGTTTCCTTTTTGGATAAGAAAGGCTCTCAATCATAATAAAGGACAAAGGTTGTTCCATTTCTTCTAATATGAATTATTATAATGCAATGTTGTCTAATGGATTGTATATACTTGATCATGTCAATTTCATCTATAACAATAATACCAAGAGATTTGCATAAAATGATATGAACCTCACTTATATTTAGCATTATCGTTTAGGCTACATAAATAAGAGATACATATCTAGAACTCCATAATGATGGGTTTATTGACTCGTTTGATTATGAATCATATGAGACATGTAAGACTTATTTATTGGGCATAAATATGATCTTTTTGGAATCATAATATTGATGTATGTAGGCCGCTAAGCACAAATGCTAAAGGTGTTTTCAGCACTTCATCATATCTACCGACGGCATCAGAGAAATATAGATTTGTCTATCTTATGAAGAAACAAATCAGAATCTTTTAAATTATTCAAGGAATTCATGAATGAAGTAGAGAACTATTTTGGAAAAAGTATCAAAGCTCTACGATATGATCGTAGAGGCGTGAGTAATTAAGCCAATAGTTTGAGCATCTAAAGGAGTATGGGATGTGATCCCAACCCACTCTACCTAGAACACCATTATGGAATGGCGTGTCTAAGAAGAGAGGTAGGAACTTCTTGAACACGGTTCGGTCCATGATGTGTCAAACAGAACTTCCAATTTACTTTTAGGGGCCATGTTATAATTACAACAAATATCGCCCTTAACCTTGTTCCATCCAAATAAATTATGAAAAAGACCATATGAGATATAGAGGAAGTGTCCTAATATGTCATTCATAAAGAATTTGGGTTATGCAGTTTATGTAAATAGTTTACAAATAAACTTGAACCCAAGTCGGATAAATGTACTATGGGCAATATCCTAAGGAAACAAAGGATATTATTTCTACAATCAAATCGAGAACAAATTGTTTGTTGCTCGACTTGATGTGTTTCTAGATAGAGATTGTCTCTAAAAGAAATAGTTGGAGGATAGTAGACTTGAAGGAGTTCAAGAACCACAATAGAACATTGATCCTTTTGATGGAACATGAGTAGGATCACAAAGGAATTGTGGAGAAACCTACTAAGGTAACACAAGAACCTCGTAGGTTAAATGTGTCAAGGAGCTAGTGAAATATGAATTTCTCATAGTCCATTGATGTGTTTCTCATGGAGATGAGCCTACAACCTATGAGGAGGCCACGAGTGGGCCACACTGTTAGAAAGGCCTTAGAGCCATGAGATAGCAAATGGGATCCATGTAGACTAACAAAGTATGGACTTTGGTGGAACCACCTGAAAAGGTAAGACCCATAGGGTGCAAGTGGGTTATGATGAAACCAACATGGATGGTAATGAGATTACATTATGGGACGATTGGTGGGTAAACGTTTCCCGCGAGTTCATAGAATGGACTATGACGAAATCTTTTCCCCAGTTGCAATGCCTAAATCCATTCGCATCTTGCTTGCAGCAATCTGTCTACAGATTGTGTCAAGCTTCTCGGAGTTGGAATCTAAAAATTAAAGATGAGATTAAATGGTTTGATTCCAGCAAAATTGAAGATGAAGCTTGTGTTTACAAGAAGGTTAGTGGGAGCACAGTTATATTTCTTGTCTTGTATGTGGATACATACTAATCATTGGGAATATTGTCTCTACTCTGCAATCTGTTAAAGATTGTATAGAGAATTGATTTTCAATGATAGGCGAGACAATCTATAAATTTATATGGAGATAGATGAAGATAGTGGTTCACTTGAGTCATGGTACATATATCGACAAGGTGTTGAAATGGTTCAACATGAAAGAATATGGATTCTTACCCATGTCACATGGAATTATTATTTGGAAGAACTAATTGTCTTTCCAATTAGATTGAGAAAGGAGCGTATGAATGAGATTCACGAGATACGCCATGTTATGTACTAGGACAGATGTGTCATATGGTATGACACAAAGATACCAGTCAAATCCAGGTGAGTGTCACTGGATAATTGTCAAGAATATCCTTAACTACTAAAGAAGAACTGAAGGATGAATTCTTGTTAAAAGGAGGATTGAAAGATTTTACTCTAAGGGGTTACAGTGATGAGAACTTCCAATCTAACAAAGAAGATTTCAGATTATAGTCAGGTTTTATTTGCACTAGTGGGAGGGACTGTGAGCTGGAAAGGTTCCTGACAAGATTCAGTTGCCGATTCTATCACAGAGGACTGAGTATATTAATTTATAATATGCACTTACTAGAAATATTCAATCTCAATCGATTGTGTATAGAGAAGATTGAATTTGTGCAAAGAACCAGCAACGTGTCTCGCCTACCATGCCCCCTGCACAGTGTAAGCATGGAGGGTCGCGCTAGATTCAATAGGCATATGATGGAAGAGATTGACTCTATTGCAAGGGGGAGAGTGTTGGAAATATTCCCTAGAGGAAATTTATTTCTTGTGACATTTATGGATTTACTATTCATTATGTTATCGATATGGAGATATGTTCACATGAATGAAGTCCTTAGAATATAGAAGTTATATTCTTGAATATCCGTAGTCGATTATATTGATTAATAGGACAATCAACTATAGACTAGTATGGGGTTGGATTGATATGGAGATATCACGATCCAACACATGGGTACGCATTAGTGGTAATAGCATACTGGATTGACCCACTTACGAGAAGGCTACATACAAGTTATTTAAAATTCACATGCGCTTCTCGTAGTGATAACGGTATTGTCATCCTTAGACTTGAAGTCGCCAGACCCTCAAGTTGTGAAATATTGTGTTTTGACATTGTTAAACGCTACATCGTAACTGGGTAGTAATAAAGGCGTTAGTCGGACACAATAAAGAAGCAAGCTTATATTTGGTAGTGACGTAGATAGAATTTGTCCCTCCCACATAACGGGAGAAAATATTAATGGGCCACTCGAGGGATGGTGCTTATAAAATGTCTGGCCAGACTTAGATAAATCAATAGAGGATATTGGTGTTATGTGCTTCGATAGGACTATTCCCGGGATCGAGAAACTATGGATTGGATATACTAGTGTGACTTTTATGTCTCGTTTCCAATCCAAATCTAGAGAAAAAGGGATGAGAAAATACTTGCACAAGGTTTGTCAAAGTAAAGACTATTTCTATTAGTTGGGTAGCATGGATGTGTTGCTAGATACCGCTCCATGTTAGTAAATTATTACTACCAACTAAGTAGAAACCTATGGGGTCACACGCCATATGGATCAAACTAGACTTGGAAATTAATTAATATGATTAATTAAATAGAATGATCAATATGCAACCACTTGCAAACTTAGTAGGACTAATTTGCAAGGTGGTCTAATCCATGTATAGACATGATTAGGATTTTCCAAGATGGACTAATCCATGTATAGACATGATTAGGACATGAAATATGGACTAATCCATTTATAGACATGATTAGGACTAGTTTGCAACTAATCCATGTAAGGACATGATTAGGAGAGGGTCTAATATATAGTTTATATGCAGTTGTTGGACTATATATATGAGCACTCCTAGCTTATTTTCAACAAGAGTGTCATAATTGTTGTAACAGTAGGAGATAAAAAGCAAGGAGAGAGAGAGAAAGACAAGGTCTAGGACGAAACCTAGACCCCATCCGCCCTCTCTCTGTCGGCCAAAGAGGATGAGGCCGTACCTCTTCTTTGGTCTCCGTTTCCTGATTCTTCTACTTCCTTCTTCCACTGGTTTCTAGCACACGACGTGGAGGAATCTAGATCTTGATCACAGGAGTGGACTAGCCATAGATACGTGAATGCTTTTTCACGTATGAAGTCATCACAAGAGACAAATAAGGTAATTCGTTACTTGAACCTTCACTATCACAATAAATTCTCTTCCTGTGATACTTGGTGGGTCATGTTGATAGAACCTTTTATGAGCTATTTATTATTGTTATTTTCCACATTATCATGAGATATTTGAGCTTAATTGTATAGAATATGTTGCGTTTTATCACTTGATGCTTAATATACACTATAATGTTAGGTCGGGCATTTCTATGCATATTTTGATGTAATTTGTCAAATATAATCGCTTGGTATGTTTGTTCATGTTGTCTTGGCAAGAACGGATTCTAACCGGTTGATAGGAACCATGGAACGAACTTCGGAAACAACGGGAGCTCAAGTGGAGTCAAGAGAAGTCGAATTGGAGGAGCTTGGATGACCAGTTTTCACTATTTTGATCATAGCTGGAGTTCTACAATTAATTTGGTAGTGAAACAGTGCGAAATGAAAGTAGACTCATAGAGCTTTCCAACGATATGTCACGGAGCTTAATCCGAGTACGGACGAAGAAGTTATGGCCCGGCGAAGTCAGGATCAGATTTTAGGGGGCTATTGTGCAATTACTGAAGACTTCTGTGGGTTATGATTGAAGAACGACCTTGGGACGGGAAAAACACAACATTCACGCTGGAGAGAGAAACGATCAAGGAGGAGAGCAAGGAGACTTCATTAGGAGCAACCTCAAGAAAGGAGAAGAGCCCGGATCGCGCCAATCATCACGATTTCTAGCGTTTGATCTATTTTCTCTCTAGCTTCTTGTATGAAAAATTTGAAACCCATGTTATCTTTTGCTATGAGTAGCTAAACTCATACCTAGGCATCTCATATGAGATCCTAGGGTTCATGTAAACGAATATTTTCCGGATTGAATCTAATTTCATGCTTTGATGATTTCTACTATTGAATAAGTTGTAGTTTCTTGATTCCATTAGTAATCCTAGTCTATTGACACGAGTAGGAGATGAACTAATAGTCATGAACTAGGGTTTTATTCCTTAGATGATTCATGCTTAATTGTTATTGCGTTCTAAACTAATTGTTCATGTACTATGTAGTTGAGTGCACGAAAGTTACTTAATCTAGCAAGATGATATGAACATCAATCCCAACCATTGAGACCGACAGGACAATTTTTAGGAGTGGCCATTGTGGGTAGGATGAGTAGGTTTATTCAGCTGTTCTGTGATACGGTGGAACGATAGGACTCGTTAGTATATCAGTAGAGATCCTGCTAGACCGGACCGGTAGACATAGGTGGATTGAAAGGACCCTAGGTGAACCGTGACGTAAAAAGACCTGAGACTAAGAGGAGATGGTCAATGCTAGTACCTGGCTTAGTTAGACTGAATTAATGTGTTATTCAGATTATCCGGAAATCGTTTACAGCCCTAGGTGATCTACGAGATTGCCTAGTTTCTCCATTAATCGATTAAGACTTATTCTTAGTTCACTTTTCTACTATTTCAGTCATTACGTACAGCCACTTGTTTGGGCCTAGAAACCTCACAACTCTCAACACTTTTTACCAGTTACTTAGTAAACTCAATTAATTCGTTAGTTAAAGCTTGTTACGAGCTTGTCCTCGTGGGATTCGACAACCCGAGTATTAAATATACGCACACTTTATTACTCGACCGTGCACTTGCGTATACACGTAAGAATACGTGTCAAGTTTTTGGCGCCGTCGCCGGGGACAGCGATAGATTATTTATTTAGGCGTTAGTTTAGAGTACTTTTCTTTTGGTTTTGTTTTATTTTGTTTCTATCTCTGTGTTTCACGGGTATCTTGTGAGTTTGTTTTCGCAGGGACACAGAAAGCAGGAGACGTAATGAGCATGTGGAGCGACGAGGATTATGAGGGGATCTCTGATTACCCCTAATTATGTGCTAAATTCAGAGTTTGACACAATGATGACACATGCTCAATGATTTGGTTCTACAAATGAAAGAAGGATCATAAGTATGAAGACGCATGCATATTCGGTCCACCACAACTTCATCTGTGTCACGAGGACTCATCAGCAAGCATGGCAGACTGGCACAATATTATGGGCGAGATCCAAGCACGCATCACAAGGATGTCGATTGTTACAGATGAGCCACAAGAGGAGCCTATTCCATACATTGAGCCCCTAATCGAGCGTCTATGGTCACCATCACAAGATGGTTTGGATGAACCTCATTGGCTACCAGCTGTCCAAGAGAAGAAAAGGACACTGATAGCTAGGATGGAGCGAGAACGAGAATCCGCATCCCCAGCTGCAGTCGTGGAAGAAGAGATACATGAGCCGAGCGAAGAATGCAGTGTCCATGAACCATTGGTGGACTCTACTATTTATGAGGACTCATACTCTGATTCAGACTGGGGTGGACTTGTGTGTCCAACAATGGAGGAGGCGATGCTCTCTGCAAGGAAACCTTCAATTATCTCACAGCCTTGGCATGATTGGGATGAAACCAACATTGGGAGCTTGTGGTGTGCTGATGATGAAGCTGGCGAAGAAATAGTGTCCATTATAGTTGAGGTAAAAGCCTCTACTTGAAGACTTTTCCATGTCTCATATAAATCAAGTCCGCAATGAGTTGAAAAGACTTGAGTATGGAGAATCTTTTGGGGAAGAACGTGATGGGAAACTTCCAATTTCTTGTTCTATTGGCTATCCTATTGACAATCTATATGCCATAGTCAAGGAGTTGGAAATCGTCAAGTGTGGGGGTGTGAGTGAAATGTATAAGTTCAATGAAGATCATTTAGTATTGAAGGAGTACTACTGGGATGATTTCATGGCCATAGATTCATTTAAGCCTAGTGGAACTTTGTGGAAGTTGATCAAGAGGATCAAGTGCAAGATAAAAAGAGTCGAATTCTACAATTGTTCACCATCTTCTTTGCACATGGGTGAGAAGAAAGTCATTGAGAAAAGATGGTGGAAGAAGAAGTGGAGAGTTAAGCATCCTTCACTATCCTAGACGGTTGAGGTAACCGTGTCGGGCTGTCGACCTTAAATTACAAGCGCTTCTTGGGAGGCAACCCAATGTAGAGTAGGATATTTTTTTTTTTTTTTTTTTTTTTTTTTGTATTTAGTTCTCCATACTTGATTGAGAGATGTGATAGAGAGCGGTTTAATATTTTCCATGAGTGTGTAGAACGCAGGTACCGAACACCCTTCAGATTCCCTTCTTGATGCACGTGCACTACATTGCACTCAAAACGAGGCACAACAAGCAATTTAATAATAGGAGCTTGGAAGAGAGGCTACTCGAGGTCGAGGAGTATCTATTCATTTATTGAGTATATTGGCAGCTAGGTGTGGCCCGTAGTTGCACGCATCAGAATCCAAAGAGGGATGAAAGAAAACACAAGTTTAAAGGCACGATTCTTGCGCTAGAGATCAATTTTGGAGAGGAGATTAAAAATTCCCCATAATTTGGGAATTTTTCATCATTGAATTCTACGTTCAATGACGAGTTCGTGAGCGCGAGAATCGAAGGAATCGGACACCGGATGAAGAAAATAGAGCAAAAACAAAAACCGGTAAGTTCCAGGGCATTTCGGGCCGAAATGAAATCATTTCGGGCCGAAATCCATTGATGTCGGGCCGAAATGAAAAGGGGGTTCTGTTTTGAGATTTCCAAAACATTTCAGGCCGAAATGCTCTGGAAGCTTCATTAATTGTGGGCATTTTGGGTATTGTGGGGCTAGTATTTAAAGACAAAAAATGGATTTCTCACACTCCCAACCCCAATTTCGGATCAAAACGCTCTTCTTCATCTTCTTCCTCTCAAACTCTCAAGAACACTCACACACACAAAACCCTAAACCTCTCCAAATCCAAAACTTTTTGGTGGATTTTGCTCCTTGCAAGCTCATCAGCAACATTAACTCGCGGAGTTTTGAGAGCTAGTGAGCGGTTTGAGTGTGGGGGAATTCAAAGAGGAAGAAATCCAAGAACTTAAATTGTCCAATTCATCGCTTTGGAGGGGGATTCGGCCAAAGCTCCAAAAGAGACTGTCAACGGGACACCAAGGAGCATAACGATGTAGTCTTTCTTCGACTTTCTTGAGTTTTCGGAAAATTTGGTCGACCGATTCGGTCTTTCTTGACCAATTTTCGCGAAACTTGTCTTGTAAGAACAGTACTCCGGGACCGTAGGTACGTTTTCTCTCTCTCACTTTAGAATTTTTGTCTAGTCACTCTATGTGAAGTGCCCTGCAACACTTGTAATTTTGTCATCTAATCCTTACACTTTGAGATCATGTCCTTTGGGGGTACACTTTAAATTCATTGAGGACAATAATTATCTCAAGTGTGGGGGGGGGGGGGTTACACATATCGTTACTAGCCTTACATTGCATAATGACACGATCCAACCGCAAGTGTACGGCTGCCGCGTGTAGTAATATCCGGTAATCCGGGTTTGTCGAACCCAAGGGACTTGTCGTGAATTAACTAAGATGATTAACTTCGTGTGGGCAAGCAATTGGATTGTTTTATCAAACAAATAATTTAAATAACAAATTGTTAAAATTGAGACTAATACGAGGGATAAGTATCAGGATATCTCTACGGGTCACTAGGTATTTCACACTTTGACGGATTTATGCTTTGTTAACACGATGATTCTTTAATCTAACTAAACGAGCACGAATGTGTTGAAGATGTCTCAACAAACACCAATACATAGACTAACAAAGCCGATTTCTCTAGCCTAATAAAGTTAAAGTATGCATTAAGATCATTAATCTACTCTTTGTTCTTAGCTAACTAGCGAGATTTATCAACCCTAGATACGGCTGTATTTCAAGATACCGGGCAAGAAACATTGATGTCTCTAATGTTCTAAGCCTAACTCAATCCTATCAATACGTCTACCGATAGCAAAGGTGAATTTAAGCGCATAAAATACACATAGCTAGCTAAAAAGTCATCAATTAAGCTCAAAGCATGAAATCAAATCCATAAATCACCAAACAAAGTGATCAAACCCTAGCTCCCTACGAGATACCATGATAAAAGTGTTTAAATACGCATATTCATGATCACAAATACAATAGTTTGTGTGATCATGTACAAAAATAAGGAAAAGATAAGAGTAGATGGATCAAACGGATGAATTCTCGCTTCCACGACGAACTCTAGCTCCAAGTTTCTCCTCAAATCTTCTTCTCTTCTTCTCCCTCTGTTCTAACCTGCCTTCTAGGTCTAAGAACTCGTTTTTCAAGGCCTGGGCACGATTTTTAATGTATCTTGGCCGAATTTGCAATTCGGCCCCCCAGCTTGCAATTCTCGGCCAGAATTCAAAAGCTGACTTTGCGCGGGCCTTTTCTACCTCATCCGGACTCCGGTTTTGGCCCATATTATATCGTTGGAAAACCCTGAATGTCTACTTTCCAATGGCATAGTACCTGATCCAAAATTGCATACGTAACTCCAGATACATACAGAAGAGTGCACACTGGTCCAATGATACTTTACCAGCTTTTCTTTGTTTTTGTGTCAACTTCGCCGGACCATATCCTTCTCGTACAAATTTTGATTGAGCTCCGTGAACTACCTATAAAAATATCTTTGAGTCTATTTTCAGTTGGCACCGGTCTCACTATAGCAGGTTTTGTAGAACTCAATATATCATCAAAATAGTGAAGGATGGTCACTTTTGCTCCTCTAACTTTGCTTCTCTTGCGTACTCTTTGACTTCCGAAGCTCGTTTCTTCTCTCCAATTTCTCTCCTCACGCAATGTTACTGTAAATAACAACACGAACACTAACGCGAAGATCAAATGTGACAAAATCATACAAATCATGAGTACAACTATTCAAGAAACGCCCGGATTGTACGTTTAAGCTCTAAAACATCATAAAACTCAATTTCTTCTCAAATAAGCCCGAAATTCGTCACTTTGCACCGAAACGCACACAAATAACAATATAAAGTGTATATAGGATGATTGTTATTAAGGAGTTATCATATACCCCCACACATTCCATTTGCGCGTCCCGAGCAAAGTCTCATCTACTGCATCTATCTGCTTACTAGCCAATGAGACACAAACGACTCAAACACGACTCTCAATACAACCATGCAGCAAGATGATGCAATGAAAATCTAGACTCGATCTTAAAACAAATATTTAAACACGAAATAAATTTTGTTTTTTTGCAAGAATAGGCAATCTCCCTGTCATTAACTGAAGATCAATGTGTAACTGAAATTCACATAAACGTAGCAAAAATTTGAAATCAAATTGATTCTATGCAAAAGCTCAATAAGGCGTCCACTTTCCTCCACCAATTCAAACAAGACACAAGCACGTCCTAAGCTCCATTGGGTCTAATCAAGCTCAAATTTCACTGTAGCCTTTCTTCGCCGAATCATCTGAGGTTTTCAGACCCTCTTAGCCTTTATTGCGTTTGAATGCAAATTGTCCCAGTGAAGGGAGTCACAACTCCTGTGAAATAAGGCTTGACTCTAGTTTTCCTCTCTAAGCTCTACTTGGATGTAATCCAAATTTTCCGTGTGACCGGAAGCACATTAGGTTGTTTCTCCTTGAAGCACAATTTTTTTTTTCTCATTTTCTTTTCTTTCCTCCTCTGTTTGTTTACATTCGTGCAGTAGTGCATAAAGAGCGTGGGCTTTTTCGGTTATATCTTGTGACCACCGTAAGGGATGGTGGTGTACGCCCCTCAACCTCACTTAGGCTGAGGCAACCGTACCACATGAAACCAACTCTACACGAAGGTCCACCCCAGATCAACAAGAGACCACAAGTTTTCACTTGAAAACAAAATATTAAGCTACAAGCAAAACTCAATCTAATTAGCACACTATAGGAAACTTAGGTATACTTTACATGTCATTCTTTCACAACTTCCAAAAATTCCCGGGACATCGTTAGTGAAACCTCTACACAAAATATTAAAAAATAAAAATTTCCCTACTACGACACTTCCTACTCAAAAGGATTCATTCACTAAGCTCTCTTCAGTTTCAAGATCCTCAATTGCCTCTTCTGAAAAAAAAGTTAAATTTCTATTTTTTATGGATTTTCTATTTTCTCATTTTTTTTTGTATTTTCATAAGTCCTAACTCTATATGCAAGGCTTAGACACGAAAATCGAAAATTCACACTACACAATTCAACTCTTTATGGTTGGTAGACTCAATTATACCAAAGTGCAAACAGAATATAAACTAGACTACACAATACGACAATATAAATTAAAACTCACCATAAACCACAACACTAGCTCACAATACAATCTAAACACATCCTACATGTCACTGGCTATGCAAGACAATATGGCTAGCAAACAGTTAAACCACCCCACACTGAATGCTTCGTTGTACTCAACGAATTTAGAGATTAAACATAGGACTCAGCAATCAATGCGGAAGGCCAGTAGATGAGATGGAGCTATGGCATAATTATATAACATAAACACAAAATTTAGTAAGAGAAAAAGATACTCACAACCACCTCAAGGGTGGGGACGAAATCACGCCAAGCAGTCCCCAAGCACAGTAGTGGTGCCACCATGCTCCTATACAGTCAATGTGTACTCGCACACCGGGGTCGACTGCCCTCCTCTACTAAAATCCATGTCTGAAGAATCCCCAGCTCGTTAATGCAAGCCTCTGTGAAGGTCATGTGTGCCATCGCACACCGGGGTAGATTCTCCCATAATCTGCTCAAATATGTCACTTGGAAAAACACCATTAGTCCCTCTCTCTCTCATCTCTCCAAAATAACATAATAAAATTACTGACACTAAATCAAATAAATAGGTTGGGTTGCCTCCCAACAAGCGCCTTGTAATTTAAGGTCGACGACCCGACCCAGTTACCTCAAACATGATTAAGGCAGCTTTTCTCTCCACTTCTTCTGCTTCCACCATCGCTTATCTTTTTGTCTCTTCTCAGGCAAGCATGCATAAGTCAATGGCAAGAAGAAAGAAAAGTTGTTAGCCGCCACATGCCTTGTTTTACCTTTCCTCTTATTTTTTCTTCTTCCAATTCTTCAAAACTACATCCGTCGAAGATTGACCATTTGAATCTAGAATCTCAAGTGGAACGGCTGCAACTCTGAGTTCTGCATTTCCTGCTTCCTTCCTTAGCTCTTGTCTCGGAATCACAGGTGGTAAATCATGGATTGCATAAAACAGGGACCTTTGGTATTCCTCATGCGATTTTCCCAATTTTATAATCTCCAAGAGATATGGATGAGGCTGAGGAACTTCTTGATACATGTCCATGTGAACCTCTCCGTGCAATAATTTCTTAGCTTCATGGCTTTGTTCCTTAAATCAAATATCTTCAATGGGACATAAGCTTGCGATGTCCACACTCTCCCATTCATGTCATGACTCCGGAATTATGCGAGGCACAAGTTGTATAGGCTTCACAATATCATCCCAATCTGAGTCTGAATCTGAGTCTGAAGTAGCCCGAGGACCTATTACTTCATGATGAACAACATTGTAGACATAGACCTCTGGGGGTTCTTCGTCTTCCTCTTCACACTCCTCAACTAAGTCAGTAATGATGCTACTTGGCCCATCGTCATTATCTGCATATGCCAATGCACTCGAAAGTTATGCCAAGTGTTGTCCCTTCAGCTCGAGAGTTTCATCCATCCTATTAATCCCTTCCTCCATTCTGTCCATACTAGCTATCATGAGCTTCAATACTTCTTTAATATGCTCATCTTCTTGATTGAAAGGAGGAGTGGTGTACATATCTCCATAGGAGTAGTACGGTTGGTAGACTGGAGAATGCCCATAGTAATTCTGCCCCCACATGATCACCAAGATACCTGCACAATAATTCGCTAGGAAGCAGGTGAGATCAACAAATAAATAAGCAAAAGAAAAAAATAAAATTCCCTAAAGTTAATAATTCTAACTAATTCAACCGAAGTCCCCGGCAACGGCGCCAAAAACTTGACACGATCCAACCGCAAGTGTACGGCTGCCGCGTGTAGTAATATCCGGTAATCCGGGTTTGTCGAACCCAAGGGACTTGTCGTGAATTAACTAAGATGATTAACTTCGTGTGGGCAAGCAATTGGATTGTTTTATAAAACTAATAATTTAAATAACAAATTATTAAAATTGAGACTAATACTAGGGATAAGTATCACGATATCTCTACGGGTCACTAGGTATTTCACACTTTGACGAATTTATGCTTTGTTAACACGATGATTCTTTAATCTAACTAAACGAGCACGAATTTGTTGAAGATGTCTCAACGAACACCAATACATAGACTAACAAATCCGATTTCTCTAGCCTAATCAAGTTCAAGTATGCATTAAGATCATTAATCTACTCTTTGTTCTTAGCTAACTAGCAAGATTTCTCAACCCTAGATACGGCTAGTGTGTATTTCAAGATTCCGGGCAAGAAAAATTGATGTCTCTAATGTTCTAAGCCTAACTCAATCATATCAATACGTCTACCGATAGCAAAGGTGAATTTAAGCGCATAAAATACACATAGCTAGCTAAAAAGTCATCAATTAAGCTCAAAGCATGAAATCAAATCCATAAATCACCAAACAAAGTGATCAAACCCTAGCTCCCTACGAGATACCTTGAGAAAAGTGTTTAACTACGCATATTCATGATCATAAATACAATAGTTTGTGTGATCATGTACAAAAATAAAGAAAAGATAAGAGTAGAGGGATCAAACGGATGAATTCTCGCTTCCACGACGAACTCTAGCTCCAAATTTCTCCTCAAATCTTCTTCTCTGCGTCTCCCTCTGTTCTAACAGGCCTTCTAGGTCTTAGAACTCGTTTTTCAAGGCCTGGGCACGATTTTTATTGTATCTTGGCCGAATTTGCAATTCAGCCCCTCCAGTTTGCAATTCTCGGCCAGATACGTCCAAAAGAGTGCACACTGCTCCAATGATACTTTACCAGCTTTTCTTTGTTTTTGTGTCAACTTCGCCGGACCATATCCTTCTCGTACAGACTTTGATTGAGCTCCGTTACCTACCTTTGGAAATATCTTTGATTTTAATTTCAGTTGGAACCGGTCTCACTATGCAGGTTTTGTAGAACTCAAGATATCATCAAAATAGTGAAGGATGGTCACTTTTGGTCCTCTAACTTTGCTTCTCTTGCGTACTCTTTGACTTCCGAAGCTTGTTTGTTCTCTCCAATTGCTCTCCTCATGAAATGTTCCTGTAAATCACAACACGAACACTACCGCGAAGATCAAATGTGACAAAATCATACAAATCATAAGTAAAACTATTCAAGAAACGCCCGGATTGTACGTTTAAGCTCTAAAACATCATAAAACTCATTTTCTTCTCAAATAAGCCCGAAATTCGTCACTTTGCACCGAAACGCACACAAATAAAAATATAAAGTGTATATAGGATGACTCTTATTAAGGAGTTATCACATAACCATGTTACATATAGATTAGTGAGTCAGTTTTGCAGATAGAGTTAGTCCTTAGGATTGCATGTGCACGTTTCCGTATTGCATTGTATATATTATTTGTGCACGTTTAATTATTGAGTCCACCTACCCAAATGTTGTTAGTTAATCGAGTTGGCCCAAGCATATAGAATTAGGAAAAAAAAACTAAAAACAAGAAAAATCCTAAAAATTGAATTTTTTTGAGAAGGGCCAATTGAAGAGAGCGAGCGTGGAGAGGGCTCAATGATATAAATTCCCTAGAAAGGCCAATTGAAGAGAGCGAGCGTGGAGAGGGCTCAATAAATGGAACTTCATGAAGACCGGGGATATGAGCTATGAATCTTTTGATCACATCTTCACATTTGTGGCCGCGTGAAAGGCGTTGCACCAAGATTGAGGGAATGAGGGCCGGAGTAGTGAGATTCAATGGGGCTCCTTTGATTTTGGTGAGGGAGTGTGAGAATGGGTTTTTGTGAGTTGTATCATGACCTCTAGGACCGCGCTTCTAGATATCCTATCCTACCCGTCCTAAGCCGCCAACAATTGAAACCCGTGGATAAATAGCTCAGATGGTAGGGGTATGTTTGATGAGTGTGCGGAAGCAACTTATTTTGTGTTCGTGCCCGTTCTGTCTGACGAAACTGGCCGCAAGTTCTACCGATCACCAAAGTTATATAATCTTTTAGGGGATATGAGAGCCTTATGACATGCCGGTATTCTTTTCGAGTTTGCCCAAACTTCAACCAAAAATAAAAAAAGATGTTCTTTACTTTATTTTAATGTACATAATCGAGTTGCATTGTTTATAGTCATGTAGATTGCATAGTCTGGTGTTTGAGTCGGTGTGTCCAAGGCAAAGTAAAGATATATGTGACTCTCGAAAGAAAGTGTTGCTCGGGACGAGCAAGAAGGTAGTGTGGGGAAATTTGATAGAACCTTTTACGAGCTATCTATAATTGTTATTTTCCACATTATCATGAAATATTTGAGATTAATTGTATAGAATATGATGCGTTTTATCACTTGATGCTTCATACGCAATATAATGTTAGTCTGGGCGTTTCTATGCATATTTAGATGTTATTTGTCAAATATAATCGCTTGGTATGTTTGTTCATGTTGTCTTTCCAGGAACGGATGCTAATCGGTTGATAGGAAGCATGTAACGAAATTAGGAAACAACGGGAGCTCAAATGGAGTCAAGAGAAGCCGAATTGGAGGAGCTTGGATGACCAGTTTGCACTATTTTGATCATATCTGGATTTATACAATTAATTTTGGAGTGAGAAATGTTCCAAATGA
The DNA here is from genome assembly GCA_023055425.1 of Linanthus parryae. Classification (NCBI taxonomy): domain Eukaryota; kingdom Viridiplantae; phylum Streptophyta; class Magnoliopsida; order Ericales; family Polemoniaceae; genus Linanthus; species Linanthus parryae. Next base: position 102,177,086 of record JALGPY010000002.1, read on the forward strand.
AAGTATACTAAGATATCTTTCCAACGATAGGTCACGGAGCTTAATCCGAGTTCGGACGACAAAGTTATGGCCCGGCGAAGTCAGGAGCAGATTTCAGGGGGCTATTGTGCAATTACTGAAGACTTCTGCAGGTTGTGATTGAAGAACGACCTAGGGACGGAAAAAACACAACATTCACGCTGGAGAGAGCCACGATCAAGGAGGAGAGCAAGGAGACTTCATTGGGAGCAACCTCAAGCAAGGAGAAGAGCCCGGATCGCACCAATCATCACGATTTCTAGCGTTTGATCTATTTTCTTTCTAGTTTCTTGTATGAAATATTTGAACACCATGTTATCTTTTGCTATGAGTAGCTAAAATCATACCTAGGCATCTCATATGAGATCCTAGGGTTCATGTAAACGAATATTTTCCGGATTGAATCTAATTTCATGCTTTGATGATTTCTACTATTGAATAAGTTGTAGTTTCTTGATTCCATTAGTAATCCTAGTCTATCGACACGAGTAGGATATGAACTAATAGTCATGAGCTAGGGTTTTATTCATTAGATGATTCATGCTTAATTGTTATTGTGTTCTAAACTAATTGTTCATGTACTATGTAGTTAGTGAGTGCACGAAAGTGACTTAATCTAGCTAGATGATATGAACATCAATCCCAACCATTGAGACCGACAGGACAATTGTTAGGATTGGCCATTGGGGGTAGGATCAGTAGGATTATTAAGCTGTTATGTGATACGGTGGACCGAGAGGACCCGTTAGTATATCAGTAGAGATCCTGCTAGACCGGACCGGTAGACATAGGTGGACTGAAAGGACCCTAGGTGAGCCGTGACAGAAAAAGACCTGAGACCGAGAGGAGATGGTAAATGCTAGTACCTGGCTTAGTTAGACCGAACTAACGTGTTATTCAGATTATCCGAAAATCGTTTACAAACCTAGATGATCTACGAGATTGCCTAGTTTATCCGTTAATCGATTAAGACTTCTTCTTAGTTCACTTTTCTACTATTTCAGTCAGTACGTACAACCACTTGTTTGGGGATGGCAACCTCACAACTCTCAACACTTTTTACCAGTTACTTAGTAAACTCAATTAATTCGTTAGTTAAAGCTTGTTACGAGCTTGTCCTCGTGGGATTCGACAACCCGAGTATTAAATATACTCACACTTTATTACTCGACCGTGCACTTGCGTATACACGTAAGAATACGTGTCACTTGTGCGGATCTTATTATGTAATCATGATGCGTAATACGTTATAAAACCCAACAATACTAAGCATTGACATCCACGAATTGTAGAGATGGGTAGTGTAGTACCTGTCATAAAGATGATGGGGTATCAGAGCATTCCCTCTAACCTAGCACAATTGGGATTCTCCAAGCATGAGTGGAGTGACCTCGAGGCGTTGAGGAAGAAGTTAGAAATTATTCTTTCATGGGAAATGAGGATAACTACTTCTTTTGAAAGGGTATAGGGGATTGGTTGGTCCTAGGCATGAGAATCTATTTAGTGTTCCAACAGAGCACCACGTGATGCTCTACAACCAATGCGTGTATGTCAATAACTGAAAAATTGTAAAAGTGTTGTATTAGAGATCATGGCCTTTCCTATGGACCTAAATCCAAAGTTTGTTAAGCTGATGACATGAATGAAGAGATAGCAATATCAGTTGGATTCATATGGAACTTCCAATCTTAGTCGTTCAGGTATTCAGTGGGCGCTTATGCAATTTTATATTTGTTTCTTAGTCGAAGATGTCGTTTGATCTCTTCTTTTTGTTTATAGTTTCGTTATCAATAATTATCACGTGGCTCACTTCTATTGGTAAATGGCTCTTTCGTTAGTTGAGAGGTTTGACATGATTTTTCCCTCTTTTTTTCAGTAATTAATTTTGGAGTTTTCATAAAATGAGAATGAATTCCTCTATACTTTCTATCTTCATTGTTTTCTCTTTCGTTGTTTCTCATTCACAATCTAGAGTTTGAAACCCGAGCTGCATGCATGAATCTAGATCTTCTTCAATATGGTATCAGAGCCAGGTTGGCTGCTGATTTGATGTTTAAGTTGAGGTTTAGATTGTAAATCTTTACAATTAAATTTATATCTTAACGCGGTTGTGAATCGGGATTTTAGATGGCGCTTAACGACATAGAAATTTCTAAATCTAGACATGTAGGGTTTTGGCGCAGGTTACACAGCGGAAATACAATTTTTTTTTGCCCAAAACTCACCAGGATTACATGTGAAGCATCATAAGATGATGAAGGCGAAGGGTTATCTTTGTCATTTTGATGATCACTGCGCATAAGTAGTGTCTACGCCTCTACTGGTATCCACACCGTAGGATCTGCCAATGGAACTTCCTCTACTTTTCGTGCTACCGATGTAGAAGAAGGAGGAGCAATCAGGAGGCTTGATCCAATCAAGCTTACGCAGCAATGGAGGAGGAGAAAGGGGGGCACCGCTCTTTGTGCAGTCGGCCTTAGGGGGTTCGACCTCTCCCCCCCTCTTTCTCTCTCTCTCTCTCTCTCTCTCTCTCTCTCTCTCTTTTTCTTGTGTTGTACATTAATTTTCATTAGAACTGAACTGTTTTATAATTAATAAGTATTTTTTAATTACAAAAATACCCCACTACTAATTAGATCTAACATCTTGGATTGACTTTCGTTTTAGTCTAGTTTGATATTTAGTCCAACTAAATATGCATGTAGTTGCATTTAGATCCCTGATTCTATGCCGTTAATTAGTCCAGCTAGTTAACATCTACATCCAATCAAATCCTTTGATGTCTAACCCTGCATGTTCCTATTACGTTGACACTAACAATAAACATTGAGCGGTGTCTAGAAACACATCAATGCTACCCAAGCAATATGAATTGTCTGTGATTTGACAAACCTATGTGACAAATGTTACCGTGTTGTATAGTCCCTTTGTCTAAATATCTGGATTGGACACGAGACACGAATGTCACACTCGTATATCCAATCAAGATTTTCTCGATATGTGAGTAAAATAATCCGAACAGATAACATCAATATCGTATATAGATTTATCTGAGCCTGGCCTGTAATTTTCTTAAGTCCCACTCATCGGTTGGCCATGGATTTATACTCCAGTTATGTAGGAGGGAAACATCCTCTCTACATCACTACCATCTCTCCTCTTTCTTCATATCTTGCCCGATTATCGCTTTTATAGTTACCCAGTTACGGTGCAAAATCTGACGATATCAAAACATGATCATTCACAACTAGAGTACCCCGTGATTTCAAGTAAAAGTAACACAACACCATTGTCACTACGAGTAGCACTTGTGACATTCACATAACTTCCGTTTAGCCTTTCCGTGGCGGGTCAATCCAGTATGCTATTACACCTAATTCACATCCATGTGTGAAACTGATTTCTTCATATAATTCTATCGACATACTAGTCTCGATGCATAGCGATCGTCCTATTAACCATTATACTTGACCAGGGAGAGTTTAAGATAACAACAATTACAATCTAATGACTTCGTTATATTAATATCTCATATCTAATACAACAGTCTAGCCAAAACAATGTTCACACTAAAATAGATTGCCTCTAGGGCATACACCAAGAAGACATGGCTCATCATCTGGTTGGGATGGAACTTCACCTTATTTTATCCCTGCACGATTTTCAACTCAGTTATTATTATCAATAGCTAAGCCCTAGATCTCAAGAACGGAGAGTTCACGTACTCTCTTACAGCTTGTGGTTCTCACTAGCCTATCTACTACCTGCTCTAGCTAACTGATTCAACAAGAATTCCTTATTGTTCACTTGAACAGCTCACGAGAATAAGATGTAACAAGCATGATATAAATGGTATACAATTTTAGATCAGAAAGAAGAACACTGAGAAATGATGAAGCAGTTGAATGTGCAGTGATCTTCTGAAGAGTGGATTGAGTGAAATGGATCTTCTTCTGTGTTGCTTGTAAATCATGGGAATGTCCGTGTCTTTGTTTTCTTGTGTCTCTTTCAAATTCTTCATTTATTCCCTCTTATGCAGCTTGTTTGAATTGCAGATCTTCAAGATCTTCTCATAACAAACTTCCTAAAAATCAGCTGCAAATCTTGACTTGTCTAACAACTCTTCCAAACGGCTAGTTGCTCAATTTATTTACTGATATTGACTTAATCTTGTAGCTTTGTATGTTAGGAAGGTCGATGCATATTTTCATAATCACGGAATCAATCTATCAATCCAGTTTCATTTTCTGCGAGAACACAGTTTAAGGAAATTTTTCCTGCAAAATACGCAACAACTTATCCCTGCAAAAACATGTTTGAACAGATTGATTAGACATAGTTTAGATCATCAAAATATTTTGTCTTTCATCATAAAATAACACATAATCAAGTATAGGGGTTTAGGAGTCATATTAGAATCAAAAGCTCCCCCTAAGTTCATGTGTATACTGCACTGTATATTTCAAACCTCTGAAAACATTTTCAAGGCCTTTAAACAGCTGTTTCAAGCCTTTGAAACAAGCTGAACTTACAATCTCCTCCTTGATGAAAGGGAAAACCACAATCCTCTTAAGAACTGGGTCTCTGCAAAAAATATTCATTTGACCATAGCAGAGTAATCATGAAGATATACTGTAACACAAAATATCCATAATAATCCAACTTATTAAGCAGCGAAATCCAGCAAATCCTACTGATCTAAACCAGATCTCTAAGATAGCTAAAAATTATAAAAAACACAAAAGCATACCTAAACTTCTCTCCCTTTTGACTTTCATCAAAAAAAATGAGAAGATGTTGGATCAAAGACTGGAAAACTTAAAGCAGAAATAGAATTTTTAAAAGCAGAAATTAAAGAATTTGAAAAGGAATTCAAGACCTTGAAAAGATAGAAAGAAGAGGCAAGAATTAGGGGGTTGGGTTTTCATCTCCCTTTGGCTCTGCATCTTCTTCTCCACTATCTCCTTCATCATCCTCATCATCTTTTTTTTCTTCTACTTGAGCAAATTCTGTACCAGTATCACCAACCACATCTTCATCAAAAAATCTAATTCAGTCCCTATCTCTGGAATGGATGCGTTACTTTTATTCTTCTTAAGATCCTTGATTGACATCCATGAGTCTGGACTGTCAGCATCACCTTGTTCCTGTTCTTCACCATCCCGTTCTTGAACCACTTCGTTCACTCTGTCCACTACCCCTGCAGCCTCATCCTTAATAGAATGCTCACTGAATAAGTCTTTGGTTGAACCAGCCTTCTTGGACCTTTCTACAGCCTGAGAGACTTCCTCTTCCACATGGATCGCATTGATGCTTTTGAAGATATTTTCAACCATGTACCTCACTTGCTTAAACTCAGTGCCAAACTCATGCTGATTTTCCTTCAACTCATCCATATCCTTATCCAGAACATCAAGTCTTTGGAATACCATGGAGAGGTCTTGGTTGAGAGGGTAGGTTTGAAGGAGTGGTCAAGGACTTGTGTTTTGGAAATTTCTTGGATTGCAACTCTTCTTCAGACAGATCAGAGTATAACTTCCAATTACCCTCACTGGTTTTCATGATTCCAATCCTCTCAAAGGCTTTTTTATCAAGCATACCAAAATCAGTTGTAACAGTTTCCTCTTTGTCATTTGGGACCTCAAGGTGTTGAAAGAACACATATAGCAGGTGGGCATAAGGCAAATGGTGCTTTATTTCCTTGGTTTGGGAATAAAGCATACGTTCCATCACAATTGAAGGAAGATCAATCTCATACCAATGCATGATAAAATACATCAAGTATAACACCCTATTAGTCAGCAACTCTTTGGAATTCTCCTTAGGCACTACACACCTCATTAAGATGGTAAACAAGACTTTGGTTGAAACAGTGCGGGATCTCGGTTCAGGGTTAATGCGACAATCGATTACCAAAAGTAGATTATCACTTAGAGAGATTACATTTCATTTAGTGTATACAACTAATCTTGTCGAAATAAGTTTGAAAAAAATAAAATAAAAAAGTGAGTGATATTCTAAGTAATCTAACTTAAGCCCGCAACTTCGTCTCCATTCGTGTTCCCATTGCCCCACCTTGATTGTTGACATGCGGTTTTAAAATGGCAAAACTCGACGCAGATTTGAAGAAAGTGATCAGTAAAAACTGAGTAAATACACACTGCGACATGTAAAGCAACGAGTGACACACAAGCATGAGTTGAAATAAATAAAGAGATTTGAAACATTAATAAGTAAAATTGTTGGGAGTTTATGAAAAAAGTATAAGTATTCGCATATCAAGTACTTCTCATCTTTAAAACATCAGTAAACCATGAGTATTCTAGATATTCTTAAATAAGTAAAATATCAACGATAAACAAGTTCATTTGAACTGATAATGATATTAACTCACGAGGACCCAATTCTTTTCAACTCATTTAATTTGATTAATGCATATCCAGAGCCACAAACAACTTCAATTGAGTATTCAACTTTCTTTCAAGTTCAGTTAACCGTTAAGTTTAGCTGAGGCATGTCTAGAGCCACCAGCAGGATCGATGTAGACAGAGGGATCACGAAGTAATCATAAAGGGTTCCTTCTAGGGTCTATCGAACCCTATTTAACCCGAGCGTTAAGGGAGCCCATTCATCAACCCCGCCCACAACATAAGCTACAAGGACTTAAGTGTCGACACCCCTATACCGTAGTGACCCTTACAAGTATAAGTAGCCCTCTATAGCTCTACAAACCCATTAGCCTCAATACTTTAGAAACTTTTGGCTCATCGGGGGCGGATTTGTGAACATTAAAGTTCTATCCAATAGTATGAAGCATTTCTTCAACGGCAGTAGCCATAAGTAACGGGAGGATCGCTTGGCGCCTCCGGCCGGAGAGGTATCTTATTACCTTTATTTCTCATAACTAAAGTTGGTATACAATCTTCACAAGTCATTTCTAAGAGTTCTCAGTATAAATCAATAATCGGAATTTTTCAGTATAAATCATGATTTTCATACTCTTCAAGATAAGAAGATATTCATCTAAAACGTCACACACACGGGCACAATTTGATAATTAAAGTTCGCACACATGTATTTTATTTATTCTCTTTACCATAGAAAAAATCAGATTATCAACTTATCACAAGTAAAGTTCCAAGACTTAAAAAGAGTATTCAATTTATATCCAAACAATTTCGAGTATTGAATCATGCTTTGCATACTTTTTCAATTAACAACATATTCATTTGACTAATCACACATACACTAAAATTTTGTTAATTAGGAGTCGCACATATGTACTTACATTTGAGATGAAGCACAACAAAAATCAAGAAACTAATCCTAGCACTCCAACGACAACCGCTCTCTCCTACGAGGTCGATGTCTACAATCACACGTATAACGTATTCGTTACAACCAATTTATACATCGCTAATAAAAATGCAACCCTACATGAAACATAGTCCTATATGTCACAAATGCACATATAATTATGTTCACATGTCAAAATAAATCCAACATAACACTTAAAACTTCAAAAACTCAAGTTTTCTAAAAAATGTGAAACTACAATTCTGGACAAAATTGTAGCTCTGACATTGGAGGCATATTTACCATATCGAAGAATCTCCCAAAATCTTGAAAACCAATTTAAAATAAACCTACATGTGTCTAGTTTCAGAAACATCAAGAAAATCCTGCATAACGATCATAAAACTCAATCTACAAAAATAACAAATACTGCTATGCAGAGAAGAGTTTGGCAAAAACTTTTAACTTTGCAAGATGATTACTACCACTTGGAGAATATCAATAAAGCTCATCTTCTCTAGAGTTGAATCTCAAAGTGTCTAGTTACAACATAAGAAAGATGAAGTGCCAAATATTTCTGAAAATAGGGTTTTTGATAAAAATGTCAAAACTAGTCTAGAAACAGAGTTTCAGAAAACATGCAAGTTTAAATGACCATATCTTGTTAACTAAGGATGCTATGAAGATAATTGTTATCTCAAAATGACCCTATCTGAGTCTAATTTCACAAAATGTAAGATTTGTAAATTCTACAGATATAAAATATGAAAATATGCTACGTTTTTGACAAACTGGTCACATTGTAAAGACATGCAATTTTCACCTAGAACAGTCAAAACATGATCAATCCACTTCCATCATACATGCAACTTGAGAAATATATTTTTATACTCAAATACAACCAATTAGACATACAAAAAGATATCAAACAAGAAATTTGAGGAATCATGTAAATAATTTGAAAGAAAACAAGTTTAAACTCTCCAATTCGTGTTCTAGACACACATGCAAGAAAACATCAAGAAGTTTTCTATCATGATGATGAAAGTAACATCAAAATGCACAAATTGAAAGAGGAATTAAAGCTTACAAATTAGCTTTAATAGTTTCATTTGGGAAAATGATGGTGCTTGGAGAAGCTTGTAATCCTTGGGATAGCTTGAAATTCCTTTAATGGGAGAATTTTTCATGAAAGAGGAAGATGATGAAGAAGAAGAAGATGATGATGATGATTATGATGGTGGTGTCTCTGTGTGGTTCGACCAAGATGAGTGATAGAGAGGTACTAGAGAGTGAGACAGTGATATACGAGTGGTGGAAATTTATAGGGAGTTGGTGGTGATGTGTGGAGATAATGTGCGGGTGATTAGAAGCTTGTATGTATAGAATATATGTGATAAAGAGGATTTGAATATAATAATATAGTTGACTCATTAGTGAATGATGGCTCAAGTAAATATTTTTGGTTGGAAGACTCATTAGTTGGGGTAGAAATTATAAAATAAACAAATGAGGGGTTGATATATAAATATTAAAAATAGAGTGTTATCACAAAATATCATATACAAGAGGGGTATTTTTGGAACTAAATACTAGTTAACAAGATTGACACAAAAGATTATTTTTACTTTTGAAAATTAAATTAATAAATACATAAATATATAAAATCTTTTCAAAATTATAAAATGTCCCAAAACGTTATACTAGACAATCATAAACGTCAACTGACACCATTAGACTTCAAAACTAGGAATAGGTCACGAATAAGTATAAAAATATAAATTTCTTAAAATTCTCAAATATTTGTTTTTTCTTTCTAAAATTACCAAATAACCCGTAACTTAAATACGTGTTATTACATTGGCTTCAACAGTTTGAACATATAGTGTTAACTTCTTAGAGGAGGTAGAGACATTGGGTAAAAATAATTCTTCCATAGACAGTTTCAAGGCTGCACTCTTGTTGGGATAGTTGTTTGTGTTTTACCTCTTGGGACAACCGAAAACATTGGCAAATTCTGAGTGATCTAACTCCATGTTAACAACAGCCACTTTAGTTTGAATCACCAGGCTTATAGTCCTGAATTGCTTCATGTTCATGTAGAAAAACCTAGTAAGCCTGAGGTATGCAACTTCTGGAGGTTTAGAATTTTCCAAATGGCACTTTTCTTCAACCTCTTAATGCACTCCAGATTCATGGTTTTCAACATATTAACACTAACATGGCTACAATTAGCTACTTGTCTAGAAGCAAAACCGTCTAACCACAGTCCTCTAGCAACATTAGTAACAAAACACTTGTTGTTAATGAAAGATTTCTCACCAGGGGATTGTTGCTTCTCTGAGTAGATCTGCAGTTTCTTTCTAGTGTTCTTTTCTGGTTCTTCCTCTGTTGCATTTCCTTTTCCTTTTTCAGATTTTGTAGGCTTCTTATTCTTCACCTACTTAGGACTAGCAACCTATTCCTATGGCTGTTTCTCTGGAGCAGACTGATCTGTCTTCTTCTTCTTGCTAGAAGTTGGAGTTTGATTCTTCTTGATATTTTTCTTTGGAAAAGAAGGAGCGTTCTTGTAGGGTTTTGATTCATGGATCGCGCAAACGGAAGCATAATCAAACAAACAACCATGCAAAACCCTCCAAGGATCACAAGTCTAGATGCATAACGATAGTGAAGGTAAGAAATCATAAACACACCTTTGGGTTCTCCTTGATGACGTCAAACGCGAATAGTGTCACGATCTCTATAGTTGATCCACGCCTAGAGTTGATCCTAGATCTCCAATCTCCTTGGTGCTAGCCCGAAATGAGAGGAGGGTGAAGGAATCACGCAAAACGAGGCAAAAGAAGGGGCTCGACCCTCTTTTGGCGTCGGGGACGAGGGGCGGCGGCAAGGGTGGCGTCGGCCTCCTTGTTGCTTGCTCTCTCTCTCCTTTGTTCTCTCCCACTCTTGTTATGTTCTCTCTAGAGCATAAGTTATGAGGAAGGAAGGAAGGAGGGTCCTTTATATAGTCCAACAACTCCTTGTTAACTACCTAAAGGACTTATTCTAGTCCAACTAGAATACAATTTAGTCCCTTCCTTGCAAATTAGTCCCTACTAAGTTTGCAAGGGTTTGCAAAGTGATCATTCTAATTAATTAATCCAATTAATTAATTCCCAAATCTAGTACAACTCTATATAGCGTGTGACCCCATAGGTTCTATCTAGTTGGTAGCAACTCTTTGCTAATATGGAGCGGTTTCTAGCAAAACATCCATTCTAGCCAACTAATAGAATAGTCATCTAGAAAACCTTGTACAAGTAATTGTCTCATCCCTTTGCCTCCATATCCGGATTGGACACGAGACATACAAGTCACACTCATATATCCAATCCATAGTTTCTCGATCCATGGAATAGCCTTATTCGTGCAAATAACATCAATATCCCATATTGATTTATTTGAGTCTGGCCAGACATTCTATAAGCACTATCCTTCGAGTGGCCTAGGATATTTTCTCCCGTTATGTGGGAGGGGCAAATCCTCTCTACGTCCACTACGATCTCTAAGCTTGCTTCTCATTGTATCCAGTACACGCCTTTATAACTACCCAGTCACGGTGTAGCGTTTAACGCTACCAAGATCACAATGATCCACAACTAGAATATGTAGTGACTTCAAGTCTAAGGATGACAATACCATTGTACCCGAGAAGCACTTGTGACTCAACATAACATGTATGTAGCCTTCTCGGTGATGGGTCAATCCAGTGCAACATTCCGTAATGCACACCTATGTGTTGGATCGTGATATCTCCATATCAATCCAACCCCATACTAGTCTATAGATGATTGTCCCATTAATCATTATATTTGACTAGGGATATTTAAGATAAACAACACGATTGTAAATCTAAGGACTTCATTATATTAAATATCCAATAAATAATAAATGAATTTTCTAGCCAATTACAAATTCATACCAAACTAGATTGCCTCTAGGGCATCTATTCCAACAGTCTCCCACTTGCACTAGAGCCAATCTGGCGCATCTCGTATGCCCATACTCCTAGTGTGCCCTTCATGCTTCCACTGCGTGAGAGGCTTCGTGAGCGGGTCTGACAGATTATCATCTGTAGGAATCTTGCATATCCGAACGTCTCCTCTATCGTTAATATCTCGAATCAGATGAAAATTCCTGAGCACATGCTTTGACTTCTGGTGCGATCTGGGTTCCTTTGATTGCGCGATCGCCCCAGTGTTGTCACAGAACAACTCCACTGGATCCGCAATGCTAGGGACCACACCAAGTTCAGAAACAAACTTTCTGATCCAAACAGCCTCCTTTGCTGCGCCATTTGCAGCAATGTACTCAGCCTCTGTTGTAGAATCAGCTACCGTCTCTTGCTTGGAACTCTTCCAGCTCACCGCTGCTCCATTCAGGCAAAACACATATCCCGATTGTGATCTAAAGTCATCTCTATCGGTTTGGAAGCTTGCATCAGTGTAACCCCTTACACGCAACTCTTCCTCACCGCCAAACATCAAGAAGGCATCCTTAGTTCTTCTCAAGTACTTTAGGATGTTCTTGACAGCAATCCAGTGACTCTCACCCGGATTGGATTGGTATCTGCTTGTCATACTCAAGGCATATGACACATCTGGTCTAGTACATAACATGGCGTACATGATAGATCCTATGGCCGAGGCATAGGGAATCCTACTCATGCGTTCCTTCTCAATCTCATTGGAAGGACAACCACTCTTCGAAAGAGTGATTCCATGTGACATGGGCAAGAATCCCTTCTTGGAATCTTGCATGTTGAACCGTTTCAACACCTTGTCAATATATGTACTTTGACTTAGGCCTAGCAACCTTTTAGATCTATCTCTATAGATCTTTATACCGAGTATATAGGCTGCTTCCCCTAAGTCCTTCATTGAGAAACACTTTCCCAGCCAATCTTTCACAGATTGCAGCATGGGAATGTCGTTTCCAATGAGTAGTATGTCATCCACATACAAGACCAGAAAAGCTACAGAGCTCCCACTAACCTTCTTGTAGACACAAGACTCATCTTTGTTTCTGATGAAGCCAAACTCTTTGACCACTTCATCAAAACGTCGATTCCAACTCCTAGAAGCTTGCTTCAATCCATAAATGGATCGTTGCAGCTTACAGACTTTGTTGGCTTGCTTTGGATCCTCAAAACCCTCCGGCTGTATCATATACACGTCCTCGAGGAGATTCCCATAAAGGAATGCTGTTTTGACATCCATCTGCCAAATCTCATAGTCGTAGTATGCTGCAATTGCAAGTAGGATTCTGATGGATTTGGTCATAGCGACTGGTGAAAAGGTTTCATCATAGTCAATACCATGAATCTGTCTGAATCCTTTAGCCACCAATCGGCCCTTATAGGTAATCACATTACCATCCATGTCGATCTTCTTCTTGAAGATCCACTTGCACCCTATGGGCCGCGCCCCATCAGGTGGTTCCACCAAAGTCCATACTTTGTTGGTATACATGGATTCCATCTCGGATCTCATGGCCTCCAGCCACTTCTTCGAGTCTGGGCCATTCATGGCCTCCTCATAGGTAGTAGGCTCATCATCTATGAGCATCGTGTCACCGGAATCAGTTACGAGAAGTCCGTACCTCTCGGGTTCCTGGCGCACTCTACTAGATCTACGAAGCTCTTGTGTTACCTGAACAGGTGGATCCACAACTGTTTGTGATTCCTGTTCATGTTCCATAGTCGGTTCGGTGATTTGTGGTTCTTGAACTTCTTCAAGCTCTACATTCCTTCCACTTGCTTCTTTAGAGACAAACTCTCTTTCTAGAAACACGCCGGTCCGAGCAACAAACACTTTGTTCTCGGTTGGATTGTTGAAGTAGTATCCCTTAGTTTCCTTAGGGTACCCCACAAATTTACACTTATCCGATTTAGGCCCTAGCTTGTCTGATTGTAAACGCTTTACATAGACATCGCAGCCCCAAATCCTCATGAACGATAGTGTGGGACGCCTCCCACTCCAAATCTCATATGGTGTCTTCATGACTGATTTAGATGGAACACGGTTAATGGTGAAAGCTGCACTTAATAGAGCGTAGCCCCAAAATGATAATGGAAGATCAGTTTGACACATCATAGACCGAACCATATCCAATAGGGTTCGATTCCTCCTCTCGGACACGCCATTCCATTGTGGCGTTCTGGGTGGAGTGAGTTGGGACACGATCCCACACTCTCTAAGATATTCGTCAAACTCTTGGCTTAAGTATTCTCCTCCACGATCCGATCGTAGAGCCTTGATACTTTTGCCAAGTTGCTTCTCTAATTCATTCTTGAATTCTTTGAACACTTCAAAGGATTCGGATTTTGCCCTCATAAGGTACACAAATCCATATCTACTGTAATCATCAGTAAACGTAATGAAGTAGACATAACCACCCCTGGCAGGCGTGGCAAATGGCCCACACACATCGGTATGTATGAGCGCCAATTGCTCACTAGTCCTCTCACCTTTCTTATTGAAAGGGGACTTTGTCATTTTTCCCAATAAACAAGCCTCACATGTCTCATATGATTCAAAATCAAATGAGTCTAGTAGTCCATCCTTATGGAGTCTAGATACACGTTTCTCATTTATGTGGCCTAGACGACAATGCCATAAATAAGCAGGATTTAAATCATTTATTTTAATCCGCTTGGTATTAATGTTGTAGACAGGATTACTTAGATCAAGGACGTAAAGTCCATTAAATAATTGCGCACTAAAATAGTGAATATTATTCAAATAAAAGGAACAACAATTGTTCTTTATTGAAATAATAAAACCTTCCTTGTCCAAACAAGAAATAGAAATAATGTTTCTGCTCATAGCAGGCACAAAATAGCAATTATTTAATTCTAAAACTAATCCTGAAGGCAGAGATAGCTCGCACACGCCTATGGCCAACGCAGCAACCTTTGCTCCATTCCCAACGCGCAGATCTACCTCTCCTTTAGCCAATCTTTTACTTCTCTTTAGATCCTGCATATTTCGACAAATATGAGATCCACATCCAGTATCTAATAGCCATGATGTAGAGACAGTTAAATTGACATCTACAACAAAAATACCTGGTGGTGGTGGAATCACTATTCCAAGCCTCTTGTCCTCCAGATATTTTGGGCAGTTCCTCCTCCAGTGTCCAGGTTGACTACAGTAGTGACATTCACCCTTAGTCACGACCTTGGCAATGCCACCAACAGGCTTAAGGGCTTGTTCCTTGGACTTGGCAACTGACTTGCCTTTGCCCTTGGAGGAAGATGCAAACTTTTTGCCCTTTCCTTTATGCACCATCATAATGGCCTTGCCCTTACCCTTGTTGATGCTCTGTTCAGCCGTCCTCAACATGTTGAGCAAATCTGGCAGTGGTTTAATGATCTCGTTCATGTTATAGTTCATAATGAACTGTCCATAACTCTCAGGCAACGATTGCAACACGAGATCGGTTGCCAACTCTTGGCCGACCGGGAACCCAAGCCGGGCGAGATTCTCCAAGTACCCGATCATTCGGAGTACATGGGGTCCCACCGGGTTCCCTTCTGCCAGATGACATTTGAACAGTGCCTTTGAGACCTCATACCTCTCTACCCTCGCCTGCTCTTGGAAGAGCTGCTTTAGATGTTCGATCATATCGACAGCATTCATGTTCTCATGTTGCTTCTGAAGCTCATAGGTCATGGTGAAAAGCATTAGGCAGGCCGCATCATTAGCGTCATCAACACGCTTTTGATACGCCTTTAAGGCAACAGGTGTCTGGTTCTCTGGACCTTCTGGAACATGCTCCTCTATTGCGTACAGTTTCTTCTCTTGCTTGAGAACAATTCTCAAGTTTCTGTACCAATCAAGAAAGTTGGTTCCAGAGAGCTTGTCCTTCTCAAGGACAGATTGTAGGGAATGTTGTGAACTCGATGAGTTGTTTGCCATTTGGAATTCTACAAAAGGAAAATACGCAAGTTTTAGTATTTGTGAATTTTTGACTATATTTAATAATGGCTAGTTTATTAAATATAGCTCCCACTATTTTTCTACGGATTAATAACCCTCAAGATATTAATGCGGAAAATATACTTATATTTTCTAGTGGGCCAAGATCCATCTTTTTCATCTCCTTATGAGCTTGCTTTGGCAAGTCACCCATAATTCGACTACTTCTTAGGTAGGAACGATTTCCAATTGCATCCCATATGCAACTCTTGGTTCAATCGGGCAAATAACTCCTTATTTATCCATCCATATGAATAATCCCAATTGATTGCCTCTAGGTTTCTTAATCAAATTAATAGCCTAGTTGTGTTCAACCTCTTATCTAAACAATTGCACATTGTTACGTGCCATCGCATTCCATCATTATGAACCAAGTCGCCATGCTTTGGCACGCACGAACTTGATAAATAATGATGATAATGAGTGTTTAAATAACGAGAAGGCAAGAACACAATATTGAATTTTTGAGGGATTTTTCAATTCAATTTTTAATTATTTTGTTGATCAATATCAACTAATCTATCTATTTGATTTTGGGCACAACTCCAAATAATAGATCCGGGTTGTCTAATTATCTTATTATCCTAATTGCATGCATCATCCATACACCAACCACACAAATAATAAGACAATAAATAAACAACCACAAAACAGAAATTAAACGTGATGTGGATATGGCCTTTTCTAGACTAAGATAATTCCAAGCCAATGGAATTATCTATGAACCCTAAAAGCAAACACATCTCCATGCGTCTTGATCTTTTGGTCCATCCTTCATAGCCATGTGGAATGCTCCATGCTCCATGCTCCATCTTTTGTGGCTCCTTTTGGCTTTGGGCTTCTTTTCTCCAATCTTGGCTAACAATCTACTTTATCTAGCACTAGCTAATATCTATACTAAATAAAATAAATCTCACAAGTTGAGAAAAAAAATGGCACGCAGGCCATAAAACCCTAATTAATTATTACAATTAATTGATCAGCTCGCAGGCCGTAAAACCAAACCACAAAATTAAACATCCACATCAAACCACATCCTAAGGCCATATCCAATCACCATGCGATTTGCACATAAACAGTTAAAATCCAATTTTAACGCGCTTGGTCAATTTTAATTGATTTTAGGATTTCTAGGGTTAAAACGGTCCATGGGCCCAACAATCCAATTGCCCGGGCCCAAACAAAGTGAACCATAAGGCCCTAGGGCCAGCCCGGCCCAAAACCCGCAAGCTAGGCCCGCGGGTTAGGGCCGCCCGGCCCCTTAGGGCACCAATCTTGGGCGGCAAGCAAGGGGGCGGTCCCCTAGGGGGCCGAACCTCCTTATGGAGGTTGTTTCCAAAACAACCTCCTTGCTTGGAGCCCAAGTTTGGTTGTTTCCTTGTTTTTGGAGAACTCCTTCTTCCCCAAGGATGCCCAAACCCTAGATCTAAGATCCTAAAATTTCTCAAACTCACCAATTCATGCATCCAATGCAATAATTGGGTCTTGTTATGAGTAATTCTTTGACAAATTGCATCCAATGCTTGATTTGTCTTGTTTTACGCGATGAACAACAATTTAAGGTGTAAAACAACAAGAATGTAACACATAAACTACGTTTATGCTCTATGACCTGTGGCTCTGATACCACTGTAGGGTTTTGATTCATGGATCGCGCAAACGGAAGCATAATCAAACATACAACCATGCAAAACCCTCCAAGGATCACAAGTGTAGATGCATAACGATAGTGAAGGTAAGAAATCATAAACACACCTTTGGGTTCTCCTTGATGACTTCAAACGCGAATAGTGTCACGATCTCTATAGTTGATCCACGCCTAGAGTTGATCCTAGATCTCCAATCTCCTTGGTGCTAGCCCGAAATGAGAGGAGGGTGAAGGAATCACGCAAAACGAGGCAAAAGAAGGGGCTCGGCCCTCTTTTGGCGTCGGGGACGAGGGGCGGCGGCAAGGGTGGCGTCGGCCTCCTTGTTGCTTGCTCTCTCTCTCCTTTGTTCTCTCCCACTCTTGTTATGTTCTCTCTAGAGCATAAGTTATGAGGAAGGAAGGAAGGAGGGTCCTTTATATAGTCCAACAACTCCTTGTTAACTACCTAAAGGACTTATTCTAGTCCAACTAGAATACAATTTAGTCCCTTCCTTGCAAATTAGTCCCTACTAAGTTTGCAAGGGTTTGCAAAGTGATCCTTCTAATTAATTAATCCAATTAATTAATTCCCAAATCTAGTACAACTCTATATAGCGTGTGACCCCGTAGGTTCTATCTAGTTGGTAGCAACTCTTTGCTAATATGGAGCGGTTTCTAGCAAAACATCCATTCTAGCCAACTAATAGAATAGTCATCTAGACAACCTTGTACAAGTAATTGTCTCATCCCTTTGCCTCCATATCCGGATTGGACACGAGACATACAAGTCACACTCATATATCCAATCCATAGTTTCTCGATCCATGGAATAGCCGTATTCGTGCAAATAACATCAATATCCCATATTGATTTATTTGAGTCTGGCCAGACATTCTATAAGCACTATCCTTCGAGTGGCCTAGGATATTTGCTCCCGTTATGTGGGAGGGGCAAATCCTCTCTACGTCCACTACGATCTCTAAGCTTGCTTTTCATTGTATCCAGTACACGCCTTTATAACTACCCAGTCACGGTGTAGCGTTTAACGCTACCAAGATCACAATGATCCACAACTAGAATATGTAGTGACTTCAAGTCTAAGGATGACAATACCATTGTACCCGAGAAGCACTTGTGACTCAACATAACATGTATGTAGCCTTCTCGGTGATGGGTCAATCCAGTGCAACATTCCGTAATGCACACCTATGTGTTGGATCGTGATATCTCCATATCAATCCAACCCCATACTAGTCTATAGATGATTGTCCCATTAATCATTATATTTGACTAGGGATATTTAAGATAAACAACACGATTGTAAATCTAACGACTTCATTATATTAAATATCCAATAAATAATAAATGAATTTTCTAGCCAATTACAAATTCATACTAAACTAGATTGCCTCTAGGGCATCTATTCCAACAGTTCTCTGCACTTGGAGTTCTGTAACTTGAATCATCACTAAGAGTTTGAACCTCTTCCTCTACAGTCTTCCTTTCTTTTCAGAGACTTTCTTTGAACCTCCAGCCATCCTGATTCTATCAGAAGTTCTTATCGTGCTCATTAGGGTTTGAGGGTATAGAAAAGAGAGGCAGGAGTTATACGATGGAGAGAAAGAAGAAAAGAGATAAATACTGAAGAGTTTGAGTTTGAAAAGGTAACAAAATATTTCAAAATATTTTAAAATGTGAAGAATCAGTTAAATTCAAAATTGTTTGGGTGTGTGACGTGGGAAAGGAAATAATATAATACTAATTTTGAAAGGAAAATATTTTTTAAAAGTAAAGGCAATATTGAGTAATTATCAACAGAGATAACACCCAACACTGAAAGATCTAAATTATTGAGTAAGTAGCATACATACTTATTTTCAAGGCTTTGGAAAGGATTTCAATGCCTTGAAAATCTATACAGCTATATCAAATATAATAAAGGCTTTGAAAATCTATTAAAAACTTTGGAACACATAATACTTACCTGATACTCACCTGATACTCCCCCTAAACCAATCCTTCCTTATTTAGCATGTCCAATTCTAATCTCAAGGCTGAGAATCAATCTTCTGGCAGTGGTTTAGTAAAGATATCTGCCAATTGCATGTTAGTAGACACAAATTCAAGAGTAACATCACCTTTCTCACACTACTAGAAATAATTGCAAAAGCGTCATTAAATTAATGCGGTATTTGCTAAATTTAATGCTGTATTCAGCAAAAACTGCATTAATTGCAGCATTAATGCTAATGCTGCATTAGCCAGTGCTGTTTTTTGCATTGCAGCTTTAAGCTGATGCTGCTAGCAAAAATAGCATTACTTGCAGCATTAACTAATGCTGCATACATGTACTCACACCCTGCAGCATTAACACACTAATGCTGCATTTGAGAATGAAATTGCATCATTATAGGGCTTTAATGCTGCAATTTTATACTTAATTTTGCAGCATTATTACAACCTAATGCTGCATTTTACAGCTTATTTTGCAGCATTACAATGATTAATGCTGCAATTTTGAGGCATTATTTGCAGCATTATGAGGAGTAATGCTGTTTTTTTATACTACTTTGCAATATTTGACTAATGCTGCAAAGTATATGTAACCACACCACATTTATGCCTATAATCAATATAAACCCTGCTAAATACAAAAATTCATATAAACCCTGCTAAATACAAAACATACAACACAATTAAATTGCTAAATACACAATTTTCATTACAAATTAATAAATAAATGTGCTTACATTATAGTCAATGTACCATCAAAGTACACGTACAAAAACTCGGAAGTCTAATTTACATTACAAACTCAGGATAACATTACAAACTACTTCACTTTCTAATTTACCCGAGCTATCAAAATACCAAGTGTGCACGATCAGTGTTTCCACATGCCAAAATGCTCTAGCTTGCTATCTTGTCTCCGCCAACTGCACGTTGCTTACTCGAGCGATCAACGTACCCAGCTAGTTCTTCTTACGCACCACCTATAAGAACACAAACCATCGAAACCAAGTTTCTGGAACCATCAACAATAGTGAATAACAAAACACTAGGATACGAAAAAATACCACCATAAACACCAAACACTTGGAAAACTCTGAATTTCCACCACTAGGATCAAGAGTAGACTCTGGTAACCCCTACACCTACAGAAAGGTGAAAATGATAATAGGAGGAGCACAAACCATATTCCCAGTATTTTAGAACAATTTCATTCCAACTTCAGCTCAAACATAAGCCAATGCTACTGGCAGTTTTCTTACCAGTTTTGTAGCTTCTTCCTCCTATTTTCTGTGATGTTCTGGGTGGTTGTGAATCGTTAGCTGCTGAACACATCAAACTTCAGCAGCTAACCATTCAAACCCACCTAGAACAGCACTGAAAATAAGAAGACGAATAAGAGAACTTAAGAAAACTCTACCATCTCAGGCTTAGAACAGTATTGTGGATGCAAACATATCAAACTCGATCGAATGGAAGCATATTCAAATTTCAAATTAAAACAAAGGACCAGTAGCGCAACAAGGGTTAATTTTGTCTACGGTTTCATCACATCATATTCAAATTCAGATGGATTTCAAGTCTATAGGAGCAATCAAAAGCATAAAAACAATCATCTACAGTATAACAGCCTACAGCCACTCCCACAGCCATTGGCATCGCCACCCAGATTCCGGAAAGTAAGCCCATAATCTAGTGACCAAAAACACCTCACCGAGCATAGATGTACTTCACACCTACACTCCCACCACCACCTCCACCATAACAGAAACTTTCCAGTACAACAATTAAGCCGCCACCACACCCAGTTGACAAGTCACTTTACAAAATGTCCCTACCCAACTAAACAAGCTTGATAAATTTTAAGAGAGTTTCGATAACTGTGGAGTCTATACAGAGAAAGCAAGCTGGGGCATGTTATTGTTAGGGTTAAAACTTGAAACTAAAAATTCAGTTTATTGAATAATCACCCCAACTGTGGAATCGATCTCCTAAAAATCCTACTTCACTTCACATTAAACTGCTATCTGTCCCAAAAGCAACTTGAGATATCGACAAAGCTCTCATTGAATAATTGGAACCAAATTGAGAAAGCACCTAACCCTATGGTAATGATAATCCTGCAAACATGTTAGACTATTTACAAACAATTTCAGGGTGATTCAATTTACAGTGTCATATGATGAGAGCAGTAGTTAAGCTATTGGTTCAACTCACAAATGGACTCAAAATTCTGTTTCCTAACCGTTTGTTAAGTTAACTGGATATCATTTTTACGCAAATATACTCATGATTACACTCTTTCCACAAGAATAAGATAACAAGTTGACAACAATTATGCTATAATGAATTAAAAACAGAACGCATCAAAACTGATAGTAATAAAGTGAAAGATAAGCTTACAAGATTCCCCGGCCATGCTACAGATTTGTTTTCTACATCTCCAATTTTCATCATCGGGTATTTTGATTTCAGCTAGTGGTATTCTCGTTTCACTGCCTTCGTAATGTGCACTTCATAATAGCCTGCGCCAATAGGTTCTCCGTTGACTATGGTTTATGGTTTACCTGAAATGAGATGTCCTTCCGCAATAACCATCCTCTGTTTCCCGATTCCAAGCAACTCCACAGATGGATGTCCACCCTGCACAAGAAAAATGGAAGTTACTGACAGCATCCTAAAGAATAATGAGCATACTGGAAATAGCATAACCAACTTGTTGTTATACTTACATCAACTGCATCTTCGACATGATAAGCACGAGAGTTATCGGATGATGCTGCTTGCACAATACTTTGAGGAGGACCTTGAGGCACTGGTTCACGTTGGCGGGCCACTTGAACTCGGCCAGAATCAGACAATTGGTTAAATTTTGACAAGACTGAATTGTTTTCTTTTAGTCTTGCTTCCATTTTCGCCATTTGCACCATCATCATATCACTAAACTCATCGCGTATCTCAGTACGCAGCTCATCGCGTAGCTCAGTACGCATCTCACCTCGCAACTCCTCGCGCATCTCGATACGCATCTCCTCACGCAACTCATTGCGTATCTCGTCACACATCCTGTCCACTTCAAGGGAAACAAGTGCATTGCTATGTACAAATGTGCTTCCAAACACTTCTGTTGGGCAAGGACCACATCCCAATGTACGAACATGACCGCGATTATCTGGTCCCATGACATCAACAAACACAGATTCTCGGTAATATTCAAAATCCTTATCCGCCCTACTCCAGCGAATTGGAACATCGTCCAGTTGTTGATTACTAAAAGGTTCTGCCAGAGGACAAGTAACAGAATCATTGCCATTTTCTCTCTCAGGTACATCACAAAACTCTCTCGGTGTCATCCCTATAGAAACACTCCAGTCAGCATGAACAGGGTCTTTCATATACCAAACTTGCTGAGCTTGAGAGGCTAAGATGAATGGTTCATCCGTTACTAAGTTCCGTTTATACAAGATATGCTTAAAGTTAACTAGAGTAAACTTGTAGTCGTCTTGTTTCAAACCGAATCTGTTATCCACCCAGTCACACTTGAACATCACAAACTTGACGTCATTCGAGTAACGTAGTTCAATCACTTTTGTCAATATGCCATAAAACGCCACGTCACCAGTACGTGGACGTCGGTCATTTGCAGTGGCATAACTCTGTGTCGATGAACTAACCATAACTCCACTATTTTGGGTTCTCCTCCTTCTTTCTCAATATTTTGTATGAAACCTTAGACCATTGACTACATACCCTGAGTATTGTCTTGCCCACTGATCAGGACCAGATGACAGAATCCGTACTTCATCGGATATATGAGATCTGGTTCCTGAAGCGTTAACATACAAGTTCACACCGATATAGTGTTTTATATCATATAAATTTTATATTACATATGATGAGTATTAAACATGATTTAAACACCTACACGGTTTTGTAGCCAACTCGAAAAACTTTCATTATGTTTTTTCTTGATTTCCCACTCAGTTGATCGACCATTTGCTGACCTTATTAGTGCAAGATGTGCACTGCATATAAATAAATATAAGTGTTAAACTAGATTGTATTAAATTTTGTAAGGATTTAACTCGATAATTAAAGTGCGGAATTACTCTATGAACGGGTTAATTGAGGCTTTATTCTCCATTACGTATCTATGACACTGCTCCCAATCGACAGTATCTAGGAAAACCTGTTTTGCAGCACCTATGGGACGACCACCACTCACATCATCAACATTCCTTGAAGGCCGATTCAATTTTGTCTCCACGTCATCCAAGTACCTACTACAAAAGTTTAAACACTGTTTAACTAAGTAACCCTCAGCAATGGAGCCCTCTGGATGATTTCGGTTCTGAACGTACTTTTTTAGGGTAAGAAGGTACCTATTTAAATAGAAAATACATTAGTGAGAACTAAGAAATACACGTGACCAGGTCATTTTAGAAGTAAAATGTTAATTTACTGTATGTGAAATTACCTCTCAATATGGTACATCCATCGAAAAACAACTGGTCCTGCAATTCTAGATTCTTCTGCTAAATGAATTGGAAGATGTAGCATGATATCGAAAAACGACGGAGGAAATATCTTCTCCAAGTGAACATTGTTAATTTGATTTTCTCTTGAAGCTCGCTAAATTGGAATTGATCCAACCCTTTTGAGCACAACTTTCGAAAGAAAGTACACAACTCAATCAACACGCTCACAACATTCTTGGGTAAAAGACCTCGCAAAGCAACAGGCCACAACTGCTGCATTAATATATGACAGTCGTGAATTTTGAGTCCAGTAATAGTTCCCTCCGTAAGATTTATACGTCGTGAAATATTCGAAGAATACCTACCTGGGACTTTTACATCTTTCAGTACTTTCAAAAACTGAGCCTTATCAGCTTTAGTCATAGTGAAACTAGCATGGGGCAAAATAGCTTTTTTGTTGGCCTTGTATTGAGGATGGAGGTCACTACGTATTTTCCATTCTTCAAGATCGAGCCGAGCATTTAAATTATATTTACTCTTTCCTTGAACGCCAAGAATAGTATTAACAACACTATCGCAAACATTCTTTTCAATTTGCATGAAATCAAGATTGTGGCGTATTAGGTGATCCTTCCAGTAAGGTAAGTCAAAGAAAATAATTTTCTTTTTCCAATTTGAGGACTGGTCATTATGACCGGTGTCTCAAGATTTACGCTTCCTCTTTTGACCAATCAACAAAGGCCCACTTTTTTCAACCTTTCCAAACTTGTTTTGAATGTGCTTAACCTGCTCTAAGATATCCTCCCCAGATAATACTGGTGAACGTTATCTGGTTTCTGTTTCTCCATTAAAATTTCTTTTATCGCTCCTTAACTTGTGACCCTCATCTAAGAAGCGACGATGCCCTAGATAACAATGTTTCTTACTATTCCTCAACCAGTGAGAATCTGTGTTGTTATTTCAAGGTGGGCAAGCCGATCTTCCTTTTGTGCTATAAAAAGATAAGTTTGCATACGCAGGAAAATCATTTATTGTCCACATAAGAGCAGCTTTCATTTGAAAATATTCACCCTTATGAGCATCCCACGTACGAAAACCAACTGACCAAAATTCGTTCAATTCCTCAATCAATGGTTGCATATAAACATCAAGATCATTACGGGGTGCACGTGGACCATCAACCAATACAGACAGTATAAAGAATGGCTGTTTAAAACATAAATCAGGAGACAAATTGTAATTCAAAAGAACAACAGGCCATGTACTATGTGCAATGCTCATTGTTCGAAATGGATTAAAACCATCGACTGCCAAGCCAAGTCTAACATTTCGACACTCTTTTCCAAATGAGTCATGATGTTTCATATTGAAGGTTTTCCAAGCCATTGAATTCGCTGGATGTCGTAAAATTCCATCGTCTACCCGTACCACATCGTGCCATCTCATATCAGATGCTGTTTTGGAGCACATATACAACCGTTGAAGTCTTGGTTTCAAAGGGAAATACCTGACTTGTTTTAATGCAATCTTAGAGAACTTAGTTGTTCCATCATCTAAGGTAACATCAGAATCTTTGTACCTCATACTGCCGCATATATCGCATTTATCTAGAGATTGCTTATCCTTCCAGGACAACATTCAGTCATTTGGGCAAGCATCATACTTTACGAAACTGAAACCCAAAGACTCTTTAATCTTTTTGGCTTCATAAAATGAATTTGGTAAATGTTTGCTCATTGGATATGCTTTTTTTATCAATTAGATAGTGTCATCAAATTCGACATTCGGTAATCCATACAAGACTTTTATGTGTAGTAATTTAACAACAAAAGATAATGTAGTGAAATTGGTGCAACCAGGATACAACTCTCGCTCGGCATCCTCTAAGAGCTTTTTATATTTTTTATACTCCTTATCTTGCTCGGGATTTTAATTCTCATTTTGCATTCCATTAAGAAAGGCATGTTCATTATGAACCCCAAATGCCTCATTCACCATACCAACCATGTCATCACCAATGCATTCATCCACATTTCCCCCCTCATTGACCTCACAGGATTCTCCATGATCTGTCCACTTAGTATACGCAGCATAAAATCCATTACAGATTATATGCCCCCTCACGAATTGCCGTGTTACGTAAAATCGATTGACACACTTTTGACAAGGGCAAGTTATCTTTCCATCCTCTGGTTGGTTTATGTAGGCAAAATTAAGAAACTTTTCACAACCCTCCAAATAAGATGGATCACTCCTATCTTCTAAATGAATCCAACTCTTATCCATTACCCCTCTCTTAAATAAGCAGCAAACAATACCTATATGCATCACATAAAACATACAACATGCATGTCAATAAAACAGAATTAACCGGGCATACTTGCGAAACAAATAGAAACATAATTGAACTCGTAAATTAGGCAACAATTACATTATTGTTGAAACACCAGTGAAGTTATCATAAGCACATTCGGTACTTGAAATTTCAACATAATGTAAGAAGATTGAACCAATTCATAGTCTGCGATTGAGGCTATCAATTGAACCAATTCATGATTTTTACAACACACAGCATTTACCATAGAGAGTATGCACACTACAACACTAGAAGATAACACAGATCAGCACTAAGCTTTCAATTGACACGAAATAGATAGTAAACCAAATTCAATTTGAGAAATCAAAACAAGATACGAGAGAGGATAGTACCTGAACTGAGCTTTGTAAACCAGAACAAAGAACTTAATTGAACTCCGGTTAGAAGCCTGAACGAAGAAATCCAATTTAACTCAGAAAACTAATTGAACTCGTAAATTAAATTCCAGCAAAACAAGAAAAGAGGGAGTATAATACCTGAACACAGAACCCTAATTGAACTCCGGTAGTAAACCTGAACAAAGAACCCTAATTTAACTCAGAACCCTAACTGAAATCAGGGAGACTAGAACCACGAACCCTAATTGAATTTGACAAAGAGACTACCAGAGACTAGAAAAACGAGCTCTGGTTGTAAATGGCCACCTGAGACTAGAACCGGATCTCATATATCCGATGCCGAGCTTTGCATATGGCCACGAACAAATGAGTTTTGAGATTTCAGAGGGAGATGAGATGAGTTTTGGTAGATGAAATGAGTTTTGGGAGGGAAATTAGTTTCAGATTGAGAGGGAGATGAAGATTTGGTTTCAGATTGAGAGGGAGATGAAGATTTGATGAAATTTTTTAGAGGGAGATGAAGGAAGATGGCGGGTTCGGTGAAATTTTTGAGAGGGAGAAGAAGGAAGATCGGGTTTTGTCTCAGATGTGAGGGTTTGCTTTTTTGTTTCTTTTTTTTTATTTATTTTCCTCATTGCAGCATTACAGTGTTAATGCTGCACAGCTAGTAAAAAAAAGCAGCGTTAATGGGATTAATGCTGCAATGTGTATGCTGTTTAGCCAAACTTTGCAGCATTAATTCATTAATGCTGCAATTTAAAAGCTCTTTAGCCAAAAATTACAGCATTATAGAATTAATGCTACAATATTACAGCATTTGCTTTGCAACATTAATATTAATGCTGCTTTAGGGTACCAATTACCGCATTTGTTCAAATGCTGCAAATAAAATGTAGTATTTGCTAATATTTTTAGTAGTGTCATAATGATCTTCGATAAAGTGATGTCTAACATCTATGTGTTTGGTCCTTGAGTACTGAACTGTTTTGTAATCGATATCGCACAGCTGTTGTCACATTTGATAGGTATATCTCTGAAATCAAATCCAAGATCTCTCATTTGCTGAGCTATCCATAGTACTTGTGAACAGCAAGCTCCAGCTGCTATGTATTCAGCTTCTGCTGTTGATAGGGATACATAATTTTGTTTCTTTGAATGCCAGTTGATCAGTGATTTCCAGGGAATTGGCAACACCATGATGTTCAATTTCTATCCACTTGTAACCTGGAATGTCAGCATCTGAATAGCCACACAAAGATAAATTATATTGTTTAGGATACCAAAGCCCTAAGTCTTTGGTACCATTGAGATATACGAATATTCTTTTAACAGCATCCAATTGTGATTCTTTAGGATCAGCTTGAAATCTAGCACACATACAAACACTAAACATGATATATGGTCTACTTGCAGTGAGATATAGCAATGATCCAATCATAACTCTATACTCTTTCACATTCACACTCTAACCAGTTTGATCCTTGTCTTGGGACAATGTAGGGCTCATAGGGGTTTTTGCTACCTTGGACTGAGACATATTGTACTTGTTTAACAAGTCTTTGGTATACTTGTTTTGATGCAGAAAGATTCCTCTCATCATTTGATGTATATGAAGTCCAATAAGGAATTTGAGCTCTCCCATCAAACTCATTTCAAATTCCCTGCTCATAATACTTGAGAAATCCTTCCAAAGAGAATCATTGGTAGCTCCAAATAGAATATCATCAACATATACTTGAACTACTAGAATATATTTCTCATGAGTATTTATGAAAAGGGTTTTATCTACTAATCCTATTTTGAAATCATTTTCAAGTATAAATTATGACAGTATTTCATACCAAGCCCTTGGAGCTTGTTTCAAACCATAAATAGCGTTGTCAAGTTTGTAAACATGATCTGGAAACTCATCATTTTCAAAACCAGGAGGTTGAGCAGAATAGACTTCTTTTTGCAACTATCCATGTAGAAAGGCATATTTAACATCCATTTGAAAAAGTTCTATATTTTTGTAAGGTGCAAATGCAAGTAACATTCTAGTTGCTTCTAACCTTGCAACATAAGCAAAAGTCTCCTCATAATCAATACCTTCTTCCTGGTTGTAGCCTTGAGCTACTAGTCTTGCTTTTTTCTGATTACCTTAACATTCTCATCTAACTTGTTTCTAAATACTCATCTAGTACAAATGACAGACTGATCTTTAGGTGGAGGAACCAGATTCCATACTTTGTTCCTCTCATATTCATTGAGTTCACTTTGCATTGCAATGATCCTGTCTGCTTCTTGTATGCTTCTTTCACATTCTTAGGCTCCATAAGTGAGACAAAAGCATGAAACCATATAGTTTCTTCAATTGTGATCTTGTCTGTGTACCAGTGGATGGATCATATATAAGGTTGTCAACTGGATAAATGAAAGATATCTGAATTGTTTCCTTGGAGTCCATGGTTCAGGTTCTCCGGGAAGCTTCTCTGATCTTTGTGAACTTGAAGAAGTGGTTTGTTCACATTTTATTCTCTTGATGTTTTTAAAGGCTTTAAGACTCATTTTCAAGGACTTGAAACTCCATTTTGTATTTGTGCAATCTTTCCTTGGAACCATTTGAAGGTTCTGCTTCATCTTCTGACTCATGCTTGTTTAAATTCAAGTCAAGACTGTCCTTAACATTGTTTTGCACAAACAAGTGCATCAAAAAGGTTTGAAGTAAGATATGTTTGGCTTTCTTCCTTGGAAAATCTCATAAGGAGTCTTCTTCAAGATAGGCCTAATAAAGTACCTGTTAAGTATATAGTTTGCAGTGTTCACATCTTCTGCCCAAAAGGATTTTGGAGCTTGTTCTCTAGAAGCATTGTCCTCACAAGTCTTCAAGAGTCATGTTCTTTCTTTCAACAACACGATTCTGTTGATGAGTTCTTGGAGCAGAAAAGTTGTGAGACATGCCATGCTTAGCACAAAATAAATCAAACTCAAGTTGATCAAATTCTCTACCATGATCACTTCTTATAGAAGCAATAGGAAAGTTTTTTAGTGTTTGGAGTTCCTTAAAGATCTTTGAAAATTCAGAAAGAGCTTCAGATTTGTCTCTAAGAAACATCACCCAATTAAATCTAGAGAAATCCTCTAAAATGACCAACATGTAGTTCTTACCCTTTGGAGTAGGAGTTCTCATTGGACCGCAAACATCCATATGCAATAATTCAATGTGTCTAGTAGTACTTACAAAGTTCTTTGGCTTGAATGAACTTCTTGTCTGTTTACCTTGAGCACAACCTCTGCATACTTCTTCATCTTGAACTTAATAGCGGGTAGACCTCTTAATAGGTCTTTAGCAGCGAACTTGTTCAAAGTGTGCAAGCTAATGTGTGCAAGCTTTCTGTGCTTAATCTTTGAATCATTTTTCAAGGCCTTGAGACACTTCGGAATTTCTCCTGCAACTTTGTTAGTGTGCAAATTATAAACATTGTTTAACTTAAGGGAGTGAGAATGCAAATTCAAGATTTCTCATTTTTCACCACACATTTCTCTTTGTCAAAAATAACTTTGTTGGCATTGTCACATAACAGAGATACACTAAGCAAATTGAATTTCTAGCCATCAACTAAATAGACATCAGAAATAAAGTTTTCAGAATCTGTACCAACTTTACCAATACCTAGTATGTTGCATTTTCCTTTGTCACCAAGTGTTATTGAAACTTTATATTTCTCTTTCAGTTATGAGAATAAAGATATCATTCCACTCATATGTCTTGAGAAAGTACTGTCCACAAAGCATTTATGTTCTTTGCTCTGGGTGACAGCCTGCAAACACCATTCACTGCTTTACCCAGTTGTTAGACCAAGTTTGGAATTTAGATTAATATTCATGGTCAACCATGTTAGGTGGTCTAACCCATTTAGGAACCTAAATCTGTCTAACTTGTCCTTTAAGTTGAACTGGAAAAGTGTTCCTCATTATATGATGGTATCTTCTTTTAAAAAGAACAAGTCATCTTAACATGAACAATACCGTTGCAGTGATGACACTTAGGAGAAGTTCTTCTACTAGCCTTCACAAATCTGGTATTGTTCTTTGAAGGAAAATTTGGATTGTAATCAACACCAATTTTGTGAAAAGGTTTTAAGCTTCCTCCAAGAATCAGGTTTAGATTGTGTTATGAGCCAGCAAGTTTGGAAATAACTTCCTTGGATTCCTAAAGTTTCTCAACTAGAGTAGTCCTTTGTTCCTCCAATCCATCAGCCTGATGTTTTAGAGAAAAAAATCTTTCACGCAAAAGTGAGTTCTCAGTGACTACTTCCTTGACTTGAGTTTTCAAGGATTTGAAATTGGTTTCCAAGGCCTTGAAATCGCTGTCAGATTTCTTTTGAGAAATTTCATGATTTCGATTTTGACAAACAAGATGAAAATTCTCTTTTTCTTGCTGATGAACATTTTCCTTCAAATTCGTGAGTTGTTTTATATAGTCCTCTTCATTTAAAAGCATTGTTCGAAGATAATCAGAGAGGAAATCTGTTGGTGTTGATAATCAGATTGTTTACTAGTACCTGAATGTTCTTTTCAAAAATTTCATCAAGTAAGAGGTTGTCCTGTTCTTCTTCAGATTCAGAATTACTTGAGGAGTCAGAGTCACTCCAAGAAGCTATCATAGCTTTCTTTCTTCTTTCATGGTTTTTCTTCTGAAAATGTTTGCTTTTCTTGTGTGGACAGTATCTTATCAAGTGTCATGCATCACCACACTCAAAGAAATTCATTACTTTAGGCTTACTACCATGAGAAGAAGATTTACCTTTGTAGACTTTGCTATAGGAGGATTTGTGTCTATCCCTGTTGAAGCCTTTGTTTCCAGAGTATTTCTTCATTTTGAGAATTCTACTCAAGGCTTTGGAAATTAGAGCAAAAGGATCTTCATCGTCATCCTCTTCAATTTCAAGGCTTCGAGAAGTCACATTCTATTTAGCATTGAGAGCTAGATTCTTGACATTATCTCGCAGTTCTCCATGAACTTCATTCATGGAAATTTCATGTGTAAGCAGATTTCCCTGAAGTCATCAAGTTGAAGTGATGATAGATCTTGAGTTTCATCAATAGCAGTTGTCTTTGGTTCCCATTTGGCTTTCGTAAGGTTTCTCAAATCTTCCTGAATTTCTCTTCATTGGACAAATATTTTCCCAAGGAATCCAGATTGTTGGCAATGTCAGTGAACCCCTTGAACATGTCTTTGATGGACTCATCTCTGATAATTCAATTTCTCTGTATTGATATGAAGTATGAATTGTGGATGTTATGAAAGACAGTGGTAACATATGTTCAAGGTTCCAAGGTCTTGAAGGTTTATGTTTGCTTGTGAATTGGTTAAGTATGCTTTAACAATCTTGTGTATGCCGGTGTAGCATTAGATCAGTTGTTGATTAAATGTGTCGTAAAAATATTCTTGAACTATATTTATGTGTTTCTAACACTCACAGGGTTCACAGCTTGATTGAATCAACGATTAGAATGCTTTAAGACCAAAACTGTGAAGAATGTCACAGTGCTCCAAGGCCTTGAGATTTGCCTTGAGCTGCTGACAGTCTTTTAGCTTAACTGATTCTTTCTTGCAGATGGATATCTGTGGAATTGTGATTGGTTAATAACTTGATATAAGTCTTAGTCATAATTTTATCATTTATCTTTTACATATTGCTGACCTGATATTTATCTAGTTATCAAATTTGCTGGCCTAGTTTCTTGCAGAAACAGTTGTGCCAAACAGTAAGTTATATGTTGATTTATTTTCTGGATTTTTGTTGACTTTGAAACAAGTTTGTTTCAGGGTTGTTCGTTGTTCAAATCCCTCACAACAAACTCTAATTGCTATCCATTCATAGATGTTGAAAGAAGCATGTTTGGGAGAGGACTTTTAGGGAAGCAGTTCCTAAAATCTCTCTGTCAGTTACTGCAGCTTTTTATAAGCTTCAGTTTGAATTTCAAAGAAGACATGAGACTGGAGAGGACTTATCATTGAGAAATAAGAGTGTTTACTGCGTGGAGATCATACAATCAACTCTTCAATCAAATCAAGCTCTCCACACTGCTGAACAAGAAGATCAATCATCCAGAAATCTGAAGAACACATCCAAGCTTCACTGCTTATTTCTTTTCTGAGTTCTTCAATACCTGTACTTAATTTGTGTTATCATTCTTATTTCGTGAACCTTACAAACTTAGAAGTATAGTTGTTCAAGTGAACAACAATAGGTTCTTATTGTTTCAACAGAGTGTAGTTGTTACTCGATAGGTTGGAAACCACAAGCTGTATAGGTGTAAGGCAACTCACTTAGGCTTGAGATCTAGGGCTAAATCCGGTTGTTTAATAAGAAGTGTTATCCAAATCCTGGACGGATTAGATCCCTCAGGCAGATACTAGATCCAATTGTGACTGAACTCAGTAAAATCCTTGTGTTCATTACTTTACAGTACTGTTATATTCCACTGCAAAACAATCTAGCACAAAACAGGTTACTCAAAGGCTTGAAGTATTTCACAACTCAAGGCCTTGGAGCTTTATCTGGATCTTAGAAAGCTTCTGTCTTTTATCAAAACTCCTCCAAGGCCTTGAGATTATTTCAATGGCTTATCTCAATTTTTCAAAAGACTAAGTTTTAGAAAAAGTTTCCATACTCTATTCAACCCCCCCTTCTAGAATATTTGATCCTGTATTTTTTACTTTTTTTACAAACTTTCAATATCCATTCATTTTAAACAGTTCATACTGTCTAATAAATTTGTTGATCTTTTTTTGCTTGACTTGACTGGTTCCTTCAAAGGTTATCACCAGTTTATCCCATATTTTTATAGTAGTCTTACAACCTGAAATATTTTTGAATTCATCTGCACTCGAATCACAATATAAGAGATTCATAGCTCTGTAATTTTAAGAACAGTGTTCTAAATCAGAAGAAGAAAGTGAATCCTCAGTTTCGGGAGTTCTGATCCCATCTTTTTCTGTGTAGAATGTATGAGGACCATTCTGTATAGGAGTCCAGAGCTCCATATCTTGATCAATGATGAACATTTTCATTAGGGCTTTCCAGCGCACAAAATGTTTACCACAGGATAGAGGTGGTCTGTTAGCAGCTCTTCCCTGAGAGAAACCATCATCACCTACGGTACTCATAATCACCAGATGGTTAAATCTATGTAGTGATACAAGCTCTGATACCAATTGAAAGACAGTAATGTAGGTAGTAATGCAGTATCAATACTCTATAGGGGGTGAATAGAGTATGGCAACTTCTGCAACTTTGGCTAAAAGAGTGGTTTCAAAGAAGTTTGTGTAAAGCAGTGAGTATTCCAAGACCTTAAATGAGTTTCATGTCCTTGAAATCAAAACAGATAACATAAGGGCCTTGAAATGCCTTTCAAACCCTTGAACTTAAAACTTATTTTGCACAGCAAATAAGCTAAGTAAATAACAGCAAGATAAATGCAATAGACACATAGATTTATAGAGTTCAGTACACTTGGAACTACATATCTACCTCAGGGATTTGATCCCTGTTGGATTTTCAACTCAATTCTTATTAATCAAAAGCTAAGCCCTAGATATCAAACACAGAGAGTTCCCTTACTGTGTTACAGCTTGTGGTTATCACTAACCTATTTAGTACCTTCTCTAGCTAGCTGATTCAAATAGGATTATCTATTGTTCACTTGAAAAACTCACGAGAATAATATGTAACAAGTATTATCTAAATGGTATAAAAAAATAGATCATAAAGAAGAACACTGAGAACTGATGAAGCAGTTGAATGTGCAGTGATCTTCTCAAGAGTGCATTGAGTGAAATGGATCTTCTTCTGTGTTGCATATCAATTGTGGGAATGTCTGTGTATTTGTGTTCTTGTGTCTCTTTCAAATTCTTAATTTATTCCCTCTTATGCAGCTTGTATGAATTCCAGATCTTCAAGATCTTCTCATAACAAACTTCATAAAAATCAGCTGCAAATCTTGACTTATTTAACAGGTCTTCCCGACGGTGAGTTGATCAATTTCTTCAAAGATATTGACTTGATCTTGAGGCTGAGTATGTAAGGAAGGTCGATAAATGTTTTCATAATCACTGAATCAATCTATCAATCCAGTTTCCTTTTCTGCGAGAACATAGTTTAAGGAAATTTTCCCTGCATAATACGCAACAACTTATCCCTGCCAAAACTTGTTAGAACAGATGGATTAGCCATTGATTAGATCATCAAAATAGTTTGTGTTTCATCATCAAATAACACATAATCAAGTATAGGGCTTTAGGAGTCATATTAGAATCAAAAGCTCCCCCTAAGTTCATGTGTATACTGCACTGTATATTTCAAACCTTTGAAAACAGTTTCAAGGCCTTGAAAGCTGTTTCAAGACTTTGAAACAAGCTGAACTTAAAGGTGGATCTGAAAGATTATCATCTGTTGGTATCTTGCATATATTCATATCTCCTTTATAAACGATCTCTCGAATGATACCTGATTATATTTTTGGACTTTTGGTGCGACTTGGGTTCCGTAGCTTGTGCGATCGCCCCATTGTTGTCACAACACAACGCAATGGGATAAACTATGTTGGGAACCACACCGAGTTCAATTATGAACTTCTTGATCCAAACATCTTCCTTTGATGCATCCGATGCAGCAATGTACCTAACCTCTATAGTAGAATAATCAACTGTCTCTTTCTTAGAACTCTTCTTGCTCACTGCTCCTCTATTTTGGAAAAACACATAACCCGAATGCGATCTGAAATTATCCTTATCGGTATGGAAGCTCGCATTAGTGCAAACCTTTATAATAAGTTCTTCCCCCCCTCCATATATCAAGAATGTATCCTCAGTCCTTCTTAAGTAAATAAGGATATTCTTGGCAACACTCCAGTGACTCTCACCCGGATTGGACTGGTATCTTCTTGTCATACTCAAATCATATGACACATCTGGTCTAGTACATAACATGGCATACATGATAGATCTAATAGGTGACATATATGTGATCTTAATCATACGGTCCTTCTCAATCTGATTGGAAGGACAGTCAGACTTCGTATGGCTAACTCCATATGACATGTGCAAGAATTCATTCTTCGATTCTTGCATGTTGAACCGCTTCAACACCTTGTCAATATATGTACTTTGACTTCGGCCAAACAACTTCCTTAATATATCCATATAGATCTTTATACTGAGCATATAAGTTGCATACCCTAAGTCTTTCATTGAGAAGCAATTCACTAGTCAATCTTTAACAAATCGCAAGGTAGGGACATCGTTTCCGATGAGAAGTATGTCATCCACATACAAGATCAAAAATATAACAGAGTTCCCACTAAATTTCTTGTAGAAACAAGGTTCATCTTCGTTTTTGATGAAGCCAAAATCTTTGACCACATCGTCAGACCGAAGATTCCAACTCCGAGAAGCTTGCTTCAACCCTTAAATGGACCGCTGAAACTTATACACATTATGGGCATGCTCTGGATCCACATAACCCTCTGGTTGTGTTACGTAACATCGTTAAGGTGGTTTCCATATAGAAAAACTGTTTTGACATGCATCTGTCGAATCTCATAATCGTAATAAGCTGCTATAGCAAGAAAGATGCGAATGGACTTAGGCATCGCAAATAGGGAAAAGTTTAGTCATAGTCACTACCATGAACCTGCCTGAAGCTTTTGCCACCAATCGCCCCTTCAAGGAAATCACATTGCCAGCCATGTCCTTTTTTTCTTGAAAACCCACTTGCACCCTATGGGCTTTACCCCATCAGGTGGTTCCACTAAAGTCCATCACTTATTCGTATACATTGAATACATTTCGGATCTCATGACTTCAATCCATTTATGAGAGTTTGTCCCCTTCACGACCTTCTCATAGGTTGTAGGCTCATCCTCATCAATGAGCAAAGCATCACCGGGTTTAGTCACGAGAATTCTGTATCTCTCATTCCTCTGATGTATCATACCAGACCTACAAAGCTCTTCTGATACTTGAGAATGTTGCTCCTTAAAATCTTGTGGTTCCTGCTCATGTTCCATCATATGATCAATACTTTGTGGTTCTTGAACCACTTCAAGTTCTACAGCCGTCCCACTAGTTTCTTTAGAGATAAACATCTCTTTCTAGAAACACACCGGTTCGAGCAACAAACACTTTGTTCTCGGTGGATTATAGCAATAATATCCTTTCTTTTCCTTAGGATATCCCAAAAATAAATAATTTTTCGACATGGGTCCGATTTTATCTGATTGTAAACACTCTACACAAACTTCGCAACCCCAAATTCTCATGAAAGACACACTAGGATTACACCCAGTTCATATCTCATATGGTGTCTTCATGACTGATTTGGACGGAACACGATTAAAGTCAGAGATAGATGTTAATAGAGCATGGCCCCAAAATGAAATTGGAAGATTTGTCTGACTCATCATAGATCGAACCATGTCCAACAGGGTCCGATTCCTCCTCCTAGACATACCATTCAATTGTGGTGTTCCAGGTGTAGTGAGTTGGGACAAGATCACACTCTCTAAGATAGACGTCAAACTCTTGACTTAGGTATCCTCCTAGACGATCTGATCGTAGAGTATTAATACACTTTCCAAGCTGGTTCTCCACTTCATTCTTGAATTCTTTGAAATTTTCAAAGGATTCAGATTTGTTCTCCACTAGATGCACAAATCCATATCTACTAAAGTCATTAGTAAATGTAATGAAGTAAGGAAAACCCTCTCTGGCTTTTGTGCCCACTGGTCCACAAATATCTGTATTTATGAGTGCTAATAGCTCACTCGTCCTCTCACCTTTCTTAGTGAATGGGGACTTAATCATTTTCCTCAATAAACAATCTTCAATGTCTCATATGATTCATAATCAAATGATCCTAGAAATCCATCCTTATGGAGCCTAGAAATGCGATTCTCGTTTATGTGGCCTAAACGACAATGCCAAAGGTATGTGAGATTCATGTTGTTAGATTTAATTCTATTAGTATTTATATTATAAACGAAATTATCGAGATCAAGGATATACAACCCATTAGACAAAAGTGCATTACAATAATGCATGCCATCGAAATAGATGGAGCAACATTTGTCCTTTACAATGAAAGGAAAACCTTTCTTGTCCAAAAAATAAATAGAAATAATGTTCCTACTCATAGCATGCAAATATAAGCAATTGTCTAATTCTAAAATAAGTCTAGAAGGTAAACATAACTCATAAGTTCATACGGCTAATGCAGCGACTCTTGCTCCATTCCCAGTGCGTAGGTTAATCTCCCCTTTAGCCAATGACTTGCTTATCCTTAGGTCCTGCACATTTCAAAAAATGTGAGATCCACATCCAGTTTCCTATACCCAAGACAAATAAATAGGGAAATTGACATCTATAAAAAAAATACCTGGTGTTGGAATCACTATTCCAAGCCTCTTGTCTTCTAGATACTTTGGACAGTTCCTCTTCTAGTGGCCAGGCTGACTACAATAGTGACATGGGCCCTGAGCTATTACACGAGCAAGCTTCAACACAACTTCCTTGGGATTCGCAACTACGTTTATTT
Organism: Linanthus parryae; assembly: GCA_023055425.1. Classification (NCBI taxonomy): domain Eukaryota; kingdom Viridiplantae; phylum Streptophyta; class Magnoliopsida; order Ericales; family Polemoniaceae; genus Linanthus; species Linanthus parryae. The sequence continues at coordinate 102,214,833 of JALGPY010000002.1, forward strand.
TCCGTTTATATTTCTGTGCAAGCTTCTTGCCTCTCCCATTACTGAACATCATTATGGCCTTGCCTTTACCTTTCATAATACTCTGTTCAGCGGTGCTCGACATATTCAGCAAGTCTAGAAGATATTTGTTGATGTCATTCATATTATAGTTCATGATGAACTGACTGTAACTGTCCAGAAATGATTGCTTGATGAGTTTAGTCGCCAACTCTTGGTTGAATGGGAAACTCAACATGTCGATACTCTCAATGTAACAGATCATACGAAGTCAATGAGGTCCCACTGGATTCCCCTCTGGCAGAATACACTTGAATAGTCTTCGATACTTCATACCTCTCATGCTATGCTTGCTCTTGGAAAATATGTTTCAAATGTATGATCATATCATACGCCTCCATGTTCTCAGTTACTTCTGAAGCTCGAAGTTCATGGTACAAAGCATTAGGCAAGTCACATCAATAGAATCATCAAGAATCTTCTCATGTACCTTCCTAATGACAGCAATAACTTCAGTAGGTGGTTCTTCTTGAATTGCCTGCTCTAGAATGTAAATCTTTTTTTCTAGCTTGAGATCAATTCTCAAGTTTCTGTAACAGTCTTGGAAATTCATTTCAGACAGTTTATCCTTCTCAAGGACCGAACGCAAAGATAGTGTCGATGTTTGTTCAATTTTTTTGCATTAGAAATCTACACGGAATAAGAAAAATGCAATTTTAGTATCGTGAATAATCATACTATACTTAAAAATAGCTAGATATTAAATATAGCTCCCACTATTTTTCTCTGATTAACAACCCTCGCTATTAATGCAGAAAGTATCATATATCTTCTAGTCGGCCAAGATCCATATTTCACCTCCTCTTAGAGCCTGCTTTGGCAGGTTACCCGAAATTCGGTTATATAGATAGGAACATAATCCAATTTCATCCAATGAAACTCTTGGTTAAACTAGGCGAATAACTCCTTATTCCTTATCTATCTCTTAAATAACTCCCAATTGCCTTGCCTCCGAGCTTTCAATCCTATTGAAATAGCTTAGTTGTGTTTGACCTCTTAATTCAGCAGCCGCACATTACTTGCTTATGTCGTCGCGCCACACCAGGATGAATCAAGTCGCCCTGCTTTGGCTAGGCCAAACTCAATTCATCTTGATCTTGACAATTGCTAAGAAAAAGAAGGAAAAACGCAATATTTTCGTTTGAGGGATTTTTTTTTTCATTTCATTTGTTGACCATATCAACTGATCTACTCATTTGGATTGGGCAAGTCCAAATAAACTATCTAAACAGTTTTATTATTATCTTCTTATCGTTTTGCATGCATTATCCATACATCAAAATAAAACAAGATAAAAGTAATAAATAAACATGGCGTGGATGTGGCCACTAAAACTAAGATATTCCCAAGCCATTGAGAATATTTATAAGTCCTAAAACATCAAGCTCATCTACATGTGCTTCCATCTTTAGTCCATGCGTCCTAGCTTGTGTGTCTTCTTTGTCTTGTGGTCTCTTTGGTCTTTGATCTTCTCTCCATGTTGTTAGCTATTATATATATATATATATATATATTTAATTATGAATAATATCTACAAACTTTATAGATGAACCTCACAGGCGACGAAGAAGACGACTCGCATGCCGTAAAATTATTCAAATTAATTACATCAAAATCAAAACAAAACCACACAACTAAGGCCACATCCACCCACCATGCGATAAAACATAAAAAATAGTTTAAATTAAATTTTATGCGCTGGGTCAGTTTTAATTAAATTATAATAACTGGGTTAACTGGTCACACAGGTTAGACCGGTCAAACCGGTCAGAATGGTCGAACCGGACAAACAAGTCAGACCTGACCGACGCAATGTGGGGTACGTTCAACAACCATTGCAGAACCCCCTTGGGTTAAAAATTCAATTTGTGTAATCCTCTATGCTGGTCGAAACATGTGGGGACAAAAAAAAACCCCTTTTTCTTCCCAAATTTTGCCCTAACCCTAGTTCATCACCAATTAAATGTGTATCAATTATATACCTGAAATTGAATATTTTGCACCATATACAAAATTAATGAATCTCCACATGAATCATATTCATGGCGCATCAAAATACGCATATCAACTTCATGTTCCGTTGACGCAAAATAAGACTAAACGGTCAAAAACTGACAAAATTAATAAACCACATAAATCAATTTATGCGCTTTTTACACGTGGCTCTGATACCACTGTTGGTTTATGGCGCATGTTACACAACGGAATTAAAAAAATGTATGCCCAAAACTATCAAGAATCACATGTGAAGCATCATAAGATGATGAAGGCGAAGGGTTACATTTGTTAGTTTGGTGATCACTGTGGAGAAGTAGTGTCTACGACTCTACTCGCATCCACACCATATGATCTGCAAATGGAACTTGCTCTACTATTTGTGCTACCGGTTTAGAAGAAGGAGGAGCAATCAGGTTGCTTGATGCAATCAAGCTCACGCAACAACGGAGGAGGAGAAAAGGGGCTGCCTCTCTATTTCCTCGACCTCTCTTTCTCTCTCTCTCTCTCTCTCTCTATCTCTCTTTCTCTTCTTTTGAATTAATTTTCCAAATAATGAAACATTAGGGCTGAAATATTTTATAATTAAGAACTCATTATTAATTACAAAACTGCCGCACATCTAATTAGATCCACTTTTGTTTCAGTCCAGTTAGGTATTTAGTCAAACTAAATATGTATGTCGTTGTTCTATACCGTTAATTAGTCCAAATAATTAACATCTACATCCATTCTAATCCTTTGGTGTGTGACCCTACAGGTTCCTATTACGTTGGCTGTAACAATTCAAACATTGAGAGTTGTCTAGCAACACATCAATGCTACCCAAGAAATAGGAATAGTAAGTGATCTGACAAACCTCTTTGACCAATGTTACCGTGTTGTATAGTCCCTTTGCCTCAATACCCGAATTGGACACGAGACACAGATGTCACACTCGTATATCCAATCCCTAGTTTCTCGATCCGTGAGTAAACTTATCCGAACATATAACATCAATATCGTATATTGATTAATTTGAGCCTGGCCAGGAATTTTATTAATTTCCACTCATCGAGTGGCCATTGATACATACTCCCGTTATTTGGGAGGGAAACATCCTCTATACATCACTACCATCTCTCAGTTTGCTTCATTTCATGCCCGATTATCGCCTTTATAGTTACCCAGCTACGGTGCAATGTTTGACGATATCAAAACATGATAATTCACAACTACGGTATCTAGTGATTTCAATTCAAATGACCATAACACCATTGTCACTACGAGAAGCACTTGTGACATTCACATAACTTCCATGTAGCCTTCTCGTGTTGGGTCAATCCATTATGGTAGTACTCCTAATGCATACCCATATGCTAGACTTGATATCTTCATATAAATCTACCCACATACTAGTCTCGATGCATAGTGATTGTCCTTTTATCCATTACACTAGACGAGGGATAGTTTTAGAGAACAACAATTGCAATCTAAAGACTTCATTATATTAATTTATGCATATCTAATACAATGAATAGTCTAGGAAAAACAATGTTCACACTAAAATGGATTGCCTCTAGGGCATACACCAACATGACAGGCTCATCATCAGGTAGGGATGGAAATTCACCTTATTTTTCAAACAACTCATATTGTCCAGGAGTTGTGCTGGTTCTGAGAAATTATGCAGATAACAGCCCTTTTCTTCTTCATCTCCCTTCCTATCCTGAGCTGATCTTCTCAGTCCTTCCTATGCAATTTCCAATCCATCATAAGTCAAGTCCATTCATAGTAAACAAGAAAAAATCATGTTATAATATAAAAAAATGCATGAAATCACACAGAAATTCACCGGAAGACGTAAACACATGATATCAAATTTTGCTGTTAAATATGGCTAAAAGCGGGCTAAAAAACCGATACTTTGCACTTTTCCTTCTCAAATGGAGATTAAGAATGAGTCCTTGTGATGAGTTATCATAGGAAAACTCAATGCCTCACCTATAGTCTCTGGTGTGAAAATTATAAAGTGTATCCTCACATAGAGGCCACGGTCATCCGGGAACTCAACTTTGTCACAATGACTCGAGTTAATATAAATTTCATGGAAAAGCTCTCAACTATCCCTTCCCTTTATCAACTATCTTATTCCTGTTAAATTCTCTCTCTTGGCCATCTCCCACTTGTGGATAGGTAGGTCATCAAAGTAAAAGGTCTCTAACATTTAGGCTTGTTTTTCAAGACTAATCCAAGAGAAAACCTAAATGGGTGTCCTAATTGAAAATCAAACTACGATAGTTCATTTGTACGATCGCTATCTCCACTATAGTCCGACAAGAATGGAATAATTTCAATCCACCGCGAATTTTTGGAAAATAAATTTGGTCCAAGGAGATGTAGCCGTAGATCTTGTTTTCCCCGTCATAGCCTCACAACAAGTTGCTTCCAATTCCTCTTCAAATTTTGTAGATCTGTATTTGAGACTATAGGTTTTCAACAGTCTCTCTCTCCTCCCCCACACTTTTACTTCACAAAGGTTCAAGTCTTCCTTCCCAAGTGTTAGAGGCAAGCACAAAATTCTTTATATGTGTGAGATATTTCGGGAGAGTGTTTTTAGAGAGAGTCGGGTTCTTCATATGTGTGAAAAGTTCTTCATGAATTCACAAAATTCTTTATATAGAAGGCGCCTCAAATGACCAAAATATCCTTGTTATAATGAATTTTCCCGTTGCTAGTGCAGAATCAACTCGTGCGAGCTGCTTAAGCAGAAATGGAGTTTGCGCGAGCTGTTCAAATTCAAACATACCCAAATTTTAACTTGTGCGAGCTAAAGGGGGAGCTTGCACGAATAGAGGTAACCTTTGGAGAAAATAGTCCCATGCGTTATAGATCGTGCATGTTGTTTCAAAAATATTCTCCAACTCTGCATCTCGTGCGAGCTGCTGAGTGACAGCGTAAATCAATCTGCTTTTTCGCAAGTGTACGATCAAGTAATATAGAGTATATATTTATGACTCTGATTGTTGAACCCACGAGAACAGTTTAAGTTTTACTTGTAAGAATCAGAAATAGATGCAAAGTTATGAAAAGGAGGAAAGTTGGGGTGTGGTTTAAATAAACTAGTGTGCAGTAAACAAAGCAGTAACTAGAAAATCTTATTTTATTTGAAGTAATTTTCTGGGAAGTTTTGTAGTTGTAAAAGTTGATGAATTAACGATCTAGGTCCCAGGATCCCCTACGGTTACTATTCAGCTTGCTTAGTTCAATTGATTTCAGAAACACACAACAGTCTTGTTTATGCGAGCATACCAATGTTGCAATCTCCTCTCGATCTCATGCACCTGTCATTCCCCTGTTGATTCTCGGGTCCTCTCGGTCTCCCCAAAATATGCAGGTTCGTTATAAGTCTGCTAGGGTTACAGGCTCTCCTCTCGGTCTCCCCCTAAACATCTAGCAGTTGGTCTAATTCTTATGGGCTAATCCCCTGATTCCTTTCACCTCTCGGTCCATCAAGATAGGGTATTAAATCTTGTCTTCTCTTCCTAACCCTCACTGGCCACTATCGCGCACCAGATCCTGACTGTAACACTCTTGGGTGATCAGGCCATTCATGCATGTATATAAAATCAAAGACAAGATAATAAACAATCCAATTCTGTATTAAGACTCCCAACTAGTCATGCATCTAAAAATCAAACTAACCAAGCTGCTGAATTCATAAACCCTAGGTTCACCGAAAACCTAGGTAAAAGGTTTAGCTAGCGTAAATTATTGAAAAACAATGTTTCATAAAAGAAAGAAGAAAGATCAAACGGGTTTATGGCTGAATACTGAAAACTGCTCCAATCCTGCTCTGGTCCAATCCTGACGGCTCTGGTACTGGTTGCTGTGATGATGATTGTGTGTGTCACCTAATTCTGTGCTGGGAAACCTTCTTTTATACTTCCACAGTCTCTAAAGCTGATGCCTGAAATTCCTGTTCTACCCCTGTAAAAACTCGTCCTGGAAGCTTCTGGAAACCTTCTGTGCGTTCGAACGAAGCTCTCATGCGTCTAAACGCAGTGCGTCTGAACACATAGCACCTGCGTTTAAACGCGCTCCTTGTTCATTTTCTCCTCTTTCCTCTGGCTTCTCGGACTTGTGCGTCTAAACGCACCAGGTGCGTCTAAACGCACCCCTTGTTCTTCGTGGTTGTTCTTGCCCAAACTGACAGTTCTGGAGTCAAGTCCTGCGTTTGAACGCAGGTCTGTGCGTCTAAACGCACAGAGTTGTCATTTCTTCTGCCTTTTTTTCCTCTGCTTCCTCTGCTGCCGTGTTGCGCGTCTGAACGCAGGGCTCCTGCATCTGAATGCACGACTTAGCTTTTCTGCGTCTCTTTCTGCTCAGCTTACTTGATACGCTACCTCCAAATCCAAGCTAATCCCATGTATTTCTTGGCACCTGTTACCTGCACATAATAACATGTACCCGCGATCATATCCAATAAACACAATTATGCATGAAATTACTCAAATCTACCGGTTATGCTCTAAATGTCTTTGCCTCGTATCAAGTGGAAAATAGACTGAAAATGGGCAAAATCAACTCCCACAGGGTTAGAACCAATGGTAAAAATATGTCCCAAACTAATTCCATTTTCAAGCTATGAAAATACCCCCACATTAAACTCTGCTCATCCCGAGCAGACCCTTGCATACTGCCTTGCAGACCCTTCTTTTTTATACTTCAATTGCATACTTTCCCCTTCCACATATTCATGCTAAAGACCAGAAGACTCAACTATTTAACTGACTCAGACAAGGAAATATATACAAACTGACTCAAGACCAAGCAAAAAAAATTTGGTTGAGATTGGGCAATCTCTAGAATTAAAAACTGATGTGTCCTTCAATGTTCATTCCACCTCCAGGAAATACCGATAGACAGTCGATCGGTGAGACTGTTTATTTCTCACGGTGGAAAATAAGCACGGGCTCCCCTTACTGTTACTTTCGTCTGTGTCCTGAGTAAATCCCTAGTTAACCTACCTTCCGAGCTATTTTCCATCAGGGATCCTAAGGTAAAGCCAATCCTACTTGTTATGACACCTCACTGTTCCCAACTCACACCCCTCACCATGCCCCCCGAAAACTGTCCAGAACAACTAAGTCCCTGTTTCCCAATTTCCTGAAATCATGGTGCTGATTCGCCGTTCTCGCAGCCACAATTGTGAAGTAGCATGTAGTCTAAACAGTGTTCCCTACTCAGCTTGATTTTATTAACTAATACTAAAAATAACTTGAAACAACGAATATATACTTTTTTTTCCTTTTTTTTCAAACAATCCAACTAAAATACAAAAGATTTCAACTAACTAAGTTGGGTAGTGCAATCATAAATCTATGGGGTATGAAGAGTATAAGCTTGCAAGAAGTACCCCCACATTAGTTGTTAAGTGCTTGATCCTTGTAGTCCAGAAAATATCGTGCTGTCCCACCTAACCTCCTCATCACCAAAGATGTAGAAATAGGCACGACCTCCAATTAAAACCTGACAACCCCGAACCCCTGATCTTGTGTGAAATAGATATCACACACGCGACTACTCCTCCCGTGATCACTGTGTAATGTAGTGATTCACCTCCTGCAAATTAATACTGTCGCCTCTAACTCACCCTGTCACACCCTCATGTTGTCCAAATCTGATCTGTGTAAAAGCTCTCGTTTCTCTACAACCCTCCCAGACTCACTCCCTCTGTCATAACGCGTAGTACTGGCCAACTAAACAAGTGATGCAAGTCACAAGGAAGGCTTCCTAGGCTGCAGTGGCTGTGAATAAAGGGGTAAATGGCTGCAAATGGCTAACTATTTGGACCTAATGCTGAGAAACAGGACGTGAGGTCCGTTATAAGCCAAACACTCCACTGAAAAATGCAGTGACCGTGCTGAGGCCCGTAGGCAGGTTGTCGACTACCAATGTGACGGTGGTGTGGTAACTAGTCGGATTCCTAACTCAGGCTACAACCTATTGGAGAATTCTGGGTTGCACTGGATCTATCCATCCAAAGAAAAATAAAACTCCTACACCTCGATGTCAATTTTCTTCCCTATTGGAGTTTTACTTACTGAATTATTTACAATTTATAGTCCCATCAATTGCCCTTTCTCAAAAGATTTTAAGATTTTTCTGATTTTTTATATATATATATATATATATATATATATATATATATGCAAGGTCAGAAAAATAGGTGGGTAGACTCAAAAGAAGAAAAACGTGCTGACTCAAAAATTAAAATAAAATTAAAAATAAAAACAAAAATATGCTGACATGGCTATGAAGGAGGACACGATTCCCCACCCCGACACTAAAGGTGGCGCGCCCTCGCGAATCTACTGATCTGGTCTGTAACTCGAATCTGTGTTCTCCGGAGTGGACTGGTCAGTCGGCTCAGGAGATGGTTCAGGGGTCCGCCCTCTGGGTCTTTTCCTCGCAGCCTGTCGTGCTGCGGCAGCGGTACCAGCGTGGCTGGCACCGGGATGGGCACTGCTGGCCCCTGGGTCGACATGCTATCTGGGTGGGTATTGGGTACCGGGTCTGCCGGGGTCACCAACACTGTCTGCGTGTTCCGGACTCGGGGTGGAGTCATGGCCAGAGAAGCTGTCATAGGGCCTAATATCCTCCATTGTCCAACTAGGACAGTTATCACTAGAATAGTGGTCCGGGAAATTGAATTTCTTACCACGCATATTGCTCTGAATCTCAGCGAGGGTAGCCTCATGAGCTCGCAGTGCAGCGGTGTTGGCATGGTAAATATGCTTCTGGGTCTTGAACAACTTTCCAAGACCCCTGGCCATTTTCTTGATCGTCCTCACCAGGTAATTCTGCATTTTTTCTTGGGCCTTAATTTTCTTTCTGACCCATTCCTCGTGCTCAGTCCTCTCCAGGCGCCCAAAAGAACTGCGCCTGGCCCCTCTGCTGGACTGCCCTAGGACGGGCTCGGTCTGTCTGGTTTCACTGGAACTAGCAGATCGGGTCAGTCGAAGGGGACCTGGTAAGGCTGGAAAACCACCACCAACGGGTGGAGGCGGTGGTGGCATGCCAGCACCCCCACCATGAGGCGGAGCACCATCATCATCATCATCATCATCATCATCATCATCCACTTGGACATATTCTGGAGGCCCATGCAGAGCCTCGTGTAAATCACATCTCATCTTGCGGTACTTGTGTACCTGAACCGGTCGGATATCTCTCAGCTCACCAGGAATCGGCACGTGATAGTCCTGTGCCATTTTAGTCAACATCCCCAAAAGACCCAAACCCTTCTTACTGTGGGACTCTCGTCTTTCCCGAAAAACTCACAAATAATCTCCGGGAGGCTCACAGACTCACGGGTCATCAAACAGTACACCAAAAGTGCAACATTATAGTCTATCTGGGTCATGTGCTTAATTCCCACAACTCGGTTGTTGACCCACTCAGTCCACCATCTCGCCTCTCAAATCAAATATGTATCAGGGAGTTTCCGATAGGACGGGCTCCGGTGGAGGTAATACCAAGCAGCGCCTGGTACACCTGCACACAGGGTGTGAAGGATCTGTTCACTAAGCTGTTCAGAGGGATGACGCCGCAGTTCCTGAAACTGACAATCGTCCAACACCAATTCCAGACCCAAACTCTCTCGAATACACTCTGCGGTGATCCTAATCCAAGTCTTTCTGCAGTAAATCCAGTCAATGGACTGGGATTCACTGTTCATGCACTGCTGGAGATTACTGAAAATCTCTTTAGCCAGCACAGAACTGTCCTGCAGATTGGTAAAGCCTGTAAACAAGTTCCCGAAATGATCCTGCCCGGTAAAGTTGAACAGGTCTTCCCCCATAGACACAATATCACGAGGAAAAGTTCTCTCAGCGGGTATGTCATACCTAATCTTTTTGTCTTGCAGAAAGAAACGGTGGGCTTCCATATTGACAAACCTATGGTCACAGAAATGGTCTACCCTAAGCAACCTTCAATCTGTGATGTTCAAGGGTGCGATTGCCCTATCTGGCCTCATATATGGTCTGTCCTCATCCATCTCAAAAAATCACAAACAGAAAAACAGAAATCTGCGAAGAGAGAGAAAAAATAGAACCTGGCTACCCGGAGTGAATCTTACGGGTACAGATCTGGAAACTGCTCTCTGAAGAGGATCTGGAAATGCTTTGATCTGTTGAGCGTGATCACCCCCACACTGTTTCTGGCAGTCTGGTGTCCTTGCGGTGGAGGTCGGAGTTTTCTGGCGGATGACTGTTGCTGGCGGCTGCTAGGGCAGAGAGAGTTTCTAGAGAGAGAGAGTTGAAAACTGGTTGACTGAAGTGAAAATGGGTCACTTTCAGCCGTACAGTATATATAGGCAAACTGTCAGAAATTGCAAAATGGCCCCTGAAATTCAAAATTTTTCAAAATTTTTCAAAATTTTCTGATCCCGCTCGATGTGCGTTTGAACGCACCTTCTCCGTTTGAACGCAGTGCTTGGTTTTTCTGGAAAAATTTGGAATCTTCATGAACTGCGTTTGAACGCACCCCGTGCGTTTGAACGCAGGACTCGTAGTTCTGGAGTTTCTGGGGTTAATGATCTGCGTTTGAACGCATATGCACTGCGTTTGAACGCACACGTTATGATTTCTTGATGTTTTGCAATCTTCAGATGAGTTGCGTTTGAACGCTAATGTTGCGTTTGAACGCATGCCTTCTCTCTAGAAACTTCTGTTGATTGTCTCCTGCGTTTGAACGCACTTCCTTAGAATTTTTCATTTTTAGTCGTCTTCGTTTGAACGCACCAAACTTGCGTTTGAACGCACATATGTTAGCCATTTTTTTCAGAGTTTCTGCGGTGGGTGCAGTACTTCTGCGTTTGAACGCACCCTCTGTGTTTGAACGCAGGTATGCGTTTAAACGCATATCTTCTGCGTTTGAACGCAGCACTTCAAACTGCTGAATGTTTCCTGAAACACTAAATTCAACATTAAACCCCTCTTCCTCACTTATCTATCATATTATGAACATTTTTATAATAAATAACTAAATATAAAAAACGACTATTCTACGTTGGGTTGCCTCCCAACCAGCGCTTGTGATTTACAGTCGACAGCCCGACTTTGTTACCTCTCTTGTCGTCAGGGCAGGTCGAGGTAGATCGCCTCTACCTCTATGATCTCCTGAGGATCCCTGTATGGCTTGACTCTGTTTCCGTTCACCTTGAAAATTGTATTGTCCCTTGGGTTCTCCAGCTCCACTACTTCCCATGATGTAATGTCTTTCACAATGAATGGTCCAGACCATCTTGAGCGCAGCTTCCCTGGATAGAATTTCATCCTTGAGTTGTAAAGGAGAACCTTCTGCCCAATTTCTATCTTCTTTGGTCGAATGCGATTGTCATGCCACTTCTTCGTTTTTTCTTTATAGATTTTTGCACTCTCATAAGCTGTTTTCGAAATTCCTCCAGTTCGAGGAGTGCCATCTTCCTTTTTCTTCCAGATAAACTGTGATCCATATTGAGCTGCTTGATTGCCCAGTAAGCTCTGTGCTCCAATTCTACTGGTAAGTGACATGCTTTACCAAAAAAAAACTGGTATGGGGACATTCCCAGCGGGTTTTTGTAAGCAGTTATGTACGCCCAGAGCGCATCATCAAGCTTTAATGACCAGTCTTTCCGTCCAGGATTCACAGTTTTTTCCAGTATGCTCTTTATCTCCTTGTTTGACACCTCTGCTTTCCCATTTGCCTGAGGGTGGTAAGGCAGTGACACCTTATGGATAGACACCCCATACTACTTTAAAACCTTGGCAAAGACTTTGTTGATAAAATGAGAGCCTTCATCACTGACCATGGCTCTTAGTGTTCCGAATCTGGTAAAAATATTGTGCTTGAGGAATCGTTCCACAACTGCTGCATCATTCTTCTGACAGGCCATAGCTTCCACCCATTTTGACACGTAGTCCACTGCCAGTAAGATATAGAGATTTCGCAGAGAAGAAGGAAAGAGACCCATAAAATCAATACCCCAAACATCAAAAGGCTCAACCTCTTGCCAAAGTGTCATGGGCATCTCATTTCGCTGGGAGATATTTCCTGTGCGCTGGCAGCGATCACAAATTTGTGCATAATCATGACAATCCTTGAAAACTGTTGGCCAGAAAAATCCTGACTGCAGCACTTTGTGAGCTGTTCTCGGACCGCTGAAGTGTCCACCACACTGTGCTGAGTGGCAGTGCTGAATTACTTCTAAAATCTCATGACATGGGATGCAACGTTGGAGAATGTTATCTGCCCCTTGTTTAAACAGGTAGGGATCGTCCCAGAAATAGTGTCTGCATTCTGAAATAAACTTCTTTTTCTGCCAAGGGGTGATGTCTTCAGGCATTGCTCCATTGACCAAATAATTGGCTTATTGCGTAATACCAAGGTTATCTATTGGTCTTGATCTTCATGATATGATCATCCGGGAATTTTTTTTGAATTGGTACCAATTCTTCTGTTGGGTTTTCCAGGCGAGAAAGATGATCAGCTACCACATTTTCTACTCCCTTTTTATCCCGAATTTCGACATCGAATTCCTGCATCAGCAGAAACCAACGCAGCAACCTCGGCTTTGCATCCTTTTATCCAGTAAATATTTCAACGCACTATGATCCGTGAAGATAATGACTTTTGAACCTACCAGATAGGATCTGAACTTATCCAGAGCAAAAACGACTGCAAGCAGCTCCTTTTCTGTAGTCCCATAATTAATATGTGCTTCATTCAGGACCCTGCTGGCGTAATAAATTACACTGCACACTATATCCTTTCGCTGTCCCAACACTGCGCCCACTGCGTAGTCACTGGCGTCGCACATCAGCTCGAATGGGAGGGTCCTATCTGGCGTTGTGATAATGGCTGCAGTTGTCAGCCTGTCTTTGAGTACGTCAAAGGCTTCTTTGCAGGCTTCGTCAAATATGAATGGCACATCTTTTCCCAACAAATTACATAATGGCTTTGTAATTTTGGAAAAATCTTTGATAAACCTTCTGTAAAACCCTGCATGGCCCAAAAAACCCTTGATTTCCTTAACTGTGGTCGGATATGGTAGCTTCTTAATCACGTCTATTTTTGCTCTGTCTACTTCTAGGCCTTTGCTGGAAATCCTGTGTCCCAGCACTATTCCTTTAGTAACCATGAAGTGGCATTTCTCCCAGTTGAGTACCAGGTTAGTCTTTCTGCATCGAATTAGAACTCTGGCCAGATGGTGTAAACAGTCGTCGAAACTGTCCCCAAATAGCGAAAAATCATCTATGAAAACTTCCAGATTTTTCTCTATCATGTTTAAAAATATGGCCATCATACATCTTTGGAATGTTGCTGGAGCGTTACATAATCCGAATGGCATCCGTCTAAAAGCAAACGTTCCATATGGACAGGTGAACGTCGTCTTTTCTTGATCTTCCGGATTAATGTATATCTGGTTGTATCCGGAGTACCCGTCAAGAAAGAAATAATAAGCATGACGTGCCAATCTGTCCAACATCTGGTTCATGAATGGCAGCGGAAAGTGGTCTTTCAGTGTTGCGTCGTTCAGCTTCCGATAATCCATACAGATTCGCCAGCCAGTGACAGTGCGCTGGGCGATCTGTTCCTGATCAGCGTTTTGTACTACAGTAATACCCCCTTTCTTTGGTACACACTGTACTGGACTAACCCATGTGCTGTCTGATATGGGGTATATAATCCCTGCTTCTAGCCACTTCATGACCTCCTTACGTACCACATCCTTCATGATTGGAATCAATCTCCGTTGAGGTTGGATGACTGGCTTCTTTCCGTCTTCGATTCTTATTTTGTTCATGCAGTAATCAGAACTGATTCCCTTCAGGCCAGCAATTATCCATCTGATAGCTTCTTTATGCTCTCGAAGTACATCCAGCAGCTTTTGTTCCTGTTCCTCAGATAGAAGAGATGAAACAATTAATGGCAGAGTATTATTTTCACCAATATATGCGTACCTGAGGTGGTCTGGTAACTGTTTCAATTCCAGGACTGGTGGTTCCTGAAGTGATGGCACCAATGTCATTTTCTGTTCGCCTTCTTCATCCTTATATAGGGTGATCCAACTTTCTGTTCTCATGATCTGCTCAGCTTGGTGCTCCTCTGTTTCCTCTAGGTACATGTCCTCAAATTCACCCCATAAGTTTTCCATCTCCTCACTTTCCAGATCATCAATTACCTCCACTGCAAAACAGTTTTCATGACCATAATAATCAGGGAGTTGGAAAGATTTAAAGACATTGAATTTCACTTTTTCTTCGTTAATTTGCATGGACAGCTCTCCACTTTTGCAATTGATAATGGCTTCACTAGTTGCTAGGAAAGGTCTGCCTAAAATTAGTGGGACCTCCCCTGCCTCCATATCCAGTATCACAAAATCGGCAGGAAAAATAAGCTCCCCAACTTTCACCAGGATATCTTTAATGACTCCATAGGCAGGTTTTACGGATCTGTCAGCCATTTGAAGCATAATTCTGGTTGGCCTCAGTTCTCCGACTCCCAGACTTTTGAAGATGGTCAGTGGCATTAGGTTAATGCTGGCACCCAAGTCGCACAGGGATTTTCCTGTGTAGGCACTGCCCAGAGTTACTGGAATAACAAAACTGTCATGGTCTTTTTTCTTCAGTGGTAGACCGTTTTTCACACAGCTGCTCGCTTCTACCGTCAGATTTACTGTTTCGAAGTCGCTCATTCGCCTTCTTCCATACAATATGTCTTTGAGAAATTTTGCATAAGTAGGCATTTTGGCTAGTGCTTCAGCGAAAGGTATATTTATCTGTAATTGCTTGAATACCTCCAGAAATCTAGCGTAGTCTTTGCTGTCATCTCTCTTACGTGTCTTCAGAGGATAAGGCACCTCTTTAGAGATTGGCACTGTTCCTGGGTTACCCTCATTAGTCTGCCCTGCTTCCTGTTCGACCGAACCCCTTTGTTGAGGGTTAGCGGTTGAGCTGTCTTCCCTGTCAAATACTTCGTGTTCAATGTTCTTTGACTTTTCTGCACGTGCATGACAGGGATACAGCGGATCCTGCAGTGCGGTTCCACTCCGAGTTGTAATAGCATTGATTTGAGCGCGTGGATTGTTCACTGTGTTTGATGGTAAATTCCCTGGGGCTCGTTCTGCTTGATTCTGTGCAAGCTGACCATTCTGTACTTCCAGGTTGCGGATAGCAATTTTCATTTGGCTTACATCGGCAGTTAATGAATCCATCTGCGAAAATCTAGCTTCACACTGCTTATTAAACTTCTCTATATAGGTCTCGAAATGTTGTTGTGATAAATTTAGCTGTGGTTGTGCTGCTGGTGCTTGCTGTGCCGGCGCTGTCTGTTGTGTCTGTGGCCTGTGCTGGAACCCTGGTGCATAAACTGCTGCATTGGGGTTTCCGTAACGGAACCCTGGATGGTCACGTGTGCCTGAAGCTCCTGAATTGCTGCATCGAGGTCTGAAGCTCCTGAATTGCTGCATCGAGGTCTGGTTCGTCCACTGCTGCTACTGTTTTCTTTTCTGTATACACCTTTTGACTAAGTCTTGTACTACTTTTGTGAGATTATCAATCCTGTCATCAGCCATTGGTTCTGCTAGTGCTGTGAGCCTGCGGTCATCAAACAGACGAGTTTCCTGTTTGGCTAATTGTCTCATCAGTTCATACGCTCCATCTTTATCCACATGGTACAGAAAATTACCCCCAGCTTCCCTGTCAATTTTGTCAGCATTCTCCCTGTCAAGAGCGTGGTAGAATACTTGTAGAATTTTCGCGTCCCCGAAGCCCTGATTGGGGCATCTTTTAACGAGTCTCATCATCCTGTCCCATGCGTCTACCACCGTCTCGCCCATCTTCTGTTTGAAGGATAAGATCTCACTTTGTAGCTTGATAACACGAGAGGCGGGGTAGAATTTTGCCAAAAATCAGTAACACGCCCACCCCAGGTTGTGATGCATCTTGGTGGTCTGGCTTCTAGCCAGTATTTTGCTGTCCCGAACAAGAAGTATGGGAATAGGATTAATTTCAGCGTGTCCGCTTTGACTCCTGTATACTTAATCTTGTTGCAGTAGTCTTCGAAATTTCCGAGGAAGTCGTTTGGGTCTTCATCTGCTTTCCCATTAAATGGACAATGAGTCTGGGCTGTTTAGATAGTAGATGATTTCAGATCGCAGTGCTCTGCTGTGATTGGTGGCACTACGATGGCTGGTTGATGTCCTCCTGTAGGAACTTCGAAGTTTTCTACTATCGCCCTCCCAGACTTGTTGTAAGTCCTCTGATTGTTCCTGGCAGCAAAGCCTGCTGCTATCAGCTCCTCAATGTAAAGAGCCATATGTGCTGGAGTGCATTGCTCCTGTCTTGTGGGTGTTCCTGCTTCTGTTGGCGTGTTTTCTTCGTGCTCAGACATCGTGACGCGGTGTCTGCGGTTTTGCTCTCTGAAAAGTTTTTCTGGATCTTCAAGTGGTGGCACCAGTTCGCGAGGCAATCTGGGCATATACTAGAATGGCCTGAAAATCAGAGTTCAAGAGCAATAAGATAAGGGAAAATAAATGTAAAAAGAAAAATAAAGAACTTTGAAACTTATTCTAATTCTTTTAAGAAAAACTGCAACAGTTCCCCGGCAACGGCGCAAAAAACTTGACAGCGTAAATCTATCTGCTTTTTCGCAAGTGTACGATCAAGTAATATAGAGTATATATTTATGACTCTGACTGTCGAACCCACGAGAACAGTTTAAGTTTTACTTGTAAGAATCAGAAATAGATGCAAAGTTATGAAAAGGAGGAAAGTTGGGGTGTGGTTTAAATAAACTAGTGTGCAGTAAATAAAGCAGTAATTAGAAAATCTTATTTTATTTGAAGTAATTTTCTGGGAAGTTTTGTAGTTGTAAAAGTTGATGAATTAACGATCTAGGTCCCAGGATCCCCTAGGGTTACTATTCAGCTTGCTTAGTTCAATTGATTTCAGAAACACATAGCAGTCTTGTTTATGCCAGCATACCAATGTTGCAATCTCCTCTCGGTCTCATGCACCTGTCATTCCCCTGCAGATTCTCGGGTCCTCTCGGTCTCCCCAAAATCTGCAGGTTCGTTATAAGTCTGCTAGGGTTACAGGCTCTCCTCTCGATCTCCCCCTAAACGTCTAGCAGTTGGTCTAATGCTTCTGGGCTAATCCCCTGATTCCTTTCACCTCTCGGTCCATCAAGATAGGGTATTAAATCTTGTCTTCTCTTCCTAACCCTCACTGGCCACTCTCGCGCACCAGATCCTGTCTGTAACACTCTTGGGTGATCAGGCCATTCATGCATGTATATAAAATCAAAGACAAGATAATAAACAATCCAATTCTGTATTAAGACTCCCAACTAGTCATGCATCTGAAAATCAAACAAACCAAGCTTCTGAATTCATAAACCCTAGGTTCACCGAGAACCTAGGTAAAAGGTTTAGCTAGCGTACATTATTGAAAAACAATGTTTCATAAAAGAAAGAAGAAAGATCAAACAGGTTTATGGCTGAATACTGAAAACTGCTCCAATCTTGCTCTGCTCCAATCCTGACGGCTCTGGTACTGGTTGCTATGATGATGATTGTGTGTGTCACCTAATTTTGTGCTGGGACACCTTCTTTTATACTGCCACAGTCTCTAAAGCTGATGCCCAAAATTCCTGTTCTACCCCTGTAAAAACCCGTCCTGGAAGCTTCTAGAAACCTTTTGTGCGTTCGAACGCAGCTCTCCTGCGTCTAAACGCAGTGCGTCTGAACGCATGGCACCTGCGTTTAAACGCACTCCTTGTTCATTTTCTCCTCTTTTCTCTGGCTTCTCAGGCTTGTGCGTCTAAACGCACCAGGTGCGTCTGAACGTACCCCTTGGTCTTCGTGGTTGTTCTTGCCCAAATTGACAGTTCTAGAGTGAAGTCCTACGTTTGAACGCAAGTCTGTGCGTCTGAACGCACAGAGTTGTCATTTCTTCTGCCTTTTTTTCCTCTGCTTCCTCTGCTGCCGTGTTGCGCGTCTGAACGCAGGGCTCCTGCGTCTGAACGCACGACTTAGCTTTTCTGCGTCTCTTTCTGCTCAGCTTACTTGATACGCTGCCTCCAAATCCAAGCTAATCCCATGCATTTCTTGGCACCTGTTACCTGCACATGATAACATGTACCCGCGATCATATCCAATAAACACAATCATGCATGAAATTACTCAAATCTACCATTTATGCTCTAAATGTCTTTCCCTCGTATCAAGTGGAAAATAGACTGAAAATGGGCAAAATTAACTCCCACAGGGTTAGAACCAATGGTAAAAAGATGTCCCAAACTAATTCCATTTTCAAGCTATCACTGAGGTAGCTTGTGCCAGCTACTTGGATTTATACCCAATTTTGTCCGTCTGGACTCTAATGTGTGCATATAACATATTCAATAAGGCTTGTGAAATTCTTTTTTATGTATTGTTCCCCAAAACTTACTTGAAAAGCCTTTGCTCACCTCGAATTTTGTGCTAACACATATTTCTCAATTTTTATTTGTTTCTTTCTGCATCTATCAAGACGGGGAGTTCGGATTGCGTCCTAAACCTATATCCTACATACTCAATGCAAGAATTAGTACCATCCTCCCTCACGGGGAGTTCGGATTGCGTCCTAAAACTACATTACATTATTTTGCTCCTAGGTTGGGTTGCCTCCCAACAAGTGCCTTGTAATTTAAGGTCGACAACCCGACCTTGTTACCTCCTCAGTGATTAGATTGGTGGTTTGGCACGGCGGGCTCTACCAACTTGGGTTTCCTGCGCTGGATTTTGAGAACCACTTCATGCACTTGCACTACCATCGTCTTGTTTTTATTCTTCAACGGATCTCCTTGCATTTATTATGGGAGTCCGCTCTTAACTGGGATGGTAATTAAAGTGTCTCCTTCCTGATATGAATATTGGGGTGTCGGTTTGAACACTTGGAATGTATCCACTGAATCATCCACCTTAATAATAAGTTCTTCATTCTCCACATCAATGAGAGTGCAACAAGTAGCCAAGAATGGCATACAAAAAATGATAGGCACGTCTCAAGTCGGCATGTCTAAGATCACAAAATCTACCAAAATTATAAGATCTCCGAATTTCACTAGAACATATTCAACTACTCACACTCCCATTTTGTGAATACTAAGATGGCATCAAGTTAATACTCGTCCCCAAATCACAAAGTGCTTTCCCTGTATAGGCTCCTCCTAAAGTTGTCTCAATTATGAAACTCTTGGATTCTTCATCTTTTCCGGAAAACCGTGTAGCGCACATGAGCTCACCTATTCATTCAAATTCACAATTTTGAAGTCATCAATCATTCTCTTCCCAAGTATCAAATCCTTGATGAATTTTCCATACGAGGGAATATTTTGTAAAGTTTCAATTGGTGCAATTTTTATGTGTAGTTTGGATAACATACTCAAAAAACCTCTTGTATTCAGCTGTATCATCTTCTTATTTCTAGTACGAATAAGGAAAGGAATCTCCTTAGATGGAACAGAATATGTGACCTTTCTTTGTTGTGCCACATCCTACCGAGTTGTGCCCTTTGATTGAAGGACTACGAATGGTGTCTTCTGAGTATCAAATATTTAATTCTCTTTAGACTTAGAAGCTTCAGCATGAGCAGGACTGGGATATGGATGATCTTTCAATGTAATCCTGCTTCAAGTAGTGATTGCAATGACTTGACAAGGGTTATCTATTGTGTTAGATGGAAGTGATCCTGGCGCTCTTTCTGACTGATAAGCTGCTTTTTTCCCAACTTACACTTCCAAAGTATGAAGTGTCGTTCTAGTTGCCTGAAGATGAGGACCTGGCATAGCGAACTAAGTAGTCACGACATTCATGCTCTTCCCTAATGTCATAATCATATTCTTTAGGTCGGATGAATTTGTAATACCCCGTATAATTTACAAGGGCAAAATAGTAATTCAAAAAGCTAAATAAGAATTTAGTTGTGGAAAAAATGAAGTGGGGTAAATTATTATATTTTATAGATGAGAAATTGGTATGCAATTTTAGAAAAGTTAAACTAGTATTCGTAGGACAATACGAGAATATCTTCTTTATTTTAATTATTAACGAGTGTACAACCGCCGCGAGCTTTAGTGTGTGTGACACACCCAATCATTCTACATTTTGGTGTGCCCAACCACACCTTATAATTCTCCAAACCTTCATCTTCTTCCTCAAATTTTCTTCCTCGGGAGATTTTTATCAACGCCACCACATTTTCCACAATCACCGCAAACTATTGTATCCTATATAATCACCGACATCATCATCACCTTCTCAATCATCACAGTGCATCATCACCATCATCTTCATCATCATCTTCATCATCTTCTTCTTCTTCTCCGGCTACCTTCAATGCCACCGAGAAGACCCACCTTCCACCTCCACCTCTTCTCTAGATCTCTATTTCCCTCTCTCTCTATCTCTCTCAGTTTCCATCTCTTTGTCTCTCTTTGTCCCGAACAGTAGCAAGAGCAAGAAGCAGCAGCGGCAACAAGAGCCACGTTGCCGCTGTCGCCGTCGGGATAGAAGCCCGAGATGACCCACTTCTCTCTCTATTCTTCTTCCTTATTTTTCCCTCTCACTCCCCCTCACTGTAGTGACCAGACGTAAGGATGTGGAAGGAGAAACTCAGCTACAAAAGAAAATAGAGCATCACCATCGCCGCAGTCAGCCATTAAAACCGGAAAAGTTTTCGGGTAACCTTCAACAGCGCCACCCACCACTTGAAATCCATTCCAACCAACTCCTAGAGATCCCAGGAGATCAAATCAAACCCTACCCGAAGCTAGGAGACCCTCCATCACCGGCGACGAAGAACACCACCGTGACTCACCGTCGACAATTTCAACCCACATCGTTCTTGACGGATTCCGGCCATTATTGGCCTAGGTATGCTCTAAATTCTCTGATTACTAGATAATCAAAATCAAGTCTTTCTTGCTCGAATCCATGTTAGATTGATTAAATTTGATGTTCATGATAAGGGGGTTAAAGTGTAGTTTAAGAAACTAGTTATAGTGTAAATAGAGGGGGTGCTATATGTCTTATTGAGAACCTGTAAGGAAAAGTTGTCTTTTAATGAATCTGTTTATGAGTAGGGTGGGGTTCTAACTGACTATTATTATAACCTAGCGGGTTCGAATTGTCTTTTACTTAATCAGTATACTGTACGCGAATAATAAAACTGTTATTTTTGAATTCAAAATATTTTCAAAAAATAATAGTTTGCGTCCCGGTTACACTATTGGAGTCGTCCGTTAAAAAATAAACTAGTAATATTTTATTAAAAACTAAATAAACTTTGCGTTTAGTTGTTTAACTTTCAATTCGGTTATTGAAATACTTGTAAGAAACGACGTTGCTATTTTTTAAACATAGTCGCGTCGTGTCAAGTATTTAGAAGTGATCTTCTTAAAAATTCAATATCGTTTTGTCGTTAATTCTAATATATATATTTTGCATTAAAATATAAAGTATTATTAGTTTTTACTACTATTTCATGTCTTTTGTAAAAAGAACATCTATTAATAAATATGACTTTTTGGAAACATAAAATTTAATGATTCTTCAAATATAGACTCGTTGCTTTATAAATTTTTTACTCAAAAAATATAACTAAATAAAGAGACGTTGAGAAATTAACACATGAGTTACGGGTTAAGCTAAGTCGTATTAGGTAGGATTCCTAATGAGACTCGTAGAGTTATACATAGAGTTGTGACGATTTAGAAGCTCCTATTTGTAGGTGACTAATTCGTAAGCAACAACTACAAGTAGGACGTTTCGACGCTATTGGATTAAGGTAAGTAAATATGACAAGCGTTGTATGCTTAGCTCATTTCGTGTCATAATATGATTTAAATACTTGTCTAAAAATATGGTTGTGACTTAAATGTTTTATTTGATGTTTGTTACAATTTAAAGAAGTCATTTTATTACTGTCACACGAAAATGATTAAACGTAGTAACATAAAGTGGAAAGAGTTGTACAGGAGAAACTTATTATTATTGTCAATGTTGACTACAGTCACTCGAACCCTATTATTTTAACCCGGTCACAACCTAACGGGTCGCTCCATGTACTCACCTATCTAGCCGGAAGAAGTCTTAGGGGGGTGCTGACACTTAAGGTCATGACTGCTAGTGATAGTATAGTTGATCTTTCCTCGTATCAACAAAGTTAAAATATGGTTTCTCTCCGAGACATGGACATTTATGAATAGAAAGAAGACAAGATAGGTATATTACCCCCCGTTGCAAAGTAAGAGGTAATATAAGAGTTTTTGCATTATTAGGTTCTTCATCAAGTTTACATTTTCCTGGCTTATTCCTCCTTATGTTTTTTTATGAAATAAAATCATGCTCGATCCTCTGTTTACGAGCTAGGGTATTTGCTTACTCAGTACTTTATGCTGATTTTGGAAACTGCGGTTATCGTTTACCTTCCCACCGCAGGTTTAGAAGAAGAAGACAACGGCATGGCCGGGTACGAGACTCACTAAGGGGGTTCCGCCACAAGTTGTAAGATAGTATGACTAGTGTAAGCATAATGTGTAATAGAAACACATGAAAGACTTAAGGACATGTTGTAATGTTTAATAGTATGTAATATATATGTTGGGATGTTGTGCTTTTAATTTTCCGCGATTACTTTTAGTATCGCCCTCCAGGTCTCGTCCGAGCCGGATTAGGGGTCGTTGCAGGTGGTATCAGAGCTGGCAATCCAATAAGGGGTTAAAACTGTATGGCAAATTAAAATGAGCATAGGAAAATATAACTAAAATTGGAAAAGCCGATCGGGTTATGGGTAGCTTAAGTATAGGTCTTCGTATTTCCCGCCCACCCGCAACCTGTCTCAGAAAGTGTTGTGTGTTATAGCCTTATGTGAATCGGATTGATACATCTTACTAGTTGTGAATGTTCTTCACTTCCATGATAGTAATAAGGATGAGAACATAAATACATTCGTACTAGGTGTACCATTTAATTTGTGGACACACGTTATATATGCCTTACTGTGATAATTGCTATGTGATGCTTGTCTATCTGTTATTTTACTTGATTATTGTACTGGATAATTGTGAAATAGTTGTTGAAATATCTACGACCATAACCGAGGATACCATAGGGTGAGACTGATAGACCACTACCATATCGCTTTAGGACAGTCTGACCCAGACAAATGGCTGAAAACATCAGCATGGAGCAATTCTTCACACAATTGACTCAATTGATGAATATCGGAGGTCAAGCGGGACCTAACTGGCCCAAAAAAGGTGGCAGAAATGAAGCCAATGGAATTAAAAATAAAAGAGGATCCTGTTGAATTCGAGGATTGGATCATGGAGATGGATGAGATCCTTGAAATAGTATAATGACCTGACGGTCGGGAGGTCAGCTGTGCAGTCTTGTCCTTAAAAAGGGAAGCGAATCTTTCGTGGAGAAATGCACGAGAAAATCTGCTAGCCAATCCCAACTTCAACAGGGAATCTCTTCAAGCTTCCCTAAGATCTCGTTTCTACCCTCATCCTGTGAAGAGGAGCAAAGAAACAGAATTCCATAACCTAAAGCAAGGAAATGACTACGTAACTGATTATTTACAAAAATTCACGGAGTTGACGCGATTTGTGGGAAATATGGTGCTTGATGAAGATTCCAACATTTCTAGATTCATCGGTGGACTGCATGAAAGGCTACAAGAGTCTCTTCTGAGCAACACCTATTCTACTCTCCACGAAGCCTACGATAGAGCTACTGACATCTGACAAGTCCGTGTCTCCCAAGATGAAAAACACTAGAAACATAAACTAGAAGAGGCAGGAAGAAGTGAAAACAACTTTGCCAAGGCCAATCAGAGGTTCAAACCTAACAATGGTGGAGGAAACCAAGGCCAGCATCGTCGCAAAAAAAGAAAAAAGAAAAATGGGGCTCAGAAAACTCGTCGTTATTTCTGCAAATGGTGCCCACGCAACCACCAAGGGACGGACTGTGAAGGAAATGCGGTCACTTGCAATAAATGCGGTAAGAGAGGACAACGTGCTTATGAGTGCCGCTCACAACCAGCCGGGAACCAGCAAATGAACCCAGGAGGAAATTTCAGAAGGCCATAGCAGAACAACTACCAGGGAAACCATCAAGAGAACGGGAACACCTTTGGACGCAACCAGCAGTTTGGGAATAAGCAAAATGGAAACCGCAACAAAAAACGGAGGCAATGGATATGGAAGGCCGCAGAATTTCAACCCGGATACAGAACGGAGCTCAACCCAGGAATGGGAACAACAATTTTGGATATGGGTTGAATGTCAACAACAGAGCAGGAGGAGCAGGAACTGAGAATGGTAATGTGGTAAGAATCGCTGTGCTGACAAGGATCGGAGAAGGAGCTACTCATGGAGTAGTCACGGGTGCTTTCCTTGTCCTTGAGCAACTAGCTTTCGTACTGTTTGATTCGGTGCATCTTATTCCTTTATATCGTCTACATTTGTTAAGAAATTGGGTTTGCATAAGTCCTCTAGCACATCCATTCCTGTTGCAACACTTAATGGCCACGTACGTGTCTGTGACACCGTATTCGAAGGAGTAGAATTGAAGATCCTAACCAGTACCTTGCCCGCCAACCTAATAAAATTTGACCTAGTGGGCATAGATGTGATCTTAGGAATGGACTGGCTTGGGACGTATCAGGTAGTTATTGACTACTATGGTCATAAGGTCCGATAGAAAGTACCTAAGGGAGAAAATATCACTTATCGAGGTATCACCGGGGAACCTCACATTAAACTAGTGTCAGCCCTTACCATTCTGAATGAAGTGAAGAAGGGAAACACTGCCTTCTGATGATATGTCCAAGACGTAATAAGAAGGTGACTATTCTAGAAGAAATACCAGTTGTGAGGGAATTTCCTGACGTATTACCATAGGAGATTCCCGGAAGGCCACCTCAGAGAGAAGTGGAATTTGCTATAGACTTGGCACCCGGAACTGCACCTATCTCAAAGGCGCCGTATCGGATGGCACATGCTGAATTCAAGAAACTAAATAACCAGATGCAAGAACTTCTGGATAAAGGGTACATATAACCTAGTGTTTCACCCTGGGGAGCACCGCTGTTGCTTGTAAAGAAGAAGACGGAAGTCTACGGCTATGCATTGATTACCGAGAATTAAACAATGCTACCGTCAAGAACAAATACCCGCTACCTCAGATTGATGACTTGTTTGAACAATTACAAGGGGAAAGTCTTTTCTCTAAGATTTACCTGAGGTCCGGATATCATCAACTTCGTGTGGCCGAGAAAGATATTCCAAAGACTGCCTTCACTACAAGGTATGGTCACTACGAGTTCACGGTGATGTCGTTTGGTTTGACCAACGCACTCGCGGTCTCATGGATTTGATGAATCGGGTTATGAATCCATTTCTGGACCAGTTTGTATTCGTCATTATCATGACATCCTGGTGTACTCAAGGAGCGAGAAGGATCACGAAGAACACCTATGAGAAGTATTGCAGACTTTGAGGCGGGATGTATGTACGCCAAGCTGTCGAAATGCGAATTTCAGCTGGATCATGTCCCATTCCTGGGCCACATCATTTCCAAGGAAGGAATATCTGTGGATCCAGCAAAGATCTCACCAGTCAAGGATTAGCCTACACCGAAGAATGTGTCGGAAATCAGGAGATTCCTTGGCTTAGCAGGCTTCTACCGACGTTTCGTAAAGGATTTTTCCAAGATCGCTAGACCACTGACTACGCTAACGAAGAATGCGGTAAAGTATCAGTAGAACGATAGATGTGAAGAAGCGTTCCAAAGTCTGAAGGAAAAGATAACTAAAGCACCAGTATTAGCTTTACCAACCGAGTCTGGTGAATTCGAGGTGTACATTGACGCGTCGAAGAAGGGACTAGGATGCGTACTTATGCAAGATCAAAGGGTGATTGCCTACGCATCTAGGAAACTGAAACTCCACGAGGAAAACTATGCCACTCATAACTTGGAATTGGCAATAGTAGTTTTCGCACCGAAAATATGGAGACATCATCTTTACAGAACAGTTTGAAAGCTCTACACGGATCGTCGAAGCCTGAAGTATATCTTCATCCAGAAGAAGCTGAATAACAAGCAGCGAAGATGGCTGGAGATTATCAAGGATTATTATCTACGCATTCAGTACCACGAAGGGAAGGCAAACGTGGTCACCAACGCGCTAAGTCGTAAGACAAGCCAAACAGTGAACGCTATGGTAGTCTTGTCAAGCTGGTTATGCCACGAGTTCAGGAAACTCAACATCGAAGTAGTGGATCAAGGAACGGTGCAGAAATTGCTAGGGAGCATGGAATTTGTACCAGACTTCTTTGAAGAAATAAATAACATTCAAGATGGAGACGTGAAGCTCGAAAGAATCAAGAAAACGATTGCAGCAGGAGAAGCCAAAGAGTTCCAAATCCACGAGGATGGAAGCATTCGCTACAAAGGAAGATAGTGTGTACCACATATGTGTGCAGAAACAAAGCAGAAGTTTATGCAGGAAGCGCACAACACACCATATTAAGTCCATCCCGGAGGCGATAAGCTTTACAAGGACTTGAAGAAGACGTTCTGGAGGCCCAATATGAAGAAGGGAGTAGCGGAATTCGTGGCTAAATGCCTAACATTCCAGAAGGTCAAGTTTGAGCATAAGGGGATGGGAGGTATGCTCCAACCATTGGATGTTCCAGTTTGGAAATGGGACTCCATCTCAACGGACTTCGTCACAAAATTGCCGACAACAAAGAACCGACTCAATCAGATATGGGTAGTCGTGGAAAGATTTACCAAGACGGCGAGATTCATCCCAATGAAAGACACATGGAGCATGGAGCAAAAATCAGAAGCCTACGTCAGAAACATCGTAAGGTGTCATGGGGTTCCAAATTCGATAATCTCTGAAAGAGACCCTAATTTCTCTCATTTCTAGAGGGCGCTTCCAGAGGCATTGGGAACTCAGCTGAAATTCAGTAAAGCCTTCCACCCAGCCACAAATGGGCAAACGGAGAGGACCATTCAAACGCTGGAAGATATGTTGAGAGCCTGTGTTATGGATTTCCAAGGTTCATTGGTGGATAAACTGCCGTTAATTGAGTTCTCTAATAACAATAGTTATCACACTAGCATTGGTATGGCACCATACGAAGCCCTGTATGGAAGGAAGTTCCAGTCGCCACTGTGTTGGAGTTACATCATCGAGACGGTGGTCATTAGGCCACAAATGATCGAAGACATGACAAACCAGGTACGACTCATATAACAAAGAATGAAGGCAGCTTAGGACAGGAACAAGTCATACGCAGAATAGAAAAGAATGCCATTGGAGCTCCAAGTGGGGGAAAAAGCATTTCTACGAGTTTCACCTACCAAGGGAGTGACCAGGTTCAATATAAAATGGAAATTAAGCCCTAAGTTTATCGGTCCATATGAGGTTATAAAAAGGATTTGTGAAGTTGCGTATAGACTGGATTTTCCATCTAATTTTGGGCGAGTACACAATGTTTTTCACATATCACAGCTGCAGAAGTTTGTACCAGACCTGTCCCATGTCTTGGATCGGGAACCGGTGAATTTTGACCTGTAGCTAGCCTACGAGGAACAACCTATCAAGATACTGGATACCAAGACAAGAGACACGTGTACCAAGAGTGTCAAACTTGTCAAAGTCCTTTGGTCTAACCACCAAACTGAAGAGGCGACATGGGAGGCTGAAGAAGAGATGAGGAAAAATTATCCACACTTGTTCCACGAGGTACATTGAGTTCCGGGGACGTCACTCTCTAAGGGGGTCGTTTCAGGGACGCAACCCTTCATTTAGTAACATTACACGTTAATACCATTATGATGTAGTTAACCCTAACTTTTAGTAACCAATGAGACCATAATCACATAAATATGATAGACGTGACTATGACTTTACGTGGTAGTATACGTGTTGCGTGCATTAGATAGTAATTATTTGCTACCATTTCCTATGTTAAATCTCTTGCGTGCTATATGATCGTAATTGTGATCATTAGTTACTTGTTAAAAAGTTTTAGCATCAGGAGTATTTAGGTGATTTTAACTTCGAGGACGATGCTCTGTTTAAGGGGGAGAGGATGTAACACCCCGTATAATTTACAAGGGCAAAATAGTAATTTAAAAAGCTAAATAAGAATTTAATTCTGAAAAAAATAAAGTTGGGTAAATTATTATATTTTATAGATGAGAAATTGGTATGAAATTTTAGAAAACATTAAACTAGTATTCGTAAGACAATACGAGAATATCTTCTTTATTTTAGTTATTAACGCGTGTACGACCACCGCGAGCTTTAGTGTGTGTGACACACCCAATAATTCTACATTTTGGTGTGCCCAACCAAACCTTATAATTCTTCAAAACTTCATCTTCTTACTCAAATTTTCTTCCTCGAGATATTTTTATCACCGCCACAACATTTGTCACAATCACCGCCAACTATTGTATCCTATATAATCACCAACATCATCATCACCTTCTCAATCATCACAGTGCCTCATCCCCCATCATCTTCATCATCATCTTCATCTTCTTCTTCTTCTTCTCCGGCCACCATAAACGCCACTGAGAAGACCCACCTTCCACCTCCACCTCTTCTCTAGATCTATGTTTCTCTCTCTCTCTCTCTCTCTCTCTCTCTCTCTCTCTCTCTCTCTCTCTCTCTCTCTCTCTCTCTCTCTTTATCTCTCTTTCCATCTCTCCATCATACTAGTTTAGAAAACATTAAACTAGTATTCGTAAGACAATACGAGAATATCTTCTTTATCTTAGTTATTAACGCGTGTACGACCACCGCGAGCTTTAGTGTGTGTGACACACCCAATAATTCTACATTTTGGTGTGCCCAACCAAACCTTATAATTCTCCAAAACTTCATCTTCTTCCTCAAATTTTCTTCCTCGAGATATTTTTATCACCGCCACAACATTTGTCACAATCACCGCCAACTATTGTATCCTATATAATCACCAACATCATCATCAACTTCTCAATCATCACAGTGCCTCATCACCATCATGTTCATCATCATATTCATCTTCTTCTTCTTCTTCTCCGGCCACCATCAACGCCACCGAGAAGACCCACCTTCCACCTCCACCTCTTCTCTAGATCTATGTTTCTCTCTCTCTCTCTCTCTCTCTCTCTCTCTCTCCATCTCTCTTTCCATCTCTCCGTCTCTCTCTGCCCCGAATAGTAGCAGGAGCAAGAAGCAGCAGCGGCAAAAAGAGCCACGTCGTCGCTGCCGCCATCGCGATAGAAGCCCGAGAAGACCCACTTCTCTCTCTCTCTTCTTCGTCCTTGTTTTTCTCTCTCACTCTCCCTCAATGTAGTGACCAGAAGTGAGGAAGTGGAAGGAGAAACTCAGCTGCAAAAGAAAATAGAGCTTCACCATCGCCGCCGTCGGCCATTAAAATCGGCAAAGTTTTCAGGTAACCTTTAACAGCGCCACCCACCACATGAAATTCGTTCCAACCACCTCCTAGAGGTCTTAGGAAATAAAATCAGACTCTACCTGAAACTAGGAGACCCTCCATCACCGGCGACGAAGAACACCACCGTGACTCACCGTCGGCAAATTGAACCCACCTCGTTTCTTGAAGTATTCCGGCCATTCTTGGCCTAGATATGCTCTAAATTCTCTGATTACTAGATAATCAAAATCTAAGTCTTGCTTGCTCGAATCAATGTTAGATTGATTAAATTTGATGTTCATGATAAGGGGGGTTAAATTGTAGTTTAAGAGACTATTTATAGTGTAAATAAAACGGGTGCTATATGTCTTATTGAGAAACTATAAGTAAAAGTTGTCTTTTAATGAATCTTTTTGTTAGTAGGTTGGGGTTCTAACTGACATTTAGTATAACATTGCGGCTTCAAATTGTCTTTTACTTAAATAGTACACTGTACGCGAAAAATACAAATGTTATTTTTGAATTAAAAATATTTTCTAAAAATAATAGTTTTCGTCCCGGTTACGAAAAAGTGATTAAGGTGTTGAAAAACTATAGGAGTCATCCGTTAAAAATTAAACTTGTAACGTTTTATTAAAAAGTAAATAAACTTTGCGTTTAGTTGTTTAACTTTCAATTCGGTTATTGAAATACTTGTAAAAAACGACTTTGCTAGTTTTTAAACATCGTCGCATCGTGTCAAGTATTTAGAAGTGATCTTCTTAAAAATTCAATATCGTTTAGTCGTTAATTCAAGTATATATATATATATATATATATATATATATTGCATAAAAATATAAACTATTTATAGTTTTTACAAGTATTTCATGTATTTTGTAATAAGAACTTCTACTAATAAATAAGTTTTTTGGAAACACAAAATTTAAGGGTAAAAGACAAAAACAACCCCTCGAGTATGTGTTATATACAAAAACATCCCTCGTGTTTGGGGATATACAAAAACCACCCCTGTCAGTAGATGGTGACTAAAAGCAAATAACAGAATACACGAAAAACCCGTTTTACCCTCAGATGAAAATAAAATTACCCTCCGATATAAGTCTTTTTCTTCTTTATTTCCATATCTTACCTTCACTCTATTTCTCCTCTGTTATCCCTCTCTCTGAAAGGAAACCCTACTCCGTCCCTCTCTCTGCTCCACTCTCTCTCGGTTCCAAAATCCGATCTCCGATTTGCTTCAGTCAAACTCCCCGTTTCAACCAAACCGGAGTTTTCTGCAAGATCAAGCTTGAAGGTTGATGAATTAGGATTTTCTTGTGTTTTGTTATCATTGCTTTAGAACATAGAAAGCGTTTATGGAGTTGAACGCGAGAACTTTGATTTTTGGTGGTACTTGAATCTGCGCAGCAGTTGTAATCTTGCATAGCAGACATGTTAAAAAGTGGTGTTATTTTTCCCTGAATTTTTCCAAGATATAAGACGTACCCAGGTATCTTCCTTAAAATTTTTAGCCCTATATGAGTTCTGGAGACTTAGATACAAATTTTCAAAGTTCGTTATGCAGTGGCAGAATTACAAAGTGACTAGCTGTAGCATTTTTTATGTTTACCTATCTTTTATACCTTGTTTTGTTCTCAAATTTTTATGGCCGTTATTATTCACGTATGGCTAAATCATGGGGAAAGCCTAGCCCATTTTGAGGAGCTTAAAGTCAGTTTAAGACCTTTCAAAGTCAAATTTTATGTTCTGGTGGTCTGTGACAGCAGCTGTAGTATTCTCTGCACAACTTGAGTTCTAGAATTTATTTTTAGTTAATTCTCCTTGATTATGAAAGTATAATCAGAGAGGTTGTTGCACACCGAAATTCATAATTTTTTCTTGTCTTATTGATCATCTTTCAAATTTTTGAAGAAGGATGAAAAATGAGACGTGATCAGCCTATGTGTAAATGCATGTGTAATTGATTAAATGATCAAAAATGTGTGACATTACATGCCTAATTGCGCATTAAATGCCATGTATTCATGTCTACTTGTACTTCATGACACTTTATGAATAATACAATAGGTTATACTGTAGGGATTATGACTAATAGACCACATCAATACTACACAAGGAGAAATCGCAAAGTACCGATGGCAGCCCCAAACAACAACAACGTGGAGCAGTTCTTTGCTCAATTTGCTCAAATGGCTCATAACATGAACCAGGGAGAGCAGAATGCAGCCAATTGTTCGAAGAAATTGGCTGACATGAAGCCTGGAAATTTTACAGGAAATGAGGATCCAGTTCAACTTGATGAATGGATCGATGAGATGGACAAGGTCCTTGAGTTGGTTGAGTGCCCTGAAAACCGCAAGGTCGTTTGCGCAGCGTTCTACCTGAAGAATGAGGCAAACATATGGTGGAGGAACACGCGTCAGACCTTTTTAGCTCAACCCAACTTCAATTGGGAGGCTCTTCAGACTGCACTTGGCACTCGCTTCTATCCGGCTCATGTACAGGATCAGAAGTACATCAAATTTTTGAACTTGATGCAGGAGAATGATTCTCTGACTGAGTACTTCAGAAAATTCATGGAGTTAGCGCGATTCTCAGGCCAGCTGATGCCTGATGAGGAAATGAAGGTTAGGAAATTCATGTCAGGTCTGCAACTCCATCTGCAGAAGGACTTGATGTGCAGAACGTATGATACCCTTTAGGAGACATATGATATAGTTGCAGCTTTTTGGCGCATTCAAGAGGCGCAAGATGAGAAGCGAGGAAAGCGCAAGATTTAGAGCGCTGCTATGGCAACAGTCAGGGTAGGAACAACCAGGGTGATCAAGACAAGAGGTTCAAGTCAAACCATGGAGGAGGTAACCAGGGTCACTACCGTGGTAACAAGCAGAACAATGGAGATGAGCCTCCTCGCCGCTACATGTGCAAGAAGTGTCAGCAGAATCACCCAGGGAAGGACTGTCAGGGAAACCTTGTCAATTGCCACAACTGCGGCAAGAAAGGTCATCGTGCTTATGAGTTCCGATCGCGACCAAATGGGAACAAACAGGGAAACCATGGAGGAAATTATCAAGGAAACCGACAATTCAGCGACAGCAATCAGGGCGGAAACAAGAACTATGGGAACCGCAACAACCAGAATAATGGGGGCTACAATTTTAGCAGGCAGCAAATGAACAATCAGGGTAATGGGAGAAGCAATGGAGTTCAGAACAGGAATGGGAACAAGAATGCTTCAGCTAATGCCAACAACAACAATGGAACTGGTACAGCAGGAACCACAACGTAGAACGGGAATGCTGAACGGATTGCTGTCATGAGCAGGACTGAAGCAGAAGCAGCAACTGAAGTAGTCAGTGGTACATTTCTTGTCCATGATCAACCAGCATTTACTTTATTTGACTCTGGAGCATCGTATTCATTTATTTCATCATCATTTCTGGAAAATTTGAGTCTCAATAAGCCGTCTAGAATATCCATCCCTGTAGCTACCCAAACCGGTCATATAACAGTGTGTGACACCATTTTTGAAGAAGTAGAAGTTAAGATCCTGGCTTCCTTGCCAGCAAATCTGATAAAATTTGATCTTGGGCGGATAGATGTTATATTGGGAATGGATTGGCTGGGTAAATATCGAGCAGTTATAAACTGTCAGAAAATCAGGCTTAAGGGTCCAAAGGGAGAGAAGATTTCTTACTGTGGCATCACGAGGGAACCACGTATCCGAATAGTGTCAGCCTTTACCATAGTCAACCAAGTGAAGAATGGAAATAGTGCTTATTTATGTTATGTCCAAGACGTGTCTAAGACGGATAATGTGCTAGAAGAGATATCGATAGTCAAAGACTTTCCCCATGTGTTTCCGGATGAGATTCCAGGAATGCCACCTAGAAGGGAAGTTGAGTTTACTATGGACTTAGCACCTGGAACAGCTCCAATCTCAAAGGCGTCGTACCGTATGGCACCAGCAGAGTTGAAGGAACAAAAGGATCAATTGCAAGAGCTCCTTCAAAAAGGGTACATAAGGCCAAGTGTGTCACCTTGGGGAGCACCAGTGTTGTTTGTGATAAAGAAAGATGGAAGCTTGAGGTTGTGAATTGACTATAGAGAGTTGAACATCGCAACAATCAAGAACAAATACCCTTTACTCCAAATTGATGACTTGTTCGATCAGTTGCAAGGGGTGAGTGTCTTCTCAAAGATAGATTTGAGATCAGGGTATTACCAGCTTCGGGTAGCCGAGAAGGACATTCCGAAGACAGCCTTTAGAACCATGTATGGCCATTATGAGTTTACTGTTATGCCTTTTGGCCTAACTAATGCTCCTGTAGTATTTATGGATCTAATGAATCGTGTTATGAGGACGTTTCCGGATTGGTTCGTTGTCGTCTTTATTGATGACATCCTCGTTTACTCAAAGAGCGAGGAAGATCACCAAGAACATCTCAGGGAAGTGTTAGAGACGTTGAGACATGAGAATTTGTATGCTAAGCTCTCGAAATGTGAGTTTTGGCTAAATCACGTTTCATTTTTGGGTCACATAATCTCAAAGGAAGGGATATCCGTGGATCCAGGAAAGATTTCAGTCGTTAAAGACTGGCCAACTCCGAAGAATGTGTCAGAAATAAGAAGTTTTCTTGGATTAGCAGGATATTACAGGCATTTTGTGAAAAAGTTCTCGAAGATCGCTAGACCGCTGACTACACTAACCAAGAAGACGGTAAAGTATCAGTGGGGCGAAGATTGTGAAGAGGCATTCCAGACATTGAAAAAAAAGTTGACTACAGCACCTACGTTATCTTTACCCAATGATTATGGCGAGTTTGACGTTTACAGCGACGCATCGAAGAAGGGCTTAGGGTGCGTGCTTATGCAGGAAAGAAGGGTTATTTCCTATGCTTCAAGAGATCTGAAAACTCATAAAGAGAACTATGCTATGCATGATTTAGAGCTTGCAGCAATAGTTTTCGCACTGAAGATATGGAGACATCAACCATATGGGTCAGTGTGTAGATTTTATACTGACCACACCAGTCTCAAATACATCTTCACTCAGAAAGAGCTAAACAACAGGAAAAGACGTTGGCTGGAGATCATAAAGGATTATGACTTGCATGTCCAGTACCACGACAGGAAGTCAAACGTAGTAGTTGATGCGTTAAACCCAAAATCGAGCCATACTTTAGGTGCTATGCTAGTTTTGCCAGACTGGCTATGCCATGAGTTCCTAAAGCTCGAGATTGAAGTGGTGGAACAAGGTGGAGTAAAGAATGTCCTTGGAAATATGACAGGTCTGCTAGATGTCTTAGAAGAGATAAGGAGTAACCAGCCAAGAGACGTGAAGCTGGAAAGGATAAAGAAGAAGATTGTGGAAGGGAAAGCAAAGGATTTAAGATCCATGAGGATGGAAGTATCCGCTACAAGGGGAGATGGTGTGTGCCACACAAGTGTACGGAAACCAAGGAGAAGTTGATGCGTGAAGCGCACAACACACCCTACTCAGTACATCCAGGGGGTGACAAACTCTATAAAGATCTAAAGAAGAATTTATGGTGGCCCAACATGAAATGGGAGGTAGCAGAATTTGTGGCAAGATGTCTAACTTGTCAGAAGGTGAAGTTTGAACATGAAAGAATGGGAGGCTTAGTTCAGCCATTGAATGTCCCAGATTGGAAGTGGGATTCAATTTCGATGGATTTTGTGAATGCTTTGCCGGCATCGAAGAATGGACTGAATCAAATTTGGGTTGTAGTAGATAGATTGACCAAGACAGGAAGGTTCATTCCGATGAAGGATAAAAGGAATATGGAACAATGAGCCGATGCGTATATGAAGAACATTGTGAGGTACCATGGAGTCCCAAGATCTTTTGTTTCCGACAGGGATCCCAACTTTCTTTCTCACTTCTAGAAGGCACTCCAGGAGGCTTTGGGAACCCAGTTGAAATTCAGCACATCATTCCACCCTGGTACCGATGGACAAACCGAGAGGACGATTCAGACATTGGAGGATATGCTAAGGGCATGTGTTATGGACTTTCAAGGTTCATGGGTTGATAGATTACCTTTGATAGAATTATCCTACAACAACAGTTACTACCCCAGTATTGGTATGGCACCTCACGAAGCATTGTATGGAAGAAAGCGCCGAACACCACTGTGTTTGAGATGGTAATTGGTCCACAGCTAATTGAAGAGATGACAGGTTAGGTGAGACTTATCCAACAGCGAATGAAAGCAGCTCAGGACAGACATAGATCCTACGCTGATCAGAAGAGGAGATTATTAGAGTTTCAAATTGGAGAAAAGGCATTCCTTAAAATTTCGCATACTAAGGGAGTCATGAGGTTCAAGCAGAAAGGGAAGTTGATCCCGAAATTCATTGGACGATATGCTGTCATGGAGAAGATTGGGGAAGTGGCTTATCGATTGGATCTACCATCAAATTTGGGTCGTGTTCACAATGTATTCCACGTATCTCAGCTGAAGAAGTACGTGCCTGACCCATCCCATGTATTGGATCCCGAACCAGTAGAATTGGATCCGTCTTTGAGTTATGAGGAGCATCCTGTTAAGATTCTAGACACCAAGACAAGGTACACCCGCAACAAGAGTGGCAAGCTTGTAAAGGTCTTATGGACAAATCACCTCACTGAAGAGGAAACTTGGGAAGCGGAAGATGATATGAGGAAGAAGTACCCTCACCTTTTTGACGAGGTATCTTGAGTTTCGAGGATGTCACTCCTCTAAGGGGGAGAGGATGTAACCTTTCGGTTTTTAATACAGTGCTCCTTATAGTATGTTGCATATCATTCATGATATTAGGTTTGCATTTAGTAGTTGTACCCTTGAGTGGAGGTTTATACCTTATTGGTTGTTGAGGATTTGGTTTTAATGAGGATTTGGTTTAAGCTTTGAGGACGAAGCTCTCATCAGGGGAGGGAAGGATGAAATACCACGTTTTGTGACAATGGGTATTTTGTGATATTATTATATGTGTTGGGAGTTAAATTTCAATGTTGGGAGTTAATTATAAGTGTTTACTAGCATTTCGAGGCCTTTGTGACTTTAATCAAAAGTTTTTAGTGCCTTCTATTAAATTTAGGGGAGGTGGTTGTCTTTTTGCCTAAACTATGGGGGAAAGTGTCTTTTCCCACTGATTGGTGTTTTTTGAACCAAAATCCCTCAGACGTGAATTTCATTCAATTTCAATCGGATTTCAATCCAATTTCTTCCTTTCTTGGTTAGATTCTTCCCCAATTTCTCATCAATCATCATCTCTCTCAATATCTATCTCTCTCACGATCATCTTTCTCTCATATTCCTCTGAAACCCTCCTCTCTCTCTCTCTCTCCCTCACGTTCTCTCTCTGTCTCCCTCTCTGCCCGACAGAACCACAGCAGCAGCAGCGGCATCAACCACCGTCGCCGCCTCTCTCTCTCTCTGTTCAGGTAAGTCCGTCTCTCTCTCTCCCTTTCTTCTTCTTTTCTTCTTCTCTTCTCCTTTTCCTCCTCCATGTCCGACGCTCTGCTCTTCTCTTCTACCTCTGTTTTCTTTTCCTCTACTGTATTCTGCGTTCTTTGTCTTCTTTTCCTTCTTGCTCTGTTTTGATTTCTTCTAAAAGGTCAATCTGACCACCATTGTTTCCGGCAGCCTTCGACCGCCAAGCTCCACCGCCAACATCTCCGTCTTGCCATTAAACCTCTCTTGTGTTCATCTTCTTCACTTTTAAGTTGCTATCGTTCGTTAATTTCTTTCAATTTCATATTATAATTGGTTAATTCTTGTATTGAATCAAGCCTTTTTTGTCTTCATAGCTTGATTCATTGTTCATCATGTCGTACCCATAAACCCTAGTTATGTAGGGGGTAAAAATTAAGCCTAAACAATAGGATCAACTAGTAACTACCACCTGTTTGAGGTGGTGGGTTGCTAAGGCGAGTTGTAATCGCCGGGTAATTAAGTTGGAGTTGAACCGAGACCGTTAGACGCATATTTGGATGTCCTAGGGCTTATGAACAATCTGCCCGGTCGCTAAAGGGTTGGAATTCGTCGCTATAGGGCTGTTTTTAGTCGCCAAAAGTTGCTGAAATTGTCACAAATGCTGATGGGTTTAAATTGAAGTGTCTAGACGTTGAAATTGGTTAAAATATTGGAGTTTTAACACTCGTTTTGTAACCATGACACTAAGTACATATGTTTGAGAGAATTTGTGAGTTGTGCCTAGTATAATGTAAGTCTAAGTTGATTAGTAACCTCTTTGTTTAAGTTAATTAGCCTACTGGATGCTAAACTTG
Organism: Linanthus parryae; assembly: GCA_023055425.1. Taxonomy (NCBI): domain Eukaryota; kingdom Viridiplantae; phylum Streptophyta; class Magnoliopsida; order Ericales; family Polemoniaceae; genus Linanthus; species Linanthus parryae. The sequence goes on from JALGPY010000002.1 coordinate 102,252,706, forward strand.
GACCAGCTAGTAGAGTTGGTTATCAACCTAGAACCAATCGTCCTAATCACGTGAGTATCGGGTTTACTTGGGAACGTTAGGGTGGTGTTATATCCCTAAACCGTTGAGCGGCATGTGCATGTAATCTAGTTTAGCACTTATATTACTAAAATATTGTAATTAATTAGAGTATTGTTAACTTGTAGGAGACGAGTTCACAGACGACGGGTACGTTGAGTACTACGATTGAGTCGTCGTAGTCGCTTGCAATTGAGGTGAGTAAACATGCCAGGCCTAGTGTGCCTAACTCCCTTCGTGTCAAATGATTTCTTCTACTTGTCTCAAAATGAATTTATGTGTTACGTGCCATGTAAATATCTGATTTTACATGTTAAATGCTTTTCTTGAAAATATCATCAAAACTATAATAATGGACGATAACGTAAAGAGGAAGAGTTGTGCGGGGATACTTCTTGGTTACTTTGGCTTGGTTGTGTTGACTTTGTTCGCGCATCCAATTAATTTTATTTAATCCGATTGCAAGTCCCCCGATAGCTCCTTGTACTCACTCGTCTGGCTGCTAGAGTCTTAGGGGGGTGTCGACACTTAAGGTCCTGGATGCTTGCGAGATTGTTGGTTTCTTTCCCGTCACAACAAATGAACAATATGGTTTTTCGATTTGTTAATATTAATGGAAAATGAATTAATATGTGGTTTTGGATTCCCTCTATTGGATAATGAATTAGTTTTGGGAAAATACAATGGAATTGGAAACTCTCATGCTTTTCTCACAAGTGTCAAATTCTAGATCCGCTATGTTTAAGAATGAATTCCTACTCGAAATGTTGGTTACTGTTTTATAACTTGTCTCATCATCATTTTACAAGCTTAGGTGTTTTCTTGCCAGTATTTATTGCTGATTTTGTACTGTGGTGTTTCCATTTTATTTATGCATCGCAGGTCTAGATGGTGAGAATGTGGCTTAGCTGGGGACGCGATTCATTAACGAGATAATTAGTCATTTAATTTCAATAAGTTAGAACTCATTGGTTAGTTAATAATACACTAGTTTGTTGAGCGCCCATGTTTGAGGCAGCATTTGAATTGTAATAAAGTTTTAAATGTTTAACTTTTAATTTAGTTTGCTTGGGATCCACTTTTAAATGTCCTTGTATCCGGGCTTCATCTAGGGTACGGAGTGACACCCCCCGGGCCTCCGGCTTGGTCATTTCGGGGGTGTTACAGAAAACATGAGTTGAAGCAGTGAACAGGATAAGTACATAACTGAAAAGTAAATGCAAATAACACAATGACTTTACAGAGTTCAGTCCTCAATGACCTACGTCTCCTCCCGAGGGATCTAAATCCCTGCAGGAATTCAACAGACTTCTTATTAATCAAAATCTAAGCCCTATATCTGAAGCACAGAGAATTCACTTACTCAGTCACAGCTTGTGGTTCTCTCTAACCTATCTAGTACCTTCTCTAGCTAACTGATTCAATAAGAATCTCTTGTTGTTCCTCTTCAAAAACACCACGAAATTAAATTATCAAGTATTAATACAAATGATATACAAATAAAAGCACAGTGGGAAGAACAATGTATATGCAGTATAGTTGTGAAGCTTGAAGTGTTCTACTGTGGATTGAGATGGATTGAATGTTTGATCTCCATCAGTGTTGCTTGTCAATACTTTGAGAATGTTCTTGTTTTTGTAAAGATCTGAATTCCTATGTCTCTAAAAAACCGTTCTCTTATGGAAATTTGAATTATAGCATTTATAGGATCTTCAAAACAGAATCTCCTAAAAATCATCCAGAGATATTTGACTCTTAACAGCTCAATTCCAACTGCTAGCTGCTTGATCTCCTCACTGATTTTGATTTGATCTTCCATCTGTAGACTTAAGAAAGGTCTAGACACATTCCATAATAGTATGATCAATCTGCAGCCTTCAGATGACAAGAACACAATCCAGTAAATAAGGAAAGTTTCTAAACCTGCATACACAAGGTTAGCTAGCAATTCCTGCAATATAACTCAAGTTTATAGTATGATAAAACATCGGATTAGGTTTGTCTTTCATCATACAACATATTAAGATCAAGTGCAGAGAGATTAAAGAGGGTTTGGAGCAGAAACTCCCCCTTAGTTCATGCTCAGATATTTTCACGACTTTGAGATGAGTTTTAAGGCCTTGAACTCATTGTGAGCAACCTGTTAACTTAAAAGAAAATTAATAGAACATTCACTAGATTAAGATCTAACGCGATCATGATTACAAAACAATAATTTGAAAACCATCTCATAACCTTCGGTACAACGTATAACCTAGTAAAGTGTTTAGCCACTCATAGGAACGCTAGATAAACATAAGTTTTCACTAATCAATTGATAAAAAAAATTATAGAAAGATTAAAAAAGAGAATCCTCGATCCCGCGACGAATCCTTCTTCTCCAATGACTCCAAGCCGCTCTCGTACGTCAAAGAACGATGAATGATCCAAAGATATCTTTCTCCAGCCTCCTAGGTCGTTTTTATATCAAGCCCCATGGTTTCCTAGGTTAAAATTATGTAAAAGTTACATTACTTTTCCGAAAATCTCGTCCACCCTTCAGTCAGCTCGTGCGAGCTACTGTTTAGCTAGTGCAAGCTTGGTAGGCTTACAGTTCCTGCAAGCTGTTTTGAAGCCTTGACTTCTCCATGCAATAATTTCGTCATCCGACGCATGATTTAGCTTTGTCAATTACGATTAGAATCCTTTTGAGTCTACTTTCATTTTTCACCAGTCGCACTCCAAAATCCCTTGTAGAAATCTAGATATCATTAAAATAGTGCATACTTCTCAATTTTGGCTTCTCCAACGTTGTTTTTTTCACTCCGCTTGAGCTTCCATTATTTCCAAAGTTTTTTGCATGCCTCCTAGCAGCCAGTTAGCATATGTTCTTGTCAAGACAACATGGAAAGCCATACCAAGCGATTATATCCAACAAAATACATAAATTAACCATAAATTTGCTATTACGATACGACAGGCGTCAATACGGATGACGGAGGCCTAGAATCCTTAATTTCACACTATCTCATATTGAATTCAATTATGAAATACGCCATAAACATGTCCGGAGTGACGCTACATTCTCCATAACACCTCACAAAAGGTAAAATTCTAACCAAATATAGCATAACTATTTAGTGTCATCCCTCTGTTATGACTGTCTGTCTACGGTCATGAAGCCGGCGAGTATCATGTTTAGTTACCTGCTTCGTAAACTCATAAGCATCGTCCTTGTACACATGTTAAAGATAGTTGCTGCCTCCTCTCTATCCAATCCCTCTGCATTCCCTTGATCAAGGACATGATAAGAAACTTGAATGATTTTTTGGTCTCCAAAGCCATTATTAGGAGACTTTTTTAGTAACCGCATCAACCTGTCCCACGCGTCCACAACCAATTCTTGTATTGTTTGCCTGAAAGAGAGAATTTTCACCCTAAACATTATCACATGTGAAGCAGGATAGAACTTCCCTAGGAACTTAGTAACAAAGTGATCTAATGTAATGATGGATCCTGGAGCCCTGGACTCAATCCTTTTAGAGAATGAGGGAAATGTTTTTGTTTCTAGGCCTCGGATGTCATTCCCCTATATTTCACATTAATGCAATAAGTAATGAATTTCCCAATAAAATCATTAGGGTATTCTTCGGCTCCTCCTGAGAATGAGAATTGGGACCGAACTACTGGAATGGTGGATGAATTTATGTTTATGTGTTCGGCCTAAGTGTCTAGAGCGTGAATGATAGTCTCATGTCAACCTGTTGGTGTCTAAATGTTCTCTACTAAAGCTTTACCATAGTTATTTTACGACATTTGATTATTCCGCTCAGCTATACGATCTGCCACCAGATCTTGAATGTATGTGGCCATCTGATCGGTTGTACATGGCAGATGTTCATCCATCATATTATTTCTTTGTCTCCCTTCTTTAGTATCTGAATAACTGTTGTGGGTATTTTAGTGGGGGCACAAGGTCGCGAGGTACTCTGGGCATGCATTAGAAACCTGATATACAATTTCGAACTAGAGTAACCTAACAAATAATAAAAATAAAAAAGAAGAAAACTCTAAACTAATTTCTAAATTAGATAATTAACCATTGTCCCTAGCAACAGCGCCAAAAACTTGATGCAAAATCTAAAGACGCTCTAGCAATTCAAGTAATCCCGTAAATACCAGGTGTTATCACTCCCACATCTATTTCAAGAAATAAAGTAGAGTGAATAGTAGTAACCAAGATGAGTAATTTAAGTCTGTGACTCTTCTAAACTAAGTACTAAAATTTCAAGTTGAACTGGTGAATTATTCACTAAAAGCAATACACCAAATCTATTTGTGTTCTTTTGCTTCATGAAGTGCTCTAGGAAGTGCTTGAGGGAGAGGAATTGATGCTCCATTGGAAGTAAACACAAGTACTCTTTTTTTTTAAAAAAAATGTTTTATCATTTGACCCTGGGAACTCATGTAGGGGCTTTCAACGCTCTACCACTTGAACTACAACCCTAGCTGCAAGAAAACACAATTACTCAAAATTGCTAATTGAACTATGTGCATCTACATATTCACAAAGCTGAAAATATTAAAGGTTAATAATTTATGTTTTATAATTTGACCGTAGAGGAGAAAAAATGCAGATATGGACAGGCGAGGAGTGTTGTTGTTGGAGGTGAAGGAGGGTGTTTGTGAAGACAGGTTGTGTCAGATTCTTAAGATGATGGAGTCGAGTGTGTAATGTAGGACGGGAAGAAAGAGTCTGAATTTGCAGGGGCGGAGCCAGGATTTGGTGGGGAGGGGGGTGGAAGGAACAACTTTTATTTTTTTGTGAGGAGAGGGATGTGGAGAGGGGGAGGGAACAATTTTTATTTTTATTTTTTTGTGAGGAGAGGGGTGTGGAGAGGGTATAGATTTTCAATGAAAAAAAAAATCAGTTTGTTTAGTAAATAACATGGTCTCTTTATGTATTTATGAACAATGAATTGTTTATATGAAATAGATTACACTTGTTTTTTTCTTCAAAGAAAAAAGTTCTACAATAAAACCTCTATAAGTTAATACGCGATAAATTAATAACTTCGATAAAATTAATAATTTTTCCAGTCCCAACTTGGGACCAGTACAAAATTTGACCCGAATCGATAAAATAATAAGATTATAACTTTTTTGAAATCTCAGTGTACATATATTGGTCCCAACGAAACAATGAATTAATAATCACTAAAATAGTCAAATATTTTAAGATTGTCTTGTTAGAAATGAATCTATATTCACTTGTTTTTTGTTGAACTTCAAGACTATATTGAATTCATCTTCAAATCTCATCATTTCACTTACATGTGAAGAAAAATAAATCATTCTTTAACTTCCGAATTTAATTTAAAGATGAATATGTGTTGAGCATACTGTCTTCCACCCTTGATGATAACGGTTCAATTATAACTACTAGTTTTGAGCATATGTGTTGCACGTGGCATATTATTTGCTATAAGGGATTAAATTTTTCTCTATAAAAGCACTAGCAAGCATGCTGCATGACTAATGGAAAGTATACCTCAATCCATTTTGTGTGTGAGATATGCTTGGTTGAAGAAATGTGCAGAGCTAAAGCTCTATTCCAACTGGAGTTTCAAGTGTTGGAGGCTTGGATTTTGAGGATTCAACCTGTGGCGCCTATCCATCTCTCTTCGACGCAGGAGTGCGCGAGAGACTAGCAAAAGCCACTATCATATCGTGCTGTTCCTATCCGCTGCAGAAGTGCGCGAGAAACTAGCATTAAACTATCTTCTATTCCTGTTGTTCGTGTTTCTGTTTAGTTTTCATCTCAAATCTGGATAAATAGAGTGTACTTCTGATTATGAGCTTTATTTTATTTATATATAGTTATCCCCTAACTCTTTGCAACAAAAAAAATCCATTTTGTGTTATAATTGGGAAGCAAAAAGGAAAGACTTGATGCACCACAATATTTCAAAATTGAAAATATGTTGAGTTCATCTTTAAATCTCTTCATTGGACTTGAAATTTTAAAAGTCATACATGAAACCTCTTTAAATTAATAAATTATTAATTTATCTATATAATAATATCTCGCTAAATTAATAAAGTATTCCAGTCCCAATATTATTAATATAGAGGTTTTACTGTACACTTCTACCACTACTAGGATTCGAATCAAGTTACAATTCAAAATCCAAGTGATAGAGAAGAAGGGATGTAGTATTAGTAAAGTTTTAGCCTTAAATACAATAATCGCTTTAAAGAATATCTGGAGAGGAGAATTCTTAAACTCAGCCTCGGGATTTGGGATGCCCTAAAAACCCTGAACCAGGCACGGCTCATAAAGCACACAAGAAAGTAGTAATTTGTATCTCGCTTAGCTCACCTACAATGGCGTTTGGTATAGTGGTTCGGCGTTCATATGCTGCAATCGCTCCACTGGCAAGTCGGACGACCCAACGTCAAAGTTTGCTCTCTGTCTGGAGCAAAAGCAACACTTTTCCCCAGCTTCAGCCAAGGCTTTTGCTCCCAGTCCTTAACTACTCGTCTTCAACCACTGGCCGGTCGAGCGCCGACGAGTCTCTCAGCTGTGCTCTTGAGTCAGCAATCAACTCTGCTACAAAGAAGGTGACTCCTTAATCCTAAATTTTATAACAGGACGATTGTATCATGTTTTCTCTTTTCTGTGGATCGTCTTGATCCCTTGAATGCACGAGAATTACCTTTCTTGTATAATTTGCACCTAAGCCTGTCTAGTTTGGTCTGGATCTGGTGGGAGGAAACATTCTCCGCTATCTATTGGTCCGAATACAGTGTGAGTACGCTTAGAGTTAGTACGGCCATGATGTCATTGCTTATGAATATGTTTTTTGAGTGTTACTATTGAGAGGTTAACGTGAAATATTGATAGAAATATTTTTAATATTGTTACTGATAAGACGTGGCACAGCCCTAATTGAGTTCGGACTGGCCGGATTCGGCTTGTTTGGGTTCAGCACGTTCAACTGGACGCTTATACAACACTGTTGCGAGTGTCCCAAACATGATAAATAGTACAAGGCAATTTTACTTTGCCTTGGCTTGTTGTAATATCCCCCTAATTCTTTTTAGAGCCATCTCGATGAGCTATCAAAAGTGGTCATGGTCCAATAAAGTTGCGAATGATTGAGTTTCCAGTGGGTGATTGCATAAGCTGCAGGAGATGTCTTCCCGGTCGAAACATGTCTTTGATCTTGAGCTTGTTAACATTAACAAAATACTCAGAATCACATAAAATTACGTTATGATGACTCTATCACACATTAAACATTAAATTTTTCGATAAAATAACTGTTTATCTCAACTAATCTGCCACCTCAAAATATCCAGAACTATCCCAGGAGGACACACAAGTCCTCCAAACAAAATTTTCATAAAAACATTGATTTTCTGGCTTTCTCCTTTTAGTGAAAATGCCACAGTTCCATCACCTAATTTGGTTTTGTCAGCATATAGAAATATTTTAGTCCAATTATAGCCGAGGTTGATATTTACTCAGTCTTAATCAACATGACAGTCCAATTAGATTGAACTGTTCTGATGTTGCTTGAAAATATCCGAAATATGGATTCATTTCCCTATAGAAACATCGAAACCCAAGCTTAGGTGATATTTAATCAGTCTTAGTGAGCTTTATGGTCCAATTAGATAGAACTTTTTTATGATATTGCTTGAAAATTTACCAAATATTGTAGTTTCTTTCTATACAGATGTGCAGTCAGAACTAACGTCGACTGAAACTCAATGAATCTGCATTCTAGCCAGACCATTGAAAAATATTCTTAACACACAAAAATTCATATTCCTATGATTCGGAGTATGGAGTGAGTCAGGTGATCAGTCAACTCCCATTTATTAAGTATGTGTAGTTTGCGTGCAACTTCAAATTAATATATGAAAGATAACATATTTTTATGCATGCCTTTACTTTACAATCTGAGCTGAGGTATGATTTGTAAATTCAATACTTCGAAAATGTCATTTGCTGATTTGTTTTACAGAATGGAGGTATTTTCCCCTTTATAATAGAAGAAGGTTATCATAAAATCTGGCTGACAAGAACATACCGTGATGAAACAATCAAAGTTTCAGCACATCCTTGGAGTTTTGAAGACAATCCCTTGAAAAAGTTTTTCAAGTTTCCGGTTGAACTTGATGTCACAATTTCCAAGAAAGGCAAAGTAGTTATGTGGTTTAAATGTACTGTAACTGGCTCTTTCTGGGATAAAATCAAGATTCAAAGTTTGAAGATTTTGAATAGAGAAAGTGGATATGCCGACGAACAACGAGACTTCTCGTGAGTATCGCGCAATGTTTTGATATCCTTATCTTCTCTTTACTTGTTGAAAATAATCAATAACGCGAGGTATTGTTTTCTTCTTGTCTTCTTCTTTTGTTCTTGCAGAGAGTTCGATTACAACACGAGGTATTGGTTAAAGAAGTATTTAGAGGCTAGAGGAATCAAGAGCAGCATAATGAATCACATGTATGCGTACAGGAATAATAAAATCAGGAATGATGAGGTGATATTGCTTGATGATCTTAAGAAGATTGTTGACCAATGATGAACTGCATTACTAGTCGTATTATTTCCAAAGGATGTTCCTTGTCCATACACAGTATCTTTGACAACAAGTTTGTGTTTTTAGGTTTTCCCGTATTTAAGGAGTTTTAGTAGGCCCCTTGGTAGGGCAGGGGTTTCAAAAGAAGGCATTATTAGTTATTCGTTTATGTTTTATTATTAATCTTTGGTTTGAATGTGACTGTTTATATTTTTATTTGGCTCCTTTCTATTTTTTGAACAGTACTGTATCGGGCACTCATAGGTATAATACAAAGGGGAAAGAAAACGTGTTCTTGGAATGTTCTTTAATCTATTCCTGTTGCTCCATGTGTTCTTTTATCTCAGTAGTGTTTGGAGAAACGATCTCATGGACGTTCGTCACTTGTTCATGGCTGGTAGACTGCATCCTACACCGTACACGACAGGGATGAATGTGGTAGTAGAATAAACTGATAAACGCTGTGCGCATAGTACGCATACAAATGAAAAACGATGTCTCCTTATATAGAGACTAATTCAATAATTACTGTAAGACCCAAGATTTTGGTACAGCAACACTGGCACAACTCCCATGGACATACAACGCTAATAAACCAACATCTCCCCACTTTGACATAATGGTAACAAAGTCAGAAAAATATCAACCCACGTCCTAGCTCTCAAGAAGTGAAGCATCATAGAGTCCGCCGTTGTGAGACTACTATGAATACCTCCAATTCCAGATACCCAGCCATCAGAACTAGCATGAAGACGAATCACCTTTGAAAAATACAAAATTCTGAATAAGTTCATATCACGTCACAAGATTCATTTGATACAACCTATCCACACTATAAGAATTTCGACTTGTTACGACAAGCTGTGTAAAATAGTTGTCCTGATGTTAGTCGACTTTCACCAATACTAAGAGAACTTTCTACGTTTTCATAAGAGAATAGTCTGTGCATGGCAATTGCACCGTTATAAGCAATCGGATTGTTCATTCAGATAACTAAAAAGTTAAAATGACCATCATCAAATTACAAGACTTTGAAAGAGCACGGACTGGAGAGCCCATGGGCACACACGAGTAAGACCATGTCTACCATTATATTCAATTGTACGCATAGCGGATACCAAGGTAAACTTAGAGCCCGAAAGAATCTCGGTATTGAGTACTTAAATGAACCATACTTAAACTAGCTAACCCAGCGAGTTAATTTAATTATACTGACCTTTCTTGTTGGCCAAGTCAGGTCGAATAAGCCTATAAAACCCGCAAAAACGACCTAATAACCAGTATAGCACGATCCTGGAAGAATCCCTCTCCAATTCCAATGGCGTTTGTCAGAATTATTAAGCGTTCAGCTTCTGCCGTCTTACCTCTTGCTAACAAACCCATCTCTCCCGTGGTGCCAATACTCTCTCTAGTCCAGAGGAGTCTCCCAACCCTATTCTCTCGTCCAGTGAATCTATACCGAGCATTCAATTCTATTAGGTCTAATGAGTCTCTCCGCCAAGCAGTAGAGTCTGCGATTGAAGGACGAACATGATCTATCACATACAGATCTACAACATGAATTATAGCGGAAGATTCATGTGTTTACCTTGTCTTCCTTAGCTCCTATGCACGGCGGATGATCGTAGGATGCTTGCTTTCACGTGCCCTTCTAGCTCCCACAGTCTGGCTCGAATCACTAGGTCGAAAGCTCTAATCCACACCAAGTTCCACCAATGGAGGCTAGTTAGAGAGAGAGTCTAGGGTTTACTGTATTATGATCAGCACATGATCTCTACAGTAGTGTGTATAAAATAATATGAGGTTGTCTCCTTATATAGACAGACTTATACCCAATTGCAACATTACCCCCTAGGGTTTGTCCTTGCTACTAACCCCATAAGGTTTGAGCTTGTCTCACCTAAACCCATAAGTTTAGGATAATTGTATTGTGCACCCCACATGGGCGCACATAATGCTATCATCTCCCACTCGCACAGTGGGGTTGCACAAATACAGTAGGTCTAGTCTCCCTCAATCTCCAACTATTATCATCTGCCAAAGTGTTATGTGGCCTTGGTGTGTGACTGTGGGAGAACCTGCATTTCGAGAGTTCCATACTCTAAACTCATACGAGACGAGCTAGCAGCAGGCGCACTCAACCTCAAGTAATAATGCAATACATATACATATATCTCTCGTATCCCCCAGATTCTGTCAATTGTCATCTCATAGACCATGAGCACCTACCTTGTCCCGAAGGTCGTGCATCAATGAGTCTATATATCCTTTATTAAATTCATATCCTGCATGATCCCATAAGATCTTGTAGGTGGGCCCAATGAATATGATAAAGAGCTATACAATTAGAATCTTCCTTTCCATCCATTGTCGATTTGATTCGGAGTCAGCTGCTTTCCTAGCAATGTCCTGGTAGGCCGAATCATTCATAGCCGTGAGGTGTCACGCTAAAGTAGCACCACCGAACCGTCTCTCCGCGACATGGATAAAAGTACTAAGGGTATACAGTGTCAATCATTCTTATATGATCGACGAGGCTCACATGGCGAGGAATCTCAGGGACTAGTTCTACTCGCCACCTCATGTCACTCATCAGCACGCGTTATCTCATAAGATGTGCGCCATAGTGTTTGGACTCTAATCAGAGCACATGTCCTATCCCATAGGGACCACTATACAGATGTAAGTCCAACAGCCCATATGACTATTAACTTGAGTACTGAGCGTTGCACATATGCAATTGAAATCAGTTATCTCATCTGGCTTTCTCTACGCAGACTATACATGGTTCGGGGTAGTAACCATGCTTGAATGGCCATAAACCAATCTCACCTTGGAACTTATTCCAATGCGACAAATGAATCCGTCTGACAGGGTCTTGCACTATTGATAGATGTCCAGATCTTGTCATAGGCCATGCGCCTCATATGACAGGAGTCATCATATCATAGGCTTCTAGCGCTTATCGGGATTCGGTCTCATCTTCTACTCACCTAAGCAATCCAGGATGTTGTAAAGGCGGTTGCTCGTGTGAGAGAGTCAACCTAGTGTCCGCGTGACATGTTCTACGCTAGTACAGGATATGTAAACGTATCATACACGTATCGAAACAACATGTAGCATAATTAAACAAATCCAATTAAAATCCAATAATCAATGTCTAAATCATATTATCACTCTGAAATCTCTAGTGATATCTCACCACCTACTTAAGCCCATATTCCTATCATGACCAGTAAAGACATGCCTTAACAAATGTTTGGTCATGGGATCAGCTAACATCTTATTCGTAGGAATGTGCTCCAAAGAAACATCTCCTTTAGCTACCACCTCCCTAATGAAGTGATACTTTATCTCTATGTGTTTGGCTTTACTGTGGTACTTCGGGTCCTTAGCACAGGCTATGGCCGACATACTATCACAGCGCAACGTCACTGGTCTAGGTCTATCAACCTGTAGACTGACCAGGAATCTCTTAAGCCAAACACTGTCCTGCGCTGCCGCAGAACAGGCAACGTATTCAGCTTCCATGGTCGATAAGGCAGTGCAAGTCCGCTTGCTACTGTGCCACGTGATGGCTCCTCCACCCAGCATGAAGACGTATCCTGAGGTCGATTTCCGTGCGTCTAGGTCCCCACCCCAGTCAGCATCACTGTAGCCAACAAGTCGAAGCCCAGAGCCTCGATAGCACAGCACGAAATCCTTTGACCCTTTGAGATATCGGAGTATTCTTTTCACAGCCTTCTAATGCCCAATGCCTGGATCAGACTGATATCTGCAAACTAAACCGACCGCATGACATATGTCAGGTCGTGTACACATCATGGCGTACATAAGGCTACCGACAGCACTTGCATAGGGTACTTTGGCCATTTGATCTCTCGCGTGTTGGTTCTTGGGACACATCTCTAGACTGAGTTTCTTGCCATGCGCAATGGGAGTGTCAAGTGGTTTGGCATCGCACATTCTGAAACGTTCAAGTATCTTCTGGATGTACGCCTCTTGCGACAATCCTAGAAGTCGTTTGGAACGATCTCTCAGGATCTTAGTCCCAAGGATGTAGCTTGCCTCGCCTATATCCTTCATCGAAAAACGAGAGGACAACCACCCTTTGGTGGTCTTGAGCATTCCTATATCATTGCTTGCCAATAGTATGTCATCACATATAGAGACAAAATCATGAACTTATTTCCTAAGCTTTTGACATACACACAGTGGTCTTCATCTACCATTGCAAAGCCATATGCTACAATGTCCTGATGGAACTTCATATACCACTGTCTTGAGGACTGTTTAAGCCCATATATGGACTTGACCAGTTTGCACACTTTGTGCTCTTGACCTTTCTTCTCGAAGCCTTGCGGCTGAGCCATATAGATCTCCTCGTTTAATTCTCCATTGAGAAACGCAGTCTTAACATCCATCTGATGTAGCTCTAAGTCCATGCTTGCTACTATTGCTAGTATAAGGCGAATAGAGGCTATTCTCACCGCTGGCGAGAATGTCTCCTCATAATCTACACCCTGCTGTTGGGTGTAGCCTTTCGCCACTAGTTGGGCCTTATGCCTTTCCACGCTTCCGTTTGCCTTCCTTTTGACCTTGAAAACCCATTTGTTTCCAATGGCCCTAGGTCCAGGAGGCAAATCAACTAGGTTCCAAACATGGTTGGTTTTCATTGACTCTAGTTCTTCTTGTAAAGCAATTTCCCATTCTTTCTTGTCAGGTGATGATAGAGCCTCGGACAATGTCCTAGGTTCATCATCTTCTTGCGTGGAAACGACCATGGCCTCCCCTTCGATGTCAAATCGTCGACGGGGTACGCTCCCACGAGCGCTCCTACGCAAAGAGGGTTCTTCTTCTTCAGCATCATCACCATATGTGATGGGCTGCTCACTAGGCAAGACGCTCCCACTGTTCTCAAGATCCATAGGAACAAATTTCTCTTGAGTAGTGGTGAATTGAGTGTCATCTAGTGGTTCCTCTTGCTCGTAGAGAATTCCATCTCCACGAGCTTCTCGCTGACTAGGAAAATCTCCCTCGAGAAATTCAATATCTCGCGACTCCATCTCTGTTAGACTGCCATCCGGCTGTTGCGCCATGAATACGTAACCCTTAGAGTGCTCAGAGTATCGTATGAAGATGCACTTCTTTCCCCTAACACCCAATTTCCCATGGACATGGGAGACGTTACGTACAAAGGCAGCCGACCCCCATGGCCTAAGGTGACCCAATTCGGGTTGCCTTTTGGTCCACATCTCGTAAGGGGTTGTGGCTGCAGACTTGGTGGGCACACGGTTCAGTATGTATGTGGCAGTCATCAATGCATCTCCCCAATAGGAGATTGGCAGATTCGCATTTGCCATCATACTACGAACCATCTCTAACAGTGTTCTATTCCTTCTTTCTGCTACACCATATTGCTGCGGTGTGAAAGGAATAGTCAACTGCCTCACTATTCCTTTGTCCTCACAGAGCTCCTTAAATTGCTCAGATAGATACTCACGGCCTCGGTCTGTCCTAAGAGCCTTAACTCTTTTGTCCAGTTGGTTCTCTACCTCTTGTAGGAACTTTCTGAAGCACCCTAGTGCCTCAGACTTATGTGTCATCAAGTACACATAACCGAAACGAGTGTGATCATCTATAAATGTGATGAAATAGCGAGCACCATGTCTAGCTCTAACATTTAATGGACCGCAAACATCAGAATGAATAAGTTGTAAAGGCTCAGTAGCCCTTACTGCTTTACCGAACGGTTTGCGTTTGGCTTTCCCTGCAAGGAAACACTCACATACAGGTAAATATATCTTGGACATGTTTCCAAGTAGGCTTGCCTTGGCCAGCCTGTTCATCCTGTCCTATATGTCCCAATCTAACATGCCATCTAGTGGAATCAACATCACTTATGATTCCCCATCTTCATAAGGACTCCACCAAAACCTAGTAGCAATCTTAGGAATCAAATATCGTCACTTATGATTCCCCATTAATTTTAATCCTCTCTTAATGTGAGCTCTTTCGTTTTAGTTCTTTAGCATGCGAGGTTATACAGTTATATCCAATCACACGCAGTTATAACATAAAACAAGCATAAACATAAATAAATATGCAATGGATGTGGCCCCTAAGGTGCACTCCCACTATTGAGAGTACGTCTTGAGCAAGTCTTGAACTTCTCGCCTCATGGATCTCGCCAATCTCGAGTGCTCCTTGAAGCTTCCCTGTTCGTCTCTTTGCTCCATGCACCTCGCGCCATAGCTTTTGGTTTGGCCACCTCTCTTGAAGCTTCTATTCTTCAATCTTCACTAACTATCTTATTTCTAATAAGAAGTAACCTCTAATAGGCGATTTAGATGAGAAGAGAAAACAATAGAGTATGTAGAGAGGCAAGACACGCAGGCCGTATTTTAATTGATTACATATTCAAAACCAAAACCAAATATAAAACCATCTAAGCCACATCCATGCATCAAACACATCCATTCAACCCACAACAGGATGTATAATAATAAAATAAATATACTGGAATTTTCAGGAAATTTCCAGAATTAAAGAATAATTTCTGGAAATTAATAAGCAATAAATCAATCAACTAATAAGATCAAAAATTGCCCCCAACTACCTAGGATCTCACCTCCTATCTTATAAGGTAGGGAAAAATGTCCTAAGTCTCCAGAAAAAATTTAGGCTCAAAACAGTGTGCTTAAGGACGTCTAACTGCGTCGGGAAGTGTGCTAAACACTAATTAATTAATCTGGAAAATAATAAAATTTTCTGTTTTTCCAAAAATTATGAAAAAATCACAGAAAATAGGAAATTTAATTCTGAGCATATAGAAAAAAATTTGGCGAAAAGTAGTGGCCGTAGGAGGGCTCACGCGCCCACATGTGCCGCCGCGCGTGGGCGAGTCGGCCTCCGTCACGCGCCGACGTCGGCCGAGTGCCACGTCAGCATGCCACGTGGCATGCCACGTCATCCATGTTCTGACGTCAGCTTCCACGTCACCCTCCATGTCACCTGCCACGTCAACAGCCCCGCGTGGCTGCCACGTCATCGCCACGTACTGACGTGGCACCGCCACGTCACCATGCCACGTCAGCCCTAGCCACGTCAGCAAGGTCCGCCGCCGCCCTTTGGCGCGTGGCCGCGCGTGGAGGCGGCGTCGGTGGTGCGTGAAGCCCACGCGCCGCCTTCCCGGCCTCCGTTTCCTGCGATCCTTATATCGTTGGAATCGTCTTTTCACCCTGATCCCGTTTAAGTATTCAAAAATCAATTTTAACATGTTTTAAAAAAATCTTTTTTACTGCTCAGATCTAACAGTCCAGATTTATACAGTTCCGAATCTTAAAATATTCATAACTAATTCTCTGTTCGTCCAAAAATTATAAAATTTATATTTCTGGAATCCTCGTGAAAAACACTATCTAACCATATAGGTTTCACTAACAGATTATGAAATTTCAGAAACTCGATTTTCTAAACTGATTCGGGAACGCATAACGAGGCACGAAAAACAAGCCTAAGGCTCTGATACCAATGAAGGACGAACATGATATATCACATACAAATCTACAACATGAATTATAGCGGAAGATTCATGTGTTTACCTTGTCTTCATTAGCTCCTATGCACGGCGGATGATCGTAGGATGCTTGCTTTCACATGCCCTTCTTGCTCCCACAGTCTGGCTCGAATCACTAGGACGAAAACTCTAATCCACACCAAGTTCCACCAATGGAGGCTAGTTAGAGAGAGAGTCTAGGGTTTACTATGTTATGGTCAGCACATGATCTCTACAGTAGTGTGTATAAAATAATATGAGGCTGTCTCCTTATATAGACAGACTTATACCCAATTGCGACATTACCCCCTAGGATTTGTCCTTGCTACTAACTCCATAAGGTTTGAGCTTGTCTCACCTAAACCCATAAGTTTAGGATAATTGCATTGTGCACCCCACATGGGCGCACATAATGCTAACAGCAATAAACGCCGCGAATGAACCGGTGAGTCCCTCTCTAGATAATATTTTTCCTCCCTTCGTTAAAAACTTATACCAAAAGTTATTATATTTTTGTCTTCGATTCTATTGAGATTTCTTACTTATTGTTTTTGCAGTTTAAAGAGGGTTTTCCTTATGCAGTTCATGTTCCGCCGTACTACAATCAACGAACTATTATCTTTAGAAGAGAATACCATGGCGAAACTATTGAAGTCGAAAGTTATATTGACAGTAACCTTCGATCAAACTTGAAGTGGAGATTTCCAGAAGGAGCGGTTTTCTTTTGTTAAGGAAACGTAGTCTGAAATTTGTGTGCTGGAGACATCATCCACGCAATCTTGAGATAACAGGTTTGGAGGTTGAGGAAGAAAGTCCTTTAAAAGTCAATCGCGAAGTCTCCTAAGCGTCAAATAGTTTTTCAGTGTGGAATTTCTCTTCTCTAAAGTCTTCTAAATTTTGTTTATTGTCTTCTTTAGGACTCCGGATGAAAACCTCATAAAGGGATTGATCATGTATTTATATATGAGGGGAATTAACTTGAGCATGCTGGAGTACATCAAAAACTACTGGAAAGAACACGACAGCAAAGCAAAAAAGACGTGGCTAGAGAAGCTTAATGAGTTCTTTGTAAAGGAATATGGCCATTAGCTTAGCTAATGGTGTACTTATTTTTCATCATATGCTACTTCAAGCTTGAGACTTTTTCTTATTCGGCGGGTCATAAACTGTCCAGTTTGCTTATACTCGGTTTGTCTTTTGCAGGGGCTGGCTTGGTTCTGTTTACCTTGGCCCTGTTCCCATTTGGTCTCAGTTTTGCACAGTTAAAACCTATTAAACATATGGTTTACATATTAATAGATCTTAACTCAAGATAAGTTATTTGAGCTATAACATATATGTGTGTGTGTGAAATTAAACATACGGAAAGTAAAACAACGATTTAATCGACTCTACAATCACGTACATGAATTTCTAATTACTTTTTACATAAATCTTGAGCAAGAGCTGAACAAATATATGAACAAAATTATATGAAAGAAATAGTATTTTATGTCCTAAGTACATGATTTTATACATAACGGTTTAATTCGGTTAAAGTGGTTCGTATATGTTTTTATTTTTTAAAAAAATTTGCCCTTCTCCCAAATTGAACTTGACGCCCTAATACATAGCTTAATTACTTAATCCATACTTGATACTCCCAGTATCCCGACACTCTCACATTGTAAAGCTGGTAAAAAAATCATCCAAACACGATTCATTCAAGAAGGGTAAATTTGTTCTTGCACACATAGTAAATCCATAGAAAAAACATTAAAGTGACAATATGGTGAAGATAATGTTGAAGGTTAACAAAATCTTCATAATCTTCATTAAAGTGACAATATTTCTAATTTTTTTGAAATAAAAGGTATATTTCAAAAAAAAGAAGAATGAAAGAAAAAAAAAAAGAAAAAATAATAAGGTTGAAGATCAACCGGTTTCTCTCTCTTTCACCGTATCTCTCCCTCAATTTCCACTCGACTCTCTCTCTTCGATCCATCTCTCTCTGTGTACTCTCTCTCTCTCTCTCGATCTATACCTCTCCGCTCAATCTCCGCGTCTCTCTCTCTCTCTCTCTCCATGGGTTTTGGCTGTTAGATAGAGACTAGAAGTGGGTTTCGCCCAAAATCCTTTTTTTTAAATGGCAGAGGTTTCACTGATTCGCGGGCTCTAAATTATGTCTGCTGCACCAATGTGGCTGTTAGACACTGTTGCCAATTTTGGGATGTTTTGTGTTGCCTTTTGTTTTCCTGATTTAACTCAAACCCATTACGTTGGTTCAGTGCATGTTTGGTATCCCAGATTTTAATCCAATTGGATTAAAATCGGCCTCTTTTCAACAATCTCGTTTGTTATGCTCGCAGATTTTAATCTGATAATCTGCAGATTATAATAATCTGTGTGCAATTGTAGAATCTCCAAAATTGGGGATTATGCAGCTTAAAATCTCTAAAAAAATAATTTTGATTTTCTTTTTACATTAGCATGATCACATTTCAGTTACAAATATGTGTATTCAATTACTTGACTTTAGAGCTCTTTAAATTTTGTTAAATGGATCAAGTTAGTGATCTATAATTTCAGCTCATACCTAACAGATTGTGATTCTCAGTTAAGTTGGATTTTCTTTTCAGATTATTTTCAGCTGATTATTGAGATTTTAAGCTGGTACCAAACAAGCTCTCAGAGCCTCTTTGAACCAGATTTCTCCTATTGGTTTTCCCCGATTGTGCTCTTTTGGGTTGCTCTATTGATGGGTAGAAGATATTGGTTTAGTGAGTTCTTGAATTTTTCCGTTTCAGCGCTTTGGTGGTTCAAAATCTTGGCACTGGGGTGAAATATGACGGGTTGAGGTGTTTCCCCTCTGGTGTGTTTGGATTTTGTGTGTAAAGGCTTGGTTGTTGGAGGTGTTGCATTAGAGACTGAGTTGGATTTTCCTTACACCCTGTTTGGTTCGGAAAGGAAAATGATTTTCCTGATGTTTTCATTTTTATGTTTGGGAGTAAAATTATAACAGGAAAAGAAAATGAGAAGAAAAGAAAGGGAAAACAAATACTAATAAACGGGAAAATAAAATTTCCGTCCAAAAATGGGCGGAAAATGAAAAGAAAAACAAGTCGTCTCTCTCGCCGAACCCATCGAGCTCAAACCCGATGCGGAACCGATTCTCCTCGACGACCCCTCGCTTCCATCTCCGACCACTTCGCTTCCCTCATCCACCCTCTCCGACCACCTCTCTTTCCTCATCCACCGTCAGTATCGATTACAGGGCCATAGTTGGATGAAATCGATTTCACAGCAAAATTGCCAAAATAATCGATTTGCTTGACTTGAGGATTTGGGAATTCGCATGATGGCGCTGAACTGTGTGCTTGAGATTGGGTATGACGGAATGAAAGAAGCCGTTGATGCATTGGCGATGGCGATGGCGATGGAGACAAGAAGGTGAAGGAAGCGACAGAAGAAGATGAAGAAGAGACGAAAAAAGGGTAAAAGACACTTTCACCCCCTGTAGTTTTATTTAAGGACACTTTCACCCCCTCTAGTTTTGAAAAAAACACTTTCACCCCTTCATTGTCTCAAGACAGTTGGATTTTCGTTTTAGTTTTCTCTTTTCAAGTTTAGGGTAACCAAACAGGAAAAGGAAAACAGCTATAGTTTCCTTTTATTTTCCAACAACCACCAAACAGAGGAAAGATTGTAGTTTTCTTTTTCCTTTCTTTTCCTTTCTTTTCGTTTTCCTTTCCCATCCATTTTCCAGGAACCAAACAGAGCCTTAGTGTTTAATTTTTGGTTGAATTCGGGGCCAAGAGGGACATGGTGTATTACGCCGCATTTCTTGCCAGTTTTATGCCTAAACGGTGTTGGCCGGAATTTGCTTCAGATGGCCGGAATATGGGTGATGGTGGTGATGTTGTTTGAACTCCTCCATAAAACTGAGTTGACAATTTTACCTTAAAGAAAGGACATGGTAGTCAACTAACATTTTGTTCCATCAAGTACTACTATGTAATGAAACTTTCTTACCAGTTTCAAATTGACATGTTTGTTACAAATGGCTGATGCAATCAGAGTCTTTTAAAAGAGGGAGTTTCATATGCATTAAGTAATTACAGGTGAAGGGTTTTCCCATTCCCTAAAATAGATTAGACGTGAACTACGAATTAACCCGTGCATTTGCACAACGAAATTTCAAATCCAAAACAAAAGCGATGTCATTGAAAATTCATATATTTTGCATCAGAAGGAAAAAAAATAGTATATACAATGACTAATCAATATTCAAACTACTTTTTGATTGGAGGGCATTTTATTTTTTTCCTTTTTCGGCGGTGCTCGGCTATTTAAAGTGGCTGAGCCACCATTGTTTCCCTTCTCCTACAGTATAAACTACATGCTAAGGTGCTCTTCATTCTTTTCTTCTTGTTGTTGTTTTCTCTTTGCTTGTTGTCTTTTGGTTTTCATGGCGACAGAGAGTGGTGAAAGGGGCTCTCTCCGAACTAGATGACTGAGGAGTTCGTGGATATGAATGATCAATATCAATGAGTGGGAAGACGACCTTATAAAGATCTCAGAGGCTTCAACAGTTAAGGGAACCCCGATGTGCAGGAAGAGTCTTTTTAGGAACCGTGATAACGATCTCAGAGGCTTTAATTGTACTGACCTTTCTTGTTGGCCAAGTCAGATCGCATAAGCCTATAAAACCCGCAAAGACGACCTATTAACCAGTATTGCACGATCCAAAAAGAATCCTTTACAATGGCGTGCGTTAGAATTCTTAAGTGTTCAGCTTCTGCCGTCTTACCTCTTGCTAACAAAACCGACTCTCCCGTGGTGCCAATACTCTCTCTAGTCGAGAGAAGTAGTCTCTCAACCCTTTTCTCTCCTCAAGTGAATCAATACCGAGCATTCAGTTCTTGTAGGTCAAATGAGTCTCTCCGCAAAGAAGTAGAGTCTGCAATAAACGCCGCGAATGAACCAGTGAGTCCCTCTCCAGAAATTATTTTTGCTTCCTTCGTTTAAAGCATCTACTAAAAACTGTTATATTTTGGTCTTCCTGTTAGCATTTGGTGCGCCCATGTGGGGTGCCCAATGCGATTATCTTAATCTTATGGGGTTAGTTGCAGAATGCTTAAGCCTGTGGGGTTAATAGCAAATGCATAAACCCTAGGGGTTATGTGCAAACTAGGTATAAGTGTGTCTATATAAGGAGACAACCTCCTACATTATTATAGGCTTGATGCATAATAATGCATTACTGTGTAGAGATCATGTGATGTTCAAAATACAGTTCTAGGAACCCTAGCCTCTCTTTCTAACTATCCTCCATTGGTGGAACTTGGTTTTGATCAGAGAATTCGTCCTATTGGTTCGAGCCAGACTGTGGGAGCAAGGTGGGCACGTGAAAGAAAGCATCCTACGATCATCCGTTGTGCTTAGGAGCTAAGGAATACAAGGTAAACACATGAATCTTCCGCTATAATTCATGTTGTAGATCTGTATGTGATAGATCATGTTATTCCTTCATTGGTATCAGAGCCCAGGCTTGTTTTTCGTGCCTCGTTATGCGAACCCGAATCTGCTTAGAACATCGAGTTTCTTCAAGTTCATAATCTGTACACGAAACCTATATGGTTAAGTAGAGTTTTCCACGAGGATTCCAGAAAGGTAAATTTTATAGTTTTTGGATAAACGATGAATTAGTTATGAAAATTTTAAGATTCAGAACTATATAAATCAGGACTGTTTTGATCTGATCTGTAATTCGATTTTTTCAAAAGTTTTTAGAATTGGATTTTGAACACATAATCGGGATCAGGACGAAAAGATGATCCCAGATATATTAATTTCATCGGGAACGGAGCACGGGAAGGCGGCGCGTGGGCTTCAGGCGCCACCGACGACGCCTCCACGCGCGGTGCAACAACCCCCTTATCCGGCTCGGACAAGACCGGGAGGGCGATGCTAAAAGTAAGATCGGAAATCAAAAGCATAACATCCCAAATCATTTATTTATTTCATAATATTAAACATTACAAAATTTTCTAGATAATACACAAGCGTTTCTGAAACTACTACATTATTCTTAACTAGCCAAACTAGATTCTACTCAAGGTGAAATCCAACTAAGTGAGTCTCGTACCCAGCTACACCTTAGTCTTCAGCTCCTAAACCTGCGGTCGGAAGGAAACAGGCTCCGCAGTTTTCAAAGTCAGCATGGAAATACTGAGTAAGTGACTCCCAAGCTCGTAAAACAGAAGACGAAGCATAACTTTATTTTCGCAATAAATATACAGAGGAAAATAAAAATAAATAAAACGTAAGCTTCCAGAGTAAATCAGGAACGCAATTAATAACTGTAAAACTTTAAAATTGAACCTGATGCATCCAGCAAGAACACTTATAAAATTCTCGTTCTTTTGCTCTTCTTTTACTTTCAAACGGGGAGAATTAGTCCCAATCAATTTCTTCTTCTCTTTCTCAAATATCCAAATCTTAGAGAAACCATATTATTAACTTTTTTGACACGGGGAAGAATCTACTAACTCTACGCATCCAAGACCTTAAGTGCCGGCACCCCCCTAAGACTTCTTGCGGCCAGAGAGGTGAGTACATGGAGCGACCCGGCAGGTTGCGACCGGGTTAAAATAAAAACGGGTCGAGCGGACGAAGCCAACACGACCAATCTAATCTCAGGCCGAGTGAACAAAGTCAACACGGCAATAATACGCTTCTCCCGTACAACTCTTTCCACTTTACGTTAGTTACGCATTATTATTATTTCTCGTGTGACAATATCAAACAAGACAACTTTTTTAAAATGCAAGAAAATCCGAAATAAACATGTAAATAAATAACAAGTACTTTTCGAGACAACTATTAAAATCAACTTGTGACACGAAAGGAGCTTGGCACGCAAGGCTTGGCATGTTCACTTACCTTACTTTCCGCAGCAAAAGCACGTCCTAGCAGTGGCTCGGGCCTACAAAGATGTCACCTACAAATCGTGTCTTCTACGTCAATATTTACTCAAACAAAATGCTATAAGTTCTGAGGAGTATTTTCTTTATACTAATCCAAACCCCGCTATTTAAATTTCTATCGTTTTATTATTTAGTTAAAATTTTCTATAAATGAAACAACACATCTATTTTAAACTATGATTATTATTATTATTATTATTATTATTATTATCATTATTATTATTATTGTTATTATTTAAAAGTGACTAATTAGATTATTAAAAATATGAGCTAAAAGTTGAAATTATACTTAAGAACTATTTATAACGACAATTATGTTTTTAAGAAAACTCTACACGATACTATAATTTTAGAAAAGTCAATTCTACAAGTTTGCCACCAATTTTATAAGCTAAGTGATTAAACATTAAAAACATTTAAATTTTTAACAAACAACCAGTTTGCTATTTCTCTACCCGAATCAATTTTCCGAGACGAGGACGAAAATTACTATTTTTAGAAATTATTGTTAATCCAAAATTATTATTATTATTATTATTATTATTATTATTATTATTATTATTATTATTATTATTATTATTAACTAAAGGTGTGTACTTTAATTATATAAACCCCAATTTATATTAAAAATCAACAAATATCCTAATTTATTTCAAAACAGTTATGTTAAAAGACACTAGTCACCCCGTAGTTTCTGAAAATACCAAACAACCCCTATGTCATGTTATAATAACTTCTAAGAAATACACTTTAACCCCCTTTTTAAGAACAAATTCGATTTCGCTCTTCTAATCATGAATCTAGCTACCAAGTCTTGATTTTGATTTCGTATAACAACTAAACAGAGGGTATAGCACGTACCTAGGCCAAAAAATGGCCGGAAACCGTCGAGATATGAGTTGGGTTGAAGCCTCACTTCGGATTCACCGGAGTTGAAGCTCACACGCCGGCTTTAATGGATTCTTTGGCCGGTTCTGAGCCTGCTGCTGCCTTGGTCGGGGCCCAAGGATCCTACTGGAAGCAACTTGATGTCGTGGGTGGGCTCTGAATCACTCCGGCGAGCTTGCCGGAGTTTGGCCGGCAAAAATAGAGATCCGGCGGTGGGTCTCTTCTATTCTCTGTTTCTGGGCTTCTGGACTCTGTTTTTTGGACAGAGTTGTACAATATAGAGTGAAGAGAGGAATGGGGAAAGGGAGAGAAGGAGGGAGAGAATGGGGTTGCTTCCCGGTGGTCGCCACCGGCAACAAGGGTGGCCGTGGTGGTGGTCGCTGCCCCACCAGCTTCTGCTGCTGTTGCTATCTTCCCAGAACAGAGGGTAGAGTGAGAAAGAGAGAACCCAGAGGGGAAACTGAAACAAAGGTGGGTTGTTCTCGGTGGTGATTTCCCGTCGGGAAAAATGGTGGTGGTGGCGGCCTGAGGCCATTGCTACTCGCTGTTGCTGCTGATTTTTGGTAACAGAGGGACAGGGAAGTATAGAAAGAGATGGGAAGAGAATGGAGAGAGATGGGATGGGTTTGCTTCTTTTTTGCCGTGAGCTTAACGGTGGTGGTGGTGATGACGTTGACGGTGGTGGAGAGGATGGCGTCTGTGGTGGTGTTGGCTGACTGCTGGGTGTTGTGTGAGCCAGGGGAAGAGGGAGCTGGCTTTATAGAGGAGCTGGGGGCGGTGCTAGAGGAGGCGGTGGTGTTGGAGGCGGCTCTGTTGGAGGCGGTGTTGGTGCTTTGCCGTGAAGGCAAAGAAGGAGAAAGAAGGGTAAACATTCTGGAAACAAAAATTCAAATAAATTAATGGTGTTGAAAATAATTGAGTGTGGGGGTGGTACCAAGTGTTGGGGTGATTGTGTGTAGGGGGAGCACTTGTCACTTGAGTGATTGGGTGAGGGAATCTTATCTAGTCTCGCGGTGGTCGGACACGCGCTAAAAATACTAAAATTAAGATTCGAGAAACGCTACGTATTAACTCTCAAGTACTGTCTTAATAGTTTTCTTCTCTAAAATTTTATACAAATATCACTAGATATTATTTTGCAACTAAAATTTTGTTTTAGCCTTCCAAAATTAATTTACTATTGCAAATATAATGTTTTTCTAAAATCTCACAAAAATTTCTTAGCTATAAAATTGTAATAATTTTCCCAACCTTATTTTTTTCTAATTAATTTTCTTATTTAAATTCTAAAATTACTATTTTACCCTTGCTATTTAGACGGGGTATTACACGCGGCCACGCGCCACACGCACCAAAGGGCCGGCGGCGGACTGATGACGTGGCTAGGGCTGAGGTGGCAAATGACGTGGCGGTGCCACGTCGGCAAAAAGGATGGCGTGGTGATGACGTGGCAGTCCACGTGTCGGCTGGCGTGGCAGCGGACGTGGCGGGTGACGTGGCATCCAATATTAGCATATGTGCTGACGTGGTATGCCACGTGGCGTGCTGACGTGGCACATGGCCGACGACGCGCGCGGGACTGAGGCGGACGCGCCCACGCGCGATGACGCTTGAGGGCGCGCGCGGCCTCTTTCCGCCGTCATTTTTCGTCCGATTTTTTCCTGGCTACCCCAAATTGAATTTCTTATTTTTTGGATATTTTTTCATAATTTTTGGAGCGACGTAATTTTTTTGTATTTTCCAGTCTTAGGTCATTTTTCCCTACCTTCTACCATAGGTGGTGAGACCCTAATTGGTAGGGAGCAATTTTCGATCTTTTTAGTTGATTAGATTATTGCTTATTAATTTCCAGTAATTAGTATTTAATTCTGGAAATTTTCAGAAAATTTTATTATGTTTATTTTATCATTATACATGCTGTTGTGGGTTGCATGGATGTGTTTGTAGCATGGGTGTGGCTTAGATGGTTTTATATTTTGTTTTGGTTTTGTTTTTAAATATGTAATCAAAATACGGCCTGCGTGTCGTGCCTCTCTATATACTCTAGTGTTTTCTTTTCTCATCCAATTGCCTCTATGAGGTTACTTCTTATTAGAAATATGATAGTTAGTGAAGATTGAAGAATAGAAGCTTCAAGAGAGGTGGCCAAACCAAAAGCTATGGCGCAAGGTGCATGGAGCAAATAGACGAACCAAGGAGCTTCAAGAGGACTACTCGAGATAGGCGAGATCCATGAGGCGAGAAGTTCAAGACTTGCTGAAGACGTACTCTCAATAGTTGGACTGCACCTTAGGGGCCACATCCATTACATATTTATTTATGCTTGTTTTATGTTATAACTACGTGTGATTGGATATAATTGTATAACCTCGCATTCTAAGGAACTAAAACAAAAGAGCTCACATGATTATACACGATTAAAACTAATAGGGAATCATAAGTGACGATATTTGATTCCTAGATTTGCTACTAGGTTTTGATTTAGTCCTAATGAGGAATTATAAACTTTTAATCTATGTATCATGTTTTTTTCGGAGCTAAGTAAATGCTAGTATTAATTTCCTATGCAATGTCTCAAGATCAATCGTGTCTAAATCGAAACTGTAAAGGCTAAAATGGTGACGATAAACTATATGACGAGTCATCGTACTATGTAACCCATCGTTGGACATAGGTTGTCAAACCACCTACAAGTATGGTCGAACCTGTGATGATTAGTTGTCACAGCAGCACATAGACATTATATTTAGGCTTACCAATAAGTGGTAGGCAGTGTAGATAAATGTCTTAGAGCGTGCTATGCCAAGGTGGGGAAATGGCCTCATCAGCAAGTTCTTGACCACTTTGAAATTCAAAGATTGTTGTAGGAATGAACCAAAGAAGAATCTTGGATCCACCTTGGCCAATTTCCTACATTAAAATTGTGAGTAGTGACTCATAAATCCCGCCTTAAACTATGAGTAGAGACTCATGTCATAAAAATGTGCACTCGACTATAGCATATGAGATTAGCACTCAACTAAAGCATCCGAGATTCATGCCATTTATGATGAAAGGTTTAAGTTATCCGATTAGCAATTTGATGCTATCTCTGCCACATTTCATGAGAATGACATGAAAACGTTATATGACACACTTTGAGAGTGTCAAGATGCTTGGATAAGACCAAACATCACTCCGTAGTAGGATCTAATCAACCAAGTGATTGCTAAGAATACTAGTCCAGCATACCTTTGAAGTCTAAGCAATATGTGATTGCTAAAGGCTGTGAATGAAGTATGATCAGCAGATTTAGTCCCTATCCCAGTATTAGGACCGCTAGGAACAGGTGGGGGTAAGGATAAGGGAATGAGGGCGCAATATTGGTACATGACCAATAGCCCAAGACTGGAAAACGCAAAGGAGGAAAATGATGTTTTCCTAAGACTAGAAGGCCAGACTTGGAACTAACTTATTGTCTAAGGATCCATAATATTATCTTTGATGAAGTAGCCACCAAAAGTTGTTTTTGTTACAGTTTTACTTTGGAATTGGTGATGTTGTGTATGGGTATGCTCTCTTAAATTCTAGCATGAATAACGCCTCAGGATCTTTCGATATCACCTCTAGAGGAGTAACTTAAGATTCTGATATATGGCGCGCTAGATTGAGACGCACTATGTCAGGAAAGGATGTTCAGGCTAGCTAAGGTAGGCCTGCTTGGAATATGCCCAAGGTACCCTTACCTGTGTGTGATTCTTGCCTTACATAAAAGGCGAAACGCAAACTATCCAGTAAAGCAGTAAGGATTCTTGAGTCTTTACATATTATTCATTAAGTTGTATTTGTGTTCCATTAAATTAAGAGCTAAAGACATGGTGCTTACGGTTCCATCACATTCGTAGATTATTGTACGCATCTCAACTATGTGTGCTTGGGCCACATAAGTCTGAGGCACAAGGGTGCTTTCAGACATGTATCTACAAAAAGTAGAAAACCGTCTGGATAAAAGGATGTCTCCTTAGCCAGAATGAGTCTGCGAATATCTATCTTAGAAAGTGCTATGTGATGGAAAGGAGTAGGAAGGCAGCTGTGCATTCCCCGCACTCCGCAGCAGGATGCTGTAGCGGATAGGAGGAGTAGGATACTACCTGAAGATGGTTTGATGTATGATAGCATGTTCAAAATACATGTTCCCTATCTTGAGGAGACGCTTTGTTAAACGGCTGTCGAAGTACTCAACCAAATACCCACCAAGTCTGTAGCCACTACACCCTACGAGATGTGGACCAAAAGGCAACCCATATGAGGTCACCTTATGCCATGGGATCGGAAGCTTATGAGCTAACTAAATTTTCAAATTCAGGAAGAGGCACGTGGAGATGATATTCTCTACGAAGAAGAGGAACCACTAGATGACACTCAATTCACCACTACTCAAGAGGAATTTATTCCTATGGATCTTGATAACAGTGGGAGTGTCTTACCTAGTGAGCAGCCTATCGTATATGACGATAATGCTGAAGAAGAAACGTCTTTGCGTAGGAGCGTTCTTTAGAGCGTACCCCGTCGACGATGTGACATCGAAGAGGAAGACATGATGGTCACCACGCAAGAAGATGAACCTAGGATATCACCAAGGATATTTCATCGCCTAACAAAAAGTGATTGGAAATTGGACCCTAGGTGGAAGAAATGTATCTTTATGGAGTAACGTGTCTTCTCATGCTATTCGGAGCACTCTAGGGGTTGCGTAATCGTAACGCAACAGCCGATAAGTAATATAACTTAAATGGATTCACAAGATATATGATTTATCTTAGGAGATACCCATAATTAAGGGAATGTTCATAGAGATGATGATCTTCGCGAGCATGGAGGAACCACTAGAAAATACCCTGTTCCTTAGTCCATTATGAGGAATTATTCCCTCAATCCTTTGGATAGTGGGAGTGACTTTCTAAGCGAGGTGACCATCCATATGGGTGAGAGCAAATCATGATCCTCCTATGCAAAGGAATTGCTAGTAGGAGCATACCACATCGACTGTTTGAGATCGAAGGGATGGTCTTAAGGATCACCTTGCATAAACGATGGGATAGAATACTATACCTTATCGTTCCTTAATTATGAAGAATGAAAAGTAATCTTTATAAGAAAAGTTAGAGTCTGTAAAGGACCAAAAAAGTTTAAGACTAGGTTGACTTTTCCGACTGGATATCAGACTGTTGGAAATGAGTGAATTTCCAAGTTCAGTCAGAGAGACACAGACGGAAGCATAGTAAGGCATACGACTTACAGAAATATCGGTAATAGTTGTGATGATGGAAATAAGGCTCCATTCTCGAAAAACGTGACGACTGAATTTCTCAATGGAGAAATCAGAGAGGTGATCTGTATGACTCGACCACAGGGTTATGAGATGTATGATCAAATGCACAAATAGGTGCAGGCTAATTAAGTCCATATATGGTCTTAACTAGTCCTCTAAGTCAGCAGCATTTTATTAATGGATGAAAAACCGCTGCATATCACTCTCAGTAGTAGAGAGTAGATGAACACATCGCTTATTATCGATGACACACTATTGTCCAGGGAAGTCTAAGGACTATTTCACATCCACCATTGGGTGGTTATCCTCTCGATTTGTGACGAAGGATATTGGTAGGGCGAGATGCGTTCTCGTTCGTTCAAAAGGACTTCTTATACTGTCGCAAAAGGCGCACACCAAGAAGATACTCTGAACGATTCCATATTATGGACCCAAAACCATGTGATACTCCCATAGCTCGCTGTAAGAATTTATGAGCCTGAATATGTGCCCTTGAAGACACCATACTAGGTTGACCAAATGACCAAATTGCCCGATGCAGTGTTAGTCTGCTATATACTATGGTATATACTGAGACCCCACAAACCCTATGTAATCGGAGGATTGGATTTCAGGAAATCCAGTTTAAAACAATGGATTGCAACCAAAAGGATACTCTATAAGAAGGATCACATGTTATGACTATCGGAGATGATGCTTCGACTATCCAGCTATGCATGCTGACTAGGGTGGAGACCTAGATACACGTGGATCCGCCTCAGGATATAGTCCATGCTAGATGACATACACATCGCATGGAACTACAACATAAGTTTTGCACAATCGTATTAGACCGCTCCATCAATCATGGAAGCAAAGCACGATTCCTTGTTCTGTCACCGGGCAGAAACATGTTTGGATAAGAAGGTTTCTGATAAGCTTATGAGCTGTCAACTAACCTGTAGAGCTAGCATACGGCTACAGTACTTTTGATAAGGCCAAACATATAGAAAAGGTTACTGTTTCACAAAAGGTGAAATAACTACCTGAAGAGTAATCTTGGAGTAGATCGACTACGGGCCAAAATGTAGGCACTTCCCATTCCCAAACCACATAAGAATCGTCTTTGTGGATTGCTTTAGAAAATTGGGACTCGGTAGTCGATAACTGGCAATATGATTGATGAGCATATGAGACATTGATAATTGGAATTTAATTGGATTTGTTTGATTATGCTACATGTTGTTTCGATACGTGTATGATGCGTTTACATATCCTGTATTAGCATAGAACATGTCGCGCAGACACTAGGTTGTCTCCCTACACGAGCAACCGCCTTTACGATATCTTGGATAGTCCAGGTGAGTAGAAGATGAGACACAATTCCGATAAGTGCTAGAAGCCTATGATATGATATGATATGATATGAGACACCTATCATGTGAGGATTGTACCCCATGATATGAGCTATACGTCTATCACTAGTGCAAGAAGCCTGTCAGACGGATTTAATTGTCGCATTGGATCAAGTTCCAAGGTGAGATTGGTTTATGGCCATTCGAACATGGTTACTACCCCGAGCCATGTATAGTCTGCGTAGAGAAAGCCATATGAGAGAACTGATTTCCATTTGCATATGTGCAACATTCAGTACTCGGGTTAATAGTCATAAGGGATGTTGGACTTATATATGCATGGTGGCCCCAATGGGATAGGACATGTGCTCTGGTTAGAGTCCAAACACTATGGCGCATATCTTTTCGAGATAACGCGTGCAGATGAGTGACATGAGGTGGCGAGTAGAACTAGTCCCTGAGATTCCTCGCCGTGTGAGCCTCGTCGATCATATAAGATTGATTGACACTGTATACCCTTAGTACTTTTATCCGTATCGTGGAGAAACGGTTCGGTGGTGCTACTTTAGCGTGACACCTTACGGCTATGAATGATTCGGCCTTCCAGGACATTGCTAGGAAAGCAGCCAATCCGAATCAAAGCGGCACAATGGTTGGAAATGAAGATTCTCATTGCATCACTCTTTGTTATTTTCATTGGGCCCACCTACAAGATCTTATGGGATCATGTAGGATATAAATATAATAAAGGAGATAAAGACTCATTAAAGCACGATTTTCGGGACAAGGTCGGTTCTCATGGTCTACGAGATGACAATTGATCGAATCTGGGGGATATTATATATATATATATATATATATATATATATATATATATGTATTGCATTATTTCTTGAGGTTGAGTGCGCCTGCTGCTAGCTCGTCTCGTATGAGTTTAGAGTATGAAACTCCCGAAATGCAGGTTCTCTCACAGTCACACACCAAGGCCACAAAACACTTTGGCATATGATAATAGTTGGAGATTGAGGGAGATTAGATGCACTGTAATTATGCAACCCCACTGTGCGAGTGGGAGATGTTAGCATTTGGTGCGCCCATGTGGAGTGCCCAATGCAATTATCTTAATCTTATGGGGTTAGTTGCAACAATGTTTAAACCTGTCGGGTTAATAGAAAATGCACAAACCTTAGGGGGTTATGTGCAAAATAGGTATAAGTATGTCTATATAAGGAAACGCCTCCTACATTATTATAGGCTTGATGCATAATAATGCACTACTGTATAGAGATCATGTGCTGATCAAAATACAGTTCTAGGAACCCTAGCCTCTCTTTCTAACTATCCTCCATTGGTGGAACTTGGTGTTGATCAGAGCTTTCGTCCAAGTGATTCGAGCCAGACTGTGGGAGCAAGGTAGTCACGTGAAAGCAAGCATCCTACGATCATCCGCTGTGCTTAGGAGCTAAGGAAGACAAGGTAAACACATGAATCTTCTGCTATAATTCATATTGTAGATCTGTATGTGATAGATCATGTTATTCCTTCACTTCCATTCTATTGAGGTTTAACCCTTCTTATTTTTTAGGTTAATGAGGTTTTTCCTTATGGAGTTCATGTTCCGCCGTACCGCAATCGACGAATTATTAAGTTTAGTGGAGAATATCATGGGAATACTATTGATGTCATACGTTATACTGGCAATGAACTTTTATGGATCAACCTTGAAGTGGAGATTTCTAGAAAGAGTGGTCGTAGTCTGAGATTTGAATGCTGGAGACATCACGCAGTCTTGAGATAAGAAGTTTGGAAGTTGAGTCCGAAGAAAGTCCTTCAAAAGTCAAACGATAATTCTCGTAAGCATCAAATAGTTTTTCGGTGTTGGATTTCTCTTCTCTAATCATCCTCCGTGTCTTCTAAATTTTGTTTAATGTCTTCCTCAGGACTTTGGATGAAAATATGCAAAACGCATTGCTCAAGTATTTAGATATGAGGGGAATCAACTGGAGCATGATTGAGTACATCGAAGACTACTGGAAAGAAGACAAGGGCAATGTAAACAAGTTATGGCTAGAGAGGCTTAAGGACTTCTTTGCAAAGGAATATGGCTGTTAGCTTCGCTTGCTACATTATGCTTAGATTTTTTCTTGTTAGTGGCACAAACTGTTCAGTTTACTTCTATTAGGTTTGTCTTTTGCATGGGCTGCCTTGGTTCGGTTTACCTCGGCCCAGTTTCTATCTGGTCTCAGTTTTGCGCAGTTCAAACCTATTAAAGATACTAGGGGATTGCATGTGCTTAAGGGCACTACCCTAAACCGCTTCATAATCGATTTTGCTGGAGGGGAAGATGAAAATGGCATCCTCGATAATTTTATATGATTTCTATCAAGTCATGTTCTTACACACTTTTTATTATTACGTAAATTAATCTGAGGGAGATGGTAAGTTTTCAAGTAGTGGGTAGTTAAGTGGGTAGTTAAGCAGTGGTAGTTAAGTGGGTAGTAGGTGAGATCTAAGGCTAGTGAAGTGGGTAGTAGGTGAGATCTAAGGCTGAGACTGAATTATTTAATCTAAAGACTGAAAATGCATAAATTAGTTAAACCATGCTGTTTTATAGAATAGATGGTTTACATAGTAATATGTGGATAATCTATTTGAGCTACTAAAAATAAAAAATATGTGAAAAATTAAACGTATAAAGAGTGAAACAATGACTTGATCAACTCTACAATCATGTACTTGATTTTCTAAATACTTTTACATAAATCTTGAGTAAGAGCTAAACCAATGAACAAAACTATATGAACAAAATTAGTATTTTATGGTCTGAGTTAACATGATTTTTATACATAATGGTTTCATTCGGTTAAGTTGGTTCGTTTCCGTTTTCTTTTTAAAGTTTTGTTCTTCTCCCAAATTGAACTTGACGCCCTAATCAATATTGGGGTTGGTTTTAAGGGTCAAGGGTTTTTCCATTCCCTACGATAGATTAGATGTTAACTAACGAAATTTTATATCCAAAACGAAAGGGATGTCATCGAAATATTTCTTATATTATGCACCTTATGGAGAAATAGCATATACTACGACTAATCGTCAAACTATTTTTGATTTGAGGGAAATTTTTTGCCTATTTGGGTGGTGCTCGACTATTTAAAGTGGCTGAGCCACCGTTGTTTTCTACCTCCTACGGTATAAACTACATGTTAAGGTCCTCTTCATTCTTTTCTTCTCCTTACTGTTTTCTCTTCGCTTGTTGTCTTCTGGTTTTCATGGTGGCAGAACCCAGGCGTGCAGGAACAATCTTTTTGGGAAGGTGGGGTCTTCCAAGTCGTTCAATGTGGTGGGAATTCAGAGGGTGATGAACGTCGTTTGGAATAAATTGCAGGGGTTGAGTGTAAGCTCTATCGGAGAAAAGATTTTACTGTTCTTCTTCGAGGAACGTGAAGATATGGATCGGGTTTTGGTGGGCTAACTATGGTTGATAGACAATAACCACATTGTTTTTGATAGTTGGACTGAAAGCGTGGACCTGAAGTTCCTGGACTAGAGCAATGTTACTTTTAGGATCCAAGTTTTTGTCATGTTTCTAGCGATCACCTAATCGGATTCCTGCAAGTGTTGAACGGAGATGTCTTTGATTCCACTGGAATCGATCAGAGAAGAGGGAATTGAGAGAGAGAGAATCAGAGAAATGAGAAAAGGGGAAAATTTCATATATGATATTTCTTACAACTTAATGCCTTTTATATAATTGGACGTAATCTAATAATACTAAACATTGGGGCCAGAACGTAATAAACTGAAATGAGTAACTAACAGATGACAGGTCAGAGCCCTCGTCATTGTTGATGACCGACTCCAG
Source organism: Linanthus parryae (assembly GCA_023055425.1). Classification (NCBI taxonomy): domain Eukaryota; kingdom Viridiplantae; phylum Streptophyta; class Magnoliopsida; order Ericales; family Polemoniaceae; genus Linanthus; species Linanthus parryae. The sequence continues at coordinate 102,287,260 of JALGPY010000002.1, forward strand.
CTGCCGTACGTGGACCAATCACTGGCTGCTGACTCCGTTATTCCGTTTAATTGAAACGGCACCGTTCCACTTATTTTAAATGGCAACGGTCGAATGATCGTACTGTTGGAAATATGCCCTAAAGGCAATCTATTTCTTGTGACATTTATATGAACTTACTATTCATTATGTTATCGATATGGAGATATGTCAACATGAATGAAGTCCTTAGAATATAAATGTTATATTCTTAAACATACCTAGGACATTATATTGATTAAACAGGACAACCAACTATAGACTAGTATGAGGTTGGATTGATATGGAGATATCACGATCCAACACATGGGTATGCATTAGGAGTAATAGCATAATGAATTGACCCACAACGAGAGGGCTACATACAAGTTATGTAAAGTCAGAAGTGCTTCTCCTAGTGACAACGGTATTGTCATCCTTAGACTTGAAGTCACTAGATCCTCTACTTGTGAAATATTGTATTTTGACATCGTCAAACGTTACACCGTAAGTGGGTAGTAATAAAGGCGCTAGTCGGACACTATAGGAAGCAAGCCTAGAGTCACTACAGAAAAAGAAGCTTAGAACGACGGTTAGTCAGAAGTTACTGTCGTATTTAACAGTAAATACGACGGTTAGTTAAATCCCGTCATATATTTTTTAATTACGGAGCTTTTGATATTTGACCGTTGTATTTATCGTTAAATACCACGGCTAAAATGTTGATCGTCATACAATTTTTAAGTAGGAAAATGCTAAACGTCACCCTTTTTTCTTCACTCTTCAAGTTCACCCCTTGTGTGAATGTATATGATTAGTGATGTAATTATAAAAATATCTTAAAATAAATATTTACCACAATCATGTCTTGATACGTAGGAGGTGAACTTTGAGGGTGAAAAAAAAAGGGTGAAGCATAGCGGCCCTCTTTTAAGTAAATACGGTTTTAGTTTCTTCCGTCGTATTTAACAATAAATACGACGGTCAATTTTTCCCTCAAATATTTTTTTCAATTCTGCCCCATTATTGACAATCTCGCCCCAATTACTTGTGCAGTTCTCGTTCTCATATCTCACTCCCAACCCTACCAAGGTCGGCAACCCACGAGACTCTAAATTCTTCTTCGCCTTCGCTTATGTGAGATTCTCTCGATCTCCAATCATTGCATCCTTCTCCGCCCTTCTCTCGTCAATCTGAGAAAGCTGGTCAATTGATCTCCATATGAGAACGTCGTAGCTACCTGGTAAGACGTCGGTATATTCTCATATCCTTCGCCTCTCCTCTCGAATTGATTTAGAGACGACTTCTCACTGTCTCTCTCACTATTGACCATTTAGTAGGCGATATTTGGGTTTCTCACTCTATTGGAGCTAACTCCCCCTCAATTGAAGAGTCCATCAATGGCGTAGAAGGTACTTTTTCCTAGGGTTTCTGAGTCCAATTTGAGTTATTTGTTTATTTTCCCTGCGATTTATAAATCCAATTTGTGATTTTGATGGGTTATTTTCTTTGCTTTCTCTGTATTGACATGAATCCAACTGATTGTATTATCCCCAACCCCAATTATTCATTCGTTAAATTGTATTGCCTTTCTCTGTGATTTTGATGGGTTTCGTTTGTCTGACGGCTCCAATATATAGTATGACCCAAAAATAGAACATGGTTGAAGTGCACTTTGTTTTGAGAAAAGGTCCGAAGTGAACTGTATGCAGTAAGTCCGTAACAAAATTTAGTGATTGTCGATCCCGTAGAGGTAAAACAACCAATCCATTATCACGAGGTTAACTAACTAGAGCTGTCAATAGCAGAATTGGTCATGCTTTTACTTTATATATGCCTTTAACCTTGTATACAAATGCAGTATTTGATTCTTGGCCAGATAAATCATATTAAAGATATTGGATGACTAGGTCACTAGATCACTCTTCTATTAGAACCTCTCTGTCCACCGCACGAGCATAGGTGATCTGGAACCGGTTTGACATATTGCATTTCGCTTTACATTTTGTACAGGACCCGAGCAAGACATTTATCTTCTTAGAAATTTTTTTGTTTCCTTCGTGTTTCCTTGTATTGCAAAACACATGAAAAAAATCAGTTGTCACTTCATTTTCCGTTCGTTTTTTCTTTTCCATTCCTTCCGTTTTCCATGTTCCAAATGTAGCCTAACATCTTCGGTATTGGAAATAATCGTCCTTTATTTGCTCTTATCCAGTATCCTTTGTTGGACCAAGAACTTCGCAGAGGAATTGATTTCATTTTTGTAGGCTGACTCATGTTGAAGCCTTTTTTCAGCGAAGGGTAGCTATTTGGATTTAAGTACCACTGTCTATATGAAGAGGCCAATTGATTGTTTGAAGAAGAGCGTATTGGAGAGCATCAGTTGCAGCCTTGCAGGTATATTTATTTCACTTTGTCCCTTGAATACTTTTAACTGTGTATTCTTATCTCCTTCTCTCCTCAATCTGATCCCTGGACTATATAAGAGGCAACAATTCAAAGTTGAAGTAAAAACATGTCTGTTTTAGAGCTATAAGAGTTTGAAGAACCTTAAATCCTTAATACACGAAAATTAATGGTAGAGTGAGGTGTTTGAGGGTATGAAGTTAAGTAACTCCTAGTTTACTGTTTGTAAATGTTTTATATTGTAGGCCTTTTGCATGAAAAGGTTGAGCAGATAATTAGTATGTGATCATTCTCACTCAAATCCAATTCTATTACCTACACTTACCTACCCTGGCAAGATATTTAGGGTTTGAACCGCGCCTTCACTACTGCAAGATTACACTCTCAGTTTGGACAATTGCATAATCTCAGACTATCATTAGTTAATTTCTTTTAGTTGTTTAGAGTTATAATTTTTGCATCTACTAAACATGATAATTAGAAGTATATCATTCAATATTACTCAAAATATAAGCATCTAGTTAGATTAGTCTTTGCATCATGCCTTAGTCACTGGAAGAAGTGGAATGAAAAGCGAATGGTTGGCTGGTACATGAAAGGTTTCAATGAAATAAATCTGATCCCATATACTTCAAACTTCAAATAGTTGGAGAACTTGATCATCCCAGAGAAACATATAAATCATGTAGATCATTGCTATTGTCTCTTTTCATTTTCCAACAACATTCTGAATTACTGGACCACGTATTAATTTTTTTCCTTTACTCTCTTTGTTTTACAGCTTCAAGTATATACAAACTCAAACGAGAAAACAATTTCGAAAGAGTTGATCGAAGGGATGTTTTCAGATTTTGTAGTAGGTTAGCCAAGTAGTAAGGGATGATATTCAAGGACATGAGCTTGGTTTGTTGGACATATGATATGAAACCTGATTTGAATATTTTGTGAAAGTTAAATGAAAAATGCGGAATTGAGTTTCAAGAATGATGAATGTCATTTTGGTTGTATTGTGTGAAATTGGATGAATGTGAAATTCTAGTTTGATAGTGTGAATTTTGAGATGAAACTAAAGAACCAAAATTGGTACAGTAGGTTTGATAGAATCCGTTGTTCTTAAAAATATTACGGTTTTTATTAACCGTCATACAACAGTAAACGACATTTTAAGGTATCTGTCGTTTTTATAAATAGGACGGGAAGTGTTGACCTTTGTTTAAACTAAAATACGACTGACATGTCTTCTGTCGTTAAGAACTTAAATACGACGCTTACTATGTAACCGTCGTTTTTATAAATACGGCGAGACCTGGCCGTCGTTTGACTATAAACAACGCCATTCGATACAGCGGTCCTGTTTTCAACCGTATTTACAAAAAAAGACGGTTTTCAATATATAAATGACGGTTCTTAAACGTCGTTTTATGAGAAATTGATGTAGATAGAATTTGTCCCTCCCACATAACGGGAGCAAATATTTAGGGCCACTCGAGGGATGGTGCTTATAGAATGTCTGGCCATACTTAGATAAAACTATTCCCAGGATCGAGAAACTATGGATTAGATATACGAGTGTGACTTTTATGTATCGTGTCAAATTAGGATATAAAGGCAAAGGGATGAGACATTACTTGCACAAGATTTGTCAAAGTAATGACTATTTCTATTAGTCAGCTGGCATGAATGTGTTGCTAGAAACCGCTCCATGTTAGTAATCGTTACTACCAACTAAATAGAAACCTATGGGGTCACACGCCATATGGATTAAACTAGACTAGGAGTTAATTAATACGATTAATTAAGTAGAAGGATCAATACGCAACCACTTGCAAACTTAGTAGGACTAATTTGCAAGGTGGACTAATCCAAGTATAGACATGATTATGACTAATTTGCAAAGAGAACTAATCCATGTAAGGACATGATTAGGAGAGGGACTAATATATAGTTAACAAGGAGTTGTTGGACTATATAAGGAGCACTCCTAGCTTATTTTCTCACTAATTCTCATAACACACATTGAGTGAGAGAGAACAAAGAAAGGAGAGAGCAAACCGCCCCTACCCGTCGGCCACCAAAGAGAGGCGCGACCTTCACTTGGTTCGCTTCGCGTGATTCTTCTTCTTTATTCCACGGGTTGCAAGCACAAGACGCGGAGGAATCTAGGTCTTAATCCTAGGCGTGGACTAGTCGTAGAGACGCGAACACTATTTTGCGTTTGTAGTGATCAAAGAAGACAAACAAGGTAATTGTTACCAAACCCTTACTATCGTTATGATGTCATTCCTGTGATCCTTGGAGGGTCTTGTGCGGATCATAATTATTGTTTTTCCGCTGCGTAATCCGTTACAAAACCCTACAATTGTATCAGAGCCACAGGTTGTAGAGCATAATGTAGTTTATGTGTTAATTTTGTTAGTTTTACACCTGAAATTGTGATTTGATCGCGTAGAACTAAATAATTAAGCATATTGATGAAACTTTTACTATGATTCAAACAAACAAGACCTAATTATACATAAGATGTAGAAATTACTGAATTGGATCACATAGGATGTGAAAAGTTTTGATCTAGAGAGCTAGGGTTTGGGTACAAGTTGGAAAAGGGTTTTTCCTAATTTGGAAACAACTAAACTTGGTCAACAAGGGAAGGAGTTGTTTTTGGAAACAACCCCTAGGAGGGTTCGGGCCCCCTTGGGACCGCTCCCTTCTTCCTTTCCGCCCAAGTAAGCCACGGCCTAGCGCGAGGCTTGGCCGCATTCCGACCTGCCCAAGGCCCTGTGGCGGTCCTTTAGGGGTTCGTCCATAGTGATGGTGGGCCCTCTTGGACTGTTTTGACCCTAGTATGTCAAAAATCAACTAAAATTGACCAAACACGTTAAAATTAGATTTTAACTCTTTATGTGCTATTCGCATGGTGATAGGATATGGCCTTAGATGTGGATATTGTGAATGTTTAATTTTTGTGGTTTGTTTTGCGGAATGCGAGGCGGTAAATTTAATGTAATAGTTAATTAAGTTTTACGGCCTGCGACCCGGTCTTCTTCTCAACTTGTGAGATCTTTCTATTTAGTATAGATTTTAGCTAATATGTTATTGATATGACAATGGTCTGGTGTGAATTGAGACGAGGTGCAGGTTTGAAGGTTTTGGGGATGTAAGTGGTGTAAGGTTAATTGTGGTTTAGGTTCATAAAAACTTCGATTTTCCATCTCCTCCCATTAATGATCATCTTCTTCTTCTTCCTTCAAGAACTACCACCAACTCCACCACCATAACAACCATAGCATCACCCATATTTCACCCCTGAGAAACTGCTTTAACTCGAGGTTCGATATGGAAGGGGGAACAAAAGGCACAGGTCAATTTGAGGAACTATCAAGATATCGATCGGGAATTCGGTGAGTTTCGCTAGAACCCTATTTCGGTAATTTTCAAAATTCTCTTCTCTAGCTTTGATTCAATGAAAACCAACGGTGTCTTCTCTCTCCTTATGCCAAGGCGAGTCTAGGACGCTACTTGAAGGTCGCTGAATCGACAGGAAGTGCATCTGCTGGATTCTGGGCAGAGCTTGGAGGCCGGAAATCGCCATGGCCGACGGTAAGCTCTCAAACCGCGTTTTCCTTCACAAAATTTCGCGTGCTAATTGTCAAATTGCTTCTGGTAATGTCGTGAACGTGTTTGAATGACTCAGACGTGCCCAAATTTCCGTTACATAATATATGATCGGCCTATGGTTCGGTTTTGTGTGTTTTTCCGGCGACTTTGCTGCCCTGTTCTTGGGCATATATCTCACTCGTTTCTTACCTAAATTATGCGTAGCTTAGCATTGTAAAATCCTGGGAACACCCTCTACAACTTTCACGAAGATTTGAAGTTCCTAGTCACTCTCTAATTGTATCTAAATATGAGCTAAAGTTTTGGGAGAGTGTAGTTCATGAAATGTGTTCTTGGAGTTCTTGAGGTTTGGCACGAAAACCCCACCTGTTCAAATGCTTGTATCTCCCCCGTTTGTAATCTGTTTTGAGTGATCCATAGCATTCTGGAATCCTCGGGTGATTGGCTACAACTTTTGTGTTTTAAGTTTTGTCAAATTAGATCTCTAAACCCACTGATTTTGGCTCCAAAGTGGCTGCAATGTTAATGTTCTTCGCTAGTAAAAATTCTGAATTTTTCTAAGTGTTAGAAGTTTGAATTGAAGTAGTCATTTTCCAACGACTATAACTCCCTCAATTCTTGATGAAATCTTAGTTTTCTTTCCCCTGTGCGTAGATGATGTATAATACTTTATTTTATCCTCTCTGGGTCATCTTCAATTTCGTAAAGGATTTCCCACAAATCAAGCATAAAGTTGTTGCTTTGAACGCGTGTAAATCTCTTAAATTTTCTAAGTGTTGGAATCTAAATTTTCATCCCACTTTGACTAGCGATATCTCTTTGTATACTTGGAGTTTGTAGGAGTTCAAATATTGTCTGGAATCCTTGAACTACCTTCTTCAAAACCCTATTCTTAGACTTCCAAGTATCCCCCCTCAATTGATTACGAATCAGCTTTAAAGTTGACTAGTTGAGTCGATTTTCCCTCTATATTTGACTTATGAATTCGACATTCTAAATGACATTTCTGGCCTTACGTTCTTCATCAAACTTGTTCGTATTAATATTCTGAGTCTAAATATTATGTTTGACTTTCCGTAAACCCTAGTTTGACTGAACTGTATTGGAGGGGCAGAATAGTAATTTCACTTAAGCTTTAAATTAAGATCAAGTTAGTAACTTGGAGTTTATCAGTATGTCTTGTATGGATATTTGGAGTACTCGTATGTCAGTCTCGGCTAGGGTTGGCCAAATAAACAGTTGGGGCCTTTTTGCAATTTTACTAAACTTTAAGGGCCTAAGTGCAATTTATTGAAAGTTATGGTTTCGTTTCTAAGTTCATATGAGAGATTTATGAGTCATTCTTGCATTTTATTGGGCCAGTATGAGTATAACTTGGGGTCTAGGCAGAGTCACGGACGGGAATGGACGATTTTGGAGTATCGGGGGCGTTTTGGTAATTTATCTTGCACAACCCGCATTCCATTGCATTCTTGCATACAACCTTAGAGGGTAAATGCTAATAGACTGTATACTTGACATGTTTATATCCAGCCGTTGTGCTCGTACAAAATAGATGTACGTGTTTGTATCGCTGCATTGACTGTTAGACCCGGATTCACGTGAGACGAGCGTTGTATGGGTGCTAGCTTTGCTTTGCGGATTTCTTGGCTCAGCGGTAAGTATATACGTGCGACCTTTAATTATCAAAATGTGCGTATGCGTATGAATTTTTAGAATGAACGCTTTGTTATATGAAATAGTATGAGAATGCATGTTTTCCACTCGAAAGTTGTTAAGCTATTTTATTCATCTCCTTTGAGAACTCATTGATATTACTTGTCGTTTTAAGTGAATATTGCATTATTGGGAAGAGTATGAGCATGACTTATAGTGAAGAATTATGATTATTGATTTATAGTGAGAACTCTTGGAAATGACTTGTGAAGATTGTATACCAACTTTGGTTATGAGAAAATAAAGGTAATAAAATACCTCTAATAGACTTAGGACGATGTACAGAGTTATGTTATTAATGGGAGGCGCGAAGCGATCCTCCATTTTCTTATGGCTAAGACCATTGAAGCAATGCTTCTTATTATTGGATAGAACTTAATTATTCACAAATCCGCCCCCGATGAGCCAAAATGTACTAAGATATTGAGCCGAAGGGGTTTGTTAGAGCTATAGAGTGCTACTTATACTTGTAAGGGTCACTACGGTATAGGGGTGTTGACACGTAAGGCCTTTTAGCTAATGTTATGAGCGGGGTTGACGAATGGGCTCCTTGAACGCTCGGGTGAAATAGGGTTTGATAAACCCTAGAAGGAACCCTTAGTGATTATTTCGTGATCCCTCTGTTTACATCGATCCTGCTGGTTGCTGTGGACATGCCTCAGCTAAACTTAACGGTTAATTGTACTTTAAATAAAATTGACTACTCTATTGATGTTGTTTGTGGCTCTTGATATGCCCTAATAGATTGAAATGATTTGAAAAAGCTTTGGCTACTCGTGAAATATTATCGTTATCAACTCCAAATGGACTCGTTTAATCTGGAGATTTCATTGAATACTTATGGTTTCTTAAAGTTCTTAAATTGAGATGTTTTGTGATTTTGTTACTTTCAATTGTTGCAAAATACCCATCGTGTTACTGTTATTTTTTTAAATCTTCTGTTTTCTTTCAACTCATGCTTCTGTGCCACTCATGCTCTACATGTCGTAGTATGTTTTTACTCAGTTTTTACTGATCATTTTCTGCAAAACTGCGTCGACTTTTGCCATTTTAAAACCGCAGGTCATCAATCAAGGTGGGGGATGGGAACGCGGATCGAGATGAAATGTTTAGTTTAAATTAGATCACTTAGTATATCACATATATTATTTTAATCACATTATATTTGTAAACTTATATTCTCTAGACTGTTGTATTTATTAGCCCAATTGTAATATTCGTAAACTTATTTCTACTCTTGGTCATCGATTGTCTCTTCAACCCTCAACCGAGATCCCGGGTTGTTTCAGCTGGTATCAGACCATCGGTTCTGTGGTTAATGAGACTTTTCTTCCTTAAGAAGATAATTAAGAAACAAAAAATGTTTTCGGAATTTAAAGTTGATTAGGATAGCTCAATTTGATTATAAATGGAGTAAACAAGCCGTCGGGGAATTTTGTACTCACGTATGGTAAAACTCGATTTGAATCTTACTTCTTAATTAACTGTTAACTGCTTTTGTATGCGATCTATGCGAAAACTACTTGATTATTTATATGTTGGTTATTCTATGGGCATGTTTAGTTGATATATATAAATGATTTATCATTTTTGTGTGATGCGTATCCGCGTTCCCTTGCTTTATTATGTTAAATTGTCAACGAGAGAGTCACGACGCTTTGATTTAGAAGGCCATGAGACCATTCATAATATACCTCTAAGCGTGACTTTTAATATTATATTTTGTTTAGTTTCATTTTGAGTTTTGACCCGGTCATTTCCCAATTAGAAATTTTTAAACAATAAATATTATATATTTAAACGAAAATGGTTTTCCAAAATTATTGGGATGTCGAGCTACAAAATGCCAAGTGATATGGACCACTTTGTTTATCAGTCCGCTGACACAACTCTTAGTACGACGGTACTATAAGTTGTACCCGCTGTGTAGACTAAGTTGGAACATTTGAAGCACATGCGAGTTGTGTTATAGAGGCACGTTGTGTGACGACACATAGTGTCCTTTGTCCATCGTATGCGTGGAACACTTTAGGTGATTGGTTTATCTAACCCTATAGAGGTAAGACAACATTTTTAACACGGATGATTCAAGCAAAAAGAGATATTAGTCTTGATAAAAATATTTGTCTAAAAGTTTTGAGATTTGTATAGATTTTAGCAAATTTTTGAGTTGTTTCTAAAATTGAGAACTTTTATGTTGTTATTGAACTTTTAAAATCTTGTTTCGAACTTTTACTTGTACTAATCGTATACGAAAACCTATTGTGATGCGAGTCTAGCCTGGATAGTAATATAGACTCATAATAGACCTCGTCGTGCGGAGAGTAAGAATGAGAAATTTCTTTCAGTTAAGTTTTTTCTAGCTGACCATCTAAGGAAGCCATCTTTTGGGAGCAGAACATTCGACAAGAGCGGTTTAGGTACTTGTCTGGCTAAGTCAAATAGACTGAGCCACTGTGCTACATCTAATGTGAATTTCGTGTATGAGGGTAAGTACAGTATGAGATCTTCGGGGACGAAGATTCTTTTAAGGTTCGTAGATTGTAACATCCCTAATTCCCGAGAGTGTTCTTGATAACTCTCTCTTAGGAGTTATTATTATACTTTCGTATTACTTGTAATAGGATTATTTCACATGATTTATATGTTATATGTGCGTTAATATGTGGAATTGATGACTTACAAGCCTAAGAGTGAAAAGTTGTGTTTCTAGCCTATTTGTGCATGTTTTCTCTCATATTTGCTATGATAATTGCACGGGTTGTTTAGTGTTGTGTATCTCAGGTAAAAGAGGTGCAATGGAGCTTATGAGAGGCTCGGATATGCTTGGAATGGAGTTAGATGAAGAGGAAAAAAGGAGACGCAAAAACGAAGCAAAGTTGGAAAAGTCACACAGGACCAGCCTGCACTCTTTTCGATGCTCAGAAAAATCTACAAAGACTTTTGGAGCAAGGCCTGCGGCATTGGAAAGTAGACATTTGTAGCTTTCCAACGATATATGGTAGGCTCGAAGACGAGTCCGTATGAGGGAGATACAGCCCGCGCAAGATCAGCAAATAATTCTGTCCGGGAATTACAAACTGGAGGGGCTGAAGTGCAGTTTCGGCCATATTTCATTAAAAAGCGTGCCCAGGCCTGGGGGAACGCATTCTCAGACCTAAGAAGATACGGGAGGCTGCTGGTGAAGAGGGAGGAAGGCTATGGAGCATGAGGGGCATGGAGAACGACGCCGGAGTCGCCGGAACGCGAATTTCGTCACGAGTTTGACTATCCCTCCTATCTTTTCTATCGTTTCTCAATACTATGAACTTGTTAGATTCTATTTTCAGCATATTTGAGTAGTTTTCTTGGCTAGGCTCTATGGATAGCCTAGGGTTTTGTTAGACACCGTTCCGGATTTGTTTGTTTGATTCACGCTTATGGATTCACGTTATTGATTACTTTTCTTCTCTATTGGTGTATTGTTGACCTAGAACTATTGACACGTTTTAGGTAGGATATGAATGATGAATAGAGATGTCTTTGATCCATAACGTTTATCTTATCTTAAAGTAATAATGAATTTGATTCTTCTAGTAATCTTGTTCTTAATTTTATGCTACCTTAGCGTCATGAACTAGGGTATCTACTTGGTGAAAGATTGATGGACTGACAGGTGAAGATTGATTAGCTTATGAATCTAGGATTTCTAGCAACCCCGTATCGTGATGGACCGAAAGGCGAAATGTTAGGGTTTGGGTCAAAACGTAGGATTAATCTTAATGCTTGTTAGGTGATGTAGTTTATGGATCGACAAATGAAGATTACAGAACCTAGCATAGGCTTACATGAGATTGAGAGGAGATTGTAAGTAGTTAGACGTGATCAAGTGCATATTCAATATTACATGTTTCAAATCAATATCCGGAATTGTCTACTTCCCTAGGTGATCCATAGATCGCCTAGTCTTTCTTCTTATTTAATCAAATCTTGTTTAATTATAAAAATCCAAAAATATTGTATTTTAGTTAGTTTAATACAGCCACTTGATTGGGGGTGACAACTTCTTAAATCAACAACTTTCTTCCTGTTATTTCAATTACACTCTTTAGATTTAATCTCTAATTAACAATAAACTTAATATCTGTCCTTGTGGGTTCGACAACCTGAGTTTCAATACTCACTCTTTATTACTTCGACCGTGCACTTGCGTATACACGTAAGAAATCGTGTCAAGTTTTTGGCGCCGTTGCCGGGGACAGCAGTTTATTTGCTAATTAGAATTTAGTTTAGAGAGTTTATTATTTTTTTGTTATTATCTATCCTTAGTACCTCACGGTATTTCTTGAGATCTTTGGTGTGCAGGTTTTTCTATAAGGATGGGGGATGAGAAAGATCGTCGTTTTGCGAGCATAATTGAAGTGTGCAACCTTGTGGGTTGGGAAATTGTGAAAGAGGGTCATGTGGATGGCACTAGAGAGAGGGTAGGCATGGAAATACAACGCTATATCTCTTATCCTAATGACCCAACTCCTCCTACTATCTTAATGTTCTTCCTTGGTTGGATGATTGAGGAGATGATTCCAAATGTTAAAGAATGGAAGCAACGAGCAACACAATTGGGAATGGAAACGACACTTGTGGACGCACAACTTAGTCTCTATTCTAATGTTGAAGATGCTCCAACCTTCCCAACGTTCAAAGAAGATGATGATGAGCCATTGTGTATCCCAACATGTCCAAACATCAATTCATGGCTTGAATCAAGTATGGAGGAGAAGCATGATGCAATTTTCGGTGAGATTGAAACTCTTCTTCATAGAATTAGTATTGATGAACTTGACTCTCCGATTGTGACTTTGATTGATCATCTCATATGTGAGCTTAATGAAGATGAACAAGACGCCGAGATCGAACTTGTTGATGAATCATGTGTTTCATATGAAAGCGACGAAGATATTCAGACATTTGTACTTTATGAGTTGTCGCTTGAACCGTCAATGAAGATACCTTATATTGACGAACCGGTCAAAGAGGAAATTGATCTCTTCTCACCACATGGGAGACTTGAGATGGTGATTGAAATTGTTATGATGTCGGTTTTCATGAATTGGAAGAAGAAGAAAAAGTTTGCGAAGAGCTTTCACTTTTGCAACCCGAGTTCTTCGTTACTGGGATTCACGCTTCTTGTGAGAATTTATTCTTGTTCGCTTGAGAAGAGAAAGATGGAGAGAAGATGGTGGAAGAAGAAAAAATGGCGAGAAAAATCTATATTCAAGTAGCAGGGGTGCTATATGCAGTTTAGTAATACTTCTGAAAATGTCAACTGAAGCCCCAAATTCTGTTTGTTTTTAGAGCCAGGGGAGGTATGTGTACTTTTTTCTACTTCTCAAATCTACACCCGCATACCCCAATGTTGCAACGCAGCGTTGCAACCCAACTAAACCCTTGCAGCTTCTCTCTAAACCCAGATCGCCATCCAATTTCGACCACCATCCCCCTCTACGCAACCACCAATCCACCATCCCCGACCTTCGTGCCATCTTCAACAACCCAGTCCATCAAAGCCGCCACCGCTCATCACCACCGCTACAGCCATCGCAGCACATCAACGCAACCACACCGCCCCTGCATCTCACAACCCGACCTACACGGATTCCGAGCTCCAAACCTCTTAACCTCGTTTCTCCTCTCCGACCTTGTCCTCTCAAACACCGCCATCATCGTCCTCCCCTCCGTCAAACCCATAACCCACCTCCAATCTCGAATCACAGCCGCTACCCTCTCTGAAAACCCAACCCAGAAACCCATCTTCTCTGACCACCATCACCGCTGCAATTTCGACCTCCTAAACCACAGCCTCTCCCTGTTTCTCTGATCAATTGAAACCCAGACACCACAAACCCATGAACTCCCTCCTCCTGCAATCACCACCTCCAAATCCAATCCGCAGCCCAACCATCCAGAACCGCCATGGATCGCCGACCATCTCTGTAACCCAACCTCCGGCGAACTCCCCTCCTCTGTTCTCCGTCGAACAGAACCCAGCCTCCGGCGGACTCGCCTTAAAGAACAGAAAACCAGAACCGAACTCCAATTCGAAGTCTCTTCAGTAACAATCGAAGTCCAGAAGCGAACCCAACACCTCCATCTCTGACCTCACATCTCTCTCTGATTCCGGATTTGCAGACCGTCCATGAAACTGGAGAAACAATGAACAGAGAACCCATTCAAAAAGAAAAAAAAATGAAGTGGTTTCGTTGATTGCCAATTCTCAACATGGGTTGTTTGGAAGTTAAAGTTTTTTGTGGGCTGTGTTTATGGAATTGTTTGATGGGGTGGGAAAATAAAAGAAAAAGTGGGTTACCAGTGAAGTAGAAAGGAAATTGTGTGACAGGTTGTTTGTGTTGTTTGATGGGTACTGAAGATGAGAAGACAAATGGGGAGCTGAGACAAAATTGTTCAAATAAAAAAGAGAATTGTGCTGAAATTGCTTAAGTTTCAATGTCACAGTCAGAAAGAAAAAGATGAAAAGTTTGACGAAGACATCGACCCCGGTGTGCTACTTGCACACTCGACCGTTACGGGAGCTCACATCATGAGTTCGGGGATTCTTCGCTCTATTTTTGTCAGCAGCAAGGATCAATCGACCCCGGTGTGTTTCACGTACTGGACCGCAAGGGAGCTTGCATTGTCCTGGACAATGTTTGCTTGGGGATTGTTCTTGCTATCTCAGTCAGCACTTCTCAGATTTCGTCCCCGACTTTGTGTCGGTTGTGAGTTTCTTTTCTCTCTCTGTACTTACCGTTTAGGCACATCGTACTTGCTTTAGGATTTTATTTTGACAATATAGTCACGGTGCATAGTCGCCGTTATTAGCTGCTAGAATCCTAGGAAATAATTGAGTACTTGCTTACTTTCGGTACACACAACTTGTCACGTGCACGTAGTTCGTTTTAGCTCTATATTTGTTGAACTACCTTCTTGTGCCGTGAATTTGACCCCGAGTCGAATCACTGCCCCTCACATTTGAATGCCGAGTCCTCTGTTTTATCTCTAAATTCGTTGAGGACAACGAAGCGCTCAAGTGTGGGGGGGATTTTTAGCTATTTGCTAGCCAAGTCCGTGTCTGCATCGCGAGTTACATGTAGATTAGATTGTCGTATTGTGAGTCAGTGTAGTACTTGTAGTCCGAGTCGTATTTTAATATATTGTTGTATTGTGCTTAGTTTTAGTATAGTTTATGTTTAGGTTGCACGTTTACATTATTGAGTCCCCCCTACCCAATTGTCTTGTGCTTAGTCGAGTTGGCCAAAAGCATATAGAGTTTAGGAAAATATGGAAAAAAAAAATAAAAAAAAAATAGAAAAATAGAAAAATCCTAGAAGTTGAAAATTTGAGAAAGGGCAACTTAAGACCTAGAAACCGAAGAGAATCCAGTGAAAGAGCTTATGAGAGTATGAAGCACCTTAGTAGGAATACTTTAATTTTTAGTATTTTGTGCGAAAGTCTCACGAAAGGATGTCCCGGGTATTCGGGAATGGTGAAAATAGATATCGGGCATTCTTTTGACTTCCTTAGTGTGCTAGGAGGATTTAGTCTCTAGGTGGTTGAATAATCCGTTTCCCCTGGAAACTTGTGGACTCTTGGAATCTGGGGTGGACCTTCGTGTAGAGTCGGTTTCATGTGGTACGAGTCTTCGGCCTAAGCGAAGTCGGGGGGCGTGCACCACCATCCCTTAAGGTGGTTCTAAGAGAAAATCCTAAAAAGCCCACACTCTTAAGCTCTATTGCACGGTTGTAAAAACAGAGGAGAATAATGAACAAAAAAAATGAAATAAAGAAAAAACATATTTTTGAGCTTCAAAGGTGAAACAACCTAATGTGCTTCCGTGTGCACGGAAAATTTGGATTCAATCCAATGTAGAGCTTAGGAGGGAAACTAAAGTCAAGCCGTATATCACAGGAGTTGTGTCTCCCAGCAATGGGACAATTTGCATTCAAAGCAATAACGGCTAAGAGGGTCTGAAAACCTCAAATGACTTGATGAAGAAAGACCACTTAGTGACGTGAGATGCCTAGACCCTCCGAGTCAAAAGACGTGTCGTATCTTGTTTGGTTTGGTGGATGTTTGGGGACGCCTTAGTGAGTTTGCGCATAAGATCATCATATATCATTTCTTGCTACGTGTTGTGAAATTTCAAAGTGAGCTTGTGAGGATTTGATGATTTCGGTTTATGATAGAGAGGTTGCCCAATCTCAGAAAAAGAAAAAAATATTGTTGTTTATTTTATTGCATTGTACATAATTGAGTTGCATTGTATATATCATGTATTTGCATAGTCGTGAGTCGTGTTGAGTCGTTTGCGTCTTGAGTTGGCTAGTAAACGGTGATTTGCTCGGGACGAGCAAAAGGTAAGTGTGGGGGTATTTGATAAATCTCTCTTAGGAGTTATTATTATACTTTGTATTACTTTTAATAGGCTTATTTCACATGATTTATATGTTATATGTGCGTTAATATGTGGAATTGATGACTTACAAGCCTAAGAGTGAAAAGTTGTGTTTCTAGCCTATTTGTGCATGTTTTCTCTCATATTTGCTATGATAATTGCACGGGTTGTTTAGTGTTGTGTATCTCAGGTAAAAGAGGTGCAATGGAGCTTACGAGAGGCTTGGATATGCTTGGAATGGAGTTAGATGAAGAGGAAAAAAGGAGACGCAAAAACGAAGCAAAGTTGGAAAAGTCACACAGGACCAGCCTGCGATGCTCAGAAAAAATCTACAAAGAATTTTGGAGCAAGGCCTGCGGCATTAAAAAGTAGACATCCGTAGCTTTCCAACGATATATGGTAGGCCCGAAGACGAGTCCGTATGAGGGAGATACAGCCCGCGCAAGATCAGAAAATAATTCTGTCCGGGAATTACAAACTGGAGGGGCTGAAGTGCAGTTTCGGCCATATTTCATTAAAAAGCGTGCCCAGGCCTGGGGGAACGCATTCTCAGACCTAATAAGATACGGGAGGCTGATGGAGAAGAGGGAGGAAGGCTAGGGAGCATGAGGGGCATGGAGAACGACACCGGAGTCGCCGGAACGCGAATTTCGTCACGAGTTTGACTATCCCTCCTATCTTTTCTATCGTTTCTCAATACTATGAACTTGTTAGATTCTATTTTCAGCATATTTGAGTAGTTTTCTTGGCTAGGCTCTATGGATAGCCTAGGGTTTTTTTAGACACCGTTCCAGATTTGTTTGTTTGATTCACGCTTATGAATTCACGTTATTGAGTACTTTTCTTCTCTATTGGTGTATTGTTGACCTAGAACTATTGACACGTTTTAGGTAGGATATGAATGATGAATAGAGATGTCTTTGATCCATAACGTTTATCTTAGCTTAAAGTAATAATGAATTTGATTCTTCTAGTAATCTTGTTCTTAATTTTATGCTACCTTAGCGTCATGAACTAGGGTATCTACTTGGTGAAAGATTGATGGACTGACAGGTGAAGATTGATTAGCTTATGAATCTAGGATTGCTAGCAACCCCGTATCGTGATGGACCGAAAGGCGAAATGTTAGGGTTGGGGTCAAAACGTAGGATTAATCTTAATGCTTGTTAGGTGATGTAGTTTATGGATCGACAGATGACGATTACAGAACCTAGCATAGGCTTACATGAGACTGAGAGGAGATTGTAAGTAGTTAGACGTGATCAAGAGCATATTCAATATTACATGTTTCAAATCAATATCTAGAGTTGTCTACTTCCCTAGGTGATCCATAGATCGCCTAGTCTTTCTTCTTATTTAATCAAATCTTGTTTAATTATAAAAATCCAAAAATATTGTATTTTAGTTAGTTTAATACAGCCACTTGATTGGGGGTGACAACTTCTTAAATCAACAACTTTCTTCCTGTTATTTCAATTACACTCTTTATATTTAATCTCTAATTAACAATTAACTTAATATATGTCCTTGTGGGTTCGACAACCTGAGTTTCAATACTCACTCTTTATTACTTCGACCGTGCACTTGCGTATACACGTAAGAAATCGTGTCAGTTCTTAAGTGCAATATCAAGACTTTGGGGGCGAGTTTATAAATAGTTTGTCACGGCTTTGAAGTTGGAATTTTGGAGTGATTTGTGATATTTGGAAGTTGTTAGAATGTTTTTTGAAGCACTAGAGATGTTCGGGGTGGTTGTGCAGTTCTCTGAAATTAACTATAACCTATAATTCTAATTTATACTCCAAAGTTTGAAAAACTACACTTTCACCCCCTATGCATGTTAGCCACTTGGCTACTCACTTTGTGCATGTTAACCACCTCATTGGGGTTGGTGGTATCTCCACTCTCCCTCTTCAGCACCTGCCGGGTTCTGAGGAAGATTTTTTTTTCCATCTCCTCCCGTTAATCATCATCTTCTTCTTCTTGCTTCAAGAACTACCACCAACTCCACCACCATAACCACCATGGCATCACCCATACTTCACCCCTGAGGAAACTGTTGTAACTTGAGGTTCGGGATGGAAGGGGGAACAAAAGGCACAGGTCAATTTGAGGAACTATCAAGAGATCGATCGGGAATTGGGTGACTTTTGCTAGAACCCTATTTCGGTAATTGTCTAAATTCTCTTCCCTAGTTTCGGTTCGATGAAAACCAGCGGTGTATTATCGCTCCTTGTGCCAAGGCGAGTCTAGGACGCTACTTGAAGGTCACTGAATCGACGGGAAGTGCATCTGTCGGATTCTGGGCAAAGCCTGGCGGCCGGAAATAGCCATGGCCGATGGTAAGCTCTCAAACCCCGTTTTCCTTCACCAAATTTCGCGTGCTTATTGTCAAATTGCTTCAGGTAATGTCGTGAACGTGTTTGAATGACTCAAACGTGCCCAGATTTCCATTATGTTAAGATATGATCGACCTATGGTTCGGTTTTGTGTGTTTTTATGGCGACTTTGCTGCCATGTTCTTGGGCATATATGAGTCATTCCTGCATGTTATTGGGCCAGTGTGAGTATAAATTGGGTTCCAGGCAGAGTCAGATACGGTAATGGACGGTTTTGGAGTATCAGGGGAGTTTTGGTCATTTATCTTGCACGACCCGCATTCCATTGCATTCTTTCATACAACCTTAGAGGTAAATGCTAATAGACTGTATACTTGACTTGTTCATATCCAGCTGTTGAGCTCGTATTAAATAGACGTACGTGTTCTGAAAGTGTGAGTATGCAGATGTATAAGTAGCTCAGATACTCTAGAGTGGGGTGGGGGTTGAATAGAGTATGCCAACATTTTGCAAAACTTGCTAGGAAGATGAAAACTTGTGCAAACACAGAAATTCAAGGCATTGTAAACAAGTTCATGCCTTCGAAGTAGTTGCAGAAAGTATAGAGCAAGTATGCCTTTTTCAAGGCCTTGAAAACAAGTTCAAACCCTTGAAAAATAAACAGTCTTTATATGTTGCAAAAGCTATGAATGTAACTGAACTGAAAATGCACAAGACAAGTGATTTATAGAGTTCAGTCCACTTGGACCTACGTCTCTACCTCAGGGATTAGATCCCTGCGGGATTTTGAACTCAATTCTTATTAATCAAAAGCTAAGCCCTACAACTCAAGCACAGAGAGTTCCCTTACTCTGTTATAGCTTGTGGTTTCCCTAACCTGTCTAGCACCTGCTCTAGCTAACTGATTAACTAAGAATTCTCTATTGTTCACTTTGAAAAATCCTTGAGAATGGATGTAGAAATAATATAGAAATGATCTACAAATATAGATCTATACAGAAGAACACTTAAGAGTAGAAAACTGCGGTGAAGTGCAGTGAGCTTATGTGAATGGATTGGAAGAAATGAGGAACTTATTTTATGCTTGTCAATCCAGAATACTTTTTCTGTTTTTGCCCGTTGAGTGTTGTTTCTTTTTGCTTCGAATTTTAGCTCTATATATACTTCAAACAGCTCTGCAAATCTCCCCTGATTTTCAGCAACAACCTCCTATTTTGTAGGCAACAGAGTTTGACTACTTTGAAATCTTCTCCAATGGTTGGATTATCACAATCTTCAGAGATATTGTTGCAATCTTTCATTTAACCACCATGAGAAGCTGTCATATACGTCTGAATGATCACAGGATCAAAGTGTCCAAGTATTTCTAAATATGCAGTAATTCAGTTTAGGAAACAATTCCGCAAAACTTAGAAACAAAATTTCCTGTATTATCATGGTCAAACTGATGATGTATTATGAATTAAAACATGTTAGAACAATTTGTCTTTCGTCATTTAATAACAAAGAATCAAACATATGAAAGAGAGACAGTAAATCAAATCAGAGAGTTTAGCAGAAAACTCCCCCTGAGAATGTGTATTCAGGTTAAGCAGTTTCAAGGCTTTGAATCCAGTTTCAAGGCTTTGAAAGCTGGTTCAAGGCCTTGAAATAGCCAAGCTATTTCAAGTCTTGCACAACCTGATCTTTCAATCTCCCCCTTGATGAAAGACAAAACCAAATTCTGTTTCATCCTTAGTCTCTGCAAAATAAACTGTTGTCCACAATTTAAAACACGGTATTTACAAAAAGATCCAACTTATTCATAATACCAACAAAAAATTAAACAGTTTCAGCAAAATAAAACCAAATGAACCTAAGAACTAGAAACTAAAAACCTAGAATTTTCTCCCCCTTTTTGACTTTCATCAAGAAGACAGAAGATGTTGGATCAAGTGTCTTGAAAATTTTGAAGACATAAAAGAGAAACTTTAAAGAAGAGAGAATATGCAAGATTTAGGGAGTTTGATCATTATCTTCATCGCGATCTCCTTCCTGTTTCTCATTGTCGTCTTCATCAGTCTCGTCCTGCTCTTCCTGTTCCTCTGCAGTCCTACCTGTAACAGTTGCCTCTGCAGTCTTGTCCTTATCAGCATCCTTTGGAGATTTCTTTTTCTTCTTCAAGGTGATCAGCAGCTCATCTGACTCAGGGCTATTGGCTTCATCTTCTCTCTGTTCTACTACCTGCTTTCCCTTGTCTGAAACTGGAGTAGCTTCTTCCTGGTCTCAATGCTCACTAGGAAAATCCTTGTCTGAATCTCCTTTCTTTGTTCCTTCAGGATCCTCAGGAACATCAAGCAAGGTCATGCTTCCGAAGATAACTTTCCACCATGTATTTGACATGTCCCAAATCACTTTCCAGTCCAAAAACAGTTGCTTTGACATCCTCCATGTCTAGCTCCAAACCATCAAGTCTCTAATTTTCTGTAGTCTGAGAAGTCTGACTTGAAGTGGGAGTCAAGGTCTTGGGCTTAGAAAACTTATTTGCACCTAGTTCAGCTTCATTTAAGTCTGAGTAAAGTTTCCAAACTTTATCTTTTTTCTTCACAAATTCGATTTTCTCAAAGGCTTTCTCATTGAGTTCCCCAAATCCTGAAGTGACTGATTCCTCTCCAGTAAATGGAATCTCAAAATTCTCAAAGAAGAGAGTGAGCAGGTTTGCATAGGGTAGAGGGTGAATCATCTTACTGGTTAGACTAAAGAGCATATGTTCAATTACTAGTTTCGGAAGATCAATCTCATAGCCATGCATAACCAGATACATGATGTGCAGCGTTCTCTCAGTCACCAACTCTCTGGAGTGCTCTCTGGGAAAGACACATCTCACCAGTATAGTATGAAGAACTTTGGCTTCAACATTCAACACAGAATGTGTTAACTATTTGGTTGAGCTTGAGATGTTTGGAAGAAATAATTCTTCTTTGGCTAGCTTCAAAGTTTCTGACTTTGGTGGATGGTTTCTAGTATCATATCTCTTTGGACACCCTAGCACATTGGCAAACTCAGAGTGACCCACTTCAATTTCTATCCCAGCAACTTTAGATTTGATCACCAAGTGTGCAGTTCTCTTAACTTGGTTTAGGTTCAGGTAGAAGAGCCTGGTGAGTCTAGGGTAGGCTATGTCTCTAGGATTCAGCATACACCACAAAGAGCTCTTCTTCAACATAGAGATGCACTTAAGTTTCATGTGTTCCAACACATACTTATTAACCAAACTGCAGAAACCAATAGATCTTCAAGCAAAACCATCTAACCACTGACCTTTAGAGATGTTTGAGACAAACCATGTCTAATCTGGTGCTGTGTTCTTTTTTGAGGCTTGTGAATAGATCTGCAATCCCTTCTCCAATTGTCCTTCTGGTTGTGCTTCTGTCACCTCCCATTTCCCTTTTATGCCTGAGTTGCTTTCTTCTTCACCTTCTTTGAACTGGTAGGATCTGTTTCTGGTTGCTTCTCTGTAACAACCTTCTGCTTCTTTTCCTTTTCTAAAGAGGAGGTTGTCGCCTTCTCGATCTTGTTCTTTGCTGGAAGAGGATCTTGGACTGCCTCTGCACTGGGATTTCTGGAGCTAGAGTCTCCACTGACTTCTTGAACCTCTTCCACTGCTGCTTTTCTTTTCTTCTCTGAGACAGGCTTCGAACCTCCAGCCATCTTGATTCTATCTGAGGCTCTTCTTGTGCTCATTAGGGTTTGGGAGAAGAATAGAGAGAGGTGGAATGATACGGAGTGAAGGAGAAGAGAAGAGGATAAATACTGAAAGAGTTTAAGTTTCAAAAGGAAACTATTATCTCTCTGATTCTCAAAAGATTTGCAAGGATAAGAGAAATTTCAAAACTTTTATGCCGTTGGAAAATAGAATTACTAATACAATTTTTGGCTAAATCAAATTTTTGAAAATGGTAGGGGCTATATTAGGCAAATATCTACACAGATATCATCCAACATAGAATGATCCAAGATTATTGACTATATGTGTAGCAGACTCATTTTTCAAGGCTTTGAAAAGGCTTTCAAGGTCTTGAAATACTATAACACTGCAACAAGTAAAAGTCAAGGATTTGAACTGATTTTCAAGTCTTTGAAACTCAGTTCAAACTTTTGTAAACACATACAACTTACCTTTCTTACCTGATGCTCCCCCTAAACCAATGCAGTCTTATTTAGCATTCCCAATTCCAATCTTAGAACTGAGAACCTTTCATCTGCTAATGGCTTGGTAAAGATATCTGCAATTTTCATGTTAGTAGCAACAAATTCAAGAATAATATCACCTTTTTCAGCATGATCTCCGCTGAAGTGGTGTCTGACATCAATGTGCTTGGTTCTTGAGTGTTGCACTGGATTCTTTGAAATTGAAATTGCACTAGTGTTGTCAGACTTAATAGGTATCCCCTTGAAGTCAAATCCAAGGTCTCTTAGCTGTTGAGCAATCCATAATACTTGTGAGCAACATGCTCCTGCAGCTATATATTCAGCTTCAGCTGTTGATAGAGCAACTGAATTCTGTTTCTTGGAATGCCAACTAATCAAGGATGATCCAATGAATTGGCAAGTTCCTGAAGTACTTTTCCTATCAACCTTGTAACCTGCAAAGTGAGCATCTGAAAAACCACTCAAAGAGAAGTTAGAATGTCTTGGATACCAAAGCCCTAAGTCTTTGGTACCATTGAGATATCTGAAAATTCTCTTCACAACAGTTAAGTGTGATTCTTTTGGATCAGCTTGAAATCTAGCACACATGCATACACTAAACATAATATCTGGTCTGCTTGCTGTCAGATAGAGTAATGAATCAATCATTCCTCTATACTCTTTTACATTGACACTCTTACCAGATTCATCCATGTCTATGGATAATGTAGAGCTCATAGGGGTCTTGGCTTCCTTACATTGAGCCATGATATACTTATTTAGTAGGTCTCTTGTGTACTTGCTTTGATGCAGAAAGATGCCCTTGTTCAATTGATGAATTTGAAGTCCTAGGAAGAAGTTCAATCTCTCCCATCATGCTCATCTCAAATTCCCTGCTCATAAGACTTGAGAATTCTATGCATAATTGATCATTAGTAACTCTAAGCAGTATATCATCAACATATACCTGAACTACAAGTAAATCTTTCTCATGAGTCTTACAGAAAAGAGTCTTGTCTACTAAACCGGTAACACCCCCAAATTGATCCAAGCCGGAGACCCGGGGATGTCACTCCGTACCCGAGAGGAGCCCGGATACAAGGAGATTTTATAACATGGTTCGCAAGCACAAAACATCCACAATAATAATTAAATCCAATTGAAAATATTACATTATTAAAAATCCAACATCCTAGCCACAAACCGGCATAACAAACTAAAGTATTTAAACTAATAAGGAATTCAAATTCAAATGAAATACTACTTCTATTATTCGATGTGATGCGCGTCCCCTTCTACGCCAGATAACCATCTTCTAAACCTGTGGTGCGGAATGAAAAAGAAACACCACAGTACAAAATCAGCATGAAATACTGGTAAATAAACATCCAAACATGTAAAACTATGATGAGGTAGTTATAAAACAATGACTCATTTGTAAGTAAGAGTTTTTCGCAAACACAGCGGTAATAAAGTTGACTCTTGTTTTAAAACATAAGAGTTCCCAATTCCATAATATTTCCAACCAATTTCCAT
This sequence comes from Linanthus parryae, assembly GCA_023055425.1. Taxonomy (NCBI): domain Eukaryota; kingdom Viridiplantae; phylum Streptophyta; class Magnoliopsida; order Ericales; family Polemoniaceae; genus Linanthus; species Linanthus parryae. The sequence continues at coordinate 102,311,470 of JALGPY010000002.1, forward strand.
AATCATTAGGAAAATCCAAAATCCATCGTTAACTTCTTTCCGTTAAGAAAAACCAAAAATCCATTATTAATTCGTTGTGACGGGGGAAACCAAACCATCACGCAAGCATCCAAGACCTTAAGTGTCGACACCCCCCAAAGAATCTAGCGTCCAGAGGAGTGAGTACAGGGAGCTATCCGGGGACTTGCAACCGGATTAAAATAAAAATAAATTGAAACGGAAGACCGAGATCAAACCGTCCAATGCCAATGGTAACCATACCACAATAATCATAAATGTCCCCGCATAACTATTCCACTTTACGTATTAATGCATTATCATTATCATGGTGATTTTTCCAAGAAAACATTTATCAAGTAGAAATCACATATTGCATGTCACATCACATAAACACATTTTGAGACGTAAAGAAATACAAGAATCCGTTTTGACACGAAAGAGATAAGCACACTAGGCTTGGCATATTTACTTACCTTTAATCTCAAGCAAAGCAAATCACTTCCTAGTAATACTCGACGTGTCCTTCGTCAACGAAATTGTCGCCTACAAATTTAAATAATATCCTAATCAACTCATTGCACACGAAGTCCTATATGTAAATGAAATAAATCTCTTACTAACTCTCCCCAACCCTTGCTAAGGTAAACAACCTCTTTTATAGAAAAAATACACTTTATAGAATTAACGTTTATTATTTGTAAAAGCACAATAAAATATAATTATATAAACATAACTTATAAGATTGAATAAAAATATCATTTTTATTATTTAGAGTAGAGAAGCATATTATTTTACCTCAAAAACACTTTTAATTCAAATAGTAGTTTCTCCTAACCAAACAAGCCTTAGTAGAGAATATAAGTTATAAACTAACTAACTTTATTTAAAAGAAATAATAAATTTATTTGAAGAAAATAGCTAATTCTAATTTGTTATAAGCTTATAAAAATAAATTAGAAATATATATTTCATCACCCTCATATTATATTTTTATTTTTGAGTAAAGATGAGTACCAAAAAGATCATTCTAAGCTTGTGCAAAAAGAATTGTCCCTCATGGAGTTTGAACCCATGACATTCTTCTCAAACTTCACCAAAGCTTTAAGTGTTAGCTTTTAACCACTGGGCCAACCACCTCTTTGTTATTTCCCTCTTCCCAACTACTAACATTAACTAACTAACCAGATTAAATAATGAAAAACACAAAAACAAAACAAAATAAGAAAGAGAGAGAGAGAGAAACGGGTTTGTTACCCGAGAGAGAGAGAGAGACGGGACAGAGATGGTGGCGACGTGGGTGGTGGAGTCGCCAGAAAGGAGGCGACGGCGGTGGCGGAGTCGGCTGGGCACGGCGGCGGCGGCGGCGACGACGGAAGCGGCGGCGGCGGCAGCGGCGGCGGCGGCAGCGGCGGCGCCGGGAGAGAGAGAGAGAGAGAGAGAGAGAGAGAGAGAGAGAGAGAGAGAGAGAGAGAGAGAGAGAGAGAGAGAGAGAGAGAGAGAGAGAGAGAGATTGAGAGAAATTGAAGGAGAGATTGAGAGCTATGAATTGGTATGGGAATTTCTCTGAGATTGGGGGGTTTATATAGGCTAGAGGGTGAGAAATTCGGCGAGAATTAGGAGACCCACTTCGAAAATTTCGATTTTGAATCGGTACAAAAAATTGGCGAAATTGGGTTGCTTGATGCTAAATTATCAAGCCTTGATGAGTTTAAATCGAATAGGGAGTGATTTGGGACAAACATCAACGAATTTGGTGAAGATTCGGAGTGGTAATGGAGGTGTTTGGGTTGGAGATGGTCTTCTTCCTCCATGGGAGAGTTTGAGGAAGAAGATGACTAAATTTTAGGGTTAAAGACACTTTCACCCCCACTGTTTTGGATAAAAGTCACTAGCACCCCCCTGAGTTAAATAAAAGACTATTTATAAAGTTGAAAAAAATATATAATAACCCCAAATAGTTACTAGTAATAAAAATTAACTTCCTATCAATAAGATTAGCTCCCAACACTTATACTAATGTCATATTGACACCAAATAATATCATAAAATATAATAGTAGCATATTAACACCCAATACTTATAATAATATCATATTAACACCAAATATTATTATAAAATACTCATTTTAACATACTAACACTTAATATTACATAAAATGCACCTAATACTATGTAAAATACACATAATACCCGTTTCTAAATAACGGGGTATTTCATCCTTCCCTCCTTAAAGAGAGCTTCGTCCTCGAAGCTTTAACCAACCTCTCAACAACCACTAAGGTATGAGTTTCCACTTTAGGGTATAATAACTAAGTGAAAACCTAAGGCTTCAAAAATAACGTTCTTCAAAACCAAAGGCTTCAAAACCGAAGGATTACATCCTTCCCCCCTTAAAGCAGTGACGTCCTCGGAACTCAAACTATCTCGTCTAAAAGGTGAGGATACTTCATCCTGATACCATCTCGTGCTTCACATGTTGCCTCGCTTGTGAGGTAATTTGTCCATAAGACCTTTAAAATTCAAACACTCTTGGTACACGTGCCCCTTGTCATGATATCTAGAATCTTAACATGGTCGAAACTTATGGTTCGGGGTCCAATACATGAAATGGTATAGAACACACTTCCTAAGTTGCTACACATGGGACAATGTATTCTCCGAAATTTTGGCATTTCTCTTCAAGTCATAGTCGTACGTGATCATCTGATCAGGTGGTAAGGCTATGGGGTCGGGATCACAACTATCGCCTATTGATCATTTTCTATCTTATCATGCAACACTACGAAGATGTAATAATATCACATATATCATGCCACTCAAATTTGATCATCATTGATCATTTATAACCAATCTTTGAAGGACAATATTGCTCCTGGGCTTACATTCCCATAGTAGGTCTCACAACAATATTAGTGTTCTCCATGTAGGAGTAACATCGTAAAACAATCACAATAATCTGATCCAGTGTCAAGATTACTACATAAATTTATTTGTTCGAGTATTCCAATTATATAACAACAATGTCAAAAGAAAGTTCACGTGCGGATTTGTCGCTTAGTTGTTGGGCCTAACCTTTGAACGCGGTCTTTGGTATCATATATAATAATCTTTATTATAATCCTGCTTCCAGATGATTACAAGCACACTCTTACAACCACTCAACAAGAGGTAGAACCTCTAGTAGCCCAATAAAAACATACAACTTTTAAATTAGCTCCTCCGTGGACATTCATCCCATGACTCGAACAATGATTCTGGTGACAAGACTTCAATAATACTCAACCTATGACAAAGTGCCTCAATTACATCAAGATTTAGATTGTAACGTGACTAGTGAGATCACGCCCAAAACTTAACCAGTGTCGAAGAAAATACCCTTATTGATTCAGTCATCAACTCAAATAATTATTGCTATTGTCTCATAAGGGGCTCTTCACAGAGAGTAAGTTCATAAAATCTCCCAAGTGTGAAAGTAAGTACTCTTAGTGAACCTAAAAATAAACCAAAAATCAAAGATTCCAGATTACGATTCCCTGAACAATGAAAACGATTCCAAACGAATTTGTATGGCTCTAAAGACGATTCATAAACAAGGAAACATCACATTACCTTAACAATATTTAAGTGAACTCCAAAACTGATTCCCAAGGTCAAAACTATATCCGAATGGTACAAAACGTCTTATCTAACAAAATAGAGAATCGAAGAGATAGTGCACAAGACTCCAAAGTGACATGGTTCCTCCTATCCTTAGACACTTAACCATAGCCTGTGATATATGATGTTACCCGGTGGTTCCCTTTATCGTTGTTTTCCTACCGTCATCTGATAATTGGCCTCGAGCTAAGAAAATAAAAATAAACCATGTGTACCCAAAATACTACGATACTGAGGAACATACTTTAAGCATCTTATTCATATTCAAATAGGTTCAACAATAACGAGACTCACAAGGTAGTATTCAAATTCACCTTTGGTGATAAATCCTTAAAAACATATTTCTGTTAACAAAGCTCCAAGTACATCGTCCGAGAAGATTACAACAACTATGCGGACTCATTTATCCCGGTACACCATTGATTTATGTAACTTCAAGGAATTCAATATAAGCATGAAACTCGACAAATCTTTTAGAGGTTAATAACCATTCAATTGTTCAAACATTGGTTTAGTGAAAATGCTCCAATCACATACGCCAAACAACGTTATAAGCCAACTACTCCAACGTGAGATTATACCCTAATAAGTTTGAATATACCAAATTTTTGTCTCATTGCTAGCACCAAGGTAGTAGAAAGCTTCCAAAATTTAAATCAATAACTCCAATGATAATAGTTACAACATCATAAACTATTTGCCTCGAGAAAATAGGTCTTCAGATTGTCCAAGGCTGAATATCAGTACTCCCAATCAGATTAAAATAACAAATACATTACGCTTACACAAAATGATGATACAACCCAACGACTAGCGTAACTCCAAGGCCAAACCATGAACAAAGAAATATGTCGTTCCTCAAATAATAGCTAAGTAACAAGGCTCCAAATATAAATATCTAACACAAAAGTTAACATTCTAGAGGCCCATAGTACTGCATTCGGTAACTCCAATGGTCTAAAAGATAACAAACAAATCTTAGCCTTTCACCCTCAACTCTAATTTACATGAGTGATTCCCCATTTTCCTTATTCATTTACGATCATATATAGACAATGATGGAGAGGAACAAGTTAAATAATATCCTAATCAACTCATTGCACACGAAGTCCTATATGTAAATGAAATAAATCTCTTACTAACTCTCCCCAACCCTTGCTAAGGTAAACAACCTCTTTTATAGAAAAAATACACTTTATAGAATTAACGTTTATTATTTGTAAAAGCACAATAAACTATAATTATATAAACATAACTTATAAGATTGAATAAAAATATCATTTTTATTATTTAGAGTAGAGAAGCATATTATTTTACCTCAAAAACACTTTTAATTCAAATAGTAGTTTCTCCTAACCAAACAAGCCTTAGTAGAGAATATAAGTTATAAACTAACTAACTTTATTTAAAAGAAATAATAAATTTATTTGAAGAAAATAGCTTATTCTAATTTGTTATAAGCTTATAAAAATAAATTAGAAATATATATTTCATCACCCTCATATTATATTTTTATTTTTGAGTAAAGATGAGTACCAAAAAGATCATTCTAAGCTTGTGCAAAAAGAATTGTACCTCATGGAGTTTGAACCCATGACCTTCTTCTCAAACTTCACCAAAGCTTTAAGTGTTAGCTTTTAACCACTGGGCCAACCACCTGTTTGTTATTTCCCTCTTCCCAACTACTAACATTAACTAACTAACCAGATTAAATAATGAAAAACACAAAAACAAAACAAAAGAAGAAAGAGTGAGAGAGAGAAACGGGTTTGTTACCCGAGAGAGAGAGAGACGGGACAGAGATGGTGGCGACGTGGGTGGTGGAGTCGCCGGAAAGGAGGCGACGGCGGTGGCGGAGTTGGATGGGCACGGCGGCGGCGGCGACGGCGGCGGCGGCGGCGGCAGCGGCGGCGCCGGGAGAGAGAGAGAGAGAGAGAGAGAGAGAGATTGAAGGAGAGATTGAGAGAAATTGAAGGAGAGATTGAGAGCTATGAATTGGTATGGGAATTTCTCTGAGATTGGGGGGTTTATATAGGCTAGAGGGTGAGAAATCTGGCGAGAATTAGGAGACCCACTTCGAAAATTTGATTTTGAATCGGGACCAAAAATTGGCAAAATTGGGTTGCTTGATGCTAAATTATCGAGCCTTGATGAGTTTAAATCGAATAGGGAGTGATTTGGGACAAACATCAACGAATTTGGTGAAGATTCGGAGTGGTAATGGTGGTGTTTGGGTTGGAGATGGTCTTCTTCCTCCATGGGAGAGTCTGAGGAAGAAGATGACTAAATTTTAGGGTTAAAGACACTTTCACCCCCACTGTTTTGGATAAAAGTCACTAGCACCCCCCTGAGTTAAATAAAAGACTCTTTATAAAGTTGAAAAAAAATACATAATAACCCCAAATAGTTACTAGTAATAAAAATTAACTTCCTATCAATAAGATTAGCTCCCAACACTTATACTAATGTCATATTGACACCAAATAATATCATAAAATATAATAGTAGCATATTAACACCCAATACTTATAATAATATCATATTAACACCAAATATTATTATAAAATACTCATTTTAACATACTAACACTTAATATTACATAAAATGCACCTAATACTATGTAAAATACACATAATACCCGTTTCTAAATAACGGGGTATTTCAAAACCTCTTTTGAAATCATTTTCAAGCAAAAAATTTGAAAATGTTTCATACCAAGCCCTTGGAGCTTGTTTCAAACCATAAAGAGCTTCGTCAAGTTTGTAGACATGATCAGAAAATTTGTCATTTTAGAAAACAGGTGGTTGTGCAAAATAAACTTCTTCTTGCAAGTAGCCATTCAAGAAAGCACACTTCACATCCATTTGAAATAGGTTCATGTTCTTGTAAGATGCAAATGCAAGCCAAATTCTAATTGCTTCTAACCTGAAACATGGGGAAAAAGTTTCCTCGTAATCAATACCTTCTTCTTGATTGTAACCTTGAGCAACTAACCTTGCTTTGTTTCTGATCATATTGCCACTTTCATCCAACTTGTTTCTGAATACCCATCTGGTACCAATGACAGACTTGATTGAAGGTGCAAGAACTAGGTTCCAAACCTTATTCCTTTCAAACTCATTGAGTTCACTTTGCATAGCAATGAGCCAGTCTGCTTCTTGTAAAGCTTCTTTCACAGTTTTTGGTTCTACAAGAGAAATAAAAGTATTAAAGCACATAAGTTCTTCAACTGTGATCTAGTTTGTGTACCAGTGGTTGGATCTGATATGATATTATCAGCTGGATAGGATGAGAGATATTTAAATCTCTTTCTTGGAGACCAAGGTTCAGGTTCTCCATAGATCTTCTCTGGTCTTGAAGTAGTGGCTTTGTCACTTGAATCCTTCTGATCATCTTTTTCAAGGCTTTGAGTTGTATTTTCAAGGCCTTGAGAACCATTTGCAAGGTCTTGAAAATGTTTTCTATTTTATTCTGAGCCTCTCTTGAATCCTAATGGATTCTCAGTCTCTTCCTTTGATTCATGCTTGTTCAAATTCAAATCTTCATCACTTCTTGCATCAAACTTACCAAGATTGTCTTTTCCGTTGTTATGGATAAAACAAGTACATCCAAAGGGTCTGAAGTAAGAAATATTTGGCTTCCTCCCTTTGAATAGTTCATAGGGGGTCTTCTTCAAAATAGGTCTGATCAAGCACCTGTTCAAAATATAGTTTGCTGTATTCACAGCTTCTGCCTAAAAATGTTTTGGCAACTTGTTCTCAAGAAGCATTGTTCTTGACATATCTTCAAGAGTTCTGTTCTTTCTTTCAACAACACCATTCTGTTGAGGAGTTCTTGGAGCAGAAAAGTTGTGAGAAATACCATGCTTATCACAAAATAAATCAAATTCTAACTGATCAAATTCTCTACCATGATCACTTCTGATTGAAGCTACAGGTAGGTTTTTCAAGTTTTGAAGTTCTCTGCAAAGCTTTGAAAATTCAGAGAGTGCTTCAGATTTTTATTTGATAACCCAAGTATATCTAGAAAAATCATCTACAACAACTAGCATATACCTTTTACCTTGTGGAGTGGGAGTCCTCATAGGACCACAGAGATCCATATGAAGTAATTCAATAGGTCTAGTTGTACTCACAAACTTCTTTGGCTTGAAGGAGCTTCTGGTCTGTTTCCCTTCTGCAAAGGTGTAGATAGTGCTTTCTAGACAAGCAGATCTTAGCCACGTGGCGACCATCCGGCACACCTAGCTGTGCTCCACACACACTGGATCACCAGCCGCGCTGATCCACGTGGGGGCTGCGAGACAGGGCCCTCGCATACCACCACACGGGACCTGTAGGGACTTAGTGGTTTGGAGGCTAGAGAAAGTCCTGTCGCGCGCGAGCGACAACTAACCCGTTCAACCTCATAACGGTTCCAGTATACGCGAACGACGTGTGTAACGGTTCCTATATACGCGGACGAACGTGCCGTTGTGGTTAAGCAAATTAAGCCGCCATTAATGGGCGCATTAATCCACTACAACTGTCACATTCTCCGTTATATATAGGATCGTTAACCCTTACATAAAGGGGAAAATCACCTGAGATACGCGGAAGCTCTGCCAAAATCCAGTCTCTCTCTCATACAGTGCTATTGTCTTACTCTCTCCCTACACACAACCTTACCCTTCCTGTGTTCTTTCTATCCCCTACTCTTGGTGTATATTGAATTCTCTCTGCAGGATTCTCTCGTACACATTTGGTGAACCCGACGTGAAACTTACCATTGCAAGCAACCCTGTCTCATGAAGATGATGTCAGTAACAGATCACCCTCCTCGGAGACCACCTCGGGAGAGGAGACCCGTCACGCTTCTGCGGCCGCCGGAGAGACTCCAACGTTGGAGGCTCTGAACGCCACCATTCAGAATCAGGGAAAGGCCCTTCAGGCTCAATCTGCACAGATGGAGCGGATAATGGCCATTCTGGGAACCCTTGCCCCGAATCCTACATCAGGCACTGCCGTCTCTCAGGGAGGAGGAGTCTCCACCACCCAAGGGACTGGAGTGATACCCATGCCACCTAATCCTAATCTGCAAACCCCACCGGCAACGATGCAGTTGCCCTCAGTCCAGGGGCAAACGGCTGAAATACCGCCTTTTACCGCACATATTCCTCAACCACCAACTGTGGCACCCAACCTGTCCTCACAATACCCTTTGTCTTCGCCGCCAGCACTGTTGGGCAACGTGAATTCACAGTACGCTCCTAGCCGGACCGCAGCATAGGTGTCGCCTCCGACTACAACAACCCTTCCTCCTGTTGCTGAGGGGAGTGCACCGGAGTGCATGAGATCGCTGCAGCGGCGCATGGAAACTTTCTTGGCCAATAAACCGTTCGCTGACACCATCATTCCAAAGGTCGACAATGATCCGCCCATCCCACGAGAAATTTATCTCATGCCTAACCCCGCAGGGAGCTCCTAAGTGGGACAAGTTCGAAGATGTCAACGGGAATGCCCACGAGCGCGTCATGCGTTTCGTCGATGTGATGGGACCATATGGAGCCGATCCCAAGCTACTGATGCCCGAGTTCCCTAAATCTTTGGGAAATGTGGCCTACAAGTGGTACAGGACATTAGAGGCCGGTTCCTTGAAGACCTGGGATGACATGGTTCAGAAGTTTTATACCAAATTCTTCCAAGTGGAAGAAAAGGTGACAATGATTCATCTCTCTCGCATGTATCAGAAACGCGAGGAGGATGGAGTGACATACATTAAGAAATTTAGAGCCAAGTCCTTGGAATGCAGAGATGAAGTACTTGAGGGCAGGCTCGTGGAAATATGTCTGCAAGGTATGCGAGACGAGTACAAAGGTATGCTTATTAACCTACAAACTCCTACCTTTTCAAAATTAATGGAGTGCACGAAAAACATAGAGCATATTGTGGAGAGACAGAAAAAGAAGCACGCCCCTGAACGATCCCCGAGTGGAACTACTTTTAAAATTGGAAGGTTTAGCTACAAGAGGGGGCGCGAAGCTGAGGTTAATACGGTCTCGCCGCAGAAGCAGCCCAGAGTTACAAACTTGGATGCGCCACCTCTACCATGTTCGGTAGAGGAAGCGACGGACTTGTGTAAGCAGTGGCGTAAAGACGGTATCTTGCCGCCGCTCGAAAGGATACCAAAGTGGTGCGAATGCCACAGAAAGATCATGCACCCCACGGCTGATTGCAAGAAGCTCAGAAACATGGTGAGCCGAAAAATGAAAGATGGCGAGTTGATTGTCAGCGATCAGAGGCAGGATGTGCGAAACAACCCACTGCCCGCCCATGCGGAGCAAGAGCCGAAAGGAAAAGAGGTGGCCATGATCGCGATTATGGATCTCGAAGAGATTGCGAAAGACGGTCTACCCATCATTGCCGAAGTCTACAATGAGGAGGACTACAGTATAGACTCGGAGGACGAACGTGCCGATCGGAGAAGGGGTCGCACGGGTTCAGCAAATTCTTCGATGAAATGAACTTTTCGGAGAAGTGCCGGAAAGAAATGACAAAAGCGATTCTAAGGATAGCAGAGGATTACGAAGAAGACATCGTGGTTTCCAATGGGAAAGTTGTTAGAGCATCTCGTTCCAGAGAAAAGGTCATGACCTTCTACGCAAGCGACAAGAAGACAGATGCGAGCCACCAGAAGCCTTTTTATGTAACGGCAGTAATCAATGATGTCGAATTCAAAAGGGCGTTCGTCGATGGAGGAGCGGCAGTTAACGTGGTCTCGCTCAACACTTTAAAGTTAGCAGGAATCCTGGTGCAGAAGATTGTCAGACGTCCATCCTCGCTGATGGGATTTGGAAGTGATTCTAGGATGACGATTGGATGGAGCTGTCTGGGCGTCCATATAGGCAAAATCAAATGTTCAGCCAAATTATACGTCATCGATGCGAACACTACGTATCATATGATCATAGGGAGAGCTTGTATTCATCGCTTCGATGCAGTCCCCTCGACAGCTCACCAAGTGATGAAGGCTATCTGGAACGACAGAATAGTGGAGATACCAGCTTCGGTGAATCCTTTTAATTTGGATGAGGCGCACCTCACCGATGCAGTGTGGCTCACTGAAATGGCATACGAGCAAACGCCAGGGCCGTTTAATCCGACTCCTTTGCCTCGATGGGAGGACATCAAGGATCAATCACCAGCAGGAGTGATGGTGACGAGGGAGGAGGTCAAGGAAAAGTCATCCGCGCGAGAAGATGCACCGCAAATTGCCTATCAAAGAAAGAGTGTGTACACCCTGAAAAGGGTAGTAAAACATGATCCCGTGGGCAAAGATATAGAAAGCTTCTACGCAAACGGGAAGAAATGCCACCGCATATGAAGGTGCGCGGGGATACCCCCACGCGAGCATGGGGATATCCTTGAGCAAATTAATCAAATCGAGCGTGTCATGGAGTTAGACAAGCCAACACGAGACGTTTTGGAGGATAAGCTAAAAGAGGCGCCTGAATGCATGGAGGATAAGCCGAAACCGCAGAAGCAAGAGCTGAAGGAAGTATTCCTAAGCCAAAGTGAAGAAAAGAAGAGACCCGTCTTTCTGAGTGCAGACCTCACAAGCGAGGAGGAAGAAAGATTGCTGCAGCTCCTGACTGAGTACAAAGATGTGTTTGCATGGGAATACGATGAGATGCCTGGCCGGGACGCGAGCACTACCATGCACAGGTTAGATGTAATCCCGGGATCCAAGCCGGTAAAGCAGAGCACAAGGAGCTTCAGGCTGCAGATAAACGTGAAAATCAAGCAAGAAATTGTCAAGCTACTGACTGCCAAATTCATCGAGCCAAATCACCATCCTACATGGTTGGCTAACATCGTGCCTGTGGTAAAGTAGAATGGGCAGCTTCGCATTTGTGTAGACTTCCGAGATCTTAACCGTTTCTGCCCTAAGGATGATTTTCCGCTGCCCAACATGGATTTTCTCATCGATTCGACTGCGGGTCATCGCATGTTCAGTTTCATGGATGGTTTCAGCGGGTACAATCAGATCAAAATGGACCCCGAAGATGCACGAAAAACTGCGTTCATCACGCCGGTAGGAGTCTTTAATTATACGATTATGCCGTTTGGACTCAAGAACACAGGCACGACTTATCAGCGAGCCATGATGGCTTTGTTTCATGACATGATGCACAAAGAAGTGGAATTTTATGTTGATGACTTGGTTGTCAAGTCCAAGGAAGAAGCGGACCACTTTGGGGACCTGCGGAAAGTATTTGAAAGATGCATAAATTTCCAGCTAAAGATGAACCCCATGAAGTGCGCATTCGGAGTGACCTCGGGGAAGTTCTTGGGATGTGTAATACATCGCCAGGGCATCGAGCCTGATCCCGCAAAAGTATCAGCCATCAATAGTATGACTGCGCCGCACAATCAAAGTGCTCAGAAAACATTCTTGGGGAAGTTGTCTTACTTGCGAAGGTTCATCCCTGCGATCGCAGAAATAACCTTCTGCTTCAGCGATCTCCTCAAGAAGAATGCTGTGTACAATTGGACCACAGAACATGAGGCCGCGTTCGGGAGGCTAAAGGACTTGCTGACATCACAAAGGGTAATGATCGCACCACAGCTCGGATCGCCACTTTTGCTGTACCTAACATCAACAAAGAGGTCTATAGGGGCACTTTTGGCTCAGGAATATGAAGGGCAAGAAAGGCCGATTTACTATATTTCTCGCATAGTGCAACCAGCCGAATCAAGGTACACAGATACTGAGCGTCATTGCCTTGCTCTTTTCTTTGTAATAGAAAAGTTGAAGCACTATTTTGCCTCGCACAAAGTGGTAGTGGTTACAAAGAGTGACCCCGTACGGTACCTCTTGACTCACACTTCTCCCGGAGGAAGATTGAAAAAATTGTATATGACCATCTCCCAATACGACATCACGTGCGTTCGACCACGGGCAATTAAATCGCAAGCGGTGGCGGATTTTCTGTCACAGTTCCATGATAACAGCCACGAGCCCATGATTGAGGAGGAACTAGAGGGGCCCGAGATCTATGCAGTTGAGTTGCCTTACTGAACGCTTCATTTCGATGGATCATCAACAAGGAAGGGTGGAGGAATTGGAATAGTTATGAACAAACCCGATGGAGAGGTCATACAAATGTCCACAAAACTTGATTTCGTAGTCACCAACAACGAAGCGGAGTATGAGGCTCTCATTGCAGGACTCCACGCAGCCATGGCACTGGAAGTAAGCAATTTGACGGTTATGGGGGATTCCAAGCTAATTGTCAGACAAGCTTCAGGCGAGTATGGATTAAAAGAAGTAAATCCATTGCCCTACCGGACTTTGGTACAGAAGCTGGTGCAACAATTCTGCGATATCAGGTACGAGCATACACCTAGAGCAGATAATCGGCATGCTGATGCTTTAACCACTCTGGGATCTAAGGTTAGTGCGGATAAATACCCCGCGAGAATCTTGATTGAAGTACGAGTGTCATTGGCGTTGACAGAGGATGCATGCGAGAATGAATGCATGGACGATGCAGACTGGAGGAAGCCAATATTGCACGCCATCGTAGAAGGAACGAGTAAAGAAAATTGGGCATCCACTAAGGGGTACTGCATACATGACAACGCTCTTTACTACAAAGGCCCAGGTGGAATACTCATGCGATGCGTCTCGCAGCAGGAGGGACAAGCACTGTTAGAAAAAATTCACCAGCATACTTGTGGGAAAAGTGAGGTGTCAATCTATCAGAAAGCCCAAAGGTATGGGATTCACTCGCCGGACATGTCAACGGCCGCTGCGACAATTCAAGGGAATTGCGAGAGTTGCGCATTGATCAGGGATTCCTTAACAATTGCTCTGATCGATGACGACATGGATTGGAGGAAACCACTCTTCGATTTTCTCACACAGGGAATCGAGCCTGAGTCGAGAAAGGAAGCCGAGAAACTGGAAAGGAAAGCTGCCAGGTACGTAGTGCAAGAAAACATACTCTGGCGAAGGGGTCACGAGGGTAATCTTCTTCGATGCCTACACAACAAGGAAGCGCAAGAGGTGATGGGTCTCTCTCACCAATTGGAGCATCAGGGAGGTGTAAAACTATGCAGAAAACTCCTCACAGTTGGCTATTTCTGGCCCACCATGGAGACAGATTGCCGCGCTAAGGTAAGGAGATGCCAGGAGTGTCAATTCAAAGGAAACCTCGTGCATGCCCATGCTGTAGATCTACATGCGTTGGGGACACCATGGCCATTGCACACTTGGGCTCTGGATTTTGTTGGCCCTATTCGACCAGCCTCGCATGGGAACCAGTTTATCCTCACCGCGACCGAGCTGTTCACCAAGTGGGTGGAGGCAATACTGCTGAAGACAGCAAATGCGCTTGCTGTGGTCCATTTCGTCCAAGAGAACATCATATACAGGTTCGGGATTCCTAACACAATTCTCTTGGATAATGGTACCCCTTTTGTCAATCGCCAAGTAGCCGCAAAGCTAGCAGAGTACAACATAAGGCAGATATGTTCTACCCCTTATTATCCAAAGGGGAATGGTCAAGCGGAAGCGACCAACAAGACGCTGCTTAGAATCCTGAGCAAGATGGTCGCAGACGATCATAAGAAATGGGCCGATTCTTTGAACTTAGCATTGTGGGCATATCGAACTTCGCCGAGGACCCCCACAGGAGTCTCCCCATTCCTCTTGTGCTATGGAGCTGAAGCTGTTGTACCGGCGGAGGTGAAAATCAACTCCGCGAGATTGGCCGTTCACGCATTATATGACAATCAGCGCGATCATGACTTGATTTTATTGGAAGAAAAGCGAGAGCAAGCCAAGCGGACTAATAAACGGTACAAGGAGAGGATCGCTCACCCATACAACAAAACATTCCATTATCGAGATTTCGCGGTTGCGGACTTGGTCCTGTGCGCTTCAGATCACTGCATGCGGGAGGCGGCTCATCCAAAGTTCGCAGCCAACTGGGAAGGACCATTTGAAGTCAAAGAAGTCTTTGACAGTGGCTACTGCAACATATAGAGACTACATGGGACGACCACAATCCCAAGCTCAGTTAACATGCGCTGGATTAAGAAGTATTATCCTTAACTCCCCTCTTTACATGCATCAGGTTACAATGCCTTTTTACGCCTAGTATTGTGATAAACTCATGCGTCGTTCCTCCCATATGAGGGATTCGTAACCTGGCCTCTCCCATATGAGGGACTTGTAATTTTTCCTCTCCCATATGAGGGTATTTATAATAAAAGACTTCTCCCAAATGGGAAGAATTTTATGACTTTGGCTGTCTTTTATCGCTTCATTTACCTCTCTGTTTCTTAACAACAAAGCCTATCTGCCGAGATAGCAGCACTAATCAAATACGATCTTAATTGATCCAAAGCCTATCTGCTGAGATAGCAGCACTAATCAAATACGATCTCAATTGATCCAAGGCCTATCTGCTGAGATAGCAGCACTAATCAAATATGATCTTAATTGATCCGAAGCCTATCTGCCGAGATAGCAGCAATACTTAAATCTGATCTTGAGTGATCTTAAAGCCTATCTGCCGAGATAGCAGCACTATGCAAATGCGACCTAAGGTGATCCTAAAGCCTATCTGCCGGGATAGCAGCGATAATCAAATGCGATCTCAAATGATCTAAAAACTTATCTGCCTAAGATAGTAGCTCTAATGTGTGATCTTTATGATATGCGAACCTATCTATTAGATAGACAACTAGAGGAGCAACACCCTGTGTCAAACGAAGAACTATGCAGGCAAATATCCAAATGCAAAAGGCGAAAGAAACATAACTTGTTTTATAGCCGGCTCGCATGCGATATTACAAACTGTTCTATCAAAGCGAAGGACAGAAAATACTCAAAAGCGTATTTCATTAAGAGTCAAAATGACTTACAATCTATCTGTCTAGATAGCAGCTTACAAGCGAAAGCTAATGGTAAGCTAAATCTTACTATAAAATGAGCGGCCTACTGTTCCTAACAAAGCTACGCGACGTTAGCGTCAAAATCCCGGATCTGCACAAGGCCTCTGTCTGGTCTTCTGCCCAAGAGACATGACAGATGAACCACCTGCTGAGGCGGATGCGGCGGTGAAGAACAGGCAGGGAGCAACTCCTGGGGCAGGAAGCTCCTTGTCCACGGAGACGAGCACAATGGCTCGCCACCCCTAGTTCAAGAACGTGGAGGCAAATAGTTCTCCTACGGGAAAGCTAGAGGAGAAACACTCCGTTCATTACGAGTTGGTAAGAAGGTCAGTACAACACTACACCTCGCCGGAAGGCAGCCGGTAATACGACCTGCAAACATAATAGACGAAGAAAAATCTTCGAACAAGCATGAGGTATTATGTGCATCTTCTTTACGATGGTTATGAAGATTAATAAGCTTCGTAAAGAAGATCTTGGAAGCTATTTCTATGGCACAAAACACAAACTCAGGTTTCACAACTTGAAATGGCCATGAATCAACAAAAGACAAGCGTCGAAGCCAGCAGTCGTAGGGATTCATGGCAAGCCACATTTTGGGATGAAGAACCCAAGCAGCAAGAGGCAGGGTTTAAATAGACGCTACAGAGACCCTTCGGTTCCCTAGCTGAGTCAGCAAAGCTTGGAAAAAGGGTAAGAATCAATTACTTGCGTCTTGAAAGAGGTAACATTCAATTACCCTACTAAAGGCTACGACGATTCGGTGGAGTGCCCTAATTAATGACGGAAGGTCATGATACGGATGGACTTCCCAAGGAAATCGTGCTTATCTAATAAGTAGTTAGCGCGAAAATCAAGACAGATATGTCAGCAAGTGACGTCATAATTGATGCGCATAAAATGCTTGAGCAAATCCCCGGAAGGGCAAAACGGGGCATGCAAGTCTTGAATAAAAAAAATGGGGGAGAAACCCTAGCAACATTACAATAATGTTTTTGTTTCAAACAAATGCTTGCTATTTTTCAAAATAAATCTTTGATCATGGGGTAATCAGGAGAAAACAAGAGTGATGTATCTCTCACTTGATTCACTTCTCGCATCAGCTGCTCGTACTTGGTGCTCATCTCATGGAAGAGTTTGACAGCCTCTTCAGCCTTCTGCCTTTGCTCCTCTACCTTTCGCCCTTGAGCTGCAAGTTTGTGGAAGCCGCGTTTCAGATTCACAGCTGCGCGAATCTGGGTGAACCTGTTGAGAAGTTTCCCGAAGCCTAGCTTGCCTTGAACTTTGGCTTGAAGGCCTTGGCACGTGCTGAAAAGCAGCTGCGCACTTTGAGGAGAAATGGTCGAAGGAGTGGCCACAGATAGCTGCTCCAAAATCCAGATGGCTTCGGTCAAGAACAGTCTACAGTTATATGGCTCTATCTCTAGAGATCTCACAAATGACCGGGGATAGGAGAGACGCATCTGAACTAGCCAGTCCACATCAGCTTGCTTCAACCCTAACAATGTTGATGCAAGTTTAGAGCATGAAACTTGTAAATGAAGAGTGAAAAATTCGAAAAATTGTAACATACCGGTTCCTTCAAGGATCTCGTGCAAAGAAGGAATGCGCGTCGCTGGGAGAGCTGAAGTCTGTCCTCGCTCCATTGCTCGTCTATCATCTGCGAGCTCTAGTCCTCATAGTTGACAGGAGGGTATAGGACGCCACAGGTGCGATTGCAGCTCCCACTTGCGAGCTCCAAAAACTCCATGCTTGGGGAACCTCTGAAAGCTCTATCTCTGTTCGAGGAATGGCAACAGTAGTAGCTGTTGCTCGACCAGGAACTCCTTCAGGTGCGAGGGGCTCGTGGGGCTCAGGAGCACTCATTTGAACATTCACATTTTCATGTGATGTTATGTATTCCACGACCTACTCATTCTCATGAGCCCTAGCCCCGGCAGCATCTGTCTCCATTTCCTTAGCTGCGGCATCAGCATCTTCCTCCTTAGCACGGTGTCAGCTTCGATGTCATCAGAAACTTTGATGACATACTCCAAGGGCTCTCCTGCATACTCGCCAGCTGCGACAGGCTTCTAGACATGAGAGCTTTGCTCAGGAGCATATGATGTGGGGGGCAGACTTCTCTGTCCGGCATGGCCTCATCAGCATCGTCTGCGATACATGACAGAAAAAATGTGAGGTAATTTGTATCATGCAATATTCTTTTATATTGATAAACCAAGAGTGAGCACCTCCACGCATAGGTGGGATTGTGGCATCTTCATCATATGCTAAAGATGCAACACCGTATCCTACTAAGGTATCTTCATTAAACACATCCTTAAGGTTGGCGTGACCTGGGGTGCGAAGAAAACAGTTATGATGATGCTTGGGTTACTAAGCCTAGTTTACAAACACTGCTTGAGTGATTACCTGAGGGTTCACCGCACTTGTTTACTAGCCATCGGCGGATATCAGCTTTCGATAAGCCATGCTTTTTAATGCACCGATAATCACTACTTGGTAAGTTACAGCAAGATTAAAAATCTCACCTTGATTTCCACCTGCGATTTCCTCAAAGTCCGCTTGAGCCTGCTCCAGAGCAGCCGCATCTTCCTCATCGGCTTGCTGCACCAAGTCGTCAACATGTTGCTCTTCCAAACTCCTCTTATTTATGAGTTCGATCTCATCTTCTTCTTGCTTCCTTCTTCTTTCAGCAGCCTCCGCAGCTGTTCTTCTAGACTCGGCAAGGATGTCCTCGTCTATGGCTTCGCTGGAAATTCCAGAGTGAGAACCCCTCTTCTACTTCTTGGCCAGAAGGCCGCTGATGGTTTCTGCATCATCATCTGCGAAAGAACAAACTGTTCAATAAATAGTGCGAGAGTTTAAGTAATGAGAAGACAAGTTCGTTCGAGATACCTTCCGAATCTTCCTCTTGTATCTCACCTCTTTCTTCTTCTCTTTCATCTTCGACTCTCTCTTCTTCTTCATCATCATCTCTTTATCTCACCTCCCGCCTCTCATCCTCCTCTTCCTCCTAACCAAACGGAACAAAAGTCTCGACTGCGAGCCCTTTTCGCGCCTTGCTTGGCATGCGACCTTTGCCTTTGTCCTTAGAAGTAAGGGACTTCGCAGGAGAGGAAACTGAAGCACTCCTAGGGGAAGATATTGTGATCCCCTTCTGCCCTGGTCTTTTCGCTCTATGAGCGACGTCTGTGGGGGGAGATGGAGCGTTCCTAGGAGGAGAAAAAACTGGGGTGTTGTCTATCAGCGAGTCAGCAAATGCGTCCATTACCTCGCGAATTCGGGCCTCGATTGCGGGAGGCATTCCCATTGCCAGCAGAATTTGCTCACCCTGCCTTTTCGCAGCAACAATGGTATTGATCAGCGACTTGGAGCGCTCACCAGATGCAAACCTCCTCAGATAGCACTAAAACAAAAAATGGAGCATAAGTTTAGACACAACAAAGTAAATAAACTTACGCGCAAAGGAAATTACTTACCTTGGCAAAATCATCGATGTACTTGATAACATGCGAAGCACCATCCCTAACTGCGGCCATCTTCTCTTCAAGAATGGTGGATGGGCACAAGTGGTTCTCATGGTCCAGCAATGAGTAGCAGCCATACTGGGAGTCATCCAAACTGCAGTTAGGACGAAAGGGGAAGGAATTTATCTTGATCACAAGAGCTCTGCTGGGTTGAGGGGTCGACTGTGTCTCAAATCTAGCCTGCTGGGTAGTCCAGTAAGCAACCCGATTCTTGGAGTAGCGACCTGCGCGGCCACCTGAAGGTTGATCAAAGGGAAGGTTGCTCCTAAGGATCGTTTGGCACTCGCCAGACAGCAGCCGCTTGTAGCAGCCTCTTAAAATGGATCTAGGCCAGACTGATGGCGCCACCGCATCAAAGCCAAACTGGGGAGAAACGCGAGTGGGATACATCAGAAATAGAGTTTTCAGAATTTGTACCAACTTTTCCAATACCAAGAATATTTCATTTTCCTTTCTCACCAAGTGGTCTTGAACCTTCTGATTGCTCCTTTAATTCTGAGAATATAGATCTCTTTCCACTCATGTATCTTGAGCAACCACTATCCATGAACCACTTATGTTCCTTGATATTGGTGACAACCTGCAAACACCAATCAGTGCCTTACCCTGCTGTAAGACCAAGTGTGGAATTCAGATTCATATTCAGGATCAACCATGTTAGGTGGTCTAACCCCTTTAGGAAACCAAATTTGCTTAACTTGTCCTTTGAGTTGAAAAGGAAAAGTGTTCCTCATTATGTCAGGGTCACCTCTTCTAAAAGGACATGTCATTTTAACATGACCAGTTTTGCAGCAGTAATGACAAGTAGGAGAAGTTTTGTTTTCAGCTTTAACAAATTTGGCATTGTTTCTTCTTGGAAAGTTTGGATTGAATCCAATACCAGCTTTTTGAACAGACTGTGAACTTCCCCCAAGAATCAAGTTCAACTTGTGTTCTTATCATGCAAGCTTGACTTTGGCAAATTCAGATTCTTGAAGTTTCTCAGTAAGAGTAATCTTTTGTTTCTCTAAATCATCAAGATTCTGATTTAGGTAAACAAGTTGTAATTTTTCTTTTGCTTGCTCATGAAATTTTTCTTTCAAAAGCCTGATCTCTTTCAGATAATCTACCTCATTTAAAAGAATTTTTCTTAGATTTTCTGAAAGAGATTATTTTGGTTTTTAAGTTAAACAATTTACCATTACCTCAATGTTCTTTTTATAACTTTCATCATGCTTGGCCATGAAACATAGATTGGCATGTTCTTCCTCAGATTCAGATTCACTAGAGCTATCTGAATCACTCCATGAAGCTATCATGGCTTTCTTTCTTCTGTCATCATCTTTATTTTGAAAGTTCTTGCTCTTTTGTTTGGACAGTCTCTTATCAAGTGTCCTGCATCACCACACTCAAAGCAGTTCATAACTTTTGACTTGTTCTTTGAAGAGGACTTACCTTTGTAGTCCTTGCTGCTGGATGATCTATGCCTTTCTCTGTTGAAATCTTTGTTTCCAAAGTTTTTATTCATTTTGGTAATCCTTTTCAAGGCTTTGAAAATTAAGGCAATTGGATCTTCATCATCACCATCCTCAGTTTCAAGGCTTTGAGTTCTCTCATTTTCTTTGGATTTGAGAGCTAAGTTCTTGACACATCTGGGAGTTCTCCACAAACTTCATTCATAGATATATCATATGTCAGGAGCTTCCCTTTTAGGTCATCAAGTTGTAAAGTTGAGAGATTCTGAGCTTCTTCAATAGCTGTGGTTTTTGGTTCCCATTTTTCCTTTGGAAGACTTCTGAGAATCTTCCTCACATTTTCTTCATTGTAAAAGTGTTTTTCCAGTGAGTCAAGGTTGTTGACAATATCAGTGAACCTCTTGAACATGTCTTAGATGGAATCACCTGCATTCATCTTGAACAACTCATATTTCTTGAGATAAATGTTGATCTTGGTTTGCTTGACTTGACTAGTTCCTTCAAAGGTAACCACAAGTTTATCCCATATTTCTTTAGCAGTTGTGCATCCAGAGATCCTGTTGAATTCATCTGTACTCAAAGCACAATACAAAATGATAATAGCCTTGTAGTTCTTAAAAAATTGCTCTAATTCAGAAGAGGAGAGTGAGTCTTGTGTTTTGGGAGTTCTGATCCCATCTTTCTCTGTGTAGAAAGTATGAGGTCCATTTTGGATAATGGTCCAAATCTCTAAATCTTCATCAATGATGAACATTTTCATGAGAGCTTTCTCGTGAGCAAAATTTTCTCCACAGAATAGAGGAGGTCTGTTAGCAGCTCTTCCCTGTGAGAAACCACCATCACCAGCAATAATCATGATCACCAGATGGTTAAATCTTATACAGTGATACAAGCTCTGATACCAATTGAAAGTGTGAGTATTCAGATGTATAAGTAGCTCAGATACTCTAGAGGGGGGGGGGGTTGAATATAGTATGCAAACTTTTTCCAAAAACTTGCTAGGAAGATGAAAACTTGTGCAAACATAGAAATTCAAGGCCTTGAAAACAAGTTCAAGCCTTTGAAGTAGTTGCAGAAAGTATAGAGCAAGTATGCCTTTTTCAAGGCCTTGAAAACAAGTTCAAACCCTTGAAAAATAAACAGTCTTTATATGTTGCAAAAGCTATGAAAGTATCTGAACTGAAAATGCACAAGACAAGTGATTTATAGAGTTCAGTCCACTTGGACCTACGTCTCTACCTCAGTGATTAGATCCCTGCAGGATTTTGAACTCAATTTTTATTAATCAAAAGCTAAGCCCTAGAACTCAAGCATAGAGAGTTCCCTTACTCTGTTACAGCTTGTGGTTTCCCTAACCTGTCTAGTACCTGCTCTAGCTAACTGATCAACTAAGAATTCTCTATTACTCACTTTGAACAATCCTTGAGAATGTATGTAGAAATAATACATAAATGATCTACAAATATAGCTCTATACAGAAGAACACTTAAGAGTAGAAAACTGCAGTGAAGTGCAGTGAAATTCTGTGAATGGATTGGAAGAAATGAAGAACTTATTTATGCTTGTCAATCCAAAATACTTTCTATGTTTTTGCCCGTTGAGTTTTGTGTCTTGTTGCTTCTAATTTGAGCTCTATATATACGTCAAACAGCTCTGCAAATGTCCCCAGATTTTCAGCAACCACCTTCCTGTTTTGTAGGCAACAGAGTTTGACTACTTTGAAATCTTCTCCAACGGTTGGATGATCACAATCTTCAGATATATTGTCGTAATCTTTCATTTAACCACCATTAGAAGCTGTCATATACGTCTTATTGATCATAGGATCAAAGTGTCAAAGTATTTCCAAATCTGCAGTAATTCAGTTTAGGAAACAATCCTGCAAAACTTAGAACGAAATTTTCTGCATTATCATGGTCAAACAGATGATATATTGTGATTAAAAAAATGTTAGAACAATTTTTCTTTCATCATCTAATAAAAAAGATTCAAACATATGAAAGAGAGAGAGAGTAAATCAAATCAGAGAGTTTAGCAGAAAACTCCCCCTGAGAATGTGTATTCAGGTTAAGCAGTTTCAAGGCTTTGAATTCAGTTTCAAGGCCTTGAAAATAGCCATACTATTTTCAATACTCTGAAACTGATTCAAGACTTTGAAAGCTGGTTCAAGGCCTTGAAATAGCCAATCTATTTCAAGTCTTGCAAAACATGATCTTTCATGTTCGAATCGCTGCATTTACTGTTCGACCCGGATTCACGTGAGATGAGCGTTTTATGAGTGCTAGCTTTGATTTTCCGATTTCTTGGCTCAGTGGTAAGTACATACGTGTGAATTTTAATTATCAAAATGTGCGTATGAGTATGATTTTTTAGAATGAAAGCTTTGTTATATGAAATAGTATGAGAATGCATGTTTTCCACTCGAAAGTTGTTAAACTATTTTATTCATATCCTTTGAGAACTCATTGATATTACATGTCGTTTGAAATGAATATCGCCTTATTAGGAAGAGTATGAAAAGCATAACTTATAGTGAAGAATTCTGATTATTGATTTATGGTGAGAGCACTTGGAAATGACTTGTGAAGATTGTGTACCAACTTTGGTTATGAGAAATAAAGATAATAAAATACCACTAACAAACTTAGGAAGATGTATAGAGTTATGTTATTAATTGGAGGCGCCAAGCGATCCTCCATTTTCTTATGGCTAAGATCATTGAAGCAATGCTTCTTATAATTGGATAGCAATAAATTGTTCACAAATCCGCCCCCGATGAGCCAAATGTACCAATATATTGAGGCCAAGGGGTTTGTTAGAGCTATAGAGTGCTACTTATACTTGAAAGGGTCACTACGGTATAGGGGTGTCGACACGTAAGGCCTTTAAGCTAATGTTATGAGCGGGGTTGACGAATGGGCTCCCTGAACGCTCGGGTGAAATATGGTTTGATAGACCTTATAAGGAACCCTTAGTGATTAATTCGTGATCCCTCTGTTTACATCGATCCTGCTGGTGGCTCTGGACATGCCTCAGCTAAAATTAACGGTTAATTGTACTTGAAATAGAATTGACTACAATGTTGATGTTGTTTGTGGCTCTTGATATGCCCTAATCGATTGAAATGATTTTAAAAAGATTTGGATACTCGTGCAATAATATCGTTATTAACTCCAAAAGGACTAGTTTACTCTGGACATTTCACTGAATACTTATGGTTTCTTAAAGTTCTTAAACTGAGATATTTTGTTATTTGGTTACTTTCTGTTGTTCCAAAATCCCCAACATGTTACTGTTATTGTTTTAAATCTTCTGTTCTGTTTCAACTCATGCTTCTGTGCCACTCATGTTTTACATGTCGTAGTATGTATTTACTCAGTTTTTACTGATCATTTTCTGCAAAACTGCGTCGACTTTTGCCATTTAAAACCGCAGGTCATCAATCAAGGTGGGCGATGGGAACGCGGATCGAGATGACATGTTTAGTTTAAATTAGATCACTTAGTATATCACATAGCTTATTTTAATCACATTACATTTGTAAACTTATCTTCTAAAGACTGTTGTATTTATTAGCACAATTGTAATATTTATAAACTTATTTCTACTCTTGGTCATGGATTGTCTCTTTAACCCTGAACCGGGATCCCTGGTACATTTGTAAACTTATCTTCTAAAGACAGTTGTATTTATTAGCACAATTGTAATATTCATAAACTTATTTCTACTCTTGGTCATGGATTGTCTCTTTAACCCTGAACCGGGATCCCTGATTGTTTCACTTGGGGCTATGGTACCCAGGAATATTTAACTTCTTTTTGAGTGGTTATTCAGATCCAGACTTTTCAGGGTACAAAGTTGATAGGAAGAGCACTTCAGGGTGTTGCCTATTCCTTTGCTCATCAGTGTCAGCTGGCATTCAAAGAAGCAGAATCCAGTAGCCCTATCAACTGCAGAAGCTGAATACATTGCAGTTGGAGCTTGTTTCTCACAATTAAGTACTTGATTTCTCAACTACTAAGAGACCTTGGCTATGATTTCAGAAAAGAACCTATCTATTGAGACAATACTAGTGCCATTTCAATTACAAATAACCCTGTGCAACACTCCAGAACTAAGCACTTTGATGTAAGACACCATTTAATAAGGGATCATGTAAGAAAGGTGATATGTCTTTATCTTGTATATCTACTACTATGCAAGCTGCTGATATTTTCACTAAACCATGTTGGAATAGATGCCCTAGAGGAATTCTAGTTTAGTATGAATTTATTTTGGCTAGAACATTCATTGTATTATTTATTGGATCTTTAATATAATTAAGTCCTTAGATTTACAATTGTGTTTTTTATCTTAAATATCCCTAGTCCAGTATAATGATTTATAGGACAATCATCTATAGACTAGTATAGGGTTGGATTGATATAGAGATATCATGATCCAACACATGGGTGTGCATTAAAGGTAATGGCGCACCGGATTGACCCATCTCCGAGAAGGCTACATACACGTTATGTTAAGTCACAAGTGCTTATCGTGGTACAATGGTATTGTCATCCTTAGACTTGAAGTCGTTAGATATTCTAGTTGTGAAATATTGTGATTTTGGTAGCGTCAAACTCTACACCGTAACTGGGTAGTTATAAAGGCGTGTACCGGATAAAATAAGAAGCAAGCTTAGAGATCGTAGTAGACGTAGATAGAATTTGTCCCTCCCACATAACGGGAGCAAATATCCTAGGCCACTCGAGGGATAGTGCTTATAGAATGTTAGGCCAGACTCAAATAAGTCAATATAGGATATTGATGTTATTTGCACGAATAAGGCTATTCCCATGGATCAAGAAACTATGGATTGGATATACGAGTGTGACTTGTATGTCTCGTGTCCAGTCCGGATATAGAGACAAAGGGATGAGACAACTACTTGTACAAGGTTTTTCGGATGACGATTCTATTAGTTGGCTAGAATGGATGTTTTGCTAGAACGTGCTCCATATTAGCAAATTGTTGCTACCAACTAGATATAACCTATGGGGTCACACGCTGTATAGAGTTGAACTAGATTTGGGAATTAATTAATAGGATTAATTAATTAGAAGGATCAATTTGCAACACCTTGCAAACTTAGTAGGACTAATTTGCAAGGAAGGGACTAAACCTAATTTTAGTAGGACTAGAATAGGTCCTTTAGGTAGTTGGCAAGGATTTGTTGGACTATATAAAGGATGCTCCTTCCTTCCTTCCCACACTTATGAGCCTTTGGTTCATAACTTGAGTGGGATTAAACAAAGGAGAGAGAGCAAGCAATCAAGAGAGGCCGAACGCCCCCCTTGCCGCCGCCCCCTTCCCGTCGGCCCAACAAGGAGGACGCCACCTCCTTTTTGCCTCGTGTTGCGTGATTTCTTCTTCCTCTTCCTCCATTCCGAGCTAGCACAAAGGAAAAGGAAGATCTAGATCAGAACTCTAGGCGTGGATCAACTATAGAGAACGTGACACAATTCGCGTTACAAGTCATCACAGGAGAAACCCTAAGGTGTGTAACTTGATTTCTTCCCTTAACATCGTTATGTCTCTTGTCCTGTGATCCTTGGAGGGTATTGCATGATAAATTATGTTTTTTCAGCTGCGTATCCATGATCAAAACCCTACAGTGGTATCAGAGCCACAGGTCGTAGAGCATAAACGTGGTTTATGTGTTACGTTTTGATAGTTTTACACTTCAAATTCATTGTTTTTCGCGTAAAACAAGACAAATCAAGCATATGATGCAATTTGTCAATAATCAATCATAACAAGACCTAGCTTTTGCATTGGATGCATGAATTAGTGAGTTTGAGAAATTTTAGGATCTTAGATCTAGGGTTTGGGCATCCTATGGAAAGAAGGAGTACTTTTCATACAAGGAAACAACCAAACTTGGGAACCAAGCAAGGGAGTTGTTTTGGAAACAACTCCCAAAGGAGGTTCTGCCCCCCCCTAGGGGACCGCCCTCCTTGCTTGCCGCCCAAGTAAGGGACGGCCAAGGGGCCATGGCATCCCTATCCCACGGCCTAGCCGTGTGGGCTAGGGGCGGCCGGCCCAAGGCCTTGGAGGTCCTCTTTTGAGGTACGGGCAATTGGATTGTTGGGCCCTATGGACCGTTTTAACCCTATAAAATCCTAAAATCAATTGAAATTGACCAAGCGCATTAAAATTTGATTTTAACTGTTTATGTGCAAATCGCATGGTGATTGGATATGGCCTTAGGATGTGGTTTGGTGTGATTATTTAATTTTTGTGGTTTGATTTACGGCCTGCTAGCTGATCCATTAATTGTAATAATTAATTAGGGTTATATGGCCTGCAAGCCATTTTTTTCTCAACTTGTGAGATTTTTTTATTTATTTAGTATAGGATAGCTAGGGCTTGATAGAATAGATTGTTAGCCAAGATTGAAGAAAAGGAGCCCAAAGCCAAAAGGAGCCACAAAAGATGGAGCATGGAGCATGGAGCATTCCACATGACTATGAAGGATGGACCGAAAGATCAAGACGCATGGAGATGTGTTTGCTTTTAGGGTTCATAGATAATTCCATTGGCTTGGAATTATCTTAGTCTAGAAAAGGCCATATTCACATCACGTTTTATTTTCCGCATTAATATCTTGAGGGTTATTAATCCGTAGAAAAATAGTGGGAGCTATATTTGATAAATTAGCCATTATTGAATATAGTCAAAAATTCACAAATACTAAAACTTGCGTATTTTCCTTTTGTAGAATTCCAAATGGCAAACAACTCATCGAGTTCACAACATTCCCTACGATCCGTCCTTGAGAAGGACAAGCTCTCTGGAACCAACTTCCTTGATTGGTACAGAAACTAGAGAATCGTTCTCAAGCAAGAGAAGAAACTGTACGTAATAGAGGAGCAATTCCAAGAAGGTCCAGAGAACAATACCCTTGCAGCCCTAAAGGCATATCAGAAGCTTGTTGATGACGCTAATGATGCGGCCTGCCTTATGCTATGCACCATGGCTTCTGAGCTTCATAAGCAACACGAAAACATGAATGCTGTCGAAATGATCGAGCATCTGAATCAGCTCTTCCAAGAGTAGGAAAGGGTTGAGAGGTATGAGGTCTCTAAGGCATTGTTCAAGTGTCATCTAGCAGAAGGGAACCCGGTGGGATCCCATGTACTCCATATGATCGGGTACTTGGAGAATTTCGCCTGACTGGGGTTCCTGGTTGGCCAAGAGTTGGCAACCGATCTCGTGTTGCAATCGTTGCCCGAGAGTTATGGACAGTTCCTCATGAACTATAACATGAACGAGATCATGAAACCACTGCCAGATTTACTCAATATGTTGAGGAAAGCTGAACAAAGCATCAAAAAGGGTAAGGGCAAGGCCATTATGATGGTGCAGAAAGGAAAGGGCAAAAGGTTTGCCTCGTCCTCCAAGGGCAAAGGCAAGTAAGTTGCCAAGTCCAAGGAACCTTCCCTTAAGCCTGTTGGTAGCATTGCCAAAGGTGTGGCTAAAGGTGAGTGTCACTACTGCAGTCAGCCTGGGCACTGGAGGAGGAACTGCCCAAAATATCTAGAGGACAAGAGGCTTGTAATAGTGATTCCACCACCACCAGGTATTTTTGTTGAAGATGTCAACTTAAATCTCTCTACATCATGGGTATTAGATACTGGATGTGGATCTCACATTTGTCGAAATGTGCATGATCTAAAGAGAAGTAGAAGATTGGCTAAAGTGGAGATAGATTTGCGCGTTGGGAATGGAGCAAAAGTTGTTGCGTTAGCCGTGGTCGTGTGCGAGCTATATCTGCCTTCAGGATTATTTTTAGAATTAAATAATTGCTATTTTGTGCATTCTATGAGCGGAAACATTATTTCTATTTCTTGTTTGGACAAGGAAGGTTTTATTATTTCAATAAAGAACAATTGTTGTTCCTTTTATTTTAAAAATATTCACTATTTTAGTGCGCAAGTATTTAATGGACTGTATGTCCTTGATCTAAGCAATCCTGTCTACAACATTAATACCACGAGGATTAAAATACATGATTTAAATCCTGCTTACTTATGGCACTGTCGTTTAGGCCATATAAACGAGAAGCGTGTATCTAGACTCCATAAGGATGGACTACTAGACTCATTTGATTTTGAATCTTATGAGACGTGTGAGGCTTGTTTATTGGGAAAAATGACAAAGTACCCTTTCAATAAGAAAGGTGAGAGGACTAGTGAGCAATTGGCGCTCATACATACTGATGTGTTTGGGCCATTTGCCACGCCTGCCAGGGGTGATTATGTCTACTTCATTACATTTACTGATGATTACAGTAGATATGGATTTGTGTAAATTATGAGGGCCAAATCCTAATCCTTTGAAATGTTCAAAGAATTCAAAAGTGAAGTAGAGAAGCAACTTGGCAAAAGTATGAAGGCTCTACAATCGGATCGTGGAGGAGAATACTTGAGATAAGAGTTTGACGACTATCTTAGAGAGTGTGGGATCGTGTCCCAACTCACTCCACCCGGATCGCCACAATGGAATGGCGTGTCCGAGAGGAGGAATCGAACCCTATTGGATATGGTTCGATCTATGATGTGTCAAACCGATCTTCCATTGTCATTTTGGGGCTATGCTCTATTAAGTGCAGCTTTCACCATTAACCATGTTCCATCTAAATCAGTCATGAAGACACCACATGATATGTGGAGTGGGAGGCGTCCTACACTGTCGTTCATGAAGATTTGGGGTTGCGATGTAAAACGTTTACAATCATACAAGCTAGGGACAAAGTCGGATAATTTGTGGGGTACCCTAAGGAAACTAAGGGTTACTTCTTCTACAATCCAACCGAGAACAAAGTGTTTGTTGCTCGGACCGGCGTGTTTCTAGAAAGAGAGTTTGTCTCTAAAGAAACAAGTGGGAGGACTGTATAACTTGAAGAGATTCAAGAACCACAAATCAGTGAACCAACAATGGAACATGAACAGGAACCACAAGCAGTTGTGGAACAGCCTGTTCAGGTAACACAAGAGCTCCGTAGATCTAGTAGAGTAGGCCAGGAACCCGAGAGGTGGGGATTTCTCGTGACCGATTCCGGTGACACGATGCTCATAGATGATGAGCCTACTACCTATGAAGAGGCCATGAAAGGGCGAGACTCTCAAAAGTGGTTAGAAGCCATGAGATCCGAGATGGAATCCATGTATACCAGAAAAGTATGGACTTTGGTGGAACCACCTAAAGGGGCACGGCCCATAGGGTGCAAGTGGGTCTTCAACAAGAAGATCGGCATGGATGGTAATGTGATTACCTATAAGGGAGATTGGTGGCTAAAGGATTCAGACATATTCATGATATTAACTATGATGAAACCAGTAGCTATGACCAAATCCATCCGAATCCTACTTGCAATTGCAGTATACGAGGACTATGAGATTTGGCAGATGGACGTCAATAACAGCATTCCTTTATGGGAATCTCCTCGAGGACGTGTATATAATACAGCCAGAGGTTTTTGAAGATCCAAAGCAAGCCAACAAAGTTTGTAAGCTGCAACGACCCATTTATGGATTGAAGAAAGCTTCTAGGAGTTGGAATCGACGTTTTTGATGAAGTAGTCAAAGAGTTTGGCTTCATCAGAAACGAAGATGAGTCTTGTTTCTACAAGAAGGTTAGTGGGAGCTCTGTAGCTTTTCTGGTCTTGTATGTGGATGACATACTACTCATTGGAAACGAAGTTCCCATGCTGCAATCTGTTAAAGATTGGCTAGGAAAGTGTTTCTCAATGAAGGACTTAGGGGAAGCAGCCTATATACTCGGTATAAAGATCTTTAGAGATAGATCTATGAGACTGCTAGGCCTAAGTCAGAGTACATGAAACAACCCGGGATCTCGGTTCCGGGCTAATGCGACAATCGATAACCAAAGGTAGAACTATATTTACAAATATTACAATTTATTTAATACAAAAAACTTTGAGACGATAAGTTTACAAAAGAAATGTGTGTAATAAGCTATGTGATCTACTAAGTGATTTAAACGTCTTCGTCTCGATCCGCGTTCCCATAACCCCACCTTGATTGACGACCTGCAGCTTTAAAATGGCAAAAGCCGACGCAGTTTTGAAGAAAATAATCACTAAAAACTGAGTAAATACACACTACGACATGTAAAGCAACCAGTGGCACATAGTTATGAGTTGAAATAAATCAAGATATTTGAAAGAATCATAAGTAATAGAGTTGGGAACAGTTTGGAACAATTATAATTAATCGCGTAGCGTGAACTCTCAACTTTAAAACATTTATAAATAACGAATAATCAGATTTTCTTAGCCAAGTGAAGTGTCAACAGTAAACAAGTCCATTTGAACTGATAACAATATTAATTCACAAATAGCATATGCTTTTAAATTCATTTCATTATATTAGGCAATCAAGAGCCACAAACAACATCAATAGAGTAATTAAACTTTCTTTCAATTCCAATTTAACCGTTAAGTTTAGCTGAGGCATGTCTAGAGCCACCAGCAGGATCGATGTAGACAGAGGGATCACGAAGTGATCACAATGGGTTCCTTCTGGGGTCTAACAAAACCTATTTCACCCGAGCGTTAAGGGAGCCCATTCGTCAACCCCGCTCACAACATTAGCTAAAAGGCCTTAAGTGTCGACACCCCTATACCGTAGTGACCCTTACAAGTATAAGTAGCACTCTATAGCTCTATAAACCCCTTGGCCTCAATATCTTGATACATTTTGGCTCATTGGGGGTGGATTTGTGAACATTAAAGTTCTATCCAATAATAATAAGCATTGGTTCAATGGTCTTAGCAATAAGAAAATGGAGGATCGCTTGACGCCTCCCATTTATAACAGTACTCTGTACATCCTCCTAAGTCTATTAGAGGTATTTTATTTCTTCTCTTTCACATAACCAGAATCAGAATATCAACATTTCACAAGTAATTTTCCGAGAGTTCTCAAAGGAGATGATTAAAATAGTTTAACAACATTCGAGTGGAAAACATGCATTCTCATACTTTTTATATAACAAACATTCATTTGAAACATCACACACATGCAAACATTTGATATGAAAAGGTCGTACATATGTACTTACCACTAAGATGAAGCACAAGCAAAAGAGATAAGGTAAGTCGAGCACTCCAACGAGAACCACTCTCTCCTACGAGGTCGATGTCTACAATCACACGTTTAACGTACTCGTTACAACTAATTTACACATGCATAATACAAATGCAAACCTACATGCCAAGTATTCCTATATGTCACCAATGCACATATAATGATGTTCACTTATAAAAATAAATCAAACAATACGCTTAGAATTTCAAAAATTAAAGTGTTCTAAAAACGGTGAAACTACAATTCTTGACAAAATTGTAGCTATGACTTTAGAGACATATTTACCATATCAAAGAATCTCATAAAATCTTGAAATTAATTTAGGATGTACCTAAATGTGTCTATTTTCAGAAACATCAAGAAAATCATGCATAGCTATGATAAAACTCAATTTACAAAAACAACAAGTACTGCTATGCAGATACAAGTTTGGTAGAAAGGTTTAACTTTGAAGAGCAATTAATACTACTTGGAGAATAGGGAAAATGCCCATCTTCTCCAGAATGAACCCAATGTGTCTACTTTAATCACAATAAAGATGAGATACCATAGGTTTCTGAAAATTGAGTTTTTAACAAAAATGGCAAGTGTGGTCCAGAAACGGATTTTCCGAAAACATACAACTTAGAATGAGCTTATCTCCCAAACCATAAAGGCTATGAAGTTGATTGTTTTTTCAAAATGACCCTATTTGAGTCTAGTTTCATAATTTGTAAGACTTAAAAATTCTACAGAGACAAAATTTATAGATAATGTACGTTTTTCACAAACTAGTCATATTGTAAAAATGTGCAATTTTCACCTAGAGCACTCAAAACATGATCAAATAAATTATATGACACATGCAACTTATGGAGACTTGATTTTCACCCAAATTACATCATTTGCATTAAGTAAGACTTTTACATGCTCTTGACAAAAATGATCAAAATTTTCTTGACATGCAAGTGCAACTACCAAGAAATTTACAAAGTGCATATGAGTTTTAGTGTGAGTTTCATGAAATAGTCAAGTTTTTTGAGTTAATCACATGATCTAACCATGGATATGAAGAATCAAGCATGGAGATGAAGATAACTAAGATGAAATTTCATCAATCAAAGCAAAAGATGGACATGCATGAATGAATTGAAGACTAGAAGAAATGTTACCCCAAGATTCAAGATGATGGTGAGGAAAAAAGTGAAATGGGTCTTCAATTCATGAGTATAATGGTGAAATGACTTCCCTTCCATAGTTGTGAAAAGCTTGGAATCAAGTTTTTCATGATTTGGATGCTAGAAAATGAAGTTTTCATGGTATTTTTGTGAGGTCAACTCCCAAAAACGGGAATGATATTTGGAGAGAGAGAAGAGAGCTTGTATGAATGCTCTTGAAATGAAAAGAAGTATGAATAATTGAGAGGAAAAATGGGATTGATTTAGGATGAGTGGGATGATTGTGTTTGAGTGTTCTTCATGAGAAGGTGATGAAAAAGAAATGAAAGAGAAAGAGATGGTGAGTAAAAAGTGTGTGGGAAGTGTTTGTGATGAACATGGAGGTAGATGGATGCCACAAGAGTGTAAATAGAATTTAGCTAGCATTATTTTATTGGAGTTGACCAAAATTGTGGAGAGTGTACTTGTTGGAATAGATGCCCTATCTAGTTTAGTATGAATTTGTATATGGCTAGAAAATTCATTTATTATTTATTGGATATTTAATATAATGAAGTCCTTAGATTTACAATCGTGTTGTTTATCTTAAATATCCCTAGTCAAGTATAATGATTAATGGGACAATCATCTATAGACTAGTATGGGGTTGGATTGATATGGAGATATCACGATCCAACACATAGGTGTGCATTACGGAATGTTGCACTGGATTGACCCATCACCGAGAAGGCTACATACATGTTATGTTGAGTCACAAGTGCTTCTCGGGTACAATGGTATTGTCATCCTTAGACTTGAAGTCACTAGATATTCTAGTTGTGGATCATTGTGATCTTGGTAGCGTTAAACGCTACACCGTGACTGGGTAGTTATAAAGGCGTGTACTGGATACAATGAGAAGCAAGCTTAGAGATCGTAGTGGACGTAGAGAGGATTTGCCCCTCCCACATAACGGGAGCAAATATCCTAGGCCACTCGAAGGATAGTGCTTATAGAATGTCTGGCCAGACTCAAATAAATCAATATGGGATATTGATGTTATTTGCACGAATAAGGCTATTCCATGGATCGAGAAAATATGGATTGGATATACGAGTGTTACTTGTATGTCTCGTGTCCAATTCGGATATGGAGGCAAAGGGATGAGACAATTACTTGTACAAGGTTGTCTAGATGACTATTCTATTAGTTGGCTAGAATGGATGTTTTGCTAGAAACCGCTCCATATTAGCAAATAGTTGCTACCAACTAGATAGAACCTATGGGGTCACACGCTAAATAGAGTTGTACTAGATTTGGGAATTAATTAATTGGATTAATTAATTAGAAGGATCACTTTGCAAACCCTTGCAAACTTAGTAGGGACTAATTTGCAAGGAAGGGACTAAATTGAATTCTAGTAGGACTAGAATAAGTCCTTTAGGTAGTTAACAAGGAGTTGTTGTACTATATAAAGGACCCTCCTTCCTTCCTTCCTCATAAATTATGCTCTAGAGAGAACATAACAAGAGTGGGAGAGAACAAAGGAGAGAGAGCAAGCAACAAAGGAGGCCGACGCCCCCCCTTGCCGCCGCCCTCGTCCCCGTCGGCCAAAAAGAGGGCCGAGCCCCTTCTTTTTGTCTCGTTTTGCGTGATTCCTTCACCCTCCTCTCATTCCGGGCTAGCACCAAGGAGATTGGAGATCTAGGATCAACTCTAGGCGTGGATCAACTATAGAGAACGTGACACTATTCGCGTTTGAAGTCATCAAGGAGAACCCAAAGGTGTGTTTATGATTTCTTACCTTCACTATCGTTATGCATCTAGACTTGTGATCCTTGGAGGGTTTTGCATGGTTGTTTGTTTGATTATGCTTCCGTTTGCGCGATCCATGAATCAAAAACCCTACAATACTTGGAATGTAAAAATCAAATACATTAGTTGTTGGATGGAGTTGAAGAATAGAAACATAGAGTAATGAGGGTAAGAATGTATTTCTCACTTACCAACAATCACATAAAAGTTATTAGTATTTTTTTTATAAATTAGAAACTTGTCAAATAATTTAAAATAAAATGTTATGTATATAAATGTCAAAAATTCACATTTAGAAAACTAAAAATATGTTCCAAATATACAAAACAAATTTTATATAGTAATGCTTAACTTTTCCAAACCCCCAATTAACCCCAAAATAAAATTCTAGATAATCATACATGTCCAACGACACCCTTATACTTTAAAACTAAAAAGAATTTTAGAACGAGTTTGAAATATAAATTTATTGAAATTCTTAAATATTCCAAAATTACCAAATAACCTCAACTAAAATACGGGGTATTACAGTACATATATTGACAAGGTGTTGAAGCGGTTCAACAAGCAAGATTCCAAGAAGGGATTCTTGCCCATGTCACATGGAATCACTCTTTCGAAGAGTTGTTGTCCTTCCAATGAGATTGAGAAGGAACGCATGAGTAGAATTCCCTATGCCTCGGCCATAGGATCTATCATGTACGTCATGTTATGTACTAGACCAGATGTGTCATATGCCTTGAGTATGACAAGCAAATAGCAATCCAATCCAGGTGAGAGTCACTGAATTGCAGTCAAGAACATCCTAAAGTACTTGAGAAGAACTAAGGATGCTTTCTTGATATTTGGCGGTGAGGAAGAGTTGCGTGTAAGGGGTTACACGGATGCAAGCTTCAAAACCGACAAAGATGACTTTAGATCACAATAGGGATATGGGTTTTGCCTGAATGGAGCAGCGGTGAGCTGGAAGAGTTCCAAGCAAGAGATGGTGGCTGATTCTACAACAGAGGCTGAGTACATTGCTGCAAATGGCGCAACAAAGGAAGCTGTTTGGATCGGAAAGTTTGTTTCTGAACTAGGTGTGGTTCCTAGCATTGCGGATCCAGTAGAGTTGTACTGTGACAACACTGGGGCGATCGCGCAATCAAAGGAGCCCAGGTCACACCAGAAATCAAGCACGTGCTCAGGAAGTTCCATCTGATTCGAGATATTACCGATTGAGGAGACGTTCGGATATGCAAGATTCCTACAGATGAGAATCTGTCAGATACACTTACAAAGCCGCTTGTGCAATGGAAGCATGAAGGGTACACTAGGAGCATGGGCATACGAGATCCGTCAGATTGGCTCTAGTGCAAGTGGGAGACTGTTGGAATAGATGCCCTAGAGGCAATCTAGTTTAGTATGAATTTATTTTGGCAAGAACATTCATTGTATTATTTATTGGATATTTAATATAATGAAGTCCTTAGATTTACAATTGTGTTCTTTATCTTAAATATCCCTATTCCAGTATAATGATTAATAGGACAATCATCTATAGACTAGTATGGGGTTTGATAAATATAGAGATATCATAATCCAACACATGGGTGTGCATTAAAGGTAATGGCACACCGGATTGACCCATCTCCGAGAAGGCTACATACACGTTATGTTAAGTCACAAGTGCTTCTCGTGGTGCAATGGTATTTTCATCCTTAAACTTGAAGTCGCTAGATATTCTAGTTCTGGAATATTGTGATTTTGGTAGCATCAAACGCTACACCGTAACTGGGTAGTTATAAAGGCGTGTACCGGATAAAATAAGAAGCAAGCTTAGAGATCGTAGTGGACGTAGATAGAATTTGTCCCTCCCACATAACGGGAGCAATTATCCTAGGCCACTCGAGGGATAGTGCTTATAGAATGCCTGGCAAGACTCAAATAAATAAATATAGGATATTGATGTTGTTTGCACGAGTAAGGCTATTCCCATGGATCGAGAAACTATGGATTGGAAATACGAGTGTGACTTGTATGTCTCGTGTCCAATCCGGATATAGAGACAAAGGGATGAGACAACTACTTGTACAAGGTTTGTTGGATGACTATTCTATTAGTTGGCTAGAATGGATGTTTTGCTAGAAACCGCTCCATATAAACAAATTGTTGCTACCAATTAGATAAAACCTATGGGGTCACATGCTATATAGAGTTGAACTAGATTTGGAAATTAATTAATAGGATTAAATAATTAGAAGGATCACTTTGCAACACCTCGCAAACTTAGTAGGACTAATTTGCAAGGAAGGGACTAAACCGAATTCTAGTAGGACTAGAATAGATCCTTTAGGTAGTTGGCAAGGATTTTTTGGACTATATAAAGGATGCTCCTTCCTTCCTTCCCACACTTATGAGACTTTAGTTCATAACTTGAGTGGGAGAGAACAAAGGAGAGAGAGAAAGCAAGCAAGAGAGGCCGAACGCCCCCCTTTCGGCCGCCCCCTTCCCGTCGGCCCAACAAGGAGGACGCCACTTCCTTGTTGCCTCGTGTTGCGTGATTTCTTCTTCCTCTTCCTCCATTCCGGGTTAGCACAAAGGAGAAGGAAAATCTAGATCTCAACTCTAGGCGTGGATCCACTATAGAGAACGTGACACAATTCGCGTTACAAGTCATCACAAGAGAAACCCTAAGGTGTGTAACTTGATTTCTTCCCTTACCATCGTTATGTCTCTTGTCCTGTGATCCTTGGAGGGTATTTCATGGATAAAATTTGTTTTTTCCGCTGCGTATCCATGATCAAAACCCTACAAACCATTGCCAGATGACAGGTTTGCTTCTCTAAGGCTTGAATTGGGAATGCTAAACAAGGGTGCTTTAGGTTAGAGGGAGTATTAGATCATATATGTGCTATGAAAGACTTGGAACCATGCTTTCCTAGCCTTGAAATCATGCTTCAAAGCTTTGAATTTTTTCGTTAGTTATGCAGAATCTCAAAGCTTTGGACCTCTAGTTCAAAGCTTTGGAGATTAACTTTCTTATTTTGTTAAAAATGGATCAGTAAATATTTTGTGTTATCTTAATAGATAATTGCAGAATATTTAGATTGTTCATAGATTTATTCAAAATATCTTAAAATATCTCAAAATATCCTCTAGATATGTTTTTGCATGTACTTTCAAAAAGAGTCCTTATTAAACTTATTCAGTTCAGAAATTTCCTACTTTTAATCCACTACTTCAAGGCTTGCCTCTTCATATCAATCTTTATCTCTTCGTCTCTCTCTCTCACTCTCAATTGTCTCCATCCATTCTAAAACAAAAATCCCAATGGAGAGAAAATCTTATAGACTTCAACAGAAAGTTCAGGGATCAACAATGGGGAAGAAGAGAATGGCTAATAGGAAGACTGAGATAGCAAAATCTGATTGAGATTCAAAGAGGACTGCCATCATGCAAGACGCTTCTCCTCTAGCCGAGAAAATTTGAAAGGAGAAAGGAGTGCATGAAATAGAGTCTAAATCTGAGGAAGATCAGGGAGAAGTCATGAAGGAACATGGACACAACAAGAAGGATCAGGGTGATCAGACTCATGAGAAGAAGAAAGGAGGAGAAAAGAAGAAGAATCCTGAAGGTGAGAAGAAGAATGATCAGACTCCAAAGAAGAAGCCAGAGGAGAAGAAGGATGATCAGATTTCAGAAAATGAAACAAAATTCAAGCATAGTGCTGTGAAGGCAAAGAAGAAAGTGGAAGTGTGAGTATTCAAGTTGTAATGCAGATAATATACTATAGAAGGGGGGGGGGAAGGGTTGAATAGAGTATGCCAACTTTTTGAAAAACTTGCTAAAAGGATGAGATATTGTGAAAACTAGTGAAGTTCAAGGCCTTGAAAAGTAGTTCAAGCCTTTGAAACTGATGCAGTTTGTACTAAAGCAAATTAGACTTTTTCAAGGCCTTGAAACGAGTTTCAAACCCTTGAAAAACTTACAGTTTTGAGACCCGCAAGAACTAAGAAAAAGAATAAACTAAAAATGCAAAAGACAAGAGATTTATGGAGTTCAGTCCACTTGGAACTACGTCTCTACCTCAGGGATTTGATCCCTGCAGGATTTTCAAATCAATCATTATTAGTCGAAAGCTAATCCCTAGATCTTAAGCACAGAGAATTACCTTACTCTGTTACATCTTGTGGTTTTCCCTAACCTATCTAGCGCCTGCTCTAGCTAACTGATTAACTAAGAATTTTCTATTGTTCACTTTAAACAATCCTTGAGAATGGAGATAGAAAAATTACCGAAATGATCTACCAATAAAGCACAATACAGAAGAAAACTTAGTGTGTAGAAACTGCAGTGAAATATGCAGTGATCTTCTGTGAATGGATGGAAGATTGATGAACTTCGTTGATGCTTGTCAATCCATAACTCTTTCTCTCTTTTTTCCCATCGAGTGTTGTCTCTTGTTGCTTCAGGATTGAGCTGTATTTAAACTTCAACTAGCTCTGAATATCTTCCCACATTTTCAGCAACAAATCACCTATTTCGTAGGCAACAGACTTTGAATCTTTGACAATCTTCTCCAACGGTTAAGTGATCACAACCTTCAGAGATAATGTCTTGATCTTGCATTTGAATAGGTTGAGAAGCTGTCAAGTCATTCAGATCAAACACAGAATCATATTCTTGATTATTTACTTCCCTGCATAAGTTAGATTAGGAAAGAATCTCTGCAAACCTAGGAAATAAAATGTCCTGCAAAAACATAGTCAAATAGATGATATATTGTGTTCAAACGAGTTAGGATGCTTTGTCTTTCATCATCAAATAATAGTAAATCAAGTATATGAAGAATAGGAAGAAAATCAACTCAGGAGAGTTTGCACAAAACTCCCCCTGAGATTGTACACACAGGTTAAGCAGTTTCAAGGCTTTGAATCCAGTTTCAGGGCCTTACTATTTTCAAGCCTATGTGAACTGACTCAAGGCTTTGATAGCTGGTTCCAGGACTTGAAATAGTCAGACCACTCCAAGCCTTGCACAACCTGATCTTACAATCTCCCCCTTGATGAAAGACAAAACCGAATTCTGTTTGATCCTTAGTCTCTGCAAAAAATACTGATTAGTTCACAATCCATAATGACAAAGTAATTCCAAAAAGATCTAACTTATTCAATTTACCAACAGGAAAATAAAAGGTTCAGCAAATAGAAAATAAAAACTTCAGGAAATAGCAAATAACACCTAAGAAAATAAATCCTAAAACCTAGAATTTCTCCCCCTTTTTGACTTTCATCAAAAAGATAGAGATGATGTTATATCAAGTGTCTGGAAAGTTTTGAAAACTTCAAAAAACTGTAAGAATAGAGAATGGGCAAGAAAGAGTAGGCAAAATTAAGGATTTGGGTCTTGGTCTCCATCTTGATCTCCCTCTTCTTCATTACTGTCTTCAGCATGAGTCTTATCCTGCACTTCCTGTTCATCTTCATTCTCACCAGCAACAGTAAGTTCTTCAGTCTTGTCCTTTGTAGCAGCCTTTGGAGATTTCCCTTTTTTTCTTCAAACTAATCAACAGATCATCTGAGTCATGACTATTGACTTCATCTTCTTCATGTGAAGCGTGTTCTGCCACCAGATTTCCCTTATCTGAGAATGGAGAAACTTCTTCCTGGTTTGAATGTTCACTAGGCAGATCCTTGTCAGAGTCTCCTTTCTTTGTACCTTCATCATCCTCATGAACATCAAGAAAAGTTATGTTTCTGAAGATGCTTTCCACCATGTACTTGACTTGCCCCGTATCAGCTTCAAGTCCATAAAAATTTGCTTTGTTGTCCTCCAAATCTAACTCCAAACCATGAAGTCTCTGATTGTCTGTAGACTGAAAAGTCTGAATTGAAGTAGGAGTAAAGGTCTTGGTCTTGAGAAACATCTTTGCACCCAGTTCTTCTTCAGTCAAATCTGAGTATAACTTTCAAGTTTTTGCCTTAGTCTTTACCACTCCAATTTTCTCAAAAGCTTTCTCATTAAGCATTCCCAAACCAGAAGTAACTGATTCCTCTCCACCAGTTGGAATCTCAAAGTGTTCAAAGAAAAAAGTGAGCAGATTTGCATAGGGTAGAGGGTGTTTCCTTTGAATGGTAAGGCTAAAGAGCATATGTTCAATCACTAGTTTGGAAAGATCAATCTCATAGCCATGCATAACCAGATACATGATGTGCGGAATCCTCTCAGTCACTAATTCTCTAGAGTGCTCTCTGGGAAAAATACACCTAACCAAAATGGTGTGAAGGACCTTGGCTTCAACATTAACACAGAATGTGTTAATGTTTTGGCTGAAGAGGAAATGTTTGGAAGAAAGAAATCATCTTTGGCTAGCTTCAGGGTTTCAGTCTTAGGAGGATGACTATTTGTATCACACCTCTTGGGGCAGTGTAACACATTGGAAAATTCAGAGTGGTCTAATTCAATCTCTATTCCAGCAACTCTAGATGGAATTACCAAGTGTGCAGATCTCTTAACTTGCTTCAAGTTCAGGTAGAAGAGTATGGTGAGTCTAGGGTAGGCTAATTCTTTTGGGCTCAGCATAAACCATAGAGAGCTGTTCTATAACATAGAGATGCACTTAAGTTTCATGTGTTCCACCATATGCATAATGATCATACTACAGAAACCAATAGATCTGGAAGCAAACCCATCTTATTACTGACCTTTGGATATGTTTGAGACAAACAAAGTCTCATCAGGAGTTGAGTTCTTTGTTGAGGTCTTTGAACAGATCTGCTAGGCCTTCTCCAAGTGATCATCTGGCTGTTCTTCTGTCACCTTTCCTTTCCCTATTTCTTCTTGAGTTGCCTTCTTCTTCAGCTTCTTGGAACTAGTGATCTCTGATTCAGGTTGCTTCTCTGTAACAGCCTTCTCTTTCTGCTTCTTCTTCTTTTCTGAGGAGGAAGTTGTAACCTTCTTGAAATTCTTCTTGGGTGGAGAATGATCTGGAACTGCCTCTACACTAGGAGTTCTAGATCTAGAGTCTCCACTGACTTCTTGAACTTCATCCACTTCTACGTTTCTTTTCTTCTCTGAACCAGGTTTTGATCCTCCAGCCATCTTGATTCTGTCTGAGGTTCTCCTTGTGCTCATTATGGTTTGGGAGAAGAATAGAGAGAGGTAGGAGTGATACGGAGAGAAGAGAAGAGAAGAAGATAAATACTAAGAGAGTTTGAGTTTCAAAATTAAACTAGAATATCTCTCTGATCTCAAAAGATTTTCAATAATCAGAGAGAATTCAAAGATATCACCCAATACAGAATGATCCATGTTTATTGAATAATAGAATAGCAGACTTATTTTCAAGGCTTTGAAAAGGTTTTCAAGGTCTTCAAATGCTGTAAAATTGCAACAGATAAAAATGAAAGCGTTGAAGTGATTTTCAAGGCTTTGAAAATCAGTTCAAACCTTTGGAAACACATAAAACTTACCGTTCTCTACCTGATGCTCCCCCTAAACCAATGCATCTTTATTTAGCATTCCCCATTCCAATCTTAGAGCTGAGAATCTTTCATCTGCTAATGGTTTAGTGAAGATATCTGCAATTTGCATGTTAGTAGAGACAAATTCTAGAACAATATCACCTTTCTCAGCATGATCTCTGATGAAATGGTGTCTGACATCAATGTGCTTGGTTCTTGAATGCTGAACTGGATTCTTTGTAATTGAAATTGCATTGGTGTTATCACACTTGATATGTATGCTTCTAGAATCAAATCCAAGGTCTCTTAGCTGTTGAGAAATCCATAGTACTTGTGAGCAACATGCTCCTGCAGCTATATATTCAGCTTCAGCTATTGATAGAGCAACTGAATTCTGTTTCTTGGAATGCCAACTGATCAAGGATGATCCAATAAATTGTCAAGTTCCTGAAGTACTTTTCCTATCAACTTTGTAACCTGCAAAGTCAGCATATGAAAATCCATGCAAAGAGAAGTTAGAATGTCTTGGATACCAAAGCCCTAAGTCTTTGGTACCATTGAGATATCTGAATATTCTTTTCACAGCAGTCAAGTGTGATTCTTTTGGATCAACTTGAAATCTAGCACACATACATACACTAAACATAATATCTGGTCTGCTTGCTGTGAGATAGAGTAATGATCCAATCATACCTCTATATTCTTCCACATTGACACTCTTACCAGATTCATCCTTGTCTAAGGACAGTGTACAACTCATAGGAGTATTTGCTTCCTTACATTGAGCCATGTTAAATTTTCTTAACAAGTCTCTTGTGTATTTGCTTTGATGTAGAAAGATGCCCTTCTTCAACTGATGTATTTGAAGTCCAAGGAAGAAGTTCTGCTCTCCCATCATGCTCATTTCAAATTCCCTACTCATAATACTTGAGAATTCTATGCACAGTTGATCATTAGTAGCTTCAAACAAGATATCATCAACATATATCTGAACTACAAGCAAATATTTCTCTTGATTCTTTTTGAAGTCTTGTGTACTAATCCTCTTTTGAAATCATTTTCAAGCAAAAACTTTGACAATCTTTCATACCAAGCTCTTGGAGCTTGTTTTAAACCATAAAGAGCTTTGTCAAGTTTGTAGACATGATTTGGAAAATTGTCATTTTCAAAACCAAGGGGTTGTGCTACATAAACTTCTTCTTGTAAGTAGCCATTCAAGAAAGCACACTTCACATCGATTTGAAATAATTTCATGTTTTTGTAAGATGCAATTGCAAGTAAATTTCTAATTGCTTCTAACCTGGCAACCGGAGAAAAAGTTGCCTCATAGTAAATACCTTCTTCTTGGTTGTAACCTTGAGAAACTAACCTTGCTTTGTTTCTAATCACTTTGCCACTTTCATCCAACTTATTTCTGAACACCCATCTAGTGCCAATGACAAACTGGTTTGTAGGTGGAGGAACCAGGTTCCACACCTTATTCCTTTCAAACTCAATGAGTTTACTTTGCATAGCAATGATCCAGTCTGCTTCTTGTAATGCTTCTTTCACAGTTTTTGGTTCTACAAGAGAGATAAAAGCATTAAAAGCACATAAGTTCTTCAACTGTGATCTAGTTTGTGTACCAGTGATTGGTTCTGAAATGATATTGTCAACTGGATGAGATGAGAGATATTTGAATCTTTTTCTTGGAGACCATGATTCAGGCTCTCTATAGATCTTCTCTGGTCATGAAGTAGTGGCTTTGTCACTTGTATCCTTCTGATCATCTATTTCAAGGCTTTGAGGCTTATTTTCAAGGCCTTGAGCACCATTTTCAATTTATTGAAAGTGTCTTCTGTTTTCTTCTGAGCCTTTCTTGAATCCTAGTGGATTTTCAGTCTCTTCCTCTGATTCATGATTGTTCAAATTTAGGTCTGCAAAACTTTCACTCAAAGAACCATCATAGCTTTCATCAAAAATAACACGAATGCTTTCTTCAACCAGTTTGGTTTTTTTATTGTAAGCTCTATAAGCTTTGCTATTCAGAGAGTAACCAAGAAAGATACCTTCATCACTTCTTGCATCAAACTTACCAAGATTTTCTTTTCCATTGTTATGGATAAAACATGTACATCCAAAGGGCCTGAAGTATGTAATGTTTGGCTT
This sequence comes from Linanthus parryae, assembly GCA_023055425.1. Classification (NCBI taxonomy): domain Eukaryota; kingdom Viridiplantae; phylum Streptophyta; class Magnoliopsida; order Ericales; family Polemoniaceae; genus Linanthus; species Linanthus parryae. The sequence continues at coordinate 102,355,752 of JALGPY010000002.1, forward strand.
TCTCCCTTTGAATAGTTCATAGGTGGTCTTCTTCAGAATAGGTCTGATCAAGCACATGTTCAGTATATAGTTTGCTGCATTCACAGCTTCTGCCCCATAATGTTTTGGCAATTTGTTTTCAAGAAGCATTGTCCTTGACATATATTCAAGAGTCCTGTTCTTTCTTTCAACAACACCATTCTGTTGAGGAGTTCTTGGAGCAGAAAAGTTGTGAGTAATACTATGCTTATCACAGAACAAATCAAATTCCAATTGATCAAATTCTCTACCATGATCACGTCTAATTAAAGCTACATATAGGTTTTTCATACTTTGAAGTTCTCTACAAAGCTTTGAAAATTCAGAGAGGGCTTCAGATTTTTCTTTGAGAAACATAACCCAAGTATATCTGGAAAAATCATCTACAACAACTAGCATATACCTTTTACCTTTTGGAGTAGGAGTTCTCATAGGAAAACAGAGATCCATATGGTTCAATGGGTCTAGTAGTACTTACAAACTTCTTTGGCTTAAAAGAGCTTATGGTCTGTTTGCCCAAAGCACAAGCTTTGCACAATTCATCCACTTTGAACTTGATGGATGGCAATCCTCTTACTAGATCTTTGGAAATCAACTTGTTCAAATTATGCAAACTAATATGACAGGGCTTCCTGTGCCAAATCTTTGAATCCTCTTTCAAGGCCTTGAGACACTTCAAACTTTTTCCTGCAAATTTGTTAGCCTGAAAATTATAAACATTATTTGATCTAGAGGATGTGAGAATGCAATCTCCTGATTTCTCATTTTGCACCACACACTTTACTTTATCAAAGATAACTTTGTTTCCATTCTCACAAAGCTGAGATACACTAAGAAAGTTAAATTTCAAACCTTCAACTAGATACACATCAGAAATAGAGTTTTCAGAATTTGTACCAACTTTACCAATACCAAGAATATTTCATTTGCCTTTGTCACCAAGTGTAATTGATCCTTCTGATTGCTCCTTCAATTCTGAGAATAGAGATCTCTTTCCACTCATGTGTCTTGAGCAACCATTGTCTATAAACCACTTTTGTTCTTTGGTGACACCCTGCAAACACCAATCACTGCCTTACCCAGCTGCTAGACCAAGTGTGGAATTCGGATTCATATTCAGGATCAACCATGTTAGGTGGTCTAACCCCTTTAGGAACCCAAATCTGTTTAACTTGTCCTTTGAGTTGAAAACGAAAAGTGTTCCTCATTATGTGAGGGTCTCTTCTTCTGAAAGGACAAGTCATCTTAACATGACCAGTTTTACAGCAGTAATGACATTTAGGAGAAGTTTTGTTTCCAGCCTTTACAAATCTGGTATTGTTCTTTCTTGAAATTTTGGATTGAATCCAATACCAACTTTGTGAACATACTGTGAACTTCCTCCAAGAATCAAGTTCAACTTGTGTTATGATCGAGAAAGCTTTTCTTTGACCAATTCAGATGCTTGAAGTTTCTCAGTAAGAATAGTCTTTTGTTCATCTAATTCATCAACTTGATGTTTTAGATTAACAAGTCTGTCACTCATCAGGGAGTTCTCAGTGAATACTTCCTTGACTTGTGTTTTCAAGGTTTTGAAGCTGGTTTTCATGGCCTTGAAATCACTGTCAGTTTTCTTCAGAGAGATTTCAAGATTCTGATTTAGACAAACAAGTTGTAAGTTCAACTTGTGCTCAAGATTTTGAAAGCTCTCGCTTTTCTTGTGTTGACAATCTCTTATCAAATGCCCAACATCACCACATTCAAAGCAGTTCATAACCTTTGATTTACTTTGTGAAGAAGACTTACCTCTGTAGTCCTTGCTGCTGGACGGTCTATGTCTTTCTCTGTTGAAGTCTCTGTTTCCAAAGTTTTTCTTCATTTTGAGAATTCTTTTCAAGGATTTGGAAATAAAATCAAATGGATCTTCATCATCACCATCCTCAGTTTCAAGGCTTTGAGTTCTCCCATTTTCTTTGGCTTTGAGAGCTAAGTTCTTGATACTTTCTGGGAGCTCTCCATCAGCTTCATTCATAGATATTTCATGTGTCAGAAGCTTCCCTTGTAGGTCATAAATTTGTAGAGTTGAGAGATTCTGAGCTTCTTCAATTGTTGTGGTCTTTCGTCTCCACTTTGCTTTTGGAAGACTTCTTAGTATCTTCCTCACATTTTCTTCATTGGAAAAATGTTTTCCCAGTGAATCAAGGTTGTTAAAAATGTCTGTGAACCTCTTGAACATATCTCTGATAGACTCGTGTGCATTCATCTGAAACAGCTCATATTTCCTGAGATAGATAATGATCTTGGTTTGCTTCACTTGACTGGTTCCTTCAAAAGTTACCACAAGTTTATCCCAGATTTCTTTGGCAGTAGTGCAGCCTGAAACCCTATTGAATTCATCTGTACTTAAAGCACAATATAAGATGTTAATAGCTTTGTAATTCTTAGAGAATTGCTCTAATTCAGAAGAAGAGAGTAAGTCTTCATATTTGGGAGTTCTAATCCCATCTTTCTCTGTGTAGAAAGTGTGAGGTCCATTTTAAATAATGGTCCAAAGCTCTATATCTTGATCAATGATGAACATTTTCATCAAGGCTTTCCAGTGAGCAAAATTTTCTCCACATAATAGAGGAGATCTGTTAGCAGCTCTTCCCTGTGAGAAACCACCATCACCTGCAGTACTCATGATCACCAGATGCTTAAATATATACAGTGATACCAATTTAAAGTGTGAGTATGCAGGTGGTAATGCAGCTAATATACTCTAGAAGGGGGGGGGGGGTTGAATAGAGTATGCCAACTTTTTGCAAAACTTGCTAGAATGATGAGATCTTGTGAAAAATAGTGAAGTTCAAAGCCGTGAAAACTAGTTCAAGCCTTTTAAACTGATGCAGTTTGTACTAAAGCAAATAAGTCTTTTTCAAGGCCTTGAAAAGAGTTTCAAACCCTTGGAAAACAGACAGTTTTGAGAGCTGCAAGAACTACGAAAAAAGATAAACTGAAAATGCAAGCGACAAGAGATTTATGGAGTTCAGTCCACTTGGACCTACGTCTCTACCTCAGGTATTAGATCCCTGCAGGATCTTCAACTCAATCCTTATAAATCAAAATCTATGCCCTAGATCTCAAGCATAGAGAATTACCTTACTCTGTTACAGCTTGTGGTTTTCCCTAACATATCTAGTACCTGCTCTAGCAAACTAATTAACTAAGAATTCTCTATGTTCACTTTGAACACTCCTTGAGAATGGATATAGAAAAATTACAGAAATGATCTACCAATTAAGCACAATAGAGAAGAACACTTAGTGTGTAGAAACTGCAATGAAATATGCAGTGATCTTCTGTGAATAGATTGGAAGATTGATGAACTTCTTTGATGCTTGTAAATATAGAAATCTTTCTCTTTTTTTTCCCGTTGAGTGTTGTCTCTTGTTGCTTTAGAATTGAGATCTATTCAAACTTTATACAACTCTGAATATCTTCCAAGATTTCAGCAACAAATCTCCTATTTTGTAGGCAAGAGACTTTGACTCTTTGACAATTTTCTCCCGCGGTTAAGTGATCACAATCTTCAGAGATAATGTCGTGATCTTGCATTTGAATAGGTTGAGAAGCTGTGAAGTCATTTAGATCAAACACATAATCATCTTCTTGATTATTTCCTTCCCTGTACAAGTCAGATTAGGAAACAATCTCTGCAAACTTAGGAAATAAAATCTCCTGCAAAAAAATAGTCAAATAGATGATATATGTGTTCAAACGAGTTAGGATGCTTGTCTTTCGTCATCAAATAACGGTAAATCAAGCATATGAAGAATAGAAAGAAAATCAACTCGGTAGAGTTTGCAGAAAACTCCCCCTGAGATTGTTCACACAAGTTAAGCAGTTTCAAGGCTTTGAATCCAGTTTGAAGGCCTTTTCAAGCCTATGAGAACTGATTCAAGGCTTTGAAAGTTGATTCAAGGCCTTGAAATAGTCAGAATATTCCAAGCCTTGCACAACCTGATCTTACAGAAAGGTTCTGGACATGGTAAGAATTTACTTTCTGAATCTTTGTTTAAAAATAAGTCCTGAACTTAGGGGTGGATGGATGGTTATGCATCTTCAAAAATTGCTTACTGTAGCATGATTTCTGAAGAGTTAGTTGATAAAATGGACATTTATTATATGAGAAATCTTAGAAAATCATTTGTTTGGAAGATGTTAAATCCTACTTCTGAAGCATATCGTAGTTAACTAGGTTGTTCTATCAGAATCTTGTGCAAGAGGATGAGGATATTTATGTCTTAACCTCTAGGGTAGCTGGTGTGGATATGATATTGGATCATAAGGTGTTTGAAGGTTTTGGGGATTCATAGGAAGTAAAATTAACACATTATGTGTTGAATTGTGAAGCTAAGATCTTTTTATCCATCATCATGAGGTGTGTTGTCCCTAGAGAATACTCCAAAAAACTGGTAACTGATAGGGTATTGATTCTAATGTATTTGATCTGTCAAGGTTTTGACATTGATCTGCCTAGTGTAATTATGGAGCATATGGTATACTGTGGTACTAGGACAAGGAATCATTCACTTCCCCATGCAAATCTATTGCCACTCTTCTTTTAGCATTAAAAGTGCATGTTAATGATGAGGAGAAGATAACAGGTTGTTTTGGGTTGGTGGATGAGAGTTTTCTCCAAAGGATTGGAGTTGTGCAGACTCGTAAAGGAAGATGGAAGTTCTATTATGAGTTGTCTGCAAGTGAGCTTAAGGACAAGGATTTCATCAAACCCAAGGCTGCAACAACACCAAAAGACTTCAACAAATTTGGATTTTCTCAGATAATTGACAGAGTTGAGAACTTAGAAGATGGAGTGGAGGATTTGAGGTAAGGTCAGTTTGACATTGTCCAATGATTTTGGGAAGTTCAAGGCCTTGATGGTAGGGAAACTAGACTTGATTATCAAGAGTTTGAATCAGGGAAAGGTTCCATATGCTGAGAGTACAAAAAACATCATTGATTTTTACATGGTCATTGGGGAAGCCTTGAAGAAGAAGAAGAAGAAGAAGAAGAAAGTTCCAATTGTTCTTACTTCAAAAGATTTGTTTGAGAAAAGTGATGATGAGGCTAATGGTGAAAGAGTTGGTGAGAAATTTACTGAGGAAGTAGATAAAAAAGTTGGTTATGATACTGCTACTGAAGAGGGTGCTGGTGATGTGAACGCTGAAGATGAGCCTGCAGATGCTGAAGATCAGTCTAATGATGAGGAAGCATCTTGAGATGAGGAAACAGTAGGGGAGGAACAAGAAGAAGCCGAGACTATCAAGGGTAAAGGAAAGGAGAATAGCAAGGCAAAGGAAGGAAAGAATGCAGCCAAGAAGGATGTTGATGCAGAAGACTGAGCTTCAAACCATTGAAAATTTATATCTTCTTTCTATCTATTTTTTTCTTATTCTTCCTCAAAGCCTTAAAATTTGCTTTAAATTAAGTTTTTCTTTTACACAACTCTAAACAAGATCCAACATTTCTCAAACTCTTTTGATGAAAGTCAAAAATGTGGAGAGATTCTGTGCTTAAGTGCAAGGTGATTATGTGTAATAATTTTGGATTTTGGATCCTGTAAGATGATTTTATCTATTATAATAATTTAGTTTTGGGTTCTATTTTTGGAATATGTGTTATGTGATATATGCTATGTGCTGTGATTTTATTTTGTCGCTCCTGTGTATATCTACTGTTTTTAATTGCTATCAAGTTGCAGGACAAATGACAAAGCAAGAATATTTGTTTTGTCTTTCATCTAATGAAAGATTTTTAATTCAAACACCTTGAACTACCAAGGTGTATAAACTAGGGGGAGTTTTATTATAAAGATGATGAAAGATATAAGATTGTTAGTAAGGCTTGTTCAAAGCTCCAAAGCTTTGAAGCTTTCAGTTATTACATTCTTGCTAACAGTGTTTGCTTTGCAGGACTTATACCGGATGGGTAGCCCATGTTAATATTTTGTTAACAAATATTCTTGATTTTTTTATTGTGCTAATAATGCAAGATAAAGATGCAGGTGATATAGCTTAAGAAATACTCAATTGTTGGCCAAAGCTTTGAAAGGCAGCCAAAGCTCCAAAGCTTTGAATGTTGCCTTTGGACTTGTGTTTGTGACATTATGGCTAACAATTTCATATTGCAGGGTGTTAAATCAAGCTGTATGCTTGATCATTGATTTATTCTAAGTTTTTTTACTTGATCTAGATTATCATATTGGTATAGTTATTTATAAATTATACTCAAATATAGCTCTACACATTGGTTTAAATGGTGTGCCAAAAAGGACACTATCTTTATGCTATTTTACCTCTGGATTGTATTTGATCTAGCGATCAAGTTTTGCAGGGATGTTCGTTGGTCAAACCTGCATAACAAAATCAAATCAGCTATTCAAACATAGTTGTTGAAAGAAGCTTTTATGGGTTGAAGATTTGTAGGAAGTATGTTCTTAAAATCTCTCAAGTTATTGCTGAAGTTTGTTATACAAGATTTGAATTTCAAGCAAGGAGAGAGAATGATCAACAGAGAAACTGAAGAGAAAAAATTTGTGGAAGATCATCAATAAAATCTTCACTCATTCAAGGAATCATCATTGCAGAAGACCAATCAATCCAGATCTGAAGAACACTTACAAGCTTAACTGCTTATCTGTTTTCTGTGTTCTTCTTTCCAGTGCATTCACTGTATAATTCATTAGATTTTCATTACCTCACCGACTTTAGCAAGTTAGTTGTTCAAGTGAACAACGGAGGCTCTTATTTTTTCACTAGATTGTAGCTTGAACTAGATAGGTTTGGAACCACAAGCTGTATAAGTGTAAGGTAGTTCACTTAGGCTTGAGATCTTGGGCTGAGTCTTTGATTAATAAGAAATTGTTCAAATCCTGGAGGGATAGTATCCCCCAGGCGGAGAGTATCCCTATTGGTGGCTGAACTTCGTAAAAATCATAGTGTTCATCTCTTTAGAAGTTCTGCTTTTCATTCTGCACAACACAGGGAAGCTCCAAAGCTTTGGTGAATTCTGCTTCAATGCTTTGAAGCTCCATACAGTTTTTTCCTTGTTTCAAACCACTTCAAACATTGTCAAAGCCTTGAGATTACTTCTTAACTTTCCTTTAAAGTTACAAAAGGTCATTGTTAGCAAAAGTTTTCATACTCTATTCAACCCCCTCACCTCTAGAGTATATATATCATGTTTTTAGTCCTGCATTACGCACTTTCAGTTTCTTCACTTGGTCGAACTGGCATCTTCTTCTTCGAAGCACTTGAAATCACACCCAGGGCCGGCTTTAACTTTTTTCTTGCCCCAAGAGGAAAAAAAAATTGGTTCCGTTTATATATATAACTATGAACTTAAATGATAAAATTACATCATAAGTCTATTCATAATCCAACTAGAAATCGCTATTAGACAAGCAACATAAACTAGGTAAGTTTTAAGGCTATAATATGAATCTAACAATATGAGAGCCCAAAGCAAAACTTTCTTGCACAACAACTAACAACCAGGTTTTGAGATCTCGTAACAAAAGAAAAAAAAAAGATATAAATTAAGAGTTTACATCTTCTAAAATAGACATTACATCACGAGAACAGTCAACACCGCCATTCACCTAAAATTTAAAAACATCACAATTAAGTTAAATTTACATCAACATTGAATTTATTATAACAACCAAGAGTGCTATAGCATTAACACGGGACCTCTAAAAAAAGAACTTGTTGGTATACATTCATACAAAAACCCCAAATTGTTACCCACCTGTGGTGAGGATCAGCGCATCAAATTGCAAAACTAAAATCGAATCCTAACAATAAAAACAGCGAATTTAAGTTTATAAATTATCAAAATTGTAAGAAACACACTGGGTAAACCTCTAGACAGAAATTCCGAAATCCCCAAATTATAAATACCCGGAGATTGAATTCCTATTTCCGAAGCGTAGAGATTTCTATGTGATTTGCCCAACGATAATACTGGAGTAGTCGAGAAACTTTGTTGATTGCCTAACGATATGCAATAGATGTCCACAAACCGATTGCAGAGAAATAATTTCGTTTGGACTGTAGCTATAAATCTTGGGATATCAGAGGGTGTATTTAACAAAAGAATCAGTAACGTTTGATTGAAGTTATGGTGATTGATGTTGCTAGAGAATAGGGATCTTCTGTTGAGAGATTTTAGGCAATTTGATAGAGAGACGGGAGAGACAGAGAGGAGAAGAACATATCATTGAGCCACGATATTTGTATCCTGAAATCTTTGGGTTGACCAACGCATTAGAAGGAGATAAGGATATTACATATAAATTAATAACTACATTGCTAAACTACCCTTGAAACTTTTACAAGATGGTGCCCTCCTTACATCTGGTGCCCTAAGCAACGACTTTAATGGCTTACTCTTTGACCCGACCCTGATCACACCCCTTGAGACACCTCGTGATGGGTGCAATCAAGGTAATAAAATTCCTGATGAACCTCCATTAAAACGATGCTAAACCATGGAAACTACGTATGTTGTGCAGAGTCTTTGGTCTAGGCCGATCCACGATTTTCTCAATCTTAAACGGATCTGAATGAACACCATTAGTAGACACTATAAAACCCATAAACTGCAAAAAGGTACTAAGAAAAATCATTCATTCCTGATAATCAACATGTTCTCTTCCTTTAGTGCTTCAAACACAGCTCAAAGATGATCAAAATGGGCAGCCCAAGTTGCACTGTATATAAGAATATCGTCGAAATAAACGACCACAAATTTTTCCATAAAAGACCTTAGAACCTGATGCATAAACCACATGAATGTGCTGGGCACGTTGGACAGCCCATAAGGCATCACCATCCACTTGTTTTGCGTGTTAATAGAGTAGAGGTGTTCCTTACCGTAAATCATGATTTTGTACGTTCTCGTTCGTAACGGGTCTCTGGTACTTAACAATGTCGTTACTAACTTAGAGATACAGAAAAAAAAAACTATGAAATATGATAGTAGCAGAAATCGCTGAAATCTTGACTGAAACCTAGCCCTAGAGAATCATGCAATCCATAAACCAAACCATCAATTAATGAAAATAATATCTCAATCGAAGAAGAAACCCTCAATTGTTGAAAACATAGGTGTGGGAGAAGAGATGTGACAGCTTCTTGTATGGGTTTCTTATTTGATTGTGATATTGATTCTTGAGATCAAGATTGAGACCCAAACCCTAAACTAAGGGAGAGATTCAGAATATCTGTGAGAGAAGAGAGTCGTACTGTGTAGGAGGAAGACGATTCCGAGTTCTTTGTTAGCCCCATACGTCTAGTGGTTAAAGGGTTGCAACACAGGGGTACTTTAGGTATTTAAATATTTAATGTTAGGAATTTAAATACCACTACAACTCATGCGAATTTTAATTAATAATAATAAAGATTGGCCGTGCCTTCATGCACGACCGAAAACAAATAAAAATAAATTAAAAAAATGCAAAAGGATAACAATAAAATTCTTCAAAGTAACTCTCTTTTGTAGAGCTAGGAAGTACTTCATTGAACATATAAGAAAATAGGCTACCATGACATGACTATGAAGGATATATTAGAACTGATATCATAATTAGGAAAGGTTAACAGAGCATATTTTGCAGAAAAGTGAGTAATAATGTTATAACTATTCATAGTAAAAGAACAACTATAGCAAGCAAAATCCTCATTTGAGCTAGAACAATCTGGCAGAATTACATCAATATCCTTAAGATGAGGATTTAAACTTGAATCCAGGGGATAAATTTCCATTTTTCAATGTAGATAAATGTTGACCTTCATGAACCCCATTCTCTGTTCAACTAAAAGTTCCACCTTAGAATCATTGCTTCAAGTACCTGAGGCTTGACATTGCGAACTCAATTTTACTCAATTATACCCATGAACTCACCAGGATTCTTCATAACATTTTTACCCAGGCATGCCTTGTTCTTGTCCAGCACGAAGAAACATGATACGGATCAGCCGTATCTAACGGGTCACCGTATTATCATCTTTAGTGATTATTTAGTATTAGTTGTTAATTATTTATTTTGTGTCGTTAAGTACTTATTTGTTAAATTAAATGTTTATTTAATATTTAGTTGATCGGGCTTGGCCCGTTAGGTCTAGGGTTAGGGTTGGTTTTCTATTTAAATAGTTGTAGTCCTCAGTTATTGAAAGCGAATGCAAAGTTATTTATTTGTTTCGTTCAGTTTATTTCTTTCGTATCGTAATTTTAGTTTACACCGTAGCAATATGTGGCTTCCCCAACAATACTGGTTGTATCATTGGTACCGTCATTGATGAATGGCGGACTTGGGTGGTATCCCTTGCGCCGTTCTCTTTCTAGAAGATCCCGAAGACATCGAAGAACTCTGTCAGGAAGTTAATGCAAAAATTACTTATCTCACCATGGCAGAGTTGGAACACCTCCAAGCGAGGGGTATCTAAACATGACAGATCTGGAAGACGTTAAAGCCAATTAGGGACGTCTCAGAGTGGTGACCACTGAGGAGTTTGATCGCATCCAGGAGTTGATATATGAAGGCCGCTTGCCGGCGCCACCGTTGCAGCACTCAATGCAAGAACAACCGCCAATCAAGCTGCTGTCGCCGGCGCGAGATCTGGAGCAGCAGCAGCAAGAGGCTTCACTCCTAGACTCTGCACCCCCAACCTCGCAGATCCAAGAGTCAGAGCACGGCGTCCTTCGTTCACTGCTGCTTTTGGAGCCGCTGCCCAAAGACGCAATTCCGGCGTCCCAAACCCAGCAGCGACGGGCGACGAATCAGCAACAGGAACCAACGCCACCGCCGCCTTCACCGTCGAACGCAGCCCGCCCCCACCGCTCCCAGGAGACCGTAGGCCACTCCCAAATTCGCTTCTGCCATTGATTCCGGCGGATCAAACATCCGCCCTCCACGCACTACATTCGCCGCCGCCATTGTCTCAACGGCCGTCTCATTTTGTCCCATCGGCCTCCCCGACGTCCGATGACCCCAGCCCCACCACCAGCGACCTCCATCCCGCCACAAACGGCCTTGGCCGCCTCCAATACACCGGCGAGCTTGCCTCCTTCCCGTCATCGCGCCCAGATGCAGAAGGTCGGCTCAGATTAGCCGACGGGCTACAAAAGGCTCATCTTGGGCTCGATAGCCGACACAGGCCACTCGGCTCCGAAACGGCTCGCTTTAGCTGATATTAGGACCACGACTCAGCTTGGGTCCGACTTCCTTTCGGCTCCTTCTGAGCCGAAGGCTCCGCCTTGGCTCCAAGTGAGTCCATCACCTATTTTCAACCTATTTTGGAGCCGTGAAGATATTTTTTTGAGCCACGGGGTCTACCCTAGGGTTTTTCGACCTCCCGAATCCGTTGCCAGCCTCTATTTTTCAATATTTGGCTTCCAAATAGCTGTTCCAAATGTCATCATTCGTCCTTTTGATCCGGGTATACGTAATTATGGACTTGTTGCAGACTTTTTGCATCACCGCCTTGAGGACAAGGTGTTTTTCGAGCACGGGGAAGTTGATACGAAACAGCCGTATCTAACGGGTCACCGCATTATCATCTTTAGTTATTATTTAGTATTAGTTGTTGTGCACGGGAGAATCCTTGGAGGAAGACTCAACGTAGACCAGGAATAGGGGATAAGGAAGACAGGAGAAGTAGAGTTGTGAGTAGGGAGAGAGTAAGACAGTAGTAGCTGTATGAGAGAGACAGAGTTTTGGCAGAGCTTCCGCGTAGTTCAGGTGATTAGTTTTATGTGGTTAACGATCCTATATATATAGTTTGAATATGACTGTTGTAGTGGGTTAATGCACCCATAAATGGCGGCTTAATTACCTTAACCACAACGACACGTTCGTCCGTGTATATAGGGACCGTTACACACTTCGTTCGTGTGCACCGGAACCGTTATGAGGTTGACCAGGTTTATAGAGCTCGTGCCATAAATCTCTCAAAGCAGTTACTAAAGGTCGCGCGCGGGAAGCTTAAAAGAAAGGCAGCTCGATATCTCGTGCGGGAAAACATACTTTGGCGAAGAGGCCACGAGGGCAATCTACTCAGATGTTTAGATAGCCAAGAAGCTCAAGAGGTGATGGATCTGTCTCATCAAGTGGAGCATCAGGGAGGCACGAAGCTATGAAGACAACCCCTCAATGTTGGCTATTTCTGGCCGACAATGGAAGCAGACTGCCACACTAAGGTTAAAAGATGTTAAGAGTGTCAATTCAAGGGCAATCTCGTGCATGTTCCCGCTGTAGATTTACACGCATTGGGAACACCTTGGCCATTCCACACCTAGGCTTTAGACTTTATCGGTCCCATTCGACCAGCCTCGCATGGAAATCAGATCATCTCGACTGCAACGGAGCTATTTACTAAGTGGGTGGAAGCAGTGCCGCTCTAAACAGCAAATGCGCTCGCGGTTGTTAACTTCGTTCAAGAGAACATCATATACCGGTTTGGAATCCCCAATACTATCCTCTCGGATAATGGCACTCCTTTTGTGAATCGCCAGGTGGCTGAGAAACTGGAAGAATACAACATAAGACAAATTTTCTCCACGCCTTATTACCCGAAAGGGAATTGTCAAGCAAAAGCAACAAACAAGACGCTGCTAAGGATTTTGAGTAAGATGGTTGCGGATGATCACAAGAAGTGGGCAAACTCTTTAAATTTGGCTTTATCGGCGTATCGCACTTCGCCGAGGACCCCCGCAGGAGTTTCCCTATTCCTTCGATGTTATGGAGCCAAAGTCTTTGTACCGGCAGAAATAAAAAGTCAACTATGCAAGGATAGCCTTTCACACCTTCTACAAAAATCAAAGTGATCATGATCTGATTCTGTTGGAAAAAAGGGGTGAACAGGCTAAGAGGGCTAACACAAGATCCAAAGAAAGGATTGCTTGCGCATACAACAAAACAGTTCAACACCGAGATTTTGCGGTTGGGGACTTGGTCCTGCGAGCTTCAGATCATTGCATGCGGGAGGTAGCCCAACCAAAATTTGTAGCTAACTGGGAAGGACCAATTGAAGTTAAATAGGTCTTCGACAGCGGTTACTGCACAATCCAGCGACTTCATGGGACGACAACAACTCCAAGCCCAATCAATATGCGATGGATTAAAAAGTATTATCCCTAGCTTATCTCTTTAATTTGATGCCAAAAGTTTGTTGCTTTTGAGTTAAAAGTCTAGTTGCCTCATGTATCCTGCACTACTTCCTCCCATATAAGGAATTTTGTTCTCACACTCCTCCCATATGAGGATGCTCTAATACTAATGACTCTCCCATATGAGAGAACCTTATCAAATTGTTGTCTTGATAATTTTATTTACTTTTTTGTTCATGTTATATAAATATGTCAACTTGTCCAAAGCCTATATGCCGAGATAGCAGCTACAACAAAGAATGATTCCCCGCGATCAAAGGCTATATGCTTAGATAGAAACTATAATAAAATATGATCCTCTGCGATCCAAAGCCTATCTTCCTAGATAGAAACTACAGCAAAATATGATCCCCTGCGATTGAAAGCCTATCGACCTAGATAGCAACTATAATAAAATATGATCCTCCGCGATCCAAAGCCTATCTGCCTAGATAGCAGCTATAACGAAATATGATCTTGAGTGACCCAAAGTCTATCTGCCTTGATAGCAGCAATAAAAACAACGCTCTCGTTTGATTTAAAGCCTATCTGTTTTAGATAGCAAATTATCAAACACTGTTTGGATATAATTGCGATCGAAACACAACTTGTTTCTTCATATAGCAAGTTTTCACGCGAAGTTACAATTTATTGTGGCAGACAAAAACAGCGGATGAAAATGCATATTTTCATAACAGTCAAATATGGCTAACAATTTATCTGTCTAGATAGCAGCTTACAAGCAAAAACTTACATTAAGGAAAACTCCTAATCTAAAGCTTGAATCTACGAGTGCTAAAACTAAGAGACACGGCGCCATCGTCGACGTCCTCGATCAAAACAGAGCTCTTATTCGTATCCATGCCATGGTGAGATGCTAAATGAACTTCATGCCATGAGGGCTACGGACATGAAGAACAAATGGGAGAACAGCTCATGGGGAAGGAAGCTGATTGTGCACAACAGATGAGCACAATCACTCGTTACACCTTGTTTGAAAAAATGGTGGCAAATATTTCTCTGCTGGAGGATCGGCAAAGATGCACACCATTCATTACTCACTAGTAGTTGAACCGGTACAATACCGTGCTTCACCAGAAAGTCACCGAAGACAGTGCCTGCAAACATAATGAAGAAGAAAGAATCTTTGTTCCAACAGGAAACTGTTATGTCAAACCACCTCACGAACGAAGAACGAATAAAAGAAGAACACGAGTATTTTACGTGGTTCGATAGAAAAATATTTGCTAACTACCTCCATGGCGGAAAATCACTCTTTATTCACTTAAGAGGAAGAATTACAATGTTTTTGCATACCTAGTAGAGAGACTACTGTTGGAATAGATGCCCTAGAGGCAATCTAGTTTTGTATGAATTTGTATATGGCTAGAAAATTCATTTATTATTTATTGGATATTTAATATAATGAAGTCCTTAGATTTACAATCATGTTGTTTATCTTAAATATCCCTAGTCAAGTATAATGATTAAATGGGACAATCATCTATAGACTAGTATGGGGTTGGATTGCTATGGAGATATCACGATCCAACACATAGGTGTGCATTACGGAATGTTGCACTGGATTGACCCATCACCGAGAAGGCTACATACATGTTATGTTGAGTCACAAGTGCTTCTCGGGTACAATGGTATTGTCATCCTTAGACTTGAAGTCACTAGATATTCTAGTTGTGGATCATTGTGATGTTGGTAGCGTTAAACGCTACACCGTAACTGGGTAGTTATAAAGGCGTGTACTGGATACAATGAGAAGCAAGCTTTTAGATCGTAGTGGACGTAGAGAGGATTTGCCCCTCCCACATAACGGGAGCAAATATCCTAGGCCACTCGAAGGATAGTGCTTATAGAATGTCTGGCCAGACTCAAATAAATCAATATGGGATATTGATGTTATTTGCACGAATAAGGCTATTCCATGGATCGAGAAACTATGGATTGGATATACGAGTGTGACTTGTATGTCTCGTGTCCAATCCGGATATGGAGGCAAAGGGATGAGACAATTACTTGTACAAGGTTGTCTAGATGACTATTCTATTAGTTGGCTAGAATGGATGTTTTGCTAGAAACCGCTCCATATTAGCAAATAGTTGCTACCAACTAGATAGAACCTATGGGGTCACACGCTATATAGAGTTGTACTAGATTTGGAATTAATTAATTGGATTAATTTATTAGAAGGATCACTTTGCAAACCCTTTCAAACTTAGTAGGGACTAATTTGCAAGGAAGGGACTAAATTAGGACTAGAATAAGTCCTTTAGGCAGTTAACAAGGAGTTGTTGGACTATATAAAGGACCCTCCTTCCTTCCTTCCTCATAACTTATGCTCTTTAGAGATCATAACAAGAGTGGGAGAGAACAAAGGAGAGAGAGAGCAAGCAACAAGCAGCCGACGCCGCCCCTTGCCGCCGCCCCCTCACCCCGTCGGCCAAAAGAGGGCCGAGCCCCTCTTTTGTCTCGTTTTGCGTGATTCCTTCACCCTCCTCTCATTCCGGGATAGCACCAAGGAGTTTGGGAGATCTAGGAGCAACTCTAGGCGTGGATCAACTATAGAGAACGTGACACTATTCGCGTTTGAAGTCATCAAGGAGAACCCAAAGGTGTGTTTATGATTTCTTACCTTCACTATCGTTATGCATCTAGACTTGTGATCCTTGGAGGGTTTTGCATGGTTATTTGTTTGATTATGCTTCCGTTTGCGCGATCCATGAATCAAAACCCTACAGTGGTATCAGAGCCACAGGTCATAGAGCATAAACGTAGTTTATGTGTTACATTCTTGTTGTTTTACACCTTAATTTGTTGTTTATCGCGTAAAACAAGACAAATCAAGCATATGATGCAATTTGTCAATAATTAGATCATAACAAGACCCAATTTTGCATTGGATGCATGAATTGGTGAGTTTGAGAAATTTTAGGATCTTAGATCTAGGGTTTGGGCATCCTTGGGGAAGAAGGAGTTCTCCCAAAACAAGGAAACAACCAAACTTGGGCTCCAAGCAAGGAGGTTGTTTTGGAAACAACCTCCATGAGGAGGTTCGGCCCCCCAGGGGACCGCCCCCTTGCTTGCCGCCCAAGCTTGGCCGCCCTAAGGGGCCGGGCGGCCCTAACCCGTGGGCCTAGCTTGCGGGTTTTGGGCCGGCCCGGCCCTAGGGCCTTATGGTTCACTTTGTTGGGCCCGGGCAATTGGATTGTTGGGCCCATGGACCGTTTTAACCCTAGAAATCCTAAAATCAATTAAAATTGACCAAGCGCGTTAAAATTGGATTTTAACTGTTTATGTGCAAATCGCATGGTGATTGGATATGGCCTTAGGATGTGGTTTGATGTGGATGTTTAATTTTGTGGTTTGGTTTTACGGCCTGCGAGCTGATCAATTAATTGTAATAATTAATTAAGGTTTTTTATGGCCTGCGTGCCATTTTTTTTCTCAACTTGTGAGATTTATTTTATTTAGTATAGATATTAGCTAGTGCTAGATAAAGTAGATTGTTAGCCAAGATTGAAGAAAAGAAGCCCAAAGCCAAAGAAGCCACAAAAGATGGAGCATGGAGCATGGAGCATACAACATGACTATGAAGGATTGATCAAAAGATCAAGACGCATGGAGATGTGTTTGCTTAGGGTTCATAGATAATTCCATTGGCTTGGAATTATCTTAGTCTAGAAAAGGCCATATCCACATCACGTTTAATTTCTGTTTTGTGGTTGTTTATTTATTGTCTTATTATTTGTGTGGTTGGTGTATGGATGATGCATGCAATTAGGATAATAAGATAATTAGACAACCCGGATCTATTATTTGAAGTTGTGCCCAAACTCAAATAGATAGATTAGTTGATATTGATCAACAAAAACAATTAAAATTGAATTAAAAATCCCTCAAAATTCAATATTGTGTTCTTGCCTTCTCGTTATTTAAACACTCATTATCATCATTATTTATCAAGTTCGTGCGTGCCAAAGCATGGCGACTTGGTTCATAATGATGGAATGCGATGGCACGTAACAATGTGCAATTGTTTAGATAAGAGGTTGAACACAACTAGGCCATTAATTTGATTAAGAAACCTAGAGGCAATCAATTGGGATTATCCATATGGATGGATAAATAAGGAGTTATTTGCCCGGTTGAACCAAGAGTTGCATATGGGATGCAATTGGAATTGTTCCTACCTAAAAGTAGTCAAATTATGGGTGACTTGCAAAAGCAAGCTCATATGGAGATGAAAAGATGGATCTTGGCCCACTAGAAAATATAATGATATTTTCCGCATTAATATCTTGAGGGTTATTAATCCGTAGTAAAATAGTGGGAGCTATATTTAATAAACTAGCCATTATTAAATATAGTCAAAATTCACAAATACTAAAACTTGCGTATTTTCCTTTTGTAGAATTCCAAATGGCAAACAACTCATCGAGTTCACAACATTCCCTACGATCTGTCCTTGAGAAGGACAAGCTCTCTGGAACCAACTTTCTTGATTGGTACAGAAACTTGAGAATTGTTCTAAAGCAAGAGAAGAAACTGTACGCAATAGAGGAGCATGTTCCAGAAGGTCCAGAGAACCAGACACCTGTTGCCTTAAAGGCGTATCAAAAGCGTGTTGATGACGCTAATGATGCGGCCTGCCTAATGCTTTGCACCATGACCTCTGAGCTTCAGAAGCAACATGAGAACATGAATGCTGTCGATATGATCGAACATCTAAAGCAGCTCTTCCAAGAGCAGGCGAGGGTAGAGAGGTATGAGGTCTCAAAGGCACTGTTCAAATGTCATCTGGCAGAAGGGAACCCGGTGGGACCCCATGTACTCCGAATGATCGGGTACTTGGAGAATCTCGCCCGGCTTGGGTTCCCGGTCGGCCAAGAGTTGGCAACCGATCTCGTGTTGCAATCGTTGCCCGAGAGTTATGGACAGTTCATTATGAACTATAACATGAACGAGATCGTTAAACCACTGCCAGATTTGCTCAACATGTTGAGGACGGCTGAACAGAGCATCAACAAGGGTAAGGGCAAGGCCATTATGATGGTGCATAAAGGAAAGGGCAAAAAGTTTGCCTCTTCCTCCAAGGGCAAAGGCAAGTCAGTTGCCAAGTCCAAGGAAAAAGCCCTTAAGCCTGTTGGTGGCATTGCCAAGGTCGTGACTAAGGGTGAATGTCACTACTGCAGTCAGCCTGGACACTGGAGGAGGAACTGCCCAAAATATCTGGAGGACAAGAGGCTTGGAATAGTGATTCCACCACCACCAGGTATTTTTGTTGTGGATGTCAATTTAACTGTCTCTACATCATGGGTATTAGATACTGGATGTGGATCTCATATTTGTCGAAATATGCAGGATCTAAAGAGAAGTAAAAGATTGGCTAAAGGGGAGGTAGATCTACGCGTTGGGAATGGAGCAAAGGTTGCTGCGTTGGCCATAGGCGTGTGCGAGCTATCTCTGCCTTCAGGATTAGTTTTAGAATTAAATAATTGCTATTTTGTGCCTGCTATGAGCAGAAACATTATTTCTATTTCTTGTTTGGACAAGGAAGGTTTTATTATTTCAATAAAGAACAATTGTTGTTCCTTTTATTTGAATAATATTCACTATTTTAGTGCGCAATTATTTAATGAACTTTATGTCCTTGATCTAAGCAATCCTGTCTACAACATTAATACCAAGAGGATTAAAATAAATGATTTAAATCCTGCTTATTTATGGCATTGTCGTTTAGGCCACATAAATGAGAAACGTGTATCTAGACTCCATAAGGATGGATTACTAGACTCATTTGATTTAGAATCATATGAGACATGTGAGGCTTGTTTATTGGAAAAAATGACAAAGTCCCCTTTCAATAAGAAAGGTGAGAGGACTAGTGAGCAATTGGCGCTCATACATACCGATGTGTGTGGGCCATTTGCCACGCCTGCCAGGGGTGGTTATGTCTACTTCATTACATTTACTGATGATTACAGTAGATATGGATTTGTGTACCTTATGAGGGCAAAATCCGAATCCTTTGAAGTGTTCAAAGAATTCAAGAATGAAGTAGAGAAGCAACTTGGAAAAAGTATCAAGGCTCTACGATCGGATCGTGGAGGAGAATACTTGAGCCAAGAATTTGACGACTATCTTAGAGAGTGTGGGATCGTGTCCCAACTCACTCCACCCGGAACGCCACAATGGAATGGCGTGTCCGAGAGGAGGAATCGAACCCTATTGGATATGGTTCGATCTATGATGTGTCAAACCGATCTTCCATTATCATTTTGGGGCTACGCTCTATTAAGTGCAGCTTTCACCATTAACCGTGTTCCATCTAAATCAGTCATGAAGACACCATATGAGATGTGGAGTGGGAGGCGTCCCACACTGTCGTTCATGAGGATTTGGGGCTGCGATGTCTATGTAAAACGTTTACAATCTGACAAGCTAGGGCCTAAATCGGATAAGTGTAAATTTGTGGGGTACCCTAAGGAAACTAAGGGATACTACTTCTACAATCCAACCGAAAACAAAGTGTTTGTTGCTCGGACCGGCGTGTTTCTAGAAAGAGAGTTTGTCTCTAAAGAAGCAAGTGGGAGGAATGTAGAACTTGAAGAAGTTCAAGAACCACAAATCACTGAACCAATTATGGAACATGAACAGGAATCACAAGCATTTGTGGGTCCACCTGTTCAGGTAACACAAGAGCTTCGTAGATCTAGTAGAGTGCGCCAGGAACCCGAGAGGTACGGACTTCTCGTGACTGATTCCGGTGACACGATGCTCATAGATGATGAGCCTACTACCTATGAGGAGGCCATGAGTGGCCCAGACTCGCAGAAGTGGCTTGAGGCCATGAGATCCGAGATGGAATCCATGTATACCAACAAAGTATCGACTTTGGTGGAACCACCTGATAGGGCGCGGCCCATAGGGTGCAAGTGGGTCTTCAAGAAGAAGATCGACATGGATGGTAATGTGATTACCTATAAGGGCCGATTGGTGGCTAAAGGATTCAGACAGATTCATGGTACTGACTATGATGAAACCTTTTCACCAGTCGCTATGACCAAATCCATCCGAATCCTACTTGCAATTGCAGCATACTACGACTATGAGATTTGGCAGATGGATGTCAAAACAACATTCCTTTATGGGAATCTCCTCGAGGACGTGTATATGATACAGCCGGAGGGTTTTGAGGTTCCAAAGCAAGCCAACAAAGTCTGTAAACTGCAACGATCCATTTATGGATTGAAGCAAGCTTCTAGGAGATGGGACGTTTTGATGAAGTGGTCAAAGAGTTTGGCTTCATCAGAAACGAAGATGAGTCTTGTGTCTACAAGAAGGTTAGTGGGAGCTCTGTAGCTTTTCTGGTCTTGTATGTGGATGACATACTACTCATTGGAAACGACATTCCCATGCTGCAATCTGTGAAAGATTGGCTAGGAAAGTGTTTCTCAATGAAGGACATAGGGGAAGCAGCCTATATACTCGGTATAAAGATCTATAGAGATAGATCTAAGAGGTTGTTAGGCCTAAGTCAAAGTACATATATTGAAAAGGTGTTGAAACGGTTCAACATGCAAGATTCCAAGAAGGGATTCTTGCCCATGTCACAGGGAATCACTCTTTCGAAGAGTGGTTGTCCTTCCAATGAGATTGAGAAGGAACGCATGAGTAGAATTCCCTATGCCTCGGCCATAGGATCTATCATGTACGCCATGTTATGTACTAGACCAGATGTGTCATATGCCTTGAGTATGACAAGCAGATACCAATCCAATCCGGGTGAGAGTCACTGGATTGCTGTCAATAACATCCTAAAGTACTTGAGAAGAACTAAGGATGCTTTCTTGATGTTTGGCGGTGAGGAAGAGTTGCGTGTAAGGGGTTACACTGATGCAAGCTTCCAAACCGATAGAGATGACTTTAGATCACAGTCGGGATATGTGTTTTGCCTGAATGGAGCAGCGGTGAGCTGGAAGAGTTCCAAGCAAGAGACGGTAGCTGATTCTACAACAGAGGCTGAGTACATTGGTGCAAATGGCGCAGCAAAGGAGGCTGTTTGGATCAGAAAGTTTGTTCCTGAACTTGGTGTGGTCCCTAGCATTGCGGATCCAGTGGATTTGTTCTGTGACAACACTGGGGCGATCGCGCAATCAAAGGAACCCAGATCGCACCAGAAGTCCAAGCACGTGCTCAGGAAGTTTCATCTGATTCGAGATATTATCGATAGAGGAGACGTTCGGATATGCAAGATTCCTACAGATGATAATCTGTCAGACCCGCTTACAAAGCCTCTCACGCAGTGGAAGCATGAAGGGCACACTAGGAGTATGGGCATACGAGATGCGCCAGATTGTCTCTAGTGCAAGTGGGAGACTGTTGGAATAGATGCCCTAGAGGCAATCTAGTTTAGTATGAATTTGTATATGGCTAGAAAATTCATTTATTATTTATTGGATATTTTATATAATGAAGTCATTAGATTTACAATTGTGTTGTTTATCTTAAATATCCCTAGTCAAGTATAATGATTAAATGGGACAATCATCTATAGACTAGTATGGGGTTGGATTGATATGGAGATATCACGATCCAACACATAGGTGTGCATTACGGAATGTTGCACTGGATTGACCCATCACCGAGAAGGCTACATACATGTTATGTTGAGTCACAAGTGCTTCTCGGGTACAATGGTATTGTCATCCTTAGACTTGAAGTCACTAGATATTCTAGTTGTGGATCATTGTGATCTTGGTAGCGTTAAACGCTACACCGTAACTGGGTAGTTATAAAGGCGTGTACTGGATACAATGAGAAGCAAGCTTATAGATCGTAGTGGACGTAGAGAGGATTTGCCCCTCCCACATAACGGGAGCAAATATCCTAGGCCACTCGAAGGATAGTGCTTATAGAATGTCTCGCCAGACTCAAATAAATCAATATGGGATATTGATGTTATTTGCACGAATAAGGCTATTCCATGGATCGAGAAACTATGGATTGGATATACGAGTGTGACTTGTATGTCTCGTGTCCAATCCGGATATGGAGGCAAAGGGATGAGACAATTACTTGTACAAGGTTGTCTAGATGACTATTCTATTAGTTGGCTAGAATGGATGTTTTGCTAGAAACCGCTCCATATTAGCAAATAGTTGCTACCAACTAGATAGAACCTATGGGGTCACACGCTATATAGAGTTGTACTAGATTTGGAATTAATTAATTGGATTAATTTATTAGAAGGATCACTTTGCAAACCCTTTCAAACTTAGTAGGGACTAATTTGCAAGGAAGGGACTAAATTGAATTCTAGTAGGACTAGAATAAGTCCTTTAGGCAGTTAACAAGGAGTTGTTGGACTATATAAAGGACCCTCCTTCCTTCCTTCCTCATAACTTATGCTCTTTAGAGATCATAACAAGAGTGGGAGAGAACAAAGGAGAGAGAGAGCAAGCAACAAGGAGCCGACGCCGCCCCTTGCCGCCGCCCCCTCACCCCGTCGGCCAAAAGAGGGCCGAGCCCCTCTTTTTGTCTCGTTTTGCGTGATTCCTTCACCCTCCTCTCATTCCGGGCTAGCACCAAGGAGTTTGGGAGATCTAGGAGCAACTCTAGGCGTGGATCAACTATAGAGAACGTGACACTATTCGCGTTTGAAGTCATCAAGGAGAACCCAAAGGTGTGTTTATGATTTCTTACCTTCACTATCGTTATGCATCTAGACTTGTGATCCTTGGAGGGTTTTGCATGGTTATTTGTTTGATTATGCTTCCGTTTGCGCGATCCATGAATCAAAACCCTACAACTACTAGCTTCTTTATATAGTACCATAGAGGAAACCCACAGGCCAAAGGTTTCCAAAACCAAATTGGAAACAAACTTGCTGCCCATAAGTTTCCATCTTTGATATGGAAACAATTCCTAACAATTGCTACCTAGTTATTCCACCGTCATTGACTAATTCAACACATTCAAGGCACCTCCTCAACAAATCTCCACCTTGACATGAATTCTCTTGTCAACAGCAGCTGGTCCTCTTCTCGTAAACAAAGCTACGTCTTCTCCGCTCCCAATTGTATCTCGTCACAGAGACTCACTCGACCCCCACCGGGTCCGACATGGCCCCTAAGGGCCTCACTGGCTCAAGATGTTGAGCAATTCCTGACAGTGCTGGAACTTGCTCTCCGGAACTGGCTTGGTGAACATATCCGCGGGGTTGTCAGCAGTCCCCACCTTCATCACCTTGATCCTGCTCTCGTTTCTCAGAAAATGATACCTGACGTCGATATGCTTGGTCCTTTCATGATGAACCTGGTCATTAGTCAAGCAAATCGCACTCAAGCTATCACAGTAGACTATCGCCTGATCTTGAAGTAGCCCTAGATCATTGACCATTCCCTTAAGCCAAATTGCCTCCTTTGCTGCTTCCGTTAGAGCCATATACACCGCCTCCGTGGTGGACAAAGTCACCGTCGGCTGTAGCGTCGCCTTCCAACTCACAACAGATGCTCCCAGAGAAAATACGTAGCCTGTCATTGATCTTCTACTGTCAATATCCCCTGCATAGTCCGCATCCGAGAAACCAGCTACCAAGATGTTTTCATGTGACCCATAGCATAGGCCAATGTCTGACGTACCCTTAATGTAATAACCCATACATTTATCCGGGGTAATTTGATAATTGGAGACGAGATAATTCAGTTTTAAGATCCCAGAAGTGATTTGAGAAATTTTAAGGTGTTTAAAATCTTTATTCGTTAAGAAACTCGCGTGAAAAATTTGGAGCTAAATAATATTGAGTTGTGTCAAAACAAAATTTGGTAAATTTCCGTGTTTTTATGATTGAGAAATTCGGATAAAATATTAGAAAATGTCGGATCAATATTCGTAAAGTAAACACGCGAGTATTTTCTATAATATAGTCTTGATCGCGGGTACAACCACCGCGAGGTTGGGCGTGTGTGCTAAACTAGATCACATTATCTCTTGGTGTGCCACCCACACCTTAGTTTTCTCACAATGCTTATCATCTTCAATTTCTTCATCTTGTTCGGCAAGATTTTTGCCTTCATCTTGCTTGGCAAGATTTTTCCACCGCCACCATCCTCAACATCATCCCCCTACTTTTTGTCACCTATAAAACCAACTCACTCTCTCCCTCTCTTATCACAGTCACCCTCATCATCACCATCTTCACCCTCATCTTCTTCCTCCTCTCAGTCCGCCAACGCCACCGCCTTCAAGCTCTCCATCACCACCACCTCTCAAATCTCTGTTTCCTCACCATATCTCTCTTTCTCACACTCTGCTCTCGAAAGAACAGAGCACTGCAGCAGCAGCAAACAGCAGGTGAGGAAACCCATCTGCCGCCACCACAACTGCCGTCGTTACCGATGGGAACAACAACCCGAACCATCACCACTTCTATGTTCTTATCCCGTTCTCCTATTCTCTCTATCTATCTCTGTGAGTTGAAAACAGAGAGCATCAGCAGCAGCTAGCAGCGGCCAAAGGCCGCCACCATCACCCCCGCTGCCATCGTCGGGGAAGAAGACCCGAACCCCCCAACTTCTCTGTTTCTTCTCCTTTTCTCGATCTATTAACCTCTCCCTATCTAATTCAAACCCAGAAAATAAAGAAGCCACACCAAATAACGGAGGAAGCTCACAGCCGCTACCTCTGACGCCGAAGCTCCATAGCTTCCGGCGAGACTTTGACCCAATCAAATCAGGGCCACCCACCCCCTGTTACCTATTCCCCTAGCATCTATGACATCCGACCAAGCTCCTGGAACCCTTGGCCAAGGCTAAGACCCAACGGAAACTGCCCGTCAAGTTCCCTCTCCGCCGAAGCTTTCGGCCTCTCAACCCGCTTCAATTCTTGGCCGTTTTTGGCGTTTATCTGGTCGAGTAAGTCCTAAATCACCTCCTCAGTTGTTCTTGGTGATCAAAATCATATTTTTATCAGCTGAATTCGTGTTTTGATCGGAGAATTTAATGATGCATCGTGGGTGCTCATCTTGGGGGTCAATTTGTACTTTTCAAAAACTGGTTGGTTATAATTGTCCCTTACTGAAATTGTTGGGGAGATGGGTAGATTTCTATAACCTATATTTATAATTGTCTTAAAGCTATTTAACCATATTTGCTAAGTTGCTTTTTCAATTACTACAAGAATAAAATAATTGTTTTAGTAAATAAAACATGTGTTTTAGTAATCGATGGCGAAAAATCATTTTCTTGGAAAATACTTTAAATAGAAATATTTGTGAAAATATAAATACTAAATGTCCCATTTGTTTAAATAAATAGTAAGTTTGAAATAGTACTTATCAATATTTACTAGCAAAAATTGAATATTGTTTCGCTAGCTAAATATATCTTTACGAATATAGAAAATATTATATGAAACATCACTTGTCTAATTTGATAATATTTTGAAAAATATTTCGCTTAATATCAAGTTGTTTCTATATAAGAGCATATGACTTATTGACAGGTCTTTTAGACTTTATTGGGGGTATTGTGAGAGTTAAATCTAGTAATCGTACTAGCCAAACATCCGTATAGGGTTAGTACATTCAGTTATTTTGAAATATTGTCATTGGGACCAAAGTATTGTAATCTGTAGGCGACCAATTCGTAACGATGATTGTGAACATCCGTAGGAGCATGTATGTGCTAATTGCTGAGGATCAAGGTGAGTTATATGCTTAGCCTAGCTAGCCTAGCTTCATTCGTGTCATTATATGATTTTAATACTTGTCTCAAAACGTGTTTTGTGCTTCACATGCTATATTTGAGTTTGACTACATTTCAAAATAATTCTTTGAAACTTTCACGCAAAGATAATCCGTTCGTAATGCAAAGTGGAAATATTCGCTTGTACCAGAACCAGTTATATTGGGTGATGATTCCCTGGGCTTAGTCCCTAAAGATATATTCGGGTTAGATCCCCGGAGTTACTTATATTGGGTGATGATTCCCTGGGCTTAGTCTCTAAAGATATATTCGGGTAAGATCCCCGAAGTTACTTTTATGGGTTTAGATCCCTTGGGTTTTATCCATAAAATGCGGGACTTCCCGTGCCCCGGCTCTACGCCTTATTGGCTAGGGTCCAGCAGCTAGATAACACTCCTTTGATTGACGGTCTTAGGAGGGTGTTTCAACACTTAAGGTCTAGTATGTCTGCCGTGGTCACTGGTCTACCCTGGTACAGCGAAATGATAAGAAATGGACGTTAGTGTATTGGAAACGTGCAACGAATCATAATTTCGATAAATGGATTTGTTTCTAGGACGTTCTTAAATGATTATTTCTGCTGCAATCTCTGATAATGTTTTACTCGTACTCTGTTACTGTTTTACTTAACTCGTGAATCATCAATTATTTCATCTTCCTTGTTTTACACGCTAAGGTGTATCTCACTCAGCATTTCAAGCTGATTTTGGAAACTGCGGTTCTTGTTTTCCTTCCCACCGCAGGCCTAGGAGTTGGATTGTAAGATAGAAGGGGCGCGAGACTCATCTAGAGTATGGATGTCACCAGTAGACTATCTAATAAATGTTGATAAGTTTTGTGTGATAGTTTTGTGTAATAGTAGCAACTAGTGTGTAATATTCTAAGTTTGGTGTTTAATAATATGAATAAAGTGTTGTGAAATGTATTGCTTTTGATCTTCGCCGCTTCTATTAAGTATCGCCCTCCCGGTCTTGTCACAAGCCGGATAAGGGGGTTGTTGCAGGTGGTATCAGAGCAGTTCGTTCCAACACGGGATTAAAACCTGTAGGGTAACCTAAAATGAACTTAGGGAAAGAAAAAATACGGAAACGCATGTATTTGGGGAGTTATGGTTTACTTCCTCTTACATGATAAGTTGCTGCTTGTTTGCTGATTTATCCTATTTCGTTTTTGGGGGCCCTAGTTTTGTTCCTAACATAGAGTTGTCCTTTCTATGAGTGGATTCATTCATGGGTATCTTTATGAGATACATTGGCCGCTATTATATATGCACTGGTTGTGACATGTTCCTTAAAGACTTGAGCAAGTGGACGGTTCACGTTGATGATTGTTAATGTGTGTTACATGTCCCAGTGTTTCCTGCTAGGAACCAAGAACAGACCGGGCTAACAACCCTTGTACCGTACCTCATAGTAGGTCCTTCTATTGATAGCTTGTTAAGCATTATAGCGTTAATAGAAACTCTAGGACATGAAACCCTGGTTCTGACTCGAGCTTCGAGGACGAAAGCTCATTCTAAGGGGGGGAGGATGTAATACCCCGTACATTTATCAGGGGTAATTTGGTAATTGGAGACGAGATAATTCAGTTTTAAGATCCCAGAAGTGATTTGAGAAATTTAAAGGTGTTTAAAATCTTTATTCGTTAAGAAACTCGCGTGAAAATTTTGGAGCTAAATAGTATTGAGTTGTGACAAAACAAAATTTGGTAAATTTTCGTGTTTTTATGATTGAGAAATTCGGATAAAATATTAGAAAATGTCGGATCAATATTCGTAAAGTAAACACGAGTATTTTCTATAATATAGTCTTGATCGCGGGTACAACCACCGCGAGGTTGGGCGTGTGTGCTACACTAGATCACATTATCTCTTGGTGTGCCACCCACACCTTAGTTTTCTCACAATGCTTATCATCTTCAATTTCTTCATCTTGTTCGGCAAGATTTTTGCCTTCATCTTGCTTGGCAAGATTATTCCACCGCTACCATCCTCAACATCATCCCCCTACTTTTTGTCACCTATAAAACAACTCACCCTCTCCCTCTCTTATCACAGTCACCCTCATCATCATCATCTTCACCCTCATCTTCTTCTTCCTCTCAGTCCGCCAACGCCACCGCCTTCAAGCTCTCCATCACCACCACCTCTCAACTCTCTGTTTCCTCACCATCTCTCTCTTTCTCACACTCTATTCTGGAAAGAACAGAGCACTACAGCAGCAGCAAACAGCAGGTGAGGAAACCCAGCTTCCGCCACCACCACTGTCGTCATTATCGACGGGAACAACAACCCGAACCATCACCACCTCTCTGTTCTTATCCCGTTCTCCTCTTCTCTCTCTCTCTCTCTGTGAGTTGAAAACAGAGAGCATCAGCAGCAGCTAGCAGCAGCCAAAGGCCGCCACCATCACCGCCGCTGCCGTCGTCGGGGAAGAAGACCCGAACCCCCCAACTTCTCTGTTTCTTCTCCTTTTCTCGATCTCTTAACCTCTCCCTATCTAATTCGAACCCTGAAAAGAAAGAAGCCACACCAAACAACGGAGGAAGCTCACAGCCTCCACCTCCGACGCCGAAGCTCCATAGCTTCCGGTGAGACTTTGGCCCAATCAAATCAGGGCCACCCACCCCCTGTTACCTATTCCCCTAGCATCTGTGACATCCGACCTAGCTCCTGGAACCCTCAACCAAGGCCAAGACCCAACGGAAACTGCCCGTTGAGTTCCCTCTCGGCCGAAGCTTTCGGCCTCTCGACCCGCTTCAATTCTTGGCCGTTTTTGGTGTTTATCGGGTCGGGTAAGTCCTAAATAACCTCCTCAGTTGTTCTTGGTGATCAAAATCGTATTTTTATCAGCTGAATTCGTGTTTTCATCGGATAATTTAATGATGCATCGTGGGTGCTCATCTTGGGGGTCAATTTGTACTTTTCAGAAACTGGTGGGTTATAATTGTACCTTACTGAAACTGTTGGGGAGATGGGTAGATTTCTATAACCTATATTTATAATTGTTTTAAAGCTATTTAATTATATTTGCTAAGTTGCTTTTTCAATTACTACAAGAATAAAATAATTGTTTTAGTAAATAAAACATGTGTTTTAGTAATCGATGGTGAAAAATCATTTTCTTGGAAAATACTTTAAATAGAAATATTTGTGAAAATATAAATACTAAATGTCCCATTTGTTTAAATAAATAGTAAGTTTGAAATAGTACTTATCAATATTTACTAGCAAAAATTGAATATTGTTTCCCTAGCTAAATAAATCTCTACGAATATAGAAAATATTATATGAAACATCACTCGTCTAATTTGATAATATTTTGATAAATATTTCACTTAATATCAAGTTGTTTCCATATAAGAGCATATGACTTATAGACAGGTCTTTTAGACTTTATTGGGGGTATTGTGAGAGTTAAATATAGTAATCGTACTAGCCAAACATCCATATAGGGTTAGTACATTCAGTTATATGGAAATATTGTCATTGTGACCAAAGTATTGTAATCTGTAGGCGACCGATTCGTAACGATGATTGTGAACATCCGTAGGAGCATGTATGTTCTAATTGATGAGGATCAAGGTGAGTTATATGCTTAGCCTAGCTAGCCTAGCTTCATTCGTGTCATTATATGATTTTAATACTTGTCTCAAAACGTGTTTTGTGCTTCACATGCTATATTTGAGTTTGACTACATTTCAAAATAATTCTTTGAAACTGTCACGCAAAGATAATCCGTTCGTAATGCAAAGTGGAAATATTCACTTGTACCGGAACCAGTTATATTCGGTGATGATTCCCTGGGCTTAGTCCCTAAAGATATATTCAGGTTAGATACCCGGAGTTACTTATATTGGGTAATGATTCCCTTGTCTTAGTCCCTAAAGATATAATCGGGTTAGATCCCCGAAGTTTCTTTTGTGGGTTTAGATCCCTTGGGTTTTATCCCTAAAATGTGGGACTTTGCGTGCCCCGGCTCTACGCCTTATTGGCTAGGGTCCAGCATCTAGATAACACTCCTTTGATTGACGGTCTTAGGAGGGTGTTGCAACACTTAAGGTCTAGTATGTCTGCCGTGGTCACTGGTCTACCCTGGTACAGCGAAATGATAAGAAATGGACGTCTGTGTTTTGGAAACGTGCAACGAATCATAATATCGATAAATGGATTTGTTTCTGGGACGTTCTTAAATGATTATTTCTGCTGCAATCTCTGATAATGTTTTACTCGTACTATGTTACTGTTTTACTTAACTCGTGAATCATAAATTATTTCATCTTCCTTGTTTTACAAGCTAAGGTGTATCTCACTCAGCATTTCAAGCTGATTTTGGAAATTGCGGTTCTTTTTTTTCTTCCCACCGCAGCCCTAGGAGCTGGATTGTAAGATAGAAGGGGCGCGAGACTCATCTAGAGTATGGACGTCACCAATAGACTATCTAATAAATGTAGATAAGTTTTGTGAGATAGTTTTGTGTAATAGTAGCAACTAGTGTGTAATATTCTAAGTTTGGTGTTTAATAATATGAATAACGTGTTGTGAAATGTATTGCTTTTGATCTCCGCCGCTTCTATTAAGCATCGCCCTCCCGGTCTTGTCACGAGCCGGATAAGGGGGTTGTTGCACTTAAGGTACCTGAATATCCGCTTCACCGCCTGCCAATGGTCCCTACCCCGATGAGCCATAAAACGACTAACCACGCTAACTGCGAATGCTATGTCCAATCGAGTGCAGACCATAGCATACATGAGACTTCCACCTGCGCTAGCATATGGAACCTTGGACATGTACTCCTTCTTCTCCTCGGTCTGAACGGTGTACATTCCTAGCTTGCTGTTAGTTGCCATAGGAGTATCTATAGCTTTAGCTGATAACATCCCGAATCTTGCCAAGATCTTCTTGATGTATCCGTGCTGTGATAGGAAAAGCTTCTTCTTCTTCATATCTCTATAGATCTCAACTCCCAATATCTTCCGAGCAGCTCCCAGATCCTTCATCTCAAATTCCGCGCTAAGGGACCTCTTCAGTTCTCTGATGTCCTTGATATCCCGAGTTGCAATCGGAATATCATCCACATACAAAACTAGGTAAATACGTGATCCACCATGCAACTCTTTGTGATACATGCAGCAATCATACTCGCACTTGTGGTAACCAATCTTTAACATGAAGCTGTCAAACCTCTTGTACCATTGCCTCGGTGACTTCTTAAGTCCGTAGAGAGATCTCTTCAACTTGCACACATGGTTCTCTCTTCCGGAAACTTGGAACCCTTCCGGTTGGCTCATGTATATCTCCTCTTCCAACTCTCCGTGCAGGAAAGCTGTCTTGACATCCAATTGCTCAAGTTCTAGGTCGTGGTGTGCCACCATTGCTAGTATCACCCGGTAGAAGTATGTCTGACCACCGGTGAGAAGATCTCGTTGTAGTCAACACCCTCTTTCTGACTGAACCATCTTGCAACTAGCCTTGCCTTATACTTGATGCCCTCTCCAGATGCAGTTCCTTCCTTTCTTCTGAAAACCCACTTGCAGCTGACTATCTTCCATCCCGCTGGCAATTTAACAAGCTCCCAAGTCGAGCTCTTGCTAAGAGACTCCATCTCTTCTCACATCGCGACAATCCATTGTGCTGACTCAGAACTAGATATAGTGGCCTTGTAGGAGGATGGCTTGTCCTCTACCTCTTCCGCTACCTGTAATGCATATCCCACCATACCATCATCTCTGTATCTCGCCGGAGGCTTGATGACTCTTCGTGGTCTTCCTTCATTAATACTTTGATGAACCGGTTCCTTTGGTGTAGACTCATCCTCACTCTCAGACTCTTCTGCTTCTTCGTCTTCTGCTCCTGGCAGCGGTGTAGGGATTTCGGAATCCTTAGGATCAGTAGGATCCGACTCTCCCTCCACCTTCTTATTTGCATCTCCAAGCTCCACTTCCACGGAGTTCTTCAACAAATGAGTCTCATCAAAGACTACACTTCTGCTAAGTATAATCTTGTTGTCTGCCCATATCTTGTATCCCTTCACACCTGTTCCGAAACCCATGAATACTCCTTCTTAGCTCTTAGTTCTAGTTTGCCATCATCAACGTGATAATAGGCAACACAACCAAAAACTCTCAAATCCGAGTAATCCACTGCATTACCGGACCAGATTTCCATAGGAATCTTGTATCCCATACCTGTGTGTGGGCTCCGATTTATGAGATAGCATGCCCTGGAAACTGCTTCTCCCCAGAAACCTCTAGAAAGACCTGCATTCGAAAGCATGCACCTTGCTTTTGCTAAAAGTGTCTGATTCATTCTCTCGGCTACACCGTTCTGCTGCGGTGTGTGCCGAACGGTGCGATGGCGTGCTATTCCCTGATCCTTGCAGAATCCATCAAACTCTGATGAACAGAACTCTAAGCCGTTGTCTTTGCGCAACCTCTTCACCTTCTTTCCCACCTAATTCTCTACTAGTGTCTTCCACACCTTGAATCTTGCGAAGGCTTCACTCTTGTGCTTCATCACGAATATCCAAGTCATCCTGGAGTAGTCGTCTATGATGCTTCGAAAATACCTGTACACTCCAATCGCCTCGACTCGAGATGGACCCCAGCAATCCGAATGGATATAATCAAGATTACCATTCGTTCTATGAACCGCCTTAGGGAACTTGCTACGCTGTAGCTTCCCATACACGCAGTGCTCACAAAACCCTAGGCTCTTGGGCGCATGCCCGGTGAGATAGCCTTTCTTGTTAAGTTCCTCCATTCCACGTTCACTCATATGACCGAGCCTCATATGCCACAGCTTAGTTAGATCAGCTTCCTTAATCTGAGCTGAGACAACCCCAGCAGAACGTGTGATCGTCGAACCTTGCAACATGTACAAAGTCCCATTCTTGACTCCCCTGAGAATCACCTTAGAACCCTTGAAAACGTGTAGATATCCACCTTTACCTTTGAAACTGTATCCCTTGCTGTCGAGTAGGCTCAAGGAGATAAGATTCTTCTTAATAAGTGGTACATGTCTGACCTGCTCCAAGGTACATAACTTCCCTTCATTCGTCTTCAATCTAACTGAGCCGCTCCCAATCACCTTACAGACGGCTCCGTTTTCCATGTAAACAGACCCTCCATCAGTTTGGTTGTACGTCGAGAATAGCTCCCTGTAAGAGAAAATATGATAGTAAGCTCCGGAATCAAGGACCCACGCATCCTGAGAGTGTGTGACAACATCCACCATTAGAACGTAATCATCCTTAGACGAGTTACCTTGTTCTGCTACGGCTGCGGATCCATTCTGCCCCTGTTGACCTCGTTTCGGGCGATCTCTCTTCCAGTGCCCCTTTACCTTGCAAAAGGCACAGGCATCCTTGGGTAACTTAGAACCTGAGAACTGCTTCTTCTTGTTCTTATTACCCTTCTTGCTTCCTCCCGTTGCCATCAGTCCGGAAGCATGGTCCTCTGTACCTATGCGTGCACCCTTATGGCGCAGTTCCCTAGCATGGAGCGCCGATTTGACCTCCTCTAGGGATAAGTCGTCCTTGTTCATAATGAACGACTGCACGAATTTCTCATATGATGGAGGTAACGAGATCAATAATAAAAGTGCAGCATCCTCATCCTCCACCTTCTCGCCAATATTACGCAAATCTAACAGAATTGTGTTCAATTGATCAAGATGGTCCTTGAGAGCCATACCTTCGAGCATCCGCAGGGTGACGAGCATTTGCTTTAGCATCAATTTTCTAGTGAGACTCTTCGTCATGTAGAGACTCTCAAACTTGAGCCAGAGCTTCGCTGCTTCCTTCTGATCTGCGATCTCGATGATCACGTCATCCGATAAGCACAGCATAATCGTTGCGTGTGCCTTCTCCTCCATCGCCTTGAACTCCGCTGATGCAACATTCATGCCTCCCTTTTCCGCGGTCAAAGGTGCCCACAAGCCTTGTGATTTGAGCAAAGCTTCCATCTTTATCTTCCACAGACTGAAGTTGTTCCCTCCTGTGAACCTGTCGATCTTCAACATCGATCCGGACATCGTTTCTTGGTGGATCTTGAACTCTAGTAGCGTGCTCCACCTAGATCGCAAAACCCTAGCTTTGATTTCACCAAGTTGTGAAACCCTAGCTTTGCTCCGCCTTGATCTTGATCTTGAAACATCGTCAACCTTGGATCTGATACCCGTTTTTTATGTCAAACCACCTCACGAACGAAGAACGAATAAAAGAAGAACACGAGTATTTTACGTGGTTCGCTAGCAAAATTATTGCTAACTACCTCCACGGCGGAAAAGCACTCTTTATTCACTTAAGAGGAACAATTACAATGTTTTTGCATACCCAGTAGAGAGACTAATAGCTTCTTTATATAGTACCCTAGAGGAAACCCACAGGCCAAAGGTTTCCAAAACCAAATTGGAAACAAACTTGCTTCCCATAAGTTTCCATCTTTGATATGGAAACAATTCCTAACAATTGCTACCTCATTATTCCACCGCCTTTGACTAATTCAACACATTCAAGGCACCTCCTCAACACAAACTTTACGCAATCGATCTTCAAAAGGATCAGGGGGATCACAGGACTTTCCGAAGAATTTCTTGGGGAGCTATTTCTAGCACAAGGCACAAACTCAGGTTTCAAAGCCCAGACCTGATATGAATCAACAAAGGTCAAGGGCCGATACCGTCAGTCGTAAGGACTAACGGGAAGCAACATTTTGATAAAGAACCAAATAGCAAGAAGGAAGGTTTATATAGACTTCAGAAGGGACTCTTTAGTTTCCTGGCTGAGTCAGCAACACCTCGGAAATGGGTGAGAATTAGTTACCTACGCCTCAAAGACGGGTAAGAATCAATTACCCTACTAAAGGCTACGACGATGGAGTAGCACACCCTATTTAATGATGCAAGGTCATGATAAATATGGGCCCACTGCAGGGTAATCATGCTTATCTAATAAATTAATAGCGCAATAATCAAGGAAATTACGTCAAAATATGATGTCACAGTTAATAAAGCATCAAAGCGTGACTACAAAATCCTCAGGAGAGCAAAAGTTAACATAGAATTCCTAGTGTTTGAAAAAAAATAGGAGGGAAGCATTAGCATTACAATATGCGCAACAGTCAAAATAAATCCTTAATTAGAGAGTATTCTGGTGATAACAGGAGCGACGTTTATTTAGCTTGGTTAACCTCTTGTTATAGCTTTTCATAGAGTGCCTTCATCGCGTGGAAGAGATTGGCAGCTTCTTCAGCCTTCTTCTTTTGCTCCTCCAATTTCCTCTTTTCAAACGCGAGGTTGCGGTAGCCATACTTCAGCATTGCAGATGTGAGGATTTGGGTAACCCTGTTGAAGAGGAATCCAAAGTCCAACCTGCCTTGAGCTTTAACTTGGCGTCTCTTGCATGTATCATAGAGCGATCGCGCATTATCAGTTGACATGGTAGCAGGGGTTGTCGTGGATAATTGTTCCAAAATCCAGATTGCTTTAGTCAAGAAAAATCTCCTGTGAAAGGGATCCAACTCTAGAGCTCTCGCAAATGACCACGGATATGAAAGGCGCATCCTTATGAGCCAATCCGCATCAGGTTGCCTCATTCCTAATGAAATGATAAGTTTAGGAAAATTGCTAACAAAAACATAGAGTATGACATATGGCAACACTATAGTATACCTATTCCTTCAATGATTTCGTGTAAAGAAGGAACGCGCATAACAGGGAACGCTAAAGCATCTCCTCGCTGCATTGCCTGCCTGTCGGCTTGAACCTCGTGTTCATTGTAGTTAGCAGGAATAGCACAAGTAGTGACAGGTGCGATGGCAGCTCCCGCCTGCGAACCCCAAAAACTCCATGCGGTGGGAACCTGGGAAAGATCCATCTCAGCAGAAGGGATAGCAGGACTTGGTTGAAGTCCTGGAGCATTGACAGCAGCAGCAGGACCTGAAGAAATGGGTGGAATATTAACACCACCAACTTCAGCAACATTTTTGATAGTGGGAGGACCGCCACTGCCACCGCCAACTGCGATCCCTGCTAGGACGCCCACATTCGTGTGCGATGGCTGCAAGATGCCTTGAGGAGTTTCTGCTTGCCCAAGGACTTCTTCATCCATGAGAGGTTCTTGTTGCTCAGAAGCATCCATTGAAACATCAACATTTTCATGCCATGTTATGTCTTCCATGACCTGTTCATTTCCATGAACTTCAGCTCCAACATCCTCCGCTTCCATCTCCTCGATTACGCCAATTTCTCCTACATTCTCAACTTCAGCATCTCTCTCTCTCATTCCAGTGTCGAGTTCGACATCATCAGACACCTCAGTAACATCTTACAGAGGCTCTCATTTATCTTCAGCAACCGCCAGATGTTTCTCTATATGCGAACTTTGTTCTGGAACATCCGACATGGGAAGCTGACTTCTCCGCTCCAACATGTTCTCATCAGAGTCGCCAACACCAGCCTCATCAATGACCCCTCTCGCAGCTGGCACATTAGCGGTAGTGCCCTGTGCGACGACAACATCACTTGCAGGGGCAGCAGGGTCAACATTAGCAGGTTCATTTGAAGCAGCACCACCTGCAAGACAAAATTGAAAAAAAAAACATGTTGAGGTAACCCGTGTTATGAATTATGTCTTATATTAATCGGTTAGATCAAAATCGAGCACCTCCACACTTATGTGGGATCGCAGCTCCAACATCATACCTTATAGATGCGACACCATATCCTACAGAGGTGTCTTCATTTATCACATCTTTAAGATGAGCTTGACCTGATGGTGCGAAGAAACTCGTTATAATAGGGGAATGAGTTGTCAAGCTTGGTTTACAAAAATTGTTCAAATGTTTACCTGAGGGTTCGCCACATTTGCTTACTAACCATCGGCGAATATCATCTTTTGATAAGCCGTGATTTTTAACCATCCTCTTGATAAGTCACAGCAAGGTTAAAAATTATACCTTCCTCATTGCCTACGATTTCCTCAATGTCTTCCTGAGCACGTTCCAAAGCGGCCACACTCATGCAACAAGCATGCTGTTCTTCCAGACTTTTTCTCTTCGTGATCTCAATGTCATCTTCCTCGCGCTTTCTCCTTCTCTCTTCTGCCTCAGCAGCAATTCTTTTAGACTCAGCGATCATAGCTTCGTCTATAGGCTCGCTAGACGCATCTGAGCGAGACCCCTTTGTCTTCCTCTTTTCTTTGGCCAAAAGGCCACTGATGGTCTCTGTATCATCATCTACGAAAAAATGGGTAGTTAGCAACACTATTGCAGAAGTCATGATTTAAAGAAGATAAGTTCATTTGAGTTACCTTCTGAACTTTCTTCTCCTATCTACTCTCTTTCTTCTTCCTCTCTTTCGTCTTCCGCTCTTTCCTCCTCTCCACTTTCTTCTTCTCCTTCTTCTTCCCTTCCTTCTTCCTCAGCTTCTTCTTTCTGATCAAATGGGATGAACTTCTCAACCGCGAGATCTTTCTGTGTCTTCCCGTGCATGAGACCCTTGCCTTTACCCTTGGAAACGGGGGACTTCGCAGGCGACGAAGCTGGAGCTTCTTTGGAAGGCAAAGAAATCACAATTCCCTTCTGTTTTTGCTATTTAGCTTTCAGAGCAACCTCTTCGTCCACCTCAGCATCGTTGTCTATCAGGGAGCGAGCAAATACGTCCATCTCCTCGCATATTCGAGCCTCCACCTTGGAAGCCAATTCCATTTCCCGAAGGATTTCCTTCTTTTGCCTCTTTGCTTTAACAATAGAATTGACCAATGATGGGCAACGGTCCCCGGATGCGAATCTCCTCAAGCAGCACTAAAAAATAAAATCTTATGTAAGTCAACATTTTAAAGAGAGAAGTCCTTCAAGGTTGAAGGAGAATTGTTTACCTTGGCAAAATCTTCGCTGTACTGGATCACACGTACAACTCCGCCCCTAACAGCAGTCATCTTTTCCTCAAGAATCGTGAATGGGCACAAATGATTATCAGCGTCGAGTAGGGAATAGAATCCGCACTTCGAGTCATCTAAACTACAATTCTGACGAAGCGGGAAAGGATTCCTTCTGATCGCAAGAGCCTTACTGAGGCGGGAAGGCGGAGATGAATCAAACCTTGTTTGTTAAGCGTTCCAATAAGCAATCCAGTTCCTGGTAGGGCGGCCTACACGTTCCCCCGAAGGTTGGGTGAAAGGCAAGTAGTGTAGCAAGATAGATTTTCATTTCCTTGTCAGCAATCGCTTGTAGAAATCTCTGATCGCTGACCTAGGCGAAATAGAAGGCGCCACTGCGTCAAAACCAAACTGGGGTGAGACGCGAGTCGGGTCAACATCGACTGTGATACGCTCATACTTGGAAGTTATTTCAGGGGCATTTTCGGCAAGGGCATGCAGTGAACCTCTTAGGCACCAGCAGAGGAATTCCCTTTAGCAATCATTCCCCCTGAGGAGAGTATCTTCGGAAAGGGAGCCATCTTTACCAGGGTACAGCCTCGGGAATAATCGCACATTCTCAATGCGAGTTGTGTAGGGCCTGGCTGTAAATTTTGTCCGATCGTCGCAGACCAAACTCCATGAACACTTAGGAGGGTTGGTCCTGTACCATCGGGCATCTCTCCCACTGCGGTATGCATTCTTCGCACCCGTAACATTGCACGAATTGGGTCTCGAAGGGACAGGAGCATAAGACGGACACCTTTCAAAAACCCACATGGTAAGAAACGAAATGTTGACAAAATTCAACACATCAAGACGCCCGCGCGACTCCTCAATTGCAACCACAAGCTGGTCTAACCGATGATACAGGGTTCCTAGCACTAGAGGCCCAAGTGCGACCTTCTGGCCAAGAGCCAACTGATAGCAAGGGACAAGACATGATAAAAGACTCCGTCATGAGGATGATCGTTGTGCACAAGAGAATCCGGCAGAGAGGACTTCGTATACACCAAAGGCAGAGGATTGGAAGTGGCACAGGAAGTGTTGGGTTCTGTGTAGGGAGAGAGTAAGGCAGTAGAAATGTCTGAGAGAGAGACAGGGGTTTGGCAGAGCTTCCGCGTATGTCCGGTGTGTTCTCCTTTGTATGGAAAGGTTAACGTCCTATATATAACATAGAATGTGACCGTTGTAGTGTTGTTAATGCGCCCATCAATGGCGGCTTAATTAGCTTAACCACAACGGCACGTTCGTCCGCGTTTATAGGGACCGTTACAGCACGTTATGCGCGAATACCGGAACCGTTATGGGGTTGACCGGGTTTGACCGGATTGACCGGGTTTATGGAGCTTGTGCCATAAATCTCTCAAAAGCAGTTACTAAAGGTCGCGTGCGGGCTTGGCTCGCACGCGACAGGACTCACTCTAGCCTCCAAACCATTAAGTCCCTACAAGTCCCGTGCGGTGGTATGCGAGGGCCCTGTCTCGCAGCCCCCACGTGGATCAGCGCGGCTGGTGATCCAGTGTGTGTGGAGCACAATATGGTGTGCTAGACGAATTGCCACGTGGCCAAGATCTGTCTGCTCAGAAAGCACTATCTACATTAGCCCCCTTTCTGCGCGTGAAGACTCATAGCCGGATAGGCTTCCATGCGCAGGAACCAACGTACGCGTCGCCACCACGCACCAATTCAAATGTATGCAGGCTCAGCCCCCGTGCGTGCCATTATGACCTAAACCACTAGAGTCGTGCCGCCTGGCCTTTAGGGTTTTGGGCGTGACGTCACCTTGTCCTGTGATTGCGCGATTCGACGGTGACGGTTGCGATTCGACTACTGAAAGGACGCAACCCTTCATTGTTTTTGGATAAATACTCTGTACTCTCCATTGTTGCAAAGCATCACTTCTTTCTCGTAAAGTGTATGATACCCGGAAGCCTTCAAGAGCAGATTCAGATAATCAATCACCAGTTCTCTCTTGTCAATCGGCTTCTTCAATTGTGTTTATCCAAGCAAGCTTTACCAAAACAAGGTTGGCCTTGTTCAATTGTGTTTAATATACTGATATATGCTTTGAACTGCATTGGATCTGTAAACCCATAACATATTATCCACTGAAAACCATGAAGAAGCTCTCGATCTTTGAATCCCATTTTAATTCCCAAGATGATAAGGATCTTGAATGTAGGGTTTCTGAAATCCCTGATAATGCAAACGATTCCAATCTCTAATTTTGAAGATTGCCACTGGACTGTTCATCTTTCTTCCAATAGATCCTCGTATGCTTTGAACTGAATC
Source organism: Linanthus parryae (assembly GCA_023055425.1). NCBI lineage: Eukaryota > Viridiplantae > Streptophyta > Magnoliopsida > Ericales > Polemoniaceae > Linanthus > Linanthus parryae. Next base: position 102,395,914 of record JALGPY010000002.1, read on the forward strand.
TTGAAATTCAAACTAAAGTGTGCATATTTCTCCCCCCTTTTTTCTTGATTTTCCGCAGAAATGGCAAAGACAAAAGGAACCAAACCCATTAAGGAGGTCGAAGAAATACCTTATCTTCCTCGGGCTTTATGGTGCAAAGCCCCCTATCTGGGTGGTAAAGACTTCTACCATGCTAGGGTTAAGGCAAAGAAACTGCCAATCCCTGTCCCTGGTGAAGGATTGCAAACGTTAACCCCTCCAGTTAACTCGGCCCTGCTCGAATTGATCGATTCCGAAGATGTGGTTCGATTGGGAGTCGAAAATGGGTATTTCCGCACACTGCGATTTCCACTCAAGCGTTTGTTCAGAAATTGGACTACATGTATGAGTGGATTGACCATGTACTGACCCATCATGCCATGACTTTAAACGATGCTGGCATATACTTCGCAGTTCGTGCTATGAAGGGTGCTGTCGTGAAGCTGGACCAGTCCATGCTTCTAAACCTTCTTTCTCGTTACTCGCCTGCGACTCACACATTCCATTTCGCTGAGTTCGAGGCTGCTACCACGCTCGAAGATGTGCACATGCTGTACGATCTGTCTCCCGTGGGCGAGGTGGATCCTTTGAGTCCCTTGAGAACTGATGCGGAGATCGCTTTGTACAAGCAGATGGAAGAGTGCTTGTCAGAAGTGAAGAAAATTTCCACTCGGTGGACTACTACAGAATTCCTTCCTGACTGGCAGTTGGTCGACACATCTGCGAAGAACACTTGGAACAAGTGGGTGCAATACGTTTTCCGTGATTATGCGAACAGAAGCATCACCAAGAAGCTTCTGAACCAAAACCCGAAGGCTAAGAACTATGTGAATGGCAAGGGTTATCACTTGACCCTATGCGCCTTCCTCTGTGCCTGGTTGTCGAGGTACTTAATCGATGGTCACCCGCATGATGGGTTCTTCTACCATGTTTCTGCCTCTTGCTGTGAAATTGGCCCTTTGTTAGAAAGTTGCACTTGGACCCTTAGTCTTGGGCACGCTGTACCACAGGTTGGATCAGCTAGTCGTGGCAATGAAGGAGTCGCGTGTTCGCCTTGACGTACTGACTTATATTAACATTGCCTTCTTGACAAAGTGGGTCTTCGAGCGATGGCCCTCTTATGCCCCAGTCGCTTCTAAGCCCAGCAAATGGTGTCCCCCAGGTGCGGAGGAGGAGCGTAATAGCTGCAAGAGTGCGAGGTGGTTTGGGACTAACTTTCCCAAGTGCGTTTGGAGCCTGATATGCGACAATCGGGAAGAGTTTATAGCCAGGCCTTATGCCATGCGCGTTGAGAATGTGCGATGGTTCCCAAAACTGTATCCCTCCAAGGCTGTTGCTTTCTCAGGAGAGCTCCTTTTCGAGGGCGGGGAGCATTTCCACGAGCGCTATCGCGAATTCTTTTGCTGGTGTCTGAGAGGTTCCCTTCCTGCTCTTGCAGAGCATGTTCGTGAGCTCGCACCTAGGTATGAGAGGATTACCGTGGATGTCGATCCCACTCGCGTTTCTCCCCAGTTCGGCTTTGATGTAGTGGCACCATCAATCTGGCCGCAGTATATCATCAGAGGCTGCTACAAGCGGTTATTGTCTAGGGATTGTAAAACAATCTTGATGAGAAATCTTCCCTTCGAGCAACCTCCAGGTAACCGCGAAGGTGGCTATTCGAGAAACTGGATCGCTTACTGGAACGACCAGAATACAAGGTTTGAGACGCAGTCAGTCCCTCAGCCAAGCAGAGCTCCTGTGATCAAAAGTAATTCTTTCCCTTTTCGTCCCAATTGTAGCCTGGACGAGTCTGAATATGGTTGCTATTCGTTGCTGGATCGCGAGAATCACCTGTGTCCCTCCATCATTCTTGATGAAAAGATAGCCGCAGTTAGGAGAGGTGATTCGCATGTCATCAGATACAGCGAAACTTTCGCTAAGGTAAGCAATTTCTCTTGCATGTGCTAAATTTTCTTATTCCAATATGTCAAAAGCTTCATGCTTCACTTTCTGCTGCAGTGCCATGTGAGGAGGTTTGCATCTGGTGAGCGCTCCAAATCGCTGGTAACCACCATTGTTACTGCAAGAAGGCAAGGTCAACCAGTTCGGCTGGCATCGAAGATGGATCCCGCGGTTGAGACCAAAATTCGCGAGATCATGAATGCTTTTGCTGATTAGCTGATAGACAATACTCCAGCCTGGTCTCCTTCCAGGAATGATCCATCTCCTCCAGCGACTGCTGCTCCGAGAGCGAAAAGGCCCAGACAAAGAGGAATCAAAATCTCTTCCCCGAGGAGCGCTCCAAATTCCCCTCCTGCGAGATCCCTTACTGCCAGGGATAAAGGTAAAGGTCGCATGACCAGTAAAGCGCGGAAGGAGATTGCGGTGGAGACCTTTGTTCCGTTTGGCCAGGAGGAAGAAGAGGAGAGAAGGGAGACAAGAGAAGGAGATGAAGAAGAGGAAAGAATTGAAGATTTCAGAGATAGAGAGAGAGACGATATACAAGAGGAAGAATCAGGAGGTATCTCAATCGTACTTCTCTTATTATTATCTTAACTCTTCGCAATTTTGTTTGAACGAATTTTTTCTTCGCAGATGATTACAATGAGACCATCAGTGGCCTTCTGGCCAAGAAGCAGAAGAGGGGTTCTCATTCTGGTGTTTCCGACGAAACCATAGGCGAGGACATCCTTGCCGAGTCCAGGAGAACAGCTGCGGAGGCTGCTGAAAGAAGAAGAAAGCGAGAAGAAGAGGAACTCGAACGCGTGAAGCAAAGGAGCCTAAAAGAACAACACGTCGACGACCTAGTGCGTCCAACTGATGAGGAAGATGTGCTTCCAGAAGAGGTGGCTCCTCAAATTGAAGAGGAGGATGCGGTTCCAGAAGAAAATGCGGCAACTCTAGAGTAAGCCCAAGCAGACTTTGAAGAAATCGCTGGCGGTAATGAAGGTGAGATTTTTAATCTCGCGGTAACTTACCGAGATGTTATTGTCGGTGCGCTGAAGCACGGTGTGTCAAAAGCTGACATTCGCCGTTGGCTAGTAGACAAGTGCGGTGAACCTTCAGGTAATCATTTGAGCAACATGTGTGAACTAGGCTTAGCAACCCAAACATAGTCATGACTGGTTTCTTCGTGCCCCAGGTCACGCTCACCTTAAATACATGCTTAATGAAGATACATTAATAGTGCAAGGTTCCACGTCCTTAGCATATGACGAGGATGCTGCGATCCCACCTTCGCGTGGAGGTGCTCGTTCTTAGCTTACCAAAGATAATAAAATATTATAAAATACAAGTTACCTCACATCATCGTATTTTATATCGCAGGCAACGCTGATGAAGCCATGTTGGGACAAAGGAGTCAACCTTCTGCATCCTATGTCCCGGTGCCGATTCTCATACTGAGAAGCCCGTCCCAGTTGCTGAATATGCGGGAGAGCCCTTCGAGGACATCATTGAACTTTCTGATGATGCCGAAGCTGACACCGTGTTGATGGAGGAAGATGCCCATGTTGGTGCTGAGGAAACAGGAACGAACGCTGCTGACGCTACCGCACCTGAAGGCATCCCTAATCAAGCTGCAAATTATGCTGCTGCCATGCCTCCTGCAATGACTGAGCCTGCGACACCTCTTCCTGCGTGGAACCTTTGGGGTTCCCAGGTCGGGGCTGCAATCGCACCTGGTGCGGCTCATACTCTTCCCCCCAACTATGAGGAGTTAGAGCTCGCAGCTGATAGAAGGGAAATGGAGCGAGGACAGTCTTCAGCTACCCCCGCAATGCGCATTTCTTCTCTGCGCGAGATCCTTGAAGGAACTGGTATGTCATGATTATTGTTCGCATCTTGCATTCTTCATTTGCAAGTTCGATAGTCTAACTTGGTTTAACATTGCTTTAGGGTTGAAGCAAGCTGACGTGGACTGGCTAGTTCAGATGCGCCTCTCCTACCCCCAATCATTTGCGAGGTCTCTGGAGATAGGTCCCTTCGACAGGAGGCTGCATCTGACTGAAGCCATCTGGATTTTGGAGCAGCTGTCCGCGGCCACACCTGCGACCATTTCTCCTCAGAGCGCGGAATTGCTTTTTGGCATGTGCCAGAACCTTCTCGCCAAAGTTCAAGGCAAGCTGGGCTTTGGGTTTCTTATCAAAAGAGTCACCCTGATTCGCACGGCCGTGACTTTGAAACGCGGCTACCATAACCTAGCAGCTGAGGAGCAGAAGGTGGAGCAGCAAAGGCAAAAGGTTGAAGAGGCTGTGAAGCTCTTTCATGAGATGAACGCCAAATGCGAGCAATTGAAGCATGAAGTGGAGCAAGTGGACAATCTGAGGCCGTCAGTTTACTCCTAATGACTCCTTGATCAAGGGCTTGTTTTGAAAAGTATCAAATAAGTAGCAAATCTGTTCTCAGAAAAATGCTAAAACATTACTGTAATGTTTCTAGGGTTTTCTCCCCCCCCCCCCTTTTTTTCAAAAAAAAAATTGAATGCCTGTTTTGCCCTTCCCGGGATTTGCTCCAATATCTCTGTGCATATCAATTATGACGTCAGCTATTGATATTCTGCCTTGACTGTCGCGCTAATTGCTCATTAGATAAGCACACTTTCCTTGGGAAGTCCATCCGTATCATGACCATCCGTCATTAATTAGGATACGCAACCGAATCGTCGTAGCCTTTAGTAGGGTAATTGATTGTTACCTCTTTTCAAGGCGTAAGTGATTGATCCTTACCCTCTTTTCAAGTTCTGCTGACTCATCTGGGCAACTGAAGAGTCTCCACAAGGTCTATATAAACCCTGCCTTTTGCTATTTGGGTTCTTCATCCCACAATGTGGCTTGCCGTGAGTCCGTACGACTGCTGGCTCCAACGCTTGTTTTTCGTTGATTCATGGCAGCTTCAAGTTGTGAAACCTGAGTTTGTGCTTTGTGCCATAGAAATAGTTTCCAAGATCTGCTTCACAAAGCGTATTGATCTTTATAATTATCATAAAGAAGATGCAGAGAATACCTCATGTTTGCTCGAAGAATTTTCTTCGTCTATTATGCTTGCAGGTCATGTTTCCGGCCGCCTCCCGGCGAGGTGCAGCGCCGTACTGACCTTGCTACTGACTCGTAATGAACGGCGGATTTCTCCTCCAGCATGCCCGGAGGTTGATCATTCGCCACCACGTTCGTGAGCTCAGGGTGGTAAGCCATTGCGCTCGTCTCCGTGGACAAGGAGCCTCTTGCCCGAGGAATGACTGCTTCCATGTCTTGCACAGCCGCATACGCCGAAACAGGTGGTTCCTCAGGCACGTATCTTGGGTGTATGACCAAAGAATGGCCTTGTCAGATCCTGGGATCTTGAAAATAGCGTCGCATAGGTCTTGTAGACATGGCGAGCTGCGGGCTGTTCCTTTCGCAGGAACACCCTACTTGCTAGAGATCTTTGGTCGCAGATCTTTGTATCGCATAGCTTCTTCTAGGACCGTTAGGTCGATCCTTTTCCAGTTAGGATTTCCCCGATGTGTAACTTCCGCTTGTAAGTTACTATTTAGATGCATTGTAAGCCATGTAACTAGCTTTGTTTTGAGCCTTTCGCTTGTAAGCTGTTATCTAGACAGATAAATTGTAAGTCGTTTTGACTCATAATGATAAATTGCCTTGTATGATTTGGTGTTTTCATTACAAGAAATTACAATTTTCGCATGCGTGTTGGCAAGTTTCGCCTTCTGTAGTGATGTATTCACACTTTGCATTGTTGCTATGATTGGCCATCTGTCGAATAGATTCGCAGATATGTTTTTAGATCGTTCGTGATCATATTTGCGCAGCTTTGCTACCTTGGCAGATAGGCTTGAGATTTACTTTAGGTTAGACCAAAGTACGAGCGTTATCTCTGCAGATAGGCTTCTGTAGATTACTTAAGATCATTTTGCATAATGCTGCTATCATGGCAGATAGACTTAAGAATCATTTGGAGATCGCATTTGTATAGTGGTAGATAGTATTCGCATGAGCTGCTATCGTGGTAGATAGGCTTTGAAGATTACTGCGAGATTTTATTCGCATAGGCTGCTATCATGGCAGATAGGCTTTTGAAAGATCACTTAAGATCGTATTCGCATGAGCTGCTATCGTGGCAGATAGGCTTAAAAGATCACTTAAGATCGTATTCACATAGGCTGCTATCGTGGCAGATAGGCTTTTGAAAGATCACCTAAGATCGTATTCGCATGAGCTGCTATCGTGGCAGATAGGCTTAAAAGATCACTTAAGATCGTATTCGCATGATCTGCTATCGTGGCAGATAGGCTTAAAAGATCACTTAAGATCATATTCGCATGGGCTGCTATCGTGGCAGATAGGCTAAAAATATCAGTTAAGATCATATTCGCATAGGTTGCTATCACGGCGGATAGTCTTTTGCTAATGGAAATAATGGAATAAACAGAGCAATAAAGACAATTGAAAGCATAAAGTTCTTCTCATTTGGGAGAAGTCTTTTATTATGAAATACTCTCATATGGGAGAGATAAGATTACAATTCCCTCATATGGGAGAGAAAATGCACGAGTGTTAGCATTACAGTGCATGAAGCAGACGTTGTAATCTAACGCATGTAAGGAGAGAAGTTAAGGATAATACTTCTTAATCCAGCGCATGTTGACTGATCTTGGGGTTGAGTTTGTTCCATGTAACCTCTGTATGCTGCAGTAGCCACTGTCAAAGACTTCTCTGACTTCAAAGGGTCCTTCCCAATTAGCTGCAAATTTAGGGTGAGCTGCCTCCCGCATGCAATGGTGAGACGCGCGCAAGACTAAATCTCCAACTGCGAAATCTCGACGTTGGACTGTTTTGTTGTACGCACGAGCGATCCTTTCTTGGTACCGTTTGTTAGTCCTTTTAGCTTGCTCCCGCTTTTCTTCTTGCAAGACTAAGTCATGATCGCGTTGCTTGTCATATAATGCATGAAAAGCCAACCTTGCAGAGTTAATCTTTACTTCCGCAGGTACCACAGCTTCAGCTCCATAGCATAAAAGAAATGGCGAGGCCCCTGTGGGCGTCCTTGGAGAAGTCCGATAAGCCCACAGTGCTATGTTCAAAGAATCAGCCCATTTCTTGTGGTCACCTGCGACCATCTTGCTCAAAATTCTCAATAACGTCTTGTTGGTTGCTTCTGCTTGCCCATTCCCCTTCGGGTAGTATGGAGTGGAGCATATCTGCCTGATGTTGTACTCTGCTAGCTTTGCAGCCACCTAGCGATTGACAAAAGGAGTGCCATTATCCGAAAGGATGGTTTATTGAATGAAATGGACCACAGCCAGCGCATTTGCTGTCTTCAGTTGTATTGCTTCTACCCACTTGGTGAACAACTCGGTCGCGGTGAGAATAAAATGATTCCCGTGCGAAGTCGGTCGAATGGGACCAATGAAATCCAGAGCCCATGTGTGAAACGGCCATGGTGTTCCCAACGCGTGTAGATCTACGGCATGAGCGTGCACTAGGTTACCCTTGAATTGACACTCCTGGCAGCGTCTTACTTTGGTGCGGCAATCGGCCTCCATAGTGGGCCAGAAGTATCCAATTGAGAGGAGCTGTCTGCATAATTTCGCACCTCCCTGATGTTCCACCTGATGAGAAAGGTTCATCACTTCTTGTGCTTCCTTGCTGTCTAGACATCGCAGCAAGTTACCTTCATGGCCCCTTCGCCAAAGCAGATTTTCTTGCACCACATATCGGGCTTCTTTTCTCTTTAGTCTCTCGGCCTCTTTTCTCGACTCCGGCGCAATACCCTGATTGAGAAAATCAAAGAGTGGTTTCCTCCAATCCGCATCATCGCCGGCCAGAGCAATTAACAGAGAGTCCTTGATTAGTGCGCAACTCTCGCAATTTCCTTGAATCAATGCTGCGGCCGTTGACATGTCCGGCCAGTGAATGCCATGCCTCTGGGCTTTCCGATAGATTGACACCTCACTTTCCCCGCAAGTATGTTGGTGAATCTTTTCTAACACCAGTTGTCCCTCTTGATCGGAGACGCATCGCATGAGTATTCTGCCAGGGCCCTTGTAGTAAAGAGTGTTGTCATGTATGCAATAACCCTTTGTGGATGCCCAATTCTCGCTGCTCGTGCCTTCTGCGATGGCCCGTAAGATTGACTTTCTCCAGTCCGCATCGTCCATGCATTCATCGTCGCACGCGTCTTCTGTCAACGCCGAGGATGTTCGTACTTGAATCAAGATTCTCGCGGGACATTTTTCTGTACTGACCTTGGATCCCAAGGTAGCTAAAGCGTCAGCATGCCTATTGTCTGCTCGAGGCTTATGCTCGTATCTAACGTCGCAGAACTGTTGCACCAATTTCTGTACCAAGGTCCGGTAGGGCAATAAGTTTATCTCATTCAAACCATACTCGCCCAAGGCTTGTTTGACAATTAGCTTGGAGTCCCCCATAATAGTCAGATTGCTCACTTCCAAGGCCTTTGCAGCGCGAAGACATGCGATACGAGCCTCATACTCTGCTTCATTGTTGGTGACTGCGAAGTCAAGCTTTGCGGACATCTGTATGACCTCTCCATCCGGTTTAGTTAAGACTATTCGGATGCCTCCACCTTTCATTGTTGACGAGCCATCGAAGTGGAGCGTCCAGTAGGGCAGCTCAACTGCGTAGATTTCAGGTCCCTCCAATTCTTCTTCAATCACGGGCTCATGACTATTATCCGGGAATTGCGCTAGCAAATTTGCTACCGCTTGCGATTTGATCGCCCGCGGCCGATCGCATGTGATGTCATATTGGGAAATGGTCATATACCACTTTTCTAATCTTCCCCCAGGAGCGGTGTGAGTCAGAAGATACCGTATGGGATCGCTCTTTGTGACCACCACCACTTTGTGCGAAGCAAAATAGTATCTCAACTTCTCTATTACAAAGAATAAAGCAAGGCAATGACGTTCGATGTCCGTGTACCTTGATTCCGCGGGCTGCACGATGCGAGAGATGTAGTAGATGGGCCTTTCTTGACCCTCATACTCCTGATCTAGGAGAGCTACTATAGACCTCCTTATTGACGTTAGATACAACAAGAGTGGTGATCCGAGCTGAGGTGCGATCATTAGTTTTGAAGATGTCAGCAGCTCCTTTAGTTTCCCGAACGCAGCTTCGAGCTCTGCAGTCCAGTTGTATACAGCATCTTTCTTGAGAAGATCACTGAAACAGAAGGTGATTTCGGCGATCGCTGGGATGAACCTTCGCAGATAGGATAGCTTTCCCAAGAAGGTTTTCAAGGCACTCAGGTTATGCGGCGGAGTCATGCCAGTGATGGATGATACTTTCGCAAGATCAGGTTCGATTCCTTGACGATGTACCACACATCCCAATAACTTCCCTGATGTTACTCCGAATGCGCACTTCATGGGGTTCATCTTTAATTGAAAGCGTATGCATCTGTTGAACACTTTTCGCAAATCCGCCAGATGGTCTGCCTCCTCCTTGGGTTTGAAAACTAGATCATCCACATAGAATTCCACTTCCTTGTGCATCATGTCGTGGAACAGGGCCATCATTGCCCGCTGGTAAGTCGCACCTGCGTTTTTGAGGCCAAAAGGCATCACCGTATAGTTGAATACTCCCACTGGGGTGATGAATGCGGTTTTCCGTGCGTCTTCGGGGTCCATCTTGATCTGATTGTACCCGCTGAAGCCGTTCATGAAGCTGAACATGCGATGACCCGCGGTTGAATCGATAAGCAATCAATGTTGGGGAGCGGAAAATCGTCCTTAGGGCAGAAACGATTGAGATCCCGGAAATCCACGCAAATGCGAAGCTTCCCATTTTTCTTTACCACGGGCACAATGTTAGCCAACCATGTGGGATGGTGATTTGGCTCTATGAATTTGGCATTCAGAAGTTTGAAAACTTCTTGCTTGATCTTAACGTTGAGCTCCGGTCTAAAGCTTCTCGTGCTCTGCTTTACCGGTTTGGATCCTGGAATCACATCCAATCGATAAATGGTGATGCTCGTGTCCAGGCCGGGCATTTCATCATACTCCCATGCGAATACGTCCTTGTACTTAGTCAAGAGCTGTAACAATCTTTCCTCCTCATCGCTTGTGAGGTCCGCACTTAGAAAGACTGGCCTCTTCTTTTCTTCGCTCGGGCTTAGGAATACCTCCTTCAGCTCCTGCTTTTGTGGTCTGTGTTTGTCTTCCATGCATTCGGGTGCTTCTTTGAGTTTCTCTTCTAGAGTGCTTGGCATTGGTTTGTTTGTCTCCGAAACCTGCTCAATTTGTTTGATTTGCTCAGGGATATCCCCATGCCCGCGTGAGGACACCCCCGCGCACCTTCATATGCGATAGCATTTCTTCCCGTTGGCGTAGAAACTCTCTATCTCCTTGCCTTCAGGATCATGTTTTGCTATTCTTTTCAGAGTGTACACGTTCTTTCGCTGGTAGGCAATCCGCGGCGCCTCTTCTAGCGTGGGCAGCTTTTCCTTGGCATCTTCTCTTGTCACCATCACTCCCGCAGGTGACTGATCTTGTATATCCTCCCATCGGGGCAAAGGAGTGGGGTTGAATGGTCCCGGCGTTTGCTCATCTGCCATCTCAGTGAACCACACCGCCTCACTGAGATGGGCTTCATCCATGTTGAATGGATTTGTCGAAGCTGGTATCTCGACTATTCTTTCATTCCAAATGGCTTTCATCACTTGGTGAGCTGTTGAAGGGACGCCATCAAAGCGATGAATCCAAGCTCGGCCTATGATCATGTGATACGTTCTGTTCGCATCTATGACATAGAATTTTTCAGAGCACTTGATTTTGCCGATCTGGAGACCCAGGCGGATCCATCCTATCGTCATTCTGGAGTCGCTTCCGAATCCCATCAGTGGGGATGGACGTTTGACAATCTTGTGCTCTGGAATTCCCGCTAGCTTCAGGGTACGGAACGAAACAACGTTAACTGCTGCTCCTCCGTCAACGAACGCTCTTTTGAACTCAACGCCATTGATGATAGCTGTCACGTACAGAGGCCTCTTGTGGCTCGCCTCCGTCTTCTTGTCGCTTGCGGAAAAGGTTATGACCTTTTCTGTAGAGCGAGACGCCCTAACAACTTTCCCATTGGAGACTACGAGATCCTCCTCATAGTCTTCTGCTATCCTCAAGATCTCCTTTGTCATCTCCGTCCGGCATTTTCCTGCGAAATTCATCTCGTCGAAGAACCTGCTGAACCCGTGCGATCCCTTCATCCGGTCGGCACGTTCGTCCTCCGTGTCTATGTTGTATTCCTCATCATCATGGATCTCGGCAATGATGGGTAGACCATCCTCTGCGACCTCTTCAAGATCCACAATCGAGATCATAGCGACCACTTTGCCTTTGGATTCTTGCTCCGCATGGGCAGGGAGTGGATTGTTGCGCACATCCTGCCTTTGATCACTAACGATCAGTTCGCCATTCTTCATCTTTTGGCTAAACACGATTCTGAGCTTCTTGCAGTCTGTCGTCAGATGCATAACCTTTCCGTGATATTCGCGCCACTTCGGGTCCCTCACCATCTCCCTGGAGGGTGCCTTTTCGAGTGGCGGTAGGACACCGTCCTTACGCCATTGTCTGCAAAGGTCGCTTGCTTCTTCCACCGAACATGGCAGAGGTGGTGCATCAAAGTTCACTATCTTCGACTGCTTTTGGGGTGAGACCGTATTCACTTGAGCCTCGCGTCCCCTCTTGTAGATGAATCTTCCAATTTTGAAAGTAGTACCGCCCGAGGATCTCTCAGGGGCGTTCCTCTTTTTCTGCCTCTCCACTATAGGCTCGATATTCTTCGTGCATTCGATTAACTTCGAAAACGTAGACGTCTTCAGGTTGATAAGCATACCTTTATACTCGTCTCGCATGCATTGCAGGCATATCTCCACGAGTCTGCTTTCGAGTATCACTTCTTTGCATTCCAAGGACTTGGACCTGAACTTCTTGATGAATGTTATTCCGTCTTCCTCGCGCTTCTGATACATCCGCGAGAGACGAATCATCGTCCCCTTTTCCTCCATCTGGAAGAACTTGGTGTAAAACTTCTGGACCATGTCGTCCCAAGTCTTCACGGATCCGGACTCCAATGTCCTGTACCACTTGTAAGCCACGTTCCCCAGGGATTTCGGGAACTCGCGCATCAGCAGCTTAGGATCAGCCCCATACGGCCCCATCACATCAATGAAACGCATGACATGCTCATGGGCGTTCCCATTGACATCTTCGAACTTGTCCCATTTAGGAGCCTTGTACCCAGCATGGTTGGGCATGAGATAGATCTCTCGTGGGATAGGCGGATCGTTGTCAAGCTTCGGGATGATGGTATCCGCGAACGATTGGTGAGCCAGAATAGTGTCTATGCGTCGTTGCAGAGACGTCATACACTCCGGAGTACTTCCCTCAGCAGCGGGAGGAGGGGTTGCTGCAAGTGGAGGCGACAAATATGTCGCAGGAGGACTAGGGACATATTGCGAATTCACGTTACCCCAGATTGCCGTTGGAGGAGGCAAGGGATACTGTGAGGCCGGATTAGGTACCAAAGCCGGAGGCTGAGGAGTGTGAGCAGTGAGAGGCAGCATTTGAGCCGTTGACCCCTGAATTTAGGGTAGATGTGTAGTCGCCGGTGGAGTTTGCAAATTAGGGTTTGGTGGCGTGGTTGACACTCCCAATCCTGGAGTGGTGGAGGATCCTCCTCCCTGAGAGACGGCGGTGGCTGGTGCGGGGTTTGGAGCGAAAGTCCCCAAGACAGCCATGATCCGTTCTAGCTGCGCAGATTGAGCTTTGAGAGCCTTCGCCTGACTCTGGATGGTGGCGTCCAAGGCTTCCAGCGTCGGAGCTTCACCAGCGGCTGTAGGAGTACGGCGAGTCTCCTCTCCTGAGGCGGTCTCCGTGGAAGGCGATATGTTACTGACATCATCCTCTTGAGACATGGTTGCTTGCAATGGTAAGTTCACGTCGGGTCCACCAAAATGTGCACAAGAGAATCCAGCAGAGAGGACTTCGTATACACCAAATGCAGAGGATTGGAAATGGCACAGGAAGTGTTGGGTTGTGTGTAGGGAGAGAGTAAGGCAGTAGTAATGTCTGAGAGAGAGAGAGGGGTTTGGCAGAGCTTCCGCGTATGTCTGGTGTGTTCTCCTTTGTATGGAAAGGTTAACGTCCTGTATATAACGGAGAATGTGACCGTTGTAGTGTGGTTAATGCGCCCATCAATGGCGGCTTAATTAGCTTACCCACAACGGCACGTTCGCCGCGTATATAGGGACCGTTACAGCACGTTATGCGCGAATACCGGAACCGTTATGGGGTTGACCGGATTTGACCGGGTTTGACCGGATTGACCGGGTTTATGGAGCTCGGGCCATAAATCTCTCAAAAGCAGTTACTAAAGGTCGCGTGCGGGCTTAGCTCGCACGCGACAGGACTCACTCTAGCCTCCAAACCAGTAAGTCCCTACAAGTCCCGTGCGGTGGTATGTGAGGGCCCTGTCTCGCAGCCCCCACGTTGATCACCGCGGCTGGTGATCCAGTGTGTGTGGAGCACAATATAGTGTGCTAGATGATTGACGTGGCCAAGATCTGTCTGCTCAGAAAGCACTATCTACAATCGTCGATCAAATATCGCAACGGCCAGGCACAAAGGAAGCCGCACAAGGTCAAATGATACCCCTTTCCCTCGACATAACTTTTCGCTTTTGGATCCTTCTCCATTATCTCCTTGGTGATTTTACCACTCGCATAGTGGCGAAAGAAATATTGCACCCATTTTCCCCAAGTATTCTTCGCAGAGGTCTCGACCAACTGCCATGTGGGAGGAACTTCCGCAGATGTCTAGTGGGTGGAAATTTTCTTTACCTCGGTCAAACACTCCACCATGTGCGCGTAAAGAGCGAGTTCCGGATCAGATTTCAAAGCAGCCAATGGATTGACTTCGCCCATGGGTGAAAGTTCATATAGTATTTGCACATCTTCCAAAGTGGGGGCGGCCTCAAAATCAGCAAAGTGAAAAGTATGAGTCGCAGGTGAGTAGCGAGAAAAAAGATTTAGAAGCATGGTCTGATCCAGCTTCACGGCAGCACCCTTTATAGCCCTAACAGCATAACAGATCCTAAATGTGGTTCAATCATTACTCTTGGCGATGTCAGCAGGTCCTTCAGCTTCCCGACTGTGGTTCAATTATACACATCATTATTTTTGAGAAGATCGCCGAAGCAGAAGGTTAGTTTTGCAATTGCTGGGATAAATCTCCGCAGATAAGACAACTTTCCCAGGAATGTCTTCAGAGTGCTTTGATTGTGCGGTGCTATCATTCTAGTGATAGCTGGAATTTTTGCAGGGTCAGGTTCGATTCCCTGGCGATGGATCACGCACCCCATGAACTTCACCGAAGTCTCTCCGAACGCGCATTTCATGGGGTTCATCTTTAATTGGAAAATTCTGCATCTTTCGAATACCTTTCGCAGGTCTCCCAGGTGGTCTGCTTCGTCCCTTGACTTGATAAACAGATCATCAACATAGAACTCTACTTCCTGATGCATCACGTCATGGAAAAGAGCCATCATTGCTCGCTGATAGGTCGCACCTGCATTCTTTAGTCCAAAGGGCAAAACTGTGTAGTTAAAGACCCTAACTGGCGTGATGGGCGCAGTTTTTCTTGCATCTTCAGGATCCATCTTGATCTGGTTATATCCGCTGAAGCCATCCATAAAGCTGAACATCCGATGTCCTACAGTAGAGTCGATGAGCAAGTCCATATTGGGCAGTGGGAAATCGTCCTTTGGGCAGAAATGATTAAGGTCTCTGAAGTCCACGCAGATGCAAAGCTGCCCATTCTTCTTTACCACTGGCACGATGTTGGCCAACCAGGTGGGATGATGATTTGGTTCGATGAATTTAGCATTCAGCAACTTGTCTATTTCTTGCTTGATCTTAACATTTATCTCTGGTCTGAAGCTTCTCGCTTTTTGCTTCACTGGTTTGGATCCCGAGATGACATCCAATATGTGCATTGTTACAGTCGTGTCCATACCAGGCATTTCATCATATTCCCAAGCAAACACATCCTTGTACTCTAATAGAAGACGCAGGAATTTTGCTTCCTCTTCGCTTGTGAGGTCTGCGCTCCGGAAAACAGGCATTTTCTTCTCTTCATTTGAACTTAGGAACACTTCTTTCATTTCCTGCTTTTGTGGCTTCGGCTAGTCCTCCATACACTCGGGCGCTTCTTTCAACTTGTCCTCCGGTACCTCTCACCTCAGCTTGTCCTTCTCCGGGCCTTGCTCAAGTTGATTGATTTGCCCAGAGATATCCCCATGTTCGGATGGGGGTACCCCAGCGCACCTTCATATGCGATAACATTTCCTTCCATTGGAGTAGAAGCTTTCTATCTCCTTGCCTTTATTGTCATGCTTTGCCACCCTCTTCACAGTGTACACATTCTTATTTTGGTACGCAGCTTGTGGCACCTCATCACGTGCAGGCATCTTTTCCTTGGCATCCTCTCTTGTCACCATTACTCCTGCTGGTGACTGATCCTTGATGTCTTCCCATCGAAGCAGAGGAGTTGGGTTGAACGGCCCTGGCGTTTGTTCATCCGCCATTTCAGTGAACCGTACTTCTTCAGTGAGATGAGCTTCATTCAAATTGAAGGGATTTCTTGAGGCTGGTACCTCGACTACTTTGCCATTTCAAACGGCCTTCATCACTTGGTGGGTTGTTGATGGAACCGCGTCAAAGCGATGAATCCAAGCTCGACCTATGATCATGTCACACGTTGTGTTCGCATCAATGACGTAGAACTTGGTAAGACACTTGATCTTCCCTATCTGGATACCAAGGCGAATCCAACCCATCGTGATCCTGGAGTCACTTCTGAATCCCATCAGCGAGGACGGGCTCTGACGATCTTCTTCTCAGGAATCCCTGCCAACTTCAGGGTGTTGAGCGAGACCACATTAACGGCTGCTCCTCCATCAACGAATGCGCTCTTGAACTCAACATCATTGATTACCGCTGTTACATACAAGGGCTTCTGGTGGATCGAGTCCGTCTTCTTGTCGCTTTCAGAGAAAGTCATTATCTTCTCTGTCGAACGAGAGGCTCTGAAAACTCTTCCGTTGGAATGGACGAGGTCCTCCTCGAAGTCCTCGACTACTCAGAGGATTGCCTTTGTCATTTCTTTTCGGCATTTCTCAAAGAAGATCATGTCATCAAAGAACCTTTTAAAGTCGTGCGACCCTTTCATCCTGTCAGCACATGAGTCCTTGGTGTCCATGTTGTAATCCTCCTCATCATGGACTTCAGCAATGATAGGCAGACCATCTTCCGAAATCTCTTCGAGGTCCATGATTGTGATCATAGCTACCTCCTTGTCCTTTGGCTCTTGTTCTACATGAGCCGGAAGCGGATTATTCTGCACATCTTGCCTCTGGTCGCTGGCAATCAGCCCCCCCCCCCTTCTTTCATTTTTCGACTCACAAGGTGCCTGGGCTTCTTGCATTCAGCTGTGGGGTGCATAACCTTCCCGTGGCACTCGCACCACTTCGGATCCGTCACCATCTCCCTGGAGGGTGTTCTTTCGAGCGGAGGTAGGACCCCATCCTTGCGCCACTGTTTTCATAGGTCGATCATCTCCTCCAAAGAGCATGGCAGAGGCGGTGCGTCCGTAGTCGAAACCCTGGGTTGCTTGTGCGGCGAAACTGTATTGACCTCAGCTTTGCGCCCCCTCTTGTAGTTAAACCTCCCCATCTTGAAAGTGGGTCCCCTCGGAGATCGCTCAGGAGCATGTTTCTTCTTTTGCCTCTCGACTATAGGCTCTATGTTCTTGGTACATTCAATTAACTTCGAAAAAGTAGGAGTTTTCAAGTTAATTAACATACCCTTGTATTCGTCTCGCATGCCTTGTAAGAATATCTCAACAAGTCTGCCTTTGAGCTCTTCGTCTCTGCATTCCAACGATTTGGCTCTGGACTTTTTGATGAAGGCTACGCCATCCTCGTCACGCTTCTGATACATACGCGAAAGATGTATCATCGTAACCTTCTCCTCCACCTGGAAGAACTTGGTATAGAATTTCTTAACCATTTCGTCCCAGGTCTTGACAGATCCAGCCTCCAACGTTTTGTAACATTTGTAAGCCACATTTCCCAAAGACTTCGGGAACTCTCGCATTAACAGATTAGGGTCAACCCCATATGGCCCCATCACATCAATGAAACGGATGACATGCTCTTGGGCATTCCCGTTAACGTCATCAAATTTATCCCACTTAGGGTTGTATACCTTGCGGTGTTGGGCATCAAGTAGATCTCTCGTGGGATAGGAGGGGCATTGTCAACCTTCGGGATGATGGTGTCTGTAAAGGGTTAGTTGGCCAAGAAGTTTTCTATGCGCTGTTCCAAGGCCGTGATGCTTGCTGGTGCACTCCCTCCCACAGCAGGAGGAAGAGTTGGAGCCGATGGAGGCACATACACAACAGTTGGATGGGGGTGTAAGCCATATTGCTTACGGTTACTGGTGGAGAATGTAAGGGATATTGTGAGGCAATATTGGAGGGGATAGCAGGAAGTTGAGGAACATGTGTGACGATGGACGATGGTTGGATCGTTTGTCCCTGAATAGAAGGTGGCTGGACCATTGCTGGTGGGCTTTGCAAACTAGGGTTTGGTGGTGTAGGTATTACCTTTGTTCCCTGGGAGACATGGGTTCCAGCTCCTTGAGAGGGGGCAGTTCCCAATGCCGAATTCGGGGCAAGAGATCCCAAAATGGCCATTATCTGAGCCATTTGTGCGGATTGAGCCTGAAGAGCTTTCGCCTGACTCTGGAGAGTAGCATTCAATGTCTCCAAGGTTGGAGGACTGCCGGTTGCCACGGAATTGTTGCGAGTTTCCTCCCCTGAGGTCGTGTCGGTTGAGGGAGATCTGTTGCTGACATCCTCATCGTGAGACATGGCTGCTTGCAAAGGTAAGTTTCACGTCGGGTTCACCAAATGTGCACGGGAGAATCCTTGGAGGAAGACTCAACGTACATGAGGAACAGGGGATAAGGAACACAGGAGAAGTAGAGTTGTGAGTAGGGAAAGAGTAAGATAGTAGTAGCTGTATGAGAGAGAGACAGAGTTTTGGCAGAGCTTCCGCGTAGTTCAGGTGATTAGTGTTATGTGGTTAAAGATGCTATATATATAGTGGAGAATATGACCGTTGTAGTGGGTTAATGCACCCATATATGGCGGCTAAATTACCTTAACCACAACGGCACATTCGTCCGTATACATAGGGACCGTTACGCACTTCGTCCGTATGCACCGGAACCGTTATGAGGTTGACCGGATTTATGGAGCTCGTGCCACAAATCTCTCAAAGCAGTTACTAAAGGTCGCGCGCGGGCTTGGTTGTTGCTCGCGCGCGACGGAACTTACTCTAGCCTCCAAACCACTAAGTCCCTACAAGTCCCGTTCGGTGTTGTGCGAGGGCCCTGTCACGCAACCCCCACGTGGATCAGCGCGGGTGGTGGTCTAGTGTGTGTGGAGCAGCTAGGTGTGCTGGATGATTGCCATGTGGCTGTGATCCGTCTGTCTGGAAAGCACTATCTACAGTTGTTAATTATTTATTTTGTGTCGTTAAGTAGTTTATTTATTTAATTAAATGTTTATTTAATTATTTAGTTTATCGGGCTTGGCCCGTTAGGTCTATGGTTAGAGTTTGTTTTCTTCTTAAACAGTTGTAGTCCTCAGTTATTGAAAGGGAATAAGAAGTTATTTATTTGTTTCGTTCAGTTTATTTCTTTCGTATCGTAATGTTAGTTTACACCGTAGCAATACGTGGCTTCTCGAACGATACTGGTTGTATTAAAACATCAGTAAAAATAATGGCATAGAGCAGAGTTCTACGAAATTAGATAGCTTGGTGAAGAGCACAGTTTGATGTCGATACTTGTCAGTTTAGTGTTAATGGATGAAATGATTTTTTTTTGATCATTCAGAAAATTAAACAAAAAGAAAGGAAAAACAACAAACAAAACACCCAGCCAAAACAGAGAGGCCAGGTTCAACTCTCACAGTTTTCTCAGGACCATGTCACGAATCACCATCTGGGCAAGGTTTTGTGGAGGATCATCCAGAATAACCAGCGTGTCATTTTGTTTGGCTCCATATTTGGCCAAGGCATCAGCAAGCGTGTTCTTTTCCCTGTTAATGTGCTGAATTGAGCAATTGCAGCCTTTGGTAAGAATTTGGATATCTTTCAAAATAATAGCAAACGCAAAATTAGTCGGGATGTCTTGCTTGATTAAATTGATTACTTCTTTAGAATCAGTCTCCACAACCACATCTTTGAGATTCAATTGGTGAATGATGACAACCCCCCTGTGTATTCCCCATAACTCTACTTCCATCACCGAGCTGAAACCAATTTGACCGAAATAGCCCTTGATCCATTGCCCCCTTTCATCTCTAAGAACTCCTCCAAATCCTGCAACTCCATTTTCTCCCATCTTGCTACCATCAGTGTTGAGTTTAATTGAACCTGCAGCGGGGGAAATCCAAATGTCAAAACCATTCTTGTTATGATTCCTAGTTTTATCCTTTGAAAGAAACGTAGTTTTAATTTCCTCCACATAATTGTAAATGTTAGTAATACTCACTCTTTCTGGTGTGATAATTTGGTTAAAACAGAAGTGGTTTCTTTTTGGCCAAATAAACCAACAACCACACAGAAACAGTAAAGAGTGAGTATAGCTAACATTGTTACTTAGCCTCAAGTTTTTATCAAACCAGCTGAGGAAATTAAAACTCTGAAATTTGGATAGCCACAAGGAACCAAAAATCACTCTCCAAATGGCAATGCCTTTTGGACAGCTTCTAAAAATATCGTTTTGGTCCTCACTGATACCTGGGCAGTGAGGGCAAAAACCATTAGGGGCTAAGCCCCTACTATATCTTTCACCATTAGTAAAAAGTTTGAAGTGTCGAATTTTCCAAACAAAAATAGAAAGTTTCATAGGCACTTTTAGTTTCCAAATCCAATCCCATTCAATAGAAGAAACTTCATTAGATCTAGCAATAATGTCGTATGCCTCAGAAGCCGAAAAGATGCCATTTCTTGAACCATACCACTGTAACTTGTCAGAAGAATCAGGGTTGGAAGGTAACATTTTAGCTTTAATTGTATTAATATGACCACTGGAAATCTGATTTTGAATCAAATCCAGGTTCCAGCTTCTGTCTTCATTAATTAACATGTCAACAGTAAGGCTATCATCAAAAACAACATGAGGGTAAGCTTCTTTAAGGGTAAAGGATCCTATCCAGCAATCATTCCAGATAGACACCAACTTACCATTGCCAATAGTCCATTGATAGTGATTCTTGATAAGCTTAATAGAGTCAATAATTCCTCTCCAAGTATTAGTAGCTCCCTTTTTTCTAGGCCAACTAAAAATGGACTCTTTACTCAGGTATTTCTTATGCATGCAATTAATCCAAAGAGCCTCTTTGTTACAAATAATGCTATTTCCAAGCTTGGCAAGTAAGGCTCTATTCTAGTTTTTCATTTCTCTTATGCCTAAGCCACCTTTTTTCTTACTTTTACACACAGTTTCCCAATTAACAATGTGAATATTCTTTTCGATATTAGTATCCCCCAAAAGAAAAATTCTATTAATTCTATCCATTAAGCTACAAACATTACTGGGAATGTTTTGAGTTTGCATAGTGTAAATAGGAAGGGCAGAAGTAACAGTTTTGATAAGGGTGGATCTACCCCCAACAGACAAGAGAGTAGCTTTCCAACCAGCAAGTCTAAGATGGAATTTTCAATGAGTTCAGCAAACTTAATCTTACCAATTCTTTCTTGATCCAGATTTATACCCAAGTACTTTCCCAAATTTTGAGTCAAAGGAATACCCAACTTATTTCTTATCCCATTCTTAGTTTGCAAACTAGTGTTAGGAGACACAAAAACTTTGGATTTATTAAAGTTAAACTTCTGTCCAGAAAGATTAAAATAATACCAGGGACACAAACTTATAAATCAAAAACAAAATTTAAATAAACAGGACCGAAATGTACCTGAATCAATACTTTACCAACAATGATGTGACGGCATGTCATTCAACCAGTGCAAATTTTATGAGAGTGACTGGAATTTTCAAACGAAGGGAAACGTTCTCAATTCAATGCCTTACATCACGATGAGATAAAACAAAATGATGGGAGAATAAGATGTGGGAAAAACCATACCATTGTAATTGATTATGTTCAATTCCTATCGTCTCTGCCATCATCTTTCTCTGCACGATCATTACCACTTTGCTTCGACCTGTACCAGGAAAGCTTCACTCCTTACCCAGCAATACCATAACCAAAAAGCGGTCCAGCGAAGAAGAGGATAAGTGAAGTGACCGAATTGGAAAATTCCTTGAACATGAAACCCTAATGTTCAAATGAGGAAAACACAGCTTGAGACAGTGGTTAAAACTGAACTGGGGAGAAGGGAGAGACCAATTCAGGGATCAATGAGAGGTGGTTGGCGTTGGATGTGGCTGCAAAGAATGGAACGGCGTGTTGATCGTCGGCGACGGAAGAGAGAGACATGGGTTTTAAAGATTTGTTTGGTATTTTTAGATTTCAGTGAGTAGTGGATGAGGGAAGTGAGAGAGAGGGAAGAAGGTGGAGTGTGTTGAGATCGTGTGTTCAATTCTTTGTGGGTGTGTGCTTGATTTTTTTTTTAATTTATTTTTATAAGTAGGTGAGATCTAAAGCCTGTGGCAGATTTAATCTAAAGGCAGAAAAGTCATTTTAAAATAAACTATGATGTTTTAGGGGATCTCCCATAGACTTTTTAAATTAATCTTTGAGTTAAATATGAAGAATTTCACAAAAACTAGGATTCCAATAGAGTAGTTATCAGGTTATTTAAAATAATCAATAGTTATCTCACTAGCTACATGTAGCGAGGCAGATAACGATCGGTACTCCAACGAACTCCAAGATTTTCAGCTTGAAAATCATCCAAGTCTTGCTACATGATGATCCAACGTCTTCATCATCATAGCTTCGAAGCTTCTAAATTCAGAATCGCCAGCTTGTGACTGTAACACCCCGAATTTATGGGTTCCAGCCGCCTGTAGTGATGGGCTTCATTGAGAACGTAGTGAGGATCTCGTTTCAATTGCTTGTTGTTTCCCACGACATTTCGAAAAGCAATTTTCATTTAATGTGAAACAACTTTGTAGAACATAAGTACATATCTAAGAAGAAGTTTAATATTTGAAATACACAATTACAATGTTTCTTCTTTGCTATGTTACTAGTCTTCGAGCCTGCAGCTGATTAATCGTCTCATTCCATAGCGCTAAAACATGTGGGTTTCGAAATAGACAAAACTTCTACCCCCCCCCCCCCCCCCTTAAAAGAATGTTCTTCCCCGGAGATCCTCCAACCATTATATCAATTCATCTAAATAGTATCCAGGATAGCCAATCATCTTGTTGATAAGTAGGATATCAATTTATCTGGATCCTATCCAGGATAGCCAATCATCTTGTTCATAACTAGGATATCAAGTCATCTGGATAATATCCAGAATAGCCATTCTTCTGATTCACAACCAGGATATCAGATCATCTGAATTATATCCACGATAGCCAGTCATCTGGTACACTACCAGGATATCAGTTCATCTGGATTGTATCCAGGATTGCCAATCATATGGTACACAACCAGGATATCAGTTCATGTCCTATTCAAAACACAACCAACTAACAAGATAATGTGGCATGCTCCAAAGCTACAAGTTCGCACTCCTACTACGGATGTTTGACGTGTAACACACTATTACTCGACTCAAAATAAAAACTTCGATAATTATCTTTTCACGAATATTGGTATTGCGTAAATAAAAGAAATATTTTGTTAAAAGACACTCAATACTATAACATAAAGACCGGCCATATTTTTTTCCCCAAAAGACAAACTATCTACTGACTTATTTATATATATATTCAATACTATAACATAAAGACCGCCCATATTTTTTTCTACAACTATATTTTTTTTTTGACAATTGTATAAAACTGAAATTATGAGACTCTAGCAAGCCCACACAAATTTACATAGATATATATTCATATATCTTTAAATGAATAAAACAAGGAATCAAGAAACAAGAAAAATCGAAAGCCACCGACAAATACTACTGCTAGTACCATCGCCCATCCTACCATCCTTCTTCTTCTTCAAATATTTTTTTCCTTATTTGTTTTCTACTGTAACAGTGCACCTCATGCACACGTCGCGCACACACCAACTTACCCACATATTCAACATGTTCACACACACATAAATATACAGTTCCTATATTTACATGAGGCGAATTCAATGAAACGGGATGAGGAGATACATTCTATGAACGCGATAAAACGAATAACCGAAAATCTGAAAATAAGCATCGAAAAGCAAACTTACATGAATAAGAAAAGAAAAACGGAATCGGAGTCTGAGTGGCGTGGAAACGGCAAACGCAATGGCAGCGGCGACAGCGACTTCGCTGCTAGACACTGTTTTGGCCGCTTCACAATCCGAGGAAAAGAAATAGGTTGGTGGTACCAGTGTTGTTGTTGCTGGGGTTTATGGTGATGGCATTTTTAACGGAACAGACGCTGATGATGTCGATGTTTTTGTTTTGGTGATGAACAACTGATATAGTGGGAGAGGAGAATGTCAGATGGTTAGGTGAAGATGGAGAAGTCGATAGAGTTGGTGAATTTTGCTACTGGAGAAAGGGATAGCCATTTGTCGTGGGGGTTATTGAGGTTTTAAAGAGTGGTTAATTTATTTTTGGTGTAAACGGGGGTTACTTGAGAGTAGTGAATTAAGGGGTTTTAGGGCCTTTACTTGGGAGTAATTATAATGAGGTTTGAAAGTAGGATTAACTAGGTAGCTTAATCGGTTCCTTCAAAATAATAACAAAAAGAATAGGGGAATATATGAAAAGTATTAGAAATAGAAAAAAAAATACTACGACAAACCGATAGTATTAGTCAACCCATTGATAAAATCCACTGGATTACCTTATGCTCTCGGAAAAGCTCTCCCCTCTCTCCTAAAAATATTTTCTTTTTCTAAAAACTAGGAGTCGATCATGTCGGTAATTAACTCCATAGTTTGGAGATAACTGATCATAATCTAGCGTCTTGAGTGTCAGTTTTATTCTTTGGAAGGAGATAACTGCTCCTATTTTACCGGAATTCAGTTTGTAGCTGAACTCCTGTGTTATTTCTCTTCGATATTATCCAACTTTTGTTATTGTATCCTCATCAAAAATCATTCTCTTTGCTTCAATTGTGTCCTTTTAACCTTTTCTATGAGTGCCTCACGCAAAAAAGACTACCGACAGCCGTATGTCGGCAAGTCTCCCGAAGAAATAGATGAGATGCTTTCTCATCTCTGCATTACTGAGAAAGAAAAGAGGTTTGTAAAATCAGAGCAGAATCCCTTGTGGAGGGCCAAGCACTTTGCCGTCGAAGTATTTTTTGAAAAGTTATCACGTCCAAAAGTATCAACATTAGTCACTTGAAAAAAATTTGGCAAAAGCATGGGGTGATCCTCGAGGATTTGCAGTCAATCCCCAAGGAGGAAAAATCTTTCAGTTCGTGTTTGAAAGGGAGGATCAAGTGGAATTTTCAATGGACAATCAACATTGGTAGTATAGGGGATATGTTTTGGTTCTTGAACGTTGGTACCCTTGGAAAAAGATGGGCAGCCTCCGCTACAATGAGGCTCTCATTTGGGTCCAAGTTTGGGGACTGCCACCTGATTGCCTCACAAAAGCAGTTGGGGATGATGTCGGCTCTATGATCGGGCAAGTTAAAGCTGTTGATATTCCAAATCGTGGACCTTTGTCAGGGAGATGCATTCGCATACATGTTCTTGTTAGTATACATGAATCTTTAATGAGGGTGGCATATGCGAATATTGCAGAAAATCGTGTTGAATGTGTTATTTTACGTTATGAAAAACTACCAAACATTTGTAGTTTTTGTGGTGTGGTGGGTCACGAAGCAAAGGAGTGCGAAGCGGTTGCAGCGGTTGGATGTCCTCTTCAGGAAGTTACGATTCTTTATGGAAATTGGATGGATGCGATGGCAATATTAAACTTCGTACTTGGATATAATGATGATATCTCATCAGCCTTTGGTCCATCTACCCTGTCACCCGATGAAAGACAATTGAAGTATAACATTAACAAAAGGGATCAGTATAGTGATTTTACTGGTGGAAGCGTGGATGAAACTGATCGTGATCCCGACCCAAATACTGATGAAGGCCAGTTTCTACTTCAAAAAAGGGAAAAAGAGTCTCACTTGGAATACATGGCTAAGATGTGTGATGCGGACGTTGGACAAGATGAGGCGCTTACTAGAAACGTCCATGAAGAAAGGGATAACAAACTTCTCTCTCGATTTAATCAAAAAGATGATGTCGTTATGGACTCCTCTACATTGGGAGATAAAAGGTTATCTGTTGATACTAAGCCTTATTCATGCAACTCTAAGAAACCAAAACTCGAGAATCGAGACATTTCTCTTCTCTTATAATCGGCAGAGATTGGTGAGGACCAACCCTGCCGGTCGCAATGAAAATCTTCGGTTGGAACATTAGAAGACTTGGAGGTGCCTCTACGTTCTATATCATACATGGTAATGGTTTACATGTTCCTAGAGTTGGTATGGGTTGGGGCCTTTCACTTTTGTGGGATAGGTATGTGGATCTTCGAGTTTTATCCTACAATCGTTACCACATCCATGGTTTTGTTCGTCGACCCGAGAATAATAATAAACGATTCTTTATTACTGGATTTTATAGAGATCCTGTTACTAATTGTCGTATAGTTGGGATGCTCTGTTCCCTTTCAGCACAGTGGAGGTATTCCAATCTACAGGTTCAGATCATTTACCTTTGATGATCACAGTTCTTGATGATCCGCCGCTGCCCAACAACCGAAGACGTTTTCTTTCGCAACAGTGTGGACTAGATCAGATGATTGCAAGACTCTGATTGAAGAGGTATGGACCTATCCTTCGTCTAGTTCTACTTATTTACACATTATTCCCAACAGAATAAAAAAATTAACGATTAATTTACAAATTTGGGGTAAATCTAACTTTCAAAACAAGCGGATTCTCCGAAAAAAATATGCTTCATAAACTTGGTTCCCTGAATAATGGCTACCAATGTGCTGAGAATCAGGCCAGGAAAAAAGAGGTTTCTATTAGCTTAAAAAAATTAATTACTGAAGAGGAAATTAACTGGAAACAAGCCTCTAGAGTTAACTCGCTCAAACATGGAGATAGGAGCACGAATTTTTTTCATAAACTTTACAATGAAAGAAAAAGAAGAAATCATATTTCCAAATTAACTGATCAGAGAGGAAGGGTTTTTCAAAACCATAATGATATTAAGAATTGTTTTTAGACTTTTTATGAAAATCTTTTCAAAACTTCAAATGTCGATTTCGCACATGCTAGTGATGATATCCCTTGTCGTATCTCCAATACCATGTACCAGCAGTTAATTGAGCCTTATACATCTACTGAAATACATGACTCTATTCTTTCCATGCATCCTACGAAAGCTCCAGGACCAGACAGACTACCTGCTATTTTTTATCAAAAATTCTGGTCTATCATTGGAAATGACGTTACAAACTACCGTTTATCTTTTCTAAATAGTGGCGGGGATATTTCTAGTATAAACAAAACTTGTATTGTTTTAATCCCAAAAACGGTTAACCCCACTTTTGCTACGGATTTCATACCTATTAGTTTGTGCAACGTCTTATATAAGATTATATCAAAAACTCTTGCTAATGGATTAAAAAACATTTTTCCTCAAATTATTGACCCTTCGCAATCTTCTTTCATTAAGGGCAGGTTAATTTATGATAATGACATTATTTCTCCTGAGACTCTTCATACTATTAACAATCAAAAATCTAAAGTTGGGTCTTTTCTTTAAAATTAGACATGGCGAAGACGTACGACAAGATTGAATGGAAATATCTTCAAAATGTTCTTACTAAGTTGGGTTTTCCTGAAATTGTTATTCAACGTGTTATGACTTGTATTACCACTCTGACTTTTAACTTCCTTGTTAATGGTCAGAACTCTACCCCCTTTGCTCCTACTCGTGGCATTAGGTAAGGCGACTCGATTAGCCCCTATTTATTAGATATTTGTACTGAGTGTCTAATTTGTTTAATAAACCAGGCCATTAACCAAAAAAATCTAAAAGGGGTTAGGGCAGGCCAATCTTCACCTTTTATTACTCAAAATTTGTTTGCCGACGATTGTATGCTTTTTTCAAGAGCTAAATTAGATGATGCTCTTACTCTTAATTCGATTCTTCATATCTACTGTATGTCTTCGGGACATCTATAAACAATGACAAATCTATGTTGGTTTATGGCCCAACTGTTCGAAATGAGATTAGAACAGACATTTCGACTATTTTTCAAATCCCTATTGCCGAAATGCACAATAAGTACATGGTTTTACACACACTCTATGGTCACAAAACTTAAAATACTTTCAAAGATGTCAAGTCCAAAATTTGGAACAAAATTTGTGGGTGGAAAAATAAATTCCTTCCACCTACTGGGAAGGAAATCCTTATCAAGTCTGTTCTTCAATCTCTTCCAACCTATACCATGTCAGTTTACCTCCTACCAATAAATCTTTGCTGTAAACTATAACTTTTTGCTAAATTTTGGTTGAGTAATAACTTTGACCAAACAAAAGTTCATTGGAAAAATTGAAACTCTTTGTGTATTCCAAAAAACATTGGTGGTCTTGGTTTCAGACATTTATATGCTTCTAATATAGCCCTTTTAGGAAAGAAAGTTTGGAGAATTTTTCAAAACCCCGACTCTTTTTATCTAGAGTTCTGAAAGGGAAATATTTTCGCAGTCATTCTATTATCAATGTTGAGGCCAGAAACTCTTGTTCTTCTATTTGGCGTGGTCTCATAACTGCGAAAAACATCATGTTCCAAGCAGGTAGACATGGTATAGGAAATGGCCAGAACACTTTGGTTTACCAAAACAGATGGTTGCCAATAGGATTTGGTAGAAAAACACTTAGTTGCCCTACACTACTCCATGAACTTTAAAGTTTCAGACCTTATAAAGAATGATTTTACATGGAACCATAATTTGATCAAACATCATTTTTCTGAAGATGAGTATGAAACTATTATCAACATTTTCTTGACAAATCAAAGTCAGAATGATTTTCTAGTTTGGTCCCAGACTCCTAATGGCAAATACACTGTCAAATCTGCCAATCGTGCTGCCTTTTCTATTCTAAATCCCAATTTAGACCATTCACACAGCTGTAGTAGCAGTGTTAGCAGAAATAATTTTTATAACCACGTTTGGGATTCAATTGTTCCTGGTAAAATTGATTTTTTTTTTCTGGCGACTCATTCAGAACTGTTTACCCACTAAGCAGAGACTCATCAATATACTTGTTAATTGCGATTACTGCAACTCTTCTCCTGAATCTCTGTCACATCTTTTTCTAGATTTCCCTCGTGCTAGAAGGATTATGGATTCCCCACATCTTGACCTGCAATTAAATCACCAAAATCTTCCTTTTTCGAAACATATGCGTGAAAATTTTATAAATCTTTCAAAAAATAAGCGTTGTCTATTACTATATACTTTGTGGCTAATTTGGACTTCTAGAAATATAAAGATTTTCGATTGTGCAGACAAGAAGGAGGATGATTTGATCATAGAGGCAATCTCGGCGAAAGAAGAATTTCAGAGTACTTATTTGTCGGAACTTGATGTGCATGAAGGGATCCGTATGGAAGGAAGTCGAAGGTCGATTCTTCAACCTTGTATTCGCTTGAAAATCAATGTAGATGTCGCCATTTATCTCCACCTTCACAGATCTGGCGCTGAAGCAGTTACAAGAAATTCAACTGGAGAGTTTGTGCAAGGATTCTCATTTCAAATCCCGTTTACAACCAACCCCTTGGTTGCAGAAGCTATTGCTTTATGCGAAGCTTTAAAAAGGCTTACAACAGAGGATTTCGAAGCTTAATCATCGAATCAGATTGCTACAATCTCGTCCAGAAGATAGATAGAAGGAATATGGCAGAAGATACTGATGCGCCGAATGGTTCAGAAATGGAGAACCTCTTCTCTCAATGCAGAGAGATGACGAGGCTTGTTAAATGTGATAACCCTTGTTTCGCCCTAAAAGACGGTAAGGCCCTCGCGCATAGTATGACGCGTTTTGGCTGTAATGGTTTACGTGATATGTTTTGGGCCATTGTTTGCCCACACCTTGTATTTGATATTTGGGCTATGGACAAAGCAGGCTCTACCTAAATAAGAAAAGATCTATTTCTTTGCAAAAAAAAAAAAAATATATTAGTCAACCCTAGAATGTATTTGGTTTCTCAACTATCCGGCAAATAATGCAATATTACTACATGGCCCCTCAAACACTAAAAAATGATCAAATTACCCGGCACCCATAAACTCGGGGTGTTACACGTGGTATCAGAGCCCCGGTTCCTTCGGCTCGTGTGACTCTGAATTCCTGTACTAATAATTAACTAAATACTTGAAACATTTTCCAAATAATAATATGGCTAGGAGAACTAGAACTAGTAATAAATTGAGCTAAGAAGTCGGGGGGTTATGGTGATGGGTAGTATAGACCTGACTTGCTTCTTTTTTATCTCATTTAGTCGATGTTATTTGATCATTTATCTGTTAAGAAGTTGCTAGCGCCAAGCTAGCTATTTTTTCCTTTCATTGCAAGTTAATTTTTTATCAGTATGGTAATATCTGTATTGTGACTATTGGTATAATTCGGAGACTCGATCCTTTCTCTTTCTTGCCTTCTATATGGCCGGAACTTTTACCCCTACCCGTGAGGAGGATTCCTTCTTTTACACTGTGTACCTTTAGGAGCCTAAGACCATTTCAGAGAATTGATGGCGCGTAATTTGATAATTTTGTAGTGTTTGAGTGGCCATTTAGTAATATTGCATTAGTATACGGGTAGTTTAGAAATCATATACATTCTTGGGTTGACTAATACTATCGGTTTTTTGTAGTATTTTTTTTTTCTATTTCTAAAACTTTTCATATATTCCCCTATTATTTTTGTTATTATTTTGAAGGAACCCATTAAGTTACCTAGTTGATCCTAATTTGAAACCCCATTATGATCAATTACTCCCATGTAAAGGCCCTGGAACCCCCCTTAATTAACTACTCTCAAGTAACCTCCATTTACACCAAAAACAATTAACCACTCTTTACAACCTAAATAACCCCCACGAAAAATTGCTATCCCTCTCTCTTGTTGCAAAATTCACGAAACCCATTGAGTTCTCCATTTTCACCTAACCATCTGACATTCTCCTCTCCCACTCAATCGGTTGTTCATCACCAAAACCAAAAACATCAACATCATCATCGTTTCTTCCGTTAACACTGTCACCACCATAAACCCCGGCAACAACAACACCGGTACCACCAACCTATTTATTTTCCTCGGATTGTGAAGCAGCCAGAACAGTGTGCGGCAGCGAAGTCGCTGTCGTCGCTGCCATTGCGTCTGTCGTTTCCTCGCCAATCAGACTTCGATTTCGTTTCTCTTTTCTTATTCCTGTAAGTTTGCTTTTTCGACGCGTATTTTTAGATTTTCTGTTATTCGTTTTTTCGCGTTCTAGCATGTCTCTCCTCATCCCGTTTCATTTTGCATCATGTAAATATTGGAACTGTATATTTATGTGTGTGTGAACATGTTGTATATGTGGGTAAGTTGGTGTGTGCGTGTGCATGTTGTTGTGGTTTGAATAGGACATGAAGTGATATCCTGGTTGCGTACCAGATGACTGGCTATCCTGGATACAATCTAGATGAACGGATATCCTGGTAGTGTACCAGATGACTTGCTATCCTAGCTATAATTCAGATGATCTGATATCCTAGTTGTGAATCACATGAATGGCTATCCTGGATATAATCAAGATGAATTGATATCCTAGTTATGAACCAGATGATTGGCTATCTAGGATAAGATTCGAATGAATTGATATCCTAGTTATGAACCTGATGATTGGCAATCTGGATACTATTTAGATGAATTGATATACTGGTTGGGGGATCTTCTGCGAAGAAGATTATTTTAAGGGGCGGGTGGGGGTAGCAGTTTTGTATATTTTGAAACACACTTGTTTTACACTGTCGAATGGGACGACTAATCAGCTGCAGGTTAGAGGACTAGTAACATTGTAGTTAATAAACATTGTAATTGTTTTTTTTTCAAATACTAAACTTCTTCTTAGATATGTGTTTATGTTGTACACAGTTGTTTCACATTAAACGAAAATTGGTTTTTGGAATGTCGTGGGTCACAACAAGCAATTGGACCGAGATCCTTACTCCGTTCCAGATGTAGCCCATCACTACAGGTTGAGGGCACCCATAAATTAAGGGTGTAATAGTGACGCGCTGCGCGCGCTCATCTTCAAGTCTATCATGATTTTGTATTATAATTTTTTTTTTTTTTTTTTTTTTTTTTTTTTTTTGTGATTGGATGATATAGTATTCTCTGAATTTGGGACTCGTCACTGCGATTGTGCGTTGTTTTGAGTTCTCTGTCAGACGTGTTGGTACCCGTCTCTACAAATTTGAGTATCCACATCAAGGTATGTTATTGAGTATGAACGCTTCACTCTGATTATAGCTAATATCCTGAGTCCATTCTTATTTTGTGATAGTTTCTCACCCCCAATCTCATTCTAACAACACCTCTCTTAGTGCTGAGTAGGTTTATCATCAAAATTATATCTAAAGTTCAAAGATTCAAACTTGGCTTTAAAGGGTATGCCTCTATGTCCCATTCTCGTTCTAACACAACCTATGCTATTTATGATAGTTGCTCCTGGTATGTTTCGTTTTGGCCTAGGATCTGTGTGTTGGTTTATTGCTGATGAATGTATATCTTGGCATTGTATTGAGAAGTTACATGGATTCTTTAGCTCTGGTGTATGTTCTAGCTATCTGCTAAGACAGGTGGATTCCTCCTTTCAGCTAGCTGATTCAAGGAAGATGGTAGATGGTTGTTGTTCTGCAGTGTTGGATATTCTATGCTACTTTGAGGTTGTTGGCTGGTGATGATGTTGTTTAGATAAGCTACTCAATGTTGTTTACAACATTGATTTGTTGTGTTGTTGTTTGCTTTCATATCCTTGTAGTTTCAGCTCGGAGTAGCCTTGCTTTTTTGTTTTTCGTAACTCAGAGTATGTGACTCTAGTATTTTGTCCCTTTTCTCCTGCTAATCCAAAATTTTCCTTTTCCTCGAGTTCTTGCTTCGTATCAAATTTTGTCTGAATAAGGCCAAGTTTTTCAACTCATCATTAGAATCAAAATCACACAGAACAGTTGAAAGTAAAGCACAAGTTGAGAATGATTTACCCCAAAAAAATGAAGATGGATCAGTCCATTTCATTAATTAAAACAATGTGGTTGTTATACTCATGACAATACAAATATGGCTGTTAAGATTGTGAGACATATCTGGTCATGATATTTTTAGTCCTTTTAAAAAAGTGACTGTTATGTTTGTTCAAAAAGTAGTTGTAAATTTAAAAGATAGATTAATTTAACTAACTTTTACATGAGAATATGACATTATTGGAGAACACATTGAAATATTTTAATAGTTAACATAATGAATTATAACTTTAGTTAAATTATAAATAAAATATAACTAGTACTATTTGAGATGCTTTTATAGAATAGATATAGAGCGAGAGAACCGTGTTTACTTTAATCTCCTCACCTTATTCATCATCATCCTCATCTTCATCCTTTTCTCTTTATTATTTTTTATTTCGTACTCCAATTTCATTTTTGTCAATTTATTTTTCCGTATCGACAAATTTAAGCTCAACGTAAGCTTGGCGTTTGGATAAAAATTTGCGAGTTTCGCGTTGTAATGTTTATTATAAATGGAGGATGTTGAGTCAAGATCCCTGTATATGCTTTGATTGGTAATTGTTTATGAGTGATGAAAGACAAAAAGCCAAGACATTAGCAGCAAAGGCTTGTTAGTCATCTCAAGGCCTTGAGATTGACAGAAACTTTCAAAGCCTTGAGACTGCTTATTCTGCTATGTGTTCTAACATCTTTGTGTTACAGAATTGGATATCTGATTATTCAAATCAGATGTTTATGGTATATATTTGTGGATTGTACTATTTATACATCTAACACAATTGCAGATGATCAGAACAGGAAGAATCAAAGCTATCTGGGCTTAATTTTGAAATGTTGTGAAAAAGGTTCAGAGCTCCAAGGCCTTGAGATATGCCTTGAGCTACTGACAGTTTTTACAGAACTTGATTGATTCTTTCTTGCAGGTTATGACTCTTAGTATTGTGATTATTCACTCACTTCTAAGTGTCTTAAACTGGTTTTTCATATCTTATTTGTTCTAGAGGATATGCAGATTGATGTTCTAAATTTATGAAACAGTTTTACAAGAAACTGTATAACCAAACAGTCTCAGTACTGTTAGTTGTTTGGATTTTGTTGTTTTAGTGATTCTTTGCTGTTGCAGGTTTGTTAAACGTGCAGACGAAATCTCAACAAAATCGAAAGGATATCCAACTGAAGCTGTTTGAATTTAAGTTGAAAACAGAAGGAGGATTTTTAGGAACTGAGATCCTAAAATCTCTCAGGCAGTTGCAGCTGTGGATAAAAGAGTCTGGTTTGAATTTTTGAAGGAGATAGAGGCTTGCAGAGTACTCTGAGAGGTGTGACAAATTCGTGGGAGATCATCCATTCAAACACACAATCATTCAAGCTTCATTCCAGACTTCGGAAGATCGAATCAATCCATTCATTCCTGAAGAACACTTCCAGACATTCAACAGTTTTATTTTTATATTGTGTTCTTCATTTGTACTTCATCTGTGTATCTTAATCTTATCTTAAACCTCACTTAACCTAGTGGTTGGTTGTTCAAGTGAACAACAAGAGGTTCTTGTTAGCTCAATAGTTAGTAGCTGGAACTAGATAGGTTTGGAAACACAAGTTGTATAGGTGTAAGGAAAATCACTTAGGCTTCAAGATCTGTGGCTGTTTCTGTGTGAGTAATAAGAATTGTTTGCCCAATCCTTGTGGGATTAGATCCGTCAGGCAGAGATTAGGTCCATTGGGACTGAACTCTGTAAATTGCTTTGTGTTCTTTACTTTCCTGTTTGATTTTTATATGCTGCACACAACTCAAATCAAACTAGGGTTCGAAAGCTGTTTAGTATTGTTCACAGTTCAAGGCCTTGAAGCTTACATTTTTGCCTTAGTGAGTTTCAGACAGTTTTCAAAATCTCAAGGCCTTGAGATTTCAAGTCTCACACAAAGTTATCCTGTTAAACTTTAAGTTTTGCAAAAAGTTTCCATACTCTATTCAACCCCCCCCCCTTCTAGAGTATTTAGGTCCTGTATTTAGTCTACATTACACACTTTCAATTGGTATCAGAGCTTGTGTCACTGTTTTTAGATCTAATAATCTGGTGACTATGAGTAATGTAGGAGATGGTGGATTCTCACAAGGAAGGGCTGCTAACAGACCTCCATTGTTCTGTGGTGACAATTTCATGCATTTGAAGGCTTTGATGAAGATGTTCATCATAGATCAAGACATGGAACTATGGTAAATAGTTCAGAATGGTCCTCATGAGTATTACACTACAATTGATGGAGTCAGAACTGTCAAGTCTGAAGAAAATCTCTCAGTCACTGAATTGGAAAAGGTATCCAAAAATTACAAAGCTATGAACTTGCTATACTGTGCTTTAAATGCAGATGAGTTCAACAGAGTATCAAACTGCAAAAGTGCCAAAGAAGTGTGGGATAAACTGGTGGTGACATATGAAGGAACTAGCCAAGTTAAGCAGACAAAAATCAACATACTTCTGAGGCAATATGAGTTGTTCAAGATGAATTCAGATGAAACCTTCAGAGAAATGTTCAAAATATTCACTGATTTGGTGAAAAACCTGGAGTCCCTGGGAAAGAGGTTCTCAAATGAAGAGAAGGTCAGAAAGATTCTGAAAAGCTTGCCAAAAGCAAAGTGGGAGCCAAAGACAACAACCATTGAGGAACCTCAGGACTTGAGTCTTCTTCAGCTAGATGATCTACAAGGAAAGGTGCTCACTCATGAAATGTCTATGAAGGATGTGGAAGGTGATCTGAGTGAAAATATAAGGAACCTAGCTTTTAAGGCAAAAGACAATGACAAATCTCAAAGCCTTGAGACTGAGGAGGAACCTGATGATGAAGAGGCTTTAGCATTGATCTCCGAGGCCTTGGCCAGGATTCTCAGAAAGAAAAGAAACTATGGTAACAGGGAGTACAACAGGGAGAGATCAAGACCCTCAGGCAGCAAGGATTACAAAGGTAAACCTGCATCACAGTCACATAAAACTAAAGTAATGAATTGTTTTGAGTGTGGTGATGCAGATCATTTAGTAAGGGACTGTCCACAAAAGAAGAAGAACAGAAACTTTCAGAAAAAGAATGGTGACAACAGAAGGAAGAAGGCCATGATGGCTTCCTGGAGTGATTCTGATTCATCAAGTGATTCAGACACAGAAGAAGAGCAGGCAAACTTATGCTTCATGGCAAAGCATAATGAGTAAAGTTCATCAGACAGACACATTGAAGACATGGTAAAAAATTTACTTGCTAGTCCATCTGATGTTCTTCCTGAAATTCTCAAGAGTATGTTTTTGAATGAAGAGAGTTATAGAAATGAAATTTCTTCTTTAAATATTAAAGTTCACGAGCAGGTAAAAGAAAACCTGGACCTTGTATTTTCAAACAAAATTGTTGAAGTTTCTAAGGCAAAGATGGAAAAAGACTTCAAGGCCTTGGACAGCAGGTTCAAAGTCTTGAAGAAACAGATAAAAGAGATTGTTGATCAAAACACTCTTTTAACTGAAAGATATGCTGATCTAAAAGCTCATTCTGAGAATTTAGAACAACAGATATGTACTTTGACTTAGAAACTTCAAGAATCCAAGAAGGTCCTAGCTAAGTTTACAGGCTCAGAACATAATCTAAATCTCATTCTTGGAGGAAGTCTGAAATCAATGCATAAAAGTGGGATTGGCTATAATCCAAATTTTCCAAAGAAAGGCCAAACTACTTTTGTCAAATCTGGTAGCAGACATTCTCCAAAATGTCATTAATGTGGAAAAATTGGTCGTGTCAGATTAACTTGTCCCTTCAGAAGATCAGAACCTCATATTATGAGGAATACTTATCCTTATCAGCTTAAGGGACATGTTAGTAAGATTTGGGTCCAAAAAGGAATTATGCCACCTAATATGGCTGATTGTGAGTATGACTCAAAGTTCTGCACTTGGTCTAATAGCCTGTTGAGGCAATGATTTTTTTTTGCAGGATGTCACCAAGGCCTTGAAAGATCAGAAATGGATATTAGACATTGGATGTTCCAGTCATATGAGTGGAAAGAGGTCTCTTTTTACTGAACTTACAGAGAAATCTGGAGGAACAATTACACTTGGTGACAAAGCAAAGTGCAATATCATTGGTATAGGTAGTATTGGTAATGGTTCTACAAGTTCTATATCTGATGTTTATCTGGTAGATGGACTTAAGTATAATTTACTTAGTATCTCTCAGTTATGTGATGAAGGTTATAAAGCTGTATTTGACAGGGAGAAATGTGTGGTGCAAGATGAGAAATCTGGAGATTGCATACTCACTGCTCCTAGGTCATATAATCTATATGCTACGAATACTAACAGTGTTGCAGGTAATAAGCTAAAATGCCTCAAGGCCTTGAAGGAAGATTCAAAGCTTTGGCACAGAAAGCTTGGGAATATTAGTATACATACTTTGAATACGCTCATCTCAAAGGACTTGGTAAGAGGTTTACCATCACAGAATTTTCAGATGATGAGGTTTGTAAGGCATGTGTACAAGTGAAAGTTTTGCAGAGCTATATTTGAACAAGCATGAATCAGATGATGATGATGTGAAAGAAGACAAAAACAAAACTGTTGTACAAAATCAATCAGCAGAATCTCAAGGCCTTGAACCTCCTGCTGAACCAAAATCTCAAAGCGTTAAGACAGAAGCTGAAACTTTCTATGATGCTCCCTCTACTGTTTCAAGGACTCAAAGCCTTGAAGGAGAATACTCCTGGGTACCAAGAAAGAAGTTTAAGTAGCTTGCAGACCATCCAACTGACAATATTATATCAGATCCATCAACTGGAACACAGACAAGAGGACAGTTAAATAACTTATGTGCTTTCAGCGCATTTGTATTATTGATTGAGCCTAAGAATACCAAGGAAGCTCTGGAAGATGCAGAATTGATCATTGCAATGCAGAGTGAGCTGAATGAGTTCGAAAGGAACAAGGTTTGGAATTTAGTTCCCAGACCTTAAGAGAAGTCAGTTATTGGAACCAGATGGGTATTCAGAAAGAAGCTTGATGAGAATGGCAAAGTGGTAAGAAATAAAGCCAGACTGGTAGCTCAAGGATATAATCAAGAAGAAGGTATACATTATGAGGAGACTTTTTCTCCTGTTGCGAGGTTAGAAGCTATTAGAATACATCTTGCTTTTGCATCTCACAATCACGTAAAACTTTATCAAATGGATGTTAAATGTGCTTTTCTAAATGGATATTTACAAGAAGATGTTTTTGTAGCACAACCTCCTGGTTTTGAAGATGAAAGGTTTCCTGATCATGTTTATAAACTAGACAAAGCTTTATATGGTTTGAATCAAGCTCCAAGGGCTTGGTATGACATACTTTCAAAATTTCTACTTGAAAACAATTTCAGAAGAGGATTAGTACACAAAACCCTTTTCATTAAACACCAACAAAGTGATTTGTTAGTAGTTCAGATTTATGTAGATGATATATTATTTGCTGCTACTATTGATGCTCTTTGAAAAGAGTTTTCTAGTCTAATGTGCAGGGAGTTTGAGATGAGCCTAATGGGTGAACTATATTTCCTTCTTGGACTTCATATACTACAAATGAAGAAAGGAATTTTTGTGCATCAAGGAAATTATACCAAGGACTTATTGAATAAGTACAACATGTCACAGTCCAAGGTGCTTAAGACCCCTATGA
The DNA here is from genome assembly GCA_023055425.1 of Linanthus parryae. NCBI lineage: Eukaryota > Viridiplantae > Streptophyta > Magnoliopsida > Ericales > Polemoniaceae > Linanthus > Linanthus parryae. Next base: position 102,434,126 of record JALGPY010000002.1, read on the forward strand.
GTTCATCACTCTCTTTCGACAAAGATTCAACTGGTAAGAGTGTGAATCAGAAGGAATACAACGGTATGATTGGATCACAATTGTATTTAACTGCTAGCAGAACTGACATTACGTTTAGTGTCTGTATGTGTGCTAGATTTCAAGCAGATCCTAATGAAAGTCATCTAACTGCAGGTAAAAGAATTTTTAGATATTTGAATGGAACCAGAGACTTAGGGCTTTGGTATTCAAGAAGATCTAATTTTATGTTGAGTGGCTATTCAGATGGAGATTTTGCAGGTTATAAAGTAGACATGAAAAGTACTTCTGGATGCTGTCAATTTCTTGGATCTTCATTGATCAGTTGGCATTCCAAAAAATAAATTCTGTAGCATTATCAACAGCAGAAGCTGAATACATTGCAGCTGGTGCTTGCTGTTCACAAGTGCTATGCATTGCTCAGCAACTTAGAGATTTTGGCTACAACTTCTGAAATGTGCCAATTCATTGTGATAATACAAGTGCTATTTCAATCTCTAAGAATCCAGTTCAGCACTCAAGGACAAAGCACATAGATGTGAGACATCACTTTCTTAGAGATCATGCAGAACAAGGTGATGTTGTTTTAAATTTTATCTCTACATCAATGCAAATTGCTGATATTTTCACTAAACCATTTCCAGATGATAGGTTTTCATCTCTAAGGCTTGAATTGGGGATGTTAAACAAGGATGCATTGGTTTAGGGGGAGTATTAGTACCTATATGTGTATATGTGTTGGAATCTCAAAGCCTTGAGATTATACTTTCTGACGCCTTGAAAGTATAGCTCAAAGCTTTGAAGTTTCTTAATCTGCAGAAAATCTCAAGGCTTTGAGATTGTTCTCCAGGTCTTGATAATATCTGCAATATTTTTTTAAAAATTGTATTATCAAATATTATATCTTATCTTTTTAGATAACTGTACAATATTTGAATTACTCAGAGAATTTTCTAAAATATCCCAAAAAGATTTTTCAAGATTTTATTTTTGCATGTAGATATTGCAGAGTCCTTTTATGACTCATCCTCTCAACCTACTTAAGCTGAATGTCAGGGCTATTTCTTCACATTCTCTTCCAATTTTCTGCGACTACTCTCTATCTCTCTCAAATCCTCTCAATCACATTCTCTTCTCAAAACCCTAAACCCTAAAATGCAGCGAAAATCAGCCACAATTCAGCAACAATGGAAGCCCTTTGGAAGATCCAAGAAGAGAGCAAACAAGAAGGAGAAGATAGTGATTTCTGATTCAGATTCAGAAAACACTCAGAGTCTGCATGAGGATATTCCTCCTGCAAAGAAGTCAAGGACAGAGAAGGGAGATGAAGGTTCAAGTGTTGATCCACAACAGGAGACTCAGGTGATCAACCTAGGTCAGAGAAGAAGAAAGGGGGAGAAAATAAAAAGGTTATTGAAGAGGAAAAATGGAAGTCAACTCAGGAGAGCCAAAAGAAATCAACTGAAGGAGTACAAGAGAAGGCCAAACCCGCTAATAAGAAGACTAGGGTTAAGCAAGTTGCTGCTGCAACTAAGAAAGGATATCAAGGTAAGAATGTACTTCCAACTGAGTGGTTTATTAGTTCTGAAGTTAGAACAGTTTGGATGCAAGGGTATGCATCATCTAAAGTGGCTTTCTGTAGTATGATTTCTGATGAGTTGTTGGATAAACTGGACATAGAATGCATATGGAAATTAAGGGAAACTTCTGTTTGGAAAGTGTTAAATCCTAGTTCAAAGGCTTATCCTAGGTTAACTAGGTTATTTTATCTGAAATTGGTGTCTGAAGGTGATGAGAAATTGGTTTTAATATCTAAAGTGGCTGGTGTGGATTTGAGGTTAGATCATAGGACTTTTGCCAAAGTCTTGGGCATTCCTAGGAAATACAATGTTGGAGATTATCCTGATAGGAAGGAGTGTTTAGATAAGGAAAAGGAGATGTTTTTTGTTGATGGTGTTCCCTCTGGTCAAAAAAAGTTGACACACTCTTTGCTCAACTGTGAAGCCAAGATTTTATTTACTATTTTGATGAGGAGTGTAGTCCCCAGGGAGACCTCATGAGAGCGGGTAACTGATAAAGTTCTGATTTTGATGTATCTGATATCTCAAGGGTTTGAGACTGACCTGCCTACAATTGTGATGGAGCATATGATTTATTGTGCAACCAGGACTAGAAACCATCCTCTTCCATATGCCAACCTGTTACCTCTTTTCTTTGAGTATTTTGATGTGCATATGAAAGGAGAAGAAAAGATTACTGGAGGTTTTGGGTTTATAGATGAGACTGCACTTCAGAGGATTGGGGTAGTTCAGACTGGAAAAGGGCATTGGAAATTCTATTCTGATTTATCAAAGGAGGAACTTGCTGAGAAAGAGTTTGTGAAGCCTAAAGGGACTGCATCTGGGAAAGGACAAGCCAATGAGGATTACTCTCTGCTGGTTGAGAAATTAGAAGATCAGCAAGTTGAGATTGAGGATCTCAGGCAAAGGCTGTTTGACCTGTCAACTGAATTTCATCAGTTCAAGGGTTTGATGAATACTACGAATGGGAAGTTGGATGTTGTCATCAAGGGCTTGAATCTGGAGAAAATACCTTCTGCTACTAGTCATGACACCAGTGTGGATTCTGATGAGAAGCTAGGGGAATTTCGGAAGAAGAAGAAGAAGCCAATTCCTATGGTGCTTGCTTCAAAAGACTTGTTTGAGCAAACTGATGAGGAAGATGCTGATGAAGACACAGGTGTTGATGCAGCTACAGAGGTAGATTCAGCACAGGCTAAGAAGAAAGGAGATGACATAATCCAAGAAGTGGTCACTGAAGTTGAAGCTGAACAAGAAAGTAATCAGTCTGCAGAAGAAGCTGCAAGTGAGGAAGAAATTGGGGATGACTCAGAGAAAGGCCAGACATCAAAGAAGAAGTGAAGATCAGAGAGTGCCAAAGCCTTGACCATCTTTCTCATTCTCTTCTATCTTTTCTGTCTCAAGGCCTTGACTTTTTAGCTAGTTTTTGTTTTGAGTTAATGTTTAAACTCTGAGTAATGATCCTACATTTCTTCAGCCATATTTGATGAAAGTCAAAAAGGGGGAGAATGTATTTGTGTTTTGTTTGCAGTATTCAGTGAATAATAAAAGTTGGCCTTTAGTTATTTTGGTTAATTTTTGTTTCTTCTATGATAATTCTGTGGTATTTGGTTATCTGTTTGGGTTCTGTATATATTTTATCTGCAGATTGTGGTTATTTAATTTTTGCTTATGAGTGGCATGAAGATCTATACAAGACTGTAGGTTTTGTCTTTCATCAAGGGTGAGATTGTTGAGTCAAGATCCATGTATGTGCTTTGATTGGTAATTGTTTATGAGTGATGAAGGACAAAAGGCTAAGACATTAGCAGCAAAGGCTTGTTAGTCATCTCAAGGTCTTGAGATTGACAGAAACTTTCAAAGCCTTGAGACAGCTTATTCTGCTATGTGTTCTAACATCTTTGTGTTGAAGAATTGGATATCTGATTATTCTAATCAGAGGTTTATGGTATATATTTGTGGATTGTACTATTTATACATCTAACACAATTGCAGATGATCAGAACAGGAAGAATCAAAGCTATCTGGGCTTTATTTTGAAATGCTGTGAAACACATTCAGAGCTCCAAGGCCTTGAGATATGCCTTGAGCTACTGACAGTTTTTACAGAACTTGATTGATTCTTTCTTGCAGGTTATGAATCTTAGTATTGTGATTATTCACTCACTTCTAAGTGTCTTAAACTGGTTTTTCATATCATATTTGTTCTAGAGGATATGCAGATTGATGCTCTAAATTTATTAAACAATTTTACCATAAACTGTATAACCAAACAGTCTCAGTACTGTTAGTTGTTTGGATTTTGTTGTTGTAGTGATTCTTTGCTGTTGCAGGTTTGTTAAACGTGCAGGAGAAATCTCAACAAACTCCAACGGATATCCACCTGAAGCTGTTTAAATTTAAGTTGAAAACAGAAGGAGGATTTTTAGGAACTGAGATCCTAAAATCTCTCAGGCAGTTGCAGCTGTGGATAAAAGAGACTGGTTTGAATTTTTTAAGGAGATAGAGGCTTGCAGAATACTCTGAGAGGTGTGAAAAATTCTTGGGAGATCATCCATTCAAACACACAATCATTCAAGCTTCATTCCAGACTTCTGAAGATCAAATCAATCCAGTCATTCCTGAAGAACACTTCCAGGATTTCAACAGTTTTATTTTTATATTGTGTTCTTCATTTGTACTTCATCTGTGTATCTCAATCTTATCTTAAACCTCACTTAACCTAGTGGTTGGTTGTTCAAGTGAACAACAAGAGGTTCTTGTTAGCTCAATAGTTAGTAGCTGGAACTAGATAGGTTTGGAACCAGAAGCTGTATAGGTGTAAGTGAAATCACTTAGGCTTGAAGATCTAGGGCTGTTTTTGTGTGAGTAATAAGAAGTGTTTGCCCAATCCTTGTGGGATTAGATCCCTCAGGCAGAGATTAGGTCCATTGGGACTGAACTCTGTAAATTGCTTTGTGTTCTTTACTTTTCTGTTTGATTTTTATCAACTGCACACAACTCAAATCAAACTAGGGTTCAAAAGCTGTTTAGTATTGTTCCAAGTTCAAGGCCTTGAAGCTTACATTTTTGCCTTAGTGAGTTTCAGACAGTTTTCAAAATCTCAAGGCCTTGAGATTTCAAGTCTCACACAAAGCTATCCTGTTAAACTTTAAGTTTTGCAAAAAGTTTCCATACTCTATTCAACCCCCCCCCCCTTCTAGAGTATTTAGGTCCTGTATTTAGTCTACATTACACACTTTCAGTTGGTATCAGAGCTTGTGTCACTAATTTTAGATCTAACAATCTGGTGACTGTGAGTAATGTAGGAGATGGTGGATTCTCACAAGGAAGGGCTGCTAACAGACCTCCATTGTTCTGTGGTGACAATTTCATGCATTGGAAGGCTTTGATGAAGATGTTCATCATAGATCAAGACATGGAACTTTGGTCAATAGTTCAGAATGGTCCTCATGAGTATTTCGCTACAATTGATGGAGTCAGAACTGTCAAGTCTGAAGAAAATCTCTAACTCACTGAATTGGAAAAGGTATCCAAAAATTACAAAGCTATGAATTTGCTATATTGTGCTTTAAATGCAGATGAGTTCAACAGAGTATCAATCTGCAAAAGTGCCAAAGAAGTGTGGGATGAACTGGTGGTGACATATGAAGGAACTAGCCAAGTTAAGCAGACAAAAATCAACATACTTCGGAGGCAATATGAGTTGTTCAAGATGAATTCAGATGAAACCATCAAGGAAATGTTCAAAAGATTCACTGATGTGGTGAACAACCTGTAGTCCCTGGGAAAGAGGTTCTCAAATGAAGAGAAGCTCTGAAAGATTCTGAGAAGCTTGCCAAAAGCAAAGTGGGAGCCAAAGACAACAGCCATTGAGGAAGCTCAGGACTTGAGTCTTCTTCAGCTAGTTGATCAACAAGGAAAGCTGCTCACTCATGAAATGTCTATGAAGGATGTGGAAGGTGATCTAAGTGAAAATATCAGGAACCTAGCTCTTAAGGCAATAGACAGTGAAATATCTCAAAGCCTCTAGACTGAGGAGGAACCTGATGATGAAGAGGCTTTAGCATTGATCTCCAAGGCCTTGGCCAAGATTTTAAGAAAGGAAAGAAACTCTGGTAAGAGGGAGTACAACAGGGAGAGATCAAGATCCTCAGGCAGCAAGGATTACAAAGGTAAACCTGCATCACAGTCACATAAAACTAAAGTAATGAATTGTTTAGAGTGTGGTGATGCAGATCATTTAGTAAGGGACTGTCCACAAAAGAAGAAGAACAGAAACTTTCAGAAAAAGGATGGTGACAACAGAAGGAAGAAGGCCATGATGGCTTCTTGGAGTGATTCTGATTTATCAAGTGATTAGACACAGAAGAAGAGAAGGAAAAATTATGCTTCATGGCAAAGCATAATGAGGAGAGTTCATCAGACAGACACATTGAAGACATGGTAAAATTTTTACTTGCTAGTCCATCTGATGTTCTTCCTGAAATTCTCAAGAGTATGTTTTTGAATGAAGAGAGTTATATAAATGATATCTCTGCTTTAAAGATTAAAGTTCATGAGCAAGTAAAAGAAAACCTGGACCTTGTATTTTCAAACAAAACTGTTGAAGTTTCTAAGACAAAGATGGAAAAAGACTTCAAGGCCTTGGACAGCAGGTTCAAAGTCTTGAAGGCACAGATAAAAGAGGTTGTTGATCAAAACACTCTTTTAACTGAAAGATATGCTGATCTAAAAGCTCATTCTGAGAATTTAGAACAACAGATCTGTACTTTGACTGAGAAACTTCAAGAATCCAAGAAGTTCGTAGCTAAGTTTACAGGCTCAGAACATAATCTAAATCTCATTCTTGGAGGAAGTCTGAAATCAATGCATAAAAGTGGGATTGGCTATAATCCAAATTTTCCGAAGAAAGGCCAAACTAATTTTGTCAAATCTGGTAGCAGACATTCTCTAAAATGTCATTACTGTGGAAAAATTGGTCATGTCTGATTAACTTGTCCCTTCAGAAGATCTGAACCTCAAATTATGAGGAATACTTATCCTTATCAGCTTAAGGGACAGGTTATGCAGATTTGGGTCCCAAAAGGAATTAGGCCACCTAATATGGCTGATTGTGAGTATGACTCAAAGTTCTGCACTTGGTCTAATAGCCTGTTGATGCAATGATTTGTTTTTACAGGATGTCACAAAGGCCTTGAAAGATCAGAAATGGATGTTCCAGACATATGAGTGGAAAGAGGTCTCTTTTTACTGAACTTATAGAGAAATCTGGAGGAAAAATTACACTTGGTGACAAAGCAAAGTGCAATATCATTGGTATAGGTAGTATTGGTAATGGTTCTACAAGTTCTATATCTGATGTTTATCTGGTAGATGGACTTAAGTATAATTTACTTAGTATCTCTCAGTTATGTGATAAAGGTTATAAAGCTGTATTTGAAAGGGAGAAATGTGTGGTGCAAGATGAGAAATCTGGTGATTGCATACTCACTGCTCCTAGGTCATATAATTTATATGCTACGAATACTAACAGTGTTGCAGGTGATAAGCTAAAATGCCTCAAGGCCTTGAAGGAAGATTCAATGCTTTGGCACAGAAAGCTTGGGCATATTAGTATACATACTTTGAATAAGCTCATCTCAAGGGACTTGGTAAGAGGTTTACCATCACATAAATTTTCAGATGATGAGGTTTGTAAGGCATGTGTACAAGTGAAAGTTTTGCAGAGCTATATTTGAACAAGCATGAATCAGATGATGATGCTGTGAAAGAAGAAAAAAGCAAAACTGATGTACAGAATCAATCAGCAGAACTCAAGGTCTTGAACCTCCTGCTCAACCAAAATCTTAAAGCCTTGAGACAGAAGTTGAAACTTTCTATGATGCTCCCTCTACTGTTTCAAGGACTTAAAGCCTTGAAGGAGAATACTCCTGGGTACCAAGAAAGAAGTTTAAGTACCTTGCAGACCATCCAGCTGACAATATTATATCAGATCCATCAACTGGAACACAGACAAGAGGACAGTTAAAGAACTTATGTGCTTTCAGTGCATTTGTATTATTGATTGAGCCTAAGAATACCAAGGAAGCTCTGGAAGATGCAGAATGGATCATTTCAATGCAGAGTGAGCTGAATAAGTTTGAAAGGAACAAGGTTTGGAATTTAGTTCCCAGACCTAAAGAGAAGTCAGTTATTGGAACCAGATGGGTATTCAGAAACAAGCTTGATGAGAATGGCAAAGTGGTATGAAATAAAGCCAGACTGGTAGCTCAAGGATATAATCAAGAAGAAGGTATTGATTATGAGGAGACTTTTGCTCCTGTTGCCAGGTTAGAAGCTATTAGAATACATCTTGCTTTTGCATCTCACAATCACATAAAGCTTTATCAAATGGATGTTAAATGTGCTTTTCTAAATGGATATTTACAAGAAGATGTTTTTGTAGCACAACCTCCTGGTTTTGAAGATGAAAAGTTTCCTGATCATGTTTATAAACTGGACAAAGCTTTATATGGTTTGAAACAAGCTCCAAGGGCTTGGTATGACAGACTTTCAAAATTTCTACTTGAAAACAATTTCAAAAGAGGATTAGTAGACAAAACCCTTTTCATTAAACACCAACAAAGTGATTTGTTAGTAGTTCAGATTTATGTAGATGATATATTATTTGGTGCTACTAATGATGCTCTTTGAAAAGAGTTTTCTAGTCTAATGTGCAGGGATTTTGAGATGAGCCTAATGGGTGAACTAAATTTCCTTCTTGGACTTCATATACTACAAATGAAGAAAGGAATTTTTGTGCATCAAGGAAAATATACCAAGGACTTATTCAATAAGTACAACATGTCACAGTCCAAGGTGCTTAAGACCCCTATGAGTTCATCACTCTCTTTAGACAAAGATTCAACTTGTAAGAGTGTGAATCAGAAGGAATACAGAGGTATGATTGGATCACTATTGTATTTAACTGCTAGCAGACCTGACATTTTGTTAAGTGTCTGTATGTGTGCTAGATTTCAAGCAGATCCTAACGAAAGTCATTGAACTGCAGTTAAAAGATTTTTAAGATATTTGAATGGAACCAGAGACTTAGGGCTTTGGTATCCAAGAAGATTTAATTTTATGTTGAGTGGCTATTCAGATGCAGATTTTGCAGGTTATAAGTAGACAGGAAAAGTACTTCTGGATGATGTCAATTTCTTGGATCTTCATTGATCAGTTGGCATTCCAAAAAACAAAATTCTGTAGCATTATAAACCGCATAAGCTGAATACATTGCAGCTGGAGCTTGCTGTTCACAAGTGCTATGGATTGCTCAGCAACTTAGAAATCTTGGCTACAACTTCTGAAATGTGCCAATTCATTGTGATAATACAAGTGCTATTTCAATCTCTAAGAATCCAGTTCAGCACTCAAGGACAAAGCACATAGATGTGAGACATCACTTTCTTAGAGATCATTCAGAACAAGGTGATGTTGTTTTAAATTTTATCTCTACTTCAATGCAAATTGCTGATATTTTCACAAAACCATTTCCAGATGATAGGATTTCATCTCTAAGGCTTGAATAGGGGATGTTAAACTAGGATGCATTGGTTTCGGGGGAGTATTAGTACCTATATGTGTATATGTGTTGGAATCTCAAAGCCTTGAGATTATACTTTTTGAAGCCTTGAAAGTATAGCTCAAAGCTTTGAAGTTTCTTAATCTGCAGAAAATCTCAAGGCCTTGAGATTGTTCTCCAGGTCTTGATAATATATGCAATATTTTTTTAAAAATTGGATCATCAAATATTAGATCTTATCTTTTTAGATAACTGTATAATATTTGAATTACTTAGAGAATTTTCTAAAATATCCCAAAAAGATTTTTCAAGATTTTATTTTTGCATGTAGATATTGCAGAGTCCTTTTATGACTCATCCTCTCAACCTACTTAAGCTGAAAGTCAGGGCTTTCTCTTCACATTCTCTTCCAATTTTCTGCGACTACTCTCTCTCTCTCTCTCAAATCCTCTCAATCACATTCTCTTCTCAAAACCCTAAACCCTAAAATGGAGCGCAAACCATCCAGAATTCAGCAACAATGGAAGCCCTCTGGCAGATCCAAGAAGAGAGCAAACAAGAAGGAGAAGATAGTGATTTCTGATTCAGATTCAGAAAACACTCAGAGTCTGCATGAGGATACTCCTCTTGCAAAGAAGTCAAGGACAGAGAAGGGAGATAAAGGTTCAAGTGTTAATCCACAACAGGAGACTAAGGGTGGTGATCAACCTAGGTCAAAGAAGAATAAAGGGGGAGAAAAGAAAAAGGTAACTGAAGATGAAAAAGGGAAGTCAACTCAGGAGAGCCAGAATAAATCAACTGAAGGAGTAAAAGAGAAGGCCAAACCCTCTGAGAAGAAGACTAGGGTTAAGCAAGTTGCTGCTGCAACTAAGAAAGGATATCAAAGTAAGAATGTACTTCCAACTGAGTGGTTTATTAGTTCTGAAGGTAGAACAGTTTGGATGCAAGGGTATGCATCATCTAAAGTGGCTTTCTGTAGTATCATTTCTGACGAGTTGTTGGATAAACTGGACATATAATGCATAAGGAAATTAAGGGAAACTGCTGTTTGGAAAGTTTTAAATCCTAGTTCAAAGGCTTATCCTAGGTCAACTAGGTTATTTTATCTGAACTTTGTGACTGAAGGTGATGAGAAATTGGTTTTAACATCTAAAGTGGCTGGTGTGGATTTGAGGTTAGATCATAGGACTTTTTCCAAAGTCATGGGAATTCCGAGGAAATACAATGTTGGAGATTATCCTGATAGGAAGGAGTGTTTAGATAAGGCAAAGGAGATGTTTTTTGTTGATGGTATTCCCTCTGGTCCAAAACAGTTGACACACTCTGTGCTCAACTGTGAAGCCAAGATTTTATTTATTATTTTGATGAGGCGTGTAGTCCCCAGGGAGAACTCAAGAGAGCTGGTAACTGATAAAGTTCTGATTTTGATGTATCTGATATCTCAAGGGTTTGAGATAGACCTGCCTACAGTTGTGATGGAGCATATGATTTATTGTGCAACCAGGACTAGAAACCATCCTCTTCCCTATGCCAACCTGTTACCTCTTTTCTTTGATTATTTTGATGTGCCTCTGAAAGAAGAAGAAAAGAGTACTGGAGGTTTTGGGTTGATAGATGAGACTGCAGTTCGGAGGATTGGGGTTGTTCAGACTGGGAAAGGGCATTGGAAATTCTATTCTGATTTATCAAAGGAGGAACTTGGTGAGAAAGAGTTTGTGAAGCCTAAAGAGACTGCATCTGGGAAAGGACAAGCCAATGAGGATTACTCTCTGCTAGTTGAGAAATTAGAAGTTCAGCAAGCTGAGATTGAGGATCTCAGGCAAAGGCTGTTTGACCTGTCAACTCAATTTCATCAGTTCAAGGGTTTGATGAATACTATGAATGGGAAGTTGGATGTTGTCATCAAGGGCTTGAAATTGGGGAAAATACCTTCTTCTACTAGTCATGACACCAGTGTGGATTCAGATGAGAAGCTAGGAGAATTTTTGAAGAAGAAGAAGAAGAAGCCAATTCCAATGGTGCTAGCTTCAAAATACTTGTTCGAGCAAATTGATGAGGAAGATGCTGATGAAGACACAAGTGTTGATGCAGCTACAGAGGTAGATTCAGCACAGGCTAAGAAGAAAGTAGATGACAAAATCCAAGAAGTGGTCACTGAAGTTTAAGCTGAACAAGAAGGTAATCAGTCTGCAGAAGAAGCTGCAAGTGAGGAAGAAATTGGGGATGACTCAAAGAAAGGCCAGACATCAAAGAAGAAGTGAAGATCAGAGACTGCCAAAGCCTTGACCATCTTTCTCATTCTCTTCTATCTTTTATGTCTCGAGGCCTTGACTTTTTAGCTAGCTTTTGTTTTAATTTAATGTTTAAACTCTGAGTAATGATCCTACATTTCTTCAGCCTTATTTATGAAAGTCAAAAAGGGAAAGAATGTATTTGTGTTTTGTTTGCAGTATTCAGTGAATGATAAAAGTTGGCCTTTAGTTATTTTGGTTAATTTTGTTTCTTCTGTGATAATTCTGTGGTATTTGGTTATCTGTTTGGGTTATGTATATATTTTATCTGCAGATTGTGGTTATTTAATTTTTTCTTATGAGTGGCAGGAAGATCTATACAAGACTGTAGGTTTTTTCTTTCATCAAGGGGGAGATTGTTGAGTCAAGATCCCTGTATGTGCTTTGATTGGTAACATTTTATGAGTGATGAAAGACAAAAGACTAAGACATTAGCATCAAAGGTTTGTTAGTCATCTCAAGGCCTTGAGATTGACAGAAAATTTCAAAGCCTTGAGACTGCTTATTCTGCCATGTGTTCTAACATCTTTGTGTTGCAGAATTGGATATCTGATTATTCAAATCAGAGGTTTATGGTATATATTTGTGGATTGTACTATTTATACATCTAACACAATTGCAGATGATCAGAACAGGAAGAATCAAAGCTATCTGGGCTTAATTTTGAAATGCTGTGAAACAGGTTCAGAGCTCAAAGGCCTTGAGATATGCCTTGAGCTACTGACAGTTTTTACAGAACTTGATTGATTCTTTCTTGCAGGTTATGACTCTTAGTATTGTGATTAATCACTCACTTCTAAGTGTCTTAAACTGGTTTTTCATATCTTATTTGTTCTAGAGGATATGCAGATTGATGTTCTAAATTTATTAAACAGTTTTACCATAAACTGTATAACCAAACAGTCTCAGTATCGTTAGTTGTTTGGATTTTGTTGTTGCAGTGATTCTTTGCTGTTGCAGGTTTGTTAAACGTGCAGGAGAAATCTCAACAAACTCCAACGGATATCCACCTGAAGCTGTTTAAATTTAAGTTGAAAACAGAAGGAGGATTTTTAGGAACTGAGATCCTAAAATCTCTCAGGCAGTTGCAGCTGTGGATAAAAGAGACTGGTTTGAATTTTTGATGGAGATAGAGGCTTGCAGAATACTCTGAGAGGTGTGAAAAATTCTTGGGAGATCATCCATGCAAACACACAATCATTCAAGCTTCATTCCAGACTTCTGAAGATCAAATCAATCTAGTCATTCCTGAAGAACACTTCCAAACTTTCAACAGTTTTATTTTTATATTGTGTTCTTCATTTGTACTTTATCTGTATATCTCAATCTTATCTTAAACCTCACTTAACCTAGTGGTTGGTTGTTCAAGTGAACAACAAGAGGTTCTTGTTAGCTCAACAGTTAGTAGCTGGAACTAGATAGGTTTGGAACCACAAGCTGTATAGGTGTAAGGGAAATCACTTAGGCTTGAAGATCTATGGATGTTTCTGTGTGAGTAATAAGAAGTCTTTGCCCAATCCTGGTGGGATTAGATCCCTCAGGCAGAGATTAGGTCCATTGGGACTGAACTCTGTAAATTGCTTTGTGTTCTTTACTTTTCTGTTTGATTTTTATCTGCTGCACACAACTCAAATCAAACTAGGGTTCAAAAGCTGTTTAGTATTGTTCACAGTTCAAGGCCTTGAAGCTTACATTTTTTCCTTAGTGAGTTTCAGACAGTTTTCAAAATCTCAAGGCCTTGAGATTTCAAGTCTCACACAAAGCTATCCTGTTAAACTTTAACTTTTGAAAAAAGTTTCCATACTCTATTCAACCCCCCCTTCTAGAGTATTTAGGTCCTGTATTTAGTCTACATTACACACTTTCAATTGGTATCAGAGCTTGTGTCACTGTTTTTAGATCTAACAATCTGGTGACTATGAGTAATGTAGGAGATGGTGGATTCTCACAAGGAAGGGCTGCTAGCAGACCTCCATTGTTCTGTGGTGACAATTTCATGCATTGGAAGGGTTTGATGAAGATGTACATCATAGATCAAGACATGGAACTATGGTCAATAGTTCAGAATGGTCTTCATGAGTATTACACTACAATTGATGGAGTCAGAACTGTCAAGTCTGAAGAAAATCTCTCAGTCACTGAATTGGAAAAGGTATCCAAAAATTACAAAGCTATGAATTTGCTAAATTGTGCTTTAAATGCAGATGAGTTCAACAGAGTATCAAACTGCAAAAGTGCCAAAGAAGTGTGGGATAAACTGGTGGTGACATGTGAAGGAACTAGCCAAGTTAAGCAGAAAAAAATCAACATACTTTTGAGGCAATATGAGTTGTTCAAGATGAATTCAGATGAAACCATCTAGGAAATGTTCAAAAGATTCACTGATGTGGTGAACAACCTGGAGTCCCTGGGAAAGAGGTTCTCAAATGAAGAGAAGCTCAGAAAGATGCTGAGAACCTTGCCAAAAGCAAAGTGGGAGCCAAAGACAACAGCCATTGAGGAAGCTCAGGATTTGAGTCTTCTTCAGCGAGATGATCTACAAGGAAAGCTGCTCACTCATGAAATGTCTATGAAGGATGTGGAAGGTGATCTGAGTGAAAATATCAGGAACCTAGCTCTTAAGGCAATAGACAGTGAAAATTCTCAAAGCCTTGAGACTGAGGAGGAACCTGATGATGAATAGGCTTTAGCATTGATCTCCAAGGCCTTGGCCAGGATTCTCAGAAAGAAAAGAAACTCTGGTAACAGGGAGTACAACAGGGAGATATCAAGACCCTCAGGCAGCAAGGATTAAAAAGGTAAACCTGTTTCACAGTCACATAAAACTAAAGTAATGAATTGTTTTGAGTGTGGTGATGCAGATCATTTAGTAAGGGACTGTCCACAAAAGAAGAAGAACAGAAACTTTCAGAAAAAGAATGGTGACAACAGAAGGAAGAAGGCCATGATGGCTTCGTGGAGTGATTCTGATTCATCAAGTGATTCAGACACAGAAGAAGAGCAGGAAAAATTATGCTTCATGGCAAAGCATAATGAGGAGAGTTCATCAGACAGACACATTGAAGACATGGTAAAATTTTTACTTGCTAGTCCATCTGATGTTCTTCCTGAAATTCTCAAGAGTATGTTTTTGAATGAAGAGAGTTATAGAAATGAGATCTCTGCTTTAAAGATTAAAGTTCATGAGCAGGTAAAAGAAAACCTGGACCTTGTATTTTCAAACAAAACTGTTGAAGTTTCTAAGACAAAGATGGAAAAAGACTTCAAGGCCTTGGACAGCAGGTTCAAAGTCTTGAAGGCACAGATAAAAGAGGTTGTTGATCAAAACACTCTTTTAACTGAAAGATATGCTGATCTAAAAGCTCATTTTGAGAATTTAGAACAACAGATCTGTACTTTGACTGAGAAAATTCAAGAATCCAAGAAGTTCGTAGCTAAGTTTACAGGCTCAGAACATAATCTAAATCTCATTCTTGGAGGAAGTCTGAAATCAATGCATAAAAGTGGGATTGGCTATAATAAAAATTTTTCGAAGAAAGGCCAAACTACTTTTGTCAAATCTGGAAGCAGACATTCTCCAAAATGTCATTACTGTGGAAAAATTGGTCATGTCAGATTAACTTGTCCCTTCAGAAGATCAGAACCTCATATTATGAGGAAAACTTATCCTTATCAGCTTAAGGGACAGGTTAGGCAGATTTGGGTCCCAAAAGGAATTAGGCCACCTAATATGGCTGATTCTGAGTATGACTCAAAGTTCTGCACATGGTCTAATAGCCTGTTGAGGCAATGATTTGTTTTTGCAGGATGTCACCAAGGCCTTGAAAGATCAGAAATGGATATTAGACAGTGGATGTTCCAGACATATGAGTGGAAAGAGGTCTCTTTTTACTGAACTTACAGAGAAATCTGGAGGAACAATTACAGTTGGTGACAAAGAAAAGTGCAATATCATTGGTATAGGTAGTATTGGTAATGGTTCTACAAGTTCTATATCTGATGTTTATCTCGTAGATGGACTTAATTATAATTTACTTAGTATCTCTCAGTTATGTGATAAAGGTTATAATGCTGTATTTGACAGGGCGAAATCTGTGGTGAAAGATGAGAAATCTGGTGATTGCATACTCACTGCTTCTAGGTCATATAATCTATATGCTACAAATACTAACAGTGTTGCACGTGATAAGCTAAAATGCCTTAAGGCATTTAAGGAAGATTCAAAGCTTTGGCACAGAAAGCTTGGGCATATTAGTATACATACTTTGAATAAGCTCATCTCAAAGGACTTGGTAAGAGGTTTACCATCACAGAAATTTCCAGATGATGAGGTTTGTAAGGCATGTGTACAAGTGAAAGTTTTGCAGAGCTAGATTTGAAAAAGCATGAATCAGATGATGATGCTATGAAAGAAGACAAAAGCAAAATTGCTGTACAAAATCAATCAGCAGAATCTCAAGGCCTTGAACCTCCTGCTGAACCAAAATCTCAAAGCCTTGAGACAGAAGCTTAAACTTTCTATGATGCTCCCTCTACTGTTTCAAGGACTTAAAGCCTTGAAGGAGAATACTCCTGGGTACCAAGAAAGAAGTTTAAGTACCTTGCAGACCATCCAGCTGACAATATTATATCAGATCCATCAACTGGAACACAGACAAGAGGACAGTTAAAGAACTTATGTGCTTTCAGTGCATTTGTATTATTGATTGAGCCTAAGAATACCAAAGAAGCTCTAGAAGATGCAGAATGGATCATTGAAATGCAGATTGAGCTGAATGAGTTTGAAAGGAACAAGGTTTGGAAATTAGTTCCAAGACCTAAAGAGAAGTTAGTTATTGGAACCAGATTGATATTCAGAAACAAGCTTAATGAGAATGGCAATGTGGTAAGAAATAAAGCCAGACTGGTAGCTCAAGGATATAATCAAGAAGAAGGTATAGATTATGAGGAGACTTTTGCTCCTGTTGCCATGTTAGAAGCTATTAGAATACTTCTTGCTTTTGCATCTCACAATCACATAAAGCTTTATTAAATGGATGTTAAATGTGCTTTTCTAAATGGATATTTACAAGAAGATGTTTTTGTAGCACAACCTCCTGGTTTTGAAGATGAAAAGTTTCCTGATCATGTTTATAAACAGGACAAAGCTTTATATGGTTTGAAACAAGCTCAAAGGGCTTGGTATGACAAACTTTCAAAATTTCTACTTGAAAAGAATTTTAGAAGAGGATTATTAGACAAAACCCTTTTCATTAAACAACGACAAAGTGATTTGTTAGTAGTTCAGATTTATGTAGATGATATATTATTTGGTGCTACTAATGATGCTCTTTCAAAAGAGTTTTCTAGTCTAATGTGCAGGGAGTTTGAGATGAGCCTAATGGGTAAACTAAATTTCCTTCTTGGACTTCATATAGTACAAATGAAGAAAGGAATTTTTGTGCATCAAGGAAAATATACCAAGGACTTATTCAATAAGTACAACATGTCACAGTCCAAGGTGCTTAAGACCCCTACGAGTTCATCACTCTCTTTAGACAAAGATTCAACTTGTAAGAGTGTGAATCAGAAGGAATACAGAGGTATGATTGGATCACTACTGTATTTAACTGCTAGCAGACCTGACATTATGTTAAGTGTCTGTATGTGTGCTAGATTTCAAGCAGATCCTAAGGAAAGTCATCGAACTGCAGTTAAAAGATTTTTTAGATATTTGAATGGAACCAGAGACTTAGGGCTTTGGTATCCAAGAAGATCTAATTTTATGTTGAGTGGCTATTCAGATGCAGATTTTGCAGGTTATAAGTAGACAGGAAAAGTACTTCTGGATGCTGTCAATTTCTTGGATCTTCATTGATCAGTTGGCATTCCAAAAAACAAAATTCTGTAGCATTATAAACCGCATAAACTGAATACATTGCAGCTGGTGCTTTCTGTTCACAAGTGCTATTGATTGCTCAGCTACTTAGAGATCTTGGCTACAACTTCTGAAATGTGCCAATTCATTGTGATAATACAAGTGCTATTTCAATCTCTAAGAATCCAGTTCAGCACTCAAGGACAAAGCACATAGATGTGAGACATCACTTTCTTAGAGATCATGCAGAACAAGGTGATGTTGTTTTAAATTTTATCTCTACTTCAATGCAAATTGCTGATATTTTCACTAAACCATGTCCAGATGATAGGATTTTATCTCCAAGGCTTGAATTGGGGATGTTAAACTAGGATGCATTGGTTTAGGGGGAGTATTAGTACCTATATGTGTATATGTGTTGGAATCTCAAAGCCTTGAGATTATACTTTTTGAAGCCTTGAAAGTATAGCTCAAAGCTTTGAAGTTTCTTAATCTGCAGAAAATCTCAAGGCCTTGAGATTGTTCTCCAGGTCTTGATAATATATGCAATATTTTTTTAAAAATTGGATCATCAAATATTAGATCTTATCTTTTTAGATAACTGTATAAGATTTGAATTACTCAGAGAATTTTCTAAAATATCCCAAAAAGATTTTTCAAGATTTTATTTTTGCATGTAGATATTGCAGAGTCCTTTTATGACTCATCCTCTCAACCTACTTAAGCTGAAAGTCAGGGCTTTCACTTCACATTCTCTTCCAATTTTCAGCGACTACTCTCTCTCTCTCAAACCCTCTCAATCACATTCTCTTCTCAAAACCCTAAACCCTAAAATGGAGCGCAAATCATCCAGAATTCAGCAACAATGGAAGCCCTCTGGCAGATCCAAGAAGAGAGCAAACAAGAAGGAGAAGATATTGATTTCTGATGCAGATTCAGAAAACACTTAGAGTCTTCATGAGGATACTCCTCATGCAAAGAAGTCAAGGACAGAGAAGGGAGATGAAGGTTCAAGTGTTAATCCACAACAGGAGACTAAGGGTGGTGATCAACCTAGGTCAGAGAAGAAGAAAGGGGGAGAAAAGAAAAAGGTAACTGAAGATGAAAAAGGGAAGTCAACTCAGGAGAGCCAGAAGAAATAAACTGAAGGAGTACAAGAGAAGGCCAAACCCTCTGAGAAGAAGACTAGGGTTAAGCAAGTTGCTGCTGCAACTAAGAAAGGATATCAAGGTAAGAATGTACTTCAAACTGAGTGGTTTATTAGTTCTGAAGGTAGAACAGTTTGGATGCAAGGGTATGCATCATCTAAAGTGGCTTTCTGTAGTATGATTTCTGACGAGTTGTTGGATAAACTGGACATAGAATGCATAAGGAAATTAAGGGAAACTGCTGTTTGGAAAGTTTTAAATCCTAGTTCAAAGGCTTATCCTAGGTTAACTAGATTATTTTATCTGAACATGGTGACTGAAGGTGATGAGAAATTGGTTTTAACATCTAAAGTGGCTGGTGTGGATTTGAGGTTAGATCATAGGACTTTTGCCAAAGTCTTGGGCATTCCTAGGAAATACAATGTTGGATATAATCCTGATAGGAAGGAGTGTTTAGATAAGGCAAAGGAGATGTTTTTTTTGATGGTATTCCCTCTAGTCCAAAAAACAGTTGACACACTCTGTGCTCAACTGTGAAGCCAAGATTTTATTTAATATTTTGATGAGGCGTGTAGTCCCCAGGGAGAACTCAAGAGAGCTGGTAACTGATAAAGTTCTGATTTTGATGTATCTGATATCTCAAGGGTTTGAGATAGACCTGCCTACAGTTGTGATGGAGCATATGATTTATTGTGCAACCAGGACTAGAAACCATCCTCTTCCATATGCCAACCTGTTACCTCTTTTCTTTGAGTATTTTGATGTGCCTGTGAAAGGAGAAGAAAAGAGTACTGGAGGATTTGGGTTGATAGATGAGACTGCACTTCAGAGGATTGGGGTTGTTCAGACTTGGAAAGGGCATTGGAAATTCTATTCTGATTTATCAAAGGAGGAACTTGCTGAGAAAGAGTTTGTGAAGCCTAAAGAGACTTCATCTGGGGAAGGACAAGCCAATGAGGATTACTCTCTTCTAGTTGAGAAATTAGAAGTTCAGCAAGTTGAGATTGAGGATCTCAGGCAAAGGCTGTTTGACCTGTCAACTCAATTTCATCAGTTCAAGGGTTTGATGAATACTATGAATGGGAAGTTGGATGTTGTCATCAAGGGCTTGAATCTGGAGAAAATACCTTTTGCTACTAGTCATGACACCAGTGTGGATTCTGATGAGAAGCTAGGAGAATTTCTGAAGAAGAAGAAGAAGAAGCCAATTCCAATGGTGCTAGCTTCAAAAGACTTGTTCGAGCAAAATCATGAGGAAGATGCTGATGAAGACCCAGATGTTGATGCAGCTACAAAGGTAGATTCAGCACTGGCTAAGAAGAAAGTAGATGACATAATCCACGAAGTGGTCACTGAAGTTGAAGCTGAACAAGAAGGTAATCAGTCTGCAGAAGAAGCTGCAAGTGAGGAAGAAATTGGGGATGACTCAAAGAAAGGCCAGACATCAAAGAAGAAGTGAAGATCAGAGACTGCCAAAGCCTTGACCATCTTTCTCATTCTCTTCTATCTTTTCTGTCTCAAGGCCTTGACTTTTTAGCTAGTTTTTATTTTAAGTTAATGTTTAAACTCTGAGTAATGATCCTACATTTCT
Organism: Linanthus parryae; assembly: GCA_023055425.1. NCBI lineage: Eukaryota > Viridiplantae > Streptophyta > Magnoliopsida > Ericales > Polemoniaceae > Linanthus > Linanthus parryae. Next base: position 102,454,178 of record JALGPY010000002.1, read on the forward strand.
TCAGCCTTATTTATGAAAGTAAAAAAGGGGGAGAATGTATTTGTGTTTTGTTTGCAGTATTCAGTGAATGATAAAAGTTGGCCTTTAGTTATTTTGGTTAATTTTGTTTCTTCTGTGATAATTCTGTGGTATTTGGTTATCTGTTTGGGTTCTGTATATATTTTATCTACAGATTGTGGTTATTTAATTTTTTATTATGAGTGGCAGGAAGATCTATACAAGATTGTAGGTTTTGTCTTTCATCAAGGGGGAGATTGTTGAGTCAAGATCCCTGTATGTGCTTTGATTGGTAATATTTTATGAGCGATGAAAGACAAAAGACTAAGACATTAGCAGCGAAGGCTTGTTAGTCATCTCAAGGCCTTGACATTGACAGAAACTTTCAAAGCCTTGAGACTGCTTATTCTGCTATGTGTTCTAACATCTTTGTGTTGCAGAATTGGATATCTGATTATTCAAGTCAGAGGTTTATGGTATATATTCGTGGATTGTACTATTTATACATCTAACACAATTGCAGATGATCAGAAAAGGAAGAATCAAAGCTATCTGGGCTTAATTTTGAAATGCTGTGAAACAGGTTCAGAGCTCCAAGGCCTTGAGATATGCCTTGAGCTACTGACAGTTTTCACAGAGCTTGATTGATTCTTTCTTGCAGTTTATGAATCTTAGTATTGTGATTATTCACTCACTTCTAAGTGTCTTAAACTGGTTTTTCATATCTTATTTGTTCTTGAGGATATGCAGATTGATGTTCTAAATTTATTAAACAGTTTTACCAAAAACTATATAACCAAACAGTCTCAGTACTGTTAGTTGTTTGGATTTTGTTGTTGCAGTGATTCTTTGCTGTTGCAGGTTTGTTAAACGTGCAGGAGAAATCTCAACAAACTCCAACGGCTATCCACCTGAAGCTGTTTGAATTTAAGTTGAAAACCGAAGGAGGATTTTTAGGAACTGAGATCCTAAAATGTCTCATGCAGTTGCAGCTATGGATAAAAGAGACTGGTTTGAATTTTTGAAGGAGATAGAGGCTTGCAGAATACTCTGAGAGGTGTGAAAAATTCGTGGGAGATCATCCATTCAAACACACAATCATTCAAGCTTCATTCCAGACTTCTGAAGATCAAATCAATCCAGTCATTCCTGAAGAACACTTCCAGAGTTTCAACATTTTTATTTTTATATTGTGTTCTTCATTTCTACTTCATCTGTGTATCTCAATCTTATCTTAAACCTCACTTAACCTAGTGGTTGGTTGTTCAAGTGAACAACAAAAGGTTTTTGTTAGCTCAACAGTTAGTACCTGGAACTAGATAGGTTTGAAACCGCAAGCTGTATAGGTGTAAGGGAAATCACTTAGGCTTGATGATCTAGGGCTGTTTCTGTGTGAGTAATAAGAAGTGTTTGCCCAATCCTGTTGGGATTAGATCCCTCAGGCAGAGATTAGGTCCATTGGGACTGAACTCTCGAAATTGCTTTGTGTTCTTTACTTTTCTGTTTGATTTTTATCTGCTCCACACAACTCAAATCAAACTAGGGTTCAAAAGCTGTTTAGTATTGTTCACAGTTCAAGGCCTTGAAGCTTACATTTTTGCCTTAGTGAGTTTCAGACAGTTTTCAAACTCTCAAGGCCTTGAGATTTCAAGTCTCACACAAAGCTATCCTGTTAAACTTTAAGTTTTGCAAAAAGTTTCCATACTCTATACAACCCCCCCTTCTAGAGTATTTAGGTCCTGTATTTAGTCTACATTACACACTTTCAGAGGATGCAATCAAGAAGATTTAACTATTAAGATTATAATGTGATAGTTTCAAAAAAGTGGGGGTATACATTATCTAATTAAATCCTTTAGTTATGTACCACTAAGTATTTAGAAAAATATTAAAAGACAAAACACAAGTAGTGCTAATATTTATATTAGCGAATTCAACTTTATATATGTGTTAGAGTATTCACGTTAGACTTGTTAAACATATTTTATCGTCGAATTGGAGAGCGGTTTTTGTGGAAATATGATTGCAATAGAATCGCTAATTTATTTGTTACTTTGGATTATCTTAATTTTATATTTATGAGAATGGTTTTGGGCAACATTTTTTAATTATGTTATTATTGTGCATTGCTGTCTATTATTCCACATAGTAGAAGATCCGGTGTGTAGAGTCTACCTTACACACAGAAGATCTTATCTTCGTTTCTTGTGGAATGAAAGTTGAGTTCACAAACTAGATGGAATTAGACAAACAATCGGAACGATTGTAGCACATTGTCTTAGTAGGTCTGTCTTGGCTACAGGAAACATTATAGTTCATACTATAGTTCAACTCAATGTGCTAGTATACTTTGTGTATATTGAACATGACCAAGTTGAGATCATTGTCTTTGTACTTACATAACAAGACAAGCTATGTCTCATGGTTATTACGATTACTTATGATCTTAATCCTTAGATAGTCAATGTGCGCATGTATTTAGTTGTTATTGGTTTGACATGTCAAAAGATTAAGATTCCTATGGAATCAATAACCTCGAAAAGTTGGGTGATAGTATTGAGTCCATGGTGTAAATTGATATATCGAAGGAATCCCTATCCCGTTTATAGGATTAATGATATCCCCTTGATGAAGCTTATATGTTTTGGTTATGTCAAACCCTACAGGTAGATTACTTGGTAATCTGGACATATCAAATAAGTTAAGTGGTAAGGATCATGAAATTGGGAAGAGGTTGATTGAATGAAATATTCAGTAATTAATGTAATAGACGGATATCTGTAATCTTAATATCGGGAGATAATAAGTATTAAAAATAGGAGCTCGAAATATTATTTTTTGAGAATACGGACAAGAGTGCAATAACAGTTATTTAGTGGTACTAACTGTTATTAAATCTATCTGGGCTAGGTTCGGTTGTAACCAGAAGTACTAATAAAGTTAGGAGCCTGATTCGTATTTTCTCCTCCAGGTCCCTTCAGTAGCCTATATAAGTTACCTTAGTTTTCAAAATTTCAATGCGTTAGATACACACTGAAAACTAGGGTTACGAGAGTGAGAGAAATATGTTTAGAGGCCAAGAAGGACTCTGGAAGCAGCAAGCCCACACTTTCATTTAGTAGGAACTTCAGGAATACGGGAGAAGATCCGGTGTGATTCAGACCTACATCAACTAGCTAGGACGCATCTATGAACCTTAATTCCGCCTAAAAGGGTTATGGCAATCTTGTTGATAAACGAACAAATTTTAATCGATATAGCAGACATGCAATCGAACTTTTCTAGGGATTAGCCTCCCTTCAATTGGTATCTGAGCCTGGTTCGACTCTGCATATCTGCTATACAGCCATGTTGTTCAATAATCAAACCAGATATGCATGTTAGAGTATGAAGATTGCGATGTCTTAACTCTGTTTTGCAGATTGAATCTTGTCCTACTATTATGGTCATACTGTTTGATGTATGTGGTTTGATTTTGTTTATTCCCACACTGTTTTTCATGGATGAAAAAGATTTGTAACCTTCTGTAATAGTAAACACTTGGTTATCTTATTCCAGTTTGAGATGAACGTGTGAGCTCCTTGGTGGCATTGAAGTTCTGTAGCAGTCTCTGGTACTCTGTTACAGACTAATTTGCGGGATCCATGGAGACTGTAATACTAGTGAAGACAGAATGGCCGAAAGTTTGCAGATCGTCAGGATTTCCACATTGACGGCATGGCAATTTTTCAGAAAAAGTGTTTTGGCGACCTTACCGGGATCCTTATGTCGGGGGGTCAGAAGGATCTTGCTAGCGCAACTAAAGAAGCTCTGACCATAATAGTTGGGTTGTGTGTGGTTGAATTCTTGTTATGTGCTTGATTATATCTATGTATATGATTATTGTGGATGCTTGCGTGTTAATCGTGGACAACATGGATAGATAATTTAATTTTTATTAAATTGTTCAAACAACTAAGTGGGAGAGGGATTCTAGTGCATATAGACCCCTCGGTCTCCATCATTGACTTTTAAGTGATGTAATTGGTTGTGTGTGTTATCCTTGGAGTTAATCTTCTTATCGAACATAACGCTACAGTATCACAGGTATAAATTCCTATTAGGATACTTCTAATAATTACTCTTTATGTGTCATCTCTCCATCTGAGAGGCCTATAAGGTGGTAATGGGTTTAGAAGTAAAATGATGGTATACACTTAGATGTAAGTTATAGTATCCTCCCCAACGGAGTCACTACTATGTCTTGCCGGACCAAAGGTACCATGTCTAACTATTGAATTAATGGTAGACGTCCACCCATCGTGGCATACTGTTTTTATGTGTGTTAGAGACCACTGGTGGTTTACATTGCCCTTACAAGTTTTATTTACATGATCCTCAGGTTCAAAATATTGAACTCATTCAACCCACTATATATTCGCTTGAGTCAAAACAAACTCACTGGATCAAACTATATTGATTGGAAGAGGAATTTGAATACTGTGCTAACAGTTGAGGATTACAAATTTGTGCTTCTTGAGAAATGTCATGAAGAACCTCTAGAAGGGGCTTCTGCTTCTGAAGAAGAAGCCAAGCCTTATAAGAGGTGGCAGAAAGCTAATCATATGGATAAATGCTACATGTTAGGCTCCATGTCTAATGTGTTCCAGGTTCAACATGAGAACATGGGCTCTGCCGATGAGATTGTGGAGAACCTCAAAGAGATGTGTGGGGATCAGGATCGTGCTGCCAGCCATATTGATATGAAAAAACTCATGAACACAAAAACGGTTTGAGGAACCTCTGTTAGGGATCATGTTCTAAAGATGATAAGTCTTTTAGGTGAACTATAGATCATTGGAGCTGTAATCGATGGGGAAAACCAGGTCGATGTCGTGCTCATGACGTTGTCTGAATCATTTAACGCTTTCGACTAAATTATAATATGAACAAAAGTTTTATTCTTTAGCTGAATTGTTAAAGGAGCTTCAAGGAGCAAAGGGGCTTCTACAGAAACCCGTTAGCGTAATGGTGGATGAAAAGTCTTATACTTCTAACCCTAGGGCTAAGAATAAGAAGAAAGTTCCACAAGCAATAGTTCCGAAGGCTACTCTGGCACCTCAAGGAATTGCTCGTGGGCCATAGCAAGAACTTGCTCATCAGGGGATAGTGGGAAAGCCGAAAGGTAAGTGTTTCCTCTTTAACCAGAAAGGGCATTGGAAGAGGCAATATCCAAAGTTCCTGAATTTTCCAATCCATAACAACTCATTTATATCTCTTTCACTAATAGTTGAATCATGTTTAGCGTTTCGATCTACTAGAACCTTGAGATTCGGGAGCCACTGGCCATGTCTGCAATTCATTGGGTTCCAGGAAACCAGACAACTTAGTGATGGCGGGATTAATCTACACTTGGGCAACACGAATAAAGTAGATGCAGTTGCAATAGGAATTTGTTTCTTACATTTTGGGAATGATAGGATTTTAGTATTCAAAGATTTGTCTTCCTGTACTTCCATTAGAAGGAATTTTGATTCAGTTTTTAAGCTGGTTAAGAATGAAAATTCAGTTTATTTTAATGACTCTATGGTTATTAAGAAAAATAAACATTTTATTTGTTCTGGTACATTGGTGGATGGTCTTTAACATTATATATTCTGAGACTCCCATTGCGCAGCTATATGAGAGTGATAACTCGTATAGCTCACCTAAAAGAGAAAAGAACCTTGCGAGATAAACCAAACATATCATTGGCATTTACGACTTGGTCATATCAATATAAACAGAATACAAAGGTTGGTTCATATTGGACCATTAGGTTCATTAAATGTGGAGGCACTACCAGCATGTGAGTCATGTTTAGAAGGTAAGATGACCAAGAGGCCATTATTGGCAAAGGATTATAGGGCCAAAGAGTTTTTGGAGCTTATGAAATACCCCGTTTTATGGATACGGGTATTTTATGATATTACCATAACTATTGGGTATTATATGATATTATTATAAGTATTGGGTGTTAACTTTTATTATTTTGGAGTTAGTTTTATTATTATTAAAGTCTTGGGGGTTTTATGAATTTCACCTAAAGTATTTAGTGTCTTTTAATTAAACTGGGGGGGTAGTAGTTGTCTTTTACCTACACTTACGGGGGGTGATTGTCTTTAGCCCAAAAATTGACCCATCATTCTTTATTTTCTCGCATGGCCGAATCTCTCTCCCTATTTCCCTCTTGGCCAAAATCTCTCTTCCTAGATTCTCTCATGGCCTAATTCTTCTACTACTACAACTCCAACTCAATAAATCTTATCCTCTTGGCAAATCTTATCCTCTTGGCACCCAAATTCAATCCTAGTAAACTACAAATTAGATAAAGATCCAAAAATTTAGCAACAATAAATCTAATTTCTTCTAAAAACATGTCCCAATTCGGAATTCTATATCTACTCGGAAACAATCCTAATCATACATGAATTCCTATCTTCAAGCCTATATGACCACACCCCAATCTCATATTTTAATTCATACCAACATCAAAGAGCTCTCAAATCTCTGTCTCTCTCTCTCTCTCTCTCCCATCCGACGTGCCGCCGCCGCTGCCCGCAGACTTAGCCACCTCCGTCATCTCTTTTTCGTTCTTCTTACGGTAAATCAACCATTCCTTTATTCTTCAAATGATAAGTTGTTTGTCTTGAAATTTCATGGGTTGTGTTCTTAGTTTATGGGAAAACCCCTAGTTATGGAGGGAACGTTTGATTAATTCATTTGGATGATTTGATGATTCTAGTATGAGGGTAGTAACTTGATTTGAAGTGAGTATTCAATGACCATTGGATTTACTTTAAAAACGAGATTAAATAGATGTTTTGGAGGATAGTTTATATGAAAATCCATAATTCCCGTATGGGTAATGGGGGTGTGACTACAAAGTTAAAACAAGTATATCTTTTGATCAAGGAATCAAAATTCGGATCCGTTTGATGCTAGACTTACTTTTCAGAGTGTTTTGGATCTAATGAGACTACTTTTGAGTAACCATCTGATTGAGAAGTCGGAGTAATAAATTAGTGAAGTTATGATAGGTTATGTGCCCATTAGGTTATAGGATTTTGAGGTAAGGTTTTTGGGTTGGTTTTGAAGTATGGATTAAGGAGTTAAATAGAGACTTGAAAACTAAAGTTTTTAGGGTCATTACCTTGTTATGCAAGCATTTCTTATTTGTTTGAAGTATTATATTTTTATTGGTAAGTTATTAAATTTATAGGCAAAATTTAATTGAGGAGAGATACATCGAGTGTTACTAGGAAGTGATTTGCTTTGACATGAGATTCAAGGTAACAAAACGTGCCAGGCCTAGCACTCTTTCCTTCTTTCATGTCAAACTGTGTTTAGTGATTTATTGTCTCAAAATGAAATATCCGCTTTAAATGTTTATTTGAGCATCTTGCTGATTTTACAAAAGTGATGATATAATTAACAACTATCAAATGAGGAATTAATAAGACGTAATGACGTAAAGTGGAATCCTTGTACCGGGGAACACTTTTTTATTTATTCTTGGGATTGGTTGGCGATGGCTACGGTCACTCGACCCACTTTTATTTGGTTTGCTCAGCCGCAATAGCCCCGAATTTCTCCCTAGTACTTACCTCTCTGGCTGCAAGAAGTTTTAGGGGGTGTCGAAACTTATGGTCTTGGTAGTGTGTGATGGTTGGTTCTTTCCCGTGTCAACATGATAATAAAATGTTAATTTCTAAGGATGAACTTTTATTGTTTAAATTGGAAGTCCCGATTGGACAATGAAGAGAGTTTAGGAATGTTTCCCCAATTGATTTACTAAAAGGAGGATTTGGTGAATCCTGGTTTCGCACTTATACTCATACTTATTTCCTTCTTTTCAAATTGTTGCGTCTTATTTAAAATCATCTCATAATCTGTTTACAAGCTTGGGTTTTTATTTTGGAAACTGTGGTGTTCCCTTTTGTTTTCTGCACCACAGGTCTAGAGGGGAGATTGGATTAACGGGAGCGCGACTCATCACGTAAATTAGAAGTTCACAATTTAATTTCTTAGAATTCCTGTTTAGCTAGATTCGCCTATGTTTGAGGCCCATCATTTTAAATTTTTATAAGTATTACTTTTTTTTGGTAAACAAAAGTTTAGGGTTTCTGGAAGTGTTGTTAAGATCCTCTTTTTAAACCTTCTTGTATCCGGTTTTTGCCTCCAGTACGGAGTGACACCCCCGGGTTTCCGGCTTGGTCATTTTGTAGGTTTTACAGTTGGTATCAGAGCCAGGTTATCCAAAAAGAAAATTTAAAACCTATAGGGGAATTTAAAATGAACATATGAAGGAATTTAAAATTTGACAAGCCGTTGGGAATTTGGGTACTCTTGGATAGGGATATTATATGTGTAAGTCTTTGGCAAATAGGCTTAGTACGCAAGTATCCCCACCCACCCTCTCCTAGCTAAGAATTTTGGCCAACTCGATTAGTTAAGCATTTGGGTTTGAACCTTTAAATTGGAGTTTGGGTTAAGTGTGTATTGTTGGGTGATCAAAAGTTGGGGATTGTTTTCAAATGTCTTGTGTGATCAAAAATTTGAAGTCTTGGGAGTATGTACTTATTTCATAAGGGTAGTCATTGTAGTTTTATGATATATACTTTGTGGGGCAAAGGACTTATGGAGTTATTTTCCTTCGTACATGGCTAGAACTAAGAAAACCGCAAGGAATCGTGTTATGCCAGTTGGAAACCACCCAGTTGTGACTCTTTGGGCGGACGGCGAGACTCTACCAGCCTTTCGTGATCGCGTACTCCAGAATTGTGAGGATAGGTTTAATGCGTTGGAGTTTACACGATATCAGAATCCTGCTTTCCAATCTTACTGTATGGTGAAGGCTTTATCTATGGGGCCTATATATGGGTAGATAATCTCTAAGTATAGCAATATTATGTCTAGGTTCAATACGTTAAACTATGAAGTACTTCTATGAAAATGAATGGATGGTGGATGCCAACTTCATGTGCAAATTATTGATGAAGTCGCATGGTAAATGGCAAAGAAATATGGTGATCGAAATGGATTTTAGTGAAGATAATGACATTGAGATTGAGGAAGTTCCTAGCGAGAACATTGCTATTGAGGAAGACCCTATTGAGGATGATGAGTTTGGGGATGACCCTAGTGAAGACATGGAATTGGAGGCATGTGTGAATAACTACAAGAAGTAGACATATTAGGCTTCTTTAAATTCTTAGAATTTTAGTTCTTTTGAAAGTTAGGAATAAGGCCATGAGGCTAAACAATGTTTTAAGGTTTCTTAGAATGATTTAGCATAGCCGCTTTTGGGCTACATATAATTTATTGGTAATTTGAGTAGGTTAATTTTTCACAACCAGGAAATGTGAACTACCTGCGTGTTATGTTGGTTACGAGTTTACAATAATGTAATGAGAGATCAATTATGTGGTTTTAGATACCTCTTAGCTAGTTTGTCGAAGTTTTGACTTTTGGATGTTTATGTGGAATCATGTTGTTGTTGAATTGGCTACTGTAGAGATTTTGGTATATTAAATTGTTGTAGAGATAATGTGTTGGGAAATACTAAAATATTGACACTATACTTGGAGCTCAATTGATCGCTAAAATACACGAGGTTTTTAATTTTCTTTCATTAATGACAGTTTGTCACAAACATCTCATTTAGAGTCTTGTTTTCAGTGGTATAGTTTTGAGCGTTTGCCATTTATGATTGACTTAGATTGGGGCTTCAAAGTTTCATTGTTGAGCTTGTTTTGGGATCTTAATATATTGCTTAATAGTTTTACCTCCAATATTGTGCTACCTCTTACAAATGTTGTGAAGTTTTAGGAATTCGAGGGCAAATCCTTAGTTGCCAATCGTTAAGTAAATAATTGGTTGAAGTCAGCCTTAGAATACCTTATGGCATAGTAATCTTGTAAGATTACTATGCCATAAGGTATATTCCTCTTATTTGTTGCTTAATAAGAGTATTCTTTAACTCTTGTAAGATATGGCCGTCAACCTTGTGAATCCAACGGTGGAGGATTTTCAGCTGAGCCACCCAACGAGAACACTTTCTTGTAGGGGATGTCAAATTGGAAATTTATTGGAGAAGTCTTGGATAGGTGCGAGCATTAGGGTTATAATTTTTTTGGAGGATTGGTATTCAACAACAACCTAGTTCAGAGTCATTGTATTGTGGAGTCTTTACCTCATGAGCAACCTTGTATTTCGATCAAGAGACAGTATAATGATTCGGTTGATGAGGGAGGATGGTACCTTCCTAATCAAAATTATTTACATCCAGGTCAATGGATGATAACGCCACACTTCATGAAGTGAACATTGTTGTTAGCTCACAAGCCTTGGGAAGAACCTATGGAGGACCCACGAGAAGTGGTAGACTATAGAATTAGCATGGACGATAACAGTTTTGCGCTCACCCTCGCCTAGAATTTGTATTAGAACCTACACTGAAGTTGTTATGGGAAAAAATGTAATCGTACATTCTAGTTGGAATAGTCTATCAAAGAATATTGTAGTTTCTCTTTTTTGTGTGGAGTATTGTTACCTAGTCTTGATAGATCACATTTTTGTACTTGTGCTTGTGTCTCTTCTTATCTTGTCTCGTCTATATTTTGTGGAGGTTATACTTAACTTGTTCCTCTTCATTCTCATTTATAGATAACCGTAAAGGGGTAAGGAAAAAGGGGAGAATCACTCGTGTGAAACTAAAGTTTGAGGATGAGGGGCTAAGTGTTATCTGTTATCTTTAAGACCATTGAAGTTACCGAGTGCGGTATTCTAGGTCACTAGAATGTTAACTTTTTGCGTTGGGTGTCTATGCTTGGAGCCTTGTTATATAGCTATTATTGAGGAACGAGACGTCTCTTTGTTCGTGGGTTTCCCTTGGAGTTATGTAATTCGTGGGGTTGTATCATTACTTGTGCGTACGCGTAATTCCTTTATTTATTCTTAATCTAATTAGGAGCTCCAATGTTCGGCCTTGGCCGATTTGCAGACCTTGTTTCTTGTGGCAAACAACTTATGATGTTGTAACGGTTCTCAATTGAGATTTTGTGGTGCTCTCTACTACATTGGTGCTAGAAATGAGACAAATTATTTGTGTAGTATAACTTATCTTGGTATAATCTCACGTTGGAATAGTTATGTATTGTCGTTTGACGTGTGAGATTGGAGCATTGTCAGTAAACCAATGTTCGGAAAATGGGACGGTTATTCACCTCTGAGGTACTTGTCGAGTTTTATAACTATATTGAATCGCTTGGAGTTACATAAATCGTTGGTGTACCTGGGTAGCTAATTCTTCTTAATTGCAGAGATCTTCACGGATGTTGTATTTGGATCTTGTTAGTAGAGTTATGGTTTTCATGATTTATCACCAAAGGTGAATTTGGAGATTAGTTTGGGAGTCTCATGATCTTAGAACCTATTTTGTATATGGATAAGTTTCTTGGAGTTTGTGCCTCAGTATCGTATTCTTTTGGTTACACATGGTTTATTTTATTTGTTCCCTTGGTTTCGAGGCAAAATTTTTATCAGTATATGTCATAGGAGAGCAAAGGAAAAAGGGGACCACCGGGTGACATCAAATATCGTAGGCGATGGTGAAGTGCCTAAGAGTAGGAGGAACCATGTCGCTTTGGAGTCCTGTACACTATTCCTTATATTATCCGTCTTAATATATGGGACGCTTTGTACCTTTCGGATGTCAGTCCTTACCTTGGGAGGTTAGTTTTGCAGTTTTGTTACTTAGCTATTGTTAGGGGAACGAGATACCTCCTTGTTTATGGATCGTTTTTAGAGTTATAAAATTCGCTGGGACGCATTTTCACGGTTAATGAACCATAATCTAGACACTTTTATTGGTTTATGCTCACGTTCACCAATGGTACTTACCTTCAAACTTGGGTGATTTTAAGACCTTACTTTGCATAGAATGCAGCGTATGATACAATAAAAAATGTTATTTGGGTAGATGGCGGAAGCAATGAGGGTACTTTTTTCGACACTGATCAGGTTGTCGACGTGATCTCGCTAGTTACGGTACAATTTAAATCTTGAGATAATTGAGACACTTTATCATTGGATGTATATGATTAGAGTCCTGACACCAAAATCATTGTTTGAGTCATGGGATGGTTGTTCACGGATGAGCTAATCTGAGAGTTGTATGCTTTTATTGGCCTGCTAGATGTTTTACCTATTGTTAAGTAGAAGATCTTGTACTAGAGTGAATGGTTGGTCAAGGATGTACATGTACTCGTCAGGAAGGAGGATTATGATTATGGCTTTCTTAATGTCGCCAAAGACCGTTAATTGAGGGATAGACCCCACAACTAGGAGACAAATGGGCATGTGAACTTCTTTTGTTTTGACGATGTTGTTTTATACCTAGGAATACTCAAACGAATAAATTTGTGTTATAATCTTAACTTGGATAATTGTGGTTGCTACATTGAACTAAGATGTTACTCCTATTTGGAGAACACTAATATTTCTGTGAGACCTACTATGGGACTGCAAGCCCAAGAGCAACATTTTCCTTGGAATATTGGTTATGTATGGCCAATAATGATCAAACTTGCTAATTTAAATTGTATAATAAATGTAACGTTATTGCATCTTCGTAGTGCTGCATGAGAAGATAGGAAATGATCATTAGGTGATAGTGAAGGAATCGTGGCTAATCACTCACACCACAGTTGTTGTACTAAGTACAATAGACAAATGAGGACGGTAGAAACATTTTGGAATAGGATGTCCTTCACATTACCATGAGCCCCATTTTTACTCACGGAATCGTCATTGTTGAAGGAGTTGGGCTGGAATAATCATCTACGATCCCTACTCCATAGCCTTGCCAACTGATCAGGTGATCACGTACGACTATGTCATGAAGAGAGAAGTGAAAATTTTGAGGAATACCTTGTCCCCATGTGTAGCGACTTAAGAAGAGTGCTCCATACCATTTCATGTATTGGAACCCGAACCAGAAATATTGACTATGTTAGGATTCTAGATACCTTGACAAGGGGCACGTGTAACACGAGTGTTAAGCTTGTAATGGTCTTATTGGCAAATCAGCTCACAAGAGAGGAAATATGTAAAGCGGGGGATGGCGTGAGGAAGAACTATCTTCACCTTTTTTTAACGTCATATTTTGAGTTTCGAGGACGTCACACCTTTAAGGGGGGGGGGGAGGATGTAATCCATCGATTTTGAAGCATCGGTTTTGAAGCACGTCATTTTAGAAGCACGTCATTTTAATACTCTATATAGTACATTGCTCATCGTGCATGACCTTAGATTGCTTTTAGTGTTTATACCCCAGAGTGGATACTCATACCTTAGTAGTTGTTGAGAAGCTGGTTTAAGCTTCAAGGAAGAAACTCTGTTTAAGGAGGGAAGGATGAAATACCCCGTTTTGTGGATACGGGTATTTTATGATATTACTATAACTATTGGGTATTTTATGATATTATTATAAGTATTGTGTGTTAACATTCATTATTTTGGAGTTAGTTTTATTATTATTAAATTCTTGGGGGTTTTATTACTTTTTCTTATACTATTTAGTGTCTTATAATTAACCTGGGGGGTAGTAGTTGTCTTTTACCTAAACTTATGGGGGGATGATTGTCTTTATCCCAAAACTTGACCCGTCATTCTTCCCTATTTTCTCTCATGGCTGAATCTCGCTCCCTATTTTCCCTCTTGGCCGAAATCTATCTCCCTAGATTCTCTCATGGCCTAATTCTTCTACTACTACAACTCTAACTCTATAAATCTTATCCTCTTGGCAGCCAAATTCAATCCTAGTCTACTACAAATTAGATAATGATAAGTCTGAAGCTCATGAACATTATGTTGTGAATGTACAAGCATAGAGCTTAGATTCTTGATAATGAAAGCCAGAAACACAAGCATAAGAAATTGCTAAGTACCAAAGCTTCAAAGCTTTGAGTTACTGTAGCAGTTCCTATATGCTTAATTATCTAACTTTTTTATGCAAGTTTTGGTTATGTTTTGGTGATGATATGGATTATTTATATGAATTAATTTAGCAATCTATGTTCTAAGTTGACCACTGCAGGACTATGTTGGAATGAAAATCCAATGTTCATTCTGGTGAAGTTAGCAGGCAAAGCTTCAAAGCTTTGAGATATTTTAGTGACTCTTTACTGCTAAATTTTTCTGATCATCTTCCTACATGCAGGTGGATTCAGTGATACTTAGAACTTGATACAAGGTTATTATTGTCTATTAGTGTTTGTTCTATAATCGTTACTTGATATACTCATGAAATGTAATATATTTGTGAACTCAGAACTTGTCACCAGAAACTCTAGCATAGGTTTCTTATTAACTGATAGCTGCTGTTCAAGCAGATCTTTTTGCTAGATTGTATTGTTATTTGTTTGATCTTGTTTGCTAAGTATTTGCAGATTTTTTGGACACTCCAACGTCCATAAATATATCAGCAATGCATTCAAATTAAGCTGTTTACACCTACATTACACACTTTCAATTGGTATTAGAGCTTTGGGTCTCAATTTAAAGATCTAACAATCTTTTGACAATGAGTTTTGTAGGTGAAGGAGGATTCTCACAGGGAAGGGCATCCAATAGACCTCCACTGTTCTGTGGTGATAATTTTGTGCATTGGAAGGCATTGATGAAAGTTTTCATCATAGATCAGGACATGGAACTAATGTCTATTATTGTGAATGGGCCAAACCTGTTCTATACTACTGCCAATGGTGTTTGAATTGTCAAACCTGATGAAGATCTCTCAGTTATTGAACTGGAAAAGGTAAAAAAATGTACAAAGCTTTGAACTTATTATATTTTCCTCTTAGTGCAGATGAGTTCAAAAGGATATCCGACTGCAAAAATGCAAAGGAGACCTTGGATAAGCTGACGGTTACATATGAACGAACTAGCCAAGTCAAGCAGAAAAAGATTAATATCCTTTTGAGGCACTATGAACTGTTTAAGATGAATTATGATGAATCCATCAAAGATATGTTCAAAAGGTTTAAAGATATTGTGAACTACTTGGAGTCTCGGAAAAGTATTCTCAAATGAAGGAAAAGTCAGGAAGATTATCAGAAGCTTGCCTAAAGCCAAATGGGAGCCTAAAACTACTGCTATTGAAGAAGCTTGGGATTTAAGCATTCTGGAACTTGATGATCTGCGAGGAAAGTTACTCACTCATGAGATCTATATGAAGGAGGTTGATGGTGAACTGAGTGACAACAAGGCAAAAGACAATGAAAAATCCCAAAGCCTTGAACGAGAGGATGATAATGATGATGAGAAAGCCTTATCCTTGATTTCCAAAGGCTTGGCCATAATTCTCAAGAAAAAGAGGAAATAAAGGAACAAAAAAGTACAACAAAGAAAAGTTCAGATCCTCAACCAGCAAGGATCAGAAAGGTAAGTCTTCTTCAAAATCATATAAGCCTAAAGTTATGAATTACTATGAATGTGGAGATGCAGATCACCTGGTGAGAGACTGTCCTCAAAAGAAGAAGACCAGACAAATTTCAGAGAAGGAAAATGACAATAGAAGGAAGAAGGCTATGGTAGCCTCATGGAGTGATTCAGACTTTTCAGAATCAGATTCTGATGATGAGCAAGCCAATCTCTGTTGACATCAAGAGGACCATTCCACTGAAAAGTCGATTGAAGCCATGGTAAAAAATCTCTTATCTAGATCTTCTGATGTGTTGCCTGAAATTCTCAAAAGCATGTTTTTAAATGAGGAGAGTTACATGAATGAGATTGATTCTTTGAAAATGAAGGTTCATGATCAGGAAAAAGAAAATTTAGATTTGGTTTTTCAGAACAAATGTCTTGAAGCTACTAAGTTAAAAATTGACAGTGACTCCAAAGCCTTGGATAGTAGATTCAAAACTTTGAAATCACAAGTCAAAGAAGTAACTGATCAAAACACTATTTTAACTTACAAGTTTTTTGATCTAAGAAAAGTCTTTCAAATTTTTCTGGCTCAGAACAGAAGTTAAGTCTCATGCTTAGAGGAAGTCTGCAGTCTGTTTACAAAAGTGGAATTGGATATAACCGAAATTTTCCAAGAAAAATTCAAACCACTTTTGTGAAAGCAGGAAGCAGACATTCTCTAAAGTGTCATTACTGCTGTAAAATTGGACATGTAATAGTAACTTGCCCCTTTTTGACGGACAGAACCTCACATAATGAGGAACACCTATCCTTATCAGCTTAAGGGGCAACGGAAACAGATTTGGGTTCCAAAAGGAGTTAGACCACCTAACATTGTTGACTCTGAGTATGAATCCAAATTCTACACTTGGTCTAATAGCCTGTTAAGGCATTGATTGAATTTTACAGGATGTCACCAAAGCTTTGAAAGATCAGGAATGGATATTGGATAGTGGATGTTCAAGACATATGAGTGGGAACAAATATTTTTTCTCAGAGATCAAAGATCAATCAGAGGGAACAATCACACTTGGTGACAAAGCAAGTGCAACATAATTGGTATGGAAGTGTTGGTAACAATTCTGCATATTCAATTTCTGATGTTTACTTAGTTGATGGTCTTAAGTATAACTTATTGAGTATTTCCCATCTTTGTGACAAGGGTAATAAGGTAGCTTTTGACAAGGAGAAATGTGTGGTGCAAGATGAAAAATAAGGCAATTTCATACTCACTGCTCCTAGGTCACATAATGTTTATGCACTATGTACTGATAAAGTTGCAGGTGATAGTCTGAAATGTCTCAAGAACTTGAAGGATGACTCAAAACTATGGCACAGAAAGCTTGGTCATATAAGCATGCGTTCTCTGAATAAGCTCATTTCAAAAAATCTCGTAAAGGGATTACCAATCCTCAAATTCAAGGATTATGATTTTTGCAAGGCATGTACTCAAGGTAAACAAACGTGAAGCTAATTCAAGCCAAAGAACTTTTTAAGTACCTCCAGGCCCTTAAAATTGATGCATATGGACTTGTGTGGTCCTTAAGGGTTCAAACACCCAGAGGTAAGAGATATATGCTTGTTGTGGGTGATGATTACTCTATATATACTTGGGTTATGTTTATTAGAGAAAAGTATGAAGCATTATCCGAATTTTCTAAACTTTACAAAGAGCTTCAATATTTGAAAAACTTGCATGTTGCATCTATTAGAAGTGATCATGGTAGGGAATTTGATCAACTTGATTTTGATTTATTTTCTTCAAAGCATGGCATTTCAAACAACTTTTCTGCACCTAGAACTCCACAGCAGAATGTAGTAGTTGAGAGGAAACATAGGACTCTTGAACACATGTCTACCATGCTACTTTAAAGTAGTTTTCCAAAATATTTGTGGGAAGAAGCTTTTAATACCGCAAACTATGTGCTCAATAGATGTTTGATCAGACCAATTTTGAAGAAACCCCTTATGAACTGTTTAAAGGCAGGAAGCATAGTGTTGCTTACTTTAAGCCTTTTGGTTGTACCTATATTGTGCATAAATATGGCAAAGATAATCTTGGCAAGTGTGATGCTAGAAGTGATGAAGGTGTGTTTCTTAGTTATTTTCAAACTAGCAAAGCTTACAGGGTTTACAATAAGAGATCTAAGATTGTAAAGGAGAGTATTCATGTTGTTTTTTTAAGTACTAATGATTCTCTGAGTGAAAGTTTTGTATATCTTAGTTTGAATAAATATGAGGTTGATGAAGACCTTGAGAAATTTAGCAAGAGCAAAACTAAGCACCAAAAACGTTCAGAAGAATCTCAAGGCCTTGAACCCCCTGCTGAGCCAAAATCTCAAAGCCTTGAGACTGAGATTGACAGGAAATATGATGCTCCTTCTACTGTATCAAGAACTCAAATCCTTGAAGGTCCATACACTTGGACACCCTGAAAGAAGTTAAAACATCTCTCAGATCTTCTTGTTGAGAATTGTATATCATATCCAACAACTGGAACTCATACAAGACGTCAATTGAGAAATATGTGTGCATTCAGTGCTTTTGTATCACTCATTGAGCCCAAAAATGAAAAAGAAGCACTAGAAGATGCAGACTAGATCATTGCAATGCAGAATGAGCTGAATGAGTTTGAAAGAAACAAGGTTTGGAATTTGGTTCCTAGACAGAAGGATCAATCAGTGATTGGAACAATATGGGTGTTCAGAAATAAGCTTGATGAAAAAGGTAAGGTTGTGAGAAACAAAGCAAGAATGGTTGCACAGAGATACAATCAAGAGAAAGTGTTGGGTTGTGTGTAGGGAGAGAGTAAGGCAGTAGTAATGTCTGAGAGAGAGACAGGGGTTTGGCAGAGCTTCCGCGTATGTCTGGTGTGTTCTCCTTTGTATGGTAAGGTTAACGTCCTATATATAACGGAGAATGTGACCGTTGTAGTGTGGTTAATGCGCCCATCAATGGCGGCTTAATTAGCTTAACCACAACGGCACGTTCGTCCGCATATATAGGGACCGTTACAGCACGTTATGCGCGAATACCGGAACCGTTATGGGGTTGACCGGGTTTGACCGGATTGACCGGGTTTATGGAGCTCGTGCCATAAATCTCTCAAAAGCAGTTACTAAAGGTCGCGTGCGGGCTTGGCTCGCACGCGACAGGACTCACTCTTGCCTCCAAACCACTAAGTCCCTACAAGTCCCGTGCGGTGGTATGCGAGGGCCCTGTCTGGCAGCCCCCACGTGGATCAGCGCGGCTGGTGATCCAGTGTGTGTGGAGCACAATATGGTGTGCTAGATGATTGCCACGTGGCCAAGATCTGTCTGCTCAGAAAGCACTATCTACATTAGCCCCCTTTCTGCGCGTGAAGACGCATGGCCGGATAGGCTTCCATGCGCAGGAACCAACGTACGCGTCCCCACCACGCACCAATTCAAATGTATGCATGTTCAGCCCTCGTGCGTGCCATTATGACCTAGACCCCTAGATTCGTGCCGTCTGGCCTTTAGGGTTTTAGGCGTGACGTCAGCTTGTCCTGTGATTTCGCGATTCGACGGTGACGGTTGTGATTCGACTACTGAAAGGACGCAACCCTTCATTGTTTTTGGATAAATACTCTGTACTATCCATTGTTGCAAAGCATCACTTCTTTCTCTTAAAGTGCATGATACTCGGAAGCCTTCAAGAGCAGATTCAGATAATCAATCACCAGTTCTCTCTTGTCAATCGGCTTCTTCAATTGTGCGCATCCAAGAAAGCATTACCAAAACAAGGTTGGCCTTGTTCAATTGTGTTTAATATACTGATATATTCTTTGAACTGCGTTGGATCTGTAAACCCATAACATATTATCCACTGAAAACCATGAAGAAGCTCTCGATCTTTGAATCCCATTTTGATTTAATCCCCAGATGATAAGGATCTTGAATGTAGGGTTTCTCAAAATCCCTGATAATGCAAACGATTCCAATCTCTAATTTTGAAGATTGCCACTGGACTATTCATCTTTCTTCCAATAGATCCTCGTATGCTTTGAACTGAATCTTGAAATTCAAACTAAAGTGTGCATATTTCTCCCCCCCCCCTTTTTATTGCTTTTCCGCAGGAATGGCAAAGACAAAAGGAACCAAACCCATTAAGGAGGTCGAAGAAATACCTGATCTTCCTCGGGCTTTATGGCGCAAAGCCCCCTATCTGGGTGGTAAAGACTTCTACCATGCTAGGGTTAAGGAGAAGAAACTGCCAACCCCTGTCCCTGGTGAAGGATTGCAAACGTTAACCCCTCCAGTTAACTCGGCCCTGCTCGAATTGATCAATTCCGAAGATGTGGTTCGATTGGGAGTCCAAAATGGGTATTTCCCGTACACTGTGATTTCCACTCAAGCGTTTGTTCAGAAATTGGACTACATGGATGAGTGGATTGACCATGTACTGACCCATCATGCCATGACTTTAAACGATGCTGGCATATACTTCGCAGTTCGTGCTATGAAGGGTGCTGCCGTGAAGCTGGACCAGTCCATGCTTTTAAACCTTCTTTCTCGTTACTCGCCTGCGACTCACACATTCCATTTCGCTGAGTTCGAGGCTGCTCCAATGCTCGAAGATGTGCACATGCTGTACGATCTGTCTCCCGTGGGCGAGGTGGATCCTTTGAGTCCCTTGAGAATTGATGCGGAGATCACTTTGTACAAGCAGATGGAAGAGTGCTTGTCAGAAGTGAAGAAAATTTCCACTCGGTGGACTACTACAGAAGTCCTTCCTGACTGGCAGTTGGTCGACACATCTGCGAAGAACACTTGGAACAAGTGGGTGCAATACTTTTTCCGTGATTATGCGAACAGCATCATCACCAAGAAGCTTCTGAGCCAAAACCCGAAGGCTAAGAACTATGTGAATGGCAAGGGTTATCACTTGACCCTATGCGCCTTCCTCTGTGCCTGGTTGTCGAGCTACTTAATCGATGGTCACCCGCATGATGGGGTCTTCTACCATGTTCTGCCTCTTGCTGTGAAATTGGCCCTTGGTCAGAAAGTTGCACTTGGACCCTTAGTCTTGGGCACGCTGTACCACAGGTTGGATCAGCTGGTCGTGGCAATGAAGGAATCGCGTGGTCGCCTTGACGTACTGAGTTATATTAACATTGCCTTCTTGACAATGTGGGTCTTCGAGCGATGGCCCTCTTATGCCCTAGTCGCTTCTAAGCCCAGCAAATGGTGTCCCCCAGGTGCGGAGGAGGAGCGTAATAGCGGCAGGGCTGCGAGGTGGTTCGGGACTAACTTTCCCAAGTGCGTTTGGAGCCTGATATGCGACAATCGGGTAGAGTTTATAGCCAGGCCTTATGCCATGCGCGTTGAGAATGTGCGATGGTTCCCAAAACTGTATCCCTCCAAGGCTGTTGCTTTCTCAGAAGAGCTCCTTTTCGAGGGTGGGGAGCATTTCCACGAGCGCTATCGCGAATTCTTTTGCTGCTGTCTGAGAGGTTCTCTTCCTGCTCTTGCAGAGCATGATCGTGAGCTCGCACCTAGGTACGAGAGGATTACCGTGGATGTCGATCCCACTCGCGTTTCTCCCCAGTTCGGCTTCGATGCAGTGGCACCATCAATCTGGCCGCAGTCTATCATCAGAGGCTGCTACAAGCGGTTATTGTCTAGGGAGCGTAAAACAATCTTGATGAGCAATCTTCCCTTCGAGCAACCTCCAGGTAACCGCGAAGGTGGCTATTGCAGAAACTAGATCGCTTACTAGAACGCCCAACATACAAGGTTTGAGACGCAGTCGGTCCCTCAGCCAAGCAGAGCTCCTGTGATCAAAAGGAATTCTTTCCCTTTTCATCCAAATTGTAGCCTAGACGAGTCTGAATATGGTTGCTATTCGTTGCTGGATCGCGAGAATCACCTGTGTCCCTCCATCATTCTTGATGAAAAGATAGCCGCAGCTAGGAGAGGTGATTCGCATGTCATCAGATACAGCGAAACTTTCGCTAAGGTAAGCAATTTCTCTTGCATGTGCTAAATTTTCTTATTCCAATATGTCAAAAGCTTCATGCTTCACTTTCTCCTGCAGTTCCATGTGAGGAGGTTTGCATCTGGTGAGCGCTCCAAATCGCTGGTCACCACCATTGTTACTGCAAGAAGGCAAGGTCCACTAGTTCGGCTGGCATCGAAGATGGATCCCGCGGTTGAGACCAAAATTTGCGAGATCATGAATGCTTTTGCTGATTCGCTGATAGATAATACTCCATCCTTGTCTCCTTCCAGGAATGATCCATCTCCTCCAGCGACTGCTGCTCCGAGAGCGAAAAGGCCCAGACAAAGAGGAATCACAATCTCTTCCCCTAGGAGCGCTCCAACTTCCCCTCGTGCGAGATCCCTTACTGCCAGGGATAAAGGTAAAGGTCGCATGACCAGTAAAGCGCAGAAGGAGCTCGCGGTGGAGACCTTTGTTCTGTTTGGCCAGGAGGAAGAAGAGGAGAGAAGGGAGACAAGAGAAGGAGATGAAGAAGAGGAAAGAATTGAAGATGTCAGAGACAGAGAGAGACGATATACAAGAGGAAGAATCAGGAGGTATCTCAATCGTACTTCTCTTCTTATTATCTTAACTCTTCGCAATTTATTTGAACGAATTGTTTCTTCGCAGATGATGACAATGAGACCATCAGTGGCCTTCTGGCCAAGAAGCAGATGAGGGGTTCTCATTCTGGTGTTTCCGACGAAACCATAGGCGATGACATCCTTGCCGAGTCCAGGAGAACAGCTGCGGAGGCTGCTGAAAGAAGAAGAAAGCGAGAAGAAGAGGATCTCGAACGCGTGAAGCAAAGGAGCTTAGAAGAACAACACGTCGACGACCTAGTGCGTCCAACTGATGAGGAAGATGTGCTTCCAGAAGAGGTGGCTCCTCAAATTGAAGAGGAGGATGCGGTTCCAGAAGAAAATGCGGCAGCTCTAGAACAAGCCCAAGCAGACTTTGAAGAAATCGCTGGCGGTAATGAAGGTGAAATTTTTAATCTCGCAGTAACTTACCGAGATGTTATTGTCGGTGCGCTAAAGCACGGTGTGTCAAAGGCTGACATTCGCTGTTGGCTAGTAGGCAAGTGCGGGGAACCTTCAGGTAATCATTTGAGCAACATGTGTGAACTAGGGTTAGCAACCCAAACATAGTCATGACTGGTTTCTTCGCGCCCCAGGTCACGCTCACCTTAAAGACATGTTTAATGAAGATACATTAATTGGGCAAGGTTCCACGTCCTTAGCATATGACGAGGATGCTGCGATCCCACCTTCGCGTGGAGGTGCTCGTTCTTAGCTTACCAAAGATAATAAAATATTATACGATACAAGTTACCTCACATCATCGTATTTTGTATCGCAGGCAACGCTGATGAAGCCATGTTGGAACAAAGGAGACAACCTTCTACATCCTATGTCCCGATGCCGAGTTCTCACACTGAGAAGCCCGTCGCAGCTGCTGAATATCCGGGAGAGCCCTTCGAGGACATCATTGAACTTTCTGATGATGCCGAAGCTGACACCGTTTTGATGGAGGAAGATGCCCATGCTGGTGCTGAGGAAACAAGAACAAACGCTGCTGACTCTATCGCACCTGAAGGCATCCCTAATCAAGCTGCAACTTCTGCTGCTGCCATGCCTCCGGCAATGACTGAGCCTGCGGCACCTCTTCCTGCGTGGAACTTTTGGGGTTCGCAGGTCGGGGCTGCAATCGCACCTGGTGCGGCTCATACTCTTCCCCCCAACTATGAGGAGTTAGATCTCGCAGCTGATAGAAGGGAAATGGAGCGAGGACAGTCTTCAGCTACCCCCGAAATGCGCATTCCTTCTCTGCGCGAGATCCTTGAAGGAACTGGTATGTCATGATTATTGTTCACATCTTGCATTCTGCATTTGCAAGTTCGATAGTCTGACTTGGTTTAACATTGCTTTAGGGTTGAAGCAAGCTGACGTGGACTAGCTAGTTCGGATGCGCCTCTCCTACCCCCAATCATTTGCGAGGTCTCTGGAGATAGGTCCCTTCGACTGGAGGCTGTTTCTTATTGAAGCCATCTGGATTTTGGAGCAGCTGTCCGCGGCCACACCTGCGACCATTTCTCCTCAGAGCGCGGAGTTGCTTTTTTGCATGTGCCAGAACCTTCTCGCCAAAGTTCAAGGCAAGCTGGGCTTTGGGTTTCTTATCAAAAGATTCACCCTGATTCGCGCGGCCGTGACTTTGAAACGCGGCTAACATAACCTCACAGCTGAGGAGCAGAAGGTGGAGCAGCAAAGGCAAAAGGTTGATGAGGCTGTGAAGCTCTTTCATGAGATGAATGCCAAAAGCGAGCAACTGAAGCAAGAAGTGGAGCAAGTGGAAAATCAGAGCCGTTAGTTTACTCCTAATGACTCCTTCATCAAGGGCTTGTTTTGAAAAGTAGCAAATAAGTAGCAAATCTGTTATCAGAAAAATGCTAAAACATTACTGTAATGTTGCTAGGGTTTCTCCCCCCCTTTTTTTTCAAAAAAAAATGTGAATGCCTGTTTTGCCCTTCCCGGGATTTGCTCCAATATCTCTGTGCATATCAATTATGACGTCAGCTATTGATATTCTGCCTCGATTTTTGCGCTAATTGCTCATTAGATAAGCACGCTTTCCTTGGGAAGTCCATCCGTATCATGACCATCCGTCATTAATTAGGATACGCAACCGAATCGTCGTAGCCTTTAGTAGGGTAATTGATTGTTACCTCTTTTCAAGGCGTAAGTGATTGATCCTTACCCTCTTTTCAAGTTCTGCTGACTCATCTGGGCAACTGAAGAGTCTCCACAAGGTCTATATAAACCCTGCCTTTTGCTATTTGGGTTCTTCATCCCACAATGTGGCTTGCCGTGAGTCCGTACGACTGCTGGCTCCAACGCTTGTTTTTCCTTGATTCATGGCAGCTTCAAGTTGTGAAACCTGAGTTTGTGCTTTGTGCCATAGAAATAGTTTCCACGATCTGCTTCACAAAGCGTATTGATCTTTATAAATATCATAAAGAAGATGCAGAGAATACCTCATGTTTTCTCGAAGAATTTTCTTCGACTATTATGCTTGCAGGTCATGTTTCCGGCCGCCTCCCGGCGAGGTGCAGCGCCGTACTGACCTGTTTACCGACTCGTAATGAACGACAGATTTCTCCTCCAGCATGCCCGGAGGTTGATCATTCGCCACCACGTTCGTGAGCTCAGGGTGGCGAGCCATTGCGCTCAACTCCGTGGACAAGGAGCCTCTTGCCCGAGGAATGACTGCTTCCCTGTCTTGCACAGCCGCATATGCCGAAACAGGTGGTTCCTCAGGCACGTCTCTTGGGTGTAAGACCAAAGAATGGCCTTGTCAGATCCTGGGATCTTGAACATAGCGTCGCATAGGTCTTGTAGACATGGCGAGCTGCGGGCTGTTCCTTTCGCAGGAACACCCTACTTGCTACAGATTTTTGGTCGCAGATCTTTGTATCGCATCGATCCTTTTCCAGTAAGGATTTCCCCGATGTGTAACTTCCGCTTGTAAGTTACTATTTAGATGCATTGTAAGGCATGTAACTAGCTTTGTTTTGAGCCTTTCGCTTGTAAGATGTTATCTAGACAGATAAATGTAAGTCATTTTGACTCATAATGATAAATTGCCTTGTATGATTTGCTGTTTTCATTACAACAAATTACAATTTCGCATGCGTGTTGGCAAGTTTCGCCTTCTGTAGTGCTGTATTCACACATTGCATTGTTGCTATGATTGGCCATCTGTCGAATAGATTCGCAGATATGTTTTTAGATCGTTCGCGATCGTATTTGCGCAGCTTTGCTACCTTGGCAGATAGGCTTGAGATTTACTTTAGGTTAGACCAAAGTACGAGCGTTATCTCTGCAGATAGGCTTCTGTATATTACTTAAGATCATTTTGCATAATGCTGCTATCATGGCAGATAGACTTAAGAATCATTTCGAGATTGCATTCGTATAGTGGTAGATAGTATTCGCATGAGATGCTATCGTGGTAGATAGGCTTTGAAGATTACTGCGAGATTTTATTCGCATAGGCTGCTATCATGGCAGATAGGCTTTTGAAAGATCACTTAAGATCGTATTCGCATGAGCTGCTATCGTGGCAGATAGGCTTAAAATATTACTTAAGACCTTATTCGCACAGGCTGCTATCGTGGCAGATAGGCTTTTGAAAGATCACCTAAGATCGTATTCGCATGAGCTGCTATCGTTACAGATAGGCTTAAAAGATCACTTAAGATCGTATTCGCATGAGCTGCTATCGTGGCAGATAGGCTTAAAAGATCACTTAAGATCGTATTCGCATGGGCTGCTATCATGGCAGATAGGCTTAAAAGATTAGTTAAGATCATATTCGCATAGGCTGCTATCACGGCGGATAGTCTTTTGCCAATGGAAATAATGAAATAAACAGAGCAATAAAGACAATTGAAAGCATAAAGTTCTTCTCATTTGGGAGAAGTCTTTTATTATGAAATACTCTCATATGGGAGAGATAAGATTACAATTCCCTCATATGGGAGAGAAAATGCACGAGTGTTTGCATTACAGTGCATGAAGCAGACGTTGTAATCTAACGCATGTAAGGAGAGAAGTTAAGGATAATACTTCTTAATCCAGCGCATGTTAACTGAGCTTGGGGTTGAGGTCGTTCCATGTAACCTCTGTATGCTGCAGTAGCCACTGTCAAAGACTTCTGTGACTTCAAAGGCTCCTTCCCAATTGGCTACAAATTTTGGGTGAGCTGCCTCCCGCATGCAATGGTCAGACGCGCGCAAGACTAAATCTCCAACTGCGAAATCTCGACGTTGGACTGTTTTGTTGTACGCACGAGCGATCCTTTCTTGGTACCATTTGTTAGTCCTTTTAGCTTGCTCCCGCTTTTCTTCTTGCAGGACTAAGTCATGATCGCGTTGATTGTCATATAATGCATGAAAAGCCAACCTTGGAAAGTTAATCTTTACTTCCGCAGGTACCAAAGCTTCAGCTCCATAGCATAAAAGAAATGGCGAGGCCCCTGTGGGCGTCCTTGGAGAAGTCCGATAAGCCCATAGGGCTATGTTCAAAGGATCAGCCCATTTCTTGTGGTCATCTGCGACCATCTTGCTCAAAATTCTCAATAACGTCTTGTTGGTTGCTTCTGCTTGCCCATTCCTCTTCGGGTAGTATGGAGTGGAGCATATCTGCCTGATGTTGTACTCTGCTAGCTTTGCAGCCACCTGGCGATTGACAAAAGGAGTGCCATTATCCGAAAGGATGGTGTTTGGAATTCCGAACCTGCATATGATGCTCTCTTGGATGAAATGGAACACAGCCAGCGCATTTGCTGTCTTCAGTGGTATTGCTTCTACCCATATGGTGAACAACTTGGTCGTGGTGAGAATAAAATGATTCCCGTGCGAAGTCGGTCGAATGGGACCGATGAAATCCAGAGCCCATGTGTGAAACGGCCATGGTGTTCCCAACGCGTGTAGATCTACGGCAGGAGCGTGCACTAGGTTACCCTTGAATTGACACTCCTGGCAGGGTCTTACTTTGGTGCGGCAATCGGCCTCCATAGTGGGCCAGAAGTATCCAATTGAGAGGAGCTTTCTGCATAATTTCGCACCTCCCTGATGTTCCACCTGATGAGAAAGGTCCATCACTTCTTGTGCTTCCTTGCTGTCTAGACATCGCAGCAAGTTACCTTCATTGCCCCTTCGCAAAAGCAGATTTTCTTGCACCACATATGGGGCTGCTTTTCTCTTTAGTCTCTCGGCCTCTTTTCTCGACTCCGGCGCAATACCCTGAGTGAGAAAATCAAAGAGTGGTTTCCTCCAATCCGCATCATCGTCGGCCGGAGAAATTAGCAGAGAGTCCTTGATTAGTGCGCAACTCTCGCAATTTCCTTGAATCAATGCTGCGGCCGTTGACACGTCCGGCCAGTGAATGCCATACCTCTGGGCTTTCCGATAGATTGACACCTTACTTTCCCCGCAAGCATGTTGGTGAATCTTTTCTAACAGCAGTTGTCCCTCTTGCTCGGAGACGCATCGCATGAGTATTCCGCCAGGGCCCTTGTAGTAAAGAGTGTTGTCATGTATGCAATACCCCTTTGTGGATGCCCAATTCTCGCTGCTCGTGCCTTCTGCGATGGCCCATAAGATTGACTTTCTCCAGTCCGCATCGTCCATGCATTCATCATCGCACGCGTCTTCTGTCAACGCCGAGGATGTTCGTACTTCAATCAAGATTCTCGCAAGACATTTTTCCGTACTAACCTTGGATCCCAAGGTAGCTAAAGCGTCAACATGCCTATTGTCCGCTCGAGGTTTATGCTCGTATCTAACGTCGCAGAACTGTTGCACCAATTTCTGTACCAAGGTCCGGTAGGGCAATAAGTTTATCTCCCTCAAACAATACTCGCTCGAGGCTTGTTTGACAATTAGCTTGGAGTCCTTCATAACCGTCAGATTGCTCACTTCCAAGGCCTTTGCAGCGCGATGACCTGCGATGAGAGCCTCATACTCTGCTTCATTGTTGGTGACTGCGAAGTCAAGCTTTGTGGACATCTGTATGACCTCTCCATCCGGTTTAGTTAAGACTATTCCGATGCCTCCACCTTTCCTTGTTGACGAGCCATCGGAGTGGAGCGTCCAGTAGGGCAGCTCAAATGCGTGGATTTCAGGTCCCTCCAATTCTTCTTCAATCATGGGCTCATGACTATTATCCGGGAATTGCGCCAGTAAATCTGCTACCGCCTGCGATTTGATCGCCCGCGGCCGAGCGCATGTGATGTCATATTGGGAAATGGTCATATACCACTTTGCCAATCTTCCCCCAGGAGCGGTGTGAGTCAGAAGATATCGTATGGGATCGCTCTTTGTGACCACCACCACTTTGTGCGAAGCAAAATAGTGTCTCAACATCTCTATTACAAAAAAAACGCAAGGCAATGACGTTCGATGTCCGTGTACCTTGATTCCGCGGGCTGCACGATGCGAGAGATCTAGTAGATGGGCCTTTCTTGATCCTCATACTCCTGAGCTAGGAGAGCTCCTATAGACCTCCTTGTTGACGTTAGATACAACAAGAGTGGTGATCCGAGCTGAGGTGCGATCATTACTTTTGAAGATGTCAGCAGCTCCTTTAGTTTCCCGAACGCAGCTTCGTGCTCTGCAGTCCAATTGTATACAGCATCTTTCTTGAGAAGATCACTGAAACAGAAGGTGATTTCGGCGATCGCTGGGATGAACCTTCGCAGATAGGATAGCTTTCCCAAGAAGGTTTTCAAGGCACTCTGGTTATGCGGCGGAGTCATGCCAGTGATGGCTGATACTTTCGCAGGATCAGGTTCGATTCCTTGACGATGTACCACACATCCCAAGAACTTCCCTGATGTTACTCCGAATGCGCACTTCATGGGGTTCATCTTTAATTGAAAGCGTCTGCATCAGTTGAACACTTTTCGCAAATCCGCCAGATGGTCTGCCTCCTCCTTGGATTTGAAAACTAGATCATCCACATAGAATTCCACTTCCTTTTGCATCATGTCGTGGAACAGGGCCATCATTGCCCGCTGGTAAGTCGCACCTGCGTTTTTGAGGCCAAAAGGCATCACCGTATAGTTGAATACTCCCACTGGGGTGATGAATGCGGTTTTCCGTGCGTCTTCGGGGTCCATCTTGATCTGATTGTACCCGCTGAAGCCGTCCATGAAGCTGAACATGCGATGACCCGCGGTTGAATCGATAAGCAAGTCAATGTTGGGGAGCGGAAAATCGTCCTTAGGGCAGAAACAATTGAGATCCCGGAAATCCACGCAAATGCGAACCTGCCCATTCTTCTTTACCACGGGCACAATGTTAGCCAACCATGTGGGATGGTGATTTGGCTCTATGAATTTGGCATTCTGAAGTTTGACAACTTCTTGCTTGATCTTAACGTTGAGCTCCGGTCTAAAGCTTCTCGTGCTCTGCTTTACCGGTTTGGATCCTGGAATCACATCCAACCGATGCGTAGTGATGCTCGTGTCCAGGCCGGGCATTTCATCATACTCCCATGCGAATACGTCCATGTACTCAGTCAAGAGCTGTAACAATCTTTCCTCCTCATCGCTTGTGAGGTCCGCACTTAGAAAGACTGGCCTATTCTTTTCTTCGCTCGGGCTTAGGAATACCTCCTTCAGCTCCTGCTTTTGTGGTCTGGGTTTGTCTTCCATGCATTCGGGTGCTTCTTTGAGTTTCTCTTCTAGAGTGCTTGGCATTGGTTTGTTTGTCTCCGAAACCAGCCCAATTTGGTTGATTTGCTCAGGGATATCCCCATGCTCGCGTGAGGACACCCCCGCGCACCTTCATATGCGATAGCATTTCTTCCCGTTGCGCGTAGAAACTCTCTATCTCCTTGCCTTCAGGATCATGTTTTGCTATTCTTTTCAGAGTGTACACGTTCTTTCGCTGGTAGGCAATCCGCGGCGTCTCTTCTCGCGTGGGCGGTTTTTCCTTGGCATCCTCTCTTGTCACCATCACTCCCGCATGTGACTGATCTTTGATATCCTCCCATCGGGGCAAAGGAGTGGGGTTGAATGGTCCCGGCGTTTGCTCATCTGCCATCTCAGTGAACCACACCGCCTCACTGAGATGCGCTTCATCCATGTTGAATGGATTTGTTGAAGCTGGTATCTCGACTATTCTGTCATTCCTAATGGCTTTCATCACTTGGTGAGCTGTTGAAGGGACGGCATCAAAGCGATGAATCCAAGCTCGGCCTATGATCATGTGATACGTTGTGTTCGCAACTATGACATAGAATTTTGCTGAGCACTTGTCTTTGCCGATCTGGAGACCCAGGCGGATCCATCCTATCGTCATTCTGGAGTCGCTTCCGAATCCCATCAGTGGGGATGGACGTTTAACAATCTTGTGCTCTGGAATTCCCGCTAGCTTCAGAGTATGGAGCGACACAACGTTAACTGCTGCTCCTCCGTCAACGAACGCTCTTTTGAACTCAACGCCATTGATGATAGCTGTCACGTACAGAGGCCTCTGGTGGCTCGCCTCCGTCTTCTTGTCGCTTGCGGAAAAGGTTATGAACTTTTCTGTAGAGCGAGATGCCCTAACAAATTTACCATTGGAGACTACGAGATCCTCCTCATAGTCTTCTTCTATCCTCAAGATCTCCTTTGTCATCTCCGTCCGGCATTTTCCAGAGAAATTCATCTCGTCGAAGACCCTGCTGAACCCGTGCGATCCCTTCATCCGGTCGGCACGTTCGTCCTCCGTGTCTATGATGTAGTCCTCATCATCATGGATCTTGGCAGTGATGGGTAGACCATCCTCTGCGACCTCTTCAAGATCCACAATCGAGATCATAGCGACCTCTTTGCCTTTCGATTCTTGCTCCGCATGGGCCGGGAGTGGATTGTTGCGCACATCCTGCCTTTGATCACTGGCGATCAGTTCGCCATTCTTCATCTTTTGGCTAAACACAATTCTGAGCTTCTTGCAGTCCGCCGTGGGATGCATAACCTTTCCGTGATATTCGCACCACTTTGGGTTCCTCACCATCTCCCTGGAGGGTGCCTTTTCGAGTGGCGGTAGGACACCATCCTTACGCCATTGTCTGCAAACGTAGCTTGCTTCTTCCACCGAACATGGCAGAGGTGGTGCATCAAAGTTCACTATCTTCGGGTGCTTTTGGGGTGAGACCATATTCACTTCAGCCTCGCGTCCCCTCTTGTAGCTGAATCTCCCAATTTTGAAAGTAGTACCGCCCGAGGATCGCTCAGGGGCGTTCCTCTTTTTCTGCCTCTCCACCATAGGCTCGATATTCTTCGTGCATTCGATTAACTTCGAAAACGTAGGCGTCTGCAGGTTGATAAGTGTAGATAGTGCTTTCTGAGCTGACAGATCTTGGCCACGTGGCAACCATCCAGCACACCATATTGTGCTCCACACACACAGGATCACCAGCCGCGCTGATCCATGTGGGGGCTGCGAGACAGAGCCCTCGCATACCACTGCACGGGACATGTAGGGACTTAGTGGTTTGGAGGCTAGAGTAAGCCCTGTCGCGTGCGATCCAAGCCCGCACGCGACCTTTAGTAACTGCTTTGAGAGATTTATGGCACGAGCTCCATAAACCCGGTCAATCCGGTCAAACCCGGTCAACCTCGTAACGGTTCAGGTATTCGCGCATAACGTGCTGTAACGGTCCCTATATATGAGGACGAACGTGCCGTTGTGGTTAAGCTAATTAAGCCGCCAATAATGGGCGCATTAACCACACTACAACGGTCACGTTCCCTGCTATATATAGGACGTTAACCTTTCCATACAAAGGAGGACACACTGGCCATACGCGGAAGCTCTGCCAAACCTCTGTCTCTCTCTCTGACATTACTACTGCCTTACTCTCTCCCTACACACAACCCAACTCTTCCTGTGCTATCTCTGATCCTCTACATACGGTGTACACGGAGGTCTCCCCGCCGGAATCTCTTGTGCACATTTTGGTGAACCCGACGTGAATCTTACCAACAAAGGCAACCATGTCCCAGGAGGATTATATCAGCAACAGATCGCCTTCCACCGAAGCTGCCTCGGGAGAAGAGACCCGCCGTACTCCTACGACCCCCGGCGAGGCACCGATGCTAGAATCCTTGGACGCCACCGTCCAAAGTCAGGCGAAAGCTGTCAAAGCTCAGTCTGCGCAGCTAGAACGGATCATGGCCGTTCTAGGCACCCTTGCGCCAAACCCTTCATCAGCCACCGCCGTCCCTCAAGGAGGAGGAGCCCCTACCGCTCCAGGACTGGGAGTGTCAACCACACCTCCTAACCCTAATCTGCAGACTCCACCGGCGACTACGCAGCTGCCTTCAATTCAGGGGTCAACGGCTCAAATGTTGCCTCTCACTGCTCATACTCCTCAGCCTCCGGCTTTGGTACCTAATTTTGTGTCGCAGTATCCCTTGCCTCCGTCAACGGCGATCTGGGGCAACGCGAGCGGCCAATATGTCCCCAATCCTTTGGCGGCGTATGTGTCGCCTCCGCCTGCGGCAACCCCTCCTTCTGCTACCGAGGGAAGCATTCCAGAATGCATGACGTCTCTGCAGAAGCGCATGGACACATTTCTGGCCCACCAATCATTCGCGGATACCATCATCCCGAAGCTAGACAACGATCCACCCATCCCGCGAGAGATCTATCTCATGCCTAACCCGGTGGGGTATAAGGCTCCTAAATGGGACAAGTTCGAGGATGTACACGGGAACGCTCATGAGCATGTCATGCGTTTCATTGATGTCATGGGACCATACGGAGCTGATCCCAAATTGCTAATGCGAGAATTCCCAAAATTCTTGGGGAACGTAGCATACAAGTGGTACCGAACATTGGAGGCCGGATCCGTGAAGACTTGGGACGACATGGTCCAGAAGTTCTATACCAAGTTCTTCCAGATGGAAGAAAAAGTGACAATAATCCACCTCTCGCGGATGTATCAGAAGCGCGAGGAGGACGGGATAACTTTCATCAAGAAGTTCAGGGCGAAGTCCTTGGAATGCAAAGATCCAATGCTCGAAAGCCGGCTTGTAGAAATATGCCTACAGTGCATGCGAGACGAATACAAAGCTATGCTTATTAACCTGAAAACACCTACGTTTTCAAAGCTCATCGAGTGCACGAAAAACATCGAGCCTATAGTTGAGAGGCAGAAAAAAGAAGAACACTCCGGAGCGATCTGCGAGCGGTACCACCTACAAAATCGGGAGATTCAGTTACAAGAGGGGACGCGAAGCTGAGGTCAATGCAGTTTCACCCCAGAAGCAGGCGAAGGTTGTGAACTTCGACGTCCCACCTCTGCCATGTTCGGTGGAGGAGGCAAGCGACCTCTGTAGGCAATGGCGCAAGGACGGTGTCCTGCCGCCGCTAGAGAAGGTACCCTCCAAGGATAGGGTGAGGGACCCGAAGTGGTGCGAGTACCACGGCAAGGTCATGCAACCCACAGAGGAATGTAAGAAGCTCAGGATTGTATTCAATCAGAAGATGAAGAACGGCAAGCTGATCATCTGTGATCACAGGAAGGATGTGCGCAACAATCCACTTCCTGCCCATGCGGAGCAAGACTCGAAAGGGAAAGAGGTCGCTATGATCTCGATTGTGGACTTAGAAGAAGTCGCAGAGGATGGTCTGCCCATCATTGCCGAAGTCCATGAAGACGAGGACTACAGCGTGGATACAGAGGACGAACGTGCTGACCGGATGAAGGGGTCGCACGGCTTTAGCAGATTCTTCGACGAGATGAACTTCTCCGAGAAGTGCCGGACGGAAATGACGAAAGCTATTTTGAGGATAGCAGAGGACTATGAGGAGGATCTTGTAGTCTCTAACGGGAAAGTCATCAGGGCATCCCGCTCTATAGAAAAGATTATGACCTTTTCTGCCAGCGACAAAAAGACAGATGCGAGCCATCAGAGGCCTCTGTATGTGACAGCCATCATCAATGGTGTCGAGTTCAAACGAACATTTGTAGACGGAGGAGTAGTGGTCAATGTCGTTTCGCTACACACACTGAAGCTAGCAGGGATCCCCGAGCACAAGATCATCAGGCGTCCATCTCCGCTGATGGGATTTGGAAGCGACTCTAGAATGACGATCGGATGGATCCGCATGGGTGTTCAGATAGGCAAAATCAAGTGCTCAGCGAAGTTATATGTCATAGATGCGAACACTACGTATCACATGATCATAGGTCGAGCCTGGATTCATCGCTTCAACGCGGTTCCTTCGACAGCTCACCAGGTTATGAAAGCTATCTGGAACGACAGAATAGTTGAGATACCCGCCTCAACAAATCCATACAACTTGGATGAAGCACATCTCAGCGAGGCGGTATGGTTCACCGAGATGGCGTACGAGCAAACACCGGGACCATTCAACCCCACTCCTTTACCTCTATGGGAAGATATCAAGGACTAGTCACCCGCGGGAGTAATGGTGACAAGGGAAGATGCCAAAGAAAAGCCGCCTACACGCGAAGGGGCGCCGCGAATCGCATACCATCG
Organism: Linanthus parryae; assembly: GCA_023055425.1. Classification (NCBI taxonomy): domain Eukaryota; kingdom Viridiplantae; phylum Streptophyta; class Magnoliopsida; order Ericales; family Polemoniaceae; genus Linanthus; species Linanthus parryae. Next base: position 102,488,729 of record JALGPY010000002.1, read on the forward strand.
AAAGAACGTGTACACTCTAAAGAGAATTGCAAAGCATGACCCCGAAGGCCAGGAGATAGAGAGCTTCTACGCCAATGGGAAGAAGTGCTATCGCATATGAAGGTGCGCGGGGATGTCCTAACACGGGCATGGGGATATCCTTGGGCAAATCAACCAAATCGAGCAGATTGCGGTAACAGAAGAGTCAATACAGAGCACTCCAGATGGGAGACTCAAAGAAGGACCTGAATGCATGGAAAATAGGCCCAGACCACAAAAGCAAGAGCTAAAGGAAGTGTTCCTCAGCCCGAACGAGGAAAAGAAGAGGCCAGTCTTTCTATGTGCGGACCTCACGAGCGAGGAGGAGCAAGGACTGCTACAGCTCCTAACTGAATACAAGGATGTGTTCGCATGGGAGTATGATGAGATGCCAGGTCTGGATACAAGCATCACTATGCACCGTTTAGACATCATCCCAGGGTCTAAACCGGTAAAGGAGAGCACAAGAAGCTTCAGGCCGGAGCTTAACGTGAAGATCAAACAGGAGATTGTCAAACTCCTGGATGCCAAGTTCATAGAGCCGAATCATCATCCCACATGGCTGGCCAACATTGTGCCAGTAGTAAAGAAGAACGGACAGCTTCGCATCTGCGTGGATTTCCGGGATCTCAATCGTTTCTGCCCAAAGGACGATTTTCCACTGCCCAACATCGATTTGCTTATCGATTCAACAGCGGGCCATCGCATGTTCAGTTTCATGGACGGCTTCAGCGGGTACAACCAGATCAAGATGGACCCTGAAGATGCGCGGAAAACTGCATTCATCACTCCGGTGGGGGTGTTCAACTACACAGTAATGCCGTTCGGTCTCAAAAACGCGGGTGCAACCTATCAGCGGGCCATGATGAAGCTGTTCCACGACATGATGCACAAGGAAGTGAAATTTTATGTGGATGACCTGGTGGTTAAATCCAAGAAAGAAGCAGATCACCTCGCGGATTTGCGAAAGGTGTTCAATAGATGCAGACGCTTTCAGCTGAAGATGAACCCTATGAAGTGCGCATTCGGGGTAACATCAGGGAAGTTCTTGGGATGCGTAGTACATCGCCAAGGAATCGAGCCTGACCCTGCAAAAGTATCAGCCATCACCGGCATGACGCCGCCCCATAACCAAAGTGCCTTGAAGACATTTTTGGGAAAGCTATCATATATGCGGAGATTCATCCCAGCGATTGCCGAAATCACCTGCTGTTTTAGTGCCCTTCTCAAGAAAGATGCCGTATACAGCTGGACTCTGGAGCACGAAGCTGCGTTCGAGAAACTGAAGGATCTGCTGACGTCTTCAAAAATAATGATCGCACCTCAAATGGGATCACCGCTTCTGCTATATCTGACGTCAACAAGGAGGTCCATAGGAGCACTCTTGGCTCAGGAGTACGAGGGTCAAGAGAGGCCTATCTACTATATCTCTCACATTGTGCAACCTGCTGAATCAAGGTACACAGACATCGAACGTCATCGCCTTGCCTTGTTCTTCGTGATAGAGAAGTTGAAACACTACTTTGCGTCGCACAAAGTAGTAGTGGTCACCAAGAGCGATCCCATACGATATCTGCTAACTCACACTACTCCTGGAGGAAGGTTGGCGAAATGGTACATGACCATCTCTCAATACGATATCACATGCGTTAGGCCACGAGCGATTAAGTCGCAGGCAGTAGCAGATTTGTTGGCGCAATTCCCCGACAGCAGCCATGAGCCCATAGTCGAAGAAGAGCTCGAAGGACCTGAAATCTATGCAATCGATGTACCTTACTGGACGCTCCATTTCGACGGTTCGTCGACAAGGAAAGGCGGAGGCATTGGGATAGTCTTGACCAAGCCAGATGGGGAGGTCATACAGATGTCCGCAAAGCTCGACTTCGCAGTCACTAACAACGAGGCAGAATATGAGGCTCTCATTGCGGGACTCCGGGCGGCGAAAGCTTTGGAAGTAAGCAACCTGACGGTCATGGGAGACTCCAAGTTGATCGTCAAGCAAGCCTCGGGCGAGTACGGTTTGAAAGAGATTAACCTTCTGTCCTACCGGACTCTGGTACAAAAACTGGTGCAGCAATTCTGCGACGTGAGGTACGAACACAAGCCCCGAGCAGACAACAGGCATGCAGGTGCTTTGGCCACCTTGGGATCCAAGGTCAGTAGAGATAAATGTCCCGCAAGGATCTCCATAGAAGTGAAAACATCGTCGGCATTGACAGAAGATGCGTGCGACGACGAACACATGGATGATACGGACTGGAGAAAAGCAGTCTTACGAGCTATTGGAGAAGGCACAAGTAGTGAAAGCTGGGCACTCACGAAAGGGTATTGCATACATGACAACACCCTTTACCACAAGGGTCCTGGCGGAATACTCATGCGATGCGTCTCCGAGCAAGAGGGACAGCTGCTGTTAGAAAAGATTCACCAACATGCTTGTGGAGAAAGTGAGGTGTCAATCTATCGGAAGGCTCAGAGATATGGCATCCATTGGCCGGACATGTCAACTGCCGCGGCCCTGATACAAGGGAAGTGCGATAGTTGCGCACTGATCAAAGATTCTCTACTCATCGCTCTAACTGATGATGACACGGATTGGAGGAAACCACTCTTTGACTTCCTCACTCAGGGCACTGTGCCCGAATCGAGAAAAGAAGCGGAGAAGCTGAAAAGGAAAGCATCTCGATATGTGGTGCAAGAGAACTTGCTTTGGCGAAGAGGCCATGAGGGAAACTTGTTGCGATGTCTAGACGGCAGGAAGCACAAGAAGTCATGCACCTTTCTCATCAGGTGGAACACCAAGGAGGTGCGAAGTTATGCAGCCAGCTCCTCTCAATTGGATATTTCTGGCCCACGATGGAGGCTGATTACCGCACCAAAGTACGACGCTGCCAGGAGTGTCAATTCAAAGGAAACCTAGCGCACGCTCCTGCTGTGGATCTACATGCATTTGGAACGCCATGGCCATTTCATACATGGGCAATGGATTTCATTGGTCCCATACGACCAACTTCACATGGGAATCATTTTATCCTCACCGCGACCGAGCTTTTCACCAAGTGGGTGGAAGCGATACCACTAAAGACGGCAAATGCGCTAGCTGTGGTAAATTTCATCCAAGAAAACATCATATGCTGGTTCGGAATTCCCAATACCATCCTTTCAGATAACGGTACTCCTTTTGTTAATCGCTAGGTGGCTGCGAAACTAGCAGAGTACAATATCAGACAGATATGTTCTACCCCTTACTACCCGAAAGGGAATGGGCAAGCCAAAGCGACCAACAAAATGCTGTTGAGGATTTTAAGCAAAATGGTCGCGGATGATCACAAGAAGTGGGTTGATTCTCTAAGCATAGCCCTGTGGGCTTACCGAACTTCTCCAAGGACACCCACGGGGGCCTCACCATTCCTACTGTGCTACGGGGCCGAGGCCGTGGTACCTGCAGAGGTGAGAGTTAATTCGGCAAGATTGGCCTTCCACGCATTATACGAAAATCAACGCGATCATGACTTAGTCTTGCTGGAGGAAAAGCGAGAACAAGCTAAAAGGACCAACAAGCGGTATCAAGAAAGGATCGCTCGTGCTTACAATAAGACGGTCCAGCGAAGAGATTTCGCAGTTGGAGATTTGGTCCTGCGCGCATCTGACCACTGCATGAGAGAAGCGGCTCACCCAAAGTTCGCAGCCAATTGGGAAGGACCCTTCGAAGTCACAGAAGTCTTTGACAGTGGCTACTGCAGCATACGAAGGTTGCACGGAACAGCCTCAACCCCGAGTTCAGTCAACATGCGCTGGATTAAGAATTACTACCCTTGACTTCTCTCATTTCATGCGTTTTATTATAACGTTGCTTCATGTCTTGTATGGCTATGATTTACACAATCTCCTCTCCCATATGAGAGAATTGTCATCTCATCTCTCCCATATGAGAGCATTATAATAAGAGAATTCTCCCAAATGAGAACTTCATATTTCTAGCTGTTAATTTTGCTTCATTTGGTTTGTTATTAGTGTTAACAATGAGCTATCTTCCACGATAGCAGCCTTTGCAAATGCGATCTTAACTGATCTTTTAAGCCTATCTGCCACGATAGCAGCCTATGCAAATGCGATCTTAACTGATCTTCTAAGCCTATCTGCCACGATAGCAGCCTATGCAAATGCAATCTTAACTGATCTTCTAAGCCTATCGGCCACGATAGCAGCCTATGCAAATGCGATCTTAACTGATCTTCTAAGCCTATCGGCCACGATAGCAGCCTATGCAAATGCGATCTTAACTGATCTTCTAAGCCTATCTGCCGCGATAGCAGCCTATGCAAATGCGATCTTAACTGATCTTCTAAGCCTATCTGCCGCGATAGCAGCCTATGCGAATGCGATCTTAATTAATCCTCTAAGCCTATCTGTCACGATAGCAGCTTATGCAAAATGATCTTAATTGGTCTTCTAAAGCCTATCTGTCACGATGGCAGCCTACGCAAAATGATCTTAATGTATCTTTTAAGCCTATCTGCCACGATAGCAACTCACGCGAAAAGTGATCTTAGTTGGTCTTCCAAAGCCTATCTGTCGCGATAGCAACATATGCGAACGTCATATTGAAACGATCTTTCAAGCCTATCTGCCGTGATACGAATGTGATCTAAAATTCGTCCTTAAGCCTATCTATTGTGATAGCAACACCATACAAAATGATCTCAAGTGATCTACAAAGGTCTATCTGATATGATAGCACTTACATTTGAATCTGAAAGCAAATCACAAGCCCATCTGCCAAGATGGCACAGCTGCGCAAACACGATCTCGAACGATCTAATTAGACATCTGCGAATTAATGAGGCAGATAGCAAATGCGAAGTATGTATATAGCATTACGCAAGGCGAAATATGCCGATATGCATGCGAAATTGTATTTTGTTGTAACAACACAGCAGATAATACAAAAGCTATTTATCATTATGAGTCGAAAAGACTTACAATTTAGCTGTCTAGATAGCAGCTTACAAGCGAAAAAGCTCAAATCTAACTACGCTGCCAACATGGCTTACAATACATTCGAGAAGTAACTGACAAGCCAGCAGTGACACAACGAGGGAATCCTAACTGAGAAAGGATGAACCCAACGGTCCTAACACCGGCTATGCGATACACAGATATGCGGCCGAACATCTATCGCAAGTAGGGTCTTGCTCCAAAGAGCCACATGAAGCCATACGTTCAAGATCCCAGTATTTGACAAGGCCCTTGTCTGATCAACATCCCATAAGATGTGCTTGAGGAACCACCGGTTCCGGCGTTCAACAGGCAAGCAGAAGCTCCGAAGGGCAAGGGTTCCTTGTAGACGGGGATGAACGCAACGGTTCGCCACCCTGAGCTCACGGACGTGGGGGCAGTAAATTCTCCTCCAGGGATGCTGGAGGAGAATTCCGCCGTTCATTACGAGTAGGTAGCACGGTCATTACGGCGCTGCACCTCACCGGGAGGCGACCGGAAACATGACCTGCAAACATAATACACGAAGGAAATTCTTCGAACACACATGAGATATCATATCCATCTTCTTTACGATGGTTATAAAGAGCAATAAGCCTCATAAAGCGGATCTTGGAAACGATTTCTATGGCACAAAGCGCAAACTCAGGATTCAAAACTTGGAGTTGCCATGAATCAACGAAAAACAAGCGTTGAAGCCAGCAGTCGTAAGGACTCACGGCAAAGCACATTTTTGGGATGAAGAACCCAAATGACAAAGACAGGGTTTATATAGACCTTGTGGAGACTCTTCAGTTGCCAAGATGAGTCAGCAGAATTTGAAAAGAGGGTAAGGTCAATCACTTACGCCTTGAAAAGCGGTAACAATCAATTACCCTACTAAAGGCTACGACGATTCAGTTGCGTATCCTAATTAATGACGGATGGTCATGATTCGGATGGACTTCCCAAGGAAAGCGTGCTTATCTTACAGGAAATTAGCGCGAAAATAAAGCAGAATATCAATTGCTGATGTCATAATTGGATATGCACAGAGATATCCTATCAAATCCTGGAAAGGGCAAAACGGGCATGTCGATTCTTTTGTTAAAAAAAAGGGGGAGAAACCCTAGCAACATTACATTAATGTTCCAGCTATCATTACATTAATGTTCCAGCTATTTGTTTGCTACTTTTCAAATTCAAAATCAAAGCAAATTCTTAATCAAGGAGTCATTAGGGGCGATTTGATGGCTCAGCTTCTCTACCTGCTCCACTTCCTGCTTCAATTGCTCGCACTTGGCATTCATCTCATGATAGAGCTTCAGAGCCTCTTCAGCCTTTTGCTTCTGCTGCTCCACCTTCTGCTTCTCGGCTGCGAGGTGTTGGTGGCCGAGTTTCAAAGTTACGGCTGCACGAATCAGGGTAACTCTTTTCATAAGAAATCTGAAAACCAGCCTGCCTTTGACTTGGGCAAGAAGATTTTGGCACATGCCAAAAATCAATTCGGCACTCTGGACAGAAATGGTCGCAGGCGTGGCCGCAGACAGCTGCTCCAAAATCCAAATGGCTTCAGTAAGAAACAGCCTCCTGTCAAAGGGCCCTATCTCCAGAGATCTCGCAAATGATTGGGGGTAGGTGAGGCGCATCCGAACTAGCCAGTCCACATCAGTTTGCTTCAAACCTAAAGCAATGTCAAAGCTATGTTATGCTATCGAACTTGTGCAAATGAATAATGCGAGATGCAAGCAGAAAACCTCTACTTACCAGTTCCTTCAAGGATCTCACGAAGAGAAGGAATGCGCATTGCTGGAATAGTCGAAGACTGTCCTCGGTCCATAGCTCTCCTGTCAGCTGTGAGCTTTAACCCCTTATAGTTAGGAGGAAGAGTATAAGCCGCACCAGCTGCGACTGCATTCCCGACCTGCGAGCCCGAAAAGCTCCACGCAGGAAGAGGTGCCACCGACTCAGTCATCGCCGAGGCGAAGTGACGGCCGAAGTTGCTTGGCGAGGGACACTTTCAGATGCGGAAGCATCAACAATATTTGTTCTTACTTCCTCAGCGGCGGTATGGGCATCTTCCTCCATTAGCACAGCGTCAGCTTCAGCATCATCAGAAAGTTCGATGATGTCCTCAAGAGGCTCTCCTGCATAATCAGCAGCTGCGACGGGCTTCTCGGTATGGGAACTCGGAATCGGAACATAGGATGCAGAAGGCTGACTTCTCTGCTCCAGCACAGGTTCCTCAGCATTGCCTGCGATACAAAATGCGATAGTATGAGGTAACTCGTATTGTACGTTATTTTACTATTCTTGCTAAAGCCAAGAGCAAGCACATCCACGCGAAGGTGGGATTGAAGTATCTTCGTCATACACTAAAGACGTGGAACCATGCCCTATTAGTGTTTCCTCATTAAGCATGTCCTTAAAATGAGCGTGACCTGGGACGCGAAGAAACCAGTCACGATTCTGTTTCAAGTTGCTAAGGTCTAGTCCATGCATATCGTTCAAATGATTACCTGAAGGTTCTCCGCACTTGCCTACTAGCCAACGGCGAATGTCAGCTTTTGACACACCATGCTCTAATGCACCAACAATAACGTCCCTATAAGTTACTGCGAGATTGAAAATCTCACCTTTATTGCCGCCTGCGATTTCTTCAAACTCTGCTTGGGCTTGCTCCAGAGCTGCTGCATCCTCTTCTAGAACCACATCCTCCTCCTTAGCCTGAGGAGCTACCTCTTCGGGAAGCACATCTTCCTCGACAGCTGGACGCACTAAGTTGTCAACATGTTGCTCTTCAAGGCTCCGCTGCCTCACACGCTCGAGCTCCTCCTTTTCTCGCTGCCTTCTCCTTTCAGCGGCTTCCGCGGCTGTCTTCCTGGACTCGGCAAGAACGTCCTCGCTTATGGGATCGTCTGGAATACCAGAATGGGTATCTCTCTTTTGTCTCTTGGCCAAAAGGCCACCGATGGTCTCATCATCATCATCATCTGCGAAGAAACGATTGGTTAGAGAAAGAGGTGCAAAAGAATTACGATAATGAGAAGGAAAACGCGATGGAGGTACCTCCTGATTCTTCCTTATGTATCACATTGGTTCTTTCTTCTTCTTCTTCATCACCTTCTCTGGGATCCTGCCTCTCCTCTTCTTCCTCCTGGTTGAATGGAACGAAGGTTTCAACTGCGAGCTCCTTTCGCGCTCTACTGGGCATGCGACCTTTGCCTTTATCCTTGACAGAAAGGGACCTCGCTGGAGGGGAAGTAGGAGCACTTCTAGGGGAAGAAATTGTAATTCCCTTTTGCCTGGGTCTCTTCGCTCTCGGCACGGCAGTCGCTAGAGGAGACAGATTATCTCTGGGTGGAGACGAGGACGAAGCATTGTCTATCAGCGAGTCAGCAAAAGCATTCATGACTGCGCGAATCCTGGTTTTTACCTCGGGGTCCATCCTCGATGCTAGCAGGAACGACTGTCCTTGTCTTCTGGTGGCAACAATGGTGTTAACCAACGACTTGGAACGATCACCAGATGCGAATCTCCGCACATGACACTACAGCAAACAGTATAAAATAAAGGCATCAACATGTGGAAATGAAGAAGCTTAACGCACGCGGAAAAAGTTGCTTACCTTAGCAAATGTCTCGCTATATCTGATGACATGCGAGTCGCCTTTCTTAACTGCGACAATCTTTTCCTTTAGAATGACGTGAGGGCACAAATGGTTCTCATGATCCAACAATGAGTAGCAACCATATTCAGACTCGCTCAGACTGCAATTGGGGCGAAACGGAAAGGAGTTTCTTTTGATCAAGGGAGCTCTACTCGGCTGGGCGGCCGACTGTGTCTCAATCCTCGTTTGCTGGGCGATCCAGTATGCGAGCCAGTTCTAGGAACAACCGCCCTCGCGGTTACCCGCAGGCTGCTCAAAGGGAAGATTGTTCATGAAGACTGTCTTGCACTCCTTTGTTAGCAAGCGCTTATAGCAACCTCTGATAATGGAGTGGGGCTAGATTGATGGTGCCACTGCATCAAAGCCGAACTGGGGAGAAACTCCAGTGGGGTCAACATCCACGGTAATCCTCTCATACCTTGGCGCGAGCTCACGAATATGCTCTGCGAGAGCAGGAAGGGAACCTCGCAGACACCAGCAAAAGAATTCGCGATAGCGCTCATGGAAATGCGATCCCTCTTCGAAGAGGAGCTCTTCTGAGAAAACGACACCCTTATAAGGGTACAGCTTTGGAAACCATCGCACGTTCTCAATGCGCATGGCATAGGGTCTGGCAGTGAACTCTTGCCGCTTGTCGCATATCAGGCTCCAAACGCACTTGGTATTGTTCGCTCCGAACCACCTCGCAGCTCTACCACTCTTACGCTCCTCCGTCTCGCCTGGGGGGCACCACTTGTTGGCCTTAAGAGTAGTTGGGGCATAGGACGGCCATCGCTCAAAGACCCACATCGTCAAGAAGGAAATGTTGACAAAAGTCAGTATATCAAGGCGGCCACGCGACTCGTTCATGGCCACAACTAGCTGATCCAGTCTATAATACAGCGGGCCCAAGACCAAGGGTCCGAGTGCGACTCTCTGGCCAAGGGCGAGCTTCACAGCAAGCGGCAGAACGTGATAGAAGACCCCATCATGCAGGTGACCATCGATTAAGTACCTCGACAGCCATGCACAGAGGAAAGCACAAAGGGTCAAGTGATGGTCTTTACCCTCTACATAATTCTTGGCCTCTAGGTCCTCACTCAGAAGCTTCTTGGTGATGCTGCTGTTCGCGTAGTCACGAAAGAAGTACTGCACCCATTTGTTCCAAGTATTCTTCGCAGACGTATCAACCAACTGCCAGTTCGGAAGCGCTTTGGTAGTGGTCCACCGGGTGGAGATTTTCTTCACCTCTGATAGGCATTCCTCCATCTGCGTGTACAAAGCGATCTCCGCAACCGTCCTCAAAGGACTCAAGGGGTCCACTTCACCCATGGGAGAAAGATCGTACAGCATGTGCACGTCCTCGAGTGTGGGGGCAGCCTCGAACTCAGCGAAGTGGAATGTGTGAGTCGCGGGCGAGTAGCGGGAAAGAAGGTTTAGAAGCATGGACTGGTCCAGCTTCACGGCAGCACCCTTCATAGCACGAACAACGAAGTATACGCCGACCTCATTAAGAGTCGCAGCATGATCGGTCAACACGTGGTCAATCCACTAATCCATGTAGTCCAATTTCTGGACAAAAGCTAGGGTGGAAATCGCAGCATAGGGGAAGTACCCATTTTCGATTCCCAATTGAACCACGTCCTCGGAGCCAATCAACTCGAGCAAGGCTGAGTTAAATGGGGGAGTCAGTGTTAGCAATCCCTCATTGGGGACAGAAGCAGGCAATTTCTTTGCCTTAACCCTCGCGTGGTAGAAATCTTTTCCACCCAGATAGGGGGCTTTTCGCCACAAAGCTTATGGAAGATCAGGTATCTCTTCGTCCCCCTTGGTGGGTTTGGTTCCTTTTGTCTTGGCCATTCCTGCGGAAGAGCAAGAAAAAAGGGGGGAGAAATATGCCACACTTCAGTTTGAATTTCGAGATTCAAGATCTATGGAAAGAAAGATGAACAGTTTCTGGTATCAATTTCAGAAATTAGAGGATTGCATTGTCAGGGATTTCAAAACCCTACATCCAAGATCCTTATCATCGAAGGATCAAGCCAAAATTGGGTCCAAAGCTTGAAGCTTCTTCACAAGTTTCAACAGATTATATGTCATGAGTTTACAGATTCACCGCAGTTTGAAGCATACACTGGTATTCTAAATTGAAATTGAACGAGGCCAACCTGGGTTTCGCGAAGCCTGCTTGGATACACACAGTTGGAGAAGACGATTTGCAGTTCTGAACTGGTGATTGATTATCTGAATCTGCTCCCGAAGACTTCCGGGTATCATTCACTTTAAGAGAAAGAAGTGATGCTTTGCAACAATGGAGAACACAAAGTATTTATCCAAAAAAAATGAAGGGTTGCGTCCTTTCAGTAGTCGAATCGCAACCGTCACCGTGGAATCGCGCAATCACAGGACAAGCTGACGTCACGCCTAAAACCCTAAAGGCCAGACGGCACGACTCTAGGGGTTTTAGGTCATAATGGCACGCACGGGGGCTGAACTTACCCATATTTGAATTGGTGCGTGGCGGCGACGCGTATGTTGGTTTCCGCGCATGGAAGTCTATACGGCTATGAGTCTTCACGCGCAGAAAGGGGGCTAATGTAGATAGTGCTTTCTGAGCTGACAGATCTTGGCCACGTGGCAACCATCCAGCACACCATATTGTGCTCCACACACACAGGATCACCAGCCGCGCTAATCCATGTGGGGGCTGCGAGACAGAGCCCTCGCATACTACTGCACGCGACCTTTAGTAACTGCTTTGAGAGATTTATGGCACGAGCTCCATAAACCCGGTCAATCCGGTCAAACCCGGTCAACCTCGTAACGGTTCCGGTATTTGCGCATAACGTGCGGTAACGGTCCCTATATATGAGGACGAACGTGCCGTTGTGGTTAAGCTAATTAAGCCGCCATTAATGGGCGCATTAACCACACTACAACGGTCACGTTCCCTGCTATATATAGGACGTTAACCTTTCCATACAAAGGAGGACACACTGGCCATACGCAGAAGCTCTGCCAAACCTCTGTCTCTCTCTCAGACATTACTACTGTCTTACTCTCTCCCTACACACAACCCAACTCTTCCTGTGCTATCTCTGATCCTCTACATACGGTGTACACGGAGGTCTCCCCGCCGGAATCTCTTGTGCACAATAAGCATAACATTATACTCGTCTCGCATGCATTGCAGGCATTTCTCCACGAGTCAGCTTTCGAGTATCACATCTTTGCATTCCAAGGACTTGGCCCTGAACTTCTTGATGAATGTTATTCCTTCTTCCTCGCGCTTCTGATACATCCGCGAGAGATGAATCATCGTCACCTTTTCCTCCATCTGGAAGAACTTGGTGTAAAACTTCTGGACCATGTCGTCCCAAGTCTTCACGGATCCGGCCTCCAATGTCTGTACCACTTGTAAGACGTTCCCCAGGGATTTCAGGAACTCGCGCATCAGCAGCTTAGGATCAGCCCCATACGGCCCCATCACATCAATGAAACGCATGACATGCTCATGGGCGTTCCCATTGACATCTTCGAACTTGTCCCATTTAGGAGCCTTGTACCCAGCAGGGTTGGGCCTGAGATAGATCTCTCGTGGGATAGGCGGATCGTTGTCAAGCTTCGGGATGATGGTATCCGCGAACGATTGGTGAGCCAGAATAGTGTCTATGCGTCGTTGCAGAGACGTCATACACTCCGGAGTACTTCCCTCAGCAGCGGGAGGAGGGGTTGCTGCAAGTGGAGGCGACACATATGTCGCAGGAGGACTAGAGACATATTGCGAATTCACGTTACCCCAGATTGCCGTTGGAGGAGGCAAGGGATACTGTGAGGCCGGATTAGGTACCAAAGCCGGAGGCTGAGGAGTGTGAGCAGTGAGAGGCAGCATTTGAGCCGTTGACCCCTGAATTTAGGGTAGATGTGTAGTCGCCGGTGGAGTTTGCAAATTAGGGTTGGGTGGCGTGGTTGAAACTCCCTATCGTGGAGTGGTGGAGGCTCCTCCTCCCTGAGAGACGGCGGTGGCTGGTGCGGGGTTTGGAGCGAAAGTCCCCAAGACAGCCATGATCCGTTCTAGCTGCGCAGATTGAGCTTTGAGAGCCTTCGCCTGACTCTGGATGGTGGCGTCCAAGGCTTCCAACGTCGGAGCTTCACCAGCGGCTGTAGGAGTACGGCGAGTCTCCTCTCCTGAGGCGGTCTCCGTGGAAGGCGATCTGTTACTGACATCATCCTCCTGAGACATGGTTGCTTGCAATGGTAAGTTCACGTCGGGTTCACCAAAATGTGCACAAGAGAATCCGACAGAGAGGACTTCGTGTACACCAAAGAAAGAGGATTGGAAATGGCACAGGAAGTGTTGGGTTGTGTGTCGGGAGAGAGTAAGGTAGTAGTAATGTCTGAGAGAGAGACAGGGGTTTTGCAGAGCTTCCGCGTATGTCTGGTGTGTTCTCCTATGTATGGAAAGGTTAACGTCCTATATATAACAGAGAATGTGACCGTTGTAGTGTGGTTAATGCGCCCATCAATGGCGGCTTAATTAGTTTAACCACAACGGCACGTTCGTCCACGTATATAGGGACCGTTACAGCACGTTATGCGCGAATACCGGAACCGTTATGGGGTTGATCGGGTTTGACCGGATTGAACGGGTTTATGGAGCTCGTGCCATAAATCTCTCAAAAGCAGTTACTAAAGGTCGCGTGCGGGCTTGGCTCGCACGCGACAGGACTCACTCTAGCCTCCAAACCACTAAGTCCCAACAAGTCCCGTGCGGTGGTATGCGAGGGCCCTGTCTCGCAGCCCCCACGTGGATCAGCGCGGCTGGTGATCCAGTGTGCGTGGAGAACAATATGGTGTGCTAGATGATTGCCACGTGGCCAAGATCTGTCTGATCAGAAAGCACTATCTACACCCCTGTTGCAAGGTTAGAAGCTATTAGAATACTTCTTGCATTTGCATCACATAATCACATAGAACTTTTCCAAATGGATGTCAAATGTGCTTTTCTAAATGGTTATTTACAAGAAGAAGTATTGGTTGCTCAACAACCAGTTTTTGAAAATGACACCTTTCCTGATTATGTTTGAAAACTAGACAAAGCCTTATATGGACTTAAGCCAGCTCCAAGGGCTTCGTATGAAAGACTCTCAAAAAAATTGTTGGAAAATGGTTTCAAGAGAGGTCTCGTTGATAAAACTCTTTTTATCAAGAGTGAGGAAAAAGATATGTTAGTTGTTCACATATATGTAGATGATATTCTATTTGGTTCTACTAATGATGCTCTTTCAAAAGAGTTTTCAAGTCTAATGTGCAGTGAATATGAAATGAGCTTGATGGGAGAACTTAATTTCTTTCTTGGACTCCATGTACAACAGATGAAGAAAGGATTTTTTGTGCATCAAGGAAAGTACACCCTGGACTTGTTAAACAAGTATAACATGTCACAGTCCAAATTTGTAAAGACCCCTATGAGTTCATTACTAACTTTTGACAAGGACACAACTGGTAAGAGTGTAAATTAGAAAGAGTACAAAGGTATGATTGGTTCACTTCTGTATCTAACTGCTAGTAGACCAGATATTATGTTTAGTGTGTGCATGTGTGCAAGGTTTTAGGCTGATCCTAAAGAAAGTCATTTAATTTATGTGAAAAGGATTTTTAGATATTTAAATCGAACTAAAGACTTGGGGCTTTGGTATCCAAGAAGGTCTAACTTTTTTTGAGTTGATATTCAGATGCAAACTTTGCAGGATACAAAGTAGACAGAAAGAGTACTTCTGGATGCTGCCAATTTCTTGGATCTTCGGGAAGTTGGCATTCAAAGAAGCAAAATTCAGTAGCTCTGTCAACTGCAGAAGCTGAATATATTGCAGCTGGAGCTTGTTGTTCACAGGTTTTATTGATTGCACAGTAGCTAAGAGATCTTGGATATGATTTCAAAAATTTGCCTATCAATTGTGACAATACAAGTGCCATTTCCATATCTAAGAATCCAGTCCAGCATTAAATGACAAAGAAATTAGATGTGAGAAATCATTTTCTTAGAGATCATGCAGAAAAAGGTGACATTCCTCTATGTTTTGTTTCTACTTCTAAGAAAATAGCTGATATTTTCACTAAACAACTACCAGATGAAAGGTTTGCATCCCTAAGGCTTGATTTCTGTATGTTAAACAAGGATGCATTGGTTTTGGGGGAGTAATTAGTTATGTATTATCTTTGTGAATCTCAAAGCCTTGAGATCATACTTTCTTAAGCCTTGAAAGTATGGCTCAAAGGTTTGAAGTGTCTATGTTATTCTAAAACTTCTCAAAGCTTTGAACTACTGTTTCAGGATTATGATGAGTGGATTTCCATTATCTTTAAAAATTGGATCATGAAAATTTTTGTAATATCTTTTAAGATAATTACAGAATTGTTTCAAATGTTTAGAGATATGATCAAAATATCTATAAATTTCTTTGAAAATCTTCTGAAATCTTTTCCATGCGAATCTCCTACTTTTAGTCAAACTCATCTACCTACTTAAGAAAGCTTGAGGACTTATTTTCTCTCATTATCTACTCCTCTTCATCTATATCTCTCTCTCTCCCCATTCTCCCAATCTCTCTAAAAAACCTAACCCAAATGGAGCAAAAATCAGAAAGGATCAAGCAGCTAGGTCAGACCTCCAACAAGAAGGTGAAGAGAAAGGCTAACAGGAAGATCACCATCCGTGGATCAGACTCAGAAGACACGGCCAGTGTTCATGAGACTTCTCCTCCTACAAAGAGGACCAAAAAGGGGAAGGATATTCAATAAGAAGCAAGGGATGGGTCAGATTCAGAATCTGCAACAGAGGAAGTGGTGAAAGAGAAAGGGCACAAGGATCAGGAGGAAGAGTCAAGTAAGAAGAAGAAAGAAGTGACTGCTGAGAAGGAAAAGAAGAATGTACCATCTTCAAAAGAGAAGAAGGTTGGTGAGAAGAAAGCAGGAACAACTCCAGAAAAGAAGGGTGAAGCAACCCCTGTGAAAAAGAGGGTTAACCACAGTGCAGTGAAAACCTAGAAAGCCACAAATTTTGGTAAGAACCTCTTGCCTGAATCTTGGTTTGTTAATTCTGAAGTTAAGACTGTATGGATGGATGGTTATGCATCATCTAAGGTTTCTTTTTGTAGTCTGATCACTAGTGAGTTATTGGACATTTTGGATTTAAACTACATTAAGAGTTTGAGAAACTCATATGTTGGAAGTCTGTTGAACCCTCCTTCTGAAGCTTACCCAAGGTTAACCAGACTGTTTTATTTGAATCTGGTACAAGAACTTGATGATTGTGACAGATACATTCTCACTTCAAGAGCGACTGGTGTGGACATTAGGTTAGATAACAAGGTGTTCTCCAAAGTTTTGGGAGTACCTACGCAGTATAAGGTTTCTGACTATCCTGATAGGAAAGAAATTATAGAGAAAGCCAAATCCATGTTTTTCTTGGAGGGAACCACTTCTGAATTTAAGCAGTTAACACATTCTGTGTTTAACTCTGAAGCCAAAATCTTGTTCTCAATCATCATGAGATGTGTTGTCCCCAGATTCCAAAGAGTCGGTAACAGACAAGGTGATGATCTTAATGTATTTGATTTGTCAAGGGTTTGAGGTAGACCTTCCTATTGTGGTGATGGAGCATATGGTCTATTGTGGAACTAGGACTAAGAACCACTCCCTACCCTATGCCAATATCTTACCATTGTCTTTCAAGCATTTTGGGATGGCTATGGAGGATGAAGAGAAGATTACTACTGGTTTTGGGGTAGTTGATGAAGCATCCCTTCAAAGGATTGGGATTGTGTATACTGCTAAAGGAAAGTGGAAGTTCTATTAAGAGTTGAATGTTATGCAGCTAAAGTAAAAGGAGTTCATCAAACCTAGAGCTGCTTCAACCCCTAAGGTGCCTGGTAATCTGGATTTCTCACAGATTATAGATAGGGTTGAGGTTTTGGAAGATGTTGTGGACGATTTGAGACAAGGTTTGTTTGACTTGTCCAATGACCTTACTAATTTCAAAGGTTTGGTGCGTAACAAGCTTGACCTGATCATCAAAGTTTTGGATCTGGAGAAAGTTCCTTCTTCAAAAAGCAGAGATACTAGCACTGATTCAGAGGAAATTCAGGGAGAAGCTCTCAAGAAACAAAAGAAGAAGAAAGGTATTCCTGTGATTCTAACATCAAAAGATCTCTTGGATCAATCTGAAGAGGAGGCATATGATGAGGAAACTGTTGCAGAGAAAGTTGAAAAAGAAGTTGCTGATCTAGAAAAGTTGTTTGATGAGGTTGTTGAAAAGATGCGGGGGAAGATCATCGAAAGAAATCTGAAGAACAGGGAGAACAAGCTGAGGAACAGGCTAAAGATGCAGATGTCTCAGAAGAAGAGCAAGAGGAGACTCAGGGAAAAGGATAGGGAAAAGCAAAGTCCACAGGATCTTCAAATCCTTGAACCCATTATCTCTATTCTTTCTACTCTTCTTAGTCCTGAAGTTTAAGTTTCTTATTTTCTTAAAAACACTCTGAACAGATCCTACATTTCTTCTACTCTTTTGATGAAAGTCAAAAAAGGGGGAGAAGATTATGTGTTATGTGTATTATGATTTTATGCTTTTAGTAGTTTTTATGTTTTAAGGATGTTTAGTATCTAGTTTTATGGTTTGTAATAAATTCTCGATCTGATAGATGTTATCTATGCAATTTTGTGGTATTTGGACTTGTGTTATTCATATTCTGTGATATTTTTTACTTCTGATTGTAAGTTGCAGGATATCAATGTCCAGATAATGTGTTTTGTCTTTCATCAAGGTGTAGATTGATAAGTCTGAAGCTCATGAATATTATGTTGTGAATATAAAAGCAGAGAGCTTAGATTCTTGATGATGAAAGCAAGAAACACAAGAATAAGAAATTGCTAAGTACCAAAGCTTCAATTGTAATACCCCGTATTTTAGTTGGGGATTATTTAGTAATTTCGAAATATAAATAAGAAATTTAATTAATTTTTATTTCAAACTTGTTCTTGACTTATTATTGGTTTCAAAATATAAGGGCGTCATTTGACATTTACGATAATCTAGAACTTTATTTTGAGTTATTTTGTAGTTTCGGAAAGGTTTGTAATACTATACGAAAGTTATTGCGTATATTTGGGACTTCTTTGTAGCTGTTTAAAAAGATGGGTCTTGACATTTATATACGTAATATATTATTTTGAATTGCTTGGTCAATTTTTTTAGTTCATATAAATTAGCTTTTATGTGTTATATATTAATTTAAAATAATATTTTCACCCCTCAAATTTTGACATTTTCTATATCTACCCCAACTAACTTGGGAGACTTTTATTCCACTCAAGCTCCTCCTCCTCCCACATGCAAGTCAACTATCATATTAAACAATACTTCCTTACATTTTTGTATGTACATCTTTTGTGAGATTCTTTACCACCAATCTCCACATCAATCAAATTTCTTTCCTTCTCATTTTTTTTCATACTCTCTCTTCAAGAACACTCAAATGACCTCTCTTCTCTCTCCCAAAACTCCATTCCCGTTTTTGGAGCTTGACCTCCACAAAACTTCATCAAAATTCAACTTTCTTGGCTCCAAATCATGGAAATCTTGAGTCCAACCTTATTATCATCATGGAGGGGAGTTCTTTCAACATCGTACTCAAGAAGTGAAGGTGAAAGCCACCTTCTTGCTCATCATCTTCTTGAATCTTGGGGTAAAGTTCTTCCTAGACTTAAATCCATGCTTGCATGTCTAACTTTACCTTTGATTAGTGAGATTAGATCTTAGATTTCATCATTTCTATCATTGATTCTTCATTTCGTGCTTTGATCAAGAGTTTAACTCCAAAATTTTGTCTATTTCATGAAACCCAAACTAGAACCCACATGCATGTTGTGAATGTCATCTTCTTTGCATTGTTACCCAAGAGGGTTTTGATCATTTGTGTCAATAGCATGTAAAAGTCTTACTTAATGCCCAAAATTTGGGTGAAAATCAAGTCTCCATAAGTTGCATGTGTCATATAATTGATTTGATCATGTTTTGAGTGCTCTAGGAGAAAATTGCACATTTTTACAATATGACCAGTTTGTGAAAAATGTGTATTATCTCCAAGTTTTTCTCTGTGAAATTTTAACTCTTGCATATTTTGAAACTAGACTCAGAGATGGTCATTTTGAAAGAAAATTCAACTCCATAGCCTTTTTCGTTTGGGAGATAAGCTCATCCTAAGTTGTATAATTTCTGAAAATCCGTTTCTGGACCACTCTTGCCATTTTTGTTAAAAACTCCATTTTCAGAAACCTAAGACTTCTCATCTTTATTGTGATTAAATTAGGCACATAGGGTATTCATTCTGGAGAAGATGGGCATTTTTCCTCTTCTCCAAATAGTAGTAATTGTTCTTTAAAGTTGAAACTTTCTGCCAAACTTGTCTCTGCATAGCAGTGTTTGTTATTTTTGTAACTTGAGTTTTATAATAGATATGCATGATTTTCTTGGTGTTTCTGAAATTAGAAACATGTAGGTTCATCATAAATTAATTTCAAAATTTTAGGAGATGATTTGATATGGTAAATATGGCTCCAAAGTCAGAGCTACAATTATGTCCTGAATTTTAGTTTCACATTTTTTAGAAAACTTGAATTTTTGAACTTCTTGGTGTTTTGTTGGACTTGTTTTGATAATTAAACATCATTATATGTGCATTAGTGAAATTTAGAACTATGTACATGTAGGTTTGCATTTTTATTATGCATGTGTAAATTTGTTATAACGAGTACGTCATACGTGTGATTGTAGACATCGACCCCGTAGGAGAGAGCGGTTGTCGTCGGAGTGCTAGGCTTAGTTTCTTGATTTTGATTGTGCTTCGTCTCAGTGGTAAGTACATATGTACGAGCTTTTCATATCAAAATGTGCGCATGTGTGTGATGTTTCAAATGAATGTTTGTTATATGAAAAAGTATGAGAATGCATGTTTTCTACTCGAATGTTGTTAAACTATTTTATTCATCTCCTTTGAGAACTCTCGGAAATTACTTGTGAAATGTTGATTTTCTGATTCTAGTTATGTGAAACAGAAGAAATAAAATACCTCTAACAGACTTAGGACGATGTACAGAGTACTGTTATTAATGGAAGGCGTCAAGCGATCCTCCATTTTCTTATGGCTAAGACCATTGAAGCAATGCTTCTTATTATTGGATAGGACGATAATGTTCACAAATCCGCCCCCGATGAGCCAAAATGTATCAAGATATTGAGGCCAAGGGGTTTATAGAGCTATAGAGTGCTACTTATACTTGTAAGGGTCACTACGGTATAGGGGTGTCGACACTTAAGGCCTTTTAGCTAATGTTATGAGCGGGGTTGACGAATGGGCTCCCTTAACGCTCGGGTGAAATAGGGTTTGATAGACCCTAGAAGGAACCCTTAGTGATTATTTCGTGATCCATCTGTGTACATTGATCCTGTTGGTGGCTTTAGACATGCCTCAACTAAACTTAACGATTAATTGAACTTGAAAGAAAGTTGAATACTCTATTGATGTTGCATGTGGCTCTGGATATGCCCTAATATATGAAATGATTTGAAAAGCATATGCTATTCGTGAATAAATATCGTTACGAGTTCAAAATAACTTGTTTATTCTGGAGATTCTACTGATTTCAGAATTCCTTTAATACTCCTGGTTTATTGAAGTTTTAAAGTCGAAACGTTGTCGCTACGTGATTACTTATAATTGTTCATGAATTCCCAACTCTCTTACTTATTAATGTTTCAAATATCTTGATTTATTTAAACTATTCTTGCGTGCCACTCATCGGTTTACATGTCGTAGTGTGTATTTACTCAGTTTTACTGATCATTTTCTTCAAAACTGCGTCGGCTTTTGCCATTTTAAAACCGCAGGTCATCAATCAAGGTGGGGGATGGGAACGCGTATCGAGACGAAGATGTTTAGCTTAAAGTTAGATCACTTAGTAGATCACATAGATTATTTCAAACACATTATATTTGTAATCTTATATTCTCAAGATTGTTGTATTTATTAAATAAAATGTAATATTCGTAACTATATTTCTACTTTTGGTTATCCATTGTCTCTTTAACCCTGAACCGAGATCCCGGGTCCTTTCATCAATGCTTTGAGTTACTGTAGCAGTTCCTATATGCTGAATTATCTAACTGATTTTATGCAGGTTTTGGTTATGTTTTTGTGATGATATGGATTATTTATATGATTTAATTTAGCAATCTATGTTCTAAGTTGATCACTGCAGGACTATGTTGGAATGAAAATCCAATGTTCATTCTGGTGAAGTTAGCAGGCAAAGCTTCAAAGCTTTGAGATATTTTAGTGACTCTTTACTGCTAAATTTTTCTGATCATCTTCCTACATGCAGGTGCATTCAGTGATACTTAGAACTTGATACAAGTTGATTATTGTCTATTAGTGTGTGTTCTATTATAGTTACTTGATATACTCATGAAATTGAATATATTTGTTAACTCATAACTTGTGAGCAGACAACTCTATCATAGGTTTCTTATTAACTGATTGTTGTTGTTCGAGAAGATCTTTTTGCTAGATTTTATTGTTATTTGTTTAATCTTGTTTGCTGAGTATTTGCAGGTTTGTTGGACACTCCAACGTCCATAAACAGATCAGCAATTCATTCAAATTAAACTGTTGATAGGAGCTTATCAGGTAGGATATTTTAGGAATTATTTTCCTAAAATCTCTCAAGTCAGTTGCAGACTAAGATCAGCTACTTAAATTTGAATTTCAGAGAGTTGTATGACAGATAGAGGTTGTGGTTTTGAAGAGAGCAACCAACTGGGAAGATCAAGTTCATATAGCTCTTCAAATCATCCATGAATTCAAATCCAGCAAACTGAAGATCATTCATATTCAGAAGAACTCTTTCAGGCTTAAACAACTTATCTTTTCTGATTTCTTCTTCTTTTACTCAATTGTATTATTTATTCTTCATCACTAAAACCTCACTAAACTTAGTAGTTTGGTTGTTCAAGTGAACAACAAGAGGTTCTTATTGTTTCAACAGGTTGTAGCATGTAACTAGATAGGTTGGGAACCACAAGTTGTATAAGTGTAAGGTAGCTCACTGATGCGCTTTCTAGCGTACTATTCGCAAGTATACGATTCAAGTAGTATAGAGTGTATTATGACTCAGATTATCGATCCCACAGGGACTTTGCAGGTTTTTCTAGTAATCAGTTTCAAGTTGCAGAGTGTAAAAAGGAGGAATATTTTGGGAGTTTGTTTGCTAACCAAGTACTCAAAGTAAATAACTGAAACGTAAATCTTTTTGAGAGAATTTTATGAATAATCTTAAGGTTGTAAAACTAGGGTTTGAGATACTAGGTCCCGGGATCCCCTAGGGTTCTTAAGATTTTCGTTATTTTTTTGACATGAAAACACACAGCAGTCTCGTTATTAGTGCCACGTACCAATTGTGCAGTATCTTTTCTTTTCCTGCACGTTATCACAATCCTGCAGACTGTCGGATTCCTGTTAAGCTGCCTAAATCTGTAGTCTCGTTCTAAGGCTGCTAGGGTTTTCTAACCTGTCCTGATGGCCCGGGTCAGATTCTCTAACAGTTGGTCTCACGTTTTTCAGGCTAGTCCTAATTCCCCTTCGCTAGTCGGCCCATCGGGGTAAGGTGCTAAATTCTGTCTTCTCTTCCTAACCCTAACCGGACGTTTTCACCTACCGGCTCGGGCCTGTAGCAATTCTGGTTAGCTACTCCGATCATGCATAAACAGTAAAATTCAAAGACGGAATAACTGATAAAAATTGCTGAACTAAGATAGTACGATCATGAATTCGTAGTCAAAACGTAGAACTAATCTCTGAAAACGAAACCCTATGTTCACCGAGAACCTAGGTAAAAAATTAGATACTGAATTTCATAATGTAAATAACACTGTTTTTGAATGAGAGAGAAAATAAGATCAAACTAGGTCTTCGAATCTGGAATCGCGCTTTCGTGCTCTCCCGGGATGCTCTGACTTCGCCGTGGATGTGTTGTGTGTATTGTTCTGTCAAAAAGAGTCTGGACGAGTCTTTAAATAGTGTTGTTTTTCCCGAAACGCTTGCGCCAGAATTTACGAAAACTGCCATCGGTCCACCGACTTGGGAAAAAAGTCAACCTGGCTGCGTATATACGCTGGCAGGGGCTGTGTCATGGCCCGGCTTGGTCCTCTGCTCGGCCCGTGTAGATAGTGCTTTCTGAGCTGACAGATCTTGGCCACGTGGCAACCATCCAGCACACCATATTGTGCTCCATACACACTGGATCACCAGCCGAGCTGATCCATGTGGGGGCTGCGAGACAAAGCCCTCGCATACCACTGCACGGGACTTGTAGGGACTTAGTGGTTTGGAGGCTAGAGTAAGCCCTTTCGTGTGCGAGCCAAGCTCGCGCGCGACCTTTAGTAACTGCTTTGAGAGATTTATGGCACGAGCTCCATGAACCCGGTCAATCCGGTCAAACCCGTTCAACCTCGTAACGGTTCCGGTATTCGCGCATAACGTGCTGTAACGGTCCCTATATATGAGGACGAACGTGCCGTTGTGGTTAAGCTAATTAAGACGCCATTAATGGGCGCATTAACCACACTACAACAGTCACGTTCCCTGCTATATATAGGACGTTAACCTTTCCATACAAAGAAGGACACACTAGCCATACGCGGAAGCTCTGCCAAACCTCTGTCTCTCTCTCAGACATTACTACTGCCTTACTCTCTCCCTACACACAACCCAACTCTTCCTGTGCCATCTCTGATCCTCTACATACGGTGTACACGGAGGTCTCCCCGCCGGAATCTCTTGTGCACATTTTGGTGAACCCGACGTGAACTTACCAACAAAAGCAACCATGTCTCAGGAGGACGATATCAGCAACATATCGCCTTCCACCGAAGCTGCCTCGGGAGAGGAGACCCGCCGTACTCCTACGACCCCCGGCGAGGCACCGACGCTAGAATCCTTGGACGCCACTGTCCAAATTCAGGCGAAAGCTCTCAAGGCTCATTCTGCGCAGCTAGAACGGATCCTGGCCGTTCTGGGCACCCTTGCGCCAAACCCTTCATCATCCACCGCCGTCTCTCAAGGAGGAGGAGCCCCTACTACTCCAGGACTGGGAGTGTCGACCACACCTCCCAACCCTAATCTGCAGACTCCACCGGCGACTACTCAGCTGCCTTCAATCCAGGGGTCAACAGCCCAGATGTTGCCTCTCGCTGCTCATACTCCTCAGCCTCCGGCTTTGGTACCTAATTTGGCGTCTCAGCATCCCTTGCCTCCGTCAACGGCGATCTGTAGCAATGCGAGCAGCCAATATGTCCCCAATCCTTCGGCGACATATGTGTCGCCTCCGCCTGCGGCAACTCCTCCTCCTGCTACCGAGGGAAGCATTCCAGAATGTATCACGTCTCTGCAGAAGCGCATGGACACTATTCTGGCTCACCAATCATTCGCGGATACCATCATCCCGAAGCTAGACAACGATCCACCCATCCCGCGGGAGATCTATCTCATGCCTAACCCGGTGGGGTATAAGGCTCCTAAATGGGACAAGTTCGAGGATGTCAACGGAAACGCTCATGAGCATGTCATGCGTTTCATTGATGTCATGGGGCCATACGGAGCTGATCCCAAATTGCTGATGCGAGAGTTCCCAAAATCCTTGGGGAACGTGGCGTACAAGTGGTACCGAACGTTGGAGGCCGGATCTGTAAAGACTTGGGACGACATGGTCCAAAAGTTCTATACCAAGTTCTTCCAGATGGAAGAAAAGTTGACAATGATCCACCTCTCGCGGATGTATCAAGAGCGCGAGGAGGACGGGATAACCTTCATCAAGAAGTTCAGGGCGAAGTCCTTGGAATGCAAAGATCCGATGCTCGAAAGTCGACTCGTAGAGATATGCCTGCAGTGCATGCGAGACGAATACAAAGGTATTCTCATCAACCTGAAAACACCTACGTTTTCAAAGCTCATCGAATGCAGGAAGAATATCGAGCCTATAGTTGAGAGGCAGAAAAAGAAGAACGCTCCGGAGGGATCTTCGAGCGGTACCACTTACAAGATCGGGAGATTCAGTTACAAGAGGGGACGCGAAGCTGAGGTCAATACAGTTTCACCCCTGAAGCAGGCGAAAGTTGTAAACTTCGACGTACCACCTCTGCCATGTTCGGTGGAGGAGGTAAGCGACCTCTGCAGACAATGGCGCAAGGACGGTGTCCTACCGCCGCTCGACAAGGCACCTTCCAAGGAGATGGTGAGGGACCCAAAGTGGTGCGAGTACCACGGCAAGGTCATGCATCCCACAGCGGAATGTAAGAAGCTCAGGATTGTGTTAAGCCAGAAGATGAAGAACGGCGAGCTGATTGTCAGCGATCACTGGAAGGATGTGCGCAACAATCCATTTCCTTCCCATGCAGAGCAAGACTCGAAAGGGAAAGAGGTCTCCATGATCTCGATTGTGGACTTAGAAGAAGTCGCAGAGGATGGTCTGCCTATCATTTCCGAAGTCCATGAGGACGAGGACTACAGCGTAGACACAGAGGACGAACGTGCTGACCGGATGAAGGGATCGCACGACTTTAGCAGATTCTTCGACGAGATGAACTTCTCGGAGAAATGCCGGACAGAAATGACGAAAGAAATCTTGAGGATAGCAGAGGACTACGAGGAGGATCTTGTAGTCTCCAACGGGAAAGTCATCAGGGCGTCTCGCTCTACGGAAAAGATTATGACCTTTTCTGCCAGCGACAAAAAGACAGATGCGAGCCACCAGAGGTCTCTCTATGTTACAGCCATCATCAATGGCGTCGAGTTCAAAAGAGTATTCGTCGATGGAGGAGCAGCGGTCAACGTCGTTTCGCTCCACACACTGAAGCTAGCAGGGATCCCCGAGCACAAGATTGTTAGGCGTCCATCTCCGCTGATGGGATTTGGAAGCGACTCTAGAATGACGTTCGGATGGATCCGCCTAGGCGTTCAAATCGGCAAAATCAAGTGCTCAGCGAAGTTCTATGTCATAGATGCGAACACTACGTATCACATGATCATAGGTCGAGCCTGGATTCATCGCTTTGACGCGGTTCCTTCAACAGCTCACCAGGTTATGAAAGCTATCTGGAATGATAGAATAGTCGAGATACCGGCTTCGACAAATCCATTCAACTTGGATAAAGCACATCTTAGCGAGGCGGTATGGTTCACCGACATGGCGGACGAGCAAACACCGGGACCATTCAACCCTACTCCTTTACCTCTATGGGAAGATATCAAGGACTAGTCACCTGCGGGAGTAATGGTGACAAGGGAAGATGCCAAAGAAAAGCCGCCCACACGCGAAGAGGCGCCGTGAATCGCTTAACAGCGAAAGAGTGTGTACACGCTGAAGAGAATTGCAAAGCATGACCCCGAAGGCAAAGAGATAGAGAGCTTCTACGCCAATGGGAAGAAATGATATCGCATATGAAGGTGCGCGGGGATGTCCTCACACGGGCATGGGGATATTACTATGCAAATCAACCAAATCGAGCAGATTGTGGTGACGGAAAAGCCAACGCAGAGCACTCCAGATGAGAAACTCAAAGAAGCACCTGAATGAATGAAAGACAGGCCCAGACCACAAAAGCAAGAGCTAAAGGAAGTGTTCCTCAGCCCGAACGAGGAAAAGAAGAGGCCAGTCTTTCTAAGTGCGGACCTCACAAGCGAAGAGGAGAAAGGACTGCTACAGATCCTAACTGAGTATAAAGACGTGTTCGCATGGGAGTACGATGAGATGCCCGGACTGGACACAAGCATCACTATGCACCGTTTAGACATCATCCCAGGGTCTAAGCAAGTAAAGCAGAGCACAAGAAGCTTCAGGCCGGAGCTTAATGTGAAGATCAAACAGGAGATTGTCAAACTCCTGGATGCCAAGTTCATAGAGCCGAATCATCATCCCACATGGCTGGCCAACATTGTGCCAGTGGTAAAGAAGAACGGACAGCTTCGCATCTGCGTGGACTTCCGGGATCTCAATCGTTTCTGCCCAAAGGACGATTTTCCACTGCCCAACATCGATTTGCTTATCGATTCAACAGCGGGCCATCGCATGTTCAGTTTCATGGACGGTTTCAGCGGGTACAACCAGATCAAGATGGACCCTGAAGATGCGCGGAAAACTGCATTCATCACTCCGGTGGGGGTGTTCAACTACACAGTGATGTCGTTTGGTCTCAAAAACGCGGGTGCGACCTATCAGCGGGCCATGATGGCCCTGTTCCACGACATGATGCACAAGGAAGTGGAATTTTATGTGGACGACCCGGTGGTTAAATCCAAGCAGGAAGCAGATCACCTTGCGGATTTGCCGAAAGTGTTCAATAGGTGTAGACGCTTTCAACTAAAGATGAATCCCATGAAGTGCGCATTTGGGGTAACATCAGGAAAGTTCCTGGGATGCGTGGTTCATCGCCAAGGAATCGAGCCTGACCCTGCAAAAGTATCAGCTATCACTGGCATGACGCCGCCCCATAACCAAAGTGCATTGAAGACATTTTTGGGAAAGCTATCATATCTGCGGAGATTCATCCCAGCAATTGCCGAAATCACCTGCTGTTTTAGTGCCCTTCTCAAGAAATATGCCGTATATAGCTGGACTCCGGAGCACGAAGCTGCGTTCGAACAACTGAAGGATCTGCTGACGTCCTCAAAAATAATGATCGCACCTCAACTGGGATCACCGCTTCTCCTATATTTGACGTCCACAAGGAGGTCCATAGGAGAACTCTTGGCTCAGGAGTACGAGGGTCAAGAGAGGCCTATCTACTATATCTCTCGCATTGTGCAGCCTGCTGAATCAAGGTACACAGACATCGAACGTCATTGCCTTGCCTTGTTCTTCGTGATAGAGAAGTTGAAACACTACTTTGCGTCGCACAAAGTGGTAGTGGTCACCAAGAGCGATCCCATACGATATCTGCTAACCCACACTACCCCTGGAGGAAGGTTGGCAAAATGGTACATGACCATCTCTCAATATGATATCACATGCGTGCGACCGCGAGAGATCAAGTCGCAGGCGGTAGCAGATCTGTTGGCACAATTCCCCGACAACAGCCACGATCCCGTGATCGAAGAAGAGCTCGAAGGACCTGAAATCTATGCAATCGACGTGCCCTATTGGACGCTCCATTTCGACGGTTTGTCAACAAGGAAATGCGGGGGCATTGGGATAGTCTTGACCAAGCCGGATGGAGAGGTCATACAGATGTCCGCCAAGCTCGACTTCGCAGTCACTAACAATGAAGCGGAATATGAGGCTCTTATCGCGGGACTCCGTGCAGCTAAGGCTTTGGAAGTAAGCAATCTGACGGTCATGGGAGACTCCAAGTTGATCGTCAAGCAAGCCTCGGGCGAGTACGGTTTGAAGGAGATTAACCTTCTGTCCTACCGGACTCTGGTACAAAAGCTGGTGCAGCAATTCTGCGACGTGAGGTACGAGCACAAGCCCCGAGCAGACAACAGGCATGCAGATGCTTTAGCTACCTTGGGATCCAAGGTCAGTACAGACAAGTGTCCTGCAGGAATCTCGATCGAAGTGCGAACATCGTCGGCATTGACAGAAGATGCATGCGACGATGAACACATGGATGATACGGACTGGAGAAAAGCAGTCTTACGAGCTATCGCAGAAGGCACAAGCAGTGAAAGCTGGGCACTCACAAAGGGGTATTGCATACATGACAACACCCTTTACTACAAGGGTCCTGGCGGAATACTCATGTGATGCGTCTCCGAGCAAGAGGGACAGCTGATGTTAGAAAAGATTCACCAACATGCTTGCGGAGAAAGTGAGGTGTCAATCTATCGGAAGGCTCAGAGATATGGCATTCATTGGCCAGACATGTCAACAGCCGCGGCCCTGATACAGGGGAAGTGCGAGAGTTGCGCACTGATCAAAGATTCTCTACGCATCGCTCTAACTGATGATGACACGGATTGGAGGAAGACACTCTTTGACTTTCTCACCCAGGGCACCGTACACGAATCGAGAAAAGAAGCGGAGAAGCTGAAAAGGAAAGCATCTCGATATGTGGTGCAAGAGAACTTGCTTTGGCGAAGAGGCCATGAGGGCAACTTGCTGCGATGTCTAGACGGCAGGGAAGCACAAGAAGTCATGGACCTTTCTCATCAGGTAGAACACCAAGGAGGTGCGAAATTATGCATGCAGCTCCTCTCAATTGGATATTTCTGGCCAACGATGGAGGCTGATTGCCGCACCAAAGTACGACGCTGCCAGGAGTGTCAATTCAAAGGGAACCTAGTGCACGCTCCTGCTGTGGATCTACATGCATTGGGAACGCCATGGCCATTTCACACATGGGCGCTGGATTTCATTGGTCCCATCCGACAAACTTCGCATGGGAATCATTTTATTCTCACTGCAACCGAGCTGTTCACTAAATGGGTGGAAGCGATATAACATCAAACAGATATGTTCCACCCCTTACTACCCGAAGGGGAATGGGCAAGCCGAGGCGACTAACAAAACGCTGTTAAGGATTTTGAGCAAGATGGTCGCAGATGACCACAAGAAGTGGGATGATTCTCTAAGCATAGCCCTGTGGGCTTACCGAACTTCTCCAAGGACACCCACGGGGGCCTCACCATTCCTGCTATGCTATGGGGCAGAGGCCGTGGTACCTGCGGAGGTGAGAGTTAATTCGGCGAGATTGGCCTTCCACGCACTCTACGAAAATCAACGCGATCATAACTTAGTCTTGCTGGAGGAAAAGCGAGAACAAGCTAAAAGGACCAACAAGCGGTATCAAGAAAGGATCGCCCGTGATTACAAAAAGACAGTCCAGCGAAGAGATTTCGCAGTCGGAGATCTGGTCCTGCGCGCATCTGACCACTGCATGCGAGAGGCGGCTCAACCGAAATTCGCAGCCAATTGGGAAGGACCCTTCGAAGTCACAGAAGTCTTTGACAGTGGCTACTGCAGCATACGGAGGTTGCACGGAACGACCTCAACCCCGAGTTCAGTCAACATGCGCTGGATTAAGAAGTACTATCCTTGACTTCTCTCATTTCATACGTTTTATTATAACGTTGCTTCATGGATATGATTTACACAATCTCCACTCCCATATGAGAGAATTGTAATCTCATCTCTCCCATATGAGAGCATTATAATAAAAGTGTTCTCCCAGATGAGAACTTCATATTCCTAGCTGTTAATGTTATTTCATTTGGTTTGTTATTATTGTTAACGATGGGCTATCCGCCACAATAGCAACCTATTCGAATATGATCTCAAATGATCTTTTAAGCCTATCTGTCACGATAGCAACCCGTGCCTACGCAAAACGATCTTAATTGATCTTCTAAGCCTATCTGCCACGATAGCAGCCTATGCAAATGCGATCTTAATTGATCTTCTAAGCCTATCTGCCACGATAGCAGCCTATGCAAATGCAATCTCAATCGATCCTCTAAGCCTATCTGTCACGATAGCAGCCTATGCAAAATGATCTTAATTGATCTTCCAAAGCCTATCTGCCACGATAGCAGGTCACGCGAAGAATGATCTTAATTGATCTTCTAAAGCCTATCTGCCACGATAGCAGCCTACGCAAAATGATCTTAATTGATCTTCTAAAGCCTATCTGCCACGATAGCAACTCATGCGAAAAACGATCTTAATTGATCTTCTAAAGCCTATCTGCCGCGATAGCAACTCATGCGAAAAACGATCTTAATTGATCTTCTAAAGCCTATCTGCCATGATAACAACTCATGCGAAAAACGATCTTAATTGATCTTCCAAAACCTATCTTCCACGATAGCAATATATGCGTAACGTGATCGTAAAACGATCTTTCAAGCCTATCTGCCGTGATAGCAGCGTTATACAAATGCGATTTAAAATTCGTCCTTAAGATTATCTATTGCGATAGCAACATCATACAAAATGATCTCAAGTGATCTACAGAAGTATATCTGATGTGATAACACTTGCATTTGAATCCGAAAGCAAATTACAAGCCAATCTGCCAAGATGGCACAACTGCACAAACACGATCTCGAACGATCTAATAAAACATCTGCGAATTTATATGGCAGATAGCAAATGTGAAATATGTATATAGCATTACACAAGGCGAAATATGCCGACACGCATGCGAAATTGTATTTTGTCGTAACGAGACAGCAGATAATACAAAAGCTATTTATCATTATGAGTCAAAAAGACTTACAATTTATCTGTCTAGATAGCATCTTACAAGCGAAAAAGCTCAAATCTAACTACGCAGCCAACATGGCTTACAATGCATTCGAAAGGTAACTTTCAAGCACGAATTTACACATCGAGGGAATCCTAACTTAAAAGGGATGAACCCAACGGTCCTAACACCGGCTATGCGATACGCAGATCTGCGGCCAAAGATCTGTAGCAAGTGGGATGCTTCTGCGAAGAGATCAACTCGTCATTCGCTACGTCCCTAACAGCAAGATCTGGGTGACGGTACGTCCAAGACCCCAGGATCTGACAAAGACCTCTATCTAATCAAGATATGTACCAGAGGAACCACCTGTTCCGGCGTATGCAGTCGTGCAAAACTGGGGAAGCAGTCATTCCTCTGGTACTGGGTTCCTTGTCCTGATAGACAAGGGCATTGACGAGCCTCCTGAGTTCAAGAACGAAGAGGCAAGAAATCCTCCTCCAGGGATGCTGGAGGAGAATTCCGTCGTTCATTACGAGTCTGTAGCACGGTCACTACGGCGCTGCACCTCACCAGGAGGCGGCCGGAAACATGACCTGCAAACATAATAGACGAAGAAAATTCTTCGAACACACGTGAGATATCATCTCCATCTTCTTTACGATGGTTATAAAGAGCAATAAGCCTCATAAAGCGGATCTTGGAAACTATTTCTATAGCACAAAGCGCAAACTCAGGTCTCATGACTTGGAGTTGCCATGAATCAACGAAAAACAAGCGTTGAAGCCAGAAGTCGTAAGGACTCACGGCAAAGCACATTTTTGGGATGAAGAACCCAAATGGCAAAGACAGGGTTTATATAGACCTGCAGGAGACTCTTCAGTTGCTAAGATGAGTCAGCAGAATTTGAAAAGATGGTAAGGTCAATCACTTACGCCTTGAAAAGCGGTAACGATCAATTACCCTACTAAAGGATACGACGATTCAGTTGCGTATCCTAATTAATGACGGATGGTCATGATTCGGATGGACTTCGCAAGGAAAGCGTGCTTATCTTACGAGAAATTAGCGCGAAAATCAAGCAGAATATCAATTGCTGATGTTATAATTGGATATGCACAGAGATATCCCATCAAATCCCGGAAAGGGCAAAACGGGCATGTCGATTATTTTGTTAAAAAAAAAGGGGGGGGGGAGAAACCCTAGCAACATTACATTAATGTTTCAGCATTACATTAATGTCCCAGCTATTTGTTTGCTACTTTTCAAATTCAAAAAGTCAAAGCGAATTCTTGATCAAGGGGTCATGAGGGGCGAACTGATGGCTCAGGTTCTCTACCTGCTCCACTTCCTGCTTCAATTGCTCGCACTTGGCATTCATCTCATGATAGAGCTTCAGAGCCTCTTTAGCCTTTTGCTTTTGCTGCTCCACCTTCTGCTTCTCAGCTGCGAGGTTTTGGTGGCCGAGTTTCAAAGTTACGGCTGCGCGAATCAGGGTAACTCTTTTCATGAGAAATATGAAGCCTAGTCTGCCTTGGACTTTGGCAAGAAGATTTTGGCACATGCCAAAAAGCAGTTCGGCACTCTGGACAGAAATGGTCGCAGGCGTGGCCGCAGACAGCTGCTCCAAAATCCAAATGGCTTCGGTAAGAAACAGCCTCCTGTCAAAGGGCCCTATCTCCAGAGATCTCGCAAATGATTGGGGGTAGGTGAGGCGCATCCGAACTAGCAAGTCCACATAAGTTTGCTTCAAACCTAAAGCAATGTCAAAGCTAAGTTATGCTATCGAACTTGTGCAAATAAATAATGCGAGATGCAAACAGAAAACCTCTACTTACCAGTTCCTTCAAGGATCTCACGAAGAGAAGGAATGCGAGTGGCAGGAATGGTCGAAGACTGTCCCCGCTCCATAGCTCTCCTATCAGCTGCGAGCTCTAACCCCTCATAGTTAGGAGGAAGAGTATAAGCCGCACCAGATGCGATCGCAGTCCCGACCTGCGAGCCCCAAAAGCTCCACGCAGGAAGAGGTGCCGCCGACTCAGTCATCGCCGGAGGCGTAGTGACAGCCGAAGTTGCTTGGCGAGGGACACTCTCAGATGCAGTAAGATCAACAGTGCTTGTTCTTACTTTCTCAGCGCCAGCATGGGCGTCTTCCTCCATTAGCACAGCATCAGCCTCGGCGTCATCAGAAAGTTCGATGATGTCCTCAAGAGGTTCTCCTGCATGTTCGGCAGCTGCGACGGGCTTCTCAGTAACTCGTATTGTACGTTATTTTACTATCTTTGCTAAAGCTAAGAGCAAGCACCTCCACGCGAAGGTGGGATTGAAGTATCTTCGTCATACACTAAAGACGTGGAACCATTCCCTATTAGTGTGTCCTCATTAAGCAGGTCCTTAAAATGAGCGTGACCTGGGACGCGAAGAAACCAGTCATGATTCTGTTTCAAGTTTCTAAGGTCTAGTCCATGCATATCGTTCAAATGATTACCTGAAGGTTCTCCGCACTTGCCTACTAGCCAACGGCGAATGTCATCTTTTGACACACCATTCTTTAATGCACCCACTACAACATCTCTATAAGTTACTGCGAGATTGAAGATCTCACCTTTATCGCCGCCTGCGATTTCTTCAAAATCTGCTTGGGCTTGCTCCAGAGCTGCTGCATCCTCTTCTAGGGCCACATCCTCCTCCTCAGCCGGAGGAGCTACCTCTTCGGGAAGCGCATCATCCTCATCAGTGGGACGCACTAAGTCGTCAACATGTTGCTCTTCGAGGCTCCGCTGCCTCACACGCTCGAGTTCCTCCTCTTCTCGCTGCCTTCTCCTTTCAGCAGCCTCCGCGGCTGTCTTCCTGGACTCGGCAAGAACGTCCTCGCTTATGGGTTCGTCTGGAATGCTAGAATGAGCATCCCTCTTTTGTCTCTTAGCCAAAAGGCCACCGATGGTCTCATCATCATCATCATCTGCGAAGGAACGATTGGTTCAAGATCGAGTTGGAAAAGAATTACGATAATGAGAAGGGAAACGCGATGGAGGTACCTCCTGACTCTTCCTCATGTATCACATTTGCTCTTTCTTCTTCTTCATCACCTTCTCTGGGCTCCTGCCTCTCCTCTTCTTCCTCCTGGTTGAATGGAACGAAGGTCTCAACTGCGAGCTCCTTCCGCGCTCTACTGGGCATGCGACCTTTGCCTTTATCCTTGGCAGAAAGGGACCTCGCTGGAGGGGAAGTTGGAGCACTTCTAGGGGAAGAAATTGTAATTCCCTTTTTCCTGGGTCTCTTCTCTCTCGGTGCGGCAGTCGCTGGAGGAGACGGATTATCTCTGGGTGGAGACGGGGCAGGAGCATTGTCTATCAGCGAGTCAGCAAAAGCATTCATGACTGCGCGAATCCTGGTTTCGGCCTCAGGATCCATCCTCGATGCCAAAAAGAACGACTGTCCTTGTCTTCTGGTGGCAACAATGGTGTTAACCAGCGACTTGGAACGATCACCAAATGCGAATCTCCGCACATGACACTACAGAAAACAGTATAGATTAAAGACATCAACATGTGGAAATCAAGAAGCTTAACGCACGCGGAAAAAGTTGCTTACCTTAGCAAATGTCTCGCTATATCTGATGACATGCGAGTCGCCTTTCTTAACTGCGGCGATCTTTTCATTCAGAATGACGTCAGGGCATAAATGGTTCTCATGATCCAACAATGAGTAGCAACCATATTCAGACTCGCTCAGACTGCAATTGGGACGAAACGGAAAAGAGTTTCTTTTGATCAAGGGAGCTCTACTTGGCTGGGGGGCCGACTGTGTCTCAATCCTCGTCTGCTGGGCGATCTAGTATGCGAGCCAGTTCTTGGAACAACCGCCCTCGCGGTTACCCGCAGGCTGCTCAAAAGGAAGATTGTTCATAAAGACTGTCTTGCACTCCTTTGTTAGCAAGCGCCTATAGCAACCTCTGATAATAGACTGTGGCCAGATCGATGGTGCCACTGCATCAAAGCCAAACTGGGGAGAAACTCGAGTGGGGTCGACATCCACCGTAATCCTCTCATACCTCGGCGCGAGCTCACGAATATGCTCTGCGAGAGCAGGAAGGGAACCTCGCAGACACCAGCAAAAGAATTCGCGGTAGCGTTCATGGAAGCGCGATCCCTCTTCAAAGAGGAGTTCTTCTGAGAAGACAACACCCTTAGAAGGGTACAGCTTTGGAAACCATCGCACGTTCTCAATGCGCATGGCATAGGGCCTGGCAGTGAACTCTTGCCGGTTGTCGCATATCAGGCTCCAAACGCACTTGGTATTGTTCGCTCCGAACCACCGCGCAGCTCTGCCACCGTTACGCTCCTCCACCTCGCCTGGGGGACACCACTTGTTGGGCTTAAGAGCAGTTAGGGCATAGGACGGCCATCGCTCAAAGACCCACATCGTCAAAAAGGCAATGTTGACGAAAGTCAGTATATCGAGGCGTCCACGCGACTCTTTCATGGCCACAACTAGCTGATCCAGTCTATAGTACAGCGTGCCCAAGACCAAGGGTCCGAGTGCGACTCTCTGGCCAAGGGCGAGCTTCACAGCAAGCGGCAGAACGTGATAGAAGACCCCATCATGCAGGTGACCATCGATCAAGTACCTCGACAGCCAAGCACAGAGGAAAGCACAAAGGGTCAAGTGATAGCCTTTACCCTCCACATAATTCTTGGCCTCTGGGTCCTCGCTCAGAAGCTTCTTGGTGATACTGTTGTTCGCGTAGTCACGGAAGAAGTACTGCACCCATTTATTCCAAGTATTCTTCGCAGACGTGTCAACCAACTGCCAATTGGGAAGGGCTTTGGTAGTGGTCCACCGGGTGGAGATTTTATTTACCTCTGACAGACACTCCTCCATCTGCGTGTACAAAGCGATCTCCGCATCCGTCCTCAAAGGACTCAAGGGGACCACTTCACCCGTGGGAGACAGATCGTACAGCTTGTGCACGTCCTCGAGTGTGGGGGCAGCCTCGAACTCAGCAAAGTGAAAAGTGTGTGTCGCAGGCGAGTAGCGGGAAAGAAGGTTTAGAAGCATGGACTGGTCCAGCTTCACGGCAGCACCCTTCATAGCACGAACAGCGAAGTATACGCCGGCCTCATTAAGAGTCGCAGCATGATCGGTCAACACGTGGTCAATCCACTCATCCATGTAGTCCAATTTCTGGACAAAAGCTTGGGTGGAAATCGCAGCATAGGGGAAGTACCCATTTTCGATTCCCAAACGAACCACGTCCTCGGAGCCAATCAACTCGAGCAAGGCTGAGTTAACTGGGGGAGTCAGTGTTAGCAATCCCTCATTGGGGACAGAAGCAGTCAATTTCTTCGCCTTAACCCTCGCGTGGTAGAAATCTTTGCCACCCAGATAGGGGGATTTTCGCCACAAAGCTTGCGGAAGATCAGGTATCTCTTCGTCCTCCTTGGTGGGTTTGGTTCCTTTTGTCTTGGCCATTCCTGCGGAAGAGCAAGAAAAAAAAGGGGAGAAATATGCCACACTTCAGTTTGAATTTTGAGATTCAAGATTTATGGAAAGAAAGATGAACAGTTTCTGGTATCAATTTCAGAAATTAGAGGGTTGCATTATCAGGGATTTCAAAACCCTACATCCAAGATCCTTATCACCGAAGTATTAAGCCAAAATTGGGTCCAAAGCTTGAAGCTTCTTCACAAGTTTCAACAAATTATATGTCATAGGTTTACAGATTCAACGCAGTTTGAAGCATATACTAGTATTCTAAATTGAAATTGAACAAGGCCAACCTTGTTTTCGCGAAGCCTGCTTGGATACACACAGTTGGAGAAGACGAGTTGCAGTTCTGAACTGGTGATTGATTATCTGAATCTGCTCTCGAAGACTTCCGGGTATCATTAACTTTAAGAGAAAGAAGTGATGCTTTGCAACAATGGAGAGTACAAAGTATTTATCCAAAAGCAATGAAGGGTTGCGTCCTTTCAGTAGTCGAATCGCAACCGTCACCGTCGAATCGCGCAATCACAGGACAAGCTGACGTCACGCCTAAAACCCTAAAGGCCAGACGGCACGACTCTAGGGGTTTTAGGTCATAATGGCACGCACGGGGGGCTGAACTTACCCGTATTTGAATTGGTGCGTGGCGGCAACGCGTATGTTGGTTTCCGCGCATGGAAGTCTATACAGCTACGAGTCTTCACGCGCAGAAAGGGGGCTAATGTAGATAGTGCTTTCTGAGCTGACAGATCTTGGCCACGTGGAAACCATCCAGCAAACCATATTGTGCTCCATACACACTGGATCACCAGCCGAGCTGATCCATGTGGGGGCTGCGAGACAGAGCCCTCGCATACCACTGCACGGGACTTGTAGGGACTTAGTGGTTTGGAGGCTAGAGTAAGCCCTGTCGCGTGCGAGCCAAGCCCGCGCGCGACCTTTAGTAACTGCTTTGAGAGATTTATGGCACGAGCTCCATGAACCCGGTCAATCCGGTCAAACCAGGTCAACTTCGTAACGGTTCCAGTATTCGCGCATAACGTGCTGTAACGGTCCCTATATATGAGGACGAACGTGTCGTTGTGGTTAAGCTAATTAAGCCGCCATTAACGGGCGCATTAACCACACTACAACGGTCACGTTCCCTGCTATATATAGGGCGTTAACCTTTCCATACAAAGAAGGACACACTAGCCATACGCGGAAGCTCTGCCAAACCTCTGTCTCTCTCTTAGACATTACTACTGCCTTACTCTCTCCCTACACACAACCCAACTCTTCCTGTGCCATCTCTGATCCTCTACATACGGTGTACACGGAGGTCTCCCCGCCGGAATCTCTTCTGCACAGCCCGGTTGGGTCTCCGGGGTCCCACACTTCTGCCTGAAGTCTCCGGTTTGCCTTCCTTGGTGTCTTCCTGCTTTCCCGTGTTCCCGTCTTGCGTTTTGACCCGAAACTTGTCAAAATTACCAAAATACCCCTGGGTCAAAACCGCTCCAAATTCTGCCCAATCCTGACTCTGGCCATAGGAAAACTGCTGACTGAATTTGGGAAACAAAATCTGAACTTGACTCCGGAAATCCGGGCCCGGTGCCAAAATGACCAAAATACCCCTAGGCCAAAACTGTCCCGAAAATCGTCACGAACATGAAATAGTTGCTCCTGACTCTGGACACCGGGAACCGAGACTCCTTACTCGGGCGTGGCCTGTCTGGGACCCACACTTGACGGGAGTCGGTTTTTCGGCCGGACTCCGTTTCAGCATTATAACCTGTTTTCGGAAAGCCCTTGACGTCTCCGTTCTTTTGCCTCTGGTTTCACTTCAAATACCAAGTCAAGCTCAAGATATTGTCAACCAAGCGCATCCCGGTGATTCTCGGTTCTGGCGTTTTCAGCATCTTCGGTCAGTTTTCACTGCTCGTTTTTCCTCCAGTCTTTCTGTTTTCCATTCCACTCAAATTTTTACCAGTCTCGGTCAAATCTTGCTCCGAGCATTTTTTGCACGTTTCCCGAGGCAAAACCGGTTCTGTCTCGGCACGCATCCCTATGCACTTCCGAACCTGTTCCTGTAAAGACAACATGAACAAACCCGCGATCATATCCAATAAAAGTACGAAACATGCAGAAATTTACGAAGAGAAAATAAACGTCTCGTTCCTAAAACCGAGGCTTTCCGAGGGTGAATTCTGGCTAAAACGCGGTTTTCCAGCACACATACACATCTTTTCAGGCTATAAGATAACCCTTATTTGGGCGTTATCAAATACCCCCACACTAAACTTTGCTCGTCCCGAGCAAACACTAGCTATATACTACCAATGCATACTATCCCAAATCAATCCAGAGCGGTGTAACTGAACATCATCAAGTTCTCATATTCCCCTAGCTATAGAAAAACAATTTTTTTTTTTGGTGAGACTGGGCAATCTCTTCAACTCAAACTGAACATCATCAAGTTCTCATATTCCCCTAGATTTCAGAAACTGCGGTGATCGGAAGAACTCGCGGCCAGCCTACGTTAGGAACAAGCACGAACACCACTTACTTCCGCTTTTGCATGCAAGCCGAACGTATCCCTAACGCACACCTTCCGTGCTTTTACTTCGGGTGTAATGTAAATCTGCCGGCTTTGGGACGGTAGTATAAGTCATTTAGAAGCGATGTCCTAAACGTCACAACACACTCACACATACCCCAACCTCACACTCCCTCACCAAGATGATAGAAACTGACCCAAATCACCTAAGATTCTAGACACTCAATTTCCCCAGTCCCGGTGTAACTATCGTTCTCGCGGCCACAACTGTGAACGAATGTGAAACTATGATAAAAATTGCTGGCCTGGCATTTTGAAATAAAATCAATGAAGCACCCTAAATTTTCTTCCTTTGATACTTTTTTTCGTTTTTTTTTCTCTTTTTTTTCATTTTCTCCGTTTTTTTTTTTTTTTTTTTTTTTTTTTTTTTTTTTTTTGCGGGGCAACACAAAAAACAACAATAATATAAACCAGACCAACTCTATGATAAACCAAAAAAACGTGGGGTGACAGAAAAATACTGCAATAAAATCTGAAACGACCACCCCCACAATACTTTCGAACCATGTAGTCAATCTTTAAAATAATCGCGCTTTTCCATCCGATCCTCCTCACTCCAAGGATGTCTAAATTGGACAGCGCGTCCTCCAATAACCCTGTAAACCCAAAGTCCCCCATGTCGTGCGAAAAATTTACACACTACGGCTCTTCCTGTGCTCACGGTGTGATGTCGTGAGTCACCGCCACACCGAAGCGTGCTGCCGTCACTATCACACCCTTACACACCCTCAAATATAAAAATAACGCTCGTCCACTATCAAATATGACAATTCTGCTCTACCCCATAAAATCCCCCTCAACTCAACTTTCTCGTGCCATGACGCGTAGGAAAGGTAAAAATACTAAAAATGATGCGAGCATCAAAAAACGGCTTCTTAGGTCAAACGGTTACCAAGAAAAGGGTTAATGGATCAACGGGGCTCACTAGTGGACCTAAGGCGCGAGACAAGACGTGAGGTCCCCTATAGCCTATCACTCCACCAAATGATGTGGTGACCGTGATGACGGGTTGAAGACTACCTCGTGACGGTGGTCTGGCAACTAGTCGAATACATGGCTCGGGAGACAGCTACTTGCGTTTTCTGAAGTGCATTGGCTCTATTAACTCCCCTAGACAGATTCTCCCAGCTCTTCCTCACCTAAGTTTGTCCACTTCGGGAAATTTTCTATCATTAAGCTCTCTACAGTTTTAAGCTAAATCCTTCGCCCAGTCTCAAAATTTAATTTTTTAATTTTTTGTTTTAATTATTTGTTTTTAAATAAAAAGTAATGCAGTTACAACGCCACCACCCCCACACTGGATGGTGCCATGCCCTCATGGTACTAATCATAAGGCATATAATCTGCATTGGATGAGCTGGCTTGCCTCATCGAATGGGAACAATTGGTAGCATACGCAGGAAAAAAAAGCTAGAGACAGAAATTGAACCTGTGCACCCGGAGTCAGTTCTTACAGGTGCTAAATTTTCCGCAGAGATCGGTGGAGAAGGACCGTTGACCGGTCGCCGGAAAATTTCTCGACGGAAGTTGTCAACCTTCGGGGCTCTATATGCGCTCTGCGAATGTGCAATCCCCGAGCACCATTGTGTGTGACAATGTGCTCCCATATTGTCGAGTATACTTTCGTACACCGGGGTCGATTGCTTCGTCGTGCAGAGAAACTGTTCCTGAAAAATCCCCAACTCGTACGAGTCACTGTGACGGTCGAGTGTGCCAGAACACACCGGGGTCGATTCTTCAAGATTTTGAAAATCTGCATTTCCTTCTACGAAATTTTCTGAATTCGCATCAAACTCCACGGATCTGTGTATGGAGGTAGAGAGAGATAAATAGGGCAAAAACGTGCTGCTGTACGAAAAAAAATATTTTTTTTCTTCTTCTGCCTGCTTATACACGCAGTCTCCTGCGTATATACGCAAACAGGGAGCATTTTAATTTTATTTTTAATCCACAGGCAGCAGGTAAAAAAAAATATTTTTTTTCTGCCTGCGTATATACGCAACACCTGCGTATATACACAAACAGGGAATATTTTGACAACGAAAAAAAAAATCAAAATTTCAGATTTTCACTGCTGACTGCGTATATACGCAAGGTCTGCGTATATACGCAGGCAGCATGATTTTTTTTTTATTTTTTTTTTATTATTTTTTTTAATCTCGAAATTTTACTGCTGGCTGCGTATATACGCATGGCAGCAGGTAAAAAAAAAAATTTTTTTTTGCCTGCGTATATACGCAACACCTGCGTATATACGCAAACAGGGGACATTTTGACAACGAAAAAAATAAATTTTTTTTTGGACAGTTTGAGGATGCTGTCTGCGTATATACGCATTACCCTGCGTATATACGCAGGCAGTACCTTCAAACTGTAAAAAAAATAATTTTTCTCCTTTTTCCTCTTTCCCTTTCTCTGTCTGTTCTCTGTTTTGCTGTATTTGCACACGCTCAATTCAAAGTCAATACCCACTCATTTTACCTCTCTCAAAATTCAAAACTAAAAATAAACCTGAAATAATTTAAACTTACTACGTTGGGTTGCCTCCCAACCAGTGCTTGTAATTTACAGTCGACGGCCCGACCCAGTTACCTCATGTTTGCTTAAGGGACGTCAAAACCGCCAGGGCCTACCTTGACGTCTGCTTCTGGGCTCAGATATGGCTTGAACCGGTTTCCACTCACCGTGAAAGTTGTACTGTCATGCAGATTCTCCAATTCAACCGCATCCCATGAATGTACTTCTTTGATGATAAACGGTCCTGACCACCGGGATCTAAATTTTCCCGGAAAAAAATGCTTTCGAGAATCGCAGAGAAGTGCTTTCTGCCCTACTTGAAACAGCGTTGGCTGTGGTGAACTTTGATGGCTCTGGAGCGGTTTCAGCTCCAGGGTCGGTGGCTCATTGAGTGACGGGACCAGGGCCAATTTCTGCCCACTTTTTCCGTCCAGCTGTAAAGTGGTCCGTTTTTCAGATTGCATGGCCTGCTCTTCCTGGAATCTCTCCTCGTTCTCTCTGTCCACTTTGTCAATCTCTGCCCATAGCTCGTCCATCTCCTCGTTTTCCCAGCCTTCTTCGACTACCTCCACTGCGAAGATGTTTTCATGCTCGTAATAATTTGGTACTTGCAGATTTTTGAAAACGTTGAACTTCACCTTGTCTTCATTGATCTGCATGGTCATTTCTCCGCTCTTGCAGTTTATCATGGCTTCTCCAGTGGCCAGAAACGGTCTGCCCAGAATGAGTGGTAACGTCTCCTGCCTCCATGTCCAGAATTACGAAATCAGCCGGAAAAATCAATTCTCCGACTTTCACCAGAATATCTTCAATATCTCCGTAAGCCTGCTTCACGGATCTGTCCGCCATCTGCAGCTTGATTCTGGTGGGCCTGAGTTCACCGATTTTCAAAATTTTGAAAATCGACAAAGGCATTAGATTGATACTGGCCCCTTGGTCACACGGAGCCTTTCCTATGTAAGCATTACCTAGGGTCACCGGGATGACAAAACTGCCTGGGTCCTTCCTCTTCCTCGGTAGCCCATTCTTCACACAGTTGCTCACTTCTGCCGTCAGATTTG
The DNA here is from genome assembly GCA_023055425.1 of Linanthus parryae. Lineage (NCBI taxonomy): Eukaryota > Viridiplantae > Streptophyta > Magnoliopsida > Ericales > Polemoniaceae > Linanthus > Linanthus parryae. The sequence goes on from JALGPY010000002.1 coordinate 102,531,334, forward strand.
TTGTCTCGAAATCGCTCATACGTTTCCGTCCATACAAAATATCTTTGAGGAACTTGGCATAAGTGGGCATCTTTGCCAACGCCTCCGCAAAGGGTATGTTGATCTTCAGCTGTTTGAAAATCTCGAGAAATCTGGCGTAGTCCTTTCTATCATCCCTCTTTCGTGTCTTCAAAGGATACGGCACCTCCATGGAGACAGGTACCATTTCTGCTCCCTTCTCTTCGTTCTACACTGCATCCTGCTCAACCGAGCCCTTCGGCTGGGGGCGGTCGGCTGAGCTGTTATCTTGGCCAAATACTTCGCGCTCGATTTCCGTCGACTTTTCTGCACGTGCATGGCTAGGATACGGCGGATCTTGTAGTACTAATCCACTCCGAGTGGTGATGGCATTGACCTGAGCACGTGAATTATTTACTGTGGTTGAGGGTAATTTCCCTGGTGCTCTCTCAGTTAGCTGTTGTGCTAAATGCCCTACTTGTATCTCCAAAGCGTAGTGACGTTTTGGTCGTCTGCACGTCGGCTGTCAGGGCGTCCATATGTGCAAATCGGGACTCCATGTTCTGAAACATGGACCCGATTTTCTTCATTTGAGCATCGTATTGCTGTGCAGATGGGCCTGGCTGAACCTGCGGTACCGGTGCGACTTGCTGAGCCGGTGGCCTGTGCTGGAATCCCGGTACATAAATTGCAAAATTCGGGTTTTCGTACCGGAACCCGGGATGATCTCTCGTGCCCGGTCTGTACCGGCTCGGGTCCCACTGCTGCTGTACGTAATTGGCATCTTGGTTTTTGAGCCCCTCGATGGCTGTGTCCAAATCTGGTCCGTCTACTGCCGCAACAGTCTTCTTTTCCGAGTAGACTTTCTTAACCAAGTCTTGCACGATCTTGGCCAGATTATCTATCCGGTCATCTTCTGCTGGCTCAGCTCGGGCCGTGATCCTACTATCATCAAAGAGTTGAGTGTCCTGCTTGGCTAACTGCTTCATTAGCTCATAGGCACCGTCCTTGTCAACATGGTACAAGAAGTTTCCTCCGGCTTCCTTGTCAATCCTGTCAGCACTCTCCCTGTCTAGGGCATGGTAGAATACCTGCAGGATCTTCGGGTCTCCAAAACCGTGGTTCGGGCATCTCTTCACCAATCTCATCAATCTGTCCCATGCGTCTACCACCGTCTCCCCTGACTTTCTGCTTGAACGACAGAATCTCGCTTTGTAATTGAATGACCCGGGAGGCGGGGTAAATTTCGCCAGAAAATCGGTGACACACCCCTCCCATGTTGTGATGGACCTGGGTGGTCGTGATTCGAGCCAGTCGTTGGCCACTCCGTACAGGCAGTATGTAAAGAGTATTAGCATGAGCGCCTCTGCTCCAACTCCCTTATAACGGACTTTGTTGCAGTAGTCCTCGAACTTCCTGATGAAGTCGTCCGGGTCTTCGTCGGCTTTGCCATAAAACGGGCAGAGGGTCTGAACAGTCTGGATGGTGGAGGGTTTGATGTCAAAGGGTTCTTCGGTGATCTCGGGCACCACAATAGCTCGCTCATGCCCCCCCCCCCCCCCCCCCCGTGAGGACTTCGAAATTCTCCACCAACGCCTTCCCACACCGGTTGTATGTCCTCTGGTTGCTCCGGGCAGCGAATCCTGCTGCAATCCGATTCTCGATGTACCGAGCCATCTCGGCTGGAGTACGTGTCTCGGGCAGTTCTGGCGTATTCTCGGTATTGTCGCCCATCCTGAAAAAGTAGAGATCTCAAGAGCAGTGAGATAACAGAAAAATAAAAACAAAAAATAAAATAAAATAAAGATAAAAAATCTGAAAATTAATTCGGACTACTAAATAAACCCTAAAAAGTCCCCGGCAACGGCGCCAAAAACTTAATGTGCTTTCGAGCGTACTATTCGCAAGTATACGAATCAAGTAGTATAGAGTGTATTACGACTCAGATTATCGATCCCACAGGGACTTTGCAGGTTTTTCAAGTAATCAGTTTTAAGTTGAAGAGTGTAAAAAGGAGGAATATTTTGAGAGTTTGTTTGCTACCTAAGTATTGAAAGTAAATAACTCAAACGTAAATCTTTTTGAGAGAATTTGATGAATAATCTTAAGGTTGTAAAACTAGGGTTTGAGGTACTAGGTCCCGGGATCCCCTAGGGTTCTTCATATTTTTGTTATTTGTTTGACATGAAAACACACAACAGTCTCGTTATTCGTGCCACGTACCAATTGTGCAGTATCTTTTCTTTTCCTGTACGTTATCACAATCCTGCTGTAGATAGTGCTTTCTAGACAGGCAGATCTTAGCCACGTGGCAACCATCCAGCACACCTAGCTGTGCTCGACACACACTGGATCACCAGCCGCGCTGATCCACGTGGGGGCGGCGAGACAGGGCCCTTGCATATCACCACACGGGACGTGTAGGGACTTAGTTGTTTGGAGGCTAGAGTAAGTCCTGTCGCGCGCGAGCGACAACCAAGCCCGCGCGCGACCCCTAGTAACTGCTTTTGAGAGATTTATGGCACGAGCTCCATAAACCCGGTCAACCCGGTCAAACCCGGTCAACCTCGTAACGGTTCCGGTATACGCGGATAACGTGTTGTAACGGTCCCTATATACGCTGACGAACGTGCCGTTGTGGTTAAGCTAATTAAGCCGCCATTGATGGGTTCATTAACCACACTACAACGGTCATATTCTCCGTTATATATAGGATCGTTAACCCTTCCATACAGGGAGAGAATCACCTGAGATACGCGAAAGCTCTGCCAAAATCCTGTCTCTCTCTCATACAGTGCTATTGTCTTACTCTCTCCCTACACACAACCCCACACTTCCTGTGTCTTTTCTATCCCCTAATTTTGGTGTATATTGAATTCTCTGTGCAGGATTCTCTCGTACACATTTGGTGAACCCGACGTGAACATAGCATTGCAAGCAACCATGTCTCATGAAGATGATGTCAGTAATAGATCTCCTTCCACGGAGACCACCTCGAGAGAGGAGACCCGTCGTACTCCTACAGCCGCCACTGAAGCTCCGACGTTAGAGGCCTTGGACGCTACCATCCAGAACCAGGCGAAAGCTCTCAAAGCTTAATCTGCGCAACTGGAACGGATAATGGCTATCCTGTGGACTCTCGCCCCAAATCCCGCATCAGCCACTGCCGTCTCTCAGGGAAGAGGAGCTTCCACCACTCAAGGATTGGGATTATCAACCACACCACCTAATCCTAATCTTCAAACTCCACCGGAAACGACGCAGTTACCCTCAGTTCACGGAGACGAGCACAATGGCTCGCCACCCCGAGTTCAAGAACCGTGAGGCAAGAAGTTCTCCTCTGGGAAAGCTAGAGGAGAAATCCGCCGTTCATTACGAGTTGGTAAGAAGGTCAGTACGGTACTGCACCTCGCCGGAAGGCAGCCAAAAGTACGACCTGCAAGCATAATAGACGAAGAAAATTCTTCAAGCAAGCATGAGGTATTATGTGCATCTTCTTTACGATGGTTATAAAGATCAATAAGCCTAGTAAAGAAGATCTTGGAAGCTATTTCTATGGCGCAAAGCACAGACTCAGGTCTCACAACTTGAAGTTGCCATAAATCAACGAAAGACAAGCGTTGAAGCCAGCAGTCGTAGGGACTCATGGCAAGCCACATTGTGGAATGAGGAACCCAAGCAGCAAGAGGCAGGGTTTATATTGACCCATAAGAGACTCTTCAGTTCCTTAGCTGAGTCAGCAAAGCTTGGGAAAGGGGTAAGAATCAATCACTTACACCTTGAAAAGAGGTAACATTCAATTACCCTACTAAAGGCTACGACGATTTGGTGGCGTATCCTAATTAATGACGGAAGGTCATGATACGGATGGACTTCCCAAGGAAAGCGTGCTTATCTGATAAGCAATTAGCACGAGAATCAAGGCGGACATATCGCCAGCTGACGTCATAATTGATACGCACAAAGATATTCGAGCAAATCCCAGGAAGGGCAAAACGGGTATTCAAGCCTTGAATAAAAAGGGGGGGGGGAGAAACCCCAGCAACATTAACAATAATGTTTTAAATTTTTTGTTCAAAACAAATACTTGCTATTGTTCAAAATAAGTCTTTGATCAGGGAGTCATAAGGAGAAAACTGAGGTGACAAATTTGTCACTTGGTCCACTTCTCGCTTCAACTGCTCATAGTTGGTGCTCATCTCATGGAAGAGCTTCACAACCTCTTAAGCTTTCTGCCTTGGCTTCTCCACCTTCTGCTCCTCGGCTGCGAGGTTATTGAAGTCGCGCTTCAAATTCATAGCCGCGCGAATCTGGGTGACTCTGTTGACAAGATACCCGAAGCCCAGCTTTCCCTGATCTTTGGCTTGAAGGCCTTGGCACATGCTGAAAAGCAACTGCGCACTCTGAGGAAAGATGGTCGCAGGTGTAGCCGAAGACAGCTGCTCCAAAATCCAGATGGCCTCGGTCAAGAATAGCCTCCTATTGAAAGGCTCTATCTCCAAGGAAATCGCAAACGATCGCGGATAGGAGAGACGCATCTGAACCAGCCAGTCCACATCAGCTTGCTTCAACCCAGAGCAATGTTAAATCAAGTTAGGACGTGAAGCTTGTAAATGAAAAGTGCAAGATACGAACAGGAAAAGTCATAACATACCAGTTCCTTCAAGGATCTCGCGCAAAGAAGGAATGCGCATTGCTGGGGCAGCTGAAGACTGTCCTTGTTCCATTGCTCTTCTATCAGCTGCAAGCTCTAGCTCTTCACAATCGGCAGGAAGGGTATAGGCCGCACCAGCTGCGACTGCAGCTCCTACCTGCGAACTCCAAAAGCTCCATGCTTGAGGAATCTCTGGAGGCTCAATCCTTGCTGCAGGAATGGCAATAGTAGAAGCTGCTGCTCGATTTGGGACGCCTTCATACGCGAAAGGCTTGTGAGACTCAGGAGCACTCATTTGAACATTCACATTTGCTTGTGATCCTACATCTTCCCCAATCTGATCACGAATCTCAGCCTCAGCAGCATCTGCTTCCATTTCCTCAGCAGCAGCATTAGTATCCTCCTCCATCAGCACAGTGTCAGCTTCGGCATCATCAAAAACTTTGATTATGTCCTCCAAGGGCTCTCCCACATATTCAGCAGCTGCGACGGGCTTCTCGATATGAGAACTTCGCACTGGGACATAAGACGCAGAAGGTTGACTCCTCTGTTCCAACATGGCTTCACCAGTATTACCTGTGATACAAGACATGACCATGGTGAGGTAACTTATATCAAACAATATTTTATTATTTTGGTAAAACCAATAGCGAGCACCTCCACGCGTAGGTGGGATTGTAGCATCTTCGTCATATGCTAAGGACACGGCACCATGCCCTATTAATGTATCTTCATTAAGCATATCCTTAAGGTGAGCGTGACCTGGGGCCTGAAGAAACCAGTCATGATAATGATCGGGTTACTAAACCTAGTTCACAAGCGCTGTTCAAATGATTACCTGAAGGTTCACCGCATTTGCTTACTAAACAGCGGCGAATGTCGGCTTTCGATAAGCCATGCTTTAATGCACCAACAATCGCATCTCGGTAAGTTACTGGAAGATTAAAAATCTCACCTTCGTGCCACCTGCGATCACTTCGAAGTCCGCTTGTACCTGCTCCAGAGCAGCCGCATCTTCTTCTTGGACCGCATCACCCTCATCAACTTGAGCAGCCGCATCTTCTTGAATCGCGTCTTTCTTCATCGGCTTGACGCACCAAGTCGTCAACATGTTGCTCTTCCAAGCTCCTTTGCTTTATGCGTGCAATCTCCTCTTCTTCTCGCTTCCTTCTTCTTTCAGCAGCCTCCGCAGCTGTTCTCCTAGACTCAGCATGGATTTCCTCGTCTATGGTTTCTCTAGAAACACAGAGTGAGAACCCCTCTTCTGCCTTTTGGCCAGAAGGCCGCTGATGGTCTCTGTATCGTCATCTGTAAAGGAACAAGCTAATCAGTAAAGATTGCGAGAAGTCAAGATAATGAGAAGATAAGTACGTATGAGATACCTTCCGACTCTTACTCTTGTATCTCACTTCTCTCTTCTTCTCTGACATCTTCGACTCTCTCTTCCTCTTCATCATCATCTATTACTCTCACCTTCCTTCTCTCACCCTCCTCTTCCTCCCGACCAAACGAAATGAAGGTCTCCACCGCGACATCTTTCCGCGACTTGCTTGGCATGCGACATTTGCCTTTGTCCCTGGAAGTAAGGGACTTCGCAGGGGAGGAAGCTGGAGCACTCCTAGGGGAAGAAATTGTGATTCCCCTCTGCCTTGGTCTCTTTGCCCTTGGAGCAGCAGTTGCTGGGGAAGACGGATCATCCCTGGGAGGAGACGAGGCTGGAGCGTTGTCTATCAGTGAGTCAGCAAATACGTTCATGACCTCACGAATACGAGCCTCAATTACAGGAGCCATTCTCATTGCTAGCCGAACCGGCTCACCTTGCCTTCTCTTAGAAACAATGGTGGTGATCAGCGACTTAGAACGCTCACCAGATGCAAACCTCCTCACATAGCACTACAACAGATAAGGGAGTATAAGTTTTGATGTATCAAGCTAAAGAAATTCGACATGTTCAAAGGAGATTGATTACCTTGGCAAAATCTTTGCTGTATTTGATGACATGCGAAGCACCCTCCCTAACTGCACCCATCTTCTCTTCAAGGATGGTGGAGGGGCACAGGTGATTCTCGTGGTCCAACAGCGAATAGCAGCCATATTGGGAGCGTCCAAGCTACAGTTGGGACGGAAAGGGAAGGAATTTCTCTTGATCACAGGAGCTCTACTCGGCCGGGGGGTCGACTGTGTCTCAAACCTTGTCTGCTGGGTATTCCAATAGGCGACCCAATTCGTGGAGTAACCACCCACGCGGTCACCTGGGGGCTGCTCGAAGGGAAGATTTCTCCTTAAGATCGCTTTCACTCGCCAGACAGTAGTCGCTTGTAGCAGCCTCTTATGATGGACTGCGGCCAGATTGATAATGCCACCGCATCAAAGCCAAACTGGGGAGAAACGCGAGTGGGATCGACATCTACCGTGATCCTCACGTACCTTGGAGTAAGCTCGCGAACATACTCCGCAAGAGCAGGAAGAGAACCTCTTAGGCACCAGCAGAAGAATTCACGGTAACGTTCATGGAAACGCTTTTGACCCTCGAAAAGAAGATCTTCCGAGAAGGCAACAGCCTTAGAAGGATACAATTTTGGGAATTTCAAGACAGTTGCATATATTCTAAACTTAGTTCCTGCTCCACCTCCTGCGCCTGCACCAATGCGCACTCGCAACTCTAATCCTAAGTACTTCAATTCCCAATTCGTAAACACCACCACCGTTCATCCAGCTGCATCTACCATTGAGCCACGAACGGTGGCACCGGCCATTAAACATCCTCTTTGGAAACAAGCAATGGCTGATGAAGTTGCTGCTCTTGTAAACAATCACACATGGGATCTCGTTCCTCGCCATGACTAACCTGTGGTGGGATGCAAATGGGTGTTTCGGATCAAGCACAAAGATGATGGTACTATCGACAAGTACAAGGCTTGACTTATGGCAAAAGGCTATTCGCAGGAACACGGACGTGATTACTCAGAAACGTTCAGTCCTGTCATGAAGCCTGTCACAGTTCCCATTATCCTAACATTGGCACTCTCGCATGGATGGCCAGTGCGTCAACTGGACATCAACAACGCGTTTCTCAATGACACCCTTACTGATAAAATCTTCTTATCGCAACCTCCGGGATATGTAGGCAGCTCCAATAGCACTCATGTCTGCCAACTTCGACGAGCACTCTACGGTCTCAAACAGCCTCCTCGCGCATGGTATTATGAACTATCTGCCTTTCAGCTCAATACTGGGTTCCAACGGTCACGTGAAGATCCATCTCTATTCTACCTCTTCGCCAATGGGGTGCGCTTATTTCTCCTGGTATATGTGGATGATATTGTGTTAACAGGAAACTCTCTTTCAGCTCTACCGCATTTTGTGGCTCGACTTGCTACTCGATTCTCTCTCAAAGACTTGGGCTCACTTAGTCACTTTTAAGGAATGGAAGCCATCCATGCTAAGAGGGGTCTTTTCCTCTCGCAGGCTCAATATATATCGGACATCCTGGAGAAGTTTCACATGGACGATTCCAAGCCTGTCTCCACTCCTATAAGCTCCAATGCTCCCCTTCCACCAGCGGACTCCACAAAGGCTATTGACATCTCTTATTATCGTAGCCTCCTTGGTCTTCTGGAATATCTGAGCCTCACGCGACCTGACATCTCCTTCGCGGTGAATCAACTCTCGCAATTTCTCCATGGCCCACCTCCTCCACATTGGCTAGCTGTCAAACGCGTACGTCGTTACCTCAAAGGCACAGTATGTCATGGGATTTATATGCGCCAAGGAGCGCGCATGGAGCTCTCAGTCTTCTCCGATGCTGACTGGGGTGGTCATTCTAATATGGGGGGCTCCACCACAGCCTACGCACTATGTTTGGGCTCCAACGTGATCTTTTGGAAATCAGCACTCCAGAAGTCAGTCTCCCGATCTTCTACAGGGGCTGAATACCGCGCTCTTGCAAATGCTACAGCTGAGCTACTTTGGGTCCAACACTTGCTTCAAGAGATTGGTATACCTCTCATTCTCTCTCCCACACTCTTTTGTGATAATCTCAGTGCAACCTATGTCTGCAAGAATCCAATTTTCCACTCTCGCATGAAGCATGTTGAACTCGATTACTTCTTCGTGCACGATCTGGTCACATCCGGCAAACTCAATGTGCGACATGTTCCCAGCATGCACCAACTCGCGGATCTGCTTACCAAACCACTTGGTCGAACCCTCTTTCTCCATCTGCGATCTGATATTGGATTCTCTGAGGGATCCTCCATCTTACGGGGGCGTGTTAAAGAATGAGATAATATCTTATTATCTCATCCCTTGATTTGTGTAGTAAGTTATTATCTCTTACGTGATTTAAGGAATAACCCATTATGTTTTAATTATTTGATTTCCTAGTTTAGCAGATTATACCTTGTATGTAAACACTCTCACGATTATATATATGGACCATTGGTCACCATGAATATCAATCATTCATTCAACATTTATACGTTCCACGGCAGATTTCGTTATAACCACTTATTCAGCCTGAGCCGAAAATTGAATTATGGGAAATGGTATATGTTCCCCTGCAGCCCACCACCATGGATGAGGAGACAGTGACATTTCCTACAAATGTACCACCCCCTATTTTATCTGTCCGATAAGAGAATCGTCTGGTTTTCGCCATACCATTGGCATTTCCACCAGTGCGTCCTTGGGACCATCGCATCCACTTAACTCCGGGTTCAAAGCCCCCTATTTTATCTGTCCGATGAGGATACAAAAACGAGATTGAGCAGCATGTCATGTGACAACAGGGTATCATCCATCCAAGTCGCAGTGCATTTTCTTCACCAGTGTTGCTAGTTCGTAAGAGAAACGACACTTCTAGATTCTTCATGGATTACAGATCTCTTAACACCGCCACTATACCATATCATTTTCCAATCCCGACGGCCGGCGAGCTCTTTGATCAGCTAGGGGTCGCCCGATTCTTTACAAAGTTGGACTTACGTTCTAGTTACCATCAGATGCGTATGTAGCTGTACGAAATTCAGAAGACGGTGATTCACACTCATGACTGCCATTATGAGTTCTTGTTGTTTCCGTTTGGCCTCACTTACTCACTCTCCACCTTTGAGCCTACCATGAATCACATTTTCAGCCCTATATGTGCTCATTTGTGATTGTTTTATTTGATCATATTCTGGTCTATAGCACAACTCTGACGCTCTCGCATCCCACTTGTATCAGCTTCTTGCTAGTAATTATTTATTCGTTAACTTAACGAAGTCCTACTTTAGCAGGACAACGGTTGATTACATGGGTCATATTATTACTACTGGGGAACTTCACGCCGACCCTCATAAAATAGAGGCAATGTCAGTGTGGGCCACCACTACCACCGTTGGATAGTTGCATGGGTTTCGTGTCGTGACATGGTACTATCGACGCTTCATCCACGGTTATGCCACGTTGGCAGCTCCTCTCAGAGACCTGCTCAATAAATATGGTTTTTGTGGATCTCGGATGTAGAGCGGTGTTTTAGTATGCTTAAACTGGCTATGACAAGTGCACTTGTGCTGAGCAAGCCTGATTTTTCTCAGGTATTTGTGATCGAGACTGACGCCTCCGACACTAGTGTTGTAGTTGTTTTGTTGTAGAATGGTAACCCTCTAGCATTATTCCGTAAGAAATTAGGGTCGCGTCGCCAGCTATCTTCCACCTATCATAAAGATCTCTATGCATTGTCGAAGACGTACAGAAATGGTGATAGTATCTGCTGGGGCGGGTGTTTGTCATTCGCAGCGACCAATACAATCTAAAGAAGTTTCTATCTCATGTTATGCAGACGCCCAAATTTGCAGTTTTACATCAGGAAACTTATGAGCTTCAAGTTTCTGATCCAATATAAAATTAGAGCTTCGAACAGAGTAGCAGATGTTTTTGAAGTTGAAAGACTTGGCATCTCCAACCTTGAGTGATGGAAGTTCGGAGTCCTTCATAGGATACATTATGACCACTTGTATGTATTTTGAGGAAATGAGATATCCCACTGGGCGTGCCAAAATTTGTACACACAAATTTATGCTAATGGTAACATGAGCGAGAAATTTTGCGTAACAAATACTTTATTGATTTTATAATTTTAGTGGCATACAATCTCCTTGAACATTAAACAAGGGCTTCACAACTTGATCTCTGATCGAACGGGTAGATGTCTTTGATTTTCATGATGACACGTTGAATGTGTTGAAGAACTCAAACTTCGAACGAGGGTCTTAGAAGCTTAGTCTCGGATTGAATTGGATATTTCAAAAGGCTCGAATATCGTTGATGAAGGTCTTCAAATGTCTCAAAGAACGTGGGTAGAATCTTCTAAGGTCTCGAAAATCGTTGATGAATATCTTTGAAGGTCGCGAAGAACGTGGGAAGGAACTTCGAAGGTCTCGAAGATCTTTGATGAAGAACTTCGAATGTCGCGAAGAATGTGGGGAGGATCTTTCAAGGTCTCAAAGATAGTTGATGAAGATCTTCTAAGATCGCAAAGAACGTGGGTGGATCTTCGAATGTCTCAAAGATCGTTGATGAAGATATTCGCAGGTCGTTAAGAACGTGGATAGGATGTTCGAATGTCTTGAAGATCATTGATGAAGATCTTTGAAGGTCGCGAAAAACGTGGGAAGGGTCTTCAAGGTTTCGAAAATCGTTGATGATCTTTGGGATGGATGAACTCTTTAGGGCCTTAGCAGTCTGATCTTTAGAGATCTCTCCTTGCAAGATGTAGTTGTGTGTGTGCCTAGGTATGGCCCCTTTATATAGGCAATGGGCCGACAATGGCCAAGGTAGAAAAAATAATATATTTATTCTTTATTTATTTTCTACATCAATTTGACAAGTGGCGTTATTTAATTGGCTTTACTTTCTCCAGTCTTGATAGTTGCATCAATTTGACAAGTGGCACTATTTGATTGGCCTTACTTGTTGACACGTAGCCATGTCATGTAATGACGTGGCATCGCCATTAGCTGTCCTTGCTTGTAAATAAGGTTTTTCTTACTTACAATATGGCCATTAACCTTACCGCCATGTAAGAGCAACAATTTGGAGAATGTTTCTATTTGGTCCATATAGACACGGGACACTATTTGATTGGCCGTAAATTTTGTGTGTCTACAGGAAGTACTCAGGTATAATTTTTATAGGTTGATTTGTTTGTTTATCTTTTTCTTATTTTATTAGTCTAAATCATAGGACACTTTAATGTGATTTGTATAGAATTAGGATCCACAATTGTAGGGATTGTTTTCAATTTGAAGTAGCCGCTATTGTACTTTAACTAAGGAGGTTCATATAGGGGGGAGGCTGCACCCAATACATCCTCAATCAAAACCCCTCCACAAACCCCGGAGGGTGGTTCAACAGACATTGTTCACATTTGAGTTAAAAAACATGATTGAAAATAAGATTAAATACAGAAATAGAAGAGGTGGCAGAGGAGCATTGCCCATGTTTTTTTGCTACAATAGCAAGGGAGTCAGTAGCTTTGTTGGCAGACGTGTGCTCATACTCAAGCTTTAACTGCAAGTTAGTTCCTAACAGCCTGCACTCATGGATAAAATTTACAGCAACATGGTCAGGATAAAAAATAAATCTCAAATTATCGGAAACAAGCATCCATAACTAGTGATTAAAATCGTCGAATGAACAAAAGTTAGTGTGGAAACCTTTTTTTTAGAAATCCGATCACGGAATGAACTATCACAACTAGTTACAAAGTGCACGAAACACTCCGGAGGATTCAAGCCTTCCAAGTAGGAGCTCTCAACTATTGCGCATGGGATTTAGGATCCATAATTTTCTGGCTCACTTCCAACAGATTCTTTGAGATCATTCCACGCATCAGATGAAATTTGGTGTGGCCGTCTAAAACCCATTGGAACCATAGAATCCAGCAACCCCATACACATGCTATGCTAGACTAGCTTTAAGGGGTTTCCCTTTGTTTACATATCTCGGCATCGCTACCAGCGAATTCTCCTTGCCCTCGTGGTGGTAGATGAGGTTCATAATATCTTTGGAATCTTCTTAAATGATGAAACTGAAAAGTTTCTCAACGATGCCAACCTAGTGCTTCTCATAGCACAATCTCTACCAGATGATGCATGTGATATGAGAAGCAGAGGTTGGTGGCGTTCAAGTTTCAGTTTCAGTATTTAAGCATATTTTCATATCTATATTCTGTTTCATCATTTAAGATTGTAGACATTAACATGCTTGCCCAGAACCTTATATTTATCTAGATGGATGAAAGGTTGGTGAAAGGGCTAAGTTTGTAGGCTTCGGTTTTGTACATAGTAGGTTCAGAATTGGAGATAGTAGGGCAGGTGGGGGTTAGAAGAAGGTGTAGAGTTAGTAGATGGAGAGGTCAGGGTTAGTGGAGGTTAATCACTGCTGGTTTAAAGAGGCGGTTTTAGAAATACCTGTTGGTTTAAAGATTAGTCGAGGTTAATAACTAATCATTCATCACCAGTTAAATCTAAAGCTTTTTGTGCCTTCTTGTTGATGCATTAGTTGTGACTTGTGAGAATTTTAGTAACACTATTAAATGTGTGTATTATTTTGAACTGATATATATGGTTATTTTCTAATTTTATCTCTGAAAACAGTTTAATTAGAGGTAGCAAGCTTGAATTTGTTGGAACAGATGAATTAGAGGCAATCTTATCTAGTATGAAAAATATTTTGGCTAGAACATTCATTGTATTATTTATGAGATATTTAATATAATGAATTCCTTAGATTACGAATGTGTTTGTTTATCTTAAATATCCCTAATCAATTATATTGATTAATTGGATGATCAACTATAGACTAGTATGGGGTTGGATTGATATGGAGATATCACGATCCAACACATGGGTATGCATTAGGTGTAATGTCATACTGGATTGACCCACTTACGAGAAGGCTATATACAAGTTATGTAAAGTCACAAGCGCTTCTCGTAGTGACAACGGTATTATCATCCTTAGACTTGAAGTTACTAGATCCTCTAGTTGTGGAGTATTGTATTTTGACATCGTCAAATGTTACACCGTAACTGGGTAGTAATAAAGACGCTAATCGAACACAATAGGAAGCAATCCTAGAGATTGTAGTGATGTAGATAGAATTTTTCCCTCCCGCATAACGAGAGCAAATATATGTGGCCACTCGAGGGTTAGTGCTTATAGAATATCTTGCCAGAATCAGATAAATCAATATAGGATATTGATGTTACCTGCATCGATAATACTATTCCTAGGATCGAGAAGCTATGGATTGGATATACGAGTGTGACTAGTATATCTCATGTCCAATCCGGATATGGAGAAAAAGGGATGAGACAATACTTGCACAAGGTTTGTCGGATTACAGACCATTTCTATTAGTTGGGTGGCATGGATGTGTTGCTAGACACCGCTCCATGTTAGTAATCATTACTACCAACTAAGTACAAACCTATGGGGTCACACGCCATATGGATACACTAGAATTGGGAATTAATTATTATGAGTAATTAAATAGAAGGATCAATACGCAAGCACATACAAACTTGGTAGAACTAATTTGCAAGGTGAACTAATCCATGTAAGGACATGATTAGTAGAGGGGCCTTTATGTAGTTAAAAAGGCGTTGTTGGACTATATAAAGGACACTCCTAGCTTATTTTCTCACTAATGCTCATAACCTACATTGAGTGAGAGAGAGAACATTGCAAGGAGAGAGAGCAAGACAAGTCAATACCGAAGCCAAGACCCGTCCGCCCATTTCCCACCGTCGGCCACAAGAGGTCGAGCATATTTGGTCTACGTTGTGTGATTCTTATTCTTCCTTCTCCCACCGGTTTCTAGCAAAATACATGGAGGAATCTATATCTTGATACTAGGCGTGGACTAGCCGTAGAGACGCGAACACTATTTTACGTTTGAAGTCATCCAAGGAGACAAACATGGTAATTGTTACTAAATCCTTTACTATCGTTATGATATCTCTTCCTGTGATCCTTGGAGGGTCTTGTGCGGATCTTAATTATTTTTTCCGCTGCGTAATCCGTAACAAAATCCTACAGTGGTATCAGAGCCTGGTTGTAGAGCATAAAGTAGTGTATGTGTTACGATTATTTCAATTTTACACTTTCATTATTATTTATCGAGTAAAACGACAAATTAAGCATAATTGATGCAATTTGAATATGATTCAACCAAAAAAGACCTAATTTTACATAAGATGTAGAAATTACTGAATTTGGATCACATAGGATGTGAAAGTTTGGATCTAGAGAACCAGGGTTTGGACACAAGTTGGAAAAAGGGGTCCTTCCAATTTGGAAACAACTAAACTCGGGCAACAAGGGAAGGACTTGTAATGGAAACAACCCCTAACTAGGTTCGGCCCCCTTAGGACCGCCCCTTCTTCCTTGCCGCCAAAGCAAGCCACGGCTTAGCGCGTGCAGTGTCCGCGTGGGGCTTAGGCCAACTGGCCGAAGGCCTTGCGGCGGTCCTTTAGGGGTTCGACCATAGTGATGGTGGTCCCACTTGGACCGTTTTGACCCTAGTATGTCCAAAATCAACTAAAATTGACCAAGCGCATTAAAATTAGATTTTAACTGTTTATGTGCAATTCGCTTGGTGATTGTATATGGCCTTAGATGTGGATGTTGTGAATGTTTAATTTTTGTTTTTTATTTTTACGGCCTGCGAGCCAGTGTAATTAATATAATAGTTAACTAGGTTTTACGGCCCGCGAGCGGGTCTTCTTCTCAACTTGTGAGATCTTTTTATTTAGTATAGATGCTAGCTAGTATTAGATGGAGTAAACAATAGCCAAGATATGAAGAAGAATCCCAAAGAATTAAAAACCACAAGATGGAGCATTCCACAAGCTATGGAGCATGGACAAAAAGATAGAGGCACATGGAGATGAGCTAGCTATTCTTAGAGTTCATAGATATTCTCATTGGCTTAGGAAATTCTTAGTCTAGGAGGCCATATCCATATCACGTTTTTATTTTTTATTTTTGTGGTTGTTTATTTACTGTCTTATTATTATTATTATTTTGAGAAGCTATTATTTATCGTTGGTGTACGGACGATGCATGCAAAATTGAGAATAAGATAATTAACAACCCCAATCTTTTATTTTGGAATTTCCTAACCCAAATAAGTAGATCAGTTGACATTGATCAACAAAACAATTAAAATTGAAAGGAAAATCCCTCAATTAAAATATTGTGTTTTTCCTTGTCGTTACTCAAACACTAATCATAGTCATGATTTATCAAGATCGTGCATGCCAGAGCAAGGCGACTTGATTCATCATGATGTGATGTGATGGCACAAGCAAGTGATGTGCAATTGTTGGAGTAAGAGGTTGTGTGAAACTAGGTGATTTTGATGGGATTAAATAAAGAGTTATTTGCCCAATTGAACCAAGAGTTGCATGGGGATGCAATTGGAATTGTTCTTACATAAATAACTAATTTTATGGGTGACTTGCCAAAGCAAGCTAAAAAAGAAGTGAAATATGGATCTTGGCCCACTAGAAAATATAATGATATTTTCCGCATTACTATGGAGGGTTATTCATTCGATAAAAATAGTGTGAGTTGTATTTAATAATCTAGACATTATTAAATATCGTTATTTGTTCATAAAAACTAAAACTTGTATATTTCTCATTTTGTAGAATTCCAATGGCAAACAACTCATCGAGTTCTTCACATTCCCTACGTTCTGTCCTTGAGAAGGACAAGCTTTCTGGAACAAACTTTCTAGACTGGTACAGAAACTTGAGAATCATTCTTAAGCAAGAAAAGAAAATGTACACTCTAGAGAAGGAAGTTCCAGAGGGTCCAAAAAATAAAGCTCCTGCAGCCCTAAATGCGCATCAAAAGTTCGTTGACGATTCTAATGATGCTGCCCGCCTTATGCTATGCACCATGACCTCTGAGATTTAGAAGCAACATGATAACATTGCTTCATACAAAATGATCGCACACTTGAAGCAGCTCTTCCAAGAGCAGGCAAGGGTTGAGAGGTATGCAGTTTCCAAGGCATTGTTCAAGAGACATATGTCAAAGGGAAACCCACTGGGACCTCATGTACTTCGAATGATCGAGTACTTGGAGAATCTCGAGCGCTCGGGGTTTCCGTTGGGTCAAGAGTTTGCCACAGATCTCGTCTAGCAATCGTTGCCTGATAGTTATGGACAGTTCATCATTAAGTGTAACATGAACGAGATCGTGAAGCCTCTGCCACATCTACTCAATATGTTGAGGACAGCTGGACAAAGCATCAAAAAGGGAAAGGGCAAGGCCATAATGATGGTGCACAAATGGAAAGGGAAAAGCAAGACAGTTTCCAAACCCGAGGATGCTTCCCTTAAACCTGTTGGTGGCGTTGCCAAGGGAATGACTAAGGGTAATTTTCACAACTACAGTCAGCCTGGACACAGTAAGAGGAACTGCCGAAAGTATCTGGAGGATAAAAGGCTTGAAATAGTGATTCCACCACCACCAAGTATTTTTTTTATAGATGTGAATTTAAATTTCTCTTCATCATGGGTATTGGATACCATATGTGGATCACACATATGTCAAAATGTGCAGGATCTAAGGAGAAGTAGGAATGGAGCAAAGGTTGCTGCATTGGTCTTAGGCGTGTACAAGCTGTCTCTGCCTTCGGGATTAGTTTTAGAATTAAATAATTTATATATTTGGTCTCCTATGAGCAGAAACCTTATTTCTATTTCTTGTTTGGACAATGAAGGTTTTACTATTTCAATAAAGGACAATTGTTGCTCCATTTATTTTGATAGTATTCACTATTGTAGTGCTCAATTATTTAATTGATTATGTATCCTTGATCTAAGTAATTTTCTCTATAACATAAATACCAAGAGGATTAAAATGAATGATTTAAATCCTGCTTATCTATGGCACTGTCGTTTAGGCCACATAAACGAGAAACGTGTTTCTAGACTCCATAAGGATGGATTTCGAGACTCATTTGAGTTTTAATCATATGAGACATATGAGGCTTGTTTATTGGGAAATATGAAAAATTCCCCTTTCAATAAGAGATGTTAGAGGACTAGTGAACAATTGGTGCTCATGCATACTGATGTATGTGGCCATTTTCCACGGCTACCAGGGGTGTTTACGTCTATTTCATTACATTACTGATGATTTCACTAGATATGGATTTGTATACCTTATGAAGGCCAAATCCGAATACTTTGAAAAGTTCAAAGAATTCAAGAATGAAGTAGAGAAGCAACGTGGAAAAAGTATCAATGGTCTACGATCGGATCATGGAGGAGAATACTTTATCCAAGAGTTTGATGAATATCTTAGAGAGTGTGGGATCTTGTCCCAACTCACTCCACGCGGAAAGCCGAAATGGAACGGCGTCTTCGAGGGGAGGAATCGAACACTGTTGGACATGGTTCGATATATGATGTGTCAAAATGATCTTCAATTATCATTTTGGGGCCACGCTCTATTGAGTGCAGCTTCCCCCATTAATCGTTTTCCATCTAAATTGGTCATGAAGACTCCATATGAGATGTGGAGTGGGATGTGTGCCACAGTGTTGCTCATGAGGATTTGGGGATGCGATGTCTATGTAAAACGTTTACAACTAGACATGATGGGGCCCAAGTCGGATAAGTGTAAGTTTGTGCGATACCCTAACGAAACTAAGGGATATTACTTCTACAATTCAACCGAGAACAAAGTGTTGGTTTCCCGGTCCGGCGTATTTCTAGAAACAGAAATTGTCTCTAAAGAAGCAAGTGAGAGGATTGTAGAACTTGAAGATGTTCAAGAACCACAAAACACTGATCCAACTATGGAACATGAACAGGAACCACAAGACGTTGTGGAGCAGCCCGTTCAAGTAACACAAGAGCTTCGTAGGTCGAGTAGAGTGCGCCACGAGCCAGAGAGGTATGGCCTTCTTGTAGACGATGAGCCTACTACCTATGGAGAGTCCATGAAAGGGCTGGACTCTCAGAAGTGGCCTAAGTCCATGGAATCCGAGAAGGAATCCATGTATACGAAAAAAGTATGGACTTTGGTGGAACCACCCAAAGGGGCTCGTCCCATAGGGTGCAAGTGGGTCTTCAAGAAGAAGACCTACATGGATGGTAATGTGAGTACCTATAAGGGCCGATTGGAGGCAAAAGGATTCAGACAGAATCATGGTATAGACTATGATGAAACCTTTTCACCAGTCGCGATGACCAAATTAATTCGAATGTTACCTGATATTGCATCTTATTATGACTATGAGATTGTCACATGGATGTCAAAACAACGTTTCTGTATGGAAACCTACTCGAGGATGTGTACAGGACATAACCTGAGGGTTTTGTGGATCCAGAGCATGCAAATAAAGTATGTAAGTTGAAATGATCCATTTATGGATTAAATAAAGCTTCTAGGAGTTGGAATCGACGTTTTGATGAAACAGTCAAAGATTTTGACTCCATCAAGAACAAAGATGAATCTTGTGTCTACAAGAAGGTTAGTGGGAGTTCTGTTGCTTTTCTGGTCTTGTATGTGGATGAAATGCTACTCATTGGAAACGACATTCCTATGCTGCAATCTGTGAAAGATTGGCTAGGAAAGTGTTACTCAATTTAGGACTTAGGTGATGAAGCTTATAACTTGGTATCAAGATCTATAG
Organism: Linanthus parryae; assembly: GCA_023055425.1. Classification (NCBI taxonomy): domain Eukaryota; kingdom Viridiplantae; phylum Streptophyta; class Magnoliopsida; order Ericales; family Polemoniaceae; genus Linanthus; species Linanthus parryae. Next base: position 102,550,694 of record JALGPY010000002.1, read on the forward strand.
AGATAGATCAAGGAAGTTGTTAGGCCTAAGTCAACGTACATATATAAACAAGGTGTTGAATCCATTAAACATGCAAGATTCCAAGAAAGGATTCTTGCCCATGTCGCATGGAATCACACTTTCGAAGGATGATTGTCCTTTCAATGAGATAGAGAAGGAACGCATGAGTAGGGTTCCCTATGCCTCGGCCATAGGATCCATCATGTACGCCATGTTATGTACTATACCAGATGTGTCATACGCGCTGAGTATGACAAGCAGATACCAGTCTAATCTGGGTGAGAGTCACTAGATTGTTTTCAAGAACATCCTCAAGTACTTGAGAAGAACTAAGGATGTGTTCTTGATATTTGGAGGTGAGGACGAGTTACGAGTAAGGGGTTACACGAATGCAAGCTTCCAAACCGAAAAAGATGATTTCAGATCGCAGTCAGGATTCGTGTATTGCCTGAATGGAGGAGCTGTTAGCTGGAAAATATCCAAGCAAGAGAGGTTTGCTGATTCTACAACTGAGGCTGAGTACATTGCTGTGAGTGGCGCAGCAAAGGAAGTTGTTTGCATTAGGAAATTCATTACTGAGCTTGGTGTGGTTCCTAGCATTGTGGATCCAATTGAGTTGTATTGTGACAACACTGGGGCGATTGCACAATCAAAGGAAGCCAGGTCACACTAGAAATCCAAACAGATACTTAGAAAGTTCCATCTTATTGGAGATATCATCGATAGAGGAGATGTGAAGATATGCAAGATTCCTACAGATGAGAATCTGTTAGATCCACTTACGAAGCCGCTTGTTCAGCGCAAGCATGAAGGGCACACTAGATCTATTGGCATACGAGATGCACCAGATTGGCTCTAGTACAAGTGGGACACTGTAGGAATAGATTCCATTGAAGCAATCTTATTTATTATGAACATTGTTTTGGCTAGAACATTCATTTTATTATTTACGGATATATTTAATATAATGAAGTCCTTATATTAAAAATGTGTTCGTTAATCTTAAATATCCATATTCAATTATACTTATTAATTGGACGATCAACTATAGACTAGTATGGGGTTGTATGGATATGGAGATATCACGATCCAACACGTGGGTATGTATTAGGAGTAATGTCATACTGTATTGACCCACTTACGAGAAGGCTACATACTAGTTATGTAATGTGACAAGCACTTCTCGTAGTGAAAATGGTATTGTCATCCTTAGACTTGAAGTCACTAGATCCTCTAGTGGTGGAGTATTGTGCTTTGACTTTGTCAAACGCTAAACCGTAACTTGGTAGTAATAAAGGCGCTAATCGGACACAATAAGAAGAAAGCTTAAAGACTGTAGTGCTGTAGATAGAATTTGTCCCTCCCACATAACGGGGGCACATATATGTGGCCACTCGAGGGTTAGTTCTTATAGAATTTCTGGCCATACTCACATAAATCAATATAGGCTAGTTATGTTATCTGCATGGATAAGACTATTCCCAGGATCGAGAAACTATGGATTGGATATACAAGTGTCACTTGTATGTCTCATGTCCAATCTGAATATGGAGACAAAGGGATGAGACAATACTTGCACAAGGTTTGTGGTATTAATGACTATTTCTATTAATTGGGTGGCATGGATGTGTTGCCAGACACCGCTCTATGTTAGTAATCGTTACTACCATCTAAGTACAAACCTATGGGGTAACACGCCATATGGATTAAACTAGACTTTGGAATTAACTAATATGATTAATTAAATAGAATTATCAATATGCAAGCAAGTTGTTCTGAAACTTTCAATTGTACTGTAAGAGGCCATGATGATACGAATTAATCGAATTCACTCATGAAAGATGATAGAGTGTAATATTTATGGTGATGAAAAATCTTTTTGTAGCCAATGATCATCTCTTATTTGGTTTTCATGAGTACTAATATGAGAGTCTTTATGCTCACTGTTTGCTTATTTTAAGAGATTGTGATGATATGAATCTATCAAATTCATTTGTTGAAGCTGATAAAGTGTAATATGCAAAGCGAGACAAAATCCTTTTGCAGCATGTGATAATCTCTTATTTGGTTTTCATGAATACTGATATGAGCCTCTTCGTGCTCATTGCTTGCTCACTGAAGAGGGTGTGATTATGTGGATCTATCGCATGCACTCGCTAACTTTTATATGTGTAATATCCATGGAGAGGCAAAATCCTTTTGGAACATGTAATAATTTCTTATTTAATTTTCATGATTACTAATCTGAGCCTCTTTCGGTATACGTATATTCGTTCCATGTTTGGGTTTGTATTAATTATATGAGTAGTCTCATTCTGTCACTTTTGTGTTAATTATACGAGTAGTCTCATTCTCTCGTCGTTTACATATAACTTTATGGGTTCTGTGCAGAAAAAAAGTCGCATCTACTTCCCACTACTTTGTTTTTCTCCATATCTGTCGTCTAATTACCCCCAATTTATGATTACACTCAAACTATGTGGACTTAACTATTGAATTCTCATGTCTTATTGGTTGTGTTTAAGGTTTCAAAACATTAAAGAAGTCTACATGGTAGTCATAAATTTAAAAAGGAAAGCACGCATTGCGTGCACCATATTGCTAGTATTGCAAAAGAAAATTATCCATTAAAACCAAAAGTTTTGAAAATAAACAAAGCAAAACATAAAATAATATAGTCCTGGAGATTGGGATATGATGGCTCCGCATTGTCCTCCTTGATGAGTTATTCATCTCTCGGGGCCTTTTCTGGTTCCTCCTTGTGTGAAAGTTTTATCCCGGAAGTCCCCCACCCCCGTCTTTTCAGTATCTCTTCTGGATAGGCGAAACAAAAGGGGAGTTGCCACTGCTTGAATCGTCATATGATGTTATTTTAGGAGTGTGCTATTGTTTGAGAACATCTGGTGTTATTTCCTTATGGTTTTGTGAATTTTTCTACTTTTGGATCTGCGATCTGCTCGATCTCATGCATAGAACGTCATGTGTTAGTTTCGTGATTCCCTCGTCGCGAACAATTGTCATTAACCGATATTTAATACTATCTTCTTTTTGTTTTAAATACATGATTAAATTTTGGAGATGAAGTGTAGGGTTTTGATCATGGATACGCAACGGAAAAATATAATTTATCCATTCAATACCCTCCAAGGATCACAGAAAGTGAATCATAACGATGGTAAGGGAATTATGTTACATACCTTGGAGGTCTCCTGTGATGACTTCTAACGCGAATATTGTCACGTCTCTAAGGTTGATCCAATCCTAGGATCAAGCTCTAGATTCCTCCACGTCGTGTGCTAGCAACGAATGGAATAAGGAAGAAGAAGAATCATTCAAAGGAGACCAAAAGAGGGCTTCGGCCGCCTCTCTTTTGGCCGACGGGGTGAGGGGCGGACTGCACCTAGGGCTTCGGCCTTGGGTGTTTGTCTTGCTCTCTCTCCTTGCTTTCTCTCCTACTCAAGTAATGTTATGAGCATTAGTTGTAGGAAGGAAGCTAGGAGCATCCTTTATATAGTCCAACAACTCCTTGTTAACTACCTAAAGGCCCTCTCCTAATCCTACTCAAGTTTGGATTAGTCCCTTTTGCAAATAGTCCTTATCATGTCAATACATGGATTACTTCTATTTGCAAACTAGTTCTAATCATGTCTCTACATGAATTAGTCCACTTTGGCAAATCCTACTCATGTCCATACATGGATTAGTCCACCTTGCAAATTAGTCCTACTAAGTTTGCAAGTGGTTGCGTTTTGATCCTTCTAATTAATTAATCATAATATTTGATTCCCAAGTTTAGTTTGATCCATATGGAGTGTGACCCCATAGGTTATTACTTAGTTGGTCATCACTTTTACAAATCTTGTGCAAGTAATTGTCTCATCCCTTTGTCTGCATATCCGGATTGGACAAGATACATACAAGTCACACTCGTATATCCAATCCATAGTTTCTCGATCCTAGGAATAGCCTTATTCGTGCAAATAACATCAATATCCTATATTGATTTATTTGAGTCTGGCCAGACATTCTATAAGCACTATCCGTCTATTGGCCTAGGATATTTACTCCCGTTATGTGGGAGGGAAAAATTCTATCTACGTCTACTACGATTTCTAAGCTTGCTTCTTATTGTATCCGGTACATGCCTTTATAGCTACCCAGTTACGGTGTAGCGTTTGACTCTACCAAAATCACAATATTCCATAACTAAATGATCTAGTGACGACAAGTATAAGGATGAAAATACCATTGCACCACGAGAAGCGCTTGTGACTCAACATAACATGTACGTAGCCTTCTCGGAGATGGGTCAATCCAGTATGCCATTACTCCTAACATATACCCATGTGTTGAATCTTGATATCTCCGTATCAATCCAACCCCATACTAGTCTATAGATGATTGTCCTATTAATCATTATAATCGACTAGGGATATTTAAGAACATAAAACTTATATTCTAAGGACTTCATTCATGTTATCATATCATCCATACCGATAACATAATGAATCGTAAATCCACAAATGTCACAACGTATTGATTGCCTCTAGGGAACAATTCCAACAGTCTCCCACTTGCACTAGAGTCAATCTCATGCATCATATGCCTATTGATCCAGCGCGACCTTCCACGCTTACACTGCGTAGGGGCGAGACATCTGCTGGTACCTTGCAAATATTCACATCTCCTCCATCAACAATTTGATTGAGTTTGAATATTCTGAGTAAGTGCATCTCATGCAGTAATTTACTTAGTCCTCTATGTTAGAATCAGTAACTTAATCTTGCTTGGAACCTCTCCACTGTAAGTGCATCTCATGCAGTAATTTACTTAGTCCTCTATGTTAGAATCAGTAACTCAATCTTGCTTGGAACCTCTCCAGTGTAGATCAAGATGGTAGAATTTAATGGGAAATACAATTAGTCCTCCAAAGACTATCCCATGTGACATAGGTAGAATCCATATTCTTTACATGTTGAACTTATTTAACACCTGTGTCTATACATGCACTATGACCTAAGCTGCACAACCATCTTGATCTATCTCCGTAGATCTTTATAGGTTGTTTTTCCTAAGTCTATCATTTGAAAATCAATTCCCTAGTCAATCTACGTAAGATTTCCAAGTAGGGGCATCATTCCTAATGATTAGTATGTCTCCACATACAAGACCAGAAACATAAATATGCTCCCACTAACCTTCTTATAAACACAAGTATCCTCTTCAACTTTGATGGAACCAAACTGCTTTGATTGAGTCATAAATTTGAAGAATCCAAATCCAAGAAGCTTAACTCAATCTATAGACAGATTGCTACAAGCAAGATGCGAATGGTTTAAAGCATCACAACTGGGAAAGATTTCGACATAGTCTATACTATGAACTCACAGGAAATCCTTACCCAACCAATTGTCTCTTAAAGGTAATCATATTACCATCCATGGTGGTTTCCTCATAACCCACTTGAACCTTTTAGGTGGTTCCACCAAAGTCCATACTTTGTTGGTATACATGGATTCCATTTTGTATCCCATGGCTCCTAGCCATTTCTGAGAGTATGGCCCACACGTGGGTGATAACTCTGTATTAGATTTATATTTCTTACACAATTTGTTATCGTTTTGTGTACTTTCCGGGTAGAATATGTTAGTTTTACACTATGAACTTGGGGAAATTGAGTAAGTTTTAGATTTGAGCTTTTAAATTGCTAATCTGGGCGTTTGTCGTGTTAATTTATGCTATTTTGTCACGTTTGATCGCACGGGTGTTTTTCATGCTATTTTGACATGAAACGGAACGTGCGTGATTAAGCGGAGAGGAGAACGAACTTCGTAACACGACTAAATCTCAAGATACTGAAAGAAGAAAACAGAGCAGGCAAAGAGGAATCAAGAGAAAAAAAGAAAAAGAAGCGAAGGAAAATTTCCAGCAGGTCGCATGATCCGGATTTTCAGATCGTGCGACCTGGTCTGATACTTAGATTTTTTTGTGCGGCACAATTGAGGGAGCTCACTGTTTCCACGAATCGAGTGGATGATCGTGCGTTTAGCTTAAGGAGATCACAGGATCTGGTTTTGGCTGATCGTGTGATCTGATGAAGAAAAACAAGACCTGGATGCAACTCACCCCGAGATCGCATGATCAGGAATTTCAGATCATGTGATCTCCTTAAAGAAAAATCACACGGGCGGGGAAGGAAGAAAAATAGGATAGCTTTGGCTCAAAAGTACGTAGTTTCATATTAATTATTTCCTAAAACCTAATTTGGGAATAATTAATACATGGGGGCTGATTTATTAAGGGGAAGAGATTGATTTCGAGAAGGTATCAACGTGAAGAAGATCAACGTGAGGAGAAGGAGGAGACGAAGACAAATCTCAAGATTGAAGAACTTAGTTTGATTTCTTCTACTCTCTCTTAGTCAATTTTAATGGAGAAACTCTTTGTTTTTGCTTAGTCAACTATGAGTAGCTAAACACTTTTGCTAGGCATCTCCATTTGAGAGCCTAGGGTTCATGTAAACGATGAATATTTTCCGGATTTGATCTTTGCTTCATGATTTATTGATTTTAACTTTTGAATCAATTCTAGATTCTTGTTTATTTTAGTAATCCTAATTGAGTGACACGGTTAGGAGATAAAACTAGGGTTCAAGAACTAAGGTTTGTTCAATAGTTGATTCATGCTTAAAGTTAGCAATATTTTAATTCAATTGTTCATGTAATGTGCTTAATACTCAGTGTTAATGGAGTAGCTAACCGGAAACACTGCTTAGTTAGCGAATGCATGATAGTGATTCTAACTAACTAGGATGAGACTTGAACATCAATCCCGAATCACTGAGACTGAGAAGAGACGTGTTAGGATTGGCTAGTGTGGGTAGATTCGTAGGTGAGATTCGACTGTTTCGTGCAACGGTGGACCGACAGGACCTGTTGTCGTGAATGTCATTAGCCTACTAGAACGGACCAGTAGACACAAGAGACCAATCGGAGATTGTAGTCTATCGTGAAGTAGAATGACTTGGGACCGATAGGAGATAGTCAGCGCTGTTATCCGGCTTAGTTAGAATATAGTTAACGTGTTGCACAGATTATTCGGAAATCGTTTACAACCCTAGGTGATCAACGAGATTTCCTAGTCCTCTCCATTAATTGATTACGAAATCTTCTTAATTCCAGTTTACTATTATTTTTGTTATTGATCGCAGCCACTTTTGTGGGGGTGGCAACACTACAAATCATCACTTTTTACTCCAGTTACCTAGTGAACTTCTCTAAATTGTTAAGTATAAACTTGTTGCGAGATTGTCCTCGAGGGTTCGACAACCCGGAGTCCTAAAAATACTCCACTCTTACTACTTGACCGTGCACTTGCGTAATACGCGCTAGTAATTCGCGTTAAGTTTTTGGCGCCGTTGCCGGGGACAACGGTTAACAAGTCTTTAATTAACAATTATTTTAGTTTACTTTTTATTTTTGTTTTGTTCACTATCTTTTACCTCACGGGTTTGCTAGTGCTGTGATCTCAGGTAACGATGGCAGAGGGCGAAGAGCCGAGTAGCCCCACCCGAGAAAAGATGCAAGCCAGGTTAGTTGAGGCTAAAGAATTACTACGGGCAACAATGGCTAGGCAGTACTCAAAGCCATATAACAAGTCTGGGAAAACGATCATCCAAGCATTTGAGGCAAACCTGAAAGGAACAGAGCCAGCTTTTGTGGCGCCACCAATTCAAGCAGAAAATTTCTGCCTCAAGCTGTCCACAATTCAGTTCATACAAGAGATGGGAACCTACTCTGGCGCAAATGATGAAGATCCTCATGCATTCATCGGAAAATTTCAGAACACATGCCAGGTAATACGCTACAAGGGGGTCACTGCTGAATCACTTAAACTGTTGTTATTTCCTCACTGCCTCACGGGAACTGCTAAAGATTGGTTGGATTCTTTGCCTTCCAACTCAATCACAATGTGGGAAGATTGTGTCTCTCAGTTTATGTGCGAATTCTTTCCAATATCACGTATGAGTCTGCTACAGAACGAGATATGGAATTTCAGGCAAACGCATAATGAATCACTCGTCACAGCAAGGGAGCGCCTCACTTTATTGTTGCGTAAATGCTCCAATCATGGCATTGATAGAGCTCATGTCATTCAGGTATTCTATAATGGGCTTGACAAGGCTGATAAAAACAAGATCGATTTGGAAGCTAAAGGTAGCTTCCCGTTCAAATGCGATGTGGAGGGTGCATATTAGTTGATAATACGTGTGGTTGAGCAAGAGGAGAGCTTGGATTATGAGTGCCAGCATCAAGAAACGATGAAGCATAGCTCCCTGGCACATAGCATGGTTCAGGTGAATGCGGTGGAGGTAGTTCATGAAGTAGCTAGTCCAGATATGCATCAGCAGAAGCTAGTACCACCTTCAGATATGACCGAGATGACAGGGATAATAAAGGTAATGGCTTAGCACATGACGGACATGTCAACACATGTCAGCTCTTTGGCAATTGCACTTCAGGTGGATCAAGCAGAAATAAAAGATCCGAAAGAAAAAATCGAACAAAGAGCACCAAGCAACATTGTTCATACTTCTGAGGAGCAAGCTCAAGCCATCACAACTCGAAGTGGTATTGCACTTGAGGATCCACCATATCCGAGTCATGCCAGAGCTACAGCATCTAAGGCAAAGGAACATGAAGTCTTCGATTCTGAGAAGACACATGTCATGATCCCCTAATCAAAGGGCATGACTCACCCGGGTGCAGAGAAATCTACTGAGGTACCACTTCCATCTCCTTCTTCTTCTCAAGAACTACCATTTCCATTGCGTACTAGGAAGAAGAAAGACGGCTCTGAGGAATACAGGCGCTTTCTAAACGTTTTCTCAAAACTGCACATTAATATTCCGTTGATTGAGGCACTTCAAAAGATGCCAAAATATGCACAATTTATTAAAGATGCAGTCTTAGGTAAAAAAGCAGTGGATGAATTTCAAAGAGTGAACTTAAATGAACAGGTTAGTTCATGTGTTTTGCATGGGCTACCTAAGAAAAAGAAGGATCCAGGTAGTTTTGTCATTGAAGCTACCTTGGGTGACGCCTAAACTAGAAGGGCTCTCTGTGATCTGGGAGCGAGCGTGAATTTGATGCCGTTATTGTATTCAAAAAGCTAAGTGCGGGGAGCCTCCAAGAACCTGTATCACTCTCCAATTTGCAGATAAATCATCCAAGAGAGCCTGTGGGATGATACAAGATGTCCTTGTGAGAGTTGGCAGCTTGTTAATTCCGGCTGATTTTGTCATACTAGACATGCCAGTAGGTATTGTGCCTATAATTCTGGGTAGGCCGTTCCTAGCGACTGGTCGTACGCTCATTGACGTAGAGAATGGGGAGCTGATTATGAGGGTCAATGATGACATGGAGACGTTTCGGGTATTCAAACCAACGCCCCAATACTCGTGGGAGTATCAGCCAGGGGTTCCATTTTCTGTGCCAGTGAAGCGCCAAATCCCAGAGTTGTCGCAAGGGGATCCACCTGATTATTGGGAAAGGAACAAGCCATTAGCGGTGCAAGCACATGAAGCAGTGTTTCAAATTCAGCACAGGAAAGCAAAGTTGGAAGCGGCACAATGTGCCAGACCACCCTCGTGAGGTGGGAGAGGTAACATGGTCGGGCCGTCGAACTTAAATTACAAGCGCTGCTTGGGAGGCAACCCATGTAGAGATGCGTTTTGCTTTTTATTTTTATTTATTTATGAGTTCTCTATATTTGACTATGAGGGGTGAGAGAGAGTGGACTTCTTTTTCCAATCAGTGTGCAGGGACACGGGTACAGAAGACGCACCAGATTCCCCTTATTGATGTGCGTGCTAGAGATTGCACGAAATCGTGGAAAGAAAAGGCCCCACAGGAGTATGCATAAAAGATATAGAGAATTGCTCGAGGGCGCGTAGAGACTTCTCCGAAAATTGTCGACGGTCCACAAGACCCCTTCTTGTTGCAATTTCGCGGAAACGGTGCCCATGTAGATCCGGGCACCCAGGTACCTCTAACTCTCTCTCTTGTATCTACATTTCGAGCAATAAATGTTGAAATCCACCGCCTGCACATTTAAGCGATGAGTCCTCCTTCAATATCTCTAAATTCGTTGAGGACAACGAAACACGTAAGTGTGGGGGGGGGTTTGTATCTACTTTCACTAGCCATGTCTTTGTTTGCATCGCCTTGTTACATATAGTTTGTGTTCGTATTGTGTTGGTTTGTGGTAGGATTGTGTAGTTTATGCATAGTATTAGCACTTTTACTTTATTGAGTCCCCTACCCAAAACGTGTGTTTAATCGAGTTGGCCAAAAGCATATAGAGTCTAGGAAAATATGAAAATACGAAGAAAAAATAAATAAAAATTCATAAATCATAAAAAAATTGAAAACTTTTGAGAAAGGGCAATCGAAGAGAGTGAATGTGGAGAGGGCTTAATGATAGAATTCCTTAGGAGTATAAAAATCTTAAGTGAGGTAGACGCGAGAATCCGGAGTAGGAAGACTTATAGGGCTAATTCACATTAGAAATGCGAGTAGCTGCCTCTCAGACTGGTTATCCAACTAGCGCTACACCACCTTCACTTAGGTAGTCGTCAACCCTCCTCGTAGTGGCAACAGAACAACTGTGCGAGTGATATTTTTGGGGGCCTCACATCCCGTCTCCATCTCCTAGGTCCACTAGTTATCCCTATTGATCCGTTTACCCCTTTTATTCACAGCCTCTAGCCTAGGAAGCCTTTCATTGTGACTTTCATCACTTGTTAGAATGGCCCTTTCCTGTGCGTCATGATAGAGGGAGTCGAGTTAGGGAGGTTCGATGAGGGTGTGCTGAATTGATACATAGCATGTGGATTCTCTTACATGTCATCTTTTGAGGGGATGTGAGGGTCAGTTAGAGACGGTAGCACATTTTGGTGTGGCGGTGTGTCGTGTCCTTACACCACGATCACAGGTGGAGTGCCATGGTGCAGGATATTCTTTATGCACGTCATGAGGTGGGGGTTGGTTGATGTTTTAGGAGGTCGTGCTTATGTTTTATTTATATTCTCTATATCTTAGGTGATGAGGAGGATCCGTTGGGAAAGCACGTTCACACATTGACTATTGGGTTCGTGATTTGCTTTGCATCGAGTGTGGGGGTGTCGACATCTATGTTATTACATCACTGACATGACACATTCCACCCCCATGTTATCTAATTTTGACATTGATATCCTCGGATATTACTATCGTATTGTCGGCTCCATGTGCTTAATGTTATTGTGTGGAAATGAAAAAAATAGAGAAAAAAAAGAAAGAAAGTAAAATAGAAATTGAAAGTGAAGGGGAATAAAGGAGCAAGCTTGAAATTGAAGACCGGGGAGATTAGCTATTGTTCGAGATCACTTCTCCACATTTGTGGCCGCGAGAACGGCGTTGCACCAAGAATGACGGAATGAGGGCTTGAGTAGTGAGATTCGGCGTGGTTCCCTGGATTTTGTTGAGGGAGTGTGAGAATCGGGTTTTGTGAGTTATATCATGACGTCTAGGACTACGCTTCTACATATCATATCCTACCTTTCCTAAGCCGTCAAGAGTTTAACCCGTGGATAAATAGCTCGGATGGTAAGTGTAGGGATACGTTTGATGAGTGTGCGGAAGCAACTTATTTTGTGTTCGTGCCCGTTCTGTCTGACGAAGGTGGCCGCAAGTTCTATCGATCACCAAAATTATATAATTTTCGAGGGAATATGAGAGCCTTATGACTTGCCGGTTTACTTTTTGAGATTTCCCGATCTCTGACTAAAAAGAAAAAAATATTTGTGTTGTTTCAATTTTTGCATTGTTTGATAATCGAGTTGCATTGTATAGAGCATGTAGATTGCATAGTCGTGTGTGTGAGTTGATTGTGTCACATGGCTAGGGGAGTGGAATGCAATTCGGTGGATTGAAAATCATAGTGTGGGAGATGTTTTTAATTTTGCTCGGGACGCGCAAAAAGGTAGTTGTGGGGGATTTGATAACTCTGTATTAGAGTTATATTTCTTACACAATTTGCTATCGTTTTGTGTGATTTCCGGGTAGAATATGTTAGTTTTACACTATGAACTTGAGGAAATTGAGTAAGTTTAGATTTGAGCATTTAAATTGCTAATTCGGGTGTTTCTCGTGTTAATTTATGCTATTTTTTCACGTTTGATCGCACGGGTGTTTTTCATGTTATTTTGACAGGAAACGGAACGTGCGTGATTAAGCGGGGAGGAGAACGAACTTCTGAACACGACTAAAGCTCAAGAAGCTGAAAGAAGAAAACAGAGCAGGCAAAGAGGAATCAAGAGAAAGAGAGAAAAAGAAGCGAAGGAAAATTTCCAGCCAGTCGCATGATCAGGAATTTCAGATCGTGCGACCTGGTCTGATACTTAGATTTTTTTTGTGCGGCACAATTGAGGGAGCTCACTGTTTCCACGACTTGAGTGGCTGATCGTGCGTTCAGCTTAAGGAGATCGCACGATCTGGTTTTGGCTGATCGTGTGATCTGATGAAGAAAAACAAGACCTGGACGCAACTCACCCCGAGATCGCATGATCAGGAATTTCAGATCATGTGGTCTCCTTAAAGAAAAATCACACGGACGGGGAAGGAAGAAAAATAAGCTAGCTTTGGCTCAAAACTACGTAGTTTCATATTAATTATTTCCTAAAACCTAATTTGGGAATAATTAATACATGGGGGCTGATTTGTTAAGGGGAAGAGATTGATTTCGAGAAGGATATCAACATGAAGAAGATAAACGTGAATAAGATCAACGTGAGGAGAAGGAGGAGACGAAGACAAAGCTCAAGATTGAAGAACTTCGTTTGATTTCTTCTACTCTCTCTTAGTCAATTTTAATGGAGAAACTCTTTGTTTTTTCTTAGTGAACTATGAGTAGCAAGACACTTTTGCTAGGCATCTCGATTTGAGAGCCTAGGGTTCATGTAAACGATGAATATTTTCCGGATTTGATCTTTGCTTCATGATTTATTGATTTCAACTTTTGAGTCAATTCTAGATTCTTGTTTATTTTAGTTATCCTAATTGAGTGACACGGTTAGGAGATAAAACTAGGGTTCAAGAACTAGGGTTTAATCAATAGTTGATTCATGCTTAAAGTTAGCAATATTTTAATTCAATTGTTCAAGTAATGTGCTTAATACTCAGTGTTAATGGAGTAGCTAACCGGAAACACTGCTTAGTAAGCGAATGCACGATACTGATTCTAACTAACTAGGATTAGACTTGAACATCAATCCCGAATCACTGAGACTGAGAAGAGACGTGTTAGGATTGCATAGTGTGGGTAGATTCGGTAGGTGAGATTCGACTGTTTCGTGCAACGGTGGACCGACAAGACCCGTTGTCGTGCATGTCGTTAGCCCACTAGAACGGACCGGTAGACACAAGAGACCGATAGGAGATTGTAGTCTACCGTGAAGTAGAATGACTTGAGACCGATAGGAGATAGTCAGCGCTGTTACCCGGCTTAGTTAGAATATAGTTAACGTGTTGCTCAGATAATTCAGAAATCGTTTACAACCCTAGGTGATCAACGAGATTGCCTAGTCCTCTCCATTAATTGATTAAGAAATCTTCTTAATTCCAGTTTACTATTATTTTTGTTATTGATCGCAGCCACTTGTTTGGGGGGTGGCAACACCACAAATCATCACTTTTTACTCCAGTTACCTAGTGAACTACTCTAAATTGTTAAGTATAAACTTGTTGCGAGATTGTCCTCGAGGGTTCGACAACCCGATTCCTAAAAATGCTCCACTCTTACTACTTGACCGTGCACTTGCGTAATACGCGCTAGTAATTCGCATCAGTGGCCATATCATAGGTTGTAGGTGTAGGGTTTTGATCATGGATACGCATCGTAAAAACATAATTCATCCATTCAATACCCTCCAAGGATCACAAGAAAAGAGTTGAGATATAGATCTTCCTTCTCCTTTGTGCTAGCTAGGAATGGAGGAAGAGGAAGAAGAAATCACGCAATCCGAGACAACAAGGAGGGGCGGCCTCCTTTGTTCGCCGACGGGATAGGGGCGGCGGCAAGGTGGGCGATCGGCCTCCTTTGCTTGCTTGCTCTCTCTCCTTTTGTTCTCTCCCACTCAAGTTATGATCAAAAGGTCATAAGTGTGGGAAGGAAGGAAGGAGCATCCTTTATATAGTCCAACAAATCCTTGCCAACTACCTAAAGGACCTATTCTAGTCCTACTAGAATTCGGTTTACTCCCTTCGTTCCAAATTAGTCCTACTAAATTTGCAAGGTGTTGCAAAGTGATCCTTCTAATTAATTAATCATATCAATTAAATCCCGAATCTAGTTCAACTCTATATAGCGTGTGACCCCATAGTTTCTATCTAGTTGGTAGCAACAAATTGCTAATATGGAGCGGTTTCTAGCAAAACATCCATTCTAGTAAACTAGTAGAATAGTCATCTGACAAACCTTATACAAGCAATTATCTCATCCCTTTGTCTCAATATCCGGATTGGACACGAGACATACAAGTAACACTCGTATATCCAATCCATAGTTTCTTGATCCTGGGAATAGCCTTATTCGTGCACATAACATCAATATCCTATATTGATTTATTTGAGTCTGGCCGAACATTCTATAAGCACTATCCCTCGATTGGCCTAGGATATTTGCTCTCGTTATGTGGGAGGGAAAAATTCTATCTACGTCCACTACGATCTCTAATCTTATTTCTTATTGTATCCGGTACCCGCCTTTATAACTACCCAGTGATGGTGTAGCGTTTGACGCTTCCAAAATCACAATAGTCCACAACTAGAATATCTAGCGACTTCAAGTCTAAGGATGACAAAACAATTTCACCACGAGAAGCACTTGTGACTTATCATAACTTATATGTAGCTTTTCCGGAGATGGTTCAATCCTGTGTGCCATTACCCTTAATGCACACTCATGTGTTAGATCATGATATCTCCATATCAATCGAACCCCATACTAGTGTATAGATTATTGTCCCATTAATCATTATACTGGACTAGGGATATTTAATATAAACAACAAAATTGTAAATCTAAGGACTTCATTATATTAAATATCCAATAAATAATACAATGAATGTTCTAGCCAAAATAAATGCATACTAAACTACATTGCCTCTAGGGAATCTATTCCAACAGTCTCCCACTTGCACTAGAGCCAATCCAACGCATCTCGTATGCCCATGCTCCTAGAGTTCCCTTCATGCTTCCACTGCACAAGCGGCTTCGTAATTTGATCTGACAAATTCTCAAATGTAGGAATCTTGCATATCCGAATGTCTCCTTTATCGATAATATCTCGAATCAGATGGAACTTCCTGAGCACGTGTTTGGATTTATGGTGTGACATGGGCTCCTTTGATAGCGCGATCGCCCCAGTGTTGTCACAGTACAACTCAACTGGATCCGCAATGCTAGAAACCACACCAAGTTCTGAAACAAACTTTCTGATCCAAACAGCTTCTTTTGCTGCACCATTTGCAGCAATGTACTCAGCCTCTGTTGTAGAATCAGCCACCGTCTCTTGCTTGGAACTCTTCCAGCTCACCGCTGCTCCATTCAGGCAAAACACATATCCCGATTGTGATCTAAAGTCATATGTGTCGGTTTGGAAGCTTGCATCAGTGTAACCCCTTACACGTAACTCTTCTTCACCGCCAAATATCAAGAAAGCATCCTTAGTTCATCTTAAGTACTTTAGGATGTTCTTGACTACAATACCGTGACTCTCACCTGGATTGGATTGGTATCTACTTGTCATACTCAAGGCATATGAAACATCTGGTCTAGTACATAACATGACGTACATGATAGATCCTATGGCCGAGGCATAGGGAATTCTACTCATGCGTTCCTTCTCAATCTCATTGGAAGGACAACCACTCTTCGAAAGGGTGATTCCATGTGACATGGGCAAGAATCCCTTCTTGGAATCTTGCATGTTGAACCACTTCAACACCTTGTCAATATATGTACTTTGACTTAGGCCTAGCAGTCTCTTAGATCTATCTCTAAAGATCTTTATATCAAGTATATGGGGTGCTTCCCCTAAGTCCTTCATTGAGAAACACTTTCCTAGCCAATCTTTAAAAGATTGCAGCATGGGAACGTCCTAGCCAATGAGTAGTATGTCATCCACATACAAGACCAGAAAAGCTACAGAGCTCCCACTAACCTTCTTTTAGACACAAGACTCATCTTCGTTCATATTAAGCCAAACTCTTTGACTACTTCATCAAAACGTCGATTCCAACTCCTAGAAGCTTGCTTCAATCCATAAATGGATCGTTGCAGCTTACAGACTTTGTTGGCTTGCTTTGGATCTTCAAAACCCTCCGGCTGTATCATATACACGTCCTCGAGGAAATTCTCATAAACGAATGCTGTTTTGACATCCATCTGCCAAATCTCATAGTGGTAGTATGCTGCAATTGCAAGTAGGATTCGGATGGATTTGGTCATTGCGACTGGTGAAAAGGTTTCATCATAGTCAATACCATGAATCTGTCTGAATCCTTTAGCCACCAATCAGCCCTTATAGGTAATCACGTTACCATCCATGTCGATCTTCTTCTTGAAGACCCACTTGCACCCTATGGGTCGCGCCCCTTTGGGTGGTTCCACCAAATTCCATACTTTGTTGGTATACATGGATTCTATCTCGGATCTCATGGATTCTAGCCACTTCTGAGAGTCTGGCCCTTTTCTGGCCTCTTCATAGGTAGTAGGCTCATCATATATGAGCATTGTGTCACCAAAATCAGTCACGAGAAGTCCATACCTCTCGGGTTCCTGGCGCACTCTACTAGATCTACGAAGCTCTTGTGTTACCTGAACAGGCTGTTCCACAACTGTTTGTGGTTCCTGTTCATGTTCCATCATCGGTTCAGCGTTTTGTGGTTCTTGAATCTCTTCAAGTTCTACAGTCCTCCCACTTGCTTCTTTAGAGACAAACTCTCTTTCTAGAAACACGCCGGTCCGAGCAACAAACACTTTTTTCTCAGTTGGATTGTAGAAGTAGTAAACCTTAGTTTCCTTAGGGTACCCCACAAATTTACACTTATCCGACTTCGGCCCTAGCTTGTCTGATTGTAAACGCTTTACATAGACATCGCAGCCCCAAATCTTCTTGAACGACAATGTGGGACACCTCCCACTCCACATCTCATGTGGTGTCTTCATGACTGATTTAGATGGAACATGGTTAATGGTGAAAGCTGCACTTAATAGAGCATAGCCCCAAAATGATAATGGAAGATCGGTTTGACACATCATATATCGAACCATATCCAATAGGGTTCGATTCCTCCTCTCAGACACGCCATTCCATTGTGGCGTTTCGGGTGGAGTGAGTTGGGACACGATCCCACACTCTCTAAGATAGTCGTCAAACTCTTGGCTCAAGTATTCTCCTCCACGATCCGATTGTAGAGCCTTGATAATTTTGCCAAGTTGCTTCTCTACTTCACTATTGAATTCTTTGAACCTTTCAAAGGATTCGGATTTGGCCCTCATAAGGTACACAAATCCATATCTACTGTAATCATCACTAAATGTAATGAAGTAGATGTTGGAATAGATGCCCTGGAGGCAATCTAGTTTAGTATAAATTCATTTTGGCTAGAACATTCATCGTATTATTTATTGGATATTTAATATAATTAAGTCCTTAGATTTACAATTGTGTTGTTTAGCTTAAATATCCCTAGTCCAGTATAATGATTAATAGGATAATCATCTTTAGACTAGTATGGGGTTGGATTGATATGGAGATATCATGATCCAACACATAGGTGTGCATTAAGGGTAATGGGGCAGTGGATTGACCCATCTCCGAGAAGGCTACATATACGTTATGTTAAGTCACAAGTGCTTCTCGTGGTGCAATGGTATTGTCATCCTTAGACTTGAAGTCGCTAGATATTCTAGTTGTGGATTATTGTGATTTTGGTAGCGTCAAACGCTACACCGTAACTGGATAGTTATAAAGGCTTGTGCCGGATACAATAAGAAGCAAGCTTAGAGATCGTAGTGGACGTAGATAGAATTTTAGCCTCCCACAAAACGGGAGCAAATATCCTTGGCCACTCGAGGGATAGTGCTTATAGAATGTCTGGCCAGACTCAAATAAATCAATATAGGATATTAGAAATTTGTTGCTACCAACTAGATAGAAACCGCTCCATATTGCTACCAACTAGGATATTAGCAATTTTAGTTAGCTAAAATGGATGTTTTGCTAGAAACCGCTCCATATTAGCAATTTGTTGCTACCAACTAGATAGAACCTATGGGGTCACACGCTATATAGAGGTGAACTAGATTTGTGAATTAATTAATATGATTAATTAATTAGAAGGATAACTTTGCAACACCTTCCAAACTTAGTAGGACTAATTTGCAAGGAAGGGACTAAACCGAATTCTAGTAGGACTAGAATAGGTCATTTAGGTAGTTGGCAAGGATTTGTTGGACTATATAAAGGATGCTCCTTCCTTCCTTCTCACACTTATGACCTTTTGATCATAACTTGAGTGGGAGAGACCAAAAGGAAAGAGAGCAAGCAAGCAAGAGGCCGACCCAACCCCTTGTCACCGCCCCCTATCCCGTCAGCCACCAAGGACGACGCCACCCTTCTTGTTACCTCGTGTTGTGTGATTTTTTCTTCCTCTTCCTCCATTCCTATCTAGCCAAAGGAGAAGTAAGATCTAGATCTCAACTCTAGGCGTGGATCATCTATAGAGACGTGACACAATTCACGTTACAAGTCATCATAGGAGAAACCCTAAGGTGTGTAACTTGATTTCTTCCCTTACCATCGTTATGTCTCTTGTCCGTGATCCTTGGAGGGTATTGAATGGATGAATTATGTTTTTGCGCTGCGTATCCACGATCAAAACCCCACATTGTTATCAAAGCCACAGGTCGTAGAGCATAAACGTGGTTTATGTGTTATGTTTTGATAGTTTTACACTTTAAATTTATTGTTTATCGCGTAAAACATGACAAATCAAGCATATGATGCAATTTATCTATAATCAATCAAAACAAGACCTAGTTTTTGCATCGGATGCATGAATTAGTGAGTTTGAGAAATTTTAGGATCTTAGATCTAGGGTTTGGGCATCCTATGGAAAGAAGGAGTTCTTTTCAAACAAGGAAACAACCAAACTTGGGCACCAAGCAAGGGAGTTGTTTTGGAAACAACTCCCAAAGGAGGTTCGGCCCCCTATGGGGAAAATTCCTCCTTGCTTGCCGCCCAAGTAAGGGACGGCCCTAGGCCTTGGCGGCCCTGTTTGGGGTTCGGGCAATTGGATTGTTGGGCCCTTTGGACCATTTTAACCCTAGATAATTCCTAAAATAAATTAAAATTGACCAAGCGCGCTAAAATTGGTTTTTAACTGTTTATGTTCAAATCGCATGGTGATTGGATATGGCAATTAGGATGTGGTTTGGTGTTATTGTTTAATTTTGTGGTTTGTTTTACGTCCTGCGAGCTGATCAATTGTTGTAATAATTAATAAGGGTTTTATGGCCTGCGAGCCATTTTTTTCTCAACTTGTGAGATTCATTTTATTTAGTACATTGGTTAGCTAGTGCTAGATAGAATAGATTGTTAGCCAAGATTGAAGAAAAGAAGCCCAAAGCCAACGGAAGCCACAAAAGATGGAGCACTCCACATGACTATGAAGGATGGACCAAAAGATGAAGACGCATGGAGATGTGTTTGCTTTTAGGGTTCATAGATAATTCCATTGGCTTGGAATTATCTTAGTCTAGAAAAGGCCATATCCACATCACGTTTTATTTTGTTTTGTGGTTGTTTAATTTTATTGTCTCATTATTTTGTGGTTGGTGTATGGATGATGCATGCAATTAGGATAATAAGATAATTAGACAACCCGGATCTGTTATTTGGAGTTGTGCCCAAACTAAAATAGATAGATTAGTTGATATGGATCAACAAATACAATTAAAATTGAATTGAAAAGTACCTCAAAATTCAAATAATGCGCTTTGTCATCTCGTTATTTAAACACTCATCATAATCATGATTTTCCAAGATCGCGCGTTCCAAAGCATGGCAACATGGTTAATAATTATGTGGTGCGATGGCACACCTCGTGTGCAATTGTTTAAATAACAGGTTGGGCGCAACTAGGTGTTCAATAGGATTAAAACCTAGAGACAATCAATTGGGATTATGGATAAATAAGGAGTTATTTTCCCAATTGAACCAAGAGTTGCATAAGGGATGCAATTGGAATTGTTCCTACCTAAAGTAGTCAAATTACGGGTGACTTGCCAAAGCAAGCTCATAAGGAGATGAAACATGGATCTTGGCCCACTAGAAAATATAAGGATATTTTCCGCATTAATATCTTGAGGGTTATTAATCCGTAGAAAAATAGTAGGAGCTATATTTGATAAACTAGTCATTATTGAATATAATCAAAAATTCACAAATACTAAAACTTGTGTATTTTCCTTTTGTAGAATTCCAAATGGAAAACAACTCATGGAGTTCACAACATTCCCTACGATCTGTCCTTGAGAAGGAAAAGCTCTCAGGAACCAATTTCCTTGATTTGTACAGAAACTTGAGAATTGTTCTCAAGCCAGAGAAGAAATTGTACGCAATAGAGGAGCAAGTTCCAGCAGGTCCAAAGAACAATACCCCTGCATCCCTAAAAGCATATCAAAAGCGTGTTGATGACGCTAATGATGCGGCCTGCTTTATGCTATGCACCATGACTTATGAGCTTCAGAAGCAACACGAAAACATGAATGTTGTCGATATGATCGAGCATCTGAAGCAGCTCTTCCAAGAGCAGGCAAGGGTTGAGAGGTATGAGGTCTCTAAGGCATTGTTCAAATGTCATTTGGCTGAAGGGAACCCGGTGGGACCCCATGTACTCCGTATGATCGGATACTTGGAAAATCTCGCCAGACTAGGGTTCCCGGTCGGCCAAGAGTTGCCAACTAATCTCGTGTTGCAATCGTTGCCTGAGAGTTATTGACAGTTCATCATGAAATATAACATGAACGAGATCGTGAAACCACTGCCAGATTTACTCAATATGTTGAGGACAGCTGAACAAAGCATCAACAAGGGTAAGGGCAAGGCCACTTTGATGGTACAGAAAGGAAACGACAAAAGGTTTGCCTGCGTCCTCCAACGGCAAAGGCAAATCAATTGCCAAGCCCAAGGAACCTTCCCTTAAGCATGTTGGTGGCATTGCCAAAGGTGTGACTAAAGGTGAGTGTCACTACTGCAGTCAGCCTGAACACTGGAGGAGGAACTGTCCAAAATATCAAGAGGACAAGAGGCTTGGAATAGTGATTCCACCACCACCAGGTAATTTTGTTGTAGATGTCAATTTAACTTTCTCTACATCATGGGTATTAGATACTGGACGTGGATCTCACATTTTTCGAAATGTGCAGGATCTAAAGAGAAGTAGAAGATTGGCTAAAGGGAAGATAGACCTGCGCGTTGGGAATGGAGCAAAAGTTGCTGCGTTGGCCGTGGGCGTGTGCGAGCTATCACTGCCTTTAGGATTAGTTTTAGAATTAAATAATTTCTATTTTGTGCCTGCTATGAGCAGACACATTATTTATATTTCTTCTTTGGACAAGGAAGGTTTTATTATTTCAATAAAGAACAATTGTTGTTCATTTTATTTTAATAATATTCACTATTGTAGTGCACAATTATTTAATGGACTGTATGTCCTTGATCAAAGCATTCCTGTCTACGATATTAATACCAAGAGGATTAAAATACACGATTTAAATCCTGCTTACTTATGGCATTGTCGTTTGGGCCATATAAACGAGAAACGTGTATCTAGACTCCATAAGGATGGATTCCTAGACCCATTTGATTTTGAAACATATGAGACATAAAAGGCTTGTTTATTGGAAAAAATGACAAAGTCTCCTTTCAATAAGAAAGGTGAGAGGACTAGTGAGCAATTGGCGCTCATACAAACTGATGTGTGTGGGCCATTTGCCACGCCTCCCAGAGGTGGTTACATCTACTTCATTACATTTACTGATGATTACAGTAGGTATGAATTTGTCTACCTTATGAGGTCCAAATCCGAATCCTTTGAAAGGTTCAAAGAATTCAAAAGAGAAGTAGAGAAGCAATTTGGAAAAATTATCAAGGCTCAACGATCAGATCGTGGAGGAGAATACTTCAGCCAAGAGTTTGACGACTATCTTAGAGAGTGTGGGATCGTGTCCCAACTCACTCCACCCGGAACGCCACAATGTAATGGCGTGTCTGAGAGGAGGATTTGAACCCTATTGAATATGGTTCGGTCTATGATGTGTCAAACCGATCTTCCATTATCATTTTGGGGCTATGCTCTATTAAGTGCAGCTTTCACCATTAACCGTGTTCCATCTAAATTAGTCATGAAGACACCACATGAGATGTGGAGTGGGAGGCGTCCCACAATGTCTTTCATGAAGATTTGGGGCTGCGATGACTATGTAAAGCGTTTACAATCAGACAAGCTAGGGCCAAAGTCGGATAAGTGTATATTTGTGGGGTACCCTAAGGAAACTAAGGGTTACTACTTCTACAATCCAACTGAGAACAAAGTGTTTGTTTCTAGGACCGGCTTGTTTCTAGAAAGAGAGTTTGTCTCTAAAGAATCAAGTGGGAGGACTGTAGAACTTGAAGTGATTCAAGAACCACAAACCGATTATGGAAAATGAACAGGAACCACAAACAGTTGTGGAACAACCTGTTCAGGTAACACAAGAGCGTCGTAGATCTAGTAGAGTGCGCCAGGAACCCGAGAGGTATAGACTTCTCGTGACTGATTCCGGTGACACAATGCTCATAGATGATGAGCCTACTACCTCTGAAGAGGCCATAAAAGGGCCAGACTCTCAGAAGTGGCTAGAAGCCATGAGATCCGAAATGGAATCCATGTATACCAACAAAGTATGGAATTTGGTGGAACCACCCGAAGGGGCGCGGCCCATAGGGTGCAAGTGGGTATTCAAGAAGAAGATCGACATGGATGGTAACGTGATTACCTATAAGGGCCGATTGGTTGCTAAAGGATTCAGACAAATTCATGGTATTGACTATGATGAAACCTTTTCAACAGTCGCAATGACCAAATCAATTCGAATCCTACTTGCAATTGCAGCACACTACGACTATGACATTTGGCAGATGGATGTCAAAACAACATTATTTTATGGGAATCTCCTCGAGGATGTGTATATGATACAGCCGGAGGATTTTGAAGAACCAAAGCAAGCCAACAAAGTCTGTAAGCTGCAACGATGCGTTTATGGATTGAAGCAATCTTCTAGGAGTTGGAATCGACGTTTTGATGAAGTAGTCAGAGAGTTTGGCTTCATCAGAAATGAAGATGAATCTTGTGTCTACAAGAAGGTTAGTGGGAGCTCTGTAGCTTTTCTTCTCTTTTATGTGGATGACATACTACTCATTGGAAACGACGTTCCCATGCTTCAATCTGTTAAAGATTGGCTCGATGAAGGACTTAGGGGAAGCAGCCTATCTACTTGGTATAAATATCTATAGAGATAGATCTAAGAGACTGCTAGGCCTAAGTCAAAGTACATATATTGACAAGGTGTTGAAACGGTTCAACATGCAAGATTCCAAGAAGGGATTCTTGCCCATGTCACATGGAATTACTCTTTCGAAGAGTGGTTGTCCTTCAACTGAGATTGAGAAGGAACACATGAGTAGAATTACCTATGCCTCGTCCATAGGATCTATCATGTACGCCATGTTATGTACTAGACCAGATGTGTCATATGCCTTGAGTATGACAAGCAGATACCAATCCAATCCAGGTGAGAGTCACTGGATTGCAGTCAAGAACATCCTAAAGTACTTGAGAAGAACTAAGGATGCTTTCTTGATATTTGGCAGTGAGGCAGAGTTACGTGTAAGGGGTTACACGGATGCAAGCTTCCAAACTGACAGAGATGACTTTAGATCACAATCGGGATATGTGTTTTGCCTGAATGGAGCAGCGGTGAGCTGGAAGAGTTCCAAGCAAGAGACGGTGGCTGATTTTACGACAGAGGCTGAGTACATTGCTGCAAATGGCACAGCAAAAGAAGCTGTTTGGATCAGAAAGTTTGTTTCTGAACTTGGTGTGGTTCCTAGCATTGCGGATCCAGTTGAGTTGTACTGTGACAACATTTGGGCGATCGGGCAATCAAAGGAGCCCTGGTCACACCAGAAATCCAAACACGTTCTCAGGAAGTTCCATCGGATTCGAGATATTATCAATAGAGGGGACGTTCGGATATGCAAGATTCCTACAGATGAGAATCTGTCAGATCCACTTACAAAGCCGCTTGTGTAGTGGAAGCATGAGGGCGCACTAGGAGCATGGGCATACGAGATGCGTCAGATTTGCACTAGTGCAAGTGGGAGACTCTTGGAATAGATGCCCTAGAGGCATTCTAGTTTATTATGAATTTATTTTTGCTAGAACATTCATTGTATTATTTATTGGATATTTAATATAATGAATTCCTCGGATTTATAATTGTGTTGCTTATCTTAAATATCCCTAGTCCAGTATAATGATTAATAGGACAATCATCTATAGACTAGTATGGGGTTGGATTGATATGGAGATATCATGATCCAACACATAGGTGTGCATTAAGGGTAATGGCGCACTGGATTGACCCATCTCTGAGAAGGCTACATATACGTTATGTTAAGTCACAAGTGCTTCTCGTGGGGCAATGGTATTGTCATCCTTAGACTTGAAGTCGCTAGATATTCTGGTTGTGGATTATTCTGATTTTGGTAGCGTCAAACGCTACACCATAACTGGGTAGTTATAAAGGCGTGTACCGGATACATTAAGAAGCAAGCTTAGAGATCGTAGTGGACGTAGATAGAATTTGTCCCCCCCCCCCCACATAACGGGAGCAAATAACCTAGGCCACTTGAGGGATAGTGCTTATAGAATGTCTGGCCAGACTCAAATAAATCAATATAGGATATTAATGTTATTTGCACAAATAAGGCTATTTCCAGGATCGAGAAACTATGGATTGGATATACAAGTGTGACTTGTATGTCTCGTGTCCAATCCAGATATAGAGACAAAGGGATGAGACAATTACTTGTACAAGGTTTGTCAGAGGACTATTCGATTGGCTAGAATGGATGTTTTGCTAGAAACTGCTCCATATTAGATAGAACCTATGGGGTCACATGCTATATAGAGTTGAACTAGATTTGAGAATTAATTAATATGATTAATTAATTATAAGGATCACTTTGCAACACCTTGCAAACTTAGTAGGACTAATTTGCAAGGAAGGGACTAAACCGAATTCTAGTAGGACTAGAATAGGTCCTTTAGGTAGTTGGCGAGGATTTTTTGGACTATATAAAAGATGCTCCTTCCTTCCTTCCCAAACTTATGACCTTTTGATCATAACTTGAGTGGGAGAGAACAAAAGGAGAGAGAGCAAGAAAGCAAGAGGCCGACCCGACCCCTTGCCGCCACCCCCTATCCCGTCAGCCACCAACGCCACCCTCCTTGTTGCCTCGTGTTGCGTGATTTCTTCTTCCTCTTCCTCCATTACTAGCTAGCACAAAGGAGAAGGAAGATCTAGATCTCAACTCTAGGCGTGGATCAACTATAGATACGTGACACAATTCACGTTACAAGTCATCACAGGAGAAACCCTAAGGTGTGTAACTTGATTTCATCCCTTACCATCGTTATGTCTCTAGTCCTGTTAACCTTGGAGGGTATTGAATGGATGAATTATGTTTTTCGGATGCGTATCCATGATCAAAACCCTACAGTAGACGTAACCAACCCTGGCAGGCGTGGCAAATGGCCCACACACACCAGTATGTATGAGCGCCAATTGCTCACTAGTCCTCTCACCTTTCTTATTGAAAGGGGACTTTGTCATTTTTCCCAATAAACAAGCCTCACATGTCTCATATGATTCAAAACAAATGAGTCTAGGAGTTCATCCTTATGGAGTCTAGATACACGCTTCTCGTTTATATGGCCTAAATGACAATGCCATAAGTAAGCAGGATTTAAATCGTGTATTATAATCCTCTTGGTATTAATGTTGTAGACAGGATTGCTTAGATCAAGGACATACAGTCCAGTAAATAATTGTGCACTACAACAGTGAATATTATTAAAATAAAAGGAACAATAATTGTTCTTTATTGAAATAATAAAACCTTCCTTGTCCAAACAAGAAATAGAAATAATGTTTCTGCTCATATCAGGCATAAAATAGCAATTATTTAATTCTAAAACTAATCCTGAAGGTAGTGATAGCTCGCACACGCCCGCGGCCAACGCAGCAACTTTTTCTCCATTCCCAACGCGCAGGTCTATCTCCCCTTTAGCCAATCTTCTACTTCTCTTTAGATCCTGCACATTTCGACAAATGTGAGATCCACATTTAGTATCTAATACCCATGTTGTAGAGAAAGTTAAGTTGAAATATACAACAAAAATACTTGGTGGTGGTGGAATCACTATTCCAAGCCTCTTGTCCTCCATATATTTTGGGCAGTTCCTCCTCCAGTGTCCAGGCTGACTGCAGTAGTGACACTCACCTTTAGTCACACCTTTGGCAATTCCACCAACAGGCTTAAGGGCAGGTTCCTTGGACTTGGAAACTAACATACCTTTGCACTTGGAGGATGAGGCAAACCTTTTTCCGTTTCCTTTCTGTAACATCATAATGGCCTTGCCCTTACCCTTGTTGATGCTTTGTTCATCTGTCCTCAACATATTGAGTTAATGTGGCAGTGGTTTCACGATCTCGTTCATGTTATAGTTCATGATGAACTGTCCATAACTCTCAGGCAACGATTGCAACACGAGATCGGTTGCAACCTCTTGGCCGACCGGGAACCCTAGTCTGGCGAGATTTTCCATGTATCCGATCATACGGAGTACATGGGGTCCCACCGGGTTCTCTTCATCCAGATGACATTTTAAAAATGCCTTAGAGACCTCATACCTCTCAACCCTTTCCTGCTCTTGGAAGAGCTGCTTCAGATGCTCGATCATATCAACAACATTCATGTTTTCGTGTTGCTTCTGAAGCTTAGAATTCATGGTGCATAGCATAAGGCAGGCCGCATCGTTAGCGTCATCAACACGCTTTTGATATGCTTTTAGGGCTGCAGTGGTGTTGTTCTCTGGACCTGCTGGAACTTGCTCCTCTATTGCATACAGTTTCTTCTCTTGCTTGAGAACAATTCTCAAGTTTCTTTACCAATCAACACGTAGGGAATGTTGTGAACTCTATGAGTTGTTTCCCAATTGAAATTCTACAAAAGCAAATACGCAAGTTTTATTATTTGTGAATTTTTGACTATATTCAATAATGGCTAGTTTATCAAATATAGCTCCCCCCTATTTTTCTACGGATTAATAAACCTCAAGATATTAATGCAGAAAATATCGTTATATTTTCTAGTGTGCCAAGATCCATGTTTCATATCCTTATGAGCTTGCTTTGGCAAGTAACCCATAATTTGACTACTTCAGGTAGGAACAATTCCAATTGCATCCCTTATGAAACTCTTCGTTAAATTAGGCAAATAACTCCTTATTTACCCATCCACATGGATAATCCCAATTGATTGTCTCTAGGTTTTAATCCTATTAAACACCTAGTTGCGCCCAACCTCTTATTTAAACAATTGCACACGAGGTGTGCCATCGCACCACATTATTATTAGCCAAGTGGCCATGCTTTGGCACACACGATCTTGGGAAATCATTATGATGATGAGTGTTTAAATAACGAGAAGACAAAGCGCAATATTTGAATTTTGAGGGATTTTTAAAATTCAATTTTAATTGTTTTTGTTGATCCATATCAACTAATCTATCTATTTGAGTTTGGGCACAACTCCAAATAATAGATCCGGCTCGCCTAATTATCTTATTATCCTAATTGCATGCATCATCCATACACCAACCACAAAATAATAAGACAATAAAATTAAACAACCACAAAACAAAATAAAACATGATGTGGATATGGCCTTTTCTAGACCAAGATAATTCCAAGCCAATGGAATTATCTATGAACCCTAAAAGCAAACACATCTCCATGCGTCTTCATCTTTTGGTCCATCCTTCATAGTCATGTGAAATGGTCCATGCTCCATCTTTTGTGGCTTCCTTTGGCTTTTGGCTTCTTTTCTACAATCTTGAAACAATCTATTCTATCTAGCACTAGCTAACAACTATACTAAATAAAATAAATCTCACAAGTTGAGAGAAAAAAATGGCTCGCAGGACATAAAATCCTAATTAATTATTATAACAATTGATCAGCTTGCAGGCCGTAAACCAAACCACAAAATTAGGCAATCACACCAAACCACATCCTAAGTCTATATCCAATCACCATGCGATTTGCATATGAACAGTTAAAATCCAATTTTAACGCGCTTGGTCAATTTTAATTGATTTTAGAAATTATATGGGGTTAAACGGTCCAAGGGGCCCAATAATCCAGTTGCTCGAACCCCAAAGAGGACCGCGAAGACCTATTGCCGGCCGGCCGCTAGCCCACACGGCTAGGCCGTGGGCTAGGGCTTCCCCGGTCCCTAGGCCGTACCTTACTTCGGTGTAAAGCAAGGAGGGGCGGTCCCCATAGGGGGTCGAACTTCCTTTGGGAGTTGTTTCCAAAACAACTCCCTTGCTTGGTGCCCAATTTTGGTTGTTTCCTTGTTTGAAAGGAACTCCTTCTTTACATAGGATGCCCAAACCCTAGATCTAAGATCCTAAAATTTCTCAAACTCACTAATTCATGCATCCAATGCAAAAACTAGGTCTTGTTTTGATTGATTATTGACAAATTGCATCATATGCTTGATTTGTCTTGTTTTACACGATAAACAATAAATTTAAAGTGTAAAACTATCAAAACGTAACACATAAACCACGTTTATGCTCTACGACATGTGGCTCTGATACCACTGTAGCATTTTGATCATGGATACGCAGCGGAAAAACATAATTCATTCATTCAATACCCTCCAAGGATCACAAGACCAGAGACATTACGATGGTAAGGGATGAAATCAAGTTACACACCTTAGGGTTTCTCCTGTGATGACTTGTAACGTGAATTGTGTCACGTCTCTATAATTAATCCACGCCTAGAGTTGAGATGTAAATCTTCCTTCTCCTTTGTGCTAGCTAGGAATAGTGGAAGAGGAAGAAGAAATCACGCAACACGAAGCAACAAGGAGGGGCGTCCTCCTTTGTTGGCCGACGGGATAGGGGCGGCGGCAAGGGGAACGATCGGCCTCCTTTGCTTGCTTGCTCTCTCTCCTTTTGTTCTCTCCCACTCAAGTTATGATCAAAAGGTCATAAGTGTGGGAAGGAAGGAAGGATCATCCTTTATATAGTCCAACAAATCCCTGCCAACTACCTAAAGGACCTATTCTAGTCCTACTAGAATTCGGTTTAGTCCCTTCCTTGCAAATTAGTTCTACTAAGTTTGCAAGGGGTTGCAAAGTGATCATTCTAATTAATTTATCATATCAATTAATTCCCGAATCTAGTTCAACTCTATATATCGTGTGACCCCATAGGTTCTATCTAGTTGGTAGGAACAAATTGCTAATATGGAGCGGTTTCTAGCGAAACATCCATTCTAGCCAACTAATAGAATAGTCATCTGACAAACCTTGTACAATTAATTGTCTAATCCCTTTGTCTCAATATCCGGATTGGACACGAGACATACAAGTCACACTCGTATATCCAATCCATAGTTTCTCGATCCTTGGAATAGCCTTATTCGTGCAAATAACATCAATATCCTATATTGATTTATTTTAGTCTGGCCAGACATTCTATAAGCACTATTCCTTGATTGGCCTAGGATATTTGCTCCCGTTATGTGGGAGGGACAAATTCTATCTACGTCCACTACGATCTCTAAGCTTGTTTCTTATTGTATCATGTACACGCCTTTATAACTACCCAGTGACGGTGTAGCGTTTGACGCTACCAAAATCACAATAGTCCAAAACTAGAATATCTAGCGACTTAAAGTCTAAGGATGACAATATCATTGCACCACGAGAAGCACTTGTGACTTATCATAACGTATATGTAGCCTTCTCGGAGATGGGTCAATCCAGTGTGCCATTACCCTTAATGCACACCCATGTGTTGGATCATGATATCTCCATATCAATCCAACTCCATACTAGTCTATAGATGATTTTCCCACTAATCATTATACTGGACTAGGGATATTTAAGATAAACAACACAATTGTAAATCTTAGGACTTCATTATATTAAATATCCAAAAAATAATACAATGAATGTTCTAGCCAAAATAAATTCATACTAAACTAGATTGCCTCTAGGGCATCTATTCCAACAGTAGGCTCATCTCGATGAGAAATATATCACGGGTTATGAGAATCCTTATTTCTCTGGTCCCTTGATATATCCTACCTGACCTACGAGGTTCCTGTGTTTTCTGAGTAGGTTGCTCCACAACACCTTGTGATCCTGCTCATGTTCCATCAAAAGGATCAATGTTCTGTTGTGGTTCTTGAACTTCTTCAAGTTCTACTATCCTCCCACTGTTTCTTTTAGAGACAATCTCTACCTAGAAACATTGTGGTTCGAGAAACAAATAGTTTGTTCTCGATTGGTTTGTAGAAATAATATCCTTTTCAGGATATCCCACAAAACATTTATCCGACTTGGGTCCAAGCTTATCTATAAACTCTTTTACATAAACTTCATAACCCCAAATATTTAGGAATGAGATACTAGGACACTTCCTAGTACATATCTCATATGGTGTTTTTCATAATCCGTTTTTGATGGAACAAGGTTAAGGGCAAAATTTGCTGTAATTAGAACATAGCCCCAAAAGTAAACTAGAAGTTATGTTTGACTTATCATGGACCGAAACGTGTCATACAAGGTTCAAACTCTCCTCTTAGACACGCCAAACCCATGTGGCGTGCTAGGTGGAGCGAGTTTTGGATCATATCCAACACTCCCATAGATTCTTGTCAAACTCTTGGCTCAAGTACTATCCTCTACGATCAAATTGTAGAGCCCTAATACTTTTGCCAAGCAGGTTATCTACTTCATTCCTGAATTCTTTGAACAATTCAAAGGATTCTGATTTGTTTCTTCATAAGATACACAAATCCATATTTCTCTGATCCCATCAGTAAATATGATGAAGTACTGAAAACCATGTTTAGCATTTGTGCTTCGCGGCCTTCATACATCAATATGTATGATTCCAAAACGATCATATATTTGCCTAGTAAGTCTTACATGTCTCATATGATTCAATAATCAAATGAGTTCCAGAAATCCATCCTCATGGAGTTCTAGATATGTATCTCTCATTTATGAGGCCTAAACGATAATGCTAAAGATAAGTGAAGTTCATATCATTATATGCAAACCTCTTGGTATTAATGTTATAGATGAAATTATCATGATCAAGGATATACAATCCACTTAGAAAAATTGCATTACAATAATGCATATAAGAATAAATGGAACAACATTTGTCCTTTATTATGATAAGGGGCTTTCTTGTCAAAACAAGAAACTATGATAATGTTCCTACTCATAGCAGTGACATAATCACTTTTGTCTAGTTCATGAATAATTTCATAAAGGTGGAAATGATTCCCTACGGCTAATTTAGCAACCCCTTGCTTCATTGCCCCACGTGTAGGTGTATTTCTTCCTTATCTAATTGTTTTCATCTCTTGAGATCCTCCACATTTCTATAAATGTGAGATCCTCATCTAGTATCATATACTCATGATGATGAGATAGACACATTGATTTCTATAACAAAAATACCCAAATCGGAATTCATAATTCCTTTAATCTTACTTCCAGGTACTTTGGGTAGTCTCTCTTCCTCTACACCACCTATGGGACTTCAAGGCAACTTGGTTTTAGCAACAAGCTTGCTTTATACCCATGGGTTCGGCGCAAAAAATTATCCTTACCCATGCTGTAAACCATTAACAGCTTTGCCCATGCCCATTATGAGTGTTTTTGTTTAGTGATTTTCAAAATTATTGAGTAAATATCCTTTCAACAAAACTATAATTGCATTCAATGCAATTCTTGGTCCACTTGGGTGAATAACTTTTATTCTTTATCTATCTCATAGATAACACCCAAAATCTAAGCTTTCAATCCTATTGAGATAACTTACTTGTGTTTTACCTCTTGTTTTGGCAGTCATACACTACTAACTAGTGTCGTCGCATCATATCTTCATGAATCAAGTCGCCCTGCTTTGGCACGCACGAGCTTGATTAATCTTGATCATGACGAGTGCTAAGAAATAGAACGCAACGTGGAGCAACACTTAAAACCTTTCATGTCTAGCTCGTTCTTTGAAAGAGCTTCATTCAATGTATGATCATATCATACGCCTCCATGTTCTCATCTTGCTTCCAAAGGTCAGAGTTTATGGCAGCTAACATGAGGCAAGTCTCATCCAAAGAACCATTCTTTGATGTTTCTTCCAATAGGTTTTAAGTGTGTTTTGGTAGTTGGTGGGAAGAGAACTTTATGTTTCTACGATGTAGAACAATTTCTCTTTTATTTTTAGAACAATTCTCAATTTTATGCCAGTCTAGAAAATAGATAAAGTCGGGATTTTTTTATTTAATGCCATGGGTATTCTACATAATAGGATTCTGCAAAGTTTGTGACGTTTAACTATATTTAACAAGTATTTAAATTGTTAAACATAGCTCCCACTATTTTACTACGGACTAATAACCCTCAAGATATTAATGCGGAAAATATCCTTATATTTTCTAGTGGGCTAAGATCCATATTTCATCTCCTTTTGAGCTTGCTAAAGCAAGCCACCCAAAATTTGACTACTTTAGGTAGGAACGATTCCAATTGCATCCAATGCAACTCTTGGTTCAATTGGGCAAATAACTCCTTATTTATCCATCTTTATGGATAATCCCAATTGGTTGTCTCCAGGTTTTAATCCTATTAAACACCTAGTTGCCCCCAACCTCTTACTTAAACAATTGCACACGAGGTGTGCCATCGCACCACATCATTATTAACCAAGTCGCCATGCTTTGGCACGCACGATCTTGGGAAATCATGATGATGATGAGTGTTTAAATAAAGAGAAGACAAAACGCAATATTTTAATTCAGAGGGATTTTAAAATTCAGTTTTAATTGTTTAGTTGATCCATATCAACTTGATCTAACTATTTGAGTTTGGGCACAACTCCTAATAATAGATCCGGGTTGTCTAATTATCTTATTATCCTACTCGCATGCATCAATCATACACCAATCACACAATAATAAGACAAGAAAATAAACAACTACAAAGTAAAATAAAACGTGATGTGGATGTGGCCTTCTCTAGACTAATATAATTCCAAGCCAATGGAATTATCTATGAACCCTAAAAGCAAACACATCTACATGCGTCTTTATCTTTTGGTCCATCCTTCATAGTCATGTGGAATGCTCCATGCTCCATCTTTTGTGGCTATTTTGGCTTTGGGCTTCTTTTCTTCAATCTTGGCTAACAATCTATTCTATCTAGCACTAGCTAATCAACTATAATAAATAAAATAAATCTCACAAGTTGAGAAAAAAAATGGCTCGCAGGCCATAAAACCCCAATTAATTATTACATTAATTGATCAGCTCGCAGGCCGTAAACCAAACCACAAAATTAAACAAATACACCAAACCACATCCTAAGTCCATATCAAACCACCATGCGATTTGCACATAAACAGTTAAAATCCAATTTTAACGCGCTTGGTTAATTTTAATTGATTTTAGGAATTTTCTAGGGTTTAAACGGTCCAAGGTGCCCAACAATTTAATTGCCCGAACCCCAAAGAATACAGCCTAGGCCTTGGGCCGGCCGGACCTAGCCCACACAGCTAGGCCCTGTGCTAGGACTGCCCCCGGCCACTAGGCCGCACCTTACTTGGGTGGCAAGAAAGGAGGGGCGGTCCTCATAGGGGGCCGAACCTCTTAGGGAGTTGTTTCCAAAACAACTCCCTTGCTTGTTGCCCAAGTTTGGTTGTCTCCTTGTTTGAAAAGAACTCCTTCTTTCAATAGGATGCCCAAACCCCAGATCTAAGATCCTAAAATTTCTCAAACTCACTAATTCTTGCATCCAATGCAAAACTTAGGTCTTGTTTGATTATTGACAAATTGCATCACATGCTTGATTTGTCTTGTTTTACGCTATAAACAATAAATTTAAGGTGTAAAACTATCTAAACGTAACACATAAACCACGTTTATGCTCTACGACATGTGGCTCATATACCACTGTAGGGTTTTGATCATGGATACGCAGCGGAAAAATATAATTTATCCATTCAATACCCTCCAAGGATCAGAGGAAGAGAATCATAACGATGGTAAGGGAGTTATGTTATATACCTTGGAGGTCTCCTGTGATGACTTCTAACGCGAATATTGTCACGTCTCTACGGTTGATCCACTCCTAGGATCAAGCTCTAGATTCCTCCACGTCGTGTGCTAGCAACCAATGGAAGAAGGAAGAAGAAGAATCATTCAAAGGAGACCAAAAGAGGGCTTCGGCCGCCTCTCTTTTGGCCGACGGGGTGAGGGGTGGACAGCACCTAGGGCTTTGGCCTGCTCTCTCTCTTTGCTTTCTCTCCTACTCAAGTAATTTTATGAGAATTAGTTGTAGGAAGGAAGCTAGGAGCATCCTTTATATAGTCCAACAACTCCTTGTTAACTACCTAAAGGCCCTCTCCTAATCCTACTCAAGTTCGGATTAGTCCCTTTTGCAAAATAGTCCTTATCATGTCAATACATGGATTAGTTCTATTTGCAAACTAGTCCTAATCATGTCTCTACATGAATTAGTCCACTTTGGAAAATCCTAATCATGTCCATACATGGATTAGTCCACCTTGAAAATTAGTCATACTAAGTTTGCAAGTGGTTGCGTTTTGATCCTTCTAATTAATTAATCATATTTATTAATTCCCAAGTCTAGTTTGATCCATATGGAGTGTGACCCCATAGGTTCCTACTTAGATGGTAGTAACAGTTTACTAACATGGTGCGGTATCTAGCAACACATCCATGCCACCCAACTAATAGGAATAGTCATCACTTTGACAACCCTTGTGCAAGTAATTGCCTCATCCCTTTGTCTCCATATCCCGATTGGACACGAGATATACAAGTCACACTCGTATATGCAATCCATAGTTTCTCGATCCTGGGAATAGCCTTATTCGTGCAAATAACATCAATATCCTATATTGATTTATTTGAGTCTAGCCAGACATTCTATAAGCACTGTCCCTCGAGTGGCCTAGGATATTTAATCCCGTTATGTGGGAGGGACAAATTCTATCTACGTCTAATACGATTTCTAAGCTTGCTTCTAATTGTATCCGGTACACTCCTTTATAGCTACCCAGTTACGGTGTACCGTTTGACGCTACCAAAATCACAATATTCCACAACTAGATGATCTAGTGACTTCAAGTCTAAGGATGACAATACCATTGCACCACGAGAAGCGCTTGTGACTCAACATAACATGTATGTAGCCTTCTCGGAGATGGGTCAATCCAGTATGCCATTACTCCTAATGCATACCCATGTGTTGGATCTTGATATCTCCATATCAATTCAACCCCATACTAGTCTATAGATGATTGTCCTATTAATCATTATAATCGACTAGGGATATTTAAGAACATAACACTTATATTCGAAGGACTTCATTCATGTTATCATATCATCCATACCGATAACATAATGAATCGTAAATCAACAAATGTCACAACATATTGATTGCCTCTAGGGCACAATTCCAACATTAAGTTGCAGTACAGCTCCTGCAGTATCACCTCATCCTATTTTGATTCCAAACAAAAATTCACAGTTCTTCTCTTGGTTTGGAGAAACGACATGTGGTAAATGCATCAATTAGACGAATGTAAGAAAAAATGTCTAAACAGTTATTCTGGGTCGGTTATGTGGAATGCTGTAGTCTTTTGGCTGGGTTGTGTCGCGCGCTGTATCTGGATTTCAAACAATATTGTGTTTTGTTATGGGTTTTGTCGCAAGTATGTTGTGTATTAGTGGAACAACTTGGGATTGAAAGTTTGTTGGCTTTGCAAGTTTTTTTAATTGTGTTAGGTGTGGGTGATCAAAAAAAATATCACCAAAATGTTCATCTGTGTATGAACCTCCATTATTGTTGTGTTGTTGGTTATGAAAACAGGATCTAGAGGTTATTTCTAAAGGCATAAAATGGCTTGAGATAGGCGACTACATAAGTATTCGGCTATGAAGAAGACGAAATAATCACACAATGAGCATGCTAGTCAACAAAGTTAGATCCCGACGAGCAACTTAGCCGTATTAATAAAGTTACAACAAGAAACAATGCTACGATAAGACAAAAAGACGACTACAAAATAGTCGGCTTGTATTGAAAAACGACAAGTAAACTCGTCGACATATGTTCAACAACAAAGGAGAGTGGTCAAAATTTTCATTTGGAAAAATTTATAGCCACGGAATAAGACAATCGGCAGGTCGTCGGCAAAGAATGACGATGAGCAGAAATAGCCAGCATACTCGTCGGCTATACTGTTCTAACGACCACGGATTGTTTCCATCGGCCAGTCAACCTACCGGCATAGCTATTCCGACCGCACGACTGGGAGCATTCTTCGTCCTAATTTAATTATAACGATGATTTTTTGGATGCAATGACAAGCATGCTCGTCGTAACGTCCCTTTTTTTGTAGTGGGAACTCATTCTTCCTTGAGGACAAAAAAATAAAGGAGTTGCACAACATAGCGGTCGGAGGACATTAGGCATCCGACACACCTACAAAGGGTATTTTACTGGACAAACCTCAAGAAACAAGTCAAATTTGGGTTAAGAGTTGTGACATTTTCCAGAGAATGAAATCAGAACATGTCCTCAAACTGTGGATCAGCTTCCTCAGATTTCTCACACCTACGCCTTTTTTATACAATTTCATTCGTCTCGCTCATCACTGATCTCTCTCCATGTTTAATTCATATCATTTCCATTTCTCAAATTTTCAATGTTTTTAATTTTTTATGAATTTTCACTTTTTTATTTTTTTTATTATTCATGTGTTCCTAAAATCTACATGCATGGTCAAATTGAATGAAAACACCATACTCAATAGGATGGTAAGTGGACTCAATGAAGTAAAAGTTCTGACTCGATAAACAAACTAAAATACGCATAATACGAAAATATAATATGAAAACAAACGAAATTGAACTACAAAACTAGCTCACAATTTGACAAAACACACTACATGTAACTGACTATGTAGACACGTACTTTGGCAGCTCGTGCGGGTTGGCTGCTGCTGGGGCTGCGAAATTTCAATAGTTTGGAAACTATGGTCTTTCTAATGGCCTCATAAAAAATTCAAAAAAAAAAAAAAAAAAAACTCATTCTTCCTCATGTGGATCAAACTTGTTCGAAGCTCCAGAACACTATAACCCTCTTCAAATCATCAGAGAATTCGAATTTGTCCGAATCACGATTTAGAGTGGGATTTTGATCCTCTTGGAAGTGCCATCAAACTTTTTTCTTGAATTTTTGCTATCAGAGAAGTATGGGGTAGAAAATCGTAGATTCATTCTCTTCAGCTGAGAATTGAAACTTGGTGAAGAGGAGAGTATTGACGGGGACGACAAGGAGCCAAAGGAGATAAGAAATTTTCATCAATTTTTTTAGAGAGTTGGTCGACCGTTTCAGTATTTCTTGACCGTCTTTGCTAAAACCGACACGCATAAGAACGGAACTCCTGGTGCCTAAGGTCCATTTCTTCTCTCTCTCTCTCTTTCTTTCTCTCTCTCTCTCTCTCTCTCTTAACTTTTCGTTTAGGCACTTATGGTGTTTGTCATTTTCTATTGCATAATAGCTCGTTTAATATTGTGTGGGGCTGCTGTGTATGTGATTACATGAACTTAATATCTTTTACTTTTCCCTAAACACATTATGTGCACGTGCATGTGGTTTGGTTCATCTCTAAAATTTATGAAATACTTTCTTATTGTATGTATCCCGGAAGGGATATTCGAGTGTCTGATCCCTGTCTAGTTCAAAAATCAGAGGTGCATGTCCAGCCTGCTTCACAGGCTTGAAACAGCTTGTCAGTTTCAAGGCCTTGAAATTGGTCTTAAAAGTTTGAAACATGCACTACATATTCTTGCATGAACTTATGGGGAGCTTTTGATCCTATTCTAACTCCTAATATCTTATGATTTATTATATGCTACTTGATGATGAAAGAATGTTCGACAAAAATCCCAAGTATATGATATCGTCTCAAGTAATAAAATCCGGTAAGTCCGGAGTCGAATCCACAAGGAGAGGATGTTTAGATAATGACTTACTATCACTAGAGTAAACGACTAACTAAGAAAGTAGCAAATTCTCAATGGCTTTAAAGCTTGCCAAGCTATTCAAATCCACCAAAATCAATTGATGGAGCAAGTTTGAGGTTTGAGTTTAAGAACAAACTAAACGACTACTAGAGCTACGATTCAAGAAACTAAGTGAAATGACAAGTAGAGAGGGGCTAGGGATCATCGGTTTCTCTAGTGACCAATCCTCCTATAAGATTCAACCCCGGTTCTCAAATTGCATGTGTCAATCCACAAGACAAGTATCTCAAGAAGTGATTGCTCATGCAATCCAACTCGCGACAAGAGAAGTGTGTAAATCCAACACGCTAATCAAGCACTAAAGAGGCTATTGAAATGAGATTCTCCAAATTTCAAGTGTTTCAAGCATCAACCATATGTAAACACACATAGGTGTTTCCACATGAAAGATCAAGCAACAAATGAGATTTGTAAATTCTCACTCAAATCACCTAACTAGAACTCGATTTCTCAAATTTAGGATTGATGAGTTCATCTCACTCAAATGCAACTTCAAATCAAACACGTCAAAAGTATTCGCACATCTACCTATTCAATGCATCAAAAACTTCAACAAGAGAAATCTAAATATTGCACTGAGCATTCAAGTGAACCCAATTCAACCCATTCATCCTTGAATTTCAACTTGAAAAAATAGGAAGATTTAGACACTAGATAGTCCCAAATCACCCAAGCAAGTGAATTAGCTAGACATTGTAGATTCAAGGGAAGTAGAGAAATGAACTTTCAATACTCAATACTTGAATTCAACCACTTGTTTTCACCAATTCAACCTCAATACATCAACTACTACTTGATTCAAACTAAGAAAACTAAGAGCAAAACAACCCAAAATTGATTCAAACTATACTATATGAAAATAACTAACAACTAGGTAAAGTTATAGCTGCTGCTAGCTACTACTGCCACAGAACACAGCCACAAAATCACTAGCAGTAACCCAAAACAGAGCAAGAGTAGCTCAAGAACAGAGCACTGCAACACAGTGCTTTACAGACCCAGAAATCGTCCTGAATCTGTCCTCCTCTCTCCCTCTCTTCTTCTTTCTCTGTTCTTCCCCCTTAGGAGGGTCAAGAACACCCAGAAACTCAGAGAAATCGGAGAGAGAGAGAGGAGAAAGAAGAACCCAAGAACAGAGCGTTGTGAGCCGACGGGTCTGATAAGAGAGCGTCCAATTTCTTCAACCTCATGTTATATAGATGCTAGGGATTTGTTTCGTAGCCCCCAAGGAATCATCTCCACCCTCCAATTGATCTAAATTTATCTCAATCGTCGATTTGAACTTCTTCCCCAAGAACCCTAGCTTTTGAGGCTTTCTTTGTTACTTCCTTTTGGGCCGAATTGAAAGGTGCAATGGAGAGGTCTTGGGCTGGGGATCGTTTTGGTATCAAATTGGCTTGATTTGGGTGCGATTTGAGGCCGGGCTGAGTAGTTGAAGACCTTCGAAGATGCTTCCATGGAGTTCTCTAGTCTTCTGCGTGTTTAGCGTCGGGGAGAGAGAGAGAAGTGCGTGAACTGTTAAATGTTTTTGCCGAAATTTCACTCGGCTCCCCCTATAATTGCTAATACCTTTTAAAATACCCCCTTCCTCCTCTTTAAACGTTTGAGAAAATGCAACAACACCCCAAATCCGTTTAGAATCCTTCAAATAAGCCATTAATAGGTTTAGAAAACTGCATTAAGCTCCCCAAATCCGTTAAATGGTTTTCAACCAAACCCTTGGATGCAACTTTCGCCTTGCAAATTAGTCTCTTGACTTCTTGAACTTCACTTTTTGGCCTCTATCCTCCCTTGTCTTTTCAAATAGGTTTTCAAATCTTCACTTTAGCTTGCACTTTAGCCATAAAAATTTCAAATATTCTTCAAATTAAGTCCACCAAGTCCTTTCTTCATGTCTCTTGGCCCCTCCAAAGCGTCTCAATTCATCATTCAAGCTCTCCCCTAGCTAGCTTCTTCTTTAAAGCATGTATTTTGCTACAAAACAAGATAAAAACAACCAAAGCTACGAAAACAAGTATAAGTCTAGAAAGAGAGATAAAATAGATAGATTACACATATTAACAAGTTATGAAGAGTTCATTAACATACTAAAACATGCAATTTTATGTCGTTAACACACCCCCCAACTAGCCTTTTTCTCGTCCTCGAGCAAACAGAGCGATATAAGTAGTAAACTAGTGAAGAACTAATCATGAGAGACACACACTCAACTAGACAAGGCTTGACTCAACTCTAAACTAGACTCAGATATTTACACACACACACACACACACATTATCTATCCTATGTGAGAACTCAAAGAAATAAAATACTAAGAGTTACTAGCTAATTTTATTTTTTTGGTGGGGGAAAAAGAAGAATGCATAAATGTCTCCTCAAATAAATTCTCAAAGTCCAAGAAGATTGAGAAAGAAGCCTATGGACGTCTAAGCATATACTCATACAAATTTGGGCGGTGTTTGGTAGAAGGTGACTCATGCGATCCACAAAACTTGTTAAATTAAGTCCAATTTGCGAGAAAGTATGCCTTCAAAAATAAGGATCACATGAAACTAGACATTCTCATACTTATTCAAAAGCACCCATGTAGGATGGACTTCCAAAGCTTTGAACAAAACAAATTTTAAGAAGGGGAGACGTGGTTGTGGGCTTGTATGATCCTTTTGTGGATTTTTGGTA
Organism: Linanthus parryae; assembly: GCA_023055425.1. Taxonomy (NCBI): domain Eukaryota; kingdom Viridiplantae; phylum Streptophyta; class Magnoliopsida; order Ericales; family Polemoniaceae; genus Linanthus; species Linanthus parryae. The sequence continues at coordinate 102,592,024 of JALGPY010000002.1, forward strand.
GATGGTGCGATTTATCATGATTTCTTTTTCTTTTTCTTTTCTTTATTTTTTTTTAACCTCAAATCCAAGGCTCTCCAAGACCCACAACAAAATAGAGAAATATACAAGCGAGTGGATTTTTTAAGCTAAACCAAGGGAGCTATCTAATTGGTGACGTAACATTATCCCCGGACACCCCTCTATTTCTTAGACATCGCATGGGGTGTCATTGGTAACCACCACTCCAATGGGCTACAAGTTTCCACCGCAAAAACGATTAGAACTAAATCCTTATTGTAGAGTTCAAATAGCTTTAGAAGTGCACCCTTTATCAAAATTAGAAGACGTCAAAGTTTATGTGATCAACTTAGCATGAAGGACTTAAACATGAAACGTAAATTTAGTGTGTCACACAATGAGAACGCATGATGTCGCGGAATGTGGGATATTGGTGTAGATGTGTTGAGTATAAGAAAAGAATTCCTTTCTAAGATAAAAATAAAAAGAACATGGACTAAGGAATTTCATTATTTGAAAACATCTAGCTTCCTAAAATTCCCCCTTTTCACTTTTTCTCATTTTTTTCTCATTTTTTTATTTTTCTATTTTTTTTTTTTTTTTGAAATAAGTGACTCAACGATAACTTCCTAATACTCAATAAAGATATCAAATAAGAAAATAAAATCTAGACTCACGATGAAAGGTCAAAATAAATAAAACTATCAAAGAAAGAAGAAAAAAATCAATGGTTTGACACGGGGAAAGAGTGATGCTTCTCATGAAAGGTTCACACGCATTTTCTCAAAATATTCAATTTTCTTTTTTTAATTTTTATGATTTTTTCAAATTTTTCATTTTTTTTTTTTTTTTTGTATTTTTCATGTAAATCACTAATGAAGAAAAAGCATGCTAGTAACCATTTAAGCAAGAAATAAAATCTACTCCCCGCCCCCCCCCCCCCCCCCCCCCCCCCCCCCCCCCCGCCAACTAAAATGTCACATTGTCCTCAATGTGTGAGAACAATGGAAGAGCATACAAATTCATAAGAGATAAGGGATAGATACGCCTACAAAATCAACCTACAAGCACAAGTCCTCCTCCAAGATCAACCTACAAAATGTTCATAGAAAAGAAAAAAAAATGCAAGAAATAGAGATAAACTAATTTATTTATTTACAACTAGGGAGGTGGAAAAAAGAAATGATGCTATCCCACCCCCAATCTTGGAAATTTCTTTCCATGCCATGCCCCTACTTCATTCTTAGAAAAGTAATTCTCCTTTAAAAAGTTTGATTCATCAATTAGAATAGATAGGCGAAGTAGGGGCAAGACACAAAAGATGAATAAGAGATGCAAACAAAATCTAACGATTAATCTAGAGCAAGTGCTTATGTCATGCATCATCTTAAGAAAAGGGTTTGAAATCCTCAAATGAATTGAATCATAGAATGGGTCTTCACAAGTTGCCAAATTTTTACTTGAAATCAAAACTTGAGAGATGGCGGCAACTTGTGAATCCTCAATCTCATCACTTTTAAATAAGTCATATGGATTTGGAGATGGGGCTTCACAAGTGGGAGTTAAAATATTTTGAGAACTTGAAGCCTCATCCAAAATCTTAGGCACATCTTCCATAATGATAGAATCCAAGGGAGCATTCAAGCAAAATTCAATTTCGTCACAAATACGATCATAGCTCCCCGGATCTTCATTAGACATATCAATACTAACCAGAGTACCTCCCAAATTCAATTTCGTCACAATCAAGATCATAGGAACTCCGGTAAGTACTAGGCTCTTCTAGAGCACAAGACAGTTCTACATTCCCTTCACTAGTGGTAGCATCAAATTTGACCTCTAACTCATTACATGAGTGATTTTCATTTTGCGACACCTCCTCACAAGTGTCACTATGTGAGTCATCCAAAATGGCTTCACTCATGTCATGGGTTGAAGAGTCGTCATCAAAAATAGCAATCTCACTACCAATATCACTATCACATGCTTCTTTAAAATGTGCAAATGAGAAATGAATACAATCATCTATCCTAGTGGCAACAACTCCGTCATCAAACACATCATCCAAAATTTGATCTTGAGCAAGCTCGTGATGTGTGTGAATAGGAACTTGAGACTCATATGATGGCGAGTCTTGTGAAAAGTGAGTACTATATGCAAGAGACTCATCATCTTGAGATTGTGAAATTAGAGATTCAACTTTGTCAACCAAGTGAGAAAAGTTCACTTCGTGATTCTCTTAGTTCTCTTAGTGAATCTACTAGTTCTTTTGTGCCTTGGAGATATTTTTGAAATGTCTCCTCTAGAGAATCACTTATAGGCGTATTTAGCTCATCATTCACAAGTGATTCCCTCTCAAAATGATTAACTTCTCTTGATTCACACATCATATCATTATATTGATAAGTGCAAGAATCATGAGAGTTCAAAAACATGTAAGTGTTTGAGGGAGGTGATTGTGCACAAGAAGCATGAGATTTGTAATCTAGTGTCCTACTATCATGCCAAGTATAATCATTCTTAGGAAAATAATCACCATTTTTAATAGCACGTTCACGTATGGAACGCATTGATTCCTTAGAATTATTTTCATGTCTTGTAAATTCATAGTAGTAAGGAACATTAGGCCTCTCACCAAGTCCAAAATGTTCATGAGACATTTGTTTCAAGCAAGTAGATGAGAGGTACTTGATTAATTTCACAAGGTCTCTTGAATCTCACAAGCTTAAGTAACCACAAGCAAATAGAAAAAATGTCAAGAAAAATACTAAAAAAAAATAAGCAAATCAATCTAAAACCTAGCCTCTACCCGGCAACGGCACCAAAAACTTGTTCGACAAAAATCCCAAGTATAGGATATTGTCTCAAGTAACAAAATCCGGTAAGTCCGGAGTCGAATCCACAAGGAGAGGTGGTTTAGATAATGACTTACTATCACTAGCGTAAACGACTAACTAAGCAAGTAGCAAAGTCTCAATGGCTTTAAAGCTTGACAAGCTATTCAAATCCACCAAAATCAATTGATGGAGCAAGTTTGAGGTTTGAGTTTAAGAACAAAGTAAACGACTACTAGAGCTACGTTTCAAGAAAATATGTGAAATGACAAGTAGAGAGGGGCTAGGGATCATCGGTTTCTCTAGTGACCAATCCTCCTATTAGATTCAACCCCGGTTCTCAAATTGCATGTGTCGATCCACAAGACAAGTATCTCAAGAAGTGATTGCTCATGCAATCCAACTCGAGACAAGAGAAGCGTGTAAATCCAACACGCTAATCAAGCACTAAAGAGGCTATTCAAATGAGATTCTCCAAATTTCAATTGTTTCAAGCATCAACCATATGTAAACACACATAGGTGTTTCCACATGAAAGATCAAGCAACAAATGAGATTTGTAAATTCTCACTCAAATCACCTAACTAGAACTCGATTTTTCAAAGTTAGGATTGATGAATTCATCTCACTCAAATGCAACTTCAAATCAAACATGTCAAAAGTATTCGCGCATCTACCTATTCAATGCATCAAATACTTCAACAAGAGAAATCTAAATATTGCACTGAGCATTCAAGTGATCCCAATTTAACCCATTCATCCTTGAAGTTCAAATTGAAACAATAGGAAGATTTAGACACTAGATAGTCCCAAATAACCCAAGCAAGTGAATTAGCTAGACATTGTAGATTCAAGTGAAGTAGAGAAATGAACTTTCAATACTCAATACTTCAATTCAACCACTTGTTTTCACCAATTCAACCTCAATACATCAACTACTACTTGATTCAAACTAAGAAAACTAAGAGCAAAACAACCCAAATTGATTCAAAATACACTATATGAAAATAACTAACAACTAGAGCAAGTTATAGCTGCTGCCACAGAACACAGCCACAAAATCACTAGCAGTAACCCAAAACAGAGCAAGAGTAGCTCAAGAACAGAGCACTGCAACACAGTGCCTTACAGACCCAGAAATCGTCCTGAATCTGTCCTCCTCTCTCCCTCTCTTCCTCTTTCTCTGTTCTTCACCCTTAGGAGGGTCAAGAACACCAAGAAACTCAGAGAAATCAGAGAGAGAGAGAGAGGAGAAATAAGAACCCAAGAACATAGCAATGTGAGCTGACGGGTCTGAGAAGAGAGCGTCCAATTTCTTCAACCTCATGTTATATAGATGCTAGGGATTTGTTTCGTAGCCCCTAAGGAATCATCTCCACCCTCCAATTGATCTAACTGTCTCTCAATCGTCGATTTGAACTTCTTCCCCAATAACCCTAGCTTCGGGGGCTTTCTTTGTTACTTCCTTTTGGGCCGAATTGAAAGGTGCAATGGAGAGGTCTTGGGCTGGGGATCGTTTTGGTATCAACTTGGCTTGATTTGGGTGCAGTTTGAGGCCGGGCTGAGTAGTTGAAGACCTTCGAAGATGCTTCCATGGAGTTCACTAGTCTTCTGCGTGTTTAGCGTCGGGGAGAGAGAGAGAAGTGCGTGAGCTGTTAAATTTTTTTGCCGAAATTTCACTCGGCTCCCCCTATAGTTGCTGATACTTTTTAAAATACCCCATGCCTTCTCTATAAACGTTTGAGAAAATGCAACAACACCCCAACTCCGTTAAGAATCCTTCGAATAAGCCATTAAAACGTTTAGAAAACTGCAATAAGCTCCCCATATCCGTTAAATGGTTTTCAACCAAACCCTTGGATGCAACTTTGGCCTTGCAAATTAGTCTCTTGACTTCTTGAACATCACTTTTTGGCCTCTATCCTCCCTTGTCTTTTCAAATAGGTCTTCAAATCTTCACTTTAGCTTGTACTTTAGCCATAATAACTTCAAATATTCTTCAAATTAAGTCCACCAAGCCCTTTCTTCATGTCTCTTGGCCCCTCCAAAGCGTCTCAATTCATCATTCAAGCTCTCCCCTAGCTAGCTTCTTCTTTAAAGCATTGCCTACAAAACAAGATAAAAACAACCAAAACTACGAAAACAAGCATAAGACTAGAAAGAGAGATAAAATAGATAGATTACACATATTAGCAAGGTATGAAGAGTTCATTAACATACTAAAACATGCAATTTTTTTTCGTTAACAAAGGCAAATCATTCTTCTATTATAAATTGTGATTAATCTATGTGTTTGACTCAGTTTATGCAGGGATATGTAGTTTCCTATTTTGCAGGATTGTTTTCTAATCTATTTGAATTCGGGATGGAAATGAATATGTCATAGTTATTATGCACATTGGTCTGCTGTAAAGCTTCCCAAACTTCAAAAAAAAAAGATTAAGTCAGTATCTTTGAAGATAGCGAGCAGCTAGCCGTTGGGAGAGATGTTAGAAGATTCCAAGACTTGCAGCTGGATTTTAGGAAAGTTTGTTAATGAAGATCCTGCATATCTTCAATTCAAACAAGCTGCATAAAAAGGATTTTGAAAGAAAGATTTCGAAGACACAACAGAGCAGAACATACAGATACATTCAAACTCCACAGAGGATTGACAACAAACCAAGAAGAAGATCTACATCACTCAATCCAATCATCTAAAGAACACTGCATTTTAACTGAAGACTTAGCTCTCAGTGTTCTCCTCTTCTGATCATCATTTGTATATATTTCATATAATACTTCAAGTTCTTATTCTCGTGAATTGTTCAAGGTGAAAAATAGAGAAATCTTAGTTAATCAGTTAGATAGAGGAGGTATTAGATAGGTTAGTGAGAACCACAAGCTGTAACAAAGTAAGGCATATCTCTGTGCTTGAGATCTAGGGCTTAGCTTTTGATAAATAAGAATTGAGTTGAAAATCCTGCAGGGATCAAGTCCCTGACGTAGAGACGTAGGTCCAAGTGGACTGAACTCTATAAATCACTGTGTCTCTTGCATTTACTTTGTTTCATTTTACTTAACTTATATACTGCTCAAAAAAGGTTTTAGTTCAAGGGCTTGAAACCCATTTCCAGCCCTTGAAAATCTTTCAGCTTCCTCTTTTCTATCTGTTTTGGTTCCAAGGACTTGAACTCATTTTAAGGCCTTGAAATACTTGCTGCACTTCACAAAATTTTTTGAAACCACTCTTTTAGCATAAGTTGCAAAAGTTTCCATACTCCATTCAACCCCTACCCCCTTCTAGAGTATTTATCATGTAGTTATGCCTACTGTACAGACATTCGATTAGTATAAGAGCTTGTATCACTGCATAGATCTAACAATCTTGTGATTATGAGTACTGTAGGAGATGGTGGTTTCTCGCAAGGAAGAGCTGCTAATAGACCTCCCTTGTTCTGTGGTGACAACTTTGTGCAATGGAAAGCTCTAATGAAACTGTTCATCATTGATCAAGATATGGAGCTTGGGACTATCATTCAAAAGGGTCCTCATTATTCTATATTGAGAAAGATGGGATCAGAACTCCCAAAATTGAGAATTAACTTTCTTCTTCTGAATTAAAGCAATTTTCTAAAAATTACAGAGCTATGAATCTCCTATATTTTGCTTTGAGTGCAGATGAATTTAACAAGATTTTAGGATGCAAGACTGTCAAGGAGATATGGGATAAGCTTGTACTGACCTTTGAAGGAACTAGCCAAGTCAAGCAAACCAAGATAAACATATTCCCTAGGCAATATGAGTTGTTCAAGATGAATGGAGATGAATCAATCAGATTCATGTTCAAAAGATTCACTGATATTGTCAACAACATTGATTCATTGGGAAAACAAATTTCCAATGAAGAAAAGGTTAGAAAGATTCTGAGAAGTCTTCCTAAATCAAAATGGTAGCCGAATACTACTATCATTGAAGAGGCTCAAGATATATCATCTCTTCAACTTGATGACTTGCAAGGAAAGTTGCTTACACATGGGATCTCTATGAATGAAGCTGATGGAGATTTACCAGACAACGTCAAGAACATAGCTCTCAAGTCCAAGGAGAATGAATCATCTCAAAGCCTTGAACCCTAAGAAGATGATGATGAAGATCCTATTTTCCTCATTTTCAAAGCCTTGACCAGCATTTTAAAGATGAAAAATAACTTTGTAAACAAAGACTTCAGCAAGGACAAATACAAATCCTCCAGTAGCAGAGACTACAAAGGTAAAGCTATCTCTCATGGTAATAAAGTTAAAGTAATTAATTGATTTGAGTGTAGTGATGCAGGACGCCTAATTAGAGACTGTCCACACAAGAAAAGCAAACATTTTTAGAAGAAAGACCGTGACAAAAGAAAGAAAGCTATGGTAGCTTCCTGGAGTGATTCTGATTCCTCTAGTGATTATGAATCTGAGGAAGAACAAGCAAACTCTACCTGATCGCCAAGCATGATGAAAGTTCTAAAAATAACATTAAGGTCATGTCAAACTGTTTGATTTCTAAACCAACAGATGTCCTCACTCATTTTCTTAGAACAATGCTTTTAATTGAGGAGGACTATCTGAAAGAGATTAGAAATTTGAATGAAAAGGTTCATGAGCAAGAAAAAGAGATCTTGGAACTTTTTTGTAGAAATCAAAGCCTTGAAATTTCTTAGAAGAATTCTGAAAGAGATTTCAAAGCCTTGGAAACCAGTTTCAAGGCCTTTAAAACTCAAGTCAAGGAAGTAGTCACTGAGAACTCTCTTTTGAGTGAAAGAATTGTTGCTCTAAGACACCATTGTGATGAATTGGAGGAACAAAGACTACTCTACATGATTGCTGGCTCAGAACAAAATCTAAATTTGATTCTTGGAGGAAGTTTTTAGTCTGTTCACAAAACACGTATTGGCTACAATCCAAACTTTCCCAGAAAGAACAACACCATATTTTGAAGGCTACTAACAAAACGTCTCCTAAGTGCCATCACTGCAACAAAGTTGGTCATATTAAAATTTACTTTTCCTTTTAGAAGAAGAGACCCTCAAATAATGAGAAACACTTTTCCCTTTAAACTTAAAGGACAAGTTAGACACATTTGGGTTCTAAAAGGGGTTGGACCACCTAACATGGTTGACCCTGAATATGAATCTAAATTCCACACTTGGTCTAATAGATGGGTAAGACAGTGAATGGTGTTTACAAGATTTCACCAAGAGTAAAGATCAAAGATAGTTCATGGATAGTGGATTCTCCAGACATATGAGTGGAAAGAGATCTTTATTCGCTGAACTGAAAGAGAAATTTGAAGGCTCAATCACACTTGGTGACAACGGGAAATGCAACATTTTGGGTATTGGTAAAGTTGGTTCAGACTCTGAAAATTCTATTTATGATGTCTATTTAGTGGATGGTTTGAAATTTAATCTGCTTAGTGTATCTCAACTTTGTGAGAATGGTAACAAGGTTATCTTTCACAAAGAGAAATGTGTAATACAAAATGAGAAATCTAGAATTTATATTGTCACTGCCCCACGGTCAAACAATGTCTATATTTTACACAATAACAAAGTTGCAGGTGAAAGCTTAATGTGTCTCAAGGCCTTCAAAGAGGATTGAGACATTTGGCACAGAAAGCTTGGACACATCAGCTTGCATACCCTGAACGAGTTAATCTCTAAAGATCTGTTAAGAGGATTGCCTTCTAACAAATTCAGAGATTATTAAGTATGCAGAGCCTGTGCTCAAGGTAAGCAGACAATGAGCTCATTCAAGCTAAATAAATTTGTAAGTACTACTAGACCCATTGAACTACTTCACCTGGATCTTTGAGGTCCTATGAGGACTCAAACTCCAAAGGGTAAGAAGTATATTTTAGATATTTTTTATGATTATTCTAGATTTACTTGGGTTATGTTTCTTAGAGATAAATCTGGAGCTCTAACTGAAGTTTCAAATCTTTGTAAGGAGCTTCAAACTTTTAAAACCCGCCAATTGCTTCAATCAGAATGAATCATGGTTGACAATTTGATCAACTTGAATTTGATTTATTTTTTGCTAAGCATGGTATCTCTCACAACTTTTCTGCTCCAAGAACTCCTAAACAGAATGGTGTTGTTGAAAGAAAGAACATGACTCTTGAAGACATGTCAAGGAAAAAGCTTCTAGAGAACAAGTTACCAAAGTCATTCTGGGCAGAATCTGTGAACAGAGTCAACTACATACTTAACAGGTGCTTGATTAGGCCAATCTTGAAGAGGATCCCCTATGAACTCTTCAAAGGAAGAAAGCCAAGTATTTCCTATTTCAAACCTTTGGTTGCACTTGTTTTGTTCAGAACAATTGTAAGAACAACCTTGGTAAGTTTGATGCAAGAAGTGATGAAGGAATCTTTTTTGTTTATTCTCTGACTAGCAAAGGTTATAGAGTTTACAATAGAAGAACCAAGCTTGTTGAAGAAAGTATTCATGTCATTTTTGATGAAAGCTATGATGGTGCTTTGAGTGAAAGTTTTTCAGACTTGAATTTGAACAACCATGAGTCAGAAGATGAAGCAGAAACTTCATATGGTGTCAAGGATAGCTTGCAGGAAAATAGGAAAAAATTTCAAGGCCTTGAAAATGAGCAACAGAAGAATCAAAGTGATCAAGCTACTTCCTCAAGATCTCAAAGGGTTGAGAAGTTACCTGGAGAACCTGAGCCATGGAATCCAAGAAAAAGATTCAAATATCTGTCATATCATCCAGTTGACAACAACATTATATCTGATCCATCCATTGATACACGGAAAAGATCACAATTGAAAATTTTGTGTGTTTTTAATGATATTGTTTCCCTTGTAGAACCCAAAAATGTGAAAGAAGCATTACAAGAAGCAGACTGGATCGTCGCAATGCAAAGTGAACTCAATGAATTTGAGGGAAATAAGGTGTGGAATCTAGTTTCTCCACTAAAAGATCATTCAGTTATTGGCACAAGGTGGGTGTTCAGAAACAAGTTAGATGAAAATGGCAAGGTAATCAGAAACAAATCCTGACTAGTAGCTCAAGGCTATAATCAGGAAGCAGGTATTGATTATGAGGATACTTTTTCTCCTGTTGCAAGGTTAGAGTGAATTGCAATGTTACATGCGTTTGCATCTTATTTGAACATTTAACTTTTTCAAATGGATGTCAAGTGTGTATTTCTAAATGGTTACTTGCAAGAAGAAGTTTATGTGGCTCAAAGTGATGAGTTTCCAAATAATTTTTATAAAATTGACAAGACTCTCTATGGTTTAAAACAATCTCCAAGGGCTTGGTATGAAAGACTTCAAATTTTTACTTGAAAATGGTTTCAAGAGAGGATTGGTTGATAAAACTCTTTTCATAAAGACTCATGAGAAAAAGATTTTAGTAGTTCAAATCTATGTTGATTATATTCTGTTTGGAGCTACTAATGATTATCTTTGCAAGGATATCTCAAATCCTATGAGCAGGGAATTTGAGATGAGTTTAATAGGATAATTGAACTTCTTCCTTGGACTGCATGTACAACAGGTGAAGAAAGGAATCTTTCTGCATTAAAACAAGTATACTAAAGAATTGATAAACTAGTACAATATGTCTCAGTACAAAGTTACAAAGACTCTTATGAGTTCTACTCTACCATTAGACAAGGATCAAGCTGGTAAGAGTGTAAATCAGAAAGAGTATAGAGGTATGATTGGATATTTTCTATATATCACTGCTAGTAGACAAGACATTATGTTTAGTGTCTGTATGTGTGCAAGATTTCAATCTGATCCCAAAGAGTCACATTTAACTACTGTCAAAAGAATATTCAGATATCTCAATGGTACAAAAGACTTAGGGCTTTGGTATCCAAAATAGTCTAACTTCTCTTTTTGTGGATATTCAGATGCTGACTTTGCAGGTTATAAAATTGACAGAAAGAGCACTTCTGGGTGTTTCCAATTCCTTGGATCATACCTAATCAGTTGGCATTCAAAGAAACAGAACTCTATGGAATTATCAATTGTTGAAGCTATAGCAGCTGGACCATGCTCTTCACTAGTGCTATGGATTACTCAGCAAATGAGGGATCTTGGATTTGACTTCAAATAAATACCTATCAAATGTGACAACACTAGTGCTATTTCAATCACAAAGAATCCAGTTCAGCATTCCAGAACCAAGCATATAGATGTTAGACACCATTTCAACAGAGATCATGCTGAGTAAGGTGATATTATTCTTGAATTTGTTTCTACTAACATTCAACTGGTAGATATATTCACTAAACCATTGCAATAAGAAATATTTACAGCCCTCATATTAGAGCTAGGTATACTTAATTAGGAAGCATTGGTTTATGGGGAGTATCATGTAAGTTTAAGGTAAAGATTTATGTGTTTCAAAGTTTTGAACTGATTTTTAAAGCCTTTAATATCATTTCAAAGCATTGATGTTAAATGTTTTAGCAATATAGCTTTTAAGGCCTTGAAATCCTTTCCAAAGCCTTGAAAATAAGTTTATATGCTTTATAGTCAAAAACTTGATCATTCAATATTGGGTGCTATCTCTATAGATAATTTCTCAATATTGTATTTACCTTTTTAACCTATTTTCTTTTAAATAAATATGATTTTATTTCCATTCCCACATCACACACACGGATTTGAATTCAAACTGTAAATATCTTAAAAAGATTTGGAAATTTTTGTGTTTCCTTATCTAACTCAAACTCTCTAATATTATCTTCTTCTATATCTCTCTCTTCTCTCTGTAACACTCCTGCCTATCTTTTCTTCACTCCCAAACCCTAATGTGCACAAGAAAAGAATCCCAAAGAATCAAGATGGCTGGAGATTCAAAAGTGGGTTCAGAAAGGAAGAGGAAGACTGCAGAAGATGTGATTCTAACTATCAGTGGTGATTCTAGTTCCAGAACTCCAACAGAAGAAAAGTTTCCTTCTCCTCCAAAGAAGAAGAGCAAGAAATATCTGACACCAACTTCTAGCAAGAAGTGGAAGGCAAATCAGTCCGCTCCTGAGAAAAATCCAGAGGAACAAGTGGCTAGTCCAAAGAAATTGAATAAGAAGAATCCTACAGTTGCTGACAAGGGAAAAGAAAAAGTTCTAGAAGGTGATCTAGAGAAAATAACTGCAGATCTATTCAGAAAAAATCCTCAGTCCCGTGGTAAGAAAATTTCTAGCAAGTAGTTTATCTTTCAAACTGCTAGAGGTCAAGGGTTAGTTGGTTTTGCTTCCAGACCAGTAGCCTATTGTAGCATGGTTAGTGTTAATATGTTGAAAACCATGAATCTGGAGTGTGTTAAGAGACTCAAGAAAAGCTCTCTTTGGAAAGTTTTGAACCCTCCTGAAGTTGCCTACCCTAGGCTTAATAGGATTTTCTATCTAAAATTTGCGCAAATCAAAACAACTGTTAATCTAGTGATTCAATCAAAAGTTGATGGGATTACAATGGAGTTAGATCACTCAGGGTTTGCAAGTGTTATAGGCTGTCCCAAGAGGTATAACACTAATAACTCCCCCAACAAAGTTGAAGCTTTGAAACCGGCTAGGGAAGATTCTTTCTACCTAATGTCTCTACCTCCTCAAAAAAGTTAACACACTCTATGCTAACTTTTGAAGCGGAAGTTTTGTTCACAATCTTGATGAGGTGTGTAGTGCCTAGGGAGAATTCAAAAGAGCAGCTGACTGACAGAGTCTTATATTTCATTTATTTAATCATGTATGGGTATGAGATTGATCTTCCAACAATTTTGATGGAACACATGATCTACTCTCATACCAAATAAATAAAGAACCATCTACCTTATGCTAATCTGCTTTCTGCATATTTTCTTCACCTAGACCTTACCTCTGACAGAGAAGAAACTATTACTATTGGTTTTGGCATGCTTGATGAGACAGTATTTGAGAGCATTGGTGTTATGAAAACCAGTGATGGAGTATGGAAGCAATACTCTGCTCTGTCTGAGAAGGATCTGCAATCCAAGAAGTTTTCCAAACCCAAGGGCCTTGACCCCTCCTTCAAACCTACCCTCTCAACCTCAAGACCTTTCCTTGGTAATTCATAGACATGACATTTTTGAGAAGGATATGGATGAAAAGAAGGAAAATAAGCATGAGTTTAGCACTGAACTCAAAAGTATATGGTTGAAAGTATCTTCAAGAGCATCAATGTACTTCATGTTGAAGAAGAAGTGTCTCAGGATGCAGAAGGATCAAAGAGGGATGCGGAAGGTTCAACCAAATATATGTTCCTGTGAGAATACAACTCAGGATGAGGCTACAGGGGTGGTGGTCAAGGAAAACAAGCAGTTCAGGAACAGTGTCATGAGAACAAGAACAAGCTGATGCTGACAGTCCAGACTCTCAGATGCTGATAAAGGATTTCAAGAAAAAGAAGAAGAAACCTGTCATTCCAAAGATTGTAACTGAAGAACAGTTTTTTGAGGAAACTGGAGGTGCTAGTGGTCATGCAGATCAAGAAGAGCGACAAGATGATGAGGATTATGAAGAAGATAGTGGTGAAGAAGATTCTGACCCCAAGGAAGATGGAGACCCAACCCCCTAACTATTTCCTCTTATTTCTTTCTCTTTAAAGGCCTTGAATTCCTCATCAAAGTCTTGAAAATTTCTTCTTCTTTCTTTCTCTTTGAAGGCCTTGAATTCCTCATCAAAGTCTTGAAAATTTCTATCTTTTCAAAACTTTTTACTTAAGTTTTCCAAACTTTGATCCAACATTTTCTCATTCTTTTTTGATTAAATTCAAAAACGGTGAGAAATTTAGAAGTTTTATTTGTTTTCTGGCTTAGATATCTGGTTAGATCAATAGGTTTTACCAGCTAGACTTTGCTACTGTTTTTGTTGCTAATAAGTTGGATCACTTGGATATCTTGTGTTGAATTTTACAATCATGGATTCTGCTATGCTCTAATTAATGTTTTTTTTGAAGAGAGTCAATTCCTAAAAGGATTTTGGTTTTGTCTTTAATGAAGGGGAGATTGTAAGTTCAGCCTGTTTCAAATGCTTGAAGCAGATTGTCTGTTTCAAGGCCTTGAAACTGGTTTCAAAGGTTTGAAACGTCCACTGCACATTATGGCATGAACTTAGGGGGAACTTTTGATCCTATTATAACTCTTAATCTCTTATGATTTATTATATGCTACTTTATGATGAAAGAGAAATCATTCTTCTATTATAAATTGTGATTAATCTATGTGTTTTCCTCAGTTTATGCAGGGATATATAGTTTCCTATTTTGCAGGATTGTTTCCCAATCTATTTGGATGCAGGATGGAAATCAATCTGTCAAAGTTATTATGCACATTGATCTTCTATATGTAAAGCTTCCCAACCTTCAAACAAACAAGATCAAGTCAGTATCTTTGAAGATACTGAGCAACTAGCCATTTGAGAGCTGTTAGAAGAGTCAAAGAGTTGCCGCTGAATTTTAGGAAAGTTTGTTAATTAAGATCTTGCATATCTTCAATTTAAACAAGATGTTTGAATGAGATATTTCGAAGACACAACAGAGAATAACATACATAGAGTTGTCGTTTCCTTTCTGTACCATCAAAGTGGCCTTGCCCTTACCCTTGTTGATGCTTTGTTCAGCTGTCCTCAACATATTGAGTAAATCTGGCAGTGGTTTCACGATCTGGTTCATGTTATAGTTCATGATGAACTGTCCATAACTCTCAGGCAACGATTGCAACACGAGATTGGTTGGCAACTCTTAGCCGACCGGGAACCCTAGTCTGGCGAGATTTTCCAAGTATCCGATCATACGGAGTACATGGGGCCCCACCGGGTTCCCTTCAGCCAAATGACATTTGAACAATGCCTTAGAGACCTCATACCTCTCAACCCTTGCCTGCTCTTGGAAGAGCTGCTTCAGATGCTCGATCACATCGACAACATTCATGTTTTCGTGTTGCTTCTGAAGCTCATAAGTCATGGTGCATAGCATAAAGCAGGCCGCATCATTAGCGCCATCAACACGCTTTTGATATGCTTTTAGGGATGCAGGGGTATTGTTCTTTGGACCTGCTGGAACTTGCTCCTCTATTGCGTACAGTTTCTTCTCTTGCTTGAGAACAATTCTCAAGTTTCTGTACCAATCAATGAAATTGGTTCCAGAGAGCTTTTCCTTCTCAAGGACAAATCGTAGGGAATGTTGTGAACTCGATGAGTTTTTTGCCAATTGAAATTCTACAAAAGCAAATACGCAAATTTTAGTATTTGTGAATTTTTGACTATATTCAATAATGGCTAGTTTATCAAATATAGCTCCCCCTATTTTTCTACGGATTAATAAACCTCAAGATATTAATGCGGAAAATATGCTTATATTTTCTAGTGTGCCAAGATCCATGTTTCATATCCTTATGAGCTTGCTTTGGCAAGTCACCCGTAATTTGACAACTTTAGGTAGGAACAATTCCAATTGCATCCCTTATGAAACTCTTGGTTCAATTGGGAAAATAACTCCTTATTTACCCATCCACATGGATAATCCCAATTGATTGTCTCTAGGTTTTAATCCTATTAAACACCTAGTTGCGCCCAACCTCTTATTTAAACAATTGCACACAAGGTGTGCCATCGAACCACATCATTATTAACCAAGTGGCCATGCTTTGGCACACACGATCTTGGGAAATCATGATGATGATGATGAGTGTTTAAATAACGAGAAGACAAAGCGCAATATTTGAATTTTGAGGGATTTTTCAAATTCAATTTTAATTGTTTTTGTTGATCCATATCAACTAATATATCTATTTGAGTTTGGGCACAACTCCAAATAATAGATCCGGCTCTTCTAATTATCTTATTATCCTAATTGCATGCATCATCCATACACCAACCACAAAATAATAAAACAATAAAATTATACAACCACAAAACAAAATAAAACGTGATGTGGATATGGCCTTTTCTAGACTAAGATAATTTTAAGCCAATGGAATTATCTATGAACCCTAAAAGAAAACACATCTCCATGCGTCTTCATATTTTGGTCCATCCTTCATAGTCATGTGGAATGCTCCATGCTCCATCTTTTGTGGCTTCCTTTGGCTTTTGGCTTCTTTTCTACAATCTTGGAACAATCTATTCTAACTAGCACTAGCTAACAAATATACTAAATAAAATAAATCTCACAAGTTGAGAGAAAAAAAATGGCTCGCAGGCCATAAAATCCTAATTAATTATTACAACAATTGATCAGCTCGCAGGCCGTAAACCAAACCACGAAATTAAGCAATCACACTAAACCACATCCAAAGTCTATATCCAATCACCATGCGATTTGCACATGAACAGTTAAAATCCAATATTAATGCGCTTGGTCAATTTTAATTGATTTCAGGAATTATCTAGGGTTAAAACGGTCCAAGGGGCCCAATAATCCAATTGCTCGAACCCCAAAGAGGACCGCGAAGGCCTAGGGCCGGCCGGCCGCTAGCCCACACGGCTAGGCCTTCCCCGGTCCCTAGGCCGTACCTTACTTGGGTAGCAAGCAAGGAGGGGCGGTCCCCATAGGGGGTCGAACTTCCTTTGGGAGTTGTTTCGAAAACAACTCCCTTGCTTGGTGCCCAAGTATGGTTGTTTCCTTGTTTGAAAAGAACTCCTTCTTTACATTGGATGCCCAAACCCTAGATCTAAGATCCTAAAATTTCTCAAACTCACTAATTCATGCATCCAATGCAAAAACTAGGTCTTGTTTTGATTGATTATTGAAAAATTTCATCATATGCTTGATTTGTCTTGTTTTACGCGATAAACAATAAATTTAAAGTGAAAAACTATCAAAACGTAACACATAAACCACGTTTATGCTCTACGAACTGTGGCTCTGATACCACTGTAGCGTTTTGATCATGGATAAGCAGCGGAAAAACATAATTCATCCATTCAATACCCTCCAAGGATCACAAGACAAGAGACATAACGATGGTAAGGGATGAAATCAAGTTACACACCTTAGGGTTTCTCCTGTGATGACTTGTAACGTGTATTGTGTCACGTCTATATAGTTAATCCACGCCTAGAGTTGAGATCTAAATCTTCCTCCTCCTTTGTGCTAGCTAGGAATAGAGGAAGAAGAAGAAGAAATCACGCAACAGGAAGCAACAAGGAGGGGCGGCCTCCTTTGTTGGCCGACGGGATAGGGGCGGCGGCAAGGGGAACGATCGGCCTCCTTTTCTTTCTTTCTCTATCTCCTTTTGTTCCCTCCCTCTCAAGTTAATATCAAAAGGTCATAAGTGTGGGAAGGAAGGAAGGAGCATCCTTTATATAGTCCAACAAATCCCTGCCAACTACCTAAAGGACCTATTCTAGTCCTACTAGAATTCAGTTTAGTTCCTTCCTTGCAAATTAGTTCTACTAAGTTTGCAAGGTGTTGCAAAGTGATCATTCTAATTTATTTATCATATCAATTAATTCCCAAATCTAGTTCAACTCTATATAGCGTGTGACCCCATAGGTTCTATCTAGTTGGTAGCAACAAATTGCTAATATGGAGCGGTTTCTAGCGAAACATCCATTCTAGCCAACTAATAGAATAGTCATCTGACAAACCTTGTACAAGTAATTGTCAAATCCCTTTGTCTCAATATTCGGATTGGACACGAGACATACAATTCACACTCGTATATCCAATCCATAGTTTCTCTATCCTTGGAATAGCCTTATTCGTTCAAATAACATCAATATCCTATATTGATTTATTTGAGTCTGGTCAGACATTCTATAAGCACTATCCCTCGATTGGCCTAGGATATTTGCTCCCGTTATGTGGGAGGGACAAATTCTATCTACGTCCACTACGATCTCTAAGCATGTTTCTTATTGTATTCCGTACACGCCTTTATAACTACCCAGTGACGGTGTAGCGTTTGACGCTACAAAAATCACAATAGTCCCAAACTAGAATATCTAGCGACTTCAAGTCTAAGGATGACAATACCATTGCACCACGAGAAGCACTTGTGACTTATCATAACGTATATGTAGCCTTCTCGGAGATGGGTCAATCCAGTGTGCCATTACCCTTAATGCACACCTATGTGTTGGATCATGATATCTCCATATCAATCCAAATCCATACTAGTCTATAGATGATTTTCCCACTAATTATTATACTGGACTAGGGATATTTATGATAAACAACACAATTGCAAATCTGAGGACTTCATTATATTAAATATCTAGTAAATAATACAATGAATGTTCTAGCCAAAATAAATTCATACTAAACTAGATTGCCTCTAGGGAATCTATTCCAACAGTAGGCTCATCTCGATGAGAAATATATCACGGGTTATGAGAAATCCTTATTTCTGTAGTCCCTTGATATATCCTACCTGACCTACGAGGTTCTTGTGTTTTCTGAGTAGGTTGCTCCACAACACCTTGTGATCCTGCTCATGTTCCATCAAAAGGATCAATGTTCTGTTGTGGTTCTTGAACTTCTTCAAGTTCTACTATCCTCCCACGTTTTCTTTTAGAGACAATCTCTACCTAGAAACACTGTGGTTCGAGAAACAAACAGTTTTTTCTCGATTGATTTGTAGAAATAATATCCTTTTCAGGATATCCCACAAAACATTTATCCGACTTGGGTCCAAGCTTATTTGTAAACTCTTTTACATAAACTTCATAACCCAAAATATTTAGGAATGAGATACTAGGACACTTCCTAGTACATATCTCATATGGTTTTTTTCATAATCCGTTTTTGATGGAATAAGGTTAAGGGCGAAATTTGCTGTAATTAGAACCTAGCCCCAAAAGTAAACTGGAAGTTCTGTTTGACTTATCATGGACCAAAACGTGTCCTACAAGGTTCAAACTCTCCTCTTAGACACTCCAAACCCATGTGGCGTGCTAGGTGCAGCGAGTTTTGGATCATATCCAACACTCCCATAGATTCTTGTCAAACTCTTGGCTCAAGTACTATCCTCTACGATCCAATCGTAGAGCCCTAATACTTTTGCCAAGCAGGTTATCTACTTCATTCCTGAATTCATTGAACAATTCAAAGGGTTCTAATTTGTTTCTTCATAAGATACACAAATCCATATTTCTCTGATCCCATCAGTAAATATGATGAAGTACTGAAAACCATCTTTAGCATTTGTGCTTCGCGGCCTTCATACATCAATATGTATGATTCCCAAACGATCATATCTTTGCCTAGTAAGTCTTACATGTATCATATGATTCAATAATCAAATGAGTTCCAGAAATCCATCCTCATGGAGTTCTAGATATGTATCTCTTATTTATGAGGCCTAAACGATAATGCTAAAGATAAGTGAAGTTCATATCATTATATGCAAACCTCTTGGTATTAATGTTATAGATGAAATTGTCATGATCAAGGATATACAATCCACTTAGAAAAATTGCATTACAATAATGCATATCAGAATAAATGGAACAACATCTTTCCTTTACTATGATAAGGGGCTTTCTTGTCCAAACAAGAAACTATGATAATGTTCCTACTCATAGCAGTGACATAATCATTTTTGTCTAGTTCATGAATAATTTCATAAAGGTGGAAATAATTCCCTACGGCTAATTTAGCAACCCCTTGCTTCATTGGCCCACGTGTAGGTGTATTTCTTCCTTATCTAATTGTTTTCATCTCTTGAGATCCTCCACATTTCTATAAATGTGAGATCCTCATCTAGTATCATATACTCATGATGATGAGATAGACAAATTGATTTCTATAACAAAAATACCCAAATCGGAATTCATAAATCCTTTAATCTTACTTCAAGGTACTTTGGGTAGTCTCTCTTCCTCTACACCACCTATGGGACTTCAAGGCAACTTGGTTTTAGCAACAAGCTTGCTTTATACCCATGGGTTTGGCGCAAAAAATTTGCCCTTACCCATGTTGTTAACCATTAACAGCTTTGCCCATGCCCATTATGAGTGTTTTTGTTTAGTGATTTTCAAAATTATTGAGTACATCTCCTTTCAGCAAAACTATAATTGCATTCAATGCAATTCTTGGTCCACTTGGGTGAATAACTTTTATTCTTTATCTATCTCATAGATAACAGCCAAAATCTAAGCTTTCAATCCTATTGACATAACTTACTTGTGTTTTACCTCTTTTTTTGGCAGTCACACACTACTAACTAGTGTCGTCGCATCATATCTTCATGAATCAAGTCGCCCTGCTTTGGCACGCACGAGCTTGATTAATCTTGATCATAACGAGTGCTAAGCAAGAGAACGCAACGTGGAGCAACACTTAAAACCTTTCATGTCTAGCTTGTTCTTTGAAAGAGCTTCTTTCAATGTATGATCATATCATACGCCTCCATGTTCTCATCTTGCTTCCAAAGGTCAGAGTTTATGGCAGCTAACATGAGGCAAGTCTCATCCAAAGAACCATTCTTTGATGTTTCTTCCAATATGTTTTAAGTTTGTTTTGGTAGTTGGTGGGAAGAGAATGTTTCTACGATGTACAACAATTTCTCTTTTATTTTTAGAACAATTCTCAATTTTATGCCAGTCTAGAAAATAGATAAAGTCGGGTTTTTTATTTTATTTAATGCCATGGGTATTCTACATAATAGGATTCTGCAAAGTTTGTGACGTTTAACTATATTTAACAAGGATTTAAATTGTTAAACATAGCTCCCACTATTTTACTACGGACTAATAACCCTCAAGATATTAATGCGGAAAATGTCCTTATATTTTCTAGTGGGCCAAGATCCATATTTCATCTCCTTTTGAGCTTGCTTTGGCAAGTCACCCAAAATTTGACTACTTTAGGTAGGAACGATTCCAATTGCATCCAATGCAACTCTTGGTTCAATTGGGCAAATAACTCCTTATTTATCAATCTTTATGGATAATCCCAATTGGTTGTCTCCAGGTTTTAATCCTATTAAACACCTAGTTGCACCCAACCTCTTACTTAAACAATTGCACACGAGGTGTGCCATCGCACCACATCATTATTAACCAAGTCGCCATGCTTTGGCACGCACGATCTTGGGAAATCATGATGATGATGAGTGTTTAAATAACGAGAAGAAAAAACGCAATATTTTAATTCAGGGGGATTTTAAAATTCAGTTTTAATTGTTTTGTTGATCCATATAAACTTGATCTAACTATTTGAGTTTGGGCACAACTCCTAATAATAGATCCGGGTTGTCTAATTATCTTATTATCCTACTCGCATGCATCAATCATACACCAATCACACAATAATAAGACAAGAAAATAAACAACTACAAAGTAAAATAAAACGTGATGTGGATATGGCCTTCTCTAGACTATTATAATTCCAAGCCAATGGAATTATCTATGAACCCTAAAAGCAAACACATCTCCATGCGTCTTTATCTTTTGGTCCATCCTTCATAGTCATGTGGAATGCTCCATGCTCCATCTTTTGTGGCTATTTTGGCTTTGGGCTTCTTTTCTTCAATCTTGGCTAACAATCTATTATATCTAGCACTAGCTAATCAACTATAATAAATAAAATAAATCTCACAAGTTGAGAAAAAAAATGGCTCGCAGGCCATAAAACCCTAATTAATTATTACATTAATTGATCAGCTCGCAAGCCGTAAACCAAACCACAAAATTAAACAATTACACAAAACCACATCCTAAGGCCATATCAAACCACCATGCGATTTGCACATAAACAGTTAAAATCCAATTTTAACGCGCTTGGTTAATTTTAATTGATTTTGGTAATTTTCTAGGGTTAAAACGGTCCAAGGTGCCCAACAATTTAATTGCCCGAACCCATAGAATACCGCCTAGGCCTTGGGCCGGCCGGACCTAGCCCACACAGCTAGGTCGTGTGCTAGGACTGCCCCCGGCCACTAGGCCGCACCTTACTTGGGCGGCAAGCAAGGAGGGGCGGTCCTCATAGGGGGCCGAAACTCTTAGGGAGTTGTTTCCAAAACAACTCCCTTGCTTGTTGCCCAAGTTTGGTTGTCTCCTTGTTTGAAAAGAACTCCTTCTTTCAATAGGATGCCCAAACCCTAGATCTAAGATCTTAAAATTTCTCAAACTCACTAATTCTTGCATCCAATTCAAAAACTAGGTCTTGTTTTGTTTTTGATTATTGACAAATTGCATCATATGCTTGATTTGTCTTGTTTTACGCTATAAACAATAAATTTAAGGTGTAAAACTATCTAAACGTAACACATAAACCACGTTTATGCTCTACGACATGTGGCTCTTATACCACTGTAGGGTTTTGATCATGGATACGCAGCGGAAAAATATAATTTATCCATTCAATACCCTCCAAGGATCAGAGGAAGAGAATCATAACGATGGTAAGGGAGTTATGTTATATACGTTGGAGGTCTCCTGTGATGACTTCTAACGCGAATATTGTCACGTCTCTACGGTTGATCCACTCCTAGGATCAAGCTCTAGATTCCTCCACGTCGTGTGCTAGCAACCAATGGAAGAAGGAAGAAGAAGAATCATTCAAAGGAGACCAAAAGAGTGCTTCGGCCGCCTCTCTTTTGGCCGACGGGGTGAGGGGTGGACAGCACCTAGGGCTTCGGCCTTCTCTCTCTCCTTGTTTTCTCTCCTACTCAAGTAATTTTATGAGCATTAGTTGTAGGAAGGAAGCTAGGAGCATCCTTTATATAGTCCAACAACTCATTGTTAACTACCTAAAGGCCCTCTCCTAATCCTACTCAAGTTCGGATTAGTCCCTTTTGCAAAATAGTCCTTATCATGTCAATACATGGATTAGTTCTATTTGCAAACTAGTCCTAATCATGTCTCTACATGAATTAGTCCACTTTGGCAAATCCTAATCATGTCCATACATGGATTATTCCACCTTGAAAATTAGTCCTACTAAGTTTGCAAGTGGTTGTGTTTTGATCCTTCTAATTAATTAATCATATTTATTAATTCACAAGTCTAGTTTGATCCATATGGAGTGTGACCCCATAGGTTCCTACTTAGTTGGTAGTAACATTTTACTAACATGGTGCGGTATCTAGCAACACATCCATGCCACCCAACTAAGAGGAATAGTCATCACTTTGACAACCCTGGTGCAAGTAATTGCCTCATCCCTTTGTCTCCATATCCCGATTGGACACGAGACATACAAGTCACACTCGTATATCCAATCCATAGTTTCTCGATCCTGGGAATAGCCTTATTCGTGCAAATAACATCAATATCCTATATTGATTTATTTGAGTCTAGCCAGACATTCTATAAGCACTGTCCCTCGAGTGGCCTAGGATATTTACTCCCATTATGTGGGAGGGACAAGTTCTATCTACGTCTACTACGATTTCTAAGCTTGCTTCTTATTGTATCCGGTACACGCCTTTATAGCTACCCAGTTACGGTGTACCGTTTGACGCTACCAAAATCACAATATTCCACAACTAGATGATCTAGTGACTTCAAGTCTAAGGATGACAATACCATTGCACCACGAGAAGCGCTTGTGACTCAACATAACATGTATGTAGCCTTCTCGGAGATGGGTCAATCCAGTATGCCATTACTCCTAATGCATACCCATGTGTTGGATCTTGATATCTCCATATCAATCCAACCCCATACTAGTCTATAGATGATTGTCCTATTAATCATTATAATCGACTAGGGATATTTAAGAACATAACACTTATATTCGAAGGACTTCATTCATGTTATCATATCATCCATACCGATAACATAATGAATCGTAAATCCACAAATGTCACAACATATTGATTGTCTCTAGGGCACAATTCCAACATTAAGTTGCAGTACAGCTCCTGCAGTATCACCTCATCCTATTTTGATTCCAACCAAAAATTCACGGTTCTTCTCTTGGTTTGGAGGAACGACATGTGGTAAATGGATCAATTATACGAATGTAAGAAAAAATGTCTAAACAGTTATTCTGGGTCGGTTATGTGGAATGTTGTAGTCTTTTGGCTGGGTTGTGTCGCGCGCTGTGTCTGGATTTCAAACAATATTGTGTTTTGTTATGGGTTTTGTCGCAAGTATGTTGTGTATTAGTGGAACAACTTGGGATTGAAAGTTTGTTGGATTTGCAAGTTTTTTTAATTGTGTTAGGTGTGGGTGATCAAAAAAAATATCACCAAAATGTTCATCTGTGTATGAACCTCCATTATTGTTGTGTTGTTGGTTATGAAAACAGGATCTAGAGGTTATTTCTAAAGGCATAAAATGGTTTGAGATAGGCGACTACATAAGTATTCGGCTTTGAAGAAGACGAAATAATCACACAATGAGCATGTTAGTCAACAAAGTTAGATCTCGACCAGCAACTTAGCCGTATTAATAAATTTACAACAAGAAACAATGCTACGATAAGACAAAAAGACGACTACAAAATAGTCGGCTTGTATTAAAAAACGACAAGCAAACTCGTCGACATATGTTCAACAACAAAGGAGAGTGGTCAAAATTTTCATTTGGAAAAATTTATAACCACGGAATAAGACAATCGGCAGGTCGTCGGCAAAGAATGACGATGAGCAGAAATACCCGGCATACTCGTCGGCTATACTGTTCTAACGACCACGGATTGTTTCCATCGGCCAGACAACCTACCGACATAGCTATTCCGACTGCACGTCTAGGAGCATTCTTCGTCCTAATTTAATTATAACGATGATTTTTTGGATGCAATGACGAGCATGCTCGTCGTAACGTCCCTTTTTTGTAGTGGGAACTCATTCTTCCTTGAGGACAAAAAAAATAAAGGAGTTGCACAACATAGGGGTCGGAGGACATTAGGCATCCGACACACCTACAAAGGGTATTTTACTGGAAAAACCTCAAGAAACAAGTCAAATTTGGGTTAAGAGTTGTGACATTTTCCAGAGAATGAAATCAGAACATGTCCTCAAACTGTGGATCAGCTTCCTCAGATTTCTCACACCTACGCCTTTTCTATACAATTTCATTCGTCTCGCTCATCACATATCTCTCCATGTTTAATTCATATCATTTCCATTTCTCAAATTTTCAATGTTTTTCATTTTTTATGAATTTTCACTTTTTTATTTTTTTTTTATTATTCATGTGTTCCTAAAATCTACATGCATGGTCAAATTGAATGAAAACACCATACTCAATAGGATGGTAAGTGGACTCAATGAAGTAAAAGTTCTGACTCGATAAACACACTAAAATACGCATAATACGACAATATAATATGAAAAAAAACGAAATCGAACTACAAAACTAGCTCACAATTTGACAAAACACACTACATGTAACTGACTATGTAGACACGTACTTTGGCAGCTCGTGCGAGTTGGCTGCTGCTGGGGCTGCGAAATTTCAATAGTTTGGAAACTTTGGTCTTTCTAATGGCCTCATAAAAAAAAAAAAAAAAAAAAAAAAAAAAAAAAAAAAAAAAACCTCAATCTTCCTCATGTGGATCAAACTTGTTCGAAGCTCCAGAACACTATAACCCTCTTCAAATCATTAGAGAATTCGAATTTGTCTGAATCAAGATTTGAAGTGGGATTTTGATCCTCTTGGAAGTTCCATCAAAATTTTTTCTTAAATTTTTGCTATCAGAGAAGTATGGGGTAGAAAATCTTAGATTCATTCTCTTCAGCTGAGAATTGAAACTTGGTGAAGAGGATAGTATTGACGGGGACGACAAGGAGCCAAAGGAGATAAGAAATTTTCATCAATTTTTTTAGAGAGTTGGTCGACCGTTTCAGTATTTCTTGACCGACTTTGCTAAAACCGACACGCGTAAGAACGGAACTCCTGGTGCCTAAGGTCCATTTCTTCTCTCTCTCTCTTTCTTTCTCTCTCTCTCTCTCTCTCTCTTAACTTTTCGTTTAGGCACTTATGGTGTTTGTCATTTTCTATTGCATAATAGCTCGTTTAATATTGTGTGGGGCTGTTGTGTATGTGATTACATGAACTTAATATCTTTTACTTTTCCCTAAACACATTATGTGCACGTGCATGTGTTTTGGTTCATCTCTAAAATTTATGAAATACTTTCTTATTGTATGTATCCCGGAAGGGATATTCGAGTGTCGGATCCCTGTCTAGTTCAAAAATCACAGGTGCATGTCCAGCATGCTTCACAGGCTTGAAACAGCTTGTCAGTTTCAAGGCCTTGAAATTGGTTTTAAAAGTTTGAAACATGCACTACAGATTCTTGCATGAACTTAGGGGGAGCTTTTGATCCTATTCTAACTCGTAATATCTTATGATTTATTATATGCTACTTGATGATGAAAGACTGTTCGACAAAAATCCCAAGTATAGGATATCGTCTCAAGTAATAAAATCCGGTAAGTCCGAAGTCGAATCCACAAGGAGAGGATGTTTAGATAATGACTTACTATCACTAGAGTAAACGACTAACTAAGCAAGTAGCAAATTCTCAATGGCTTTAAAGCTTTCCAAGCTATTCAAATCCACCAAAATCAATTGATGGAGCAAGTTTGAGGTTTGAGTTTAAGAACAAAGTAAACGACTACTAGAGCTACGATTCAAGAAACTAAGTGAAATGACAAGTAGAGAGGGGCTAGGGATCATCGGTTTCTCTAGTGACCAATCCTCCTATTAGATTCAACCCCGGTTCTCAAATTGCATGTTTCAATCCAGAAGACAAGAATCTCAAGAAGTGATTGCTCATGCAATCCAACTCGCGAAAAGAGAAGTGTGTAAATCCAACACACTAATCAAGCACTAAAGAGGCTATTCAAATGAGATTCTCCAAATTTCAAGTGTTTCAAGCATCAACCACATGTAAACACACATAGGTGTTTCAACATGAAAGATCAAGCAACAAATGAGATTTGTAAATTCTCACTCAAATCACCTAACTAGAACTCGATTTCTCAAATTTAGGATTGATGAGTTCATCTCACTCAAATGCAACTTCAAATCAAACACGTCAAAAGTATTCGCACATCTACCTATTCAATGCATCAAATACTTCAACAAGAGAAATCTAAATATTGCACTAAGTATTCAAGTGAACCAAATTCAACCCATTCATCCTTGAAGTTCAACTTGAAACAATAGGAAGATTTCGACACTAGATAGTCCCAAATCACCCAAGCAAGTGAATTAGCTAGACATTGTAGATTCAAGGGAAGTAGAGAAATGAACTTTCAATACTCAATACTTTAATTCAACCACTTGTTTTCACCAATTCAACCTCAATACATCAACTACTACTTGATTCAAACTAAGAAAACTAAGAGCAAAACAACCCAAAATTGATTCAAACTACACTATATGAAAATAACTAACAACTAGAGAAAGTTATAGCTGCTGCTAGCTACTGCTGCCATAGAACACAGCCAGAAAATCACTAGCAATAACCCGAAACAGAGCAAGAGTAGCTCAAGAACAGAGCACTGCAACACAGTGCTTTACAGACCCTGAAATCGTCCTAAATCTGTCCTCCTCTCTCCCTCTCTTCTTCTTTCTCTGTTCTTCGCCCTTAGGAGGGTCAAGAACACCCAGAAACTCAGAGAAATCGGAGAGAGAGAGAGAGGAGAAAGAAGAACCCAAGAACAGAGCATTGTGAGCCCACGGGTCTGAGAAGAGAGCGTCCAATTTCTTCAACCTCATGTTATATAGATGCTAGGGATTTGTTTCGTAGCCCCCAAGGAATCATCTCCACCCTCCAATTGATCTAAATGTCTCTCAATCGTCGATCTGAACTTCTTCCCCAAGAACCCTAGCTTTTGGGGCTTTCTTTGTTACTTCGTTTTGGGCCGAATTGAAAGGTGCAATGGAGAGGTCTTGGGCTGGGGATCGTTTTGTTTCAAATTGGCTTGATTTGGGTGCGATTTGAGGCCGGGCAGAGTAGTTGAAGACCTTCGAAGATGCTTCCATGGAGTTCCCTAGTCTTCTGCGTGTTTAGCGTCGGGGAAAGAGAGAGAAGTGCGTGAACTGTTAAATGTTTTTTCCGAAATTTCACTCGGCTCCCCCTATAGTTGCTAATACCTTTTAAAATACCCCCTGCCTCCTCTTTAAACGTTTGAGAAAATGCAACAACACCCCAACTCCGTTAAGAATCCTTCAAATAAGCCATTAAAAGGTTTAGAAAAATGCAATAAGCTCCCTAAATCCGTTAAATGGTTTTCAACCAAACCCTTGGATGCAACTTTGGCCTTGCAAATTAGTCTCTTGACATCTTGAACTTCACTTTTTGGCCTCTATCCTCCCTTGTCTTTTCAAATAGGTCTTCAAATCTTCACTTTAGCTTGCAGTTTAGCCATAAAAACTTCAAATATTCTTCAAATTAAGTCCACCAAGCCCTTTGTTCATGTCTCTTGGCCCCTCCAAAGCGTCTCAATTCATCATTCAAGCTCTCCCCTAGCTAGCTTCTTCTTTAAAGCATGTATTTGCCTACAAAACAAGATGAAAACAACCAAAACTACGAAAACAAGTATAAGTCTAGAAAGAGAGATAAAATAGATAGATAACACATATTAGCAAGTTATGAAGAGTTCATTAACATAATAAAACATGCAATTTTATGTCGTTAACACACCCTCCAACTAGCCATTTGCTCGTCCTCGAGCAAAGAGAGCGATATAAGTAGTAAACTAGTGAAGAACTAATCATGAGAGACACACACTCAACTAGACAAGGCTTGACTCAATTCTAAACTAGACTCAGATACTTACAAACACACACACACATTATCTATCCTAAGTGAGAACTCAAAGAAATAAAATACTAAGAGTTACTAGCTATTTTTTTTTGGTGGGGGAAAAAGAAGAATGCATAAATGTCTCCTCAAATAAATTCTCAAAGTCCAAGAAGATTGAGAAAGAAGCCTATGGACATCTAAGCATATACTCATACAAATGTGTGCGGTGTTTGGTAGAAGGTGACTAATGCGATCCACAAAACTTGTTAAATTAAGTCCAATTTGCGAGAAAGTATGCCTTCAAAAATAAGGATCACATGAAACTAGACATTCTCATACTTATTCAAAAGCACCCATGTAGGATGGACTTCCAAAGCTTTGAACAAAAACGAATTTTAAGAAGGGGAGACGTGGTTGTGGGCTTGTATGATCCTTTTGTGGATTTATGGTAGATGGTGCGATTTATCATGATTTCTTTTTCTTTTTCTTTTCTTTCTTTTTTTTTTAACCTGAAATCCAAGGTTCTCCAAGACCCACAACAAAATAGAGGAATATACAAGCGAGTGGATTTTTTATGCTAAACCAAGGGAGCTATCTAGGTGGTGACATAACATTATCCCTGGACACCCCTCTATTTCTTAGACATCGCATGGGGTGTCATTGGTAACCACCACTCCAATGGGCTACAAGTTTCCACCGCAAAAACGATTAGAACTAAATCCTTTTTGTAGAGTTCAAATAGCTTTAGAAGTGCACCCTATATCAAAATTAGAAGACGTCAAAGTTTATGTGATCAACTTAGCTTGAAGGACTTAAACATGAAACGTAAATTTAGTGTGTCGCACAATGAGAACGCATGATGTCGCGGAATGTGGGATATTGGTGTAGATGTATTGAGTATAAGCAAAGAATTCATTTCTGAAATAAAAATAAAAAGAACATGGACTAAGGAATTTCATTATTTGAAATCATCTAGCTTCCTAAAATTCCCCCTTTTCACTTTTTCTCATTTTTTTCTCATTTTTTTTCCATTTTTTTTTAAATAAGTGACTCAACGATAACTTCCTAATACTCAATAAAGCTATCAAATAAGAAAATAAAATCTAGACTCAAAATAAAAGGTTAAAATAAATAAAACTATCAAAGAAAGAAGAAAAAAATCAATGGTTTGACACGGGGAAAGAGTGATGCTTCTCATGAAAGGTTCACACGCATTTTCTCAAAATTTTCAATTTTTTTTTTTTAATTTTTATGATTTTTTCAAATTTTTCATTTTTTTTTTTGTATTTTTCATGTAAATCACTAATGAAGAAAAAGCATGCTAGTAACTATTTAAGCAAGAAATAAAATCTACCTCCCCCCCCCCCCCCCCCCCCCCCGCCAACTAAAATGTCACATTGTCCTCAATGTGTGAGAACAATGGAAGAGCATACAAATTCATATAAGAGATAAGGGATAGATACGCCTCATTTTAGCTTTCTTGGCCACCAAGCACAAGTCCTCCTCCAAGATCAACCTACAAAATGTTCATAGAAAAGAAAAAAAAAATGCAAGAAATAGAGATAAAACTAATTTATATATTTACAACTAGGGAGGTGGAACAAAGAAATGATGCTATCCCACCCCCAATCTTGGAAATTTCTTTCCATGCCATGCCCCTACTTCATTCTTTGAAAAGTACTTCTCCTTTAAAAAGTTTGATTCATCAATTAGACTAGATAGGCGAAGTAGGGGCAAGACACAAAAGATGAATAAGAGATGCAAACAAAATCTAACGATTAATCTAGAGCAAGTGTTTATGTCATGCATCTTCTTAAGAAAATGGTTCGAAATCCTCAAATGAATTGAATCATAGAATGGGTCTTCAGAAGTTGCAAAATTTTTACTTGAAATCAAAACTTGAGAGATGGCGGCAACTTGTGAATCCTCAATCTCATCACTTTTAAATAAGTCATATGGATTTGGGGATGGGGATTCACAAGTGGGAGTTAAAATAATTTGAGAACCTGAAGCCTCATCCAATCTCTTAGGCACATCTTCCATAATGGTAGAATCCAAGGGAGCATTCAAGCAAAATTCAATTTCGTCACAAATACGAGCATAGCTCTCCGGATCTTCATTAGACATATCAATACTAACCGGAGTACCTCCCAACTTCAATTTCGTCACAATCAAAATCATAGGAACTCCGGTAAGTACTAGGCTCTTCTAGAGCACAAGAAAAGTCTACATTCCCTTCACTAGTGGTAGCATCAAATTTGACCTCTAACTCGTTACATGAGTTATTTTCATTTTGCGACACCTCCTCACAAGTGTCACTATGTGAGTCATCCAAAATGGCTTCACTCATGTCATGGGTTGAAGAGTCGTCATCAAAAATAGCAATCTCACTAACAATATCACTATCACATGCTTCTTTAGAATGTGCAAATGAGAAATGAATACAATCACCTATCCTAGTGGTAACAACTCCGTCATCAAACACATCATCCAAAATTTGATCTTGAGCAAGCTCGTTATGTGTGTGAATAGGAACTTGAGACTCATATGATGGCGAGTCTTGTGAAAAGTGAGTACTATGTGCAAGAGACTCATCATCTTGAGATTGTGAAATTAGAGATTCAACTTTTTCAACCAAGTGAGAAAATGATTCTACAAGTTCACTTCGTGATTCTCTTAGTTCTCTTAGTGAATCTACTAGTTCTTTTGTGCCTTGGAGATATTTTTGAAATGTCTCCTCTAGAGAATTACTTATAGGCGTATTTAGCTCATCATTCACAAGTGATTCCGTCTCAAAATGATTAACTTCTCTTGATTCACACATCATATCATTATATTGATAAGTGCAAGAATCATGAGAGTTCAAAAACATGTAAGTGTTTGAGGGAGGTGATTGTGCACAAGAAGCATGAGATGTGTAATCTAGTGTCCTAATATCATGCCAAGAATAATCATTCTTAGGAAAATAATCACCATTTTTAATAGCACGTTCACGTATGGAACGCATTGATACCTTAGAATTATTTTCATGTCTTGTAAATGCATAGTAGTAAGGAACATTAGGCCTCTCACCAAGTCCGAAATGTTCATGAGACATTTGTTTCAAGCAAGTAGGTGAGAGGTACTTGATGAATTTCACAAGCTCTCTTGAATCTCACAAGCTTAAGTAACCACAAGCAAATAGAGAAAATGTCAAGAAAAATACTAAAAAAAAATAAATCAAATCAATCTAAAACCTAGCCTCTACCCGGCAACGGCGCCAAAAACTTGTTCATGCAATCCAAATCGAGACAAGTAAAAAAAAATACTACACGTATCTCAAGAAATGATTGCTCATGCAATCCAACTCGAGACAAGAGAAGCGTGTAAATCCAACACGCTAATCAAGCACTAAAGAGGCTATTCAAATGAGATTCTCCAAATTTCAAGTGTTTCAAGCATCAACCATATGTAAACACACATAGGTGTTTCCACATGAAAGATAAAGAAACAAATGAGATTTGTAAATTCTCACTCAAATCACCTAACTAGAACTCAATTTCTCAAAGTTAGGATTGATGAGTCAATCTCACTCAAATGCAACTTCAAATCAAACACGTCAAAAGTATTCGCGCATCTACCTATCCAATGCAACAAATACTTCAACAAGAGAAATCTAAATATTGCACTGAGCATTCAAGTGAACCCAATTCAACCCATTCATCCTTGAAGTTCAACTTGAAACAATAGGAAGATTTAGACACTAGATAGTCCCTAATTACCGAAGCAAGTGAATTAGCTAGACATTGTAGATTCAAGAGAAGTAGAGAAATGAACTTTCAATACTCAATACTTGAATTCAACCACTTGTTTTCACCGGTTCAACCTCAATACATCAACTACTACTTGATTCAAACTAAGAAAACTAAGAGCAAAACAACCCAAATTGATTCAAAATACACTATATGAAAATAACTAACAACTAGAGCAAGTTATAGCTGCTGCCACAGAACACATCCACAAAATCACTAGCAGTAACCCAAAACAGAGCAAGAGTAGCTCAAGAACAGAGCACTGCAACACAGTGATTTACAGACCCAGAAATCGTCCAGAATATGTCCTCCTCTCTTCCTCTCTTCCTCTTTCTCTGTTCTTCACCCTTAGGAGAGTCAAGAACACCCAGAAACTCAACAAAATCAGAGAGAGAGAGAGGAGAAAGAAGAACCCAAGAACATAGCGTTGTGAGCCGACGGGTCTGAGTAGAGAGCGTCCAATTTCTTCAACCTCATGTTATATTTATGCTAGGGATTTGTTTCGTAGCCCCCAAGGAATCATCTCCACCCACCAATTGATCTAAATGTCTCTCAATCGTCGATTTGAACTTCTTCCCCAAGAACCCTAGCTTTGGGGATCGTTTTGGTATCAACTTGGCTTGATTTGGGTGCGATTTGAGGCCGGGCTGAGTAGTTGAAGACCTCGAAGATGCTTCCATGGAGTTCTCTAGTCTTCTGCGTGTTTAGCGTCGGGGAGAGAGAGAGAAGTGCGTGAACTGTTAAATGTTTTTTTCTGAAATTTCACTCGGCTCCCCCTATAGTTGCTGATACCTTTTAAAATACCCCATGCCTCCTCTTTAAACGTTTGAGAAAATGCAACAACACCCCAACTCCGTTAAGAATCCTTCAAATAAGCCATTAAAACGCTTAGAAAACTGCAATAAGCTCCCCATATCCGTTAAATGGTTTTCAACCAAACCCTTGGATGCAACTTTGGCCTTGCAAATTAGTCTCTTGACTTCTTGAACTTCACTTTTTGGCCTCTATCCTCCCTTGTCTTTTCAAATAGGTCTTCAAATCTTCACTTTAGCTTGCACTTTAGCCATAAAAACTTCAAATATTCTTCAAATTAAGTCCACCAAGCCCTTTCTTCATGTCTCTTGGCCTCTCCAAAGCGTCTCAATTCATCATTCAAGCTCTCCCCTAGCTATCTTATTCATTAAAGCATTGCCTACAAAACAAGATAAAAACAACCAAAACTACAAAAACAAGTATAAGACTAGAAAGAGAGATAAAATAGATAGATTACACATATTAGCAAGTTATGAAGAGTTCATTAACATACTAAAACATGCAATTTTATGTCGTTAACATAGGCAATCATTCTTCTATTATAAATTGTGATTAATCTATGTGTTTGACTCAGTTTATGCAGGGATATGTAGTTTCCTATTTTGCAGGATTGTTTTCTAATCTATTTGAATTCAGGATGGAAATCAATATGTCATTGTTATTATGCACATTGGTCTGCTTTAAAGCTTCCCAACCTTCTACCAAAAAAGATTAAGTCAGTATCTTTGAAGATAGTGAGCAGCTAGCCGTTGGGAGAGATGTTAGAAGAGTCCAAGACTTGCAGCTGGATTTTAGGAAAGTTTGTTAATGAAGATCCTGCATATCTTCAATTCAAACAAGATGCATAAAAAGGATTTTGAAAGAAGAATTTCGAAGACACAACAGAGCAGAACAAATAGATACTTTCAAACTCCACAGAGGATTGACAACAAACCAAGAAGAAGATCTACATCACTCAATCCAATCATCTAAAGAACACTGCATTTTCACTGAAGACTTAGCTCTCAGTGTTCTCCTCTTCTTTGTATATATTTCATATAATACTTCAAGTTCTTATTCTCGTGAATTGTTCAAGGTGAAAATAGAGAATTCTTAGTTAATCAGTTAGATAGAGGAGGTATTAGATAGGTTAGTGAGAACCACAAGCTGTAACAAAGTAAGGCATATCTCTGTGCTTGAGATCTAGGGCTTAGCTTTTGATAAATAAGAATTGAGTTGAAAATCCTGCAGGGATCAAGTCCATGACGTAGAGACATAGGTCGAAGTGGACTGAACTCTATAAATCACTGTGTCTCTTGCATTTACTTTGTTTCATTTTACTTAACTTATATACTGCTCAAAACAGGTTTTAGTTCAAGGGCTTGAAACCCATTTCCAGCCCTTGAAAATCTTTCAGCTTCCTCTTTTCTATCTGTTTTGGTTCCAAGGACTTGAACTCATTTTAAGGCCTTGAAATACTTGCTGCACTTCACAAACGTTTTTGAAACCACTCTTTTAGCATAAGTTGCAAAAGTTTCCAGACTCTATTCAACCCCTACCCCCTTCTAGAGTATTTATCATGTAGTTATGCCTACTGTACAGACCTTCGATTAGTATAAGAGCTTGTATCACTGCATAGATCTAACAATCTTGTGATTATGAGTATTGTAGGAGATGGTGGTTTCTTCACAAGGAAGAGCTGCTAATAGACCTCCCTTGTTCTGTGGTGACAACTTTGTGCAGTGGAAAACTCTAATGAAACTGTTCATCATTGATCAAGATATGGAGCTTGGGACTATCATTCAGAAGGGTCCTCATATATTCTATATTGAGAAAGATGGGATCAGAACTCCCAAAACTGAGAATTAACTTTCTTCTTCAGAATTAAAGCAATTTTCTAAAAATTACAGAGCTATGAATCTCCTATATTTTGCTTTGAGTGCAGATGAATTTAACAAGATTTTAGGATGCAAGACTGTCAAGGAGATATGGGATAAGCTTGTACTGACCTTTAAAGGAACTAGCCAAGTCAATAAAACCAAGATAAACATATTCCCTAGGCAATATGAGTTGTTCAAGATGAATGGAGATGAATCAATCAGAGTCATGTTCAAAAGATTCACTGATATTGTCAACAACATTGATTCATTGGGAAAAGAAATTTCCAATGAAGAAAAGGTTAGAAAGATTCAGAGAAGACTTCCTAAATCAAAATGGTAGCCGAAGACTACTATCATTGAAGAGGCTCAAGATATAACATCTCTTCAACTTGATGACGTGCAAGGAAAGTTGCTTACACATGGTATCTCTATGAATGAAGCTGATGGAGATTTACCAGACAGCGTCAAGAACATAGCTCTCAAGTACAAGGAGAATGAATCATCTCAAAGCCTTGAACCATAAGAAGATGATGATGAAGATCCATTTTTCCTCATTTTCAAATCCTTGACCAGAATTTTAAAGATGAAAAATAACTTTGTAAACAAAGACTTCAGCAAGGACAAATACAAATCCTCCAGTAGCAGAGACTACAAAGGTAAAGCTATCTCTCATGGTAATAAAGTTAAAGTGATGAATTGCTTTGAGTGTGGTGATGCAGGACGCCTAATCAGAGACTGTCCACACAAGAAAAGCAAAAATTTTTTGAAGAAACACCGTGACAGAAGAAAGAAAGCTATGGTAGCTTCCTGGAGTGATTCTGATTCCTCTAGTGATTATGAATCTGAGGAAGAACAAGCCAAACTCTACCTGATCGCCAAGCATGATGAAAGTTCTAAAAATAACATTAAGGTCATGGTAAACTGTTTGATTTCTAAACCAACAGATGTCCTCACTCATTTTCATAGAACAATGCTTTTAATTGAGGAGGACTATCTGAAAGAGATTAGAAATTTGAATGAAAAGGTTCACTAGCAAGCAAAAGAGAAATTGGAACTTTTTTGTAGAAATCAAAGCCTTGAAATTTCTTAGAAGAATTCTGAAAGAGATTTCAAAGCCTTGGAAACCAGTTTCAAGGCCTTGAAAACTCAAGTCAAGGAAGTAGTCACTGAGAACTCTCTTTTGAGTGAAAGAATTGTTGCTCTAAGACACCATTGTGATGAATTGGAGGAACAAAGACTACTCTAAATGATTGCTGGCTCAGAACAAAATCTAAATTTGATTCTTGGAGGAAGTTTTTAGTCTGTTCACAAAACACGTATTGGCTACAATCCAAACTTTCCTAGAAAGAACAACACCAGATTTTTGAAGGCTACTAGCAAAACTTCTCCTAAGTGCCATCACTGCAACAAAGTTGTTCATATTAAAATTTACTTGTCCTTTTAGAAGAAGAGACCCTCAAATAATGAGGAACACTTTTCCCTTTAAACTTAAAGGACAAGTTAGACAGATTTTGGTTCTTGACCCTGAATATGAATCTAAATTCCATACTTGGTCTAATAGATGGGTAAGACAGTGAATGGTGTTTACAAGATTTCATCAAGAGTAAAGATCAAAGATGGTTCATGGATAGTGGATTCTCCAGACATATGAGTGGAAAGAGATCTTTAATCTCAGAACTGAAAGAGAAATTTGAAGGCTCAATCACACTCGGTGACAACGGGAAATGCAACATTTTGGGTATTGGTAAAGTTGGTTCAGACTCTGAAAATTCTATTTATGATGTCTATTTAGTTGATGGTTTGAAATTTAATCTGCTTAGTGTATCTCAACTTTGTGAGAATGGTAACAAGGTTATCTTTCAAAAAGAGAAATGTGTAATACAAAATGAGAAATCTAGAATTTATATTATCACTACCCCACGGTCAAACAATGTCTATATTTTACACAATAAAAAAGTTGCAGGTGAAAGCTTAATGTGTCTTAAGGCCTTCAAAGAGGATTGAGACATTTGGCACAGAAAGCTTGGACACATCAGCTTCCATACCCTGAACGATTTAATCTCTAAAGATCTGTTAAGAGGATTGCCTTCTGACAAATTCAGAGATGATTAAGTATGCAGAGCCTGTGCTCAAGGTAAGCAGACAATGAGCTCATTCAAGCTAAATAAATTTGTAAGTACTACTAGACCCATTGAACTACTTCACATGGATCTTTGAGGTCCTATGAGGACTCAAACTCCAAAGGGTAAGAAGTATATTTGAGTTATTTTTTATGATTATTCTAGATTTACTTGGGTTATGTTTCTTAGAGATAAATCTGGAGCTCTAACTGAAGTTTCAAATCTTTGTAAGGAGCTTCAAACTTTGATAAGCCGCCAATTGCTTCAATTAGAATGAATCATGGTTGAAAATTTGATCAACTTGAATTTGATTTATTTTGTGCTAAGCATGGTATCTCTCACAGCTTTTCTGCTCCAAGAACTCCTAAACGGAATGGTGTTGTTGAAAGAAAGAACATGACTCTTGAAGACATGTCAAGGAAAAAGCTTCTAGAGAACAAGTTACCAAAGTCATTCTGGGCAGAAGCTGTGACAGAGTCAACTACATACTTAACAGGTGCTTGATTAGGCCAATCTTGAAGAAGACCCCCTATGAACTCTTCAAAGGAAGAAAGCCAAGTATTTCATATTTCAAACCTTTGGTTGCACTTGTTTTGTTCAGAACAATGGTAAGGACAACCTTGGTAAGTTTGATGCAAGAAGTGATGAAGGAATCTTTTTGTTTATTCTCTGACTAGAAAAGGTTATAGAGTTTACAATAGAAGAACCAAGCTTGTTGAATAAAGTATTCATGTCATTTTTTATGAAAGCTATGATGGTACTTTGAGTGAAAGTTTTTCAGACTTGAATTTGAACAAGCATGAGTCAGAAGATGAAGCAGAAACTTCACATGGTGTCAAGGATAGCTTGCAGGAAAATAGGAAAAAATTTCAAGGCCT
Source organism: Linanthus parryae (assembly GCA_023055425.1). Classification (NCBI taxonomy): domain Eukaryota; kingdom Viridiplantae; phylum Streptophyta; class Magnoliopsida; order Ericales; family Polemoniaceae; genus Linanthus; species Linanthus parryae. Next base: position 102,629,984 of record JALGPY010000002.1, read on the forward strand.
TGAAAATGAGCAACAGAAGAATCAAAATGATCAAGCTACTTCCTCAAGATCTCAAAGGGTTGAGAAGTTACCTGGAGAACCTGAGCCATGGAATCCAAGAAAAAGATTCAAATACCTGTCATATCATCCAGTTGACAACAACATTATATCTGATCCATCCATTGATACATGGAAAAGATCACAATTGAAAATTTTGTGTGTTTTTAATGATTTTGTTTCCCTTGTAGAACCCAAAAATGTGAAAGAAGCATTACAAGAAGCAGACTGAATCGTCGAAATGCAAAGTGAACTCAATGAATTTGAGGGAAATAAGGTGTGGAATCTAGTTTCTCCACTAAAATATCATTCTGTTATTGGCACAAGGTGGGTGTTCAGAAACAAGTTAGATGAAAATGGCAAGGTAATCAGAAACAAAGCCAGACTAGTAGCTCAAGGCTATAATCAGGAAGCAGGTATTGATTATGAGGATACTTTTTCTCCTTTTGCAAGGTTAGAATGAATTACAATGTTACATGCATTTGCATCTTACATGAACATTTAACTTTTTCAAATGGATGTCAAGTGTGTATTTCTAAATGGTTACTTGCAAGAAGAAGTTTATCTAGCTCAAAGTGATGAGTTTCCAAATAATTTTTATAAACTTGACAAGACTCTCTATGGTTTAAAACAATCTCCAAGGGCTTGGTATGAAAGACGTCAAAGTTTTTACTTGAAAATGGTTTCAAGAGAGGATTGGTTGATAAAACTCTTTTCATAAAGACTCATGAGAAAGAGATTTTAGTAGTTCAAATCAATGTTGATTATTTTCTGTTTGGAGCTACTAATGATTATCTTTGCAAGGATATCTCAAATCCCATGAGCAGGGAATTTGAGATGAGTTTAATAGGATAATTGAACTTCTTCCTTGGACTGCATGTACAACAAATGAAGAAAGGAATCTTTCTGCATTAAAACAAGTATACTAAAGAATTGATAAACTAGTAAAATATGTCTCATTACAAAGTTACAAAGACTCTTATGAGTTCTACTCTACCATTAGACAAGGATCAAGCTGGTAAGAGTGTAAATCAGAAAAGAGTATAGAGGTATGATTGGATATTTTCTATATATCACTGCTAGTAGACCAGACATTATGTTTAGTGTATGTATGTGTGCAAGATTTAAATCTGATCCCAAAGAGTCACATTTAACTACTGTCAAAAGAATATTCAGATATCTCAATGGTACCAAAGACTTAGGGCTTTGGTATCCAAAATAGTCTAACTTATCCTTTTGTGCATATTCAGATGCTGACTTTGCAGGATATAAAATTGACAGAAAGAGCACTTCTGGGTGTTTCCAATTCCTTGGTTCATCCCTAATCAGTTGGCATTCAAAGAAACAGAACTCTGTGGAATTATCAATTGTTGAAGCTATAGCAGCTGGACCATGCTGTTCACTAGTGCTATGGATTACTCAGCAAATGAGGGATCTTGCTTGACTTCAAATATATACCTATCAAATGTGACAACACTAGTTCTATTTCAATCACAAAGAATCCAGTTCAGCATTTCAGAACCAAGCATATAGATGTTAGACATCATTTCAACAGAGATCATGCTGAGTAAGGTGATATTATTCTTGCATTTGTTTCTACTAACATGCAAATGGCAGATATATTCACTAAACCATTGCAATAAGAAATATTTACAGCCCTCATATTAGAGCTAGGTAAGCTTAATTAGGAAGCATTGGTTTAGGGGGAGTATCATGTAAGTTTAAGGTAAAGATTTATGTGTTTCAAAGTTTTGAACTGATTTTCAAAGCCTTTAATATCATTTCAAAGCCTTGATGTTACATGTTTCAGCAATATAGCTTTTCAAGGCCTTGAAATCCTTTCCAAAGCCTTGAAAATAAGTTTGTATGCTTTATAGTCAAAAACTTGATCATTCAATATTGGGTGCTATCTCTATAGATAATTTCTCAATATTGTATTTACCTTTTTAACCTATTTTATTTTAAATAAATATGATTTTATTTCCATTCCCACATCACACACACCGATTTGAATTCAAACTGTAAATATCTTAAAAAGATTTGGAAATTTTTGTGTTTCCTTATCTAACTCAAACTCTCTAATATTATCTTCTTCTATATCTCTCTCTTCTCTCTGTAACACTCCTGCCTATATTTTCTTCACTCCCAAACCCTAATGTGCTCAAGAAGAGAATCCCAAAGAATCAAGATGGCTGGAGATTCAAAAGTGGGTTCAGAAAAGAAGAAGAAGACTGCAGAAGATGTGATTCAAACTATCAGTGGTGATTCTAGTTCCAGAATTCCAACTGAAGAAAAGGTTCCTTCTCCTCCAAAGAAGAAGAGCAAGAAATATCTGACACCAACTTCTAGCAAGAAGTGGAAGGCAAATCAGACCGCTCCTGAGAAACAGCCATAGGAACAAGTGGCTAGTCCAAAGAAATTGAATAAGAAGAATCCTACAGTTGCTGACAAGGGAAATGAAAAAGTTCTAGAAGGTGATCAAGAGAAAATAACTGCAGATCTATTCAGAAAAATCCTCAGTCCCGTGGTAAGAAAATTTCTAGCAAGTGGTTTATCTTTCAAACTGCTAGAGGTCAAGGGTTAGATGGTTTTGCTTCCAGACCAGTAGCCTATTGTAGCATGGTTAGTGTTAATATGTTGAAAACCATGAATCTGGAGTGTGTTAAGAGACTCAAGAAAAGCTCTCTTTGGAAAGTTTTGAACCCTCCTGAAGTTGCCTACCCTAGGCTTAATAGGATTTTCTATCTAAAATTTGCGCAAATCAAAACAACTGTTAATCTAGTGGTTCAATCAAAAGTTAATGGGATTACAATGGAGTTAGATCACTCAGGGTTTGCAAGTGTTATAGGCTGTCCCAAGAGGTATAACACTAATAACTCCCCCAACAAAGTTGAAGCTTTGAAACCGGCTAGGGAAGATTCTTTCTACCTAATGTCTCTACCTCCTCAAAAAAGTTAACACACTCTATGCTAACTTTTGAAGCGAAAGTTTTGTTCACAATCTTGATGAGGTGTGTAGTGCCTAGGGAGAATTCAAAAGAGCTGCTGACTGACAGAGTCTTATATTTCATTTATTTAATCATGTATGGGTATGAGATTGATCTCCCAACAATTGTGATGGAACACATGATCTACTCTCATACCAAATAAATAAAGCACCATCTACCTTATGCTAATATGCTTTCTGCATATTTTCTTCACCTAGACCTTACCTCTGACAGAGAAGAAACTATTACTATTGGTTTTGGCATGCTTGATGAGACAGCATTTGAGAGCATTGGTGTTATGAAAACCAGTGATGGAGTATGGAAGCAATACTCTGATCTGTCTGAGAAGGATCTGCAATCCAAGAATTTTTCCAAACCCAAGGGCCTTGACCCCTCCTTCAAACCTACCCTCTCAACCTCAAGACCTTTCCTTGGTAATTCAGAGACATGACATTTTTGAGAAGGATATGGATGAAAAGAAGGAAAATAAGCATGAGTTTAGCACTGAATTCAAAAGTATATGGTTGAAAGTATCTTCAAGAGCATCAATGTACTTCATGTTGAAGAAGAAGTGTCTCAGGATGCAGAAGGATCAAAGAGGGATGCAGAAGGTTCAACCAAATATCTGTTCTGTGAGAATACAACTCAGGATGAGGCTACAGGGGTGGTGGACAAAGGAAAACAAGCAGTTCAGGAACAGTGTCATGAGAACAAGAACAAGCTGATGCTGACAGTCCAGACTCTCAGATGCTGATAAAGGATTTCAAGAAAAAGAAGAAGAAACCTGTCATTCCAGAGATTGTAACTGAAGAACAGTTGTTTGATGAAATTGGAGGTGCTAGTGGTCATGCAGATCAAGAAGAGCGACAAGATGATGAGGATTATGAATAAGATAGTGGTGAAGAAGATTCTGACCCCAAGGAAGATGGAGACCCAACCCCCTAACTATTTCCTCTTCTTTCTTTCTCTTTAACGGCCTTGAATTCCTCATCAAAGTCTTGAAAATTTCTTCTTCTTTCTTTCTCTTTCAAGGCCTTGAATTCCTCATCAAAGTCTTGAACAAAGAGCCATGAGACACACCTCAAAGTCAACAAAATTTGGAGACGAAACTCCCAACACCCATGACTCCAAGATCTCAATGAGCCACCTTGGTTTAGGCAGCAAGTATCCGACTGGGATCTTCCAATGTCTGATATTGGTTTTAGACCTATCCCAGTCGGCTCGTGGCACTCCCGCAAAACAAAAGGCCGACACCTCATTAATGAGCGTCTGCTGGTCTTTCTGCAGATAAATCTTAAATTGACAGGCCTCTGTCAACGGGGGCCACTGAAGTGTTGCGGCGATGCGCTCAGAAGACAGAACTAGCCAGTTCTGATGAGAATAAATCACACGAGGGTCATTGAGCCTAGAAGTCTCACCCTCATCGGTGTGTCTCGCATTCGCATAAATCTCACGAGTCAGTGCAGAACTGGCTTTCTTTTTCACTAACCTCATCCACCCCGCAAAGTTCTCGGTCTTCGCGACCTTTTGCAGGTCCTCAGGCCCTCCCTCAAGTGGAAATACTCTCTCGGCCTGGACACCTCTATTAATTCTAGGGTTCCCTTTGTAAGAACCCTGGGCATTCGCCGAAATAAACCTATAGTCGCAAAAGACCCCGTCCCTATCGATTTTCTGCTTTTGGTCATCCGGCTTATCACTACGACCCGTTCTAACTGGGGGCAATCGGGATGGAACGGGTTTATTAAAAACCCTAAGGTAAGGGGATAACGGGATGACCCATTTGGCACCCGGGTTACCCCCATCAGAATCAGACTCACTCTCAGGTTCTGCCACCCCACTCGCCCCGGGTAATGTATACTCTGGGTCCTCATCACGACTTGTTCTAGCACGTTTTCTCATTTTGACCAAATGCAAGTATAAAAGGTAAAGCAATTAACGTGACAAAATTCAATGAAGTGCACAGTGACAAGAAGTGTAACAGATATTAAACATGTAAGCACAATTAAGCACGTATCTAGGCAAGGCACGGCGCAATTCCTCGCATGTTGCTCGAGGTCTTTGCGTATCGATCAAAATTAAAAACAAAATTTTCCAACTAAGGAAAATTTGTGCCTATTACACGTAAAGAGAGAGTTTTAGAACGTACCGACGTGCCCGGAGCAAGTCTTACGGGCACACTTTTCAGAAATTTCGGCAAGATAGACCGTTTCGGGTCGCCGAAAATTTTCTTCCAACTTTTGCAATTGACTGGTGCTTCTTGCTCTTTGCGATGCCCTCGTCAAACTTTCCTTCTTCGCCAACTCTTGAATTCCAGCCAAACAACCCCAATTTCGCCAAAATCCTCCAGAACCCTAGGTGGGTGTCTTGTTCAAGCTCACCCCCAAAACACCTCAAGTAGCCCTTCTTCTCTGGCGAATTGCAGCGGTGATGCGTGGTGGTGATGGTGGATAGAGGGCAGAGAGAATAGTGATGGTGTCGGAAGGTGGAGAGAGGGTAGAGAGATTGGGTCGATCGTTTCTGCGGTGGAGAGAGAGAGAGATCGGGTCGGCGGCGGTGATCGTCTGTGATGGCGGCGGCTGTACTGATGGTCGAACGTGGTGGTGGCTGGAGTGATGGTGGAGAGAGGGCAGAGAGAAGAAGAAGAAGAAGAACGAAGGTGGGAGGGTTTGGAAAGAATACAGAAAAAGATTTGTTTTTACCCCACCTTCTGACTTTTCAGAAGTAATCGTGCGATTACTTTTAAGTAATCGTACGATTACTTGAAAGTTATTGTGCGATTACTTCGTACGATTGGTCAGTTTGTTTTCTTCAAAGTTCATTCCCAAAAAAATTCTAAGTCTAAAGTAATCGTACGATTTCTTTGAAGTGACCGTAATCACTTCGTACGATTACCTCGTACGACTGATCAGAAGCTTTTCTCAACAAAACCACCCAAAAAAATTTCTATGGCAAAAGTAAACGTACGATTACCTTGAGGTAATTGTACGATTAGTTTTGTGCAGGGGAAATTTTTTTCTTAGCCAAAATATAACATTTACCTCGTGTTTTGATCCCGAACTCCGATGAGTGTGATTTTTGCACCTTTGGATTCCTTTTTCGGCGTATGTCTTGCTCACATAAATAACGTCCCGTTTCCGGATCGTTTTTCCGACTTTTCTCAATTATCGCCCAATTTCGCGAAAAAACATCCAAAATGTGCCAATTTCGTCGTTTTCTTCCAAATTTTGCAAACACATTCATCAAGATGGGGAGTGCTGGATCTCTGCTCATGTAGAAAAATTCCCAAAGTCTGGGGAACCTTTCATTCTTCAATTTCGCGCTTCCAAAGGCTCGTTTTGCATTTCCGGATGCTTTTGGACGCCTTTGAGCATCCTTTTTCGTCTTTGTTGCTCGTTTCTTTGCTTTGTCATGGATCTCCTCGACCTCGAGACTCAATTTACATTATAAAAGATTCCCAATGTCTGGGGGATCCTTTATTCTTCAATTTGATCATTCCGAAGACCCGTTTGGCCATTCCGAATGCTTTTTGGCGCCTTTTTCACCTGCTCAACATCCTTTTTGGCATAACTTCTTCGTCCGGACTCGGATATACGCGATCCACCTATCCACAGAAAGCTCTCGACCACCCCCACACTATGGAATTGTTCAAATCAGCTCACAGTCCTGTCTTCAATAATTTACCTCGTAATTCGTGCCATTGTGCCAGCTTTCCCAATTTCTTTACGTCTTCTTTGCGTATATCAAGACGGGGAGTCCGGGAACTTGATCTTCCCCAGGTGCGTGTGTTGAATAAGTATAGGAATGGCGTCAATCCTCTATTTCTTCATTCCGGGTCCCGATACGCGTTTTGGTCTGCTCTTTCTCGTTTTTCGTGCAATTCTTCACTCGCGCATCAAGAAGGGGGATCCGGAATAGGCCTTCCACCTAGAATTCCTGCACATACTCATTGGAAATATTAAATCCACTCTCTCTCTCACCTCTCAAATAGTTAGAACAGAATAAAATAACAAGACAGTATTGAAATATACACTATGCAGTAAATAGGTTGGGTTGCCTCCCAACAAGCGCTTTGTAATTTAAGGTCGACGGCCCGACCCAGTTACCTCAAATGAGCTCAGATATCAGGAATTGGTTTGAGGCTCTTAATCACCCCAATGAAATTCCCATCCACGTACGGCTTTGCTCGCTGTCCATTTACCTTGAATCTGTTCCCATTCTCAGCTTCTACCCGAGCGATCCCCATGGGTAAACCTCTGTAATTGTAAATGGACCACTCCACCTTGACTTCAGCTTACCCGGAAACAATTTCAGTCGTGCCTTGAATATCAATACCTTCTGGCCCACTCTGAAATCTCGTGGAATGATATGCTTGTCATTCCGTTGCTTGGTTCTCTCTTTGTAGATCTTGGCACTCTGATATGCCATCAACCTGTGTTCTTCTAACTCAAGCAATGCCTGCTTCCTTTGCTCACCAGAGAGCTTAGCATCCAAATTTACTTTCTTTAGTGCCCAGAACGCTTTGTGCTCAAGTTCCACCGGAAGATGGCACGATTTCCCGAAAACGAGCTGGTAGGGAGACATGCCCAAAGGAGTCTTGTATGCAGTCTGGTATGCCCATAAACAATCATCCAAGTGTGGAGCTCCGTTTTTGCGTCCTGGATTGACAGTTTTCTCTTGAATCCCCTTTATCTCTCGGTTAGACACTTCAGCTTGTCCATTGGATTGTGGATGATAGGCCAATGAGATCTTGTGTGTCTTTACCCCATACCTGCTCAAGGTATTGGCAAAGACCTTCTTCACAAAGTGTGATCCCTCATCGCTAATAATGGCTCTAGGCGTTCCAAACCTTGTGAAGATGGGAAGGATATAGAGATTACCAAGTGAAGATGGGAAGGGGCCCATAAAGTCTATGCCCCATACGTGAAATGGCTCCACCTCTAACACGAAATTTTGAGGCATCTCATTCCGGTTGGAAATATTGCCGGTTCTCTGACACCGGTCACATTGCTGTCCAAATATATGGGCATCTTTATGCAATGTAGGCCAAAAGATACCGCTCTGAAGTACTTTAGCAACTGTGCGTGATTTGCCGAAATGACCTCCACAATTCAACTCGTGGCAGTGTCTGAGAATCTCTAACGTATCCGGCTCTGCAACACACCTCCGCAATACATTATCCGCTCCCAGGTTGAACAGATAAGGATCATCCCAGGAGTATTGTCGCGCGTCTGCAAAGAATTTCTTCCTCTGGTGATAACTCATGTCCTTGGGTACAATGTTTAGTGCCTTGAAATTTTCCAAGTCAGCAAACCAAGGCACAGCTGCAACTACAACCATAAGCTGCTCATCTGGAAAATCCTCTCGAATAGGCAAATCATCCTGCTTATCGTTCTCCAGTCTTGACAAGTGTTCCGCAACCACATTCTCTACCCCCTTTTTATCTTTGATCACCACATCGAACTATTGCATCAATAAAACCCACCGGATCAATCTTGGCTTGTCGTCCTTCTTGGTGAGAAGATACTTGAGGGCTGAATGGTCCGTGAAAATCGTCACCTGAGAACCCACAAGATATGGACGAAACTTGTCCAACGCAAATATGATGGCCAACATCTCTTTCTCCGTGTTAGCATAATTAACCTATGCATCATTAAGAGTACGACTTGCATAATAAATGACGTGAGCTACCTTATCTTTCCGCTGGCCCAGAACTGCTCCCACCGCATAGTCACTAGCACATGAGCTCAAATGGTAGGGTCCAGTCTGGTGTGGCAATGATGGGTGCTCTAATCAACTTTTCCATGAGCAAATCAAAAGCTGACTTGCACTCCGCATTAAAATCAAAGACTGCATCCTTCTCAAGCAATCCACACAAAGGCTTCATGATCTTCGAGAAATCTTTAATGAAGCTCCGATAGAACCCTGCATGTCCCAAGAAACTCCTTACCCCTTTGACAGAGGTAGGGTAAGGAAGCTTCTCAATCACCTCGATCTTGGCTCTATCCACCTCTAAACCTTTGCTGGAGATCTTGTGGCCCAAAACAATACCCTCAGTAACCATGAAGAGACACTTCTCCCAGTTGAGCACTAGGTTGGTGTCAATGCACCTATCCAAAACCCGGGCCAACTGTTGCAGGCACTCTTCAAATCCATCACCATAGATCGAGAAGTCATCCATGAATACCTCGAAATTCTGCTCCATCATGTCAGAGAAGATCGACATCATATACCTCTGAAACGTAGCAGGTGCGTTCCATAACCCAAAAGGCATGCGTCTAAAAGCAAAGGTCCCATAAGGACAAGTGGATGTCTTCTTCTCCTGGTAAGCTGGCTCAATTGCTATCTGGTTGTACCCGGAGTACCCATCCAAAAAGCAATAGTGAGAATGACGCGCCAGCCTATCAATCATCTGATAAACGATTGGGAGGGGAAAATGATCCTTCAAAGTGGCATCATTGAGCTTGCGGTAATCCATGAAAACTCTCCACCCAGTAACAGTACGAGTGGCAATCTGATCAGCTTTTTCCCCTTCCACCACAGTTATACCTCCCTTCTTAGGGACACACTGCACCGGGCTAATCCATGTGCTGTCGGAAATCGGATAAATGATGCCCGCCTCCAACCATTTAAGCACCTTTTTCTTCACCACCTCCTACATGTGCGGATTGAGGCGTCGCTGAAACTGAACTACCGGCTTCTTATCTTCCATGAGCCGAATCTTGTTCTGGCAAAATGTGGGGCTGATCCCCTTGATATCTGCTATGGTCCATCCCATAGCTGACTTTCTCTCCTGTAGTACCTTGAGAAGCTGCTCCTCATGTTACCTGTCCAAACATGCGGACACAATCACAGGTAAAGTCTCATTAGATCCCAAGTACAAATATTTGAAATGAACAGGTAAAGGCTTTAATTCTAAAACAGGAGCAGTAACAAGAGAAGGAGTAAGAATCTTCCTGCTTCCCTCATTAAAGAGGGGTAGTGGCTGGCGCCAATGAACATCTAAGGCTTGCTCTTTCTCGCTGGAATCAAGTAGAGCAAACTCCTCATATAGTTGCTCCAATAAAATATCGTCCTCTTCATCCGGCGTGTATGCCTCCACACCAAAACATTGCTCACTCACCGCATACGCGGGAAACATCATAGCTTCAAAGACGTTGAAGACCACCTTCTCATCATTGATCCTCATAGTTAGCTCTCCATTAGCCACATCAATGATTGTCCTCCCTGTGGCCAAGAACGGGCGGCCCAAGATAAGGGGGACATCATCATCTGCCTCCATATCCAGAATCACAAAATCAGTTGGGAAGATGAGTCCCTCAACGCGCACTAATACATCCTCCAAAACACCCGTTGGGCGTTTTATGGAGTGATCAGCCATCTGCAAGCACATCCTGGTAGGTTTAGGATCCCCCACGCCAAGCTGCTCAAAACCTAAAGTGGGCATCGAGTTGATGCTTGCGCCAAGATCACACAATGCCCTACCATGAAAAGCATCTCCCAATGTCACAGGAATTATGAAACTACCCGGATCTTTCATCTTCTTTGGTAACGCCTTTTGCACAACGGCGTTACACTCCTCATTCAGAGTCACAGTCTCAAAATCATCCATGCGCATCCTATTGGAAAGTAGGTCCTTGAGAAATTTAGCATATTTGGGCACTTGCGAAATTTCCTCCGCAAAAGGGATATTAATGTGCAGCTTCTTGAAGATATCCACAAACTTTTTGAAGTGCTTGGAATCCTCTTGACTCTTCAATCTCTGTGGGTATGGCACACGCACACTATAATCTTCCTTTGGCTTAGGCTTCTCCTCCGACTTCCTACTCGTGTCCTTTGATTGGGAAATCACGGTAGGCACGGGAATTTCTTCATCCAATGCTTTTTCGGTGGCCTTGGTCGCCTCAGCTCGCGCATGGGTAGGGTATGGAGGATCCTTAGTGGTTGTCCCACTGCGAGTAGTGATATCCTTCAATTGCTCAGGTGGAGTGATTGTGTTAGAAGGTAACATACTCGGTGGAAGTCGAGTGTTTTGATTGGCTATCTGGCCAATCTGTGTCTCATGGCTTTTCATCGTGGCTTCTATCGCGACAATCTTGCTCACAATTTTATCATTGCTAGTTAACAGTTTCCTCAACAACGCGTTTGTATCCTGTTCTTCTGATTGTGGGGCCTGCTGTTGTGGAACCTGTCTTTGAGCTTGGTATGGAGCATTCGGCCTTTGACCCGACGCATATAATCCACTGTTTGGATTGGCATAACTGAAGTTAGGGTGATTGCGATTGTTGTAAGGATAGGTGTTGGGCCATTGCTGCTGTCTTGGTTGACCCATGTAGTTCACGTCTTCAATACCATCCCCATATCCCTGATTTGCATCTGCTACCATTTCTCCTACTGACTTCACATGTGCCGATGGATTCAGATTATTGAAAGCCGAAGTCATCACTGCCATCTGATGTTCAAATTTCTGTTCCACCATGGACTCAATCTTACTAACCAATGCCCAATCTGATTTCGTGTTTGTACGAGTCTCAGACCTCGTGGATTCACGTTTTGCTACATTATCCAGCAGATCCCGGCATCTCTGTAATCCCAGTCCCATAAAATTTCCTTGAGCCATCATATCCAGTTCACTAGCAGTCTCTCTGTCCAAAGCATTATAAAAGTAATGCAGAAGTTTGTACCATGGCTCTCCGTGAGTAGGGCACCTGCGAAGGAGCTGGTTGAACTTTCTCCACGTTTCTCCCAGAGAATCATCTTCCTGCTGTGTAACTTTGGTTATATCAGCCATCCGTTGAGCAACCTTAGATGGTGGAAGATACTTCCTGAGAAACTCTCTGCTACAATCTTCCCATGTAACTATGCTACCTGCTGGAAGTTCCATAAGCCATGTCTTTGCCTTTCCCGATAAAGAGAAGGGGAAAAGCATGAGCTTTATCGTCTCGATTGGAACTCTCTGGTCATACATGGTAGAAGTAATCTGCTCGAAATTGAGCAAGTGTTGATGTGGATCATCACTCGGGGCTCCAGTGAATAAGCATTCATCCATAACCATATTGATCAACGGTTGGCGAATCTCGAAATGTGCGGCATTAATCTGAGGCCTGACAATAGTGGGTTGATATCCCTCAGGTGTAGTTCAGAAGTAGTCCACCAAAGGACGCTCATCCTCCTCAGCATTGTTGACTTGCTCTGTCGCATTCCGACCGTTATTGTTCCTATTATTACCTCCATTATTCCCATTGCCATCGTTGTTACGACCAGTAACTCCTCCATTGTTTCTATCAACTATTTCCGCACCAGGGAGTTGTTGTGGATTTGGGGGGTTCATGCGATCAATCATTGCCTGCATCTCAGCCATTTGAGCCCTAAGCTGCTCAGTCTTCCTTGCTCGATTAGCTGCATCTTCCACAGCTGCAGCTCTAGCTGCTTCCGCATCTTGCAAGCCTTTGCGGAACCTCTCAAACTCAGCTGTAGTTTGCTCGTCCATCTGAACTGAATTTGCTTTCCTCTTGTCTCTACTATGTGCTTGCAATAAGAATTCTGGGTCTTGAAGTGTTGGATGAAAAGGCTCGTTTCTAGAACGTGACATGAACCAAGTGAATCAGACCTGAAAACAAGAATCACACACACAAAACAGGTGAGTAACAGATATAAACTGAAATAGTAAATCCCTAAATAGAAAAATAATATCTAATTTATCTGAAGTTCCCCGGCAACGGCGCCAAAAACTTGACACGCTCCAACTGCAAGTGCACAGTTGTCGGTGTAGTGATAATATTCCGGAAATCCGGGTTGTCGAACCCAAGAGACTTTGTTGTAAATTAGCTACTAAATTGTTCTTTGTGTGGGTAAAGCGCGTTGAGTTGTTGTTTCTAATTCTACTAATAATCAAAATAACGAGTATCTCTAATAATTCAATGAATTAATTCTAGATTAATAAACACGAGTTGATTTAGTTGTTTTTTCAAAGTTGGTCAAGATCAGGATATCTCTACGGATCACTAGGTATTTCACACTACGTTGGATTTATGTTCTACTAACACGATGAGTTTTTGTTCTAGTTAAACGAGCAATTTTATATTGAAGATGTCTCAACCAATAACTATGCTTAAACTCTCATAACTGATTCCTCTAGCCTACTCAAGTTTAAGCACGCATTACGATATTGATTCTACTCTTTTTTCTTAGCTAACTAGCAAGATTCCTCAACCCTTGATACGGCTAGTGTGTATTTCAAGTTTTCGGGCAACGAACGTAGATTCCTCTATCATTCACAACCTAACACAATCCTGTTAATACGTCTACTAACAGAAAAGATAGATGAAAAGCGTAAAATACACATAACTAGACAAAACTTCATCAATTAAGCATGAATGCATGAAAGAAGATCCATAAATCACAATACGTAGTGATAAAACCCTAGTTTCCTACGAGATATCCCGAAATAAGTGTTTAGCTACGCATAAACATGATCAATACACAATGTTTCATGATCAAATAGCAAAAACTAGTGAAGAAACGAAGTTTGAAAAGCCAAACGGATGATCCAAGCTCTCCAACCTAGCTCCAAGCTCTCCAAGCACGTCTCCCAAGGTGTTCTCTGATGCCAATCACGTTCCCCAATGTTTCCTAAGTTATTTGTGGCTCGACAACCTCAAAACTATGCCAAAATAGCAAAATAACCCCAAAAATACGATCCTGGCAGCAGAGGTAATCGTACGATTACCTTGATGTAATCGTACGATAACTTCGTGCGATTACTTCACAAGATCACCCGTGCGATTACTTAACAGCTTCAATATTTGGCTAAGGGGTAATCGTACGATTACCTCCATGTAATCGTACGATTACTTCTGGGCAGCCAACATCAAAATCCCATCTTCTTGCTCTTTTTTCCCGTCGTCTTCACTTCCCGAGCATTCCTTTGAGCCTCCTACTTTTCCGAAGTTCACTTTTGCTCCAATGTCACGTCCCAAACTCCCGGTTCCTGACAACCACAACACGAGAAACATACTGGAAGATCAAACGTGATAAAATATAGTCAAAATTAACGCAAAAAGTGCCCGGACTCATCATTTACATGCAAAGACTCAACATGCTCTAATTTAGCAAGAAATGGTCCAAAATCCATCAAAATGCATCGGAATGCACGCAAAACGGTAAGGAAACATATACGAATATAACTCCAAATATGGAGTAATCAGCTTCTAACCTAGCAACAGGAGCAAAAGTCTCCTCATAATCTATACCTTCTTCCTGATTATATCCTTGAGCTACCAATCTGGCTTTATTTCTTACCACTTTGCCATTCTCATCAAGCTTGTTTCTGAATACCCATCTGGTTCCAATAACTGATTTCTCTTTAGGTATGGGAACCAGATTTCAAACCTTGTTCATTTCAAACTCATTCAGCTCACTTTGCATTGCAATAATCCATTCTGCATCTTCCAGAGCTTCCTTGGTATTCTTAGGCTCAATCAAAGATACAAATGCACTAAAAGCACACAAGTTCTTTAACTTTCCTCTTGTCTGAGTTCCAGTTGTTGGATCTGATATAATGTTGTCAGCTGGATGGTCTGCAAGGTACTTAAACTTCTTTCTTGGTACCCAGAAGTATTCTCCTTCAAGGCTTTGAGTTCTTGAAACAGTAGAAGGAGCATCATAGAAAGTTTCAGCTTGTCTCAAGGCTTTGAGATTTTGGTTCAGCAGGAGGTTCAAGGCCTTGAGATTCTGCTGGTTGATTCTGTACATTAGTTTGCCTTTGTCTTCTTTCACAGCATCATCATCTGATTCATGCTTGTTCAAATCTATAACTGCAAAACTTTCACTCAGAGAATCCTTAGTACTTTCATCAAAAATTACATGAATGCTCTCTTCCACAATCTTTGTTTTTCTATTATAAACTTTATAAGCTTTGCTAGTTTGAGAATATCCAAGAAATACACCTTCATCACTTCTAGCATCAAACTTACCAAGATTGTCTCTACCATTATTATGCACAAAACATATACAACCAAAGGGTTTAAAATTAGAAACAGTAGGCTTTCTCCCTTTAAACAGTGCATTGGGAGTCTTTTTCAAAATAGGTCTGATCAAGCATCTATTTAGCACATAATTGGCAGTGTTAACAGCTTCTGCCCATAAAAAAATATGGCTAATTACTTTCAAGAAGCATGGTTCTGGACATATCCTCAAGTATCCTATTTTTCCTTTCAACTACTCCATTTTGTTGTGGAGTTCTAGGTGCAGAAAAGTTGTGTGAAATGCCATGCTTTGCACAAAACAAATCAAAGTCAAGTTGATCAAACTCTCTACCATGATCACTTTTAATGGATGCAACAGGTAAGTTTTTCAAATTTTGAAGCTCTTTGCATAATCTAGAAAACTCAGATAAAGCTTCAATTTTGTCTCTAATAAACATCACCCAAGTAAATCTAGAATAATCATCAATTATAACTAGCATATACCTCTTACCTTTTGGGTTCTGAACTCTCATAGTACGACACAAGTCCATATGTAGCAATTCTAAGAGTCTAGAAGTACTTACAAAGTTCTTTGGCTTGAAAAAGCTTTTGATCTGTTTACCTTGTACACATGCCTTGCAAACCTCATCATCTGAAAATTTCTGTGATGGTAAACCTCTTACCAAGTCCTTTGAGATGAGTTTATTCAAAGTATGTATACTAATATGACCAAGCTTTCTGTGCCAAAGCTTTGAATCTTCCTTCAAGGCCTTGAGGCATTTTAGCTTGTCACCTGCAACACTGTTAGTATGCATATCATATAGATTATATGATCTAGGAGCAGTGAGTATGCAATCACCATATTTCTCATCTTGCACCACACATTTCTCCTTGTCAAATACAGCTTTATAACCCTTATCACATAACTGAGAGATACTACGCAAATTATACTTAAGTTCATCTACCAGATAAACATCAGATATAGAATTTGTAGAACCATTACCAATACTACCTATACCAATGATATTGCATTTTGCTTTGTCACCAAGTGTGATTGTTCCTCCAGATTTTTCTGTAAGTTCAGTAAAGAGAGACCTCTTTCCACTCATATGTCTCGAACATCCACTGTCTAATATCCATTTCTGATCTTTCAAGGCCTTGGTGACATTCTGCAAAAACAAATCATTGCCTCTACAGGCTGTTAGACCAAGTGCAGAACTTTGATTAATACTCAGAATCAGCCATATTCGGTGGCCTAATTCATTTTGGAACCCAAATCTGCCTAACTTGTCCCTTAAGCTGATAAGGATAAGTATTCCTCATAATGTGAGGTTCTGATCTTCTGAAGGGGCAAGTTAATCTGACATGACCAATTTTTCCACAGTAATGAGATTTTGGAGAATGTCTGCTACCAGATTTGACAAAAGTAGTTTGTCCTTTCTCTGGAAAATTTGGATTATAGCCAATCCCACTTTTATGCATTGATTTCAGACTTCCTCCAAGAATGAGATTCAGATTATGTTCTGATCCAGTAAACCTAGCTAGGACCTTCTTTGACTCTTGAAGTTTCTCAGTCAAAGAGAAGATCTGTTGTTCTAAATTCTCAGAATGAGTCTTTAGATCAGCATATCTTTCAGTTAAAAGAGTGTTTTGATCAACAACCTCTTTTATATGTGCCTTCAAGACTTTGAACCTGCTGTCCAAGGCCTTGAAGTCTTTTTCCAGCTTTGGCTTAGAAACTTCAACAGTTTTGTTTGAAAACACTAGGTCCAGGTTTTCTTTTACCTGCTCATGAATCTTAATCTTTAAAGCAGAAATCTCATTTCTATAACTTTCCTCATTTCAAAACATACTTTTGAGAATTTCAGGAAGTACATCAGAAGGACTAGCAAGTAAATTTTTTACCATGTCTTCAATGTGTCTGTCTGATGAACTTTCCTCATTATGCTTTGCCATGAAGCATAAGTTTGCTTGCTCTTCTTCTGTGTCTGAGTCACTTGATGAATCAGAATCACTCCAAGAAGCCATCATGGCTTTCTTCGTTCTGTTGTCACCATCCTTCTTCTAAAAGTTTATGTTCTTCTTCTTTTGTGGATAGTCCCTTACTAAATGATCTACATCACCACACTCAAAACAATTTATTACTTTAGTTTTATGTATCTGTGATGAAGATTTACCTTTGTAATCTTTGCTGCCTGAGGGTCTTGATCTCTCTCTGTTGTAATCCTGGTTACCAGAGTTTCTTTTCTTTTTGAGAATCCTGGCCAAGGCCTTGGAGATCAATGCTAAAGCCTCTTCATCATCAGGTTCCTCCTCAGTCTCAAGGCTTTGAGACTTTTCACTGTCTTTTGCCTTAAGTGCTAGGTTCCTGATACTTTCACTCAAATCACCTTCCACATCCTTCATGGACATTTCATGAGTGAGCAGCTTTCCTTGTAGATCATCAAGCTGAAGAAGACTCAAGTCCTGAGCTTCCTCAATGGCTGTTTTCTTTGGCTCCCACTTGGCTTTTGGCAAACTTCTCATAATTTTTCTGACCTTCTCTTCATTTGAGAACTTCTTTCCCAATGACTCCAGGTTGTTCACCGCATCAGTGAATCTTTTGAACATTTCCTTGATGGTCTCATCTGAATTCATCTTGAACAACTCATATTGCCTCAGAAGAATGTTGATTTTTTTCTGCTTAACCTGGCTGGTTCCTTCATATGTCACCACCAGTTTATCCCACGCTTCTTTGGCACTCTTGCAGTTTGACACTCTGTTGAACTCATCTGCATTTAAAGCACAGTATAGCAAATTCATAACCTTGTAATTTTTTGATACCTTTTCCAGTTCAGTGACTGAAAGATCTTCCTCAGACTTGATATTTCTGACTCCATCATTTGTAGTGTAGAACTCATGAGGACCATTCTGAACTATTGACCATAGTTACATGTCTTGATCTATGATGAACATCTTCATCAATGCCTTCCAGTGCATGAAGTTGTCACCACAGAACAATGGAGGTCTGTTGGCTGCCCTTCCTTGTGAGAATCCACCATCTCCTACATTACTCATAGTCACCAGATTGTTAGATCTAAAAACAGTGACACAAGCTCTGATACCAATTGAAAGTGTGTAATGTAGACTAAATACAGGACCTAAATACTCTAGAAGGGGGGGTTGAATAGAGTATGGAAACTTTTTGCAAAACTTAAAGTTTAACAGGAAAGACTTTGTGTGAAACTCAAATCTCAAGGCCTTGAGATTTTAGTAAACTGTCTGAAACTTACAAAGGCAAAATAGTAAGCTTCAAGGCCTTGAACTGTAAACAATTCTAAACAGATTTTGATCCCTAGTTTGATTTGAGTTGTGTGCAGGAGATAATAATCAAACTGTAAAGTGAAGAACACAAAGCAATTTGCAGAGTTCAGTCCCAATGGACCTAATCTCTGCCTGCGGGATCTAATCCCACCAGGATTGGGCAAACACTTCTTATTACTCACACAGAAACAGCCCTAGATCTTTAAGCCTAAGTGATATCCCTTACACCTATACAGCTTGTGGTTCCAAACCTATCTAGTTCCAGCTACTAAATGTTGAGCTAACAAGAACCTCTTGTTGTTCACTTGAACAACCAACCACTAGGTTTAGTGAGGTTTAAGATTATCTAGAGATACACAGATAGAAGTACAAGTGAAGAACACAGTATGAAGATAAGCTGTTGAAGCCTGGAAGTGTTCTTCTGAAAAACTGGATTGATTTGATCTTCATAAGTCTGGAATGAAGCTTGAATGATTGTGTGTTTGAATGGATGATTTCCCACGATTTTTTCACACCTCTCAGAGTATTTTGCAAGCCTCTATCATCTTCAAAATTCAAACCAGTCTCTTTTATCCACAGCTGCAACTGATTGAGAGATTTCAGGATCTCAGTTCCTACAAATCCTCTTTCTGTTTTCAACTGAAATTCAAACAGCTTCAAGTGGATATCCGTTGGAGTTTGTTGATGTTGCTTCTGCACGTTTAACAACCCTGCAACAGCATTGAAACATAGCAACAACAAAATACAGAAAGCTAACAGTACTATGACTGTTTGGTTATACAGTTTCTGATAAAACTGTTTAACAAACTTAGAACAATAACCTGTATATCTTCTAAAACATATGAATCATTAAAAACAAGTTTAAGACACTTAGAAATGAGTAAATAATCACAATACTAAGAATCATAACCTGCATGAAAGAATCAATTAAGTTCTGTAAAAACTGTCAGCAGCTCAAGGCACATCTCAAGGCCTTGGAGCTCTGAACCTGCTTCACAGAATTTCAAAGTTAAACCCATATAACTTTGGTTCTTCTTGTTTTGATCATCTGCAATTGTGTTAGATATATAAATACTATAATCCAAAAGTATATGCAGTAAACCACTGATTTGCATAATCAGAAATCCAATCTGCAACACAGAATTGTCAGACCATACAGCATAATAAAATAACTCAAGGCTTTGAAGTTCAATCAATCTCAAGGCCTTGAGATAAATGGAATGCTTTGATGCTTATGTCTTAGCCTTTTGTCTTTCATCAGTCAAAACAATTACCAGCCAAATCACATTCAGGGATCTTGACTCAACAGCTAGTAAGCAAGTGTGGTGAACCCTCAGGTAATCATTCAAGCAATGTCTATAAACTAGGCTTGGTAACCCAATCACGATCGTGACAAGTTTCTTAGTACCCCAGGTCACGCTCACCTTAAATATGTGCTTAATGAAGATACCCTAGTAGGGTATGGTGTCGCGTCTTTAGCATATGATGAAGGTGCTGCAATCCCACCTAAGTGTGGAGGTGCTTGCTCTTGATCTATCAAAATAACAGAGCACTGTATGATACAAGTTACCTCACATTTTACTGTCTTGTATCGCAGGCGATGCTGATGAGGACATGCCGGAACAAAGAAGTCCGCCCCCTGCATCTTATGCTCCAGAGCGAAGCTCTCATGTTGAGAAGCCTGTCGCAGCTGCTGAGTATGCAGGAGAGCCTTTGGAGGATATCATCGAGGCCTCTGATGATATCGAAGCTGACACTGTGCTGATGGAAGAAGATGCTGATGCTGCAGTTGAGGAAATGGGAACAGATGATGCTGGAGCCGCAGTTCGTGAAAATGAGCAGGTCGTGGAAGACATAGCATCACATGCGAATGTTGATTTTCAACTGAATGCTCCCGAATCGGAAGAGTCCCTCGTAGCCGAAGAATTTCCCGGGCGGGCGGCCGCTCCTACTGCTGCCATTCCTTCAACAGAGGTGGAGCTTCCAGTGGTTCCCCAAGCATGGAGTTTTTGGAGATCGCAAGTTGGAGCTGTTGTCGCACCTGTTGTGGCCTATACTCTCCCTTCCAACTATGATGAGCTTAAGCATGCGGCAGACAGACGAGCAATGGAGTGAGGACAGACTTCAGCTTTCCCAGCAATGCGCATCCCCTCTCTGCGTGAAATCCTGGATGGGACTGGTATGTTACCATTTTTCGTATTCTACATCCTTGTTTTAAATTTTTCATGCTCTAAACTCGAATCAACTTTATCAGGATTGAAGCAAGCTGATGTGGACTGGCTGATTCGGATGCGCCTCTCATACCCCTGGTAATTCGCGAGATCTCTAGAGATAGAGCCGTATAACAGGAGGCTTTTCTTGACCGAAGCCATCTGGATTTTGGAGCAGCTGTCTGTGGCCACTCCTGCGACCATTTCTCCTCATAGTGCGCAGCTGCTTTTCATCACATGCCAAGGGCTTCAAGCTAAAGTTCAAGGCAAGCTGGGCTTCGGGTATCTTCTCAACAGGATCACCCAAATCCGCGCAGCTGTGAATTTGAAACGCGGTTTCCACAACCTCGCAGCTGAGAGACGGGAGGTAGAGGAACAAAGGCAAAAGGCTGAAGAAGCTGTCAGCCTCTTCCATGTGATGAACGCCAAGTACGAGCAGGTGAAGCGAGAAATTGACCAAGTAAGAGAGACATCGCTCTCGTTTTCTCCAGAAGACCCTTTGATCAAGGACTTATTTTGAGAAACAAAAAGTATTTTTTTGAAACAAAAATATTATTGTAATGCTACCAGGGTTTCTCCCCTTTTTTATCTAGAACTTGCATGTCCCATTTTGCCCTTTTCCAAGCTTTGCCGACTCAGCTAGGGAACTGAAGAGTCCCCGTAGAGTCTATATAAACCCTGCCTCTTGCTTCTTGGGTTCTTCATCCCAAAATGTGGCTTGCCATGAGTCCTTACGACTGCTGGCTTCAACGCTTGTCTTTTGTTGATTCATGGCAATTTCAAGTTGTGAAACCTAAGTTTGTGCCTTGTGCCATAGAAATAGCTCCCCAGATCTTCTTTATGAAGCTTACTGATCATGACCACTGTGGAGAAGATATACATAATACCTCGGGTTTGTTCGAAGATTCTTCTTCGTCTATTATGTTTGCAAGTCGTATCTCCGGCTGCCTTCCGGCGAGGTGCAGTTCTCTACTGACCTTTTTACCCATTCGTAATGAATGGAGTGTTTCTCCTCTTGCTTTCCTAGAGGAGAACTATTTGCCTCCACGTTCTTGAACTAGGGGTGACGAGCCATGGCGCTCGTCTCCGTGGACAATAAGCTTTCTGCCCCAGGAGTTGTTCTCCACTTGTTCTTCACCGCCGCATCCGTCTGGGCATGGGGTTCATCCGGCGCTCTCTTGGGCAGAAGACCAATCAAGAGCCTTGTTCGGGTCTAGGACCTCGACGATAGCGTCTCATAGCTCTCATTACCATTTGTAGGCCGTTCATTTTACAGCAAGACTTTTCTTGCTATAAACGTTTGCTTGTAAGCTGCTATGTTGCATAGCTTTTGTTATGTCCAGTAGGCCGATCGCTTTATAGTAAGAATTTCCTTACTATGAGCTTTTGCTTGTAAGATTCTATCTAGATAGATAAATTGTAAGTCATTCTGACTGTTAATGAAATAAACTTTAGTATCTGCTGTTCTCGTTTGATACAACAAATTGTAATATCGCATGCGTGTTGGCTATAAAACAAGTTATGTTTCTTTCGCCTTTTGCATTCGGATACTTTCCTGAATAATTCTTTTATTTCAAGCTTGATAAATTTTTCATTCACACAGGGTGTTGCTGCCATAGCTTGCTATCTAAACAGATAGGCTCGCAGACCAGTTAAGATCATACATCATGGCTGCTATCTTGGCAGATAGGCTTTTAGATTACTTAAGATCTTTTTTTGACATTGCTGCTATCTCGGAAGATAGGCTCCGGATCGCATAGGATCATACATTAGGGCTGCTATTTGGGCTGATAGGCTTTTAGAACACTTAAGATCGTATTTGAACATCGCTGCTATCTCGACAGATAGGCTTTTAGATCACTTAAGATCGCATTCGAATATTGCTGCTATCTCGGCAGACAGGCTTTGGGATCACTTAAGATCGCATTTGAATAGTGCTGCTATCTCGGCAGATAGATTTTGTGATCACTGAAGATCGTGTTTGAATATTGCTGCTATCTCAGCAAATAATCTTTTATTGTAAATAAGCAGTCAAGTAAATAAAGCGATAAAAGACAACCAAAGTAATAAAATTCTTCTCATTTGGGAGAATTCTTTTATTATAAGCACCCTCATATGGGAGAGGCAAAATTACAAGTCCCTCGTATGGGAGAGGCAAGATTACAAATCCCTCATATGGGAGGGACGACACATGAGTCTATCAGAATACTAGACGTAAATAGACATTGTAATCCGATGTATGTAAAGAGAGAGGTTAGGGATGATAATTTTTAATCCAGCGCATATTGACTGAGCTTGGGGTTGTGGCAGTCCCATGAAGCCTTTGTATTTTGCAGTAACCACTGTCAAAGACTTCTTTAACTTCGAATGGTGCTTCCCAGTTAGCTGCAAATTTTGGATGCGCTGCCTCCCGCATGCAATGATCTGAGGCGCGCAGAACCAGGTCCCCAACCGTGAAGTCTCGATGTTGGACTATTTTTTTGTATGCGCGAGCGATCCTCTCCTTGTACCGTTTTTTAGCCCGCTTGTCTTGCTCTCGCTTTTCCTCCAATAAAATCAAGTCATGGTCGCGCTGATTGTCATTTAATGCATGAAAGGCCAATCTCGCAGAGTTGATTTTCACCTCCGTCGGTACAACAGCTTTAGCTCCATAACATAGAAGGAACGGGGAGACTCCTGTGGGAGTCCTCGGCGAAGTCCGATACGCCCATAATGCTATGTTCAAAGAATCGGCCCATTTCTTGTGATCGTCTGCGACCATCTTGCTCCAGATTCTTAGCAGTGTCTTGTTGGTTGCTTCTGCTTGCCCATTCCCTTTTGGATAATAAGGAGTGGAACAGACCTGTCTTATGTTGTATTCCGCTAGTTTTGCGGCTACTTGACGATTTACAAAAGGTGTGCCATTATCCGAAAGAATTGTCTTGGGGATTCCGAACCTGTATATGATGTTCTCTTGGACAAAATGGACCACAGCGAGCGCATTAGCTATCTTGAGCGGTATTGCCTCCACCCACTTAGTAAATAGCTCGGTCGCGGTGAGGATGACCTCGTTCCCATGTGAGGCTGGTCGAATGGGGCCAACAAAATCTAGAGCCCAAGTGTAGAATGGGCATGGTGTCCCCAACACGTGTAGATCTACGGCAGGGGCATGTACGAGGTTGCCCTTGGATTGACACTCCTGGCATCTCCTTACTTTAGTGCGGCAATCTGCCTCCATGGTGGGCCAGAAATAGCCAACTGTGAGGAGCTGTCTGCATAGTTTCGCACCTCCCTGATGCTCTACTTGGTGAGAGAGATCCATCACCTCTTGCGGCTCCTTGCTATCTAGGCATCAAAGTAGATTACCCTCGTGACCCCTTCGCCAGATTATGTTTTCTTGTACTACATACCGGGCTGCCTTTCTTTTTAGTTTTTCAGCTTCCTTTCTTGACTCAGGCTCGATTCCTTCTGTGAGAAAATCGAAGAGTGGCTTCCTCCAGTCCGTTTCATCATCGACCAGAGCGATTGTTAAAGAATACTTGATCAATGCGCAAGTTTCGCAGTTCCCTTGAATTATCGCGGCAGCAGTTGACATATCCGGCCAGTGAATCCCACACCTTTGGGATTTCCGATATATTGACACCTCACTTTCTCCGCAAGTGTGTTGGTGAATCTTTTCCAATAGTGCTTGCCTCTCTTGCTGCTAGACGCATCGCATGAGTATTCCTCCTGGACCTTTGTAATAGAGTGCGTTATCATGTATGCAGTACCCCTTAGTGGATGCCCATTTTTCTTTGCTCGTTCCTCCGGCGATGGCGTGTAATATCGGTTTTCTCCAGTCTGCATCATATATGGACTCCTCCTTGCATGTGTCCTCTGCCAATACCGATGACATTCGAACTTCAATCGAGATTCTCGCAGGGCACTTATCCGCACTAACTTAAGATCCCAGAGTGGCCAAAGCATAAGCGTGCCGATTATCTGCTCTAGGCGTGTGCTCGTACCTGACATCGCAGAATTGTCGTACCAGCTTCTTCACCAAAGTCCGATAGGGTAACAAGTTTACCTCTTTTAATCCGTACTCGCCTGAAGCTTGTTTTACGATTAACTTGGAATCCCCCATAACCGTCAAATTGCTTACTTCCAATGCCCTAGCTGCACGGAGGCCCTAACTTGGTCACTGCGAAATCAAGTTTTGTGGACATTTGGATGACCTCCCCATCTGGTTTAGTCAAAACGATTCCAATTCCTCCACCTTTCCTTGTTGACGATCCATCAAAATGAAGCGTCCAGTAAGGTAACTCGACTGCATAGATCTCGGATCCCTCTAGTTCCTCCTCGATCATGGGCTCTGTCTGGTCCTCTGCCCAAGATATGTGCCCGATGAACCACCTGTTCAGGCGTATGCGGCGGTGAAGAACAGGCAAGCAGCAACTCCTAGGGCAAGAGGCTCCTTGTCCACGGAGACGAGCACAATGGCTCGCGACCCCGAGTTCAAGAACGTGGAGGAAAGAAGTTCTCCTCAGGGAAAGCTAGAGGAGAAATACGCCGTTCATTACGAGTTGGTAAGAAGGTCAGTACGATACTGCACCTCGCCGGGAGGCAGCCAAAAGTACGACCTGCAAGCATAATAGACGAAGAAAATTCTTCGAGAAAGCATGAGGTATTATGTGCATCTTCTTTACGATGGTTATAAAGATCAATAAGCCTCGTAAAGAAGATCTTGGAAGCTATTTCTATGGCACAAAGCACAAACTCAAGTCTCACAACTTGAAGTTGCCATGAATCAACGAAAGAAAAGCGTTGAGGCCAGCAGTCGTAGGGACTCATGGAAAGCCACATTGTGGAATGAGGAACCCAAGCAGCAAGAGGCAGGGTTTATATAGACCCATTAGAGACTCGTCAGTTCCTTAGCTGAGTCAGCAAAGCTTGAACAAGAGGTAAGAATCAATCACTTACACCTTGAAAGAGGTAACATTCAATTACCCTACTAAAGGCTACGACGATTCGGTGGCGTATCATAATTAATGACGGAAGGTCAAGATACGGATGGACTTCCCAAGGAAAGCGTGCTTATCTGATAAGAAATTAGCACGAGAATCAAGGCAGACATATCGCCAGCTGACGTCATAATTGATACGCACAAAGATATTCGAGCAAACCCCGGGAAGGGCAAAACGGGCATTCAAGCCTTGAATAAAAAAAAGGGGGGGGGGAGAAACCCCAGCAACATTAACAATAATGTTTTAACATTTTTTGTTCAAAACAAATACTTGCTATTGTTCAAAATAAGTCTTTGATCAGGTAGTCATCAGGAGAAAACTGAAGTGACAAATTTGTCACTTGGTCCACTTCTCGCTTCAACTGTTCATAGTTGGTGCTCATCTCATGGAAGAGCTTCACAGCCTCTTCATCTTTCTGCCTTTGCTTCTCCACCTTCTGCTCCTCAGCAGCGAGGTTATGGAAGTCGCGCTTCAAATTCACAGCCGCGCGAATCTGGGTGACTCTGTTGACAAGATACCCGAAGCCCAGCTTGCCCTGAACTTCGGCTTGAAGGCCTTGGCACATGCTGAAAAGAAAGTGCGCACTCTGAGGAGAGATGGTCGCAGGTGTAGCCGCAGACAGCTTCTCCAAAATCAGATGGCCTCGGTCAAGAATAGCCTCCTATTGAAAGGCTCTAACTCCAAGGACCTCGCAAACGATCGCGGATAGGAGAGACGCATCTGAACCAGCCAGTCCACATCAGCTTGCTTCAATCCTGAGCAATGTTAAATCAAGTTAGGACGTGAAGCTTGTAAATGAAAAGTGCAAGATGCGAACAGGAAAAGTGATAACATACCAGTTCCTTCAAGGATCTCGCGCAAAGAAGGAATGCGCATTGCTGGGGCAGCTAAAGACTGTCCTCGTTCCATTGCTCCTCTATCAGCTGCAAGCTCTAGCTCTTCATAATTGGCAAGAAGGGTATAGGCCGCACCAGCTGCGACTGCAGCTCCTACCTGCGAACTCCAAAAGCTCCATGCTTGAGGAATCTCTGGAGGCTCAATCCTTGTTGGAGGAATGGAAATAGTAGAAGTTGCTGCTCGATTAGGGACGCCTTCAGGCGCGATAGGCTCGTGAGACTCAGGAGCACTCATTTGAACATTCACATTTGCATGTGATCCTACATCTTCCCCAATCTGCTCACGAATCTCAGCCTCAGCAGCATCCGCTTCCATTTCCTCAGCAGCAGCATTAGTATCTTCCTCCATCAGCACAGTGTCAGCTTCGGCATCATCAAAAACTTCGATGATGTCCTCCAAGGGCTCTCCCGCATATTCAGCAGTTGCGACGGGCTTCTCGATATGAGAACTTCGCACTGGGACATAAGATGCAGAAGGTTGATTCCTCTGTTCCAACATGGCTTCACCAGCATTACCTGCGATACAAGACAGGACGATGTGAGGTAACTTATGTCAAACAATATTTTATTATTTTGGTAAAACCAAGAGCGAGCACCTCCACGCGTAGGTGGGACTGTAGCATCTTCATCATATGCTAAGGACGCAATGCCATGCCCTATTAATGTGTCTTCGTAAAGCATATCCTTAAGGTGAGCGTGACCTGGGGTGCGCAGAAACTAGTCATGATGATGATTGGGTTGCTAAACCTAGTTCACGAGCACTGTTCAAATGATTACCTGAAGGTTCACCGCATTTGCTTACTAACCAGCGGCGAATGTCAGCTTTCGATAAGCCATGCTTTAATGCACCGACAATCACATCTCGGTAAGTTACCCCAAGATTAAAAATCTCACCTTCGTTACCGCCTGCGATCTCTTAGAAGTCCGCTTGAACCTGCTCCAGAGCAGCCGCATCTTCTTCTTGGACCGCATCATCCTCATCAACTTGAGCAGCCGAATCTTCTTGAATCGCGTCTTCTTCATCGGCTTGACGCACCAAGTCGTCAAGATGTTGCTCTTCCAAGCTCCTTTGATTTATGCGTTCAAACTCCTCTTCTTCTCGCTTCCTTCTTCTTTCAGCAGCCTCCTCAGTTGTTCTCCTAGACTCAGCAAGGATTTCCTCGTCTATGGTTTCGCTAGAAACACCAGAGTGAGAACCCCTCTTCTGTCTTTTGGCCATAAGGCCGCTGATGGTCTATGTATCGTCATCTGCAAAGGAACAAGCTGTTCAGTAAAGATTGCGAGAAGTCAAGATAATGAGAAGATAAGTACGTATGAGATACCTTCCGACTCTTCCTCTTGTATCTCACTTCTCTCTTCTTCTCTGACATCTTCGACTCTCTCTTCCTCTTCATCATCATCTCTTTCTCTCACCTCCCTTCTCTCACCCTCCTCTTCCTCCCGACCAAACGGAATGAAGGTCTCCACCGCGACATCTTTCTGCGACTTGCTTGGCATGCGACCTTTGCCTTTGTCCCTGGAAGTAAGGGACTTCGCAGGGGAGGAAGCTGGAGCACTCCTAGGGGAAGAAATTGCGATTCCCCTCTGCCTTGGTCTCTTTGCCCTTGGAGCAGCAGTTGCTGGGGGAGACGGATCATCCCTGGGAGGAGACGAGGCTGGAGCGTTGTCTATCAGTGAGTCAGCAAATACGTTCATGACCTCACGAATGCGGGCCTCAATTGCAGGAGCCATTCTCATTGGTAGCCGAACCGGCTCACCTTGCCTTCTCTTAGCAACAATGGTGGTGATCAGCGACTTAGAACGCTCACCAGATGCAAACCTCCTCACGTAGCACTACAACAGATAAGGGAGTATAAGTTTCGATATATCAAGCTAAAGAAATTCGACATGTGCAAAGGAGATTGTTTACCTTGGCAAAATCTTCGCTGTATTTAACGACATGCGAATCACCCTCCCTAACTGCAGCCATCTTCTCTTCAAGGATGGTGGAGGGGCACAGGTGATTCTCGTGGTCCAACAGCGAATAGCAGCCATATTGGGAGTCGTCCAGGGTACAGTTGGGACGGAAAGGGAAGGAATTTCTCTTGATCACAGGAGCTCTACTCGGCCGGGGGGTCGACTGTGTCTCAAACCTTGTCTGCTGGGTATTCCAATAGGCGACCCAATTCTTGGAGTATCCACCCACGCGGTCACCTGGGGGCTGCTCGAAGGGAAGATTTCTCCTTAAGATCGTCTTGCACTCGCCATACAGTAGTCACTTGTAGCAGCCTCTTATGATGGACTGCGGCCAGATTGATGGTGCCATCGCATCAAAGCCGAACTGGGGAGAAACGCGAGTGGGATCGACATCTACCGTGATCCTCTCGTACCTAGGAGTAAGCTCGCGAACATACTCCGCAAGAGCTGGAAGAGAACCTCTTAGGCACCAGCAGAAGAAATCACGGTAACGTTCGTGGAAACGCTTTTGACCCTCGAAAAGAAGATCTTCCGAGAAAGTAACAGCCTTAGAAGGATACAATTTTGGGAGCCATCGCACATTCTCAATGCGCATGGCGTAAGGTCTAGCCGTAAATTTGCTGCGATCGTCGCATATCAGGCTCCAGGTACACTTAGGAAAGTGAGTTCCGAACCATCTCGCAGCCCTGCCACTGTTAAGCTCTTCCTCCGCACCCGGGACACACCATTTGTTGGGCCTAGAAGGAACAGGAGCATAGGAGGGCCATCGCTCGAAAACCCACATGGTCAAGAATGCGATGTTAACGTAGGTTAACACGTCCAGGCGGCCGCGGGAGTCCTTGGTTGCTACAACCAGTTGATCCAATCTGAGGTACAGGGTACCCAAGACTAGTGGCCCAAGTGCGACTCTTTGACCGAGGGTCAGTTTCACAGCAAGTGGGAGGACATGGTAGAAGACCCAATCATGAGGGTGTCCATCAATCAATTACCTCGATAACCAGGCGCAGAGAAAAGCACACAGGGTCAGGTGATAACCCTTCCCATTCACATAATTTTTAGCCTTAGGGTTTTGGCTCAGAAGTTTCTTGGTGATACTACTACTCGCATAATCGCGGAAGAAGTACTGCACCCACTTGCCCCAAGAGTTCTTCGTAGACGTATCAACTAGCTTCCAGTCAGGAAGAGGCTTCGCAGACGTCCACCGAGTGGAAATTTTCTTAACCTCTGACAAGCATTCCTCCATTTGCTTGTAGAGAGCAATTTCTAGATCGGTCCTCAAAGGGCTTAGAGGATCCACCTCACCAACAGGAGAAAGATCATACAGCATCTGTACATCTTCCAGAGTGGGAGCAGCCTCAAACTCATCAAAGTGGAATGTGTGAGTCGCAGGCGAGTAACGCGAGAGAAGGTTTAGAAGCATGGACTGGTCCAGCTTCACGGCAGCACCCTTCATAGCACGAACGGAGAAATAGATGCCGGCATCGTTCAAAGTGATGGCATGATTGGTCAACACATGGTTGATCCACTCATCCATGAAATCCAATTTCTGGACAAAAGTCTGGGTACGAATTGTAGTATGGAGGAAGATCCCATTCTCAACCCCTAATATAACCACATCTTTGGAATCGATCAATTCCTGCATGGCTGCGTTAATAGGTGGGGTCAATGTCTGCAACTCATCAGATGGAACAGGAATTGGCAGGTTCTTCACCTTAACCCTAGCATGATAAAAGTCTTTTCCGCCCAGATAGGGGGCTTTCCGCCATAGGGTTTGTGGAAGATCAGGTATCTCTTCGATTTTTTTAACGGATTTGGTTCCTTTTGTCTTCGCCATTCCTGCGGAAGAGCAAGAAAAAAGGGGGGAGAAATACACACACTTTCAGTTTGAATTTCAGGAATTTCAGTTCGAATTTCAGGAATCAGTTCGAGTTTCGGTTGAAGCAACGATGTTTTGTCAAAGAAAAGATGAACAGTTCAGTGCCAATTTTGGGTTTTGAAACCCGCAGAATCGTTTATATTGCTGGAATTTCAGAAACCCTTACAATCTTGGGATTAAATTAGTTCAAAGAACAAGGCCTCTCTTGCAGTTTACAACGAAGTGGCATGTTTCAGATAGTCATGGGTTTGCAGATCCAATACAGTTCAAAGCATACATCAGTGCAATAAATGAAATTGAGCAAGGCCAACCTTGTTTTGGTAAAGATTGCTTGGATGCGGACAGTTGAAGAAGACGCTTGACAAGAAAGAATTGATGATTGATTATTTGAATCTGCTCTTGAAGGCTTCCGGGTATCATTCACTTTAAGAGAAAGAAGTGATACTTTGCAACAATGGAGAGCACAGAGTATTTATCCAAAAACAATGAAGGGTTGCGTCTTTTCAGCAGTCGAATCGCAACCGTCACCGTCGAATCGCGCAATCACAGGACAAGCTGACGTCATGCCTAAAACCCTAAAAGACCAGACGGCACGACTCTAGGGATTTTAGGTCAAAATGACACGCACGAGGGCTGATTTGCGTGTATTTGAATTGGTGCGTAGCAGCGACGCGTACGTTGGATCCTGCGCATGGAAGCCTATCCGGCTATGCGTCTTCACGCGCAGAAAGGGGGATAATGTAGATAGTGCTTTCTAGACAGGCAGATCTTAGCCACGTGGCAACCATCCAGCACACCATACTGTGCTCCACACGCACTGGATCACCCGCCGTGCTGATCCACGTGGGGGCTGCGAGACAGGGCCCTCGCATACCACCACACGGGACTTGTAGGGACTTAGTGGTTTGGAGGCCAGAGTAAGTCCTGTCGCGCACGAGCGACAACCAAGCTCGCGCGCAACCCCTAGTAACTGCTTTTGAGAGATTTATGGCACAAGCTCCATAAACCCGGTCAAACCCGGTCAACCTCGTAACGGTTCTGGTATACGCGGATAACGTGCTGTAACGGTCCCTATATACGCGGACGAACGTGCCGTTGTGGTTAAGCTAATTAAGCTGCCATTAATGGGTGCATTAACCACACTACAACGGTCACATTCTCCGTTATATATATAGGATTGTTAACCCTTCCATACAAGGAGAACCACCTGAGATACGCGAAAGCTCTGCCAAAATCTTGTCTCTCTCTCATACAGTGCTATTGCCTTACTCTTTCCCTACACACAACCCCTTACTTCCTGTGTCTTTTCTATCCCCTACTCTTGGTGTATATTGAATCCTCTCTGCAGGATTCTCTCGTACACAATTAGATTTAAGTTGTTCAAGATGTACAACAGGTTTTCTTATTGTATTAGTTAGCTAGAGTTGTTACTAGATACTTTGGAAGAACCACCTGCTGGAAAAGAGTAAGCAAATTCTCTTGGCCTGAGATCTAGCGCTTAGCTTTTGATAAATAAGAAGTTGTTGAAATCCTAGAGGGATTAGATCCCTAAGGCGGAGAATAGGTCACTTGGGACCGAATTTCATAACAAATCATTGTGTTCTTTGTCTTTCTCTATTGTTCTTTACTTGTCCTTAAAACTGCATCAAAATAGGTTTATGTTCACAGCTTTGAAAAGCTTTTCAAAGATTTGAAAATACTCGGTCTTTTTTAAACTGTCTGTTTTGGTTTCAAATCTTTGAAACTGAATTCTAAGCTTTGATATATTTCAAGTTCTTCTCATTTGGTTTTAAAACCTCTATTTTAGAAAAAGTTTCCATACTCTATTCAACCCCCCCCCCCTTCTAAAATATTTGATCCTGTAACTGCATACCTACAAATAATCTCCAGTCGTCTACCGATCCGTTATAGCAGGCTAACAAGATGCACGACAGCAGGTCGTGTCGGTCCACCATTGCACGAAACAGTATCTATACCTACAGCATCTACCCAACTTACCAATCCTAGTTGATTCACCTATCAGTCTCATTGATACGGGATTGCGTCCATGTTCACTATGACAACTAAGCTGAGTCTTTGTCCAACACTTCACCGAATTAACTAGCAGTCCTGGTTCGTGATTCCATATATGCTAAGGATTTTGCTCTTGGAAATGAACATTAACTAACTTATTCAAAACTTTAAACTAGGATTGCACAATCATGCATAGATGAATTCATCATGCTCATTCACTTCATAACCAACATGTGTCAATAGTGTAGGTTCGATAAAAAACCAAAAGAAACAAAACATCAATACATAAACGTGTATCCAAAACATGAATCGATATTCAGACATCCCGAGTAAAATTTTAACAAAACCCTAGGCTCTCCATAGAGCCTAGCTAGAAGTTTAGCTACTTATGGAATAGGAAAATGTCATAAGTTTCTCCATACAAGATTAAAGATAGGAAAAGAGTATTCAAACAGTAAAATCTTCGGTCCGACAACAATCTCGTGTGATCTCAAAAGGCCCGAGCTGCTGTACAATGCTTATGTTCTGCCTCAATGTGCACCAATCATCTTCCCCAGATCTATAGGTGGGTATTGACTCAATTCCCGTCTAGAAGTCTTCAATATTTTCATTTTAGTCCCAAAACTTTGCCGCAGCTCTAGTACCTTTAATGAGAAAGGATCGTGCGTTTGTGTGAAATACTCGTGCGAATGGATCCATCCTTTCGTGTGAAGGATGTCTCTTGTGAATTCTCTAAGTCATGGTATTCATGTGAATTTCTTAGATCTTTAATGCGAATGGGCTGCAAAATCATCTCTTCACTTCTCATTTCATTTGGTTCCCTAGCCTTTTTCTTTGCGCTTCCTAGTTGCCAGATCATGTCTTGGTCCAATCCACTCCTCAAGTTCATGTTCCTTGTTATAGACAACACCAAACTGCCACAAGATATTACATCCATCAAATAAGCTCAAAAATTACATGTTGACTCAAAGACTTCTAAGTGTGTTTTGAGAAGTAACTGTTTAGAGTGATGAAAGACAAAGACAATGTATTTCTAAGGGTCCAAGGCCTTGAGATACTGATCAGAGCTTCAAAGCTTTGACATATGTTTTCTTTACAGTGTGATCTAATAATCTTCTGATGCAGGTGGTATATCTGATGTTCAAGATCAGAGATTTGCTGCAAATATACTTGCTATACATTCTTTATATATCTAACACAATTGCAGATATCCTAATCAGAGTGAATCAAAGGTTTCTGGTCTTAATATTGAAAGACTGTGAAGCATGTTCAGAGCTCCAAGGCCTTCAGATATGCCTTAACCTGCTGACAGTTTTACAGAATTTACTTGATTCTCTCTTGCAGGATTTGATATTTGTTATTATGGTTGTTTAATGACTTCTATAAGTCTTAAACTAGTTTATCATGAGTAACATGTTTTAGAAGTTAATCAGGTTATTGTTTTATTCATATGATCCCGTTTTTATTCAGAAACTAGAAATCCAAACAGACTTAGTGCTGTTATATTTCTGGATTTTGTTTTTGTTGTGTTTTAAAGTTGTTGCAGGTTTTTCAAACGTGCAAATGCAATCTCAACAAACTCCAACAGATATCTACTCAAAGTTGTTTTCATTTACTGTTAGAAAGGATAAGGATTTGCAGGAACTGAGATCCTAAAATCTCTCATTCAGTTGCAGAGAGACGATAAAAGACTGGTTTGAAATTTGAAAGTTAGAAAAGCTTACAGAGAACGAAGAGAGGTGTGATACATTTGTGGAGAACCAGAAATTCAATCCCTCACAAATTCAGGCTTCAATCACTGCTTTCAGAAGATCAATCATTCCAGTTTCCTAAAGAACACATCCAGGCCTTCACAAGCTTATTCTTCTACTGTGTTATTTTTCTGAATTGTAATCTGCTTATCTTCTGTATATCTTAAACCTCACAAAACCTAGTGGTTGGTTGTTCAAGTGAACAACAAGAGGTTCTTGTTAGCTCAACAGTTAGTAGCTGTAACTAGATAGGTTTGAAACCACAAGCTGTATAGGTGTAAGGGAGTTCACTTAGGCTTGGAGATCTAGGGTTGTTTATGTGTGAGTAATAAGAAGTGTTTGCCCAATCCTGGTGGGATTAGATCCCTCAGGCAGAGATTAGGTCCATTGGGACTGAACTCTGTAAATTGCATTGTGTTCTTTACTTTACAGTTTTGCTATTTACTTCTGCAAGTAACTCAAATCAAACTAGGGTTTATAAACTATTTAGAACTGGTGATAGTTCAAGGCCTTGAAGCTTTCTGCTTTCCTTATAAAGTTTCTGACTAGTTTTGCAAAATCTCAAGGCCTTGAGATTTGAGTTTCTCACTTGATCACTTAGTTAAACTTTGTGTTTTAAGAAAAAATTTTCCATACTCTATTCAACCCCCCCCCCCCTTCTAGAGTATTTTGGTCCTGTATTTAGTCTACATTACAAACTTTCAATTGGTATCAGAGCTTGGGTCAATACTATAGATCTAACAATCTTGTGACTATGAGTAATGTAGGAGATGGTGGCTTCTCACAAGGAAGGGCAGCAAACAGACCTCCATTTTTCTGTGTTGATAACTTCATGCACTAGAAGGAATTGATGAAGATGTTCATCATAGATCAAGACATGGAATTGTGGTCAATAGTTCACAATGGTCCTCGTGAGTATTACACTACCATAGATGGAGTTAGATGCATAAAGTCTGAGGAAAATCTCTCAGTTACTGAATTGGAAAGGTTCAAAAAAATTACAAGGCTATGAATATGTTATTCTTAATTCAGATGAGTTCAACAGAGTGTCAAATTGCAAAAGTGCCAAAGAAGTATGGGACACACTGGTTGTTACATATGAAGGAACAAGTCTAGTTAAACAGACCAAGATTAACATACTTCTGAGGAAATATGAGCTGTTCAAGATGAACTCTGATGAGACCATCAAGGAGATGATCAAAAGAGTCACTGATGTGGTGAATAATGTGGAGTCATTGGGAAAAAAGTTCTCAAATGAGGAAAAGGTAAGGAAAATTCTGAGGAGCTTGCCAAAAGCCAAGTGGGAGCCAAAGACAACAGCTATTGAGGAAGCTCGTGATTTAAGTCTTCTTCAACTAGATGATCTACAAGGAAAGCTTCTCACTCATGAAATGTCTATGAAGGATGTAGAAGGTGATCTGAGTGAAAACATCAAGAACTTAGCACTCAAGGATAAAGACAATGAAAAATCTCGAATCCTTGAGACTGAAGATGAGCATGATGATGAACAGGCTTTATCATTGATCTCCAAGGCCTTGGCCAGGATTCTCAAGAAGAAGTGAAACATTGGTAACAGAGACTACAACAGAGAGAGATCAAGACCTTCAAGCAGCAAGGACTACAAAGGTAAGTCTTCATCACAGTCACATAAACCTAAAGTGATGAATTGTTTTGAATGTGGTGATGCAGATCATTTAGTAAGGGATTGTCCACAAAAGAAGAAGAACAGGAACTTTCAAAAGAAAGACAATGACAATGAAAGGAAGAAATCCATGATGTCCTCTTGGAGTGATTTTGATTCATCAAGTGATTCAGACACAGAAGAAGATCAAGCAAATTTATGCTTCATGGCTAAACATGATGAAGAAAAGTCTTCAGAAGACACATTGAGGAAATGGTAAAAAATCTTCTTGCTAGTCCTTCTGATGTACTTCCTGAAATTCTCAAGAGCATGTTTTTTAATGAGGAAAGTTATAGAAATGAGATTTCTTCTTTAAAGATTAAGATTCATGAGCAGGTAAAAGAAAATATGGACCTAGTTTTTTCCAACAAAATTGTCCAACAAAACTGTTGAAGTTTCTAAGACAAAAATTGAAAAGGACTTCAAGGCCTTGGACTGCAGATTCAAAGCCTTGGAGAACAGATAAAAGAGATTATTGATCAAAACACTCTCTTAACTGAAAGGTATGTTGATCTAAGGACTCATTCAGAGGATTTAGAACAACAAATCTATTCTTTGACTGAGAAACTTCAAGAGTCTAAAATGGTCCTAGCCAGTTTTACAGGCTCAGAACATAATCTAAATCTCATTCTTGGAGGAAGTCTGAAATCAATGCATAAAAGTGGGATTGGCTACAATCCAAATTTCCCAAAGAAAAGCCAAACTACTTTTTTCAAATCTGGTAGCAGACATTCTCCAAAATGTCATTACTGTCGAAAAATTTGTCATATTAGATTAACTTGTCTCTTTAGAAGATCAGAACCTCATATTATGAGGAATACTTATCCTTATCAGCTTAAGGGATAGGTTAGGCAGATTTGGGTTCCAAAAGGAATTAGACCACCAAACATGGCTGATTCTGAGTATGACTCAAAGTTCTGCACTTGGTCTAAAAGCATGTTAAGGAAATGCTTTACTTTTGCAGGATGTCACCAAGGCCTTGAAAGATCAGAAATGGATATTAGACAGTGTTTGTTCCAGACATATGAGTGGAAAGAAGTCTCTTTTTACTAAGCTCGGAGAAAAGTCTGGAGAAACAATTACACTTAGTGACAAAGAAAAATGCAATATTATTGGTATAGGTAGTATTGGTAATGGTTCTACCAACTCTATCTCTGATGTTTATCTTGTGGATGGACTTAATTATAATCTGCTTAGTATTTCTCAGTTATGTGATAAAGGTTATAAAGCTATATTTGACAAGGAGAAATGTGTGGTGCAAGATGAGAAATCTGGAGATTGCATACTCACTGCTCCTAGATCATATAATCTGTATGCTATGAGTACTAACAGTGTTGCAGGTGACAAGTTGAAATGCCTCAAGGGCTTGAAGGAAGATTCAAAGCTTTGGCATAGAAAGCTTGGGCATATTAGCATACATACCTTGAATAAACTCATCTCAAATGATTTGTTAAGAGGATTACCATCACAAAAAATTTCAGATGATGAGGTCTGCAAGGCATTTATACAAGGTAAACAAACAAGAAGTTCATTCAATCCAAAGAACTTTGTAAGTACTTCTAGACCCTTAGAACTGTTTCATATGGACTTGTGTGTTCCTAGGAGAGTTCAGACTCCAAAAGGTAAGAGTTATATGCTTGTGATAGTAGATGATTATTCTAGGTTTACATGGGTGATGTTTATTAGAGACAAAACTGAAGCATTATCTGAATTTTCTAGACTGTGCAAAGAGCTTCAAACTATGAAAAACTTGCCTCTTCCATCTATTAGAAGTGATAATGGTAGGGAGTTTGATCAAATTGACTTTGATTTATTTTGTGCAAAGCATGGCATATCACACAACTTTTCTGCACCTAGAACTCCACAGCAAAATAGAGTAGTTGAGAGGAAAAATAGGACACTTGAGGATATGTCTAGAACCATGCTACTTGAAAGTAATTTGCAAAAGTTCTTGTGGGCAGAAGCTGTTAATACTTCCAATTATGTGTTGAATAGATGTTTGATTAGGCCTATTTTTAAAAAGACTCCTTATGAATTGATTAAAGGTAGAAAGCCTAGTGTCTCTTATTTCAAGCCTTTTGGTTGTATCTGTTTTGTGCATAATAATGGTAGAGATAATCTTGGTAGGTTTGATGCTAGAAGTGATGAAGGTGTATTTCTTGGATATTCTCAAACTAGCAAAGCTTATAGAATTTACAATAGAAAAACCAAGATTGTGGAAGACAGTATTCATGTGATTTTTATGGAAGTACTAAGGATTCTCTGAGTGAAAGTTTTGAAGATCAAAATTTGAACAAGCATGTGTCTGATGATGATGCTGTGAAAGTGGACAAAGGCAAAACTAAAGTGCAGAATTAGTTAGTAGAATCTCAAGGCATTAAACCTCCTGCAGAGCCAAAATCTCAAAGCCTTGAGACTGAAACTGAAACATTCTATGATGCTCCCTCTGCTGTTTCAAGAACTCAAAGCCTTGAAGGAACATATTCCTGAACACCAAGGAATAAGTTTAAGTATCTTGCAGATCATCCAGCTGACAATATCATATCTGATCCAACAAGTGGAACTCAGACAAGAGGACAGTTGAAGAACTTGTGTGCTTTTACTGCTTTTGTATCATTGATTGAGCCTGAGAATACAAAGGAAGCACTGGAAGATGCAGACTGGATCATCGCAATGCAAAGTGAGCTGAATGAATTTTAAAGAAACAAGGTATGGAATCTGGTTCCCAGACCAAAAGAGAAATCAGTTATAGGAACCAGGTGGGAGTTCAGAAATAAGCTTGATGAGAATGGTAAAGTGGTAAGGAACAAATCCAGACTTGTGGCTCACGGATACAATCAGGAAGAAGGTATAGACAATGAGGAGACATTTTCTCCAGTTTCCAGGTTAGAAGCTATTAGAATACTTCTTGCATTTGCATCTCACAATCACATAAAGCTTTATCAAATAGATGTCAAATGTGCTTTTCTGAATCGTTATTTACAAGAAGATGTTTTTGTAGCACAACCTCCTGGTTTTGAAGATGAAAACTTCCCTGATCATGTTTACAAATTAGTTAAAGCTCTTTATGGTTTAAAATAAGCTCCAAGGGCTTGGTATGATAGACTTTCAAAGTTTTTACTTGACAATAAATTCAAGAGAGGTCTTTTAGATAAAACTCTTTTTATTAAACATCATGAAACTGATTTGTTAATAGTTCAGATATATGTGGATGATATTTTTTTTGGTTCTACTAATGATGCTCTTTCAAAAGAGTTCTCTATTCTAATGTGCAGGGAGTTTGAGATGAGCTTAATGGGAGAACTGAATTTCTTTCTTGGACTTCATATTTTACAAATGAAGAAAGGAATTTTTTTACATAAAGGAAAGTATACCAAGGACTTATTGAACAAATACAATATGACACAGTCCAAGGTACTCAAAACTCCTATGAGTTCATCACTCTCATTAGACAAGGATTCAAATGGTAAGAGTGTAAATCAAAAGGATTATAGAGTTATGATTGGATCACTTTTGTATTTAACTGCTAGTAGACCTGATATTATGTTTAGTGTTTGCATGTGTGCA
The DNA here is from genome assembly GCA_023055425.1 of Linanthus parryae. Taxonomy (NCBI): domain Eukaryota; kingdom Viridiplantae; phylum Streptophyta; class Magnoliopsida; order Ericales; family Polemoniaceae; genus Linanthus; species Linanthus parryae. The sequence continues at coordinate 102,669,204 of JALGPY010000002.1, forward strand.
AGATTTCAGGCAGATCCTAAGGAAAGTCATTTAACTGCTGTCAAAAGAATTTTTAGATATTTGAATGGAACCAAAGACTTGGGCCTTTGGTATCTAAGGAGATCTAATTTTATGTTGAGTGGCTATTCAGATGCACATTTTGCAGGATATAAAGTGGATAGGAAGAGTACTTCTGGATGTTGTCAGTTTCTTGGATCTTCACTAATCAATTGGCATTCCAAGAAGCAAAATTTTGTAGCATTATAAACTGCAGAAACTGAATACATTGCAGCTGGAGATTGTTGTTCACAAGTGTTGTGGATTTCTCAACAACTTAGAGATCTTGGCTATAAATTCAGAAATGTGCCGATTCATTGTGATAACACAAGTTCCATTTCAACTCTAAGAATCCAGTACAGCACTCAAGAACCAAACATATAGATGTAAGGCATCACTTTCTTAGAGATCATGCAGAAAAAGGTGATGTTGTTCTATCTTTTATTTCTACTTCTATGCAGATTGCTGATATTTTCACTAAACCTCTGCCAGATGATAGGTTTTCATCCCTAAGGCTTGAACTGGGAATGCGAAACAAGGATGCACTGGTTTAGGGGGAGTATTAGTACTTACTTGTGTTTATGTATTGAAATCTCAAAGCCTTGAGATTATACTTTCTAAAGCCTTGAAAGTATAGTTCAAAGCTTTGAAATTTCTAAAATTGCAGAAATCTCAACGCCTGAGATTGTTCTCCAAGGTCTTGAAACATCTGTAAATTTTTAAAAAAAGGGATCACCAAATATTATATGTTATCTTTTTAGATAATTGTATAATATTTGAATTACTCAGAGAATTTTCTAAAATATCCAAAAATATCTTGTAGATTCGTTTTGCATGTTGATTTCAGTAGATTCCGTTTATAACTCATTCTTTCAACCTACTTAAGCTGAAAGTCATGGCTTTTCATCTTCATTCTCTCTCAATTCTCTACGTCTCTCTTCTCTCTCTATCTCTCTCAATCTCATTCTTCTCTCAAAACCCTAATCCCACAATGGAGCGCAAATCAGCCAGAATTCAACAACAGGGAAAGCCGTCTGGTAGATCTAAGGAAAGGGCAAACAAGAAGGAGAAGATTGTGATCTCTGATTCAGATTCAGAAAACACACAGAGTTTGCATGAGGACTCACCTCCTGCAAAGACGATCAGAACAGAGAAAGGGGATGAAGGTTCATGTATTGATCCACAGAAGGAGACAGAGGCTCAGGGTGATGATCAAACTAGGTCTGACAAGAAGAAAGGGGGAGAAAAGAAAAATGTTGTTGAAGAAGAAAAAGGGAAATCTTCTAAGGAAAGCAAGAAGAAGTCTACTGAAGGAGAACCTGAGAAGGAGAAACCTGCTGAGAAGAAATCAAGGGTTAAACAAGTTGCTGCTGCAACCAAAAAGGGTTATCAAGGTAAAAATGTACTTCCTTCTTATTGGTTTTTTAGTTCAGAAGTTAGGACAGTTTGGATGCAAGGGTATGCATCATCTAAGGTTGCTTTCTTTAGTTTGATTTCTGAAGAGTTATTGGATAAATTGGATATTGACTGTATGAGGAAGTTAAGGGAATCTGCAGTTTGGAAAATTTTAAATTCTAGTTCTAAAGCTTATCCTAGGTTAACTAGGTTGTTTTATCTGAATTTAGTTCAACGAGGGGAAGATAAATTGGTTTTAACCTCTAAGGTGGCTGGGATAAATTTAAGGCTAGACCATAGGGCTTTTTCCAAGGTCTTGGGAATTCCTAAGAAGTATAATGTTGCTGATTATCCTGATAGGAAGGAGTGTCTAGAAAAAGCCAAAGCTATGTTCTTCATTGATGGTGTTCCCACTGGTCCAAAACAGTTGACAGACTCTGTGCTCAACTGTAAAGCTAAAATTCTGTTTACCATTCTGATGAGAAGTGTTGTTCCTAGGGAAAACTCAAGAGAGTTGGTTACCGATAAAGTTCTTATCTTGATGTACTTGATATGTCAAGGGTTTGAGATTGACTTGCCAACAGTGATCATGGAGCATATGATCTACTGTGCTACCAGAACTAGAAACCATCCTCTTCCCTATGCCAACTTGTTACCTCTTTTATTAGAGCATTTTGAGGTACCTGTGAAAGGAGAGGAGAAGATAACTGATGGTTTTGGGTTAATTGATGAGATTGCTTTACAGAGAATTGGAGTGGTTCAGACAGAAAGGGAAATTGGAAGATCTATTCAGATTTGTCCAAAGCTGAGCTTGAGGAGAAATATTTTGTCAAACCTAAGGGGGCTACAACTTCAAGGGTACAAGCAAATGAGGATTACTCTCAGTTGGTTGAGAAGTTTGAAGAACAGTAGGTTGAAATTGAAGATATTAGACAGAGACTGTTTGATCTATATTTTGAGTTTAATCAGTTCAAAGGCTTGATGAATGTGATGAATGGCAAATTGGATGTTTTCATCAAAGGTTTGAATTTGGAGAAGATCCCTTCTGCTACTAGTCATGACACTAGTGTTGACTCAGATGAAAGGCTAGGTGAATTCTTGAAGAAGAAGAAGAAGAAGCCTATTCCAGTTGTGCTCACTTCAAAGGATCTATATGAGCAAACTGATGAAGAAGAAGCTGGAGAAGACACAGGTGTTGATGCAGCTATAGAGGGTGATTCAGTGCAGGTTAAGAATAAGAAAGTGGATGAAATAATTGAGGAAGTTGTTGCTGAGGTGGATGCTGAACAAGAAGAGAATCAGTCTGCATAAGATGCTGAAAGTGATGAAGAGGTTGGAGAAGACTCAGAGAAAGGCCAAGCATCAAAGAAGAAGTGAAGATTTGAGAAAGCCAAAGCCTTGACTCTTTCTTTCTTTCATTCTTTCTTTTTCTTTTCTTCTTATGATCTCAAGACCTTGACATTCAGTAGGACTTATTTTGTTAAGTTTTTTTTAGACTCTGAGTAATGAACTAACATTTCTTCACCTTTATTTGATGAAAGTCAAAAAGGGGGAGAAGTTATATGTGATATTTGTTGTTACTATTCAGTGTTCAGATAATAAGATTACGAGTTTTTGTGCTAATCAGTTGTGTTAGGTGATTATTGATTATCTGTGATTACTGGTTATCTGTGTTAGTTTAGTTTAACCAGTGTTACTATTTATTATTTCTGCAAATGATGATACCTAATTCTTACAAAAAGTTGCAGGGATATTTACACAAGATTATAAGTTTTGTCTTTCATCAAGGGGGATATTGTTGAATCAAATACTTCTAAGTGTGTTTTGAGAAGTAACTGTTTAGAGCGATGAAAGACAAAGACAAAGTATTTCTAAGGCTCCAAGGCCTTGAGATACTGATCAGAGCTTCAAAGCTTTGACAGATGTTTTCTTTACAGTGTGATCTAATAATCTTCTGATGCAGGTGGTATATCTGATGTTTAAGATCAGAGATTTGCTGCAAATACACTTGTTATACATTCTTTATATATCTAACACAATTGCAGATATCCTAATCAGATTGAATCAAATGTTTCTGGTCTTAATATTGAAAGACTTTGAAGCATGTTCAGAGCTCCAAGGCCTTGAGATGTGCCTTAAGCTGCTGACAGTTTTACAGAATTAACTTGATTCTCTCTTGCAGGATTTGATCTTTGTTATTATGGTTGTTTAATGACTTCTATAAGTCTTAAACTAGTTTATCATGAGTAACATGTTTCAGAAGTTAATCAGGTTATTGTTTTATTCATATGATCCAGTTTTTATTCAGATACTGGAAATCCAAACAGACTTAGTGCTGTTATATTTCTGGATTTTGTTGTTTCTGTGTTTTAATGTTGTTACAGGTTTTTCAAACGTGCAAATGCGATCTCAACAAAATCCAACGGATATCTACTCAAATTTGTTTTTACTTACAATTAGAAAGGATGAGGATTTGCAGGAACTGAGATCCTAAAATCTCTCATTCAGTTGCATAGAGTGGATAAAAGACTGGTTTGAAATTTGAAAGTTAGAAAAGTTTACGGAGAACTGAGAGAGGTGTGATACATTCATGGAGAACCAGACATTCAATCCCTCACAAATTCAGGCTCCAATCAATGCTTTCAAAAGATCAATCATTCCAGTTTCCTGAAGAACACATCAGGGCCTTCACAAGCTTATTCTTCTAATGTGTTCTTTTTCTTTATTGTAATCTTCTTATCTTCTATATATCTTAAACCTCACAAAACCTAGTGGTTGGTTGTTCAAGTGAACAACAAGAGGTTCTTGTTAGCTCAACAGTTAGTAGTTGTAACTAGATAGGTTTGAAACCACAAGCTGTATAGGTGTAAGGGAGTTCACTTAGGCTTGGAGATCTAGGGTTGTTTCTGTGTGAGTAATAAGAATTGTTTGCCCAATCCTGGTGGGATTAGATCCCTTAGGCAGAGATTAGGTCCATTGGGACTGAACTCTGTAAATTGCATTGTGTTCTTTACTTTACAGTTTTGCTATTTACTTCTGCAAGTAACTCAAATCAAACTAGGGTTTATAAACTGTTTAGAACTGGTGATAGTTCAAGGCCTTGAAGCTTTTTGTTTGCCTTAGAAAGTTTCTGACTAGTTTTGCAAAATCTCAAGGCCTTGAGATTTGAGTTTCTCACTTGATCACTTAGTTAAAATTTGTGTTTTAAGCAAAAAGTTTCCATACTCTATTCAACCCCCCCCCCCCCACTTCTAGAGTATTTTTGTCCTGTATTTAGTCTACAATACAAACTTTCATTACATAAAAATCCTCGGGCTACCACTAGCTTTCTTTGAAATTTCACAACACGTTGCAAGAATTATAGTTATAGCGATTCTATGCACAAGCTCACTCTGGAATCCCTCTTGATCCACCATTTCAAACCTAGACACGGGCATGTATCATGCAACAATGGGTCTAATCTCGATCAAGTGTCGTCGCAGTCTTTCTTCGCCCAAGTAATTTGAGGTTTGCAGACGTTCTTAGCCGTTATTACCTATGAATACAAATTGTCCGAGTCGGAAGATTCCAAACTCCTATGAAATAGGACTTGACTTTAATTTCCCTTTTTAAGATCTAATTTGATTGAATCCAAATTTTCCAAATGAATAGAATCATATTAGGTTGTTCTCCTTTCTTATGCACATAAGATTATGCATTTTTTTCTCAATTTCAACTCCATTTTTCAACCGTACAATAGAGCTTAAAAAATGTGGGATTTTTTAGGATTTTCTCTTGAACCGCCGTAAGGTATGGTGAAGTATGCTCCCCGGATTCACTAAGGCCGAAGAAATATACCACATGGAAGACAACTCAAAATGAAGGCCCACCCCAGATTTCAAGAGTCCATAAGTTTCCACCTTTTAAGCTCCATTGCAACGTTAAGAGGATAAGCTTCATATGTATGACTCACTAACATGTGCATCAAACTAGTTAAACTCAATATTATGTGATGGTTAAGTAAGAAGAATGCCATATCAACATGAGTGATAGATAGATAGAGAGTCTCCACTATTAATTGGGACACCACCAGATTTAGAATAAACATGAGTCATCTTTAGTTGGATAGAAATATTGGTACAATAGAGAGTTTGCACCACTATCAAGAAGCTATGTCAAATAGGGACGAGGTTTGGTTAAAGTGATAGAGAAAATCATAATGAACTCCTTGTTTTTGATGTTCTGTGAGTCGATGTGTTAGGGTTTACCTAACACTATAGCAATTCTACACGCTATCAAGTCATCACTCGAACACACACGAACACGAAAACTAAAAAGAACATGACAAAAATTAAATTCTTCTCTTTTAGTGCTTTATAAACTGAACGATACCACTGTTTATATAGAAACTAAACCTAGAAAGTTCTACCTAACGGGCCGGGAAAGAACCGTCAAGAAAACTCGAGCTTACTTCGACAAACTAAATTAATTAATTAACTAACTAGCTAGATAATAAACGCGACAAACTAATTAAATAAATTAATTAACTAACTAATAATACTAATTGACGATGAATATACGGTTAACCCGTATCAACTCCCCCGCGGTTGGAAATCATGTTGTCCACAAGGTGGTGATGTGAAAAATCCTTAAGAAATCCATAATTACGTTTGCCCGAAAGTTGAAAGAGCTTGAGAACACCACTTTTTAGCACAAATACAGAAACAGGTAAGTAGCTCTCTTGGAGCTAAGGTGGAGTCGATCAGAAGTCGATCCCAAGTCGAGCTGATCTCCAGTACTCGGTTCGATCGATCCGATTTCAAACTGTGATCGATTCGGCGGCTAGATCAAGCATAGGAGGCGCTGGACTTATCAAGTTGATTAATCAGAGATGAAGAATAGGGATTTGAGGTCGCGACAGCGCATGGGAGGGGTTTCCTTTGCTGAAAGTGGTTGTGGGGTTTGTTTAGCGGTTGTTTTGGTTGTTGGAAGTCTTGGGTGGTTGGATGGAGGCCATAGAAGGGTTTGGTTGGTCCGGCTGGTTTAAGGAACGACAGGAGCTTAATGTTGGTTGTAAGAGACACCGACGGAGACTACAGTTGATTACACTCTATTAAATTTACATTTCTTGCCATTTTATATCGTTTTACGTGATTTTCGGGCTGATAATCTTAGTTTTACACTATGATTAGAGAGAAAATGTAAAAGTTTAGCTTTTTGCATGAATTCGGTAATCCTTGCTAATCTCATATAATTTTAGTTTGTCCCGTGTAATTACACGGGTTTTGTTTCGTGTTCTTTTGACCGGAGAAAGAGCCTTGGAGATGAAGAAGAGAGGAGAACCAAGGTTGGGATATTAATGGAGAGCTAAAACGATGAAGAATTGGTGAAAATACATGGAGAGTGGGTTAAAGTGTCATTTAATGAAGTTTGCTTATAGACACTTTAACCCCCCCCCCAGAAGAGAGCCCAATACTTAATGAAAATTCGGTGGCCATACGTGAGCAACTCACTGGAAGTAGAGGATCACAAACTGTGATCACATGATCAGGAACAAGACTAGAAACAAGATCACACGATAAACAAGGGGTTAAAGTGTCGTTTTGTTAGAATTAATGACTTGTAATCAATTTGCTAAAAATTGGGTCCATGGGAAGTCAAAGGCAGTTAAGGAAATTGTCAAAATCAGCCACAAAGTTCCTTTTTATAATTAAGGGCGGTGGGTTTGACAATAGTATTTAAATGGACTGTTTTGGTTTGTAAAACATACACACATACACACGGGTCAGTAGCTTTGTTTCTTTGAGAGTTGATTGTGCGTGTGTGTCGGGTGGGTGGCCGCCGTGGCCGTTCTGGCCACGGCGTGCAAATGCAGGTTCTCGTCTCAATAAAATATCGGGTTCTGGCCGTGGAGGTAGATAGCGGGTTCGTTGCGAATTCGTTAGTGAACCACATTAAATATATGTCTCGTTCTTGATTTGGTTTCATCGTTCTTTCTCGAATACCCCCAGGTTATAATAAACTAGTATCAGAGCCAGGTCAAGAGGAACACCAGTTTTAACAAACAAGTATCAGAGCCGGGATCCCAGGATCTAGGTGGAGCCTAGAGCTAGGGTTTCACCTTTTGGTAGAAGTCAAAGCTAGGGTTTCGCGATTCAGGTGGAGCATGCTATCCGGAGTTGGGTTTCTGGATTCTGCCAAGAACGATATCTGGTTTGGCAATCAAGATCAATATGTTCGTGAGAGAGAAGCAGGTACACCCACCATTTAAATCCCCATGGAGGGGACTATCCGGGATCCTATCGGAGTAATCTGGTGTGAATCTGATTAGGCGTGCAAGGGATCTGGAAAATCCAGCACGCGTTCGATACTGGCGCAAATATGGCGGTTCACGCGCATCTGGCGTTCTAGCGATTGACGTTCAGGCGCAATCTGGCTCACGGCATGAAGCATCTGGCGTGTGAATTTAATATTGTTCTGGATCATGCATTGCAGGAACTCGTTGGAGTTGGAACAACGGCATGGAGCGTCTGGCGCGTGAGGTATCTAGCACTCGCATCTGGTCCTGGTTATGGCGCATTCACCATGAGGTTTGGTTCTAACGTGCACCTGTTTCGGAGCGTGTAGCATGACTCGCATTGAGCTCGCATCTGGCTCGATCTGTTTCTGGCGAGCATCTGGCGCAACTGAGGCATACGGGGCGCATCGGGCATGACTATTTGCGGCACTCGTCATTGGTGCATCTGGTATGGATGACATCTGAGCGTTCTGTCATGGTGCATCTATCTGGCGCAATTGGGCGCATCAGGAATACATTCGGTCCTGCTTTCTCAGTGAATGTATTCTACTTTGTTTCTGGGTGGAGCACTTGTTTCTATTTCCGGAAGTGCAACCACATCGGGTGCATTCGTTGCAGGAACGTAAGGTAGTTGGAGCAACGATTTGGCGATTCGGTTTTCACATACAGTTGCGGAACATATGTTTGGGGAGGCGTGCTCGTTTCTAGTTCTGGGAGATGCATCAAGTTCAGGTTTGAGGAGAGAGGCATTAGGTTCCAGTTTCACGTTGCTGAGTTGATTCAAGTCAAGGTGGAGATTTGTTAGAATTAATGACTTGTAATCAATTTGGTAAAATTTGGGTCCATGGGAAGTCAAAGGTAGTTAAGGAAATTGTCAAAATCAGCCACAAAGTTCCCTACTCTAATTAAGGGCGGTGGGTTTGACAATAGTATTTAAAGGGGCTGTTTTGGGTTCTAAAACATATACACGGGTCAGTAGGCCTTGGTTCTTTGAATAATCTAAGCTTAATTCTAAGCTTAATTCTTAATGTGGATGGAGTAATTAACTGAAATCGTTAGTTGACTAGTGAACTGCACGACAGTGACTTTAACAAGCTAGGATGAGATATGAACATCAATACCGAATCACCTAGACCGGAAGGAGAAGTGAATAGGATTGACTAGTGAGGGTAGATTCAGTAGGATTGTTCAGTTGTTCAGTGAAACGTGGACCGACAGGACCCGGTAACATATTAGTAGATAACCAGCTAGAACGGATCGGTAGATAACATGAGACGTATAATGACATGATACGGACAGGAGATTGTCATAGACTATTACCCGGTGTGCACAAGAGATTCCGGCAGGGAGACCTCCGTGTACACCGTACGTAGTGGATCAGGGATCGCACAGGAAGAGTAGGGGTGTGTGTAGGGAGAGAGTAAGTCAGTAGCAATGTCTGAGAGAGAGACAGAGGTTTGGCAGAGCTCCCGCGTATGGCAGTGTGTCCTCCTCTGTATGGAAAGGTTAACGATATATATATACTGGAGAACATGACCGTTGTAGTGTGGTTAATGCGCCCATTAATGGCGGCTTAATTAGCTTAACCATAACGGCACGTTCGTCCGAGTATATAGGAACCGTTAGAGCACGTGGTGCGCGAGTACCGGAACCGTTACGAGGTTGACCGGATTGACCGGGTTTATGTAGCTCGTGCCATAGATCTATCAAAACAGTTACTAAAGGTCGCGTGCGGGCTTGGCTCGCACGCGACAGGGCTTACTCTAGCCTCCAAACCACTAAGTCCCTACAGGTCCCGTGCAGTGGTATGCGAGGGCTCTGTCTCGCAGCCCCCACATGGATCAGCTCGGCTGGTGATCCTGTGTGTGTGGAGCACAATATGGTGTGCTGGATGGCTGCCACGTGGCCAAGATCTGTCATGTCAGAAAGCAGTATCTACATTAGCCCCCTTTCTGCGCGTGAAGGCTCATAGCTGTATAGGCTTCCATGCGCGGAAACCAACATGCGCGTCGCCGCCACGCACCAATTCAAATACGGGTAAGTTCAGCCCCCGTGCGTGTCATTATGACCTAAACCCCTAGAGTCGTGCCGTCTGACCTTTAGGGTTTTAGGCGTGACGTCAGCCTGTCCTGTGATTGCGCGATACGGCGGTGACGGTTGCGATTCGACTACTGAAGGGACGCAACCCTTCATTCTTTTGGATAAATACCTTGTATCCCCATTATTGCAAAACATCACTTCTTTCTCTTAAAGTGAATGGTACCCGGAGATCTTCGAGAGCAGATCCAGATAATCAATCACCAGTTCAGAACTGCAAATTGTATTCTTCAATTGTGCATATCCAAGCAAGCTTCAAGAAAACAAGGTTGGCCTCGTTTACTTTTGATTTAAGATACCAGTGTTTGCCTTGAACTGCGTTGAATCTGTAAATCCATGAAATCTGTGAAGAGGCTTTGATCTTTGAACCCGCTTCGTTTTAATCTTTCAACAATATTGGATCTTGCAACTCCCCAATTTCTGAAATCGGTATCGGAACTGTTCGCTTTCCTTTGCATAGATCTCGAATTCCAAAATTCAAACTGAAGTGTGGTATTTCTCCCCCCTTTTTCTTGCCCTTTCGCAGGAATGGCCCAGACAAGAGTAACCAGACCCATCAAGGAAGATGAAGAGATGCCCGAGCTTCTGCAGGCCTTGTGGCGAAAAGCCCCCTTTCTGGGTGGGAAAGATTTTTATCACGCGAGGGTGAAGGCGAAGAGGATGCCTGATCCTGTTCCAGTTGAGCGATTGCTGACGCTGACTCGCCCAGTTAACTCGGCCTTGCTCGAGCTGGTTGGCTCCGAGGATGTAGTTCGACTGGGGATCGAGAATGGGCACTTTCCATATACTGCGATTTCTACTCAGGCGTTCGTCCAGAAATTGGACTATATGGATGAGTGGATTGACCACGTGTTGGATCATCACGCCGAGACTCTTAATGAGGCCGGCGTATACTTTGCTATCCGTGCTATGAAGGGTGCTGCCGTGAAGTTGGATCAGTCCATGCTTCTAGACCTTCTGTCCCGTTACTCGCCTGCGACTCACACGTTCCATTTTGCTGAGTTCGAGGCTGCCCCCACGCTCGAGGACGTTCAAATGCTGTATGAGCTTTCCCCCATGGGCGAGGTGGACCCTTTGAGTCACTTGAGGACATCTGCGGAAATGGCCTTGTACGCGCAGATGGAGGAGTGCCTTGCAGAGGTAAAGAAAATCTCCACTCGGTGGACCACTACAAAGCCTCTTCCGAACTGGCAGCTGGTTGATACGTCTGCGAAGAATACCTGGAACAAGTGGTTGCAGTACTTCTTCCGAGACTATGCGAACAGCAGCATTACTAAGAAGCTTTTGAGCGAGAACCCGGAGGCCGAGAATTACGTAGAGGGCAAGGGTTATCATTTGACCCTTTGTGCCTTTCTCTGTGCTTGGCTGTCGAGGTATCTGATTGATGGTCACCCCCATGACGGGGTCTTCTACCATGTGCTGCCACTTGCCGTGAGGCTCGCTCTTGGCCAGAGAGTCGCACTCGGACCCTTGGTCTTGGGCACGCTATATTATAGGCTGGATCAGCTGGTTCTGGCGATGAGGGAGTCGCGTGGCCGCCTCGATGTTCTGACCTTTGTCAATATCAGCTTTTTGACAATGTGGGTTTTCGAGCGCTGGCCGTCTTATGCTCCAACTCCCCTCCCACTTACAGTGGATGTTGAACCCACTCGGGTTTCTCCTCAGTTTGGTTTTGATGCGGTGGCCCCATCGATCTGGCCCCAGTCTATTATCAGAGGGTGCTACAAGCGCTTGCAGAGCATATTCGTGAGCTCGCGCCAAGGTATGAAAGGCTTACAGTGGATGTTGACTCCACTCGGGTTTCTCCTCAGTTTGGTTTTGATGCGGTGGCCCCATCGATCTGGCCCCAGTCTATTATTAGAGGGTGCTACAAGCGCTTGCTAACAAAGGAGTGCAAGACGGTCTTCATGAGCAATCTTCCCTTTGAGCAGCCTGCGGGAACTCGCAAGGGTGGTTGTTCCCAGAACTGGCTCGCATACTGGGTTGCCCAGCAAACGAGGATTGAGACGGAGGCGGCGGCGCAGCCAGGAAGGGCCCCCTTGATCAAAAGAAACTCTTTTCCGTTTCGCCCCAATTGCAGTTTGAGCGAGTCTGAGTATGGTTGCTACTCGCTGTGGGACCGCGAGAACCATTTGTGCCCCGATTTCATTCTGAAGGAGCAAGTCGACGCAATCAAGAAGGGCGACACGCATGTCATCAAATATAGCAAGGCGTTTGCTGAGGTAAGCAATTTCTTTGTGTGCTTTAAGCTTTTTGATTTCCTTGCGCTGATGATTTTCGTTCTGTACTGTTTCAGTGTCATGTGCGGAGGTTCGCAGCTGGTGATCGCTCCAAATCGCTGGTGGACACCATTGTTGCCACCAGAAGGAAAGGGGAGTCGTTCCGGCTAGCATGGAGGATGGATGCCGAGGTCGAAACAAGGGTTCGCGCAGTCATGAATACTTTTGCTGATTCGCTGATAGACAATCCTCCGGCTCCGTCTCCTCCTAGAGATGACCCGTCCCCTCCAGCGACTGCGGCGCCGAGAGTGAAGAGACCTAGGCAAAAAGGAATTACGATTTCTTCCCCTAGGAGTGCTCCAGCTTCTCCCCCAGTGAGGTCCCTTTCCATCAAGGACAAAGGCAAGGGTCGTATGCCCAGCAAAGTGTGAAAAGATCTCGCAGTTGAGACTTTCGTTCCATTCAACCAAGAGGAGGAGGAAGAGAGGCAGGAGCCCCAGGCAAGTGATGAAGAAGAAGAAGCAACAGTTGTGATGCGCGAGGAAGAATCAGGAGGTACTTCCGTCACATCTTCTTGCCCGTTATCATAATTTCTTTGCAATTCTTTTCTTTGAACCAATTGTGCATTCGCAGATGATGATGATGAAGCCGTTGGTGGCCTTGTGGCCAAGAGGCAAAAGAGAGATGCCCATTCTGGCATTTCAGATGATCCCATAAGCGAGGATGTTCTTGCTGAGTCCCGGAAGACAGCCGCGGAGGCTGCTGAAAGAAGAAGGCAGCGAGAGGAAGAGGAGCTCGAGCGTGTGAAACAGCGGAGCCTCGAAGAGCAGCATGTCGACGACTTAGTGCGTCCAGTTGGCGAGGAAGACGAGCTTCCCGAAGAAGTGGCTCCTCATGTGGAGGAGTAAGATGAGGTTCCCGGAGAGGATGCAGCAGAGCTAGAGCAAGTCCAAGCGGACTTCGAAGAGATCGCAGGTGGCAACAAAGGTGAGATCTTCAATCTCGCAGTTACTTATAGAGATGTAATTGTGGGTGCGTTAAAGCACGGTGTGTCAAAGCCCGACATTCGCCGTTGTTTGGTAGGCAAATGTGGAGAACCCTCAGGTAATTATTTGAGTGATATGCACATACTAGGCTGTAGCCAATTGAGGCAAAATCATGACTAATTTACTCGCATCCCAGGTTACGCTTCTCTTAAAGATTTGCTTAGTGAGGACACACTGATAGGGCACGGTTCCACGTCCCTAGTGTACGATGAGGATACCTCAATCCCACCTTCGCGTGGAGGTGCTTATTCTTAGCTTTAGTAAAGATAAAGAAATAACTTATAACACAAGTTACCTCACATCATCGCATTTGATATCGCAGGTCATGCTGAGGAACCTGAGCTGGGGCAGAGAAGTCAGCCTTCTGCATCCCATGTTCCAATTCCGAGCTCCCATACCGAGAAGCCCGTCGCAGCTGCTGGGCACATAAGTGAGCCTCCCGAAGATGTCATCGAACTTTCCGATGATGTCGAAGCTGATGCTGTGCCGATGGACGAAGGTGTCCGTACCGGTGGTGAGGAAGAAAGGACAAGTGATGCTAATGTTTTCGCATCTGGGAGCGTCCTCCGCCAAGCGACTTCGGCTGTCCCTTCGCCTCCGGCGATGACTGAGCCAGAAGCACCTATTCCTGCGTGGAGCATTTGGGGCTCGCAGGTTGGGAATGCAGTCGCAGCTGGTGCGGCCTACACTCTTCCTCCTGACTATGAGAGGTTGGAGCTCGCGGCTGATAGGAGAGCCATGGAGCGAGGGCAGTCTTCGAACAACCCGGTGGCCCGCATTCCTTCTCTTCATGAAATTCTGGAAGGCACTGGTAAGTAAAGATTTACCGTTCGCACGTCGCATTATTTGCTTGCGAGTTTTGATATCATAACTTATTTTTGACGTTTCGTCAGGTTTGAAGCAAACCGATGTAGACTGGGTGATTCGGATGCGTCTCAGGTACCCCCGATCGTTTGTGAGATCTCTGGAGCTCGGGCCTTTTGACAGGAGGCTATTCCTTACTGAAGCCATCTGGATACTGGAGCAGCTGTCTGCGGCTACACCTGCGACCATTTCGGCCCAGAGTGCTGAATTGCTGTGTGGCATGTGCCAAAATCTCCTGTTCAAAGTCCAAGGCAGACTTGGTTTCAAATTCCTCAAGGACAGAGTTACACTGATTCGCGCAGCTGTAACTTTGAAACTCGGTCACCAGAATCTCGCAGCTGAGATGCAGAAGGTGGAGCAGCAAAAGCAGAAAGTTGATGAAGCTCTGAAGCTGTATCACGAGATGAATGCCAAGTGCGAGCTACTGAAGCAAGAAGTGAAGCAAGTGGAGAAGCTGAGCGAGCAGTTCGAGCCCCAAGACTCCTTGATCAAAAATTTGTTTTGACTTTTCGAATTTTGAAAAGAAAACAGGAAAATGGCTGAGACATTAATGTAATGTTTTGAAATATTAATGTAATGTTGCTAGGGTTTCTCCCCCCCCCCTCTTTTTAACAACAAACAATGAGTTTGCCCGTTTTGCCCATTTCGGGATTTGACAGGATATCTTTGTGCATATCCCATCATGACATCAGCAATTGATACTTTGCTTGATTTTCGCGCTAATTTCTCGGCAGATAAGCACGCTTCCGTTGGGAAGTCCATCCGAATCATGACTATCCGTCATTTATTAGGATACGCAACTGAATCGTCGTAGCCTTTAGTAGGGTAATTGATTGTTACCGCTTTTCAAGGCGTAAGTGATTGAACTTACCCTCCTTTTGAATTTTGCTGACTCATCTTAGGCAACCGAAGAGTCTCCACAGGCTCTATATAAACCCTGTCTTTGCTATTTGGGTTCTTCATCCCAAACATGTGCTTTGCCGTGAGTCCTTACGACTGCTGGCTTCAACGCTTGATTTTCGTTGATTCATGGCAACTTCAAGTTTTGAATCCTGAGTTTGCGCTTTGTGCTATAGAAATAGTTTCCAAGATCCACTTTATGAGGCTTATTGCTCTTTATAACCATCATAAAGAAGATGCAGATAATATCTCATGTGTGTTCGAAGAAATTTCTTCGTGTATTATGTGTGCAGGTCATGTTTCCGGCCGCCTCGTGGCAAGGTGCAGCGCCGAAGTGACCGTGCTACCGTCTCGTAATGAACGGCGGAATTCTCCTCCAGCATCCCTGGAGGAGGATTTCTTGCCTCTTCGTTCTTGAACTCAGGGTTGCGAACCGCTGTGTTCATCCCCGTCTACAAGGAGCCCTTGCCCTTTGGAGCTTCTGCTTGCAGTTTGATCGCTGGAACCGGTGGTTCCTTGGGCAAATGTAATGGGGAGCATATCTGACAACGGTCTTGTCGGATAGCAGGATGTCGAGCGTACGGCTTCATGTGTCTCTTTTTAGAGCAAGATCCCCCTTGCTACAGATGTTCACCCGCAGATCTGGGCATTGTGTAGCCGGCGTTTGAAGCCAGGGGGGTTCATTCTTTGCAGTCCGGGTTTCCGTACCGTGTCTCTGCTGGCTTATCAGCCACTTTTCGAATGTATTGTAAGCCATGTTGGCTGTTTAGTTAGATTCGAGCTTTTCGCTTGTAAGCTGCTATCTAGATAGATAAATTGTAAGTCATTTGACTCATAATGATATATAGCTTTTGTATTATCTGCTCTCTTTGCAACAAAATACAATTTCGCATGCGTTTCGGCTTGTTTTGCCTTGCATAATGCCATGTAATGGTTTCGCGTATGCGATATCAATTCGCAGATGTTTCGCTAGATCATTCGAGATCATATTTTCGCAACTGTGCCATCTCGGCGGATGGGTTTGCAGTTGGCCGTTGTAAATCTTTTAATATTATGTTCACAACATTGCTATCGTAACAGATAGTCTTTAACAGATCAATTAAGATCGTTAAGTGGTGCGATTTGCTATCACAAAAGATAGGCTTTATTAGCGAACTGCTTGAGATCGTTTCTCGCATAAATTGCTATCGCAGCAGATAGACTTTTAGAAGATCATATAAGATGATTCTGCACATGCGTTGCCATCGTAACAGACGGACTTGGGTGATCAGCTAAAATCACTTTGCGTATAAATTGCTATCGTAACAGATAGGCTTGAGAAGATCATATAAGATAGTTTTGCGTATAAGTTGCTATCGTAACAGATAGGCTTAGGTGATCAATTAAGATCGTATTTGTATTTCGCTGCTATCGTAAGAGATAGGCTTAGATGATCAATTTCAGATCGCATTTGTGTTTGGCTGCTATCGTAAGAGATAGGCTTTAGATGATCAATTAAGATCGTATTCGCGTTGGCTGCTATCGTGAGAGATAGGCTTTGATGATCAATCAAGATCGCATTTGCATTGGCTGCTATCATGAGAGATAGGCTTAGATGATCAATTAAGATCGCATTTGCATTTGATTGCTATCGTAAGAGACAGGCTTTGATGATCACTTAAGATCGCATTGCATTGGCTGCTATCGTAAGAGATAGGCTTAGATGATCACCTAGGATCGCGTTTGCATTAGTTGCTATCGTGAGAGATAGGCTTAAATGATCACTTAAGATCGCATTGCATTGGCTGCTATCGTGAGAGATAGGCTTTGATGATCTCTTGAGATCGCATTTGCGTTTGGCTGCTATCGTAAGAGATAGGCTTTAGATGATCAATTAAGATCGCATTTGCATTGGCTGCTATCGTAAGAGATAGGCTTAGATGATCACTTAAGATCGCATTGCATTGGCTGCTATCGTGAGAGATAGGCTTGAGAAGATCACTTAAGATCGCATTGCATTGGCTGCTATCGTGAGAGATAGGCTTAGATGATCTCTTAAGATCGTATTTGCGTTTGGCTGCTATCGTAAGAGATAGGCTTTAGATGATCAGTTAAGATCGCATTTGCATTGGCTTTGCCGTGGTATTCGCACCACTTAGGGTCCCTCGTCATCTCCTTGGAGGGTGCTTTCTCGAGTGGTGGCAGGACGCCGTCCTTGCGCCATGTCTGCAGAGATCGCTTGCTTCCTCTACCGAGCATGGCAGAGGCGGTGCATCGAAGTTCGCAACCTTAGCTTGCTTCTGGGGTGAAACTGTATTGACTTCAGCTTCGCGTCCCCGCTTGTAGCTAAATCTGCCGATCTTATAGGTGGTGCCGCTCGCAGGTCGTTCTGGAGCGTTCTTCTTTCTCTGTCTCTCGACTATGGGCTCGATGTTCTTCGTGCATTCGATGAGTTTTGAAAACGTAGGTGTTTGCAAATTGATTAGCATACCTTTGTATTCATCTCGCATGCACTGCAGGCATATTTCTACGAGCCGACTTTCGAGCATTGGGTCCTTGCATTCCAAGGATTTCGCTCTGAATTTCTTGATGAAAGTGATTCCATCCTCCTCGCGTTTCTGATACATCCGCGAGAGATGGATCATCGTCACCTTTTCTTCCATCTGGAAGAACTTGGTATAGAATTTCTGGACCATGTCGTCCCAAGTCTTCACAGATCCGGCCTCCAATGTTCGGTACCATTTGTATGCTACATTCCCAAGAGATTTTGGGAATTCTCGCATCAGCAGCTTGGGATCGGCTCCGTATGGACCCATGACATCAATGAAACGCATGACATGCTCATGAGCGTTTCCATTGACGTCCTCGAACTTATCCCATTTGGGAGCCTTGTACCCAGCCAGGTTAGGCATGAGATAAATCTCTCGTGGAATGGGTGGATCGTTGTCCAGCTTCGGGGTGATGGTATCCGCGAATGACTGATGAGCCAGGATGGTGTCCACTCGCTTCTGCAAAGACGTCATGCATTCTGGAATGCTCCCCTCGGTAGTTGACGGAGGGATTGCCGTAGGCGGTGGTGACACATATGCCGTAGGAGGATTGGGAGCGTATTGACTACCCGCGTTTCCCCAGATTGTCGCTGGTGGAGGCAGAGTGTACTGCAGAGTTGGGTTGGACGCCAAAGCCGGGGGCTGAGAGGCGTGAGCAGCAGGGGGCAGCATCTGTGCCGTTGACCCTAGAACCGAAGGCAGCTGCGTGGCCGACGGTGGAGTCTGCAGATGAGGGTTGGGAGGTGTGGCTGACACTCCCAATCCTGGAGCGGTAGGGGTTCCTCCTCCCTGAGGGATAGCGGTGGCTGGTGGAGGATTTGGCGCAAGGGTGCCCAGAACGGCCAAGATCCGTTCTAACTGCGCAGACTGAGACTTGAGAGCTTTCGCCTGACTTTGGACGGTGGCGTCCAAAGACTCTAAAGTCGGTGCCTCGCCGGGAGTCGTCGGAGTACGGCGGGCCTCGTCTCCCGAGGGAGTTTCGGTGGAAGGCGATCGGTTGCTGACATCATCCTCCTGAGACATGGTTGCTTTTGCTGGTAAGTTCACGTCGGGTTCACCAAAATGTGCACAAGAGATTCCGGCAGGGAGACCTCCGTGTACACCGTACGTAGTGGATCAGGGATCGCACAGGAAGAGTAGGGGTGTGTGTAGGGAGAGAGTAAGTCAGTAGCAATGTCTGAGAGAGAGACAGAGGTTTGGCAGAGCTCCCGCGTATGGCAGTGTGTCCTCCTCTGTATGGAAAGGTTAACGATATATATATACTGGAGAACATGACCGTTGTAGTGTGGTTAATGCGCCCATTAATGGCGGCTTAATTAGCTTAACCATAACGGCACGTTCGTCCGAGTATATAGGAACCGTTAGAGCACGTGGTGCGCGAGTACCGGAACCGTTACGAGGTTGACCGGGTTTGACCGGATTGACCGGGTTTATGGAGCTCGTGCCATAGATCTCTCAAAACAGTTACTAAAGGTCGCGTGCGGGCTTGGCTCGCACGCGACAGGGCTTACTCTAGCCTCCAAACCACAAAGTCCCTACAGGTCCCGTGCAGTGGTATGCGAGGGCTCTGTCTCGCAGCCCCCACATGGATCAGCTCGGCTGGTGATCCTGTGTGTGTGGAGCACAATATGGTGTGCTGGATGGCTGCCACGTGGCCAAGATCTGTCATGTCAGAAAGCAGTATCTACACCCGGCTTGATTAGGGTAGAATTAATGTGTTAGTCAGATAATCCAGAAATCCTCTACAGCCCTAGGTGATCTAGAGATTGCCTAGTTTCTTTATACTTGTTCTCTCAAATAAAAATCAAAAAAATATTATATTCGCTTGTTATTTTAACATTAGTCACTTGTTTGAGGGTGACGACCTCTTCAATCACAAATTCTTCATCCTGTTTACCGTACTCCAACAAGCTTTGAGTAGTAGTACTCCTTGTTTAAGGGTGACGACCTCTTTAATCTCAAGTCTGTCTTCATGGGAACGATAACTCGGGGTTGAAATACCACCCCTATATTACTTGATCGTGCACTTGCGCATAAGCGTTAAGAAATTGCCTCAGCAGTCCCAGTTGATTCTAGTTCAACGATCAAGGCGGCGGTTGAAAGGTCGGTGGTTGAGGTTCTTTTCGTCGGGTGGGTGGTTCGATCTGGACCTGTGGGTGATCTTGCTCGGATTGTTCATGGGTTTTTGGCAATGGCGACGGCGGTTGTGGTTGCTTGGCTAGCGGCGGCGAAGGTTGGGAGGAGGACGACGATGGAGGCAGATGAAGTGTGGGTTGCTGCAATTGTGACACGTTCCATCTACAAGTGTATGGCCGTCGTGTGTAGTTTTAATCGGAAAGTCCAGAATGTTGATCCTAAGGGACTTGTTGTGAACTAATTAGGATTACTCATTTCGTGTGGGTAAAGAGTTTGAGTTTATTGCTTAGCTAAATAGTTAATACGACAAACAAATTCTGAAAATTGAAATTACTTATGAGGGACGAGTATCAGGATTTCTCTAGGATCACTAGGGGAATACCTTTAACGAATTATGTTTTGAAACATATTTTGCCAAACGAGCAATAATTCTAACCGAGTTACCAAGCTAGCTTTCTATGCCTATGTCATATTACAACCGAGTTACCAAGTTCTAATTAGCCCTAAACATATAATGACATAAAATTGTACTCAACGTTCACAGTCAATGGTTGATTCGTCTAACCTGCGACTACGTTCTTAGTTCAATTATCCGCGTAATTGGTTGCGTTCACTAACATATTACCTATGACATTCATATTGCGAGCTCAAACAATACTAAGATAGATTAACAACATGAACTAAACATAGCAAACAAGAACATCATCAATTAAGTTTTATCAAAACGTGAATCAAATTCATAATTTGCCAACCTCGCTTCAAACCCTACCTACCATTGAGAAATCCTGATAATGAACTTAGGTACTACCCCTCATGATAATAATGACAAGTTTTACGATGATCATGAGACAAAACGATAAAAAAGATAAGAGAGAAGAGATCAAACGGTAGAATTATCGCTTCCATGATGAACTCCCGCTCCAATTTAGCTCTCTAAACTTGTCTTATGTGTCTCTAACGTGATAGCTCCTCTTTTCCTATCAGCCATCTTTTTCTTAAATTAGACCCGTCCCTTTCTTGGTAATGAGTTCCATTTGTGCACTTTGACCCCTCCAAGCTTGTTGGAGTCTTTCTCAACCCTAGGAACTAGGAAGTTTGACCTAGTTCCGACTCTGTTGGAGAAAAGAAGGGCCATACGGAGGCGATGGCAGGATCTACTGCGGCGACGAAACAGCAAGCTCCGGATGGTGGTCAACGCTTCGAAGGTGAGACAGAGGCTACCTGAAGGAGCTATGGACTGCTAACCCTAGAGGAGTAGGAGGACGTATTCGTGGTTAACAGAGACAGATGTATCAAGGCGGCGAAGGCTCGTGCTCATTGTTTAGCCAGATCTTTTCTCCTCCCCGACAAGATGAATGTCTAGGCGATGAAGCTGACGTTCAAACGAATCTGGTTGGATGGGGAGAGGATAACGATCAATGAGGCTCGACCTAATTTTTTCATCATCAGTTTCCCAACGAAGGAGGCGAAGGATAGACTCTTGGGAGGGGGTCCGTGGCTATTCGACGGCAATATACTGCTCCTAAAACCCTGGTCCATGAACCTTAACGATTGAAGGACACAAACTTTGATGAGATCGACTTATGGGTACAGGTTCTAAACCTTCCAATCTATCTTCAAACTGAAGAAGATGCAAGGGAATTTGTCAGTTCCCTAGGTATGGTTTTGGAGTCTGACAAAAGGGTCATGTCCGGAGGTGGAGGGGATTATATGAGGGTTAGACTCCGACTTAATGCCAGAAAGCCACTGCGAAGAGGTAGATTCATTCAACTTGTTGATGAAAAACTATGGCTTGACTTCAAATATTAGCGTATTATGCATGTGTTTGGTTGGTGCAGGCAAATCAATCACTACATGAACAGTTGTAACCACAAAACAGACGAGGAGAAGTTGGTCGAAGAGACAGGTTACGGACAATGGTTGACTTTCAAGCCACCGCCTCGAAAACGAGTAGTTGTAAATCTGAACCCGGAAGGGGAAGGGCTATTGGATGAAACCAGAAGCTTTGAGGGGTCGATTTCTTCGTCGAGTTTTTCTAGTTCGAGAAAGAGCTATGAGCATGACATGGAGATGGATGAAGATCACACCACAAGCTTAATGGGTGACCAGGGGATCTCCATCCACGATAATCCTCTGTGAGAGCCTGTCACAAACGCAGTTAACAGAAAGATGATAGGCAAGGGTAAGGGGCTGCTTCACAAGGCTGACACAGCGGAAAAGAAGAAGAAGAAGAAGAAGAAGAAGAAGAAGAAGAAGAAGAAGAAGAAGAAGAAGAAGAAGAAGAAGAAGAAGAAGAAGAAGAAGAAGAAGAAGAAGAAGAAGAAGAAGAAGAAGAAGAAGAAGAAGAAGAAGAAGAAGAAGAAGAAGAAGAAGAAGAAGAAGAAGAAGAAGAAGAAGAAGAAGAAGAAGAAGAAGAAGAAGAAAGAAGAAGAAGAAGAAGAAGAAGAAGAAGAAGAAGAAGAAGAAGAAGAAGAAGAAGAAGAAGAAGAAGAAGAAGAAGAAGAAGAAGAAGAAGAAGAAGAAGAAGAAGAAGAAGAAGAAGAAGAAGAAGAAGAAGAAGAAGAAGAAGCCTCTAAGCCTACTCCTAGAAAGCCGTCTGAGAAGAGGAAACAAAGGGACAGTGTCCCTAGCCCGAGTGACAGGAGGAAATCTGCAAGCACGGAGAAGAACAAAGAGAGTGGGAACAAAAAAAATCCATACCAACACTCAGGTTTTGTTTTGGGATTCCGAACTTGGAGCAGGGCGCCATAGAAGACCCTAATGCGAGATTGGTAGTGTCTCCTCAGCAGCACTGCCAAGCACAATGAATCTCCTAAGCTGGAACGTGCGGGGGCTTGGAAACCCCCGTAACGTTACATCTCTTCGCGATCTCGTGAGGAGACAGAAGCCCAATATGGTCTTCTTGATGGAGACTAGACTGTATACGCGTGAGATGGAAGTGGTGAGAAACAGGTGTGGGTATGCAAACGGGATTTATGTTGATTGTGATGATAGAAGGGGCGGTTTGGCACTCCTTTGGGATAGAGAAATCAGTTTCTCTTTAATTCGGCGCAACAGGCACTTTATCAAAGGTACGGTAACTTGGTGCTTTACTAGCTTCTACGGTGACCCGGTTAGAAGTGAGAGGAAGCACTCTTGGTCCCTTCTTGCTAGAATAAGGCCTCTAAACATGCCTTGGCTAGTAGTATGGGATTTCAATGCGATTTCTTCATATGTCGAGAAGGAGGGTGGAAGAGAAGTCACCCTTAGACAGCTTGAAGATTTTAATAACGTGCTCAGTCAGCTTCAACTCAGGGATCTCGGTTTTATTGGTAACAGGTTCACGTGGTCCAATAATCAGCCGGACGAGAGAGCTATCAGGGAACGAATCGACCCGTGTGTTGTCACAGATTGCTGGATTGATAAGTATGGAATGGCGCGAGTGAATCATTTGATTGTGGACACATCCGACCACGTCCCTTTGGAGGTGATTATCGGCTCTGGTAATGTCTCAACTAGGCCGGTCAATCGCCGATTTCAAATGGAGGCGATGTGGGTGGAACGAGAAGATTACAAGCAACTGGTAGTGGATAGTTGGTCAAGCTGCTCAGGTTCAGTAGCTTCAAAGCTACGAGTAGTGGCTGGGAAGTTGCAGCACTGGGATGGGAAGGTTTTCGGTAATGTCCGACGCCAACTCAAATCTTTGCGCAAACAGTTAGAAGTACTAGCGGGATTACCTCAGTCAGCGATGAATTTGACAGAGACTAAGGAAGTGAAGTTAAAGATTTAGACTTGTTAAGGAACGAGGATATTATGTGGCGACAAAGATCGAGAGAGCTATGGCTAAAGAACAGAGATCAAAATACCAAGTATTTTCACCGGAAAGCTTCAATCTGACGAGCACGTAACCGCATTATTGGCATAGAGAACCCAGATGGGGAATGGGTTGAAGAGTCTGTTGAGGTAACTGGTATTATTGAAAGCTACTTCAAGAATAGTTTCTCTACTACCGACCCAAGTCGGACAGATATGGAGCCCCTTTTGTTCCCAGTTGCGGGAATTTTATCATCAGAAAGTTGGCTGCTGCTTGAGCAGCCTAATACCGCCGAAGAGGTAACGGAGGCCCTACGATCCATGCCATCGCAGAAAGCGCCGGGACCTGATGGGTTCCCGGCATTATTTTACCAACAGTTCTGGCCTTCGATAGGTGAAGAAGTTATGGCTATCTGTTTGAGGGTGCTGAATGAAGGTGAAGATTTATCAGAATACAATCAGACTTTAATTGCTTTGATCCCCAAAGTAAAGCAGGTACGCAAAGTGTTCGAATTCAGACCAATTTGTTTATGTTCTACCATTTACAAGATTATTACAAAAATGTTGGCTAATCGCTTAAAAAGAGTGCTCGGAGAGATTATTTCAGAGAACCAGAGCGCTTTCGTCCCTGGACGGCTCATTTCGGATAATATTCTAGCTGCTCATAAGATTATCCATTCTATGAAGACAAGAAAGACCAAACACGGAACCGTGGCGCTGAAACTGGATATGAGCAAGGCATATGACAGAGTGAAGTGGGAATTTTAAAAGCAACAATGTAGAGCATGGGCTTTAGTAACAGACGGGTACACACGGTTATGCAGTGCATCACTACGGTATCCTACAATTTGGTGATAAACGGATCAGTCCAAGGAAATATAGTGCCAGAATGGGGTCTACGTCAAGGTTTTCCTTGGTCGCCGTATTTGTTTCTTTTAATTAGTGAATTGCTCTACAGAAATCTCACTCGATTAGTGGAAATCGGACAGTTATCGGGTACTCGGGCATCGCGTGGAGGTACCATAGTCTCTCATTTGTTTTTTGCTGATGATAGTTTGATTTTCACGAAAGCCACTACGGCTGAACTAACAAGCTTAATGAGTTTGTTACAGGTCTACGAGAAAGCGTCCGGACAGTGCATAAATATTCAAAAATCAGCAATGGTCTTCTCGGACAACGTTACGGAACGTCTGCGAGATCAGTTGAGCCACATCTGTGGAATTCCTATCGAAAATAGCTTTGAAAGTTATTTGGGACTAACAACGGTGTTTGGAAGGAAAAAGAAGATCCATTTTCAGCGAATCTTAGAGAATTTGGCAGCAAAGTTGAAGGGTTGGAAAGAGAAGACGTTATCCATTGCAGGGAAAGAGATTATGATAAAAGCGGTTGCCGAAGCAATACCCAACTATGCGATGAGTTGTTTCTTGCTCCGTATGAGTACTTGTCAGGAAATCGAGAAGCTAATTAGACAATTTTGGTGGGGTGACGCGGTGGATCGTAGAAGGATACACTGGACTAGTTGGCAAAAATTGAAGCAAAGTAAAGAGGT
The DNA here is from genome assembly GCA_023055425.1 of Linanthus parryae. Lineage (NCBI taxonomy): Eukaryota > Viridiplantae > Streptophyta > Magnoliopsida > Ericales > Polemoniaceae > Linanthus > Linanthus parryae. Next base: position 102,694,043 of record JALGPY010000002.1, read on the forward strand.
TGGGGGTCTTGGATTCAAGTATTTTTAAGATTTTAATGTATCTTTACTCGCCAAACAAGCTTGGCGAATTATAAAGCATCCTCAAAACCTTTTGAGCAGGTTACTTCGGGACAAGTATTTTAAAAGAGGCGATTTCTTATACTCTCAGGCGAAGTGTTAAATTTCCTATGGGTATCGAAGTATTCTTTCCGGAAGATCGTTTTTGAAGAAAGGTCTAGAGTGGAAGTTGGGTTCGGGGTCTCAAATCAATATGTTTAAAGATAGGTGGATCCCTCGAGGTCACACGTCCAAGGTAATTACTAATAGCCCCGACTATGCAAATTTGAAAGTTGGGCATTGTATTGCAGGAAATAGTTGGCATGAGAATTTGTAGGAATAGATGCCCTAGAGGCAATCTAGTTTAGTATGAATTTATTTGTGGCTAGAAATTCATTTATTATTTATTGGATATTTAATATAATGAAGTCCTTAGATTTACAATTGTGTTGTTTATCTTAAATATCCCTAGTCCAGTATAATGATTAAATGGGACAATCATCTATAGACTAGTATGGGGTTGGATTGATATGGAGATATCACGATCCAACACATACGTGTGCATTAGGGGTAATGTTGCACTGGATTGACCCATCTCCGAGAAGGCTACATACACGTTATGTTGAGTCACAAGCGCTTCTCGCGGTGCAATGGTATTGTCATCCTTAGACTTGAAGTCACTAGATATTCTAGTTGTGGATTATTGTGATTTTGGTAGCGTTAAACGCTACACCGTAACTGGGTAGTTATAAAGGCGTGTACTGGATACAATAAGAAGCAAGCTTAGATATCGTAGTGGACGTAGATAGAATTTGTCCCTCCCACATAACGGGAGCAAATATCCTAGGCCACTCGAGGGATAGTGCTTATAGAATGTCTGGCCAGACTCAAATAAATCAATATGGGATATTGATGTTATTTGCACGAGTAAGGCTGTTCCCATGGATCGAGAAACTATGGATTGGATATACGAGTGTGACTTGTATGTCTCGTGTCCAATCCGGATATAGAGACAAAGGGATGAGACAATTACTTGTATTCTATTAGTTGGCTAGAATGGATGTTTTGCTAGAAACTGCTCCTTATTAGCAAATAGTTGCTACCAACTAGATAGAACCTATGGGGTCACACGCTATATAGAGTTGAACTAGATTTAGGAATTAATTAATTGGATTAATTAATTAGAAGGATCACTTTGCAAAACCTTGCAAACTTAGTAGTTACTGATTTGCAAGGAAGGGACTAAATTGAATTCTAGTAGGACTAGAATAAGTCCTTTAGGTAGTTGACAAGGAGTTGTTGGACTATATAAAGGACCTTCCTTCCTTCCCACAACTTATGCTCATAATTGAGCATAACAAGAGTGGGAGAGAACAAAATGAGAGAGAGCAACAAGCTAAGGAGCTCGCCGCCCCCTAGCTCGCCGCACCATCCTCGTCGGCCCCAAAGGAGGCCGAAACCTCCTTTGGTTGTCTCGTTTTGCGTGATTCTTCTTCCTATTCCTCTTTCCGGGCTAGCACCAAGGAGTGGGATATCTAGCAATCAACTCTAGGCATGGATCAACCATAGAGAACGTGACATAATTCGCGTTTGAAGTCATCAAAGGAGAAAACTTAAGGTGTGTTGTTGATTTCTTCCTTTACCATCGTTATGTCTCTTGACTTGTGATCCTCGGAGGGTTTTTCATGGCTAATTATTGTTTCCGTTGCGCATCCATGAATCAAAACCCTACAGTGGTATCAGAGCCACAGGTCGTAGAGCATAAACGTGGTTTATGTGTTACGTTTTAGTTGTTTTACACCTTAAATTGATTGTTTATCGCGTAAAACAAGACAAATCAAGCATGGGATGCAATTTGTCAATAATCTATCATAACAAGATCTAATTTTTGCATTGGATGCATAAATTGGTGAGATTGAGAAATTTTAGGATCTTAGATCTAGGGTTTGGGCATCCTTGGGGAAGAAGGAGTTCTCCCAAAACAAGGAAACAACCAAACTTGGGCACCAAGCAAGGGGACCGCCCCTTGCTTGCCGCCCAAGCTTGGCCGCCCTAGGGGCCGCCCCGCGGCCTAGGCGTGTGGGTTATGATCCGGGCCGGCCCTAGGGCCTTGTGGTTCATCTTCTTTGGCCCGGGCAATTTGATTGTTGGGCCCATGGACCGTTTTAACCCTAGAAATCCTAAAATCAATTAAAATTGACCAAGCGCGTTAAAATTGGATTTTAACTGTTTATGTGCAATTCGCATGGTGATTGGATATGGCCTTAGGATGTGGTTTGATGTGGTTGTTTAATTTTGTGATTTGGTTTTACGGCCTGCGAGCTGATCAATTAATTGTAATAATTAATTAGGGTTTTATGGCCTGCGTGCCATTTTTTTTCTCAACTTGTGAGATTTATTTTAGTATAGAAGTTAGCTAGTGCTAGATAAAAGTAGACTGTTAGCCAAGATTGAAGAAAAGAAGCCCAAAGCCAAAGGAGCCACAAAAGATGGAGCATGGAGCATGGAGCATGGAGCATGACTATGAAGGATGGACCAAAAGATCAAGACGCATGGAGATGTGTTTGCTTTTAGGGTTCATAGATAATTCCATTGGCTTGGAATTATCTTAGTCTAGAAAAGGCCATACCCACATCACGTTTAAATTTTGTTTTGTGGTTGTTTACTTTATTGTCTTATTATTTTGTGGTTGGTGTATGGATGATGAATGCAATTAGGATAATAAGATAATTAGACAACCCGGATCTATTATTTGGAGTTGTGCCCAAACTCAAATAGATAGATTAGTTGATTTTGATTAACAAAACAATTAAAATTGAATTTAAAAATCCCTTAAAATTCAAATATTGTGTTCTTGCCTTCTCATTATTTAAACACTCATGATCATCATTATTTATCGAGTTCGTGCGTGCCAAAGCAGGGCGACTTGGTTCATAATGATGGAATGCGATGGCACACCTCGTGTGCAATTGTTTAAATAAGAGGTTGAACACAACTAGGAAATTAATATGATTAAGAAACCTAGAGGCAATCAATTGGGATTATCCATATGGATGGATAAATAAGAAGTTATTTGCCCAATTGAACCAAGAGTTGCATATGGGATGCAATTGGAATTGTTCCTACCTAAAGTAGTCGAATTATGGGTGACTTGCCAAAGCAAGCTCATAAGGAGATGAAACATGGATCTTGGCCCACTAGAAAATATAAGGATATTTTCCGCATTAATATCTTGAGGGTTATTAATCCTTAGTAAAATAGTGGGAGCTATATTTGATAAACTAGCCATTATTGAATATAGTCAAAAATTCACAAATACTAAAACTTGCGTATTTTCCTTTTTGTAGAATTCCAATGGCAAACAACTCATCGAGTTCACAACATTCCCTACGATCTGTCCTTGAGAAGGACAAGCTCTCTGGAACCAACTTCCTTGATTGGTACAGAAACTTGAGAATTGTTCTCAAGCAAGAGAAGAAACTGTACGCAATAGAGGATCATGTTCCAGCAGGTCCAGAGAACCAAACACCTGCTGCCCTAAAGGCGTATCAAAAGCGTGTTGATGACGCTAATGATGCGGCCTGCCTTATGCTATGCACCATGACTTCTGAGCTTCAGAAGCAACACGAAAACATGAATGTTGTCGATATGATCGAGCATCTGAAGCAGCTATTCCAAGAGCAGGCAAGGGTAGAGAGGTATGAGGTCTCTAAGGCACTGTTCAAGTGTCATCTGGAAGAAGGGAACCCGGTGGGACCTCATGTACTCCGTATGATCAGGTACTTGGAGAATCTCGCCAGACTAGGGTTCCCGGTCGGCCAAAATTGGCAACCGATCTCGTGTTGCAATCGTTGCCCGAGAGTATGGACAGTTCATCATGAACTATAACATGAACGAGATCGTGAAACCACTGCCAGATTTACTCAATATGTTGAGGACAGCTGAACAGAGCATCAACAAGGGTAACGGCAAAGCCATTATGATGGTGCAGAAAGGAAAGGGCAAAAGGTTGCCTCATCCTCCAAGGGCAAAGGCAAGTCAGTTGCCAAGTCCAAGGAACCTGCCCTTAAGCCTGTTGGTGGCATTGCCAAAGGTGTGACTAAAGGTGAGTGTCACTACTGCAGTCAGCCTGGACACTGGAGGAGGAACTGCCCAAAATATCTGGAGGACAAGAGGCTTGGAATAGTGATTCCACCACCACCAGGTATTTTTGTTGTAGATGTCAATTTAACTGTCTCTACATCATGGGTATTAGATACTGGATGTGGATCTCATATTTGTCGAAATATGCAGGATCTAAAGAGAAGTAAAAGATTGGCTAAAGGGGAGGTAGATCTGCGCGTTGGGAATGGAGCAAAAGTTGCTGCGTTGGCCATAGGCGTGTGCGAGCTATCTCTGCCTTCAGGATTAGTTTTAGAATTAAATAATTGCTATTTTGTGCCTGCTATGAGCAGAAACATTATTTCTATTTCTTGTTTGGACAAGGATGGTTTTATTATTTCAATAAAGAACAATTGTTGTTCCTTTTATTTAAAATAATATTCACTATTTTAGTGCGCAATTATTTAATGGACTGTATGTCCTTGATCTAAGCAATCCTGTCTACAACATTAATACCAAGCGGATTAAAATAAATGATTTAAATTCAGCTTATTTATGGCACTGTCGTTTAGGCCACATAAATGAGAAACGTGTATCTAGACTCCATAAGGATGGATTACTAGACTCATTTGGTTTTGAATCATATGAGACATGTGAGGCTTGTTTATTGGGAAAAATGACAAAGTCCCCTTTCAATAAGAAAGGTGAGAGGACTAGTGAGCAATTGGCGCTCATACATACTGATGTGTGTGGGCCATTTGCCACGCCTGCCAGGGGTGGTTATGTTTACTTCATTACATTTACTGATGATTACAGTAGATATGGATTTGTGTACCTCATGAGGGAAAAATCCGAATCCTTTGAAGTGTTCAAAGAATTCAAGAATGAGGTAGAGAAGCAACTTGGCAAAAGTATCAAGGCTCTACGATCGGATCGTGGAGGAGAATACTTAAGCCAAGAGTTTGACGACTATCTTAGAGAGTGTGGGATCGTGTCCCAACTCACTCCACCCGGAACGCCACAATGGAATGGCGTGTCCGAGAGGAGGAATCGAACCCTATTGGATATGGTTCGATCTATGATGTGTCAAACCGATCTTCCATTATCATTTTGGGGCTACGCTCTATTAAGTGCATCTTTCACCATTAACCGTGTTCCATCTAAATCAGTCATGAAGACACCATATGAGATGTGGAGTGGGAGGCGTCCCACACTGTCGTTCATGAGGATTTGGGGCTGCGATGTCTATGTAAAATGTTTACAATCAGACAAGCTAGGTCCGAAATCGGATAAGTGTAAGTTTGTGGGGTACCCTAAGGAAACTAAGGGTTACTACTTCTACAATCCAACCGAGAACAAAGTGTTTGTTGCTCGGACTGGCGTGTTTCTAGAAAGAGAGTTTGTCTCTAAAGAAGCAAGTGGGAGGACTGTAGAACTTGAAGAGATTCAAGAACCACAAATCACTGAACCGATTATGGAACATGAACAGGAACCACAAGCAGTTGTGGAGCAACCTGTTCAGGTAACACAAGAGCTTCGTAGATCTAGTAGAGTGCGCCAGGAACCCGAGAGGTATGGAATTCTCGTGACCGATTCCGGTGACACGATGCTCATAGATGATGAGCCTACTACCTATGAGGAGGCCATGAATGGCCCAGACTCTCAGAAGTGGCTAGAAGCCATGAGATCCGAGATGGAATCCATGTACACCAAAAAAGTATGGACTTTGGTGGAACCACCCGAAGGGGCGCGCCCCATAGGGTGCAAGTGGGTCTTCAAGAAGAAGATCGACATGGATGGTAATGTGATTACCTATAAGGGCCGATTGGTGGCTAAAGGATTCAGACAGATTCATGGTATTGACTATGATGAAACCTTTTCACCAGTCGCTATGACCAAATCCATCCGAATCCTACTTGCGATTGCAGCATACCACGACTATGAGATTTGGCAGATGGATGTCAAAACAGCATTCCTTTATGGGAATCTCCTCGAGGACGTGTATATGATACAGCCGGAGGGTTTTGAGGATCCAAAGCAAGCCAACAAAGTCTGTAAGCTGCAACGATCCATTTATGGATTGAAGCAAGCTTCTAGGAGTTGGAATCGACGTTTTGATGAAGTAGTCAAAGATTTTGGCATCATCAGAAACGAAGATGAGTCTTGTGTCTACAAGAAGGTTAGTGGGAGCTCTGTAGCTTTTCTGGTCTTGTATGTGGATGACATACTACTCATTGGAAACGACGTTCCCATGCTGCAGTCTGTTAAAGACTGGCTAGGGAAGTGTTTCTCAATGAAAGACTTAGGGGAAGCAGCCTATATACTAGGTATAAAGATCTATAGAGATAGGTCTAAGAGGTTGCTAGGCCTAAGTCAAAGTACATACATTGACAAGGTGTTGAAACGGTTCAACATGCAAGATTCCAAGAAGGGATTCTTGCCCATGTCACATGGAATCACTCTTTCGAAGAGTGGTTGTCCTTCCAATGAGATTGAGAAGGAATGCATGAGTAGAATACCCTATGCCTCGGCCATAGGATCTATCATGTACGCCATGTTATGTACTAGGCCAGATGTATCATATCCCTTGAGTATGACAAGCAGATACCAATCCAATCCAGGTGAGAGTCACTGGATTGCAGTCAAGAATATCCTGAAGTACTTGAGAAGAACTAAGGATGCTCTCTTGATATTTGGCGGTGAGGAAGAGTTGCGTGTAAGAGGTTACACTGATGCAAGCTTCCAAACCGACAGAGATGACTTTAGATCACAGTCGGGATATGTGTTTTGCCAGAATGGAGCAGCGGTGAGCTGGAAGAGTTCCAAGCAAGAGACGGTAGCTGATTCTACAACAGAGGCTGAGTACATTGCTGCAAATGGCGCATCAAAGGAAGCTGTTTGGATCAGAAAGTTTGTTTCTGAACTTGGTGTGGATCCTAGCATTGCGGATCCAGTCGGGTTGTACTGTGACAACACTGGGGCGATCGCGCAATCGAAGGAACCCAGATCGCACCAGAAATCCAAGCACGTGCTCAGGAAGTTTCATCTGATTCGAGATATTATCGATAGAGGAGACGTTCGGATATGCAAGATTCCTACAGATGAGAATCTGTCAGACCCGCTTACAAAGCTGCTCACGCAGTGGAAACATGAAGGGCACACTAGGAGTATGGGTATACGAGATGCGCCAGATTGGCTCTAGTGCAAGTGGGAGACTGTAGGAATAGATGCCCTAGAGGCAATCTAGTTTAGTATGAATTTATTTGTGGCTAGAAATTCATTTCTTATTTATTGGATATTTAATATAATGAAGTCCTTAGATTTACAATTGTGTTGTTTATCTTAAACATTCCTAGTCCAGTATAATGATTAAATGGGACAATCATCTATAGACTAGTATGGGGTTGGATTGATATGGAGATATCACGATCCAACACATAGGTGTGCATTAGGGGTAATATTGCACTGGATTGACCCATCTCCGAGAAGGCTACATACACGTTATGTTGAGTCACAAGCGCTTCTCGCGGTGCAATGGTATTGTCATCCTTAGACTTGAAGTCACTAGATATTCTAGTTGTGGATTATTGTGATTTTGGTAGCGTTAAACGCTACACCGTAACTGGGTAGTTATAAAGGCGCGTACTGGATACAATATGAAGCAAGCTTAGATATCGTAGTGGACGTAGATAGAATTTTTCCCTCCCACATAACGGGAGCAAATATCCTAGGCCACTCGAGGGATAGTGCTTATAGAATGTCTGGCCAGACTCAAATAAATCAATATGGGACATTGATGTTATTTGCACGAGTAAGGCTATTCCCATGGATCGAGAAACTATGGATTGGATATACGAGTGTGACTTGCATGTCTCGTGTCCAATCCGGATATAGAGACAAAGGGATGAGACAATTACTTGTACAAAGGTTGTCAAGATGACTATTCTATTAGTTGGCTAGAATGGATGTTTTGCTAGAAACCGCTCCATATTAGCAAATAGTTGCTACCAACTAGATAGAACCTATGGGGTCACACGCTATATAGAGTTGAACTAGATTTTGGAATTAATTAATTGGATTAATTAATTAGAAGTTTCACTTTGCATAACCTTGCAAACTTAGTAGGGACTGATTTGCAAGGAAGGGACTAAATTGAATTCTAGTAGGACTAGAATAAGTCCTTTAGGTAGTTGACAAGGAGTTGTTGGACTATATAAAGGACCTTCCTTCCTTCCTTCCCACAACTTATGCTCATAATTGAACATAACAAGAGTGGGAGAGAACAAAAGGAGAGAGAGCAACATGCTAAGGAGCTCGCCGCCCCCTAGCTCGCCGCCCCATCCCCGTCGGCCCCAAAGGAGGCCGAAACCTCCTTTGGTTGTCTCGTTTTGCGTGATTCTTCTTCCTCTTCCTCTTCGGGCAAGCACCAAGGAGTGGGAGATCTAGCAATCAACTCTAGGCGTGGATCAACCATAGAGAACGTGACATAATTCGCGTTTGAAGTCATCAAAGGAGAAAACCTAAGGTGTGTTGTTGATTTCTTCCTTTACCATCGTTATGTCTCTTGACTTGTGATCCTTGGAGGGTTTTGCATGGTTAATTATTGTTTCCGTTGCGCATCCATGAATCAAAACCCTACAGAATCGCCTCCGCACTTATCTATGGGAGATTGATGTTCGGTATATTCTCGAGATTCCTATACCTCAACCCCATAACCCAGATACATTCAGTTGGAGCTTCTCGCAGAATGGCAGTTACTCCACTTCGACGGGTTACAAGTTGCAACAATCTGAGAAAAGGGAGGGTGCCGAGTCGTCGGGGGGGGGGGGGGGGGGGTCTAGACCGAATTGGTTAAAGTATCTTTGGACTAAAGTCCGTAGGAAGTTATTATTCCACGCATGGTGGATGTGGAATGACTCAATCCCCGCCGGATAATTGGCAAAAGGTTAACACGGATATTGCAAGCAAAGCATCATCTTTGATAGCAGGATGTGGTCTTGTTCTAAGGGATTCGACGGGAACCTTTGTTGCGGGACGTTTCGAGAGAATTCCTTTCCATCAATCAGTCCAACTCATGGAGCTAAACGGGGATCAAGAAAGGTATGAAGTTAGCTCGAGATGCAAGATGTAGAAAGGTAATATTGGAATCCGACTCAAAGCTGAACATAGACTTGATCAATTCTAGAAGAGGAGGAAGCTTAGCAAATGAGGAGCTAGGCTTCGAGATGGCTCAATTACTATCAGATTGCATTCGACTCTCTTCGTCCTTTGAAGAGGTGAAGTTTAGTCATGTTAGACGCACTGCTAATAGTGTTGCAGATTTGTTAGCTCATATGTCGATTAGTGTCTCCCAAATTAGTTTATATACCCGTCCACCTGAATGGGTGATGAATGTACTGGAGAACGACCTGGCAGGCCTTTTTTTTTTTTGAAAGAAAACCATAGATTTAATTAAATAGAGGAAATGTCATCTGATACAGCTTTTATAAGAAAAGTGGGACAGTCCCCAACCCATACTTTGATCAATTCATCACTACACGACATTTTGGCTAGTATATGGGCTGGTTTATTGCCACGCCTCCCAACATGTGTCATTTTCCAAAGCAAGACTCATTGATGAGTTGCTTTACTTCATTAAGTACACCCCATTTCTCCAGAGATGAAAGAGGCTTGTCACCGTTGACGAAATTGAACAGCTCCAAAGAATCAGTTTCAATGGTGATGCAAATGAATTCCAGACGCCTTGCTAGGATGACTGCCTCTCGGACCGCAAAAGCTTCTGCAATGGTTGAATCTGGGAAGTAAGCGATCGGAAACTTCATTGTCGCCTTAAAATAGCCTTGATGATCTCGAACGATGCATCCACCACATGCAGTCAAATTCTGAGCTGTTATTCCAACATCAACATTGATTTTTAGAATTCCTTCTTCTGGAGGCCTCCAAACCTGTTGAGTTATATGAGAAACAGAAGGAAAAAAGAGTTTAGTTTTGTTTCCTTTGTCTTCAAATGAAGTCTCTGCTTTCATCAAAACTTCCTCTTGGGTAATCATCTGACCATCAAAAATCTTTCTATTTCTACAATTCCAGATTTCCCACAAAATAGTAACCAGACGAGAAGCTTCTGCTTTGTGAGAAAGAATTTCTTCTTGTAACCAAACGGAGAATGGGCAATTTTTGTCCTGAATTGTAAAGTTTATCTGAGACAAAATCCAAAGCTTCGAAGTCCATTTGCAGTCACGAAAAATGTGTTCGAGACTCTCTATTTTTTTGGAACAGAAGGAACAAGTTTGAGGTAAATCAATACCTTTCTTGTGGAGATTTATTTTCGTCGGTAAAATGTTCTTATAAAGTCTCCATATGAATATACGGATTTTTGGTAACACCGGTAAACTCCAGACTGTTTTCCACCAGTTAGATTTCTCAGAAATAGAGGGTAAATGTTTCTGCATGTTTCTTCTGTAAAGATCGAAAGCAACATAATATGCTGATTTAACATCGAAGATACCTGTGTTATTGGCTGCCCAAACCAATTGATCATCTGATTTAATCTTGCACAGTGGAATGTTGAGAATTGCCTCAGCCTCACTTTCTGCTAAGAATTTTTAATTAAATATGTATTCCATTGACCTTCTTGGTTGAACAAATCTGAAACTCGGGCATGAGTTCCTAACACTGGTATACTGTAAGACCTAGTTCCCAAACCAATGGGAATCCATTTATGATGATAAATCAAAGTTGAGTTTCCATTACCAATGCTATGCCTGCTGCCCTGAATGATGATATTTCTAGCTTCCAACAAACCTTTCCAAAGATATGAAGCATTTGATCTCTGTTGCACAGACAGTATTGTATCTTCAGTGAAATACTTTGCTTTTAGAACTTGAGAAACAAGAGAATTAGGATTAATCATGATTCGCCAAACCTGTTTCGCAAGTAAAGCCACATTGAAAGATTCCAAATGACGATATCCCATCCCACCATCCATTTTGTGGGAACATAATTTCTGCCAAGATTGCCAATGAATCTTTTTTGCCGCCATATCTTGACTCCACCAAAAATTAGACATAAGCTTTTCAATTTGCTTACAGAAAGAAGTTGGAATCTTGAAAACAGACATTACATAAGTTGGTATAGCCTGAATTACTGCTTTTAACATTACCTCTTTTCCAGCATTGGACAAGAAGCGTTCCTTCCAACCTTTGATTTTTTGCATAATTCTGTCTAACAGATACTTGAAAACCTGAGTTTTGGACTTCCCAATTTGGATCGGCAAACCCAAATACTTAGACATTTCAGTGATTGTTGTGACCTGCAGGATATTGGAAATATTAGCCTTAGAATTTGGGGAGACCATTTTGCTAAAAGAAATCTGCGATTTCTGAGCATTGATTTGTTGCCCAGATGCGGCACAGTAAAGGGACAGCAAATGGAGCAGATATGTTGCATTTTCTTGTGTCGCTTTTCCAAAAATCAAACAGTCGTCAGCAAACATAAGATGAGTTAATTCTGGTGCTGTTCTTGCAGGTTTAACTCCTTTATACATCCTTGTAGCAACAGCATTATGGAATAAACTAGAGAGTCCTTCAGACACTAATAAGAACAGGTATGGGGAGAGAGGATCTCCCTGACGAATTCCTCTCGTTGGCTTGAAAGCACTGGTTCTGTTGCCATTGATCAAAATAGAGAACGAAACCGTAGAAATGCACTGCATTATTTTGCTTACAAAAATTGAGGGGAAACCCAATTTTAGCATATTTTTTTCTAAAAAGCTCCATTCCACTTTATCATATGCTTTAGCCATGTCGAGTTTCAATGAGAAGGAGCCAACTTAAGAATTCTGCTTTTTCATGGTGTCCAGTGTTTCGTAGGCGACAATGACATTGTCCGTAATCTGACGATGCTGAACAAAAGCACTCTGAGATTGATCTATAATGTAAGGAAGAATATTTTTTATTCTGTTTGCAATCATCTTCGCAATGATCTTGTACGACACGTTGCATAAACTAATGGGACGAAATTCGGAAACTACCATTGGTTTCTTAGTTTTTGGAATTAGGGCAATTAAGGTTTCATTAATGCTAGTTAAATCACTTTCATGATTTAAAAACTTTAACACCATTCCTGTCACACCATCCCTAATATCTTCCCAATAGTGTTGATAGAACAAAGCGGGTAAACCATCTTTCCCGGGTGCTTTCAAAGGGTCCATTTGAAATAAAGCCTTTGTAACTTCATCTTCAGTGTAAGGTTGCAGGAGTGAATTAGCCATAGCATCAGAAACTCTTTTTGGAACAACATTTATAACAGGATCTGAAAAGCAACTTGAAGAAGTAAATAATTGCTGGTAATAGTCCAAAAACAGTGAACTTACTTCATCCATGTTATTGGTGATCAGACCCGAACGATTAAGAATTCCAGTGATGGTGTTCCTTCGTTTTCTTTCGGTCGCCTTCTTGTGAAAAAACTTTGTATTGCGATCTCCTTTAGCCATTGGACACGAGATTGTTGTTTCCGTTGTACTTCTTGTTCAGAGAGAATGTCTTCAATTTGCTGACTAATTTGCTTTCTTTTGTGCAGATTAGTAGTTGTTGGTGATTGGTTGTAGCACTGATTCAACTGTTGGTGAAGATTGTTCAACAATCTTTTAGAGTTCCTCCACTGCTCACGCCCCAAAATCTGCAACTTATCCGTCATAGAATTCAAATTAGCCGAGAAATATTGTGTAGACATAATAGAGTCTGTATTATTGTAATCTGTCCAAAAATCCTGGACTATATTTATGCACTCTTCTTTTGTAATCCAATTAGCCGAAAAGTGAAAACGGCGGTGGGCAATGCTAATTGGTGGCAAGGGATTTACTTTGACGAGAAGAGGTAAATGATCAGAACGGGAGGACATCAAAATATGGACAGAATTGTACGGATAAGCAATCTTCCACTCTTCATTCGCGTAGGCCCTGTCAAGACGCTCATATGTAGCCGCATCATTTGATCGGCCATTATACCAGGTAAATTTATTACCAATATAACCCAGATCCTGTAGATAACAATCATTTAAAGCAGACCTAAAATCAAACATTTGGCGGTAGGATCTATATGCGCAACCCATCTTCTCATGTGAATAACAAATTTCATTGAAATCACCATATACTAGCCAAGGTTGTTTATCAGGTGGTTTAAGTCGTCTTAGCAAATCCCAAGATAGATGCCTGTTGGCGGCTTTGGGATCGCCGTAAAAACCAGTCAAATAAAATCCCCCAGTAGGGATTGACTGATCAACAATGTAGGTATGAATATGGAATTTACTGTAAGTTAACAATTGTAGGTCAACATCTGCGGACCAAAGTAGTGAAAGGCCCCCGGATCGACCGATGACAGGAACATGTAAACCATTAGGGTAACCTAATTTGAAACGTACCTTTTCCGCATTTTCCTTCCGAAGTTTAGTCTCCACAAGGAAGACTACTTTGGGACTATGCTCACGCACTAAGCGGTGCAAAACCGGGAACGCACGGGGCGACCTGGCAGGCCTTTTGGTCTAGTTGAAATACATGAAGAACTAGGAAGTAGTACACTCGACCCGTAGGTTTGCTTTTCTTCATTTTCTCCTTAATTGCACTCAGACCCCAAATGAACAGCCGCCTGGAAATCTCTCTTCGCAGGAACAACCCGTGTCTTCGCACGAAGAGCTTCGCGGAATGCGACAGCAAGCCAATCCACGAAGAGACTTTGAAAAATCTTGAAGTTGGCACGAAGAGCTCGCTCTTCGCACGAACACCCCTGGACCCGATCAGATTCCGAAGCTCCTCCCTCTTCTCTGTCGCTTCTTGTTTCTTTGTTTCTCCTGCGCTGCTTGTTTTTTATCAGGACTTGCAGAGAAAAGCGTGGCTGCTGTATTGGTTTGATTCTTGGTTGGGTTGCGATTTCAGGTGTCGTTGGAGTTTCAGGAGTCGACCGGTGGTTGATTTGGCAGGGTTGTGGTGCAGGGGCTGGTTGGAATGGTGCAAGGGCTGTAAAGTCTCTAGCTTTGGTGGGTTTATGGTGCGATGATGGTTGTATAGTGGAGGTGGAAGTTAAGTACTGAGTTGGTGTGTAGATGATAACAATTTGGGTATTGAGGTGTTTAGATGGTGATGATTAATGGTGGCTGTGGAGTTGTGGTTTCTGGGTTTGTAGCTATTAGGTGAAGTGATGGCAGAATTGGATGTGATGGAGTCAGTAGGTTGTAGTTTTGGGGAAATTAGGCTGAGGTGGAGCTGTTGCAGGAAGTTTATTTGGTGGAGATAGGTGTGATGTGGAAGTTCAGGTTTTGAAAGGTTGGAGGTGTTGGGAGATTGGGTGGTTAACAGGTTGTAGTCTCGGTGTTTGGTTGATGGCTGAGGGATGGAGATCAATAGGAGGTGAATGGGGGCTGTGGTGTGAAATTGGTGTAGGAGGAATTAGAGGGAAAATGGCGGTCTGATGCTAGAATAGGTTAGTTGGACTGTAGGTGTTCATGTGGTGTACTGTAGTGTAGGTTGTGTGGAAGGAAAAGGCTTAGGCAGGTTGGTGAGGGTTTGTAATAGGTTAGTAGCTGCTATGGTGGTATAATGGTGTTGGTAAATTGGGTCTGGTGAAGAGCAGGTTGGGTGTTGGAAGGTTAGAACAGGTTTTATTTGCTTTTCCGCGACCTCAAAATATCATGAAAAAGCAACTAAGTTTTTTGAAAGCAAATAAGGACCCGGATTTTGATCTCGAACTCTGATGAATGTGATTTTTGCACCTTTGGATTGCTTTTGCGATGCACACTTCATCCATGTAGAGAAACTTCCGTTTCCAACCATTTTCTTGTTTTTCATAATTATTGCCCAGTTTTTGCGAAAACATCTAAAATGCGCCACATTCACATATTTCTTCTACTCTGAAGTTCGTTTCTTCTCTCCACTTGCTCTCCTCATGCATTGTTCCTGTCAAACACTACACGAACACTAACACGAAGATCAAAATGTGATAAAATATCCAAACCATACGTCAAATCATGCATGAAATGCCCGGATTGTACTTTAAAACTCAAAAACATCCAAAAGTGCATTTTCTTCGTATTTTGGCTCAAATCTCGCCACTTTGCACTGAAATGCACAAAAATAACAATATAAAATGTACGTAGGATAACTCTTATGAAGAAGTTATCAAATTGCTGCAATGGTTGCTCTTGTGTTTCCTCCGGCGGTTTATTCGGCTGTGAACCTTGTTGTGCTTGCTGTGTTGGCGGTGGGTGCTGCTGGTTTGCCGGAATTCCAGCAAGAGGCGGCGTGTTCCAACGATTTATCATTATGTCTAATGTGATTTCGACGTCCTTGAGTACGGCCATCACCTAGTTGAATTGATCGGCGGAAAGAATTAATTTTCTTGCCATGAGTGATTCACCAGTTGAGGATGATGGTGAACAACAATGAAAGCACCATTGTTTTAGGGTTTACCAAACACAATAGCAATTCTAGACGCAATCAAGTCTCCACACGAACACACTCTAACGCGAAAAGTAAAAAGAAACACGACAAAATTTCAATTCTTCTCTTTGAATGCTTGATAAACTGAGTGATACCACTGTTTAAATAGAAAACTAATCCTAGACGGTTCGTCCTAACGGGCCGGGAAAGAGCAGGCAAGAAAACCCGGGCTTACTTCAACTAACTAAATAAATTAATTAACTAACTAACTAAATAATGATAATAAATGCGACAAAATAATTAAACAAATTAATAAATTAACTAATAATAATAATTGACGATGCAGATACGATTGACCCGTATCAACTCCCCAACATTTGGAAATCACCTTGTCCTCAAGGTGGTGGTGTGAAAATTGTCAATAAATCCATAATTATGTATGCCCGGATCAATTTGAAGTCGGAAAAGCTTGAGAACATCACTTTTTAGTCCAAATAGAGAAAAATTGAGGCCGAAAACGGACTTGAGAGGTCGAAAAACCCAAACGGTAGCCCCCCGTGGCTTAAAAAAAATCGTCGCGTCTCAAAAATAAGCTATAAACAGGGAAGTGGCCCACTTGGAGCCAAGGTGGAGCCGACGAATCAAGAGGAGCGACAAGATGCTGATACGAACCCAAGGTCAGCTCCAGTAGGCGGCTAGATCGAGCCGATTCCAAGCCGTGATCAATTCAGCGGCTAAATCGAACCAAGGAGGCGCTGGACTTATCAAGTTGGCTAATCGGATTCGAAGAATAGAGATTTGAAGTCGCAACTGCGCAAGGAAGGGGTGTTCTTGGCTGATCGTGGTTGATGGGGTTGGCTGGGTTTGTTTAGCGGTTGTTTAGGGTTCTTGGAGGTCGTGCGTGGTTGGATGGAGGCCGGCGAAGGGTTTGGTTGGTCCGGCTGGTTTCAGGAACGACAGGAGCACGACGTTGGTTGGAAGAGACTTCCACGAATGTGGCGGTGCTAGTTGGTTCTGGTTCGACAATGAAGGCGGTCGTGGATAGGTCGGTGGTTGAGGCTCTATTCGTCTGGTGGGTGGTTTGATCTGGACCTGCAGGTGATCTTGCTTAGATTGTTCTTGGGTTTGTGGCGATGGTGACGGCGGCTGTGGTTGCTTGGCTAGAGGCGGCGAAGGTTGAGAGCACGCTGACGGGGGCAGAGGAAATGTGGGTTGTTGCGCTGCATCAGCTGCTGTGAACCTTGTTGCTCTTGTTGCGTTGGTGGTGAGTCTTGTTGGTTTGGCAGAATTGCAAAAAGCGGCGGCTGCATATTTCAACGATTTATCATTCTGTCTAATGTACCGACGTCCTTGAGTGCGGCCATCACTTGATTGAATGGATCGGCGGAAAGCATTATATTTTGTGCCATGAGTGATTCACCAGTTGAGGATGATGTTGAGCAACAACGAAAGCACCAACTTGTTAGGGTTTTTACCTAAAATGATAGCAATTCTAGACGCCCATCAAGTCTCCACACGCACAAATACGAAATTAAAAAAAGACACTACACAATTTCAATTCTTCTCTTTGATTGTTTGATAAAATGAGCGATACCGCTGTTTAAATAGAAAACTAATCCTATACGGTTCAACCTAGAAGGGCGGGAAAGAACCAATAAGAAAACCCGGACTTACTTCGACTAACTAAATAAATTAATTAACTAACTAACCATAATAAACAAGATAACTAATTAAATGAATTAATCAACTAACTAATAATACTAATTGACTATGCATATACGGTGACTTGTATCACAGCAACCCAAATATATGTGACTAGTTAGTTATGTTGTAAATTTAATAGATAAACACTAGTTTGGGTGGCTTGGTTTTTAGTTTGTATTAAACTAAGTAATGTGTTGTTTTGATGCAACACATTTTTTTCGGGTTTATGTGATAACGAGTGGACTGGTGTCTAAACCAGTGGACGGGTCGGTCAAAAATTCGAAAGATACACAACAACGGGGGCCTGGTCCTGAGAACCATGTACTTTCTTGTACTATCACAATGTTACCATAGATTGGGCGGGTGACATGAGTTCCTTTGGAAGAAAAAAATGACAAATCTCATCCTTTCCCTGGCACCGGTTGTCTGCAACTAGGTACACTGGATCACACAGTCACCAACTCAACCATTTAGTTTTTATTGGTTTATAAAATCCAAAAAGATGGATTAATTTTTTATAAAATAAAAAAAAAAAAAAAAAAAAAAAAAAAAAAAAAAAAAACAGTTTCCAAACTAACGCATAGTCATTTCTTGGAAACACGAGAATATTATATTCTCTTTACTCGACTGTTCAGAGCCCAAACCAACAACAGGATCTAGGAATAGAATTAGGGTGAAAGACACTTTCACCTCTTCAGGTTTGATGCAAAGACGCTCTCATCCATTTCTATTTAGAAAACGACACTTTTACCCTTTTTGTGTTTCAAATTTCAGGACATACACACCCTAACTGGGTCGTCTCATACTCTAAGAGAGCTAATTTGTCCCCGAAACTACAATAGTGACATACAACCCCAAACCAACTATGTCACAAATGGGGAGTGTAAATATTCAAAAGACATGACAGACATAAGGGTGGAAGCATCATTTCCCAAACATGAAAGGATTAAAGTGTCTTTGTGCCAAAAAATGAGGGGGTGAAACGTCCCATGGTGGGTTTGATGTGGCATTTAGAACAAACGTCCAAGGAGGAGGATGTTATTTACCCATTTTGTAGGGCAGGTTCGGCGATTCATGAAACAAATGGGCTAAGCTGTAATAGAATTCAACATGATGGTAGTTGTGTAATTTTCATGTTTTGAATCTCACAGATCACGAAAATCATAACAATAATAAGGGTAAATTTCACCCCCCCCCCCCTCCTAAGCTTAGGAAGATCTTGACTTACACCCCTTCTGGGTTTTGAAACTTCTCGTACACCCCTTATGACTCTGAAATTGGTTTTGACTTACACCTCTTCCATCCAATTGTGTCTGTTAGTGGGTGGAGTACACCCTAAAAACCAAGTTTCGGGATAACTTTGCCCTCACGTTCTCTTTATTGTCCATTGACACCAACGACCTCAACCTGCACCTCTACCTCCACATTCCCATCCCCAATTTTCCATATCACATGGCATAACTAAAACATAACCCATACTTTAACTCTTAACTGTTTTGGTCTTATTGTACTCAAATCCACAAGTTTGATGGATCTGATCCCGCGGTTCTCTCGTACTTAAACCAGCCCACATTCTATTGCTCAAGAATCATACGAAAGAAAATCCAAAAATTGGTGACCCTGGTTGATGAACAAAATCCAAAATTGAATAAACTGAAAATTACATTTCCCACTGGATGAGTCAACCCTAACATTACAGAAGAAGAAGAAACATCAGCAAGGATTCCAGTTAAGAGAAATTAACATGAAGGCAAGCATTTGTCCTATTTTTTACTTTAATCAAAGTCTCTGTCCTAATTCAAAGATTTTAGTTTTAAGTGTTCGAAGCCACATTGGTGATTCTTAATTGTTGATGTTTCTTAATCTGATCCAGTGGCTAAAACCAACTCAAAGATTGGAGTTGTTGTGAAGGTTCAAAGCCACACCGAAGAACCGTCAAATTCACAACCTATATATCATTCCCTTCAATCATCTTCTTCAAAAAATCTAGGTTAGTCTCAAACCCCAAATCGAGTAACATTATTACCCCCTTCTTATCTTTCCCGAGTAATCAACCTCCCCCAAATCTTCATCTCCTTATGTTTCTCAACCCTAACGGCGGTGTCCAGTACTACCAATACCCAATTCCCATGCGCCATCGATCTTTGCCCTACCATTGTGACCACCTCCCCCACCCCCCCTCCGCCAGACTAACCGACATAGCCCATTGTGCACAAGAGATTCCTGCGATGAGAACTCTGTGTACACCGTAAGTAGAGGATCAGAGATAGCACAGGAAGAGTTGGGTTGTGTGTAGGGAGAGAGTAAGGCAGTAGTAATGTCTGAGAGAGAGACAGAGGTTTGGCCGAGCTTCCGGGTATGGCTAGTGTGTTCTCCTTTGTATGGAAAGGTTAACGTCCTATATATAACGGAGAATGTGGCCGTTGCAGTGTGGTTAATGCGCCCATTAATGGCGGCTTAATTAGCTTAACCACAACGGCACGTTCGTCCGCGTATATAGGGACCGTTACAGCACGTTATGCGCGAATACTGGAACCGTTATGGGGTTGACCGGGTTTGACCGGATTGACCGGGTTTATGGAGCACGTGCCATAAATCTCTCAAAAGCAGTTACTAAAGGTCGCGCGCGGGCTTGGCTCGCACGCGACAGGACTTACTCTAGCCTCCAAACCACTAAGTCCCTACAAGTCCCGTGCAGTGGTATGCAAGGGCTCTGTCTCGCAGCCCCCACATGGATCAGCGCGGCTGGTGATCCAGTGTGTGTGGAGCACAATATGGTGTGCTGGATGGTTGACATTGAGCTTGAGCTGACATCCAGCACACCATATTGAGCTGATCTGCAAACCCACGTGGCAACCATCCAGCACACCATATTGTGCTCCACACACACTGGATCACCAGCCGAGCTGATCCATGTGGGGGCTGCGAGACAGAGCCCTCGCATACCACTGCACGGGACTTGTAGGGACTTAGTGGTTTGGAGGCTAGAGTAAGCCCTGTCGCGTGCGAGCCAAGCCCGCGCGCGACCTTTAGTAACTTCTTTGAGAGATTTATGGCACGAGCTCCATAAACCCGGTCAATCCGGTCAAACCCGGTCAACCTCGTAACGGTTCCGATATTCGCGCACAACGTGCTGTAACGGTCCCTATATACACGGACGAACGTGCCGTTGTGGTTAAGCTAATTAAGCCGCCATTGATGGGCGCATTAACCACACTGCAACGGTCACATCTTCCATTATATATAGGACGTTAACATTTCCATACAAAGGAGAACACACTTGCCATACGCGAAGCTCTGCCAAACCTCTGTCTCTCTCTCAGACATTACTACTGCCTTACTCTCTCCCTACACACAACCCAACTCTTCCTGTGCTATCTCTGATCCTCTACATACGGTGTACACGGAGGTCTCCCCGCCGGAATCTCTTGTGCACATTTTGGTGAACCCGACGTGAACTTACCAACAAAAGCAACCATGTCTCAGGAGGATGATATCAGCAACAGATCGCCTTCCACCGAAACCGCCTCGGGAGAGGAAACTCGCCGTACTCCTACGACTCACGGCGAGACACCGACGCTAGAGTCCTTGGACGCCACTGTTCAAAGTCAGGCGAAAGCCCTCAAAGCTCAGTCTGCGCAACTAGAACGGATCTTGGCCGTTCTGGGCACCCTTACGCCAAATCCTTCATCAGCCACCGCCGTCCCTCAAGGAGGAGGAGCCCCTACCGCTCCAGGACTGGGAGTGTCAACCACACCTCCCAACCCTAATCTGCAGACTCCACCGGCGACTACGCAGCTGCCTTCAATTCAGGGGTCAACAGCTCTAATGTTGCCTCTCACTGCTCACACTCCTCAGCCTTCGGCTTTGACATCTAACCCGGCTTCGCAGTACCCCTTGCCTCCTCCAACGGCGATCTGGGGTAATATGAGCAGCCAATATGTGCCCAATCCTTCGGCGGCGTATGTGTCGCCTCCGCCTACGGCAGCCACTCCTTCAGCTACCGAGGGAAGCATTCCAGAATGCATGACGTATCTGCAAAAGCGCATGGACACTATTCTGGCTCACCAGTCATTCGCGGATACCATTATCCCGAAGCTAGACAACGATCCACCCATCCCGCGAGAGATCTATCTCATGCCTAACCCGGCAGGGTACAAGGCTCCTAAATGGGACAAATTCGAGGATGTCAACGGGAACGCTCATGAGCATGTCATGCGTTTCATCGATGTCATGGGACCATACGGAGCTGATCCCAAATTACTGATGCGAGAGTTCCCAAAATCTTTGGGGAATGTAGCGTACAAATGGTACCGTACGTTGGAAGCCGGATCCGTGAAGACTTGGGACGACATGGTCCAGAAGTTCTATACCAAGTTCTTCCAGATGGAAGAAAAGGTGACGATGATCCATCTCTCGCGGATGTATCAGAAGCGCGAGGAGGACGGGATCACTTTCATTAAGAAATTCAGGGCGAAGTCCTTGGAGTGCAAAGATCCAATGCTCGAAAGCCGGATCGTAGAGATATGCCTGCAGTGCATGTGAGATGAATACAAAGGTATGCTCATCAATTTGCAAACACCTACGTTTTCAAAGCTCATTGAATTCACCAAGAACATCGAGCCCATAGTGGAGAGACAGAAAAAGAAGAACGCCCCGGAGCGATCTTCGAGCGGCACTACCTACAAAATCGGAAGATTTAGTTACAAGAGGGGACGCGAAGCTGAGGTTAATACAATTTCACCCCAGAAGCAGGCGAAGGTAGTGGACTTCGACGTACCACCCCTGCCATGCTTGGTAGAGGAGGCAAGCGATCTCTGCAGGCAATGGCGCAAGGACGGTGTCCTAACGCCGCTCGAGAAGGTACCCTCCAAGGAGATGGTGAGGGACCCGAAATGGTGCGAGTACCACGGCAAGGTCATGCATCCTACAGCGGAATGTAGGAAGCTCAGGATTGTATTCAATCAAAAGATGAAGAACGGCGAGCTGATCGTCAGCGATCACAGGAAGGATGTGCGCAACAATCCACTTCCTACTCATGCGGAGCAGGGCTCGAAAGGGAAAGAGGTCGCCATGATCTCGATTGTAGACTTGGAAGAAGTCGCAGAGGATGGTTTACCCATCGTTGCCGAAGTCCATGAAGACGAGGACTATAGCATGGACACAGAGGATGAACGTGCCGACCGGATGAAGGGGTCGCATGGCTTCAGTAGATTCTTCGACGAGATGAACTTCTCGGAGAAATGCCGGACAGAAATGACGAAAGCGATCTTAAGGATAGCAGAGGACTACGAGGAGGATCTTGTAGTCTCCAACGGGAAAGTCATCAGGGCGTCTCGCTCAACGGAAAAGATCATGACCTTTTCTGCCAGCGACAAAAAGACAGATGCGAGTCACCAGAGGCCTCTCTATGTGACGGCCATCATCAACGGCGTCGAGTTCAAAAGAGCATTCGTCGATGGAGGAGCAGCAGTCAACGTTGTTTCGCTCCACAAACTGAAGCTAGCAGGGATCCCCGAGCACAAGATCATCAGGCGTCCATCTCCGCTGATGGGATTCGGAAGCGACTCTATAATGACGATCGGATGGATCCGCCTGGGCGTTCAGATTGGCAAAATCAAGTGCTCAGCGAAGTTCTATGTCATAGATGCGAACACTACGTATCACATGATCATAGGTCGAGCCTGGATTCATCGCTTCGACGCGGTTCCTTCAACGGCTCACCAGGTTATGAAAGCTATCTGGAACGACAGAATAATCGAGATACCGGCTTCGACAAATCCATTCAACTTAGATGAAGCACATCTCAGCGAGGCGGTGTGGTTCACCGAGATGGCGGACGAGCAAACACCGGGACCATTCAATCCCACTCCTTTACCTCTATGGGAAGATATCAAGGACCAGTCACCTGCGGGAGTGATGGTGACAAGGGAAGATGCCAAGGGTAAGCCGCCCACACGCGAGAGAGCGCCACGAATCGCGTACCAGCGAAAGAGTGTGTATACACTGAAGCGAATTGCAAAGCATGAACCCGAAGGCAAGGAAATAGAGAGCTTCTACGCCAATGGGAAGAAGTGCTATCGCATATGAAGGTGCGCGGGGATGTCCTCACACGGGCATGGGGATATCCTTGAGCAAATCAATCAAATCGAGCAGATCGCGGTAACGAAAGAGCCAATGCAGAGCACTCCAGACGAGAAGCTCAAAGAAGCACCTGAATGCATGGAAGATAGGCCTAGACCACAAAAGCAAGAGCTAAAGGAAGTGTTCCTCAGCCCGAACAAGGAAAAGAAGAGGCCAGGCTTTCTAAGTGCAGACCTCACAAGCAAGGAGGAGCAAGGACTGCTACAGCTCCTAACTGAATACAAGGATGTGTTCGCATGGGAGTATGATGAGATGCCAGGTCTGGATACAAGCATCACCATGCACCGCTTAGACATCATCCCAGGGTCTAAACCGGTAAAGCAGAGTACAAGAAGCTTCAGGCCGGAGCTTAACGTGAAGATCAAACAGGAGATTGTCAAACTCCTGGATGCCAAGTTCATAGAGCCGAATCATCATCCCACATGGCTGGCCAACATTGTGCCAGTGGTAAAGAAGAACTGACAGCTTCGCATCTGTGTGGACTTCCGGGATCTCAATCGTTTCTTCCCAAAGGACGATTTTCCACTGCCCAACATCGATTTGCTTATCGATTCAACGGCGGGCCATCGCATGTTCAGTTTCATGGACGGCTTCAGTGGGTACAACCAGATCAAGATGGACCCCGAGGATGCGCGGAAGACTGCATTCATCACTCCGGTAGGGGTGTTCAACTACACAGTGATGCCGTTTGGTCTCAAAAACGCGGGTGCAACCTATCAGCGAGCCATGATGGCCCTGTTCCACGATATGATGCACAAGGAGGTGGAGTTTTATGTGGACGACCTCGTGGTTAAATCCAAGCAGGAAGCAGATCACCTCGCGGATTTGCAGAAAGTGTTCAATAGATGCAGACGCTTTCAACTGAAGATGAATCCTATGAAATGCGCATTCGGGGTAACATCAGGGAAATTCTTGGGATGCGTGGTTCATCGCCAAGGGATCGAGCCTGACCCTGCGAAAGTATCAGCCGTCACTGGCATGACGCCGCCCCATAACCAAAGTTCCTTGAAAACATTCTTGGGAAAGCTATCATATCTGCGGAGATTCATCCCAGCAATTGCCGAAATCACCTGCTGTTTTAGTACTCTTCTCAAGAAAGATGCCGTATACAGCTGGACTCCAGAGCACGAAGCTGCGTACGAAAAACTGAAGGATCTGCTGACATCTTCAAAAATAATGATCGCACCTCAACTGGGATCACCGCTTCTGCTGTATCTGACGTCAACAAGGAGATCCATAGGAGCACTCTTGGCTCAGGAGTACGAAGGCCAAGAGAGGCCTATCTACTATATCTCCCGCATTGTGCAGCCTGCCGAATCAAGGTACACAGATATCGAACGTCATTGCCTTGCCTTGTTCTTCGTGATAGAGAAGTTGAAACACTATTTTGCATCACACAAAGTGGTTGTGGTCACCAAGAGCGATCCCATACGATATCTGCTAACTCACACCACTCCTGGAGGGAGATTGGCGAAATGGTACATGACCATTTCTCAATACGATATCACATGCGTGAGACCGCGAGCGATCAAGTCATAGGCGGTAGCGGATCTGTTGGCACAGTTCCCAGACAACAGCCACGAGCCCGTGATCGAAGAAGAGCTCGAAGGCCCTGAAATCTATGCAATCGATGTGCCCTATTGGACGCTCCACTTCGACGGCTCGTCAACAAGGAAAGGTTGAGGCATTGGGATAGTCTTGACCAAGCCGGATGGAGAGGTCATACAGATGTCTGCCAAGCTCAACTTCGCAGTCACAAACAATGAAGCGGAATATGAGGCTCTCATCGCGGGGCTCCATGCGGCGAAAGCTTTGGAAGTAAGCAATCTGACGGTCATGGGAGACTCCAAGTTGATCGTCAAGCAAGCCTCGGGCGAGTACGGTTTGAAGGAGATTAACCTTCTATCTTACCGGACTCTAGTACAAAAGTCGGTACAGCAATTCTGCGACGTAAGGTACGAGCACAAGCCCCGAGCAGACAATAGGCATGCAGATGCTTTGGCAACCTTGGGATCCAAGGTCAGTACAGAAAAATGTCCCGCAAGGATCTCGATCGAAGTGCGAACATCGTTGGCCTTGGTAGAAGACGTGTGCGACGACGAGCACATGGACGATTCGGACTGGAGAAAAGCAGTCTTGCAAGCTATCGCAGAAGGCACGAGCAGTGAAAGCTGGGCACGCACAAAAGGGTATTGCATACATGATAACACCCTTTACTACAAGGGTCCTGGTGGAGTACTCATGCGATGCGTCTCCGAGCAAGAGGGACAGCTACTGTTAGAAAAAATTCACCAACATGCTTGCGGAGAAAGTGAGGTGTCAATCTATCGGAAGGCTCAGAGATATGGCATTCATTGGCCAGACATGTCAACAGCTGCGGCCCTCATACAAGGGAAGTGCGAGAGTTGCGCGCTGATTAAAGACTCTCTGCTCATCGCTTTAACTGATGATGACACGGATTGGAGGAAGCCACTCTTTGACTTTCTCACCCAGGGTACCGTACCCGAATCGAGAAAGGAAGCTGAGAAATTGAAGAGGAAAGCGTCTCGATACATAGTACAAGAAAACCTGCTTTGGCGAAGAGGTCATGAGGGAAACTTGCTGCGATGTCTAGACGGCAGAGAAGCACAAGAAGTCATGGACCTTTCTCATCAGATGGAACACCAAGGAGGTGCGAAATTATGCAGGCAGCTCCTCTCAATTGGATATTTCTGGCCCACGATGGAGGTTGATTGCCATACCAAAGTACGACGCTGCCAGGAATGCCAATTCAAAGGAAACCTAGTGCACGCTCCCGCTGTGGATCTACATGCATTGGGAACGCCATGGCCATTTCATACATGAGCTCTAGACTTCATTGGTCCCATTCGACCAACTTCGCACGGGAATCATTTTATTCTCACCGCAACTGAGCTATTTACCAAATGGGTGGAGGCAATACCATTAAAGACGGCAAACGCGCTAGCTGTGGTCAACTTCATACAAGAAAACATCATATGCAGGTTTGGAATTCCAGATACCATTCTTTCAGATAATGGTACACCTTTTGTTAATCGCCAGGTAGCTGCGAAGTTAGCAGAATACAATATCAGGCAGATATGTTCTACCCCTTATTACCCGAAGGGGAACGCACAAGCCGAAGCGACCAACAAAACGCTGTTGATGATTTTGAGCAAGATGGTCGCAGATGACCACAAGAAGTGGGCCGACTCCCTAAGCATAGCTCTGTGGGCTTACTGAACTTCTCCAAGGACACCCACGGGGGCCTCACCATTCCTACTATGCTATGGGGCCGAAGCCGTGGTACCTGCGGAGGTGAGAGTCAATTCGGCAAGGTTAGCCTTCCACGCACTCTACGAAAATCAACGTGATCATGACTTGGTCTTGCTCGAGGAAAAGCGAGAACAAGCCAAAAGGACCAACAAGCGGTATCAAGAAAGGATCGCTCGTGCTTACAATAAGACGGTCCAGCGGAGAGATTTCGCAGTTGGAGATTTGGTCCTGCGCGCATCCGATCACTGCATGCGAGAAGCGGCTCACCCAAAGTTCACAGCCAATTGGGAAGGACCCTTCGAAGTCACAGAAGTCTTTGACAGTGGCTATTGCAGCATACGAAGGTTGCACGGTACAACCTCAACCCCGAGTTCAGTCAACATGCGCTGGATTAAGAAGTACTATCCCTGACTTCTCCCATTTCATACGTTTTATTATAACGTCGCTTAATGTCTTGTATGACTACGATTTACACAATCTCCTCTCCCATATGAGAGGATTGTAATCTCATCTCTCCCATATGAGAGCATTATAATAAGAGAATTCTCCCAAATGAGAACTTCATATTTCTGGATGTCAATTTTGCTTCATTTTAGTTTGTTATAACTGTTAACAATGGGCTATCTGCCATGATAGCAGCCTATGCAAATGCGATCTTAATTGATCATCTAAGCCTATCTGCCATGATAGCAGCCTATGCAAATGCGATCTTAATTGATCATCTAAGCCTATCTGCCATGATAGCAACCTATGCAAATGCGATCTTAACTGATCATCTAAGCCTATCTGCCATGATAGCAGCCTATGCAAATGCGATCTTAATTGATCATCTAAGCCTATCTGCCGTGATAGCAGCCTATGCAAATGCGATCTTAATTGATCATCTAAACCTATCTGTCGCGATAGCAGCCTATGCAAAAACGATCTTAATTGATCTTCTAAAGCCTATCTGCTACGATAGCAACTCATGCGAAAAACGATTTTAATTGGTCTTCCAAAACCTATCTGCCACGTTAGCGATATATGCGTAACGTGATCATAAAACAATCTTTCAGGACTATCTGCCGTTATAGCAGCGTTATACGAATGCAATCTGAAATTCGTCCTTAAGCCTATCTATTGAGATAGCAACATCATGCAAAAATGATCTTAAGTAATCTGCAAAGAGTCTATCTGATGTGATAGCA
This sequence comes from Linanthus parryae, assembly GCA_023055425.1. Taxonomy (NCBI): domain Eukaryota; kingdom Viridiplantae; phylum Streptophyta; class Magnoliopsida; order Ericales; family Polemoniaceae; genus Linanthus; species Linanthus parryae. The sequence continues at coordinate 102,721,916 of JALGPY010000002.1, forward strand.
CTTACATTTGAAATTGAAAGCAGATCACAAGCCCATCTGCTAGGATGGCACAACTGCGCAAATACGATCTCGAACGATCTAATAAAATATCTGCGAATTTATATGGCAGATAGCAAATGCGAAACATGTATATAGCATAATGCAAGGCGAAATATGCCGATACGCATGCGAAATTGTATTTTGTTGCAACATCACAGCAAATAATACAAAAGCTATTTATCATTATGAGTCGAAAAGACTTACAATTTATCCGTCTAGATAGCAGCTTACAAGCGAAAAAGCTCAAATCTAACTACGCAGCCAACATGGCTTACACGAATCGGTAGCACGGTCACTACGGCGCTGCACCTCTCCGGGAGGCGGCCGAAAACATGACCTGCAAACATAATACACGAAGAAAATTCTTCCAACACACATGAGGTATCATATCCATCTTCTTGACGATGGTTATAAAGAGCAATAAGCCTCATAAGGCGGATCTTGGAAACTATTTCTATAGCACAAAGCGCAAACTCAGGATTCACAACTTGGAGTTGCCATGAATCAACGAAAAACAAGCGTTGAAGCCAGCAGTCGTAAGGACTCACGGCAAAGCACATTTTGGGGATGAAAAACCCAAATGACAAAGACAGGGTTTATATAGACCCTGTGGAGACTCTTCAGTTGCCAAAGATGAGTCAGCAGAATTTGAAAAGAGGGTAAGGTCAATCACTTACGCCTTGAAAAGCGGTAACGATCAATTACCCTACTAAAGGCTACGACGATTCAGTTGCGTATCCTAATTAATGACGGATGGTCATGATTCGGATGGGCTTCCCAAGAAAAGCGTGCTTATCTTCCGAGAAATTAGCGCGAAAATAAAGCAGAGTATCAATTGCTGATGTCATAATTGGATATGCACAGAGATATCTGATAACTCTCTTTTAGGAGTTATTATTATACTTTCTTAGTATGTGTATTAGTCTTATTTCATATGATTTAGATGTTATATTTGCACAAATATGTGAATTTGACTATTTCTAAGCCTAAGAGTGAAAAGTTGTGTTTCTAGCTTATTTGTGCATGTTTTCTCTCATATTTGCTATGATAATTGCACGGGTTGTTTAGTGTTGTGTATCTCAGGTGAAAGAGGTGCAATGGAGCTTATGAGATGCTTGGATATGCTTGGAATGGAGCTAGATGGAGAGGAGAAAAGAAGACGCACAAACGAAGAAAAGTTGGAAAAGTCACACAGGACCAGCCTGCACTCTTTTCGATGCCCAGGAAAATCTACAAGGAATTTTGAAGCAAGGCTTGCGGCATTGGAAAGTAGACATCCGTAGCTTTCCAACGGTATATGGTAGGCCCGAAGACGAGTCCGTATGAGGGAGAAACAGCCCGCGCAACATCAGCAAAGAATTCTGCCCGGGAATTACAAAGTAGAGGGGCTGGAGTGCAATTTCGGCATAGTTTTATTAAAAAACGTGCCCAGCTGCTAGAAAACGGGGAGAACGACCTAAGATCAGATTATTCACGCATCTTTGAAGGTTTTGGAGCTACGGAAGAAGGGAGAACAAGCTTGGAGCAAGGATCTTCAACTACATTGAAGATTTTAGCGTTTGATCATCTTTTCTTCTTCTATTCTTCATGAACTCTATGATTTTGGATATGTTGAACCATATTATGTCTAGCTAAACTTCTCAAAGCTAGGTAATTGATGGAAAACTAGGGTTTGTTGGATGATTTTCCGGATTTTGGACTTGATGCATGCCTTGGCTTAATTCTATGAACGTTCTTGTTAGTTTATCTATTCTTGTACTTAATTCTTAGTGTTCTTGGCTTGATCACCCGTAGAATGTTACTTGTTGATAGAATTGCACGAAAGTGAATTCCTTGAGACGTGTTAAAGAATAGGTAGATAATCTTGTAGTTTCTTGAGACTGAGAGGAGATAGAAACTTGATTAATCGTGTGAGGGTAGTTTCAATTGATTTTTGTTAGAACTTAGTGAATTCGGTGGACCGATAGGACCCGGTGAACAAGTCTAGGAAATCAATTAGATTGTAGTGATAGACGGAGGTGGACCGAGAGGACCCGAAATCTATTACTTACACAAATTCACGTGAGATCGAGAGAAGATCGTGATGAGCATTACCCGATATAACTAGAACGTGAGTAGAGTGTTTCAAGCATAATCCGGAAATCGTTAACAACCCTAGGGATCATCAATTACCTAGTTCTTCCTTATTAATCGTATTACATCACAATTTATCTTCGTTAAAAGTGAAAATTCTCTAAAAAACGTGTAGTTACTTGTCATTTATTTTTAGTCGCTTGTTTGTGGGCGACAACTTTATAAAATCCAAACCCTTCTTACCGGTTACGTAGATATCTCATACTTACTTTCTAGTTAACTAATAATCGTAAATTCCCTTGGGTTCGATACTCGGAGTCGTAAAATACTCCACTTACTACTTGACCGTATACTTGCGTTTTAGCGCGTAAAGAATTCGCGTCAAGTTTTTGGCGCCGTTGCCGGGGAGTTTAACGGTTTATTAGTTGAGTAGAAATTGATTTAGGATATCTCTTTTACTTTTTGTTTAATTAGCTACTTGTTTTCTCACTTGTTTTTGAGTCTGCTTTTCAGGTCATCAGTGTATGTCCAGGATCCCTAGAGAACTTGTGCCCCCACTTGAAGACCCAGAGCAGTTGTACAGAGATCAGAGGAGAAGACAGAAACAGAGCACTATGGGTGATCAATTGACCAACGCGCAGCTCAATGAGAAAATGGAAGAGTTGGCGAAACTGTTGAATGATCGCAACGCCCAGACACCGTACAACAAGTCTGGGCAGGCTATTGTGGAGAAATTCCAAACGTCCACGTATGGACACAATCCGGCAATTGTAGTGCCAGACATACAGGCTGAGCATTTTGATCTCAAGCCAGCTACTATCCAGACAGTCACCAATCAGTTCCAGTTTTATGGGAACAAGGATGAGGATCCCAACGATTTCATTGGGAAGTTCAATGCTTATATCAAGACTGTGAAGTATAAGAACGTGACTCCAGAGGCATTGAAACTTATTCTATTTCCCTATTGTTTGAAAGGTGCAGCCGAAAAGTGGCTTGAGTCGAGAGCTCCGGATTCAATCACTACATGGGCTCAATGTGTGGATGAATTCATGGCAAAGTTTTACCCAGTTCAGCGGGTGATTCAGTTACAAGGTGATATCCTTGGTTTTCAGCAGCAGGCCCATGAGACCGTGGTAGAGGCGTGGGATAGATTTATGCATTTGATCAGGAAGTGCCCAAATCACGATTTTGGGGACTACAAAATTTTGCAGGTCTTCTACCATGGCTTAGAACGCCATAACCAGGAGCTGGTTAACAGAGAAGCTGGAGGCAATTTTCTGTACTCTGTTGACAAGGAAGGAGCATATGCACTTATGAAACAGCTAGCCAAGCAGGATACGCAGTTTTATGATTCTAGAAGACTTTCGGCATTGCCTGAGCCTAGAGATGATGAATGGAAGACTGGGATCAGCAAGATGGTGTCAGATTTAGCCAAGCATGTGTATCGGGATCATAAGCCAGTTGCAAGAGTAGAGGAGCAGGAATTTGATTCATCCTTGGCCCAGATTGCAAGTGAAGATGTGAACTTTGTGGGGGCACAAGGACAGCGGCAGAATTGGAACCAAGGGAGCTACAGACCAGGCACAAGAGATCATCCAGGTTTCAGGTATGGAGATCAGTCTGGAGCTATATACGCACCTGGGTTTCAGCACATGCCACAAGCACCAGTGTCGCAGGCTCCACCACCGGCTGTTGTAGCGCCAAACCCAGAGATTTCTGTACTCACTAAGGCGTTGACACAGTTGAGTAACAACATGAACGATATGACTACGACGGTCAATGCTATGTCTTCTGATTTGCAGGCTACGAAGACTTCTCTTCGTGCACTAGAGGTTCAAGTTGGGCAAATTGCAACGCAATTATCTGCTAGAGCACCTGGTTCTCTACCGTCTGACACAGAGAATGTGCGTCAGGTAAATGCCATTACCACTCGCAGCGGGGTTTCGTTGACTGATCCACCATACCCGAGCCATGCCAGAGCTGAAGCTTCAAAAGCTAAGGAGCATGAGGTCTTCGATTCTGAGAAGACACCTGTCATGGTCCCCCAATCAAAGGGCATGACTCCACAGGATGAGGAAAATTCCAACGAGGTATTACCACCACCCTCTTCTTCTAAAGATGTACCTTTTCCATTGAAAACTAGAAAGAAGAAGGATGACTCTGAGGAGTACAGGAGATTTCTCAATATTTTCTCCAAGCTACACATAAACATTCCGTTGATTGAGGCGCTGCAGAAAATGCCTAAGTATGCGCGGTTTATCAAGGATGCAATCTATGGGAGAAAAGCTATGGATAACTTTCAGACAGTGAAACTGAATGAGCAGGTGAGTTCATGTATCTTGCATGGGCTACCCAAGAAGAAGAAAGATCCAGGTAGTTTTGTGATTGAGGCTACACTTGGTGGGGCATATACAGGCAGGGCTCTATGTGATTTGGGGGCGAGTGTCAACCTGATGCCGCTTTCAGTATTTAAAAAGCTAGGTGTGGGGGAGCCTAGTAAAACCTGGATCAATCTGCAGTTCGCAGATAAGTCGTCCAAGAAGGCCATTGGGGTGGTAGAAGACTTACTTGTGAGGGTTGGTAGCTTGATTATGCCAGCTGATTTTGTGATCCTTGACATGCCAGTTGGTGACGTTCCGATCATTCTTGGTAGGCCCTTTCTGGCTACTGGTCGGACTTTAATTGATGTGGAGAATGGAGAGTTGATCATGAGGGTCAACGATACTGTTGAGACCTTTCAAGTTTTCAAACCGACTCCTCAGTACACTTATGAGGTGAAGCCAGACTTGCCATTTCCTGTGAAAGTTGTGCGTGGAATTTCAGAGCTGACACAAGGAGATCCGCCAGATCCTAAGGGTAAAGAATCGAGTGTGCAGGCGCACGAGGTAGTCATGAGTATCCAGCGCCAGAAGTTGGATGCAACACGACCTGCCAAACCACCTTTCTGAGCTTCATGAGGTAACTGGGTCGGGCCGTCGACCGTAAATTACAAGCGCTTGTTGGGAGGCAACCCAACGTATTTTTATACTTTAGCGTAGAATGTGTAGTTTTAAATACTGTTGTGTGAGTTTTTAATTTTGTTTTGTTATCTGAGGGGTGAGAGAGCGTGAATTTGATATTTGAGTTGAGTCTCTGCAGATTTTGAGCTCAAGAACAGAAGAGGAACATGGAATTCAAGCTAAGGAACTGTGAAGATTAGCAAAAAAAAAAAAAAAAAAAAAAAAAAAAAAAAAAAAAAAAAAATCCAGGAGATCGTATGATCAACATGTGAGATCGTGGGATCAGCAGGAATACTTGGAAGAAATTTTGACGAAAAAAATAGAGCAAACTCACTGGAGAATAATATCACAGAGGAGATCCTACGATCATCTCAGATCGCACGATCACAAATTGTGATCGCACGATCACATATTGAGATCACACGATCACATATTGAGCCAGCCGCAACAAACTCACTGTAATTGCCGATCACATACTTGATCGTGCGACCATCTCAGATCGTACGATCACATATTGTGATCGCACGATCAGAAACAAAGCAGCCGGCTCATTTAAACAGGGGCATTATGGGTATTTCTGGGTAAAAGTTGAAGACAAGAGTCGATTGAAGATTAGTTCTTCATCTTCATCGCATCTTCTTCCTCCCCGACGAGTTGTAAGCCGCCACCGCCGACAACCCAGCAACCCACCAACACCGCCCCCTCTCTCTGCCCCAATCACCGCCCAAGATCCTACCTCCGGCCACCAATCCACGGAATCAAAACAACCCACAACCAAGCAGCACCACCGACCTTCTGCAATCACCGTCTCCGTCCACCATAACCACCATCGAACCAGAAGACCGCTCCCTACACCACCATTCCCTCCTCTGTTCTTCGCCGAACGAAGCCCAGACACCACGAATCCACCATCGTCCTCTCCTCCGACCACCAAACCACCACAACAACGCCTCCCTCTCCGACCAGTACCCAAGCCATCGACCGACCGAAACAACCCAGAACCCCCATTTGAATCGGAAAAACCCAGACGCCGCCCTCTTGTACGATTGAGACCCATCTGTCGGCATCCATGATTACCGACCACCTCTGTAGGCCCAATCAATCGACCAGCAGCAATCACCACCAGCGCCTACAGCCACTGCCTCAAACCCAAACTCCAGCCACACGCAAATTCAAATCAAAAAAAAAAAAAACCCAGCACCCCCAATTAATCACCCTCCGTGCTACCATCATCTCTGCCTCTGGAAAGAATCGAAACCCAGATCCGGGTTCCAGTGATTTACAGAACGAGTTCCAGGAGTACTGGTGTGTATTAATTTTGATTAGAGAAAGTATGGGGTAGCTTATGGGGGGTCTGCTTATGGTGGGTCAGTTAAAGTTTTGGAGAAGTCAACGGTTCAGGAACTCATGTACTTCTCATATGGGCACAAATTGAGTGGGTCATACTGTGAATTTGACACAATTTAACAAGTGGGCTGCTAACTTGATATGAAGACACTTTAATGAGATGGAGTTGAAAATTGGATGAAGACATCGACCCCGGTGTGCCACCGCGCACTCGACCATCACGGGAGTTGGCATTGTCGCACGCAATGTGAGCTCGGGGATTCTTCATTCATTTTTAGTCAACAACAAGAGATCAATCAACCCCGGTGTGTTTCACACGCTCGACCGCAAGGGAGCTTGCATTGTTCCGGGCAGTGTTTGCTTGGGGATTGTTCTCGCTATCTCAGTCAGCACCTATCGGAGTTCGTCCCCGACCTGGTGTCGGTTGTGAGTATTCTTCTCTCTCTTTACTTACCGTTTAGGCACATCGTACTTGCTCTAGGATTTTATTTTTCGAATTCTAGGGAATTACTTGAGTACTTGCTTAATTTCGGTACACACAACTTGTCACATGCACATAGCTTGAATTATCTCTAAATTTATTGTAGCTACCTTCTTGTGCCATAGCTTTGACTCCGAGTAGAATCACCGCCCCCCGCATTTGAATGCTGAGTCTTCTTGGTTAATCTCTAAATTCGTTGAGGACAACGAAGCGCTCAAGTGTGGGGGGAGTTTTAGTCTTGACTAGCCAGTCAGTGTTTGCATCGCCATGTCTGCATATAGTTGTTCGTGTCGTATTGTGTCTAATTATGTGGTCCGTGTCGGGATATTGTGATAGTATGTCGTATAGTGACTTGTTAGTCGTGTATATACTTGTTTGTGTTTGTGTTTAATATTGCACGTTTTCTTATTTGAGTCTACCTACCCTATCGACTGTTTTGTGTAGTTTCGTTCGTGTCGGCTTGCATTTAGTGTAGGAACTATATGAAAAAAAAAAAATCAAAAAAAATTGAAAAGTTCAAAAAAAAAAAATTAGAAAAGATAAAATTTTGAGAAAAGGGCAATCGAAAGAGGCTAAAATTTGATAAATCGCGAAGTGTGAGGATTTTAGGCGTAGAGCATGATTTGCGACCGAGAGTGACGACGTGAGTCCCCCCTAGTAGGTATAGAGAGACTTTCTTTACGGGAGTGCCTACCTATTTTTAACACTTACGTGATTTTCAAAGCCAAAGTGTGTGCCTATTTTCTTACAAAAGCTGAGCTAGGTGTGAGCTAAACAAGCCGAACATCCATGTGTACGTCTTAGGTAGTCGCCAACCCGCCTCGTAGTGGCACACGAAACAGCTGTGCGAGGACGTGTATTAGAGCACTCACTGCTTTTAGAACTCACCTTGTAGGACCATTAGACGCCCCAATTTGAACCTTGGATTCTTTGCTAGCTTTCGGACCTAGGGTGACGATTCTTGGCCTTCATCAAAAATTGATTAGAATCACCACTTTAGTGCGTCACGAGGGGTTTGTGTAGTTGAGGGGGTTAGATGAGGGAGTGATTATACATTTCGTTGAGTTCTACGTCTCGCTTGCACTTCATTGATTATCTACGAGGGGATGCGAGGGTGAGTGAGTAGGCTTGCGCACTTCGGTGTGGCGGTGTTCCATGCCACTACATCATGGACACAGTTGTGGAGAGCCGTGAGTGCGTGAATCTAATACGCACGGAATTTGGTTGGGTGAACTTAATTGGTGGATCGTGCTAGGAACCGGTTTCGATTACTTTGGTGTAGGAGGATCGGTTGGATTAGGCACGAGATACATTCGTCTTTGGGACTACTTGAGAGGGGATATGGTTACATTCGAGTGTGGGGGTGTCGACTTTTGACTCCGGACATTGAGTGTGAGGTTGCGACGACTCCACTCCCACACATGTACTTCATTGATTTTGCGGCTTGGATTTGACATGGACTTTGATTGAGTTAGGAGGAGATGATATTTTTATGTGATATTCATTCATCGACTTATGTGTTTCCTTCTCCTAGCATATGTGATTGTTATTTGAAGACCACTCGGATATTATTTGTGCATTGTGATGGTATTTTGAGAAAAAAAAAGGAGAAAGAAAGAGAAAGAAAAAAAAAACAAAAAAAAAAATGAGAGAAAAAGAAAAAGGAGAGATTAAATAAAGTTTGAGTGGAATTGAATTGGAACGAGTGGTGGAGCTACTTTGACGACGACGGTTCATGTTTCATGCACGACGAACGACGATAGCCACGGAGATCACTATTGTACCGGGGTTTGAGGGAATTGAGGGCCGGAGGTGGTGAGCTTTGGGTTTTGGTTCCTATCATCGTGGTGAGGGTGTGTGAGATGTGGGTTTTGATGTGAGAATGTGACGCTTAGGACTTGATTTCGACGAGATTATCTTTTTGTCCCTAAGCCTCATCATGTGAAAACCGTTAGCGGATTAGGAGCTCGGACCTTGGATGTGGCTTTGCCTAGTGTAGTCTCTTATTTCGTGGCACACGCGAAGAGGTAGCGTACTCTTGTACTTAGTAGAGTTAGGTTTTCTATACTAACTAGGGGAGAGTCTCGTTGTCGAGTTTAGTTTCAACTCATGCTTTGTTCCTAGGATTCTCATCACTCCATGATAATCGATTTAAGCCAATGGAGATTGCCCGATCTCAACCAAAAAGATAAAAAGTGTGTTTTGTGTATATATGTGGTTGTGTAGGATCGAGTCATAGTTGCATTTGCATCATATTGTTGCATTGTCGAGTATTGTGTCGTTTGCGTCTTGAGTCGGCTAGTAAATAGTGGTTTTACTCGGGACGAGCAAAAGGTAAGTGTGGGGGTATTTGATAACTCTCTTTTAGGAGTTATTATTATACTTTCTTAGTATGTGTATTAGTCTTATTTCATATGATTTAGATGTTATATTTGCACAAATATGTGAATTTGACTATTTCTAAGCCTAAGAGTGAAAAGTTGTGTTTCTAGCTTATTTGTGCATGTTTTCTCTCATATTTGCTATGATAATTGCACGGGTTGTTTAGTGTTGTGTATCTCAGGTGAAAGAGGTGCAATGGAGCTTATGAGATGCTTGGATATGCTTGGAATGGAGCTAGATGGAGAGGAGAAAAGAAGACGCACAAACGAAGAAAAGTTGGAAAAGTCACACAGGACCAGCCTGCACTCTTTTCGATGCCCAGGAAAATCTACAAGGAATTTTGAAGCAAGGCTTGCGGCATTGGAAAGTAGACATCCGTAGCTTTCCAACGGTATATGGTAGGCCCGAAGACGAGTCCGTATGAGGGAGAAACAGCCCGCGCAACATCAGCAAAGAATTCTGCCCGGGAATTACAAAGTAGAGGGGCTGGAGTGCAATTTCGGCATAGTTTTATTAAAAAACGTGCCCAGCTGCTAGAAAACGGGGAGAACGACCTAAGATCAGATTATTCACGCATCTTTGAAGGTTTTGGAGCTACGGAAGAAGGGAGAACAAGCTTGGAGCAAGGATCTTCAACTACATTGAAGATTTTAGCGTTTGATCATCTTTTCTTCTTCTATTCTTCATGAACTCTATGATTTTGGATATGTTGAACCATATTATGTCTAGCTAAACTTCTCAAAGCTAGGTAATTGATGGAAAACTAGGGTTTGTTGGATGATTTTCCGGATTTTGGACTTGATGCATGCCTTGGCTTAATTCTATGAACGTTCTTGTTAGTTTATCTATTCTTGTACTTAATTCTTAGTGTTCTTGGCTTGATCACCCGTAGAATGTTACTTGTTGATAGAATTGCACGAAAGTGAATTCCTTGAGACGTGTTAAAGAATAGGTAGATAATCTTGTAGTTTCTTGAGACTGAGAGGAGATAGAAACTTGATTAATCGTGTGAGGGTAGTTTCAATTGATTTTTGTTAGAACTTAGTGAATTCGGTGGACCGATAGGACCCGGTGAACAAGTCTAGGAAATCAATTAGATTGTAGTGATAGACGGAGGTGGACCGAGAGGACCCGAAATCTATTACTTACACAAATTCACGTGAGATCGAGAGAAGATCGTGATGAGCATTACCCGATATAACTAGAACGTGAGTAGAGTGTTTCAAGCATAATCCGGAAATCGTTAACAACCCTAGGGATCATCAATTACCTAGTTCTTCCTTATTAATCGTATTACATCACAATTTATCTTCGTTAAAAGTGAAAATTCTCTAAAAAACGTGTAGTTACTTGTCATTTATTTTTAGTCGCTTGTTTGTGGGCGACAACTTTATAAAATCCAAACCCTTCTTACCGGTTACGTAGATATCTCATACTTACTTTCTAGTTAACTAATAATCGTAAATTCCCTTGGGTTCGATACTCGGAGTCGTAAAATACTCCACTTACTACTTGACCGTATACTTGCGTTTTAGCGCGTAAAGAATTCGCGTCAATATCCTATCAAATCCCGGAAAGGGCAAAACGGGCAAGTCGATTCTTGTTGTTAAAAAAAATGGGGGGGGGAGAAACCCTAGCAAACATTACATTAATGTTTCAGCATTACACTAATGTTCCATCTATTTCCTTGCTACTTTTCGAATTCAAAAAAAAAATCAAAGCAGATTCTTGATCAAGGAGTCATGGGGCGCGAACTGATGGCTCAGCTTCTCTACCTGCTCCACTTCTTTATTCAATTGCTCGCACTTGGCATTCATCTCATGATAGAGCCTCGTAGCCTCTTCATCCTTTTGCTTCTGCTGCTCCACCTTTTGCTTCTCAGCTGCGAGGTTTTGGTGGCCGAGTTTCAAAATTACGGCTGCGCGAATCAGGGTAACTCTTTTCATAAGAAATCTGAAACCCAATCTGCCTTGGACTTTGGCAAGAAGATTTTGGCACATGCCAAAAAGCAGCTCGGCACTCTGAACAGAAATGGTCGCAGGCGTGGCCATAGACAGCTGCTCCAAAATACAAATGGCTTCGGTAAGAAATAGCCTTCTGTCGAAAGGCCCTATCTCCAGAGATCTTTCAAATGATTGAGGGTAGGTGAGGCGCATCCGAACTACCCAGTACACATCAGTTTGCTTCAGACCTAAAGCAATGTCAAAGCTAAGTTATGATGTCAAACTCGCAAGTGAATAATACGAGATGCAAACAACAAATCTCTACTTACCAGTTCCTTCCAGAATCTCACGAAGAGAAGGGATGCGCATTGCCAGAGTGGTCGAAGAGTGTCCTCGCTCCATAGCTCTCCTGTCAGCTGCGAGCTCTAACCCCTCGTAGTTAGGAGGAAGAGTATAGGCCGGACCAGCTGCGACAACATTCCCAACCTGCGAGCCCCAAAAGCTCCACGCAGGAAGAGGTGCCGCTGACTCAGTCATCGCCGGAGGCGAAGTGACAGCCGAAGTTGCTTGGTGAGGGACGCTTTCAGATGCGGAAGCATCAGCAGCACTTGTTCTTACTTCCTCAGCGCCAGTATGGGCATCTTCCTCCATTAGCACAGCATCAGCTTCAGCATCATCAGAAAGTTCGATAATGTCCTCAAGAGGCTCTCCTGCGTGATCAGTAGCTGCGACGGGCTTCTCGGTATGGGGACTCGGGATCGGAACATAGGACGCAGAAGGCTGACTTCTCTGCTCCGGCACAGGTTCCTTAGCATTGCCTGCGACACAAAATGCGATAGTATGAGGTAACTCACATTGAATGTTATTTTACTATCTTTGCCAAAGCTAAGAGCAAGCACCTCCACGCGAAGGTGGGATTGAGGTATCTTCTTCATACACTAAAGACGTGGAACCCTGCCCTATTAGTGTGTCCCCATTAAGCAGGTCTTTAAAAGGAGCGTGACCTGGGACGCGAAGAAACCAGTCATGATTCTGTTTCAAGTTGCTAAGGTCTAGACCATGCATATCGTTCAAATGATTACCTGAAGGTTCTCCGCATTTGCCTACTAGCCAACGGCGAATGTCAGCTTTTGACACACCATGCTTTAATGCACCCACTACGACATCTCTATAAGTTACTGCGAGATTAAAGATCTCACCTTTATTGCCGCCTGCGATTTCTTCAAAATCTGCCTGGGCTTGCTCCAAAGCTGCTGCATCCTCTTCTGGAGCCATATCCTCCTCCTCAGTCTGAGGAGCTACCTCTTCGGGAAGCATATCTTCCTCATCAGTGGGACGCACTAGATCGTCAACATGTTGCTCTTCGAGGCTCCGCTGTCTCACACGCTCGAGCTCCTCCTCTTCGCGCTGCCTTCTTCTTTCAGCAGATTCCGCGGCTGTCTTCCTGGACTCGGCAAGAACGTCCTCTCTTATGGGTTCGTCTGGAATACTAGAATGAGCATTCTTCTTTTGTCTCTTGGTCAAAAGGCCACCGATGGTCTCATCATCATCATCATCTGCGAAGAAACGATTAGTTTAAGAAAGAGTTGCGAAAGAATTACGATAATGAGGGAAACGCTATGGAGGAACCTCCTGATTCTTCCTCATGTATCACATTTGTTCTTTCTTCTTCTTCTTCATCACCTTCTCTGGGCTCCTGCTCCTGCCTCTCCTCTTCTTCCTCCTGGTCAAATGGAACGAAGGTCTCAACTGCAAGTTCCTTCCGCGCTCTACTGGGCATGCGACCTTTGCCTTTATCCTTGACAGAAAGGGACCTCGCTGGAGGGGAAGTTGGAGCACTTATAGGGGAAGAAATGGTAATTCCCTTTTGCCTGGGTCTCTTCGCTCTCAGCGCGGCAGTCGCTGGAGGAGACGGATTATGTCTGGGTGGAGACACGGCCGGAGCATTATCTATCAGCGAGTCAGCAAAAGCATTCATGACTGCGCGAATCCTGGTTTCGACCTCGGGGTCCATCCTCCATGCTAGCAGAAATGACTGTCCCTGTCTTTTGGTGGCAACCATGGTGTTAACCAACGACTTGGAACGATCACCAGATGCGAATCTCCGCACATGACACTGCAGCAAACAATACAGAATAAAGGCATCAACATGTGGAAATCAAGAAGCTTAATGTACGCGGAAAAAGTTGCTTACCTTAGCAAATGCCTCGCTATATCTGATGACATGCGTGTCGCCCTTCTTAAATGCGGCGATCTTTTCCTTCAGAATGACGTCAGGGCACAAATGGTTCTCATGATCCAACAATGAGTAGCAACCATATTCAGACTCGCTCAGACTGCAATTGGGGCGAAACGGAAAAGAGTTCCTCTTGATCAAGGGAGCTCTACTCGGCTGAGCGGCCGACTGTGTCCCAATCCTCGTTTGCTGGGCGACCCAGTATGCGAGCCAGTTCTGGGAACAACCGCCCTCGCGGGCACCTGCAGGCTGCTCAAAGGGAAGATTGTTCATGAAGACTGTCTTGCACTCCTTTGTTAGCAGGCGCGTATAGCAACCCCTGATAATGGACTGGGGCCAGATTGAGGGTGCCACTGCATCAAAGCCGAACTGGGGAGAAACTCGAGTGGGGTCAACATCCACGGTAATCCTCTCATACTTTGGCGCGAGCTCACGAATATGCTGTGCGAGGGCAGGAAGGGAACCTCGCAGACACCAGCAAAAGAACTCGCGATAGCGCTCATGGAAATGCGATCCCTCTTCGAAGAGAAGCTCTTCTGAGAAGACAACACCCTTAGAAGGGTACAGCTTTGGAAACCATCGCACGTTCTCAATGCGCGTGGCGTAGGGCCTGGCAGTAAACTCTTTCCGCTTGTCGCATATCAGGCTCCAAACGCACTTGGTATTGTTCGCTCCGAACCACCTCGCAGCCCTGCCACTGTTACGCTCCTCCGTCTCGCCTGGGGGACACCACTTGTCGGGTTTAAGAGCAGTTGGAGCATAGGACGGCCATCGCTCGAAGACCCACATCGTCAAGAAGGAAATGTTGACGAAAGTCAGTATATCGAGGCGGCCACGCGACTCCTTCATGGCCACAACCAGCTGATCAAGCCTATAGTACAGTGTGCCCAAGACCAAGGGTCCGAGTGCGACTCTCTGGCCAAGGGCGAGCCTCACAGCAAGCGGCAGAACGTGGTAGAAGACCCCATCATGTGGGTGACCATCAATTAAGTACCTCGACAACCATGCACAGAGGAAAGCACAAAGGGTCAAGTGATAGCCTTTACCCTTCACGTAATTTTTGGCCTCTGGGTTCTCACTCAGAAGCTTCTTCGTGAAGCTGCTGTTCGCATAGTCACGAAAGAAGTACTGCAACCATTTGTTCCAGGTGTTCTTCGCAGACGTATCAACCAACTGCCAGTTTGGAAGGGCTTTGGTAGTGGTCCACCGGGTGGAGATTTTCTTCACTTCTGACAGACACTCCTCCATCTGCGTGTACAAAGCAATCTCCGCAGCCGTCCTCAAAGGACTCAGAGGGTCCACTTCACCCATGGGAGACAGATCGTACAGCATGTGCACGTCCTCGAGTGTGGGGGCAGCCTCGAACTCAGCAAAGTGAAAAGTATGAGTCGCAGGCGAGTAGCGGGAAAGAAGGTTTAGAAGCATGGACTGGTCCAGCTTCACGGCAGCACCCTTCATAGCACGAACAGCGAAGTATACGCCGGCCTCATCAAGAGTCGCAGCATGATTGGTCAACACGTGGTCGATCCACTCATCCATGTAGTCCAATTTTTGGACAAAAGCTTGGGTAGAAATCGCAGCGTAGGGGAAATACCCATTTTCGATTCCCAACCGAACCACATCCTCGGAGCTAATTAACTCGAGCAGGGCTGAGTTAACCGGGGGAGTCAGTGTTAGCAATCCCTCATTAGGGACAGGAGCAGGCATCTTCTTCGCCTTAACCCTCGCGTGGTAGAAATCTATGCCACCTAGATAGGGGGCTTTTCGCCACAAAGCCTGCGGAAGATCGGGTATCTCTTCGTCCTCCTTGGTGGGTTTGGTTCCTTTTGTCTTGGCCATTCCTGCGGAAGAGCAAGAAAAAAAGGGGGGAGAAATACCACACTTCAGTTTGAATTTCGAGATTCAAGATCTATGGAAAGAAAGACAAACAATTTCTGGTATCAATTTCAGAAATTAGAGGGTTGCATTATCGGTGATTTCAAAACCCCATATCCGAAGTCCTTATTATTGGATTAAAGCAAAAGTGGGTTCAAAGATCAAAGCTTCTTCGCAAGTTTCAACAGATAATATGTCGTGGGTTTGCAGATCCAACACAGTTCAAAGCATACACTGGTATTCTAAATCAAAATCGAGCAAGGCCAACCTTGTTTTCGCGAAGCCTGCTTGGATATGCACAGTTGAAGAAGACGATTCGCAGTTCTGAACTGGTGATTGATTATCTGAATCTGCTCTCGGAGACCTCCGGGTACCATTCACTTTAAGAGAAATAAGTGATGCTTTGCAACAATGGGGGATACAAACTATTTATCCAAAAACAATGAAGGGTTGCGTCCTTTCAGTAGTCGAATCGCAACCGTCACCGTCGAATCGCGCAATCACTGGACAAGCTGACGTCACGCCTAAAACCCTAAAGGCCAGACGGCACGACTCTAGGGGTTTTAGGTCATAATGGCACGCACGGGGCTGAACTTACCCGTATTTGAATTGGTGCGTGGCGGCGACGCGTATGTTGGTTTCCGCGCATGGAAGTCTATACAGCTATGAGTCTTCACGCGCAGAAAGGGGGCTAATGTAGATAGTGCTTTCTGAGCTGACAGATCTTGGCCACGTGGCAACCATCCAGCACACCATATTGTGCTCCACAAACACTGGATCACCAGCCGAGCTGATCCATGTGGGGGCTGCGAGACAGAGCCCTCGCATACCACTGCACGGGACTTGTAGGGACTTAGTGGTTTGGAGGCTAGAGTAAGCCCTGTCGCGTGCGAGCCAAGCCCGCGCGCGACCTTTAGTAACTTCTTTGAGAAATTTATGGCACGAGCTCCATAAACCCGGTCAATCCGGTCAAACCCGGTCAACCTCGTAACGGTTCCGGTATTCGCGCACAACGTGCTGTAACGGTCCCTATATACACGGACGAACGTGCCATTGTGGTTAAGCTAATTAAGCCGCCATTGATGGGCGCATTAACCACACTGCAACGGTCACATCTTCCATTATATATAGGACGTTAACCTTTCCATACAAAGGAGAACACACTTGCCATACGCGGAAGCTCTGCCAAACCTCTGTCTCTCTCTCAGACATTACTACTGCCTTACTCTCTCCCTACACACAACCCAACTCTTCCTGTGCTATCTTTGATCCTCTACATACGGTGTACACGGAGGTCTCCCCGCCGGAATCTCTTGTGCACAGTAGGGTTTTTGAAATCTCTGATAATGCAAACAATTCCAATCTCTAATTTCTGAAATTGGTGCCAAACTGTTCATCTTTCTTCCCATAGATCTTTGAATCTCGAAATTCAAACTGAAGTGTGCATATTTCTCCCCCCTTTTTTCTTGCTTTTCCGCAGGAATGGCAAAGACAAAAGGAACTAGACCCACCAAGGAGGACGAAGAAATACCTGATCTTCCGCAAGCTCTATGGCGAAAAGCCCCCTATCTGGGTGGCAAAGACTTCTACCATGCAAGGGTTAAGGCAAAGAAACTGCCTGCTTCTGTCCCCAATGAGGGATTACTAACATTAACCCCTCCAGTTAACTCAGCCTTGCTTGATTTGATTGGCTCCGAGGACATGGTTCGATTGGGAATCGAAAATGGGTACTTCCCGTATGCTGCGATTTCCACCCAAGCTTTTGTTCAGAAATTGGACTACATGGATGATTGGATTGACCATGTGTTGACCAACCATGCTGTGACTCTTAATGAGGCCGGCGTATACTTCGCCGTTCGTGCTATGAAGGGTGCTGCCGTGAAGCTGGACCAGTCCATGCTTCTAAACCTTCTTTCCCGCTACTCGCCTGCGACTCACACTTTTCACTTCGCTGAGTTCGAGGCTGCCCCCACACTCGAGGACGTGCACATGCTGTATGATCTGTCTCCCATGGGTGAGGTGGATCCTTTGAGTCCCTTGAGGACGGATGCGGAGATTGCTTTGTACACGCAGATGGAGGAGTGCTTGTCAGAGGTAAAGAAAATCTCCACCCGGTGGACCACTAAAAAGCCCTTCCTGACTGGCAATTGGTTGACACGTCTGCGAAGAATACTTGGAACAAATGGGTGCAGTACTTTTTTCGTGATTATGCGAACAGCAGCATCACCAAGAAGCTTCTTTGTCAAAACCCAGAGGCCAAGAACTATGTGGAGGGTAAGGGTTATCACTTGACCCTTTGTGCCTTCCTCTACGCCTGGTTGTCGAGGTACTTAATCGATGGTCACCCGCACAATGGGGTCTTCTATCACGTTCTGCCCCTTGCTGTGAAACTGGCCCTCGGTCAGAAAGTCGCACTCGGACCCTTGGTCTTGGGCACGCTGTTCTACAGACTGGATCAGCTGGTTGTGGCCATGAAGGAATCGCGTGGTCGCCTCAACATACTGACTTTTGTTAACATTGCCTTCTTGACAATGTGGGTCTTTGAGCGATGGCCTTCCTATGCCCCAACTGCTTCTAAGCCCAACAAGTGGTGTCCCCCAGGCGCGGTGGAGGAGCGTAACAGCGGCAGAGCTGCAAGGTGGTTCGGAACAAACAATACCAAGTGCGTTTGGAGTCTGATATGCGATAATCGGCAAGAGTTCATAGCCAGGCCCTATGCCATGCGTATTGAAAACGTGCGATGGTTTCCAAAGCTGTATCCTTCTAAGGGTGTTGTCTTCTCGGAAGAGCTCCTCTTGGAAGATGGAGAGCATTTCCATGAGCGCTATCGCGAATTCTTTTGCTGGTGCCCGCGAGGTTCCCTTCCTGCTCTCGCAGAGCATATTCGTGAGCTCGCGCCGAGGTATGAGAGGATTACCGTGGATGTTGACCCCACTCGCGTTTCTCCTCAGTTCGGCTTTGATGCAGTGGCACCATCAATCTGGCCACAGTCTATTATCAGAGGCTGCTATAAGCGTTTGTTGACAAAGGAGTGCAAAACAGTCTTCATGAGCAATCTTCCCTTTGAGAAACCTGCAGGTAACCGCGAAGGTGGTTGTTCTAAAACTGGCTCGCATACTGGAACGCCCAGCAGACAAGATTTGAGACGCAGTCGGCCCCCCAGCCAAGCTGAGCTCCTGTAATCAAAAGGAACTCTTTCCCGTTTCATCCCAATTGCAGTCTGGACGAGTCTGAATATGGTTGCTACTCATTGTTGGATCATGAGAACCATTTGTGCCCTGCCATCATTCTAGATGAAAAGATCGCCGCAGTTAGGAAAGGCGACTCGCATGTCATCAGATTTAGCGAGACTTTTGCTAAGGTAAGCAACTTATTTTGCATGCGCTAAGCTTCTTTACTTTCACGTATTGACATCTTTATTCTACACTGCTTGCTGTAGTGCCATGTGCGGAGGTTCGCATCTGGTGATCGTTCCAAATCGCTGGTTAACACCATTGTTACCACAAGAAGACAAGGACAGTCGTTCCGGCTAGCATCGAGGATGGATCCTGAGGTCGAAACCAGGATTCGCGAGGTCATGAATGCTTTTGCTGACTCGCTGATAGACAATGCTCCGACCTCGTCTCCCCCCAGAGATGATCCGTCTCCTCCAGCGACTGCCGCGCCAAGAGCGAAGAGACCCAGGCAAAGAGGAATTACAATTTCTTCCCCTAGAAGCGCTCCAACTTCCCCTCCTGCGAGGTCCCTTTCTGCCAAGGACAAAGGCAAAGGTCGCATGCCCAGTAAAGCGCGGAAGGAGCTCGCAGTAGAGACCTTCATTCCATTCGGCCAGGAGGAAGAAGAGGAGAGGCGGGAGCCAAGAGAAGGAGATGAAGAAGAAGAAGAAAGAGTAAATGTGATACATGAGGAAGAATCAGGAGGTATCTCAATCGCGTTTCCCTTCTCATTATCGTAACTCTTTCGCAACTTGATTTTGAACCAATCGTTTCTTCGCAGATGATGATGATGATGAGACCATCAGTGGCCTTTTGGCCAAGAAGCAGAAGAGGGTTTCTCATTCTGGTATTTCTGACGAACCCATAGGCGAGGACATTTTCTCCGAGTCCAGGAAGACAGCTGCGGAAGCTGCTGAAAGGAGAAGAAAGCGAGAAGAGGAGGAGCTCAAGCGTGTGAGGCAGAGAAGCCTCGAAGAACAGCATGTTGACGACTTAGTGCGTCCAACTGATGAGGAAGATGTGCTTCCCGAAGAGGTGGCTCCTCGAGTTGAGGAGGATGAGGCTCCAGAAGAGGATGCAGCAGCCTTGGAGCAAGCCCAAGCAGATTTTGAAGAAATCGCAGGCGGCAATGAAGGTGAGATTTTTAATCTCGCGGTAACTTATCGAGACGTTATTGTTGGTGCATTAAAGCATAGTGTGTCAAAAGCTGACATTCGCCGTTTGGCTAGTAGGAAAGTGCGGTGAACCCTCAGGTAATCACTTGAACGATATGCATGAACTAGGCTTAGCAACTCAAAATAGAATCATGACTGGTTTCTTCGCGCCCCAGGTCACGCTCATCTTAAAGACATTCTTAATGAAGACACATTAATAGGGCAAGGTTCCACGTCCTTAGCGTATGACGAGGATACTGCAATCCCACCTTCGCGTGGAGGTGCTTGCTCTTAGCTTAGCAGAGATGATAAAATATCATACGATACAAGTTACCTCACACCATTGCAATTTGCATCGCATGTAATGCTGATGAACCCATGTTGGAGCAAAGGGATCAACCTTCTGCGTCCTATGTCCCGGTTCCTAGTTCACATACCGAGAAGCCTATCGCAGCTGTTGAATATGCAGGAGAGCCTTTTGAGGACATCATCGAACTTTCTGATGATGCCGAGGCTGACAATGTGCTAATGGAGGAAGATGTCCATGCTGGTGCTGAGGAAATAAGAACAAACTCTGTTGATGCTATCGCATCTGAAAGTATCCCTCGCCAAGCAACTTCGGCTGCCACCACGCCTCCAGCGATGGCTGAGTCGGCGGCACCTCTTCCTGCGTGGAGCTTTTGGGGCTCACAGGTCGGGTCTGCAATCGCACCTGGTGCGGCTTATACTCTTCCCCCTAACTATGAGGAATTAGAGCTCGCAGCTGATAGAAGGGCTATGGAACGAGGACAGTCTTCAACCACCCCAGCAATGCGCATTCCTTCTCTTCGTGAGATCCTTGAAGGAACTGGTAAGTCGTGGTTTGCTGTTTGCATTTCGCATTATTCATTTGCGAATTTGATAGTATAACTTGGCTTTAACATTGCTTCAGTTTGAAACAAGCCGATGTGGACTGGCTAGTTCGGATGCGCCTCGCCTACCCCCAGTCATTTGCGAGGTCTCTAGAGATAGGGCCCTTTGACAGGAGGCTATTTCTTTCCGAAGCCATCTGTATTTTGGAGAAGCTATCCGCGGCCACACCTGCGACCATTTCTCCTCAGAGTGCCGAATTTCTTTTTGGCATGTGCCAAAATCTTCTCGCCAAAGTTCAAGGCAGGCTGGGCTTCAAGTTTCTTGTCAAAAGAGTTACCCTGATTCGCGCGGCCGTAACTTTGAAAAGCGGCCACCAAAACCTCGCAGCTGAAAAGCAGAAGGTGGAGCAGCAAAAGCAAAAGGTTGAAGAGGCTATGAAGCTCTATCGTGAGATGAATGCCAAGTGCAAGCAATTAAAGCAGGAAGTGGAGCAAGTGGAGAATCTGAGCCGTCAGTTCACCCCTCATGACTCCTTGATCAAGGGTTTACTTTGATTTTTGAATTTGAAAAGTAGCAAATAAATAGCTGAAACATTATTGTAATGTTGCTAGGGTTTCTCCCCTTTTTTTTCAAAACAAAAGAATCGAAGTGCCCGTTCTGCCCTTTCCGGGATTTGCTAGAATATCTCTGTGCATATCAATTTACGACGTCAGCAATTGATATTCTGCCTTGATTTTCGCGCTAATTTCTCATTAGATAAGCACGCTTTCCGTGGGAAGTCCATCCGAATCATGACCATCCGTCATTAATTAGGATACGCAACTGAAACGTCGTAGCCTTTAGTAGGGTAATTGATTGTTACCGCTTTTCTAGGCGTAAGTGATTGATCCTTACCCTCTTTTCAAATTTTGCTGACTCATCTTGGCAACTGAAGAGTCTCCACAAGGTCTATATAAACCCTGCCTTTTGCCATTTGGGTTCTTCGTCCCAAAAATGTGCTTTGCCGTGAGTCCTTACGACTGCTGGCTTCAAAGCTTGTTTTTCGTTGATTCATGGCGACTCCAAGTTGTGAAACATGAGTTTGCGCTTTGTGCTATAGAAATAGCTTCCAAGATCCGCTTCATAAGGCTTATTGATCTTTATAACCATCATAAAGAAGATGGAGATAATACCTCATGTTTGTTCGAAGAATTTTCTTCGTCTATTATGTTTGCAGGTCATGTTTCCGGCCGCCTCCCGGCGAGGTGCAGCGCCGTAGTGACCTTGCTACCGACTCGTAATGAACGGTGGGATTCTCCTCCAGCATGCCCGGAGGAGAATTTCTTGCCTCCTCGTTCTTGAACTCAGGGTGGCGAGCCAATGCGCTTGTCTATCTGGACGAGGAGCCCAGTACCCGAGGAATGACTGCTCCCCTGTTTTGCACGACTGCATACGCCGGAACAGGTGGTTCCTCTGGTAAATATCTTGATCAGACAGAGGCCTTGTCAGATCCTGGGGTCTTGGACGTAGCGTCACCCAGATCTTGCTGCTAGGGACGTAGCGAATGGCGGGCTGATCTTCTCTCAGGAGCGCCCTACTTGCTACAGATCTTTGGCCGCAGATCTTTGCATCGCATAGCCGGTGTTAGGACCGTTAGGTTCATCCTTTTTCAGTTAGGATTCCCCCGATGTGTAACTTCTCGTTCGCAAGTTACTTTTTAGATACATTGTAAGCCATGTTGGCTGCGCAGTTAGATTTGAGCTTTTTCGCTTGTAAGCTGCTATCTAGACAGATAAACTGTAAGTGCTTTTGACTCATAATGATAAATTGCTTTGTATGATTTGTTGTCTTGTTACAACAAATTACAATTTCGCATGCGTATTGGCAAATTTCGCCTTCTGTAGTGCTATATACACACTTTGTATTTGCTATCTGTCGTATAGATTCGCAGATATGTTCTTAGATCGTTCGAGATCGTGCTCGCGCAGCTTTGCTATCTTGGCAGATAGGCTTATGATTTGCCCCAGATTAAAATGCAGGTGCTATCACATCATATAGGCCTTTGTAGATCACTTAAGATCATTTTGCATAATGTTGCTATCACAATAGATAGACTTAAGAACGAATTTTAAATCGCATTTGTATAGCGCTGCTATCGTGGCAGATAGGCTTGAAAGATCATTTAAGATCATGTTCGCATAGGCTGCTATCGTGACAGATAAGCTTAAAAGATCGATTTAGATCATTTTCGCATGAGCTGCTATCGTGGCGGATAGGTTTAGAAGGTCGATTAAGATCATTTTCGCATGTGCTGCTATCGTGGCAGATAGGCTTAGAAGATCAATTAAGATCATTTTCGCATGAGCTGCTATCGTGGCATATAGGCTTAGAAGATCAATTAAGATCATTTTTTCATGAGCTGCTATCGTGGCAGATAGGCTTAGAAGATCAATTAAGATCATGAGCTGCTATCGTGGCAGTTAGGCTTAGAAGATCAATTAAGATCATTTTTGCATGAGCTGCTATCGTGGCAGATAGGCTTAGAAGATAAATTAAGATCGCATTCGCATAGGCTGCTATCGTGATAGATAGGCTTAGAAGATCAATTAAGATCGCATTTGCATAGGCTGCTATCGTGATAGATAGGCTTAGAAGATCAATTAAGATCGCATTTGCACAGGCTGCTATCGTGACAGATATACTTAGAAGATCAATTAAGATCGCATTTGCACGGGTTGCTATCGTGACAGGTAGGCTTAGAAGATCATTTAAGATCACATTCGAATAAGTTGCTATCGCGGCGGATAGCCTATTGCTAACAGTAATAATAAACTAAATGAAGCAATATAAACAGCTAGAAGTATGAAGTTCTTCTCATTTGGGAGAAGCCTTTTATTATAGTACTCTCATGTGGGAGAGATGAGATTACAATTCTCTCATATGGGAGAGAAGATTGTGCGAATCATAGCTATACAGGGCATAAGGCAACGTTGTAATAAAACGCATAAAATGAGAGAAGTCAAGGATAGTACTTCTTAATCCAGCGCATGTTGACTGAGCTTGGGGTTGAGGTCGTTCCGTGCAACCTCCGTATGCTGCAGTAGCCACTGTCAAAGACTTCTGTGACTTCAAAAGGCCCTTCCCAATTGGCTGCGAACTTTGGGTGAGCCGCCTCTCGCATGCAATGGTCAGATGCGCGCAAGACCAAATCTCCAACTGCAAAATCTCTCCGTTGGACTGTTTTATTGTACGCACGAGCAATCCTTTCTTGATACCGCTTGTTGGTCCTTTTAGCTTGCTCTCGCTTTTCCTCCAGCAAGACTAAGTCATGATCGCGTTGATTGTCGTACAATGCATGGAAGGCTAATATTGCCGAATAAACTTTCACCTCCGCAGGTACCACAGCCTCAGCCCCATAGCATAGGAGGAATGGTGAGACCCCTGTGGGTGTCCTTGGAGAAGTCCGGGTAGCCCACAGGGCTATGCTTAGAGAATCAGCCCACTTCTTGTGGTCATCTGCGACCATCTTGCTCAAGATCCTCAACAGTGTTTTGTTAGTCGCTTCTGCTTGCCCGTTCCCTTTCGGGTAGTAGGGGGTGGAGCATATTGACAGCTTGAAAATGTATTAGTCTGGGACATCTTTTTACCATTGGTTTTAACCCTGTGAGAGTTGAGTTTGGCCATTTTCAGCTTATTTTCCACTTGATACGAGGCAGAGATTTATAGATCATGATTGCAAAATTTGAGTAATTTTATGCATACTTTTGTTTGTTGGATATGATCGCGGGTGCGTGTTATGATGTGCAGGTAACAGGTGCCGAAAAATGCATGAGATTAACTTGGATGGGAGGCAGCGTGTCAGGAAAGCTGAGCAGAAAAAAGGGGAAAAAAGGCTAAGTGGTGCGTTCAAACGCAGGGCATCTGCGTTCAAACGCACGAGATGGGAGCAGCAGGAAAATGGCAGAAAATTGGCTAAGTCCTGCGTTCAGACGCAGGCAGTCTGCGTTCAAACGCAGGGTTCAGAGGCCGAAGTGCTGAAAAGTTAAGGGGTGCGTTCAAACGCACTTCTTGCGTTCAAACGCAGGACTCAACACTCAAGAGAAGAAAAGGCCAAGGGGTGCGTTCAAACGCAGAGGAGCTGCGTTCAAACGCACGGGTCCAGAAGCCAGAAGCCAGAGGAGGAAAAACGGCTAAGGCCTGCGTTCAAACGCAGAAGGTGTGCGTTCAGACGCACTGCGTTTGAACGCAGGAAGTGTGCGTTCGAACGCACAGAAGGTTCCAGAAGCTTCCAGGACGGGTCTTTTCGAGGGTAAAACAGGAATTTCGTGCATCAGTTTTGGAGACTGTGGCAGTATAAAAGGAGGTGTCCCAGCACTGAATTAGGGTTACGCATACACACTCACACATCTATCATCATCATCAGCAGCCAGTTTCACAGCAGCCAGGAGTTGGAGCAGAGCAGGATTGGAGCAGTTTTCCAGTATTATCAGAAAATAACTAGTTTGATCTTTTCTCTCTTTATGAAACGTTGTTTTTAAATAATGCAAGCTAGCTAGACCTTTTGCCTAGGTTCTTGGTGAACCTAGGGTTTATGAATTCAGCAGACGTGGTTGTCTGATTTTCAGATGCATGGCTAGCTAAGCCTTAATACAGGATGGATTGTTTATTGTTCTGTCTTTGATTTTATTTACATACATGAATGGCTTGATCACCCAGGAGTGTTACAGACAGGATCTGGTGCGCGAGAGTGACCAGTGAGAGTCAGGAAGAAAAGACAGGATTTAGTACTCTACCTTGATGGACCGAGAGGTGAAGAGAATCAGGGGACTAGCCCAGAAGCATTAGACCAACTGCTAGACGTTTAGGGGGAGACCGAGAGGAGAACCTTTAACCCTAGTAGACTTAGAACGAACCTGCAGATTTAGGTGGACCGAGAGGACCCGAAAGTCTGCAGGAGAGTGATAGGTGCATGAGACCGAGAGGAGATTGTACTATTGGTATGCTGGCATAAACAAAACCACTGTGTGTTTCTGAAATCGAATACACTATGAAAGCTGGAGAGTAACCCTAGGGGATCCTGGAACCTAGATTCTTAGAACTATCAACTCTTACGACTACAACAATTTCTGCAAAATATTCAACAGAAAAATAAAATAAGCTTTTTACTGTTTTTATTTATTACAATTTAGTAGAGGCAAATCCCAAACCTTCCTCTTTTTTACAAACTTTGTGCCTAATTCTAATTCTAATTAGCAACAACTTAAACTGTTCTCGAGGGTTCGACAACCAGAGTCACAATTACATACTCTATATTACTTGATCGTACACTTGCGAAAAAGCAGATAGGTTTACGCTGTCAAGTTTTTGGCGCCGTTGCCGGGGAACGGTTTCAGTTTTTGTTAAAGAG
This sequence comes from Linanthus parryae, assembly GCA_023055425.1. NCBI lineage: Eukaryota > Viridiplantae > Streptophyta > Magnoliopsida > Ericales > Polemoniaceae > Linanthus > Linanthus parryae. The sequence continues at coordinate 102,747,898 of JALGPY010000002.1, forward strand.
ACATTAGAATAAGTCTCAGAGTTTTTCTTTTATTTTTACAGTTACTTTCTTTCGACTTACTGCTCTTGAAATCTGATTTTCAGGCTATTCTAGTTTATGCCCAGATTGCCCAGCAAACTGGTATCACCACTCGAAGATCCCGAAAAACTTTTCAGAGAGCAAAGTCGCAGACACCGAGCCGCGATGTCTGAGCACGGAGAAGACACCACAACCGAAACAGGAACACCCACAGGACAGCCGCAACGTACTCCAGCACAGATGGCTCTTTACATTGAAGAGCTGATAGCAGCAGGTTTTGCTGCTAGGAACAATCAGAGGACTTATAACAGGTCTGGAAGGGCGCTGGTCGAAAACTTTGAAGTCCCAACCGGAGGACATCAACCAGCTATTGTAGTGCCACCCATTACAGCAGAGCACTTCGACCTGAAATCGTCCACCATTCAGACCGCCCAGACTCATTGTCCTTTTAATGGGAAGGCAGACGAAGATCCAAACGACTTCCTTGGAAAATTTGAGGATTACTGCAACAAGATTAAGTATAGAGGGGTCGAAGCGGACACGCTAAAGCTGATTTTATTCCCATACTGTTTGTTCGGAACAGCAAAAGATTGGCTGGAGGCGAGACCACCGAGGTCTATCACTACCTGGGAGGGGTGTGTTGCTGATTTCTTGGCAAAATTCTACCCTGCATCCCGCGTTATCGAGCTGCAGAGTGAGATTTTATCTTTCAAACAGCAGATGGGGGAGACAGTGGTAGATGCATGGGACAGGTTGATGAGACTCGTTAAAAAGTGCCCCAATCACGGCTTCGGGGACGCAAAGATTCTGCAGGTATTTTACCATGCACTTGACAGGGAGAATGCAGACAGGATTGATAGGGAAGCTGGGGGTAACTTTTTATACCATGTGGATAAGGATGGAGCATACGAACTGATGAAGCAATTAGCTAAACAGGATACTCGCATGTTTGATGACCGCAGGCTCGCAGCAGCAGCAGAACCAGTGGTTGATGACAGGATTGACAATCTCACGAAAGTGGTACAGGACTTAGTCAAGAAGGTGTATACAGAAAAGAAGCCGGTGGCATCAGTAGACGAACCTGACTTTGACGCAGCAATTCTGGAGCTTCAGACCGAAGATGCCAACTATGTTCAGCAGCAGTGAGATCCTAGTCGCTACAGACCAGGCACACGTGATCATCCAGGGTTTCGCTACGGAAATCCCAATGCAGCAGTATATGCACCAGGATTCCAGCACAGGCCACAGGCACAACAGACAGCTCCAGCTCAGCCTGCACAAGCAGCACCACAACTAAACCTGTCACAGCAACATTTTGAGTCCTATATGGAGAAATTCAATAAGCAGTGGGAAACTCGATTCGCGCAGATGGACTCATTAACTGCTGATGTAAGCCAGATGAAGATTGCTATCCGCAACTTGGAAGTACAGAATGGACAGCTTGCACAGAACCAAGCAGAACGAGCCCCAGGGAATTTACCATCAAACACAGTGAACAATCCACGCGCTCAAATCAATGCTATCACAACTCGGAGTGGAATTGCACTGCAGGATCCACCGTATCCCAGTCATGCACGCGCAGAAAAATCAAAGATTATTGAACAGGAAGTGATTGACCGGGAAGACAGTTCAACCGCTAACCCTCAGAAAAGGGGTTCGGTCGAGCAGGAAGCAGAGCAGACGAATGAGGGTAATCCAGAGACAGTGCCAACTTCTAAGGAGGTTCCTTATCCTCTGAAGACACGCAATAGAGATGACAGCAAAGACTACGCCAGATTTCTGGAGGTATTCAAGCAATTACAGATAAACATACCTTTTGCTGAAGCACTTGCCAAAATGCCTACTTATGCGAAATTTCTCAAAGACATCTTGTATGGTAGAAGGCGAATGAGTGACTTCGAAACAGTGAATCTGACGGCAGAAGCGAGCAGTTGTGTAAAAAATGGTCTACCACTGGAAAAGAAAGACCCTGGCAGCTTTGTTATTCCAGTAACCCTGGGCAGTGCATACACAGGAAAAGCCTTATGCGATTTGGGTGCCAGCATCAACCTGATGCCACTGACCATCTTCAAAAGTCTGGGAGTCGGAGAACCACGTCCAACAAGAATTATGCTTCAAATGGCTGACAGATCCGTGAAACCTGCTTATGGAGTAATTGAAGATATCCTGGTGAAAGTGGGAGAGCTTATTTTTCCAGCAGATTTTGTGATACTGGATATGGAGGCAGGAGAGGTTCCGCTGATCCTGGGCAGACCTTTCCTGGCAACTGGTGAAGCCATTATAAACTGCAAAAGTGGAGAGCTGTCCATGCAAATCAATGAAGAAAAAGTAAAATTTAATGTTTTCAAATCTCTTCAGCTTCCCGATCATTATGGGCATGAAAACTGTTTTGCAGTAGAGGTAATTGATGATCTGGAAAGCGATGAGATAGAAGATTTATGGGAGGAAATTGAAGACATGTATCTAGAGGAAACAGAAGAGCAACAGGACGAGCAGATCATGGGAACAGAAAGCTGGGTCAAGCTATACAGGGATGAAGGAGGCGAGCAGAAAATGATACTGGTCCCGTCACTCCAGGAACCACCAGCCCTGGAATTAAAACAGTTGCCAGACCACCTCAGGTACGCTTTTATTGGTGAAAATAATACCCTGCCGGTAATTGTTTCTTCTCTTTTATCTCAGGAACAGGAACAAAAGCTACTGGAGGTACTCCGAGAGCATAAAGAAGCCATAGGATGGACAATTGCAGACCTGAAGGGAATCAGTCCTGATTATTGCATGCACAAAATAAGAATCGAAGAAGGAAAGAAGCCAGTTATCCAGCCTCAACGAAGACTAAACCCAATTATGAAAGATGTGGTACGTAAGGAGGTCATGAAGTGGCTAGAAGCAGGCATTATATACCCCATATCAGACAGCACCTGGGTGAGTCCTGTCCAGTGTGTACCGAAGAAAGGGGGTATTACAGTAGTGCAGAATGCTGATCAGGAACAGATCGCCCAGCGCACTGTCACTGGCTGGCGAATCTGTATGGACTATCGGAAGCTGAACGATGCCACACTAAAAGACCACTTTCCGCTGCCATTCATGGACCAGATGTTGGACAGACTAGCGCACCATGCTTATTACTGCTTTCTTGACGGGTACTCGGGCTACAACCAGATCTATATAAATCCAGAAGACCAAGAAAAGACAACGTTCACTTGCCCATACGGAACGTTCGCCTTTAGACGAATGCCATTTGGATTGTGCAATGCTCCAGCAACATTCCAGAGATGCATGATGGCTATTTTCTCTGATATGATAGAGAAAAATTTGGAAGTTTTCATGGACGATTTTTCGTTATTCGGAGACAGCTTCGAAGATTGCTTATACCATCTGGCCAGAGTTCTGATTCGCTGCAGAAAAACAAACCTGGTACTCAACTAGGAAAAATGCCACTTCATGGTTACTGAAGGAATAGTGCTGGGACACAGGATTTCCAGTAAAGGGCTGGAAGTGGACAGGGCAAAAATAGAGGTGATCAAGCAGCTGCCGTATCCAACCACAGTGAAGGCAATCAAGAGCTTTTTGGGCCACGCAGGATTTTACAGAAGGTTTATTAAAGATTTCTCAAAAATTACAAAGCCACTATGTAATTTGTTGGGAAAAGATGTGCCCTTCATATTTGATGAAGCCTGCAAAGAAGCTTTTGATGTGCTTAAAGAGAGGCTGACGACTGCACCCATTATAACAACACCAGACTGGACCCTCCCGTTCGAGCTGATGTGCAATGCCAGTGATTACGCTGTGGGCGCGGTACTGGGACAGCGGAAGGACAAAGTGTGCAGCGTCATCTACTATGCCAGCTGGGTCCTGAATGAGGAGCAGATTAATTATGGGACTACAGAGAAGGAGCTGCTGGCAGTCGTTTTTGCCCTGGATAAATTCAGATCGTACCTGGTAGGCTCTAAAGTCATTATTTCCACAGATCACAGTGCACTGAAATACTTACTGGAGAAGAAGGATGCAAAGCCAAGGCTGCTGCGTTGGATTCTGCTGATGCAGGAATTTGATGTCGAAATCAGGGATAAAAAGGGAGTTGAAAATGTGGTAGCTGATCATCTATCTCGTCTGGAAAAGCCTACAGAAGAAGTGGTGCCCATACAAGAAAATTTTCCGGATGAACATATTATGAAAATAAAGACCAATAGACGGCCCTGGTACTATGCCATAGCCAATTATTTGGTCAATGGAGCACTCCCTGAAGACATCACCCCTTGGCAGAAAAAGAAGTTTATTTCAGACTGTAGGCAATATTTCTGGGACGATCCCTATCTGTTCAAGCAAGGGGCAGATAATATTCTCCGTCGATGCATTCCATGTCACGAAATTTTGGAGGTAATTCAGCACTGCCACTCAGCACAATGTGGTGGACACTTCAGCGGACCGAGAACAGCTCACAAGGTGTTGCAGTCAGGATTTTTCTGGCCAACAGTTTTCAAGGACTGCCATGATTATGCGCAGAGTTGTGATCGCTGCCAACGGACAGGAAATATCTCCCAGCGGAATGACATGCCCATGACACTTTGGCAGGAAGTCGAGCCTTTTGATGTTTGGGGTATAGATTTTATGGGTCCTTTTCCTTCGTCTCTGGGAAATCTCTACATCTTATTGGCAGTAGATTACGTGTCAAAATGGGTGGAAGCAATAGCATGTCAGAAGAACGATGCGTCAGTCGTGGAAAGGTTCCTCAAACGTAACATCTTTACCAGATTTGGAACACCGAGAGCCATGGTCAGTGATGAAGGTTCTCATTTTATCAATAAAGTCTTTGCCAAGGTTCTGAAGCAGTATGGGGTGTCTATCCATAAGGTATCACTGCCTTATCACCCTCAGGCAAACGGGCAAGCAGAGGTGTCCAACAGGGAGATAAAGAGTATACTGGAAAAAACTGTGAATCCAGGACGCAAGGACTGGTCGTTAAAGCTGGATGATGCGCTTTGGGCATACAGAACTGCTTACAAAACCCCACTGGGAATGTCCCCGTACCAGCTGGTGTTTGGAAAAGCATGTCACTTACCAGTAGAATTGGAGCACAAAGCATACTGGGCAATCAAGCAGCTGAATATGGATCACAGTTTATCAGGAAACAAACGGAAGATGGCACTCCTTGAACTGGAGGAATTCCGTAAAACTGCATATGAGAGTGCCAAAATTTATAAAGAAAAAACAAAGAAGTGGCATGACAACCGCATTCTACCAAAGAAGATAGAAATCGGGCAGAAGGTTCTCCTCTACAATTCAAGGATGAAATTCTATCCAGGGAAGCTGCGCTCAAGATGGTCTGGACCATTTATTGTGAAGGACATTACATCATGGGGAGTGGTAGAGCTGGAGAACCCGAGGGATAATACAGTTTTCAAGGTGAATGGGAACAGGGTCAAGCCATACCGGGATCCTCAGGAAATCATGGAGGTAGAGGCACTCTACCTCGACATTCCATGATTACAGCAGAGGTAACAAAGTCGGGCTGTCGACTGTAAATCACAAGCGCTGGTTGGGAGGCAACCCAACATAGATTAGTTGTGTTTTTTATATAATTTTTTGCAACGTTCATAATTTGAGAGAAAAGTGAGAAAGAGGGATTTAATGTTGAACTCAGTGTTTCAGGAAGCAGAAGACATGCGTTCAAACGCACGTGTGCGTTCAAACGCAGACATCCTGCGTTCAAACGCAGCCCCACCAACGGACAGGAAAAGCACTGGAAACGGTTAACACTTGTGCGTTCAAACGCAGAGGAGCTGCGTTCAAACGCAGATCACACAATGAAAAATTCCAGCCACCAAGTGGTGCGTTTAAACGCAACGCATGTGCGTTGAAACGCAAGAAGACAGAAATGAGGCGGAAAAGTCTAAGGACGTGCGTTTAGACGCAGATCCTGCGTTCAAACGCAGACCCAATCAGCAGAGAATTTCTAGAGGCAAAGGCGTGCGTTCAAACGCAACTCATGTGCGTTCAAACGCAGCTCATCAGAGAAATTGCAGAAGATAAGCATTGCGTTCAAACGCAACTCATGTGCGTTCAAACGCAACTCATCAGACCCAGAAAATTCATGGACCTTCAAGCATTGCGTTCAAACGCACACCGTGCGTTCAAACGCATATCAACAGATCTTCAAATTTTCCAGAAAAGTTTAAGCTGTGCGTTCAAATGCAGGACCTGCGTTCAAACGCACATTTGAGCGGGATCAAAAATTTCGAAAAAATTTGAAAAATTTTGAAATTTTGGGGCCATTCTGCAATTTCTGAAAGTTTGCCTATATATACTGTACGGATGACAGTGACTCATTTTCACACAAGTCATCCAGTTTTCAACTCTCTCTCCCTAGAAATTCTCTCTGCCCTAGCAGCCGCCAGAGCAGTCTGCCGCCAGCAACCTCCGACGACCACCGCAGGTCCACTAGAAGGTCAGTAACAGTGTGGGGGTGGTCAAACTCATCCGATCCAAACACCGACAGATCCACTTCAGAGAGCAATTTCCAGATCTGTACCCGTAAGATTCACTCCGGGTAGTCAGGTTCTATCTTTTCATTCTCTTTGAATACTTTTATTTTTACTGTTTGAATCTTGAAATGGATGAGGATATTCCCTACATGAGGCCTGATAGGGCGATTGCACTTCTGAACATCATAGACTGCCGATTTCTTAGGGTTAACAATTTCTGCGACCATAGGTTTGTTAACATGGAGGCTCACCGTTTCTTTCTGCAAGACAAAAAGATTCGGTATGACATACCTGCTGAGAGGACCTTTCCCCGTGATAGAGTAGCGATGGGGGATGAACTGTTCAACTATACTGGGCAGGATCATTTTGGGGATTTGTTTACTGGGTTTACCAATCTGCAGGTCAGTTCTGTGCTGGCTAAGGAGATTTACAACAATCTCCAGCAGTGCATGAACAGTGAAGCCCAGTCAATTGACTGGATTTACTGCAGAAAGAGATGGATTCGAATCACCCCAGAGAGTATCCGAGAGAGTCTGGGTCTGGAGTTAGTGTTGGATGACTGTCAGTTTCAGGAACTGAGACGTCATCCATCTGAGCAGTTGAGTGAGCAGATCTTGACCACCCTGTGTGCTGGTGTACCCGGCGCTGCTTGGTACTACCCTGAACGGAGTCCTTCCTACCGGAAACTCCCTGCGACCTACCTGATTCGAGAGGCGAGATGGTGGACCGAGTGGGTGAACAATAGAGTTGTGGGTATAAAACACTTTACCCGCATTGATTATAATATTGCCCTGTTGGTCTACTGTCTGATTGCCCGCGAGCCTGTGAGCCTCCCGGAGATTATTTGTGAGTTTTTCCGGGAACGAAGAGAGACTCACAGCAAGAAGGGTTTGGGTCTCCTGGGTATGTTAACAAAAATGGCACAGGACTATCTGGTGGTCATTCCTGGCGAACTGAGAGATATTCGACCAATTCAGGTTCGAAAGTACAAGAACATGAGATGTGCGTTGCATGAGGCCGTACACGGGCCTCCTGAATTTGTCCAAGTGGATGATGATGATGATGTTGTTCCACCTCAGGGTGGGGGTGTTGGCATGCCACCACCACCTCCTCCCGGTGATGGGGCTTTTCCAGCCTTACCAGGTCCCTTCCCACTGCCCCGATCTGCCAGTTCGAGTGAGCACAGGCAGGCCGACCCTGACTTGGGGCAGTCCAGCAGAGGGGCCAGGCGCAGTTCTTTTGGGCGCCTGGAGAGGACTGAGCATGAGGAATGGGTCAGAAAGAAAATTAAGGCCCAAGAAAAAGTACAGAACTACCTGGTAAGGACGGTCAAGAAAATGGCCAAGGGTCTTGGCAAATTGTTCAAGACCCAGAAGCATATCTACCACGCTCACACAGCCGCCATGAGAGCTCATGAGGCGGCACTCGCTGAAATTCAGAGCAACATGCGTGGTAAGAGGTTTAATTTCCCGGACCGCTATTCGAGTGATAATTGTCCCAGCTGGACAATGGAGGATAGCCGGCCATATGATAGCTTCTCTGGCCATGACCCCACACCGAGCCCTGAACATGCAGACAGTGTAGGTGACCCCGGCAGACCCGGTACCCAGTACCCACCTAGGAGAGAGCATGCAGACCCAGGGGCCAGCACGCCATGCTGCGAGGAAACGCGCCAGAGGGCGAACCCCTTCACCATCTCCCGAGCCGACTGACCAGTCTACTCCGGAGAACACAGATTCTAGTTACATGCCAGATCAGTAGAGTCGCGAGGACGCGCCACCTATAGTGTGGGGGTGGGGAATCGTGTCCTCCTGCATAGCCAGGTCAGCATATTTTTGTCAATTTTATTTTTCATTTTATTTTCATTTTTTGAGTCAGCACGTTTTTTATGTTGAGTCTACCCACCAATCTTTCTGACCTTGCATGATATAAAAAAAAAACATATAAAAAAAATATATAAATAATAATAAATAAATAATTCTAAAAAAAAAATTTGAGAAAGGGCAACTTAGGACCTAGAAACTGAAGAGAATCCAATGAAAGAGCTTATGAGAGTAGGAAGCACCGTAGCAGGGATACTTCAAATTTTAGTATTTTGTGCACAATTCTCACGACAGGCTATCGCGGGTATTCAGGAATGTGGAAAGTAGATAACAGGCATACTTTTGACTTCTCTAGTGTGCTAGGCAGATTTGGTCCTTAGATAATTGAATATTCTGTTTCCCGTGGAAACTAGTGGACTCTTGGAATCTGGGGTGGACCTTCGTGTAGAGTCAGTTTTATGTGGTACAAATCTGTGGCCTAAGCGAAGTTGGAGAATGTACACCACCTTCCCTTAAGGTGGTTCCAAGAGAAAATCCTAAAAAGCCCGCACTCTTAAAAGCTCTACTGCACAGTTGTAAAAAACAGAGGTGATTTAAAAAAAAAAAAGAAATAAAATAAATAAATAAATAATATTTTTCGCTTAAAGGAGAAACAACATAATGTGCTTCCATTCACATGGAAAATTTGGATTCAATCCAATTTAGAGCTTAAGAGGGAAATTAAAGTTAAGCCGTATTACACAGGAGTTGTGTCTCCCAGCAATGGGACAATTTGCAAATCAAACGCAATAACGGCTAAGAGGGTCTGAAAACCTCAAATGACTTGGCGAAGAAAAATTATCTGTTGACTGTAGATGTCTGGACCCTCTAAGTCAAAAGACGTGCTTTATCTTGGTTGGTTTGGTGGATGTTTGGGGATACCTTAGTGAGTTTGTGCATAGGATCAGTTTATATCATTCCTTGCTGCGTGTTGTGGAATTTCGAAATGAGCTTGTGAGGATTTGATGATTTCAGTTTATGACAGAGAGGTTGCCCAATTTCATATAAATAAAAAAAAAAAAAAAAAAATAGCTGTGTCTTGAGTCAGTTTGTGTATATTCTGTATCTGAGTCAGTCGTCTATTGAGTGTTTTGGTCTGTGTCTTGAATATGTGAAAAAGGGGAAGTATGCAATTAAAGTATGCAAAAATGGGTCTGCAAGGCAGTATGCAAGGGTCTGCTCGGGACGAGCAGAGGTTAGTGTGGGGGTATTTTGACAGCTTGAAAATGTATTAGTCTGGGACATCTTTTTACCATTGGTTTTAACCCTGTGAGAGTTGAGTTTGGCCATTTTCAGCTTATTTTCCACCTGATACGAGGCAGAGATTTATAGATCATGATTGCAAAATTTGAGTAATTTTATGCATACTTTTGTTTGTTGGATATGATCGCGGGTGCGTGTTATGATGTGCAGGTAAAAGGTGCCGAAAAATGCATGAGATTAACTTGGATGGGAGGCAGCGTGTCAGGAAAGCTGAGCAGAAAAAAAGGGGAAAAAAGGCTAAGTGGTGCGTTCAAACGCAGGGCATCTGCGTTCAAACGCACGAGATGGGAGCAGCAGGAAAATGGCAGAAAATTTGCTAAGTCCTGCGTTCAGACGCAGGCAGTCTGCGTTCAAACGCAGGGTTCAGAGGCCGAAGTGCTGAAAAGTTAAGGGGTGCGTTCAAACGCACTTCTTGCGTTCAAACGCAGGACTCAACACTCAAGAGAAGAAAAGGCCAAGGGGTGCGTTCAAACGCAGAGGAGCTGCGTTCAAACGCACGGGTCCAGAAGCCAGAAGCCAGAGGAGGAAAAACGGCTAAGGCCTGCGTTCAAACGCAGAAGGTGTGCGTTCAGACGCACTGCGTTTGAACGCATGAAGTGTGCGTTCGAACGCACAGAAGGTTTCCAGAAGCTTCCAGGACGGGTCTTTTCGAGGGTAAAACAGGAATTTCGTGCATCAGTTTTGGAGACTGTGGCAGTATAAAAGGAGGTGTCCCAGCACTGAATTAGGGTTACGCATACACACTCACACATCTATCATCATCATCAGCAGCCAGTTTCACAGCAGCCAGGAGTTGGAGCAGAGCAGGATTGGAGCAGTTTTCCAGTATTATCAGAAAATAACTAGTTTGATCTTTTCTCTCTTTATGAAACGTTGTTTTTAAATAATGCAAGCTAGCTAGACCTTTTGCCTAGGTTCTTGGTGAACCTAGGGTTTATGAATTCAGCAGACGTGGTTGTTTGATTTTCAGATGCATGGCTAGCTAAGCCTTAATACAGGATGGATTGTTTATTGTTCTGTCTTTGATTTTATTTACATACATGAATGGCTTGATCACCCAGGAGTGTTACAGACAGGATCTGGTGCGCGAGAGTGACCAGTGAGAGTCAGGAAGAAAAGACAGGATTTAGTACTCTGCCTTGATGGACCGAGAGGTGAAGAGAATCAGGGGACTAGCCCAGAAGCATTAGACCAACTGCTGGACGTTTAGGGGGAGACCGAGAGGAGAACCTTTAACCCTAGTAGACTTAGAACGAACCTGCAGATTTAGGTGGACCGAGAGGACCCGAAAGTCTGCAGGAGAGTGATAGGTGCATGAGACCGAGAGGAGATTGTACTATGGGTATGCTGGCATAAACAAAACCACTGTGTGTTTCTGAAATCGAATACACTATGAAAGCTGGAGAGTAACCCTACGGGATCCTGGAACCTAGATTCTTAGAACTATCAACTCTTATGACTACAACAATTTCTGCAAAATATTCAACAGAAAAATAAAATAAGCTTTTTACTGTTTTTATTTATTACAATTTAGTAGAGGCAAATCCCAAACCTTCCTCTTTTTTACAAACTTTGTGCCTAATTCTAATTCTAATTAGCAACAACTTAAACTGTTCTCGAGGGTTCGACAACCAGAGTCACAATTACATACTCTATATTACTTGATCGTACACTTGCGAAAAAGCAGATAGGTTTACGCTGTCACATATCTGTCTGATGTTGTATTCTGCTAGCTTCGCAGCCACCTGGCGATTAACAAAAGGAGTACCATTATCTGAAAGGATAGTGTTGGGAATTCCGAACCTGCATATGATGTTTTCTTGGATGAAATGGACCACAGCTAGCGCATTTGCCGTCTTCAGTGGTATCGCCTCCACCCATTTGGTGAACAGCTCGGTCGCGGTTAGAATGAAATGATTCCCATGCGAAGTTGGTCGGATGGGACCAATGAAATCTAGAGCCCATGTGTCAAACGGCCACGGTGTTCCCAATGCATGTAGATCTACAGCGGGAGCGTGCACTAGGTTACCCTTAAATTGACACTCCTAGCAGCATCGTACCTTGGTGCGGCAATCGGCCTCCATAGTGGGCCAGAAATATCCCATTGAAAGGAGTTGTCTGCATAATTTCGCACCTCCCTGGTGTTCCACCTGTTGAGAAAGGTCCATCACTTCTTGTGCTTCCCTGCTGTCTAGACATCGCAGTAAGTTGCCCTCATGGCCTCTTTGCCAAAGAAGGTTTTATTGTACCACGTATCGGGATGCTTTCCTCCTCAATTTCTCAGCTTCTTTTCTTGATTCGGGTACAGTACCCTGGGTGAGAAAATCAAAGAGTGGTTTCCTCCAATCCGCATCATCATCGGTCAGAGCAATGAGTAAAGAATCTTTGATCAGTGCGCAACTCTCGCACTTCCCTTGTATCAGTGCCGCGGCTGTTGACATGTCTGGCCAGTGAAAGCCATATCTCTGAGCTTTCCGATAGATTGACACCTCGCTTTCTCCGCAAGCATGTTGGTGAATCTTCTCTAACAGCAGTTCTCCTTCTTGCTCGGAGACACATCGCATGAGTATTCCGCCGGGGCCCTTGTAGTAAAGTGTGTTGTCATGTATGCAATACCCCTTTGTGAGCGCCCAGCTCTCGCTGCTTGTGCCTTCTGCGATGGCTCGTAAGATTGCCTTTCTCCAGTCCGCATCGTCCATGTGTTCATCGTCGCACGCGTCTTCTGTTAACGCCGACGATGTTCGCACTTCGATCGAGATTCTTGCGGGACATTTGTCTGTACTAACCTTGGATCCCAAAGTGGCCAAAGCGTCTGCATGCCTGTTATCCGCTCGAGGCTTGTGCTCGTACCTAACGTCGTAGAATTGCTGCACCAGTTTTTGTACCAAAGTCCGGTAGGACAGAAGATTTATCTCCTTCAAACCGTACTCGCCCGAGGCTTGCTTGACAATTAGCTTGGAGTCTCCCATGACCGTTAGATTTCTTACTTCCAATGCTCTCGCTGCACGAAGTCCCGCTATGAGGGCTTCATATTCTGCCTCGTTGTTGGTGACTGCGAAGTCAAGCTTTGCGGACATCTGTATGACCTCCCCATCTGGCTTGGTCAAAACTATCCCAATGCCTCCACATTTCCTTGTGGACAAGCCGTCGAAATGGAGCGTCCAGTAGGGCACATCGACTGCATAGATTTCAGGTCCTTCGAATTCTTCTTCGATCACGGGCTCGTGACTGTTATCGGGGAACTGTGCCAACAAATCTGCCACCGCCTGTGACTTGATTGCTCGCGGTCGCACGCATGTAATATCGTATTGAGAGATGGTCATATACCATTTCGCCAATCTTCCCCCAGGAGTGGTGTGAGTCAGAAGATATCGTATGGGATCACTTTTTGTAACCACCACCACTTTGTGCGACGCAAAGTAGTGTCTCAACTTCTCTATTACGAAGAATAGAGCAAGGCAATGACGCTCGATTTCCGTGTACCTTGATTCGGCGGGCTGCACAATGCGAGAGATGTAGTAGATGGGCCTTTCTTGGCCCTCGTACTCTTAAGCCAAGAGTGCTCCTATGGACTTCCTTGTTGACGTCAGATACAGCAGAAGTGATGATCCTAATTGAGGTGCGATCATTATTTTGGAAGACGTCAGCAGATCCTTTAGTTTTCCGAACGCAGCTTCGTGCTCCGGAGTCTAGTTGTATACGGCATCTTTCTTGAGAAGGGCACTAAAACAGCAGGTGATTTCGGCAATCGCTGGGATGAATCTCCGCAGATATGATAGCTTTCCCAAAAATGTCTTCAAGGCACTTTGGCTATGTGGCGGCGTCATGCCAGTGATGGCTGATACTTTCGCAGGATCAGGCTCGATTCCTTGGCGATGCACTACGCATCCCAAGAACTTCCCTGATGTTACCCCGAATGCGCACTTCATGGGATTCATCTTCAGTTGAAAGCGTCTGCATCTATTGAGCACTTTCTGTAAATCTGCCAGGTGATCTGCCTCCTGCTTGGATTTGACCACCAGGTCATCCACATAGAATTCCACTTCCTTGTGCATCATGTCGTGGAACAGGGCCATCATGGCCCGCTGATAAGTTGCACCCGCGTTTTTGAGACCGAACGGCATCACCGTGTAGTTGAATACCCCCACTGGAGTGATAAATGCGGTTTTTCGTGCATCTTCAGGGTCCATCTTGATCTGATTGTACCCGCTGAAGCCGTCCATGAAACTGAACATGCGATGACCCGCTTTCCAATCAATAAGCAAATCAATGTTGGGGAGCGGAAAATCGTCCTTGGGGCAGAAACGATTGAGATCCCGGAAATCCACGCAGATGCGAAGCTGTCCGTTCTTCTTTACCATTGGTACAATGTTGGCCAGCCATGTGGGATGATGATTCGGCTCTATGAACTTGGCGTCCAGAAGTTTGACAATCTCCAGCTTAATCTTCACGTTAAGCTCCGGCGTGAAGCTTCTTGTGCTCTGCTTTACCGGCTTAGACCCCGGAATGATGTCTAAACGGTGCATAGTGATACTTGTGTCCAGACCGGGCATCTCATCATACTCCCATGCGAACACGTCCTTGTATTCAGTCAGGAGCTGTAGCAGTCCTTTTTCCTCTTCGCTTGTGAGGTCTGCACTTAGAAAGACTGGCCTTCTCTTTTCTTCGTTCGGGCTTAGGAACACCTCCTTTAGCTCTTGCTTTTGTGGTCTGGGTTTGTCTTCCAAGCATTCGGGTGCTTCTTTGAGCTTTTCGTCTGGAGTACTCTGCATTGGTTTTTCCGTTACCGCAACCTGTTCGATTTGGTTGATTTTCTCAGGGACATCCCCATGCCCGCGTGAGGACATCCCCGCGCACCTTCATATGCGATAGCACTTCTTCCCGTTGGCGTAGAAACTCTCTATCTCCTTGCTTTCAGGGTCATGCTTTGCTATTCTCTTCAGAGTATACACGTTCTTTCGCTGGTAGGCGATCCGCGGCGCCTCTTCCCGCGTGGGCGGCTTTTCCTTGGCATCCTCCCTTGTCACCATCACTCCCGCAGGTGACTGATCCTTGATATCTTCCCATAGGGGTAAAGGAGTAGGGTTAAATGGCCCCGGTGTTTGCTCGTCCGCCATCTCAGTGAACCACACTACCTCGCTGAGATGTGCTTCATCCATGTTGAATGGATTCGTTGAAGCCGGTATCTCGACTATTCTGTTGTTCCAGATAGCTTTCATGACTTGGTGAGCTGTTGAAGGGACCGCGTCGAAGCGATGAATCCAGGCTCGACCTATGATCATGTGATACGTTGTGTTCGCATCTATGACATAGAACTTCGCTGAGCACTTGATTTTGCCGATCTGGCCGCCCAGGCGAATCCATCCTATCGTCATTTGGGAGTCGCTTCCAAATCCCATCAGCGGAGATGGACGCCTGACAATCTTGTACTCGGGGATCCCTGCTAGCTTCAGTGTGTGGAGCGAAACGACGTTAACCGCTGCTCCTCCGTCGACGAATGCTCTTTTGAACTCGACGCCATTGATGATAGCCGTAACATACAGAGGCCTCTGGTGGCTCGCATCTGTCTTTTTGTCGCTGGCGGAAAAGGTCATAATCTTTTCTGTAGAGCGAGACGCCCTGATGACTTTCCGATTGGAGACTACAAGATCCTCCTCGTAGTCCTCTGCTATCCTCAAGATTGCTTTCGTCATTTCTGTCCGGCATTTCTCTGAGAAGTTCATCTCGTCGAAGAATCTGCTGAAGCCGTGCGACCCCTTCATCCGGTCGGCACGTTCGTCCTCCGTGTCTACGCTGTAGTCCTCATCATCATGGACTTCAGCAATGATGGGTAGACCATCCTCGGCGACCTCTTCCAGGTCCACAATCGAGATCATGGCGACCTCTTTACCTTTCGAGTCTTGCTCCGCATGGGCAGGAAGCGGATTGTTGCGTACATCCTTCCTGTGATCGCTGACGATCAGCTTGCCATTCTTCATCTTTTGGCTGAACACAATCCTGAGCTTTTTACAGTCCGCTGTGGGATGCATGAACTTGCCGTGGTACTCGCACCTCTTCGGGTCCCTTACCATCTCCTTGGAGGGTGCCCTCTCAAGCGGCGGCAGGACGCCGTCCTTGCGCCATTGTCTGCAGAGGTCGCTTGCTTCTTCCACCGAACATGGCAGAGGCGGTGCGTCAAAGTTCGCAACCTTCGCCTGCTTCTGGGGCGAAACTGTATTGACTTCAGCTTCGCGTATCCTCTTGTAACTGAATCTCCCGATCTTGAAGGTAGTACCGCTCGAGGATCGCTCCGGAGCGTTTTTCTTTTTCTGCCTTTCCAGTATAGGCTCGATGTTCTTCGTGCATTCGATTAGTTTTGAAGACGTAGGTGTTTGCAGGTTGATGAGCATACCTTTGTATTCATCTCGCATGCACTGCAGGCATATCTCTACAAGCCTACTTTCGAGCATCGGATCTTTGAATTCCAAGGACTTCGCCCTGAACTTCTTGATGAAAGTGATTCCGTCCTCCTCGCGCTTCTGATACATCCGCGAGAGGTGGATCATTGTCACCTTTTCTTCCATCTGGAAGAATTTGGTGTAGAACTTTTGGACCATGTCGTCCCAAGTCTTCACGGACCCAGCTTCCAACGTCCGGTACCACTTGTACGCTACGTTTCCCAAGGATTTCGGGAACTCTCGCATCAGCAGTTTGGGATCAGCCCCATACGGCCCCATGACATCGATGAAACGCATGACATGTTCATGAACGTTTCCGTTGACGTCTTCGAACTTGTCCCATTTAGGAGCCTTGTACCCAACCGGGTCAGGCATGAGATAGATCTCTCGCGGGATAGGTGGGTCGTTGTCTAGCTTCGGGATGATGGTATCCGCGAATGACTGGTGAGCCAGAATGGTGTCAATGCGCTTCTGCAGAGACGTCATACACTCTGGAGTGTTTCCATCGGTAACAGGAGGATGGGTTGCCGCAGGCGGAGGCGACACGTATGCCGCCGGAGGACTGGGAACATATTGGGCGTTCACATTGCCCCAGATTGCCGTTGGAGGAGGCAAGGGGTACTGCGAAGCCGGGTTAGGTACCAAAGCCGGAGGCTGAGGAGTATGAGCGGTGAGAGGCAACATTTGAGCTGTTGACCCTTGAATTGAAGGTAGCTGCGTAGTCGCCGGTGGAGTCTGCAGATTAGGGTTGGGAGGTGTGGTTGACACTCCCAGTCCTTGAGCGGTAGGAGCTCCTCCTCCCTGAGAAACGGCGGTGGCTGGTGCAGGGTTTGGTGCAAGAGTCCCCAGGACGGCCATGATCCGTTCTAACTGCACAGATTGAGCTTTGAGAGCCTTCGCCTGACTCTGGATGGTAGCGTCCAAGGTCTCTAGCGTCGGGGCTTCACCGGTGGCCGTAGGAGTGCGGCGAGTCTCTTCTCCTGAGGCGGCTTCAGTGGAAGGCGATCTGTTACTGACATCATCCTCCTGAGACATGGTTGCTTTTGATGGTAAGTTCACGTCGGGTTCACCAAAATGTGCACAAGAGATTCCGGCGAGGAGAACTCTGTGTACACCGTAAGTAGAGGATCAGAGATAGCACAGGAAGAGTTGGGTTGTGTGTAGGGAGAGAGTAAGGCAGTAGTAATGTCTGAGAGAGAGACAGAGGTTTGGCCGAGCTTCCGTGTATGGCTAGTGTGTTCTCCTTTGTATGGAAAGGTTAACGTCCTATATATAACGGAGAATGTGGCCGTTGCAGTGTGGTTAATGCGCCCATTAATGGCGGCTTAATTAGCTTAACCACAACGGCACGTTCGTCCGCGTATATAGGGACCGTTACAGCACGTTATGCGCGAATACCGGAACCGTTATGGGGCTCTGTCTCCAAACCACTAAGTCCCTACAAGTCCCGTGCAGTGGTATGCGAGGGCTCTGTCTCGCAGCCCCCACATGGATCAGCGCGGCTGGTGATCCAGTGTGTGTGGAGCACAACATGGTGTGCTGGATGGTTGCCACGTGGCCAAGATCTTGTCAGCTCAGAAAGCACTATCTACACCCATCATCACCACGAGCTCTCCTTTTCCTTGTCTCTAATCCTAGCCCAGAACTTGGTGGAGGTTTAAGGTTGGTGGCGTTCCTAGTGGATATTGGTGGTAGGGCAGAGCACGGGTCGGTCCGGCCAGGTATTTTCCCGTTTGGCTGACCGACCCGACATATCGATTTATGCCTGATGCAAACCCGTCCCTAATCGGACAACTACCAAAACTGATGATTTCGGGTTCATCGGGTCCCGGGTGATTTCGGGTAAACCTGTTCATCTTCTCCAAAGGCAAACTCATCAGGGTGGAAGAATAGATCAAAGGTGGAGAAGACATCGAAAATATTGGCAGAAGTGTAGACCGGAGGTGGAGAAGAGTGAACCAGTAACGGGAGTTTCGATCGGTGGTGAGAGATATAGAGAGACATATAGAGAGTGTGACGAATTGAGATATTACCAAACATTCTCTGAGTTCAGTTTGATTTGCCGATTGTAGGCGGACTCAGGAGGATAGTGTTCATCTT
The DNA here is from genome assembly GCA_023055425.1 of Linanthus parryae. Classification (NCBI taxonomy): domain Eukaryota; kingdom Viridiplantae; phylum Streptophyta; class Magnoliopsida; order Ericales; family Polemoniaceae; genus Linanthus; species Linanthus parryae. The sequence goes on from JALGPY010000002.1 coordinate 102,766,063, forward strand.
CATAATCTTCTTCTTCTTCTCTCCCCCCCCCCCCCTTATCTCCATTCTCTGTATCACAAAACATAGGGCGGCTGGGTAGAAGTAAAATAGGGTTGTGGGCTTAGGTATTATATATCTCATCCATACGGGTTAGTTCGGGTTTATTCGTGTTTAGCATTGTTGTGCCCGCGCCCCACCCGATTCTTTGCGAGTCTCGGTTAAATATACCCATAACCAATCATTAAAACCATTTTTTTTACCCGTTTTTGATCTGTTCGGCTTGGACCGGTCAGGTTGCGCAGGTTATGCGAGTTTCTGCTCACCCCTAATTGGTGGTATTGAAGTTGATGGCTACGGTTTGAGAAGGAGGAGGATGATTAGGACGGGGTAGATGATTTGGGAAGAACGAGATACGCATAACATGGTCTTTAGGGTAAAATAGTCATCTGATTAAGCACGGTTAGTTAGAAGGGGTGTATGCGAAGATTTTCAAACAAGAATGGGTGTAAGTGAAGATTTACCTAAACTGAAGGGGGTGTAAGTGATATTTACTCTAATAATAATAATATAATAATAATTGTATAATCGGAGCTGTGCGTGCCGGAGGTCAAGATTTTGGGCTACCGGAGAGGTCCCTCGGTCTCCACCAGTTGTTTGGAATCAATCATGCCTGGTAACGGCGGTTGCACCGTCTTCGTGGGTAAGTCTCTCTCCGATGTTCTTGTCCTAGTCGAATCCCTCGCCGATCGGCGTCTTCATATATATTTTTTTATGTGGAAATGTATGCTGTGAAACTAGATAGAACTCTAGCTATGGGATTGAATGCGGTGAGAGGGATTGAATGAATTACTAGATGATTTTTCGAATTCAATTAATGGGTTGGCGTCCTCTTTGGTCACGCTGCTGTGTCTGATTCTGTGGAATCAAACAGAAGATGTGAAAATTGTTATATCTAGTGAAAAAGAACTGTTAGATTGCCTTTTTAAGATCTTTTTACTTATTTCCTTCAAATTTCCCCCCCAACTAAAGGGAAAATTTACTTGAAAGAGATGATTTTGTGTTGGATTTTGAAGGAAATGGACCACCCCATCGGAAATTTCCTGTCATTTTAGGTGTACTTTTCGCTTCTGTTATCTTCAGGCAATGGATTGAGTGGATGGAAGAGTTCATTAAGCTATCTGCTTAACTAATCCATTCATCCAAAGTCTAAATGGTGAGATAGGCCATCTAAATACAGTAGAGGGCTAAATGTGAGCTTTATGATCCACATTGTGAGCCTTTATACTACAGTAAACTCATGAAGCTGCCACATTACCTAACTAAAATAAAATTTTAGTCATTGAAAACATTGTGTAAAGTCAGACAAGTTCTGTTATGCCAATTGACAATCATCAACTATGAAGGAGCACTCTGATTTCTCGTCTACCCTGTTCTAGCCATGAGCCCTTAAATTTCAAAGACCCAAAAGATGGGGCATCTCTTCAATAACTTTTTTTTCCATATGAAGCTGCAGTTCCCGCTTTCGCGACCAAGAAACTACTAGAAACCTTAGAACCTCACCAAAAACAGCAACTCGTCGCTTTGTAAAAGCTCGTGGATCTTTTTAGTTTAGTCTTCCATCCTATTGGTTTCAAGAGTACCGCTCTTCAATAAGACTGGATTTTGAAAGACATTTCAAAAGACAAACTCTTGTAGATATTGGTGAGCCACTGGAACTAAATCAATTGAAGACAATAGAATATCAAATGTACCAAACCCAGACTGCGACTTGAAAGGAAGAGAAAATACGTGCTTCAAAGAGTTTTCAACATGACGAGGCTACAGTTTTCATACCCAATGACTGTTCATGAGAGCATGAAAAAGTGTCTTCTTCTAGGAAACCACGTCCCCGACCGCCAAAGACATCAATCTTTTTTCCTCTGCCTACGGGCAGAATTTGGTGGAGTACTAGAAACAGCCTGGTATTTGGAAGTTCTAACTTAGCTTAGCTTGCCACTTGCTTCAGAATCGGTGGAGCACTAAAGCGTCTTTCAGAAAGTGAGATACATTTCTTCAGTTCATTCCTGCTTAGCTTGCCACTTGGAGTTCTGAAAAGATCTAGGGAGAGCAATCTGATAACCAGACTAAATAAAATACTAGCCTCGCTCCAGGAAGTGCCACGTGACAACATCCCCTCTCAAACGAGATCCTCAAAAGAGATATTGCATCATCTTCCATTAAGTTGGTGTTTATATGAGAAGGAATCCAAGGATTTGAAGCACAATTACTAGTCGGAATAGATGACGAAGTTGGTTGACAAAATTGGCGAACTTAACTGTAAAGTCCAAGAATCTTAGGACCCAATTACACCTAAAATATGCATATTGTGGTCACAGCGAATCACCCATATCAATCTCTCATGCAATGAAGATTTTACTTTAAGTCTAAGAAGCACGGATACTGAAACGCGTGTCGGATACGATATGGGAACGGACACGTGATATGTCATTTTTTTAAAAATCGCGAATATGACACGGCATGGATACGTCAACATTATTAATATAATTTTATATACATTTGAATTTTTATACTAATAGATTATATGATATTGGTTCAACTTAGGTTAAGTATAAAAATAAGAAAAGAGAGAGGAATAGCTTACGTGGGTTCGTTTGATGAGTTGTGTCTGGGAAAACTTAAATCCTGGCTTGAACTTTTCGTACAAAAGGGCAACCTTTTCATATATTGAGCCCTCAATGAATCATAAATGCTATATCTACTTTAGCTTAGTTATATTTTAAACCAATTACAAAGCTTCAAAAATTAACCTGTGTGAAAGTCTAATAAAATTCTCTCATTAAGTGTCCCTAAGGTGTCGTCCAAGTGTCCGATCTAATAAAATTCTCTAAAATACCTGGACACACCAGCTTGAGTGTCCGACACGTATTTTGGAGTGTCGCCCGAGTGTCCAGAGTATCCAGTACGGATACGGCTCCTGTTTTGAAGTATCCATGCTTCCTAGCTTTAAGTAATATTTCTACCGTTTTACTGGCTTATGTTGGCAAAATGTAGATGAATCAGCCTTATCAAACAGGGTTTTAGAAGAGACAGACTATCGAGGGGTCTGGATTATGAGACACCACTGTTGTTTGGCTAACATGGTGATATTTAAAGCAACAACACCTTGCAACCCGTTTTCCCATTTTCTTTTGGATTAAACGACTTGCCCAAAGCAATGCAATGAATTACTGAATTGCTTGAAACGCTCCCCTAAAACTTAGCTATCAGACAGCAGCTAGGATGGTAGCTCAAGTGGTAGAGCATTGGAAGCCCCTGCATGAGGTCCCGGGTTCAAACCCGGTTGACAACAAAACAACAATTTCTCAGAAAAAAAAAAAAAAAAACTTTGCTATCAGAGAGTTGAATATCATCGCACCAACTGACTATAGAATGAATGACCAACTTAATGAATCCGTTACACCCACCTAAGATAGCGAATCCTCGGCATAAGGTTATACTAACATATTTATTCCTTGATGAGCTGAATGTTCTTTTCTGACTGTTGACCATCAAATAGAAAGTCCCGTGTAGTAATCTTATAAAAGCGTCTGGGTTGCCTAGGACAGACACATGGTCTGAAATTTCTTTCAAACTCAGTTCTCCTACTGAAGCTTGTGGAAAGGCCTGCTAAAAGTTAAAGTAACAATAGCTTAGTAAGGCTATATAGCAAAGATTTGATGAGATGTCACCACAATTGTCTCTCATAACTAAGACCTTGAATACAAACTTCTGGAGCAGCTTCTTGGATTGAAGAAGTCAACCTGTCAACACAAAGATGAAAAAGATGAGAATGACTAAGATCTCGCCTCGTAAATTGTGAGACCGTTCTAATGCAGTCACATTACTTAAAAAAAGAGTAATAGTAAGAAGCATATGAGATACATTCCATTACCCATTGACTAAATTTAGCATCACATACTAGTTGATGAGAAAGGTCTGCTCAAGAAAAGAAAAAAATCTGCTTAAGTAAATGCCAGTTAACTCTGTCATAATCCTCTTTAGTAATATGTTATACAATTCATCTGTAGGGCTTATGAGGAAGTTTAGCAGTTGACGCAGTTAACGGTGACGCAAAAGTATTAACAGTGAGACTATTTTTTTTCCTTTGTAAAAACCGAAGGTATTTAGTGGAAATTTTTGAGTTTCTATGACCAATTTGTCATAGAAAGAATAATCAAAGTTCTCGGCAAGATATAAAAAGTTGAAATCAATCTTCTGCCCTGAAGCTACATTGATGCTTCAGATGCATCTGTACACCTGCCTCATTCATAACTCCTGAAAAATAACCTGAATATGTTCAACTAGAAAGATTAAAACGTATTTATGTTCTGATTCAAATTGTGGTGTACTCAAAACAGTCTTGTGATGGGGTTGCCAGCTCAAAAGTTGAGCACTACTACAGTCCTAGGCAGACATTCTCTAGTTAAAATTACAACAAATGGAAAAATTATAGACCTGTCAGTGTTCAATAATTCCAAGGATAAGTGATGGAAGATGCACACTTGTAGAGACATTTAGAATATTCAAGACAATATAGTTTCAGCCAGTTATCATCCTCATTAACTTCTCCCACGTTAGATGGCTTAAGGTACTTCACTCTCTTAACTTGCATGCCAAAGATTTGAATTGGTGGTTGGTGTATCCTCAGACGACTTTTTATTGTACTCTCTTGTCTTCTTCTGGTGGTCAATAAGTGAAACCCTCTCTCTCTATCGCTCACCGCTGACTTTTCTTCTTACATGCCGAAGTTGGTGCTGAAATCAACCCTACATTGATATCGTGGGTGATCTACTTTAATAACTCTGGGGAAGTTCATACCATGAGCACTGCTGACATTTGCTCCTGTGCCGTTGGTTTGTTCTGAAATTCACGGTACCTGCTAGTCATTTTGATGGCCGTGGCCTATAATCATAAGTTCTCAATAAGTAACGTAATTAGTTGATCGATTTTACTATTATCGACATGTAGATAATATTACCGTAAGCATTGTTGTCAAAATTTGGATGCCTGCACCCTAGATGATGGCCTGGATGGCTTAGGAAGAGTAAAATCATTGATTGGCTGAACCTCATAAACCAGACGATCGCGTAGGCATCCTCTCACTCCGTCCCAAAATAACGTACTAGTAATTCTTTTTTTCCAAGAATTTTTAGGTGGTGATTTGACTGGTAAAACAATACAAGAACTTGCCATTCTTTTCATAACGTGTTGGAGCTACACTAACTCTACAACATGATTAAAAAATTCACAATTCTTGCATCATTATGCTAGCCAATTTACTTATTCAAAATGCTTGAGAAAAAAGGTACATGATATAAATGGAACGGAGGGAGTAGGCAATACAATTGCCTTGGTGGTTGATTTACTTTCCAAATGTTATTAGCCCTTTTTTCCAGAAATATTCTCCCTCTGTCCCGAAATGAGTGTCTGGTGGACTTGGTGGACTTGAAACCAGGGGCAGTGCTCTTTAGGGGCACATATTGTTATTTACCCCTCCAAAATTTTGAATAACTACAGTTACACCCTATTTTTATAATTTAAACTCAATTGTGGCCCTAGACTATTTGAAATTTTTCCCCATATAGTTTATATGTATTTGGCATTGTGCCCCACATAATTTATACATTCTCCTTCCAGCAAAACCGAAAGAACAAACCTCTTCATTATGTATCCACAATCACTGTTGAATTGTATTCGCAAACTCGTCTTTAAATTTCGTGTTTGTAGAGAACTTATAGAAAGCTTTATTTATTTATTTATTTATTTATTTATTTATTTATTTATTTATTTATTTATTTATTTATTTATTTATTTATTTATTTATTTATTTATTTATTTATTTATTCAACAACTTGCAACGATGGTTCCCGTGCATCTACCTTTCAGTGATTTCAACATAAACTTGTGCCCCCCCCCCCTCTGTCACATTCTTCGTTCCGCCACTGCTTTTCACGCTTTTGAGTTGTTAAATTTACTAAATTGTCATTTGTTTTATGTGATATTTTTTAGGGAAGTAAAAAGAAAGTAGAATATTGAAAAAGGGATGGAGGGAAGTAAAGTGATAAAGTAAATAACTTTGTGGCAGTAGGACACTCATTCTGGGATTTCCATTTCAGGAAATGAAGACACTCAAAGTGGTACGGAGAGACTAGAGAGTGCTTTATTGGATTTGAAAATAAACCAAAAAGTTAAGTAATGTAATCTAATAAGAATCTTTTTTCGTTGAAAAGAGTTTGAAATGTATTGAACTTTTTAACAAGGTAAGGAACTGATGAGATGACAAGACATTAACTACATTGAAGCATCAACAGCAGTGTGATACACGAGAATATTATGATATATTCAAGACTAGAGCGAATTAGAAAGTTTGAACTTACCCCTTATATTGGCAGCCGTTGCCACAATTTTGGGGTTGCTTTCATAAGAAAGCTAGTGCGACTGGAAATGCTTACTTGTAACATAAGCCTATGTCGTGTATAATATATGAGTATGTTATTAATACACATGATGTATTATGCTACATTATAAAAATTGTAAAAGCGACTAGGCCATCTCCCCAAATTGGATCTCAGAAGTACAAGAAGACATCAGTAGAGACAACATACAAACAGTCAAATGGGCATAACAGTAATGAAGAAGAGGAAGATTCCTTTCTGCCAATCAGAGAGTTCAAGCTTGAAGGCTTCGATTCAAAATGTTGTTATTTGGAATTTCTTGATGAGATGGAGTGAGGGAGAGATGGGTGAATCATCATTCTTGGACAGTGAGAGAGTAAGGTTGTCTAGAGCTCTCTCTGGAACTGGGAAAAAAAGTAAAATGCACCGAAACAGCCAGACAAAATGGTAATTTTGTCAAAACTCAAAAACCCCCACTTCAATAACGTACCTGACAATCTCCTATAATTTGGAGGTCCATACCTGGCAGTGACGGAGCTACTCAAGGAAAAGGGGTGGCAATAGCCACGCCTGAATTTTTAAAACTTGCACTAATATCCCAATTATTATGACTTTTGACCAAAAATACCCTTATAATTAATACACACTGCTGAGTTCACACTTTCTCACTGGTACCTTTTAAAAATACATCGCCTCTTTTTTCCCCAAACTGTTTCAGTTTTGTGGCTCCTCCTTTGATACCTGGTGTCCATGCAGTTGGGAAGATTGTGATGGCACCTAAAGAGATGTTTTTCCTCTTCTTTATCCTAATTGATTGGATTATTTTTTTCCGTTACATTCATAAAATACTACACTGTTACTGTCGCTAACGAAGCGTCACTTTAAAAACTGTCATCTAAGAGTTATGTATTTTTGAAGTCATACCTTTAGGTTGAAACTGAAGACTAAGCTGTCAGACTTTCCTGCAGTGTTTTAGGATTAGATCTTTACATGACTTCATTCTGATGATTGAAATGTGTCCGCTGCAGGTAACTTGGACGAAAGGGTTGGTGAAAGGGTGCTGTATGATATACTAATTCAGGCAGGGCGTGTTGTAGATTTGCATATTCCGCGAGATAGGGAAACCGATCGGCCAAAAGGTATTGCCTTCGCCGAATATGAGACTGAAGAGATAGCAGACTATGCTGTCAAGCTTTTCTCTGGTCTCGTGACTCTCCATAGCAGGACTCTGAGATTTGCGGTGAGCCTCTTTATTCGTTTATTTTGCTAGTTATTCTATATAACAACTGCTCTTCTTAGCATTTTGATGTTATATTAAGATTGGCTTGCCTCTTTACTTTTAATTTTGGAACACTGTTTATTTACCTGAAGAATTTTCTGTTTCTCGAAAGCATTTTTTTTTGTCTTGGGTAATTGTATCTTTCGGGATGCTATGTTTAGTTATAAAGATTGTTGGAAGAAAGCCGAAGTTCCGAAAGCTCTCCTAGAAGCCACTTGTGGATTATTGGTTCGCTGTTGTAGATTTTGCTAGCACATGAACCCGTTCACCTTCTGTATTCCTCCATGTTAGAAGAAAAAGGTAGTCTACATATGGTAGGGACCAAATCAAACATGTTAACTAGTTAATCACATATTTACATGATCTATCAAGTCAATGCCCTAATTGAATAGGAATATAACACCTGTAAGAGATTGTTGGACATGGATCTTATAAAAAGCAGTTTATGGTGGATTGATTTCTATGTCAATGTTTTCATGGTCTCAGTTAGAAATTTATGAGAAAGAAGAGTCACCTCAACGAGGTTCTGACTTCTGTTATGCTGTTTGACATGTGCACTTTGTAATTGTAAAACAGATCTCTGGTCAAGACAAGCCCTCAACAAACTTGCAGGTCACAGGCACGGGTTACAATTCTTCAGTCAAACCGGCAACGTTGTTCAATTCAGATCTTTCTCCACATTCTGTTAGATCGTCAACGACATGTAGGTTTCATTTGCACCAACATATGGCAACTTCTATGTCTTTGTGGTGAACTACTTTGCTAATAATTTTACTCTGCATTTCAACTTTTTCTGCCTTCTTGTGTATCAATCATTTATTTTGTGTGTGCTCTTTTTTTTTCCACGTGCTTGCTTGACCAAAATTTGCTTTATTTATTGCCAGTTCAACCAGGTGTAGTACACCAATCTAATGGCTATAGATCACATACAGAGGGGAACCATAATGATTATAGTCGAAGAGCTTTTGGCTCAGCAGTGGATAGTTTAAGCCGCTCTAGGTCAAATCATGGCGATAGGAGCCGAACAACCTATCATCCATCTCATTGATATTTATTGAGGATGACTCAATAATCAATTTCACCGGTGTTGTATCTCAATTATCAATTTTACTGCAGCTCCTGTGGTAGGGGATATATAGGGGTTTTATGGGACAGAAAATTTTGAGCTCATCTGATAACGTTTTATTTGGTGTTGTGTCGTTTGTGATCGCCCCTTAAATGTGTCAACTTGCTGGAATATATCTTTTCCGGAGACCCTATGCTTAACTCTTGTAAGTCACAACATTGTACAACTATTGTTCCAGTGTCACTTGACATTCGTATCTTCTCTTACATGTAACGACTTACCTATGTTCTGGTTTCTGTTTAACCTCTTGTTTTTTCTTACCTTGGATTCATAAATTTACTGTCTTATACAACATGTATTTTGTTTTGTTTGAACTTACTGGAATTTTTACTGTCAATGGTGATAAATCAGCATCCATGTAACACCTAAATGCGTGCTGGGGACAGTATCCATGTCGGCTAAATGTGTTTGAGCACATAGATTTCTGAATATATCATTTTGATCATTGGTTGCTCGTAGTTTGGTCATTTTAGTAGTGTGTACTTAGTTCCTGCTTTAAGGCGATAATGCATGCATGAGGACGCACATTTTGGAAGCTTGCAGTGATCCTGGATAAGCAGATTATGATGAAACTTGTTCCGATGTCCGTAAAACCATCACATTTTGTTTCTGATGTGTTTTGCATATTTCCCAGTTTCAATGCGAATGGTACAGTTGATACATTTAAAAATAGCAGTTTTGATATTTTGAAAAGAGTAATTACTATAAAGCTAATATGTAAATCACATGTTTACCGGAACCATTGGAATGATGGCATGCTAATTACTTGACAGGGAATGAGCGGCGACATTGATTGCAGATGCAAGGAAATCATGGAGAGCTAATTGATCAAAACTAACCGGAGACAATATAACCAATACTTCAACTCTTCTTGGTTGTTAGTGTATCACTGCGTGAATAACGATCAAGTTATAGGTGTGAATTGAGTCGTGCTACAATCTGTGCATCTAAACTATCATCCATTTTGATGTTAATGGTGTGTATGATTATGGATAAAAATGTTGTAAAGTCATACATATATGATTATACAGCTCATTGAGGCTGTTCTATATAAGGGTTGTATGTAAGTGAAATGATAAATGTCAGCGTCTATTTCTTTTCACTGTTTTATGTCATTTCTCATGGCGGGTTTTCTAATTTGTGAGTAAATGTCATAAGAAAGTAATAATCGGACTAACTGTAATTTGACCCATAAGCTGAGAACTAAAATTGTAAAGAAATAAATGCTAATATTTAAAGATGTTATCGTGTAATTATCAGTAGAGAAAAAATGATAATGTATGAACTAAGGTTGTTATAGGTAACTAGAGGTGCTAATGAAAATTATCTGCAGCTTCAACCAAAATAGTGTACTATCACCTCCCCCGACTTTCTAGTGAGAGAAAGTAGGAGATTTTTCTCCTAACTTTTTCGTCATCTAGCTTTTCATGAGCAGAGATCTGCCTCTTGTTCTTCTTTTTCCAGACATTCCTCTATCCGTGTAGAGCCCTTTACCAATCCTTTTGTTGATTCATCTCTAGCTAATAGAAATGGATTAGAGGTTTAAGTTGGACGACGACCCAGAGATATCGAGAAAACTTTTCCAAAGTACCCTTGTTGGTAAACCCTATTACGAGAGAAAGATCGGAAAATCAACAATGAAACAGATTGTTGGTGCGTGGGAGCTCAAAGGTTTTGTGACAGTAATTCTCACGCCCCTAACACCTTTGCTTTCTTCTTCACGGTGGAAGAAGATTACAACTGTCTTAACAAAATCACCATGGTTGGTAACAGGACAGATTCTAAATCTGAAGAGATGGAGTTTGGGACAGAGTCTTCACTCAATGTATTTCTCTTTCTCTAGATGTCCCATATGGGTTCAGGTGAAAGATCTCCTCCCAGAAAAAAGATCGAAAGGAAACGCGGAGAAGATAGCAGAGTTAATTGGTACCTACTTAGAGCAGGAAGGAGTAGGATTGGGTGTTTTCGTATTAAGGACTTTTTTTTCCAGTGAAGGTGGAATATAGATCGCAAAACCATTACAAAGAGGGTTTTTTCTTCCAATGTCAGAAGAAGAAGAGGTATGGGTGAATTTTAAATATGAAAGGATTTGAGATTTATGCTACACGTGTGGTAGATTGGGTCATATGAACTCGCAATGTTCATACATGGGAAGGGTTGAGGATGAACGATCGCTGTATAGTGATGAGATGAGGATGGGAAATAGGAAAGTCTCGCCTGAAATAAAATCAAAGGAGAGGAAGAGACAGGAAGATCTCGCTCGGCGCTGGAAGCCGGCAATTGACAAAGATCAATTGAAGGCCGATGAATTACTTACTCACGCGAGACGAGTTAACTCGGACGAGGAACAAGAAGTAGGTGAGTTGAGCGGAGCTGATTCAGGAGTCGATCCAGTTCGAGTTACCAAGAACATTCTCGATGGTACGAAGGAGGCGAAAAAAATGATTATGCTGTTAATGCGGAAGGACAGTAAAAACAAGCGCCATCTGAGTCCACGTAAATTTCCTTGAGTGACAGTACTGAGGAGGGTGTGGAGGTGGTACAAATTGCCGTTACCACATAAACCCTAAAAGAGAAAGAAACAAACAATGTTAACCATAATCTAGAGGGGGGAGGGTTAGCTACGATTTGGGCCTAGAGGATCAACATCAATCGTATTTTGTTGAAGAGCCCACTAGCCCTATTTGGCTCCCACAAGCCCAATCACCTAAACTGCAAAGAGGTAACCTCAAGCCCGGAGAGAACGACCCAAATCATATTGGTTAGAGGAACGGCTTCGTTTAAAGGTAGATCCAGAGACTCAAGAATCAAAGTTCTAAGCTCCAAAAGTTGCAGAGTCAACTCAAGTTTCCTAATGCTTACTATGTTAGTCCCCAAGGCCAATCTGGTGGCCTCTTATTATGGTGGGTAGATAATATGATTGTTGAAGTGATATGGAGCTCTGATAATGCTATATGTGCCAACATTGAAGAAGTGTCAGGTAAGAAGGCTATGTGGTTATTCATATATGCTCCATCAGATTACAAGAAGAGGGGTCTATTTTGGAAAGATATAAAGAGCTAGGCACAATCAATAAAAGCTCCCCGAATCCTAATAGGTGACTGTAATGACTATCTATTAGAAGAAGAGAAGCAAGGTGGTGGAAAAAGTCAGCAATGGAGATTGGATAGATTTCAAAGATTCATCTCTGATTGTAATTTAATGGAACTTCAATCTCACGGGCTGAGCTACTCTTGGGTTAATGAAAGGCAGGAAAATTGGATTGCAGAACTTATTGATAGAGCTTTCTTCTCAGTGGAGTAGAGGCTTTCCCAAATGCTAAGTTCAGTAAAGAAGCTATTATTGGCTCTGATCATGATCCACTTTTAATTCATTCTGACAGTGTGAGGAAGAGAGGTTTGTAGAAATTCAGATTTGATTACTCTTTGCTGGAATATAGTGAATGTCATCAGGCTATCAACAAAGCTTGAAAGGAAAAATTCAGGGGGTCTCATATGTTTCATGTGGGTAAGAAGCTAAGTTTTTGCAGAGATCAACTAAAGAAATGGAATGAAGAGAATGTGGGTAATCACATAAAGCAAATCAATGCAAGAGAGGCTGATTTGCTGCAGTTTCAAAAGCAAGACCCCTCTCCCCGAAACCTAAAACTCCAACAAGAACTAAAAAGTTGCATTGCAGGTCTGTGGAAACAAGAGGAGGACTACTGGAGACAGAAGAGTAGAGTGCAATGCATAAAAAGTGGAGATAGAAATACCAAGTTCTTCTATTTTTCTACCATTTTCAGAAGACCAAAAAATGCAATCAACAAGTTGAAAGTCAGAGAAGGTGAGTGGGTAGAGAAGGAAGATGATATTATGAACACTTTGAAGAATTACTACCAAAAGCTTTTTACCTCTTTGGGTACCAGAAATACAACTCCTGTGACTGATTACATCCCAATTTATGTGACTGATGAGGAAGACATAATGATGTTGGATTTTCCTAGTGTACAAAAAATTAAAGAAGTGGTTTTTGCTTTTGATCTAGGTAAAGCTCCAAGCTTAGATGGCTATACAGGTCATTCTTTTCAATCTCAGTGGGAAGTAAGTCATGAGGAGGTAAGTAAATCTATTCAGAGCTTCTTTGAATCAAAATTTCTTCCAAAAAGTTTCAACACCACTGTTTTGGTTCTTATACAGAAGAGGTCACACAGTTTAGACATATTGCCTTGTGCTCTTTTATATATAAAGTCATTGCTAAGCTACTTGCCAACAGATTTAGGAGGGTGTTGTCTAAATTAATTGCAGAAGAACAATTTGCTTTTGTTCCAAACAGATTGGTACAAGACAATATTGTAATAGCAAAAGAATTTATGCATTATATCTCTCACAAGAAAGAAGGCAAATTGGGTGCTTAGCTTTGAAACTAGACATAAACAAGACCTATGATAGAGTGGAGTGGGACTTCTTGGAGGAAGTTCTGGAAAAAATTGGCTTTGCTAATGAGTGGATCCAATTAGTTATGCAGTGTGTTACTACCGTGTCTATGATTGTGAGACTGGATGGACAAGATTCAGAAGCCTTCAAACCCCAAAGAGGCCTCAGAAAAGGGAAACCACTGTCCCCTTATTTATTTGTGACTAGTTGTAATTAGCACATGCGTTGCACGTGGCACTACATCTAAGTATCTTATATTTTTACAACATGTTTCTTAACAAAACATCAACTTTTATCAATTTTATTACGGATCAAATCGACTAACAATGACCGATGCACGCAAAATGAATGCTGAAGTCGTTCTTTATTACAATATGAGAAAGTAAGAAAAACATAATCTTGCTGTAATTTATTTGACCATTATCAACAAAAATATATTTATACAAGTATGCAAACATGTAAAACGATGAGGAACTGATTTACAATATTACGCCATAAAACTACATCATCCATACTTTGAGAAATGTTATCATTAAATAAGCTGATATAGATACACTGCGAGTCATTACCACTTTGCTCTCTCTCTTTTCTCCCCAAATTGACTATTACCATTATTTACTGGGTCACTTTGACGAGGTGATATGGATATCAATATGATGTCAATCTTTTAATAATATTTTCATGGTGATGTCGAGTAAAATTTTCTCTTAACACAGTGAAAAAATGATCAAAAATTGCATTGTTTTGCCATCCAAATCATCCAGCCAAAGTGACCAAGATACGAGTCAAAAAAGTCATAATAAGAAAAAAGATAGGGAACACAGTGATATCATGGAATACGCTTCTTATCAGTCCATATCATAAATATTTGGACTGATAATATCTAAAGATATTTATAAAAAGTTCCCAACAATTTCTGTTCTCAGCCATTTTTGTATCTGTATCACTACAAACCATGGTATTTATTGACATGCTCAGTAGCGGAGCCAAGATTTCATCTAAAGGGGGGGGGGGGCACAATGACAGTATATGTACTCTTATTTAAAAGATAAAAAAAAAAAAACGTTAAATATAAACAAATACAACATAGGCCTTTTGGCTCAGTTGTAAAGCACTCCACAATTGACTTCAGCCATGAGGGTTCGAGTCTCCTCGGGAACATTTTAATTTTTATGCCTATTTACTTCAGCCATGAAGGTTCGAGTCTCCTCGGGCACATTTTAATTTTTACGTGGAATTGTTTTTTGAAAGTGCTCATGGTGAGGATTAAACGTGCGGCAATGGTTTTAAGCTAACCATTTTACCAAATGCGCTGGACAAGATTTTGGTATAAAGGGTGGCACTTTTATATTTATACAAAGACATGGTTAATTTTTTTTTACAAATTAAGGGTTATCTAGTGTTCTCGGCCAATTTGGGGGGGGGGGGGGGGGGGGGAGGGGTGCGCCCCTACATGGCTCCGCCCCTGGACATTCTTTCTTACTCTTGGGATTCTTTCAACAAATTTAAAATATCTTGTGACTTCTCCATAACATAAGAAGTAAGTCCCTTAATTTTATAAGAAAAATTAGTCATTTATTATCGTTTAATTTTGTCCGTAAATAAGAAAATTATTTAGTATTAATGTTAATAAATCTTCCTTAGTTCCTAGTCCTAATTTTGATGAGAATGATATTAGAACTATACTGCATCTCTGAACATCCAAGTGAAACAATATTGGCAAATATTTAGGGGTCACCATGAATCAAAATGGAGATAATTATGATATTATTAGAGATACAGTTAATAAAATTTCAGAAAGATGATCTAGTTGGAAAGGTCTTCTTCTTATTTTTATGGAAAGGTGTGTTTTAATCAAATCTGTTCTTAATAGTACATTAGTTTATCGCATGTCTATTAGCAGCTTTCCAGTTAAGGTTTGTAATTTAATCAACTCCATGCTTGCTAGGTTTCTCTGGTTTGACAATATTGCAAAGAAAGGGATTCATTGGCTTCCATGGAATTTTCTTTGTAATAAGACTACTAGAGGCAGCTTGGGTCTAAAAAAATTACCTTGTTTTAATAATGCTTTGTTAGCAAAGAATAGCTGGAGGCTCCACTTCCACGCTTTCTCAAGATACTTCACAGCTAAATATTGCAAAAGAGTTCCCTTTACTACTTTGAAAGTTAATCCCTCAGCTTCTTATGCTTGAAAATCTATTTGTAAAGGTAGAGATACTCTCAACCGAGGTTTAAAATGGAAAATCTGTAATGGAAACTCCATCGGGATAAGATCGTCAGGGTTGGTACCTTCAGTGCCACCTGGTTCCATAATAGAGATTCTTAAATTTTATGATCCTTCTAAGAGATTTAAAAGAGTGTCTCAGCTCTTGGATACAAATATTGATGGTATGAATAGATGGTGTTCAACTACTTTGCAGCAGATTTTCCCTACTTGGCTCAGTAACATTGTGCTTAACTCGGAGTGTCGATACTTTGATAGTGAGGATATCCCCTTTTGGCATGCCTCCTCCAATGGAGTCTTCACAGTTTCTTCTGCCTACTCTCTCCTTAATTACAATAACTCGTCTCCTAATTTATCTTCTTCTAAAATCCAATTCAACTCTACTAGTTTCAATTTTAATTGGTCTAAACTTTGATTAGTGGTCTCCCAAATAATATTATCTTTCTTCTTTGGAGAATCCTTACTAACTCCCTTCCTACCCTTGATAACCTTCGCAATCGAATTAGTAGATGTAATCCTCTTTGTTCTTATTGTAACATGCAAATTGAAACTTCTACTCATCTTTTTATTCACTGCCCAAGGGCTCAAGCATTATGGCACATGGCTCACTACTATTTCTCTAGTAATAATACTATTGATATTAATTATTCGATTAAGAGTTGGTTAAGAAACAGGAAGGCTTTGCAAGCTAGTCCTAATTGGTATCGGCCTCCAGCTATATTGTGGACTATTTGGCTTGTAAGGAATCACTTGATCTTCAAAAAGGAGAAACTCACTATTGAATAGATGTTTTATCAGGCTCTATCTCAGTTATGCAATTAAATCTTCTAGTATCTCTAATCTTAGTACTTTATGATTTTACCTTCAGAATTCCCAGGTTTGGTTGAGGTTGCAGTGGATCACGAGACTTCTTCTTGGGTCAATGCTCATTCTCAATTTGTGGCCAAGTCTTCTTTGGAGCCTGTGTTTGTAGCATTGCCTCTTGTTGTTCTTCCACCAGTGGCCATCTCTTCTTCTAGAATGCCAGTGTTTGAGACGCCATCTCATGTTGTAGTTGTTGATCCTGTGTTAGTCCCAGTTGGTTTCAGTTCTGCTCCCAGCTCCTCTGCTTCAGCCTCAATTGTTGATGATGTGGTCCTTCCCCCTCTGCTTCAGTGAATGTTGATGCCATCTGTCATTTTATTATGGATTAGTGTTTGTCTTAGCTATGGTTGTTTGGTTTGTGCTGGATGGTTGCTTTTAGTTTAGATGTCCCATGGCTTCGTTTTGTCTCTGTATATATTTGGGATGTTAGCTTTGGATCTTATTGTTTTGGTCTTGCTCCCGGATGTATGTCGTATTATCTAATGAAGTTCTTTAGTTTCGCAAAACAAAAAAAGTTTACCATATATTTTTGAAAGTTCACAAATAACAATAATGATAATGATTTCATAATTTAGATTGTAAATTAATTTATTTTCAAAATAAGATATTTAGTTCAACATACACACACTTTTCAATGACCCTTGCTACAATAGCTCCAAGCAACCTTAAATTATTTTGATCATTGTCATACAGTAACTGTGTTAAATTAACCTCCTTACATATAGTTCACCGTTATTTGAGTTAGAAAGGTTCAGAATATTGCAATTGGTTTGATTTCTAGCTTGTGGTTTCTTAATTAATTAGCTTTGTTTTTCATTCCAAAAAGTCAATGGAGTTGAGTTGCTACATATATTTGATATTTTATCCAAATTAAAGTATTGTAGTTTCATGTAGAGCACTATGCACGAATTCTAAATATTTATGGAAATATCATTTCCAATAATAAGAAGATAGCAAACAGAAACTTATGTTAACCTCGATTGGGATGAAACCATTTTAGCCTAGAATTCCTTGCACACGTATCCTCCGGCTTTTAGCGTAGGATCACAAATTGAAGTAAAGCTATAATTACATTAGAGAAGATATGTGTAGAAGTTAAGAAATAAAATACATATATGAAATGAATGCTGAGAAAGAATTGGATAATTAAAAGACCTCATACCACTTAAAGAAAGTAGTCTTGTACCTAAAAGATACCCAACTTAAATAATTACGTCTTTTTTTTGTAAGTTATATTAAGATTAGTAATATTGAATTAAATGTGTTGATTCCCGGAGAATAAGATAATTATATTTTACTACGGAGACATATGTACTTTCTGCTTCTCGTTCATATTTTCTCTCTTAGCTTCCTACCTATTGAAATTAAAAGAATTGAAAGAAAGGATTACCCATGCTAACTTCTCATGTTATTATTATTATTATTTTTTTGGAGAAATGTTTTCATATAAGATTATCGAACATCATAAATTTAAGAGATTAATTTGCACCAAAAGTGTTTAGCACTTAAAACCTAGAGACGCGGATGTAATCATAGATAAATTCTAATTCCAATTAACATCACTTAAGTTATAGTTATGACTTTGTCACTGAGCTTCAATCAACAACAAAATAATGAGTTATCATGTAACAGTCAAAAAAAAAAAAAAAAAAAAAAAAAAAAAAAAAAAAAAAAAAAAAAACAACAACTCACCGTTCTTGTGATAAGATTTGAAGAAATCTGAAGAAAAGATACATGTTAAGATAGCGATCAACTTATTGAAGAACAAAGTTGAGATGAGAAGATAAAACCTGGATATGTGAACCATGATTCTTGTGATAAGAGGTGAAGAAAGTTTCAATTTCTTTAAACATCATGTACTTTTCACGAACAACCTGGATGAGAAAAATGAAACAAAAAATATTGATTCAAGAAGACATCTTCCGAAAAAATAAAGAATATTGAAAATTCCTTCAGGAAAAGCACTATAGGCTTTTTGACAAGATAGATCACTGTAATTTGTAAAGATTTAAGAAGAAAAATAATGATATTTCTTGTTTGATGAATACGTTCCAAAGAGGTGAGAAGAAGAAACGTTATAGTTCAACCAATCAAAGCTCAAATAAATGAAAATTAGATTATTATGATGGGAAAATGTTATGTATATATGTTCAGTAGGAGAGGGCTAATCAATAATTTAAATGACAACCAAGAGTAACTACTATATAATAAATCATAAAATTGAAAAGGGTAAAGGTATTGACGTAAGGAAATTGGGTATTTGTAAAGAAATGAGGTAAATATTGCTTATATAAAGGGGTATTTTGGGGGAATTGAATAATGTAGAAAACTCAAAATGGGAGAAAACACATGAAAGGCTTAAACTCTCAAAAGTGCAAAACACCTAGGGTGTTAAACGCTAAAAGCTCCTTCAACTTTTTATAGTAGAGAAAATTATCATGGAGGTTCTATCGAGAATGCCAAAGGAAGCAGAATTTCAGAATCAGGTTGAAGGCATCTCTATCTCTCAGCAAAAAATCATTTGTCTCACTTATTGTTTGCGGATGACTCTCTCATTTTTTTACAAGCAAAAGTAGAGACAGTGCAAAATCTTCTCTCTATTCTCAAGGATTTTGGTGCTGCATCTGGGATGGAAATCAATTTTAACAATTTTGGTATTTTGTTCTCTCATAACACAGACTCACAGATGAAAGATCAGATTATAGAGTTGTGTGGCATTCCTCAACTGAAGTCTACTGTTAAATATCTTGGTCTTCCAATATTTTGGGGTAAATCTAAATCCCAAGCCTTGAATTATATTGTGCAGAAAATAGAAGAAATTCTTCAAGGTTGGAGAAAAAAATGTCTCTCTTTTGATGGGAGAGAATTCATCCTCAAGGCTATAGATTTGTCTATCTCATGTTATGCCATGTATTGTATTGAGTTTCCTATCTCCATTTGCGAAAAAAAAATTGCTCAGCTGGTGAGGAAGTTTCGGTGGGGTGCTAAATACTGGTGAGAGGAAGATACATTGGGTTAGTTTGCAGAAGTTAACTCAAGAGAGACATGAAGGGGGTATGAGTTTCAGAAATGTTAGAGCCTTCAATTTAGCTATGTTAGCTAAACAGAGTTGGAGAATGCAGAAATGCCCAACTCTCTATTAGCTAGGATCATGAAAGCCAAACACCACCCTCATGGTACTATCGATACAGCTAAATCAGGGAACAATCAAGCTTGGGTGTGGAGAAGTATAAAGGTTGGTCACAAAGTTATTAACCAAGATGCTATCTGGATTATTGGTGATGGACAGAAGGTGAAAGCTTTGAAAGATGTCTCGATTCCAAATCTTCCATCAAGAAAAGCTTCTGGCAATAGTAATGAAGTGGAGATAAATGATGATATGTTAGTTGCTGATTTGATTAATGAGTCTTCTAGAAGGTGGAAAGTGTAGATAGTGCTTTCCAGATAGACATATCACAGCCACGTGGCAATCATCCAGCACACCTAGCTGTTCTCCACACACACTGGATCACCACCCGCGCTGATCCACGTGGGGGCTGCGAGACAGGGCCCTCGCATACCACCACACGGGACTTGTAGGGACTTAGTGGTTTGGAGGCTAGAGTAAGACATGTCGCGCGCGAGCGACAACCAAGCCCGCGCGCGACCTTTAGTAAATGCTTTGAGAGATTTATGGCACGAGCTCCATAAACCCGGTCAACCTCATAACGGTTCCGGAATACGCAGACGAAGTGCGCAACGGTCCCTATATATGCGGACGAACGTGCCGTTGTGGTTAAGGTAATTAAGCCGCCATTAATGGGCGAATTAACCCACTACAACGGTCATATTCTCCACTATATATAGGATCGTTAACCCTTCCTTACATAACACGAATCACCTGAGTTACGCGGAAGCTCAGCCATAACTCTGTCTCTCTCTCATACAGCTACTATTTCCTTACTCTCTCCCTACTCACAACCCTATCTCTCCTGTGTCTCTCTTATTCCCTGTACTTGTTGTACATTGAATCTTCCTCAAAGGATTCTACTGTACACATTTGGTGAACCCAACGTGAAACTTACCATTTCAAGCAACCATGTCTCTCGATGAAGATATCAGCAACAGATCTCCCTCCACCGAAACGACCTCAGCAGAGGAGACCCGCCACAATTCCGCGGCAACCGGCGGATCTCCAACCTTGGAGACATTGAATGCCACTATCCAGAACCAGGCAAAAGCTCTTCAGGCTCAATCCGCACAGATAGCTCAGATAATGGCCATTTTGGGAACTCTTGCCCCGAATTCGGCATCGGGAGCTTCTGCCTCTCAAGGGGGAGGAACCTCTACCACCCAGGGAACAGAGGTAATACCTACACTGCCAAATCCTAGTTTTCAAAGTCCACCAGCAATGGTTCAACCACCTTCTGTCCAGGGAAAAACGGTCCAAATACCGTCCCTTGTCACGCATATTCCCCAACCGCCAGCTGTTGCCTCCAATATCTCTTCGCAGTATCCCTTGCTTCTCCACCGGTACCCCTAACCAATGTGGATTACACCCCTAGCCCAACCGCGGCATATGTGTATCCGCCGGCTGCAACTCTTCCTCCTGCTGTGGGGGGGAGTGCACCAGCAAGCATGAAAGCTTTAGAGCGGCGCATAGAGACCTTCCTGGCCAACCAACCTTTTGCGGACACCATCATTCCAAAGGTCGACAATGCCCCTCCTATCCCGCGGGAGATTTATCTGACGCCCAATCCTGCAGGGTGTAAGGCCCCTAAGTGGGACAAGTTCGAGGATGTTAACGGGAATTCTCATGAGCACGTTATGCGCTTCATTGATGTAATGGGACCATACGGGGCTGACCCCAATCTGCTGATGCGTGAGTTCCCGAAGTCTTTGGGGAACATGGCTTACAAATGGTATAGAACGCTAGAGGCTGGATCTGTCAGGACCTGGGATGACATGGTTCAGAGGTTTTATACCAAGTTCTTCCAGATGGAGGAGAAGGTTACGATGATACATCTTTCACGTATGTATCAGAAGCGAGATGAGGATGGTGTCACCTTCATCAAAAAGTTCAGATCCAAATCATTGGAGTGCAGGGACGAAGTGCTCGAGGGCAGGCTCGTGGAGATATGCCTACAAGGCATGCGAGATGAGTACAAGGGTATGTTAATTAACTTGCAAACTCCTACTTTTTCAAAGTTAATTGAATGTACCAAGAACATAGATCCTATAGTGGAGAGGCAAAATAAGAAACACGCCCCTGAGCGATCTCCAGGGGGACCCACTTTCAAGATTGGGAGATTTAGTTACAAGAGGGGGCACGAAGCTGAGGTCAATACAGTTTCACCACACAAGCAACCCAGGGTTGCGACCTCGGACGCACCGCCTCTACCATGCTCATTAGAGGAAGTGATTGATCTATGCAAACAGTGGCGCAAAGACGGGGTTCTGCCTCCGCTCGAAAGAATACCCTCCAAGGAGATGGTGAGGGACCCGAAGTGGTGTGAGTGCCACGAAAATATTATGCACCCCACAGCTAATTGCAAGAAGCTTAGGCACCTCGTGAGTCGGAAAATGAAAGAAGGGGAGATGATTGTCAGTGATCAGAGGCAGGACGTGCGCAATAATCCGCTGCCGGCCCATGCAGAGCAAGAGCCAAAGGACAAAGAAGTAGCCATGATCCCGATCATGGACCTTGAAGAGATTGCGGAGGATGGTCTTCCCATCATCGCTGAAGTTCATGATGAGGAAGATTATAGCATGGACACTGAGGACTCGCGTGCTGACACGATGAAAGGGTCGCACGGTTTCAGAAAAAATTCTTCGACGAGATGAACTTTTCGGAGAAATGCCGGAAGAAAATGACAAAAGCAATTCTGAGGGTAGCAGAAGACTTCGAAGAAGACATCGTCGTCTCCAATGGGAAATTTGTCAGGGCGCCTCGCTCTACAGAGAAGATAATGACTTTATCCACAAGTGACAAGAAGACGGATTCAAGTCATCAGAAGCCCTTGTATGTAACAGCGGCGATTAACGACGTTGAGTTCAAGAGGACATTTGTTAATGGAGGAGCAGCCGTTAATGTGGTTTCGCTTAACACGCTGAAGTTGGTAGGAATCCCTGAGAATAAGATCGTCAGGCGCCCGTCCTCGCTGATGGGATTCGGAAGTGATTCCAGGATGACGATGGGATGGATTCGTCTTGGTATCCAAATAGGAAAAATCAAGTGTTCGGCCAAGTTCTACGTTATTGATGCGAATACTACGTATCACATGATCATAGGGAGAGCATGGATTCATCGCTTTGACGCGGTTCCGTCAACAGCTCACCAAGTGATGAAGCCATCTGGAATGGCAGGGTAGTCGAGATACCAGCTTCGGTGAACCCCTTTAATTTGAATGAAGCGCATCTCACTGAAGCGGTATGGTTCACCGAAATGGCAGATGAGCAGATGTCGGGGCCATTCAATCCGACCCCTCTGCCTCGATGGGAAGACATCAAGGATCAGTCACCGGCAGGAGTAATGGTGACGAGAGAGGATGCCAAGGAAAAGGTGCCCACACGCGAAGAGGCGTCACAGGTCGCCTACCAAAGAAAGAATGTGTACACTTTGAAGAGGGTGGTAAAGCATGACCATAAGGGCAAGGAGATAGAAAGCTTCTACTCCAATGGAAAGTAATGAACGCAGTTCATTACGCCATTTGGATTCTTTAACTACACAGTTATGCCCTTTGGACTCAAGAATGCGGGTGCGACTTATCAGCGAGCAATGATGGCTCTGTTCCATGACATGATGCATCAGAAGGTAGAATTTTATGTTGATGATTTGGTTGTCAAGTCCAGAGAGGAAGCAGACCATCTGGGAGACCTGCGGAAAGTATTCGAAAGATGCAGGAGTTTCCAATTGAAGATGAATCCCATGAAATGCGCGTTTGGAGTGACTTAGCGGAAGTTTTTGGGATGCGTGATCCATCGCCAGGGAATTGAGCCTGACCCTGCGAAAGTTTCGGCTAACACCAGCATGACGACACCGCATAATCAGAGAACTTTGAAGACGTTCCTAGGGAAACTATCTTATCTGCGGAGATTCATCCTAGCAATTGTAGAAATAACCTTCTGCTTTGGCGATCTCCTCAAAAAGAACGTTGTATATAATTGGACGGAGGAGCATGAAGCCGCATTCGGGAGACTGAAGGACTTGCTGACATCACCAAGAGTAATGATTGCACTGCAGCTGGGGTCGCCACTTTTGTTGTACTTGACATCAACAAAGAATTCTATAGGGGCACTGCTAGCCCAAGAATATGAAGGGAAGGAAAGGCCGATCTATTATATCTCTCGCGTAGTACAACCGGCTGAGTCAAGGTACACAGATATTGAACGACATTTTCTTGCTTTATTCTTCGTGATAGAAAAGTTAAAGCATTATTTCGCCTCGCACAAAGTCGTAGTGATTACAAAGAGCGACCCCATACGGTATCTCTTGAGTCACTCTTCTCCCTGTGGAAGATTGGAAAAATGGTACATGACCATCTCGCAGTATGATATTACGTGTGCTCAACCACGAGCAATCAAATCGCAAGCAGTGGCAGATCTTTTGGTGCAGTTCCCGGTTAGCAGCTACGAACCCATGATTGAGGAGGAGCTGGAAGGACCTGAGATTTATGCAGTTGAGTCGCCATATTGGAAGCTTCATTTCGATGGATCGTCAACAAGGAAAGGTGGTGGTATTGGCATTGTTGCGACTAAACCAGATGGGGAGGTCATCCAAATGTCCACCAAGCTAGATTTTCGAGTAACGAACAATGATGCGGAGTATGAGGCCCTGATCGCAGGACTCCGCGCGACCAAGTCACTAGAAGTGAGCAATCTGACAGTCATGGGGGACTCTAAGCTAATTGTCAAACAAGCTTCAGGCGAATGTGGGTTGAAGGAGGTAAATCTATTTCCTTATCGGACTTTGCTGCAGAAGCTGGTACAACAATTTTGTGATGTCAAGTACGAGCACACGCCTAGGGCCGATAATCGGCATGCTGATGCCTTAGCCACTTTGGGATCTAAAATCAGTGCGGACAAATGCCCTGCGAGAATTTTGATCGAGGTTAGAACAACTCCGGCCTTGACGCAGGAGGTATGCGAGGATGAATCCACAGAAGATGAAGATTGGAGAAAGCCAATACTGCGTGCAATTGCTGAGGGCACGAGCAAAGAAAATTGGGCATCCACCAGGGGATACTGCATACACGAAAAATTCCCTTTACTACAAGGTTCCAGGAGGAATACTCATGCGGTGCGTCTCGCAGCAGGAGGGGCAGGCATTATTGGAAAGGATCCACCAACACTCTTGTGGGGAAAGTGAAGTGTCTATTTATCGAAAGGCCCAGAGATATGGGATTCATTGGCCAGATATGTCTACATATGTCGCAATCATTCAAGGAAATTGTGAGAGCTGCACATTAATTAAAGACTCTTTGGAGGTTGCTGTGATTGATGATGACACAGATTGGAGGAAGCCACTCTTTGATTATTTGACGGAGGGAACCGAGCCCGATCAGAGGAAGGAAGCTGAGAAACTTATAAGGAAAGCGGCTCGATATGTGGTGCAGGAAAACATACTTTGGCGAAGAGGCCACGAGGGTAATCTACTCAGATGTCTAGATAGCCAAGAAGCGTAAGAGGTGATGGATTTATGTCACCAGGTGGAACATCAGGGAGGTGCGAAGCTATGCAGACAACTCCTCACCCTTGGCTATTTCTGGCCCACAATGGAAGCAGATTGTCGCACCAAGGTGAAAAGACGTCAGGAATGTCAATTCAAGGGCAATCGCATGCATGCTCCTGCTGTAGACTTACACGCATTAGGAACACCTTGGCCATTTCATACTTGGGATTTAGATTTTATCGGTCCCATTCGACCAGCCTCGCATGGAAACCAGTTCATCTTGACTGCGACGGAGTTATTTACCAACTGGGTGGAAGCAGTGCCGCTCAAAACAGCAAATGCGCTTGCAGTGGTCAACTTCGTTCAAGTAAGCATCATATACCGGTTTGGGATTCTTAATACTATCCTCTCGGATAACGGCACTCCTTTCGTAAATCGCTAGGTGGCCCCGAAATTGGCAGAATACAACGTAAGGCAAGTCTGCTCCACGCCTTACTACCCGAAAGGGAATGGTCAAGCAGAAGCAACCAATAAGACGCTGCTAAGGATTTTGAGTAAGATGGTCGCGGATGATCACAAGAAATGGGCAAACTCTTTAAATGTGGCTTTATGGGCGTATTGCACTTCGCCCAGGACCCCCACAGGAGTCTCCCCGTTCCTTCTATGCTATGGAGCTGAAGCTGTCGTACCAGCAGAAATAAAGGTCAACTCTGCAAGGATAGCCTTTCATACCTTGTACGAAAATCAACGCGACCATGACCTAATTCTGTTGGAAGAGAAGCGCGAACAGGCTAAGAGGGCTAACAAAAGATACAAAGTAAGAATTGCTCGCGCTTACAAA
Source organism: Linanthus parryae (assembly GCA_023055425.1). NCBI lineage: Eukaryota > Viridiplantae > Streptophyta > Magnoliopsida > Ericales > Polemoniaceae > Linanthus > Linanthus parryae. The sequence continues at coordinate 102,791,875 of JALGPY010000002.1, forward strand.
AAAACAGTTCAACATCGAGATTTTGCGGTTTGGGACTTGGTTCTGCGAGCTTCAGATCACTGCATGCGGGAGGCAGCTCATCCAAAGTTCGCAGCTAACTGGGAAGGACCATTCAAGGTTTTTGAATTCTTTGACAGCGGCTACTGCACAATCCAGAGACTTCATGGGGCTGCAACGACCCCAAGCCAATCAATATGCGATGGATCAAAAAGTACTATCCTTGGCCTATCTCTTTATGTTTGACGCAAAAGTCTGTTGGATTTTAAGTCTAGTTTCCCCATGTACCTATGCACCATTTCCTCCCATATGAGGAATTTGTTGTCATGTCCTTCCCATATGAGGATGCTTTAATAATCAGAATTCTCCCATATAAGAAGAACTTTATTACCTTGTTGTCTCTATTATTTTATTTACTTGTCTGCTCACATTACTTAATTTCCTCAAAAGCCTATCTGCCTAGATAGCAGCTAAAACATATGATCTCATGCGATCCAAAGCCTATCTGCCTAGATAGCAGCTGTATTGAATTATGATCTTAAGTGATCTAAAAAGCCTATCTGCCTAGATAGCAGCAATAGCAACAAAACCTTGTGCGATGCAAAGCCTATCTGCCTAGATAGCAGCTATAACATATGATTCCATGCGATCCAAAGCCTATCTGCTTAGATAGAAGCAATATTGAATTATGATCTTAAGTGATTTGAAAGCCTATCTGCCTAGATCGCAGCAATAGCAACAACGCCCCGTGCGATACAAAGCCTATCTGCTTTAGATAACAAATTATTCAAACGTTATTTGGATATAAATGCGAAGGAAACACAAAACTTGATTCAACATATCACAAGCCTACACGCAAAATTACGATTTGCTGTACCAAATAAAACAGCGAATGGCAAAGCATATTTCATTAATAGTCAAAACGACTTACAATTTATCTGTCTAGATAGCAGCTTACAAGTGAAGGCTTACACAAAGGAAAAATTCCTAATCTAAATCTTGAACTACGAATTCTAAAACTATGGGACGGGACGCTACCGCCGACGTCCTAGATCAGAACAGAGCTCTCATTTGATCTGCCTACATGGTGAGATGCCAGATGAACCTCATGCACTGAAGGCTGCAGATGTGAAGAAAAAATGGGAGAGCAGCTCACGGAGCAGGAAGCTGATTGTGCAAAAAGACGAGCACAATCACTCATCACACCTTGTTCAAAAAAATGGTGGCAAATAGTTCTCCTCCGGACAGCCGGCGGAGATGCACACCATTCATTACGATTTAGTAGTGAAACAAGTACATGACAGCGCTTCACTGGAAAGTCACCGGAGATACGACCTGCAAACATAATAGACAAAGAAGAATCTTTGCAGGAGCAGGAAACCTTACGCAATTGTTCTTCAAAAAGATCAGGAGGATCGAAGGAATTTCCGAAGAATTTCTTGGGAGCTATTTCTATAGCACAAGGCACAAAATCAGGTTTCAAAGCCTGAAATCGACATGAACCAACAAAGGTCAAGGACCGATGCCGGTAGTCGTAAGGACTCATGAGAAGCCACGTTTTGGATGAAGAACCAAATAGCAAGAAACAAGGTTTATATAGACTTCAGAAGGGACTCTTCAATTCTCTGGCTGAGTCAGCAACGCCTTGGAAACAGGTAAGAATCAATTACCTACGTCTCAAAACTGGGTAAAAAATCAATTACCCTACTAAAGGCTACGACGATACAGTAGCACGCCCTAATTAATGACGGAAGGTCATGATAAGGATGGGGCCTACTACAAGGAAATCGTGCTTATCTAATAAATTAATAGCGCGATAATCAAGGAAATTACGTCAATACATGACGTCATAATTGATATACATTAAAGTACGAGTGCGAAATCCTCAAGGGAGCAAAAGGAGACATGAAATTCCAAATGTTTGAAAAGAAGGGGGAGAAACACTAGCATTACAATATGCGTAACTCTTCTTTTAAAATAAACCCTTGATTAGAGGATCTTCTGGTGAAAACAGGAGCGATGTTTCTTTTGCTTGGTTCACTTCTTGTTTTAGCTTTTCATATTTGCCCTTCATCGCATGGAAGAGAGTGGCAGCTTCTTCAGCTTTCTTCCTTTGCTCCTCCAATTTCCTCTTTTCAAATGCGAGGTTGTGGTAGCCATATTTCAGCATTACAGATGCGAGGATTTGGGTAACTCTGTTGAGGAGGAATCCGAAGTCCAATCTGCCTTGAGCCTTAGCCTGAAGACTTTTGCATGCGTTATAAAGCGATCGTGCATTATCAGGTGAGATGGTCGTGGGGGTAGCTACAGACACTTGCTCTAAAATCCAGATGGCTTTAGTCAAAAAAATCTTCTGTCAAAAGGCTCCAGCTCCAGAGTTCTCGCAAATGACCATGGGTATGAAAGGCGCATCCTTATGAGCCAATTCACATCGGGTTGCCTCATTCCTAGCAAAAATGATAAGTGTAGGAGTGCAAATGGCTAAACAAAAGCATAGAATGCGGCATATGGTAACACCATAACATACCTGTTCCTTCAAGGATCTCACGCAAAGAATAAATGTGCATCACGGGGAAAGCTGAAGCATGTCGTCGCTGCATCGCTTGCCTTTCAGCTTCGATTTCGCGCTCGTAATAGTTGGCAGGAATAACATAAGTTGCCGCAGGTACGATGGCATCTCCAACTTGCGAACCCCAAAAAATCCAGGCGGGGAGAACATGGAAAAGTTCCACCTAAATGGAAGGAATAGTAGGACTTTGTTGGGGCTCAGAGGCATTCACAGGAATGGAAGCACTTGAATAAGTATGTGGAATAACTTCAGCAACTGTTGTGGTTTCTGCTTTCCTAGGAACTTCTTCAGCCGCGAGAGGTTCTTGTTGCTCAGGAGCATCCATTGGAACATCAACACTTTCATGCGATGCTATGTCTTCCATGACCTGTTCATTTTCATGAACTCCAGCTCCAGCATCCTCCGCTTCCATCTCTTCAAATTTAGCACCTTCTTCTCTCATCCCAGTGACAGCTTCGACATCATCAGATACCTCAATAATGTCCTTCAGAGGTTCTCCTGCATACTCAGTAGCCGCGATAGGTTTCTCAACATGCGAGCTTCGCTCTGGAACATAAGATGTAGGAAGCTGATTTCTCTGCTCCAACATGTTCTCATCAGATTCTCCAACACCTGCCTCGTTGATTACCTCTCTCGGAGCTGGCACATTATCAGTAGAGCCCTGTGCGATGGTAGAATCACCCGCAGGAGGAGTAGGGTTAACGTTATCAGGATCATTTGGGGCAGTACCACCTTCGAGAAAAAATTGAAGAAAACATGTTGAGGTAACTCGCGTTATAAAATGATGTCTTATTTTATTCTGATAGATTAAAATCAAGCACCTCCACGCTTAGGTGGGATTGCAAATCAAACATCATATGTTATGGATGCGACACCTTATCCTACAGAAGTGTCTTCATCTATCACATCTTTAAGATGAGCATGACCTGGTGGCGTGAAGAGATTAGATACAATAGGGGACGATTTATCGAGCTTGGTTTACAAACTTTGTTCAAATGTTTACCTGAGGGTTCGCCACATTTGTTCACTAAAAATTGACGGATATCATCTTTTGATAAACCGTGCTTTAATGCACCGAAAATCACTTCTTGATAAGTCACAACAAGGTTAAAAATTGTACCTTCCTCACGACCTGCGATTTCTTCAAAGTCTTCTTGAGCACGTTCCAAGGCGGCTACGCTCATGTTGCCTACCTGTTGTTCTTCCAGACTTCTTCTCTTCATAAGCTCAATGTCATCTTCCTCGCGCTTTCTCCTTCTATCTTTTGCCTCAGCCGTCATTCTTTTAGACTCGGCGATGATAGCTTCGTCTATGGCCTCGCTAGAGGCGTCGGAGCGAGAACCTTTTGTCTTTTTCTTCTCTTTGGCCAAAAGGCCACTAATGGTCTCTGTGTCATCATCTGCAAAAGGAAAAAAATTTAGCTGGTAACTACTGCAAAGCCATGTTTAAAAGAGGATAATTTCATTCGAGGTACCTTCTGAGCTTCTTCTCCTATCTCTTCTCTTTCTTCTTCCTCTCTTTCGTCTTCCTCTCTTTCCTCTTCTTCACTTTCTTCTTCTCTTTCTACGCTTTCTTCGGACTCCTATTCCTCCTCCTGACCAAAAGCGATGAACGTCTCAACCGCGAGGTCTTTCTTGCCTGGCATACGACCTTTTCCCTTGCCCTTGGAAGCAGGAGGCTTAGCAGGTGAGGAAGTAGGAATATCCCTGGGAGGCAAAGAAATCAAAATTCCCCTCTGTTTTTGCTTTTTGGCCTTCAGGGCAACCTCTGCATCCACCTCAGCATCGTTGTCTATCACAGAACGAGCAAAAATGTCCATCTCCTCGCGTATCCGAGCCTCCACCTGGGAGCCAGTTCCATTTCCACAGGAATTTCCTTCTTTTGCCTTTTTGCTGTAACAATGGAATTGACCAGGGATGCGGAGCGTTCTCCGGATGCGAACCTCCTCGAGTAGCACTGGAAAAGAAAATTTGGTGCAAGTTTCAACGTGTTAAAAGAAAAAAGTCCTTCAAGCATAAGGGAGAGTTGTTTACCTTGGCAAAATCCTCACTGTATTGGATTACACGCGCGACTCCACCTCTAACAGCAGTCATTTTCTCTTCAAGAATAGTGGCTGGGCAGGTTGTCAGTATCAAGCAGGGAGTAAAAACCATACTTGGAATCGTCCAAACTGCAATTATGACGGAATGGAAAAGCATTCCTTTTAATTGCAGGAGCTTTGTTGGGACGAGGAGTTGAGGATACATCAAACCTGGCATGTTGAGCAGTCCAGTTAGCAATCCAATTCTTGGTAAGGCGACCTACACGACTCTCCGAAGGTTGAATAAAAGGAAAATTGCTAAGAAGGATCGATTTACACTTATTAATCAGCAGTCGCTTGTAGCATTTTTTTTTGATTGACTTGGGCCAAATGGAAGGAGCAACTGCATCAAAGCCAAACTGAGGAGAGAGGCGAGTTGGGTCAACGTCGACTGTGATCTGCTCGTATCTGGGAGTTACCTCAGAAACATTTTCGGCAAGGGAAGGTAGGGAACATCTCAAGCACCAGCAGAAGAATTCACGGTAGCGATCATGTCCCTTGAGAAGGGTGTCCTCTTAATAAGAGCCATCTCTACTAGGGTACAGCTTTGGGAAAAATCGCACATTATCAATGCGAGTAGTGTAAGTCTTGGCTGTAAATTTTCTCTGATCGTCGCACACCAGACTCCACAAACACTTGGGAAGATTGGTCCTGTACCATCGAGCAGCTCTCCCACTGGGAAGTGCATTCTGCGCACCTGGAACATTCCACATGATAGGCCTAGAAGGAAAAGGAGCATAAGAAGGCCATCTTTCAAAGACCCACATGGTAAGAAATGAAATGTTGATAAAGGTCGACACATCAAGACGCCCACGCGACTCCTCAATTGCGAACACCAGCTGGTCTAACCGATGATACAAGGTGCCTAGCACTAGAGGTCCAAGCGCGACTTTCTGGCCAAGGGTCAACTTAACAGCAAGGGGTAGAACATGATAAAAGACCCCGTCATGAGGATGATCGTCGATGAAATACCTTGACAGCCAGGCACAGAGAAAGCCGCACAAGGTCAGATGATACCCCTTTCCCTCTATATAATTCTTCGCTTCAGGATCATTTTCCAGTATTTCTTTGGTGATTTTACTGTTTGCATAGTCGCGAAAGAAGTATTACACCCATTTTCCCCCAGTGTTCTTCGCAGAGGTCTCAACCAGCTGCCATTCGGGAAGTGCTTCTGCAGATGTCCAACGGGTAGAAATTTTCTTCACCTCGGTCAAACACTCCTCCATCTGCGCATAGAGAGTGAGTTCTGGACCAGGTTTCAAAGCAGTCAAAGGATCCACTTCGCCCATAGGTGAAAGTTCATACAGAATTTGAACATCTTCCAGAGTGGGGGCGGCCTCAAATTCAGCAAAGTCAAAAGTATGGGTCGCAGGTGAGTAGCGAGAAAGAAGGTTTAGAAGCATGGTCTGATCCATCTTCACGGCAGCACCCTTCGTAGCCCTAACAGCAAAATAGATCCCAGCCTGGTCTAGTGTGATAGCATGGTGAGTTAGCACATGGTCAATCCACTCATCCATTAAATCCATCTTTTGCACGAAGGCATGGGTAGAAATTTCAGTGTGGGGGAAGAACCCATTTTCAACACTTAATCTTACCACGTCCTTGGAGTCAATTAACTCCAACCTGGCTGGAGTAGTAAGAAGATTCAACAATAGAAGATCTTCAGTGGCAGGATCCGGTAGATTCTTTACTTTAACCCTAGCATGATAAAAGTCTTCCCCACCTAGATATGGAGATTTCTTCCACAAGGTCTTGGGCACAGATTTGGAGGCTTTTGTCTTGGCCATTTCTACAGAAAATCAAGAAAAAAGGGGGGAGAAATATATCCACCTTTAGTTCAAATTCGAGAGGCAGATCTAAGTTTTGAAATTATCAAAAGGGGAAGATGATCAGTTCTGGGTTGATTATAGATTCCGAATTTCAAGATTGCAGCAGATCTTCGTTTTCAGTGGTTTCGATCTTTAGGGTTTAAGGTAGCCCTTTCAATAGTATTTCAAATGATTTTGGGTTCCTCCAATTCAAAACAGTTCAAAATATATGGAGTACATTATTGAAATTTGAGCAAAGCCAACCTTGTGATGATGAAGCAAGTTGAAGAAGACGGTTGGCAAGAAAGAACTGATGATTAATTATCTGTATTTGCTCTCGGAGACTCTCAGAAAACATCCACTTTAGAGGAAGAATCAATACTCTGCAACAATGGAGGGCATGAATTATTTATTCAAAAACACTGAAGAGTCGCGTCCTTTCAGTGGTCGAATCACAACCGTCACCGCCGAATCACGCAATCACAGGTCGATGCTGACGTCACGCCTAAAACCCTAATAGCACAAAAGGCACAACTCTAGGGATCCTATGTCATAATGGCACGCACGAGGGCTGATTTTGTGTGTATTTTAATTGGTGCGTGGTAACGACGCGTGCACTCGTTTTTGCGCATTGAAGTCTATTCGGCTAGGTGTCTTCACGTGCAAAAAGGGGGCTAATGTAGATAGTTTTTTCCAGATATACAGATCACAGCCACGTGGCAATCATCCAGCACACCTAGATCCACGTGGGGGCTGCGAGACAGGGCCCTCCGGTACCACCACAGGGGACTTGTAGGGACTTAGTGGTTTGGAGGCTAGAGTAAGTCCTGTCGCGCGCGAGCGACAACCAAGCTTGCGCGCGACCTTTAGTAACTTCTTTGAGAGATTTGTGGCACGAGCTCCATAAACCCGGTCAACCTCATAACGGTTCCGGAATACGCGGACGAAGTGTGTAACGGTCCCTATATATGCGGATGAACGTGCCGTTGTGGTTAAGGTAATTAAGCCGCCGTTAATGGGCGCATTAACCCACTACAACGGTCATATTCTCCACTATATATAGGATCGTTAACCCTTCCTTACATAACACGAATCACCTGAGTTACACGGAAGCTCTGGCAAAACTCTGTCTCTCTCTCATACAGCTACTATTGCCTTACTCTCTCCCTACTCACAACTCTATCTCTCCTGTGTATCTTTTATTCCCTGTACTTGGTGTACATTGAATCTTCCTTAAAGGATTCTCCTGTACACAGAAAGTATCCCTTATAAAGCATTTATTCCAAGAACATGAAGCTCAAGAAACTCTTAGAATCCCACTTCCTAAGAGCGAAGTTGAAGATACTCTAGTTTGGACCCCAAATAGGTCAGGGGATTTCTTAGTGAAGTCAGCCAAAAAAAAGTGCAGAGAAGTACATCCAAGAGAAGGCTAGAAGAAAAAGCTCACGTATCAATGCCTCTTAATCTTTTCAATTCTCAAAACAGTATTTGAATTTTCTGTGGAAGAGTGAAATCCCTCCAAAAATGAAAATGTGTTGGTGGAGACTTTCTCTAGATGCTTTAGTTGTTGGTATTAACTTGGAAAAAAAGAGGGTGCAAAGATGCTTTGTGCAGAATCTGTGAGTCCAAACATGAAGATGTTGAGCATTTAATGTTTCACTGTGAGTGGACTAAACCTGTGTGGTTTGGCCTTGCAGTCCTGAACCCAAATCAATTTAGGACTATGGCCAATGTGAAAAGATGGTTAGCTGATATTGTGATAGAGCTATTGATAATTGCATTCCTATATTTTTTGGCTCAAGATCTTGGTGGGAATGTTCAATATATGGAGGGCCTGAAATGAGTTCTTATTTGATAAGAACATTTTTGATCCTCTAAAGGTGTTGCAAAATTGCATTGTTGATTTGAAGAATATTGATTTATTCAGAGCTTTGAACACACCAGCGATCAAAGAGCAACCGTTGAGAGCTAGAAAGGTAAAGGTAAAAGCTTGGAAGCCTCCCCCTCTTAATGTTCTGAAATGCAATGTGGATATGTCTTGGTGTGAGGTTTCTGGTGATGCGTTCCTTGGCTGGGTGCTCAGAGTTCATAATGGGAAGTTAATTGACTATGGGTGGAGCTTTGAGAAAGCTAACTCAATTGTTATGGCTGAAGCTTTAGCTTTGAGGTATGCTATTTGGAATGAAGAGGATACAGCTCCAAGAAGTCTTGTTTTAAACTGATAGCAAGGACCTTGCTGATGGTATTGCAGGGGTCAAGAAGGTTTGGGAAATTTCATCAATTTTGGAAGATATCAAGCTGTTACTCCAATTGATGAGAGTTAAGGATTTATAGAGAAGCTAATGGAGCTGCTGATGATCTAGTTAAGTTAGTAAGGTTTCAAAGTAATTTGTTAGGTAGAGAGAATACAAGTTTTACAAAGAGGTTAGGATGGATAAAAATGTAATTTTGCATGCTAATTAATAGAATTTTCCCTTTGGAAAAAAATAACGAAAATTATCTAGGCGGAGAGCAAATATTATTTTGGAACGATTGATATTGCTCCATCTCTCTAGTTGTTGATTGGTAGATATGATGAGAATGCGTTTAGTGGTTGCGACTTGGGAGGCCTCTTCCTGATCATTTTGAATTGATCTAGGTTTGTTTTTCTTCATATTTCCTCTCGATCAGCTACAGTGGTCTATATTTTTCCCATAAATCAAAACATCATTTGTTGTGTGCTTTGACTAATGTTCTCTCCCATAAGTGCTGATTTCTTACTATCACAAACCAGAAATGGCTGTTGTGTTTGTCTCGAATTCCGCAAGACGAATCGGTGTACCCGATGCGTCTGATTTCTCTTATGAGGAGGTGATCTCTGAGGAGGTGCTAGCTTGGGCTAGGTGGGCTTTTCCACCTCCTCTAGTTTAGTATATAAATAGAGGTGCTAGCTATTGTTTTATTTCATAAGTTCAACTCAGAGTGGCACACAGGTTGAGTGTGTAGGAGAGTTGAGAGGCTTGTAGAGAGAATCGTGAGTGTACAGTTTTTCGTACTAGTGAAAATTCTTTCTTGCCCCGTGCACGTAGGAAATTTTCCGAAGCACGTTAAATATTGTGTTCTTTATTTTCTCGTTCTCCATATCGCGTGTTCGTGTAGTGATCGTGTTTGTTTTTCCGTTGCGCGGGATTTCGACGTTATAAATCCCAACAAGTGGTATCAGAGCCAGGTTCACGATTCGAGTTATACACGCGACGAGAACGGAGACGAGATTATAAAGTTTCCGACGACGACGAGACGCTTGCGGCGACAGTAATTTGTGTTCTTGAAGAGCTCACAGCAACGTGACTTGTGGTGCGTGGGTTGAGAAGAACACGGAGTAGCAACGGCGTCGAAGGGTTGAAGCGGCAGCGAGAAGCGGCGACGGACAGAGGTGTTATGGCGGCTGCGTTGGTGAAGTTTTTCCGGTTGGCGTCGGCGGCAAAAAGGTCCTTGGACGGCTAGGTAAACTCCTAAACTGGTCCGGGTTGATTTCGTGTTGAAATCAAAGGTTTTTTTGCCTTGTGCATCGTGAATTCGGCGGGAAAAAGGGAAAAACGCAGGTCTGGGATTGTTCTGGTCGTGAGGAAGAAGAAGGCCAGAGAAAGTATCCGGTGCTTCGCGGGCGCGTGTCCAAAACGCGCGTTGTGTGGTCCAAATTTTTTTGGACGTATCTTGGGCTCCAGGAACCCGTTTGACTTGAAACAAGAGTCAAAATCTAGGTTTTTGGACGCTCCCGGCGCATTGGCAGTGTCGGATTCTGCAGATTGTGAAAATTTGAATATTGGTGTGATGGCGATGAACAATTCTAGTTTCGTGATTGAACAATTCAACGGCCACAACGATATCACTCTATGGCAGCAACTAGTGAAAAATATGTTGACACGGGAAGGTCTTATCAAGTCTCTCACAAAGAAGAAGTCCGAAAAGCCAGCGGGTGTGACAGAAGACAAGTGGGAGGAGATGCGAGAGATGGCGAATAGCACGATTCAGCTATATCTCGGCAATAGTACACTCCGGGAAGTCATCAATGAGACAGATCCCTACGAGCTATTGACGAAGTTGGAGAGCAGGTATAAGTCCAAGTCTTTGACGAGTCGACTGTTCTTGAAACAATAGTTGTATGCGCTGTATATGGCCGAAGGGAATGATTTTATGGAACACTTGGATGAGTTCAACAGGGTTCTAACAGAGTTGAATGCGGTTGTTGCGAAGATTGAAGAAGAAGATCAAGCAATTCTCTTGTTAGTTTCTCTACCTCCTTCGTACGAGCACATCAAGACTACGTTGATGTATGGGAAGGATACTATCAAGTTAGATGAGGTGGTTGCTACCCTTATTTCCCATGAGTCGGTAAGGAAAAAGGAGAGCGACAAGACGCAACTTGATGGAATCATGGCTACATCAGAGGGAAGTCAAGATCGCAGAAGGAGACAACAGAAGAAGGCTCATAGGAGGGGATGTTCCAAATCCAGAGGTGATGAATACAATCCGCGATGTTACGTTTGTAGTCAAGAAGGCCATATTCGAAAGCATTGTGAGAAGTACAAAGCGGGGAGGAAGATGAATCAACCATCAGAGGCAGCAGTCATTGAGAAGTCCGACAATGATGAAGATCCAGTGGATGTGATGACAGTCACTTTAGGTAATGAGAAGTCGGATTGGATTTTAGATTCTGGATGTTCGTTTCACATGTGTGCAGCCAGGGAGCAGTTTGCAACTTATCAAGCTTGTGATGGGGGTACTGTCAAGATGGCTAAGAACTCGACTAGTAAAGTTGTTGGTATAGGTACAGTAAGGTTTCGTAAGCTTGATGGGAGGATCCTGGCGCTGACGGGGGTGAGACATGTGCCAGACTTGAGAAAGAATCTGATCTCATTGGGGATGATGGACTGTAAGGGTTGTAGAGTCTCAATTCATGGTGGAGAAATTGAGGTTCTGTCTATAACAAATAAGACTGTGTTGCATGGGAAATTGGTTGATGGTCTATACAAACTTGTGGGGAGTGTTGTGACATGTGAATCTTCTGTCACACAAGAGACAAGGAGTATAGATCGGCGAGATACGCATGCGGGGCGTATGAATGAAAAAGGGAAGCAACTAAGGAGATGCACTGGTAACGGACGCGGAGGAGCACGAGGTGGACGTGCAAGGTCGTTCAAGCGCAAGACGTAGAAGGTGCAGGCTACACAAGAGTTGCAGGTTGTTCAAGGAGGTTGTCCAGCCAAAGTGATCGAGACGCATATGAAGGTTGACGATCCATCGTTGATGAGAACATCGATGAAGAAAAATTTTGTAGAAGTGAAGAGGAAGCGAGCTCGTTTGCACTTGACCTGGATGGTGGTGGTCTCTCCAATGATGTTCGAGCAGGTGGAGAGGTGGAGCCACACCGCTCCCCAAAGAAGCAGACTTTGGGACGCACCCGTGTCAGGGGTGCGAGGAGCGCCCCAGGGAGGGGGCGCGAATAGGAACATCTCGGGGGAGGTGCTGTAAAGGGCCGTGCATCACGAGCATGGCGAATGCGGCGGAGTTGACATCAAAAACAGAGTTGGCTGAGGAATTTGCTGGCGCTTGCAGAATTCAAGCCAAGGTGGAGTTTGTTGGGTTTGTCTCGAATTCCGCAAGACGAATCGGGGTACCCGATGCGTCTGATTTCTCTTATGAGGGGGTGATCTCTGAGGAGGTGATAGCTTGGGCTAGGTGGGCTTTTCCACCTCCTCTAGTTTAGTATATAAATAGAGGGGCTAGATATTGTTTTATTTCATAACTTCAACTCAGAGTGACACACAGGTTGAGTGTGTAGGAGAGTTGAGAGGCTTGTAGAGAGAATTATGAGTGTATGGTTTTTCGTACTAGTGAAAATTCTTTCTTGCCCCGTGCATGTAGGAAATTTGCCGAATCACGTTAAATATTGTGTTCTTTATTTTCTCGTTCTCCATGTCGCGTGTTCGTGTTGTGATCGTGTTTGTTTTTCCGTTGCGCAGGATTTTGACGTGATAAATCCCAACAACGGCGTAGCATGAAAGATGGATACGATTCAGAAGAAGTGAAAAATATCCATAGATTTTAGGAAGATACAAGGAGAAAGTGGATTAGGCAAGAAGATCGTAAAGACTATCCTTACTCCAATTTGGCTCTTACAGTAAAGAGTTGCAGTAGAGCAATTTGATGATTACAACTATGCTTTCTACTTCACACACCAAGAATATTATCAGCGAGTGTTGGATGGATCTCCTTGGATGATCAAGAGTAAGCTCTTAATATTTCAGGAATTAGAGATTGGAAGGCCTTTAAACTCAATGGAATTTGGAAAAATGTCAATATTCAATGCGAAAAGGTTGTTGGGCTAATATGAGAAGTGCTCAATGTCAACAAAGACCCAGGGCTCTACAAGAAAACATGCATGAGAGTCGAGGTACGGGTAGACGTGGCAAAGCCGCTCCCCAGATCTTTCTAAGGCGGTAAAACGATAGGCTACTTTGAAAGCCTTCAAGAATGAATGCCTAGCTTAGTATTGTTACTGATGTGCCTGGTAGGTCATTTCAACACTCACAGGAAGTTCCGTAAAAAATGTTAAGAAATGGATGATTTTAAGATTCCTCTTATTGGAATAGAGCTAACAGAGAAGACAACGATAGAATTGGGCAGAGGAATGACAATTTATAGCAAGACCAAACAGGGGAGATAGCGCATGAAAGACACGCTCCGGATCAGAGATCGAATGTAAAGACAATGCAACATTAGGTATATTTGAGGGAGGACTGAGAGTAAGAAGGTACTGTACATATGGGTTGAATCAGCTGGGTCATGTGTCAAGGACGGGAATATTCTTCGACGGAGGCTCCAACATTTGTTGGTTGAGAATAATTCAGCGTCGATTGACGTGAGGAGGCAATAAATAGGGTGACCTAATTGAGAAAATACTGACTTTATCTCCATCTAGTTACTAAGTGCAAGAAGCATATAGCCTGGAGAAGATGGGTCGTACAACTCATGTCCAAATGTGGTCCCTAGAGATGAGAAAGCCGAAATGGCTCACTTAAAATCATGAAGAAGGAAGATGTGTCACTCCCAATATGAAGTCAAATGTGTGTGTGTGGGGGGGGGGGGGGGGGTTGTTACACGATACAATTAGGAATATATGGATATTTGTATATCTAAGGGTTTTAAAAAAAATCACCTTTCATAGGAATGCTAACGTGTTTAGGTAAACAAGAAAATTAAGATAAGAAGGCTAAGCCACAATTATGAGGAAGAGCTACAAAACAGGTGGAAATAGAATTACCAAAGTTGTTACAGGAAGCCAAGTATGCTCTAGATGTTGTACAATTTAAGGAAGGGAAATCAAGAGAAGAGGAAAGTTTAAGTGTTATCCACGGATCATAGAATGGAGCGGTAGAGGTGCAACACAAGTTTGGGGACTTCACAAATTAGCTGGAAATTTTAAATACAATTCGTGTGTCAAGATAGAGCATAATCACATACACCACATGTGATCTTCAAAAGGGGATTCAGACATAACCTCCAAATTCAGCCACAACGGAGAAAGGATTGCCGACAAAAAGTGTGTGAAACTGTGGTTGTCTCTTTATATGAGAATCGTATGAGTGAATTTGATGAAAAATTTAACTCTCTAGTGGAGAGGAAGAAAGGTAAAAAGAGTCTGTGTATGACCCAAAACAGTCACCAACCCAATGTTAGTTTTGAGTTGAAGAGTTAGCGTTGGGAAGACTCCTGAAAATCCGGAATCTTATAGGACTTTCAATGCCCATTGTTCCTCATATCCTTTTACAATTGGAAAAATGACAGAGTAAATACTCCGTATCTTTTAAACTGTTTGTTTTGATTTCAAATCCTTGAAACTAAGTTAAAAGCTTTGAAATACTTCAAGCTCTTCTCACTTTGCTTTAAAACTACACTTTTGGAAAAAGTTGCCATACTCTATTCAACCCCCCCCCCCCCCTCTTCTAGAGTATTTGATCATGTACATACAGTATTCACCTTATCTGGATGTTTGTTTTTTATGGCTTATGAATAGAGGACAAAAATATGTACTTAAAGAAACAAGTGCTAAAATATGAAATAAAGTAACATAACAGAATGCGACTCTTCAGGAAGTTTATAAGAAGTGCAAGATGTATCTTCAGGAGATGAAACAATAGTGTCGCAACTTCATATTACAGTCGATGCTTAATGTAATTCATGACATGTGAGTGTGCAAGAGAGGAGGAGGTCAGGATTTTTCAGGAAGCGCCACGCTTGGCGGGCTAGGAGGTCTTGGTTTCAGAATCGAGATCGGAGAGACCCAGGCCCCCTAAGGACTTGGATTGTAGCAAGGTGTTTTTTTGGTAAGATTGATGGGTTTAGCCGAGTTTGGGTTCCACCATAAGTTGTGAGTGGTTGAGGTGATGTTGTCACAACTGACAATGGCAGCTTAAAAGTAGAGGCATTATAGACAGGGATAGAGGATAGCACTGATTTTTCCAGGGTAAGTTAACCAGCACTGTTCAGCGATTTACCTTGCCAACCTGAGGTTCGCCTATATACATGGTCTTTTTTGCATTGGAAGAAAGCCTTTTTTTCTGCCCTGGGTTGGTTGGGAGGCCAAGATAGCGGGTGATGTTGTCCGTTTGATAGGGGAGGCGACTGGCTATAGTTTGAATCATTCGGAGGGTGGAGTTTGGGCTAAGGATAATGGACCTTTTATCTTGATTGATGGATTGTCCCGAGGCCATACAGAAATCTTCCAGGGTCGTGGAAAGGTGGAGGCAACTGGTGTTAGTTGCTTTGAATAATACGAGACAATCGCCAGCGAAGAACAAGTGGGAGATGGCCGGTGCTGAATGATTTGTTTTGATGCCTTGGCATAGGCCATAGGCGTCAAGGCTGTGGAGGCTCTGCGATAGGGCTTCAAGGTACATTATGAAGAGGTAGGGGGAGGGGTCTCCCTTCCTGATACTCCCCCTAGGTTTGAAGGGTTTTGAGGGGTTTCGTTGACCATGACCGCGAGGGTGGTAGTGGTGATGCATTGGGAAATGAGGGTGATCCAGAGTTCGGGGAATCCCATGGCTATCAGAACTTGCCTGATAAAGTCTCGGCGGACCCAATCGAAAGCTTTACTCATGTTTATGATGAGGGCAGCGAGGGAGGTTCTTCCGGTTTTAGCGTTGTTGATGTGGTGGAATAGCTCTTTGACTAAAATGGTGTTGTCTGAAATAAGTCGATCGAGAATGAAGGCATTCTAGTTTGGGCTAATGATGGAGCTCAGGATTATTTTGAGGCGGTTGGCTAGGGTTTTACAGATGATCTTGTAAATGTTGTTGCACATGATGATGGGGCGGAATTATGAGGGTTTAGGGGCTCCTTGAGATTTAGGAACCATAATGAGATGGGTGAGGTCAATTTCAGAGAGGAGATGGCCGGATCTGAGGAAGGATATGGTAGCTTTGGTTATGGAGTGTCCTACGATATCCCAGTACTCCTGGAAGAAGAGGCATGGCATACCATCGGGGCCAGGAGCCCTATGCGCTCCAATCTCAAAAGCGACTATTTTGATCTCACCTAGGGTGAAAGATTTCTAGAGGTGGCTATGATGTGTGGGTGTGAGTCGGGTGCGTAAGTGCTTCCACCTGGCCAAGAGGAGATCGGGGGTGTGGGTCGGGGGTTTGAAGATGTCCCTAATATGATCCACAAGGATGCGAGCTATGTCCTCATCCGAGGTGTGGATCTGTCCAGAGGGATATGAGATGTTGTTAGTTAAAGCATTGTATTGGATTTTGGATCCAAACTCATGCATAATGATTTCCTAGTTTCCTCTTCTCTATACCAAATAATTCAATCTCAAAACGATAAATAATATATAAAAAAATGAATTTTCATATTTTCAGCAAGAAATCTTTGTCATAAAGGGTTTCTTTAATACCATGGTTTCTTTCAAATAATAGATGGGAAAATTGTACTATCACAGTATGTGGCAGGGCTGTTTTTTCTCTTCTTCTGATTGCTTTGTCTATCGATTTACAGAGCATAAAACAAAAATTATAATTAATTGTCTGGTACACAAGTTAATCAGTAATACTTCGCACTAACGGATTTAGGGGCTGAGTCCAAACTCTACTTTAGGATCTCTGCATTATTTATTTTGGATCGCATACCAATACAAGAAAAAAAAAAGTATTGTGTTGATTAGTAGAAAATCATGTAACTTCAAAGAACAATTAATAGAAAAAAAAATCGGTTGATGTTCTTTTCAAAACAAATGATGACAACGTTGGTCGTACATGTTAATCGTAAATCGTTGTCCCGTAGAGTCGTCGTGCTGATAACGTGTTGTGAAGCGATGTTTGTGAGAGTCCATAAATAAGAGAGTATACAAGATGTAGGGAGAAACTAGTCGATGTGTACATATTTTCCAATCCCAAGCCTCCTTACAAGATGTGGTGGATATTCATCAATAAACTAGCCCAGTATTTCATAACAATTACAACCCATTTTTGCACAAACTTCTCTCGCTTCCCATGTTGTTCTTTCTTTTTATTTATTTTTCAAGTTATATTTTATCTATATTTTAATCTCAAATTATATTTCAACGCACCGCGTGGGCATCGATACTAGTATCATATATTCTTCCCATAGAAACGACTTTCTCTCTCTACAAGATTCTCCTCACCGTACCTCTCTCTCTTCTCAATCTATCCCTCCCTCTGCTCGCTCTCTTTCTCTGCTCCATCTTTAGCCTCCTGTCTCTCTCGCCTTCTCTATCTATTTTTTTTTTTTTCATTTTGGTGACCCCTAATCCAAACAAACAAAAACAAACTCTGACGACTTTCACAATCGTTGGACCTACAAACAGAGTTGTCGCCGGTGATCACAAGGACACTAACAATTAGCAAACCAGTGAAACCGTGAAAAACGTTTGGTTTATTAGTTTGTTCGATCTGGCATCTAGACCGAACCGGCCATGGCCAAATTGACCGGTTAAAATTGTAGGACCGACAGTCCAACTTTTAGAGCTCTGGCTAGTACTAAGCACCATGTCCCGAGAGCACACCTGATGAGGTTTATGAAACTAGAAATCCCGAAATATAGAATAGATAGAGAAGTATGAGTGATAACAGAGAACTAACACGTGTAAAATAGCTTTAAGAAGATTTCATGAATGAGTGAGAGGACTGGAATGGCTATGTCGGACAAAGTATATATTCATCTTCACATTATGTTTGTTTCTTTCTGTTAGAAAAAATTGCATGTAGCGCCCAGGGGTTGCTTTGTAAATAACTCATAACCCAAGGGGTTGTGATGCAGTTAGCTAGAATTTTGTCTATAAATAGAGAGAGTTTCACTGTAAGTCATAATTAAGAGAGATTTACTATGATTATGTGTAGATATGTAGGAACCCTAGTTCTCTCTCTAACATTCATCCAAATGCGGAACTTGTCGTGGAATATAGTGTTCGCCCGTCCATGTGATGTACAGTCACAGCTAAAAAGCTTGGAGTTAGTGAACACAAGCACAACACAGATCTGGGATATCGTATGTGGGCGATTAAGCTATAAGAGGTAAACCAGATTAATCGCTTCCGCTATATGATTAACAATCTAAGGTATATTGTGGTTTAAATAATCCTTCATTGGTATCACGGAGTGTCTAAATAAAGAGACTCAGATCATTTATAATATCCATATACAATGATCTACATGTTCTGAGATATTTTGTTCCTGAATTTACTAACACTAAGAAACAGTGCCGGATCTAAAATTGAATACATTCTGACTAATCGTGTTTCAGAAACTAGGCTTCTTGGAAAAGATTGAAGACAACAACTGCCTTGCAGCCGAAATTTGGGCAATTTACAGAGTCATTACTATGGATTTCACTCATAATTTAAAGCATACACAATTGGAAGTGATAGCAAGGTTGTAGTGGAGATCTTCAACAAGAATCCTAATGGACCATTTTCAATGGAATGACACATAAAAGACGGGGCATTGAGGAATATGATATCTGGTTCTATTCCTGACAGCGCCTGAGGCCAGGGACGGACCCAAGAATACTTTGTAGGGGGGCCAAGGTAAATAATCTCAAAGTTGGAGGGGGCAATATTACAAAATTGTGATGTATGGGATTTTTTCTCGTTACATGACCACTACTACACCAAAGGCTAGGGGGTCATGGCCCATGCTAAGTTGCATATGGTTTGTCCTTGCCTGAGACTGTGAAGGGCCTCCTGACGGTAGACATCATGGGGAATTGGATCCTTACTTACATTTTATTTCGGTTGTTGTGTTCTCTGATTATTGTGTTTTATATTTGTAGTATCGGAAAAAAGTACATTATTATTATTATTATTATTATTATTATTATTATTATTATTATTATGTGGGTAACATTTAATGTTCTACTTCCTTCATTTCTTTTCTTTCATCATATTTAACTATTCACCGGCTCAAAGAGCAGATGATTTGGCTAGCATAACAATACAATAATTTCATAATCTTTTCATGGTGTTGTAGAGAAAATTTACCCTACAACACCACGAAAAGATTACCAAATTGTTGCATTGTTTTATTAATCAAATCACCTGGCTAAAGAGACCCAGTAAAATTGAAGTATGAAGCAAGAGAAGAAACAAAGAAATTAGTACTTTGGTTTAGGAGTATGACCTGTGGTAGTTTCGTCATGTAAACTCACGTTAGATATTTGTGGTCCACTAACCTATGTTTTTGAGTTTAAGTTGGATTCTACAAATTAAATATAAAGCTGATAATAATATTAAATACCCAATTATGTAATTTATTTATTTATTTAATTAACCACCATCAGATAATTAAGGGCCATGATAGTTGGCCATTATCTGATGGCGGTTAATACATCGAATGTGGCCCTCTTCTCTCCTCCATAAAATTAACGTGACTCCTCCTCAATCAGTTGATGCAAATCAATGTATCTTCCATCATTTACAGAAAATAGTCACGAATTATTGAGGGAGCAGAGAGAAGAAGGAGGGTCCGTCAATCACAGTCCCAATCAAGAGGAGGTACTGATTTCAGTCAAGCAAGAAATGATCAAGGGTTTCAGAACTTGTTGTCAAAGATTTCATGACGAACGGTACACTTTTGTGATTTTACAGTATTTCTTGTTCTTGAGACGAACTGATTTCACGATATTGGCATTAGGGTTTCCGCGCTATAGTTCAATTACATCTTTCACATCAGTATTACTACCTCTAAAGATTCCCTACATATCAGTGTAACAGCATTACTATGATTTCCGAGGAAAAGAAATGTTGTCACTAACATCATTGGTCATTAGATGCATAAATAATGTTAGTGGCTTTGTAAGAATCAGTTTCTGCTTTGTAAAAATCATTACCCTTTCTCTTATAAAATGATAATTATATCCCGATGTGGGACAAATCTCAGCAGGAGTATCGGATGAGGGTACCCTATTACTATATATTTTGATTTCTTCTAGAAATTTACCCTAAAATATTTGATTAGATCAATGTAAATGAGTATAACACACTTCACTCATTTCTTGCAATACCCAATGAGTATAACACACTTCACTTATTTCTTGCAATACCCGAATGATCTGTGTTCCAAATAACATTACCGAGCGTGCTAGTTGATTGGTCTTGTTTGTACTTTCAGTTTCCTGTAGTCCTTCCATACAGATGCAGTCTATTGGTAGAACCAACCATGCCTAGTGAACTGGCCTATCAATTTCTGAGTTTCTCCTATATTATTTGATTATTTCCCTTCCACAACCTCTGGAAATAGATTAAATTATTTTGACTTCTCATATGACAGTGATCCTGTTATGCAGGTTCGCATTCTTCATAGCATTCTAACTCTACTAATGGGCGTAACACTCTGTGATCAACATGAAGAGTCTGTGTACTTGGGTAACTACTCTATGTGTATGTCAATGGAGCTTCTATCTTGTCTTTGGCACGTGTCCTTGTGGAATGATGTATCCTTCCGCAGGTGCTGGAATACTGATGGGACGCCACTGCCGTCGCCACCGCTCAAGTTCCAGTCTTTTAGGGATGAATATATAGTTACATTGGGCGGCAGACACAGTGAAAGATCAAGTAGTATACTGTATCGCAGGGAGTAAATGTAGTAAATTATCTTCTGATGTTGTAATGATATGTGGAAGATGGTAATAATTTTGTTGTAGTCAATGTTGCTATATCTGGAATATTGTTAAATACCAAGAGACTCCAGGAACAGATTTAAGCCACTGCCCCCGTGAGGAACAAGAACGAGAGTTTTGCATATGCAGTGAGATAAGTCCGCAAAAACACGAGTACTCAAGTTTCTTATTTGTTCACACCTAAAAAGTAGAAAAACCAATTAAAAGAGAGAACAAGATAGACTCCCTTTATAGTATACACAGAAAAATATCCTAAATTCTCTGTACAATTAGATTTGCCTTTCTATCATATACTATACCCGCCTAGCATTCTATCCAACTACATCGATCTTTTCAGAACTTTACATGGATGTCTACACAAAAAACACAGATTCTTCTCCTGCCATTCTAGCGAATGCGGCTGACATTGGCAAATGGTTCGTGGTTTGCCTTTGGTGCAGTTTTTGTCACTTCGGGTGTCCCAAAAGCATGCCAGAACCTCAAAGTTTCATCTCCTGCAGCAGAAGCTACCGTGCATCCATCAGGGCTCTGCATATCCACAAGAAAAGAAACTCATATCAGAACATCATCCACAGTCTCAACAATTTCTGAAAAATAACAAATTAAAAAAGTTGAACTGAATGTGTACCTGAGCCATGAAAAGAACTCTTGATGTGTGCCCAGTAAGTTCTGCTACTTTAACCATAGATGGGTACTTCCACAGAGTAAGCTGATTCTGAGAAAAGCCATGAGAACTGAGAAGCTCGCGTTCATTCTTGTTCCACAAGAGAGCACAGACTTGTGAGCCCGTGTCCACAGAGTTCAGGCACGCTCCGGTGTGGGTGTTCCAGAATTTGATGCACCTATCACTAGCACCACCACCTGAAGCCAGCAAGTTACCCTGGAATGGACACCAAGCAAGAGCCCTCACAGCGGCTCTGTGATCTGCCATCCTGTGAAGCCACTGTGTCGGGGAATTCGAAGAGGCAGACGACCTGTCCCAAATGTGTAGGAGGTTATCGTTTCCACCACTCGCCAATTGTCGCCCTGAGGCTGACCATTTCAGTCCACATACTTCCTGGTGGTGTCCCCTGTAGGTATCCACGATATGATCACGCACTCTCACGTCATTGTTGATGATCAGACCTTCCATTCCGCCAGTTGTGAGAATGTGATTGTTCCAGTCCAGTGACCCCACCCTAGATTGGTGGCAGCCTCTCAGAGCTCTTAGCTTGCGGTGAGCAGTATAATCCCAAACCTGAACTTCCGAATTGTTCAAGCCAACAGCAACATGCTTGCCATCAGGAGCCCATTTTACACTAGTAACAGGTCCACTCTCATCATCAACTGTAACAAGTTCAGTGGTGGCACCATTAGTAGCATCCCATAGGTAAACTGTGCTCCCAAGTCCAATAGCAAGAACATTGCTGCTACCCCAATCAAGTATGTTCAGGTAGTAGTCATCCACCAGATCAGGAGCATCTAGAGTCCTCTCAGAAGTCTGTTTGATGAAAGCAAAACAGTAATAAGATTAGCATTTGACATTATCAAATTGGACATATTCTTAATTAGCAACCCTGAAATTAAGAGCTTACACCCACCTGTGGAATGTGCCTCTTAGTTTTTGGTTTAGCCTGTTGAATGGTTAAGAAGTCGTCCGGCAACGCCTTGATGGAGGGTGGTGGCTTGTTCTTGAAAGCCAGGATCCGGGTTCGGTTTATGTTGAGCGCTTCAGCAAGTTGCTTCCTGTAGGCATCCTTGGAGGGAGAGCGCACTTCAGAATTCTCCTTGTCCTTGATCTTACAACCTTCAGTCAGCATGTAATGTGCGTAATCGAAGTCCATCGCCGACCTGTTTGGTATGAACCTGTCCAACTGAGGATGTCCAAGAACAACAAAGGAGCAAAATCTCAATAAGAATCTCTCATTAAATATGGAACATTCAAATTAACAAACAGTTTGATTAATCAGCTTCGCATTATAAGACACAACTCTGCAATAAACTAAGATCTTAACCACTACTTTTCCATCAAATATTTTGTATTCAGCAACTTTCGTTTCTCAGGCACATCTGTTAGTATATCAATAAGAAACTGAACCCTAGCTTTCTGTAGTTCAAAATAAGCAAATCCCAATTTTGAAACTTCTATCATAATCAAACAAAAAAACTCATTCGACCAGATATGATGCTGTATAAATAAGATCACACTGTAATATACCTCTAGCTTCAGGAATCGAGTGAATTTGAATGACGCGTTCAAGCAGAAAGCCTTAGGGCTAATTTAAAAAAGATTAAACCCTAGCTTTCTGAGATTCACATAAGCGGATAGTACCAGTTTTGGAAATTTTATGATAATGAAACAATACAACAAATTTAATCAGCAATGCTTCTGTACAAAATAAACCTTCGAGATATCCCTAGCTTCAGAAATTTGACAAAAACCCGTTCAAGCTCAAAAGCGGTGAGCTAGTTTTCTAAGATCCATGCTTATACCGGTTAAACGAAATCAATTCAACAATAGTAACCTTTAACCCAAAAGTACATGAAACATCCTCTGAATCGTTCATCAGAAGATGCCCGCCCACCCCCCCCCCCCCCCCCAAAAAAAAAAAAAAAAAAAAAAAAAAAAAACCCAATTTTTTTACGGATAACAACGAAGTATAGGAATTGATATGACGAACAACAAAGAATAAGAGTAATAGAACATACGTTCTCACGAGAACTTTTGCGCTGAAGAAACCGTTCTTGGAGTGGGTATCGAGCTTGTCTCCTTCCTGCATCCATATCGTTAAGAGGAAAACAGGATATACAAAAACACACAAATAGAAGAAGAGCCTGCAAGAGAAGATATATCACGCGGAGAATCGAAAGCCTTTAAAAGAAAGCGTCAATCGGAACTCAGTATGATCTGTTAATTGACACCGTGAAACACCGCTAATGGCAAAGACCGAGAGAGAGAGAGAGAGAGAGAGAAGATGGCAGTCGGAGTAGTTGTGATGAGAGCGATTGGTTGAGGAAGACGAGTCGATTTGATGATGGGGGCCGGTATAAATTGCTGAAAACTAACTAGGGTTTTGCTCTTCTTCCCCTGAGTTTATTTCTTGTCGCGACGAGAGGCCCGGGTTTCCTTATTCCAAAGTAGCCGTTGTGAATGTTATGACCAAAATCTCCTCCTCCAATAGAACTACTTCCTCACTCATACCATACATGGGTATTTCTAGTAATTTACTTTAATAACTTGAGCTAACAATATTTCATATTTGTTTCCTTTTTTTCTCAGATGTGAATCAGATCACCAAATTAGCAGCAAAACAAGCTAAAATTAATTGAAAGAAGTTGTATTTATTTCAAAAGAGAAACAAACAAAGAGTGGGCACAACATGGAACACACAAACCTCAATCTTTTTGTCCATTAAGCGTTAATTAAACTTCACTTTCAATCGTATAATCAAAATATAGTAATGATTGAGTGTTTCATATTATGCCACATGAGGTTCTCATGGGAGTTACCACCAAAGCGTCCCCATGAAATCACCACTCAATAATCATATTATTCACTTTTGGTCTTTTTTAAAGAAATCTTTGACTTTTCTTTTTTTTCATCTTTGACTTTTCAATTCAATCATAAAAATAATACGATAATATCTTGACTCTAGACCACTATTAAAAGATAGGTATAAAAAATTATATAGATAAATTTCATTATTTAAATTTTTTGGTCAAAATTAAATTAAAAATTCAAACGCGGCTTGTAATTTTAGACATTTTGGGCTTGTTTGGTTTTCGACTTAAACATGATTGATAGTGGTGATGGGATAGACAATATTGGGATTGTAGTGCTAGATATTAATTAATTTGGTGTTTGATTTTAAGTAGGGCTAGCCGACTAGAGTAGTGTTAATAGTGATATGACCTAATAGTCCTTGTAATAGAAACAGAAATTCATAACAACTCACATAGCCACTTGCAAAGAGGGGTATCTGAGACTTGTAAAACAAAAAACCAATGAGGGCTTCACCAAGTATTGGTTTATCCCACATATGGTTCAAGATGGCAGCACGGTCGACCCGCGTGCCAAAATAGCCCGGCCGGCGCCCAGAGTGGGTAAACCCGACCCACACACGGCCCGCCTAAAACTTACCCGCACCGGGCTGACCCGGTGTTTTGGGGTCGGGGCATGGCACGTGCAAGGTTTTCAAATTTTGGACACAGCCCGGACCCGACCCACCCTCACCCTCGTTCACAGCCCATCCACGCCCCCTTCACCTTCAGTCCGACCTAAACACGGCCCGACCAAGCCCGACCCGGCCCGCTCTCACCTTGACATATGGTGGCTTATGTTGTGGGTCCGGGATGAGTAAGAATAGTCCCAAGTTATCACCAAACACTACTCTTGCTCTATTTAGACTTATTAGTCATGCACTACGTACTACACATTCAAGCAAAAAATCAAAGCAGTGCCTTTGAGTACTCCTTATTTCTTGTTCATGTCTCCAATACTTGTCCCTTAGATGTATGCATGTATTTTAAGGAAGCGGTGTCATACCAAAGGAGTGTATCATTTTACAAGTGTACAAGAAATTATTTTATTTCCTGGTGTAGATAGTGCTTTCTGAGCTGACAGATCTTGGCCACGTGGCAACCATCCAGCACACCATATTGTTCTCCATACACACTGGATCACCAGCCGCGCTGATCCATGTGGGGGCTGCGAGACAGAGCCCTCGCATACCACTGCACGGGACTTGTAGGGACTTAGTGGTTTGGAGGCTAGAGTAAGCCCTGTCGCGTGCGAGCCAAGCCCGCGCCCGACCTTTAGTAACTGCTTTTGAGAGATTTATGGCACGAGCTCCATAAACCCGGTCAATCCGGTCAAACCCGGTCAACCTCGTAACGGTTCCGGTATTCGCGCACCACGTGCTGTAACGGTCCCTATATATGAGGACGAACGTGCCGTTGTGGTTAAGCTAATTAAGCCGCCATTAATGGGCGCATTAACCACACTACAACGGTCACGTTCCCTGCTATATATAGGACGTTAACCTTTCCATACAAAAGAGAACACACTTGCCATACGCGGAAGCTCTGCCAAACCTCTGTCTCTCTCTCAGACATTACTACTGCCTTACTCTCTCCCTACACACAACCCAACTCTTCCTGTGCCATCTCTGATCCTCTACATACGGTGTACACGGAGGTCTCCCCGCCGGAATCTCTTGTGCACATTTTGGTGAACCCAACGTGAACTTACCAACAAAAGCAACCATGTCTCAGGAGGATGATATCAGCAACAGATCGCCTTCCACCGAAACTGCCTCGGGAGAAGAGACCCGCCGTACTCCTACGACTCCCGGTGAGGCACCGACGCTAGAATCCTTGGACGCCACTGTCCAAAGTCAGGCGAAAGCCCTCAAAGCTCAGTCTGCACAACTAGAACGGATCTTGGCCGTTCTGGGCACTCTTGCGCCAAATCCTTCACCAGCCACCGCTGTCCCTCAAGGAGGAGGAGCCCCTACCGCTCCAGGACTGGGAGTGTCAACCACACCTCCCAACCCTAATCTGCAGACTCGACCGGCGACTACGCAGCTGCCTTCAATTCAGGGGTCAACAGCTCAGATGTTGCCTCTCACTGCTCACACTCCTCAGCCTTCGGCTTTGGCATCTAACCCGGCTTCGCAGTACCCCTTGCCTCCTCCAACGGCGATCTGGGGTAATGCGAGCAGCCAATATGTCCCCAATCCTTCGGCAGCGTATGTGTCGCCTCCGCCTGCGGCAACCCCTCCTTCTGCTACCGAGGGAAGCATTCTAGAATGCATGACGTCTCTGCAGAAGCGCATGGACACTATTCTGGCTCACCAATCATTCGCGGATACTATTATCCCGAAGCTAGACAACGATCCACCCATCCCGCGGGAGATCTATCTTATGCCTAACCCGGTGGGGTATAAGGCTCCTAAATGGGACAAATTCGAGGATGTCAACGGGAACGCTCATGAGCATGTCATGCGTTTCATCGATGTCGTGGGGCCATACGGAGCTGATCCAAAATTACTGATGCGAGAGTTCCCAAAATATTTGGGGAACGTAGCGTACAAGTGGTACCGAACGCTGGAGGCCGGATCCGTGAAGACTTGGGACGACATGGTCCAGAAGTTCTATACCAAGTTCTTTCAGATGGAAGAAAAGGTGACAATGATCCACCTC
The DNA here is from genome assembly GCA_023055425.1 of Linanthus parryae. Lineage (NCBI taxonomy): Eukaryota > Viridiplantae > Streptophyta > Magnoliopsida > Ericales > Polemoniaceae > Linanthus > Linanthus parryae. Next base: position 102,818,690 of record JALGPY010000002.1, read on the forward strand.
TCGCGGATGTATCAGAAGCGCAAGGAGGACGGGATCACTTTTATAAAGAAATTCAGGGCGAAGTCCTTGGAATGCAAAGATCCAATGACCGAAAGCCGACTCGTAGAGATATGCCTGCAGTGCATGCGAGACGAATACAAAGGTATGCTCATCAATCTGCAAACACCTACATTTTCAAAGCTCATTGAATGCACCAAGAACATCGAGCCTATAGTCGAGAGACAGAAAAAGAAGAACGCCCGGGAGCGATCTTCGAGCGGCACTACCTACAAAATCGGGAGGTTCAGTTACAAGAGGGGACGCGAAGCTAAGATCAATACAGTTTCACCCCAGAAGCAAGCGAAGGTTGTGAACTTCGACGTACCGCCTTTGCCATGCTTGGTGGAGGAGGCAAGCGACCTCTACAGACAATGGCGCAAGGACGGTGTCCTGCCGCCGCTCGAAAGGGTACCTTCCAAGGAGATGGTAAGGGACCCGAAGTGGTGCGAGTACCACGGCAAGGTCATGCATCCTACAACGGAATGTAAGAAGCTCAGGATTGTATTCAATCAGAAGATGAAGAACGGCGAACTGGTCGTCAGCGATCACAGGAAGGATGTGCGTAACAATCCACTTCCTGCCCATGCGGAGCAAGACTCGAAAGGAAAAGAGGTCGCCATGATCTCGATTGTGGACTTGAAAGAAGTCGCAGAGGATGGTCTACCCATCATTGCCGAAGTCCATGAAGACGAGGACTACAGCATGGACACAGAGGATGAACGTGCCGACCGGATGAAGGGGTCGCACGGCTTCAGCAGATTCTTCGACGAGATGAACTTCTCGGAGAAATGACGGACAGAAATGACGAAAACGATCTTAAGGATAGCAGAGGACTACGAGGAGGATCTTGTAGTCTCCAACGGCAAAGTCATCAGGGCGTCGCGCTCTACAGAAAATATTATGACCTTTTCTGCCAGCGACAAAAAGACAGATGCGAGCCACCAGAGGCCCCTCTATGTGACGGCCATCATCAATGGCGTCGAGTTGAAAAGAGCATTCGTCGATGGAGGAGCAGCGGTCAATGTCGTTTCGCTTCACACGCTGAAGCTAGCAGGGATCCCCGGGCACAAGATTGTCAAGCGTCCATCTCCGCTGATGGGATTTGGAAGCGACTCTAGAATGACGATCGGATGGATCCGCCTGGGCGTTCAGATTGGCAAAATCAAGTGCTCAGCGAAGTTCTATGTCATAGACGCGAACACCACATACCACATGATCATAGGTCGAGCCTGGATTCATCGCTTCGACGCGGTTCCCTCAACAGCCCACCAGGTCATGAAAGCTATCTGGAACGACAGAATAGTCGAGATACCGGCTTCAACAAATCCATTCAACTTGGATGAAGCACATCTCAGCGAGGCGGTATGGTTTACCGAGATGGCGGACGAGCAAACACCGGGACCATTCAATCCCACTCCTTTACCTCTATGGGAAGACATCAAGGACCAGTCACCTGCGGGAGTGATGGTGACAAGAGAAGATGCCAAGGGTAAGCCGCCCACACGCGAAGAGGCGCCACGAATCGTGTATCAGCGAAAGAATGTATACACGCTGAAGCGAATTGCAAAGCATGACCCCGAAGGCAAGGAGATCGAGAGCTCCTACGCCGCTATCGCATATGAAGGTGCGCGGGGATGTCCTCACACGGGCATGGGGATATCCCTGGGCAAATCAACCAAATCGAACAGATCGCGGTAACGGAAGAGCCAATGCAGAGCATTCCAGATGAGAAGCTCAAAGAAGCACCTGAATGCATGGAAGACAGGCCCAGACCGCAAAAGCAAGAGCTAAAGGAAGTGTTCCTAAGCCCGAACGAGGAAAAGAAAAGACCAGTCTTTCTAAGTGCAGACCTCACAAGTGAGGAGGAGCAAGGACTGCTACAGCTCCTAACTGAATACAAGGATGTGTTCGCATGGGAGTATGATGAGATGCCAGGTCTGGATACAAGCATCACCATGCACCGTTTAGACATCATCCCAGGGTCGAAACCGGTAAAGCAGAGCACAAGAAGCTTCAGGCCGGAGCTTAACGTGAAGATCAAACAGGAGATTGTCAAACTCCTGGATGCCAAGTTCATAGAGCCGAATCATCATCCCACATGGCTGGCCAACATTGTGCCAGTGGTAAAGAAGAACGGACAGCTTTGCATCTGTGTGGACTTCCGGGATCTCAATCGCTTCTGCCCAAAGGACGATTTTCCGCTTCCCAACATCGATTTACTTATCGATTCAACGGCGGGCCATCGCATGTTCAGTTTCATGGACGGCTTCAGTGGGTACAACCAGATCAAGATGGACCCCGAGGATGCACAGAAGACTGCATTCATCACCCCGGTGGGGGTGTTCAACTACACAGTGATGTCGTTCGGTCTCAAAAACGCGGGTGCGACCTATCAGCGGGCCATGATGGCCCTATTCCACGACATGATGCACAAAGAAGTTGAATTTTATGTGGAAGACTTGGTGGTTAAATCCAAGCAGGAAGCAGATCACCTCGCGGATTTACGGAAAGTGTTCAATAGATGTAGACGCTTTCAACTGAAGATGAATCCTATGAAATGCGCGTTTGGGGTAACATCAGGGAAGTTCTTGGGATGCATAGTTCATCGCCAAGGAATCGAGCCTGACCCTGCGAAAGTATCAGCCATCACTGGCATGACGCCGCCCCATAACCAAAGTGCCTTGAAAACATTTTTGGGAAAGCTATCATATCTGCGGAGATTCATCCCAGCGATTGCCGAAATCACCTGCTGTTTTAGTACTCTTCTCAAGAAAGATGCCGTATACAGCTGGACTCCAGAGCACGAAGCTGCGTTCGAAAAGCTGAAGGATCTGCTGACGTCTTCAAAAATAATGATCGCACCTCAACTGGGATCACCGCTTTTGCTATATCTGACGTCAACAAGGAGATCCATAGGAGCACTCTTGGCTCAGGAGTACGAAGGCCAAGAGAGGCCTATCTACTACATCTCTCGCATTGTGCAGCCTGCTGATTCAAGGTACACAGATATCGAACGTCATTGTCTTGCCTTGTTCTTCGTGATAGAGAAGTTGAAACACTACTTCGCGTCGCACAAAGTGGTAGTGGTCACCAAGAGCGATCCCATACGATATCTGCTAACTCACACTACTCCTGGAGGAAGATTGGCGAAATGGTACATGACCATCTCTCAATACGATATCACATGCGTACGACCGCGAGCGATCAAGTCGCAGGCGGTAGCGGATCTGTTGGCACAGTTTCCCGACAACAGCCACGAGCCCGTGATCGAAGAAGAGCTCGAAGGACCTGAAATCTATGCAATCGACGTGCCCTATTGGACGCTCCACTTCGACGGTTCAACAAGGAAAGGTGGAGGCATTGGGATAGTCTTGAACAAGCCGAATGGAGAGGTCATACAGATGTCCGCCAAGCTCAACCGCGCTGATCAAATACTCTTTGCTCATCGCTTTAACTGATGATGACACGGATTGGAGGAAGCCACTCTTTGATTTTCTCACCCAGGGTACCGTACCCGAATCGAGAAAGGAAGCTGAGAAATTGAAGAGGAAAGCATCTCGATACATAGTACAAGAAAACCTGCTCTGGCGAAGAGGTCATGAGGGCAACTTGCTGCGATGTCTAGACGGCAGGGAAGCACAAGAAGTCATGGACCTTTCTCATCAGGTGGAACACCAAGGAGGTGCGAAATTATGCAGACAGCTCCTATCAATTGGATATTTCTGGCCCACGATGGAGGCCGATTGTCGCACCAAAGTACGACGCTGCCAGGAGTGCCAATTCAAAGGAAACCTAGTGCACGCTCCCGCTATGGATCTACATGCATTAGGAACGCCATGGCCATTTCATACATGGGCTCTAGACTTCATTGGTCCCATTCGTCCAACTTTGCACGGGAATCATTTTATTCTCACCGCAACTGAGCTATTCACCAAATGGGTAGAGGCGATACCACTGAAGACGGCAAACGCGCTAGCTGTGGTCAATTTCATCCAGGAAAACATCATATGCAGGTTCGGAATTCCAAACACCATTCTTTCAGATAATGGTACTCCTTTTGTTAATCGCCAGGTGGCTGCGAAGTTAGCAGAGTACAACATCAGGCAAATATGTTCTACCCCTTACTACCCGAAAGGGAATGGGCAAGCCGAAGCGACCAACAAAACGCTGTTGAGGATTTTGAGCAAGATGGTCGCAGATGACCACAAGAAGTGGGCTGATTCTCTAAGCACAGCTCTGTGGGCTTACCGAACTTCTCCAAGGACACCCACGGGGGCCTCACCATTCCTACTATGCTATGGAGCCGAGGCCGTGGTACCTGCGGAGGTGAGAGTCAATTCGGCGAGATTGGCCTTTCACGCGCTATACGACAATCAACGCGATCATGACTTAGTCTTGCTGGAGGAAAAGCGAGAGCAAGCTAAAAGGACCAACAAGCGGTATCAAGAAAGGATCGCTCGTGCTTACAAAAAACGGTTCAGCGAAGAGTTTTGGCAGTTGGAGACTTGGTCCTGCGCGCATCTGACCACTGCATGCGAGAAGCGGCTCACCCAAAGTTCGCAGCCAATTGGGAAGGACCCTTCAAAGTCACAGAAGTCTTTGACAGTGGCTACTGCAGCATACGAAGGTTGCACGGCACAACCTCAACCCCGAGTTCAGTCAACATGCGCTGGATTAAGAAGTACTATCCTTGACTTCTCTCATTTCATGCGTTTTATTATAACGTTTCTTAATGTCTTGCATGGCTATGATTTACACAATCTCCTCTCCCATATGAGAGAATTGTAATCTCCTCTCTCCCATATGAGAGCATTATAATAAGAGAATTCTCCCAAATGAGAACTTCATATTTCTGGTTGTCAATTTTGCATCATTTTAGTTTGATATTACTGTTAACAATGGGCCACCCGCCACAACAGCAATCTTTGCGAGATACGATCTCAACTGATCTTTTAAGCCTATCTGCTACGATAGCACCCATTGCAAAATACGATCTTGATTGATCTTTTAAGCCTATCTGCTACGATAGCACCCATTGCGAAATACGATCTTGATTGATCTTCTAAGCCTATCTGCTACGATAGCACCCATTGCGAAATGCGATCTTAACTGATCTTCTAAGCCTATCTGCCACGATAGCATCTCATGCGAAAAATGATCTTAATTGATCTCCTAAGCCTATCCGCCGCGATAGCAGCCCATGCCAACTGCGATCTTAATTGATCTTCTAAGCCTATCTGCCACGATAGCAGCATATGCAAATGCGATCTCAATCGATCCTCTAAGCCTATCAGTCATGATAGCAGTCTATGCAAGATGATCTTAAGTGATCTTCCAAAGCCTATCTGCCACGATATAAACTCATGCGAAAAATGATCTTAATTGATCTTTCAAAACCTATCTGCCACGCTAGCAACATATGCGTGACGTGATCGCAAAACGATCTTCCAAGCCTATTTGCCACAATAGCAACTCGTACGAATGCGATCTAAAATTCATCCTTAAGCCTATCCATTGTGATAGCAACATCATACATAATGATCTCAAGTGATCTACAAAAGTCTATCTGATGTGATAGCACTCATTGAATCTGAAGGCAAATCGCAAGCCCATCTGCCAAGATGGCACAGCTGCGCACACACGATCTCGAACGATCTGATAAAACATCATACATAATGATCTCAAGTAACCTGCAAAAGGTCTAACTGATGTGATAGCATTCACATTTGAATACGAAAGCAAATCACAAGCCCATATGCTAGGATGGCACAACTGCGCAAAAACGATCTCGAACGATCTAATAAAATATATGCGAATTTATATGGCAGATAGCAGATGCGAAACATGTATATAGCATTATGCAAAGGAGAAATATGCCGATACGCATGCGAAATTGCATTTTGTTGCAACGACACAGCAAATAATACAAAAGCTATTTATTATGAGTCGAAAAGACTTACAATTTATCTGTCTAGATAGCAGCTTACAAGCGAAAAAGCTCAAATCTAACTACGCAGCCAACATGGCTTACAATACATTCGAAAAGTAAATGACAAGCCAGAAGAGACACACCACGAGAATCCTGACTGAAAAGGATGAACCCGACGGTCATCTCTCGCAGGTAGGGTCTTGCTCCAAAGAGCCACATGAAGCCATACGTTCAAGATCCCAGTATTTGACAAGGCCCTTGTCAGATCAACATCTCATGAGATGTGCTTGAGGAACCACCGGTTCCGGCGTTCAACAGGCAAGCAGAAGCTCCGAAGGGCAAGGGTTCCTTGTAGACGGGGATGAACGCAACGGTTCGCCACCCTGAGCTCACGAACGTGGGGGCAAGAAATCCTCCTCCAGGGATGCTGGAGGAGAATTCCGCCGTTCATTACGAATCGGTAGCACGGTCACTACGGCGCTGCACCTCTCCGGGAGGCGGCCGGAAACATGACCTGCAAACATAATACACGAAGAAAATTCTTCGAACACACATGAGATATCATATCCATCTTCTTTACGATGGTTATAAAGATCAATAAGCCTCATAAAGCGGATCTTGGAAACTATTTTTATAGCACAAAGCGCAAACTCATGATTCACAAATTGGAGTTGCCATGAATCAACGAAAAACAAGCGTTGAAGCCAGCAGTCGTAAGGACTCACGGCAAAGCACATTTTTGGGATGAAGAACCCAAATGACAAAGACAGGGTTTATATAGACCCTGTGGAGACCCTTCAGTTGCCAAGATGAGTCAGCAGAATTTGAAAAGAGGGTAAGGTCAATCACTTACGCCTTGAAAAGCGGCAACGATCAATTACCCTACTAAAGGCTATGACGATTCAGTTGCGTATCCTAATTAATGACGGATGGTCATGATTCGGATGGACTTCCCAAGGAAAGCGTGTTTATCTTCCGAGAAATTAGCGCGAAAATCAAGCAGAGTATCAATTGCTGATGTCATAATTGGATATGCACAGAAGATATCCTATCAAATCCCGGAAAGGGCAAAACGGGCAAGTCGATTCTTTTTGTTAAAAAAAAAGGGGAGAAACCCTAGCAACATTACATTAATGTTTCAGCATTACATTAATGTTCCAGCTATTCCTTGCTACTTTCAAATTCAAAAAGTCAAAGCAAATTCTTGATCAAGGAGTCATGGGGCGCGAACTGATGGCTCAGCTTCTCTACCTGCTCCACTTCTTGCTTCAATTGCTCGCACTTAGCATTCATCTCATGATAGAGCCTCGTAGCCTCTTCAGCCTTTTGCTTCTGCTGCTCCACCTTTTGCTTCTCAGCTGCGAGGTTTTGGTGGCCGAGTTTCAAAGTTACAGCTGCGCGAATCAGGGTAACTCTTTTCATAAGAAATCTGAAACCCAATCTGCCTTGGACTTTGGCAAGAAGATTTTGGCACATGCCAAAAAGCAGCTCGGCACTCTGAACAGAAATGGTCGCAGGCGTGGCCATAGACAGCTGCTCTAAAATACAAATGGCTTCGGTAAGAAACAGCCTCCTATCGAAAGGACCTATCTCCAGAGATCTTTCAAATGATTGAGGGTAGGTGAGGCGCATCCGAACCACCCAGTCCACATCGGTTTGCTTTAAACCTAAAGCAATGTCAAAGATAAGTTATGCTACCAAACTCGCAAATGAATAATGCGAGATGCAAACAGCAAATCTCTACTTACCAGTTCCTTCAAGGATCTCATGAAGAGAAGGGATGCGCATTGCCGGAGCGGTCGAAGACTGTCCTCGCTCCATAGCTCTCATGTCAGCTGCGAGCTCTAACCCCTCGTAGTTAGGAGGAAGAGTATAAGCCGCACCAGCTGCGACTGTATTCCCGACCTGCAAGCCCCAAAAGCTCCACGCAGGAAGAGGCGCCGCCGACTCAGTCATCGCCGGAGGCGAAGTGACAGCCGAAGTTGCTTGCCGAGGGACACTCTCAGATGCGGAAGCGTCAACAGTACTTGTTCTTACTTCCTCAGCGCCAGATGGGCATCTTCCTCCATTAGCACAGCATCAGCTTCAGCATCATCAGAAAGTTCGATGATGTACTCAAGAGGCTCTCCTGTATATGCGGCAGCCGCAACGGGCTTCTCGGTATGGGAACTCGGAATCGGAACATAGGATTCAGAAGGCTGACTTCTCTGCTCCAGCACAGGTTCCTCAACTTTGCCTGTGACACAAAATGCGATAGTATGAGGCAACTCGCATTGTATGTTATTTTACTATCTTTGCCAAAGCTAAGAGCAAGCACCTCCACGCGAAGGTGGGATTGACGTATCTTCGTCATACACTAAAGGCGTGGAACCATGCCCTATTAGTGTGTCCTCATTAAGCAGGTCTTTAAAATGAGCGTGACCTGGGACGCGAAGAAACCAGTCATGATTCTGTTTCAAGTTGCTAAGTTCTAGGCCATGCATATCGTTCAAATGATTACCTGAAGGTTCTCCGCATTTGCCTACTAGCCAACGGCGAATGTCAGCTTTTGACACACCATGCTTTAATGCACCCACTACAACATCTCTATAAGTTACTGCGAGATTGAAGATCTCACCTTTATTACCCCCAGCGATTTATTCAAAATCCGCTTGGGCTTGCTCCAAAGCTGCTGCATCCTCTTCTAGAGCCACATCCTCCTCCCCAGTCTGAGGAGCTACCTCTTCACCAAGCATATCTTCCTCATCAGTGGGACGCACTAAGTCGTTAACATGTTGCTCTTCGAGGCTCCGCTGTCTCACACGCTCGAGCTCCTCCTCTTCGCGCTGCCTTCTTCTTTCAGCAGCTTCCGCGGCTGTCTTCCGGGACTCGGAAAGAACGTCCTCGCTTATGGGTTCGTCCGGAGTGCCAGAATGAGCATTCCTCTTTTGTCTCTTGGCCAAAAGGCCACCGATGGTTTCATCATCATCATCATCTGCGAAGAAACGATTGGTTTAAGAAAGAGTTGTGAAAGAATTACGATAATGAGGGAAACGCGATGGAGGTACCTCCTGATTCTTCCTCATGTATCACATTTGTTCTTTCTTCTTCTTCTTCATCACCTTCTCTGGGCTCCTGCCTCTCCTCTTCTTCCTCCTGGTCGAATGGAACGAAGGTCTCAACTGCGAGTTCCTTCCGCGCTCTACTGGGCATGCGACCTTTGTCTTTATCCTTGACAGAAAGGGACCTCGCTGGAGGGGAAGTTGGAGCACTTCTAGGGGAAGAAATTGTAATTCCCTTTTGCCTGGGTCTCTTCGCTCTCGGCGCGGCAGTCGCTGGAGGAGACGGATTATCTCTGGGTGGAGACACGGCTGGAGCATTATCTATCAGCGAGTCAGCAAAAGCATTCATGACTGCGCGAATCCTGGTTTCGACCTCGGGGTCCATCCTCCATGCTAGTAGGAACGACTGATTTTGTCTTCTAGTGGCAACAATGGTGTTAACCAACGACTTGGAACGATCACCAGATGCGAATCTTCGCACATGACTCTACAGCAAACAGTACAGAATAAAGGCATCAGCATGGGGAAATCTAGAAGCTTAACGCATGCGAAAAAATTGCTTACCTTAGCAAATGCTTCGCTATATCTGATGACATGCGTGTCGCCTTTCTTAACTGCGGCGATCTTTTCCTTCAGAATGAAGTCAGGGCACAAATGGTTCTCATGATCCAACAATGAGTAGCAACCATATTCAGACTCGCTCAGGCTGCAATTGGGGCGAAACGGAAAGGAGTTTCTCTTGATCAAGGGAGCTCTACACGGCTCAGCGGCCGACTGTGTCTCGATCCTCGTTTGTTGGGTGACCCAGTATGCGAGCCAGTTCTGGGAACAACCGCCCTCGCGGTTACCTGCAGGCTGCTCAAAGGGAATATTGTTCATGAAGACTGTCTTGCACTCCTTTGTTAGCAAGCGCTTATAGCAACCTCGGATAATGGACTGGGGCCAGATTGATAGTGCCACTGCATCAAAGCCGAACTGGGGAGAAACTCGAGTGGGGTCAACATCCACGGTAATCCTCTCATACCTTGGCGCGAGCTCACGAATATGCTCTGCGAGGGCAGGAAGAGAACCTCGCAGACACCAGCAAAAGAACTCGCGATAGCGCTCATGGAAATGCGATCCCTCTTCGAAGAGAAGCTCTTCTGAGAAGACAACACCCTTAGAGGGGTACAGCTTTGGAAACCATCGCACGTTCTCAATGCGCGTGGCATAGGGCCTGGCAGTAAACTCTTTCCGCTTGTCGCATATCAGGCTCCAAACGCACTTGGTATTGTTAGCTCCGAACCACCTCGCAGCCCTGCCACTGTTACGCTCCTCCGTCTCGCCTGGGGGACACCACTTGTCGGGTTTAAGAGCAGTTGGAGCATAGAACGGCCATCGCTCGAAGACCCACATCGTCAAGAAGGAAATGTTGACGAAAGTCAGTATATCGAGGCGGACACGCGACTCCTTCATAGCCGCAACCAGCTGATCAAGCCTATAGTACAGCGTGCCCAAGACCAAGGGTCCGAGTGCGACTCTCTGGCCAAGGGCGAGCCTCACAGCAAGCGGCAGAACGTGGTAGAAGACCCCATCATGTGGGTGACCGTCAATTAAGTACCTCGACAACCATGCACAGAGGAAGGCACAAAGGGTCAAGTGATAGCCTTTACCCTCCACGTAATTCCAGGCCTCTGGGCTCTCACTCAGAAGCTTCTTAGTGATGCTGCTGTTCGCATAGTCACGAAAGAAGTACTGCAACCATTTTTTCCAGGTGTTCTTCGCAGACGTATCAACCAATTGCCAGTTTGGAAGGGCTTTGGTAGTGGTCCACCGGGTGGAGATTTTCTTTACCTCTGATAGGCATTCCTCCATCTGCGTGTACAAAGCGATTTCCGCAGTCGTCCTCAAAGGACTCAAAGGGTCCACTTCACCCATGGGAGAAATATCGTACAATATATGCACGTCCTCGAGTGTGGGGGCAGCCTCGAACTCAGCAAAGTGGAATGTGTGAGTCGCAGGCGAGTAGCGGGAAAGAAGGTTTAGAAGCATGGACTGGTCCAGCTTCACAGCAGCACCCTTCATAGCACGAACAGCGAAGTATACGCCGGCTTCATCAAGAGTCGCAGCATGATTGGTCAACACGTGGTCAATCCACTCGTCCATGTAGTCCAATTTCTGAACAAAAGCTTGGGTAGAAATTGCAGCGTAGGGGAAGTACCCATTTTCGATTCCCAATCGAACCACATCCTCGGAGCCAATTAACTCGAGCAAGGCTGAGTGAACTGGGGGAGTCAGTGTTAGCAATCCCTCATTAGGGACAGGAGCAGGCATCTTCTTCGCCTTAACCCTCGCGTGGTAGAAATCTTTGCCACCTAGATAGGGGGCTTTTCGCCACAAAGCCTGCGGAAGATCGGGTATCTCTTCGTCCTCCTTGGTGGGTTTGGTTCCTTTTGTCTTGGACATTCCTGCGGAAGAGCAAGAAAAAAGGGGGAGAAATATGCTACACTTCAGTTTGAATTTCGAGATTCAAGGTCTATGGGAAAGAAAGATGGACAGTTTCTGGTATCAATTTCAGAAATTAGAGGGTTGCATTATCAGTGATTTCAAAACCCCACATCCGAAGTTCTTATTATTGAAGGATTAAAGAAAAAGTGGGTTCAAAGATCAAAGCTTCTTCACAAGTTTCATGAGTTTGCAGATCCAACACAGTTCAAAGCCTACACTGGTATTCTAAATAGAAATTGAACAAGGCCAACCTTGTTTTCGCGAAGCCTGCTTGGATATGCACAGTTGGAGAAGACGATTTGCAGTTCTGAATTGGTGATTGATTATCTGAATCTTCTCCCGAAGACCTCCGGGTACCATTCACTTTCAGAGAAAGAAGTGATGCTTTGCAACAATGGGGGATACAAAGTATTTATCCAAAAACAATGAAGGGTTGCGTCCTTTCAGTAGTCGAATCGCAACCGTCACCGTCGAATCGCGCAATCACAGGACAAGCTGACGTCACGCCTAAAACCCTAAAGGCCAGACGGCACGACTCTAGGGGTTTTAGGTCATAATGGCACGCACGGGGGCTGAACTTACCCGTATTTGAATTGGTGCGTGGCGGCGACGCGTATGTTGGTTTCCGCGCATGGAAGTCTATACAGCTATGAGTCTTCACGCGCAGAAAGGGGGATAATGTAGATAGTGCTTTCTGAGCTGACAGATCTTGGCCACGTGGCAACCATCCACCACACCATATTGTGCTCCATACACACTGGATCACCAGCCGCGCTGATCCATGTGGGGGCTGCGAGACAGAGCCCTCGCATACCACTGCACGGGACTTGTAGGGACTTAGTGGTTTGGAGGCTAGAGTAAGCCCTGTCGCGTGCGAGCCAAGCCCGCGCGCGACCTTTAGTAACTGCTTTTGAGAGATTTATGGCACGAGCTCCATAAACCCGGTCAATCCGGTCAAACCCGGTCAACCTCGTAACGGTTCCGGTATTCGCGCACCACGTGCTGTAACGGTCCCTATATATGAGGACGAACGTGCCGTTGTGGTTAAGCTAATTAAGCCGCCATTAATGGGCGCATTAACCACACTACAACGGTCACGTTCCCTGCTATATATAGGACGTTAACCTTTCCATACAAAAGAGAACACACTTGCCATACGCGGAAGCTCTGCCAAACCTCTGTCTCTCTCTCAGACATTACTACTGCCTTACTCTCTCCCTACACACAACCCAACTCTTCATGTGCCATCTCTGATCCTCTACATACGGTGTACACGGAGGTCTCCCCGCCGGAATCTCTTCTGCACACTTGGCTACTTTATCATCTTAATTACGAAGTTTATTATTGGGCCCCTCTTATTTTTGGACGACCATGTGCTTCTTAAAGGTCATTGGTCGATGTCCAAGCATATGAACTCCCAATGCAAGTCGATAAGGTTAAGATGATTTTCAGTGATTTTAAAGCAGTTCCTTTAGTCAATCATGATCACTTGCTTTCAAACCTTCCATCATATAAAGTGGTGGAGAACAACTTTCAAGTTACATGGAGAAAGAGAAGAGATATTTACACTGATTCTGTCATTCAAGGAGCAGGTGTTCTTTAGTTCAAGTCGTTACGACCACATTTGATATGTGCTTTTAACGATAGTAATAATACATTACTCGTAAATGTTCTTCTATTTTATTTCAGAAACGGGAGAATAGGGTCATTGGCGGAGCCATGATTTGAGTGAGGGGGTGCAAATTTAGGAAAACAAAATTCATGTACAAATGTCAAATAATGTGGGGGTAAGTTTGTATTTTTGTAGAGGCACAAATGTTTGTGTGTGTGTGTGTGTGTGTGTATATATATATATGTATATATATACATCTAAGACAAGTTTGTGTTAAGTTTGTATCTATAAAATACATGCATATATCTAAGGTAAGTTTGTGTATATATATATATATATATATACATATATATATATATGTATCTATAAAATACATGCATACATCTAAGGTAAGTTTGTATCTATCTATCTATATATATATATGAGGGCCGCTATGCTTCACCCCTTTTTCTTCACCCTTCAAGTTCACCTCTTACGTGTCAAGATATGATTGTGATAATTATTTATTTTAAGATATTTCTATAATTATATCACCAATCAAAAACACCCACACAAGGGGTGAACTTGAAGGGTGAAGAAAAAGGGGTGACGTTTAGCATTTCCCTATATATATACATAGATAGATACAAACTTACCTTAGATGTAAGTTTGTATATATGTATATATATATATATATATATATATAGGTAAGTTTGTATCTATCTCTCTCTCTCTCTCTCTATATATATATATATATACAAACTTTTGTATATATATATATATATATATATATATATATATATATATATATATATATATATATACAAACTTACCTTAGATGTATGCATGTATTTTATAGAATACACATATATATATAAAAGGTAAGTTTGTATCTATATATATATATAAGGGTAACACTTCCATCCCTGAATAGGATGCGAATTTTATCGTGTTGTAAAAGAAAAATGAAGCAATTGGATGGGTTGTCTCATAAATTAGAGGGATAATTGCATGCACCAAAGTTTATTGCAAGAAGGCCCCAAATCAATGATCCAAACACAAAGAATGCTCAATCCACACATGAAAGAGGCTCCAACAAAGGAATTTATGAAAAAACTTGAGGCATGTATCATCTACCTCATACCAGGCAGTACTTGAACTACCTCAGGTAGGGGTGAATCTCCAGTAGTACCATGTCCCGAAGAGGTGGTGTAGTGGCATAGTTGCTTGGAGGTGATTGTGGTTGTGCATGAAGAAAGAAGATGAGGAAGAAGATGATGAAAGAGGAAGTGATTTTCTGCTCAACGAGGGTGAATTGAAGCTGTTGGGGTTGCCACCTCAAGGGACATGTGTCAAAATGCTTAGAAAAAGTATCCAACATGCCAAAGGGGTTGAAGTGAAAATTCAATAAGATTATGGTAATTCTTAAAAAAAGATTATGGTAGAAATTGTTATTAGGGTGAAATAGGTTTTCTAAAAATTACATTTCGGCCCCAACAAAGTCAATAGTTTCAGGCACCTTCTCAATTTCAGTAGCCTCAGAGTAGCCAGATTTAGCCAGATATTCAAATTCTAAAAATTACACAACTGCCCCCATATTCTCTATAATCACTCAATAGCCCCAGCCAACGATAACATTATAAGAATTCACTGATAATCAGTTGCCAGTAAACACTGCTGAATAAGATACTTTACACTTTTGACCTAAAATTATTACTTCTATAATTTAACCTATATAGAAATGTACATGGTGTTACAAAAAGTATTTGTGACAATCATTGGCTGATTTGCAATCTATAATCCATTGTGATAAAAACGAACGAGTGAGATATCATTGCTGTACCATTAGGTTTTGATGATATGATTGTTGTAACTTCAGGTTGTCATTTTGTACTCCTACCCCACTATATAGATATTTTCAGCTCATTATCTCTGTGGAGACCTTAATTGGTTGTTTTCTTTTAGGCTTTTATCACTTTGTTGCAGAGGTAGCCTCGACGACGAATAATAACGGTTGATTGTTCAAAAAATAATTGTGCAAGTTATGTATCATCTTGCAGCTCTATCAAAGGCACTCGTGCATCCCCATTTCCTCTATGTGGAACACAATGGAATGGAATGAAAGCAGCAACAACCAATCTCATGTAGGGCAAGTTTCAGAATGCTTCTGCTGCCTGCACAATTGCTTACAGACAACAGAAGCAGTTTTACTGCGTTTCGTGAAAATAAAACTTCTGCTTTTTAGGACAATTTTTGCTGTCCCGCAATAGTTTTCAAGAAGCAAGGGAGAGATATTTTTTCGGAAAATGTTTTTAATTAATTTATCTACAACCGATAAACTTACGTTTTTTTAAAAAAAAAAATCAATAGTTATGTTTACGAAAATGGCAACTGTCATATATTTTTGTCATTTTAGCCTTCACTGCAGCTTTCACGTAATATTATCCAAACAACATTTTATCTAAAAGTCACATCGGCTTTCCAAAATATTTTTCCCATAGCAGCTTCTAGCACCGCCACAAATCATTCCCAAAATAGCCCTTACTCTCTTAGTTTTGGTACCTTTTAGTCAGGCTCTACACTTCCTCCAGTACAAGTCCGCTTCTTGATTTACTTCGTTGGCTAAGAACCAAACTTTTGATGGGCCATCTCCTTTTTATGCACTGCTTTACTATGATGGGAAACCTTACTTTGCCCCCGTGGTTAGTCGGAAGGAAAATGATGAATCATTTGTTGCGGTCCACGAGGTATCACGGAGAGAGAGAGAGAGTTTGATCTATTGAAAAGTAGTGGATTGACGGAATTCTAGATCTTTCTTGTTTTTCTCTTATTTCGTGTTAATCTTTTGCTTCAAAGGAGAAGATTAGATTTGTTACTCCCACAAGATGAGATCATGTAGGTAAATCCCTTTTTTTAACCCTTTTAACCGTGTAATCTTCGTTTATGCAAGTATTGTGTAATCCACGACTTATATAAATATCTTCAATTCCTCTTCTTTTAGTCAACTGTACTTTGCGCTCTCTTCTTTTTGTCGAATCGGATAAACTTGCTTATATTATGTATGCCAGACTTACACCCCCTTACTTCTCGGACTTCTTGGTCATGACTCGTGACAGGAATCAAATATCTTAGCTTCGTAAGCGTTTTTTTCTCATATTTTGTGGTCTTGATTTCTTCTCATTTGGATACGATTCGGGCAGTGGGAGATCCATGGGATCACAGACGATATCCCCCTTTGGCTTTTCGGGTTATTTTTGGAATGCTTCTACTACCAGCACAACTGCTTTTCAACAATAGAAGCAGTTTTGGTGCGTTTGGTAAAAATGAAATTTCCGCTTTTTCAGACAGTTTCTGCTGTCCCACAACAGTTTTCAGGAAGCAAGGGGGGCGATGCTTTTTCATAAAGTGCTTTTCATTAATTTATCTACAAACGATTTTAACCTTAGTTTTTTTTAAATATCAATAACTATCTTTACGGAAATGACACGTGTGATATTTTTTGTCATTTTACCCTCTCACAGCAAGTCCACAGTCGATTTTACCAAACACAAAATTACTACATCAATATTTCACAACAGCTTTAACGTAATTTTTACCAAACAAGTAAACAACATTTTATCTGAAATTCCCCGCCGTGTTTATAATTAGAGTTTTGCGGTTCATCAGGGGATAACAAATACTCCACTAAACAACTTCTTCTTACCTTCTGTAAGTAATACCTAACAATCTTGAAGCAAACTATATAAGCATCCATTAATCAATACTGAGGGTGGGTTGACTCAAACTAATTTTTCATATACAATGTCATGAAAAAATTAACAAATATTCGTATCGTATCGTTAGCTAAATTAATCATTCAATTTGACTCCAAATTAAAATGAGTAGAAAGAGAAGAAAGAGAGCAAGGGTAATTGAATTCCAAAGTAGGTTAATGAAGGGGAAATCGGGAGAATGCCTTTCTGTGAAATGGTCTTAGAGGAATTCACTTGGCTGAATTGGTCTTTGCTAAATACCCTCCTTTTTAAACCCATGTTACCAAAAGTTGTTAACAGTCAAGTGGGGTCGTAACAATGACATGGCTGATGGCATGTACCCTAAAGTGGTGAGAAAATATCGTGAAATTACTCTGCGTATTTTCATTTTTCTCTTATGAGAATCTCTTATCTCCATTTAAAAAATTTTAATTTAATTTTAAAAAATGAATTTACTTTCATATTTAGAAACTGATGGGTCTCAATTAAGATAATTTAAAAAAATACTGTTAATTTCATATTTATAAATAGTTGTTGTTGACAAAAAAAGTAAGACAATTTTAAGTAGAATACAGTGTTCTTCATTCTGGTGAGACTGGGAGGAGTATCTGCTCGTCTCGGTATTCTGAGAAAAGATCGAGACGAGCAGATACTCGTCACAGTCTCACCAAAATAAACTGGGACGAGCAAGTTATGGATATAAGACGAGCATGCCATGTGAACTGGAACAAGCATGACATGTGAACTGGGACGAGCATCCCATGTGAACTGGGACGACCAAGCTTGGACATGGACGAGCAAGCCATGAATATGGGACGAGCAACAAATTTACATGCAATATTGAACTAGTTTTTGTGAACTTCTACAATTTTTTGAATATTTAAATAAATTCAATGTGTCCATATATAGCTACAATGGGTTACTACTAGGCAATGTCCATACAAAAAATTTTATAAAAAAAATAAATGTTCATTTGCGTGAATGGATGGGTTGCTCATCTCACTAAAAGGTCAGACGAGTAGTTGCTCGTCTGACATTTTACTTCAGTTAGACGAGTATACTCTAAACCCTAATATTCTACTATCATGCAAATATACTATCCCGTCATGTTAAGTGTAAATCCTAAACCCTAAAATCATGTAACCCTAAACCCTAAATCCGATATCATGTTACCTGAAACCCTAAATCAAGTAAGCATAAACCCTAACCCTAATTAAACAATCGAACCAACAATTATGACTAACTACTCTATCGGACTATCGATATTCACTAATGAATTCAATCAAATTACTAATTGATCAAACTGGACTATCAGTTGAGACTCACCACTCAATCGGACCACCGTTCTTTATTAATGAACTCAGTCGAACTATTAATTGGTCAAATCGGACTGTAAGTTAAGACTCACCACTCAATCGGAATATCGATCTTTACTAATGAACTCGACTAATTAATCAAATCGGACTATCAATTGTGACTAACACTCGATCGGACTATTGTCTTTACTAATAAACTCAATTAAACTACTAATCGATCATATCAGACTATCGATTGTGACTAATCACTCAATCAGACTATCGTTCTTCACTAATAAACTCCATCGAAATACTAATTGATTGATCAAGTTG
Organism: Linanthus parryae; assembly: GCA_023055425.1. NCBI lineage: Eukaryota > Viridiplantae > Streptophyta > Magnoliopsida > Ericales > Polemoniaceae > Linanthus > Linanthus parryae. The sequence continues at coordinate 102,837,157 of JALGPY010000002.1, forward strand.
GACGATCGATTGCGACTCATCACTCAGCTAGGCCATCGATCTTCATTAATGAACTCAATCGAACTATTAATTCATCAAATTAGACTATTAATTGTGACTCGCCACTCAATCGGACTATCGATCTTCATTAATAAACTCAATCAAACTACTAATTGATCAAATCAGACAATCAATTGCAACTCACTACTCAATCAGACTATCGGTCTTCACAAATAAACTCGATTGAACTACTAATTAATCAAATTGGACAATCAATTGTGACTAACCACTCGATCGGACTATTGGTCTTTAATAATACTCAATCAAATTACTAATCGATCAAATCATACTATCAATTGTGACGAATCACTTAATCAGACTATCGGTCTTCACTAATAAACTCCATTGAACTACTAATTGATCGATCAAGTTGGACGACGGCTCATCACTCAGTCGGACCATCGATATTCACTAATGAACTCAATCGAACTATTAATTGATCAAATCAGACTATCAATTGTGACTCACCACTAAATCAGACTATCGATCTTCATTAATGAACTCAATCAAACTACTAATTGATTAAATCGGATCATCGATCTTCATTAATAAACTCAATCGAACTACTAATTGATCAAATGGAACTATCAATTGCAACTCACCACTCAATCAGACTATCGGTCTTCACTAATAAACTCAATCAAACTAGTAATTAATCAAATTGGACTACCAATTGTGACTAACCACTCGATCGAACTATTGGTCTTTACTGATAAACTCAATCAAACCACTAATCGATCAAATCCGACTATCAATTTTGACTAATCACTCAATAAGGCTATCGTTCTTCACTAATAAACTCCATCAAATTACTAAATGATCGATCAAGTTGGACGATCAATTGCGACTCACCACTCCGCCGAGCCATCGATCTGCACAAAGAACTCAATCGAACTACTAATTGATCAAATCGAACTATCAGTTTATAAATGTTATTAAATTAGAACATCAATAACATAACATATGCACGAAAATGCAATCAATATAAAACTCTAATATATACTAGAATATTTTAGGCACATATCATGATTCTTAAAATATAGATACAATTCTCTATTGAAGAAGAAAATAGATACATTTTTCTTCAATTGGTAAATATATTTAGCATCATTTTCTAGAGGGGTGGAACAATACATAAATGTCAAAGCTTAATTGAGATGCGACACGGGTCGGCCGGTCTTTACCAGTTGGAACTACTATCAATCGCTCAAAAAGCATCAAGTTCAAAGAACCAAATAATCTAGTATAAATATAAAATATGCGCTACTATACACAAATAACAATATGCTCCGGCAGTTAAGAAGCAAGTCTTTGAGCCCTAGAACTGGCGTTCGAAACTCCTCTATAACAACTATTTAAATTTTTAACGTAGGATAAAAAAATTGTGCAATAGGTGACTCAAACACTGAACCTCATTGGAATGGGGGAGCGCGTATTTCCGCTGCGCCTTTTGTTACTTCGAACATTCATTGACTGGTATGTCTTTATATTAAGACGAGTACAAAGTCGTCTCGGACGAGCAACAACTTGTCCTCGACGAGCATCACTACAGAACTTCCCCATCTCATTAAAATATCTAACCTTGCCCGTCCCAATTTTCATTCTGGTGAGACTAAGACGAGTATTTACTCGTCTTGGTCTTCTCTCAAATAATTGTCCTAGTTCAGTACGACTTAGGATGTCGACGACCCGACGGAAGTGACCACGGTGGCAACGAAATTGGGATGAGTACGATCGTAGTGGCCATGGAAGCAGATGAAGCTACCGGAGTAGTTGGAGAAGAAGAGGAAGCCATGGAAAAAAATGAGGAGTTGTAGACGAGAGAGAGAGTTAACTTGTCTGAAAAAATAAACCAAATTGTTTGAATTTTTTGTTTTTAATAAAAACTTATTTAACTATCCAATTTGTGATTATGTTTGGATTAATTACACTTGTTCACCTCAAGTAAGGTCAACAAGTGCATATCTATTCTATAAAACAAAATAGTTTGACTTTAAAATGTCTTTTCAGCCACAGTCCTAAATCTCACATACCACCCACTTATAATTAGAATTTTCAAAATTTTAGGGATGATTTTAAAACCCACATTATTATCACTTTTAAAACCTCACTATATGTAGAAACAACTACGCATTACTTGAAAACTTACCCTCTCCCTCGAAAAAGCAGTCGAATTAAATTTCTAATAATCATACATATTTTTCATGTAATAGTCATACATATTTTTTCAAATAATTGATTAAAGGGTAATAACCTTCGAATAATAGAATCAGCTTTCATTTGTACTTTTGTTCATAAACGGATTAATTTCTCCATCTTTTTTCGAATGTTCTATAATTGGTGAACAATTATAATATTTTTCTTTGGAGGATAGTGCCCCGATTTTAAAACCCACGTTTTTATCACTTTTGAACCCCCACTATATGTAGAAACAATTACGCACTACTTGTAAACTTACCCTCTCTCTCTCTGAAAAAACAGTCGAATTACATGCTAATAATCATACATATTTTTCATGTAATAGTCATACATATTTTTCATGTAATCGATTAAAGGCTAATAATCGCCGAAGAATATAATCAGTTTTTTTTTTTTTTTGGTTTCCCAACCAGTTCCGGGGCTTCGCCCCGTAATCCGTTCCGACCCGGATGACATGCCTGGATATGACAGATGAATCTTCCAGTAGAAATTTTCTGCATACACAAAATATAATCAACTTTCATTCGTACTTCTCTTCATAAGCGGATTAATTTTTTCATCTTTCTGAGTACTCTATAATTTGTGAACCATTGTAATATTTTTATTTGGAAGATAGTGCCCTGAACCAGGGTCTATCCCTAATAAAGTCAACAAAAGACTACTCCCTTTGTTTTACCAGGTTCTTCAAAAAGTTATTCGGGTATTATTTGGGCTTAGCGATTCGGTTAGCATAACAAAATCAAAATTTAATAATTTTTTGTGGTATTGTAGAGCATAGTTTACTCTACGACACTATGAAAAGATTGTCAAATTCTTGAATCATTTTGCTACCGAAATTGCTATGCCCAAATAATACCAAATAAGTTTTTAAAGAACCTGCCGAAACGGAGGGAGTATTTTAGAAAGACCAATTCGCCGGGTAGTGCCCCAATGTTCTAGTGAAGCCCAACCACAGAAAGAAAAATTTCTCAGCCTAAGAGCAAACAGACAGCTGGTGTGCGGGCTGCGGCGGCTACCCTCATTGAACTTGCCGACTCACTCAGTCGGGATCCACCGCGTACGACGCAGAGCTTGTACTCATAGACCTCTAAAGCCTTCCACAGAAAGATTCGGGACCTCTGAACTACGAACCCTAAGGTAACAATAACAGTAACAGATACAATAATTTCTACTCCAATCTGTTTTATTTTAGTTTCTGAAGTTTCTCTGCCAGTATAATTTCATAAATTCATGCAAAAATCTCAGGATTCAACGTCAAAATGGTGAGACCCTACACGATGAAAGGGCAAAAACGGAAGAAGAGAGGAGAGAGGTATGATAGGGAAGAAGACCCAGAAGAGCAATTTGATGAAGATGAAGAAAGGGAAGAGAACGAGAACGAGACAACCCATGAAACAGATGAGCAAGTGAAGGAAGCAGTTGATGCTCATGACCTTGCTGGTATTCCGGTGGAAACATTAGTGGAGAAGAACCAGCCTGGGGCCATTTTCATCCTTGAGAAGGCTTCTCTGGAAGTAGCTAAAGTGGGAAAGGTACAGAAAGAACATAATTTAATTTATATCATATTCGAAAGAAAATTAGGTCTAGGGATACAGTGTTATTGGGTAGTGAGGCTATGTATTTGATGTAATTTGATGTCGTGTTTGTTTGTACAGAGTTACCAGCTCTTGAACTCAGATGATCATGCCAATTTCCTGAAAAGGAATAATAAGAATCCGGCAGAGTACCGGCCTGATATCGCTCATCAGGTTAGTTGACATATGCATATAGAAGATCATTTTCATGCATTCCATCAGATTGTGATATTTATATGGAATAAGTTGAAGGACACCATCATCTTGCGGACAGATATTCCTAATATAACCTGTCTTTTTATTGCATAACGTATAGAATGCATAAAAACCCTTGCCCCTGAAATAAAGAGGTGGACATCTTTGACAACCACTTCTCCAAATCGATCACAATCTGTTCTTTCACTTCAGCAGAGTGAAGTATTCTGATTTGAATTATGAGGTTCCCTACTTCCCTTCATAAAAACTAGACTTCCTATACTCCATTGATAGCTTATGCCCTAAAAAGAATTCTGGATGTATGGGAAACATTTGTGGATTAGGATTTACAACTTGGAGTGGACTGTGGAGTTATGTTCTAAAACTCTAGGAGATTATAATCTCCTAGAACATCATCTTATCTATTTTTTGATAACAAAGGGGAGTGGTACAGCACTTATAGACTCCGAACCTCTCTTCTTGACATTTTTGACCGACCCATCAACCTTTCCTTCTCTTCATGAAGTCCATTTTTAAACTGTTTAAAGCTATTTTGACACAGAATGTGATAGACTTATAGTTAGGAATCTGATTGATATTGAAACCAGTGAACAACAAATCAAAATTTCATAAAATTTAAATCATGATAGGTAGGTCTATTGTGCAATCAAACCAAATCAATGGCTAAATGTAATCACTTTCCTTCTCATTGCTATAATAATTTTTATGATTGATCTAAATAAAATTTTGATTGAGAGATCCATATTATAGAAAATATTTTGTCTTTAGTTTTTATATATTGTATTTACATTTACTAATTATATTATATAAATACCATAGTAACACAATCATTTTCATTCAGTAAATTTTCTTTCTCATAGTTTAGTAACATGGTGGCCAATAACCCTTAGCTCTATAACTGGAACCTACCTGTGTTACCAAACTACAACGAAAAATATAATGTAATCTTTTATAATGATAACTTGGTCTCCCTTCTTGCTTTTTCAAATTCAAATATATTTATTAGATATGACATTAAACTAGTGTCACCTTCCCTCAAGGTTCCTCTCTCCATGCTTCACCTATGTTTTCCTCCCATTAAGTCTCCACAATATTCAAAAATATAAATATCTAAGAGCGAGAATGGGTGGTTATTGACTGGCTTGAGAATTAATAAACAGAAACACAATATTATAAAGCTTAATTGGTAATTTAAATTTTCTCTAAACCCAATCTTTCTATCCCAAATTGGGTAGATTATTCGTAATATTGGCTTAGTTTGGCAAAGATAGAATATTAGATAGATTATTGAATGAGTAATTGAGATGAAGTGTTTTTGTCTCTCTCTCCTCATCTCAACCACACATTCAATAATCTATCCAGTAATCTATCTTTCCCAAACTAGGCCGTTCTCCTAAGGTTCATAAGGCATGTAGGAGTCACGCTTCCGACAAAGTTTAGAGGGTATGAGAATCCAATGCACTCAAATTTTCTGGAATCAAGTTCGTTATAATTTGAGGGCCAAATATTTTAAAGAAGGTAGAATGTAGATCATGTTAGTCTTGTTTGAAAATGACAGTAGTACCATATTAGTGATAGTATGAATAGAAATGGAAGAGAGTAATGGATTTGATCAATTTGTGAGAGTATGGTTGAGGGAATGGGGTGTGTTGTGCCAAAAGTTTGCCTGACTATTTTTTTTCTAATTAATTAAAGTGAAATCGTATTCTTACAAGAGGGAATGTGATTAAATGAATATAGTTGTATTTTGCTTCAGCTTTGAAGCTTAGTTCTCGTCTCCTTAAGAGTTCCTAGGCAAGAAGTATAACTATGAAAGTGAAACTAGGGAATAAAGATTCTTCGCAAGTAATTGGGTTCCTTATACTTAATAATCTCATATATAGATGACTTTGAGAAGTTGGGTAGGGATTGGATGGTTGCTGCTAACATGGTGTGGACGGTGGAGTAAGTTAAAAAAATTAACCATGGATTTGTCTGTTTCTCAGTGTATCCTGTAGGGACACCAAGGATTCAGGTTTCTTTTCCAAGCAGTTTGTCTCCTGATATTCACTTTTTGAAGTAAGGCTGGGTGGTGTTGTAGAATTTCTTAACATGCAGGCTTTTTAGTTAGGTTTATAAGTCCACGAGCCATGAATCTTTCCGATTATATTCCTACTAATATCAATATCTCAAAATACCAGAGTCTAACTCCAAGATGTTCTTTCCCATTTGATATCCAAATGGACTGATCAGAACCTCCATTGAGCACACCCCTGTGTAAACACTGTCTAATTGATCCTGTCGCAGAATATTCTGCTCTGATTAGCCAATTTCAAGATTATACGTAACTTATAATGAGCAAGGGGCTTGCTGAAGTACGCTGATGAAACTAATGTGTTAAAAAAACTTTTAACGATCTTGTTGGATTTGCATAAAAAATAGACCTTAGGATATAGCGAATAAATGACAGTAGTTTGCCATTCATTCATCGCATCAATGTTGAATGATTGAGTCTGCTCTCCGTAAGCGGGTTGAGTGTAGGTAGAAGACAGAATTAATAAAATGCTCAAATTTTCACCTGATTGCCATTTGTATTAGAATTGATATTGTTTTTTAGGCTGCTGTAGAACCATTCATTTGAGACCACTGGGCTTCCATTGAGGGGCACCATTATTTTATCTTCTCGAAATCTCTGCCTGGTTTCTTTATGTTGTAATTGCATTAGATATTCTATTCGGAGTTTATGTTTGCCTTAAATTGTACATTGGTTAAGATAAGTATACATGGGTTCCACCTTGGTCTTGGAGGGCTGAGCCTGGGTAGAGCGAGGTAGACTAGGATGCTATCTGTTCCTCCCTTTGGATTCATAATATAACAGGCTCGAAGCCTTTAAACACATAATACATCTCTCTTTTCTCCTCATTCGATGTCCAGCTTGTTGTGAAGAACTTATTAAGTAGCTACTACTCAAGTTTGTGATTGTGATTGTGGAATGTGAGCAATTTGAATCCTATGATGGGCAACATGGATTACCTAAACTATAAAAAATGCAAATGGTAACAAGTCTATTTATTAAATTATGATAATTTGTTCCCTCCTTGTTGATTGAGAATAGACCTTGTGCTTATTGTTCAAAGTTGATCATTGATTTCCTGTGCAGGCTATCTTAGGTATTTTAGATAGCCCCTTAAATAAAGCTGGGAGATTGCGAGCTTTGTATGTGAAAACAGTGTCACCTTCTCTCTAGGTTTCCCCTTCCTCTCTCCATGCTTCACCTATGTTCTCCTCCCCCAAGTCTCCACGATATTCAAAATAATAAATATCTAAGAGCGAGAATGGGCGCTTATTGACTGGCTTGAGATTAATAAACAGAAACACAATATTATAAAGCTTAATTGGTAATTTGAATTTTCTCGAAGTCCAATCTTTCTATCCCAAATTGGGAAGATTATTCATAATATTCTCCTAAGGTTCACAAGGCGTGTAGGAGTCCCGCTTCTGACAAAGTTTAGAGGGTATGAGAATCCAATGCACTCGATTTTCTGTAAGTTCATCATAATTTGAGGGCCAAATATTTTAAAGAAGGTAGATCATGTTAATCTCGTGTAAAAATGACAGTAGTACCATATTAGTGATAGTATGAAAAGAAATTGGAGAGCGTAATTGATTTGATCAATTTGTCGGAGTATGGTTGAGGGAATGGGGTGTGTCGTGCCAAAAATTTGCCTAACTATTTTTTTCTAAAGAATTAAAGTGAAATCGTATTCTTACGAGAGGGAATGCCATTAAATGATTAAGTTGTATTTTGCTTCAGCTTTAGAGCTTTAGTTTTCTTCTCTTTAAGAGTTCCTAGGCAAGAAGTATAACTATGAGAGTGAAACTAGTGAGTTATTTCTTCACAAGTAATTGGTTTCCTTATACTTAATAATCTCATATGGAGTTGACTTTGAGAAGTTAGGTAGGGATTGGATGGTTGCTGCTAATATGGTGTGGACTCCGGAGTATCTTAGAAAAATTAAGGCAAAATTGCACCGAAGGTACCCATATTTTGCCAAAACCGGCAAGTGGGTACCCAAATTTTAAAATCGTGCACCACGGGTACCCAAATTTTCTAAATCGTGCACCGGAGGTACCCAATGCTAACTGCCGTTAACTTTCCGTTAACATTCCATCCAAATTGGACGGAAAAGTATAAAAAGACTATTGTACCCTATATTTTCACCTCTAACTTTTTGAAATACAAGTGTTACTAACAAATCTAAAAAATAATAATAATAATAATAATAATAATAATTTAATAATTTGATATATGTAAGATAATGCAATATATTTCATCAAAATTACATATTTTTACATCATTTCAAGATATATTTTTTTTGATAATGCAATATATTTCATCATTAAATGCTAATAGTTAGCATTTAATAATTACATGTTAAAATAATTATTAGCATAAATTCACATTTTTTTTAAATAAAACAATAACATATAAGTATCTTTGATAATTTCACATGTACCCTCCCGTTAATTTTCCATTTTGAGATTATGAAATTTTGATATTTTTGTTAAAAAAAAAGTTAAAGACTTTAAGATTGGCTGATATATGTTAATAAAAACATATTTCATATCTTGAAATGATGCAAAAATATGTAATTTTGATGTAATATATTGCATTATCTTACATATATCAAATTATTAAATTAAAATTTTATTATTTTTAAGTTTGTTTAGATTCGTTAGTAGCAGTTGTATTTTAAAACAATGGAGGTGAAAATAATGGGTATAATAGTCTTTTTATACTTTTCCGTCCAATTGGATGGAAAGTTAACAGCCGTTAGCATTGGGTACCACAGGTGCACGATTTTGAAAATTTGGGTACCCGTGGTGCACGATTTGAAAATTTGGGTACCCACTTGCCGGTTTTGGCAAGATATGAGTACCTCCGGTGCGATTTTGCCAAAAATTAACCATGGATTTGTCTGTTCACAATCAAATCCTATAAATTCTGAGTATGTTGTTTCTCAGTGTATCCTGTAGGGACACCAAGGATTCAGGTTTCTTTTCCAAGCAGTTTGTCTCCCGATGTTCACTTTTTGAAGTAAGGCTAAGGCTGGGATGTGTTGTAGTATTTCTTAACATGGAGGCTTTTCCTTTAGGTTTACAAGTCCATGAGCCATGAATTTTTCCGATGATATTCCTACTAGTTTCAATATCTCAAAATACTAGAGTCTAACTCCAAGTTGTTCTTTCTCAATTGTTATCCGAATGGACTGATCAGAACCTCCATTGAGCACACCCCTGTGTAAACACTGTGTCTAATTGATCCCGATGCAGAATACTCTGCATTGATTAGCCAATTTCATGATTATACGTAACTGATACTGAGGAAGGGGCTTGCTGAAGTATGCTGTTGAAACTAACTTCTTAAAAAACTTTTAACAATCTTGTTGGACTTGCATAGAAAATAGACCTTAGGGTATACTTTATAGTGAACCAGGGTAGTAGTTTGCCAGTCATTCATCGCATCAATGTAAGTCTGCTGTCCGTTAGTGGGTTGTGTGGATGTAGAAGACAGAGTTGATATAAGTGGTCATATTTTCACCTGATTGCCATTTGTATTCAAATTGATATTGTTTTTATGTTGCCTTAGGACCCTATATATATGTGTGTGTGAGTGTGTGTGCCTGTCGGTTGGTTTGTAGGCTGTCTTACGGGTCGAGTCCACTGCCAGTCCAGCATTACTTTATCTTCTTGAAATCTTTACCTGGTTTCTTATGTTGTTATTGCATTAGATATTCTATCCGGAGTTTGTGTTTGCCTATAATTGTACATTAGTTGAGAAAAGTATACATGGTTGATGGTTCCACCTTGGTCTTGGAGGGCTGAGCCTGGGAAGAGCGAGGTAGACTTGGACGCTATCTTCCTCCCTTTGGATTCATAATCGAACAGGCTCGAAGCCTTTTAACTGAGAATCCTCTCTCTTTTCTCCTCCTTTGGTGTCCAGCTTGTTTTTCCTACCAAAATTTAGTCCATCGTGTTGGGCAAACAACAACATTAATGCTCTAAAGAGAAGAACTTATTAAGTAGCTATTACTCAAGTTTGTCAGGATTGTGTTAAATTGATATTATCTAATAATCTGTTGGTAATATGTTCTCTCCTTGTTGATTGAGGATAGACCTTTGGTGTTCAAAGTTGATTATTAATTTCATGTCCAGGCTATCCTAGCTATTTTAGATAGCCCCTTAAATAAAGCTGGGAGATTGCGAGCTTTGTATGTGAAAACAGAGAAAGGTGTTCTGTTTGAAGTTAAACCACATGTCCGCATTCCAAGGACATACAAGCGGTTCTCTGGGATAATGTGTAAGTGGCGTTCTCCTATTATGTGTTGTGATGTATACTCCACACATCCCATTGTCTTCTTGGTTTGATTCATAACTCCCCTGATAATTACTTCAGTGCAGCTGCTACAAAAATTAAGTATAAGTGCTGTCGGTAAGCGTGAAAAGCTGTTGCGTGTGATTAAGAACCCAGTAACGCAGTATTTGCCAATCAACTCTCGCAGAATAGGTGGGTGAACTCTTTATGTTGGGGGCTTCTTATCTGAAATAATATGGTCAAGCTGATTTACCTTTTTACATATCAGGATTTTCATATAGCTCTGAAAAATTGGTGGATATACAAGACTACGTAGCTGCTGTTGGCGACGATGTGAATTTTGTTTTTGTGGTGAGTACTAAAAGCAACTTGTGCGTTGATGTTTTACATGCATTTGGTTGGAATCACCTTTTACTGATCTACTTGAACAGGTTGGTGCGATGGCTCATGGGAAAATAGACAAAGATTGTGCAGAAGATTATATCTCAAGTAAGTGAACTTTCTCCATCTTTCGTCGACATGGATGTGGGTTACACTGTTAATTGTACTTATAATTCTATAACGCTGTTCATATCTAGTTTTTTGCCAACATCAAGTGCCCCCTATGGATCGGTATCTTGTGTTTTTAATGGATATTGTAAGCCTGTCGATTCCAAAATATGTTGGATTTAATCTCACAAGGTTTTCGAGAGGTCCTAACTCCTAATCGTTGCATCCCCAATTGGTTTGAAATAGGGATTATTATACTTAAGAAATTTGGCAAGTATTTATCAACGAGGCAGGAAAAGTAAACTAATTATTAAAGATAAGATTCTAGACAACTATTTATTGACAAGGTAGAAACTTGAAATCAGACATTAAAAATAACAAACATATCATTTTTCTTCAAAAATGAAGAATCTACAACTCTTTGCCCTAGTATGTAATTGTATATTCTTCTTATGCGCAATCCTCGAGTAAGAAGACCCGAGACCTCATCTTCGATTTTCGTCAGAGCCTAACAACAACCAAAATATCATATTTCCTGACTCTTATGCAACTCATCACTACATCGAAACGACCGAAGGCAGAATCATGTTATCCATTGCAATTACTGTTGATGAAGACCAGAACTAAAGTAGATGCAAGAATATAAAATTAAGCATACAAGATTGGCAAAAAGTTACGCCCCCATGGTTTTATGCCCTAATCGTAATATCCCTGATAGAAAAGCTGCAGACGGATGTTGGATATGAACGCACACTTGATTGATCGATAGCTATTTACACTCTGAATTTCATTTAACTAAAACCACTAGGTTTTCTGTTTGGTTCTGCTCATCAGTTGGGCAGAAGAGTTCAATCGCAATGGATTGTTATGTTAACCTCACATCTGTCGTCAATTCAGGGAAACACCCAGTAGGGAAGTTGAGCGTGACAATATGGATGTTATTATTCTGCTGGAACAAAGTTGTTTGCTAACAATTTACTTCATTGTGCTCGTGTTTTTTATTTTATTTTATTTTTGTAAACTTGTGCCTTCCACAAAATTGCAGTATCTGGTTATCCTATGAGCGCAGCAGGCTGTATTTCCAGAATTTGCGGTGGTTTGGAGCGCAAATGGAAGATACTTTAAGCCGCTGACCAGGCTGTTAGTGAGGGCCAAGATACCCACCATCTCATTTTCTTTGGTGCCACCAACTCTACAAAAGAATATAAGAGGTTCATTGGAATTTAGATTTTTTATCCTTTTCTTGTGATTCTGAGTTGTTCACCCTCCTACAATGAAGATTAAGGATATATACAGTAATGTTTGTTTGATGTTATATTTATAGATTATGAGTTCTGACCTCTTTGAAGTTAAACCAATGACGGAAAAGATTAATTTCAAATTTCTTGTTAAATGAGTAATTAAGTGGTTGAGAGATGAGTTCAGTTGTGACTCCTTATCACTCACATTCTTCGCTTGTCCGAACATATATGCATAATGTTCTTACTTCTATAAGGTTACATACTTCTCAGCTTTACTTAGCTCAATACTCTTTGGATGCTTACATTTTTACTTTCCGATATAAGTTCACTGAGTAAAACAAATGACGTTTTGAATTAGTAAATTTATCGCGTCAAAAGTACCTCATGAAATCCGGTGACTGTTAAAGTATGACACTTAGTTTGTAACAGATGGAGTAACTTCGAGTATCTCTCACAAAAGTCTCAAAGCTGGACCGGACTAAATGTATTGCTGCTATTTTAAGATTCGGTCAGTGGCAGCTGATTAACAGGAGAACAACTTAGTAATGTTCGATGCTATTTGCAACTTAGCGAACTGCAGTTGCAAAGGAAATGTTGTTTTCTAAAATGATCCATATATCTTTCATGGGGGCATGCGATTATTGTGAAATTGGGGTTTACATAGGGGAATAGTCACTCTGCAACTTGTCAAAAATTATTTGATTGATAGCTCAATTTCTCGTCTGAAGAGAGAACCAACGCCCACACCTGAAGAACATCTGAAGCAGCATAGTCCCTTGCCCCAATTAAGAGCAAACCTCAACGTATATTTTGCCTAATTTCAAATACTGTCATTCTCGTGGCTTTTTCCAAAGAATTTCAGCTCATTAGTTAGCCTCATGGGGATGGAAAAGCATCATTTGGAGAAAACCTCTGTTCTACTCGGGATTTGAAGATCCATCAAGCCGGCTCTTGACAAACGGAGGATCTCATGAAATAACTCTTATCCCACTGGGGGAAAACAACTGCGGGGGAAAACAACTGCTTAACATCCAACTTCTTCATCGACGAGGAATAAAAAATGTGGATTACCCCACTTCTCAGAAGCTTCTATGTTGATGAAACTACAAGACAGATCCAGAGCATTTACATTCCGCCCCCAAACCAAGAAAATTTTGGGCCTACAACAACTGAAGGGCAATTCAGCGTTAAATCAGCCTACCACATTGCTGCAGGAACCTTCGGAAATGAACATTTGGGAGACCAATATATTTGGATCTCCATCCGAAATCTCAAGCTGCCACCAAAGTTCAAACGGTTCTCAAGGAAAATTGCTCAAAATATCATTCCAGACTGAGTCAGCCTACAGAAACGAGGTTTTACAAGACCCACAACCTGCCCTCGTTGCCTCACAGAAGAGGAAGCAACCGATCACATTCTCTACCAATGCGACTTCTCCAACCACGTAAGGTTTTCGATTAGGTTTTGACTTCCAGATATGCCAGCCATTCCCCAGCCTCAACCACAACTTTCAGCATCTCAAACTCCCTCTTCAATGAGCTAGACAAGAAATCATTTTCCCTTCACCTTATAAGTATGGCTCCACCGGAATAAGGCGACTTGAGATTCCACTATCATCCACCCGCTAAAAACCTTAGAGTCATAGGTCATCTGGAAGATTCTACACGCATTTTGAAAACTGCTCCAACGGTCGGAAGGGACTCGGAAGTCAGCCGACATCATCTTCAACTACCCACAATTTTCACCTCTATGAACAGAGAAAGCCACCAAACGGCCATCACTTTCTAGGTTGATGTAGCATGGAAGCAAAATAAAGTTTTCAGTTCTGTAGGATGGACGGATGATGCAAATCAACATCTCGAGGGGAAATGTCACGTCATAGCAACTTCCCGCATTGCAGCGGAAGCACGAGGCATCCTTGGACCTCTCAAGTGGCTACTCTCAAACGAATATAGAAACATCAACATCCTATGATCTTCGGAATGCTAGGCACGACGCCAACATCAATACGATCATAGCCGACATAAAGACTCTGACATGTTATTTTGACGCATTTTCTATCATCTATGTAACCCGTGACAATGTCTCCAGGTTACATAATATTGCCCGCAGTCTGTCTCCAGGTTACAAAATATTGCCCGCACTCTTTCTCTCTTTTTACGTTAACATATAATTGACTTTCCTTTAAAAAAAATGACGTGACCCAACTTTGGTGAAAGAATGGATAAAAACCGAGAAGAAAGGAACGCCACAGAAATGAAGTTTTAGAGAGATCTGTAACAGCCCCTGTTGAAGGGCTCTTCTTGGTCATAGAAGTTAAGTCTTAGAAAGATCTGTTGCACCAGCTGTTCAAGGGCCCTTCATGGTCACACCAGAAATTGTGGCTGAAACACTGAGTGGACGGGATGGAAGATAGCATGAGAGGCGGGCGGCACTACTTGTCAGAGGAGGCAGATTTAGTGTATCTCTCTCCAACCACTTTGTATCAAGGTTTGTTACATTTTGATCATGAGCTATTCCTGTCAGTTTCAAAAAAATAAAACCAATATAGCAGGAGTTTTCGAAAAAGAGATTTGGGGTGCTAGACCGTATGCGTATTCCTTGAAGAATTTAGCCAGTGATTGGTGGCATAAATTTCTGCGAAATTGCAGGAGAAGGTTACACATATAGGCTCATAACAGAACGATGAAAAACTTTTCAGGAAATACCAACCATCCAAAATTCATATCAAAATCCTTTGATCTTTTGTTAGAGATGAAACAGAATCTGGTTGATTGCACTGTCATTACAACACAAAACCTTTCAGGAGAAGATGATCAGCACTTCTCCTGAAAAACACACGTGAAGCTGTAAAATGAAGATGATCTAGAACTATGTAACGACTTGTCCAAATCAAAGCTTGATATTGAAGTAATCTGGGTCAAAGTGGTGCAACCTGACGTATCCATCTTCACCTCCACTTGAAAAACTGAACCAGATACATGAATTCAAATAGTTAGCATATACAAGAGTCATGCGTTCTATATTATAAGATAAACTTGTTCGAGTTCAGTACGCAAGGAAATAGCAAGGGAAAAGGAGCACAAGTGATCTGATGATGTCGCAGGATAAGTTATGGAGGCATGAGCTATCATATAGAAATGTATTGACAGGGTAAGCCATTATATGAACAAGGATAAACTAGGGCCAATCTAGTGGAACCTACCTCAATCCACCTATCAGATGGGTTTTTCTTTGACCATTGCGACAGTTAAGCTAATGTGCTGGATATAATCCTACATATGCAACCTTACCAAACATATCCTATAATACTCGACCAACGTTATTGACACTTCCGAAAGGCATGTGATCTCGCTTATAATTTTGATTATGGAATTACATTGTACATTCTCCCCACCTACAACTTTCTCGTCCCCTCCCCACAAAAGTGAAACGTTTCAACAGATTCATAAACAAACTTCAACCTGAAACAATTTATCAAACAATTATCTGTAATATACTATTTTTTAGCTACAGCAATTGTCTTACTAGGAAGTACAAAAGGCAGATGCAGTCACAGCAGGATTGGTTAATTTACGCTTGATTATCAAATCCCAACATCTGTGCCTCTTAAGATATCTCTCCCTCACAGGGTATTCGTGCACATTCTCTCCATCAATCATCATTTCATCTATGCACTAATTCACATTTTTGTGCAAGTTGAACTTCATGTATTAGATATTTGTTCCTTAATTATTTCAAAACCCTCGGGATTCTTGTATCTGTCACCACATATCTAGCAAACTACTTCAAAACCCTAGGGATTCTATTATCTGCCACAACATATCAAGCTAACAATTTTAAATTCCTTAATTTATCGCTGTATTGGAAATTTAGTGGAGCATATTCAAACAAATTACAGAAAAATGTAAAAGTACCAAACTCGTTCAATTGATGAGGGACCTCAAACTTCCAACTAAAATCAGAAATCAAAATGGGAGCATTCTTCTATGAATATCAAGCAACAAAAGCAGCTTATAGTGCTCTTGCCAACTATCCAGCATAGCTTCCGACTCGTGATGTGTCCCAACATCAGGTTAAGCTAGCATCAAGATTCACAAACTCAAACAAAGATGAGATAGTTACAAAAGGATCTCCATTAACCAATCACATCATGTAATTAAAACTCTCTATCACGACATAAGCAGAAATTTGAAAGGTCCGAATGATCGGTATGTAAGAAAGAACTAACTGTTAGAAGCTTGAATATCTATTTGGGGAAGGGAAGTGAAGGTAAAAGAAGTAAAAGAGGTGGCGAGGGATCTCTTGTGATAGTTCATGATGCAAAAGAGATAAACAAGATGTGAATAGGTACTGAAACACTGCAGTATCCACCGCATTCAGAGATCTTACAATATGGGACACTTTCATCAAACGGTTACCATCAAAAACATTCATTTCGAGAGACAAAGTGGACCAACCAGTAGAATAAAATTACTTATACCTTTTGCCATCCGGGTTAAACGCCAAAGCATTTATTGGTCCAAAGTGCCCTTTCACGCCTCCAATTTCTTCCGTCAAAATCTAGTGGAAGACGAGCATAAACATCATTCTTCAATAAAAGCACACCAATTGATCTCATTGTTTACACGGGCATATACATATTAGAAATTTCTACCTTGTCATAGAACTTGGCCTCAAATTTACCAGCACGATGGTCAGTTGTTGTAACAGATGAAGCATCCTGACCACCTCCAAGAACCACCTAGAAGAACCATAAGGTATAAATTATCAATCATACATCCACTAAAGAACCACTAAAGATCGTATGATTACTGAGTCATTCCAAAGATATGAGCGCAGACTCCAGAATAAGAATTACTAAGTGCTAATCAAACTAGGGTATAATATCCTGGTTACAGCTCTTTTGTAGAGAAACAATGCTCAAACTAATATAGCACAAGCCTTCAAAGGAAAATGGAAGCAAGATACTTTAGTGAAGAAATAGCAAGAAAATCAAAGCAAGAACCTGATAGTTTATATAGGGTCCATGTATACTTACATGATCAAGAAGTGGTGACATCGCGACAGCATTAACCGGCCGTTCCGTCCCATAAGTCTTTATAAGTGTCAGTGATCTGGAGTCCCAAAGCTAACAAGAAGAAAGACATGCAAAATAAGATTGAAACATGCAGGAGATGAAATGGGAGATACTTCAACATTTTGCAGAGCTAAAAATCCACACCTTCGCAGACTTGTCCAAAGAACCAGTTAGGAAATGTGAGCTATCAGCAGACTTTGTTAGAGAAGTAATAGTCTTTTTGTGGCCATCTTCCTTTTCGTTCTCTTTAAGCAGCTTTCCTGTCTTTAGTTCGTGCAAAAGACGCAAGAAAAAAGGTCCCAGATCAATCACATATGAATACTAAAAAGCTAGCATGAAGATAAAAATAAAGCCATACAATCATCATTTATGCTATGAAATTACTGAATCAGCGAGAATCTAGCTAAAATACAACTTCTAGAGTCTCATAATTCTTGTCAAAGGAAACATAACGGCTCACCTCAGCATCCCAGATACGAATTACAGCATCTTCACCAGCACTAATGATGGTCTTGTTTAGAGGCCCCCAGACAGCTCTATTTATCCTTCCCACGGGACCTTTGATCGTGAGCAGAGACTCTTCGGTCTCTAAAACAGCATAAATCACACAATGAGTTACTTAAAAATTGAAGTGCTGACTGGAGGCAATAAATCATAGAAGCAAAGCACTAGAGTACTATGAAACATTTATCTAACAAAGCATCACAAATGAAAGCCAGCCCCAGTAGTTAGTAACAGATATCATTATTGGTCTGATCTGCAAAATGCAATAGAATTAGTGTCATGCATTGTTTATAGTAACCATCTAAACCCGAGAACGTAGATAATAAATAACCGGTAGAAGTCCGATTGTTTCATCCTATGGTGTTTTTTACATTTGTTTCCTTCCAAACTACTGTAAGGGTGATGATACTCTTAAAAAAAATGGCTACAAGGAAAATTATACCCTCTTTACTAATGAAATCTAACATCTTTTACATGTTATAATCTAACACTGATCACTTTTCTACTCCACCATTCTTCTTGATATCACTAATATGTTAAATATATTCTCCTCTCTTTTCCTAGTCTCCTCACTTTTCTCTACCTTCTTCTCCCCCACATTGTCAGAGAACCACTGTCACACTCCACTACCGCCAACAGCACCGATCCCATTTATGGATTAACTTCTTCTTTTTCTTCTTCCTCTCATCTCTCACTCAAGAATCCATGTTGAGAAACACATGAGATTTATAGCTGAGCTGTGCCGAAAGGGGCAATTAATTTACCCCAGGCTACTGATATATCATCTCGATTCTCGTATATGTAAATTCTTCTCCATCATGTGTTGATTTTCTACTTTTTTACATGTAACTAATCAAGTTAGTCCTTATCTATTGGTTAGTGTTAATCTGTACCTACCGATCGAACAATTTATTTACGGGATTTTCTATACTTGAAGTAATCAATTTGATCTCAAGTAATGCTATGTTCAATTGTAAAACTGGGAGAAAGGTTGCCGTGTTCGACACTCAGATTGCAAGAAACAAAAGAGCAAAAACAAATATCCAATATTATTGATCTAAACCCACCAAAAATAAATGAGCTAGGTGATGGTCGGACTATAAGCCAAACAAGAAGAAGATCGGACTTCAAGTACGAGAAGAAAAAAATATAGCTTGAGTTATGAGATGGGTAGCTACGAATGCAAATAGGTTCTGGCATTTTCCAATGCTATGCATATGGAGAGAGACCATAAAAGTCGGATCAAGGCATTAAATACCCCTTAACAAATGAGCTAAAATTTCTTACAAGTGTTTTTCCGGGAATATGAAAATAAATGAATGTACTCTGGTTCTTCTTTCTGAAATATGTCTACATGAAAGTTCCTAGAGTTGTGACGAATTGCAAAAACGAGAAGACCAAGGAAGAGAAACATACGCTCATCAGGATCCCTTGCAATACGCTTCACATGGATAGCAGAAGGCAATCCCATAAAGGGGTCAGTAGTGATCACCGCAAGCTTATCACCCACCGAAAAATCGACCGCTCGAGCAGGAGAATCAAATTTGAAAGTGAAAAGAACTGCCCCAGACTGAACATTCCAGAGCTTGGCAGTCTGATCGGCACTACCAGTAATCAGAAGAGTAGAATCCCCTACGAATCAAAACCAATAAAAACAATCTCAATTTCGAACAAACCAACATCAGTAGCATATAACTCCATGTAAGAAATTCCAAGAAACGGATCAATTAAATTCTTTATACAAAACATGAGAACCATAGAACCTTTGTAATTCAAAAGCCATAAACCAATATCATATTTCAGCAAGCAGATGAGCTAGACAGCTAAACAAAACACCAGTAGTGTAGAACCCACAAGAGAATCTCAATTTTTAGCAAACAGATTAATCAAATTGCTAAATAAAACACGAGTAGCTCAGATTCCCCTCCAATTTAAAACACATAAAATATCGATTTTGAAACAGACAGAAGAACAAATAAGCGAAACAAAACACGGGACACACATACTTGAGACATCGCAGCACCAGACCGCTCCGTTGTGGCCGCGGTAGGTTCCGAGGCGCTCGCCGTTATCGGCGTACCAGACGGTGGGGTTGTGGTCCTTGGCGCAGGAGAAGAGGAGATCTCCCTCTCTGTTGTACTTCAAGAAAGTCAGTGGCCTCTCATGCCCTTTCATCAATATTGGCCTCATCCTGGTAAAACAAAGGGCTCACAGTCGATTTGTCTCCGGCAATGTGCCAAATCTCTCACAATCTCTCTCTGCACTTCGTCGCCGGACGTGAGGTACTAAACCCCTAGCAGTCACCAGAACGATGAAAGAGAGAGAGAGAGGGGGAGTGCTAGTCGCTGGTTGCGTTAAAATGCTTTAACAAATTCGAGTTCTATTAGGTCCGATCCAAGCCCAACAGCCTAGCCCAACCTTTTCCAAAATAACAAGTCCAATTACAACAACCCCCACCAGAATAAAGATAAAAATGAAAGATAAAATTCGTTACCAAATAACTAGTGCAAGAACAACAACAGACACGGACACAAAATACAAAGACAACTAGAATAGTAGCTAAGGGTTCTCACGTCATCAACAAAAAAATATTAGAGATGATGGTTGTCCAACATTGCAAGTCTAGTGATGCACAATTTAGCGTGTTGTTCGCATATATACGAATCAAGTAGTATAGAGTGTATTTCAACTCAGATTATTGATTCCACATGGACTTCTACGAGTTTTTTGAGTAATCAGTTTTAACTAACAAAGTGTAAAAAAGGAATAGTAGTTTGGGATTTGATTAGATCTAAGTATTAAAAGTAAATACATGAAACGTAAATCTTTTTGAGATACTAAATTTCGGGATCACCTAGGGTCTCTACAGTTTTTTCGTTCTGTTGATTATGAAAACACACAGCAGTCACTTATCTGTGCCACGTACCAGTTGTGCAGCATCTTTTCTTTTCCTACACGTTATCACAATTCTGCAGATTTTCGGTCCTTGTTAAGCTACCTAAATCTGTAGTCTTGTTCTAATCTGCTAGGGTATCTAACATGTCCTAAAGGCCTCAGTCAAAACCGCTAACAGTTTGTCATACGTTTTTAGGCTAGTCTTATCTCCGGTCCATCGGGGTAAGGTGCTAAATTATGTCTTCTCTTCCTAACCCTAACCAGCCGTTTTCACCTACCGGGTTGGGTCTGTAGCAATCCTGGTTAGCTACTCCTATCATGCATAAACAGTAAAATCAAAGACAAAATAACGAATAAAAACAGCTGATATTAAGATCCTGAGATCATGAATCCATAGTAAAAAAACAGAACAAGATACTGAATCCGAAACCCTAACCTAGGTAAAAATTTTAGCTACTGAATGACATAATTAAATAACAATGTTCTGAAATAAAGACAGAATTGAGATCAAAAGAGTGTTCTTGGAACCTGGATATGTGCTTCCGTGCTCTTCCACGGTATTCTGAATTCTCCTTGGGTGTATTGTGTCTAAAAAAGAGCTCTGGACGTTCCTTTACATAGTGCTGAGAAGCTTCCAGAAAACTGTTTGAAATTACGAAACATCCACTGGCCGAAATCGCCTCAGAAATAGGTGATGTATGCGTATTACTGTGTACTACTGCGTAGTTACTCCCCTGCCTGCGTATTACTGCGTAGTTGCTGTGTAGTTGGCCAATAGCCACAGAGACGGGGTCTTCTGTCTTAAGCTTTTCCAGTTTTCTTGCTCTCGGCTTGCGTCCTCCAGCGTTTTCCTGCGTACTGCTGCATTTTTCCTCCAGTCTATCTGATTTTCTTTCCGCTCTCGTAATAGTCTCGGTCAAATCCTTCCCCGGACATTTTTTGCACGTTTCACGAGGTGAACCTGATTCTGTCTCGGCATACATCCCAATGCGCTTCCCGAACCTGTTCCTGCCAAGACAATATGAGCAAAGCCGCGATCATATCCTAATATATATATATATATGAAAAAAATGCAGAAAATACTCGAAATCCTGATACTAGCTCAAATGCACGTCGTGTACATGGCCGAGACTTGGCGTGCTACCCATCTGGTGAATTGGTCTTTTAAAAATACTTGTCTCTCAATTATGTTTAGCGTTTGGAACCCACGCGAGGTTAGACAATTTAATCAACTAAAATTAACATTTAATCAGGCCAATTAATAAAACAAACCTATACACATCATCATCCACCCCCTCGAATTCACTTTTCACTTTTCACTCCAACTGCAACATTCTCTCTCTCTCTCTCTCTCTCTCTCTCTCTCTCTCTCTCTCTCTCTCTCTCTCTCTCTCTTCTCTGCAACTGCTACTGCTACGATCGTCCATGGCGTCCTCTGCTGCTTCTTCTTCCTCCTCCGCTCCGGCCGCCGTTGCACCCCATCCCATACTTGTCGCCACTGACACACCCAGAGTCGAAGAACATGTTGGGTTTTTCAAATACCCTCCATCTCAATTCTTTCATTCTGTAACTTACTTGATGATGCTTGTAAATTTTTGAAATTTATGTTTGAATCAAGTTTGAATCCGTTGTGTGTCTGTAAAATTTGATCATAAACGATTTGAATTCCACCAAATCAAGAACTCAGACAAGAATAAGATCCAGATCTAGAACTGGGACGATGACCTGTTCTAGATCTGGAACTCGTACGAGCAGTTCTCGTCTCAGTATCACGAGATTAATACTGAGAAGAGAACAAGTAAAACTGGTACGAGGAGAAAGTAAGACAGGCCAGACAGGCAATTTACTCGTGTTGAGACGAGTACTACACTCTCATCTCAGTATAAGCCAGTTTATACTGAGACTAGTTGTACTCTCGTCTCAGTATAAGCCAGCTTATACTGAGACGAGCATAATACTCGTCCCAATATAGACCAGCTTATACTGAGAAGAGCAAGTCTCAGTATAGACCAATTTATACTGCTCGTCTCAGCAGTTAGAAAAAGAGAAAAAACCCATTGATTCCAGACTTAGAACAATTCTGAAACTTTAACTCTTAAAATTTATCTGTGTGTAGACTTGAACAGTTAAGGATCTCCCAGCAACACTTCACGTAAAATAAAAATGTGAAACACTTATGGTGAATCTAAATTTAGTAACACTTATAATAATTCATAAACTTATTAACTTTTAAACAGTAACAGACCATTATAAATACTTTGAAGTATTTCATTATTAATCTGACATTATTAATGAAAGTTTAATTTGAATAAGCAAATACTTAAGGTTTCGGAGTTCGACGAGAAGTTGGTGGATGTACCGCTTCCATTGTGCAAGATTAAATTCGAGAAAGGAAACATCACTACGAGGGTAGCCTTGAAAGGGTACAAGCAAAGTTTGCAATACGTCTGCCCTGAAGTTCAGGAATTGATTGAGGCAAGGCTCCCACAGCTGAAGTTTTTGTTGGACATCCATTGCGCGAGCAACGTTACCTTTCCCAGTATGGTTGTGAATCTTGTCATGCAAGCAAAGATGAACACGGGGAAAAAAGATCCTGAGTTTTGGTTCTACATTAACAACATGCCAGTTCGGTTTGGATTGCAGGAGTTTTGTTTGGTTTTGGGGGCTGAGCTTTAACGAAACAACTGGTTATGGTGATAAAGAGCATGCATACAGTTGGGTTGCAAAGCATTTCCCTAATCACAGGCTTGGTAACAACATCACCAACATTAAAGATTCGACTGAGGAGGAGAAATTTGATTATGCCAGATTGCTAATGGTATGCCTGATTGGACGAATGATGTTTGTGAAAACCAATGCGGACACAATATCCATGACACCGTTTGGCCTGCTTTCGAATTTTGAATGGCAAACAACTTCAGATGGGGCAGGTATTTGTGGCCATATTTCGCTGAGAAAGTGGCTGAGGAGGCTTGGAATAAAAATATGGATCATCTCGGTCGCCGGAAGTACAACATGTAGGGTTTTGATTCATGGATCGCGCAACGGAAGCATAATCAAACAAATAGCCATGCAAAACCCTCCAAGGATCACAAGTCTAGATGCATAACGATAGTGAAGGTAAGAAATCATAAACACACCTTTGGGTTCTCCTTGATGACTTAAAACGCGAATAGTGTCACGTTCTCTATAGTTGATCCACGCCTAGAGTTGATCCTAGATCTCCCAAACTCCTTGGTGCTAGCCCGGAATAGGAAGAGGATGAAGGAATCACGCAAAACGAGACAAAAGAGGGGCTTCGGCCCTCTTTTTGGCCGACGGGGTGAGGGCGGCGGCAAGGGGGTCGGGTTCGGCCTCCTTGTTGCTTGCTCTCTCTCCTTTGTTCTCTCCCACTCTTGTTATGTTCACTAATGAGCATAAGTTATGAGGAAGGAAGGAAGGAGGGTCCTTTATATAGTCCAACAACTCCTTGTTAACTACCTAAAGGACTTATTCTAGTCCAACTAGAATTCAATTTAGTCCATTCCTTGCAAATTAGTCCCTACTAAGTTTGCAAGGGTTTGCAAAGTGATCATTCTAATTAATTAATCCAATTAATTAATTCCCAAATCTAGTTCAACTCTATATAGCGTGTGACCCCATAGGTTCTATCTAGTTGGTAGCAACTGTTTGCTAATATGGA
The DNA here is from genome assembly GCA_023055425.1 of Linanthus parryae. Taxonomy (NCBI): domain Eukaryota; kingdom Viridiplantae; phylum Streptophyta; class Magnoliopsida; order Ericales; family Polemoniaceae; genus Linanthus; species Linanthus parryae. The sequence continues at coordinate 102,861,431 of JALGPY010000002.1, forward strand.
GCGGTTTCTAGCAAAACATCCATTCTAGCCAACTAATAGAATAGTCATCTTGACAACCTTTGTACAAGTAATTGTCTCATTCCTTTGCCTCCATATCCGGATTGGACACGAGACATACAAGTCACACTCGTATATCCAATCCATAGTTTCTCGATCTATGGGAATAGCCTTATTCGTGCAAATAACATCAATATCCCATATATTGATTTATTTGAGTCTGGCCAGACATTCTATAAGCACTATCCCTCGAGTGGCCTAGGATATTTGCTCCCGTTATGTGGGAGGGGCAAATCCTCTCTACGTCCACTACGATCTCTAAGCTTGCTTCTCATTGTATCCAGTACACGCCTTTATAACTACCCAGTTACGGTGTAGCGTTTAACGCTACCAAGATCACAATGATCCACAACTAGAATATCTAGTGACTTCAAGTCTAAGGATGACAATACCATTGCACCGCGAGAAGCACTTGTGACTTAACATAACATGTATGTAGCCTTCTCGGAGATGGGTCAATCCAGTGCAACATTCCGTAATGCACACCTATGTGTTGGATCGTGATATCTCCATATCAATCCAACCCCATACTAGTCTATAGATGATTGTCCCATTAATCATTATACTTGACTAGGGATATTTAAGATAAACAACACGATTGTAAATCTAAGGACTTCATTATATTAAATATCCAATAAATAATAAATGAATTTTCTAGCCATATACAAATTCATACTAAACTAGATTGCCTCTAGGGCATCTATTCCAACAGTCTCCCACTTGCACTAGAGCCAATCTGGCGCATCTCGTATGCCCATACTCCTAGTGTGCCCTTCATGCTTCCACTGCGTGAGAGGCTTCGTAAGCGGGTCTGACAGATTATCATCTGTAGGAATCTTGCATATCCGAACGTCTCCTCTATCGATAATATCTCGAATCAGATGAAACTTCCTGAGCATCTGGTGCGATCTGGGTTCCTTTGATTGCGCGATCGCCCCGGTGTTGTCACAGAACAACTCCACTGGATCCGCAATGCTAGGGACCACACCAAGTTCATAAACAAACTTTCTGATCCAAACAGCCTCCTTTGCTGCGCCATTTGCAGCAATGTACTCAGCCTCTGTTGTAGAATCAGCTACCGTCTCTTGCTTGGAACTCTTCCAGCTCACCGCTGCTCCATTCAGGCAAAACACATATCCCGACTGTGATCTAAAGTCATCTCTGTCGGTTTGGAAGCTTGCATCAGTGTAACCCCTTACACGCAACTCTTCCTCACCGCCAAATATCAAGAAAGCATCCTTAGTTCTTCTCAAGTACTTTAGGATGTTCTTGACAGCAATCCAGTGACTCTCACCCGGATTGGATTGGTATCTGCTTGTCATACTCAAGGCATATGACACATCTGGTCTAGTACATAACATGGCGTACATGATAGATCCTATGGCCGAGGCATAGGGAATCCTACTCATGCGTTCCTTCTCAATCTCATTGGAAGGACAACCACTCTTCGAAAGAGTAATTCCATGTGACATGGGCAAGAATCCCTTCTTGGAATCTTGCATGTTGAACCGTTTCAACACCTTGTCAATATATGTACTTTGACTTAGGCCTAGCAACCTCTTAGATCTATCTCTATAGATCTTTATACCGAGTATATAGGCTGCTTCCCCTAAGTCCTTCATTGAGAAACACTTTCCCAGCCAATCTTTCACAGATTGCAGCATAGGAATGTCGTTTCCAATGAGAAGTATGTCATCCACATACAAGACCAGAAAAGCTACAGAGCTCCCACTAACCTTCTTGTAGACACAAGACTCATCTTCGTTTCTGATGAAGCCAAACTCTTTGACCACTTCATCAAAACGTCGATTCCAACTCCTAGAAGCTTGCTTCAATCCATAAATGGATCGTTGCAGCTTACAGACTTTGTTGGCTTGCTTTGGATCCTCAAAACCCTCCGGCTGTATCATATACACGTCCTCGAGGAGATTCCCATAAAGGAATGCTGTTTTGACATCCATCTGCCAAATCTCATAGTCGTAGTATGCTGCAATTGCAAGTAGGATTCGGATGGATTTGGTCATAGCGACTGGTGAAAAGGTTTCATCATAGTCAATACCATGAATCTGTCTGAATCCTTTAGCCACCAATCGGCCCTTATAGGTAATCACATTACCATCCATGTCGATCTTCTTCTTGAAGACCCACTTGCACCCTATGGGCCGCGCCCCATCGGGTGGTTCCACCAAAGTCCATACTTTGTTGGTATACATGGATTCCATCTCGGATCTCATGGCTTCCAGCCACTTCTGAGAGTCTGGGCCACTCATGGCCTCCTCATAGGTAGTAGGCTCATCATCTATGAGAATCGTGTCACCGGAATCAGTTATGAGAAGTCCATACCTCTCGGGTTCCTGGCGCACTCTACTAGATCTACGAAGCTCTTGTGTTACCTGAACAGGTGACTCCACAACTGCTTGTGATTCCTGTTCATGTTCCATAATCGGTTCAGTGATTTGTGGTTCGTGAACTTCTTCAAGTTCTACATTCCTCCCACTTGCTTCTTTAGAGACAAACTCTCTTTCTAGAAACACGCCGGTCCGAGCAACAAACACTTTGTTTTCGGTTGGATTGTAGAAATAGTATCCCTTAGTTTCCTTAGGGTACCCCACAAACTTACACTTATCCGATTTAGGCCCTAGCTTGTCTGATTGTAAACGCTTTACATAGACATCGCAGCCCCAAATCCTCATGAACGACAGTGTGGGACGCCTCCCACTCCACATCTCATATGGTGTCTTCATGACTGATTTAGATGGAACACGGTTAATGGTGAATGCTGCACTTAATAGAGCGTAGCCCCAAAATGATAATGGAAGATCGGTTTGACACATCATAGATCGAACCATATCCAATAGGGTTCGATTCCTCCTCTCGGACACGCCATTCCATTGTGGCGTTCCGGGTGGAGTGAGTTGGGACACGATCCCACACTCTCTAAGATAGTCGTCAAACTCTTGGCTCAAGTATTCTCCTCCACGATCCGATCGTAGAGCCTTGATACTTTTGCCAAGTTGCTTCTCTACTTCATTCTTGAATTCTTTGAACACTTCAAAGGATTCAGATTTTGCCCTCATAAGGTACACAAATCCATATCTACTGTAATCATCAGTAAATGTAATGAAGTAGACATAACCACCCCTGGCAGGCGTGGCAAATGGCCCACACACATCAGTATGTATGAGCGCCAATTGCTCACTAGTCCTCTCACCTTTCTTATTGAAAGGGGACTTTGTCATTTTTCCCAATAAACAAGCCTCACATGTCTCATATGATTCAAAATCAAATGAGTCTAGTAATCCATCCTTATGGAGTCTAGATACACGTTTCTCATTTATGTGGCCTAAACGACAATGCCATAAATAAGCAGGATTTAAATCATTCATTTTAATCCGCTTGGTATTAATGTTGTAGACAGGATTGCTTAGATCAAGGACATAAAGTCCATTAAATAATTGCGCACTAAAATAGTGAATATTATTCAAATAAAAGGAACAACAATTGTTCTTTATTGAAATAATAAAACCTTCCTTGTCCAAACAAGAAATAGAAATAATGTTTCTGCTCATAGCAGGCACAAAATAGCAATTATTTAATTCTAAAACTAATCCTGAAGGCAGAGATAGCTCGCACACGCCTATGGCCAACGCAGCAACCTTTGCTCCCTTCCCAACGCGCAGATCTACCTCCCCTTTAGCCAATATTTTACTTCTCTTTAGATCCTGCATATTTCGACAAATATGAGATCCACATCCAGTATCTAATACCCATGATGTAGAGACAGTTAAATTGACATCCACAACAAAAATACCTGGTGGTGGTGGAATCACTATTCCAAGCCTCTTGTCCTCCAGATATTTTGGGCAGTTCCTTCTCCAGTGTCCAGGCTGACTGCAGTAGTGACACTCACCCTTAGTCACGACCTTGGCAACGCCACCAACAGGCTTAAGGGCTTGTTCCTTGGACTTGGCAACTGACTTGCCTTTGCCCTTGGAGGAAGAGGCAAACCTTTTGCCCTTTCCTTTCTGCACCATCATAATGGCCTTGACCTTACCCTTGTTGATGCTCTGTTCAGCCGTCCTCAACATGTTGAGCAAATCTGGCAGTGGTTTAACGATCTCGTTCATGTTATAGTTCACAATGAACTGTCCATAACTCTCGGGCAACGATTGCAACACGAGATCGGTTGCCAACTCTTGGCCGACCGGGAACCCAAGCCGGGCGAGATTCTCCAAGTACCCGATCATTCGGAGTACATGGGGTCCCACCGGGTTCCCTTCTGCCAGATGACATTTGAACAGTGCCTTTGAGACCTCATACCTCCTACCCTCGCCTACTCTTGGAAGAGCTGCTTTAGATGTTCGATCATATCGACAGCATTCATGTTCTCGTAATGCTTCTGAAGCTCAGAGGTCATGGTGCAAAGCATAAGGCAGGACGCATCATTAGCGTCATCAACACGCTTTTGATACGCCTTTAAGGCAGCAGGTGTCTGGTTCTCTGGACCTTCTGGAACTTGCTCCTCTATTGCGTACAGTTTCTTCTCTTGCTTGAGAACAATTCTCAAGTTTCTGTACCAATCAAGAAAGTTGGTTCCAGAGAGCTTGTCATTCTCAAGGACAGATCGTAGGGAATGTTGTGAACTCGATGAGTTGTTTGCCATTTGGTATTCTACAAAAAGGAAGATACGCAAGTTTTAGTATTTGTGAATTTTTGACTATATTTAATAATGGCTAGTTTATTAAATATAGCTCCCACTATTTTTCTACGGATTAATAACCCTCAAGATATTAATGCGGAAAATATCCTTATATTTTCTAGTGGGCCAAGATCCATCTTTTCATCTCCTTATGAGCTTGCTTTGGCAAGTCACCCATAACTTGACTACTTTTAGGTAGGAACAATTCCAATTGCATCCCATATGCAACTCTTGGTTCAACCGGGCAAATAACTCCTTATTTATCCATCCATATGGATAATCCCAAGTGATTGCCTCTAGGTTTCTTAATCAAATTAATAGCCTAGTTGTGTTCAACCTCTTATCTAAACAATTGCACATTGTTACGTGCCATCGCATTCCATCATTATGAACCAAGTCGCCATGCTTTGGCACGCACGAAATTGATAAATAATGATGATAATGAGTGTTTAAATAACGAGAAGGCAAGAACACAATATTTAAAATTTGAGGGATTTTAAATTCAATTTTTAATTATTTTGTTGATCAATATCAACTAATCAATCTATTTGAGTTTGGGCACAACTCCAAATAATAGATCCGGGTTGTCTAATTATCTTATTATCCTAATTGCATGCATCATCCATACACCAACCACACAAATAATAAGACAATAAATAAACAACCACAAAACAGAAATTAAACGTGATGTGGATATGGCCTTTTCTAGACTAAGATAATTCCAAGTCAATGGAATTATCTATGAACCCTAAAGCAAACACATATCCATGCGTCTTGATCTTTTGGTCCATCCTTCATAGTCATGTGGAATGCTCCATCTTTTGTGGCTTCTTTGGCTTTGGGCTTCTTTTCTCCAATCTTGGCTAACAATCTACTTTATCTAGCACTAGCTAATATCTATACTAAATAAAATAAATCTCACAAGTTGAGAAAAAAATGGCACGCAGGCCATAAAACCCTAATTAATTATTACAATTAATTGATCAGCTCGCAGGCCGTAAAACCAAACCACAAAATTAAACATCCACATCAAACCACATCCTAAGGCCATATCCAATCACCATGCGATTTGCACATAAACAGTTAAAATCCAATTTTAACGCGCTTGGTCAATTTTAATTGATTTTAGGATTTCTAGGGTTAAAACGGTCCATGGGCCCAACAATCCAATTGCCCGGGCCCATTAAAGTGAACCACAAGGCCCTAGGGCCAGCCCGGCCCAAAACCCGCAAGCTAGGCCCGCGGGTTAGGGCCGCCCGGCCCCTTAGGGCGGCCAAGCTTGGGCGGCAAGCAAGGGGGCGGTCCCTAGGGGGGCCGAACCTCCTTTTGAGAGTTGTTTCCAAAACAACTCCCTTGCTTGGAGCCCAAGTTTGGTTGTTTCCTTGTTTTGGGAGAACTCCTTCTTCCCCAAGGATGCCCAAACCCTAGATCTAAGATCCTAAAATTTCTCAAACTCACCAATTCATGCATCCAATGCAAAAATTGGATCTGGTTATGAGTAATTGTTGACAAATTGCATCCCATGTTTGATTTGTCTTGTTTTACGCGATAAACTATCAAATTAAGGTGTAAAACAACAAGAATGTAACACATAAACTACGTTTATGCTCTATGACTTGTGGCTCTGATACCACTGTAGGGTTTTGATTCATGGATCGCGCAACGGAAGCATAATCAAACAAATAGCCATGCAAAACCCTCCAAGGATCACAAGTCTAGATGCATAACGATAGTGAAGGTAAGAAATCATAAACAAACCTTTGGGTTCTCCTTGATGACTTCAAACGCGAATAGTGTCACGTTCTCTATAGTTGATCCACGCCTAGAGTTGATCCTAGATCTCCCAAACTCCTTGGTGCTAGCCCGGAATAGGAAGAGGATGAAGGAATCACGCAAAACGAGACAAAAGAGGGGCTTCGGCCCTCTTTTTGGCCGACTGGGTGAGGGCGGCGGCAAGGGGGTCGGGTTCGGCCTCCTTGTTGCTTGCTCTCTCTCCTTTGTTCTCTCCCACTCTTGTTATGTTCACTAATGAGCATAAGTTATGAGGAAGGAAGGAAGGAGGGTCCTTTATATAGTCCAACAACTCCTTGTTAACTACCTAAAGGACTTATTCTAGTCCAACTAGAATTCAATTTAGTCCCTTCCTTGCAAATTAGTCCCTACTAAGTTTGCAAGGGTTTGCAAAGTGATCCTTCTAATTAATTAATCCAATTAATTAATTCCCAAATCTAGTTCAACTCTATATAGCGTGTGACCCCATAGGTTCTATCTAGTTGGTAGCAACTGTTTGCTAATATGGAGCGGTTTCTAGCAAAACATCCATTCAAGCCAACTAATAGAATAGTCATCTTGACAACCTTTGTACAAGTAATTGTCTCATCCCTTTGCCTCCATATCCGGATTGGACACGAGACATACAAGTCACACTCGTATATCCAATCCATAGTTTCTCGATCTATGGGAATAGCCTTATTCGTGCAAATAACATCAATATCCCATATATTGATTTATTTGAGTCTGGCCAGACATTCTATAAGCACTATCCCTCGAGTGGCCTAGGATATTTGCTCCCGTTATGTGGGAGGGGCAAATCCTCTCTACGTCCACTACGATCTCTAAGCTTGCTTCTCATTGTATCCAGTACACGCCTTTATAACTACCCAATTACGGTGTAGCGTTTAACGCTACCAAGATCACAATGATCCACAACTAGAATATCTAGTGACTTCAAGTCTAAGGATGACAATACCATTGCACCGCGAGAAGCACTTGTGACTTAACATAACATGTATGTAGCCTTCTCGGAGATGGGTCAATCCAGTGCAACATTCCGTAATGCACACCTATGTGTTGGATCGTGATATCTCCATATCAATCCAACCCCATACTAGTCTATAGATGATTGTCCCATTAATCATTACACTTGACTAGGGATATTTAAGATAAACAACACGATTGTAAATCTAAGGACTTCATTATATTAAATATCCAATAAATAATAAATGAATTTTCTAGCCATATACAAATTCATACTAAACTAGATTGCCTCTAGGGCATCTATTCCAACACAACATGTTGAACTTTCCGCATATATTTCTGGCATGGATTTGCGAGGCCATACCGTACCTTGGTGATCAGCTGGGAAAACCGAGGGTAGATCAGGAAAGGAAGTTGCCACGCTTGGCTAATTGGACGTGGAGAGGATGCGCATTGAGCTTGGAAGAAGCCGTGCAATGCTAAAGTGAGATAAAATCTGTTAATCCTACCCTCGTCCCAACGGAGGAAGAGAAGAAACAACACTACTGGAGTAGCTTCATTGAATACAGGAGGACTCACCCCCAACCAACCCTTCACCTCAGGTGGACGACTCTGTTTGAGAAGATGACAATGCTTGAGGATGACATGAGTTCTAATCGGAAGTTCACACCAAGCTACAACTTTCAGGGAGTGCATACGGATGAAGCAGTGGCTACGAATACGCCGCAGAAGAGGAGGAGGAAGAAGGATGTTGCAAAGGATGATGAGGACGGGCCACAGAAGAAGAAGCAGAAAAAAATAGTTAACGACGACAAGCCTGGCCCACAGTCCAAGAAGAATAAGAAGAAGACAGAGAAGCGCAATGAACTTGCTCTTGTTGATGAGGAAGAAGAAGAGGAAGAGAAGGATGCTAGTCTTGTCCTGAGATGGATAAAGGGTGCAGTTGTGATTTCCTCAACCCCACCTCCATCTCCACCGAGAACCCAACCTTCAGTTTCTGCAACACCTCCAGCTGCCGGTCGACCCGAAGCTTCGAGAACTGTGGGAGTTGACTTAGAAGACTTGAAGCGGGAAATGCGGAAAGCTTTTTAAGATGCATTGGTTCCTATCAAAGAAAACCAGATCCATTTTGAGTGGGCAAATGAAAGAAATGAGCACTAGGATTGGTCATATGGAGACGAGGATGGGTCAGATGGAGGAAGAATTGGTTTCCTTTAAAAAGGAATGTAAGACCGGTTACACTAGTGTACGTGAAAAGATCAAGGATCACGACACGAAAGAGGTGGAACGAATGAACAAGCTCGACGAGTGGGGAGAAGCAACGCACGATATGGTAAAAGATCTGCACACTGCTTGGAAATAAGTGCGAATAGACCCAACGACCGGCATTCGGTTCCTTAGCGAGGTACGCATATTGTTCTTATTTACGGTGTTTGACTAATGTAATGTAAGGTAACTGTGACCTAATAAAAATATTCATCCTATTGTTAGGATACAGAGAGAGAAGCTGTCATTGAATCCAACCCAGAAGGGGGGTCCGGTCCAACCGAGCCAACCACAGTTAGAGAAACAGCGAAAGGGGGTTCCAGGACAATCGAGCTAACCACAGTTAGAGAAACAGCGAAAGGGGGTTCCAGGACAATCGAGCCAACCCCAGTCACTTAAACAGAAGGAATCAATGACTCCAATCCAGTTGAGGCTAACCCCACAACAGAAACAGAAGCCTGGGGTCCAGGCAAGTCCAAGCAACCCCAATCGTAGAAACAAAAGCGGGATCGTCTAGGGCAGCAGAAGCAGGTGGGTTCGAGGAAGATGAGGGTGCATCCACCGATGAAGAATTAGCGGAATGGATGAAATATAATTACTCGAAACTCCGTGAAGAATCAGATCCAGAGCCTGAAGCGATTGCGATTGATCAGTTTGGACCTCAGGATTGGGTTGCGTGGTATGACGCGGTTGAAATTGAAAGATTGGAAGAGTGCTGGCCTCCCCAATCGCTTTACAATTATAAGAGGGGGGATGATTTACATGACATATACGGTCGGGATGAGATGAAAATTATTTGGGAGAATGGTCAGGAACGTTACTGGAGCCGTAATCGTGCTAGAATTGATTGGGAGACTACGCCGTATGGGGTTGAACTGGCTCAAGACGGTTATATTCCTAAGAAGTTGCTCTCTAGTATGTCTGTTCCAACTTTCGTTATGAGGAATCAGACTAAGTCGAGCCCAGACTTTCATAAAGCATTTTATGCTTGGCTAGACGATCCTCTCAAAGATTATCGGGGGATAAACTGTGGTTGCAAGGTACTCGGACGAGAATTCTTCCGTTATTTACTTTCGGATAAATATACTTTGGGATGGGGTCAAATGGATGAAATGACTTATGTGCTTCGGCGGTTGTACTCGAAGGAACGACGCGAACCCAGGACAGACATAGTCATTATCGACGGAAAGTGGTATCATGCATGGCTGAATAAGAACTTGAGTGAGGAAACGCGGAAGAAGGAGTTGGCTCTTTATTTTGAAGGGAGTAGGCCGTACCGTGGGATAGAGATGGCCAAAGCACGTAAGTGGCTCATGCCATGGTTCTCAAAAATTCCATATAAGGGAGGGTCAAGACATTGGTTGCTCATTTATATTGAAGTGGAAAATATGTTGGTTCAAGTCTTCGATCCAGTGATAGACATGGGCAAAAAGCAATGGGAACTTGCTGCTCTTTGCAAGGAATTCCCTAAGATGCTAATAGCGTTCGGTGTATGCAAAGCGCCAAACAGGTTGTTAATTGAGAGGAATGGGTTAGAGATGACGCACTTATTCAAGCCGGGAGATAAATGGAGATATGCAACAGATATGAAGAAAGATTCGGGCTTCTACGTCGTCAGAATGATGGAGCACCTTATGAAATGTAATCCCATTAGGGGTTGGACTGAACTAGACAAAAAGGCTCTGAAACAGATGAAGGAAAATTATTGTATTTTAATTTGGATGGTTGCTTTTCACTTTCCTTTTTATGATGGAGAGGGTAAGAGGAAAGACAAGATGGTGTGTAAGTATGTGGACTTGGTGCACAAAACTTGTAATGAGATAAAACTTTTGTTGGTGTTGAATGAGCTTTTTGTTTTTCAAATTTTTTTTTTATTACTACAAATTGATTACATAGGAAACAACAAACAAACAACGACTAACGATTAAAAACACACGAACGCATATCTACAACATGATTATATAGCAACTACCGAAACCAACAACGAAACCAATCACTAAAACAAGGAACAAGTTAGTTTTTGGAGGCGCATGAGCAACTACGTCTAGAGAAGTGGATGGACCCTCGTATGAAGTTGGTTGTCTCGTACGGTTGGTGTCACGGCGGCGTTGCTCGTCCTCAAACCAAGCATTTGCAGCCTCTTCATATGTTGCATACCTAATATAGCAAGTGTTCTTATATCCTGTCGTTTGATCCTGACATGCTGGCCAAGAAGTATATATGCCCGTTTGACGACCCACAAATACACGTAATAATAATCTCTGCGAGGCATTCCTGACATTTAACATTATTACGTTAGATAATCTAGGATTGAGGTGTATCAAATTATTGAATAATATTTTTAGTACCCATTGTAGTACTTAGTAGCTTTTAGGTTTTATTTCTTAAAATTTAGGGTTTACGTAAAATTATCTACTGGGTACTTACAATTAATTTTTTTGACAAATATGAAGAACATTTTTTTATAATAATATGATTTTAGAGATTCTAAAAAAAATGTCGTATTTAAGGGTTTATGTTACATTTTAAGATTTACTGTTTACAATATTAGGGTTACTAGTATCACATTTGTTCATTGTGTTGGGACAGGGACAGCTCGTGACTTGCAAGATAAGGCAAGTAAGAACCTTTGAAAAACTGGGACGAGGATGACTACAAACTAAGACGAGCTGATACTCGTCTCAGTATTGTGAACATTCACGTCCCAGTATATGAAGTGAGAAACTAAGACGTGAAGGACCTCAAATACTGAGACGAGTATCTACCTCGGCTGGATCTGAAAACTGAGACGAGAGGTCCCTCGTCTCAGTCTTGGAGGTCTTACAATTTGAGGGTTTAGGTTGCATGATATAGGGTTTATGGGGATACATGACTTAGGCTTTATGGATTTATGATGTAGGGATTCATGGTTTATTGATTGGAGGGGTTTTACATGGTTGAATTACATTGTTAGTAATAATATTGATGGTATTTAGTTGGTTGAAGTGTTTATTAGCTATAAATTTAGGGTTTAGATTAGATGATCTATGGTTTAGGGGATTACATGACTTGGGGTTTATGGATTTAGGACTTATGGATTATTGATTAGAGGGGTTTTACATGGTTGAATTACATGGTTAGTAATAATATTGATGGCATTTAGTTGGTTGAAGTGTTTATTGGGTACAATTTTAGGGTTTAGATTAGATGATCTATGGTTTAGGGGATTACATGACTTGGGGTTTACAGATTTATGACTTAGGGATTATTGATTAGAGGGGTTTTACATGGTTGAATTACATTTTTAGTAATAATATTGATGGTATTTAGTTGGTTGAAGTGTTTATTGGCTACAATTTTAGGGTTTAGATTAGATAATATATGGTTTAGGGGATTACATGACTTGGAGTTTATGAATTTAGGATTTAGGAATTCATGGTTTATTGATATAGGGGTTTTACATGGTTTGAATAATATTTTTAGTGATCACTTTAATGGTTCCTAAGTTGGTTTGAAGGTAGTACATTACAATTGTATGATTTAGTTTGGATGATATATGGTTATGGTCTAAGTGTTAGGATTACATGCTTAAGAGTTCAAGATTACATGATTTTTGGGTTCAAAGTTTACATTACAAGATTTTATGGTTTACTAATTACACTAAGCATTTTTAACAAGGTTTAATAACATTTTTTAATGATTTTTTGGTTTAGGGTTTAGGGTAGGCTCGTCTCAGTATGTGTGTTGTGGATTGTGTGGAGCCTGGAACGAGTAAATGCTCATCCATGTATTGTCTGAAAGGACTTGGACGATGCATTTTCCCGTCCCAGTCTATGAAGTTCAACTCGTCTTGTTCTAATCTTTTTGTGGAAGTTTTTTTGAATAATCTTGAGTGTTGTAAAACTAGGGTTTGAGATACTAGATTTCGGGATCCCCTAGGGTCTCTTCAGTTTTTTGTTCTGTTGATTATGAAAACACACATCAGTCACTTATCTGTGCCACGTACCAGTTGTGCAGTATCTTTTCTTTTCCTGCACGTTATCACAATTTTGCAGATTTCGATCCCTGTTAAGCTACCTAAATCTGTAGTCTTGTTCTAATCTGTTAGGGTTTCTAACATGTCCTAAAGGCCTCGGTCAAAACCGCTAAAAGTTGGTCATATGTTTTTAGGCTAGTCCTATCTCCCCTTCTCTGTTTGGTCCATCGGGGTAAGGTGCTAAATTATGTCTTCTCTTCCTAACCCAAACCAGCCATTTTCACCTACCGGGTTGGGTCTGTAGCAATCCTTGTTAGCTATTCCGATCATGCATAAACAGTAAAATCAAAGACAGAATAACGAATAAAAACAACTGATATTAAGATCCTGAGATCATGAATCCATAGTAAAAAACACAACAATATACTGAATCCGAAACCCTAGGTTCACTGAGAAACTAGGTTAAAAGTTCAGCTACTGAATGACATAATTAAATAACAATGTTTTGAAATAAAGAGAGAATTGAGATCAAAAGAGTGTTCTTGCAACCTGGATATGTGCTTCCGTGCTCTTCGGGTATTCTGAATTCTCCTTGGGTGTATTGTGTCTAAAAACGAGCTCTGGACGTTCCTTTACATAGTGCTGAGAAGCTTCCAGAAAACTGTCTGGAATTACGAAACTGCCACTGGCCGAAACCGCCTCAGAAATAGGTGATGTCTGCGTATTACCGTGTAATACTGCATAGTTACTCCCCTGCCTACGTAGTACTGTGTAGTTGTTGCGTAGTTGGCCATTAGCCACGGAGACAGGGTCTTCTGTCTTGAGCTTTTCCAGTTTCCTTGCTCTCGGCTTGCGTCCTCCAGTGTTTTCCTGCGTACTGCTACGTATTACTACGTAATGCTGCGGTTTTCCTCCAGTCTTTCCGTTTTTCGTTACGCTCTCATACCAGTCTCGGTCAAATCCTTCCTCAGACATTTTCTGCACGTTTCACGAGGTGAACCCGATTCTGTCTCGGCACGCATCCCAATGCACTTCCCGAAGCGTTTTCTGCCAAGACAATATGAGCAAACTCGCGATCATATCGTAATATATATGAGAAAAATGCAGAAAATACTCGAAATCCTGATACTAGCTCAAATGCACGTCATGTACATGACCTAGACGTTTAGTGCTAAAACCGGCTCAAAACACTCGATTATGACACATACTCCTCAAATTAGGCTCACCAATAACTCCTAGTGGGGACTTATCATCTAGCAGCATTATTACTTTTAGCACCGCATCCCGGGCCACATTAGTGATACCAAAAAAGGTAAGACTACCAATAGCACCTTTGATTCTAGAAAAAATGGATGCATCCTTAATAATTGGCTTACTCCTCCCCTGAAATAAAGGTAAAAAAGAATAGCTATCAGTGTTAATATTAAGGCAGTATGTATTATAACGTAAAGCAAAACTAAAATTTTCTTACAATATTTTTTAAAAAATTTAGCACCGAATTCACACAATTCCGTTTATAATTTTTAACATCTGTTAGTTAAAAGTACATACTTGCATGACTTTTGAAAATTTGGTACCGTGATTGCACCATTTTAAAGTATGAGTATAAAATTCACGCGTAAAGTGAACTATCGGTACTTCTGGCGCAATTTTTTAACGTCTGTTACTTAAGGTACGTCTTGCATGAATTTTGAATGTTTGACATCGTTAATGCACCATTGAGTATTAAATCCGAGCGTAAAGTGAACTATGAGTACTTCTGGTGCAATTTTTCCATTATGCTTCTATATACATCTTATTTGGAACATATACATTATACTTATATGTTACTAGTATTTTTTACATTTGAACTAGGAGTGTACAAGTGTTCGTCAATTCGCAACAATCTGCAACTTGACGGATTGGAGCTGAACCGATTCGTGACAGATTGTAGCTGAACTGATCCGTGACAGATCAAACTAGATCTGAGAAAATTAAATCAGTCAAATCCGATCTAATCTGTAAATCCACTTACACTAATCGATATGTTATGTTTACCACTTTCATCACTTTAATTTGTTCAAATATTAACTACAACAAAGTAATGTGATTACATATCGTTGTTTCGTTGAATAATTTTGACTAAGATATGCAGAGATCCGATCCGATCGGTGAGCCGCTGATCGTATCTAACTTAACCTCAATCCGGACCGATCCGGTTTGTGTGTTAGCTTTTTTGTCCAATATTTACTTTATTTTATCCCGAGGTTCACATGTTTTTACGGGCTATTTCATCATATTTCTTCTCACTTTTTTTCTTTTCTCCACCAACCCCACAACTTTAATACCACTCTGTCCCACCTCTTTTGCACCATTTGGACTTTTACCACTATTCACTTGGTCAATTTGACTAGGTGATTTGGATAGCAAAACTTTACAATTTTTAGATAATTTTTTCGTAGTGTTGTAAAGTAACTCTTATTCTCCAAGACCATAAAAAAATTATCAAAAAATTACATCGTTTTGCGATCCAAATAACCAGGTCAAAGTGACTCGGTTACAGGTGAAAAAGTCCAAATGTTGCAATATAAGTGGGATGGAGTGGTACCATTTCTCAAAATACTTTAATAGTAGCACCATAGATTCGGTGTGTTGTATTTTTTATCCTATATTTACTTTATTTTATGATGAGGTTTGCGTAATTTTACCAGTTGCTTTGCAAGGTTTCTTCGCATTTTTTTCTTTTTTGGTTGTCTAATAAGGGCACCCCCTCATTACGTAGTAGACACTCTTTATCGTTTTGTCATCTTTGACTTGTTTTGGGGGAAAGCAACTTCTATTAAAAATAAAGAGAAAGATTAGGAATTCCTGTTACATTGCTCAGTAGAAATTTAAAGGCCTCAGTTGGATTAGTACCTAGTCATAAAAAAAAATTCGGGACTGTCAACCCAAACTTTGCAAACTCGTGAGCTGCTTTTTTTAATGCACGATGGAAAAAGGTAAAGATGATTCACTCGAAACGACATGATAGTGAAATAATATCGTGGAAAACATCTCCACATTCCGATATATCAGTCATCAGAGTTTTATTGGTGTTAATAGCATCAATAGCTCCTTTTCCATCCTATTCTATAACCACTATGCATTTATACATTTCGGCAGCATGATGCAACCCTTCCCAAAATAGCAAGAATTTCGGCATCAAGCTCGATTAAGCTGTAGGGAGCGGGAAGGATGAGGCGGCGATGAAGGTACTGTTGGGTTTTGACGTACGTAACGCAGCAGAATAACAAAAATTTAATCCTACTCAAAGCCCACCAAGGATCACATGAAGAGATATCATAACATGATAAGGGACATAGTAGTTGTGTACCTTTTGGTTTGAGAGATCACACGAACGGTAATGTCATCGTCTCTACGGTTGATCCACGCCTAGAGGTGAGATCTAGATTCTTCTTTCTCAAGTGCTAGCTTGGACCGGAGCAAGAGGGAAGACGGAATCAAGCAACCAAAGGGAAGAAGAGAGGGTTTCGGCCCTCTCTTGTGCCGACGGGAAGGGGCGGATGGCTAGGGGAGGCGCCTCTAGCTTGTCTTGCTCTCTCTCTCTCTTTTGCTCTCTCCCACTCTCTTGTGTAATGTCTAATAACATTAACATTAACATTAGTGGGAAGAAATCTAGAGCCTCCTTTATATAGTCCAACAACTCCTTGTTAACTACATAAAGGTCCCTCCTAGTTATACATGAACTTGGATTAGTCCCTTCCTTGCATATTAGTCCTACTAAGTTTGCAAGGTGTTGCATAATGATCCTTCTTATTAATTAATCCCAAATCTAGTTCGACTCTATTTGACGTGTGACCCCATAGGTTTCTATTTAGTTGGTAGTAACTTATTACCAACATGGAGCGGTGTCTAGCAACACATCCATGCCAACAAACCTCTTGTGCCCCATATCTCATATTGCTCTATCCCTTTGTGTCCATATCCGGATTGGACACGAGACATAAATAGTCACACTCGTATATCCAATCCATAGTTCCTCGATCCTGGGAATATGCTTATGCAAGCAGATAACATCAATATCTCCATATTGATTTATCTGAGTCTGGCCAGAAATTCAGTAAGCCCCATCCCTCGAGTGGTTGTGGATATTTGCACCCATTATGTGGGAGGGAAAAATCCTCTCTACATCACTACGATCTCTAAGCTTGCTTCCTATCATGCCTGATAACTATCTTTATGATTACCCAGTTACGGTGTAACGTTTGATAACATCAAAGCACAATATTTCACAACTAGAGTATCTAGTGAATTCAAGCCTACGGATTGCAATTATATTAGCACTACGAGAAGCGATTGTGACTTAACATAATTTAATGTATCCTTCTCGTTGTGGGTCAATCCAGTATGCTATTACTCCTAATGCATACCCATGTGTTAGACTTGATATCTTCAATCTACCCACATACTAGTCTATATTTGATCGTCCTATTAATCAATATAGTGGACTATGGATATTTAAGATAAACAACACATTATATCTAAGGACTTCATTATATTAAATATCACAATATATAATAAATGAATATTGTAGCCAATAACAATGTTCATACTAAATATTAGATTGCCTCTAGGGCATCTACTCCAACAGGTAACCCCGTGGTCGCGCATGACCGTGCATCTGGCTGCTTTGTCTGCAGACGCGATCCATGCCCCATTCGTATTAATTCTGACGAAACCTTCCTTTTGTGGCACCAACAGCTTGATCGCTCAATAGCGGCTGCACTGCACGAAGCTTGATGGCTTTTCTGCTAACCCGACAGTGAGCAGAAGCTGGAGATGAACTGAAAAAGTTCATTCTCTACCATTGGGCTATTTTGAAAAGTAGCTTCATTCCTATTTCTCCACAAGCCCAGATCGTGGTGCATAATATCTCTCGTTCAGGCTGAGAGAGTGTTGAAAGATTTTGGGAATCCAAAATCGAATATCCCCTACTCTTTTCCGCATAAATTCATCACGCAAAAGCCGTCTCCAAATTTGAACGGCAAAAGAACACTCCATGAAGAGGTGAGTTGCAGTCTCTTGCTTGCATTTACATATCGGGAAAAAGTCCATAGGCGTCACTTTTAAAAATTCTGGATCTTCTTTCTGGTGGCTAAGGAGTCTTGGGCCGCTTGCCGAACCGTGTATATCATTTGGGTTGAACTTTGGTCCTCCAAAGTAAAGTAAGCCAATCCAACCCCGGACCTGACGAAGGGCCAACCTAAGAAGCTGTGACTTTTGACTTCCTGGACAGAGAGTATTTCGAGGCTACGGTATACACACCATCACCAGTGAAATGCCGCCAGTGGAGTCAGGACTGCTTTGTTGTGCTGTGGGAATTTTTAATATCTCATCAATCTCGAAGTCGAGCCATTTTTCCTTCAAGAGGTCGTGATTCCATTCACATTCACGTGTAATGAAGTCTGACACAAGCATGTTAACTGCCACATTAGAGGTCGATATAGGACGAAGGAGGCCACTTGATACAAGGGTCATGGAGAGTTCGGATTCGGAAACCATCACCAACTTTCCATCTTAAGTCGTCTCGTAACAACTTCCTCGAACTGAGGATGAACCTCCAAGCATATGAGATGTTCTTATGAGCCTATGCACCCAGAACGTCTGAATTAGGGTAGTATTTGTTTTTAAATATTCTACTCACCAGTGTGTTAGATGAGTGAAGCCCTCACAATTATTTAACCAGGAGTGAGATATTGAAATCCTCGAGGTCCTTTAAACCGATTCCTCCTTCATGCATTAGCTTTTTGAGGGAGTCCCAGGCGATCAGTGCCCACTTTTCCGATGCTCCTGTTAACCCTAGATGAATTTACTGGCCATACTCTCCATCTTGTGGCAAAGAGAAGACAGAATTTTGAAGCAACTCATGGTATATACATGAACATATTGAATTACCGCCTTGATGAGCACCTCTCTTCCTGGAAAGGATATGTGATTCTGTTTCCAGCCCTTCATCTTGTTGGATACCTTTTCAGCTAGATTCTCAAAACTGGCAGTCCTCTTTTCTCCAACTGTGGTGTGGAGGCCGAGGTATCTCTCGTGTCTAGCTATTTCTTTCACTCCGAGAGGGTGTCAAAAACCGTTCCTGTCATTAACTGGAACGTTAGAAGAAAAGACAACCAAAGATTTTTCTAAATTTACATATTGGGTCTGTTTGGATGAGCTGAAGTAAGTGAGCGGTTTGGCTAAAGATCTACTTTTACCTGGAGTGTTTGGATAGGTTAGATTAAATAAGATTTTTGTAATTTTTTATATAAAAATAATAATAAAATGGTAATGAAATAGATTTTAAAAAGTATTTATAATCCAAAAAAGGGAGTCCGGAATCCTCAAAGGAATTGGGAATTCCGGGTCATACCCGAGTCCGGAATTCCGGATTCCTTTGGGAATTCCGGCCTCTTCTTTTTGGCTTATAAATACCATGTTTGGATGTAGTTTCTTCACTCCATCGTTTGCAAAAAATATTTTGCTACTTGCAAGAAGCCTATTCTCTATCTCTCGGGGTGACAGGTTAGGAGAAAGATTTTTTTCAGTTTTACAAGTTTTTTTGTTATGAGTCTACTCGTTAATATTTTTTTTTTAATTTATGTTTTATTTGTTATAGCATGCACGGTGGGGGAGGAACAAGCCTAGGCCGTCGTAATGCTTGTATGAGCGTTATCGGCCCAATGTTTTGGTCGTGTGAAGATTGGGAACTCTTCATCGAATTGATCCTTGCGGCGAAACGTCAAGGCCAAATGCGCGTGAAACACTTAACTAACCATGCGTTTAGACAGATTAGCGAGACGATCGTTACACGCACTGGTCGTACGCACACGAGGACTCAGCTACAAAATCAGTTTGACAAACTTCGTTTTCAAGTTAAAGAATGGACCAGGACACGAAACGGTGGGCCAAACGGACAAGGTGTAATTGAACCCGCTGAACTTCTTAATCGTAGACTTCATGTAGTCTTGGACAACTTGACCGCTCTGCGCGAGATTTTTGACCTCGCCGATGATGTGGACAACATACTCCAACCACCCGTGCCTATCATTAACCCCGATCCTAACATGGACGTAGTTGATGTTGCTGGAGAATACCCGTCAAGTGGTGATTCTGAATGAACTGTGTTCTCAATTGTATCTCGTACCACCTTGTGTTGTTGCTTTAAGTTTTCTTATTTGAATTAAATAAAAAGTAATTTATTTTAAATGTGGCCTCACATTTTCTTCTTTGTCAAATAGTCCGTACATATTTCGTTCTTTTTTTTGTTCTTTGTCGAATAGTTTACATAATAAAATGGATACTACTAAATGCGCTTAACTACGTTTACTATTTTGAAGACACATTTTTAAAATTTCTTTGAAGTACAAAACATTTGTCAAACTTTTTAAATCGGAAGAAGCATAAACAGATTGCCAGTGAACAAAAGACCTCATCATAAAATTGGTTAAAAATTGCAAATAAAAAAAGGTAAAATAAACAAAAATTGTTGTTTCAAAAAATATAAAAAGTGAAGATTGAGCAAACAAATCATGTAAAAGTGAAAGCTGGCAAAGTGCATGGTCACTCATCACTCACATAAAAGTTAGATTTCAAACAATTTAAAAAAAGTTGTCCAAACGTGGTAGAAGATATAGGTGGTAAAAAAACAAACACAAAAGCTTGGAATTGGGAAATCCGGACTCCTTTAGATGTTGGGAAATCCGGACTACTTTAGATGTTGGGAAATCCGGATTTGCATGTATCACAGTCCGGATTTTATTGGTTTACAGTCCGGAGATTTTGTATTTGGCCAATGCGATGACTCATTTTTCTGCTTTTTCAGTGAAATGTCAATCACCCATATTACTTTCGCAGCGACACGTCCATCATACCTGTAACAAAAGTTACTGTAATGATAGCAGTTCGTCCAATAAACGACTGCAATTGCTCATCGAAATGCTGAATTACAGCAGGCGTTATCGCGAAGCAGAGAATTGAAATGTGCGCCTACGGAGATAAGATGTTGAATTGTGTGCCTTCTTGTTAATATTCATTTACAAATGTGTCTACAAATATTGAAGCTTGTTTCTCCATGTTCCACAACGTAGTGAAGTTACAAACAGTTGGAAATATTCATTCACAAAAGCAGGTATGTTGTGTTTGATGTACACTTTTACAGTTTTGATTTGTCGGTTAGAATTTTAGTATTGTAAGCCATTTCATTTGTAATTGTTGCAGGAAAATGTCTGGCAATCGTGGAACCGGCTCTGTACGAGATGGCCGCAACACTGGTAAATCTCGCGCCTCAAATACTGGAAAAGCGTCCATGTACTATGTCCCTGAAGGGGCCGTCCTGATTGATCGGGCGGATTGGAGTCCTGAACAAACTGAGATTTTGTTGGTTTTAATTATTGCTGAAAAACATAAGGGCAATTTTAGAGGTAAGAAACTATCAAAAACAGGCTATAGCAACATAATCAAAGCATTCCATGCAAAAACAAATTTGTATTACTGTCAGAGTCAAATTAAGAATAGGTTCGACGCACTTAAACGGGAGTTCAAATGCTGGGTGCAAATTCAGAAGACCGTTACTGGCTTGGGGTGGGACAATGACAAAGAAACGTTTGCGCTAGATGACCGTGGTTGGGCCAAGCTGACAGGGGTAATAATCAATATTATTATAAACACATCTCATTTGTTTATTAATGTATGTTTACTTACAGTTATTTTTAATAATGCAGAATTTTCCACTAGCTTCAAAGTTCAGACAGAAGGGGCTAATGCACAAAGCACTGCAGTATGAAGCATTCTCAAGCCTGACCGAAACCGGGGAGTTCGCTTGGACTCCCTTAGCCGAGGAGTCGCCACACGAGCGGTCGCAAAACAGTAGGTACCAAACACCCCCTCGTCCTGAACGCGATGCTGCTGATTTGGAGGACACCCAAAGCTCTCCCCAGCAACCACAAAGTGATTGGGAAACTCCAACCAGTCAGACTGAAGGCGGCTCTAGTGACTCGTCCAGGAAACGAAGACGTCGTGAGGACGGCAACTCAACTAAGAACACAGCTATGGCCAACCTAACGGCGGCCTTCCAGGCTCAACAAATTATGCATGAACACGGCCAACTCACTGTCAATCATGTCCATGGTCGTACAGCAGATGATTGCCTTGATATTGTTGTCACGTACCCGGGCAATGGACTACTCAACTGACTTGTTTGCCGAGTGTGTTGACTTCTTTCAGCTACGCGAAAATAGGGACTCATTCATAGCAGTTCGAGACAGAGATGCTCGACTAAAATGGCTCACTAGGCGCCTGGACAGGGCGAGGAGGGAGTGGATGTCTCCATCGAGTTAATAAAACGAATTAGCTGTTTTTATTTGATGCATTTCATTTAAACGTGTACTACCTAATTGAGATATTTCCTGCACCATTTTATTTGTACTGGATATTTGTTTTATGTAATCGTATTTGTATGGTTTGATAAATGTAATTATTTTCATGTGTAAACTATTTACATTGCAGATTCGACGAATGGCACAGAGGACAACGTCGAAGTGTTTGATGCGATACTTTCCAATGCGGTGCAGGTGCAACCCTCTCTAAGTGCCGCAAATGTGATGTTTGTTTTCACACAAAACTTTTTGATGGACTACAAGGAGCCGTGTCGCACATCTATTCTAACTGGACCGATTTGGGTCGACGAGGTTCTGCAAGGCCACTGGAAGCGGAGTGTTGAAGCTTTTCGTATGAGGTCGGAGGTGTTTTGGAAGCTCTGCGACTTGCTTGTATCACAGTATGGATTTGAACCGACTAACCGCGTTAGTGTAGAAGAAGCCGTTGGCATCTTTCTTTACACTGTTGGACACAAAGTTAGCAATCGAGACCTGCAGGAACGTTTCCAACACTCTGGAGAAACCATTAGTCGTCAATTCTACCGTGTATTGAAGTCGGCAAGCAAGATGGTGGCTGACTGGACGTCACCAACATACAATGACCAAACCCATCCCCACATAAGGGACAGCCAAATGTACTGGCCAGCGTTCAAGGTAAAAACTCGTTCTCATTATTAATTATTTTTGTGGCCGATTATAATCTTTTATAAACAAAAGAATGTCTTGCAGGACTGCGTTGGCGCTATGGATGGGACTCACGTACAGGTTCAAAGAGCAGAAGATAAAAATTTGAACTACATTGGGAGGAAGGGTTATGCCACCACCAACGTTCTTGCAATATGTGATTTTGACATGTGTTTTACTTACATATCTGCTGGGTGGGAAGGATGCACGCACGATAGTCGTGTGCTCTATAACGTGCTCAAATCACCGCATATGAAATTTCCCCTACCTCCGTCCGTTGTTGACGCTGGGTATCCGAACATGTAGGGGTTCCTTGCTCCCTATAAAGGCGAGCCGAGGTACCACCTTTCACAATTCCGTCAAGGTGACCCACCTCGTAATTCTGAAGAGCTTTTTAACCGACACCATGCTTCGTTACGAAGTGTTATTGAACGTTCTTTTGGAGTTTGGAAAACCCGGTGGCAAATACTGGAAGCAATGCCCCCATTCAAGTTGCCTGTACAAGTCACTATCATAGGTGTGACTATGGCACTACACAACTTCTTACGCATGTTCGACAAACGAGAGCCGTGGTTCAATTTTGCTGATAGGTATGGTGCACGTCACCGTAGCAGGCAAGAAGAATATAACAATAATGAGGCATCCACGTCTGATTTTCGAACTTATGACCCAACAATGATGGACGATGATGCCACAATGTTAGCAGTTCGCGAGCAGATCAAAGCTGCAGTTGTTGCCAACAATCAGTAGCTTTATATCATCTACTTTAAATTGTTTGTTACGTTTATTTACGAATAAATTATAACCCACGTTTATACTTTTATTTACGTTTTTAATATTTGTAGTAGTGTTGTTTCTACCAGTGTTGAATTACTAAACAAATGAAATCTACGTTGGCATCCACATCTACGTTTTTTATGTTTCTACTGGTGTTTTTTTATGCTACTAAAATACTATATAACATTAAAAACAAAACAAAACAACACTTTAAATTACATAAGGAAAATCATACAAAACAAACAAATACTTAATACATAAAATAAAAAATACAAATAAAACCTATTCTACTGCCATGCTACTGTCGGGATCATCATCATCATCATCGGGAGAAGTTGTTGGAGTTGAAGAAGACGGCTCTTGCTCTTGTCGACGACCTGTCCAAACCTGAGAGAAACGTCCCTTAATAACATTCTTAATTTTCTTCAACCCTTTCAATATTTTTTTATTGTCAGCATCTGTTTTGTCAAACCGCCTGTGAATCTGTTGCATCTCAGCATTGAATTCCTCCATACTTATTGAGCGGTTGTGTTGCGGGTTCGTGATAGGGACACTAGGACGAGGGAGGTCAGAGGTGCTAGCACGGGGTGCACCACGGGCAGATGATTCACCAACGTCTGCAGGTGCAACCCCCGGCGGAAAACCTTTAAGCAAACGTACACATCTTTCGTCAATGGTATTTCAGTGAGCTCGACATTGACGTCACCTGCGTGTAGTAACTGACTGCTTTCAAAAAATTTAGTTAAAAATGCACCATATGGGATGCATTGAGGCTTATTTTTACTACCACGACTAACACCAAAACCAACTCTCCTAGCCATCACTCGTTGTATTATGTATGGCAAACATAAATAACGCTTGACAGCAAAGCAGTGAATCATGAAACCTAAGAAAGGTTCTACCTCGTCGGTATGTCCCAAACGAGGCAATATTGTGGAAGCCAGCCAGTGCTTCAACAACCTATATTCCGGTTTTATGTTGTTCGATTTCACTTGGCCATCAAACACAGGATTTACGCAGAAAGATCGGTAATAGTCACCGATGGAGCAGTTGATGTGCTTACTGATTTCATCAGCAGTAACAAAAAAAATTTGGTCCCCAGAATCACGAATTTGCAATGAGTTTGAAATAAACTCAGTTGTCAAATCAACCCGCTGTCCGCGAAATAAACAACATGGCAGAATATCACCATTCGGAAGGGTAAGGATAGTGAGATTTGCGTAAAATATCCTTACCAAAACAGGATGGACAACAGGCGGTAGCTCCATTATATTAAGCCACCCCGCCAGCTCGAGATGAGCCTCCAAGTAGGGTCTTTATTGTGCCAGGAGTGTAACACCGCGACCCGAAGAAATAGAGCAACAACATAAGTTGTCGTACCTCAAACGATTTTCCAAGTTGGGAAAATTTTCAAACATGGTGCAACTAGCCGGTAAGTGAAATGATGGGCGTCTCGGATCATTGGGAAGGAGGTCGTCGAAATTTTTACGTCCCGACATTTTGTGGTGATGGTAGGCTGAAATTCGGAGGTGGTGGTGGTGGTGGTTCGGATGTTGGTGGTGGTGGTGGTGGTGGTGGTGGTAAGTCAAACAGAGTGAGAGAAGGAAGTTAATTGTGTTGCTCTTTGTTTTGGTGATGAAGTGTAGGAAAAAACATCAGACTAAATAGAGTGAAGATGTGAAAGTGATACCATAAAAAAATAAAGTAGTGCCAATTTTATAGGGAATTGGTTTTTGTTTACTAGTAAAAGGAAGAAAATGTGGTGTGGGTTGATGGGTGGTGTCTGAAAAGTGGTTGTATAATTCAAAAAAGTTACTTGTTGTGTCTTGAGGGAATCTCACGGGGGTTAAAAAAATTGACAAACACCTCACAAAAAAACAAAACCATGTGAACCAGCACCTCATAGAAAAGCAAAAGAAAGTGACACATGTGGAGAGTGTCGGCCATTTCAGTGCATGCATGCATGGACTATACTCACATGTCAATGTCAAATTTACTCCAAACTCTCACATGTCCGGAGTTCCCACGTCCGGAATTCCCAAAAGCTACCCGAAATTCCGGGTCAAAAATTAAATCCGGAATCCTCCACCTCGGGAATTCCGGAATTTTTGCTAGAGGTTTGACCACATTTTCAGATTATTGAATCTTTAGTTCCTCGCTACTTCCTCGCGTCCAAACAGCCCCATTGACTCGAGGCTGCTTCGTACAGATGAAGCAGGGAATGAAGAAAAGTAATCTCATCACTCGTTTCTTTGATCAAAATCATTATATCATCAGCGAAGAACAAATGAGGGCTGTTAGGGCCACCTCGAGGAGTCGTGATCCCTGAGAGTTTTTTATCTTGGGATGCGCTGACACGCTTTCTTACGTGTTACCGCAAGTGCACGGTTCAAGTAATATAGAGTAGTATTTCAACCCCGAGTTATCGATCTCATGAGGACAATCACGAGATTATTTAGTTATAATATTAGTTAAGAGTGAAGTAACCAGGAGGAATGTTTGATGGTTTAAGAGTTTTCCACCCCAAACAAGTGGCTGTATTAAAATAATGAAAACACAATGTTTTTGGATTTATAATTAAACACGATTTAATCAATTATGGAGAAAGACTAGGCGATTTATGGATCACCTAGGGCCGTTATACAATTCCGGGTACTGTATTGAAACACGCTAATCCTAACTCAGTTATGCCAGGTAACTAGTCACTACGATCTTCTCTCGATCTCACGCAGTCCTACGTCACGGTCTACTACAGGTCATGTCTGTCCACTGTCGTCTACCAAATGGCCAATCATATTCAAATTACCTTTCAGTCTCATTGGTTAAGGATTGTGTTCATGTTCTCTATCACACTAAGTTAGGTCTCTCTCGAGCACCCCACCTAATTACTAGCAATTCCGGGTAGATACTCCATTTTTGCTAAGGATTAAGCATCAACCATAAAAAATAACAAAACTAGATTAAGAATTAAGCAAGATAACATAATCATACATCAAAATAATTCTCTACTGGTCATTCATCTCATCCGAAGGTGTGTTAATAACCCTAGTTCAATAATACACCAAAAGATGTGAAGAATCGTCACAATCATGAATCCAAAACATGTATCAATCTCAATAATCCGTAAAAAATGAGTCTAACATAACCCTAGGCTCTCCATAGAGACTAGAAAAGAATCTAGCTACTCATAGTATATGAGATACAAGAGTTTCTCCATAGATAATGAAATAGAAGAGAAGAAGTGATCAAACGGTGAAATCGCCGAAGAGTAAACGAATCCGTGCAATCCCCAAGCTCCAAGCTACTCTCCAATGGTGTCACGTGCTTCTATGATGTCTCTCTAGGTCTCCTATCCCGTTTTTACCAGTTGGGGCGAGTTTTTAATGTACTTTGGCCGAAATTGCACTTCAGCCCCTCCAGTTTGTAATTCCCGGCCACAATTGTAAGCTGATCTTGCGCGGGCCATTACTCTCTTACCCGGACCCCGATTAAGCTCTGTGACCTGTCGTTGGAAATCTCTCTGAGTATAATTTCATTTGGCACTGGTCTCGCTTCCAAATTCATTGTAGATTTTCCTGAGCATTGAAAATAGTGAAGGTTGGTTATCTTGGCTCTTCCAACTTTTCTTCTCTTCGTTCCACTTGAGCTCCCATTGTTTCCGAAGTTCGTTCCATGCTTCCTATCAACCGATTAGCAGCCGTTCCTGCCAAGACAACGTTAACAATCATACCAAGCGATTATATATAACATATAACATCTAAATATGCATACAAACGCCCAGACTAACAATAAAGCACATATGAAGTATCAAGTGGTAAAACGCAACATATTTTCAACAATTAAGCTCAAATATCTCATGACAATGTGGAAAATAACATTAATATATAGCCCCTAAAATGTGCTATCAAATTTCCGCACACTACCTTCTTGCTCGTCCCGAGCAAGAATTTCTTCCAAGATTCACATATATCTTTACTTTGCCTTGGACACACCGACTCAAACACAAGACTATGCAATCTACATGACTATAAACAATGCAACTCGATTATGTACAAATGCAATAAAGTAAAGAACATTTTTTTGGAGATTGGGAAATCTCGTAAAGCAAACCGGCATGTCATAAGGCTCTCATATCCCCTAGAAGATTATATAACTTTGGTGATCGGTAGAACTTGCGGCCAGTTTCGTCAGACAGAACAGGCATGAACACAAAATAAGTTGATTTCGTACACTCATCAAATGTATCCCTAGAACTTACCATCCGAGCTATTTATCCATGGGTTTCAATTTTTGACGGCTTAGGACGGGTAGGATAAGATATTTAGAAGCGTAGTCCTAGACGTCATGATATAACTCACAAAACCTGATTCTCGCACTCCCTCACCAAAATCCAAGGAGCCCCACCGAATCTTACTACTCCGGCCCTCATTCCCTCAATCTTGGTGCAACGCCGTTCTCGCGGCCACAAATGTGAAGAAGTGATCAAACTCATAGCTAATCTCCTTGGTCTTCATGAAGTTTAATTTCCGGCTCTTAATTCATTTTCACTTTTAATTTATGTATTTATCTTTTTCTTTTTTTTTCTTTTTCAATTTTCAACATATAAGAACATGGAGCCACCAATAATGATAACAATATCCAAGGAGATCAAATGTCAAGATAGATAACGTGAGGATGGAATGTGTCAAATCAATGATGTAATCAAAATATGTCGACACCCCCACACTCAATGTAAAGCATCTCGCCCGGTAGTCAATGTAACACGTGCTTATTCCAACCAATCCTCCTCATCACCTAAGTTGTAGAAAATATGAATGAAGCACAAGCACGTCCTCCTATAAGATCAACCAAACCCACCCCATATCGTGCGGAAAGAATGTCACGCACTACGGCACTCCACCTGTGATCGTGATGTATGGACACGACTCACAGCCACATCGAAGTGTGCTACCGTCTCTAACTCACCCTCACATCCCCTCAAAAGGTTACATGTAAGAGAATCCACTCAAAATGTATGATATCAGCTCACCCTCAACAAACCTTCCTAACTCAACTCCCTCTATCTTGACGCATAGGAAGGGATCATTCTAACTAGTGATGAAAGTCACAATGAACAACTTCCTAGGCTAGAGGCTGTGAATAAAAGGGATAGATGGATCAAATTGGGGTAACTAGTGGACCTAGGCGTTGGAGACGGGACGTGAGGTCCCCATAAAAATCACTCGCACAGCTAATCCTTTGCCACTACGAGGAGGGTTGACTTCTACCTAAGTGACGGTGGTGTAGCGCTAGTAGGATAACTAGTCTGAGAGACAACTACTCACAATTCTCGAGTGCATTAGCCCTATAGCCATCCTACTCTAGATTCTCGTGTCTACCTCACCCCAGATCTTCCTATCCTAGGGATTTCTATCATCAAGCCCTCACCACATTCACTCTCTTCAATTGCCCTTTCTCAAAAAAATTCAATTTTTAGGGTTTTTCTTGTTTTTAGTTTCTTTCTTTTTTTTTCCCTAACTTTATATGCTTGGGCCAACTCGATTAACTAACAACATTTGGGTAGGTGGACTCAATAATTAAACGTGCACAAATAATATATACAATGCAATATAGAAATGTGCACATGCAAACCTAAGGACTAACTCTATATGCAAAACCGACTCACTAATCTATATGTAACATGGTTATGCAATGTAAGGCAAGTAAAGATATGTGTAAACCCCCTCACACTTGATATAATCGTTGTCCTCAATAATCCTAAGGAGAACCCCTAAGTAAACGATCCCCAAGTGCAAAGAAGAGAGAAGAAGAAAATCAAGTGTAGCAGACCATTTTGGGACCGAATGGTTGAGAAAATCTTAAACAGGAGACCCATTTCAATTCAGGCCAAAATATGCAGCATTTCGGGCCGAAATGCACTGGGACTTACCGGGTTTTTTTTTGCTCTAGTTTCTTCATCCGGTGTCCGATTCATTCGATTCTCGTTCTCACGGACTCGTCATTGAATATAAAATCCATTGTTGACTGAAAAATTCCCAAAGTCCCGGGAATTTTTCATCTCATCTCCAAAGTTGCTCTCTAGCGCAAGAATCGTGCCCCTTTAAAACTTGTGTTTTTTTCATCCCTCTTCGGATTCCGATGCATGAAAATTCGGGCCATAACTAGCTGACAATATACTCAATTTATGCATAGCTGCTCCTCAATCTCGAGTAGCCTCTCTTTCAAGCTCCTATTATCAAATTGCTCGATGTGCCTCGTATTGCGTTCAATGTAGTGCACA
Organism: Linanthus parryae; assembly: GCA_023055425.1. Classification (NCBI taxonomy): domain Eukaryota; kingdom Viridiplantae; phylum Streptophyta; class Magnoliopsida; order Ericales; family Polemoniaceae; genus Linanthus; species Linanthus parryae. The sequence goes on from JALGPY010000002.1 coordinate 102,891,307, forward strand.
TGCATCAAGAAGGGGAATCCGAAGGGTCTTCGGTACCTGTATCCTGCACACTCAATCCAAATATCAAAAATCTCTCGCTCATCTCTCACTGTCAAACATGGAGGATTCAAATAACATAAACTAAACAAAATAATGGAAATCCTACTCTACCTTGGGTTGTCTCCCAAGAAGCGCTTGTAGTTTAAGGTCGACGGCCCGACCCAGTTACCTCTTCCACCTCACGAGGGTGGTCTGGCACATTGTGCCGCTGCACCGCTGATGGCTTATTTCTTTCTCAATGGTCAGGTGGATCTCCTTGCGATAAATCAGGAAGTTGTCGCTTCACTTGTACAACAAATGGAACCCCTGGGCCTGGCTTATTCTCCCACGAGTACTGAGGTGTTGGTTTGAAGACCCGAAAAGTCTCCATGCCATCTTGTACCCTCATAATCAGCTCTCCATTCTCCACATCAATGAGAGTACGCCCAGTTGCTAAAAACGGCCTACCTAGAATTATAGGCACATCACCAGCTGGTTGTTAGCGTAGGTAACGCAGCGGAATAACAAAATTTAATTCCTACTCAAAGCCCACCAAGGATCACAGGAAGAGACATCATAACATGATAAGGGACATAGTAGTTGTGTACCTTTTGGTTTGGGAGATCACACGAAGAATATTGTCCTCGTCTCTACGGTTGATCCACGTCTACATTCTTCCTTCTCAAGTGCTAGCTTGGACCGGAGGAAGAGGGAAGAAGGAATCAAGCAACCAAAGGAAGCAAATAGAGGGATTCGGCCCTCTCTTTGAGCCGACGGGAAAGGGGGGCGGACACAAGGGGTTCAGCCCTTGTGTTCTTGCTCTCTCTCTTGCTTTCTCTCCCACTCTCTTGTGTTATGTCTAATAACATTAGTGGGAAGGAAGCTAGAGCCTCCTTTATATAGTCCAACAACTCCTTGTTAACTACATAAAGGTCCTTCCTAGTTCTACATGAACTTGGATTAGTCCTTTCCTTCATATTAGTCCTACTAAGTTTGCAAGGTGTTGCAAAGTGATCCTTCTTATTAATTAATCATATTAATTAATCCCAAATCTAGTTCAACTCTATTTGACGTGTGACCCCATAGGTTTCTACTTAGTTGGTAGTAACTTATTACTAACATGGAGTGGTGTCTAGCAACACATCCATGCAACCCAACTAATAGAAATAGTCAGTGATCCCGACAAACCTTTTGCAGGGTTTTGATTTATGGATTGCACAACGGAAGCATAATCAAACATAAAACCATGCAAAACCCTCCAAGGATCACAAGTCAAGAGACATAACGATGGTAAGGGTTAGAAATCATAAACAAACCTTTGGGTTCTCCTTGATGACTTCAAACGCGAATTGTGTCACGTTCTCTATAGTTGATCCACGCCTAGAGTTGATCCTAGATCTCCCAAGTCATTGGTGCTAGCCTGGAAGAGGAAGAGGAAGAAGAAATCACGCAAAACGAGACCCAAAGGAGGGTCTCGGCCTCCTTTGGCCGACGGGGACGGGGCGGCGGCAAGGGGGCGGTCGGGCCTCCTTGTTGCTTGCTCTATCTCCTTTTGTTTCTCTCCCACTCTTGTTATGTTCACTAATGAGCATAAGTTATGTGGGAAGGAAGGAAGGAAGGTCCTTTATATAGTCCAACAACTCCTTGTTAACTACCTAAAGGACTTATTCTAGTCCTACTAGAATTCAATTTAGTCCCTTCCTTGCAAATTAGTCCCTACTAGGTTTGCAAGGGTTTGCAAACTGATCCTTCTAATTAATTAATCCAATTAATTAATTCCCAAATCTAGTTCAACTCTATGTAGCGTGTGACCCCATAGGTTCTATCTAGTTGGTCGCAACTATTTGCTAATATGGAGCGGTCTCTAGCAAAACATCCATTCTAGCCAACTAATAGAATAGTCATCTTGACAACCTTTGTACAAGTAATTGTCTCATACCTTTGTCTCTATATCCGAATTGGACACGAGACATACAAGTCACATTCGTATATCCAATACATAGTTTCTCGATCCATGGGAATAGCCTTATTCGGGCAAATAACATCAATATCCCATATTGATTTATTTGAGTCTGGTCAGACATTCTATAAGCACTATCCCTCGAGTGGCCTAGGATATTTGCTCCCGTTATGTGGGAGGGACAAATCCTATCTACGTCCACTACAATCTCTAAGCTTGCTTCTTATTGTATCCAGTACACGCCTTTATAACTACCCAATTACGGTGTAGCGTTTAACGCTACCAAGATCACAATAATCCACAACTAGAATATCTAGTGACTTCAAGTCTAAGGATGACAATACCATTGCACCGCGAGAAGCGCTTGTGACTCAACATAACGTGTATGTAGCCTTCTCGGAGATGGGTCAATCCAGTGCAACATTCCATAATGCACACCTATGTGTTGGATCGTGATATTACCATATCAATCAAACCCCATACTAGTCTATAGATGATTGTCCCATTAATCATTATATTTGACTAGGGATATTTAAGATAAACAACACAATTGTAAATCTAAGGACTTCATTATATTAAATATCCAATAAATAATAAATGAATTTCTAGCCACAAATAATTCATACTAAACTAGATTGCCTCTAGGGCATCTATTCCAACAGTCTCCTACTTGCACTAGAGCCAATCTGGCGCATCTCGTATGCCCATACTCCTAGTGTGCCCTTCATGCTTCCACTGCGTGAGAGGCTTCGTAAGCGGGTCTGACATATTATCATCTGTAGGAATCTTGAATATCCGAACGTCTCCTCTATCGATAATATCTCGAATCAGATGAAACATCCTGAGCACGTGCTTGGACTTCTGGTGCGATCTGGGTTCCTTTGATTGCGCGATCGCCCCAGTGTTGTCACAGAACAACTCAACTGGATCCGCAATGCTAGGGACCACACCAAGTTCAGAAACAAACTTTCAGATCCAAACAGCATCCTTTGCTGCGCCATTTGCAGCAATGTACTCAGCCTCTGTTGTAGAATCAGCTACCGTCTCTTGCTTGGAACTCTTCCAGCTCACCGCTGCTCCATTCAGGCAAAACACATATCCCGATTGTGATCTAAAGTCATCTCTGTCGGTTTGGAAGCTTGCATCAGTGTAACCCCTTACACAACTCTTCCTCACCGCCAAATATCAAGAAAGCATCCTTAGTTCTTCTCAAGTACTTTAGGATGTTCTTGACTGCAATCCAGTGACTCTCACCCGGATTGGATTGGTATCTTCTTGTCATACTCAACGCATATGACACATCTGGTCTAGTACATAACATGGCGTACATGATAGATCCTATGGCCGAGACATAGGGGATTCTACTCATGCGTTCCTTCTCAATCTCATTGGAAGGACAACCACTCTTTGAAAGAGTGATTCCATGTGACATGGGCAAGAATCCCTTCTTGGAATGTTGAACCGTTTCAACACCTTGTCAGTATATGTACTTTTACTTAGGCCTAGAAACCTCTTAGATCTATCTGTATAGATATTTATACCGAGTATATAGGCTGCTTCCCCTAAGTCCTTCATTGAGAAACACTTTCCTAGCCAATCTTTCACAGATTGCAGCATGGGAAATTCGTTTCCAATGAGTAGTATGTCATCCACATACAAGACCAGAAAAGCTACAGAGCTCCCACTAACCTTCTTGTAGACACAAGACTCATCTTCGTTTCTGATGAAGCCAAACTCTTTGACCACTTCATCAAAACGTCGCTTCCAACTCCTAGAAGCTTGCTACAATCCATAAATGGATCGTTGCAGTTTACAGACTTTGTTGGCTTGCTTTGGATCCTCAAAACCCTCCGGCTGTATCATATACACATCCTCGAGGAGATTCCCATAAAGGAATGCTGTTTTGACATCCATCTGCCAAATCTCATAGTCAAGGTATGCTGCAATCGCAAGTAGGATTCGGATGGATTTGGTCATAGCGACTGGTGAAAAGGTTTCATCATAGTCAATACCATGAATCTGTCTGAATCCTTTAGCCACTAATCGGCCCTTATAGGTAATCACATTACCATCCATGTCGATCTTCTTCTTGAAGACCCACTTGCATCCTATGGGCCGCGCCCCATCGGGTGGTTCCACCAAAGTCCATACTTTGTTGGTATACATGGATTCCATCTCGGATCTCATGGCTTCCAGCCACTTATGAGAGTCTGGGCCACTCATGGCCTCCTCATAGGTAGTAGGCTCATCATCTATGAGCATCGTGTCACCGGAATCGGTTACGAGAAGTCCATACCTCTCGGGTTCCTGGCGCACTCTACTAGATCTACGAAGCTCTTGTGTTACCTGAACAGGTTGCTCCACAACTGCTTGTGGTTCCTGTTCATGTTCCATAATCGGTTCAGTGATTTGTGGTTCTTGAACCTCTTCAAGTTCTACATTCCTCCCACTTGCTTATTTAGAGACAAACTCTCTTTCTAGAAACACGCCGGTCCGAGCAACAAACACTTTGTTCTCGGTTGTATTGTAGAAGTAGTATCCCTTAGTTTCCTTAGGGTACCCCACAAATTTACACTTATCCGATTTCGGCCCCAGCTTGTCTGATTGTAAACGTTTTATCGCAGCCCCAAATCCTCATGAACGACAGTGTGGGACGCCTCCCACTCCACATCTCATATGGTGTCTTCATGACTGATTTTGATGGAACACGGTTAATGGTGAAAGCTGCACTTAATAGAGCGTAGCCCCAAAATGATAATGGAAGATCGGTTTGACACATCATAGATCGAACCATATCCAATAGAGTTCGATTTCAGACACGCCATTCCATTGTGGCGTTCCGGGTGGAGTGAGTTGGGACACGAATCCACACTCTCTAAGATAGTCGTCAAACTCTTGGCTCAAGTATTCTCCTCCACGATCCGATCGTAGAGCCTTTATACTTTTGCCAAGTTGCTTCTCTACTTCATTCTTGAATTCTTTGAACACTTCAAAGGATTCGGATTTTGCCCTCATAAGGTACACAAATCCATATCTACTGTAATCATCAGTAAATGTAATGAAGTACACATAACCACCCCTGGCAGGCGTGGCAAATGGCCCACACACATCGGTATGTATGAGCGCCAATTGCTCACTAGTCCTCTCACCTTTCTTATTGAAAGGGGACTTTATCATTTTTCCCAATAAACAAGCGTCACATGTCTCATATGATTCAAAATCAAATGAGTCTAGTAATCCATCCTTATGGAGTCTAGATACATGTTTCTCATTTATGTGGCCTAAACGACAGTGCCATAAATAAGCAGGATTTAAATCATTTATTTTAATCCGCTTGGTATTAATGTTGTCAACAGGATTGCTTAGATCAAGGACATAAAGTTCATTAAATAATTGCGCACTAAAATAGTGAATATTATTTAAATAAAAGGAACAACAATTGTTCTTTATTGAAATAATAAAACCATCCTTGTCCAAACAAGAAATAGAAATAATGTTTCTGCTCATAGCAGGCACAAAATAGCAATTATTTAATTCTAAAACTAATCCTGAAGGAAGAGATAGCTCGCACACGCCTATGGCCAACGCAGCAACCTTTGCTCCATTCCCAACGCGCAGATCTACCTCTCCTTTAGCCAATCTTCTACTTCTCTTTAGATCCTGCATATTTCGACAAATATGATATCCACATCCAGTATCTAATAGCCATGATGTAGAGACAGTTAAATTGACATCTACAACAAAAATACCTGGTGGTGGTGGAATCACTATTCCAAGCCTCTTGTCCTCCAGATATTTTGGGCAGTTCCTCCTCCAGTGTCCAGGCTGACTGCAGTAGTGACACTCACCTTTAGTCAAGGCCTTGGCAATGCCACCAACAGGCTTAAGGGCAGGTTCCTTGGACTTGGCAACTGACTTGCCTTTGCCCTTGGAGGAAGAGGCAAACCTTTTGCCCTTTCCTTTCTGTACCATCATTATGGCCTTGCCCTTACCCTTGTTGATGCTCTGTTCAGCCGTCCTCAACATGTTGAGTAAATCTGGCAGTGGTTTCACGATCTCGTTCATGTTATAGTTCATAATGAACTGTCCATAACTCTCGGGCAACGATTGCAACACGAGATCGGTTGCCAACTCTTGGCCGACCGGGAACCCCAGTCGGGCGAGATTCTCCAAGTACCCGATCATTCCGAGTACATGGGGTCCCACCGGGTTCCCTTCTGCCAGATGACATTTGAACAGTGCCTTTGAGACCTCATACCTCTCTACCCTCGCCTGCTCTTGGAAGAGCTACTTTAGATGTTCGATCATATCGACAACATTCATGTTTTCGTGTTGCTTCTGAAGCTCACAAGTCATGGTGCAAAGCATTAGGCAGACCGCATCATTAGCGTCATCAACACGCTTTTGATACGCCTTTAAGGCAGCAGGTGTTTGGTTCTCTGGACCTTCTGGAACATGCTCCTCTATTGCGTACAGTTTCTTCTCTTGCTTGAGAACAATTCTCAAGTTTCTGTACCAATCAAGAAAGTTGGTTCCAGATATCTTGTCCTTCTCAAGGACAGATCGTAGGGAATGTTGTGAACTCGATGAGTTGTTTGCCATTTGGAATTCTACAAAAAGGAAAATACGCAAGTTTTAGTATTTGTGAATTTTTGACTATATTTAATAATGGCTAGTTTATCAAATATAGCTCCCACTATTTTTCTACGGATTAATAACCCTCAAGATATTAATGCGGAAAATATCCTTATATTTTCTAGTGGGCCAAGATCCATCTTTCATCTCCTTATGAGCTTGCTTTGGCAAGTCACTCATAATTTGACTACTAGGTAGGAACAATTCCAATTGCATCCCATATGCAACTCTTGGTTCAATTGGGAAAATAACTCTTTATTTATCCATCCATATGGATAATCCCAATTGATTGCCTCTAGGTTTCTTAATCAAATTAATAGCCTAGTTGTGTTCAACCTCTTATCTAAACAATTGCACATTGTTACGTGCCATCGCATTCCATCATTATGAACCAAGTCGCCATGCTTTGGCACGCACGAACTTGATAAATAATGATGATAATGAGTGTTTAAATAACGAGAAGGCAAGAACACAATATTTGAATTTTGAGGGATTTTTAATTCAATTTTAATTGTTTTGTTGATCAATATCAACTAATCTATCTATTTGAGTTTGGGCACAACTCCAAATAATAGATCCAGGTTGTCTAATTATCTTATTATCCTAATTGCATGCATCATCCATACACCAATCACACAATAATAAGACATTAAAATAAACAACCACAAAACAGTAATTAAACGTGATGTGGATATGGCCTTTTCTAGACTAAGATAATTCCAAGCCAATGGAATTATCTATGAACCCTAAAGCAAACACATCTCCATGCGTCTTGATCTTTTGGTCCATCCTTCATAGTCTTGTGGAATGCTCCATGCTCCATGCTCCATCTTTTGTGGCTTCTTTGGCTTTGGGCTTCTTTTCTCCAATCTTGGCTAACAATCTACTTTATCTAGCACTAGCTAACTTCTATACTAAATAAAATAAATCTCACAAGTTGAGGAAAAAAATGGCACGCAAGCCATATAACCCTAATTAATTATTACAATAAATTAATTAGCTCGCAGGCCGTAAAACCAAACCACAAAATTAAACATCCACATCAAACCACATCCTAAGGCCATATCCAATCACCGATTTGCACATAAACAGTTAAAATCCAATTTTAACGCGCTTGGTCAATTTTAATTGATTTTAGGATTTCTAGGGTTAAGACGGTCCATGGGCCCAACAATCAAATTGCCCGGGCCCAAAAAGGTGAACCACAAGGCCCTAGGGCCGGCCAGGCCCAAAACCCACAAGCCTAGGCCCGCGGGTTAGGGCCGCCCGGCCCCTAGGGCGGCCAAGCTAGGGCGGCAAGCAAGGGGGGGGGGGCGGTCCCTAGGGGGGCCGAACCTCCTTGAGGGAGTTGTTTCCAAAACAACTCCCTTGCTTGGTGCCCAAGTTTGGTTGTTTCCTTGTTTTGGGAGAACTCCTTCTTCCCCAAGGATGCCCAAACCCTAGATCTAAGATCCTAAAATTTCTCAAACTCACCAATTCATGCATCCAATGCAAAAATTGGATCTTGTTATGAATAATTATTGACAAATTGCATCCCATGCTTGATTTGTCTTGTTTTACGCGATAAACAATCAAATTAAGGTGTAAAACAACTAAAACGTAACACATAAACCACGTTTATGCTCTACGACCCCAGGCTCTGATACCACTGTAGGGTTTTGATTCATGGATTGCACAACAGAAGCATAATCAAACATAAAACCATGCAAAACCCTCCAAGGATCACAAGTCAAGAGACATAACGATGGTAAGGGTTAGAAATCATAAACACACCTTTGGGTTCTCCTTGATGACTTCAAACGCGAATTGTGTCACGTTCTCTATAGTTGATCCACGCCTAGATTTGATCCTAGATCTCCCAAGTCCTTGGTGCTAGCCCGGAAGAGGAAGAGGAAGAAGAAATCACGCAAAACGAGACCCAAAGGAGGGTCTCGGCCTCCTTTGGCCGACGGGGACGGGGCGGCGGCAAGGGGGCGGTCGGGCCTCCTTGTTGCTTGCTCTCTCTCCTTTTGTTTCTCTTCCACTCTTGTTATGTTCACTAATGAGCATAAGTTAAGTGGGAAGGAAGGAAGGAAGGTCCTTTATATAGTCCAACAACTCCTTGTTAACTACCTAAAGGACTTATTCTAGTCCTACTAGAATTCAATTTAGTCCCTTCCTTGCAAATTAGTCCCTACTAAGTTTGCAAGGGTTTGTAAAGTGATCCTTCTAATTAATTAATCCAATTAATTAATTCCCAAATCTAGTTCAACTCTATGTAGCGTGTGACCCCATAGGTTCTATCTAGTTGGTAGCAACTATTTGCTAATATGGAGCGGTCTCTAGCAAAACATCCATTCTAGCCAACTAATAGAATAGTTATCTTGACAACCTTTGTACAAGTAATTGTCTCATCCCTTTGTCTCTATATCCGGATTGGACACGAGACATACAAGTCACACTCGTATATCCAATCCATAGTTTCTCGATCCATGGGAATAGCCTTATTCGGGCAAATAACATCAATATCCCATATTGATTTATTTGAGTCTGGCCAGACATTCTATAAGCACTATCCCTCGAGTGGCCTAGGATATTTGCTCCCGTTATGTGGGAGGGACAAATCCTATCTACGTCCACTACGATCTCTAAGCTTGCTTCTTATTGTATCCAGTACACGCCTTTATAACTACCCAATTACGGTGTAGCGTTTAACGCTACCAAGATCACAATAATCCACAACTAGAATATCTAGTGACTTCAAGTCTAAGGATGACAATACCATTGCACCGTGAGAAGCGCTTGTGACTCAACATAACGTGTATGTAGCTTTCTCGGAGATGGGTCAATCCAGTGCAACATTCCATAATGCACACCTATGTGTTGGATCGTGATATCTCCATATCAATCCAACCCCATACTAGTCTATAGATGATTGTCCTATTAATCATTATATTTGACTAGGGATATTTAAGATAAACAACACAATTGTAAATCTAAGGACTTCATTATATTAAATATCCAATAAATAATAAATGAATTTCTAGCCACAAATAATTCATACTAAACTAGATTGCCTCTAGGGCATCTATTCCAACAGTCTCCCACTTGCACTAGAGCCAATCTGGCGCATCTCGTATGCCCATACTCCTAGTGTGCCCTTCATGCTTCCACTGCGTGAGAGGCTTCGTAAGCGGGTCTGACAGATTATCATCTGTAGGAATCTTGCATATCCGAACGTCTCCTCTGTCGATAATATCTCGAATCAGATGAAACATCCTGAGCACGTGCTTGGACTTCTGGTGCGATCTGGGTTCCTTTGATTGCGCGATCGCCCCAGTGTTGTCACAGAACAACTCAACTGGATCCGCAATGCTAGGGACCACACCAAGTTCAAAAAAAAAAATTCTGATCCAAACAGCATCCTTTGCTGCGCCATTTGCAGCAATGTACTCAGCCTCTGTTGTAGAATCAGCTACCGTCTCTTGCTTGGAACTCTTCGAGCTCACCGCTGCTCCATTCAGGCAAAACACATATCCCGATTGTGATCTAAAGTCATCTCTGTCGGTTTGGAAGCTTGCATCAGTGTAACCCCTTACACGCAACTCTTCCTCACCGCCAAATATCAAGAAAGCATCCTTAGTTCTTCTCAAGTACTTTAGGATGTTCTTGACTGCAATCCAGTGACTCTCACCCGGATTGGATTGGTATCTGCTTGTCATACTCAAGGCATATGACACATATGGTCTAGTACATAACATGGCGTACATGATAGATCCTATGGCCGAGGCATAGGGGATTCTACTCATGCGTTCCTTCTCAATCTCATTGGAAGGACAACCACTCTTTGAAAGAGTGATTCCATGTGACATGGGCAAGAATCCCTTCTTGGAATGTTGAACCGTTTCAACACCTTGTCAGTATATGTACTTTGACTTAGGCCTAGCAACCTCTTAGATCTACCTCTATAGATCTTTATACCGAGTATATAGGCTGCTTCCCCTAAGTCCTTCATTGAGAAACACTTTCCTAGCCAATCTTTCACAGATTGCAGCATGGGAATGTCGTTTCCAATGAGTAGTATGTCATCCACATACAAGACCAGAAAAGCTACAGAGCTCCCACTAACCTTCTTGTAGACACAAGACTCATCTTCGTTTCTGATGAAGCCAAACTCTTTGACCACTTCATCAAAACGTCGATTCCAACTCCTAGAAGCTTGCTACAATCCATAAATGGATCGTTGCAGTTTACAGACTTTGTTGGCTTGCTTTGGATCCTCAAAACCCTCCGGCTGTATCATATACACATCCTCGAGGAGATTCCCATAAAGGATTGCAATTATATTAGCACTACGAGAAGTGATTGTGACTTTAACATAATCTAATGTATCCTTCTCGTTGTAGGTCTATCCAGTATGCCATTACCCATAATGCATACCCATGTGTTAGACTTGATATCTCCATACCAATCTACACACATACTAGTCTATATTTGATCGTCTTATTAATCAATATAGCGGACTATGGATATTTCAGATAAATAACACATTGTATCTAAGGACTTCATTATATTAAATATCACAATATATAATAAATGAATATTCTAGCCAATAACATTGTTCATACTAAATATTAGATTGCCTCTAGGGCACCTATTCCAACAGTCTCCCACTTGCACTAGAGCCAATCTGGCGCATCTCGTATGTCTATAGATCTGGCGTGCCCTTCATGCTTTCTCTGCGCAAGATGTTTTGTGAGCGGATCTGAAAGATTGTCATCCGTTGGAATCTTGAACATCTTCACATATCCTCGATCGATCATATCACGAATAAGATGGAATCTCCTAAGTACATGCTTTGATTTCTGGTGTGATCTTGGTTCCTTGGCATGTGCGATCGCCCCAGAGTTGTCACAGTACAACTCTATGGGATCCACGATGCTAGGTGCAACGATCCCCTTATCCGACTCAGACGAATCGGGGAGGATGATGCTAAAAGTAACGGCGGAAAATCCAAAGCACAACATTCGAACATATATATTACATACTATTAAACATTACAACACTTTCTCAAGTCTGTCATACGTTTCTATTATACATGATCATAACATTATTCGTACTAGTTTACAACTTGTGACCGAACCTCCTTAGTGAGTCTCGTACCCAGTCATACCATAGTCTTCCTCTTCTAAACCTGCGGGGGAAGGAAAACAAAGACCGCAGTTTTCTAAAATCAGTATAAAGTACTGAATAAGCAACACTCAAGCTCGTAAAACGGAAGATGAGGCATGTTTACTTTTCATGTAATAACAAAAAGGAAGGAATTATTAAACAGTAAACTTGAGGAGTAAAGTATGACTCAAATGTAATATTCTCTTTCTTTTAATCTCTTTTCTCAACTTGTAGACGGGAAAAACGATTCCCAATCTCTTCTCCTTGTTTTTTTTTGTTTTTTTTTTTTTGAAAAATGTCAAAATCTCAGAGAAAGCTGTATTATTAACTTTGTTGACACGGGGAAGAATCTACTATTCTATCACTAGCTACCATGACCTTAACTACCGGCAGCCCCCAAAGACTTCTTGCGGCTAGAGGGGTGAGTACATGGAGACACCCGACAGGTTGCGACCGGGTTAAAATAAATGGGTCGGGTGACCGAAGTCAACCACGACCAATCTAAATCACGGGCCGAGTGACTGAAGTCAACACGACAATAATGAGCTTCTCCCGTACAACTCTTTCCACTTTACGTTATTACGCATTATTAATTTTTGTGTGATAGTATCAAATCAAAACAACTTCTTTAAAATGTAAAGTAATCACAGATAAGAACATATAAGTCATAAACACATTTTGAGACAAGTATTAAAAATCATAATATGACACGAAGGAAGCTGGGCACACTAGGCTTGGCATATTACTTACCTCGATTCTCAGCAATTTAGCACGCACAGTCTCCTAGAACGTCGCATGACCCTCATTTACAGACTTGTCACCGGAACCAAGAATCGCAAGAAACGGTCGAAATTTGAGTCGGGTCAAGTCGTCGAAATCGGAGCCGGAGGTGGAGCTCGCGCGGACCTTCTCCGGTGGTTCTGGGCTTCGATTGAGCCTTCCCCTAGCTTGATCGGGCCTCTAGGAGCAGATTAGGACAGGTTTCAGAGGGTGGGTGGTTATGTTTCGAGTTACCCAAATCTCTCGCCGGTTTTAATGGCCAACGGTGGTGGCGTGGTGGTTCTGGGGTGATGGTGGCTGTTATGGAGGTTTGGGCTTCTTCTCTAGTTGATTTAGTGAGTGAGAGAGGGTTTGGCAGAGAGGGGAGAGAGAAACAAAGAGTGGTGTCTTTTGGGCTTCTTCCCCGACGACGGCAGCGGCGGTGGTGGCTCCGGCACCTATGCTGCTCGCTGCTTCTTTAGCTCTGTATGTGACAGAGGGAAAGAGAGAAAAACATAGGGTGGGAAGAGATTGATAGGAGGCAGTGGGGTGTTGGTGGTGGTGGTCGTTGTTTTTACCCGATGGTGGTGGAGCTGGGTGGTGGCCTTTGGCCACTACCTCTGCAGCTGCTGCTGCTGTTCTGGTTTACAGCGAACAGAGAGAGAGATGCAGAGGGAGAAAGGGAAGAACAGAGAGTTATTGGGTGATGGAGGTGGTGGTGCTCACGGTGGTTGCCGGAGGTGAGGGAGATGAGAGGGAAGTTGATGATGGTGGTGATGTTGATGAAGGCAGTGGTGGTTGAGGTTGGAGCTTTTATAGGAGACAAAAGAAATGGGTGATGGTGACCTTGGCGGTGGCGGTGATTGTGTCGGGTGAAGTAGTTGTTGCCGAATGAAAAAGAGAAAAGAGAAGCAAAGTTGAAGTTGAAGAAGAAGAAGAGAACAAAGTATGATAACTTCCTTAGAATAATTATTGGGTGTGGCTTGTCACACCATCTAGTAGAGTAATCGTGTGTGGCACAACTACGAAAGCTACGCGGTGGCTTTATTCGCGTTACGATTAAAGTTAATAAATTGTTCACGTAATTATTTACAAATACTATTTTAATATTTCTTAAAATTTAACAAAACTAATTGTAAAATAATTTACTCAGCTTTATTTTATTTTTTTCTTTTACAGCTAAATTTGTATTTAACTTTGATAATTTACTATTTTACCCCTAAGTATTTTACGGGGTATTACACTAGGGACCACACCGAGCTCAGTGATAAACTTCTTTATCCAAACTGCCTCTTTTGCTGCTTCCGCACTAGCAATGTACTCAGCTTCTGTTGTAGAATCAGCAAATGTCCCTTGCTTGAAACTCTTCCAGCTCACAGCTCCTCCATTTAGGCAAAACACGTATCCCGACTGCGATTTATAGTCATCTTTGTCGGTTTGGAAGCTTGCATCAGTGTAACCAATTACACTTAGCTCTCCCTTACCTCCAAATATCAAGAACGCATCCTTAGTTCTTCTCAAGTACTTTAGGATGTTCTTGACAACATTCATGTGACTCTCACCCGGATTGGACTGATATCTGCTCACCATACTCAACGCGTATGATACGTCTGGTCTAGTACACAACACGTACATGATGGATCGTATGGCTGAAGCATAGGGTATCCTACTCATGCGGTCCTTCTCAATCTCATTGGAGGGACAGTCAGGTTTGGAAAGAGTGACTCCATGCGACATGGGCAAGAATCCCTTCTTGGAATCTTGCATGTCGAACCTCTTCAACACCTTGTCTATATATGTACTTTGACTTAGGCCGAGCAGCTTTCTAGATCTATCCCTATAGATCTTTATACCAAGTATATGGGTTGCATCTCCTAAGTCCTTCATTACAAAACACTTTCCTAGCCAATCTTTAACAGATTGCAAAGTAGGAATGTCGTTGCCAATGATTAGTATGTCATCCACATACAAGACCAGAAATACTACAGAGCTCCCACTAACCTTATTGTAAACACAAGGCTCATCTTCGTTCTTGATGAAGCCAAACTCTTTGACTGCATCATCGAAACGTCGATTCCAGCTCCTAGAAGCTTGATTTAATCCATAAATGGATCTTTGCAGCTTACAGACTTTATTGGCATTTTCTGGATCCTCAAAACCCTCCGGTTGTGTCATGTACACTTCCTCGAGGAGGTTCCCATAAAGGAACGCTGTTTTGACATCCATCTGCCACATCTCATAGTCGTAGTATGCTGCAATAGCAAGTAGGATTCGAATGGATTTAGTCATGGCGACTGGCGAAAAGGTCTCATCATAGTCAATACCATGAATATGTCTATAACCTTTGGCTACCAATCGTCCCTTATAGGCAACTACCTTGCCATCCATGTCGGTCTTCTTCTGGAAGACCTACTTGCACCCTATGGGCCGAGCCCCTTCGGGTGGTTCCACCAAAGTCCATACTTTGTTGGTGTACATGGAATCCATTTCGGATCTCATGGCTTCTAGCCACTTCTTAGAGTCTGGGCCTTTAATGGCCTCTCTGTAGGTTGCAGGCTCATCATCCATGAGTAGTAAGTCATTGGGCTCAGTCACGAGAAGTCTGTACCTCTCTGGCTCATGACGTACTCTTCCTGATCTACGGAGTTCCTGTGTTATCTAAAAAGGTTCTTCCACAACAGCTTGCGGTTCCTGCTCATGTTCCATCATCGGTTCAGTGATTTGTGGTTCTTGAATCTCTCCAAGTTCTACAGCCCTCCCACTTGCATCTTTAGAGACAAACTCTCTTTCTAGAAACACGCCGGTACGAGCAACAAACACTTTGCTCTCGGTGGTATTGTAGAAATAATATCCTTTAGTTTCCTTAGGATATCCCACAAATTTACACTTACCCGCTTTGGACTCGAGCTTGTCTGTTTGTTAACGCTTTACATAGACATCGCATCCCCAAATCCTCATAAACTACACCATGGGACGCTTCCCAGTCTATATCTCATATGGTGTCTTCATGACTGATTTGGATGGAACACGGTTAATGGTAAAAGTTGTCGTCATTAGATCATGTCCCCAAAATGATATCGGAAGATCTGTTTGAGACATCATAGATCGAACCATATCTAATAATGTGTGATTCCTCCTTTCGGACATGCCATTCCATTGTGGCGTTCCGGGTGGAGTGAGGTGGGATACTATCCCGCACTCTCTAAGATACTCATCAAACTCTTGGCTTCAGTACTCTCCTCCACGATTCGATCGTAGAGCCTTAATACTTTTACCAAGTTGCTTCTCTACTTCATTCTTGAATTCCTTGAACAATTCAAAGGATTCGGATTTGGCCTTCATAACGTATACAAATCCATATCTACTGAAATCATCTGTAAACATGATGAAGTAGGTGTAACCACATCTGGCAGGTTTGGGGAATGGCCCACATACATCAGTTGTATGAGTGCCAATAAGTCACTAGTCTTCTCTCCTTTCTTATTGAAAGGGGACTTTTTCATTTTTCCTAATAAACAAGATTCGCATGTCTCATATATAATTCCAAATCAAATGAGTCTAGAAGTCCATCCTTATGGAGTCTAGATATGCGTTTCTCATTTATATGGCCTAAACGACAGTGCCATATATATGTATGATTTAAATCATTAGTTTTAATCCTTTTAGTATTTACGTTATTGATTGGACTATTTAGATCAAGGATATATAATCCATTAGAGAAATGCGCACTACAATAGTGCATACTATCAAAATAAATGGAGCAACACTTGTCCTTTATTGAAATAGAAAAACCCTTCTCGTCCAAACAAGAAATGGAAATAATGTTTCTTCTCATAGCAGACACATAAAAGCAATTGTCTAATTCTGAAATAAGTTCAGAAGGCAAAGATAGCTCATAAACGCCTACAGCTAATGCAGCAACTTTTGTTCCATTCCCGACGCGCAGATCTATCTCTCCTTTAGCCAATCTTCTACTTCTTTTCAAATCCTGCACATTTTCACAATGTGAGAACCACATCCAGTATCTGATACCCAAGATGAAGAAATAGAAAGATTGACGTCTATAACATAAATACCTGATGGTGGTGGAATCACTTTTCCAAGCTTCTTATCCTCCAAATATTTAGGGAAATTCCTCCTCCAGTGACCCGGCTGGCTCCAGTAGTGACATTACCCTTTAGCCACGCCTCCACTAGGCTTTAGGGTTTCATTGGATTTCGCAACTTTCTTGCGCTTTCCTTTGGAAGTAGAGGCAACTCCTTTGCCCTTCTTCTTATGCACCATCATTATGGCCTTGCCCTTGCCTTTATTGACGCTCTGTTCAGCTGTCTTCAGCATGTTCAACAAGTCTGGCAGAGTCTTACTGATCTCGTTCATATTATAGTTCATGATGAACTGATTATAACTGTCAGGAAACGACTGCAAGACAAGATCAGTTTCCAAATCTTGGCCAAGCGGGAATCCCAGTCTCTCAAGGTTCTCAATGTACCCAATCATTCGGAGTACATGAGGCCCTACTGGATTCCCCTCTGCGAGACTACTCTTGAACAACGCTTTAGACACCTCATAGCGTTCATGCCTTGCCTGTTCCTGAAACAATTGTTTCAAGTGTATGATCATATCATATGCCTCCATGTTCTCGTGCTGCTTCTGAAGTTCATCAGTCATGGTGCAAATCATGAGGCAAGTCACGTCATTAGAATCATCAATATGTTTCTGACGTGCCCTTACTTCCGATAGAACAGACTCATCTTGTGTTGGTTCTGGAATTGGAGTTTCCAAGACGTACAGCTTCTTTTCTTTCTTAAGGACAATCCTTAAGTTTCTGTACTAGTCAAGGAAATTTGTTCCACACAGTTTATCCTTCTCAAGGACAGATCGTAGTGATGAAGTCGATGCGTTGTTGTTTGCCATTTGGAATTCTACAAAACGAGAAATGTGCAATTTTAGTATTTTGAACAACTTAACTATATTCAACAATGGCTAGATCATCAAATATAGCTTCGACTATTTTTCTCGGATTGATAGCCCTCACCATCAATGCGGAAAATATCATTATATTTTCTAGTAGGTCCAAGATCCCTTTTTCACTTCTTCTTGAGCTTGCTTTGGCAAGTCAGCCAAGAATAGGTTATTTAGGTAGGAACCATTCAAATTGCATCCCATGCAACTCTTGGTCCAATTAGGTGAATAACTCTTTATTCTTTATCACATGGATAACGCCTAATTGTCATGCCTCTAGGTTCATCAATCCAATTG
Source organism: Linanthus parryae (assembly GCA_023055425.1). Taxonomy (NCBI): domain Eukaryota; kingdom Viridiplantae; phylum Streptophyta; class Magnoliopsida; order Ericales; family Polemoniaceae; genus Linanthus; species Linanthus parryae. Next base: position 102,909,089 of record JALGPY010000002.1, read on the forward strand.
AGTCTTACCCAGTTGCGTCCAACCTCTTGGTTCAACATACACATAATACTAGCTTGTGTCGTCCTCAACACACCATGGTAAATTAAAATCGCCTTGCTTTGGCAAGCCCAAGTTTTAATAAACCCTGATCATGAAATCGCCTTGCTTTGGCAAGCCCGAGTTTTAATAAACCCTGATCATGAAGGGTGTTTTGGCAAGAGAAGGCAAAACAAAATATTTAATTGAGGGATTTAATCATTCTTAATTTTTTTGGTTGATCCAATCAACATGATCTACTTATTTGGATTGGAAAATCCACAATAAAAGACCATCCTTGTTTATTATTATCGTGTTAACGTTTTGCTAGTATCGCCATACACACAAAAATAAATAACAAGACATAAATAATAAACATCCAAAAAACAAAAAACAACAAATAAAACGTGGCATGGATTTGGCCCCTAGACTAACATATTATCAAGCCAATGATAATATTCGATTGCCCTAAAGTGACAAGCTCATCTCCATGTGCTCCACCAAAGCCGCGCGCCTAGGGGGTGTCTTCTTTTTCTTTTGGCTTCTTTGGTTCTCCGGTCTTCTTCTCCATGCTCTTGGCTATCATCTAAATATTTTTAATTCTAGCCTAACATCTAGAATAAATAAATAATAAAAGCCTCACATTTCGAGCAGAAAAGACAACTCGCAGGCCGTAAAACCTAATTAATTATTACATTAATTTGATCAGCTCGCAGGCCGTAAACCAAACCACAAAGCAATAAACATCCACAACCTAGGCCATATCCATCCACCATGCAACCAAGCACATAATAAAGTTAAAACCAATTGTTAACGCGCTTGTTCAATATTAGTTTGAAATTGGGTGACTAATTTTGTTATTCCGCTGCGTAACCTGCAACAAACCCAACAGTGATATCAGAGCCACATGTCGTAGCGCATATGATTATATGTGTTACAATTTTTCAGTTTATACATCGCATTGTTTAAATTACGCGAAAACTGGAATTAATTGGCATATTAGATGCAAATTGAATTTAATTCAAGACAAACAAGACCTAATTTAACACTGGATGTGAAGATTGGTGAGTTTGATCACATAGGATGTGAATAGTTTTGGATATAGGAACTAGGGTTTGAGCACAAGCTTGGAAATGGGGTTTTTCAAATTTGGAAACAACTAAGCTTGAGCAACAAGGAAAGGAATTATTTTGGAAAAAATTCCATAGAGGAGGTTCGGTTCCCTAAGGGACCGCCCCTTTGCCTTGCCTCCCAAGCTAGAGCAAGGCCTAGAGGCTGGGCCGGCCTAGCCGGGCGTGAGGCTTCGCTGACCGCCCCAAGGCCTTTTCTTGGTCCTTGGGTGGTTCGGCCATGTTGATGGTGGACTCCTTGGACTATTTTGACCCTAGTTGCCCAATTTCAAACTAATATTGAACAAGCGCGTAAAATTGGTTTTAACTGTATTATGTACTTTGTTTCATGGTGGATGGATATGGCCTAGGTTGTGGATGTTTACTTTTTGTGGTTTGGTTTACGGCCTGCAAGCTGATTAAATTACTGTAATAGTTAGTTAATTTTACGGTCTGCGAGCTTATCATCTTCTCAACATGTGAGGTTTTATTGATTTATTTATTCTAGATGTTAGGCCAGAATTAGAATATTTATACGATAGCCAAGAGCATGGAGAAGAAGACCGGAGGACCAAGAACCCACAAAGACGATGAGGACTCCCATCCTAGGCGCGCGACTATGGTGAAGCACATGGACATGAGCTTGTCACTTAAGGGCATATTGATATTTTCATTGGCTCGGTAATATCTTAGTCTAGGGGCCATATCCATGCCACGTTAATTTTTCTTTTGTGGATGTTTATTATTTATGTCTTGTTATTTATTTTTGTGTGTATGGGTGATACAAGCAAAACGTTAACAAGATAATAATAAAAAAGTTTGATCTTTTATCGTGGATTGCCCAATCCAAATAAGTAGATCATGTTGATAAGATCAACCAAACGATAAAATAATGACTCTTAAATCCCTCAATGGAAATATTGTGTTTTGCCTTCTCTTGCCTAAACACCCTTCATGATTAAGGTCCATTAAATTCGGGCTTGCCAAAGCAACGTGTTTTAATTCACCTTGGTATGTTGCCGCGACACAAACAAGTAATGTGTGATTGTTGAAGCAAGAGGTTGGACGCAACTGGGCAAAGTCAATTTGATTGATGAGCCTAGAGGCATGACAATTAGGTGTTATCTAAAGGATAAGGAATAAGGGATTATTCGCCTAATTGGACCAAGAGTTGAATGGGATGCAATTGGAAAGGGTTCCTACCTAAATAACCAATTCTTGGGTGACTTGCCAAAGCAAGCTCAAGAAGAAGTGAAACATGGATCTTGGACTCACTAGAACATATATATATATATATATGATATTTTCCGCATTAATGGTGAGGGCTATTAATCCGAGGAAAATAGTGAGAGTTATATTTAATGATCTAGCCATTGTTGAATATAGTTAAACTGTTTAAAATACTAAAAATTGCACATTTCTCGTTTTTGTTGAATTCCAATGGCAAACAATCACGCATCGACTTCATCCCTGCGATCTGTCCTTGAGAATGACAAGTTGTCTGGAACAAATTTCCTTGACTGATACAGAAACTTAAGGATCGTCCTTAAGCAGGAAAAGAAATTGTACGTCTTAGACAGTCCTATACCAGAACCACCCCAGGATGAGTCTGTTCTAGCTTCCGTGAGAGCACATCGGAAGTATGTGGATGATTCTAATGATGTGACTTGTCTCATGCTTTGCACCATGACCTCTGAGCTTCAGAAGCAACACGAGAACATGGAAGCCTTCGATATGATCGAACACTTGAAACAGTTGTTTCAAGAACAGGAAAGGCATGAGCGGTATGAAGTGTCCAAGGCATTGTTCAAGATAAATCTCGCAGAAGGGAACCCAGTTGTGCCTCATGTACTCCGAATGATCGGATACATAGAGAACCTCACGAGGCTGGGGTTCCCACTCGGCCAAGAGTTGGCAACTGCTTGTCTTGCAATTGTTGCCTGATAGTTACAACCAGTTCATCATGAACTATAACATGAATGAGATCAGTAAGGCTCTGCCAGAATAGCTGAATATGCTAAGGACAACTGAAAAAAGCATCAATAAAGGCAAGGGCAAGGCCATAATGATGGTGAATAAGAGTAAGGGCAAGGGAGTTGCCTCTACTTCTAAAGGAAAACGCAAGAAAGTTTATAATTCCAAGGAAGCCCTGAAGCCTAGTGGGGGCGTGGCTAAAGGTGATTGTCACTACTGTAGCCAGCCGGGTCACTGGAGGAGGAACTGCCCCAAGTATCTGGAGGATAAAAATCTTGGAATAAGATTCCACCACCACCAGGTATTTTTTTTATAGACGTAAATCTATCTATTTCTTCATCTTGGGTATTGGATACAGGATGTGGATCTCACATTTGTTGAAATGTGCAGGATTTGAACAGAAGTAGAAGATTGGCTAAAGGGGAGATAGATTTGCGCGTCGGGAATGGAGGAAGAGTTGCTGCATTAGCTATAGGCGTGTATGAGCTATCTTTGCCTTCTAGACTCATTTTAGAATTAGACAATTGCTATTATGTGCCTGCTATGAGCAGAAAAATTATTTCCGTTTCTTGTTTGGACGAGAAGGGTTTTTCTATTTCAATAAAAGACAAGTGTTGCTCCAATTATTTTGATAGTATGCACTATTGTAGTGCGCATTTGTATAATGAATTGTATATCCTTGATCTAAGTAATTCCATCTATAACATAAATACTAAAGGATTAAAACTAATGATTTAAATCCTACATATCTATGGCACTGTCGTTTAGGCCATATAAACGAGAAACACATATATAGACTCCATAAGGATGGATTTCTATACTAATTTTATTTGGAATCATATGAGACATACGAGTCTTGTTTGTTGGGAAAAATGACAAAGTCCGCTTTCAATAAGAGAGGTGAGAGGACAAGTGAGTTACTTGCACTCATACATACTGATGTATGTGGGCCGTTCCCACGCCTGCCAGAGGTGGTTACACCTACTTCATTACGTTTACTGATGAATTCAGTAGATATGGATTTGTATACCTTATGAAGGCCAAATCAGAATCTTTTGAATTTTTCAAGGAATTCAAGAATGAATTAGAAAAGCAACTTGGTAAAAGTATTAAGGCTTTGCGATCGGATCGTGGAGGAGAATACTTGAGCCAAGAGTTTGAAGAATGTCTTAGAGAGTGTGGGATAGTATCCCAACTCACTCCACCCGGAACGTCACAGTGGAATGGCGTGTCCGAGAGGAGGAACCTCACACTATTGGATATGGTGCGATCTATGATGTGTCAAACGGATCTTCCAATATCATTTTGGGGACATGCTCTATTGACTGCAGCTTTCACCATTAACCGTATTCCATCCAAATCAGTCATGAAGACACCATATGAGATATGGACTGGGAAGCGTCCCATAGTGTCGTTTATGAAGATTTGGGGTTGCAATGTCTATGTAAAGCGTTTACAAACAGACAAGCTCGGACCCAAAACGGATAAGTGTAAATTTGTGGGATATCCTAAGGAAACGAAAGGATATTATTTCTACAAACCGACAGAGAACAAAGTGTTTGTAGCTCGGACCGGCGTGTTTATAGAAAGAGAGTTTATCCCAAAAGAAGCAAGTGGGAGGACGGTAGAAATGAATAAATTCAAGAACCACAAACCATTGAACCGATGATGGAGCATGAACAGGAACTACAAATTGTTGTGGAAGAACCTGTTCAGGTAACACAGGAACTCCGTTGGTCAGGAAGGGTACGTCATGAGCCAGAGAGATACAGACTTCTCGTGACTGAGCCCGATGACATACCACTCATGGATGATGAGTCTGCTACCCATGGAGAGGCCATGAAAGGCCCAGAATCCAAGAAGTGGCTAGAAGTCATGAGATCCGAAATGGAATCCATGTATACCAACAAAGTATGGACTTTGGTGGAACCACCTGAAGGGGCTCGGCCCATAGGGTGCAAGTGGGTCTTCAAGAAAAAGACTGACATGGATGGCAAGGTAGTTGCCTACAAGGGGCGATTGGTGGCTAAAGGTTATAGACAGATTCATGGTATTGACTATGATGAGACCTTTTCACCAGTCGCCATGACTAAATCCATTCGAATCCTACTTGCTATCGCAGCTTACTATGACCATGAGATTTGGAAGATGGATGTCAAAACAGTGTTCCTGTATAGGAACCTCCTCGAGGATGTGTACATGACACAGCCGGAGGTTTTTGAGGATCCATAGGATGCCAATAAAGTCTGTAAACTGCAACGATCCATTTATGGATTATATCAAACTTCTAGGAGTTGGAATCGACATTTTGATGATGCGGTCAAAGAGTTTGACTTCATCAAGAACGAAGATGAGCCATGTGTTTACAATAAGGTTAGTGGGAGCTCTGTTGTGTTTCTGGTCTTGTATATGGATGACATACTACTCATTGGAAATGACATTCCTACTTTGAAATCTGTTAAAGATTGTCTAGGAAAGTGTTTCGCAATGAAGGAATTAGGGGATGCACCTTATATACTCGATATCAAGATCTATAGGGATAGATCTAGGAAGCTTCTCGGCCTAAGCCCAAGTACATATATAGACAGGGTGTTGAAGCGGTTCAACATGCAAGATTCCAAGAAGGGATTCTTGCCCATGTCTCATGGAATCAATCTATCTAAGACTTAATCTCCTTCCAATGAGATTGAGAGGGACCGCATGAGTAGGATACCCTATGCTTCAGCCATAGGATCCATCATGTACGCCATGTTGTGTACTAGACCAGACATATCTGACGCGTTGAGTATGGTAAGAAGATATCTGTCTAATCCAGGTGAGAGTCACTGGATTGCTGTCGAGAACATCCTCAAGTACTTGAGAAGAACTAAGGATGCGTTCTTGATATTTGGAGGTGAGCAAGAGCTCAATGTAATTGGTTACACTGATGCAAGCTTCCAAACCGACAAAGATGACTACAGATCGCAGTCGGGGTATGTGTTCTGCCTGAATGGAGGAGTTGTGAGCTGGAAGAGTTCCAAGCAAGAGATAGTTGCTGATTCTACAACTGAAGCTGAGTACATTGCTGCTGCGGTAGCAGATAAAGAAGCAGTTTGGATACAGAAGTTTATCACTGAGATCGGTGTGGTCCCTAGCATCGTGGATCCTATGATGTTGTACTGAGAAAAATCTGGAGCGATATCTCAAGCCAGGGAACCAAGATCACACCAGAAATCGAAGCATGTACTCAGGAGATTCCATCTTATTCGTGATATGATCGATAGAGGAGATGTGAAGATGTGCAAGATTCCAACGGATGACAATGTTTCAGATCCGCTCACAAAGCCACTTGCACAGCAAAAGCATGAAGGGCACACTAGATCTATAGGCATACGAGATGCGCCAGATTGGCTCTAGTGCAAGTGGGAGACTGTTGGAATAGGTTCCCTAGAGGCAAATTTATATTTAGTATGAACAATGTTTGGCTAGAACATTCATTTATTATTTATTGTGATATTTAATATAATGAAGTCCTTAGATACAATGTGTTGTTTATCTTAAATATCCCTAGTCCATTATATTAATTAACGGGACGACCAACTGTAGACTAGTATGTTGGTAGATTGATATGGAGATATCAAGTCTAACACATAATTATGCATTAGGAGTAATGTCATACTGGATTGACCAACAACGAGAAGGGTACACTGGATTATGTCAAAGTCACAGTCGCTTCTCGTGCTAATGATATTGTAATCCTTAGACTTGAAGTCACTAGATGCTCCAGTTGTGGAATATCCTGCTTTGATATTATCAAACGTTGCGCCTTAACCGGGTAACTATAAAGATAGTTATTGGGCATGATAGGAAGCAAGCTTAGAGATCGTAGTGACGTAGAGAGGATTTGTCCCTCCCACATAATGGGAGTAAATATCCATGGGCCACTCGAGGGATGGTACTTATAGAATTTCTGGTCAGACTCGGATAAATCAATATGAAGATATTGATGTTATCTGCTCACATAAGCATATTCCAAGGATCGAGGAACTATGGATTAGATATACGAGTGTGACTAATATGTCTCTTGTCCAATCCGGATATGGAGACAAAGGGATAACACAATACATAAACATTGGGCACAAGGTTTGTCGGGATCACTGACTTATTTCTATTAGTTGGGTGGCATGGATGTGTTGCTAGACACCGGTCCATGTTAGTAAAGAGTTACTACCAACTAAGTAGAAACATATAGGGTCACACACCGGATGGATTAAATTGGATATAGGTATTAATTAGTTGGACTAATTATTAAAAGGATCATAACGCAACCACAAGCAAACTTGGTAGGACTAATTTGCAAGTGGACTAACCCATGTAAGGACATGATTAGTATTGGGGCTTTTATGTAGATAATAAAGAGTTATTACGACATAAAAGAACTATAGCTTGTTATTTCTCAACACGAGTCATTATTGAGATAACATAACAAAGAAAGAGAGAGAGAGAGAGAGACAAAGCAAGAAGGCCGAAGCCCCCTTTCCCGTCCGCCCCCCTTGCCGTCGTCCTCCATAGGCGCCGGCGTGGTGCCTCGTTTTGCGTGATCCATTCCTCCTTCTTCCGTTGCTAGCACTACACGGTGGGAAGGAATACAATCAAGAATCCAAGTGGGGATATTCATAGAGACGAAGATATTATTCTTCGTGTGATCTCCCAAATTAAGGTACACATCTTTTATGTCCTTATCACGTTATGATGGCTTGCTTGTAATCCTTGGAGGGATTTGAGCAGGATTAATTTTGTTATTCTGCTGCGTAACATGCATCAAAACCCAACATCAAGCCCTCCTAGCTACCAAAGCTTGGCGGTTTCTTAATTTTCCTAACCTACTCGTCTCCAAGATTCTTCTTCATAGATATTGCAAGAGGAAATCCCGGATGGATACTAGCAGTCCTAGTAACGCCTCTTGGGCATGGAAAAGCGTACTGCATGGACACGATCTCATCAAGAAAGGGTACATATGGTACATTGGAGGTGGGGAAAGTGCAACATCGTTTCTGATAGATGGATCCCGGGATTGAAAGATCCCCTCTCAAGTACTCTTGGTCCCACCTCCATTAACCCAGAAGCGAGGGTCGTGGATTGGATTGACTCAAGTGACAACATGCGGAGTTGGAAAGAGGAGCTTATTAGAGCTCATGTTCCCTCTTTTATTGCATCCATAATTTTTGGCTATCCAACTCCCGACAAAGAAAGAGAATGATAAGATCATCTGGCCTTTTACAAGATCAAGAAACTATTCAACAAAATCGGGTTACAACTTTCTCATTGAGGATAGCATCACTTTTCACTTTCCGGCTGGCCATTTCTTCATTGATCATTTGACGTTGACCAACGAGAGGAAATGGGGAAAGATTTGGGGGTATTTTTATTCCTGAAAAATGGAAAATGTTTCTTTGGAAATGTGCTCACCTGCGCTTGCCAACAAGGAACTTCCTTCACCGCAGGCTTGGTTTCTGCACGGATCTCTGTCCCCTTTGCAACGACGATGCCGAAACCATAGAACATCTATTCTTTAGTTTTGAAGTCTCTCGCCCCCTTTGGGGGAATGTAGGCCTTAACCCTGTCAATCGTGTTTCGTTTGATATCTACCTATGGGACTTTATCTTCTCAAACAACATTCACGCTATCCACACTTTATGGGACATTTGGAGAAGCAGATGCAACACGGTCTTCAGCGAGAAACCTTTCTCTATTGATGTCGTCCGTGCTACCATAGAGTGTGAAAGGATGCTTCTGGGCTATGATTCCCCCACCCCCGCGGCTAGATCCAGCATTACTACCCGCCCCCAGTCTCATGTTGTGATGGTGGATGCCACTGATCAACTGTCAACATTGTCAGTCAAAGATATTTTTGTGGATGGAGTGTGGAATGCTTCCTCTCTTGCCTCTAGTATTGGTCTGCATACCATAGGACACGATGGGTCCTGTTGGACCATTGGGAAAACCTGTCATGCGTCCAGTCCCAAGCAAGCGAAACTCTAAGCCGTGGAGCATGCCATCTATTTTGCTTTACATCATTGTATCATGCATGTTAACATTAACACTGATTGTGCTTCTGTTATCTCCCTTTTATAGAGAAAGTTCAGTCCTGCATTTCAGGATGAACCAGTTCTTACTAGAATCAGGAATACCTCGAAGTCTCTTGCGTTTTGCTCTATCACCATAGTTCAACATCTTGTAGTGGCCGAAGCTCACAAAGCGGCCAAATGTGCTTTGTTGGATAATCATCCCATGTAATTTGCTTTGTTTGTAGCCTAGTAGTGTGTTGTTTGTCGTTGTAGTTTGTTAGTTGCGTTGTTTCTTCTAGCTGGTTTGTTAGTTGTCTGGATGTTTGCTAGTTTTTGGGGTTGTATTCCCCTGTGGGGGGGGGGGGGGGGTTGGGTTTTATTCCCCTGTCTCGGACATTGGATTGTACTCTTTGTTTGATGTTTTATCTCTATCTATGTGATGATGACGATTTCAACAACAAAAAAATACATGCAGAACAAGCGTGTGATGGAAAATCGCAACAATGTCTCATAGACCCGTTTTGATGCTGCTAGTTCGAAGAAGCAAAGAATACTGGACTGGAACCAAACTTTCCCAAGGAACAGAAAAACAAAAATCAAGTAACCATCCCAAACACGGGTATTATTTTCTAATAATAATCAAAATAATAATTAGCGGCACAAGCTGTTCATTCCATGAATTCATGGAAATCTCACATAATTTAAGGTTGGTTATTGTTACAAATGGTACAACATGGGTAAAAGGAAGCTGCGAACAATGTTCCGTCCCTTCTTCAGCTACTGTTCCAAGCAAAGGACTGGTCAACAACTAACTCTATCCACGACTCGCTGCTAAGATCTACTGATCCTCTGAGGAGCCTGATCACCAGCTCTACAATTGGCTCTGACATGATTGTTTTCACGATACCTCAAACATATCCATTGAGTTCTTTATGAGTGTAAACGATATCCTTATCGCCGTCCACCACTTGGCCATTGCCCCTAGCAATCCTGTTTCAACAGAGAGTTGACATGTATCAACAGAGAGTTGCCATTACTTGAACATATAACAGGAAAGGCACAAAGAAAACGCAAAAATGAAATGTTTAAACGAGAGATTACGCAAAAATGAGTTGCCATTGCGTGATCCATTCCTCCTTCTTCCGTTGCTAGCACTACACGGTGGGAAGGAATACAATCAAGAATCCAAGTGGGGATATTCATAGAGACGAAGATATTATTCTTCGTGTGATCTCCCAAATTAAGGTACACATCTTTTATGTCCTTATCACGTTATGATGGCTTGCTTGTAATCCTTGGAGGGATTTGAGCAGGATTAATTTTGTTATTCTGCTGCGTAACATGCATCAAAACCCAACATCAAGCCCTCCTAGCTACCAAAGCTTGGCGGTTTCTTAATTTTCCTAACCTACTCGTCTCCAAGATTCTTCTTCATAGATATTGCAAGAGGAAATCCCGGATGGATACTAGCAGTCCTAGTAACGCCTCTTGGGCATGGAAAAGCGTACTGCATGGACACGATCTCATCAAGAAAGGGTACATATGGTACATTGGAGGTGGGGAAAGTGCAACATCGTTTCTGATAGATGGATCCCGGGATTGAAAGATCCCCTCTCAAGTACTCTTGGTCCCACCTCCATTAACCCAGAAGCGAGGGTCGTGGATTGGATTGACTCAAGTGACAACATGCGGAGTTGGAAAGAGGAGCTTATTAGAGCTCATGTTCCCTCTTTTATTGCATCCATAATTTTTGGCTATCCAACTCCCGACAAAGAAAGAGAATGATAAGATCATCTGGCCTTTTACAAGATCAAGAAACTATTCAACAAAATCGGGTTACAACTTTCTCATTGAGGATAGCATCACTTTTCACTTTCCGGCTGGCCATTTCTTCATTGATCATTTGACGTTGACCAACGAGAGGAAATGGGGAAAGATTTGGGGGTATTTTTATTCCTGAAAAATGGAAAATGTTTCTTTGGAAATGTGCTCACCTGCGCTTGCCAACAAGGAACTTCCTTCACCGCAGGCTTGGTTTCTGCACGGATCTCTGTCCCCTTTGCAACGACGATGCCGAAACCATAGAACATCTATTCTTTAGTTTTGAAGTCTCTCGCCCCCTTTGGGGGAATGTAGGCCTTAACCCTGTCAATCGTGTTTCGTTTGATATCTACCTATGGGACTTTATCTTCTCAAACAACATTCACGCTATCCACACTTTATGGGACATTTGGAGAAGCAGATGCAACACGGTCTTCAGCGAGAAACCTTTCTCTATTGATGTCGTCCGTGCTACCATAGAGTGTGAAAGGATGCTTCTGGGCTATGATTCCCCCACCCCCGCGGCTAGATCCAGCATTACTACCCGCCCCCAGTCTCATGTTGTGATGGTGGATGCCACTGATCAACTGTCAACATTGTCAGTCAAAGATATTTTTGTGGATGGAGTGTGGAATGCTTCCTCTCTTGCCTCTAGTATTGGTCTGCATACCATAGGACACGATGGGTCCTGTTGGACCATTGGGAAAACCTGTCATGCGTCCAGTCCCAAGCAAGCGAAACTCTAAGCCGTGGAGCATGCCATCTATTTTGCTTTACATCATTGTATCATGCATGTTAACATTAACACTGATTGTGCTTCTGTTATCTCCCTTTTATAGAGAAAGTTCAGTCCTGCATTTCAGGATGAACCAGTTCTTACTAGAATCAGGAATACCTCGAAGTCTCTTGCGTTTTGCTCTATCACCATAGTTCAACATCTTGTAGTGGCCGAAGCTCACAAAGCGGCCAAATGTGCTTTGTTGGATAATCATCCCATGTAATTTGCTTTGTTTGTAGCCTAGTAGTGTGTTGTTTGTCGTTGTAGTTTGTTAGTTGCGTTGTTTCTTCTAGCTGGTTTGTTAGTTGTCTGGATGTTTGCTAGTTTTTGGGGTTGTATTCCCCTGTGGGGGGGGGGGGGGGGGGGGGGGGGGGGGGGGGGGGGGTTGGGTTTTATTCCCCTGTCTCGGACATTGGATTGTACTCTTTGTTTGATGTTTTATCTCTATCTATGTGATGATGACGATTTCAACAACAAAAAAATACATGCAGAACAAGCGTGTGATGGAAAATCGCAACAATGTCTCATAGACCCGTTTTGATGCTGCTAGTTCGAAGAAGCAAAGAATACTGGACTGGAACCAAACTTTCCCAAGGAACAGAAAAACAAAAATCAAGTAACCATCCCAAACACGGGTATTATTTTCTAATAATAATCAAAATAATAATTAGCGGCACAAGCTGTTCATTCCATGAATTCATGGAAATCTCACATAATTTAAGGTTGGTTATTGTTACAAATGGTACAACATGGGTAAAAGGAAGCTGCGAACAATGTTCCGTCCCTTCTTCAGCTACTGTTCCAAGCAAAGGACTGGTCAACAACTAACTCTATCCACGACTCGCTGCTAAGATCTACTGATCCTCTGAGGAGCCTGATCACCAGCTCTACAATTGGCTCTGACATGATTGTTTTCACGATACCTCAAACATATCCATTGAGTTCTTTATGAGTGTAAACGATATCCTTATCGCCGTCCACCACTTGGCCATTGCCCCTAGCAATCCTGTTTCAACAGAGAGTTGACATGTATCAACAGAGAGTTGCCATTACTTGAACATATAACAGGAAAGGCACAAAGAAAACGCAAAAATGAAATGTTTAAACGAGAGATTACGGATAGGTCAATTGATTTAGCTGGTCTTTTCCTAAGACTTGTGACAAATGTACCCTATGTGGATCGTCTATATAATGACATACCATCTCGTTGTTAGCAATCCTTCGACTCCAACTGGACCACGAGCGTGTATCCTACTCGTACTTATCCCAACCTGTTAAAGCAAAAAAAGGCGACAAACATTATACAAAGAACTTCAATTCATCTTAACCGAAATATGGACGCTAACTATATACCTCTGCACCTAGTCCAAAGCGAGCCCCATCGCTAAATCTTGTACTAGCATTGTGGAACACCGCAGCACTGTCAATCAAAATAACCACTGAATTTAAAATTTGTAGGGGCACACACCGGGTTTGCTAAGCAAACACACAGATAAACACAATGCAAAAACCAGAACTCGGACAACCATCCCATAGCAACTTTTTACAAATATATTTCTAACCTACACGCATAACTCAGAACATGAAAGAACGCAATATCCATAAAACCTACTTGATATTGAAATAGAAGTGCCAGGAAAAATTAACCTGTCAACTTGGCGTAGAAAGATATCTGCTACTTCAATGTCTTCTGTGATAATGCTATCCGTATGAGCACTGAAAAAATATCAAAATAAAATAAACCCATGACATTTTCTGAAGAGTAAAGATGGTCCGCGTGCACGAGAACAAAAAAAATGAGTCCAAAGTGACTGGACGTATCAACATACCTTCCATGTTCATGTATATGATCAATGGCACCATATACATCATCAACTATTTCAATCGTGCAAGCCAGCGAGCTGTATTCATGATGAAGTGAGCGCGCCTCTGGAATATTCAGCACGGCACTTGCCTTTGGTCCACCATGGATAGTGACACCTGCATAAAAGAGGATTCATGATTTCTTTATAATCACCAAATTATATTGTTTACCTTAACATTACTAATTACCCGAAACAGATGTAAAAGCAGATCATCAAATCTTAAATAGCTTTGAGAAAACTGTACTTAGTTCTCTGTTTGAGATTACTTTGTCAGTGATAATCCCCATCTTGATGAGTTTTAAGTCAAATGGGATACTTAATTGCAGAAGCATAGAAATGTGGTCTTACGTCTATTTACAAAGTTGGTCTTATGTTTAGCAAGTCTCTCTTGGTAATTATTAAATGCTAAACATACCGATCTCATTTCTGGTATTAGATAGGAGGTAACATGACATTTGTTGTCAAAAGTTTGGTATATTTTGCACGCGCCACTATACTTCCTCCTAAAGATTACATCTCTCTCCCTTTTTTCAATTCAAGAAAACCAATTGCTCAAAACAAATTGAGATAAACTTGCAAGACTGTAGAGACTTCGGCAAATTATGTAGTCAAGGTAAATTCTCCCTCAACGTTAACTTAGAGTTTATTTTAACTCTTCCTGGTATCCCCGCTCACCTCCACTCCTGGCGTATCAGAGAGGACTTCATTTCAGGTTGGAAAATTCTGGTTTATCTTCGTATTCCTCTGACAACTAGCACATACCCAAGCCAGCTTACATGCACCTCGAAAAATACCCCGGGGCCCTGAAGTTAATGATTGGGTAAGCCTTTAGTGACCCACCCGATTGGGCTTTCTGGATTTGAACCTTGGATCTCAACTGGGACCATACCCTTAAGACCAAGTCCATTACCACTAGGGAAACCCACAACCCCTTGAGGTTTCTATCATCCATTCTTATTCAATATATAACTTGGGTCGTAATTCTTTTTGTCGCAGTAAGAAAATTGGTTTAAGCAGGGGAATTCCAGCTTTTTAAATTTGAAATATGTCAAAAGCCGATTTACAAAGGTGTAAGATTTAGAACAGATGTTCCAAAGAGCTTCAGAAAATGAGCAGCTGGGATTGTAATATACTTTTAGTTGGGCTTTATTTTAAGAAGAGCTTCCGCTTTACATTATAAAAGAGACTGATGTGTATGAACTATGAAGGAACGTATAGTCAGAAAAAACAATCAATATCATCAGAGCGGGATGTCTTTCAAACCGGTTCTGTAAACAAATGAATAAAAATGAACTGCGTTAGTCAATCTTCGGCCAGCACCTTCCTCCTCCCCTTCAACCCATCTGAAACTTCTACCATCCTGAAAATTTGTGCTCAAAACTTTTCTACATCCCCTAAAGTTGTGGCAAAAATTGATGTTTGCTTCAGAAATATGAAATCGAGCATGTTTATGGAGTAAATAAGTCCACTAGTTCATCAGTGGAGTTAGTTACTTGTGTAAACACAATGCTTTTACACATTATTCAAGTTAGGAAGATAAAGATAGTAAGTTAATATGATGGAGAGACTAAAGATGGCATCATGAATTATCTCAAAAACAAGTCCATCATGATGAAGATATGGAAAGGATCCATCATGACAGCAAAATGGACTATCACGCACAGTTTCCGTCCATTATAATGAAAGGGCCTACTGATGGGGATCAAAGAGGAACAGTGTGTCAAGTACAGTAAGTAGTCAAGTATTGCATCTATAAGTGCCGAGACTGAATAAATTTGGAGGTTGGATAA